>OY759216.1:46310574-51110574 GCA_963662175.1 Aradus depressus | reverse complement strand
AACGTCGTATTGTGAGGTGAGATGATGAGGCGGGGATCCTCGGGGTTCAACTTGGGACAGAGGATCGGCTCACAGATTGGCACGTCCCCCGACCACCGACCTGCAACAACAACAGAAACCATCACATAGCAAGAGTAGACAGTGGGGCTACATGCGGAAACACTTGTCCACTGAAACATGTTTCGGAGACTATCTGTGTTGATGTCATAAGATACGAAAGTTTCCTCTTCTCGCTTGTTTCCATTTGGAAAGGGCATAGGAATATAAAACTTATAACAACATTGGAGCAGCAATTGGCAACATTTTTGATTGATAGATGTTGTTTGACGTCCCTTTTTGCAACTTAGTATCAGCAACATAAAGGAACTCAGTATGGATACAGGCGACACATACTGTGTGCATGACTATGAAGCGCGGCCACAAGGAAGACAAGTCATACTCTTGTCGCTCGATGTCTACAAACGTTTCATGATATCCCTTTACGTTGGTCCGCTCTTTAACTGTGAAAGAACAACAAAATGAAACTTTTGTTTCCTGCAACATGGACACAAAAAAAGTCAGAGAATCACCGGCTATGTACTTCCCCATCACGAATTAAGCAATTATATTTCCGATCTCCATCCAAAGCCAACTCCACACATAAAAATATGTGCTTTAAAACTACATTTCAAGATGGTTTTATCTCGAAAACCGGACGACCTGTAAAAAATGGTATTTTATATAAATTATGTATTTTAGTATAACTATATATACTCTATAACTATTACTTTGAAAAATTTTGATTAGGTTATAAACACACCCTGTATCTTGTAAAATGTAGTTAGGTCCCAGGGTAAATGGTCTCAATTTCCGTTTGATTTCGGCCAAATCTAAGTTCATAGCGGTAGAGAGCTCACAACTTTTCAATCACATGCACATACAGACATCATCGCGAAAAATATGAAAACGTATTCATTGGGCCTTGAAACGTAAAAATCAGTTGAAACCTCGATCTCCGATTTTCGCACGATTGCAATAATTCCTTATAATATAGGTATAAGAAAGTAAAAAAAAATCGTCAATAAATCAATTTACTTCCCTAGCGCGAACTAATCAATTACGTTTTGGCATTTTCATCAATGAACTTGATAGTTTGTACTAAAAACCAATAGTTGACTTATAAAGGAGCTTCTGAATCATACTAAATTTTGTGTCGATATCTTCATCACATTGGCAGTTATCAGGATTTTTGTGCCGAGCCCCCTCCTCTGATCCTCCCTTCCCTTTGGCTGATTTCGCAGAAAAATTAATAGTTGCCTTATGGGGTTCTGGATTCACAAATAAAATTTCGTGTCAATATATTCTACCCCTCCTGGAAATTTGATGTTAAGTTTTCACTAGAATTTTTCCGTCCTTCTGATTTTCAAAACTACAAAATAATTTTCGGTCTGTCAGTGAATACAATAACCTTCGATAGGGTAATTATATCGACACAAAATTTTACATGTTTATCCAGAATTTCCTAATGACGACACCTCTTGATTTGCAGTCAAAGTCACCAATGGAAAATGGAAAACCATAGAAGAGGGTTATGCTCGAAAACCCTAATAATTACAAAACCCTAATAATTAATGGAGAAAACATGAAATTCCAGTGAAAATTCAAGAAGGAATTTTTGGCCGAATACATTACCTGTCCTATTCTTGGTATAACAGGGGTTGTAAAATAAAATAAAATGGGGGTATGAAAGGGATGGTGAGATTAGTTTTAATAAAAGAATTGCGTTACAAAAAAAAAAAAAAAATTGAAAAGAAAAATAGATACATTGAAAGAAAAAGGGATAAAATTTAATACTTATTTTTGCACAAATACATTATTACTTCGAATAGAGCTGGATGAATAGCATAACATTATGGAAAACGTTAGGGGTGAATTACCGGCTATGTACTTCCTCAGAACGAATAAAGCACCCCCTTCAAAACCATTCGACAGTTTGTGCTAATAATCAATAATTGACGTATACAGGGGCTATAAGTAAGGGTTTTGGAGTCCCCCTTCTATATACCCCCTTCCCTTCGGCCAATTTTGCTGAACAGTTATTATACTCGTGAGGTTTTGCCTTAAATATGAAATTTCATGTCGATAAATTCATGATATCCCTTTCCACTCCGCCGATTTCGCTGAAAATAATATGTTTTGAATTTACATATGAAATTGTTTTTCTAAACATTTATCACGACAGTTATTGGAGTTTATGAGTTTAGCCACTCTCAAATCCCCCCCCCCCCTTTGCTTTGGTGGATTTGGCTGAAAATCAATATGTCGTCCCTTAGAGGACTTTGAATTTACGTATGAATTGTCGTGATATATTCATTCTAACGGATTATATATATCGTGTTCACAAACACACTCTCAAACAAATTTTTTTCTTCTATTTTTGGAATCAGAAGGCCGGAAAACATGAAATTCCATTGAAAACTCCGCATGGAATTTCTAACCGATTGCATAACTTCCCCTATGTTGGGGAAGTAGAAAGAAGTAAGGGATGGTTTTCGTGGAGAACATAGGAATGGCACACTTAACATACATTCAGCATACTCGATGGATCTAGAAGATCTTTCAGTATGACACAATTTCTAGCTGTAGCGGAAGTGGCAAAACAAAATTTTGCAAGCCCCTCTTAACTCGAAGAATTGCTCTTTGTTAATAAGAGCACATGTTAAAAATATAGTATTTGCCAGCATTATGTATTTCAGTTCAAAGTTCTGTCGGAAAAGAATTATTTTCGTCTCCAATGAAACACCATTTTATTTTTGACTGGCTCATGAATTACCAGTTCGAGTTAAAATTTTCTTATATAATAATCATTTGTCAGTTTGAAAATGGTGAGCTTTCTTCAATAAAAAAAAATATATAGGTTAGGTTTTATGACTCATGCCCGGGCTTTAACTACAAGGTCATATCGCCTACTATCAGAGCTCTCTTTCTTCACTCTGGTGGACATGAGCCCGACTCTACTATGGGAGTCCTAAATGTTCCCTACCCTAAATTTTTATTCACCTAGGGTAGGGGTCTTTAACGAGTACCTGACATCGTACAGGCTCGGGACCATAGCTTAACGTCCCATCCGAAGGACGGCGTGCTTAAGTTTATTTTACCTCCCAGATAAAAAAAAAACTAAGGGCCTCGGTCGGGTTTCGAGCTCAGAAGACAAGCACGCATACCACTGAGCTACCGGCGCCCTCACAAAAAAAAAAAAAAATAATAAAAAAAAAATATATATATATATATTTATACCTAGAATAAATGTATATATATATATACATTTATTCCATTATTTTAATTAATTTGAATATATATATTTTATAATTTATATATTTATAATATATCATATTTTCCGACTCTCGGATTCCAAAAATGAAAACGTTTTTTACAATATTAATGATTTTTCACACTTCAGAAATCTATTCTTGATCCAGTGTATTTTTGAGAATTAAAAACAAAAAACATGAATTCTATGGTTATGGAAATATGCTAGCTGTCGTCACGTTTCGCTTTAAAGACCCCTCCCTACCTTAGGTAACCAAACCTGGGTAGGCAACATTTTGGATGTCCACAGTAGAGCTAAGAGACAAAGAATAAGAGCATTGAATGCTTAGGTCCCTAGGTGTACAAACCAGCCACCCCTATCTAATTCATGCTTCCAGCATCCTCCTACTGACTGAAGTGGTAGTCAACCAACTCACAAGATGCCATTGAAAATTGTGATGAGTTTCTTTTTTAAAGAAAACACAAAATAGAAAAGATAAGAAACATCATACATGAGCTTCCGTCCCTTTTAAATCCCTTCTGCTTTTTGCGACAAGCACATTGTGGCCTTACACCCTTTGTGGCTCTTTCTGTCTTGTACTTATATTATTTAAGAGTGGCGATTCGACGCCTTTATGGCAAAGGGTAGAAGGGGGAAAAAAACTTAAGCAGACCTGAACTGCATGAAACTTTCCCCTAGGGCTAGATTATATCAGTGTTCTTTGGAAGTTTGAGGTTGAATAATTTAACAGAAGCTTCTCTAGAAGCCCTCTCCACAAATGTGCTATCATCAACATGAACATTATATTTTTCAACAATTATTTAACGAAAATTGTGATGTGGCCATTTCAGGACTTTCTTATACCAACTACGCTTACAGATCACTCTCTCTCTCTCCCTTCTCTAAATTATTTCATACTGGCATCACTGGGTATAAGAATGGCTACTCTCAAGATAACGCTGTACAAAGATACAAAAAGAAATGATTTTGAGAAGGGAAGGAAGGGGGAGAGAGAGTGATCTGACCCCGGGAGGGAGTTCTATCTACGAAATAAAACTCACTCCCGGACGGGATTCGAACTCGCAAACCAAGGGTGAGACTGTGCGACCAAAGCCCTACGCTCTAGTCCGCACGGCCACCATGGCCCCCTATAATAATATTCTTTATAGACAATTGTCTTACAATATTCGGGGCGCTACAACTTTTGTCGTTTTGATCCTCTCAAATCTGAGAACTTTAACGATTGGAAATTTATAAGGAACGATTTTGGTAGGAATCAAGTTTTCGATAGGACTAACCTTTTTCGGGTAAATCGAGGAAAATTCTAAAAAATATGTGTCTCAAAACTACATTTCAAGATGGTTTTCGGCATGTATCTCAACGAGAATTTTGTTATAATTGAAAATTTTCAGAATAAATATGATAATTAATTGAACGTCACTCTCAGAAAATCATAACGGAAATTTCATACAATTTGGGAGATAAAATGAAACAACATGAGACAGATTTTCTTAAGAGTGTCTGTCTGCTTGTATGTTCCAGCGCTGTCAGGGGGATGGGGGTGGCTCAATTATTGAGTATTATCAGAGGTCTACTCCACCTATTCAAATTCGTCGGTGGATCAAGGGCACATTACTTCCCCAGAACAAGTTAATGATTTAAATTTTCGCTCTTTCTCCAAGACCATATTGACAACAAATCAATAGCTCACTTGAATACCTCATATAAAATTTTGAAACTTTGTGTCGCCCAGTCGTTCATTAGATCGGAAGTTATTGGAGTTTTTGGGTTAAGACCCCCCCCCCCCCCCCCCCCCCCCCCCCTCACTCATGACAACTTATATATCTGTACCATTTGGGAAAAAGTAGATAAGTCGATTTGTGTCCAAAATGAGATAAATACTCTGGGCAACCCATATTGGTGTCCTACACATTGTGTAAAAGTATGCAAGTCGTAATGTCAATGGTATCCTTGAAAACGCATTGGGCATTTTTAGACAACTCGGAAATTTACTTATGGATTTATACAATTGCATTTATCTATTTTTATCAAACCCGCGTTCGTGCCCTAAAATTGGTTAAACGTATTTATCTTGCTTATAAAAACATTTGCCCAGATGCGGTGAAGAGATATTTACCGTTATGCTGTTCTGAAACGCTTCTTTCATTGGCAAAAACTAGATAAGTACGTGAATAACTAGGTAAGTGATGGTGTAAAATAGACAATTCTTTTGATTTCGGGTGACTAACTAGATAAGTGGGGGTGCAATTTTAGATAAGTCCTAAAAATGTATGATACAATTACAAAATTAAATATATATGCATTCCATAATAAAATATGGAGAAATTGTTGAATAATGGCGGTTGGAAAAATAATTTATCAAAAAAATTCGATTTACACTGAAAACAGAAAACTTCAAAGCGCTGCACTGAAAACCTGTGATTTTGGACTTGCCTAGTTTTTCCCAAATGGTACATATACAGTAGAACCTCTTTAAGTCTAACCTCGATAAGTTGAAAACCTCCAAAACTCGAAAGAAGTTTTGTTCCTTTCCCTTCAAGCCCCAAAACCTCCATTACTCGAAATGTCAACCCTCTATCAGTCGAAATAATCAGTGAGTCCCTACGAGCCATTTTGGTACATATTTTCCCTCTATAACTCGAAAAAATAAATTGGACCTCTGTATCTCGAACATAGCAATGTTTTATTTTACAACCTTTACAACTCGATTGTTTGAAACTTATGAAATGAAATGAAAATAAATTTTATTATTCTGGGACCGAGGTCTTATTACCTTAGCTTGAAGAAAAATAAGTTACCGACTTTAAGAATTTGCCGACAATGTACGCCATTGTTTCTTAGAAAACAATTTAGGAGTATACAATAAATAGGATTACCAATTATCTAAAGCAAAAAAAAATTACTGACTTTTTTTAATACCTAGGTACATATACTACGTATTTTTTATTTTAAGGATGTTTTGAAATAATGTTGATTTAAAATAAATATAAATATGTTTGTTACCTCTATAACTTGAATTTTTATTTATTTCACCTCTCTAACTCTAAATTAGTTAGAATGAATCTTAATCTCTACAAGTCGAATCAAAATCCGCCTGTCGAAATCCTCCATAAGTCGAAAACTCTATAACTCGAATTTTTTGGCGTCTCCCTTGATGTTCGACTTATAGAGGTTCTACTGTATAAGCTTATAACAATATATATTTAAATTCAAAACAGCCATCCTTATGGCCTATTAATTTTCCACGAATTCGGGTAACGAGAAGGGGGGATCAGGGAGGGGCTCGACTCGAATAAGTACCATAATAACTGCCGATGAAATGAATGTATCGTCGCAAAATTTAGTATGTGAGGTTTCAGAAGTACTGCGTAAGTCAAATATTGAGTTTTACCCCAAACGGTCTGGCTTTGGAGGGAGAGCGAAAAAGTAATTGATTAAATCGTGCTGGGGAAGTACATAACCGGTGATTATCTGACTTTTTTGTGTCCATGTTGCGAGAAACTAAAGTTTCATTTTGTTGTTCTTTCCCAATAAAGAGCGGATCAACGTTAAGGGATATCATGAAACGTTTGTAGACATCGAGCGACAAGAGTATGACTTGTCTTCCTTGTGGCCGCGCTTCATAGTCATGTATGTAGTATATCTCGCCTGTATCCATACTGAGTTCCTTTTTGTTACTGTTGCTAAGTTGCAAAAAGGGACGTCAAACAACATCTATCGATCAAAACTGTTGCTAATTGCTGCTCCAATGTTGTTATAAGTTTTATATTTGTTATAACTTTAATTCTTTCAAAGGTATCTTCTATGACAAAATTCCTGAGAAAGAGATGTGTAATATTCTCGACTGATCGTTGAATGATTCAAGGGGTCAGAGTATCATCTGTGCCACGTCATCGAAGTATTCATCCAATTTGAATCAAATTTTAGTGCCGTCGCAACGACTGAGAGACATGAGGGTAGAATCTGGTCATCACCAAAACTCCATGGAATGGAAAAAAAAAATAATGGATGGGATTTTGATGATAGGCATTTGACAATAGGATTGTTCTGGAAGAAGAAGTTGGTGTGGAAATTGAAAAAAATGGGATTTGATGAGTTGTTGGACAAAAGATACTTTGAGGTGCTTGGGCAGATTATCTAACTAGTCCATCAAACTTAATAACATTATTTTGAAAGGTGAGTAAAAGCGGTTTTCTTCCTCTACAAAAATGGTTTATTTCCCAACCGGTTTCCCATTTTCTTCAACCTCATGTAACCGGTTGTGAAATAACATTGTTTTATGTTTTATTAGGAGGACTTGTGTTTATCTTATAAAGAAGCATCCTATGACATCACTATTTACCAAAAATTTTAAGATTTTCTTTTATAGGAAGGAAGTACACTTGAAGTGTTTAAAAATTTTAAATTAATTACAAAGCACTTTTTATTTTTTTAAACTTTACGGAGCTTAACCAATTAAGGAAAAAGATTAGCAGTTAACAAGAAACTTTTTCAAAGTTGACTACATTTTTTTATCTATTTGAGAAAAAGTAAAAAAAATGAAGATTTAGCCAACTTTGAAAAAAGTTTTTGGTAAACATCGAACTTTTAAGAAATGGCAACTTGAGATTATCTAGGTTTATACATAACTGCAGAAAGTTGACACAATTTCCCTCAAAATTCGAATTCATTTTATTACAAAAATTTTTTCACATATCAAAAAATGTAAGTTTTTTAAGCTACCTCTCATTAAAATTTTAA
This sequence comes from Aradus depressus, assembly GCA_963662175.1. Lineage (NCBI taxonomy): Eukaryota > Metazoa > Arthropoda > Insecta > Hemiptera > Aradidae > Aradus > Aradus depressus. The sequence goes on along the minus strand of OY759216.1, from coordinate 51,102,524 downwards.
TAAAAATGCACATCAAAAGGCCCATAGTAGAGTCGGACTCGTGTTCAACCGAGCGACAGAAGGGTGCTCTTGTAGGCGACATAACCTCGTAGTTAGAGCCCGGGCATGAGACAAACACCATCAAAGGTTCAACAGAGAGCTAGAGAAAGAAAAAAAGTAGTCGTTAAATCACTGGCAATGCCCTTCCCCAGAAAGAATTAATCAAGTTAAGTTTTCGCTCTCCCTCCAAAACTAATCGACCATATGGGGTAACAATCAGTACTTAACTTACATAGAGGCTTCTAACTCCGCATTCAAAATGCTGTGTCGATACATTCATTACATCGATTTTTTGTCTTGTCTCCTCCCGCGAATAAATCAGATCGATTTTCGCTCTCCCTCTGAACCCAATTGAACGTTATGCTAAAAACTCAATATTAGACTTAGATAATGGCTTCAGAATCCCAATATTAAATGTTGTTTCGATACATTCATTACAAGGGTAGTTATGTTTAAGTCCAGCCCCTCTTTTCTGGTACCCCCGATCCCATCGAGTGATTTTGCAAAAAAATAATAGTTACCATACTTATGGGATTTTGAATTTAAATATAAAATTTCATGTCGATACATTCATTACATCGGTGATTATTGGAGTTTTTGTGTTAACTCCCTAACATACCCCCCCCCCCCCCCCCCCTTCCCTTAAGGGCTGAAAATTATTAATAGGTGATGTCCTTAAAGGGGGATACACATACAAATTTTAGTATTGATATATGTCATTCATTCTATCGGGAGTTATCGTGCTCAGAAAACATAAAATTTCTTTCAAAACTCCGTATCGAATTATTGACCTATTAAATAACTTCCTCTATACATCGTATAGTTGGTGAAATAAATAATGAGAGCAGTTTATTTAAACTTTTGATTCCCATTTACTTAAATTTCTAAATGGCCGATGGAAAGTAGGCCAATTAGTTCTACATAACTTCTACTTTTTTTTCCAACTTAATTTTCTTTAAAGCTTATATTTTGCTTTTATTTTACCCAGCTTGTTTAGATATTACATTTTGTGTAAACGTGTAAGTGGAAATATCAAAGAAAAATGTAACGAAATGAGTTTTAAACAATTTTCTTTCAAGATTAATTAGAATATATAACGTTAAGGAAGGTTGTTGGTAAAATACATAGTAACAAGATGGTTTTGTTTGTGTGAAAGAGTGTTTTTGTAAAGAGTTGGAGCACAAAACATATGGTTAATTAGTCATTTTCAAACTTTATACATGTTTAATGAGGGCGCCGGTAGCTCGGTGGTATGCGTGCTTGACTTCTGAACTCAAGAACGTGGGTTCGAAACCCGACCGGGGCCCTTAGTTTATTTTATCTGGGAGGTAAAATAAACATAAGCACGCCGTCCTTCGGATGGGAGGTTAAGCGATGGTCCCGAGCCTGTACGATGTCAGGTACTCGTTAAAAATCCCTATCCTAGGTGAATAAAAATTTAGGGTAGGCAAAATTTAGGACTCCCACAGTAGAGGCGGGCTCATGTCCACCAGAGTGACGAAAGAACGCTCTGGTAGTAGGCGATATGACCTCGTAGTTAAAGCCCGGGCATGAGTCATAAAACCTAAACCTAATAGGAGTCCTCCTTATAGAGTTCTGAATCTGGATACACATATAAAATTTCATGTCAATAGAATCATTCTATGGGGAGTTTCATGTTCACAGAAGCACACATAGACAGACAGTCAGGGTGTCAGAAAACAATAACTTCTGGTGAAACTCGGTACTGAAGTTCTGATGGAACACGTAACTTCTCCCATACTTCGTACAGCTGAGAAAGTAATATTCTCTCTTCTGTAAGTGAAAAAAATCAATAGATATCGGAAGAATGAGGAACAGAAAGGACCCAGGATGCCCTCCGAATCTAAAATTATATTAAATGAAGTTTCTGGCTAAGTGCAAAGTTGGCGAAGAAAAACTTCAACCCCTATAGAGTTAAAATAGAAGATAAGAGGGAGGTTTGTGGACGTCCAGCCAAAGGGTAATCTTCCATTTAAAAAGATTGAAGACGAGTTGAAACTTTCAAGAACATTTTATTTTTCACTTGTAAGTTTTTTCTTAAAAAATAAATATGGTATTTTTAAGCTCAATATTTGAGTTCAATAAGATTCAAGTTGGAAGTTGAAAAACACGGACATGATGTATCAGGGTACTAAACGTGCCCTTGAAGATTGAAAGAAAAAAGTAAAATAGAGGTGAAAACCTCTTGAGCACGCTGTCCTTAGGACGGGACGTTAAGCGATATTTCCGAGCCTGTAATCGTTAAAACCGCTAATCTAGGACTAACTATAGGACTCCCACAGTAGAGTCTGGCTCATGCCCATCAGAGTGACAAAACTGGTAGTAGGCGGTATGAACTCATAGTCAAAGCCCAAGCATGTTATTTCCAACCAGAACCATTTTTTCATTGCAATTGTATCAGTGGTACATCCCACCCGCAAACCATCGAAAACCGACTCTGATTGGGAAGACAACGTCGTTCCTTTCCTTGAGAATTCTCATCCTACAATATCCTTACTATCACATATGAAGATCATTCCATTAGAATATTAGAAGGAAACAGTTTTTGTCAGAAGACTTTTCGATCATCCGTTTAAAGGATAGACAAGAAAAACGGATTTGTTACATTGGAGTCAAACCTGCATTAGTAATTTTTGCTTTTGTTTTCGGAAGCATGAGAACCAGTACTGCTTACAGGTATATCGTTTACCATTAAATCAACTACCTTAAAATTATAAAATTGTTACGTATTGAATCATTTATTTTCATTGATTCAATGTTCATTTAGAATGATCCTGGACAAGTTCTATTTTGTAACCTTAAAATTTGATTATCGATTTATTAGTTTTAAGTTAGTCTATAGTTAAAGTGTGTTGATGTTGATGTCATTTTGATATTAAAAAAGTTTTCTTAGTGTTTCAAGTTATTTTAATGTGGTTAGTTATCTAAATGTGCATAGAATGTTCTATATTTTTAGCAAATTGTATATATACCGGATTAAAGATTGAATAAACACCCAGTCAGCTGTTCTATGGATTGAGTTAGTGTGTAGTTGCTTTCAGTGTTTATTTGATCCAGATTTTTAGTTTGTGGATATGAATTAATTGTTTTGAATGTAATTTCCTGTTCTATCTTTGAATTAGTAATTGTTTCTAGTTATATAAAGACAGTTGCGTGTTTTCATCTTACAATTAGCTTTCTACAAGTTTTATTTTGAACCAACTGGGTCATGATGACACATTAATTATTGGAAATAGTGTATCACTGTAGTCTGGGTTATAATTCATAATTATTTATTAAATAACATGTAGACTTCAAGAGCGGATCCAGGATGTTCAACAGAAGGAGGGGGGGGGGGGGGGGGGGGGGGGCGGGGGTCGTTGACAGGTTGAGTAACAATCAGAGTCTGTAAACGAATGATGTCATTAAAGTCTGTGCCCAAGATCGGAAGAGGTCCTTAACACTAGGACGTCTTTAACGTTAAATGTCCCGGTTTTAGTTCTCAGCTCGGCCACCACGTTGCGATCTAAATTTAATTAAAAACATTAAAGGTATTTTGGATAAACGGCTTAACTTTTTAAAAATGTTTTTTCCTCTATACTCCACATTATATGTAGAATTGATATGAACTCCGTTTTTTTGAAAAAATTTTAAATTCCGAATATCATTTTTTATTTTTTTTTTTTTACATGTTATCTTTTTCTTTTTTAAACATTACAGGTAGGGCGACAAAAATAGACAGTTCAAATATTTTTTCAGAATCAAAATTGGATGAATAGATGAAACGGAAACAGAAAAATTCAATACGAAATATGTACTAGGGGTCCGGGCGCGGGGCGCATTGAACACAATATTTTCCCGGTATTCCAAGGTCGATGCTCCCCAACCCCACTGCATTGTGTTCATTTGAAAACTCCGAAATGATAAACATAAAAGAAGACAGTGACAAGTCTACCTTTCTACATTTTGTTTTGCTAATTAAAACTCAGTTGTAATTCAGAACTCAAAATGAAAAACTATTTAATTTCCTAGGTTTTATTTGAGCTTGAAATATTTTATTGACAAATAGTGTAAGTTTAAAATACAAATTATTACAATATTAAAATAAAATAATTTCAGATTTATTTTTTATTATACATACATACAGGATACATTTTTATGGAAGTCTAGTATGAATAAAGTTCTCCCGAAACTGAAACTGACTTATGAGCCTCTGTGCCCCCCCCCCCCCCCCCCCCCCCTCACGCCTTTGTATTGGTTGACAACAGACTCAGAAATATAGACAAGATTATAAGTAATAAATAAATTAACAACAACAAATTCCTTACTTTAATCGATTGTTATAATTAGCAGTGTCATACAAATTAATTGATTTGGACGGGCATGCAGAAATCCATCAATTTAGCCGATATAGCCAGGGGGGCAACTGTCTCGGGCTTAGCTCAACTCATCTCGTATGATCTGATTTTAGAATTTAATCAGGGTGTAACACCGTGTTCAATCATTGCAAATATTCACTGACCAAGATACCATCAAATATCTATTATAATATATAATTATATTGTTATAATATTTATTTATTATTCATAGTCCAAACGTCGAATTGAATCAGTTCATGACTACCATTGGGCTCGATTATTGAGACCAGTGGCGGGTCTATCAAGAGTGCTTAAGGCGAAATGGGACGTCAAGTGTGCGAGAGAGACAGAAGATACAGAAATGTTTCCCTCTGCTCAAAGCCACACAAATAATCCTATTTTCGTTTTGCAAAGTGGTTTGTTTTACATTCATAAACAGAATTACAGTAGTTAAAGCCCAGGCAAGAGTCATAATAACTAAATAACTCACCCCCTCTCCTATTTATAATTTTGATATTCCACACAGCCTAGATTTGAACTGGTCTTATAATGAACCCTAAATTTTAAATTTTATAAAAATCCGATCAATCTTTATACTAGCACTCATTTTAAGAAAATAAAGAATGTATGTTTTTTGAAAAATATTGTCTATTTCACAAATAATATGAGGAGTTTGGAGCCAGAGCGGACCAACTGGTTGAAACTGAACAGGTAGAAAATGGCAATTGAAAATTGAGTACATTTTGTTTATCTCCATAAATGGACCCCAAATATTTATTTATATTTGAAATTTTAGAATAGTATTGGATGAGTGATCCCTTTTTGTGTTCTATAAAGTTTTTGAAGGCCGTATGAACCATTGTGACTTTGAAAATATATGCACAAAATACTTGTGGTCTAAACTTAAAGTGCTGCTATCTATCACTGAAGTGAAGAAACTAAGTGATCCACACTGGTTTTGAAAAAGGGAACCTATGCGAACATCAGGATGGTAATAACTCAATTTCCGAAAAATTGTGGGTTGGTCCGCTCTGGCTCCAAACTCCTCATATATTATATGGGAGTACTTTCGGTATTGCTACCATCTTCAGCCACGACTTAACAAATACTAAATTGTATTTTTTCGTGGCTGAAGATGGTAGCAATACCGAAAGTACTCCCATATTATATATTATTTGTGAAATAGACAATATTTTTTTAAAAACATACGTTTTCTTTATTTCTATCAAGTGTTTCACAATATCTCTGCAAAAATGTTAAATATCACTCATTTCATGGTTTGAATTTTGTTTTAAACATGGATACACTCGTTTATTAATTGAGGCAACCAAGGTTTCTTCCTACTCCTGACAAAACCAATTTATAAACAATATTTTGATTGTTTTTACGATGTAGAAAATAATTATGAAAAATGTTTTCCACTTTATGATTTTCCATCTTGTAATTGGTGTTTTTCTTTAATGATGAACAGATTTTAAATGAAAAGACGAAGGAAAGCCCCATTACCTCACAAAAGGAAGAAAAGCCAATGTTTTAAGATGCTGTGCCCAAGACGAGCTGTTTATCATGCTCGTAATTAATATTAACTTTAAAGAAGTGCTTGCATCATCACCCCTTCCATCATCATCCTTCCACAGATGATTTTTATTAATGTTATATGACCTGATAAATTATGTCTACTTTCTTTGGTATATTTGAAAAGGATGATCATTAAACTTGTTACAAAATATTAATCTCTCAAAATGGTGTCTTCCCAGAAAGTTTATTATTTATATTAGTCCGACTTTTGTAATTAGCGTTTCTTCAGTATTAATTATGTTAACTAATCAAACTAGAGACTATCATGAAGGGTTGAGCCAATGTTTCCAACAAATTCAGTTCACCATGTTCAAATTTTATGAAAAAGACTTTATTTTATTGAATTTTAAATTGGTTTGGTTTGATGTACTTCCATAAAGGTGTCTAATCCTTTTTGGCATTAAAACCCACTCTACTGGAACAGCATAATTCCATAATTTATTCAGAGATATTCATAATTTATTCACATATTTATTCTCTAATTTTTCCACATTTTATACGAGTCAGACTTCATCGGGTTCCAGTCCATAAGTCGGCTCCACACATTGGCCCAACACTCGTACATTGGAGGGTAATTATATTAAGTCCCCTATACACTATGGGCCAAGGTAGGCCAATGCATTGGTCACCAATATTGGCGTAATGGCGGCGCTGGCCTGGACCTTGACTCCACATACTGGGCCAGCCATTGGCCCAGTATCATGGCCAAACCTTGGACCAGCACTCAGTTGCTTGAACCCTATTTCCGTGATGCATCTTTGTGTTTAGCTGGGCATATAATTGTTACTTACATATTATTGACAAAAACATGGTTGAAAAGAAATGGGAACAAAGAAGATGGTGGACGCTAACCATTCATCGGAACAGAACAAAGTTGGTACAATTTGTATTTGTAATTATTTACCATATAGGTATTTACATTTTTTATTAAGTAATAAATCACCCCAGGCACTTACCATATTTTAATTTTTGCGAAGAGGGTTTTTCGGATTCCAAATTGCAGGTTCATTTTGGTACAGTTCTAAAATTTTTAACTTTCCTCATTTGTCCATGTAGACATTTTGTATTTGTAGTTTATAATAATAAAATAAAATATTATAGTATTTAACAGGATAAAAGGAATATACAAAACACTACTGACAAGAAACAATCAACCAATGTTGGACAAGTGTGTGGATGCGTCATTTATCTACTGCGCATGTTGGGTCTGCTTTGATGTGTTGAAGAACCGCTCCGAACGCCAACGTTCACCAACACAAGCCAACCCCTCTCTGCACAGTGGCCCAGCATGATTGGGCCACTGCCTGGCCCATAGTGTAGAGGGCCTATTAGCCTTGGGCCACCACCCCCATTTCTCAATAAAAAGTCGTCGATCACACGAACTTTTCGCTCCCCCTCCATGACCAGTCTACCGTTTGCGCTAATATTTAATAGTTAACATACATTGGGGCTACTACAGTCTCATACGAAATTTCGTGTCGATAAATTCATTACATTTTTGAGTTGAGCTCCCCTCTGACCCCCCTCCCAATCAGCTGATTCCAATGAAAATCAATAGGTATCGATCGTCCTTACTCGGCTTTGAATTTACATATGAAATTTTGTGTCCATACAACGGCAGTTATTAGTGTTTTTGTGATAAGACTCTTCCCAAATCTCCTCATTTCTTTTGGCCGGCCGATTTGATAACAATTAATAGATGACCTTAGATGGTTCTTGATACATAAAATTTCATGATGATACTAAAAATCAATAGGTATTTTCCTTATGGGGAGTTAGTCAAACATGTGAAATTTCGTGTGGAAACATTAATTCTGTCGGGAGTTATCGTGTTTACAGACACATATACATCATTTTTATTTTTCATAATTGAAATTTGAAGGTGGAAAAACATGAAATTTCACTGAACACTCCGTATGGATTTTTTGACCGATTACATAACTTCCCTTATATTTGGTACCTCGGCCGAGTTTCGACAAGCACGCCTATCTATTTGCATCCGGCTTTTTACTTACTCAACTATGAACAATAACCGACTCCTGATCCCAAAACTGAAAAAAAAAAATGTATGTGCGTATGTGAACAGGATAACTCCCGATAGAGAATGAATGTATCGACACGAAATTTAGTATGAGAATTCAAAAGCTACTAGGCAACTCAAATTTTGTGTCGATACATTCATTACATCGGCAGTTATTAGGGTATTTGAGTCGAGCCCCCTTCTCGGTCGAGTGGCTTTGGAGGGAGAGAAAAAACGTAATTGATTAATTTGTACTGTGTACTGGGCTAGCCGGTGATTCACCGGAGACTTTTTTTTTTATAATTTTTAAATTTAGAAGATCGGAATAATATTATCTGAATTGATGGTAAAACCCAATATTTTTTCTACTTAGCCAAACATTTATCAATGCTAAGTACACATAAAGTAAATAAAGTCATATTATTGCCATATTATGTAAAGTCAAGAGTTCATAATTTATAAGTTAATTTCTCCGAATACGAATACTCTCCCCATCCCTCGACTTATGACCCTAATTTTGTATTCAAACTGCAGTTGGAACTGTTTAAATCAACTTTTTGAAAGTTGAAATTGTGCTTGAGGCCACACAGAGGGTTAACTACCTTCCGAGGTAGCCCAGGGGGGTGGACTCTAAAAAAGAAGGTAAGTTATGAGGGCCCCCCCCCCCCTCTTTTCAAACTGCCGTTATTACGTTGTACCGGAGCCGTGTAGAATGAAGTTATATCAACTTTTATAAATCCTGTCCAAGTTAGTATCTCGCCGCAACGCTTTCCTATGTCCAATGTCATAACTACAGGGTGGCACCCATACGAAGTATAGGGGAACTTATGTAACAGGTCAAAAATTTGATGCGGAATATTCAACGGAATTTCACGTTTTCCAACATTTTGGGGCTCTAAATAAAATTGCCAGAAGCCCAGGCGCGGATAAACATGAAATGAACTTTTAAATTTAAATTAAAAACCCCATATGGATGGCACCTATTAAATTTCCGCGAAATCGGTCGAAGAGAAAAGATAGATCAGAGAAGGGGGGCTCGAGTCAAAAAGCCGATTTAACCTCCACTCAAGACCAGAGGTGTGTCACAAAAAAAGTCGTAGGTGAATCATTGGCATGCACTTCCCCAGCACAATTAGTCAATTTTTTTTTTCTCTATAAAACAATGTGCATTGAACAATACATATACAATATATTTCATTGTCAATATTTTTCCCCTTATTTTTATTTATTTGAAATATAGAACAAAATTGTAGAGGCAAATTGTTAACAGTTTCAATTGTTTCATAAAAATAAAATATGATAGTGTTTGTAGTAAGTAAGTAGTGTGGTTTAGAGGAGTGGTAGCACTGGATGCCAACGTGGCATTATCAGCCCCGCCGGAACGGCCATCGCCTAGTTCATTACATAATGGAGATCTGATATCCTACAATTGCTGCAAAGTTTTTTTTTTTTTTAATGCGTTAACATTTGTTGAAATCTTGTTAAAAAAATTCTCATGCCCCTCTCTTTAGCCCGGCTTATCAGAAAAAAAACGAAACTCAGTTTTCCGTGTTATCTTTATGCTATAGGCATTCATGAATTTTTACGACTCACAGATTACGTTCCAAAGGAGAGAGAACCCCAGCATTGGGTTTGAGTTGCTCTCCTCCGTAGGGCCCTTCCTGTAATGGCCCTCAAATTATTAAAACATATTTTTGTTACTTAAGCTTAACTTTCTTTCATATGATTTGCCTTTTTATGAATGATATTTTTCGCCAAAAAGTCGAAAATATTTGCCGCCGAAAATATATAATGTTTTTTTTTTTTTTTCTCTTCTTTAAGGCATTTCGACCACGAGGGTCATAGATGCCTGATGGATGCAGGTCTGTGGGGATCCGAGCGGGCTAATTTGGATAGGCGTAGATTAATAATAATAAAGAAGATGTGTACGGAATAGAAAGACTACATGATGAAGATAATTTTGTTTTATAATTTGGATAAGAGGTTTGTGAATTGCAAGAAATGAAATAGTTGGGTAATTTGGAAGATATTATCGGATAAAATTTCGGAAATGTCCACCGCAAGGTTGCAATTTTCACGCTGGGGACTATATGCCATGCATTCAGTTAGAATGTGTCTGACAGACAGTCCCACCCCGCAGCACTGACACAGACGAGGGGGATCCCGAGCCATCAGATATCCATGGGTCAGCCTGGTCTGCCCTCTACGTAACCGAGTTAAAATTACTTCTTCTTTCCTTTTTTCTCTTATTGAAGTGTTCCAGACTCGAGTGGAGCTTTTCATGGTCCTTAGTTTATTATCGGTCATACCGAGCCACCGAATCTGCCATTTGATCCAAACTCTTTCCTTGATGTAGGCAACGAAGTCACTTACAGGGACTTCGGATGTGGGTAGTCCTTCTAGTATGGCGTGCCTGGCATTCTTATCTGCTGACTCATTACCTGCAATGCCGCAATGACCTGGGATCCAGAGGAAGGTAACTGAAGTCTGGTTTCTTCTTAATGACCATAGGGCCATCAGTATATTTTGGACAAGGAGATCTTCTGAATACAGATTCCCCATGGCCAATAAAGCCGACAGGGAGTCACTGCAGACTATCAGTTGGCTTCCATTGGGGACAGAGACCTTCAGACTCTTGCCAATAGCTAATAATTCCGCTGTCACGTTGCTGCACATCGAAGGAAGGGTAAATAGGTAGATCCTCTCATCGAAAACCACCGCAGCTCCTACTCCGTTAGGGTTATTTGACCCGTCCGTATATATAAACGTTGCGTCGGGGAAATCATTTTTGATCTTCATAAACTCATGTGTATATACTATAGGGGGGGTGTCTTTCCTCAGTAATTTGGTCCGGTTTTAAAATATATTTTTAATTGTCAAAATTTTTATTTATTTTCTACATATTCATGTTCATTTCTCTCTTGCTTCTCATTATTTGTTTTAACTATTTTCTCTTACCTGTATACATGTATTCTTATATTCAACACTTCTACTTTTAATTATTTTTTATTATTTTTTTTTAAATTTATTTATTATTTTTTATTTTTTTTATAGTCACTGTCAAATTTACTTATAGTTATATTTTAACTTATTGTAAATATAGCAAAACAACAAATAAAAAAACTTCTAAGCATCTCAAAAAAACCATTCATGCATTCCGAGACGCTGCAATCCATTAAGTTGGAAGAAATGGGATGGCAGATAATTATATTCGGGGGTGTTTCGAGGGGTCTCGAGCTGAAAGTTATTTTATATTTTGTTATCATTAATTTTGTTCATTCTGTTATTTTCTATCACCGACATCACATTTAATTATGGTTATTTACCAACTGAAAATATGCAAAATAAAGAGAAAAAAATAAAATAAAATTCCGAGACGCCAAGATGCAGACCGGTCGTCACATAAGCAAGTGAAACTTGGATCCTAAATAGGAGGGATGAAGTATTGCTCAATACGTGGGAAATGAAGGTATTGAGGAAGATACGCCCTACTGAGCGCGACAGATGGAGGATACGGTCCAATAGGGGCTGAGGGACCTGTACAAGAGCCAGGAGCTGGTCGCCAGGAGCAAGGACGGCTGCGATGACTGGGACTCTAGAGAGGATGGAGGTTGGCAGTATACTGGAAGGTCATCAAGGACAGAGAAGCCGAAGGAGACCCAACTTACATTGACTGGAAGACGACCTCAGGACGATGGTGTCGACGGCAGGCCGAGGATAGAGAATGACGGAGGCTCAAGTTCTACAAGGGCCGTAGCGCCAGGGAAATTAAAGTAGAGTAAGTAAAAATTTGAAATCCTATTATATATTTCAACAAGAAATTCGAGTGTTAGGCCAACCTCACATTAGGCAATTCCGAAGAGACGCGACTGATACTCAAGTATCAGCCATTTGAGTTGCCTGAGGGTATGATACCCGTAGGCAACTTTTCTCCTCACACTGAGGATACTGTGTAGCGACTAGGATCTCTTTTCTCCATCCATAAGACAGAGGAACACACAAATGCGGGAATGTGTGAGTGCAGAAGAGTGTGTTCACTAGCCATTGCGAGGCGACGCAGGAGACTCAAGGGAGGGCGACCTTCCTAGCAGGTCGCTTGAGATTGGTAGGATACGCGTCTCCTGGGAGTGGCGTCGTTTGTGTCTCCCCACCACTCAACATAGGAAGTGACTTCTAAGATACCCTCAAGATACTTGAGTATCAGTCGCGTCGCTTCGGAATTGCCTAATGTGAGGGCCTAAATCTCAGAACGATCTGAACTTCTCCAATACTTCGTGTAGATAAAATTCCTCCCTTCATACTAGTCTCAATAATTTTCAACCGGAGATCCCGTATAGATCATTCTTGAATTTAATTTATTATGTAAATTTTAATTGTAAATGACTTAATTTGTTTTTGAATTATTTATTCTACACTTTGAGAACAATAAGCTTTATTGTTTCATAACTAATTTATTTATATATTCTTGATAAAGCAGTTATTTCATATTCTAGTTTTTCATTATGCATCGAAGAGTACTTGCAAAACCATTATCTATTTATTAAAAATTAAACTTTAAAACAGAAAATTTACTGCACAAAATAGAATTTACCACGCGGCTTTGACCTTTTGCGTGACCTGATCGTTGTGCTTGGTCTGAAATTGACACAAAATGTGTTTCTACTTCCTCAGCTGTACAAAGTCTAGGGAAAGTTATGTAATCGGTCAGAAATTTGTTGCGGAGCTCTCAACGAAATCTAATGCTTGTTGATTCCAAAATGTAAAAAAAAATTGCCTTTCTGTGTCTTTGAACGCAATAACTCATGATAGAATTAATGTGTCGACACGAAATTCTGTACGCATAGCCAGAATAAGGACAACACAATCTTCAGCCAAAGGAAACGGGGGATTTGTGGGAAGGCTTAACGCAAAAACTTTAATAAATGTATTGACACAAAATTTCATATGTAAATTCGGAGCCCTAGGATGACACCTATTATTATTATCTCGGACTCATATAATGAATGTATCGACACTAAATTAAGTATATCGATTCAGAAGCCACTACGTAATTCAAATATTGAGATTTAGCCCAAATGGTCAATTGGGTTTGGAGAGAGCAAAAACGCAATAGATTAACTCGAGCTGGGGAAGAACATAGTCGGTGATCCACCTACATCATTTTGTTTCAACTCAGTACGGAACTGTAGATTCGCCCGTATACAGACATACAACCAAACATTTTATTTTAATATTTAACTACATTATGTTTTAAGAAAAAAATACTTAAATTAAATGGAAATTTTGAGCAATTGTTTGTATGGTCCCATCACTTTGTTTCTCAACATAAATTAGAAACAAAATAACTTATTTTGCATTTTAACATCGTAAATATAAAAATTTTAATTAAAAAATACGACTGAAATGTTTCAGGACGAAACAAACAATTTACTATTTTTTTTTTTCTGGGAAAAGGAAAATCCTTGTTAGAACTTAATCAGTTTTATGTTCCTCTTTTTTATTTACTTTTTTCATTTAATTTTATGTATATAATGTTATTGTTATTTTGTTTTCTTTCTCTTTTCTATGTTTCGCCCATTGTGACCTGAGGAAGGGACGTGATAACGTCCCGAAATATCGTCTTGAAGAAGACACTCCCGGAAAAGTTATCAACAATTATTATCTTAATTTTAAGTAAATAAAGAAAACATCTCTTGTATTTATTATATACTTTATCTACAATATAATATTATTTTTTACTCATATTTTCAAGTATTTATTTATTCATTTCATTTTACTTTTTAGTAGTATTGTTAACTCTAATCCATGTGAGTCAGACTAAGAGTTAATATCCGTTAAAGTATCTAATTTATAAGCTATCTTAATGTATACATTCTTATTACCATGTTATGGTTTAACCGAAATAAATATTTTTATTATTATAGCAGTGTTTCACGAAAAACGATCATTGGGATGGTAGTGTAAAATGTCGTCAAAGAACCGAACGTCCGACACAATTCTTTAGGTTTCGAAATGATTCGCGAATATGCAAGTTTTTTCGACTCGTAGATTTAGGGATGCGATTTCACCCCTTTTTGCTAGGTAACTATTTCCCAAGCTCATTTTTAATTACCTATTCCTAAAAAAAAAACAGAACTTCCAGTTTTTCCAGGCTTAAAAAAAAAAGTGAATGAGCACCATAGACAAAAGAATCGACAAGTTTGGATCCCATTTGCAAACAAATCTATTTTAAAGACTCCGTAGAGAGGACAATTAAACTGAATTCAATCTTTGAAGTGACACAGATTTTGAGTCGAAAGGGGGATGAATTGCAATGTTGAGTCTACACCCCGAGGCTCTTAAAAACCTAGATCGAGAAAAAATAGGATTTCAAGGCGTCCCTAAGCAAATTTAAACAAGATAGACTTTCAATAGGAGCGTGAGGAATCTTATTGAGCCGTAGCAAGCAATTTGACAGGACTTTAAAATACTAACTGTAAAGTTCCTAGGCTACATATTAAGGAAAACGTTTTTATAATAAATGAAGGTACTTACGTATTAACGCCACCGCAGCAAATCAATCAACATGTATTTGTAAATTAAAAATTATTAAAGCTATTTATTTATTTTTGGACTTTATATTTATTATTAGCATGTATAATTATTGGTTTTGTAATATGAGGGCGTACCGCCCGCTTGATTGATAATCTGACCCTCCCGTCGTTCAAATCATAATAGTTAGTTCTGGTTTTAAGACTTTATATATTTGCGCGGCGGCGTATTAACGTATTAATCGCATTGCAAATGCGCAAATATAAAAAGTCTTAAAATCAGAACTAACTATTATGATTTGAACGACGGGAGGGTCAGATTATCAAACAAGCAATTATACAAGTAATTATACATGCTAATAATAAATATAAAGTCCAAAAATAAATAAATAGCTTTAATAATTTTTAATTTACAAATACATGTTGATTGATTTGCTGCGGTGGCGTTAATACCTAAGTACCTTCATTTATTATAAAAACGTTTTCCTTAATATGTAGACTAGGAACTTTACAGTTAGTACAGCTCAAGTTAAGAGAGAGCAGAGCAACCTCAGACGCATTTCACACAAATCCTCTCAATCGAAAGTTGTCACATTTATACAACAATGGAGTTTGGCGGGATGCGGTACTTTCTCCTCCTAGTTACTCTACTATTGTTGAGTATTGAGGAGGCACGGAGATAGGTTTCAATTGGGCTACCTTTTCGTGTCGACCATGTGATCCAGTTTGTTCTAAGTTAGTAAGTAATGTAAACTTTATAAATATAACAAATAAAGATACAATATTGGCGACGATGATGAAAAAAAAGTTTTATAAACTTTTGCCTTTAAATTATTATGCCGAAAGACACTAGTGAAAAAAGTGAAACTAAATTTGAACAAATTGCCAGTATGACTGGAATTGGAAGGTTATCAGAATTCTATCCTAATTTTGGAAATTGGAAGAATATATAGAAAGATTGGAATTTTATCTGGAAGCTAATAATATAAGAGATGAATCAAAAAAACGTTGCATCTTGTTAATGGCGGTAAGTGATAAAATCTATTCAATTGTGCTTTATGTTCAACTTCTACACCTAGTTAAGAAGTTACTAAAACTATTAATGAGTTACTAGGTCGTGTCAAGTTTCATAAATGAGACCAGCTAGCCAGCGAATCAATACAAGATGTTGTTCGAGCTTTAAGAAAGTTGGCCCAGGACTGCAATTTTGGAAACATTACTGATTGTCTACCACTTGAAGTAATGCTATGGGGCAGATTTGTTGCAGGAGATAGGTATGAAGAACTTCAAAGGTATTTATGTCGCACTATGTTTTGAAAAGGCTTTAAACTATTGCATGCAATATTGAATCTACTAAGCACCAACAGAAATTATTAAAAAATAATAATTCAGTAAATAAAGTGACTTCTCATAAATAAATTTAATAATAAAAATAAAGTATTTAATACCAACAAGCAATCGCTTGAGTGTTTTTGCTGTGGTAAAGAAAATCATTTTGCAAATGATTGTTATATAAAGATCATATATGCAGAAAATGTTTAAAAATTGGTCATGTTGAAAGTATTTGTAAAAACTACAAAACTAATAACTTCAAATCTTCTGTTTAGAAAGTTAATACAAAACTAGTTGAAAATGTTGATTCTTTACATAACAATTCTTTAGAAGATAAAGATCAATATGTCTTCCACATAATACAAAGTAAGAATAACAACGAATTCTCAACTCATGTAAAAGTTAATTCTCTTTGAAGAAGATAATGGGGCTCACTCAACATTAATTAATGAATGCACATTTAATAAACTTTGGCCAGATGAAATCCCGAATTGGTGATGAATAGTACAAAATTGTTGGCCTATGGTAAAAGACTTTACATGTTCTAGGAACTATACAAGTAAATGTCAAGTACAAACAACATCAAGGATCACTTCCATTAGTCGTGGATGAAGAAGATGGACCAAACTTATTAGGAAGAAATTGGTTTGTACCCCTTGGTATCAGTTATCGGCATTCAGAAAGTTGAAGATAATTCAAGGTATGAATCTGTTTTAAAACAATTTCTAAATATTCTCAAAGGCAATTTAATTGAAGGACATTATGGTTCATCCATTCAAATTAAATTAAAAGATGTTTCTCATCCAAAGTTTTGCAAATCTAGAAGAATACCAAAGAGGCAGCCACTGCAGCTATAAAATGGGTGGTAAAACAAAACATGGTTACACCTGTAGTTCAAAATAAAAATGGTACAATTAGAGATTATAAAATCACAGTTAATCCTGCGTTTAAGAATTCAGAATATCCTCTGCCTACAGTAGCAGAAGCTGTTGCTACTCTCAATGGAGGAGAGATATTTTCTCAAATAGATCTTCAAGACGCCTACAAACAATTGAAGGTAGATGACGATACAGCTAAACTACTCACTCTTAGCACTCCATCAGGGTTATTCGAAGTTAAAAGACTATTAGATGGGTTGACGCTGGGTCCAAAAATCTTTCAAAAATTTATGGAATGCAGACTGCAAGGTATTCCAAGTATTTTTATTTATTTAGATATAATATAAAAGTACATGGCTCTTCTGTTTCAGAACATGATGAACGGTTGAAAGATGTTTTATTAAGATTGGATGCAGCAAATTTAAGAATGAATTATAAAAAATCAATTTTTGGTGTTAAATCTATGGAATTTCTAGTTTACCGCATTGATAAGTCTGGTGTCAAACCACTCAAGAAGAAAGTCAAAGCAATAATTAATATTGCTCCCCCAAAGAATAAAGAAGAATTGCAGATATTCTTAGGTGGTATACATTTTTATGCTAAATTTATTTAAAATAGATTTGAAATAACTGAACCACTCCATAGACTTTTAGATAAAACTTCACCCTGGATGATGGGTGATACTGATGTACATCAAGCCAGCGTCATCGTTCTTTGTATAATTAACTAGAATATTATGTTTTTAATATGTATGTATGTCAATATCTTTAGATATTAACGATGGGAGTTCTTCCCAAAAAGTCTATATTTGCCAGGTTTTAAAAACTAAAAAATAAATGGGAGAATAATATTGCTGTGAAGAGTATATTATTATAAATTCAAAATAACGTTATCACAGAAGTGATATTAATATTGGGTTTGTACGTCATACTGTCCCCTCAGGACCCCAAAGGTAGGTCCTAAGAATCCTGTTTAAGACACGGCAGGATTACTCCTTAACAGGTTAGGATTTTTGTTTAAAACCTCTCATTATTTCATTTAAGTACTTAAGTATGGTGTATAAAAGAGTAAAGAATGGCCTTCAAGAGTAATCCTGTAATCTTGAACAGTTGTAAAGAGCAACAAGGATTTCTTGTTTTTGTTTTTATTTCTCATTCGTTACTTCAAATGAAGGACTTACTTGGACTGGTAGGATAAGACCAAGATAATTAGTTGTCCCAGGATGGATTTACTGTCCTCGATAGCACTCCTAGAGTAAGATGCCCGATTATCTTCCGTTTCTTTTTGGGAAAGTCGTCTGAACAGCTTGGAAATAGCTTTTCCAGGCCCCAGACCAGGCTATTCTTTCACCAACACCTTACATCCATCCCTATATTACTTTCTCCCTAACCCTCCAATTGGGACGGACCTTTTTCCTATTTCGGTTTTTCTTCCCAACGGGTTTCCTAGATAGGTTTCTCTTTGTTTTATTTTTCTTATACCTTTAGTATAAGAAATTGTACAATCTTGTAAAAATACGAGAACGAGTTTTCCACGGATTTCCACATTTCAAAGTGTCCTCAGTCTTTATGTATATGATTCGAACTTGGTGAACGCTCCAGCGCAGAAATGATTCTAGCTTGAAATTTGAAATTAAGACACAAATTATAATAATAATATTTATTTCCGTTAAACCATAATATGGTAACAAGATATGTAATAAGAAAGTAGCTTATAAATTAGATAAATAAACAGATATTAAACTCTTAGAGTCAGAGACACATGGATTAGAATTAACAATACATAAATGAAATAAATAAATACTTGAAATATAAGTAAAATATAATCAAAAATACATAAAAGAAAAAAACAAGAGAAATAAAATAAATTAGTATAAAATAATAAAAAATAATGATTAAAATGTAGATTCGACAGATCTTAAAGAGGATATCTGTGGAGGAACTCTGCCAAAAAAATAAAAATGAAAGCTATGTATCATATAATGTTTTTGAATATGAACCACGATTTTTTTATTATTTTTGAACAATGAAAGAAAAAATTCTCTCTATTAATCGGTTGGATTTGACCGTCGAATATTATCGATAGTTATATTTAACATTGATTGTAGTATCGAATTTGAAATAGTGATTTAAAATTAGCCGTCTTGCTCTTTCCAATTTCTCATTTATATTCTCTATATTTTATGATAATTTGAGTGAATTTTTACACTCCTTTGACAATTTTTTCCTGGGATGACAAAAACATGACATGCACCAGACTTGTAAGAAGGAACTGTAAATTCTTTGTGAATAAGGTAGGCACCTAATTTATTCATTTTCCATCTTACCATAAGCAGATGATCCTAGGGCCACAAAATAAGACAGCACATATGATGCTAAATTTTATTAAAATATAGATATATTTAATATACCTAACCTTTTTTTCAGTCTAGATTTTTGGTTTACGTATTTGTTCACTTTACATAAACTGGTAACTGAAGTATACATTTAAAAGAAACTTGTTTTTTTCAATAAAAAGGATAATACTGATTAGGACGAAACCTCTTTTCTTGGTTACTGATGGAATAGCCAACCGTATGGAAAACGAACTCTTTTCCCGACGATTGCTTTTCTTTTTCGAAATTTATGTTTCAGAATTTCGATAGTACTATCGATGAATCGATACTATCGGTTTAGCCGACTACCGATAGTTTGACACCACTAGTTAATAGACTGAATGTTATGACGGAGTGAAAAAAGAATGACTGAACCCATGAAGCTCCAGAAAAGAGAGCGACAAAATAAAGAGACGATGGTGGGATGAAGTCTGGTTCTCATAGCGGTTTCTGAACAAATAGACTCCGTGCCCCCATACACATACACTGCCAGAGCCCATACGGCTCGTTACTCACACTAAATTGGGGCTCAGAGGGAGGGGGTGGGTTTGATGTATAGGCCTCTAATGTATTCCAGCCATTATGCAAACCTCCCCCCCCCCCCCCCCCCCCCCCCCCCCCTCGACATCAACAGCTTTTTACTTTCTCTCTTTTTCCTCCCTTCTTCTCAACACTAAGTGCAGGAGGCAAAAAGTGTGATCTTCCAGGAAAAAAAAATAAATTGTGTTACTAAATATAATTTTCTTTCTTGCCTATAAAGACCACCAACTCCTATTGAATAATTTTGTTTACTGTGGAAGGATTAATAAGTATCGTAGAATAACATATCAAAGTAAGGGTAGTGCTTTAAGTACTGAGGGATGAACATATTTTAGGGTCAGTTTTCTTATTAAATATTAGGTAGTTGCCCCGCTTCACTCGGAGTAAATTTAAGCAGGTTAGTAACTTTATTTAGATGATTTTAAAATTAAGTTCAAATTTTCGATGATTTTGAGGGTGACAGACTTACATCTTCCTCCCCTTGCCTTCACCACCACATCATTAATTTTTGATGCACAGTCTTTATTAAAACGATGTTCTACTCAATGTTCAATTCAAAACTCGAAACCCATATTAGCAGCGTCTTTCCGTTCTCCCCTCAATATATATTTACATCAGATATCCATTAAAATGATGGAAATTTTGCGAAATGACCATAATCCGTCTTACTTTGAGTAGACATGAAATACATCATTTATTTTACTTGAGGAAGAAAGATATGGTTAAGGTGGTCCGGATAACTGTTGTATCCGCCCCAATCATTACCCCGGTTAATCGAGAGTGGAGTGTACTTCTGATTGTGTAATGCAGAAAGTAATTGATCCTCTATGACTTGCTTATCTGTTGCAGCGAGGGGGCCCTTCACTTGACTATCTCATTGTGCCTCTGAGGGCTACATCTCAATCCCAACCTCCCTCACTCCGTCTTTTGTAACATAAGGGGATCTTACCGATTGGAATCTTACCAAAAAGCTCCAACAACCTCAATATATCCCTGAAAATCTCCCCCCAAAAAAACTTGACGATGCAATAAAGCAACTCCCAACTCTAAGCCAAGCGAGGGGCTGGTTTTTCACTCCTTATCCAACGTCTTACCCAGAATATTCTTCCACAATACATCCTTGATCTTATCACGACGTAGGATGCTCCAGCCATGCATCGCCCCTCAACCTACAAGTTACTTTACAGAGATCTAAGGGAGAACGTCTTATATTTCCAATCGTATGTTACAGGAAAATATTTAACCATCACAACCACTAGCTGATAAAGTGAGAAGTGATTACTTCATATGTTACAAAATACTTCCCCGACAAGAGTTAATCAATTACATGTTTTCACATAATATTTGACTTGCTTAATGGCTTCTGAATCCTCATACTAAATTTTGTGTCGATACATTCATTACATCGATATTTGTTAGGGTACTCAAGTCGAGCCTCTCTTCTCTGATCATCCCCTTCCCTTCGACCGCGGAAAACTAATAGGTGCCACCATTATGAGTTTTTGAATTTGACTGTCGAAACATTCATTAGATCGGCAGTTATTGAGATTTTAAGTGTTGGGCCTCCATCTTAATCTACTCTTTCCTTTGCCCGATTTAGTTGAAAATCAATAGGTGTCGTCCTTAGAAAGTTCTCGATATACATATAAAATTTCTTGTCGATATATTCATTCTATCGGGAGTTATAGTGTTCACACTTACACGTACACCTACACAAACAGACAAAAATATTTTTTTACTTTTTGATCAGGAGTCGGAAAACATGAATTCCGTAGGAAAACTCCACATTGAATTTTTAACCGATTACATAACTTTCCCTATTTACTGAGGATGTGAAACGTATCATATAGACTTTATTATTTTGTGCTAGCCGACTTTCGAGGTTGCGCTCATTATGCTGTGCACTAAAAACTCATAATTAAGAAAAATGTATACAATTCTAATGTATAAAATAAATACATAAACATATTGGTTTTAATATTACATAGACTGGCTATGGTGAAAAGCTAGGGCCAAGAAAAGGAAAAAAAAAAAAATATTGGCTATATGGGCTAGAATTAATTTTTCATAAAAATAAATAAATTATTATTATCATTATTCACGTTATAAAATAAAGTGGTACAAGAGATTCAACAGAAGTATTGAAAAAATGAAATAAAATGCGTTATCTTTTCACTGTTTATTTTTACCAGAACCAGTTTTCAACGCGTGCATCATCATCAGTGGCACATCATCCGTGTAGTCTAGGGCCTACCAGAACACTCTTAGACACAACTGGCAGTACTGAGTACGTGAGTGCAGATACTTATCCCCTCTCTAGACATAAGGAGGGGGGACTCTGCTTTCTTCCTTCCCAATTTAATCTCTATACTTTCAATAATACACATCTTACTACTTTTTTTGGATATCATATCATGTTCTTTGAAGAGTGTTGGACAAATTCAGTCTCCTCCAGGTTGCAAAATAAAATCATAGTCTCACCTCTCAGAGATTTTATTATTTTGTGCAAGCCAGCTTTCGAGGTTGCCCCATTGTACCTCTATTCTGCGTATATTGTAAGTATTTTGGGGAGTTGTCTAAAATATTTTTCTGAAATGTTACCTCGAATTTCGGTAAGGACTGATGATTACTTGAAGTCTGATGTAGTAAACTTACTTTTGTGGACAAGTCTGGCCTCTGCATCGTCAAGAATGCACCCCATACTGTAATCCTTGGCTCCTGTCAGTCCCAGTTAGGAAGTTCCTTGACTCTCCCCTTCGGCTTTCCTTACCACTAAATCTGCCATCCTCAGAGATTATGCTTTTCATTCAAGAGTAAAGAGCCCGAAGAAAAAAAAAACTCCGCAGTGTCCTTGACATCATGATTTATAAATCGAAATCTTTACTGGTAAGCAATTCTCTTCATAAATGCTCCTCTTTTCACGCAACCTCTTCCCACCCTGTTCTAGACGTCACTGAGGTAGTACTCCTTATCCTTATAGGTAGAGCAGTTCAGGATTTTGTTTAATTAAAATTTTAGTTTTTCCTTTAGTATAAGGAAGTATTGTAATAGTACAAAAATCGGAGATCGAATTTTCAACGGAATTTTATGTTTCGAGCTGCCCTGAACATTGTTTTGAACGGCTTGGTGATGATGTCTGTCTGTGCGTATGCAATTGGAGCTTTTTGAGCAACTCAGAAATTATTGCAGCAATGAGCATGATATTTAAGACGAAGATATTACAGGTGCTAACTTAGGTTTCATTGGATTTTGGCTGAAATCGGACGAAGATTAAGAGTACTTTAAGGCCAAAATACATTTGACAAGCTACCGCCTATATTTATGCATTTCCTACCTTCTTCCTTATTCTTTTCTAAGTCGGCCAGTTCAGTTTTAAACGTTTGGGTGAAAAGAAGTGGAGGTGGTGAGCGAAGAGTCAGGGGTTGAATTGGGATTTTCAATTATGCGCTAGTTATTTCAATCATTTTTGATCGAAAATTTAAAAAAAAGTTATTGTGTATAATTGTAACAGTTTTTTTTAGACTATCAAGTATTTATCTGTTCAAATAACTTTTTATATCACTATATTTTTAACTTTATTTTTTTGCTTAATACATTTTATGTCATTTAATACATTTTATGTCTATAAAGATTTTCTATTACTTCTGTAGTTTACTTTATTCTATAGGTTCTTTTTTCTTTTGCAGCCTTTTTAATTGCATATTTTGCTATATATATGTGCATATTTCGCTGTTTTTATCGTATACAAATCACAGCCCTTATAATGAATGTTAGGGTACGTCCATAGTGCACCACTTCCCGCTTTATCGAAAAAAGTAGTGAAAACTTATTGGGGCGGTCATAGTGCACCTGCCTATCTGCTCAAACTGCTTCTACCCGCTTTAACTGGAATTAATTATTGTTTCTTTTACCCGCTTGAACCGCTTAGCTCGCCCGGTCAGTTTGCTGTTATCTTCCGACCGTGCACGTTGTTCTTACTCTTGTTTTTATAAAATGGAAGCGGATAAAGACATTTTAATCCCCAAAGTTTTTATGAATGTAATGCTTAATATTTTCTTTGTATTCTTTGTTTAATAAAATGAGTTCTGAAAAAAGTGTATTTTTAACGCTTCCACCATGAATTTATTGTTGAAATAAAATTTTCAAAACTCTTATTATTATTAACTCCTGTTCAAAATAAGCGCACATCTAATTTTTTTATTTTATTATCATTCAAAACGACTTACTTCAGGGTTACCTCAAGACGTTCTTCAGGAAGAATTTTCTCTTGATGAAAGTTACACCATCCCTTTTTTATCCGGTATTTGATTTTGTTCAAGATGTAGTCGAATGTCTGTTTATCCATTTGGAAATATTCGTAAAATTTCTCGGGGTGAGAGTGTTTAATTTTATGATAAATATTATCTGTTGTCAACAAAATACACAATAGATCCTCATGTGATAGCTCCATTATGCCAACTGACGTACTCTCCCGCGAGCGGTGCTCTATAACCACCACCAGCTAGAATCGAGCGGGCTCACCTCGCTGTTTGCAATTGCCGCGGTTTAAGCGGTTGAGCGAGAAGCGGGAAGCGGTGCACTATGGACGTACCCTTATACATGAAAGTAAGTAACCTGTACATTAAACCAATTTAGAAATATTATCAGAGGTATTTTAGTATAATATTAGTTAAACCAACTGAAAAAAAAAGAAAAAATTTTTTTTTTTAATATTTAATTTTTTATCTTTTAGTTGAAAAAACTCAGAGAAAATGTATGAAAGAGAAGGACACAGGAGCCCTCATCACTCATCGGGCAGCTTTCAGGCCCTATCTCTGTGTACAGGCAGCCCAATGGCTCTTCAAATTCAGTCCCTTCATAGAGTTTCCGGAAAAAACCAATAGACAGAAAAATGATGAATTAAGTATTTCCTTTTTTGCATAGGATGTGATAGATGAGATGGGTGTGGCTGGCATTGAGGCTTGGCGGAGCGCACATTATAACATCCATTGACTAGGTGTCATTTCCTGAATGAGGAGGACATCCCATTCATTACATATTCATGGCTTGTTGCGGCTCACCGTTCTCCATATCTCGTATAAAGAAAACCAATGGTGTCCATATGTCTTCTTAACTTTTTGGTTACTTACACATTTGATGTTTATGAAATGTTTTAAAATGCAGAAGGAGACATTTCGTTTTCAGGAAAAACTTGAAGAAGAAAACTGAATCCTCATAGAAATAAAATACGTTATTTTCCCACTGTTTTATTTCCAACCACAGCCTATCCATACGTGGGATGTGCCACTAAAGGTGATACAGTTGCGTTGAAAACCGGTTGTTTAACCGATGTAGTGGGAAGACAACGTCTTTTATTTCTAAAACATGTCATCCCACAACTGAGCTGGGGAGGGCGCTGGTAGCTGAGTGGTTTGCGCGCTTGCTTACTGAGCTCAAGTTCGCGGATTCGAAACCTGGCCGAGATCCTTAGTTTATTTTATCTAGGAGATAAAATAAATTTAAGTATGCCGTCCTTCGAATGGGACGTTAAGCGATGGTCCCGAGCCTGTACAATGTCAGGTACTCGTTAAGGCCTCCACCCTAGGTGAATAAAAATTTAGGGTAGGCAAGATTTAGAACTCCCATAGTAGAGTCGTGCTCGTATTCACCAGAGTGACGAAAGAGCGATCTGGTAGTAGGCGATATGACCACGCATTTAAAGCCAGGGCTTTACACCTAGGGACCTAAGCATCCAGTGCTCTTATCCCTTCCCTGGTAGCGCTGGGCTTCCCCCTTATTATATTATAATCATAATAACTAACTACTAGCTGGGTTGCCCAGCGTTTCGCTGCTCTGCCTAAAATTTGTTTTCACACCGAAACAAAAAAACATCATTGCCATTTTTCCAGGATTGGAAAAACTATATGTCTCATTTCCATGTGAATAATTGAACAGAGAAAATATACTGGACATTTAAGTCAATGAAAGCTTATAAAAATATTATCTTCTTTGGTTTTTTTTAAAAAATATTTGTTACTGCTATTTTGTTTTCTTTCTCTTAGAAAAGAAAGAGAAAATCTTAATGTATACATTCTTATGAATTATTCCTTTACCATCTTATGGTTTAAAGGAAATAATAATTATTATTATTAAAGAGATGTTTATTTTCAAGTAAAAATGATGAAACTAGCTACCGGATAAAAAACCTAAGGGCCTCGGCCGGGTTTCGAAACCGCCATCTTCAACTCAGAAGGTAAGCGGGCTCCGGTAGCTAAGATGTTTGCGTGCTTGCCTTGTAAGCCGGTTTTTTATCTGGGAGGTGAAAAAACTTTGAGCACAACGTCCTTCGGATTGGACGGAAGACCCTTGCTCCAGGTGAATAAACCTGATAGGCAATATTTAGAACTCCCAAACTAGAGCTCATGTCCACCGCTCTGGTAGTAGGCGATATGACTTCGTAGTTCTAAAGCTCGGGCATGAGCCACAATAACTAACTATAAAAAAGAACATATATTTTCTAAGATGGCTTTGAATTAAAATGAAAGATGTACACTTTGAAAAAGGATTAGGCAGGGCACGTTGAAGCCAGTGGTTTCAGGGGTTCATGGACTGTGCCGTGGTTGGATAAATTCTTAATTTACATATGTGGCCGCTGTGTACACGAGGTCCTTGGCAGACCACACACAGTGGTCCACTCTGTATCGTGTCTCCACCACGAAGATGAATGTTCTGCCGTGCTCAGCCGTTTTAAAAACCAATACCTTCTCACCAGCATTTTCTAAATACCCAACATGTATACGTCCAATCCGAAGGACGTTGTGCTCAATGTTTTTGCACCTTCCAGATAAAAAACCTAAGGGCCCCGTCGGCTTAGAAAGCAAGCACGCTTACATCTTAGGTACCGGAGCTCGCTTGCCTTCTGAGTTGAAGATCGCGGTTTCGAAACCCGGCCGAGGCCCTTTTTTATTTTATCTGAAAGGGAAAATAAACTTAAGTTCGCCGTCCTTCGGATTTTTCAATCGATGGTTCCAAGCCTGTACGATGTCACGTACTCGTTAAAGATCCCTAAGTGAAAAAAAATGTCGGTTAGGCAAATTTAGGACTTCCATAGTAAAGTCGGGCTCATATTCACCACAGCGACGAAAGAGCGGTCTGGTAGTAGAACGATATGACCTCGAAATTAAAGCCCGGGCATGAATCACAACAACTAACTTAGTTGATTACTTCACGTTGAGAATATAGACTATACCGTTGACTTTTTATCACCAGATGGTTGCCCGTGTTTGTTTTCAAAGATACTTATTAAATTATTTCGTAAACTTAAGCACGCCGTCCTTCGGATGGGACGTTAAGCGATGGTCCCGAGCCTGTACGATGTCAGGTACTCGTTAAAGACCCCTACCCTAGATGAATAAAAATGTAGGGTAGGCAAAATTTAGGACTCCCACAGTAGAGTCGGGCTCATGTCCACCAGAGTGACGAAAGAGCGCTCTGGTAGTAGGCGATATGACCTCGTTGTTAAAGCCCGGGCATGAGTCATAAAACCTAACCTAACCTAAATTATTTCGTTTAAGAAGTAAGCTATTTGATCTAAACATCTGAAAACAGGTCTCATGTTTGAAGATTTGATGAGTGCAATATTAAAATCTGTTGTTCTTATAAGATTAGGAGTGTTCCTTTCGGGGAGGAGTCGTTTTCTAATTTGGAGAAGGATCAGGGAAATAGGAGGATATCTGAGACAAAGGGATTGGGATTGGAAAGGGCCAGGATCCTATTAATGGAAATTGGTTTAGGCACAATCCTTTTGTCCTTACAGAACATGAGGGAGTCGTCGACATGCTCCCCATCCTAACTTAACTCCAAACTACTTACCAATATCCTATGTCCTACCAAATCTTCATACTAAACATAAAATGCATCTGGTTTTAACCTTAAGAAAAATAAATTTTAGGAGAAATTAAAAATTCCGATCGATCAGTTTTACTTATGTTTTTCACTCTCCTGATTCAAAAAAATAATAACATTTCTGTCTGTGATCACGAGAACTCCCGTTAGAATGAATATTTTAACACGAAATTTCAAATGGGTATCCAGAACCCTCTAAGGACGACACACATTGATTTTTAGACAAACCAGCTCTAGGGAAGGGGAGATTCTCTAATAACTGCCGTTGTAATTGAATGATGTATTGACACGAAATTTTAAATGGGTATCCGAAACCCTATGAAGAAGACACATTGATTTTTAGACAAACCAGCTCTAGGGAAGGGGAGATTCTCTAATAACTGCCGTTGTAATTGAATGATGTATTGACACGAAATTTTAAATGGGTATCCGGAACCCTATGAAGAAGACAGATTGATTTTTAGACAAACGAGCTTTAGGGAAGGGGAGATTCTCTAATATCTACAGTTGTAATTGAATGTTCTATTGACACGAAATATCAGATGTATATTCAACGGTCTATAAGGGCGACAACTAATAATTTTCAGCAGAATCAGCCCAATGAGAGGGAGGATCAGAGGGCGTGCTCAACTCGGATATACCAATAACTGCCGATGTAATGAATATACCGACCCAAAATTTAGTATGAGTCTCAAGTACACTACGTAAGTCAAATATTGAGTTTTAACCCGGTCGATATAAATAATATAAATAAATAAATATAAACGGTCGATTGCCTTAAGTAATTGATTAATTCGTGCTGGGGAAGTTCATAGCCGGTGATTCGTTATAGTCCCAAACAGCATAGTGTTGCATCACCAGGCATTACATAGCTCAGAACGCCATATGACCTGTTTTTTTCGCTTTTGATTGCGACTAACGTATGTTATAGATAATATCGATGATTGCACAAGTTAGGTTATTGTTCAGTTAGTTATTTTGACTGCCCGGGCTTTTAACTACAAGGTCATATTTCCTACTACCAGAGCGCTCTTTCGACATTCCGGTGGACATGAGCCCGACTATGGGTACCTACTTATTCAAACGGAACATATGTATATAACACATAATACCGGAAGACTAATGATATAACAAAAACCATTCAAATTTTAATCCTTCTAAATCAGAAGAAGATTAATGAAGACCTATAAGCCTGTTATTGCCAATATAATCTCGCTTTATATAAATTCATCTTCAGAAAACATTATACAGTTTACGCGGAATATGATTTTTTCATTTATAAAGTTTAAGAAGTTGTGAGAAGTTACAAAACAATGCGGCAACAAAGGAGCCAAGTTAGGAGCTTCGTATTTATTATTTTCTCTTGTCTAATTAGTTAGTTATTATGACTCATGCCCGGGCTTTAACTGCGAGGTCATAGAGAGCCTACTACCAGCCTGACTCTACAATGGGAGTCCTACATTTTGCCTACCCTAAATTTTTATTCACCCAGGGTTTTAAGGAAGTCTTTAACGAGTACCCGGCAGGCTCTGGACCATCGCTTAAAGTTACAGGCTTATGCTTATTTTACCTCCCAGATAAAATAATCTAAGGGACTTTCGAACCTACGATCTTGAGCTCAGTAAGCAAGCACCCATACCACAGCTACCGGCGCCCTCTTTGGTCTAATTATCTTGTAAGTTTTCTACAACCAATCATATAATTTTTTTTTAATTTACTCTCTTTTCTATATTCCGAGGATTTGTGACTTGATGAAGGGACATAATAAGAATGTCCCTCAATGTCGTCGTGAAAAAGAAACTTCTAGAAGTTATACGAAATTAATATCTTAATCTTAATGAAGCATTTATAATTTCCCCAGCTATACGAAGTATAAGGGAAGTTATGTAATCGGCCAGCAATTTTAGGGAGTTTTCAACGGAA
Source organism: Aradus depressus (assembly GCA_963662175.1). Lineage (NCBI taxonomy): Eukaryota > Metazoa > Arthropoda > Insecta > Hemiptera > Aradidae > Aradus > Aradus depressus. The sequence continues at coordinate 51,073,068 of OY759216.1, read as the reverse complement.
TTTCATTTTTTCCGACCTAACTAGATTACAAAAAATTTCTGTCTGTCTATATGTGTGTATGACTAACACGATAGCTCCTGATAAAATGAATGTAGCGACACGCAATTTTATATGTGTACACAGAACCCTCCAAGAACGACACTTATTAATTTTCAGTCAAATCGGCCAATAGGAAAGAGGGATTAAGGGCGAGATTTAATTTTAAAATTCTAATAACCGCCGTTGTGGTGAATGTATCGATACAAAAGTTGATATGGAAATTCGAAACCCCATAAGGACGACACTTATTAATTTTCAGAGGAATGTCCATTACGTATCACCCCCCCCCCCCCCCCCCCCCCCCCCCCTCTATAGCAGGAGAAGTAAAAGTTCTTAGATCCAGATTTACCATCTGATGAAGGCTGTTGGTCCCTGAAACTAGACATAAAAAAAATAAAATTATAGATCGGCCGTTATTAGGGTTTTTGAGTTGTGCCACCTCTCATATCTTCCTTCCCTTCGGTTGAGAATCAATAGGTGTCGTGCTTATCCGCTGAAAATCAATGCTTATGGGGTTCTGAATACACATATATATATATATTTTTTTTCAATTTATTATCAAATATTACAATATATATTACAACTGTATACAAATAAATGTAACAAGCAAATGTGCTAATAAAGAGATAATGGGAATGTCAAGGGGGAGAAATCACCCAGTGGTGACACTCCCTAGTCACTGATTTCCTCTCATTTGTAACTAATCACTGTCACTGCAGCTATTAAGAAGGTCTCTAGACCATTGACACTTAAGCCGTCGTTGGGGAAGTATGGCAGAATGGAGGGCACGGACTAGAGGATTATTGTGGGAACTAAGAAGGGAAAATAATTTTTTATATTTGTATTTAGTAATTTCAGTGACAAAAGGTACGTTAAGATCTGCGTGAAGAGTTTTGTTGGAGACGTAATAAGGAGCATTGGCTATTGTACGAAGGATTTTAGATTGAAAGGTTTGGGTGCGCTGGAGATTGGAAGCCTTGGCAGAACCCCAGAGTTCAAGTCCGTAAGTCCACATAGGTTTGAGTACTGCGTTGTATATAATTCGTTTTGTTTTCAAAGTTAGTTTGGATCTTTCGTCTAGTAGTCTTAGTAAAAGGTAGTAACACAAACTTTCCCCTCTGCCCCTCCGCAAAATCTTTGCGACTTGCTATATAAATAAGAAAACATCATGCGTACCTTAAATATGAGCAGAAAAAGTTCAAACATAGGATCGGTAAGTTGAGTAAGCTAAAGGGGAAGGGGGATGAAAATGAGGGCTCATTGAAAGCTCTATCCGATATTGAGAGCTCTAGTAGACAGGCCATTGAGAGCTGGGCCCGTTATGAGTTTAATGAGACTCTAATGAGTTCTTGATTTAAATTCACCTCCTCTCGCGGCTCTAAATCCTGAGCTCCCCTAATGAAGAGTTCGGACAGACTTTTGGTAAATTAACACCAGAGGAAGTTTAACGAGGAGTTCTTTGGGGTTCTCTGTACCGGTCATGCTCGTATTGCTTTGTGAGAAACCATATTTGAGTCAGCATAGAGGCAACACACATGTACAGACAATGAAAGTTACAATAATAGATGTCAATGAGGTTGGAAATAATTATTGGGTGGGTCATTTTAGTAACTATAAACTAGATGGCTCGTTAGGATCGTTGAGCGGTGGGGTAAAGCAAGAATGGCTCCGCACTTTGTGAGTCGATTTTTAAGGAATCAAATACATTTTTCTATCGTTTATAATCAGTGGATCATGCCTCGAAATCTCTTTTCTATTTTTCCTTTTTTTACAACGGTCTATTTTATCGTAGCTAAACTCGAACCTATTTTAATCCTTATTTTTTTCAGTTATGAAATGTTTCCTAACAGGTTTTCAAAATAATTTTTAGAATTAGATGTATTAAAAAACTAAATAAAAAACATTTCTGTATGTCTAGGGTTCTATCGATACAAGTAAATACAAGTACAGTATCGATATTTTCCTTTCGATTCCAAGTAGGTATCGAAAAGATATTGTATCGATTCAAAGTACTCGTTTCAAATTTCAACACATACAAAAATTATATAAAGTTTTCAATTTATCAAAATCGTTCACCGTTTATTTTCCCCGTGGCCCCATTAAAATCTCATCCTTTGGAACAATGGGATGAAATGAAATGCGTATTCACACTCCTGTTTTAACAGGCATTGACATTTCTTGTGGTTGTGGGGTCATCAGTGCCCTGTGAAAGGCTATTTTCTAAGGCTGGAAGGATAATGTCCACAAATAGAAATAGACTTTCAGCTAAGCACCTGGAAAAACTAGTATTTTTAGGGTGCCTTTCAAAGCAAGAATTTTTTCAATAATTGTACGTACATATATTCTTTCCTTGTTTTGTTCAACTTTGTAATAATTGTAATTTATTTTTAATAATATAGTTTGTTTTGTCTCCAGTACTTTTTTTTATCTCTTTAGTTAGAAGGATAAATTGTATGTTTATTTTATAAGGCTTTTTAATATTTTTATACATTTTTTTAAAATTAATAATACAAAGTACTCGATTCAGTCGATACAAGTAGGTATCGATACTTTCTATTCGATACTTGAGTAGTATCAAATGTTTCAATCGATACTATTTATGAGTAAAAGTATCGATACTTTGTGGTATCAATTGAACCCCATGAATGTCTGTCTTTGTGTGCTCTTGTACACGATTACTCCTGATAATAATGAATGAGGTGTAACTATGAACTATGTTTGTACAGAATACCATAAAAACGACACCTTAGATTCAGCCAGATGGGCCAGAGGGAAGAAGAGGGTTAGGGAGAGCCTGATCCAAAAGCTCTCATAAGTATCGATGTAACGAATGTAACGACAAAAAAAAGGGGGGGGGGAAATGAAACCTAAGCGTGATATACATTTTTAAGCACGATAGACGATTTTTATATCTATCTCGGAATAGAGGATCTCCACTAATACATGTTGAGGGCGCCGGTAGCTCAGTGGTATGCCTGCTTGCCTTCTGAGCTCAAGATCGAGGGTTCAAAACCCGACCGAGGACCTTAGTTTATTTTATCTGAGAGGTAAAATAAACTTAAGCACGCCGTCCTTCGGATGGGACGTTAAGCGATGGTCCCGAGCCTGTACGATGTCAAGTACTCGTTAAAGACCCCTGACCTAGGTGAATAAAAATTTAGGGTAGGCAAAATTTAGGACTCCCACAGTAGAGTCGGGCTCATGTCCACCAGAGTGACGAAAGAGCGCTCTGGTAGTAGGCGATATGACCTCGTAGTTAAAGCCCGGGAATGAGTCATAAAACCTAACCTAACCTAATACATGTTTAGTTGAACATTCAATTGTTTAATGTATCTATTCATGCTTGCAGTATCTATTGCTTGACTTATAAAGCCGATAAGTCAATAGAAATGGAATAATATTAACAATCGCTTAGTCGGTATTAATCAGCTTATTATCTGGAAAATCCCACAAAGAAATCAATTGTATACATACAGATAACTTAAATAGACACCCAAAATCGTGAATTGAGGGGAGCATGTTTCATGCAACTATAGTAGTTCTAATTTTTGGTTGTCTTAGCAACCGATTGAACGCATAAATTCATTTCTTATATAAATCCACTAAAATGAAAATTGAATGAACTGAAGCTTCTTTTTTTTTTTAATGGGCATTTCGCCAAGTTTAGCATAATCCTTATTAAATAATTAAATACTTCCCTAAGTCATTGGGATTTTGAGAATAAAGAAAATAAGAGACCAGGAAGTTTATAAGAGGTATATAATTAATTCGGTTACAAATTAAAGAATAAATTATTCAATATATCTTCTCAGCTCAGATATTCACGAGAGTTTTAAATTAGAATATTTAAAGAGAGAAATATTTATATTATGCTCTTTTCTTGAGATTTCTGCTTTTCTGAGTACAATTAATCATGAAATATCATTATATTTGAAGTTTTCCAAATCCAAAATCAAAAGCTCCCAATGAAATGAGTAACCAATTGACGAATTATTCAATATTTCTTCTAAGCTGAGATATTTACAAGAGCTATATATTTTTGCTCTTTTCTTAATATTTCTGCTTTTCTAAGTACAATTAGCCATGAAAGATGAGTATATTTGAAAGCACCAGCGCCCACCAGTGAGTATATACTTATATATAATTACAATATATTATTGGTATTTTTTTTTTAAATCAAAAATGTTAAAAAAATAAAGAAAATCAATATTTATGTGATTGAGCCATTATAGGACTTTCTTTTATACCAATCACTTTTGTACAGGCCCCTCTCCCTCTCCATCCCTCCTCTTAAATTCATTGATCAATAAACTTGAGAAGAATTTGATCCCGCTTATATTCATGACCTGAGAAAAATCTCACAGGTTGTAAAATATAATATAGTCTGACCTCTCACAGATTTTCTTAATTTTTGCTAGCCGGCTTTCGAGTTTGCCCTCATCATCAGGCAGTCTACAAAAAAACATCATGTAGCAACAAAGAAACATTTAACAATTTAAAATTTCATGGATGGGGACGGATGTTTCCCTGAATTACAACTAGGAGAACGGAGTACGTGCGACTGGACGACTGGGAGACTCTCCTTTCCAATTAAAAGGAGAGTCTCCCTCCTCAACTCTAGAGAGGGGATAGTAGTCTCACGTACTCCGTTCTCCCAGTTGTGACTCAAATATATAATAACTACTAACGTATCTCTCATCAAATATTTATGAATATGAAATTTTATTATAATGGACAGCCCCAGGGAGAGAACGAAGCAAGCATGCGGTACTAGTAGGAATAAATGGAACTCAACTTGCTCAGTGTTGTCAGGTGACCCACTCCATGATCTTCGACGTTAACTTGATTGATTTTCTATTTCTAATTCTATGTGTGTGGTCTGTTTACAGTAGTACTGGTACAATGAGGGGTATCGGTGAGGGACGGAAGAAAGAACGGATGAATCATTTAGACAGAATGAATGTATCAAAAATAAATTATATATGAGTATGCAGAACCCTGCAAGGGTGAACCCTATCGATGTTCAGTCAAATCGGCCGAAGGGAAAACCGAGATCAGAGAGGGCTCGATTCAAATGTAGGTACTAATAATTGCCAATTTGATGAATGTATCGACATGAAATTTAGTATAAGGTTTCAGAAAGGCGCTATGTAAGTCAGCTCATGATTTTTAGCTGAACGTTCGATTGATTTTGGAGGGAGAGCGAAAACATAATTAATTAGTTCATGCTGGGGAAGTTCATTGTCCCATGATTCACTAACGAATTTTTGAATTTAATATACTTAATAGTTCAACTTGAAGCATCTCCTATTTGGACAATGCAATTTAAATTTTTCCAACATTACATTCTAAAGACAGTCTCAATAATTACAAATGCACCAATACGACATTAGATTCAACACATTCACAAGAAGAGGTCATTATGTAAACAGTCCTATTATTGTAAAGACTATCCGACTAATAATAGGGGCATAAAAATAACAGTTGGGAGACAGGGAGACCCCTTCTTGAAGTTAATGGAACAGGTAACAGGCTTTTAGCTCCACCAAACCACTTTGGAGAATCAATTTGGAGGAAGGGAGTTTAGCATCCAGAGCCAGAACCAGCCTTGTTGGCAATGCCAGCCCACGACCAATCCTAATTGGGCACCCTGCAATAGCCCAATCCGCAATAGCCCAATAACGGGTGTTTTTTGGGGGGCTTTATATATCCTCAACAAAAAAATTGTATACTCAAATTAAAAAAACAACTTAATTGCATTGTTTTTCTAGCAGTATTATCCAATGAGGTCATTTTATATTGAAAATATCAGCAGCAGAGATCTTGGACGTACAAGGCTCAATTATGTAAAAATTATAATTGGCTGGAAGGCCGCATTCGTTTTTTCATTTACTTCACTCAACATGTCTTCCCTTTCCCACTCCATCTCCATTTTTTTTTTTTTATGTGGTGTATTTACAATCAGTTAAAATAGAACTATATGTAAATTTGATGACAGTGAGTATAAAAAAAAAAAAAAAATAAATAAAAAATAATAAATGGCAATATACACAAAATAAGATAAAATAAAATTATAATAAGGAAAACAAGAATAATAATATAAAGTATATAAGTATACAAATTTATACATATATACAAAATAACTAAATTAAATACATTTAAATACTAAATTAAATAAATCTCCATTAGAAAAATAACTTTCAATACTAGGAATAAAATACATGAATTTCGAAAACATATGCCACCAAAATTTGCAAGTTTTTCTTCCAAGACGGGAAGAGAATAAAGATTATTTTTCATTTCACTTCAAGACTAGAGTATCTACAAAAAGTATCTATGATCCATTTAAAAGTCACAGGAATAGTATCTATAAAAGCCGTAGAACTGTTTTTCTTCCATATTCAAGAACATGTCAATGGGTTGAACTTATTCCAACTATAAAACTATGTATATCTTGAAGGAAAGAGTATTTTCAAGAGTTCTCCAGACAACAACCAAGTAAGTAATCTTGAGATACATGCAGAAAACCGTCTTGAAATGTAGTTTTGAAACACTTTTAAAAAATATTTGTAGTTGTTTCTTAAACTCCTCTGGAATGTTACTATGTTAATTTTTCCGGTATTTTTTTCCAGTAATCTTATTGGGAGTGTTTACGAAAAATTATAAAAGTAAAGGAACAAATTAAATTATATGAGATGTGGCCATTATAGGAATTTCTTATACATCTCAAAATCATTTCATACTGGCATTAATGGATGTAAGAAAGTATTTGAAAGCCCTGTAATGGCCGCATCACATATATTTTATTAATTTTTTTTATGAGAAAAATATTGGTATGGTTGAAATAAAATTGTTATACATACATAGGGCGGAAGTATAATTATATTTGATATAGTTTGTTTTGAAGGTCGCTCGGTTTACTAGACATAAGCCGAAAGCCGTTCTAAAATGTCTATTTGAAACCCATTCCGTTTTCTTGATTACGCGAAAACAGTAACTCCTATCAAAACATTGGCTCTTACCAAAAATGTTGCATATTAATTTATAGAATCAACATGTACAAAGTTATATCTCCCTAAAAAACACAACGAAAAATTTAACTGAGGTCGAACTATAGAATATATATGGTCTTAGTGGCACGGATTCCGTATATTTTCTAAAAAAAAAAAACACTCTAATACAGTAATGTTCCTCCATTGGCAACCAGATATTATGAAAATTTAGTTGAGCAGACACTGCAAATATTTTCTGATTAGGTCTGACTGAAATAATTGAGGCAAAACTATAGGATATATAGTTCTTTATAGGCGGCGTGAAACTGAAAGTTCTAGTCTCTCATACTGCCCGAACATAAAACACAACTCACATTTGCATCTATCTCATGACACAGTTATTTTTCTAAAGTTAAAAATAAGATAGATGGCAATGCGACTAGTTAGTTATTATGATTCATGCCCGGGCTTTAACTATGAGGTCATATCGTCTACTACCAGAGCGCTCTTTCGTCACTTTGGTGGACATGACCCCGACTCTACTGTGTTCGCCTAACCTAAATTTTTATTCACCTAGGGCAGGGGTCTTTAACGAGTACCTGACATCGTACGATTGTACAGGTTCGGGACCATCCCCGAAGGACGGTGTGCTTAAGTTTATTTTACCTCCCAGATAAAATAAACGAAGGGCTTCGGTCGGGCTTCGGACCCACGAACTTGAGGTCAGACGGCAAGCACGCATACCACTGAGCTACCGGCGCCCTCTAATACGACTAGTGTTTTGTGAACAAACAGTACATACAGTTCAAGAGACTGACCTCAAAAACACGGGTTCGATACCCGGCCGAGACCCTTATATTTTTTTATCTGGGAGATGGAAAAACCTTTAGCACGCCACCGGATACTACGTTAAGTGATGGTCCCGTGTCTGTGCACCGTCAATTTTGCCACCATCCAAGGTTCGGCACTTCAAGAAATTCTACGTGGGAATTTCGCAAATGATCAAAATCCGGCGGATACATTCATTACATTGGCAATTATTAGAATTTTTATGTGATGGATTTTATACACATATAAGATTTCATGTTGGTAAATTAATTCTATCAGGAGTTATGGTGTTCACGGGCACACACACAATGAATCAATATAAAATTTCGGTGAAGTCCCAACATCAAATTTTTGACTGATTACATAACTTCTCCTATACCTAGTTCGTAAAGCTGAGAAAAAAAAAAAAAAGAGCAGGAGTTGATCAAAGTAGTATAAAATTGATAAATTGCGAAATGCAGGATTGTTCTGAAGGTGAGTTATGATTGGACATAACTTCCCCAACTCAAACTTATTTCAAATTGATTTCCTGACATTAATTGATACCCTTCATCTTCCTTTATAAATCTATCACACTTCCTTTCCTAAATGTTATTTTCTATTTTTTTAAAATCAATCCCTCGAGTCCAATGAATGATATATTATATCCCAATACTTATAGAAACCTGTCATGGAACCGGAACTGATAGGATAACCCTCCAAGCATCTCTCTATCTCTGAGCTTAAAAAGTATTAGTGAATGAATAAATAATAATATATTTATTACAAATAGTACTTATATGATATTCTAATATCTGGTATACAACTACCCTGACAGTAGGGGAGATGAAAAAACCATGGGCATGCCGTCCTTCGGACGGGACGTTAAGCGATGGTCCCGAGCTTGCACGATGTCAGGTACTCAAGGACCACTACTCGAGGTGAATAAAATATTATGAGTAGGCAAAATATATGACTCCCATAGTTTTGCATATCCAAAAATGAAAAAAAAAAAAAAACAGTTTCTGTCTGTGAACATGATAACTTTCGATAAAATGAAAATATTGACACGAAATTTTATTTGTGTTTCCAAAACATCGTAAGGACGACATCAAATTGATTTTGAGACAAATCGGCTAAAGAGTGGGGGGGGGGGGGGGGGGGGGATTTCAGGGCGGCTTAAAACAAAAACTCTAATAACTACGATATAATGAATGTATTTACTTGAAATTTCATATATAAATTCAAAATTCCATGAGAACGATATCTATTAATTTTCAGCGGATTCGACAGATAAAGGAGAATCAGAGGAGGGGGCTCAACTCAAAAGTCCTAATAACTGGGGATGTAATGAAGACAAGAAGTGTCGTTTCGTCATAGAGGGAGAGAACGGATACGTTTCATGCTGGAGAACGGTGATTCCGTGACCTTTTTTACTTCAGCAATACGAAGTGTAGGGGAAGATAAATAATCGGCCAGAAATTCGATGTTTAGATTTCAACGGAATTTCATGTATTTCGACCCCCTGACTCCTATAATGTAACACAATAACCCCCCATAGTGTCCAAAACTCCACGATGTCGACACCCATTGAATTTCAGCCAAAACAATTAAAAGGAGGGGGGGATTAGGGGTAAGCAAAGGGGTTCTCGACTCATTAACCCCCAAAATTGCCGAAGTACTGAATGTATCTTCAATAAATTATATATTTAAATTCAAACCACCATAAGGACGGAATTCAGAAGCCCCTATTTAAGTTAACTACTGATTTTTAGTGCGAGTGGTTAGTTCATTTTGGATGGAGAACGAAAACTTATTGTGCTGCTGGGGATTGCCGATGATTCAATTTTTTTTTTATTTAAGTCTGGGAAGTTTCAAAACGGGGAAATTCATCCTGAAAGTGGACTGTTTTTCTTTCTGCTAAGGTACACTAACCAAGAAAGGGTTTTCTTCCTCCCATGAAATATACAGAAAAGTCTGGGAAAATGAAATTTAATATAATTTAAACTAAAGTGCCAGAGGGCCCAAGCCACAGCTATATGCATATCCTCTTTCCAACTTTAGTTAGAACAGTCTACACAACTTCCATGCCAGCTATTATATTGCACAAGTTAGGTCTCAGTCACAGGTGAAGATCAGTTTCCCCCCAAGACAATGAGCTCGATTCCCCTCCAAACAGAATATGTTAAAGAGCATAGTTTTAGTATAAAGAGATAGTCTCAAATAATTTTGCAACTTTTCCAACTCATGGAGTTCATTTTCATAAGTGGGTATTACTTAAATCGATATTTACATAGGTTACCAACATACCTGCGGACAGATCGTTTTTCCTACTTAGTATTGGGGAAGTTACGTAATCGGTAATAGTTTTCAACGCAACCATTGCTTAACGTCCCAAATCTGAAAGAATTCCGTCATCAATTCGAACTGTTTGAAGAAATTCAATGATTCAGCATTGACAAAAAAATAGATTTCTTTGTCTAAAATGTCTGAAACATTGTTGACCTTGTATCGCTTTTTTGAACGAGATTCTTCGACGTGATCGCAATCACTATCATCCGTTGTGGATGAGATCGCTTCGCTAGGTTTTTCTTGCTCTGCAGTTTTCAACTTGTCCACGATTCGTAATTTTACAGTTGTTGATACATCGTTGTCAAATAGAGCCAACACAACCGGAGTTCAGGGCTCAGATACCAGAGATCGATTTTTTTGTCAGAGCGGAATCATTGAATTTCTTCAAACGGTTCGAATTGATGACGGAATTCTTTCAGATCCATCCAAATCAATGGGCAACGAACGAAAGTTATGTAGCTACTCGGTCCTGCAAAAACTGAAATTTGTAAATGATTGCGCCGAACGAATGGTAAAATCAAGCAGCTTCAGTTTATTTTGCAAATCGGGAATGATCACCGAAAAAAGTTTCCGATCATATGAAGTAAGACCAATTATTGTACTGTCTAACAACAATAAAACGATAAAATTAATCAAAGTATTTTTTTTATCACTTGTAATAAGTCTTAATTAATATTAACTTTTTTTTTTGTTCGATAGTTGTTATTCGAACAAAGGGATAATGTTTCAACACGATTTGTTGTAATAAATATTATTTCTTTAAATTAAATTACTATGTGATATTTGCATTATGTGCCTTTAAAAACTACCCCAAGGCATGATTTAAATGAAATTATTTCAAAATTTCTCTTACAACTCTATCTAAAACTGAGATGTGTTGAAATTGAATTTTGACCCGAAATTTGAGCTCAGTGACCGCGAAAACATATAAAAAGCGTTCTTATACGGCTTTTTTGAAAATTGGAGCCTTGTTGACAGCGTTTTGACAGCTGTCAACTGTCAAAATCGACTTTTTGACAACGGCATCTTATTCAGCGACCTCGAAAACCTCTAAATACCATAAGTTTTAAGAATACCAATGAAAACCTTAGGAGCTAAACATGCGCGAAAGCAATAGTCGTTGAATCCTATGTTAAATTCCATTAACATTTCAACCCTTGTGGGGCACGGGTTTTTTTAATGGTTTTTTAAATTTTTTTTGGGCCAAATATATATATATATGGACTTCTGAATTCACGAATTTTGTCGATACATTCATTTATATCGATAGTTATTAGGGTTTTTGAGTCGAGCTCCCTCTTTTGATCCACCCCTTCCCTTCGACCGATCTCGCGGAAAATTAATCGGTGGCGTTCTTATGCGGGGGTTTAGAATTTAAATATAAAATGTTATTTCATTGCATTGATGCATTACATTGGCAGTTATTCGGGTTTTTGAGTTGATTCTCTCTCTGATCCTCCCTTCCTTGCGGCCGATTCCGGTGAAAATGAATAGTTATCGTCCTAATAAGATTAAGCCCCCCCCCCCCCCTACTAATCCCAACTTTCCTTCAGCTGATCTGGCTACTTGATACACATATTAAATTTCATCTCGATACATTCATTCTATCAGGAATTATCAATTTTTTTTTTAAAATTTTTCAATTAAAAGGGTCGGAAAACATTAAATTTCCGTGAAAAGAGATCATTCAATTTCACATAACTTCCCTAATACGTCATATATGTTTTACTGTAGAAAAAATGATTTACAATGATTTTGCAATTGAATATCGTCCGAAACCATTGAACTTGCTCGATTTCTCCGCAACTAAACGTTAGTTCTTCGTCTTATGAATCAGATTAATGCTAAAATCTCTCGTTAATCATAAAATTTATTTTCAAAAAAAAAAAAAAATGTTGGCTTTGCAGCGATACAAGAAATAGATATGAGAAAATGACAAAAGACCAGAGGCCAGGTGAGATTGTCAATAGCTGTGATTCTCCAACACCGGTATATCTATATCTCCACTCTGGGTCGGTATATCTCCACTCTGGGTCGCTATATTAAATTTATACCAGGAGAATGGTTTCTTGGGTCAACCCCACAACGATATCTGTGGGGCAACCGACAAATTAAATTAACTTAAATCCACCAAAATCCACTGTCCATTCTTTGAACCTATCTATGGTTCCTCGCTCCGTAGTAAGTATACTCGTACATCTTTCTGTCTTACAATTTTTGTTACATAGTGATAATATAATATATTATATAACAATAATTATTATTTCCGTTAAACCATAATGTGTTATTAGATACGTCATACAATTTTGTACATGATATCTTAGAATACAAACAGCAAATGAGATGAATAATTTTGCAATAAATAATATTTAAATAAAATATACAGTAGAACCTCTTTAAGTCGAAAACCTCCCAAACTCGAAAAAAAGTTTTGTTCCTTTCCCTTCAAGCCCCAAAACCTCCATTACTCGAAATCTCAACCCTCTATTAGTCGAAATAATCAGTGAGTCCCTACAAGCCATTTTGGTACATATTTTCCCTCTATAACTCGAAAAATTAAATTGGATCTCTGTATCTCGAACATAGCAATGTTTTATTTTACAACCTTTACAACTCGATTATTTGAAACTTATTACCTCTATAGCTCGAAGAAGAATAAGTTACCGACTTTAAGAATTGGCCGACAATGTACACCATTGTTTCTTAGAAAACAATTTCGGAGTATACAATAAATAGGATTACCAATTATCTAAAGCAAAAAAAAATTACTGACTTTTTTTAATACCTACATATATGTACTACATATTTTTTATTTTAAGGATGTTTTGAAATAATGTTGATTTATAATAAATATAAATATGTTTATGTTGATTAGCGACTGTGGATTCTAATTGTAGGAATATTGAGGGTCAGTCCAAGATGAAAAAAAAAACCACTATTCAGATGCCACCTATGTTCCTTTGTTATTTGTCTATTTCCATTATTAATGTTTATGTTTAGTAATGTATGCATATTTAATTTTAATGTTTAGTAATTATTCATAGTAAGTCAGTTTCAATTTTTAACTTGTTATAGTGTATTTTTAACGTTCAGTAATGTTTATCAACAAAACTTTTTTTTTTTTTTTTGTTTATTTTTGATTCTAATCTTGATTTCCACCCATGTTTGTAGGCCCTGATGATGATATAAAATATATCGAAACGTTGGTATCTGAATAGTGTTTTTTTTTTTCGTCTTTGACTACCCTCAATATTCCTATAAATAAATATGTTTGTTACCTCTGTAACTTGAATTTTTATTTATTTCACCTCTTAACTCAAAATTAGTTAGAATGAATCTTAACCTCTACAAGTCAAATCAAAACCCGCATAAGTCGAAATCCTCCATAAGTCGAAAACTCTATAACTCGAATTTTTTGGCGTCTCCCTTGATGTTCGACTTATAGAGGTTCTACTGTATAAGAATATACACTAAGAACATACAAAAAATTTGACTTACTCCACTGTCATTCTAATCCCCTCCATATATTATATTATACAATATGGGAGTACTTCGGTATTACTTCCATCTTCAGCCACGACTTAACAAATACTAAATAAATACCGAAAGTACTCCCATATTATATATACTTGTGAAATAGACAATATTTTTTTTAAAACATACGTTTGTTTCGTTACTTTTTAGAAATTTAGTTCATTATTTATTTATTTTTTTATGAGACTGGTAGACTGGTGCTTGGGAAATGTCTTAGCAAAATACCATAATATGTTGGAATCTGGCTATGACAGAGTCCCAGCCAAAGAGGTATTTGACACAGAAATGAGAGCCGGGGAAGTCAGAGGTTTATTGATGCCATAAAGTCATCAGGTGGGGCAGGGGTCGTCCTCTCCCATTGTCTCCTCTCCTCTGTCTCCAGATATAAAACCTTATTAAATTCCATCCTTTTTCATATCCCATTCTTCTGTCTTTAGTTATATAGACCACAACATGTACGACAACTTACTGACCTTTCGTCCAAAGATTCGTACATAAGGCTAGAAATAGAGATAAAAAAAATTGCAATAAAATTCAATAGATGACTTACATGGGGGGCTATAAAATCCTTATACTAAATTTTGTGTCCATAAATTCATTACATCAACAGTTATTGGGTTTTTTGAGTTGATTCTCCCTCTGATCGCCCCTTTCCCTTTCGCCGATTCCCCTGACAATAAATAAGTGTGGTGAGATCATGCGAACACAGCCCTACGCTCTCCCGTACGGCCATCCCCTAAGATAATATAGTTCGTCAATGTGAAAATTAAAAAAAAAATTTAAAAAAAGTTGGGCTATAAACCAGTATTAAAAATGTTTTTAACTGTAATTATCAAATAATAGTACTCTTTTGGCGCAGTCGGTAGGACCGACTTGAACAGAAAATTGAAAGAAAATTCGAGGGAATTGAAGAAGTGAAAAAAATAAGGTACCAATTTAAACCATCTAGATTATGATGTTTGCTTCCGAGACCCCATTGTTCCCAACTGAGATTCCGGCGCAACAAAAATTCTTGGCTTTGTTAGAAAAATCAACAGCTGCTCAACCAGCAGCTGATTCAGGTAGTCATCAGGGTATCCAGAGAATGGTGGAAACGTTGATGACTTCCTAACGGTACTAACTCCTTAAAGTTACTAACCTGCTTAAAGTTACTAACCGAGCTTAATGTTTTTCACGTAGCATCTTTATAATGTCTGTTATAGTTACTAACCGGACAGATAACGTTACTCTTTAAAGTTACTAACAGGACAGATAACTCATTGAAGTTACTAACCTATTTTAAGTTACTGACTTGTTTAAAGTTTTTTAAACACGTTTTTTAACCCGGCGAAACTAGTTGAGTATTTGAGAATATATAGTGAAGTTTGACAAAGAAATTGTGTATTTTAATTATCTATTCCTGTTTAAAGTTACTCCGCCGAACCCGGATTACCTAATAATCGTTAAAATAACAGTTTCTAACTTAAATATTGTTCCTATTGAATTTCATTTCTCGGGGGAAGCTTTACTATATTATTGAAAAATTAAAGTTATTTCGATAATCATCTAATTTAAAGTGTATTCGGTGTCTAAAATTGTACATTTGAAGGGGCCCAGCATCCGCACAGTTTTCTGTTAGCAACTTTACTTCAAAGGCAGAAAGTGGCTAGCCACACCAACTTGTATGCATACTGCTAGGCAAAATTTAGGACCCACAGTAGAGTCGGGCTCATGTCCACCAGAGCGACGAGAAAGAGCCCTCTGGTAGTAGCCCGGGCATGAGTTATAATAACTAACTCTTTATTAACCTTAATATTCTGGGAAGCTTGATGTAAATAGTTTCAAACGGGTTCTCCCTTGTTTGAGGGTTTTGTGTCCTTTGCCCTTTACACCATCGATATTGTACCCAAGAGTCTGTACGACCCTAGCAACAATAACATAATGCCCTCCCCTTAGAAACAAGGGCTATTTTCCCTTTTAATTTTTGATATTTATCAAATTTAATTTATATTAGTAACAATTACAAAAAATAAAATAAAAATCATCGGTGATCCCAAACAAATGACAGATTTTTTTTCATTTTTGGAATCTGTGGATCGGAAAACATATAAGTGTATCTAGAACTCTCCAAGAACGACACCTATTGATTTTCAGTCTAATCAGCCAAAGGGAAGGGGGAGGCTTAACACAAAAATCCTAATAACTGGCACTGTAATGAATGTATTGACACGAAATTTCATGTACATATTGAACGGCCTATAAAGGATGACACCTATTAATTTTCAGTAGAATCAGTAGAAGGGGAGAGGGGAATCAAAGAGGAGGCTGAACTAAAAAATTCCAATAACTGTCGATGTAATGAATGTATCGACACTAATTTTAGTTTGAGGATTCAAAAGCATTGATATATCGAGTTTCAGCCGAAATGGTTGATTTTTGCAGAGAGAACGTTGAATAATTCTTACTGAGGAAGTACATATCCGGTGATTCACCGATGAATTTTTTATTTAATTAAACATTTCATTCTTAGAATAGTTGAATTAGAGTGTATAAGTTCCCCATGACCTACAGTCAGACTAACACAGCAGCAATCAGCTCCGCAGAACTCATACTAACGTTGAATATGGATAATATCAGGTTTATTTGGAAGGTAGTGATTATAAGTTAGTGAATCAATAGTGAATAACGCGAACCAATTCAATATTCACCAATCTGAATACACATCTCTATTGGAACCCCACTTTTTAGATGTCTCCCATGAACAACAGATAACTTAATTCTGTTTATTCATATCTCTGCAGGAGAATTTTTTTTTTCAAACCAAAAAAAAAAAGTCGTTAGTGATTCACCGGGAAATGTGCAAATTACTCAACTATGTTTCGGTTCGCCCTTGACCCGACTAAATATCAATAGTTGACATATATGAGTACGACACCTACACACTGTGGGAGTCAAGGACAGTCCTACCTGCAATAGATGTGGCGAAGAAGACGAAACGGCGGCACACTTCCTGGCCATCTGCTCGGGATATGCACGAACGAGATTCCGCATCTTTGGTAGAGATGTAATCGCAGAGAAAGACTTTAAAAGATTGGACTATGAGAGCATTCTCAGGTTCATTAAGGAAACTGGGAGACTGAGCACTTCATGAAGGACTTGGTTCAGGTAGTATAAACATACAGGTAATATAATAAGGGGGAAGCCCAGCGCTTCCAGGGAAGGGATAAGAGCACCGGATGCTTAAGTCCCTAGGTATAAAACACCAGCCCACCACATATATACAGGGTGTATAGCAAGCAGATGACAATACTCGGGGGGGTGAATGCCCCACTCAAGGACACTAAGAAACCGGGGAAATCAAAATCCGTTTCAACTTAGTGTAGAAAATAATGAGATTTTTAATTTTTTTGACTACAACCACGTTTTTTTAGCAAAATGTCCGTAAATATCACTTTTTGGTTAAGGTAAAGTGAAATCTGACTACACTGTCGTAATCTACGTATAATTTCCTAATAGGTGACATGTTTTTTGACATGAAAATCGAAAAGATTGAAATAAGAGGCTAACGTTTATTTCAAAAGGAACACCTGTTTAAATTGTTTGGCAAATTTTCAGTTTACCGTAATTTGTTTTCTCTATTCGCTAGGATATCCCAAATTCACCAAAAGTTAGCAAAAATATGGCTCTTTAAAAAAATATCTAATGTTGTTCTTTATTGTCGACCATTGCCGGAGTGAGACAGGAGAAAAGATGAAAAACATGGATAAACCTAACTTACACAAAGCGAGACTTTTTATAAAATTAACTAATTCATTATTTAAAAAAAATTGAAATTACTACATTAATCTTTCAGAGATAAAAAAAAGTTTTGTACTGTACATTGTTTTGGAAAAAAATGAGAGATATCGTGTCCACAAACACACACACAAAATTTCTGGATTCAAGCTGTCGACACAAATAAAATCGGGGTAAAAACTCAAAATTCCATTTTTGACATAAGTTTCTCTATACTTTGTATTTCCGGGGAAGTAACGCTATCAGAAAGGTAGGTAACGCTATCACTAGTAAAAGTGATATTTTAAATATAAAGGACGCTGATGGATTTACCTGTTGTTTCAAGGCAAACAAACAAGAAACTTTGAGGTAGCTGTCGCCTTAATGTGAATAGGTTCTATACTAAATATTGATAAAACTAGTTCAAATGAAATTTTACGATTAGCAATTGGTAATAATGATACAATGAAGACAAAATTTCTCAATGAACATGGCTTTGATGTTAATAATAAAGATATTCCTTTGCACAATGCAGTCAATCTAAAAGCTGTTGACATTATTGAAATTCTTATTGAGAATAGAGCTAGTTTAGATCAGAATAATTGGAGAGGTCATACACCTTTGTACATAGCCATTAAACGCGGGCATTTAAATATGTATTATCGCGTTACTGATCCATAAAGGAAGTGATATTTACGAACGGGATTTTAAAGGGGACCCATTTTTACACAATGAAATCACACAATTGGACAATTGCCAATTATGAGATTTCTAAAACCAAACCCCACTTGCTTTGGCAATAAGCAAAGGAAACAAGAAAGTAGCAGTATTTATAAGAAAAAAAAGATGAAACGTTTTCATTAAGTTCAGTTTCTATTTGAAAAAAAAATTGAATTTTTTTTATTTAGGCAACTAGCGAACATAAATTAAAAACTTACTTTTTTAAAATTATACTTTTTTTTTAGAAAAAAACTAATTATACACTAATTTCAATTAGTATATGAGATAAATAAGACAAACAATTAATGAAAAATGAATGTCTGTCCTTCAAGGCGGTTTTACACGACGCTAGTAACTCGCACGAGTCACTGGGGCGAGTACTGGAGGCGAATGTTTCACAAGTTAAAATGGTTTTTTAACGTGTAGACGCAACTCGGTTTAGCGACAATTTCCAGTAGTTGAGTTTTTTCTCTTATTTTCTTGCAAAGATGAGCACTGTATGCAAAAATTCTTTGATCAAAAAGTGTTTTAAGACGTGTAGTAAAGTGTTGTGCGAAGAATTGATGGAAATAATCGAATCGGAAGAAAAAGTGCCAACAGGAATATGGGTAAGATGGCTGGCTAGAAGATCCGCGCGTGGCGCCTCAAGTACGCTTTTTAATGAGCTGGCTTTAAAGGACATTCCCAAATACCGAAATTTACACAAGTAGAGTACTAATAATGAGTACTCGGTTTTAGTGACTCATACGAGTTACTAGCGTCGTGTAAAGCCGCCTTCATTGTTAATAGCGGAACATTTTGTAGTTGTAAAAAGTAATAAAAAAAAAAACTTGGGCACGGCCGGGATTTGAACCCGGGACCTCTCGCACCCTAAGCGAGAATCATACCCCTAGACCACCGAGCCACCTTGTCCGAAATGTACATTAATGATATTGTTAACGTAAAAGAGAGAAAAAAAAGCAAAAAAAAAACAGGTTGTTTGTAGGTCAGTCGAAACCAGTTGGATAATGTGACGTAGATTTGTCCAGGCGGCAGTTCGGCCCACTGACAGTCTACGTCATCAGAACTTATTTAACAAGAAGTCCAACGACATTTTGTTTATTAATGGAATTATTTAAAGCAATTGTTCATTTATGAGATTTTATCACTTCACCAAACACAAATGATTGACAAGTGCTTTACACAATAACGAAACAAATGTATTCGTATTTTTTTATTATACAATTTTCGAAAGTAATTGGCAAATATATGGAATCAGATCGGAAAGTTAGTAAAAATGCTTGCATAAGGGAGTGTTTTATATTTTCTAAAACACTTTTTGGTTTAGGGGGAAAGATGAGGGTGAGGAGTGGGGGAAAACTTCAGAAAATTGTAGAAAAAAATGCAATGAAGCACACACAAATCTTATTATTTTGGAGTTGTGGAAGGAGATTTTGAATAAATTCAACACAAAATGTAGTATGAGAATTCAAAACCCCCTATGTAATCAACTATTGATTTTTAGCCCAAACGGTTGATTAGTTTTTGAGGGAGAGTGTAAACTTAATTGATTAATTCTTTCAGGGGAAATACATTGCCTGTCATTCACCTACTTTATTTTTTGAATGAGGGGATTGGAAGCATGAAATTCCGGCCAAAATTCAAGATCGAATTACTGACCCATTGTATAACTTCCCCTATACTTCTTATGGCTGGAGAAGAAATCAATTAGGAAAACTTGTTGAATATTTTAATTTTATTATAATATAATGTAATAATAATAATTTTTATTGTTTAAAGGGATCACCCATATACAATGGAGTCAGTGACCATTACATTTACAATATTAACGTAATAATGAAACATATAAAGGAATACACATATAAAACAATAATGACATATACAAAGGTACCTTTAACAAACTAAATAAATAATATAAATAAATAAAATAAGTATAAATAAAGTGAGTAATTACAAATTAATAGTAATAATGTAACACAGACAGTAAATACAGAGTGGGGATGTAGGTATTGAATATCAATATAATATGGAAGTTGAAATATTATTTATTGACAATGAATGATCTAAGTTTCAGAGCGCTGATCAAATAATAGAAAATGTTTGAGATATCATTCTTATTATGGGCCAGGAATAATGTAATGAAAGTTGGATCGGTCTATACTGATACTGAGGCAGGAAGTGGCTTCTAATGGGGGAGTAAATCGGACAGGATATTAACAGATGGTATACGTCTTCCAATTCATTTTTATTGCAGATTGTACAAAGTTCCTGGGGATTAAGGGTGTGAAAATTATTATTGTAATTTTGTATTATTACGCTCATTTGAATAAATAAAGAAAATATATAAAATAAAATACAAATTATTAGGAAAATATTAAAAAAAGATAATTAAAAAAAACGTGGGCTCGGCCGGGATTTGAACCCGGGACCTCTCGCACCCTAAGCGAGAATCATACCCCTAGACCACCGAGCCACCTCGGACGAGGTAAATAATATCCACACGAAATGTATGAGTATTCAAGCGTCCTTCACTAATAAGATTTCAAGCTAATTAATAATTAATTTGCACTGGAGAAGTATATTGCCGGTGATCCACCGATCCTTTTTTTTTTTTTAGTCTTCGGAAGGGGGAGGGGGGGGGGGGTTATGAGAGTAAAAAAAGTGTCTTCAATTCTTTCAGGTTTTCATGTTTTTTTGTTTTGTTTTTTTTCATTTAGGTAATGGTTTTATTATTTGGTTCTTGACGCTTGGAGGGTTGTTACCCAAAAATTAAAGTTAAATGGAATGCCAGAGTCATGCCATCAAATTGGGAGTGTTTTAAAATTGAAAATAACATTTTTGAAGGGGCGCAAATGCATTAGAGAGGAAAAATTTGATAAATTTTGAATTTGATTTAGATTATCTGATTATCTAAATGTCTGCGTCAGTCAGTTATTACATTTAAATTAAATTAAATTTATGTAATTACTTAAAAAGTATATGAATAAATCTCACTGAAATTATATACAACAGTTTATATACCAACAACCGGAATGCTAAATAAGATTTTTAGTTAGTTTTTGTGACTCATGCCCGGGCTTTAACTATGAGGTCATATTGCCTACTAATAGAGTGATCATCAATCGATCGTCGGAAGGCCGAACGACCTATGCATATTTATGCTTCCTGGGTACTGCCTGACCATTAGATGTCCCAGATACTCTCAGGTCACGGAGATTTTAACTTCAATCTCTTCTTCTTTAACAAGAAGAACAACCCGAACTGTTCGTGCATCGGAGTCGAGATTTTAGAGCATGTGGTCCTGGAATGTTCGTTGTACGACGGAACTAGGGTGCAGTTGATATGCGGGACAGGATCGTGCCTGAGACTCGACGTACCGAAGCTGATGACGGAGACCGGCTACCCAATGTTCAGCCGATTTATCGCCTCCTGGCGGAGAATAAAGAATGCACTTTAACCCTGCACTGGGGTCGCCCCCAGCGCTACACCGGAGTGCAAGAAGCCCCGACAATGAAATAAAGTAGACTGGGATGGTCGCCGGCGATCGCTCCCAGCCGACCACAGATATTCTATAAAGAAACAGGATAAGCTCTTTTCCCCGACGACTCGGCGAACAGAGATCGGCAACACAAAACAATAGGTTACGGGACTATTTGTAATTAAAAATTACCTTTTTTTGATTGAATTACCTCCACTCTCCCCCCTTCCCTGATATCGCCAATACGATTATAGTGTCAGTCAGCATAATAGGTTGCAGTAAAAAATTCAAAGTTATGGCATTTTAAGATTTTTTTTAGAAGTCTTTATTTATTTTTCTAACTCAATTACTTTTTGCCTCATTGATTTATGCTTGGTCTACATATCACCAATTAATTTTGTGCAAAGTTTCTATTATATATAGATTCTAAGTTGAGGAACGCGGACATATTGTGGAATTTGTAATAAATAAATAAAACAAACTTATTTTTTGAAATATTGTCTATTCCATTAAAGATATTTATAAAAATAAAACTACCTGTTTCGGCCTCACACTATCGTCAGGTCTAGTTATGAACTAAGTGCTTAGTTTAACTTAGTTCATAACTAGACCTGACGTTGGTGTGAGGCCGAAACCGGTAGTTTTACTTTTATAAATATCTTTAGTGGAATAGACAATATTTCAAAAAATAAGTTTGTTTTATTTATAGATTCCATGATATCAATGGGACGGAGGACATCTTAAACCTCAGTTATTAGGATTTTTGGTCGATTTGGCTGCAAAGCAGTAAGAATCGTCCCTATGGTGTTTTGGATCAAAGAATAAAATTTCGTGTCGATACATTCACTACATTGGCAGTTATTGGGTTTTTTGTGTCTCTAATCGCTCTTCCTATTATACGTTTTTATTGAAAATCAATAGGTGTCCTCCCCATCGAGTTCTGTATATACATATAAATTTCGTGTCGATGAATTCAGTCTCACACAGTAAATTATTTTTTTGTACTTAAGGCAAAACATGAATTTCAAGTAAAAACAACATTAAATTTCTGAACGTAGTAGCTGAAGAAGTAAATAATATAAAAGAAAGGTTGTTGGAGTAACGATGGCCATTGGACTCAGATATGACAGGGAGGAAGGAGACCTTGAGAAGAAGATCTCAGTGAGTGCCAGGTTGGGTAGAGGTAGCTGGACCAGACTAGTTGAACTGACTTACCATTAGCTCTGCAGGTGAGGTTGGCAGTACCGTTGAGTCTGAACCCTGTAGGACAGTGAAAGTGTGCACTCTGCCCCAGTCGTGTACCCTCCAGCCGTACCCGAAGTTCGCCTGAGCCGGTCAATCGTCCGCATTGTACGTCTGTAACATATCATCAAAGAATTAGTTCAATAGAAATTGAGCAATTACAAGTAACCTGATGGATAAATGAGAGATTTTCGATAGTTTTATGCAACTTCCTGCTCAACAAAGTATTTATCAAGACCACAAATCGGATATTGAGGTATTACTGACTGGGTAGGTCCCGGCGTTGTCTTCCAATTCATCTTCAGTGCTTACTCTTACATTTAAAAATCTGTTTTATTAAATGTAAAGCAATTTAGGTTAGGTTTTATGACTCATGCCCGGGCTTTAACTATCAGATTATATCGCCTACTACCAGAGCGCTCTTTCGTCACTCTGGTGGACATGAGCCCGACTCTACTGTGGGAGAATTTTGCCTACCCTAAATTTTTATTCACCTAGGGTTGGGGTCTTTAACGAGTACCTGACATCGTACAGGCTCGGGACCATTGCTTAACGTCCCATCCGAAGGACGGCGTGCTTAAGTTTATTTTACCTCCCAGATAAAATAAACTAAGGGCCGCGGTCGGGTTTCGAACCCACGTTCTTGAGCTCAGAAGACATGCACACATACCACTAGAGAGAGCTACCGGCGCCCTCTATGTAAAGCAGTTTAATCTAAAATGTTTGTTAATTACAATTTTAATATATTTTATTTGTTTCTAATTTTATATGGAAATTTTTATTTATTGTAATTTTTTAGCTGTAAATCGTAGAGTTTGCACTGAAGATGGTCCAATCTAACTGAAAGTTGGCTCTAGGAAATAAAATTGTGGCTGGACAACAACAACAGATCTGTGTTCTTGTATTAAATACACGTCCTTAACAACCTTCAAAAAATTGACAGACGAATAACATGGAATCCTCAAACCCTTCTGGAAACATAAGAAATGAACAGCTATTACAAAACGACTTATATTGAACGCAGTACTCATTATGTGGATACTGACTTGAACTCAGGGGTTCTGCCATAGGCTTTCGTTCTTCAGCGGATCCATTCCTTGCAGGATAGCCAATACAACTTTGTCGTTGCCTAAATTAAATTACATATGAAAGAATTTGAAGTGAGTTTGGTCGTTGAAATAATTCCCATTTTTTCTATATTAATTTCCAGGTGTTCCAGAGAGTCAAGCTGTCCCTTTTTCACAAAGATGGAGGTACTTCATTCCCGTTGCTTCCTTCGCATTCGAGCAACTACACTCCACTTCTATCTTCTATTTTTGTTTTATATTTAGTTTCATTTATTAGTTTATTTAGTACCTATTTCGTGTTTTGAAATCTATTATGAAATTATCTTTTTTAAGGGTGTTTTCTTATGTTCAGAGGCGTGTTCGTAACATAAACTAACTTTTGAATTTTGTGCTGACGATGGCATGAGCCGAAACCGGTGCATGTTAAGTATATATATTTTTGTGTTATTAGATAATATAAAAGTTAAACAAGTTCTTTGTGTTATTTATTTTGTTAGTTTTCCACTAAATAGAAACATATCACAAAAATGTATTCTGACATATGATTAAACTCAATAAATTATTGAACTATGGACGTTCGAGTATTAAGGTTACAAAATGGAACTTGTCTTGGGACATTCTAAATCAACAATGATTTATATGAAATAACCTACTGAAAAACATGAATGAGTTAGTTCTTAACAATACATTAAGTACCATTTTACATAGTAAATAGACATTTCGAGATAAAAGACTCAGAATGGGTTCAAAGAGGATGACATCCGACATCTCTACTAGAAGTAGAATAGGAGATTACCAGTGACGAAGAGAGATAAACTGTTGGTGAGACCTCTGGGAGTAGAGCAGGTGAACACACCCGAGTCCTGGGGCTTCGTGTAGTAGATGGAGAGTCGGTACTTCCAGTCCCTCTCTTCAGGAGCAATAGCCCATCCTGAAACAGAACGGAAATGATATGAGTCTATAGAATAGAGGAAAACAATGTTTTCAGAGACATCTGATAATTAATCTGAAAATTAATGTGTCGTCCTTATGGGGTTTTCAATTTACATATGTGTGTTAAGCCTCTCTCTTAATTCCTCCCCTCCCCCCCCCCCCCCTTCCCTCTAGCTGATTTGACTGATATCAATAGGTGTCGGTCTTATAGGGTTCTTGACACATAAAATTTCGGGTCGATACATTCATTCTATCGGGAGTGATCGTCTTCACTCACATATACACACACACAATTTCTGTGTGATTCTCTGACCGAATACATAATGATATGAGTAAAGTTCATAATATTTTTTCAAATTAAAACTCGGGCGTTGGACCCAAACAGTCGATGTGTGGACCAATCACAAAACTACTGAGGAACCACATTGCCGTCAATATTCGGAAGTGAAGTGAGAGCACTGCACTCGAGGAAGATCATTATAGTTGAACTCCGAGGTTATGATTGGCTGTTGGGTTGACCAATCAGAAAATTACCTTCTGTCAGTTCTTAGACATAGTGAAGGTTGAGACTATAAAAAGGAAGGCACTCCAAGAAGAATTGTTCATATTGGCGCCCGAAGAAGGAGCGTGGAAGTACCCCAAAATGTCAAAAAAGAAAAGACCTCTCCAACAAAATGGCGGAAAAAAGCAACATAATATCCCAGAGAAGCATAAAGAAAAATGTTGATATGTATATCTCAACATTCGCAGGTCCAACATTCGCGACCCCCCCCCCCCCCCCCCCCCCTTTATTTATTCCTCTTCCATTAAAATTGTAATACATACATATAAAAATTATTCTAAACGAAAATTAAAAATTAATTAAATGATTCTACGGTACAAATAAAATTTTCAAGAAACTGGACAGGAATTATCTCCCTCAATGAATTACCTACTGTCTAATAATTCCCAGTACATAATATGGACACTGGTGCATGTAGTAATATGAATAATTTTTTCAACATAAAATCTGATAAAATAAATTAAAATATTCAAACTAAAAAAGAACATCTCATTTCTTCATATAACATTTATAACAAACACTTTGATCTATTGTACTGAGTTCTGTTTATCGTTCAATTTTTCCTTCCCTTTAAACACGAGGAACTGGACGTGCTTCTCCGAAATAGATCAGAGCCTCATTTCCACATTCTTCTAATGAACTTTTCCGTGAAATTGTATTCAAACACAGGTGGCATTTCTCTGTTTTCATCAGTTCAATATGACACCACCGAAGAAAAAAATGCTTAAAAGGAAAAAAAAAGTGCTTTCTATTGGAGAAAAACTAAAAATTTTAGACGGATTAAAGGTGGTTGGTCGTGTGTTTGGTATACACGAATCTACCATAAGAACGAGAAAATCGAATGAAAATTTGATCAGGGCAAGTTTAGGTACGGGGGCGTAATCAAAAGTCGTTCAGCATATGTACATATTTAGTATTTTTTTAAACATATTAATATGTATATGTATGTATCATTATAATAATATAAATGGTTCAATTATAAATTTTGTTAATTCAATTGCATTTTTTTTATGCATTTGTTTAATGATTGAATACAACCCCCCTTTTCACACTGGATAATAGACTTAACGGAACCCTCGCGAATGTTGAGGGTTTACTGTACACGAAGTATAGGGCAAATTATGTAATCAGCCAGGAATTCGAATTCAATTTTTCATCCGAATTTCCCCGGTGATTGAATCTATTTGAATTATAAAAAAAAAAAAAATTATTTGGGTGTGTCAGTGGACATGATAACTTTCAATATACATTCAATAATGTTACAATTGAATAATATTGTAAAATTAATGAACATTTTGTAAACATTTTTGCAAAAAATACATTAAATCTCCTCGATAATGTTGTGAGTAGATGAGAAGTGATGTTGGCGTTTGATAGGGGCCGTAGAATAAATGACGGCTCAGAGGTGTGTCATATCCTAAAAACGGACCTGGGTGGGATCAACCCTCTTCGGAAAAAATTTCAAAAAGAAAACAACTTTTGATTTTAATTATGGCAGTGTATAATGAACGTATAATTAAAACCTAAAAATGGCGGTCTAATGAATGTTTAGTCAACGATCATGTTCAAATGTAAACACACTGCTAATCCGTCTTTCTGTTTGAGACTCAGTCCCATGCTATAGTTGCCAGAGAGTGGACGTCTTATAAATTATTTTTTTATTGATGTATTTTATTACGGCCCTACTTTTTCTGTGATCTGCCAGTGTGGCCGTTCATCCTTGTATTCGTTCGTCCGACGAGCTTCGTTCTTCGGATCTCACCGTTCTTCGGGTTCCATCATCCTTCGAAGATCATCATTTTTGTTTGTATTTTAATTTAACTATTTTCACCACACTGTGGTTGCCATACAATAGATTTGTCATTCTATTTATATTTTCATCGTGAGCTCACGTTAATATTTTCAGTTTTAATTACATATTGGTTATTTGAGGGCGCCGGTAGCTCAGTGGTACGCATGCTTGACTTCTGAGCTCAAGGTCGTGGGTTCGTAGCCCGACCGAGGCTCTTAGTTTATTTTATCTGGGAGGTAAAATAAAACTTAAGCACGCCGTCCTTCGGATGGGACGTTAAGCGATGGTCCCGAGCCTGTACGATGTCAGGTACTCGTTAAAGACCCCTACCCTAGATGAATAAAAATTTAGGGTAATCAAAATTTAGGACTCCCACAGTAGAGTCGGGCTCATGTCCACCAGACTGACGAAAGAGCGCTCTGGTAGTAGGCGATATGACCTCGTAGTTAAAGCCCGGGCATGAGTCATAAAACCTAACCTAACCTAACCTATTGGTTATTTAAACATTGTTTATTACGAACTACTTTCATTGAAGGTAGTCATAGTCCATTATATTTTTTATTATATTACCTTTAGTGGTTATTTTTTTTAACAATAGGTATATATATATAGGTACATACTACTTTTGTTTTAAGAATTGATATTCTGTTTGTTTTTATTATAGATCCGATATGTCCGATAATATATAAAAATTGTAAAAAATTTTACCTAATCGTTTTGACATATTTTGATCAAAATTTCTTTTTAAACTGACGTTAATTTTTAATTGTATTATGATTAACAAGATTTATTCTTTTTTGCGTCATTGAATATTTATTTTTTTCTCTTATAATATATTTTTTTTTACATTCTATTCAGTATTATTATTTTGTTCTCCGTTCCCCTATCATATACTTGTCCAAGAATTAGGAAGCTCCGGCGAAAATCAATTTTTTGAGGATTTCCGTATTCAAAGGAATAGGGAAGGGAGCCTTGATATAAACAGAATGTATCAACACGAAATATTATATGATTTTATAAGAACGACATTAATTTTCACCAGAATCGTCCAAAGAAAAGAAAGAGAGGGGGCGCATCACAAGAGAGGGGGGGGGGGGGGGGGGTGTTCAACAGAACACAATAGGTGATGAATGTATCAACACGAAATTTTATAAATTGATCCAAGTCCCCATAAGGACGATAACATATTAACTATATTAATTTTCTCACTGAAGTATTCAGTGAAAATTAGTCAGAATTTTTAATTAATTCGGATGGAGTCGCGCTTGTCCGGTTTTAATAATTATAGCACAATCTCCATTCTAGTCTTGTTTCCGTCTGAAATAGTATTAATACAGAGGAACAACAGGATCCTTTTTTGTGCAAAGGACTTAGATGGTGCACGGTCTTGAATTAAATCTTGTACATAAGAAATGTTGAAGTATTTATGAAGGATTTTGTAAGGACATTCATGGGGACCGTTTACAGTCAGTCTAAGGTTCTTTGGATTGAAAGGATTGGACTTAATTGGAATTGGAATTTTTGACGAAGCCCCAGAATTCTTAAGTTAGTACTTCCAAATGGGTCGATTACTAGTCAAATTTTAAATAAAGCCATAACAATATGTTAAAAACTGGATTATTTGTAAATAAATTAAAAAACTTATTTTTGAAATAAACAAACTACCTACGGATTTTGGCATTTCACCATAGTCAGGTTTAGTTAGGCGTTTAGTAAGGCTCTAGATCATGTATTGGCAACCTTTGACATGTTGCGGGCCGCGTAGATGGTTCAAAATAAAATAACGTCGGACTTTAAAGTAGTGTTCATAATTTTTAGCGATAGATATCAGACATGAAATAATAAGACAATGTTATTATAATACAATTTATTAAAATAACAAAATGAAATGAAAAAAAAATAGGTAGGTACTATTGTATAATATTTTATAATTAAATCGTGAAATTTGGAATTATTACAAACTACGAAAGTTAAGTAGCTACACCGAAATCAATGAGACACTAGAGCTTGAATTTGGGAAACTAATCCATTGATGTTTGGATTAATTCCACTGATACAAAGACGTAAAGAATTTTCCAAATTATCTTCAGTGAGCCTTGTACGATGTTTTGATTTATTAACTTTCATCATTGAAAAGAACTGTTCGCATTTATAAGTACTGCCAAACGCACAAATCAATCTTCTTGTGAATTTTCTAAGCTGCGGAAAATGGTCTTCTTCGAGATATTTTTTGTAGAAATCGCACAACTCCGATCTACTCGATCTTCCTAATTTGGAGTGAGTGTAAGTAAGTAGTGTAATATTATTTTTTTTTTTTAAATTGGGTTTTTCAAAATGTCTCGCGGGCCGGATCCGGCCCACGGGCCGGTTGTTGCCCACATATGCTCTAGATCATAGGTTCCCAAAGTGGTTCCTACGGACTTCTGGGGGTCTTTGTGGCCGCTGAGGGAGTCTGTGTCAAATGAAAATTAATTTGGGGGTGCGTGGACAACGTCGGGGGTTCGCGAAAGGTTTAATATAACGTAAAATAATTGTGACCCGTTTGAATGAAAATTATGAAACTTGAAATCAATTAGTAACGATTTTTACATCCTGAATATAATATTATAGATAAGGTACATAAAATACAAGTAATGACAAGTTAAAGCATCGCACGGTGGGAGGCAAATATCTATGCAGGTTTAAACAGGAATCTCGTCCCTACATTCAATAACTTGCCTAAAATAAGGCACTATAAAAGAGTCGAGTATCTAATCAACAGTTTTGTTGTGTGCATGATCCCGTGATGTGAAGGGAATGCAACAAATTTTTCTAGTATTGAACAGAAAGCAGTAACATTTTTTGTATTGTTACGATGTTAAGTATGATACATAAGTATTTTTGAATACAATCTATATATTTTTGTACATATATTAAATCTATTTAAGCAAAGTTATACTTTTGTTAAAGTTAATTTATAAAATAGTTTTATTATATAATATTTAGCAATATTATATTTTATTATTTAATACTCACAAACATAGAGCTGAACATAAATAATCAGGTTCACCATCTCATTGAAAAAAATAAATAAATGTGTTTTTGTATTCTAATACAAAAGTTATAATTTGAATAAATACTACTTTAAATATCACAATGTTTTATTTATATTTTATTTTTACGTCACCATTAACCATTCAAAACATCAAAGTTAAATTTGTGATTTTTCTATTATGCATTATGTAGAGTTATGCATTATTCACTTGAGGGTTCACGGTCAGGTTTTTGCTACAAAAAAGAGATCCGTGGACATAGTAAGTTTGAGAAACACTGGATCTAGATTATAAAGACAGTTGTGTGATTTCTCCACACAATTAACTTTTTTCTAGACTGACCGACTTATTAAGCGTGCACTAAACTGGAAAAGAGTAAATAAAGGAGTGAGGAAGTTTGTGACACAATTTTGGAAGTTTGTGACACAATTCTGGAAGTTTGTTACACAGCTGGTAAACTGGCCTTCTTTATACAGCTCAAAAATGGGAGCTCCATATCAATGAGTTTCAAATTAATTCAGAGAGAACTGCCTTGTTTCATTGTAAAAAAATATTTAAATGAAAAGAGGGATTCTTTTCATTTTCTTCAAGGTGTTAGGAAATTGAAGATGTAAGTTCTCAATTAGGAAAGAAAATAAAAAATAAAAATCTGCCTCGCACTCCGCCTTTGTCAGAATGAAAACCAATAGAGTTCCAATGGAATTCTCTTATTAATAAAAATAAATGAAAGATTCTAATAAAAAAAAAAAGTATCAAGTATTACAATTGTAGATATTGAAATTCATTTCTTTTCATATTTTATAGAAAGAAAGTCGGACTGTCCTTCATGGAATTAGGAGAGAGTTTCATTGAATTCACTTTTTTAGTACTTTCCCGAAGTTCTTATATTTCATTTTTTATTTTACTGTTATTAACTTTTTATGAGTTTCTCTTCCGGGAGTTGGAAAAATAAAAGCATCATAATTTAACTATTTACTGTCGTTAAAAAATTTGAATGAATACATTGTATATATATATTGATTTATAGAGAGCGCTGGTAGATCAGATGTAGCGTGCTTGCCTACTGAGCTCAAGATCGCGGGTTCGAAATCCGGTTATGAGGCTTATATATTTTTGGGCATATATCCTGGACATATAAACAAATAAAAGTACCTTCTTTTTGGATCAATTTCATCGTCAATTCACTTCTATTTAGTTCATCACATTTTAAGTCTAAACACTACTTTCCACATTCACTCAGACCGTCTCCATTCCACCTAGGCCTCGACCCGTCTCCACACACAAAAAAACAGCTGATGGCAGTGTTTTTTTTTTACTCATTTGTTTTTAAAAAAATTTGCTTTTTATATAAAAATAAATACAATTAATTTTTTTATGTTTATAATTTAATAATTTAAATATGTGTATTATTTTTATACATCACAATATATATATTATTTTTCATATATTGTTATAGTTACATTGTTTTCTTTCTTTTCTATATCTCGCACATTGGGACCTGATGATGGGACGTAAGAACGTCCCGAAACATCGTTGGGATAAAAATATTTCCGAAGAGTTTTTTTTGAAAAATAGTTATGTTAATTTTATTATTTAACGTATCATGTATTAAATTTGTTTATGTACTCATATATTTTTAAGTATTTATTTGTTCAATTTTTATTAATTTCATTTTACTTTTTTTAATAGTTTTGTTATTACTACTAATCATAGATGTGTTAGACTCAAGTGTATAAATCTAATTTATAAGCTATCTTAATGTATAAATTCTTTTGACGTATCCTATTACCATGTATTGGTTTAACTGAAATAAATTTATTATTATTATAAACAACTATTTTGTTTTTTATTCTATCCTTTATCTTAAGGTTTCCCAGTAATACAAAATATAATATGAATATTTCTGGTTATCACTTTTGTTAAATGTTAAAAATTTTCAACATAAAAAATTTACTTAAAAATATTTTGTTTATAAAATGAAAAGACAAACATTTTTGAACGGACTTGAGACTATTTTTTTTTCATTAAATGATGAACAGGTTATTGGGTACCCACATTACTGATGATCTGATTCGATGACCGGGTGGTAAAAATAAAAACGTATTAAGGAATAATCTGCGAAGGGGCCCCGAGATTTGGATTGCCTAGGGGCCTCCACAGGGCTTAACCCGGCACTGCAACTATCAAATGGGATGTAGGAATAATGTCTAAGAGTTCAAGATATGAGGGGAGAACCCACCCAATGGTGACACTCCCTGTAACACTGAGTTACACTCACTTATCACTGTCACCTAGAAGGCCTCTGGGCCATTGGCGCTTAAGGCGTCGTTTAGGATTTGGCGAAGTGTGCTGGAGTGAAGAGCTAGATGATTGTAGAAGGAACTAAGGAAGAAATGGAATTTCTTATATCTCAGTCTAACTGAAAAGAACTTTGAGGTGGCTGTGAAGGGTTTTGTTGGAGACATAAAAAGGAACATTGGCTATTGTACAAAGGATTCTGGTTTGATGCGGTTTAGATTCGATGCCTTGACAAAACCCCGTAGTTCAAGTCTGTCAGTGCGTACAGAGTATTATATGAGGGGGTTAGAATCAAAGTGGTCTAAGTGACATTTTTAGAACTTTGAAGAAACTGTGCATTAAGTTCTTAACTGATTTAAAAAATATATAATTTATCGAAAACGTAAATATTTTGTTTTCTGCTTTAGTTACTGTTAGAAAAACATCAAATTGAATAAAAATCTTAATTTCAAGGTCACTATTAATATTGTCTTTTTTGTACCCGATTATGCACTTAACGAAAATTTTTCAAAAATGTCACGAACCATTTTGAATTTAACCCCGTCATATAGCATTCCTTTTGTTTTGATAGATAATTTAGATCTCTGATCAAGTAATCTCTGTAAAAGTTTGTAGCGTCTAAAGAGAAAAAAGAGAAAGAAAAAAAGTTCTTTCCCTTTCAGTCTTGCGTGTTTTAAGGTTTTTGAGATGAACGCCACTATTCGATTCCCCATTCTCTTCGGTCAATCCCGTAGAACATCGACCCCTGTCGCTCTTATTGGTTTCTGGATCTACTTTTAAAAAAATTTGTTCGTCATTACATAAGTAGTTAATAGGGTTTTTGTGTAAAGCCGGCCACTGACCCCTTCCTTTTCTTTGGCCGAAAATATTGGTGGCGTCGTTATGATGTTTCAGGTATATAGAATTTAATGTCGATATATTCATTCCAGCAAGAGTTATCGAGTATTGACACTCAATAATTTTTTTTTTCATTTTTGGAATCAGGTCGTAAAACATGAAATTCCGGAGAAAACTCAACATACAATTTTTGAC
Organism: Aradus depressus; assembly: GCA_963662175.1. Lineage (NCBI taxonomy): Eukaryota > Metazoa > Arthropoda > Insecta > Hemiptera > Aradidae > Aradus > Aradus depressus. The sequence goes on along the minus strand of OY759216.1, from coordinate 51,039,435 downwards.
ATATTACATAACTTCCCCTATACGTTATTTTTAAATCTTTTTGTTATTTTATTTTAATTTATATTGAAATTTCAAATTTAATTTGCCTGTACAGATAACCTGACCTGTCTGCCACACTCCACCCATAGGCATTTTTCTCTCCAATTGAATACATATCCAAAACACAATATTTTATTTGCCTTCTACCAGAGCGCTCTTTCGTCGCACTGGTGGACATGAGTCTGACTCTAGTGTAGGAGTCTTAAATTTTAAATACCCAGGTTTAAATATTTAAGGCAGGGGGAGTAGCTAACTCCCTTAACGTTCCATCCGAAGGAAGGCGTGCTCAAGGTTTTTTAGCCTCTCAGACAAAAAATCTAAAGGCTTCGGTTCGGTATTGGAAGGAGGACAGTATGCTAGCACGCTACTGGCGCCCTCTGTACACTTGTAGCCGGTTGCATTAGCTGGTACTAAGCACAGCCAACTTAGCAACACAACATGGTTTCCTATTAATAATGAGCTTTAAGTTCAACTTCAAACTTTAGATAGGAGAGAGAGAGGGGAGTCTTATTAATAATATCTTTAGCTTCTAGCTAAAGTAATAATTTGATTACGATCCTAGAAGATACTGGAACATGAAATATCAGCTGTGGTTGGGGGTGCAATGCGTAATGCAACACCTAGGTGTTAGTGCAGTAGAAGGTGAAGTGTATAGTGCATATAAGTAAAAATAACTGATGTGGACAACACGTTACTTTGTTATACCAACCACTTTTGTACAGATCGCTTATCGCCCCCCCCCCCCCCCCCCCTCCCCCTCTCACAATCATTTCATAGTGTCATTACTTGGTATATACAAGTAATGTGATGGCATCGCTGGTTTTGTTTGTTTCATTGTATATAGTAATTCTGAGTATGAAATTCTTATACCCAGTAATGAATGTGTATGAAATGAATTCGAGCGGGAGAGGGGGAGTGATCTTTACAAAAGTGGTTGGAATAAGAAAGCCCTTTGAGTACAACACTTTTTTTTGGGGGGGTTCGAAAATCGGCTGAGCCCTTTAGGCTTTTTATCTGAGAGCTGAAAAAACCTTGAGTCCTTTGGATGGTACGGTAAACGATGGTTCCGAGCCTGTAAGAAGTCAGGTACTCATTAAAGACCCCTTTCGTAGGCGTTGTTTCATAATAAATATTTTCTTATTAACACAAAACACTTTTTTCCCCTTTAAAAAAAAAAAAACTACCAATAATAGTTATAATGAATCATGGCCATGCATTAACTACGAGATCATATCGCCTACTACCAGAACGCTCCTTCGTCTAAACCGAATGCCTTCACTGATAATAGCATCTTGCCCAAGGTTGATAAAAAAATTTAGCGAAGAAATTTGCACATATATGGCAATCTTTGAAGTTAAAAGAAAATTGAAATTTTTTGAGTTAAAATTTTTAAGAAATCTCCCTCTTGGATGAAAATTAATTTCCCTGGATATAAAAGATAGCCTTACAAAATTGCCAAAAATGGAATTAAAAAATTCGCCGGTGGATTACTGGCAATGTACTTCCCCTGTACGACTTAATCCATTAAATGCTCATCCTCCAAAATCAACCGATTTGACTGAAAATTAATAGTTGTCGTTCTTATGAAGTTTTGAATTTAAATTTGAAATGTCGGCTGGAATGTTAGTTCAGAAAGAAAAATATTTGTTCCTAGCTAGAACATTATAATATCGTTCCGTTTCAGAACAGAACAAAAAACGGGACTGTTGTTCTGATTCCGAATGAACAATCAGGATCGGTAACGGTATTTCAATCCCTAGTCTTCATCATTTGTACATTTATATAAAGCTTTTTCACAATTAAAAAAAAAAAATTAAATTAATTAAACTAAATTATTTTAATAATATTGTTTAACAATTAGTTTTCTAGTGTCTCATTAACAATGAGTTAGTGGCCCATTTGACGTAGGTATCTATATTCAATAAATCCAAGTATTTATGGAGGGCCAATTAGTCAGGATATTTTAATTATGAACTTGTGGACTGGTTTGTGGTTTGGGTCGCTGAATCTCGACCTACCCGCTGGGTAGATGCAACCTCTAAGCCCGACCCACGGCCCTTTGACCCATGACCGATTAATTACAGACCCTGCCCTATCCTTGCGCGACCTCTTGCCTACTTAGACCTCTGCCGTCTGCCTCTTGGGTCTCCTTCTAGGATGGAGGATAATCATGTTGATTGTAACAAACCCCCGCTCTAAATGAAAAAACAAATTAAAATAATAAAGATGTTTTTAAAGGCTAATTCTCTTAGAGATAAAATGGTAAGTCAAGAGATCTAATAACCAAAATATTCTTGCGCCCTGAGAATAATTTTCATTAACTAGATTTCTAAAATAAATTAGAAGGGATGATGTGGCTTTCAAAGACAATAATAGTCCTGTTATCAATCCCCTAAATAAATTATTTCCAATACTTATTGTGACTCATGCCCAGGTTTTAAATGCGAGCTAATATCGCCTACTACCAGAGAGCTCATTCTTCACTCAGGTGGACATGAGCCGGACTCTATTTTGCATATATTTTGCCTAACCTAAATTTTTAATCACCTAGGATAGGGGGTCTATAACGAGTACCTGACATCGTACAAGTTCGGGGCAATCGCTTTACGTCCCATCCGAAGGACGATGTGCTGAAGATTGTTTAACCTTTCAGGTACAAATTGACAAAAACGACAGTTCAAGGAGCCAGATCACGAGGAAGACCACGGCTGAGGTGGACTGACCTGGTGAAGAAGGATGCTGTGGAACACCACGTGGTGAATTGGCGACCGGTGGCGCACGACAGATTACGGTGGAGAAGGCTAGTGTGGGCGGCTAAGGATCTTCAGGGTTCGTCGCCAACGGAGTGAGAGTGAGTGTGAGGTACAAATCGGGCAAAGGGATGGGGGCATCAGAGGAGGGGGCTCAACTCAAAAACCCTAATGATTTTCTTTGTTTCATTGTACAGAGTAATTCTGTAAGTGATTTTCTTATACCCAGTTTAGCCAGTAGGAATGATTTTGTGGACGGGAGGGAGAATGAATATAGGTTAAACAATTTTTTTTAAATATATATTAATTTGCTTACTAAGATAAAGTGGTGAAAAAACATTGAGCATGCCGTCCTTCGGATAGGAAGTTAAGCAATGGTCCCGAGCCTTTACGATGCCAGGTACTCGTTAAACATCTCTTATCCTAGGTTAAATTAAAATTATGGTTGGAAAAATGTAAGACTCTCATAGTAGAGTCGGGCTCATGTCCACCAGAGCAATGAAAGAGCGCTCTGGTAGTAGGCGATATGACTTCGTAGTTAAAGCCCGGGCATGAACCACAATAACTAATTAACTAATCTTGCATTTATTTCACTTATTACTGCTAATTTGATCAATCTCTATTTTTGAACATATTAGTAATGTAATTGTCCATGTCACTCGTTTCGACCTCGGGGTGCCTGATAACGTAGGATCCTCAGGGAAGCTGAGAAAGCTATAGGCAGGTACCTGTCAATGGAGGTCCTATTCTGGCTGATTTAAATGCGCGTATAAATATAATGATGTAACGAATGTACCAACACAAAAATTAGTATGATGACTCAGAAGTCCCTGAAAAAAGAAATTTTGTAGCCTCTGAAAACGCGGTATAATTCAATTATTGGTTCTTTTTTTTTACGAAGGAAATTAAAATTTTTTAAGTCTCAGAAAAAGTACAAACCAAAACGTGTTTGGGAGAGGGAGGGTTGTGGATCCGCACCTGATGTGATTACAACCTTCTCGCCTGTTATCCAATGCCTCGTACCAAAGATGGCGATGAAAAATGATAATAGTGTTATTTGCAGCTGAGAGAAGACACATGTTGTTACCTGTTTCCAAATAAGGAGGATGAAGAAGGTCCGAGGTAGTGGAGAACAACCGGTTGAATAAGGATGAGAGGTTTGTTAATTTCCCCTACAGAGGGAGAGAAGGGCTCGCCTTGGGACGGGTCCAAACCCCCTTTCAAATAATTACAAAAGAGGGTGGCTAGTGTTGGTCTTCATCAACCTGTCCACAACTCTACGGTAGCTTCATTTAGATAAACACACACACACACACACAAAAAGTTTTTTTAGGGTCTTTTGGGGTTTTCCTTTAGTCCAATGAGAGATTGTAAACCAAGTAACGAATTGGGAACGTGATCCAAGTCTCATAGAAATGAAAGACGTTGCCTTCTCTCTGTTTTATCATCAGTGGTACATCCCACACACACAGCATAGCTGTTAAAGCACAACTGTCCAGTTTTTATTTCTATGAGAAATCTCGTCCCACAACATCTGTTTCTTCTTATTCTTTTTTTTTTTGGGGGGGGGGGGGTGGACATATTTACAATCGCTAAAATGAAACCATAAGTAAATTTGATGACAAAATAAAGTAAGCTCCTCGGTCGGGTTTCGAACCCACAATCTTGAGCTCAGAAGGCAAGCACGCATACCACTGAGCTACCGGCGCTCTCACTTTTGGTATTGCTACCATCATCAGCTCCAACTTAACAAATAATCAGTATTGAAGAAGGTAGCAATACCGAAAGTACTCCCATATATTATATATATATTTTGTTAAATAAAAAAAATATATATATATACAATAGGGCGTATCGAAAAATATTAATAATTGATGGCTCTATGAAAAATCGAAAGTTTAAATGAAAACATTAACCTTGGTCGAATCAGAATATTTTTCTATCGAGCCTAATTTAGGCGCACGAATTTTGAAAATGTAGTTTTTTGGTATTTTTCGGAAATTTTAACGTTTTTTACATTTTACTCAAATTCTTTTTTATTAATACTCAAATCTTACATCATATTTTTGAGATGGTGTATTTTGTGAAAGGAAAATGTCCATATATTGATTAAATTACCTATATTTTCAATTTTATAATCATTTTTACATTTGAATAATTGAGAAAATTGAACATTCAAAATCGGTGTTTAGTACATACCAATAGAAGAACTGGTCAGTTTAGTTATCGATAAGCACGACATCCCCTAAAAGCGAATTTTTCCTTTCCTTTCACAACCAAGCTGTAGAATGAATATCAAATTGGTCAGCGAAGTATCCAAAGCGGTTTATGGGTATGACACCAGACATGCAAGAGTGCTGAGCACTTTAGATTCTCGTAAAAAGATGCCCCAATTTGAAACAAAAAGCGACTACCGACCTTAATTTTATTGTAAATTTATAAAAATACTAAACACCTATTTTGAATGTTCAATTTTCTCAATTATTCAAATGTAAAAATGATTATAAAATTGAAAATATAGTTAATTTAATCAATATTTGGACATTTTCCTTTCACAAAATACACCATCTCAAAAATATGATGTAAGATTTGAGTATTAATAGAAAAGAATTTGAGTAAAATGTAAAAAGGGTTAAAATTTCCGAAAAATGCCAAAAAACTACATTTTCAAAATTCGTGCGCCTAAATTAGGCTCGATAGAAAAATATTCTGATTCGACCAAAGTTAATGTTTTCATTTAAACTTTCGATTTTTCATAGAGCCATCAATTATTAATATTTTTCGATACGCCCTAATATACAAATATATACAGAGAATATATATCTGAGAAATGAAGTCTTCCTTTTTGACACAGCATGCTTTGAGCTTGTTAGCTTGTGTGTTACACGATATCTGTCGCATCTGATCTCAAATTTACAGCAACATTCTGCATAATGTTAATTAGTTCACTTGGTAGAATCCTATATGTATGTATACATACGTATATAATACATATGTATATACACATATCGTGTAACACACAAATAAACAAATTATAAAGCCTGCTGTCACAAAAATAAATACTTAATTTCGCTTGGTTGATAATATTTATTTCCGTTAGACTATAATAATGTAGCAAACAACAGACCAGAAACTTATATATTTATACTTATATATTTATTTGTACGAATAAATGTTTTTTTTTTTCATAAAAACAAGATGTATTTTTTGAAATTACAGGTTAATTGAATCAATTTAGTCAAATATTTTAGTATGTAGGTACTTTTTTGCTAATTTTGTATGGAAGACACCCCACCAGTAGCGACTCTCCGGCTAAACAGAAAATAATCATTATAACTGCAAATGTCCGTTCGTTATTCAGTTATTCATTATTAGTTCCCTAGCTATATGAAGTAAATGGGAATTATGTAAGAAGCCAGAAATTCGATGTTGAATTTTCATCAGAATTTTTATGTTTTTCGAACCCCTGATTCCAAAAATTGGGGAAACAAATACTGTCTGTGTGTGTCTGTGAACACAATAACTCCGGATAGAATGAATGTATCGACACGAAATTTTATTGTATCCACAACGCTACAAAGACGAAACCTACCGATTATCAGCTAAATCGGCCAAAGGAAAGGGGGGGGGGGATCAGAGAGGGGGCTAAACTCATAAACCCTAGTAACCCTCATTCATCGAACACATTTTAAAAATTTATTTTATTAATTTTGTTTTCAAACAGACTAACGATAAGATAAGGAGAGATGGAAAATTGATAGATACCATCCTAATGGGATTTTGTATTGAAATATAAAATTTCGTGTCGATACGTTCTATCGGGAGTTATAGTGTTCACAGACACACACAAATACATAATATTGTTTTTTTAAATTTTGAATCAGAATACACTATAGAAAATACATGAAACCAGAAATGAAAAACAAAAAAATCCACTGTGAATAAGCGGCAATGTTCTTCCCCACCACGAATCAATCAATAAACATTTGACTCTGCCAAAACCAATCGACTGTTTGGGCAAAAGATATATAGCTGGCTTACATAGCGGCTTCTGAATCCTCATTCTAAGTTTTGTATCGATACATTCATTACGTCACCAGGTTTTAGTATTTTTTAGTTGAGCTCCCCTCTCATCCGCTTTCTTTTTGGCTCTCTGACAATTTGGCTGAAAAAAAGTAGGTGTCGTACTTACGTGGTTCGATTTTGTTTCGATACATTCATTGTACCAGGGAGTTATCGTGTTCATAAACATATAGACACTTTTTTTTTTCATTTATGGAATTAGGGGGTCGGAAAACATGTAATTCTGTTAAAAAGTCAGCATCGAAATTTTGATCGATTACATAACATCCCTTTATACTTCGATTAGCTGGTAAAATTAAAGGTCGTCGGTGCATCATGGTACCAATTTACTGATTTCATTGAAAATCAATAGCTCTCTTACTAAGGACTCCGGCTTAAAATTCATAAGTACCGACCTTATGGATTTTTTTGATTTACACATACAATTTCATGTCGATATATTCATTCTATCGAGAGTTATCGTGATCATTAGCAAACACATACTGCCCGGATTTTGTTATTGCGTTATATATAAGTAAAGAAGTCATTTCGGTGAAAACCCAAAATCGAATTTCCGAACCGATTACATCATTTTCTCAGTACTGTATGACAACGGAGTATTTTATGTACATATTTCACTTTTTATTTACAATTTCCGAAAACCATTTAAAAAAAAAAGTATAGAAAGGAAATACAAATAAAAAAAACTGTCACAATTAATTTATTTATGTTTTGTATGACTCGTATTAAACATCCGCCTCTATTGTTTCGATATTACTGACAATTGTTATATGAAAAATGGTTGTTCTTTTAAAATGCCAAAACAGTAACAATGGTGTTTTTACATATATAAATATTATTCATAAAAATATAATATACTATATGAGGGGGGGGGGGAGGCAAAAAAAAAATGTTTTATAGGACTTTGTGGGGGCTTTTCATAAACTTAATAAAGAGTGTGTTTTGTTTGTACTAGAGGTTGAAGGGGAGATACTGACTATGAAATCAGAACACATTTTAATTATATTTTACCAGAAAATATAAAGGAGAGATATACAGTACAGAATCAGAGCTGATCAGGTGAGACTGCGCGAGAAAAATGTTATTTATCTAATTTGTAAATTTAGGTAAAATAGTCGTCGTTGAATGATAGGCATATTTCCCTAGCATGACTTGATCAATAAAGCTTAAAGAGGAGGTGTGTCAGATGCGGCTCCATCTAGGCCACACTCGGCTAACCCATGGGCACCTCATCAACAGAGTGGCAGCCCCGGGCTGTGGGGCCTCTCACAGTAAGCCACATCCTGGAGGAGCGCCCCTGATATAAGGAAGTACTCAAGCCATGGGGATTCAAACAAGACACAAGAGACGCTGGGGGACGACAACTCGCCCATAGAAGCATATCCTATCAGCAATGAAAGAAAATCGAAATCCAATGACTTGTACGGCGTAAAAGATCTAGGCATCGAACGCCGACAAATAAAACTATTCTATTCTATTCTAATTTAACATCTTAATTTGTTTACTAAATGATCAATGAGCACTGACACAATCAATAAAATAAAGATTTGGCAGTTCGAAAGTAAGTTTTGAGGAGCATTGTCGTTGGACTCAACTGGCATGCTGTTTTGGGAATGTGGAGATACAAGTCTGATCAGGGGCTACTGAGAACATGCAGCATCAATTCAGTAGTGAGCAAGATGAAGAGGCGAAGACTGCTGTGAGCGGAGCGTGCAGGGAACGAGACCCTCAAGAGGGACGCGACCGAACATCATATTGCCAACTCTGCATAGCGGCGGTCCAGGACTAAGGACGATAGAAACGGTTGGTCAGATGGGCGAAAGACCTTTGTCTGAGTTCAACATGATCATCTGTTTCAATCATATCAAGATTACGAAATACGACTTGTTACGGGCTCCGCAATCCGCTCTAGCAGACAGCCCTATAGGTCTTAACGGAAGGACACACAAAGGGAACAACACAGTCTATAGAACACGTGCAGAGTTCAGCAAAACAGAATATCTGTAATAAAGGAGGAGGCTGGTGGTAACTCGACTGGCAGGATAACGACTTGACAAAAGACTTTGAGGTCCTTTGAAAGGGGGAGATGTATATGGACGAGGTGTCTTCTGTGGATAAGACTTTTACAACATCCTTAGGACATAGCATCTTCACAGAGAAGGGCCGCCGCAACCCTTATTTAGTGGAATCTTGAGTCAAATATTTGAACAATGGCCTACAAGAGAGGGGCAGAGCTGACACACACAATGACAAGTCCCTTCCTCATATTTACTGTTTTAACTTTCTCAACACCCCCTTCTTTCGGCTGGCTACACCCTAGCAACTCCCGCAAACATTTCTAAAGCTCCTTCTAACACTATTTCTCTTATCCCTATTATATCTTCCTCTCCCTAAAGGAAGTTTACAATTTACTTCTTGTTTCTTTAGTGATTTACAAGAAATACATGCATACAAAGTTGTCAGAAAACACATTGTCTCCAAGTTGCATGAACTAAGTTCACGTTCGTATTTTGTTTAATTAACATAAAACTTTTCGCCCCCAACTATAAAACACTATCAGTTTACTATAGTTCGTTTCCCAAAGATTCCTCCATCCTTGGCTTTGAGGAAAAACCCTCCAAGAGGTAAGGGGGTTTTAAGGAAGTCAGTGTATAGGAGTGCTGGCAATGATCAGTTTCTCCCCTATCTCACTCGGTCTGCCACCACTGCTGGTCAGTAAATGGGAATGACCTCATCGCGATGGTGTTTCGGGGGTCTTGAGCTGAATTTATTTATTTATTATTTTGTACTTTTTTATTATTATTACCCAAATTATAAAATAAAGTAAAAAGTTGTGTTTGTTTCATATTTGGAACTATAACCGACAAGGTGAAAGCAGGGTGTGCATTTGATATTAAGTTTTCAATGGAATTTCATGATTTTCTATCTCTTGATTCCATAACTTCCATAAATTATAAAAAAAACTTTCCAGTCTTTGAACACGATAACTTCTGATAAAATGAATGTATCGACATGAAATATTGTATATGTATCCAAAACCCCATAAGGACGAAACCTATAGATTTTCAGGAAGGGGGGAATTAGGGGGCTTAACTCAAAAACTATAATAACTGACGTTCTAAAAGACGTATATATATGAATAACACCTATTAATTTTTAGAAGAATCGGCGGATGGGAAGAGGATCGCCGACTCAAAATTTAGTGAGGATTCAAGAGCATGTAAGTACACTATTTATTTTTAGCCAAAACGGTCGATTGGTTTTGGAGAAATAGCGAAAACTTAATTGAATGATTCGTACTGGGGAAGTTCATTCACCGACGATTTTTTTTTTTTACAAATTTTCTACCAGTTTACTAGACAGGAATAATGGAGTGGTTTGAAGCAGGGTAGATAAACGTCAGTGAAGACTGAATGTGGATTGAAAGATAGACAGCCGGGTCGATATGCACATTGTTAGTCGAAGTAGAGGAACCCTGTCCAACATCCCGAGCTTTCTTACTCAAACAATTCTTCTATCGGACGTCGTTATGATTCTGACAGTTCCATATTGTCATTTTAGCGTATCGTAAAGCTAGCCTATTGCAACTATAATCTCGTCCGCAACATCTCAAAAAAAGTGAGTGACGCGAAGAATTGATGTGTAAACATCTGCTTTAGTTTCAAAAAATTGCTCTCATGCACTGATTTTAATTAAAATTTGTTTTATAATGATACTACAATAAAGAAAGTAGTATGAGGAATTAAACTTTCAAATTTATTTTAATTTCTTTTATATATGAAATTATAGGTTTGTGAAAGCTAAAATAAGATATATACAACTGTGACTGTAGTGTCTCTAAATACCGCGAGAATACAGCGTCGATCGTAGTTTTCGAATTTGTTGTTGAAATGCTTCGATTCGTAGTAATTTGTAGGTTAAGTTTGTCAATTAAAAATGGAATGAGCTGTTCGAAATCTCCTGAAATGGATAACAACATTATATTATTGGTTGTGACAATATGACAAAGAATATATTATTTATTGATCGATATTTTCATCAATTATTATTATTATATATTAATAAAAATATTATATAATAATATATTGCAATATTATATATTATATATTTTTTGATTTACACTGCTATATTATTTTGTTTTTTTATTTGTTTTTACAAATTTAAGCTATCGAAGCTTCTTAACCTAGAAGTTTCTTACCGAAAAATCATTTTATAGTTCGTAATATTGATATTTTAGTTAAATTCACTACAACGGTAAATATGATCAATAATGTTGTAAAAATTCAATAGAAATGCTCAAAAAATAGCTGGCATCACAGATAAAGAGGTGTGTTGTTGTGTGTGTGCGCTGTGCGCGCATCCGTCCGATAGACACACGCAGCAGGCTCATCAACGAGACTTACGCTCTGACAGTCTGACATAGCCCCTAACGAGAGCTAAGATGTTTACACATCAATAAAACTTTTACAAGAACAACACACCTATAATTATTTGGTCAGGGCCCACCTATTAAATAGTAGTTTTTAATTATATTTCAATACTTGCACGATATACATTTGGGTAAAGGTTCGTAAGTACAAGAAGAACATGCCTCCTGGGCTTTGGTCGTATGGTCTCACTTTGGTTTGCGGGTTCGAATCCCGTCCGGGAGTGAGTTTTATTTTGTAGATAGAACTCCCTTCCGGGGCCATGGATGTCGTAAATAATTAGGTAACACCATTATATGAGTCATGGCTAATATGTATCGTACATATGCTAAAAATGCCTCCTCACATACAATAAACGACCGGCTATGTACTTCCTCATGCTGCTGATCACCTCATCTGCACAATAAGTTTACAATTTATAATTAACATCTAACATAAAAAACATTTTGTTACGATTAAACTTACCACAAAAAAAATCAAAATAAAAATCTTTACTAACACATTTTTCAAAATTTTCGACCAACTAGTTTTCATAGCGTTCTCTGGCGATTAAAACTATATAAAAATTCAATTGTACTATGCAAAAATATTGTAAATATACTATAACGAACTTCTAAACATACTTTAAATATTTCGGCACAAATCTTAAAAACAGAGTTTACAAACACATGATCAGAAATGAACGTTTTGTAAGCACATGTTTTGTAAAATTAAGCATTATATTAATTTTGAGTGCAAATGCAACGGTAACCTATAGGAATAGGACAATAACTAACCTATGGAAATGGGTTCTATTCCTGAGAACGCATAATATCCATTAGGTAGGGTGCATACTGAGCTCAAGACCGCGGGGTCGATACTTACATTACATAAGCAGTTATAACGGTTTTTGACTAGTCCTCCTTCTCTTCAATCGATTTCACGGAAAAATAATAGATGCCATCAATTGGAGGTATTGAATTTAAAAATAAAATTTCATGTCGATACATTCACATTCATTACATCGGCAGTTATTACTATTTTTGTGTTGAGGCCCCTTCGAATCCCCCCTCCCCTTTGGCTGATTCCGCTGAAATTAAACAGGTGTTGTCCTTATAGAGCTTTGAATTTACATAAATTTCGTGTCAATAGATTCATTACAACAGCAGTTTTTAGAGTTTTTGTGTTAAGCCTTCCCCCTAATCCTCCCCTTTCCTTTGGTCGATTTGGCTGAAAATCAACAGATGTTGTCCTCAGTGGGTTGTGCAAGACATATAAAGTTTCGTCTCGATACATTCATTCTATCGGGAGTTATCATTCATTCTATTGTGTTGACCATTTTTGGAATCAAGGGTCTGAAAACATGAAATTTTGTTGAAAACTCCGCATCGAATTTTTGTCAGATTACATAACTTTGCCTATACTTCGTATAGCTGTGGAAGTAAAACTTCAAAATCAAATACAAAAGAGAAACAAATTACTAAGTGATACTAACCAACAGACAGAGTTGGTCACACATCAAACTGAACTCAAGGGGAGGGGGAGGCTTGAGGGAGCTTAGCCCCCCCTGGCTCCGCCTATGGGCTTAAATCGAAAACTCTTCTAAAAGATGGCCTATAAGCACGGTACATCAAGTCAAAGACATTTTTTTTTTTTTTAAAAGAATAAACGTTCTAATGAAATAAATTTTTATGTCGGTGTTTAAAAAGATTAAGATAATAAACGGAACGGAAGGGCGGTTTACGGTTTAAAGAGGAGTATGTATGTAGATTGTGATAACATTGGGAAGTTTGAGAGTGGGCCCGGAAGTGAGGTGAGAGACGGTGTGATTAGCCTAGATCAGGTGCAGAGCTGAGGTGTACTAAACCTGGAGAATGGGCTCACTTGAAGGGCCCATCAGGCCAACTTGAAGGGCCCAGCTCCACTTCCTCTTTCTACCATCTAACCTAAGCCAAACTCTCAACTCTTCCACCGAGAGCTAACACTAAGTAAACAAAGACTTTCCACTAAAAGAACCTCTTTTTAGAGTATCGAAGGGTTGAACTCCGAATACCATACTCGTAGCATTATTCATTTTTACTTTCTTATACCATAATAACCATACTTATATACAATTTCTTATACCATACTGCGTGAGCGCTCTAACGAAGAAACGATTGTAGTCATGAATTTAAAATTTAAAACGAAGATGTCACATGTAGCTGACTTAGATCTGTTTAGATTATGGCCGAAAACTATTCTGAAATGTCGTTTTGACAATTTTCGCGATGATGTCTGTCTGCGTGTATATGCGATCGAAAAGTAGTGAGCTCTCTATCGCAAAAATACAATAGCTATGAACTTGAAATTTGGAATGAAGGGGTCACGAGTGCTAACTTAAGTCTGATTAGATTTTGGTTGAAGTGAGTCGAAAATTAAGACCACTTTCTCCCGGGACCTAACTACATTTTACAAGATACCGACCTAATCACAATTTTTTTCGAGTAATAGTTGTAGAGAATACTAAAGTACATAATTTATATGAAATACGTTTTTTTACAGGTCGTCCGGTTTTTGAGATAAATGTCGAAAACTATCAAGAAATGTGTTTTGAAACACATATTTTTAGATGTTTCTTTGATTTACCCCAAAACGGTTAGTTCTATCGCAAAATTAATTCTTACCGAAATTGTTGCTTATAAAATTTTTAATCGCTAGTAAATCCTTAGATTTGAGTAGGATCAATATGACAAAAGTTATAGTGCTCTGAAGAATGTAAAATAAAGGTATATAAGGAATAAATCTAATTGTAATTGAGGGCGCCGGTAGCTCAGTGGTATGCGTGCTTGACTTCTGAGCTCAAGGTCGTGGGTTCGTAGCCCGACCGAGGACCTTAGTTTATTTTATCTAGGAGGTAAAATAAACTTAAGCACGCCGTCCTTCGGATGGGACGTTAAGCGATGGTCCCGAACCTGTACGATGTCAGGTACTCGTTAAAGACCCCTACCCTAGATGAATAAAAATTTAGGGTAGGCAAAATTTAGGACTACCACAGTAGAGTCGGGCTCATGTCCTCCAGAGTGACGAAAGAGCGCTCTGGTAGTAGGCGATATGACCTCGTAGTTAAAGCCTTGGCATGAGTCATAAAACCTAACCTAACCTAATTGTAATTTTTAAATCGTAACTCATAGCAACGAACATTAAAATATGGTTTATGTATTGGTGTTTTTTTTTTTGATAAATTATAAAAATTAATAAAAATATATGTGATGTGGCCATTACGGGACTTTCTTATACCAACGACGCTTACAGATCACTCTCTCTCCTCCTCCCCTTCACAAAATAGTTTCATTTTGTCTCATTGTACAGTGTCTTCTTGAGAGTAGACATTCTTATACCCAGTAATGCTAGTATGAAATAACTTTGAGAAGGGGGGTGGGGAGAGAGTGATCAGTAAGCGTGGTTGGTATAAGAAAGCCCCGTAATGGCCACCTCACATATCTTACTTTTTTATACCTGTGGTATAAGGGAGTATTGTTATCGTGCTACTCTTCTCTGCTTTTATTTAATAATTAATTTTGTGGGAGGTTCCTTCTGAAACATTGGCAAGCATTAACATTTAATGAGACAAGCTTAATTATTTCAAGCTCACCTCGAAACAACTTAAGAAACATTGTATTTTAACTACTTCAATTCTTCTCTCGAATCTCTTCAAACGTTACTCGAAAATACTAAAAAGGGAAACGATCAACACTAACCAAAAACTCCTCACTGTTACCCTCCTACCTTATCTCCCTGGTATGGCTGCCATATCTTCCCCTAGACCAACTTCCTTCCCCCATGGAGATAGTTCTAGTGGTCACTCCTCACTGTTACCCTCCTACCTTATCTTGCTGGTATGGCTGCCATATCTTCCTCTAGACCAACTTCCTTCCCCAATGGAGATAGTTCTAGTGGTCACTCCTCACTGTTACCCTCCTACCTTATCTTGCTGGTATGGCTGCCATATCTTCCTCTAGACCAACTTCCTTCCCCCATGGAGATAGTTCTAGTGGTCACTCCTCACTGTTACCCTCCTACCTTATCTTGCTGGTATGGCTGCCATATCTTCCTCTAGACCAACTTCCTTCCCCAATGGAGATAGTTCTAGTGGTCACTCCTCACTGTTACCCTCCTACCTTATCTTGCTGGTATGGCTGCCATATCTTCCCCTAGACCAACTTCCTTCCCCCATGGAGATAGTTCTAGTGGTCACTCCTCACTGTTACCCTCCTACCTTATCTTGCTGGTATGGCTGCCATATCTTCCCCTAGACCAACTTCCTTCCCCCATGGAGATAGTTCTAGTGTGGTCACTCCTCACTGTTACCCTCCTACCTTATCTTGCTGGTATGGCTGTCATATCTTCCTCTAGACCAACTTCCTTCCCCAATGGAGATAGTTCTAGTGGCTTCCTGCTACCTTATCCTTGTGTCTATTTCTTTCGCCCTTATTTCTGCAGTGGCCACTGCCCAGAATACCCAGGATAGGACGGAACTCAGCAAAACAAGAAACATTTAGTCTGCAAATAATATCATTATAAAACTGTCTTATTGCAAATAATTAAAATCAGTGGAGCTCTTTCATTTAAAGTAGAGACTTGAGATTGTTTTAATTCAATTTCATTCGGGTGAATAAACCTGTTGCTTCTGATTCAACGAACAGAGATAATGAAAACAAAATAAGAAAAAAAAATCAAGCAATTTATATTTAACAAAGTGTTCATTTATATTAACTATTTTAATTTTATTACAAAAGGTTTAATTAATTTCCTTTTAATCAGAAAATGATGTTATTCTGTAAAGGGTACTATTTTGAAGGTGAGTTTAGCTTTGTTTAACTGGTTTGTATTTCACAAAGCTCTGTATGGTATCGACATAGGAAAAGTGTAATAATTAAAGGGAATTCTAATAATATATTTATGTATGTTGGTAGTATTGTAAGGGTGGGTCTACCTCCATGGAGTTGGGAACAAGGGATGAAACACTCACTCCGAGGATGGCTGTTATTAACATTCCGACATTATCCACACCTAGATTACCTTACCTCCTACCTCCACAACTCTCCGCATTATTTCTCTTATCGATAAACTCATTTCCACTCCTTTTGCATATTTTCTTTTTCTGTTCAGTTTATTATAGTTAGTTATTGTAGCCAGTGCCGGATTAACCTATAAGCAAACTAAGCTATTGTTTAGGGCACCACGTCTCGGGGGCACCAAGTCCGCAATGCTATTTTTGAAATAGTTATGTATTTAAATAGTTAATTATTTCTCAATTTTTATTTTTATTTTTTTGTAAATATGCTATAATTTTTTTATTAAAAATGGAACTAATATGTTAAATATAAAAACATTTATAGGTTGCATAATTTTTTTCATAGCCTGCCGTAAACTTCGGATGGAAGACCAAATATCAAATCCTGATTATGATGATACTGAGGAAGAAGAGCACCTATATTATAACGAATGGCGTATTTGGACTAAAGAGAAATTTAGTGTTTTAATAAATTAATTTTGAAAAAATGTATTTTCTTATTTTCTCGCTTAATTAATTTTGTCTTCGTTTTGTTGAATCGAGCTTAAGTATCAAAGTTCAAACTTGCCAACATAATTAAGACGTTAATGATATCAATAGTGAGGCGGGGCACCATAAGCTCAGAATGCTTAATGCATCGAATAGTCTTAATCCGGCACTGATTGTAACTACGAAGACATATCCACTACCAGAGTGCTCTTCCGCTGCTACTGTAGGAGTCCTGAATTTTCTTTATCCAAAATTGTTATTCACAAGTACCTGATAATCGTCAGGATCGGAACCATCAATAAAGTCTCATCCGAAGTGTACATTGTCGGCAAATTCTTAAAGTCGGTAACTTATTTTTCTTCGAGCTATAGAGGTAATAAGTTTAAAATAATCGAGTTGTAAATGTTGTAAAATAAAACATTGCTATGTTTGAGATATAGAGGTCCAATTTATATTTTCGAGTTATAGAGGGAAAATATGTACCAAAATGGCTTGTAGGGACTCACTGATTATTTCGACTAATAGAGGGTTGAGATTTCGAGTAATGGAGGTTTTGGGGCTTGAAGGGAAAGGAACAAAACTTTTTTTTCGAGTTTTGGAGGTTTTCGACTTATCGAGGTTCGACTTAAATAAATGTAATACAATAAAATTTTCTTTATACAATAAAATAAAGAAAAAGCTAAAAAAAAAATGCGTTCATACTTTTTATAATAAATATGCATAATATATTATATTACTTTAACTTAGTGGCGTTAGCAGGGGTGAGCAATTTGAAATGAGTGGTCGTCCAAAAATTCTCATTTTTATAGCCCTATCAGTTTCCGGCTGTTCCAGAGAGTCAAGCTGTCTACCTTTTCACAAAGTTGGACATACTTCCGGATGTTTCGTTTAATATGTGACCGATATCGTTCATATGTTTAGCGAATGTATCCTTTTTCCCTCATTTCAGATCTGTGTTTTTTACTCGTTCGGATTGACCTGTGTAATCCGAATTGCACAACACTTTTTGTGAAAATAGACAATATAAAAATTTAAAAAAAGTTCTTTGTTTTTATTTATTTCTGTTTTCATTCCCTTTGACCGATTTGACTAAAAATCAATAGCTGCCATTCTTGTGAGGTTCTGAATACACATATAAACATTTAGCGTTGACACATTCTATCGTGAGTTTCCGTGTTCACAGACACAGTCAGACAGGAAACTCTACATCGAATTTCTATCCTTTACATTTTTTCCTACCCCTGATTACATAACATCTCCTATACTTCACAGAGCTGGGGAAGTGATAAATTAATGTTTTCAGGTTGGGGAGAGTCAGCGATACCAATAGCATTCAGACGAGAGACACCTGGTTTCGCCGTTCCTTGTCCCTTGGTCTGGCTGGGACGCCCACTGGATGCCCCCGGGTCCTGGACTGGGTTTCCGTCTGGCTCCCTCCTTCGCCTCCCGCGGGGATCCGTTTTAGTGTTACAGTACCTAGGCACTCAAAACCAATATGGTTATCATGCCTTTAAAAAAAAAATAGCATTCAGACAATATCATTTTTTCGCCAACTTTTTTATAAAATTCTATAAAAGGGTCACAATTTATTTGCCCAGCTATATAGCTATATAGAGGAAGTTGAGTGAGATGGGGCCAGATATTCGATATTGAGTTTTTACCGGAATTTAATGTTTCCCGATCTGTTTTTTATTTATTTATTTTATTTTTTTATATCTGGGTCATTCTACGTCAAGTGGGCCCCCTAAAAAAATGTATATTTTCCGATTTGGCTCCAACTCGTTGGGTAGATAGCTTTAGTAGGACTGACAAAAGCCAGGTATTTTTTTATTATTTTTTTTATCTCAATTATATATTGGGGGTTGCATTTTGGAACGATAGCAGACATCTTTCTTTCCAATATTCATCACACTTAATGAATACTTTTTTAAATTATTAATTTTTCGTTTCTAACAGTAAATCAGATGATCTACCAACGTTAAGAGCACTCACAAGAGTACAATCGCAGACACACGTACTCACAGATTTTGCTCGATTATACCTTACATAAGAAGCACAAGGACTGAAAAGTAAGACACCTTCTAATTTCAGCCAAATTGACCGAAGTGAGTTTAAAGTTAGTCAAATATTTCTAGGTTAAGAGCACTCACAAGCGTACAATCGCAGACACACTTACTCACAGATTTTGCTCGATTATATATAAGAAGCACAAGGACTGAAAAGTAAGACACCTTCTAATTTCAGCCAAATTGACCGAAGTGAGTTTAGAGTTAGTCAAATATTTTTAAGAGCACTCACAAGCGTGCAATCACATACACATGTTTGCTCGATTATTTACTACCATAAATTGGTAGTTAAGAGAAAGTAAGAATAAAAAAAAAAGATTTTATTTGTACGTTAAGAATTTCTTTTTTTCTTTTTAATTCACAATAAGATATTTACAAGTGCGAAAAGTTCACAACGAGCGTGTCTATGTGTGTGTCTGTGAACACGTTGACTCCCGATATAATGTATGTAACGATCCGAAATTGTATATACATATATGTGTATCCAGAAACCTCCTAGGACAACACCTAATGATTTTCAGTCAAATCCCTCCGCGAAATGGGGGGATTAGGGAGAGGCTTAACACAAAAACTCTAATAACTGCCGTTGTAATGAATGTATCGACATGAAATTTAGTATGAGGATTCAAAAGCCACTATCTAAGTCAAGTATTGAGTTTTACCCCAAACGGTCTGGCTTTGGAGGGAGAGCGAAAACGTAATTGATTATTTCGTGCTGGGGAAGTACATAGGCGGTGATTCACTGACTACATTTGTCTTTTATGTATATGGAGGGGAGAGAGAGAAAGAAAGAGAGAGAGAGAGAGAGAGAGAGAGAGAGAGAGAGAGAGAGGCATATTCTTTATATTTTAAATAAACAACATTCTTTTGTCAACGTATTTTGTCACCAAAGAGGGAGTGAGGGGCCACTAAGATGTCGGTATTATTATGGTGTTGGGTTACCCACAGTCTATATGATTAACACAATCTGGAGATAAGTAAGGGTAGCCCATCTCAGAAGAAATATGATCTATTAGCTGATAATCATAGCCTATTTGTCTATTTACATCAACGCTCTCACAACATCAGTGGACCAATTAGGGGCAAAATATGAAGTGATGTCTCTATAGCGTCATGGGAGATCCACCACCCACTTTATTTGAGAAAAAACAAAAAAAAAAAAAAAAATGTCGGTAAATGAGCGGCAATGTGAATTATTCAACTGAGTTTTCGTTCTACTTCTAACACCAATCGATCGTTTTGGTTAGAAATCAATACTTGACGTACACAAGAACTTCTAAATCCTCTCACCAAATATCATATAGGTACATTTCATTCTATCGAGAATTTGATTTTGGGTTTTCCCTGGAATTTCCTGATTCCAAAAATAACGAAAAATGTGTGTATAGATAGGATAAATGTATCGACATGAAATTTTATATTTGTATACAGAATCCCATAAGGGAGGGTTTTGGAGGGAGGCTTAACATAAAGACTGTAATAACTGCCGTTGTAAAGAATGTATCGACAAAATTAAAATATTTAAATTCAAACCCCTTATCGACACAAATGTTAATATGAACACATATGTAAGCCAATTATTGATTTTCTTCTATGTAAGTCAACTATTAATTTTCAACCCAAACTCTCGATTGCTATTGGAGGGAGAGCGAAAGCTTAATTCAGTTGAGCTCTATCCTCTGATTCTCCTTTCCTTCTGCGATTTTGCTGAAAATTAATAGTTGTTTTTTTTTCGGCATTTCTTCCAGAGGTGACAATATTTCGGGAGAGGGCGCCGGTAGCTCAGTGGTATGCGTGCTTGACTTCTGAGCTCAAGGTTGTGGGTTCGTAGCCCGACCGAGGCCCTTAGTTTATTTTATCTGGGAGGTAAAATAAACTTAAGCACGCCGTCCTTCGGATGGGACGTTAAGCGATGGTCCCGAGCCTGTACGATGTCAGGTACTCGTTAAAGACCCCTACCCTAGATGAATAAAAATTTAGGGTAGGCAAAATTTAGGACTCCCACAGTAGAGTCGGGCTCATGTCCACCAGAGTGACGAAAGAGCGCTCTGGTAGTAGGCGATATGACCTCTTTGTTAAAGCCCGGGCATGAGTCATAAAACCTAACCTAACCTAATATTTCGGGACACTTCCACGTCCCTTCTTCTGGTCACTATTAACATTTTCCTCCTGGGAACCCTCCTTTTTATGAACCTCTGATGGATGCTAAACACAACCGGACCAAGCACGCGAGTGAATGTGGACACCCTGTTTGACCAAGCGAGGATCCTGGCAATGGAATCAAACTGGGAAAGGAGACTGCTCCGTGAAAGCATTGAAATTGTAAAAAAAAAAAAAAAACGAAAAATTTCAATAAAGAGGATGAATGGGTTCTGTCCGAGATGTGGAAGTCGGTACTATCACAGCTCAACGCTAAGAAGACCAGACCTGTAGTCGGGCACCAACATGAGCGCCGCCTGGTGGTGGACTTGTGAACATCAGTTTAATTAATTTTGGGATTGGTTCTTGGGGGAACCAATCACAAAAATCAATGAGAAAACGCATGGCCGCCATTATTTGTCGGTCGAGGGATACCATCAGAGATGGATTCCAGAATTATGACTGGTGGGTGAACCAATCAGTGAACTACTTTGGACTTTTTTAACAATTAGTTCTTGGAAGAGAGAGAGAGACCGCCACAGTCAAGGTTTTGGCTATAAAAAGGAGGGTCCCCAGGAGGAAAATGTTCATAGTGACCAGAAGAAGGGACGTGAAAGTGTCCGAATACATTTTTTGCGTTCTGTGTTGATATAGTGGAAATACTAATATATAAAATAAAATGATAGATAAAAAACTTTTTTGAACACTTATATTGTCTAATTCCACAAACATATACTTAAATGTGTACCGGTTTCGGCTTACGCCATCGTCAGCACAATGTTCAACAATAAATAGTTCAGATATTTGTCATGGCAGGAGATTTGACAAATATCTGAATTATTGTTGAACATTGTGCTGACGATGGCGTAAACCGAAACCGGTACACATTTAAGTATATGTTTGTGGAATTAGACAATATAAGTGTTCAAAAAAGTGTTTTATTCATAATTTTATTTTATTGTCAAAAAAGAAAAAAGAAGACACCTCTGGAAGAAAAGCCGGAAAAAAGCAACAATTCAAGATTCCAGAGAAGTTTAAGAAACACAGAAAATTAATAGGTGTCTTCCCTATGGAGTATTGAATTTAAATATAAATTTTCATGTAGATACATTCCATATTTAAGGGCTTTAGAATTTACATATAAAATAAGGGGGTCGGAAAACATGAAATTCCTGTGAATATTCAACATCGAATTGCTGACCTATTTCATAACTACCCCCGTACTTTATACGGCTGGGAAAGTAAAAATGTACAGAACCAAAAATGGTGTATGTATGTATCTCTCAATAGAATGAATATGTTGAGACGACATTTTGTATGTGTATCCAGAACCCCATAAGGACACGTATGGATTTTCAGTCAAATCTACCAATGAGAAGGGGAGCCTGAACACAAATATCCCAATAACTGCCTATATAATGAAGGTATCGACACAAAATTTAGTATGAGGATTCAGAAGCCTCTATGTAAGTCAACTATTGCCCTGGTCGTTTAAACAATTCCAATTTTTTCGAGTCCTATTAATTTCTAGCTGCACTAGAGAATCTAATGGTCTACCTTTTTCACATAAGTGGAGGTATTTTATGCGGTTTTTTCATTGAATGAGTGACCCATATCATTCAATGAAACAACCGGCATAAAATACCTCCACTTATGTGAAAAAAGGTAGACCATTAGATTCTTTGGAACAGCTAGAAATTAATAGAACTCGAAAAAATGGGAAATGTTTAAACGACCAGCCACACTTCAAATTTTCTCCTTTGTTAATCCCTTTCAGCTAATAAATATCCATGGCAATATTAACCTGGTTAAATAATTTCCTACTTAGACATATAGTAGCTATATATTGTACATTTGTTATATTGTTTTCTTGGAATGTTAGTTTTTAGTTCTATTTTTATTTTATTTTCTTGGTTTTCATATAAGTACACAGTTAGCTATTACAGTTAGAATAGAGACTTCCACCCCCCTGGTTTTACCAGAGGAAGGGGACCCTTTCACCTCAGGTTCTCTTAGGTTAATATAAATATGTATGCCTGGCAAATATCTGAATTATTGTTGAACATTGTGCTGACGATGGCGTAAGCAGAAACCGGTACACATTTAAGTATATGTTTGTGGAATTAGACAATATAAGTGTTCAAAAAAGTGTTTTATCTATCATTTTATTTTATTAATTCGTTCTGGGGAAGTACATTGCCGTTGATTCAACAACGACTTTTTTTATGAGTATGCTAAAATGTGTCTGCTGAAAACTCGGTTTTATGTGCTCCTAATCTCTGTTCTTCATGAACAGGATAAAGGAATATACACATACTAAAGGAATATAAACTTCAAACATTACTTGTCAATATTTTCACTATATTGGTCAAAATTACACGACTGTAGTTTCGCCTCTTACGGCATTATCAAGTGAACTAAACAGAGAGTACCTACTGCTGAACTAACACAAGGCAGGACAAACAAGGTCATAAATTAGACATGTGACAAGAAAGTAAATGTAAACAATAATGTACAAAATGGAGACATTCAAGTCTAACAGAAATATGAAACAAAACTTCATTGAATAGTTAAAAATATAATCTTAATCTATTTATTTTTTTCTTCGTTTTTGGAGGGCATTTCAACCGCAAAGGGTCATGAGTGCCCGGTACGACGATCTTTTTGTCAGGTGTCAATAATCAATGCTAATATTCTTCACCAGGTGCGAGACGTAGAAGCCGGGCAGGAACAAATAGTAACACTTTTAAGGAAATTTGTCGCTTGATATACTGAGACATTGTAACTTAATTGAACAAATGGTTAGAGTCGGTTTATGACTCCGATGTGTTCGAGAAATTTCAGGAGTTTGGTGAGGGTTTCAGGAGAATTTTCTAACAGTAATGGCAGGGAGGAGGGAAGTTTATAACGGGTTCTCACGGCTGAGTAACGGCGACAATACAGTAACATATGCTCGACCGTGAGTGGCTGGATGCATGTTGAACAGAGTGGGGGTGGTTCCCGGGCCATGAGATGTCCGTAATCTATTGATATTACATATAAACATTATTATTATGTAAAAATCTCTCTTTAAATAAAGTTTGACAATATGTACTTAAGGTTTAAATGTATTTAAGGTTTAAAATTGTTTTAAATATTCAGGTTTAACAACGGCGATGGATTAAGTTCTATTTGTTCATTGAGCATAATAAAGTTTTGGTTTTTGTTAAGTTTATTAATTTCTGTTCTTCATGCAAAACTGAGTCCATTTTTTCTGCAGGGAAGTTTCCCATAAATCGATGAATTTCTTACAAAGACTACTTTCATTTAGTTACTTTTTCCAGCTTATAAATGAGTCAAAAAAACAATTTTGTAATAAATGCGAGTCAGTTTACAGCAGAACAGTTCTTAACAACGAGAAAAACTGGAGAGAGGTAAAGTAGAAAAGGGAACAACTTTTAATTGACTATTAGAAAAAGCGGATGACTCTCGCAAAAACAGTTCACGAAATAGGGGAGGCAATTAGGGAACCAGGGACGAAATTGCAAGAACCACTTGGTTCTTTTAATCAACAATGAACTTTCCCTTCATAAGGGTCTATTATAGGGACAGGATGTCATTTATATGTACAGATCCCCCTACCTTAGGGGGATATGTTCAATTATATCCTTCGGTAAAGCTGCATATGCTGCAATGTGTTGACGGGAAATTGTACAATAAGCTTTTATAAGCACATACTAGCTGGTGTGTGTACCGTTGCACCGTAAATACTATCTGGTGACCACTGTTACTCGGCATATACAGTATGAAGTAGGTAAGCAGCGATGCTAAGCACTTACTGGCTGGGGTGTCAGCCGTTGCAATGCACATACATATGTGTTGCCAAGCGTCTCTCAAAGCATACTCGATGCTTCGCAATTATTAACTACCACGCTGATAAGCCTTAAATTTGTTTTCATACCAAACAAACAAATCACATTGCCTTTTTCCGGTATTTGAAGGAAATCTGGTATTTGAAGTGCCATGTGCCATGTCCATCATTGAAAATTGCAACGTCAAGAATGTACTGTCGAAGAATAGCCTAGGAATCACATGAGAGATATTATAGAAAAATTCAAAGTTCCTCAGGCAACGCCGCTAGTATATATATATATATATATACAGGGTGGCCCAGATAAGCAGGCCACAAGTGAAATAACTTCTAAACGGTTAGAGATATCAAAATTGTGCATAGGACTAAAGTTGTAGCACTCACCGAGAGCTATAGTATGGCGTCCTCAAAAAGACAAAATGACCCTTTTAATGGCTCAATCAGCCCTTCGAAGGGCCGGGTTACCTTTTGACCCTTAAGTTTCATTACATTTTATTAAAGTACTAAAGAAACAAGGAAGAACTGTGAAAACAGATTTTTGATACGTTAATTAGTTCTTGGAACAAAAACGTTTAAAGTTGCACGTTTTTGTTCCGAGAACTACTTGACGTATCAAAAATCTGTTTTCACAGTTCTTCCTTGTTTCTTTAGTACTTTAATAAAATGTAATGAAACTTAAGGGTCAAAAGGGAACCCCGCCCTTCGAAGGGCTGATTGAGCCATTAAAAGGGTCGTTTTGTCCCTGCATGTTAAATAAGTAATTAGATATATCAGTCCAACATTTTTTTATTTAAACCACAACTAGTTTCGGCAATTTAATTTGCCATCTTCAGGTGGTGAAACTGAACATATTTAAAGCGCTATATCTTTGTTGGTATTGGTCCTACCTCAAATCTGAAAACACAGAACCGTTTTTTTCGTAAATAAAGCAAACCTTATTAAAAAAATGGGTTTCAAAACGACATTTTATGATGGGTTTTGGGATGTATTTCGCCAACCAGGAAACCGACGAAAAAAAATATGTAATATAAAAAGTGCCTCTTTGTATTCTTTACAACTTTTATTTGGGAAGATTTTTGATTAAATTATAAATGTAAGCGGTATTTTGTAAAATGTACTTAGGCCCCGAAGTAAAGTGGACTCAATTTTTGTCTGATATTGGCCAAAATTTAATCAGATCTAATCGTGCACATTTCAAGATCATTGCAACAATCGTTTTTGAGTCACATCTCTCACAAAGTTCCAGTCACTGCTAAGAGCACTAGTTTCTGATGCTAGACACCATTCAAGATCATACGCATATATCGTATACCCTAGTATGTGCTTTTCGACTCAAAAAGCACTTGAAAGTTGTCCAGAAACTTTCCCAATTAGCCTGCAAATTGAGGCCGGCCCAAATCTGCCTTGAAGCATCCTGCATAGATCTAGTTGACTACAACGTTCTGTTCCCCGGGGATAGGCTTGGAGGGCAGGGTTAATACTGGATCGATCCCCGACCTCTCTACACAGTTGGGAAAAGTAAACAGACTCACTGATCAGACGATAATTGATTCCACTGGGATCTATGTTATCCAATTGGGAATTCTTCTGGAAGTCGAACGTAAGAATGTAAACGAAGAAGCAACCTTTCAATGAAGACGCTCTACACTCACGATATCTTGTGAACTTTAAAAACAAATAAAGTAAAAAATATATACAAAATTCCTTCTATTATGAACCTCGTCAAGTCCCGCTTTTCTAAATTTCACTCATAACATTTTTTCGCTCGACTCTTGTCATCCCATTCTCATCCAGATAATCCCCCCGAAGACTGGCCGAGAGACCAGCTTCTCTCCTCATGTAATCCTCTCACCTTCAGCTCTTCTTCCGTCGTGGTCAGCCTTTATTGCTTGACAGTGCACTGGAGGGATGGAGATGACAGAAAACCGGGGTGTTTCGAGGGTCTCGAGTTGAAGGGCTTCTTATGTTTATTATATTTTATCTTTATTATTATTGTTTATTATTATTTAAATGTAATATGTTCCCTTTGTTTTGTATATATTATATTGTTTTGTACATAGACCATTATGTTGTCGATATAATATAATATATTATATTAATAATGGTCTATGTACAAAATTCAGCAAATTTACTTATGGTCATATTACCGATTGTAAATATTCAAAATAAAGAAATAAAAAATGAGAAAAAAAATTAGGTCGTAGTGATTTTTTGAAAATATTTTTTTGGTTTATTTATGAGATACACTACCCTAGGATGGCAGTTAATTGCCGAAACTAGTATAAATAAAATATATTGTTGAACTGATACCTCTGTATTAGGGGTCATTCATAAATTACGTAAGGCATTTAGGAGGGGGGTATAAGCTCAATATGGGGGGAGGGGGGGGGGGGGGGGGGGGGGGGTAAAGAATTTGATCTTATGTAAGTTTTTGAATTTAAAATCTACTACTTTTACGCTAATAAATGGCGCTATTGGATAGCGCCATCTGTACTTAGTTCTCAAATTCAGTGTTGAATCCTACAGAAATCATATGGTCTCAGTACTTCTAGACATTTTTTTATCAAACTGTCTTATTTTATCAATACGATCATTTCTTATCAAGGGGTTAGGGGGGGGGGGGGGGGGGGGAGCTTTAATTAGCTTTAAAAAAGCCTTACGTAATTTATGAATGGCCCTTTACTTATTTACCAAGTAAGTAACCACCTAACAACCAAATAATAAACATTTATATTGTCTTAATGTTAACTTTCTCAGATCGCAAAAATGTATTCGGAAATTTTGAACTTTATTACTTTTATTTTTTTGGAGAACCCCTGGAATCATGGAAACTCCAAGCTGCAGTTACTCCACCGGACACGTATACGCTGGAAGATCCTATCCGACTCCAAAATGCACTTAAAAGTTGTTTCTTAACTTTTCCAATTAGCCTGGTAAATAGAAGCTGGACCAAGTCCCTTGACTGGGATGACTACATAGTTAGGTTCCCCAAGGATTGGTTTGGAGGGGGATTGATCCCCAGCCTCTCTGCACAGTTGAGGAAAGTAAACAATCTCACAGGTCAAGACGATAATGGGTTCAAAAGGGTATTATGTTATAGACGAGGGATTTTCTGTAAGTTGACCACAATAACTTATCAAGATGCACCCTTCCAAGTTGTCAACATTGCATGGATAGTTCAGTTCGTAATTATCCCCTAAATAACAATGTTTACCATCGTAGGAGGACTGTCTGGAAGGAATTTAATAATACCAACCCTCCTCTCACTAAGTCATAACTGGAACCAAGTGACACCAACCTATTCGGTGTTGCCGCATAACTGAGAGTGAACAACTGGACAACAATGCCTTAAAAATGGTCTGAAGCTGCTCAGAACAGATCTCTATCAAACTGACAGAGCGAAAAAGAACAAAAAACTTATTAAAAAACCAAGAAAAATTTATGTTTTTCAAAAATATTGTCTATACTGTCGTATTTATTAAATCGTAGCTGAAGATGGTAAGTTACACAGTTATTAAGTTACATAGTTAATAAGTTACACAGTTATGAAGTTTTTAAGTTACACAGTTACACATTAAGTTACGCAGTTATTAAGTGTTTAATATCTCTGCAGAAAATGTTGTGTCATCAAAAAAACATATGCTTGAACCAGGTTTATAATATATAGGTATATATATATTTCATGAAAATCCGATCAACCGTTAAAGAGCTCTCTTAACTCATTTTACTTCCTCCGATATGCGAAGTAATGGGGACGAAGTAAGAATATGTGTATCCAGAACTTCATAAGAACGGAACTTTTGATTTTCAGCCTAATCAGCTAAAAGGAAGGGGCTCAACTTAAAAAAAAAACAATTAATGTAATGCATGCATCGACATGAAATTTAGTATGAGGATTCAAAAGCTGTCAACTATTGATTTTTAGGCCAAACGCCTTTTTTTTTTTTTTTTTAAGGAAGAGCGAACAATTAATTAAATTTGCCGATGATTCACCGACAACTTTTTATGTTTTGGTTGATTTTCCTCACAACCACTCCCTTTCAAACTTTCCAGATACCATACAGACATATCTTAAGTTGGACCACCCTAGAAAGCCCCTGTAAATTTCGTGAATATACGTTCTACCGTTTTTTTCTTGAAGCTCAAACGAACATGCGTACACAATAATTGAATTTAAAAAAAAATATTAATTCGGGCAATGAACAGACAAAACTATAATTTTATATATGGTTGTGATGTCTGCAAGTTGGAACTGGGAGCTCTACAGACCCACAGACACTGAGTAGGCTGACAGCTACCAGAGACCCAGGTGTGTTAGTTGGCCACGTAAGTGGTTCGTTCCTCCGTTCTCAGCACCTTCTGCCTACCAACATTTACCATCCACATCGTAGCCTTCCTTACAGGTTAAACAAATCATCATAATCACTGCAAAACACTAAAAAGAAATTATATACAAAACCTTTAATTCATGCTTTGCTCTTTTTGGCTTTTAGGAGGAGATTTATTGATATTTTTCGGTTTTAATTGGTGCCTTGTTCATTATAATGTTCATATGTAAAAGTATTTTTGTTTTATCTTATACAATTATTTTTTGGTTGCAATAAATACATTTTTTTGTGAACACAAATTTTATACGTGATTTTTTAGTTTGAATAGTTTCATTTATTCTATCGGATTTTATTTTGAAAAAATTATTCATTTCACTACATGTACCAGTGGTTCATATTATGTACTGGGAATTATTAGACAGTAAATCATTGAGGGAGATAATTTTCTTGAATGGTTCCTTGAAAATGTTAATTGTACCGCAGGATCATTTAAATTAATTTTTAATTTTCTTTTAGGAAAGTCTTTATATGCATGTATTACAGTTTAAAAAAAGAGAGGGAAAATAAAGAGAGGTGACGAATGTTGAGTCTGTGATGAACAACTGAACAAGTTCAGTAATGGGAAACTTGGCTATGCAATAATAATTATTGCACAATAAACATTTCGTCGACGAATCACCTGAAATGTACTGCTCAACTTATACAAGGGCTACATAATCTTCATACTTGACTTCTTTTGCGTCGATACATTCAATACATTGACAGTTATTAGATTATTTTGATTTGAGTTCCCCTCTCATCCCCTCCTGACAATTCCGAGGAAAATTAATGGGTCGTCCTTACGAGTTTTTAAATTTACATATGAAATTCTATGTTGATAAATTCATTAAAACAACAGCTATTACAGTTTTGAATGAAGCTTCCCCCCTATTTAAGGTAAAAAGCAATATGTGTCGTCAGATACACGCAAACACTACATTTTTATTTTGCTACCTGTACAAGAGATCTCTTAGGCCGTTTATAATATATCGAACTTAAGGGGCCCTCACACTCGCAAAAATTTCGCTCAAAATTTTGAGTACAAATATTGAGCTTATTTTTGTACAAAATATTGAATGGTAGTGGACCCCTCCACTACACAAAAATATTGCACAAAATTTGAGTGTCGACTAAACATTCGTGATGGAAGCACGGCGCATAGCGTTGTACTCAGCCATAGCCGCATACGTTCCTTTGCCCAGGGCAAACCCGGAGGTTGAAAGTAGCGTAGTTGTATTGTGTGCAGTGTTGAAGGAGTCTTTAAATAATAATAAGAAAAGAGTGTGGGTCAGGAATTATTTGAAGAAGCGACCGACCCATGGTCATCGTAACCTACTTCGCGAACTGAGCTTGGAACCTACACTTTATCAAAATTTCCTCACACTACGCTCTCATGCTACAAAATATTGATAGGTTCGCAAAAATTTTCTAAACTTTCAGAAAACTTTTGAACGCCCACAAAATATTGAATACCCCTTTTTTTGCACAATATTTGTCCTCACACTCTCAATATTTTTGCACAAAACCGACATCTTCAAATTTTTGAGCGAAATTTTTGTCAGTGTGAGGGCCCCTTTAGCCCGGAGGGGAAATGTAGTCAGATAAGATGACTTGTTTCTATCTAAAGTTATTTAGTATCTGAATATAAGAGGTATATAAATATAACAGTATCTAAATATAAGAGGTATATAAATATAACAGTATCTAAATAAGAGGTATATAAATATAAGAGGTATATAAATATAACAGTATATAGATATAACAGTATCTAAATATAAGAGGTATCCAAATATAAGAGGTCCCAGCCCAGGTATGAGAACATAGCCCAGCCTCCTTGAGTACACCAGCAGTCCCTCCCATGTAGAAATCCGATAATTATTTGAGATGGAGCTACGGTTGGTTCCCCTGGTGGCCGCCATGTCAACACTGATTAATTACTATTTTGTTGGTTTAGGTTTAGGTAGACTGAACAGTGAGTGGAGAGACGCAGATTTTCTATATGCGGTACTCAACACACTACTGCACACCCAGCATTGTACAGTATCAATATGTCTACTCCTAGCTCCTACCAAAACGAATATAAGTGAATAATCAGAGATCTGAGACTGTTTGAAGCTCACAGAGGTATACTGCTAATGTCGGGTGAGTTACGTCATTATTGACAATAGCAGAGTGGAATGAAAGGAAGAAACAGTTTGGAAAAGAAGTTGAGGATATGGTAAAGGAAACAGAATGACGAAAAAAACAAGAAGAGAAGAGAAAACCTGGGAGTACGAGAAGTTGAAGGTATAATGCAGATAAGAAGTGAAAAACAAACTTTGTTACAGAACAGATAAAGGAAAGGAATAGGAAAATGTAACGAAGAATTAGAATAGAAGGAAATAACCGAAATATAGAGAAAAATGGAAGAGATAACAGCTCCTAAAAAGCGTAACATGAACGAAGCTGATCAGAAACGATACTTCAAACCGCGCTAACGCGCGATACTGAAAGAAAAAGATATAGCATATACATACAATAGCTTTGGATAATATGGTGGTTTACAAAACACACTATTCGGCCTTATGGTCCCTACAAAGTTGTTTTCATTAAACAGGTGTTATAAATGACATTTCGCCATTTTGGGGCATTGGGAGGGCCAATTCGGTGGTTCGCACGGCCCCGAGTGGTGCAGCCTAGCGGGACCGAGCCCCTACCTAGCGGATTCAGATGGAACTGAAGGATCCCTGCACGTACGTTGGTCCGTGATTCATCCAATTGTGATTCACCCCATCGAATATATAAGTACAACCTATTCCCCCTGGAATCAGTCTTACAAAATCAGTCAACTTGTCAACATCTCTCCCAAGTCACTCAAGAGCATCCAGCAAAACCTCAAGCCGTGATGTAGTTTAGGGTAGACCCCTACAGTAAAGTTGGGCTGATGTCCACCAGAGCGATGAACGAGCGCTCTGGCAGAAGGAGATATGACCTCGTAGTTACAAGTCCGGGCGTGAGTCACCTGCATCACAGTATTTTCACTAAGAGGTAGTAGCATGCTATCCTACTGAGCTTATGATCGTGGGTTCGAGGTTTTTTATCTCGGAGGTGAAAAAACCCTGAGCGCGCCGTCCTTCGGATGGGATATTATGAGATAGTCCCGAACCTGTGCGATGTCAGTTACTCGTTAAAACTCCTCCCTACCTTAGGCAACTAAACCTGGGTAAGCAAACTTTAGGGCTCCCATAATCGAGCTAACACTGACTCGGGAAGGGATAACAACATTGGATGCTTAGGTCCCTAGGTGTGTACACCACATATCTAATCCTTTATAAGAAAAAAAACACATTCTTCCAGTCTCTGCATACACTATATGGTTTGCTCGGAACGATCAAATCCATGACGACTTGTGCGTTCTTCAAGTGGCAGGACTTAAGTGTATAATTACCACAGTAGAGGAAACATGCACAACATTGTCGAAAACAATGAGCTGAGAAGCTAGTACATTGTACAAGTTGGTGGGGCAACTCCAACTGTACCAGTATATCATTCAGAGTACTTGTGTATAGGATGAAGGTGGTGGGGTGGAGCGCATCTGAGGAGGAAAACAGTTCTGTTGCCATTTGTTGCCAACTGTTTGCCACCTCCCACTCTCATTGGTAATTGTTTACCTCCAGAATAGCCTGGGGCAAACAAAGTCCCCTCTCTTCATGGCAGATTAGTCATTCATTATAAATTCTCCCCCGAACTTTAATTATTCAAAAAATAACTTTTTCAAAGTGTAAACAGATATATTAGTCTAATTTGAAAGGAACTTAATGATCCTAGAATAGAGAGATTAACTATAATTTATTCATGATAGTGGGGGATTAAATATTGACTCATTTATTATTAAAATGGGTAATTTCACATAAAAAAGATCACTCTTCCTAAAAATATCGGATTTTTCAAAAAATATTTTGCATATTTCAGTTTTGATATATTTTTTTGACTGACGCCCGGGTATCATCAACTACAAAGTCATATCGCCTAAATGACATGAGCCCGGTCAAAAAATTATATGTAGATAGTAATCAATAACTGTTAAATAAAACAACTGCATTAAAATGTAGGTAAATAAATAAAACGTCATCGTAGAATCACCACAATTATACTTCCCAAGCACGAATAAAAGAAATATTTTTGATTTTTCTCCAAAATCATTTAATCTAAAAATCAATAGTTGACTTTTTTTTTTTCTTGTAATTTTGGGTGTCGGCAGACACCACACTAGCCATCTATGTGTTATTTATAGTTATTTACGACATCCATGGCCCCGGGAGGGAGTTCTATCTACGAAATAAAACTCACTCCCGAACGGGATTCGAACCCGCAAACCATGGTAAGACCATGCGACCAAAGCCCTACGCTCTAGCTCGCACGGCCACCATGGCCCAAATAGCTGACCTAAATAGGGGCATCTGGTTCCTCATACTAAATGTTATGTTGATACATATAATTAGAATTTTTGAGTCGAGCTTCCTCCTATGATCCCACCCACCCTTCGGCCGATCACCGATTTTATTGAAATCAGGAGTAATTCCGGTAAAAACTCAACTTCGAATTTCAGACGGATTACATAACTTCCTCTACTCTTCGTACAGATGGAGAAGTAAAACTAAGAAAACAAAATAAATAAAACATTAAGGCGAAGTCAAGGTCCACGCCGTAGATTTTCTGGGAAAACGTCTTTGCGCCGTTTTTTCATTTTCTTTTCGATGCTGCCGTACCTCTTGCATTTGCTCGGAACTAGACTTTTTAGGTTTTTTAAATTCCTTTCGATGCGAGCTTTCGTCTGATTTTCGTTTTCTACAATTCCGCGCATATTTACGATTCATATGAGACGACATCTTTATTTTTTTTTGCAATTTTCAATTTAATACCGATTTTTACATTTATATCAGCGAATATTTTTATTGTTTCACTTTGAGTCGTAGTAGTGCTCCTCAAACGCTTTACAATGACACCCGAATAAATGTCCTATCTAAATTACGCCTTATATCTAATTACGCTACACTAATTTCTAATTTTACACAACGCTAATTCGCAAAATCATCCGCCGGCGCCCTCACTAGCCCGATAACGTCACAGGCAAAACAAACACAGCACAACAAACACGTACAGACATGCTCTATCCATTGTGCCCTCAATTGTTGTTATCGCATTATTGGACTCGTAGTTATTAGCGATTGAAATCTTACGGAATTTTGTAACACAAGAAAGTTTGACCGGCAATCACTGTGTTTAACGAGCGA
Source organism: Aradus depressus (assembly GCA_963662175.1). Lineage (NCBI taxonomy): Eukaryota > Metazoa > Arthropoda > Insecta > Hemiptera > Aradidae > Aradus > Aradus depressus. Next base: position 51,004,920 of record OY759216.1, on the reverse strand, counting down.
ATAGACGTTTTCACGTCAATATACAAAAAATTATTATATTCTTTCCAAAATAGCCTTGGTTTTTTTTTCTAGAGGTTTAAATAATCATTGAGCACTCCGTTCTTCGGATGGAACTTTAAGCAATAATCCCAAGTCTGTCAGGTACTCGTTAAAGACCCCTACCCTAGAATGAAAAATTAGGGTGAGTAAAATTTAAGACTTCCATAATAGAGTCGGGCTCATGTCCACCAGAGTGACGAAAGAGCGCTCTGGTAGTAGGCGATATGACCTTGTAGTTAAAAGCCCGGGCACGAGTCACAATAACTAGCTAACTAATATTAAGATTTGTTTTTTTTAATTCATCTATATTATTACTTATAATAAAATATTTATATATTTTCCCTCATAAGCTCTACCTAAAAAAGTTAATTCCGAAATCTACTAAAACAATTATTACTAAGAGAGTGGAATTGCTGGTTATTTGCAAAAGGGCAGTCGGATACTCAGTCAGTGTCCATTAGGGAGTGTTAATGTTTGATGAAGGTCCATATAAAGGACGGGAGGGCATCCTCCATCTCTACCATTATGTTCTTCCTATTTATTTTTACAAAATACACTTAAATATGTTTGAAACATACATTTTATCGTAATAAATCACTCATTATTTATTTATTTTGGAACAATGTGGTAGAGACAAGACCCAGCTGTGGACCTTAGTTTATTTTATTGACATAGGATATCGCTTAATATCCCATCCGAAGGACGGCATGCTTAAGTTTTTTTTTTACCTCCCAAATAAAATATACAAAGGGCCTCAGCTGGATGTTGTCTCTACCACAACCGTAACCTCGCAGTTGAGCTAAGTTCCAATATAAACAAATACAGTATCTGGGTGATTTATTACGATAAAATCACTTGCACACAGACCGACATAATTTCGGAAATGACCCAAACATGTACAGGGGATCTTGAAATGTGAAATTTCAAATTCCTCTGAAAACTAGATCTCGTAAGTTTGCACTATTACAATATTTCCTTATATTAAAGGTTTGAGAAATAAAATAAAAAACACGACGAAAAGCAAAAACACTGTATTTGATTAATTTTGTAAACAGAACTGGATTGAGAGGATGGGACAGACAGCAGTAGGCCTTCATTATGTATGCCTAATATATGGAGCTTCTATTATTTATTTATGTAAATATTTATTTCTTTATAAATGTATATATTTATTTATGTAAATATAAATATTTGTGTATGTATATTTATTTGTTACTTGATTGTTGAGTTTAGAACGATTTTAATTATCTATTTCCATATTAACTGGTGTATGTTGATTTTATTCGAACTGATGTACAAAAAATAAAATGTTTTTTTATTTTTTATTGGGCTTGTTGATTTTATTCTCAGATCAGTTAGATCCATACATTAATATATTATCATTATTATTATGAAACTTAACAGATTTTAATTTTATTTTAATTGTCAACTATATAGATTTTATTTACTGATGGCCTCAGACTACTGCAGTTGAATTATTGTCTCTCTTTCTAAAGCTGTCTCACTCCCGATACCTACGTATGTATCCCGATTCCTTTTGTATCCAAAAAATACTTTGAAACTAAAACTAAGCACCCTTTTCCGTGTCCTGAAACATTACTTTATACTTCACCGATGCCTGAAAAGTGACTTTTGACAAGTACGATCACCAAAAGTGACACACTTCAGCGCACAGTGTGGCAAAACGCATAATTAGCGCGAAAAAATTAAAAAGTACACCTCTCATATTTTACAAGCATCTATATGATAGGAAAAGATTATAATTAAAGAGATACGTGTCATTGGGTTAAAAAAAAAAAAAATGAAAAAAGCACTTGCTTGTACAATAGCAGTTTAGTAATGAAAATATTATAAAATAATTTTTAAAATAATACGATGAATCATCCGATAAGTTGGTTGGTAACAAGTTGGGTTCTCTTAGCAGCCATAACTAAGAATATTTTCTTGTAGAACGATAGTTTATTCACTTAGCTTCTCCTGAATCAGACATATTAGCTAAGGTTTGAAAAATAAATGAACGGCACTGTACCACTGTCAGAAACTGATGTGAAAAGATAATGACGTGGCTTTCCTGTGTTTACATCCGGCTTTGCCCACTTATTGTAAACAACGGAGGCCCACCTCTTGGGATCAATGTCTACAACTAGTCTACTTCCAACACCAATTGATCCCATCTTTCTAGTGAGAGTTTCATAATTTGAATTTTTTCTTGCTAAGTTGGTGAATTGCCCCACTGTGCAGCGTAGAAAAAGGTTCCACTCCAAATATACATCTCGATATTAATCTTAAGATTCTCTGGGATGTTACTATGTTGATTTTTTCAGTTTTTTTTTTTTTTTTTTTTTTATGTCTTCTGTTTTCTTATTTGTTGACAATATTTCGGGACACTTCCACGTCCCTTCTTCTGGTCACTATGAACATTTTTCTGGGAACCCTGCTTTTTATATCCACAACCTTGACTTTCTATTTCTAGCTCGAGTGTTGATGTGCTCAACGCATTAACGTGCTAAACTAGCACCAAACTATTTTCTATTATTTAACATTGTTTTCTTTGTAGGTACCCAGATACTTTATATTTTAAATATATTTTTATTATATATGTACCGCTGAGTATGACACAACAGTGTTCGAAAAAAGGTTTTGTGTACAAAAGACAACCTCTTCTTGTTACATTCGATATAGCTCGCCCTCGACCACATCTTACTACATTTTTATTAACTCCACTATTTACTATCATGAATATTACATTATCAGATATATTTTCTCCATATCATTGTTTCTTACCCTAGTATTCATCCACTTTTCCGTAAGGGATACTAAAAACACGGCATTTTCTTCGCCCAACGGACAACTCGATATGTCTACTGTAGGTATCACAAATCGTAATTACCTGTAAGATAGTTCCTGAAGGGGGATGTCCAGGACCAATCAGGGTTCCCGATCTGTCGAGAGAAGAGACACTCCAGATGGAGAATGGAGCCTGGGTAGACGGCGAGAGTGCCACTCGGTTCTGCAGAGGCTGACCCGGAAGGGAGCCGGACCAGGATCGTCGGAGGAGAATCCTCTGGAAAATAGAATTGAGAAAGTTATCAAAATACTGAGAAATGAGTTAAGTACCACAAATACTCCCCGATTAACCGGGGTGAAGATATGTGACGTGTGATAAAGCAAAATTAAGGTTATACTAAAGGTTAAAGTAAACATGGATGTGTTTGTAGGTTAATGAGGTTAAATTATGAATCCCGGGCTGAGGAATATTCATTCATTACTAGAATCTTCCTCTTACTATCTTCTTCTCTTCCGTGAGATGGAAAGTATGATCTCTCTAATCTTCATCGGATAATTACGCCATTCATTCATTCATTTTCTGTTATGATAATTTTAACTAATTTTCGCGGAGAGCTTTCTTCATTTGCGTGAGCTTGTTTCTCTGCTTCTATCTCATTAATTTCTTAATTTTTCATCGACAGGCAAATACAAAATTTCGTACTTCTGGTGGACATGAGCCCGACGCTACTAAGAGAGTCCTAAATTTTTATTCACTTACGGTACGGGTCTTTAACGAGTATCTGACATTGTACAGACTCGAAACCATCGCTTAACGTCCCATCCGAAGGACAGCTTGCTTAAGTTTTTTTTTTACCTTCCGGATAAAAAAAACTAAGGGCCTCAGCCGGATATTGAACCCGCGATCTTGAGCTCAGTAAGCAGGCACGGAGCCATATTTATTTTTACAAGCAAACAGGGAACAAGATTGTTGTTTGCGGTAGGTCTCAATAAATAAGTTGGGAAGTCTAAGGCGAAGCACACAGGAAGTTGTCAAGTATCTTGGAGCAGGGGGGGGGACAGGAGTTTTCTTCAAGTTGAATATCAATTCAATATCATTGATGAGGGGGCCTCAACTTTTTGGTTGAGTAATTTTTCAAAGGAATAAGAAGAGGAAGACAGGGCCCTGCATACTGGTCTCTCACCTTTCGTATCTGTTTCTTTTCTGCTTTTTGCATCTTCCTTTGACCTCAGCAGTCTTGTTTTAATTCCATACGGTATAAGCGAAGTTACGTAATTGCTCAGAAAAAATCACCTGCAATGTACTTCCCCAGAACGAATCAATCAATCATAATTTCCTTCTTCCTCTAAAACCAGTCGATCGTTTGCGCTAATATTCAATATTTGACTTATATAGAAGCTCCTACATCCTCATACTAAATTTTGTGTCGATAAATTCATTACATCGATAGTTATTCTTAGGTTAGGTTAGGTTTTATGACTCATGCGCGGGCTTTAACTACGAGGTCATATCACCTGCTACCAGAGCGCTCTTTCATTACTCTGGTGGACATGAACCCGACTCTACTGTGGGAGTCCTAAATTTTGCCTACCCTAAATTTTCATTCACTTAGGGTAGGGGTCTTTAACGAGTACCTGACATCGTACAGGCTCGGGACCATCGCTTAACGTCCCATCCGAAGGACGGCCTGCTTAAGTTCATTTTACCTCCCAGATAAAATAAACTAAGGGCCTCGGTCGGGTTACGAACCCACGTTCTTGAGCTCAGGAGACAAGCACGCATACCACTGAGCTATCGGCGCCCTCTATATAGTTATTCTTGTTTCTTTAATTGAGCCCCCTCTCCTGAACCCCCACCCTTCCCAGCTGATTAAGTCTTAATTTTGATCAAAATGAACAAACATCATGGCGAATATTATCAAAACGGGTTCACGGGACCTTGAAACGTTAAATTACGCAGGATCAGTGCATGTGAATCAGAATGATGCGATCTGGGGTTACCGGTGAATCACTGATTATTGCTGGCGAGAGATGGGGAGGAGCTTGGTGAGACCAACTTTGAGGTTGAGGAATTTTCCAAAGGAATAATAATGAGGAATACAGGACCCCACAAGATCCCTCACCTTAATAATTCCACCTTTTGTATCTTTTTATTTTCTGCCTCTTCCCTCGTTCTCTTTGACCTAAGCCTTACTTTTTTTTGATCCTGTCTTGATCAATATGCGCATTTATTGTTGCTAAAACAATCCCCCAGCTTTCCAACTGAGACAAGTAATTGAGCCACAACCTCTGTTGAATTATTCAACGTTCATAAAGCTCTCTTTTAGAGAAATAAAACAAATAAATAAAAAGGTGAATCACTGACAAGGTACTTCCCCCTTTATCATTGACTTACGTAGGGGCTTCTGAATCTTCATATTAAATTTTGTTTCGATACATTCGTTACTTCTGCAGTTATTAGGGTTTTTGAATTGAGCACTTCCATCTTCTGATTTCTTCCCATCGGCCGATTCTACTGAAAATTAATAACTATGGGGTTTTATGTGGGGTTAATTTAACTTATGGGGTTTTAAATTTTCATATAAAATTTCATCTCAATGTATTCATTATAACGGCAGTTATTGGAGTATTTTGTTAGATGAAGGGCTCCGACTCAAGAAGACTAATTACTGTCGATGTGACAAATGTATTAATACGAAATTTAATACGACGATTCAGAAGTCCCTGAGTAAGTGATACGTTTTTCAATGATGTTAGGGCAGCATCCATATTGGATGATATGATCTAGGGATATCGGATTTTATGATAACAACAACTTACAATTTCCAGGGCTATCCGGAATATACAATAAAAAAACGTGAGAACTGCTTTATTGGGAACATTTCGAAGGATTTTGTTAGTGATGAGACCCTACGTCGTATCTATACAGGTGTCTACGAGAGATAGAACTGGAGGAGAAGAACATAGCAGAAGCTATATGCTTTGTCGCAAGAACCATGATATAGGAGACCATGATATGCCAATGTTGACATTATTAGAGGAAATCCATGGGACCAGACGTGTTGGGAGGCCGAAGCTACGTTGGAAGGACGGTGTTGCGAATGATGCGAGGATCCTACTTAGAGGACCGAGACTCCTGGCGAAAACTGATCCAGAGATGAGTTGCTGCGCGATGATGATGTTGGAATTAGACATTGGGGTTTATTTTTTTGAGGTGTAGGACTTCTGAAGGATGGATAAGATTAGGAGGTACGGGAAGTTGGTGGATGTACATCAACTTTAGGTACCTGGGCTGGGATGGGGGTGGAGTCTGGCAGAGGTGGGAAGCAAATATGTTGGTCATCTCCAAGTCAGATGCGGCCCAGGAGCCATCTCCAGGCCAAAGTGGGGGGGAGTTGTTTGCTATTTGAGGACCTTCTTGGTAGGGGTTTATCTTGGGTTGATATATATGAATTGTAGTGTTCTGAGCGGTAAGAGTTTGCTTGAGCGGTAAGTTCTTGCTTGAGAAACCGGAAGAGTTTGTTGCAATTTCGGTCAAAGGGGTATCGTGTTCTTTGAAAAGTGACACGAGATCCAGTAGGTATGTCTTCTGGAATGATTATTTGGAGATGTGGGAGATTAGATGATGGAAAGATAGACTTTCTCCTTCTCTTGGATTAGGATTGTTGAGTTGTTAGGTACCTTAGAGACCTTAGCATCCAATGCTCTTATCCCTTCTGAGAGCTCTACTATGGGAGTCCTAAATTGTGCCTACTCAGGTTTTGTTACCTAGGGTAGGGGTCTTTAACGAGTACCTAAAATCGCACAGGCTCTGGATCATTAGTTATAGTCCCATCCGAAGGACGGCGTGCTCAAAGTTTTTTTCACCTCCCAGATAAAAAACCTAAGGGCCTCGGCCAGGTTTCGAACCCGCAATCTTGTTCAGTTCTTAACTGTAAGTATAGGTTGTAAGGGATACAATGAGATTGATGGAGTCTCCCAAAACATTTTAAAACAGCCTCCATTCAATGGGCTTCGGGGAATGAAACCAGGGAATAGGGTTCCTGGAACAGGTTACCATGGGATATGGTACCTGGTACAGGTCTAGTACTAGATATGAGAACTATGGAATATGGTACCTGGTACAGGTCTAGTACTAGAAAGAGAGGGAGATGCGGTATACAAGAGTGCCGCAGCAGACGAAGAGATCTAACAGATCTGGGATTCTATTAGGATCGGTTGGTTCAAAACTGTGAGAACCTGGAGGAGAGAGATATGTTTAAGAAGATGGCCTCTCGAATTAGCTACTCTACCGCCATGGGCTCTACCGTCTGGATGGCTCGTCCTGTAACTACTAATGTGATCCAGGATATTCTAGTTTCAAGGTCTACAGAACATTTTTTGACCTTTATCTATTATAGCGATGATGTCTGTCGGTCGGTGTGTCTGTGATTGGTACTTTGTAACTTCATTTTAGAACGGTTTTTGACATACCTATACATATTTTGCAAATCGAGCGACCATCAAAAAAATGTATTCTATATAAATTGTGCCTTTCAATTTTCTCTATGGGGGCCCCATGGTGGCCGTGCGGGCTAGAGCGTAGGGCTTTGGTCGCTTAGTTTCACCACGATTTGCGGGTTCGAATTCCGTCCGAGAGTGAGTTTTATTTTGTAGATAGAACTCCCTCCCGGGGCCATGGTTGTCGTCAATAACTAGATAACACAGTGACATGGCTAATATCTATCGTACATAAAGCCAAAAAAAAAAAAATTTCTTTACAACTTTTATTCGTAGAGATTTTTGATTAATTATAAATATATACTTAGCGGTGTCTTGTAAAATCTATTTGGACCCCGAAGTGAAGTGGTTTCAATTTTTGTTTGATCTAAAATCTCCCCCCCCCCCCCCCCCCCCTCCACCCCCTTCACCACCATTTCGCTCTCAAGATAATTTCGAACTGACATTACTCAGTATAAGAAAGTCACTCGCTGATTAATTTCTTACTAATTGTAAGTAATAATGTCAGTTTGAAATGAATGCCAGAGGAGAGAGAGTCTGTAAAATCGATAGGTAAATGATAGCCCTGTTATGGCCACATCACATATATTTTACAAGTCTTTATTTATTTATCCTTCTAAAAAAAAAAAAAAAAAATTGCTACCTACAACAGTGGATGTTCTTGTTATGTGATCCTGTGTCACAGTAATCCGACTACAGGATCCAACGGGGCAGAAGATCCTTCTCACATGTCCTTTCTAGACAGTTTGATATTGGTGGTGTGTAGAAAGTGTATTAATGTTTTTGTTGTGAAATCCTACCAATCGGTAATAAAATGATGTCTGTAATATCTGCGAGGACTTGTTCATTGTTGAAGGTACTTTCTCTGATCCCCCTCTTTGTTTCGGCCGATTTCGATGAAAATTTCCGAAAATCATCCTTAATGAGTCCTGGATCCATATATAAAAATTCGTGTCTTTATGTCATTACATAGTAAGTTTATAGATAGTTATCGGGGTTTTTGTGTTAATGCCTCCTCCTAACCCTCCTCTTCCCTTTGTTCAATTTGGCATAAAGTCAATAGTTAGTTATTGTGTCTCATGCCTGGGCTTTATGGACGAGATAATATTGCCTACTACCAAAGCGCTATTTCGTCGCTCTGGTGGCCGTGAGGCCGACTTTGCTGTGAGAGTACTAAATTAACATCATTAATCGCTTAACATCATATCTGAATGTGTGCTGAGTTTCGAACCCGCAATCTTGAGCTCAGTAGGCGAAGACGGTACTTCTGAGCTAACACTTGCACACTGGAAAAACCAATAGATGTCGTCCATCTTTTTCATCTTGAAACCAGATGGTTGGAAAATTAGAAATTCGGTTGAAAACTTAGCATCGAATTTCCGTCCAATTATAAAACTTTCTCTCTATTTTATATAGCAAAACAGTAAAAAAAAAAAAAAAGATTTTTTTATTCAACCCTGATCAAAAATAAATAAATAATCCCAAACATTGATCGAAAAAAAGCGTTTTAAGTTTCCAACAGAGTTATACATTTCTAAAATGCCCAGAATAGAAGCAGAACCTTTATATAAGAGCACCTAGGGAAAATGAGCTAATGCGATTTAGGAAAGCGACCAGGCAGAAATATTGTTTAACTGATGACCCGTATCTTCAGAGAGGGCAGTTAATGAAAAAAGGAAATCACCCGTCTTGAAAAATCAATAGCCTCATTTAATTAGGGGTAATTTCATTTTGAATTCGGGGATGAAAGTAGAACAGAGACGGGTCAGGGGCCAATTACAGGGCTTTGAAAATAGGAAAAATGCTGCATCTACATTTTGTCATCATTGGGAAATTATAAAGTAGAAACCAGCTGATGCGAAGGATTCAATAGAAAACGTTATAGATTAATGAAAAAAATGTCGGTAAATCACTGGCAATGTACTTCACCAACACGAATTAATCAATTAAATTTTCGATCTCACAGAATGGTCAATTACTGGGGTTTTGAGTTGAGCCCATATCTTCTGATCCCCCCCCCCCCCCCCCCCCCTTTCCAGGTCGAGGCTCTTACATTTTTCAGGGAGGTAAAGGAATATTGAGCACTCCGTCCTTCGGGAAGGACGTTAAGTAATGGTTCCGGTTACAAGAGCGATAGAACGCTTAATATTCGAATCAGAAAAGCTGGCATGCTCACCTTTCACGCCGACAAAAGCCCTATTTATTGATTTTTCCGACATTTTTTCCAGAGGTTTCTTTTTTTTTTTGACAGATATTGTCAAAAAAAGAAAAAAAGAAGAAACTCCGGAAAAAATCAACATCGCAAAGAAGCTTAAGAAACAAAAGCTCTATTCAGATAAATTAGTTTCAGTTATCTGTGAATGGTATTCTGGTCTACGTAAATAGCCATCGGGAGAAGAAGCTTACCTAACTTTTTCTATACCTGTATTTACTTTTTAAAAATACTAAGCTCAAATTTACATAAAGATAATATTTATTTACAAATGTATGTTTTTGCATTTTTCATACATGTGATGGGTTATGGAAATACCGTATATAATATGCAAATACAAGCATGAATGTTTACTTGGGTCTCGAGTCAGAATTTTTTTTCTGGTTTTACTTCCCTGGATATTCCTTTGGGGGTATTCGATGGTCGAGAGGTCATACTAACCTCTTCTACCAAAATGTTAGGTTCTAGTCTGCATATGAATTACTTAGCTGTGTTTATCCATCGTTGACGACTAGATGCCGACTACGTCATGAATATTGATTAAATATAATTGAAAATTAATTAAATGTTACCAGTAAATAATATAACGAAGTTAGGCAGTAGACAGAGAGAGCGAGAACGGTGTACAGGTATAGTATGGGTTGAGGAGAATGCAGAGTTAGTTTAGACTGATCAGGTGAGAGAACGCGTCCCGCCCCTCCCTCCCATGTTCATACAGCGGTAGACCGAGAGAGAGAGAGAGAGAGAACGGTGTACAGGTATAGTATGGGTTGAGGAGAATGCAGAATTAGTTTAGACTGATCAGGTGAGAGAACGCGTCCCGCCCCTCCCTCCCATGTTCATACAGCGGTAAACCGAGAGAGAGAGAGAGAGAACGGTGTACAGGTATAGTATGGGTTGAGGAGAATGCAGAATTAGTTTAGACTGATCAGGTGAGAGCACGCGTCCCGCCCCTACCTCCCATGTTCATACAGCGGTAGACAGAGAGAGAGAGAGAGAACGGTGTACAGGTATAGTATGGGTTGAGGAGAATGAGGAATTAGTTTAGACTGATCAGGTGAGAGAACGCGTCCCGCCCCTCCCTCTCATGTTCATACCTCTTGGTTCCATCCTACGACCGATATCGAGTATTTCAAGAAAAACTTTTAAAGAATACTTAAATTTAGGATTTAATATATATATATATAAGATATACTAAGTTACCCAAAGGATAAAAAAAAAGTCATGGAATCATGGACAATGTCCTTTTTCCCAGCATGACTTAATTTTTCGCTCCGCCACCGCAGGGAAGTCCATAACCGGTAGATGCACCAAAGATTTTTTTTTTGAATTTTTGGAATCACAGAGCCTGAAGATATGCAGGCTGAAAACTCAACCCCGATTACATAACTAATCCTCTACTTCGTATAACTGGGGATGTAACAAAAAAAAAAGAACGGCCGGATTACTATTGAATATTAGATTAGAGTGACAACCTGTAGAAGGCCGGGTGGTTACCACAAAGCCTCCCACTGGATAAAGTCCCGGAAATACGAGGTAGCCTTGAGGGGAGGTAACCGGTGCTCCTTCTTGACAAATGCTTTCCGGACCTTACCCTGAAAAGGTAGCCCTTTTCTGATTTATGCTGATAGCCATCCGTTCTTACAATATACGGAATATCGAGTGTCTCGCCACGAAACAGTATCAAGGGGCGATTTAACAAATCATATTCAGGCACCTTGCCAAAACCTACCTCCAGCCCTCTCGGTATTGTACGCAAGTCAGTAACAGGAAGACTAAAGAAATGTATTTTCTATACTTTATGTAGGTTACTGAAGATCTAAATATTCTTTATTGGAAATATACTTTTTCTTGAATAAACTGAGTGAGTCTCACTTTTTCACTGCCATATTGTATAGAAGAAGTTATATAATCGGTTAAAAAATCAGTTTTCACTGGAATTTTATGTTTTCAGACCCAGGAAAAAAGTATACATGATGTAGCAAAAATAATACTTTCTTATACCAACCACATTTTTACAGATCACTCTTCCCTCCCTCCCTCCTCGCCCCGCTCAAATTCATACTAATGTGTTTGGGAAATAAACGAAAGAATATTGGAAGCCCTTTAATAATTTAAACATTACTTTCAACTATTTCCTATAGACATTTATTGTACGTTCTTTGGAGTGTTACAACTGTGTACGTACTGGCCCTACTTTAAATATGAAGTAAATAGTTGGAAATTTAATAAAGTAAAATATAAATATATATATTGTGATGTAAAAAATTTACACACATTAAGATTATTTATATACAGTAAAAGTTCCTTATTCACGGGTGAAAAAATTGCATCCCAGTTCCTGTATTCGCGGCTAACAATTTCTTTATTCGCGGTTGCAATCGGTAAACAGAAAGGGATTCGGTGTCGTTTATTAACGTATCGGCATCCTTTGAGTACTGCTGGTAAGTGCCGAGGCGGCTTTTATGAAAGATGTAACCGAGTGGACTAATGTCAAACTAAAACAAACCTTACTGCCACTATATAAAGGCCATTGTCGAATGCAGCCGCCACTATATCGGTATGTCCTTTCATAAAAGCGGCAAAACAAGAAAAAATTACTAAATTCTTTAAACTGACAATAACGATTGATTTTAATTGCGAATTTCTCAATAAATTGATTTTATTTTGGAACCTTGGAACGTATCCCCTATGATTCCATACTAATTACCATTCCATATCCACGGTTTCTGTATTCGCGGCATATTTATGGAACATATACCCCGCGAATAAAGAGCTTTTACTGTATTATAAAAAGTTAGTGACTAACGATATTATAAAAATAAATGATTATTATTTGTAAAAAAACAGCTGTTAGGAGTGAAGTAACTTAATTAGTGAAGGTTAGGTTAGGTTTTATGACTCATGTCCGGGCTTTAACAACGAGGTCATATCGCCTATTACCAAAGCGCTCTTTCGTCACTCTGGTGGACATGAGCCCGACTCTACTGTGGAAGTCCTAAATTTTGCCTACCCTAAATTTTTATTCACGTAGGGTAGGGGTCTTTAACGAGTACCTGACATCGTACAGGCTCGGGACCATCGCTTAACGTCCCATCCGAAGGACGGCGTGCTTAAGTTTATTTTACCTCCCAGATAAAATAAACTAAGGGCCTCGGTCGGGTTACGAATCCACGACCTTGAGCTCAGAAGTCAAGCACGCATACCAATGAGCTACCGGCGTCCTCCTTAATTAGTGAATAAATATACAAAAATGGACTTGTTGCATTTATTTTTAAAACGAAATGTGAACAACCAATGATTGGAGAACAAATGACGATAATCAGCTGTTTTAAATAGTGAGAAACAGTCTAAGGAGAGATGGACAGAGAAGTGTTTTTAGGCTTAAGGTGGTGAACCATGTAGAAGTGAAAATATCAGTGAAGTAGATGCGCAAAGGTACTTTTATTTATTTATATGTATATATGCCCAAAATAACATTGAATTAAAGAATGGCCACAATATTTAAAAAGAAAAGAGACTAAATAGTAGAAATTAGTTTGTATGATTTTTATTGTAAATAATTTGATTTTTTTATTTGATATTTTAATTTTATTTATATGGTAGGTTTAGACAAATAAACTCAATATTTGTTCTCTTATTCTATGCTATTCATTTCCCTGTGAACCGAATAAGATAATTTATACCTTTGGATTAGATTTAACATTTTTGAAAAGAAACAATATGGCATATCATTATTACATTTAGAAGAATCCAAATTAAAAATTGAAATTTTTGAAAAATGCGTGCATTTTCTTCAAAAATGCACGTTTTGAACTATAGATATAGATGATACTATAGATAGGCCCCTTTTCGGAAATTATTGTAGAAATCAAAATTTAGTAGAAGACCAGCTATAATTTCTACAGGAAATGTCGCAATTTTATTATTTAATTATATTTACTATTTAACACGTTGACTGCGGCATGTGTATTACGTGCTTTGTCTTTGACTGCGTTACATATCCCCGAGATCCGGTATCTGAACTAAATTTGGGTGCGATACATATCTCTGGGGATATGTACTTTTTTTTCAAATGGTGCCATCTCTTGAGAAATAGACTAACTTCTAAGAACTGTCACTAGTGTTTACGGGTAGATAGAGCTTTGATCATTCTCCTGTTCCCGTCGCATATCTCCGGCGATCTGTTTAGCATGAAATGGAGGTTTTCCTCGAATGACACAAATGTGATAAAAATCAATTTATTATTATAGGCGTAACATATTATAATCGCAGAAACAATACACTACAAACATTTTTTAGAAATTTTACACTTTATTACGATATATTCTTCATTAAAAAAATTAAATAATCTACAGAAATTATCGTCATTTGACATACTTTAAAAAACCAAGATCTTGTAAAATTAGTAGAAATAATGTCAGGGCAGAGTGTGGAGGCTTCGGTATACATTTAGAAACTGTTTGAGGCAGATTGTATGTCAGCCCCACATAGAATCATTATTAGTACCTGGATTTACTGTACCGCTTTCCGGTGCAGACACTTCACGTGAGTAACCAATAACATCATCGGACTCAGATTCTTTTAGGCCGCATTCTGTTGAAGACCATTACAGTTCACCAGGGGCATGTGCCGCAGTCAAGGTGTTAATAATTATTTATTTACAAGACTTTCTATAGCAACCAGATTATAGATCACTCTCCCCCTCCTACTTCTTACTATAATTACTACAATATAAATATACAACTGCAAGCAGATTCTTCATGAGGCTATCTTCAAATGACAAGGTAATGAGGACGCCCACCGCTTCAAGGATGTGCAGCATTGGATATCCCTAGGAGCATGCACCAGGCCACATTTTCCTGTAAATGTCTATCTACATTCCAGACGACCCGAGGGATGTTGAACTAAATGACAAACCTAAGAACAAGTGAGGATGGTTTCGATAAGACAGTTTACACAAGTAGAAGAAGCCCCAGGTGAGATCTGACAAGAAGGAAGGGACTCGTGGTTGGTAAACAAGAGAATGATGTGAATTAATTACAGAGGTGGCAGACAGTTCCACAAGATATATTACCAAAGAGGTTGTCTACCTCTACCTCTACTTCCTACTTCTCTTCTGAAGACATCAAACAACCCTTCTACCTCTACTTCTTACCTTCAATTTGGACAACTGATAAGTTTCTTATTGGCGGATTTGTTTTTTTTTTTTGTTTTTTTTTTAGGGATGAAAGAGATGACTCACCCTGAGGAAACTACCATCATCTTACCATCATACAACTACAGGATGCAGAATAAAGAGGCCCTGGTGCTCAGAAGTAGCAATTATAGACGTTTCGGGAAGAATTTACCTTTTTTTTTTAATTATGCATACTCGTATTTACAATCGGTACACACCATAAGTCAATTTGTTGACAATTATGGATAATAGGACAAAGTGAAATAATAAATGGCAATATGTACAAAATTAACTAAATAAAAAATAAAATAAATGAAATTCTTTCGAAAGACACGAAGAATATGTCCAAAATATAATATATATACTGTAACGTTCTATATTGTCCATTACATGTAATATTTAAGAAATGGAAAATAAAATAAGTAAATACAATCAGTTAGTAGACCTAAGGAAGGTTACTGGGGGTTATCAAATCGATTTGTACCAGGGTCGATATAGTTTCAAAATATATCAAATCATTTATTTCAATTATGTCATAAAATTAAATGTTAGGCTAATAATTAGTTAACTATTAATGTAAGCAACTAGGATTGTATACGGGAATATGAAAGTGATATAAAAAAACCCAGATGTTTAATGCTAAAGGCTGTAAAAATTGTGGGCCAATGACGGAGCTGAATCCAAAATGAGAGAGAGGTGGTCTGTCCCCTCGTGGAGAGAGTCGTTGTTCAGAGTGAGATGTGAGAGGGTGTCTGTGGAGAGAGTCGTTGTTCAGAGTGAGATGTGAGAGGGTGTCTGTGGAGAGAGTCGTTGTTCAGAGTGAGATGTGAGAGGGTGTCTGTGGAGGGATCAGTGGAAAGATGTGCAGTGGAGTAAGTGTGATTGTCTGAGGACATAGAAGAAAAAGTGTGTGTGTATCCCGTAATAATGAAGATCAACTGGTAAAGACATCCAGAGGCGAATAATTAGGAAATGAGGAATGGCTGTTTCATGATGGAATGACTAACAAAAATCAGGAGAGGACATCAGAGGTCTACCAACAATCCCATCTCATCAGTGGTACAAAACGAAATCATCGATCATCAACTCAATACAGCATGCAAGCCCCGCAGGTTTAGTTGAATGTGTGTTTAAAAAAAGAAAATCTCTATGTCTGTAATGTTTATGTGATACTAACCCATGAAAAAATATGTCATGATGAAATTTAAAATAAAAGAAAATTGTAACAAATTATTTTAAAATAATTATTTTATTTATAAATTATACATAACCCGGTCCTTTAATAATCGTTATTGTATATAACTATTATTAATATAATTTAAATAAGAATATCAAGTAGCACAATTTATAAGCGTTACAAATGGCGCCCGAACAGGGACATTAAAATGTTAAATGTAACCGAATAGAATATTTGTTACAAACGACAAATGTAACAAATTATAAGCGTTACAAATGTCGCTTCGAACAGGGATTTGAAATATTAAATTTTTATATGGCGCCCGAAAAGAAAATCATAAAAGGACCTTATGTATAATTTTGTAAAAATATTTGTAAAAATTAATTTTAAAACTGTATAAAAAGTTAGCGTCCAAAATGGCCGACTATAATAGAAGTTCTCAGAGAACGAATCCGAACAATAATGGCGGACAAAATAGAATAAATTATGATAATTGCCTTCAGCCGGAGAGTGAGACAAATGTAAATTTAAACACCATGATGGAAATGTTAATAAAAAATATGAACGCAAATCATTCGGAAATGAAGTTAGAACTAAATGAAATAAAGGTAGAACTAAAGTCAAAAATTGATGAAATAAAGGAGGAAGTAAGCATAAAATTTGAAAATGTAAACAAACGTTTCGATCAATTTAATAAAATTGTTGATCTGAAAGTTAGTGATCAAAGTTTAGAAATAAATCACAAATGTGAACAAGTAAATAATAAGATAGAAAGTGCGGTAGAAGCTGTCGAGAGTAAATTAAATAAAAATATGAGTGTAGAGGGACAGGAAAATAATGAAACACAGAAGAAAATAAAATTCAATAAGAAGATAGACAAATGTAAATTTATTAAAACCATAATAGCTAATGGTATTGTTATAAAGAAACATAATAATAAGATAGAGAAACTAAAAAAACATAAGATAAACAAAATTAAAAGTTATCGAAGAATTGAATATCGAAAAGTAAATGTTATTAAATATAAAAGTAAACATAACAATAACAAGAATAAAAAACGTAAGTGCAAACATAATTTCAGTAATAATAATAATAAAAATAAGTGTAAAAATAGTAAGACATTACACCTAGGGCATAGAAATGAACTAAATTATAGAAAAATAATAATTATAAATAACAATCATAAATTTAGAAAAATAGATAATCGTAAACTAAATTATAAATATAAAAGAAAGAAAATAATAAGTGTTTAACCGATGAAATTTTGGATATTGAAAATTGCTTGTCTAGGATTATGATCTGGAACTATAAAATGTAACATTAAAATTAATAAAAAAATTAAACATAGAAAGTATCAGTTAATATGTTGAATTTTGTCGAAATGAATAATTGCAAAATAAAATGATATAATTAATTAATGAAAAATGTACCTGAGATTTGATATCACAATTTTATCTGTCAAGAATTGTTTGCATGTAAAATTTGAGTTAATAAAAATAAAAAAAAAAAAAAATTAATGTAAACAAAGAAGTTGTCACTCGGTGTTTGAGCTGTCTAATTAATAAATAGTTGAAGTAAAAACTAAAATAACAAAATATGGGACGTAGTTAACATGATATGTCAACCAAGTCTAGATTGAGGAGACGAACTGATGAATAGATAAGGGATAAGACAGCTGTTAGAGTCTTTTATGATAAACAACTGATATTTGTAAACAGTCCAACAAGTGTCAATATTGGATGTGTGTATTTTTATTTTTATGGTATGTCTTGTTATTTTTTATATGATGTATGCTATATTTTTGTTGTATTAGAGTGGTGGTATTATAAAAGTGGTAATAATGACCAATTTTGGGTCTGAGACTGAGTAAAAATATGAGAGTGGGTGATGTTCTGTCATAGAATAAAAAAAAAAATAATAATTATAATTAAATTAAATTATATGTAAATAATGGGTAGTGAACTCTGCATTCTGTACAGAATATTTTTGATTTTAAATGTTTTTAAATAAAAACATATTTATTTATTGTAATATTATATTTATGGTGGTTATTTTTTATGGGAAATTTTATAATAAGGGTTAGTCTCGAATTGAACTATTTATTGATATTTATGCATGCAATGTTTTATGGTATTGGTGATAAAAGGGTAATAAAAAATATTTATAAAAAAAAAAAAAAAAAAATATTAGTTTAAAGGGTCTGTTATTGTTATTTAACCGTAATTGTCAACAACGTGGGCCATGTTGATTTAAGGAGTTTAGCGTCCTTACGGAAACGAGTTATATTAACCCACAAATGGTTTTTGAGAGCGATAATCGCTCGTAGGTTCAGAATAATAGATTGATAAAAGGAATTATCCTAAATTGGATAATAAAAAAATAAAAACATATAATATTGAAATATAACCTTGAAAGTAATTCCGTATAATAATAATAATAATAATAATAAATAAAAAAAAAAAATTTTGTAAGTGAAACGGGGAAAATGTTATAAGAATATTTTTTTTAAGAATATCATCTTAAGAGCATTATATAAAAAATTAGTGCAGTAAATCAATAGGGAAAGTAAGTCGAGATAGCGTAAATAAAAGTAGTAAAATATAAATAATTATCTGAGTTATGTCTAATTGTGACAGTGATGTTATTGATAAATGAAATATTAAATAATAAATAAATAAAGTAAAATAAGAAAATAAATCTAATATAACATTATGGTAAGACGTAAACAAAATAATTGAATTGGATTTGTTACCTGATTGTTGTGTAATATTATTAAAGAAAGTTACCTTGAAGAATGTATTCCATAATAGACAAAATTTGTGTGTAATTAATTAATTATAGAAACTGGGTCACCATGTTATTTTTGAGTCGCCAAGTGGTACATATAACCATAAGATTATGAAATAGTTTGGTACTAAACACGTATGTAGGCAAATGAATGATATATTTTGATATTTTAGCAGAGGGCAATGTAACGTTCTATATTGTCCATTACATGTAATATTTAAGAAATGGAAAATAAAATAAGTAAATACAATCAGTTAGTAGACCTAAGGAAGGTTACTGGGGGTTATCAAATCGATTTGTACCAGGGTCGATATAGTTTCAAAATATATCAAATCATTTATTTCAATTATGTCATAAAATTAAATGTTAGGCTAATAATTAGTTAACTATTAATGTAAGCAACTAGGATTGTATACGGGAATATGAAAGTGATATAAAAAAACCCAGATGTTTAGTGCTAAAGGCTGTAAAAATTGTGGGCCAATGACGGAGCTGAATCCAAAACAAGAGAGAAGTGGTCTGTCCCCTCGTGGAGGGAGTCGTTGTTCAGAGTGAGATGTGAGAGGGTGTCTGTGGAGAGAGTCGTTGTTCAGAGTGAGATGTGAGAGGGTGTCTGTGGAGAGAGTCGTTGTTCAGAGTGAGATGTGAGAGGGTGTCTGTGGAGGGATCAGTGGAAAGATGTGCAGTGGAGTAAGTGTGATTGTCTGAGGACATAGAAGAAAAAGTGTGTGTGTATCCCGTAATAATGAAGATCAACTGGTAAAGACATCCAGAGGCGAATAATTAGGAAATGAGGAATGGCTGTTTCATGATGGAATGACTAACAAAAATCAGGAGAGGACATCAGAGGTCTACCAACAATCCCATCTCATCAGTGGTACAAAACGAAATCATCGATCATCAACTCAATACAGCATGCAAGCCCCGCAGGTTTAGTTGAATGTGTGTTTAAAAAAAGAAAATCTCTATGTCTGTAATGTTTATGTGATACTAACCCATGAAAAAATATGTCATGATGAAATTTAAAATAAAAGAAAATTGTAACAAATTATTTTAAAATAATTATTTTATTTATAAATTATACATAACCCGGTCCTTTAATAATCGTTATTGTATATAACTATTATTAATATAATTTAAATAAGAATATCAAGTAGCACAATTTATAAGCGTTACAATACACACAATGGGTAATATATGTACAATGCTAATAAAACAAAAAATCAAAATAAATAATAAAAAAAAGTGCCGTCATTATGAGGATTCGAATTCACGTATGAAATTTTGTGAAATTATAAGAGACTTTCAGTTAAGCCAACGAAAGACGAAATTTTGTATATGAATCCAGAACACCGCAAGGGCAACAAATATCAATTTTCAGAGGAATCTGCCGAAAGGAAGGGGCCCAACTCAAAAACCCTAATGTCATTCAGTGTAACGACCGATTTACGATGCTCGTTCACAATTTGTAATCTATTTGCAATCACATAATATCTATGTTTTATCGATGTTTCAGCTCATTGTCGACAGCTGTCAAGTGTGAAAATTATTTATAGAAATTGATTAAATATCGAAAAATGTTTTCCTTACATTTTTTAAATCGAAACTAATAGACATTTGTGTTTAGAAACTGATAATACCCTAAAAAAAACGTAATTATGAAAAAAGTAAATGATAATGACAGGTTTTTTGACAGAGTTTTAACATCATATTCTGCTTCAGCGACCCCGAAAACCCCTGAGTACCATTTTCTACCTTAAAGCGATGGAAATCAACGGCTCAGTAATCGATCGACTGAAGAAAACTTTGAAACCCATGTTAAATCCCATTTAAAATTCAACCTCGATGAGGGACGGGTTATTTAATATGTTTTCTCGTTTTTTCGGCGCCAAAAATTTTTTTTTGGGAACTACTTTCGACCTAGGGGGAGCACGTTTTAAAATTTCAACTTTTTCAATTTAAGGACCACCCTAATGTCGATACATTCATTACAAGGAAAATCATTAGAGTTTTTGCGTTAGACCTTCCCCTTTACCTTTAGCAGATTTGACTGAAAAGCAGCAGTTGTCCTTCTTATAGCGTTCTGAATATATATGATCCTTCGAATAATTAGAATCAAGAATATTAGACTAAAATAAGGAACAAATGATGTGTACATATAAACATTGCAGCTGAGGAGCCTCAAATAAAATGATTTGAAGAATGAAATGTAGCTTCATATTCTTATGGTAATTTTTAGAGATGTCTTTCCGACGATATTTCAAGCCGCACATCATATCTACTCTTCAAGGCACAATGAACGTTCGTTTGATCTAAGGCAGGGACAGGTCCAATCCTCCTGAGTTATCCCTACGAAAATAATACAGACAAACCTTATATACATTTTTTTAAATTTATATATATAATAATTATATAGACATACTTGTAATAAAACATCCATGATAATTACACAGAACAGCGATGAAAAAATTTTTATGATTATTTTACCTTTCTTCTATGTATTTTGGCCGCTGAATTCGAAAATTACACCGAAATTGCTCTATTACATACCGTTTTCTCCCTAAATGCAATTCAAATATTGTTTGTATTAGTATCTATTATCCGATAATTTTCTTTTCTTGAAAATAAAAATAATTAAATTAATAAGATGTTTAACGTAACTAGCGCTTGGTGTGGAAATTATTGTAACTAAGAAGTGCTATTATCCCTATTCAGAAGACAGTACCTTTTTTCTCATCGTTATCAGCTGTTTCTCTGTGTTACCCATGTTGTCAACTAAGTGAGAAGAACCTACTGCGTTTTGTGTTGAAGTCATGGCGAACCGTGGATGTGTAAACTCTCCCAACAGTTTCTGTTATATTTGTGGAAAATTTAAAATAGGCAAACCTTATATACATTTTTTATTTTTATTTATATATAATAATTATATAGACATACTTGTAATAAAACATCCATGATAATTATAATAATTATTATTATTTTGTATTACAAGTATGTCTGAAGACAACTAATAGTAAATGTATATGTCATTGGTCATTGCGGGACATTCTTATATCCAGTAATACCAGTATGAAATGAACTTGAGGAGAGGAGAAGTGGAGGGAGAATCATCTGTAAGAAAAGTTGTTGGTATATGAAAATGGCCACATCACATTTATGTATTTTCGTCTTTATATTTAATATATTTCCAAATTCGTTGCTATGCTTTACAGTTTAAACATTACTTTTTTTTTGGCCTTATGTTCGAGCCATGTCTCTTGGTAAAGGTGTTATGTAGTTATTTACAAATCCCTGGCCCCGAAAATAAAGTTTTATCTCCGAAATAACTCGAACCCGCAAACCATGGTGAGACCATGCGACCAAAGCCCTATGCTCTAGCCCGCACGGCCACCATGGCTCCCAAACATTACTTAAAAATTGTCCAAATAAAAATGTATTTAACATTCTTTGGTGTATTGGTCCTATATCAAATCTAAACACACATTAGCAATTGGAAGTTCAATAAAGAACAATTTTTGTAGGGGACAATTTTTCCATAGGACCAACAGTTTTCACGTAAATCAAGTGAAAGTAAAAAAAAAGAAGGGTTTCATATAGTAATTTCAACACGGTTTTTGGCATGTATCTTGCAAACCTGTAAAATCGTGTGTCATATAAAATGTGGATTTATTGATATAAAGAATGGTATGCCTTAGCAGCTAAAATTAATATAAATTTTTATTATTTCAACGCTCCTAACTGTTAAAATTTCTTGGCAGTTCAAAATATGGTTAATATTAGGAAACAGTTCTAATTTCTTTTCATTCCTACTCAATCTAAAACTTGAAATTATGTTTGTTTGTATTAACAATCTGATGTTTTTCTTCTTCTGAAACTTCAACCTAAGTTAACGAAACCTAACCTTAGTATTTATTGAACAAATCTTTCTCCAAATTAAATGCGTTACAAACTTTTTCCCTTTAATAAGGCTGCAAGTTTTCCAAGTTTTTTATTTATTTATTTATTTTTTTCCTTGAAAGTGAAGAATAAATTATTCTTGTCAAAACTTTCAACTTGTGACCCAGATGGGGAACAGGAATAACATATCTGTCCCCATCCATGAAATTTTTAATTGTTGAATTGTTGTTAGATAGTTTTTTATATACGATTATTTAATTTTTTTCAACTCTTATTTATTAAAATATTTTAAATAATGTTGTTTTCAAGATTATTTTATCAGACTGTTTCATGATGAGGGCAACCTCGAAAGCCGGCTAGCAAGAATTAATAAAATCTCTGAGAGGTCAGACTATAGTTTATTTTACAACCTGTGAAATAATCACTTTTGAGGGCGCCGGTAGCTCAGTGGTATGCGTGCTTGTCTTCTGAGCTCAAGATCGTGGGTTCGAAACCCGGCCGAGGCCCTTAGTTTATTTTATCTGGGAGGTAAAATAAACTTAAGCATGCCGTCCTTCGGATGGGACGTTAAGCGATGGTCCTGAGCCTGTACGATGTCAGGTACCCGTTAAATACCCACTAGGTGAATACAAATTTAGGACTCCCATAGTAGAGTCGGGCTCATGTCCACCAGAGTGACGAAAGAGTGCTTTAGTAGTAGGCGATATGACCTCGTAATTAAAGCCCGGGCATGAGTCATAATAACTAACTAGTGGCTTCAAAATTCTCACACTAAATTTTGTGTGGGATTTTTCAAGTTGATAATCACTTCTCACTATATCAGCCATCTTCATATATGCCCCTCATTCACTGACGATTTTTCAAATTTAATATTCTGCGACAGTCCTTTGAAAAAAGAAGAAGAAGAAGAAGAAAAATTCAAGGAATTTCCTGAGGTTTATGAAATACTAGTTTTTTTTAGGAGGACATCTGACAGAAGGGGACATCTGACAGAAGGGGACATCTGACAGAAGGGGACATCTGACAGAAGGGGACATCTGACAGAAGGGGACATCTGACAGAAGGGGACATCTGACAGAAGGGGACATCTGACAGAAGGGGACATCTGACAGAAGGGGACATCTGACAGAAGGGGACATCTGACAGAAGGGGACATCTGACAGAAGGGGACATCTGACAGAAGGGGACATCTGACAGAAGGGGACATCTGACAGAAGGGGACATCTGACAGAAGGGGACATCTGACAGAAGGGGACATCTGACAGAAGGGGACATCTGACAGAAGTCTTTAGAATGTGATATCCGTTCTACGTATGAACATTACCATTGGAGATGTCATGTAAAACTGAGGTGGGAGGGGGAATGGCGTGTCTTTGTCGAGAACAAGCAGCTCACCCGGAACCCTTCTAGGAAATAAGAATGAAACCAACCGAAAAGATACGTGATCCTGGTAACAATGTTAATATACCGGCACCGTCCCTAAATAAAGTAGCTCCGTAAATCAGTGTTTTCATTTCCTTCCTTTCGGCCCTGGGCATCAAATTAAATTCGGATCCCAACAGGAACCCTTCCTTGGATCATTCAACAAAATTTGGACTTTCAGGAATGTTTACCCTTTTAGATCATCTACTTTCAGACACTACCGTGTTGACAAAGTTAGATTCGGTTCGACACACAATTGATTCAAATCGACACGTAAATATATTCAAGATTATTGAAAAACGGCGTTTCGGTTATCCCTACCAAGAATCGAGGTAATAAATCAATAGTTGACTAACATTAGAGGCTTCTAAATCTAAAATTTTGTATTGATAAATGCATTACAAGAGTTTTTGGGTTGAGTAAATAAACAGTTACCAATCATAGTTAGGTCACATATAGGCGCCGATAGCTTAGAGGTAGCGCCTACTAGGTTCTTTAATGAAAAAAAAATTTTAGCAGGCCGTCCTTCTTGGATGGGACCTTAAGCAATGGCCCCGAGTCTGTGTGATCTCAGGTACTAAAAGACCCCTAACCAAGGTAACAAAACCTGGAGTAGTAAAATCTATGATTCCCATAGTAGAGTCGGGCTCATATCTACTAGAGTGATAAAAGTGCGCTTTGGTAGTCGGCGATATGATCTCATACTTAGTTATTATGACTTATGCTCGGGCTTCAACTACAAGGTCATATGCCTCTGGGTAGGAGTATTTAACGAATCGGGACCATCGCTTAACGTTCCATCCGAAGGACGGCGTGTTTAAGTTTTTTAACCATTTTAACGATAAAATAAACTAGAGCCTGGTTTTGAACTCGGGGTCTTGAGCTCAGTAAGGAAGCACGCTACTGAGCTACCAGCGCTTTCAATATGACCCCCTTCTTAAAAAACCCGTGCATGAACCACAATAACTAACTAAGATGTAGACTTGGAAATTGGAAGTCTGTGACTATATTTCCAAAATTGTCTCCAAAACAATTGAGCATTTAATTCATTGTTTTGAAAACAAAGACACAACGAAGACGGAAGAAAATTAAGTGGAAATGAAGATAGAAGTAAAGGAGAGTCCAGTAACATTTATTTCTGTTAGTCTGTTGACGGAGTTGGGGATGAAAATTGATCCTCTGAAGGGAGGGAATGATGAGAGTAAACATTCATCGAATTGACCAAACAGTTCATTTTGTTGTATCATCTCCAGTGGCTTCCAGACTCTTGGAGATCCCAACTTTATTTGGCCTTCACCAATTGGATGGAAATGAGAACACAAACAACAATTATCTAACTGAATCATATTCCTTACCATGAGCTCAATAAGCAACATCTTCTACTAAAAATGAAGCTTGTTCATCTGTCTGGGAAGATACTTAACATTTTTTGCAGAGGTATTCTGAAACACTCAATAAAAAATGAAGAAAAAACGCATGTTTTTTTAAAAATATCGTCTATTTCACAAAATATGATGATTTCTTTTTTGTTTATTCGCCTCTGAATTTCGGTAGCAATACCGAAAGTACTCCCATATTAATATACATTTTGTGAAATGGACAATATTTAAGTTTTTCTTTTTTTTTGTCTGGTAAGAGATTAAATGCGGTGTTATTTAAGTTGAAATATTCTCTGAGCCTTTGCAGTTTCTAAGTTACTTTAGTGATTTAACTCTTCATCTGAAACACTTTAATTGGTTGCGGATGGAAGTAATATTTTTTCGATTGCAAAATATCAGTCTAAGCTCGGCACAAAGCGTCCAACGTTGTTCGGCACTTATTAACAGGGCCGTTGCTCGGTATATACTAGTTAGGAAGCTCACTGGGGCTCAACAAAACTAGTTGAGTGCCTAGTTTCCCGGTACATACTAGCTGTGTTGCCAGGTGGAGCCCAGTATTGTTCGGTACATACTTGAAGTGCAATCCAGCGTTGTTCGGTACATACTTGTGGTGCAGCCCAGTGTTCTTCGATACACACTCGTACTTGTGTACTTGGCCAGAGTTGTTAGATTTATATTTGTGGTCGAGCCCAGCTTTGTTCGGTGCCGAATGTCTCTTTTACTCGCCGCCTTTAAATCGACAAAGAGCGCGCTAGACAGGGCTCATGTCTACCAGAGTGACGAAAGAGGGCTCTGGTAGTTGGCGATATGACTTCTTAGTTAAAGCATAAGTCGCAGTAACTAACTATAATGTTTAATATTGTATTATTAAATACAGTAGATACCATTTGTATTATTTTTTTTATTAAAAATATATAAGATATATTTTTTCAGGACGATATTTCGAAGCGATTACACTCTGTTGGCCTACACAATGCCCCCAAACTGGATACTCAGTTTTATTTATTTCCGTTTCTCAAAAAAATCATACTAAAACATGTTTAAGGAATGTTTTTCAACTTTTTTTTCTCAGAGTATTTCACAGAAATCACGAATTTTACAAGAAAAAAATGACAATGAAAAATAAAGGGAGTAATATTTTTTCTTTAGAGTAAAACGAAAGACTGAATTTTTAGTCATTTCTGCAAATATATTAAAGGGTATTTCAGCACATGGTCCAATAATTTCAGTCGTAAAATTATTCTTTCATAGCTTATATTTACATTTTATGGTAAACTTTGTAGCTTTATTGACACTAAAAAAAAAGTCCTACTGTTGATTCATTTTAGGTGGGTCTCAACGAAATAATTTTTAGGTAATAAAATCCCTACAATAAACCTTTTTGTTCGCTTATTAAAATGTTTGTTTTATACACATTAAAGTGTTTTGTTTATTTAAACTGAAACTTGAAAAAGAAACCCGACTCTTCTGGGTCCCAGGACGGACGGGGAGTGGACGGAAATGAACAAGCAGACAAAGTGGCTCTGTGCAGCAACGGAAGAGGACCCATTGGACCCGACCCAGCAACGCAGCATTGCGGGCAAGAAACTTGGGGAGAACAACAGGGTTTTCATGACCTTGATTAGAGGTCCAGAGAATAAAAGTACAATTTTCCCAGATCAACAAAGGCAGACATTGAGAAGAGCCTTCAGGTACGTGAAGGCTTCTCACACCTCCGAAGAAGATTGTATGGTAAAGGGTTCCTCAAGAAGCATGAAATGAGAAAACGAAACGGAAAATATACACAAGTAATACAGAGGTATCAGTCCAATTATAAAAACATAATATATATATTTTTATATACACAAGGGCCGTTAGTAGTTTTAGTTGTTATATATTTATACCCACTGTATAAAAAAGTATTGTAATCGTGCGAAAATCTGAAATCAAGTTTTGAACGGATTCAAGATCCCTTAAACACTATTTGCTTAACCACTTTTGCCTATTTTCGCGATGATGTCTGTTGGTCTATCAGTATGTTTGTTTTTGTGTGTATTGGTATGTTTTTCAATTAAAACATTACTTAGAAATATTTCCTAAAGGCGTTCAATGTTCGGTTTTGGGGCGCTACAACTTTGTTCGTATTGGTCCTAATTCGAATCTGAAGGAATTGAGTCAGTTTGAAATTGTATACGGAACAGTTTTGATAGAATTTTTCAATATTACTAACCATTTTTAACCATTACATCGGCAGTTATTACAGTTTTTGAATTGAGCCCCATCCGCTGAACCCCTTACCTTCAGCCGATAACGCTGAAATTTGACAGGTTGTGTCCTTATTGGGTTTTGACTTTAAATATGAAATTACATGTTGATCCATTATTTACATCAGCAGTTATTGGGGTTTTTGGGTTGAACCCTCTCTTATCTCCTTCTTTCTTTCTGCTGAATACGCTGAAAAGGAATAAATGTCTTTCTTAAGTGGTTTTGACATTATGCGATGGTCCCGAGCCTGTGCGATGTCAGTTACTCGTTAAAGACCTTCAGGTAACTAAGACCCTACCTTCAGGTTACTAAACCTGAGTAGGCAAAATTTAGGACACCCACAGTTGAGCTAACAGAGAAGAAATAGGAGCATTGGATGCTTGGGTCCCTAAGTGCACACACCACCCCTATGAAAATATGAATGTTTTCTACAACTGTCATTTGGAGAGATTTTTGATTATGACATAAATATAAGCGGTACATTATTTTTGGTCCGATTTCGGCGAACATGTTAACAGATCAAAGTTAGCACATGTATCATTTTCATTTTCTATTTCAAGTTCATAGTTACCTACCGTTTTTGTGATAGAGCGCTTTCAAAGTACTGATATTTATAAATAAGACAGACGCACAGACAGATATCAAAAAAATGTGTTCAGGAGATCTTCAAACGTGAAAGTCCTGTGAAAACTCGATCTTGTAAATGAAAATTAAATAATTGATTTGACCAACCACGCTCTTATAGACGTCTTTCCTTGTCCCTCTCCCCCACCATTTGCCATCTCGAATACTTTTCCCCTCATTTCAGTGCATAAGAAAGTCACCGGTGGTTGGTATAATATTTTTGTGGATTAGACACTATTTGAAAAAAGTTTTTTGTAAAAATATATATTTCACACAATAAGTTTTTGTAAGAGCCATCTCATGTGAAGATTGTCCATACAGTAACATTAAATAAATAAAATAATAAAACACATAAGAACCAACATTTACTCTATATCTATATCTGCAAGAAGAAAATAACATTCGGGCTGGACAAGTGCACTATCGGTACCAAAGAATTTTTCCTCTCACAAAATATGAATATTAAAAAGTTAAGATGCCAGAAAACTACCGACATTGAAGCCATATAAAAATTCCGAGTCAGGATACTGTGTTGATTAACTTATCGGGTTTTAGAGTTAAGCCCTCATTCAACAGCTTCATGAGAAATAAAACAAATCAAACAAAATCGTGATAGAATTAAAGACTTGACACTATTTAAAATGTTATATTAAAAATGGTTACATATGCTTGGCTCCGAAGACTATGGGGAAGGAAAAGAAGTTAATTCTACTACAGAGGTGTTACAAAATTATGGATTATCCGTCCATTTAAATAGCCCAGAACAAGTGAGGTTTGGAAAGGGTTCAATGTGAGGTCTGACTTCTTCGTAGGTACAGCAGTGGAAAACCCCTCCGGTGGGATAGCCAGATTGGATGTTTCGGAACCAAGATCCGCAGCTAGCCGAACAGTTGGGCAACCAGGCATGGGTGTACTTCTCACTGTTGTGGAACAGGAACACGATGCAAGTGTTTTCGACAAGGTTCCGGAAGAGGGTCCACAGTACGAGGTGTTCTTGGCCCCATGTCCACCGAAGAAATAAATGCTTTTCCTCCCATGTCACCCCGCTCGAGACAAGGAGTTTTACACCATTCACCCTGGCCCACTCTCGTGCCCTTTCTGCAACACGCTTCCAGTTTCCCACATACACGGAATTCGCTATGAATGCATCCGTATACCCAATGATAGTTTTATGAGTAGGAAAGAGCAAGTCTTTTTCCCAGAGGAGAGGCCTAGAAAAGTCGTCTGTACCGTGAGGCTGTAAGTCCAGGTCCTTCTCCAGCAACGCTGCCCCTTGTATTTGATACGATACGTATTTTCCTAACTCTGGAAACATAGCGCCTTTGGCTAAAGTAACTAGACTCTTGTTAGTGCTATCTACTACATAAAATCCTAACTTATATTTAACTCCAAGATCTTTAGGCTGAGATGTATATACTCCTTTTGCTTCTTTCGTACAATGAGCATTAAAGATGTCAAAGTGAGCATCCTCTTCGTCTACGCCCTCTAGCAACATTTTCCGGACGGTCCTCCTTGAGCTAATCTCATCGTCTACTAGTTCTAGCACCCCATTCCGGCAGATGGCCGTCAAGACGATATGATGTTCCTGTTCGTCAAGGAAACAGGCGAGGTGTATGGTGTTCCCCTCTGACACTTCAAAAACCTGTTGTCCATCACTCATCACAACCTGGACGAGGATCCAGCGAAGGCCAACTTTTTCTAGATAGAGAGGCTGCTTCTTAGTCTGGGGAAGTGCATTCAATGCGAACATGCACTTCTCACACTGCACCTGCACCGCTCTCAACCAAACAAACACACTCATCTGCCAGAATACCCTCATCTTGTTAATTGTAAAACTCAACTAACAGAATTGAATGTTTTTAAGTCCTTTTAAATACTCCCTTGACCTTCAAATATTTTTGAATACAGAAATGACGCATTCCTCTTGATTACACTTGTCCAAACACTCTTCTATTCAGTGTTTTAAATAATGTTAAACATATTTTTATTTACCTGTAACATCATTGTTATCTCTAGCAACAAACACAGAATAAGGAGTTCTAGTGTGAGGTTTACTGTCACTTGTTTTGTGAAATCGTTCGTCAATCGTGAAAGTTGTTTGTTATTTGTCCATTTCCTCTCCCGACGACAAGATCCATACTAATTTCAATCATCTGTCCGAACTAAACGCACTTGGACATTTTTGCCACCTTAAATACGCTCTGGTTATTTGACAATATCTAAATTGAGTACCATAAAGTTTGTGACAACATGAACTCCAGTCATCCAGACCTTCCTCCTGTCAACACATTATGAAAGTATTAACAGTTACATTATGGGCGAGGGGAGGGGGGTTGCAGTTGAAAGTGAAATAAACTTTCAGTTTGGGACCACGTTGAAATAGGAGCCCTCTTCAGAAACAGTTGACTTTCTAAACTTGATTAATTGTTAACTTCAACTCCGGACAAAACTTTTAAATGAAACTGCCCATTAGATCCACTTCGCAGCGTCTTTTCTCTCCGATCCGGATTTACGTCCAAAGATCCAACAAGTAATTTACTTCCAAAGATCCAACAAGTAATTTAAAAAAAAAATCTAGACTGTTGCCGGGTTCTGTTCAACAATTCATTATCATTTTTATTTTTCGAAAGAAATAAAAAAAACAGTACTTTTTACCTGTCAATTGTAGAGTAATGATTGACGGTCGAATGTGCCTAAAAGCTGGCTGTACAAAATAAATGTGTGGGTGGACAGCTTCTGTGTTCCTTCATTAAATACAGCCACGCCCGGAATAACCTTCGAGAAAAATCCTTTCACTCCCCTTTCGCTCCTTTCGCTAATCCCCCGATTACACCCCATTGGACTGGTGGGCGCTGGTTTTATACTAAGCGATGGACCCGAGCCTGTACGATGCCAGTTACTCTAAACACCCCCTACCCTTGGTGAATAAAAAATGTAGGGTAGGCAAAATTTTGGACTACCACTGTAGGGTTGGGCTCAAGTCCACCAGAGCAACGAAAGAGCGCTCTGGTAGTAGGCGATATGACCTCGAAGTTAAAGCCCAAGAGTCACAATAACAAACCAACTTCAGAAAATTTATTAAGTAAACTGGACCTCCCTGGTGGGATAACTAGAAATGTAAACCATGCTGATATTTGTTTGTGGCCGTGTGAACTAGAGCGTAGGGCTTTGTTGGTTGCATGGACTCACCGTGGGCGCGGGTTCGAATCCCGTTCAAAGGAGAGTTTTATTTCATAGATAAAACTTCTCTCCCGGGGCTATAGATGTTTGTGATACAACCCAGGTAATGTGCCCCCTCTGGTGCCAAACTAAAAACAGGCATCACCTCCCGCCCTCTAACAGCCAAAAAAAATTAATTTTCCACTAGGTGATGTTAAAAAAACATTATGTTGTGATGTAAAAAATTGTCACACATTAAGATTATTAAAATATTATAATATCAATTATTATTATGTATAAAAACAGCTGTTAGGAGTGAAGTAACTTGATTAGTGAATAAATATACAAAAGTGGACTAGTCGTATTTTGTTTTAAAGCGAAATGTGAACAAACAATGAATGGGGCACAAATGACGACGATCAGCTCTTTCAAATAGTCAGTAAACAGTCTAAGTTGTGTTGTGGAAGTGGACCGTCTAGAGAGAAAAATGTTTTTAGGATTAAGATGTAGTGAACCATGTGGAATGAAATAAAAGTGAAATAGATGCGCAAAATACATTTATTTATTTATACGTTTATATGCCCAGAATAACATTGATTTAAAGAATGGCCACAATATTTAAAAGAAAAGAGACTAAAATAGATGTAGAAATTAGGAAAACAATATGGCATCTCAATTTTATATTTAGAAGAAATCCAAATGAAAAATTTGTTAATTGAAATTTTTTTAAATACGTTCACTTTCTTCAAAATTGCACGTCTTGAACTCTCGATATTTTTTTAGGACCCTTTTCGGAAATTACTGTAGAAATCAAAATTTAGTAGAAGACCAGATAACATTTTCTATACGAAATGTGGTAATTTTATTATTTAATTATATTTGAGTAATTATTCTTTTTGTTAATTTTAATATTATTTTAATTTTAATTTTTATTTTACATAATTTTCTTTATCACAATATATATTTGTTTATGAAGGCCCACTTCACATTTCAATATTATATTTTGTAATAAATCTTTCAAAAATAGTTTGTTATATAAGAGTTAGTTTAGGAATATTGATTTTATTTCTTTTATTTATATAGATGTAGTTGGTACATTTTAGTACTATATTTTAAGGCTGCTTTTAAAAGAACTTTTTTTTTTTTGATGTATTAATAATTTTTTGTTTATAATTAACTAATACTCAATATTTTTAGACATAATAATAATATGTAGTACCTATTAATTAATATTTAGTAGTGGAAAAGCTATAATTTAATGTCATTTTTGTTTTTAGTGGAGGCGACGGTTGGCTATGGACGCTATCGCTGAGATGAAGATTGATCAAAATGGATGTGTTTTAGCGAAGGATTTTTCTGATGACGGGGCAAGGGAGGTGTTTATGAGATTGATAAAAATAAAGTGAAACAGTATTTTTTAAGTTTCGTTTTATTCTCTATTTTGTTAGGCGCTCGAATAGAACAATTAAATATGCGGTTAGTTGCATGTTTTGTAAAACACGAAGTCGCCAATAATCGAATTGTACAGATGCATAGATCCATAGTTGCAGAAGTAGCTGTGATGGACAATGGATAGGTAACTAGCCTTCAATATCATCCAAGTTCCAACAATTGATAGTTCCCAAGATAATGAGGTGTTACAGAACTTTTGGTTAGCCTTCTCAAGTTTTCATATCTGACCCAGTTTACACAACAGTTACTGAACACAGCCACACAACCCAACCCAGCAAGAGCTCCAATTCACTTCTCAATATTCAAGATGAATTCCAGATGATGTTATCTATAAATAATAAATAAAAATATTTTCGTTGAATCACTGGCCATTTACTTCTTCAGAATGAATTAATCAATTAACTTGTCGCACCCCCCCCCCCAAAAAAAAAAAAAAAAAAAAAACAGTCACCCATCAATTTGCAATAATATTCAACAGTTCTTGTGTGTCAACAGTGTGTCAATAAATGCATCACATCGGCAGTTATTAGCGTTTTTGAATTGAGTCCCCTGATACCACCCTTGACTTCAAATATGAAATTTCATGTCGATACATTCATTGTATCGGCAGTTATTGGGGTTTTTGAGTTAACCCTCTGATTTCCCCTTCACTTCTGCCAATTCCGCTGAAAATTGATGTCGTCCTCGTGAGATTTTGAATTCATATATGAAATATTGTGTCGATGCATTCATTACAACGTTAGTTATTAAAGTTTTTCAGTTAATGTCACCCCTATTCCCCCCCCCCCCCCCCCCTCCTCCCCTTTGGCCGATTTTGCGGAGAATTGACAAGTATTTTCCTTGTGAGGTTCTAGTAACACATAAAATTTCTAGTTAATACACTCATCCGATCGAAACCGGTACAGTTTATACATTTTCATTGAATTAGACAATAAAGTTAAATAAGTTTTCTTTAAAATTATTTTATTAGCTTTGAACTAAATCGACACAGCTCGCAGAAATGTATTCGGACTGCCTAATTTGAATCAAATCGGACAACATGGATACATAATATGACATAGCTTTCTACAAGAAATTTAGATAGATAATACATGTGTATTATGACTATGATGATGGATAGACTTTGAAAACCGGTTCTGAAGGTAAATAAAGCGTGAGGAGGCATGTTCTTGATTTCCCTGAAATGTCTTTATTATAATAAAAAAAAACATTTTCATTTTCGACTCTCATAAGAAAAAATGAGGTCCATCCTAAACTACTATAAAAAATTTCCAATTTACCTTAAATTTTCGTTAACTCACTGAAGTACTTTACTAAGTGACTTAAGCCCTTATAATTATAACATGGGTCTAATTAGAATATGTCATTTTTAAAGCATCTTCTTCAAATCGCATGAATTTTCTATTTTTTTTAAATGGAAGCTTTAAAATGTTATGGACTATCAGCTTTCATTACAGTTCAATTTTTTTTAATTGACAAACACCTTCCAGAAAAGGTTCACATAAGTAAGATGGACCGTGGAAAATGATATCATTTTCCGTTTTTCCTGAATCTAAATTATATTATTATTGTATTAACTCCTTGCTATAAAGTTTACGACTTACGAATAGTAAACCATCACAATAAATTGTAATCAAATCATCTATCTGAAGAAATTATTGAGTCCATAACAAGAAAAATAAACAAGTATTTTCAATTTAATTAACTTCAAGAAAAAAAATTGGATACATACGACATAGTTTTCTAAAAAAAACAATGAATACATAAATTGACAAAGTTTTCCACAAGAAAATTGGATATATAATACATATGAATTATAGCTAAGGTCATGAACATGAGGTCACGAGACTAGTTGTGTTGCCAGAGTAAATATTAAACGGCATAATAGAAGTTGGTTACATTGTAAAATTCAACTTCTTGGGCATGTTTTTCATCTTTTGTACTAAATGTTCTAAAAACATGAAAATGATTTTTTTTTTTTTTTATGTGTAAACACTTAGCCAAGTCAAGTCTCCTTGATGTGAATTCGTAAGTGTGTGTGTGTTTGTCGGACGGTTGTGCTCTCACACACACAACTACACACTTCATTATCTGTGATGTCAGCAGTTTTTGATCATATTTACCGTTGTAGTGTATTTATCTAAAATATCAATATTACGAACTATAAAATGATTTTTCGGTAAGAAACATTTCGGTTAGGTTAGGTTAGGTTTTATGACTCATGCCCGGGCTTTAACTACGAGCTCATATCGCCTACTACCAGAGCGCTCTTTCGTCACTCTGGTGGACATGAGCCCGACTCTACTGTGGGAGTCCTAAATTTTGCCTACCCTAAATTTTTATTCATCTAGGGTAGGGGTCTTTAACGAGTACCTGACATTGTACAGGCTCGGGACCATCGCTTAACGTCCCATCCGAAGGACGGCGTGCTTAAGTTTATTTTACCTCCCAGATAAAATAAACTAAGGGCCTCGGTCGGGCTACGAACCCACAACCTTGAGCTCAGAAGTCAAGCACGCATACCACTGAGCTACCGGCGCCCTCTGAAACATTTAGGTTAAGATGCTTCGATAGCTTAAATTTGTCACAATAAATAAAATTTGTGGTAAAAGAAAATAATAAAGCAGTGTAAATCTAAAAAAAATATAATATATAATATTTCAATATATTATTATATGATATATTATAATATTGTTAATAACATATAGGTAGGAATAATATTTTTTTACCCATTTACAGATACCGAACAGCTTATTTCATTTTTAAATGAATAACTTAATCTACAAATGAATACTAATTGAAGCATTTCAACAACAAATTCGAGAACTACCAGCGACACTGACATCCACAGCTTAGCGCCCCAGCAGCTGCGAAGTCAGCTGTAAATCATAGCTTATATATACGCTCCTTTCCCCCCACCATTCAGTCTGTAATTAGACATCCTCCATGTAACATCTCTTGTACCATCTAAATAAGTGTTAACTGTCAAATAAAGTTTTTAAAAAGTTCTTTTGTGAAGTGTAAGATTTAATTGACGCTTTATTCTCGCGGTATTTAGAGGCACTACAATCACAGTTGTATATATCTTATTTTAGCTACCACAAACCAATAATTTCATGTATAAAAGAAATTAAAGTAAATTTGAAAGTTTAATTCCTCAAACTACTTTCTTTATTGTAGTAGCACTATAAAACAAATTTTAATTTAAATCAGTGCACGACAGCTAGTTATGAAACTATAGCAGATGCTTGCACATCAATTCTCGTGAGTACCGCGTCACTCACACATTACTTTTTATTTTAAAAGTACCTTATGTTCTCATCAAAATGGACCATAGGGAAGGCGTTCAAAGAGGAGACACACAAAAAGCTCGGCGCCACAAAACTCCAAGTGTTTCACAATATCTCTGCAGAAAGTGTTATGTACGCGTAGCAATAGAGGTAAGTGCTTGAACCCTCAAAGTCCATAAACATTTAAAGTTCAATATCCTCGACAAATTTTGGGACTTACTCTAATGTCAAAATTAAAGAAATTAGTATTGTATCTGTTATGAGGACGATAGGGGAATATTGGAGATTTGAGAGGATTATCCATCAGTAATAATTAATATTCCTACATGGTTCAGATATTAGGAAACCGTTAATTAGAAATTGATTGCCTACCCTTTGAAATTGATTTTCTGGAACTCTAATGAGGTAGGAATGTTAATTATCCTCACTCAAAGATGGTCTCTGTAATTGGAATTGGTACATTGAAAACTGAAGAATGGCATCATAGCATAGATGTGGAAGATGTAGGGCACAAATAGACCGACCAAAAGGCCCCTAAAAGATGTAGAAAAAAGTTGTCGGTGAATCACCGGCAAAGTACTTCCCCAGAAAGAATAATAAATCAACTTTTTGCTCCCTAATATTCAATAGTTGACTTACATAATGTCTCCTAAATCCTGTTACTATATTTTGTGTCGGCAGTTATTTACATCGGCAGTTATTAGCGTTTTTGAATTGAGCCTTTTCCTTTTTTCCAAATTCTTTTCGGCCGATATAACTAAATTTTTCAGGTTATGATCTGTTCTTATTGCGTTTTGACTTGAATTTCATCTTGGTACGTTCATTACATCTGAAATTATTGGAATAAAAAATAGAATATATAGAATTTCTTTTTGAGTTAAGCCCCCCCCCCCCCCCCCCCCCACTCTGACCCCCCTACATTGCTGATTTCGCTGAAAACTAATAAGTGTCGTCCTAATGAAGTTTTGACTTCACATATTCAATTACATTCATTCTACCAGGAGTTATTATTATCTTATTCAAAGACAGGCAGACATTTTGTTTTTCATATTAGGAATCTGGAGGTCAAACATGGGGAAAACATGAAATTCCGTTGAAAACTTCGCATCGAATTTTTGAGCTTTAGTATGAGGAAGAATTGTCATCGTGCAAAAATCCAAGATAGATTTTTTTCCGGAATTTTACGTTTCAATATCCTCCCTGTACGTGTTTTGACCATTTCCGCGATGATGAGATTAACATTCTGAGCGCTCTAACGCCTTCAACATGATTTTGAACATACAATTCTCCATTTAACCCTAATATGAGAAAAATTAAATAAAAAATAACAATATCCATGTTGTCCAGGGTTACTTCCCTGTGGACTTATCCTGCTGAACCCGTCCATTATTTATAAGCAAGCCACTCAACCACCAGCCAGTCTTCCATCTCTCTATTTTTACAAACTCAACCCTTCCAAATTTGCATAAATCATTAGATTAACTGTTTAATCTTTTTTTTCTGTCTTCTTTTTGAAATTCAAATTTTTCTGAAATAAAACACGACTTTATTTAGTGTAGTTCTGTTGTCATTGTTAATCACATTCACACATCTGAGCTTTAATAATTCCAGAAGCCTCACGAAAAAGGTGTGATTTCTTCTTACGTATAGTATAAGGACGTATTGTATTTGTGCAAAAAATCCGAGATCGAATTATCAACACATTTCATCACATTCACATTTCAAGTTCGCCGAAGAGCTTTTGACCATTTTCGCAATGATTTCTGCTCTTATGTCACTCTGGTGGTCATAAGCCCGACTTTACTATGGGAGTCCTAAATTTTGCCTATCCTAAATTTTTATTCATCTCAGGATAGGGGTCTTTAACGCGTACCTGACATCGTACAGGCTCGGGACCATTGCTTAACGTCCCATCCGAAGGACTACCTTCCAGATAAAATAAACTAAGGGCCTCGGCCGGGCTTCGATCCCACAAATTTGAGCTCATTAAGCAGGCACACATACCACTGAGCTACCGGCGCCCTCTCTCTCTTTATTTATATATGTGGTGGGAACATTGTGAGCTCTCTAACTCAGGAACAACTGTAGCTATGGACTTGAAATTTGAGATGAACAAGTCACATGTGCTAACTTAGATCTGATTAAATTTGACTGCTAATTAAGCCCATTTTACTTCGTAGTACAGTTTACAATATGCCGCATATATTTATGAATTAATCAAAAATCTTTACAAATAAAAATTGTAGACAATACTAAAATACGCATTTTACATGTAACATTTTTTTTTTCCGAAGGGCGCGAAGGGAGATACTTACTGAAATAGGTCTCAAAATGTCGTCTCAAAACCCTTTTTTTTAAAGTCGTTTGCTCAATATACACGAAAACAGTTAGCTCTCTCGAAAATGTGTACTCACAAAAAATGTTCCTTAATAAAAGAAGGGCAATGTAACTACTTCCCCAGGTCGAATTAACACCTAAGTTTTCGCACTAACGCCGAAACCAATCAACCTATTTTTTGTTGATACCTTCATTACATAGACTGTTATTAAAAAAAAAAAAAAAAATTGTTTGGCTTTAACACACGAAGGTATTTTAGTTATGTGTTTATTTTATTACTAGCAGTTATACCCGGCGTTGCCCGGGGAACTTTGACTTCTCCTAATATCTCTCGGTCGAATCCATTTCAATTCTTCAATAGTACATTCATGATGTTATAATTTTCAATTATTCATATGGAATAACGCTTATAGTCCTTCAACGGCAGACATCCCAGCTAGTAAGTTTTTAGGACCCCTGGGCACCATGGCTAGTACGCGCCATTCAACGGCGGAAACCACAGCTAGTGAATACTTAGCATCAGTGGACGTCCTAGCCAGTGCGTACTTGAGAACGCTTGCCAGGTTGATTAAAACATAGACTTCAACCATCCTGGAGCTAAAACTAATTTATTCAAAAAGATTTCTCATTAATCGTTGCAATGGTTTTCGAGTTACAAAGATTGCGTGAGTGGATGCTGGGATGGACCAGGGGTTGATTAAAAAATAGACCTTAACCTTCCGGTTGATAAAACTTATCTATTCAAAAAGATTCCTCATTAATCATTGCAGTAGTTTTTGAGTTATAAAGATTGCGTGGGTGGATGCTAAGATGGAGCAGATATTGAGGTACTAATACGCCTATAACCTTCCACAGACGATGACGAACAAATTTAAAAAAAAATTTAATCAAATCCATGAAGCCGTTCGTGAGTTATAGCGGTACAACGCACAGACATTTTCAGCTGTATATATATGATTATTATTTGTATTATTAAGATTTATACTTACTTTTACGTTAATTAAATTTTACAGCTAAACTGTTCTGTGTGTCGTTAGCAAATATTTGTAGTGCCAACTTCGACTGTCCAAAAATGGCCATAGTCTAAGTGTTTTTTTTTGTTTTTTTCGTTTTTTCTTTGTAAAATTTCTCGGTATGATTTTGTATTCTTCTTATTTTCAATAAAAACAATTATATTTCAGACAGTTATTAGAGGTTTTGATTTGAACGCCCCATTCCCTTTGGTCGATTTGAAATCCACTAATCAATCCTCTATAATTTTTTTTTATTTTTTATTTTTTTATTAAAAACATGAAATTCCGGTGATTTTTTGACCGACTACATAACTTTCTCTATACATCATATAGCTAGGGAAGTAAAAAACAAAAACGCTCCTCCTTCTCTTTTGTAACACGAAGAAAACCTCTCTTGTTTTATCTTTGAAAAATAATGCTGAAGATATGCATTGGTAGGGGACGTAAGGGGTCCTCTGAAAGCGTCATGGTAACGAGAGCTTTTCCATCGAACATGTAGAAAATAAAAGGAAATAATGTAAGTAGGGTACCCTTTTAGGGCACAGGGCTGTGATAAAGTATCACCTTGTCTCCTAGGAAAGAGAACATTCCATGTCGTTATATATAACACATTTAGTGGAAAGCTCTGTAATAATACATATATTTTCAATATAGATAGAGGTATGCGTGCTTGCTTTCTGAGCTCAAGATCACAGGTTCGAAAATTTTTTATATAATCTGGACTAGAGAGTAGGGCTTAGAT
This sequence comes from Aradus depressus, assembly GCA_963662175.1. Lineage (NCBI taxonomy): Eukaryota > Metazoa > Arthropoda > Insecta > Hemiptera > Aradidae > Aradus > Aradus depressus. The sequence continues at coordinate 50,964,680 of OY759216.1, read as the reverse complement.
TGCATGGACTCACCACTGTCGCGGGTTCGAATCCCATCTGGGTTTTTTTTATTCACAGGTAAAACTTGTTTCGGGTCCATGGATGTTTGTAAATAACCCCCCGGTAATGTAGCCCGCCCCTGCGGTGCCAAAATAAAAATGGGCTACACATCCCCCACCCATTATCAGCCCAAAGGAAAAAATTTCCATAAGGGTGTTGTTAAAAAAAAAAAAAATATACATAATCCACTCTGATATGATAGAAAAAAATGTCTGTCTTTATTAACAGCGAGGATGAGAAGGGAGGGGAAGTGTGGTGGGGGAGAGTATGCTTTTTATTAAATGTCCGGATATCGCATGTAATCAGCTTCAGGTAAACTAATATAATGCAAAGTTACTCGTGCAAAGCTATAATTTTCCAAAACTTTCATATATAGACGAGGGCGCTGGTAAATCGCAGGTAGCGTGAATAGTATTCTGAGCTCAAGATCGTGGGTTCGAAACCCGGCCGAGGCCTATAGGTTTATTTATTTGGGAGATAAAAAAACCTTGAGTATGCCGTCCTTCGAAGCAAAGGCCCTCGTCTCCTTGTTATAGACCCCTGCTATAAATAAGTAAACCTAGGTGGGCAAAATTTACGGTTCCCATAGTAGAGTCAGGCTCATGTCCACCAGTACGACGATAGAGCGCTCTGGAAGTAGGCGATACGACCTAGTTATAATATGAAGATGGCTGATGTAGTGAGTAGTGATTATTTCACAGGTTGTAAAACAAAATATAGTCTTACAGATTTTATTTATATTTGCTAGCCGGCTTTCAAGGTTGCCCTCCTTATCAGGCAGTCTACAAAAAAACCATCACTAAGCAACAAAGAAACAGGTTTTGTTGGTTACAGTCCATAAAATATAATGGGATTAAAGAGTTAAATAAATATAAGTACAATAAATGAATAAAAAGTAACAAAATGAAATGAATATAAAGATTTTAAAAATAAACATACCCGATAAAATAATTTTGAAATTAATATAAATAAAATTAAATTTTTTCTTTAAAAATGCCAAAAAAATCTAAAAACTAACAACATTAACAATTTAAAATTTCATGGATGGGGACAGATATGTTATTCCTGTCCCCCATCTGAGTCACAAGTAGGAGAACGGAGTATGTGAGACATATAGGATATGACCTAATTGTTAAAGCCCGGGCATGAGTTACAATAACTAACTCTAATATAGACTTTCCTCATGACCTTCCAAAAACATAGGCAATCATCAACCTGTTTCATTGAGCTGTTAGGCGCCTGAAGGACCATAACTCGTTATGAGGCTAGCCTTTGGAAAGATACAACAGCTGCCATTAGCTCAGTTTTCATTTGAGGCGGCTGTAAAACATGGAGGCTAACAGAAAGAAAGGAGACCAAGAGAGGAAATCATCACTTTGAAGGAACAGGGGGGGCGTTTTAAAAATTTAGGAGGGCTTAAGTTGGATGTGAAAACCAACCAACGGGGCTCTTAAGGGTCCATCCGCTGTACAAACATTCTGGTTAATTTCAGGATTCCGTTTTGGAAGTAACTCTTTTTAGACCGGGTCCCAGATCCCAGACGTGAAGGTAACATGATACTTCGGGTTTCGTAGGTTACAAGGTCAAACAAAAAATCCTATCTTATAGAAATATAAGATGCTGTATTCTCACTGTTTTATTGCCGACCTTGTTTCTTTAGACACCATACTATACGGGTGATGTGCCACTGATGGTGACGCAGTTTCTGTTCTGACGCAGTAGGATGACAATGTCTTTTATTTTTATGAGTAACCTCGCCCCGCAGCATCTCAGGATCACGTATGAAAAAACCGTATTTTCCCTATACTCCAGAGACCTAAATTCTGTCTATCCTGGTTTCATTACCTCGGATAAGTGGTCTTATCGAGGAACTTTGTTTAATATCCTGTTCAAAGGATGGCGTGCTCAAGGTACCTCCAAGATAAGCAACTTAACCCTCTAATGGTAAGGTGGGGTCTATTGGACCCGAATCGGAATTTTCGCCCATTTTCAGCTTGAATTCAATCATTTTAAATATTTTAAGGTTAAAAAAACAACAAACAACTCCAAAATTATTTATTAAACAATAGGTAGGTAATAATTATTCAGTCTTAGTACGAAAAAAGAAATAAAGAAAGAAAGTAAACCTATTAGAGGTCGGATCTGCATCACATCTGTCGGATCTATAAACCAAGTGTCAAGTGTCATTTTGTAAATATCTTTCAATTTCCTCATTTCTATGTTGAACTATTTTCTCCACTAATTCATCATTTATAAATAGCCGATCATCGGTGACTCCACGGGCTTCACCCTTAGGACCTGGCAAATGGCTGATTATATGTCTTTGAGGGACTTTAACGTACTTCGAAATCAGGGGTCTATCTGTAAAAATTGTTTCTTCATCTTTGCCTACCACGAAAGTTCTTGTGTGGTGTTAGATGGGCTACATTCGTCGGCATCCTCATTCTCGGAAACAACTTCATGAAGGTGATCATCCAGCTCTTCGCCGGATTCTGCCTGCTGACGCGATAATTCTTTCAGTATTTCTTCAGCCGTCCAAAATAAATCCTCAGACGCCATGATAAAATATCTGAAAATATTTTATACAAATTAATTATGAGACGCTAACGGTAAGGTGAGGTCGCTTAGACCCCATTCAGCATTACATTCGTCAAAATAGCAAAAAAATCACCAAAAACATTCTAAAAATATTTAACTTAAAAGGTAAGGTGGGGTCCCAAGGGACCCAAAATAAAAGTTGACTTATAACAATAGCTATAAATAAGGGCAGTTCACTCACCTCTGCCATGTGAACTCGACGTCCGCTAGAGGAAGACTTATTGAGAGGTTACCTGACGTCACATGGCGTTAAGTCCATGTGGTGAGGAGCAACCGAGAAAATACAGCGCTTGGGGTCCTTTAGACTCCGACCTTACCGTTTGAGGATTGAGTCTCGGCCTTGACCCAAGATCTAGAGTGAGTAGGCAAGCTACTTCTGAGTTACCGGTTGATTTCGTTCTGGTCTCTAGGTCCATTTCATTCAGAGACTAAACCATCTTACATAAAAACTTCCAATTGCAGGTAGAAAATACTATCTCTCAACATTCATATACAGTGATATTTAGAAAACAAAAATGCACTCTAGTCCCAAAATTTCAATCCATAAGTGACAATGACCGCCGAAGCTGCATATAATTAGCGGATTTACTCGGTAGATATTCACTTTTTTTAAAATGGAAAACGTCTTTATTCAACCTTTGATAAAAATATAATTACCCTTCCGTCTTCCTTAGCAATCATATTCCTTCCAAATGACTACTGAGCTCAAGATCGCGGATTCGAAACCTGACCGAGGCCATTAGATTTTTCATCTGAGAAGTAAAAGAAACCTTGAATACGCCATCCTTAGAAAAGCTGTACGATGTCAAGTACCCAAGACCCTTTACTCAAGGTAAATAAACCTGGGTAAGCAAAATTTAGTAGGCGATATGACCTTGTAGTTAAAGCCTGGGCATGAGTCACAATAACTAACGATAATGTAAGAATTTGAATGGCATCCCAATCAATACGTCATAGATACGTCAAATAATCATAAAATCAAAGCAGGGGGGGGGGGGGGGGGAATCTTCTGCTTAAATCCTATTTTAAACTTCCTAAAGACAATAATCATTATAGGTTGTAATCCGCCACAAATTGACAATAATCATTATAGGTTGTAATCCGCCACAAATTGACAATAATCATTATAGGTTGTAATCCGCCACAAATTGACAATAATCATTATAGGTTGTAATCCGCCACAAATTGCCAATGTTATTATTCCTCCCGCGAAGTTATGTAATCGGTCAAAAATTTCATGAGGAGTTTTCAACGGAATTTCATGATTTTTCCGACCTCCATTTTACAAATATGAACAAAAAATATTCTACCTAACTGTGAACACGATAACTCCCGATAGAATGAATAAATCAACACGAAATTTTACAAGTGAATCCAAAACTCTTTAACAACGACACCTACATGTTCAGCCAAGTCAGTCAAAGGGAATTGGGGCTTAGAGGAGGCTTAACTCAAAAAACCAATAACTATCGATGTAATGAATGTATCGACATGAAATTCCAAATTTAAAGTGAAAACACAATCTGTCAAATTTCAGCGGCATCGGAAGAAGGGAAGGGGGGTTGAGGGGAGGGAGCTAAATTCAAAAACCCTAATAACTGCCAATGTAATGAAGTTATCGACACAACATTTAGTGTGAGGATTTAGGAGACCATATGTAAGTCAACTAAAAAATGTTAGACAAAACGGTCGACTGTTTTTTGGGAGAAGTTAATTGATTAATTCGTTCTGGGGAAGTACATTGCCGGTGAATCACCGATGGTTTTTGGTTTGTCGTTTGAGTTTTTGTTTCTGCCCCACACCAAAAAAGTTTGCCCAACCCTGGCCTAAAGTAAATTATTAAATTAAACAATTAATTCTTGCTTTCAGTAGTCCTTCCTCTAAAGGCAAAGAACTTTAAATAGGAAGTTTTCATTGTTTTGTTGTACATTGAACGTCAAATCCATTACAAAATTTTGATATGATGTCAAAAATTTGTTAGATAGAAAGACTTGACAGGACGTCATACATCACCGAAGTTTCCCCACGAAGAAATTGGGTCGAACTTCCTCCAACAAGAACCTCGACACCCTGCTCCCCCCACATTCATGCTTTCAGTGGATTTCTATAAGAAACCTGATTATGCTCTCTCCTGGTAAAGCCCACAGACATTATCACCACATTTCTATCAAACATGCTCCCTTCAAATTGATTGGGATGCCGATCAAATTCTTATTTTATAGTTAATTATATTGACTCATGCTCGGGCTTTAATTACGATATCATATCACCTACTATCAGAGCGCTCTATTGTCGTTCTGATGCACATTAGACCGACTCTGCAGTGAGAGTCCTAACTTTGCCTACCCTGGTTTATTTACCATCGCTGTATCATCGTTTACCGTCCCAACCGTAGGACGGCGTACTCAACCTCCAAAGAAAAAAACCTAAGGGCATCGGCCGGAATTCGTACCCTTGATTTTACTTTGTATGTACTGTCAGAACTTATGATATTCCCAAAAACATACAGGCAGACTTTTTTTTTCTCCTTTTTGGATTTAAGAAATATAAAATTATGGCGAATTTTCCGATCTGTATCAATAAAGTGGAAAAACTAATGAAAGACTATATATAATTTCTACAGGAAATGTTGTAATTTTATTATTTATTTGTTTATTTTAATATTAATTTAATTTTATTATTTCCATTATATTCATATTTTTTTCATTATCACATTACAATTAACTCCTTGCGTTGGGATGTCGGGAGTACAAACTGTGAATAAAATGCATGACGAATGGCAGGTGATATTTTCTAGATGAATTGCCGTGAAGAGCTTCACTTGCGGTATTTCAAATTTCCTTTCATCCATGGATGATCATTAAAGTGAAACCACTGGAACAGATCCTAGACGTAGGTTTGTCATCAGGTAAACCACACGGACTCCGTTCAATTTCTCTCTATTTTCCACCCCATTATAAAAGTCTAGACGGCTGTACCTGATTGACTGCATCCTGGCACACGTCTGATCTCTGGAACATTTGACATCATCCTGCTGTCCTATGAGAACCATACTCTTCACCTGGTGGCTGCGGTCTCTTCGCACCGGATCAACTTCAACTCATTAAATAGACTCGAGATAAGCCCACTTAAAATTCACAACCTTCCTTGCCTTGACTCCCAAACCCAATTTGTATCTTTTCCCAGCCCCCCTCCCCACCCCCTCCCCACCCCTCGTCCTTTTCATTCTAATTGTTTTACGTGGGAGGAGAGGGCAGCCTTCCTATTTAGCCCCAGCACTGGCACAAAGATAGAATTACATCCCTTAAAATCCACTTTGAGGCGCTTACTCCCCGGAACCATTGTCTTTTCCCCTGTCTTCCAACAGGGAGAGGATTACTCTAAGAACAGGAAACGATTTGTAACGCTCGATTTCGTCTAATAGTTTTCCCTTTGATTTCCTTATTTTTCAATTACAAAGAAAACAATTTTACAAACAATTTACAAAGTCAAGACTCTTTACAAACAGAAAAAAAAACAAGTGAATTCAGATATTTATTTCAATTACACTTTATACATGTAAATGATGACAATAAATTCGTCGGTGAATCACCGGTAATGTACTTTACAGCATGATTTAACCAATTAATTTTTCGCTCCCCTTCCAAAACAAATTGACCGTTTGCGCTAATATTCAATACTTGACATACATATAGACTCCTAAATCCTCACACTAAATTTTGTGCAGAAAAATTCATTACATCGATAGTTGTGAGGGTTTTTGAATTGAGGGGAGGGGGCCTCTATACCCCTTTTTCCCTAGCCCAATATTTCTGAACTTTGACAGGTTATGTCCTCATTGGGTTTTGACTTCAAATATGAGATTTCATGTCGATACATTCATTACATCGGCAGTTATTGGGTTTTTTTGAGTTGATCCCCCTCTTACTTTCTACCGATTCCACTGAAAATTAATACGTGTTGTCCTGGTTACACGTGTAAAATTTCGTGTCGATACATTCATTCCAACGGGAGTTATCGTTGTTCACAGACACACACAATCACATTCGGAATCTAATGGTCGGAAAACATGAAATTCTGTTCAATACTCTGCATCGAATTCCTGACCGCATACATAAATTCCCTTATATTTCCTAATACTAGGGAATATAAATCAAATCTATCTATCAAACCATTTACAACATCCAGGGTTAAGTAAAAAAAACGTTCAGGGTTAGTAGAAGAAATGTCAACTAGAAGCCAGAAATATAAAGGAATCCCAAAGAGACTATGCTTTTTCGTCCAATACCGAAAGTTAGGAATTATGAATGTTGAAGGCTATTATCAACTATTAGCAGGGGGTCCATGCCATGCCGAATGCCAAGCGATCTAGGGATTATTTCGGATCATGAGGCAGCTATGTAGATGGGATGGACGGCACACATGCACATTCCGTCCAGTCGAATGAGGGACAGGCATGGCCCTCTCAGATCTCATTCATCTCTCTCAGTTCACATTCACATTAAAATTACCTTTTGAACATTAAATTTATTCTTGTTACTTTCATTTTCACAAATCATGTCATTTTTGTCAAACCCACTGAAATTAGGCCGGTAAATCAACGGCTATGTACTTCCCCAGCACGAATTAATCAATTACGTTCTCTTTATATTTGATTTACGTAGTGGCTTCTGAATCCAGATACTAAATTTTCTGTCGATACTTTCATTACATCGGCAGTTATTAGGGTATTCTCTGATCCACTCTCCCCTTCCGCTGAAATTTAATAGTTTTCGTCCTTATAGGGTTCTTTATCAATTTATAAACAAAATTTTGTGTCAATAAATTTATTACAAAGGCAGTTACTAGAATTTTGTTGTTAAGTCTCCCCCTAATCCTCCCTCTCCTTTGACCGATTTAGCTGAAAATCAATAGGTGTTGTCCTTAGAGGGTTCTGGATACATAAATAAAATTCGTATAGCTGGGTAAGTACAAAAAAAAAAAAAAAAAAGGCGTAGTCAAGGTCCACGCCGTAGATTTTCCGTGAAAACGTCGGGATAAAATCATAACAAGTGTTTTTTCATTTTCTTTTCGATGCTGCCGTGGCTCTTGCATTTGCTCGGCACTAGACTTTTTAGGTTTTTTAAATTCCTTTTGATGCGAGCTTTCCTCTGATTTGCATTTTCTATAATTCCGCGCATATTTACGATTCATATGAGACGACATCTTTAATTTTTTTACAATTTTCAATTTAATACCGATTTTACATAGGTATATTTCGGCGAATATTTTTATTGTTTCACTTTGAGCCTTAATAATTCTCCTCAATCTCTTTAAAATGACAACCGAATCAACGTTCTATCTAAACGCGTTACCACGCTAAGCTGATTTCTAATTTTACACAACGCTAATCGCAACAATCATCCGCCGGCGCCCTCACAAGCCCGAAAACGTCACAGGTAAAACAAACACTGCACAACAAACACGTACAGACATGCTCTATCCATTGTGACCTCAACCGTTGTAATCGCATTATTAGTCTCGTAGTTATTAGCGATTAAAATCTGACGTTATTTTGTAACACAGTGCGGGAAGTATGGCAACGCTGCACTGCTGTCTGGCGTCAAGCAACTTGTTACATAAATATATAAAAAAATATTTTATTCTTTTTTATAGCATCAGGGGATCAGAAAACTTGAAATTACGCTAATAATACAACTTCGAATTTCAGACCGATTACATAACTTCTCCCTATACTTTGTGTAAGCAAAATGAAATGAGATTTGTACTAGGAACTAGGGATTGGCTGGTTCGTAGCACGTTAAGTCCCAGCAGCCAGTCTACGTGAGATGGATGCCGACCTGCAATTACATTATATAACAAAGGTTGGTTGTTACGAGTAGAGGGGAGACCAGGGTACAAAGCGACATAGCATGGAAACAGACAGACAAAGCAAGACGACCCAGTAAGACAATACCCAGACAATTAAGATGGAGGAGGGCGCCCTCTAGATCATTTTAAACTCATATCTATTCAAAGTGTTACCATACATTGTACTAATTCAATTTACAATTTTCACTTATCATTGCATGGAGAAGAGGCAACGGTTTTATTTGAAAAGGGGAAGGAGATACTAAATATTCATTTGAGATCAAAGAGATCATATTGTCACTAGGAATGTTAGCTATTCAACCAAAGAACACAGCTCCTGGAAATCAAAGGATACAATATGCAACCATTCCATTAGCTTTGTGGTGAAGAAAACATCTCCACTATATATTGTGACACAAAATATCAAATGAGGAGGTTCAGAGGTAGCATGCTTGCCAACTGAGCTCAAGATCACTGTTTCGAATCCCGGCCGAAAACTTTAGGTTTTTTATGTAAGAGATAAAAAAACCTTTGGATGGGACGCTAAGCGATGGTCATACCCTAGGTGAATACAAATTTCGGATAGGCAAAATTTAGAACTGCCATTGTCAGTATGAAATGTATTTGAGAGGGGAGAGGTGCGACTTTGAAATTTTCAATATATACTTAAGCCTAGAAATAGTGGTCTCAATTATCGTCCGATTTCGGTCTATTTAGATTCAGAGAAAGTCTATTCAGATCTATATTAGCACATGTGACTTCTTCATTTCAAATTTCAATAGCTTCAGTCGTTTCTACGTTGGAGCGCGCGTAAACACGCACAGGCACTGGTCAAAATGTATTTAGGGAACCTCCTCATATTATACTATAGGTATATAAGATCTATATCATACTGTAGATATATAAAGTATAAATATATTATAATATGGATATATAAGATCTATATTATACTGTAGTTATATAAGATCTAAATATATTATACTAAATATATTATACTATTGATATATAAGATCTAAATACATTATACTATAGATGTATAAGATCTATATTATACGATATATATAATGGTATATGTATAAATATATATATATCAAATAAAAATCATTTGCACAAACAAAAAATAATTGCATGCTTCCGTTGGTATCAAGAGTACTACGCTGGTAGTAAGGTAATGTCTTTTGTTGAAAAATGTTAGACATATAACAAGCATAGAGGTAGTGTTCTAGCTTACTAAGATCAAGATCGCGAGTTCGAAACCCGACCGATGGTCCCATCTCATTAAAGGACCCCTTAGGGGTAAGTACGATGTCAGGTACTCGTTAAAGACCCCTGCCCTTGGTGAATAAAAATTTAGAACAGGCAATATTTAGGTCTCCCATAGTAGAGCCGGCCTCATGTCCACCAGAGAGACGAAAGAGCAGTCTAGTAGTCTGCGATATGTCCCTCGTAGTTAAAGCACGGACATGAGTCATAATAACTAAATAACTCAAATGAAGCTCTGTATTTCAATGTATTTGTTTTAGTTTCTGTGTTGAACGTAGTTGAAGTTTAGGGTACCGATTGCATAGAAATATGATAATATTAATTAATAATTGAATATTTTAATTTAATATAACCAGTAAATATAAAGAATGAACAATATAACTATAATTAACCAGCATAGAACGCGAAAATATGTTCAGTCATAAAAACGACAATGCTACCCACTACGGTGAAACTATTAAAATCCCGAATCAACAAGGTTTTTTTTTTTTTTTAACTATTATGCATATTTAAGTAAATAATTAAAATAATAAATGGCAATATGTACAATAATAATAAAATAATAAATATGTAAATAATAATTAAAACACTTATGTACAAAATAATAATAATGATTATTATTATTATAAATACATATTAGGGGATATGAGGCAACAGCACCATCCAAGAGCAAGTCTATGGGGGGCTCCCACATGTACCTACCTGCAGAGCATTTGATTTATCTCATTTGATAACCATGTATATTGACCTGTATAGTTGGTGAGGAGAGTAGTCGGGATACAGGAGGGGAGTCTGGAGCTCCAGACCCCGTTCTGACAGGACAACCTGGACTCTCCCAGGAGCTTGTAGAGGCCGAGTGGCTCTCGGCACCTCGCCTCTACCTTAGAGTTGTGTGGAAAGCTCTGCTGAGGCGACTGAAACACAGAAAGCAAACTTTACTAGTACAGTTCTCATACATTATCTGGAATATATAAAAAAACGGCTGCCAAATAATTCATATAGTTGAGGGCGCCGGTAGCTCAGTGGTTTGCGTGCTTACTGAGCTCAAGATAGCGGGTTCGCCCGGCCGAGGCCTTAGTTTATTTTATCTGGTAAGTAAAATAAACTTAAGTACGCCGTCCTTCAAATGGGACATTAAGCGATCATCCTAGGTAAATAAAAATTTAGGGTAGGCAAAATTTAGGACTTCCATAGTAGAATCGGGCTCATGTCTAGAGCTCTGGTAGTAGGCGATATGAGCTTGTAGTTAAAGCCTGATTGATAATAACTAACTAGCAGTAAATAATTACACGAAGCTTCCCCACTTTTTATCCATGTACAAAGATCTACAAGCTGATTGTCCAGCTAACTATTTTTCAGTTGATTTAGTTCGTAAGTGCATTTTGGCTGCATATATCGGCCTCCATTAATTTTTCACAATCCTGCTGTGACAGGAATCAATTTAATTAATTATTGTTGCCGAAATCCGTGCTTGGAGCAAATTGTCGATGATTCACCGAGGAATTTTTTACTGTTTTGACGTTTCGGGCAAAATGTAAATTACATTGATATAATAATTGTTTTGATTCAATTACAGATTTAATTAACAATAATAATTGTTTACATTCATTAATCATGTTATTATAACCGAACTATAACTACGAGGTCATATCGCTTACAACGAGATCGCTCGGAGTTCAAAATGTAACCTATTCAGGTTTATTCACTTAGGGTAGAGGTCCTTAACTAATACATGACAACAGGACTTTCGCTTAACGTCTTATCCGGAGGACGACGTGCTCAAGTTTTTGAAGAACCCCGAAATTATAAGAACAGTAGGCAAGCACGCTACCCAGAGCTACCGACACCCTCGTTTTTTTATTCTTTAATTATTATAGTTTATAGTCGTTTACTTCCCCTACACGAAGTATAGGGGAAGTTATGGAATCTGTTAGAAATTCGATGTTGAGTTTTTCATTCCAATTTCATGTTATTCGTCCCTCATCCCAAAACATTATTATCTAGGTAATAAAATTATGTACCTACATATAAAATTTACTTTATAGGTTAGGTTAGGTTTTAAGACCCATGCCCAGGCAGGCTTTAACTACGAGGTCATATCGCCTACTACCAGAGCGCTCTTTCGTCAGACTGGTGGACATGAGCCCGACTCTACTATGGGAGTCCCAGATACAATAAACTAAGGGCCTCGGTCGGGTTTCGAACCCACGATCTTGAGCTCAGAAGACAAGCACGCTTACCACTGAGCTATCGGCGCCCCTATTTACTTTATATAATAACCTTTGATATAGGTAATATTAAAAACATAATAGATGAATTTATCTGACTTTTCCCCTTGGTTTCGGTTTCTTTTTGTTCTCTTGTCTATATTTGGCATTGCCAACGATATAATAGATTAATAATATAATAGATTTAAAATAAGGAAAAGAAAAATTAGGACGGCCTGGTGGATGCCTTCGCCATAGGGTCTGCACGGCTCTGCCATAGGGTCTGCACGGCTATGCCAATTATGTTTACAGAAATACGTCCAAGGCGGAGATGGACTACGATAACTATATTCTTGGATATATATAAAATACTCTCCCACCAAGCACTGCATACATGAATGTACGTCCATTTAGCATAGTAACGTAACTATCTTCTTCTATTGATCCATAATCAATGGGAAGCATAAGGGCAGACAATAAAACATGACGATCTCAAAATACAATGATTAATGTTTTGATCATGTTGAACCTTGGATGATTTGTGTATACAATCTCCAAACCCATGACTAGAACTAAAAGGAAATTGAAATTTTCAGTTCTATCGGACATTGTAGAGATATGACCCCAAATGTGAGGTTGTTATTCCAAAATTTGTTTTTGGAGTGAATTCCGGAACATGTGAAGTAATTATGGGGTGAGGCCAGCGGAGCGAGCGGTCAATCTACCCCCTGATAATAGAAATTTGATGGTCGGAGGTCCATCCATCACGGGAGATCCTTTGTCCGACAAGAGAATAAATCCATGAGGAGGGAAAGGGGGCTTTGTTCGTAGGACGGGACTTTAAATAGCTGTGAAACCAAGCGGTACCCCCACTATCCTGTCCTATCTGAAAACATCAATCTTTCAGTTTTCTATTTTTTATAAGCAAATTACATACTGTAGAAAAATGTATTGGTGGAAGAAAATAAGAATTCGCACGATAATATATAGCGGAGAGGATTGCCAATTCATGGAAAACTGTTAAAAAAATCGGCGATGAATCACCAAAGTAAACTAAGTTTTCTCTTTATTGAAAATTTACAGATTTCGTTCTTATTGAGCTGAGTTTACGAAGCTCTTTCTTAGGCGACTCATGTATTTCGTTGTACTCGTACTCCTCCTAAACCCCTTTACCGATCACATTGAAATTTGCCACGATGGTAGTGGACGCGGTGACGATGGTTTACTATTAAAAAAAATCTGAAATCGAACATACCACGGAGGAATAATCACCTAAAAACGTAATCAATTGAGAGACAAAATTCTCGCGCAAAACATAATTTTTCTATTTCAAATGCAAAAATCCGGGCGAAGCCCTTTTCGGTTTACCATCGGACACCACTTTTTTTGAGCCGTTTGTTTCAGTGTTCTAACGTACAAACCGACTTTTTTTCGATAAAAATATTCTTCAACATACAAAGAACACATAGTAAAAAGAATTTTGTGCAAAAATAGCTGTTGTTGTCTATAAAAAGGCTAAAAAAAATCCATTGAATTCAATCAAAATCCATTTAAAATCAGGTGGTTGGAAAACATGAAATTCCGGTTAAAACTGCTAACTGTCCATACAATCCTTATAATGGCAGTTATTATGGTTTTTGAGTTGAGCCCCCCTCTGATCCTCTGTTTCTTACTCCCTTATTGGGTTCTGGATACAGCAGTGGAGTAAGAGACCTATAGGAAGACGAGAACTATCTCACAGGAGCCAGCCTTAGGAATCAGAGGTTTGCTGAGTTAGAAGGTAATGGAAAAGTAAGGACTTAAATGAAAGAAGAGTAGGAGCATGGCGAATCTGGAGAAGGAGAGAGTTCCAGAGGGAGTTAGCCTGGATAAAGAAGGAGTTGTGATAGGACGGGAACTAGTTACTTTCTGGTGGATATGGTAAATAAATTGAAGCATTTGGATGATGTAGGAGGGCTTTTGGGAAGATATGGTTTGATAGAGGAAGGAGCCTAGAAAATATTGTCGACGAGAAGATGGACATGTGTGTAGTCATTAGAGGGTTGTAGATTTACATATAAAATTCCGTGTCGATGCATTCATTCTATCAGGACTTATCATGTTCACAGAGACACACAGACAGGAATTTTTTTTTTTCATTTTTGAAATCAGAGGGTTGTAAAACATAACTAACATAACTTAGTATATATGGGGAGAAAAAAATACTATAAGGTCCTTACACAACTAACTGCACATTGACACCCAACTTAGACCGTTATGTTCTAAAGTTACGAAGAGGAAGATAAAACTGAATGGTGGACCACTCCGCTTCTAGAGACAGTCCTCTCTTCGAGTAGTGAGCACAAGTAGAATCGACTTCCTCAACAGAAACTGAAATTTGGCCCACCAGTAATGCAAGTATCTACTACCATCCTAGCAAGCTAGCTAAGCTTCTCTGTAGGTCAGTTCTTCTATTTCTCTTTATGAGAAATTTAGAGGAAATATGGCAACAATCAATCAGACAATTTAATGGATGGACATTTAATAAAAAACATTTTTCGTAATCATTTGAAGGTGAAAACATGAATTTAGAGTTGCCATTCTACTTGCCCGGCTATATCCAAGTATAGGGGAAGTTATGTAATCGGTCAGAAGTTTGATGTTGTCTTTTCATGTGTGTCGATCCCTCGTCTCCTAAAGTTAGAAAAAAAATTATGTCTGTCTCTGTATATGTGTGTGTCAGTGAACATGATAACTTGCGATAGAATGAATGTATCGACACGAAATCGTATCCAGAACCCCATTAGGACGACACGTATTGATTTACATACTTCCTCATACAGTTTTGAATTTAAATATAAAATTTCATGTCAATACGTCCATCTCACATGGGCAGTTATTGTGCTTTTTGAGTTGCGATCACATATCTGATCCCTCCTTACATTTGGTCGATTTCGTTACATTATTTAAAATGTCCTTAGATTCCCAAGTAAAGTGTTCTGAATTTTCTTGCGATTTCGGCCCAAATCTAGTTCCAAGTACATACACACCCGAAGACCGACTTCATCCCGAAAATTATCAAATCGTATTGAGTGAGTAGATTGGGGTGCAGAATGTAAGGGACAGCGTTAAATATCCAATACCCTTTAAAAACAATATGTGTGAGTGACGCGCTACTCACGAGAATTGATCTGTAAACATCTGCTTTCTTTTTAAAAATTTGCTGTCGTGCACTGATTTTGGTTAAA
The DNA here is from genome assembly GCA_963662175.1 of Aradus depressus. Taxonomy (NCBI): domain Eukaryota; kingdom Metazoa; phylum Arthropoda; class Insecta; order Hemiptera; family Aradidae; genus Aradus; species Aradus depressus. The sequence goes on along the minus strand of OY759216.1, from coordinate 50,949,495 downwards.
ACTTGTTTTATAATGTTACAATAAGAAAAGTAGTATGAGAAATTAAACTTTCAAATTTATTGTTCTTTCTTTTATACATGAAATTATAGGTTTGTGATAGCTAAAGTAATTACAGTAGAACCTCTTTAAGTCGAATCTCGATAAGTCGAAAACCTCCAAAACTCGAAAAAAATATTTGTTCCTTTCCCTTCAAGCCCCAAAACCTCCATTACTCGAAATCTCAACCCTCTATTAGTCGAAATAATCAGTGAGTCCCTACAAGCCATTTTGGTACATATTTTCCCTCTATAACTCGAAAAAATAAATTGGACCTCTGTATCTCGAACATAGCAATGTTTTATTTTACAACCTTTACAACTCGATTATTTGAAACTTATTACCTCTATAGCTCCAAGAAAAATAAGTTACCGACTTTAAGAATTTGCCGACAATGTACCCCATTGTTTCTTAGAAAACAATTTAGGAGTATACAATAAATAGGATTACCATTTATCTAAAGCAAAAAAAAATTACTGACTTTTTTTAATACCTACATATACTACATATTTTTTATTTTAAGGATGTTTTGAAATAACTTTGATTTATAATAAATATAAATATGTTCGTAACCCGACCGAGGCCCTTAGTTTATTTTATCTGGGAGGTAAAATAAACTTAAGCACGCCGTCCTTCGGATAGGACGTTAAGCGATGGTCCCGAGCCTGTACGCTGTCAGGTACTCGTTAAAGACCCCTACCCTAGGTGAATAAAAATTTAGGGTAGGCAAAATTTAGGACTCCCACAGTAGAGTCGGGCTCATGTCCACCAGAGTGACGAAAGAGCACTCTGGTAGTAGGCGATATGACCTCGTAGTTAAAGCCCGGGCATGAGTCATAAACCTAACCTAACCTAAATATGTTTGTTACCTGTGTAACTTGAATTTTTATTTATTTCACCTCTCTAACTCAAAATTAGTTAGAATGAATCTTATCCTCTACAAGTCGAATCAAAATCCGCCTGTCGAAATCCTCCATAAGTCGAAAACTCTATAATTCGAATTCTTTGGCGTCTCCCTTGATGTTCGACTTATAGAGGTTATACTGTATATTTTTTTAGATTTTTTTTTTTTTATTTTTTTGCCTCGGCAGACAATATTTAGCCATCTATGTGTTATTATTTAGTTATTTTTACGACATCCATGGCCCCGGGAGGGAGTTCTATCTACGAAAATAAAACTCACTCCCGGGTGGTATTCGAACCCGCAAACCATGGCGAGACCATGCGACTAAAGCCCTACGCTCTAGCCCGCACGGCCACCATGGCCCCTTTTTATGATTTACCTACACTGCTATATTATTTCCTTTTACCAAAAATTTTTTTGGTGGGGCCAATTTTAGTTATCGAAGCCTCTTAACTTAAAAGTTTCTTGCCGAAAGATCATTTTATAATTATATTTTAGTTAAATTCACTAAAACGGTAAATATGATCAAAAATGTAAAAATACAATGTTATATCTAATCATGTTTTTTAGATTTTTTAAAATTGTTATTGGTTTTATTATATAATTTACCTTTACATTTATTCATAATAGAAAATATATTACAATTTCTTCGATGATCACAACGTACGTAAAAGTACAACATTAAAAGTCAATTCAGTCGAAATATATTACACACTTTCACATTCAATGAATGTTGAAACGTTCAAAAAACTGGCATCACAGATAAAGAAGTGTGTAGTTGTGTGAGTGCGCACACACACTTACGCATGCACATCAAAGAGACTTACGCTCTGACGGTCTAACTCAGCCCCTACCGAGAGCTAAGATGTTTACACATCAAAACAAATAAAAAAGTAAGTAAAAAAATGTATACTGGAGTTGATGGAGTGTAGTGGCCGTTTACTGGAGAGGTAGGGAGCCTCCAGGGACGGCAGAACACTCAACTAGTTGACCGGACATGGCGGAGGATGTTTATGGGGAAACTATCCCCCATCTCTCGGCTATAAACAGTTGACCCTAAACCCGTCCTACGTGAGATAAACAAGACATAGCCTATCTACTGGTCAGAGATGGCCCGGAGCATCCTAATTTAGTTTCATAAATAATTCAGACAGTGGGAGAGTACGACGGTGTCCGGTTGGATCGTGTTCAGAGACAAGTTGAACTATATGTCACAGATAAACAATGAAGAACTAACTAACTAACGTGAGTAACTGTAACTGCACCTCCACAATTAGGATGCCAAACTAGTTTATCTAGGTCGTGTCCAGGCAGACCTAGGCTCCGGTAATGGACTGTTCCAGGTCTCTGGAACGGTCAATATAGGAATCACCTCCCTTTTAGTTAGTTATTATGACTCATGCCCGGGCTTTTAACTACGAGGTCATATCGCCTACTTCCAGAGCTCTCTTTCGTCACTCTGGTGGACATGAGCTCGACTCTACAACATAATGAGCTCCAGTTCGCGGGTTCGAAGCCCGGCCGAGACCCTTAGTTTATTTTATCTGGGAGGTAAAATAAAGTTAAGCACGCCGTCCTTCGGACGTTAAGCGATGGTCCCGAGCCTGTACGATGTCAGGTACTCGTTAAAGACCCCTGCCCTAGGTGAATAAAAATTTAGGGTAGGCAAAATTTAGGAGTCCCACAGTCGGGCTCATGTCCACCAGAGTGACGAAGGAGCGCTGTGGTAGTGGGCGATATTACCTCATAGGTAAAGCCAGGGCATGAGTCATAAAACCTAACCTAACCTTCAAATATTTTCTTCAGGAATTTATTTTTCATAGTTTGAGGCGCTGTAACTTTGGTCTTATTGATCCTATCTCAAATCTGGGGACGTATTAGCGATTGGACATTTTATGAGGAACATTTTAACTAACATTATAGCTAAATCCTTTTTGCGATAGATAATTAACACGGATAGATATTGTCGCGAAAATGGTCAAAAACGTTTCAGGGGAACTTGAAACGTAAAAATTCCGTTGAAACCTCGATCTCGGATCTTCCCAGAATTAGAATATATTCGTATACTATAGGAAACTATTGTAATTATTTAATAAACATTTATGGTATTGAATTATTCTGTGCCGCAAATTTATAGGAATTTGGTGAAAACTAGAATTTTGTGTGCGCTCTAACGCAGGAAATATTGTAGCAATGAATTTGAACTACGAAATGAAGATGTCACATGTGTTAACTGATAACAGATTTATCTGATAAGATTTTGGCCAAAATTTGACGAAAATTAAGAACACTTTACTTAAATGTATTACATTAACTTACATTTCACAAGGCTGCCTGAGGCTGCCTGTCCGCAAATACGCAGAGAAACAAATAGGGCACCGTGGTGGGGAGCCAGTCTAAGCTCCCTACAAAAACGATGCAGAAAACTAAAGAAGAAAGCAAGAAGATCTAAAGAGGAACCGCAGTGGGTCCTCTACAAAGAAGCAAAGAAAGAATATAGTAAGGAAATAAGAAAAGCCAAATGGGAAACGGTTTTGCGAGGAAGTTGAAGGGGCAAGAGAATCGTCGAGAATAATGAAGATCCTGAGCAAGTGCGGTGAAGCAAGGCTTGGGACGGTGAAAAGAAACGACGGAACTGGAACCCTCAATAATGAGGAAACGCTAGAAATAATGCTAAGGTCACACCTACCAGGTGCGACCTGGGAGAGACGAAGAGAGGGGGATACAGAGCGGTCGAGCAATAGACAAGACCAAACAATGGCTAGGTTAATAATTAGTGAACGAGCGGCTAAATGGGATATAAGCTCATTTGGGCCGTTCAAATCAGCAGGACCAGATGGACTTATACCCATAATTCTTCAAAGAAGTTGGGGAAGACTAGGACAACTATGGAGCGAGCTAATGAGAATGAGCATTTCTACAGGATACATACCTAAGAAATGGAGAGAAGTTAGAGCAGTGTTTATACCCAAACCAGGGAAGGCAGACTACATGCAGCCAAAATCATACAGGATGATCAGCCTATCGTAATTTCTTTTGAAAGGGACGGAGAAGCTGGTTGATAAGTACATCATGGAAGAGGGCAAGGTAGGAAAAACCCTACACAGAAACCAACATGCGTATCTGAAGGGTAGATCAACAACTACAGCCCTTCACAGCCTAGTAGGTAGGATTGAGGAAACCATCGAGCACAAAGAGTACGCTCTCGGATGCTTCTTCGATATCGAGGGGGCATTTGACAGCATATCCTTTCATAGTATTGAAGAGGCCCTACAGAAAGGTCAGGTAAAACCGACCATCACTAGATGGATCAGCAACCTGTTAGCAACAAGAAGAGTGATTGCCAAACATGGCAGCGCCATAGCGGAGGTAAACGCCACCAAGGGCAGTCCGCAAGGAGGGTGTCTGTCACCTCATCTTTGGTGCCTGGTGGTGAACGAGCTTATCTGCAAACTGAACAGAGAAGGATATTACATGCAGGCCTACTCTGATGATGGAGTCATCCTGATCAGAGGAAAGTTCCTGGTTCTGCGATGCAAGCAGCCCTAGATATTGTAGGAGAATGGTGTGAAGATAAGGGACTGACCGTTAGTCCGAACAAAACGAAATTAGTCCTCTTCACCAGAAAGAGGAAGAGAGAAGGTCTCTTTAGACCCAAACTGTTCGGACGAGAGCTGGAACTGAGTGATAATGTGAAATATCTGGGAATACACCTGGATACTTCATTGTCATGGAGAATACACATCCAGGCCACCCACAATAAATCTATTGGGGCATTCTGGCAGTGCAGAAGAGCAATTGGGAGAACATGGGGTATTAGCCCTAATCCAGTAGTTTGGATATATGAGGCGGTGATCAAACCACGAGTCACTTATGCTGCGGTGTGCTGGTGGCACAAGGTGGCGCAACAGAGTGTAAGCAGTAAACTTCAAAAGATAGTACGTCTAGTATGCCTTGCAGCAACCGGAGCTATGAGAACAACGCCCACGGCTGCTATGGCTATGATAGTAGGAATTGAGCCTCTGGATGTAAGTGTACGAAATTCAGCAATGAATACCTGCTGCAGTCTTGAGGCTAAAGGAGAGTGGAATAGAGCGTTCAGAGGGGGACACTCCAGAATCAAGGAGGTATTAAGTGAGATAGATCCCATATTTAAATGGAGAAAAGATGAGATGGTACAGCGCACCAACCTAAATAGGAAGTATGCAGTAACCATCAGGAGTAGAGAGAGAGCAAAGCAAGAAGCGAAAGAAGTTACTGGGAAGCATATATTTTGCTTTACAGACGGTTCTAGGCAGAAGGACACAGGACTCACGGGAGGAGGTGTATGGATCCCGAGTCTGGAGGTGGAGGCCGTCATCCCGCTGGGATCCCATGCTACGGTATTTCAAGCGGAGGTGATGGCCATCCTGGAATGTGCGTCCAGAAGATAGGTACTGAACAGCGACATGGAGGAGGTGAAAATCTTCTCCGATAGTCAAGCAGCACTCCAAGCACTTGCCAGCGCAGAAATCAAATCAAAGCTGGTAAGAGAGTGCGCAAATCAGTTAAACATCCTAGGAAACCGCAAGAAGGTTGGACTCTACTGGGTTCCCGGACATTCGGGGATCCAGGGAAACGAAGAGGCGGACCGACTAGCCAAGGAAGGTTCAAGTAAACCTTTCATGGGGCCAGAACCGGTGCTGGGAGTATCTCGGGAGACATACCGAACCCGAATCAAAGAATGGACTAAGGACCTTTTGGAGCGCACTTGGAGAGAAAAGACCACATGCAGGCAGTCGAAGATGTTCCTGGGAGGGGAGTCCAGGGTTCTGAAAGACGAGATCCTGAACCTCAAAAGGAACGAGCTCAGGCAACTGACTGGAGTTCTCACAGGACATGGTCCGTTCAATAGACATCTACACACTGTGGGAGTCAGGGACAGTCCTACCTGCGATAGATGTGGGGAAGAAGATGAAACGGCGGCACACTTCCTGGGTATCTGCTCGGGATATGCGCGAATAAGATTCCACATCTTTGGTAGAGATGCAATCGCAGAGGAAGACTTTAGAAGATTGGACTATGAGAGCATTCTTAGGTTCATTAAGGAAACTGGGAGACTGAGCACTCCATGAAGGACTTGGGTCAGGTAGTATAAGTTAGTATAAATATAGGCATATAGGTGATATAATAAGGGGGAAGCCAAGCGCTTCCAGGGAAGGGATAAAAGCACTGAGTGCTTAGGTCCCTAGGTGTAATGCACCAGCCCACCATAGATATATATACATTTCACAATATACCTAATCAAAACTATTTATAAATAAAAATTGTAGAGTTAGTTATAAGTTGAAACGCTGTTTTTATAGAAAATGCAATTTTTCGAAGGCTGGTTTGCGAAATATACGAGTATATTGAAAAACGTCCTAAAACGTCGTTTTGAAACATAGTTTTTTAGACGCTTACTTGGTTTACGTAAAAAAGGTTTGTCCTATCAGAAAATTGTACCAAATCAAGAATGTTTTTTCATAACTTCGCAATCGTTGCGTGTTTGAGTTCAAATTTGAGATAGCATCAAAACGATCATAGATATAGCCAAAAATTTAAAATAAATTTCTTTAGGAAGTTTCCTTGTCAAATTCATTTCAAACTGTTATACAACACATTACTTTTATGGCCAGTAACGATGGTATGAAATGAACTGGAGAGGAGAAGGGAAAGTGATCTGTAAAAAAATGGTTGGTATACATATTGCAATTAATAGGTGTCGACTTTATGAGGCTCTGGATATGAAATGAGATCTGAAACATGAAATTCAGGTGTAAACTGAACATAGAATTTCTGACCGATTACGTAACTTCTCTAATACTTTATATAGCTGGGTAGGTGATAGTTATTTTATACGTATTAACAGGAATCATTGAGACAGAAGTATCGGAAGGATGAGTGGAGGGGGAATTGGTTGAACTATGAACTCGTGATTAGAGACACTGGGAATGTTTATTAAAGGGATGGATGAGGGCCGAGCCAACTAGAAGTTAGCAGGCCAACTGTTATAGTCAGTCAGGATGGGGACCATCTCCGAGAAGTTGCAACTTCGAATATACCCCCCTCCCCCGTCGCTCTATTGTCTTTACCTGGGGGCAATTTCCATGATGGGGAATCCTGTATAATCCGATATCCGACAGTCATTCAAAATGTCATTAAAGTGTTGACAAAATTGCAAAACAGATCAACATTTTGATTCTCTACTAATATCTGAAGACCACAGCAGGGATCTTGAGAAATTTTAGCGAGTTGGTAGTATAGTTGTTTAAATTCATACATCCCCAACAAGAACTGACAGAATTTGTATGAAGATGGCTGATGTAGTGGGAAGTGATTATTTCACAGCTTGTCAAATAAGATGTAGTCTGACCTTTCACAGATTTTTTAGTTGTATTAGCTAGCCGGCTTTCGAGGTTGCCTTCATCATCAGGTTGTCTGATAAATACAAATTTTTTACCTAATTGAAATATTTTAGTAAATAAAATTTCAAATTTTTTATAATAAAAATAAATTATAAATAAATAAAACTATCTAAAAACTTTAACAATTTAAAATTTCCATCCATGAAATTTAGGTCTATTTCATTCCTACTTGGTTCACTACCTTAAGCCTAAAAACAACTCTGGGGCCATTCATAAATTACGTAAGACTTTTTTAAAGCTAATTTTACCCCCCCCTCTCCCATTATAAGATATCATAAGATTTCAACTACCCCCCCCCCCCCCCCCCCCACCCACACCCCCACCCCTTGATAAGAAATATTTTCGTAAGAAATGATCGTATTGATAAAATAAAAGACAGTTTGAGCAGCTTGTACCCAAGCTTTAAATAATAGTGGATGTAAATATGCAGACATGTCAGGTATAATAAATAAATTATACTAAAATGACAATTATTTTTCAAAATTCAAGCAATAGGGAAATCCCTAGTCAGCGATCAATAGAATAAAAAAAATGTCTAGAAGTACTGAGACCATATGAGGGGGTTAGAAGCAAAGGGATGTAAGTGACAAAGATGTCATTTCGAGATAATTACCTTCAAAGTTATAGTTACATCGTAAATTCAGGTATTACTCAGGTATTTTCCACTAGTAACAGCATTACTGGTACTAACTCTCGTTCTGATCATTAGCCAGTAGTCAGGGTAGGCGTCAAGGGAGATGATAACACACATATCTCAATTTCAGCCGAATTGTCACTTACATCCCTTTGCTTCTAACCCCTCATATGATTTCTGTAGGATTCAATACTGAATTTGAGAACTAACTACAGATGGCGCTATCCAATAGCGCCATTTCTTAGCGCGAAATAGTAGATTTTAAATTCAAAAACTTACATAAGATCAAATTCTTTACACCCCTCCACTATAGTAAGAATTAGTAATATTGAGCTTATCTCCCCTCCCCCCCCCCCCCTCCCCTAAATGCCTTACGTAATTTATGAATGACCCCTCTCTGTCCACCTTCACATCTTTCCACAGACTTCTCACCTCCACAACCCAATTTAGACTGGTCCACTATATTATCTACAAAAACAGCTGATGGATGTCTCCATTCATTGGTTGGTTTTAAAACAAAATGCGACTTCATATATTTATTCACTAATTTAGTTACCTACTTCTTCTAACAGCTATTTTTTTATACCAATAAACATACTTAATTTTATAATATATTATTAATAATTACAATATGTGTAATTTTATACATCACAGCACGTCAACCATTGATATTTAGCCTAAACGTTCGAATAGTGTTGGAGGAAGAGGAGAACCTTAATTGATTAAATCGTACTGGGGAAGTTCATTGCCGGTGATTAGCCTTTTTTCTTTTTAATTTGAGTGACTGCCTCTCTAAGATTTTGACGTAGTTTGATAAAACTCTCTTTCACTTTTAGAGTGAATGTAGGGAGAGGAGAAAGAAGGAGAGGCGAGGCGGTTCTTTCAGGGTAGAGCTACTTTGGGGAGAGTTATTAAAGCCATGATTCAACTGGGAAAAGTGTGGAGGGGCGATGAGATTCAAAGAAAATGAGCTGGAAATTTGCATTTTAATACTGTTGAAACAAAGAAGGAGGCTGTTGAAATGGCTAAATGGAGGAGGCGTGTAGAAATGTAGCCGCATGAAGGGGGAGAACCTGAGAGCCGAGATTTAGGCTCTTACTCTCTGCAGCGGAGTTCGAAAAATCTGCAGTCTGCCTATTTTATTAGCCGCAACATGATTTTAAACATTTTATTGACTTCCGATCATTGTTATAATCGTTGCAATTATGCAAAAGAACTATTGATCAAAAAACTGAAGTATATTCTCCCTTTTTACTTCCTTCAGATAATTCCCGAAAACAAGAATGTATCGACGCGAAATTTAAACGTAAATAAATTCTGTAAGTCAATAAATAAATATTCACAACTCTCTAAGAGCAACACCCATTGATTTTCAGTCAAATCGACCAAAGGAAAGGGAGGGGATTAGGGGGAAGGTTGACAAAAAAACTCTAATAACTGCCGATAGAATGAATGTATCAAAAAGGAAATTTTATATGTGAGACCAAAATCCCATAAGGACGACACTTATTAACTTTCAGCGGAATAGAGAGAAAGGAATGGGGCATCTAAGGGAGGCTGAAAGGCCTAAAACCTTAATAACTGACAATGTAGTGAATTTATTGACACAAATTTGGTATGATGATTTAAAAGCCCTTGTATATGCGAACTATTAAATATTAGCGCAAACGGTCGACTGGTTTTGGCGGGAGAGCGAAAACATAAATGATGAACTCTAGGGAATTACATTGCCGGAGATTCACCGACGACATTCTTATTTTATTATTGACAACAGAAATATTTGTAAATGTATTGTTAAGGTAGGATTCCCCTGCCCCAGTCTTAGGTTATCTCAGGTAACGTGAGTATTTTATTAATATCTTCTAAGTTGAGGAACGCGGACATATTGTGGAAACTTGTAATAAATGAATAAAACAAACTTATTTTTGAAATATTGTCTATTCCACTAAAGATATAAATATATACATATAACTACCGGTTTCGGCTTTGACTAGACCTGACGATGGTATAAAGCCGAAAACGGTAGTTATATGTATATATATCTTTAGTGGAATAGACAATATTTCAAAAATAAGTTTGTTTTATTCTTTTATTAATATGCCATCGCAAAATTTGTGTTGACGATGGCGTAATTCGAAACCGGTACTCTACATATATATTTTGTTGAAGTAGATAATAAAAAAGTTAAATGAGTTCTTTGTTTTTATTTATCCAATTTTTTGTGTTTTTCCTTCAAGTGTATCCTTATATACTCGTAGTGAAGAGGGCTGTGGATGCCCTGTCAAGTGAATGCCACTGTGTGGACGAAGGACCTCAATTGAACAGTTGAGTCACATCTCCTCCTCCAATGGCAACTCGCCAACTTTTGTCTGCCTTCCTAAAATGATTTCAACTTGGAGTCCTTTCAACACGAACGAGGACTGAATTCAAACTCAACTCAACACATCACCAATACAACAAAACAGCTGCTTCCGTCCTCTTCTGCGCCTTTATTTATGACTTACAGTAGTAGCACCGTAGCATTTTAGCCATTAGAATTTTATACAAAATGAAGGTGTTGCCGCCAATTAAGTTAAGTTTTGGTGGCGTCACCTGTGGGATTTTGGCGAAACCAATTCCACTAGTTTTTGGCCACTTGACCGCTAGATAGAGCTTATCTATCTACCTAGACTCCATTTCGCCCCCACTCACTCTCTTATGCCTCCAGCTTCCAGACCAACATGTTCTCGTGTCTCCCGATTCCGGACCGATAAGGTCCTTCTTAGCTTCCAGTATTTTGTCTCACAGTTTCCAGTGTTTTCATAGTTTCCATAATATATTTGCCACCCTATGAGATCTTGCACCAGCTTCCAGACCATGCAGATCAGGTAAGTAGCTTTTCCGACTGATTGGGGAATTATCTGGCCATTGCATTCTCTTTCAGCTCGGGGAGCACCCTGACCTGTGTGGGACGTTCTTCTCATCTCACCACTTGGGTAAGTTCTCTAGATTCCTTAATTATACAGTCCACTTTATATTGCCAGACGTTGAATTTATGCTTTGCCATAGATTCGCCTCCACACAATCTTGTCACTGGCCATTTGTGGGGCCACAGGTTTAGAACCCCCACTTTTGGCGTACACAGAAGGGTTTTATAGTAGACACGAACTATTTCTACGTAAAACTCAAACGAAATTAATTTAAAAAAAAACCTATATAAGCAAAATTAAGCACATATGCATTTTTAGAAAACTTAGTGAGGACATTCCGAATGGTTCTTCAGAGTTATCGGAAGATTGTCGCCCATGGCAAGCTGGCGCGCTCTTCACCCCACCACCAAGGCCATCAAAACGAATCGTTCATTTTCTAACCATATTTACAATCTTCCTTCTTCTTCTTCTAATTTTCCTAATTTTCTTAAAATCTACATTTAATTTTTGGAACAATTCTGACGTTTACATTGTATACAACCGTCTAAGAATGGCGATTTTCTTATTGATTGCTATGGACAAAGAATTTTTGAATAAGTCGAAAATGGAATGTCTTTAATATTTTAATATAAGGCGTAATACAGATCTGCTCTGATTTCTCACAAAGAACTGAGAAGCTAAAATCAAGAAACGGAGAAAGTGTGCTCATCTAATCATCCATTCAAAGTATACAACATCAGTTTTAATAAGAGAACACCTGGGAAGGTTTGTTAACGTCAGTCGTGCAGAAACATATTGACAGAATCAAGCGGATGGTTGTTCCTCAAATTAATTCCCTGAAGATGACGGGTAAGGGCCCTCCTTAGTATAAGAGGAGATCTGACAATCAAGGGCCCAGGTTCCAGGTTCCGACAAACAGGAGAATCCCCAATTCGGGTCGATTGCCCCCTCCACCCTCCTTGTCCCCCACCCCCCACCCCTTATCCAATCCCGTTCCGATATGCTCCCGGCTATTCATCTTGGGGACAAATTTGCAATGATAATCAACTGTAGATTGGAAGACAAAGGAGCTCCGGAGCCAGGGTGAGCACCTATTGTAATTTGACTTATGCCTACCCCTCCCACTGAATCCTCCTTTTCATCCTACTCAAACCCTCATTTTCTTTTCTCCAAGCTACAAATCACAGGGGAGCGAGGAAAAAAATGTTATCTTTGGACGGATATGAGCTTTTAGGATAAAATGTGAGCAAACTTCTTTTCTTTTTAACCCTCAAAGATTTAGAAGGTCCTACGATAAGAAAAGAAATTAAATTGGATATTTTCATCAAAAGAAGAACTAGGTCAGGTGAAATCCCATTGTCCTAGTTTCTTTCTATTACTATTGAGGACAATCAAGCCACTATTAAAAAAAGGTGATAGACTTGGCGAATTGCTTCTAACAATTTCGAAAAACTTGAGAAAATAATTGTTGTATAGGTTTTTTTGTCATTGTTCAAAAGGGAAAAAATAACCATTAGTAAAAATCGTGTTTCGTATTGTTAGTTATTGTGACTCATGCCCGGGCATTCATCCTCAAATTCATATCGCCTACAACCAGAGCGCTCTTTCGTCGCTCTGATGTCCATCTACTATAGAGCACTCTGGTAGGAGGCTCTATGAAGAAGAGCTCGACGAGTCCAAAATTTGGCCTACCCTAAATTTTTATTCACTTAGGATAGAGGTCTTTAACGAGTATCTGACATCGTACAGGCTCGGGACCATCGTTAACGAAGACGGGCTCAAGGTTTTTCCCCCAGCCAGTTAAAAAACCTAAGCGCCAAGGTTTCGAACCCGCGATCTTGAGCTCAGTTTGCAAGCACGCTATTCTCTGAGCTACCAGCGCCCTCGACGGATCTTATCTGGACAGCTTATCTGAGATTCTATTATTTATTTTTGTCGCTATTCCTCGCGCAGAGAAAGCATTATTATTGTAACGTGCAGCTGTACACTAATAATCATCCTGACAAGATTGTACACTATTTTCTAGTGGCGACGGAAAATAGCCTATATGTCTTATTTAAACGTATACAAGCAAGTAAATAGGAATGGTCTGTTGTTTGCAAAGTTGTCTAATATATTAAGTGTAAAGTCAGGGAGCTATTATCCTGTTGTGTTGTCTGTGGCTGTGGTGTGACGGTGATAAGTCACTTCGTCAGGGTGGCCACGACATGTGTCACTGACAACCGAGCCTCTAACTCCCTAACTAACACGTCACCTAACACTGACTAATTGTTCACGACAGCACATAATTAACCTAACTTCATTTTAAATAAAAAAAACAATTCTGGGTGCATCATCGGCATTTTACTTCCCCAAAACGAATTATTTAATTTTCCGTTTTCCCACCAGTACCAATCGACCTTTTGTGCTTAATACTTACTCTCTCTTACTCCGTTGGCGACGAACCCTGAAGATCCTTAGCCGCCCACACTAGCCTTCTCCACCGCGATCTGTCGTGCGCCATCGGTCGCCAGTTCACCACGTGGTGTTCCACAGCATCCTTCTTCACCAGGTCAGTCCACCTCAGCCGTGGTCTTCCTCGTGATCTGGCTCCTTGGACCTGAGCGTCCATGATGCGTCCTATGGCTGTCTGCGGTCCGCTTCTCTCCACATGTCCAGCCCATCTTAAGCGCCGTGATTTCATATCTGCAACTACGATCGGGTATTGCCAGAAGATGTCCCTCAGCTCCTCCACTCTTGGGTTTCTCTATCCTTGACCGGACCTGCTATTTTCCTCAGCACTTTATTTTCAAACGTCTGGAAACGTTTCTCCAGATGTGAGGTCAGGGTCCAGGATTCACACCCATAGATCAGAACGGGCTTTACCATGGAGCTGTAGATCCTATACTTCAGATTCCTTGACAAGGCTCTGGACCGTAGCAGCTTAATGACAGAGAAATACGCTCTTTGGGCCTGCAGAAGTCTTCTGTCCACCTCCTCCACCAGTTACCGTGGACCCGAGATACCTGAAGCTCTCAACTCTTGGGAAGGAGAAGGTCCCCACATTTAATTGTGCACACTATTTTGTGCTTAATAGTTCGACTTATTAAGAGGCTTCAGTGTTCTGGAACATTTTGAAGAACCCTGTCAAAAAACATGGGATTTGGGTTAAAACTCAACTTTGAATATCTGATTAATTATATAACTTCCCTTATATTTGGCGTAGCTGATATAGTAAAAATGGCTGTCTGTTTGTGAGTATGTCTGTGAACGCGATAAATCCTGACAGAAAGACTAACAACACTCCATTGATTATCAGCAAATCGGCAGAAGGAAATAAAGGGATCAGAAGAGGCCTGAACCCATAAACCCCAATAACTGCCGATATAATTAATATATATTATATTTTATTTCTTTTGAATAATTATATATTTTCTGACTTGGTTTTACCCAGGGTAACTTGAACATATATCACACGTCTAAATTTGCTGGGTATCTTCATGTTACCAGGAGTGCCTGGTGGCTAACCACTTTTTAAAACAGAAGGTTATAAGGCCATTACGGAGAGAGACAGGCCTTACCGCAGCATTCTATAATATATACAGCCACTTCCTACCTCACCTGTCACTTTAATAAGGATATAAGGTCTGTACCGAAAATATATAGCGTTCATCCACTGAATTATGACACTCATACATTTCGAAGGCCTCCTCTTCCTCGTGCATAGATAAATACAAAGTGAATTTACAATGTATCTGGGCTTTCTTGGTTGGGGGAAACTATTTGAAGAGGAATGATACTAAATATAAAAATAAAATGATTCACCAGCAAGATACTTCCCCATATCTAATATTCGATAGTTGACTTACTTAGGAGCTCCGATAAATTCATTACATCAACAATAATTGGGGTTTTTGAATTGAACCCAACTCCCCTTTCTTTCGGCAGATACAGCTGAAAATTATTAAGTGACAACACATTCATTACAATGGTAGTTATTAGAGTTGTGAGTTAAGCCTCCCCCCTAAACCCCCATTTTCCTTAGGTCGATTTGGGTGAAAATCCGTAGGTGTCGACGTTAGAATGTTTTGGATTCACATATAACATTTCGTGTTGATAAATTCGTTCTATCGGAAGTTATCGTGTTCTTAGACACACAGACGGACACACTTTTTTTTCATATTTGGATTCTGGAGGTCGAAAAACATGAAATTCCGATGAAAACTCGGCATCGAATTTTTGACCGACTACTTTACTTCCTGGGGCGTTAGGGAATTAACAAAGAATTTGTTTAACTTTTTTATTGTGTATTATATAAAAATGTATATACATATATATTAATGTATATATATATATATATAATATGTATATACATCAAACACTTTATGTATATATTTTTGTGGAAGTAAAAAATATAAAAGTTACAAAAGTTCTTTATTTTTATTTATTTTATTAGCGTTCTACAATATCCATTCCCATAATTTATTTTATTAACTTCGAGGTCATATCGCCTACTACCAGAGATCTTTTTCGTCGTGCTGGTGAGCATGAACTCGACTCACTATGAGAGTTCTAAATTTTGTCTACTCTAAATTTCATTTAGGGTCTTCAGAGTACCTGTTCGGGACTATCACTTAACGTCCCATCCGAAGGACGGCGTGCTCAAATTTTTTTCACCTCTCAGATAAAAAAAACCTAAAGGCTTCGGCCGGGTTCCGAGCGATCTTGAGCACAGTTATATACCTATAGTATAAGGAAGCATTGTAATCTCTAACTCCATAACGATTGTAGCTATAGGTATTAATGGACTTGAAATATGGAATTGTAGCGTAGCACTTAATAGTATGAGTAATTAAAAATCCAAATCTCAACACGAACTTCTCAATATATATTTCTCAACTCAACTGGTTAACAATATAAAACATCTAGCATAGCAACAACAGCTGGTTGCTACACTTTCCCCCTCCCAATAGCAGCCGCCGTCCCGGTGTAGCCTTTCAGCCGGTTGACATGCACCACTAGCTGCCGCCTCCGGTTCCTGCCATCCTGCACCCTATAGGTCACGTCTGAGAGTCGCCTCACCACCGTGTAGGGACCCTGCCATGGCCGGTGGAACTTGGAACTCCGGCCTCTTCTGGTCACCGGGTACCAGACCCACACAATGTCACCTTCCTGAAATTTGAGTTCCTGGCTCTTCTTGTCATAGTAGTCTTTCTGACGTATCTGGCTCTTACCCAACTCCTTGCGCACTGATGCGAAAGCGGCCTCCAGCTGCGCCCCTCGCTTGCGGACGTACTCGTGGAGATTCATATCTTCCCTTTCTTCCGCTAGCCCATACATAACATCGAGCGGGAGACTCATCTCACGCCCAAACAGGGCATAGTACGGGGTGATATGTGTAGAGTCATGCTGGCTGGCCCTGTACGCCATCATCACTAAAGGTAACTGCTGGTCCCACGAAGTTTCCCGTCCCACTACAAAATGACACAACATACCGCACAAAGTCCTGTTAAACCGTTCAACCATACCATCAGATGCTGGGTGGTAGGGGCTAGTCCTCGTCTTCTTTATGCCCAGACGGCTACACAGATCCACAAACAGCTGCGCCTCAAACTGTCTACCCTGATCGGTGTGCAGCTCGTACGGTACTCCGTATCGACTAACAAACTCCAGGACAAATACCTCAGCGACCGTTGCTGCCTCAATGTTCCTCAGAGGATATGCCTCAACCCATTTGGTAAAATAATCCGCAACGACAACAATGTATTTATTCCCGCGATCAGTAGTTGGGAGCGGTCCAAGTATGTCCATAGCAATTCTCTGGAATGGAAATCCCGCGGTCACTCTCTGCATTGGGGCTCGTGTTTTCGTTCCTTTCCTCGCCGCACAATCAGGACAGGCGTTGATCCAGTTTTCAATGTCCCGTCTGTGACCAGGCCAATAGAACCTGTCGCTCACCTTCCGAAGGGTTCTTGTGATTCCCTGGTGCCCACCTCCCGCTGAACTGTCATGCAAGCTCCTAAGCACTTCCTCAACAAGGGTTCGAGGCAACAATAGCTGATGCCTGGTAGGCTTTCCATCCTCCTCCCACCGCCGATGAATCAGCCCATTGAGCAGTTCCAGTCGATTCGCTTGAGTCCACAGGCTTAGAAGTTTTGGATCACTTCCTCTGACATCTTCGAATTTTGGCCGAGTTCCCTCCTCTAGCCATTTGAAGACAACAGAAAGAATGGGGTCTCCTTGCTGAGCAACTCTGAGCTCGTCATCAGGGAGTATGGCTGCGACGCAGCTCGACCCTTCATCTCTCTCTTCGCTCACCCCACTGCGACGATCTCGCTCCACGGCCTCCCGAACATTTTGTTCAACACCACACTGACGACAGGATCGGGAAAGTCCGTCGGCATTCGAATGTTTTTTTCCTGGTCGGTGTATCACTTCGAAGTCGTATGGGGACAACAGCTCGAGCCATCTCGCTACCTGGCCCTCTGGTTCCTTAAACGACTGGAGCCATTTTAGTGAATTATGGTCAGTGCGGACAGTAAATCTCCTCCCGTAAACGTAATACCGAAATTGCCGAATGCCATAGACCAGGGACAACATTTCCTTCCGTGTCGTACAATATCGCCTTTCCGTCTTTGACAGTGATCGGCTCGCATATGCTATGACCCTTTCCTGGCCGTATTGCATTTGGCTCAACACGGCCCCTAGCCCCAGGTCACTAGCATCGCAGTCCACAATGAAGTCTCCCGGACCTTTGGGTAAGACAAGTACCGGGGCTTCCACTAGGGCCGTTTTTAAATGGCTAAAGCTCTTCCACAACTCCGGCCCAAAAGAGAACTTCTCCTTTTTGTCGGCCGCTTTGTATAGAGGAGCGGCAATTTCAGCGAAATTTCTAATAAATCTTCGATAGTATGCTGCGAAACCTAAAAATGCCCTTAACGTCCGAGCGTCAGCCGGCTCTGGCCAGTCCCTTACCGCTCTAATTTTTTCAGGATCGGTAGCTACACCCTCGCTCGATACTACGTGACCTAAGTAACTTATCTGCTCCCGGAGCAGTTGACATTTTCTAGGTTTCAGTTTGAGATGGGCATTTCGAATTCTTGTGAAGACCTCCCTTAGATGTTCCAAATGCTCATCTACTGTCGGACTCCATATAACAATATCGTCCAGATAGACCATCGCAGTCTTCCACTTTAACCCTCCTAAGACCAGGTCCATCAACCGTTGGAACGTGCTAGGGGCATTGCACAACCCAAACGGTAATACTTTAAATTGGAAGAGCCCCTCAGATGTTATGAACGCCGTCTTCTCCCGATCCTGTGGATCCACTTCAACCTGCCAGTACCCAGAGGCGAGGTCCAACGACGAAAAGCACTTCGCATTCCCCAGATTGTCTAAGATGTCATCCACTCTCGGCAACGGATAAGCATCCTTTTTTGTGACCCCATTCAGCCGCCGGTAATCCACGCAGAATCGTACTGACCCGTCCTTCTTCTGAACCAAAACGATCGGGCTAGCCCAAGGTGACGCCGATGGTTCGATGACGTTTTGCTCTCTCATCTCCCTAACCATTCTCGCAACCTCCTGTCGGCGTTGTAAAGGAATACGACGAGGTGGCTGGCGTATTGGCATAGCGTCAGCGGTGCCAATTCGGTGCTTCATAAGGCCAGTGCGCCCAAGATCTGTGGGACCTGTTGAGAAAATGTCTCGGAAATCCTCTAGCAGTCTCACGAGGTTCTCCCTCTGAGTCGGGTTTAGTGCCACATTATCCAGGTCAAACAACTCGTCCGCCCTACAATTGAGTCCTGCTTCGGTTTCCATCGATTCTACGAAGGTGTTAGATGCCGCTGTTGGTTTCTCTACCTTTCCTTTACTGGTCCGAGCAAAAAGTGTCTTCGGGTCAAGATCCGGATTCATCATCCGGACGGGGATCATCCCATGGTGAACTATAGCAGCTACCCTGGCTAGACATAGGCCATGCTTCTCCATGATATCATCCCTAGGCTCGAAAATTACTTCAACTCCATCCTCAGCCTCCACCCTCGCACTGACAGCAACCTCATGCCTTCCTGGTATAACTATAGTTTCCGGAACGAATGCGTGAATTTCATTGGCGACTGGTATGTTTGCGCTTAGCGGTACTTTCACTCCCCCGATCTGCAGCGTGCCCCTGCCAAATATCAGACACGCTGACACCGCCTCCAGGAAGTCGTAACCTAAGATGACGTCGCGCCATATGTCCCCGATGACACATTTGTGCTCGCCTTGATGCGATCCGATAGTTATAGTGGCCCAGGCAGACCCCTGAACACTGATACTGCCCCCGTTGGCGTTCTTCAGATTTTGCTTGTAGGGTGTATCTGGTTGCAAGCCCATCTTCCCAGCAAAATCACTGCTAATTAACGTCACACTGGCTCCCGAATCAACAAGAGCATGAGTAGGAACCCCATTGATGTTCACCGCCACCTCGTTCCTCACGTTGCAAGCCCCAGTTCGGATAGTGGGGACCTCCTGTAGCCCGGCCGACGACTGGTCCCTGTCGCCGGCCGGCTTCAGTTTCCCTTTGGTGGCTTCACCGAACAGTGGGCTTGGATATGCCCCGACCTGCCGCAGGTCCAGCAGACCGGACCCCTTCGGCCTGTATCCGCACGCTTCGTCTCCTTTTGAACCACCAGCTCCGCCACTGCCCTCGTAAGTGCCGTTATTTTTTCATTTTGCTCTCGCAGCATCATGTGTAACACTGAGGCTCCTGGGATAGGGTCAGTAGCCGCTACAACCGGGCTATCCCCCATATCCTGAACCTCGGCGGCATATGTCAATGAGCCATGGCGTAGAGCTATAATTTCCATTTTCGATGCTCTGCTTAGTGCTGACTCTAGAGTGTCGGGGGACGTTAACGCAGTTTGAAATCGAACGTTTTTGTCCCGGAGACCCTCCAGGAAGTGGTCCTTTAAGGTTTCCTGTCGCACCGCCTCCCCAACTCTCTCCGGGTAGGCCTCGTTGTAGAGAGTCTCCAGGGCGGTGGCGAACTGTGTCAAAGACTCGCCCCTCCCTTGCCGCCGCCCTTTGAACTCATCTTTCTTGAGCTCCCGCCGCTCAGGAGGGTCTAATTTAACCTCTATGGTTCTACAAACGAGGGCGAAATTACCTTGGTCTTCCACAGACATGTTCCTGTAGATGCTTAGGCTTTCCCCTGTCAGACACAAAGATAAAAATAGACCTTTTACATCGTCAGTCCACTTATTAACTTGACTTACCTTGTTGAAATACTCAACGTAGTCATTCCATGACCCCAAAGTGAACTCTTTCGGGAAAATGAGGGGTCTCCCGTCGACTGACTCATCGGCGCCGATCCTTTTCCCCAGAGCGTGTTGTCCCTCTTTTTTTTTCGGCATCCCACCGCTGCCACCAAATGTAGCGTAGCACTTAATAGTATGAGTAATTAAAAATCCAAATCTCAACACGAACTTCTCAATATATATTTCTCAACTCAACTGGTTAACAATATAAAACATCTAGCATAGCAACAACAGCTGGTTGCTACAGAATGAAGAAGTCACATGTGCGAAATCAGAGGCTTAAGTACCACTTATTTTTTTGACCTAATTAAAAAAGGTTACGAATAAAAGTTTTAAAAAACTATAAAAAGCACATTTTATATTAAATACTATTTTTTACAAGTTAACAGATTTGCGAGATTCATGCCGAAAGCTATACTAAAACGTCGTTTTGAAACTAATTTTTTTAGACTAGATTTATGCAAAAAGGTTAGTGCTATCGAAATAATGATTCTTACCAAAAATGTTTTTTATTAAATTTTAGATTTGATATTGGACTAATAATACGACCAAAGTGCCCCGAAGAATGTAAAATAAATCTCCGTAGGAAATACGAGTATTTCAAGTTAGTTATTATAACTCATGCCCGGGCTTTAACTACAAGGTCATATCGCCTACTACCAGAGCGCTCTTTCGTCACTCTGGTAGACATAAGCCCGAATCTACTGTGGGAGTCTTAAATTTAGCATATTAAATTTTTATCCAACTAGGATAGTGATTCTTTAACGAGTAACCGCTTAACGTCCCATCCGAAGTACGGCGTGCTCTTCCAGATAAAATAAACTAAGGGCCCTCGGTCGAGTTTCGAACCCACGATCTTGAGCTCAGAAGACAATGTAAGTAATGTTTAAATTGTATCGCATAGTAACGAATTATAAAATATTTCATTTTATTATTGTCCTGTACGATGTCAGATACTCGTTAAAGACCCCTGCCCTAGGAAAATAAAAATTTAGGGTAGGCAACATTTAGGACTCCCACAGTAGAGTCGGGCTCATGTCCACCAGAGTGATGAATGAGCGCTCTGTTAGTAGGCGATATGACCTCGTAGTTAAAGCCCGAGCATGAGTTATAATAACTAACAACGAGTTAGTCAATAAACTTGTTGTGCCCCCCCTTAAACCAGTCGAACGTTCGGGCTAAAAGTCAATAGTTGACTTACATATAGGCTTCTGAATTCTCATTCTAAATATTGTGCCGGTAAATTGATATGAGCCATAAGTAAAGCTGGAGAAGCAAGCGAGTCACTTTTCCTTGAAACTGGACCCTCCTGCAAACGATGTCCACAAATGCAACACTACTGCAAATAAAACGGAGTGCAGGACTCTTGCAGCAGACATCTCTCAGCGGGAAGTTGTAGCAGCCACCTTTCCCATTACAAGTCAAGTAGATATGTTATTAATGCAAGCTACTTCAACTGAAAGTAGCGATATGTAGACCGCACAACCATGACTAAATTAAAGTTCAAACAGAAAACTGACTGACACTGTTGGAACTCCTCAAGTCCTAGCCAGGGCTGAGTTTAACATATGTTGTTATTTATTCATAGAGTTATTATACAATGACTGAAATATAATACAATTTGTTGAAAGTTTTATTAAGCTGAAATGAGATGAAGTTATAATCCAGAAAATGAAAGCATGTAAATGCAAAGGCTCTCGACAGCCATATTTGAAAATTGCCAATTTCCGTAAGTAGTTCTTTTTGGAACTTATTATCGTTGCCTCCCTTCTTGCAAATATATTTTGAAATATTAGTGTAATTTCTATCCAATCTTTTTGCGTACTTTCCTGGAAAATGTCATTATTTTAGTTTGGTTCAAAGGAGAAGAGTGAAAAATTAGAAAGGATTGTCAGCGAAAATTTGAATTTCAAGTGTCATAAAGTATCATAAACATATATTAATAATTGTTTATGTATTATTTTTGGCTTGGGAAAGCGGAAGAGGATCAGTTTTAATGAAGTGGATTAAGGCAGTGCTAGTCCCGGATCATATATGCGGCTGCACGGTGTCTTGGAAGATAGAAGCCGGGAGCCGTTAGAACGGGGACAACTAAGCTGATTAATTAGGACGAGGGTATGATGTGAGCAACATATCGGGTCGTCTTATCGCTCCTCAGCCTCCTACTCATCTAGTATTATCCTTCATAGGAGCTCACTGATCCTAGATCCTCAACTGATCCGGGCTTTATTGAATTAATAGAAGAAGAAGGGTTTCTCGATTGTACTTAGCTGGTGGGCTTAACACGGAGGGGATAAACATGAAATATGTCTCTTTTCTTGTTTTATTTAAGAAAAGTAACATCTTCTAAATGTGGGGAGATTCTGTTATCCAAGAGTTGAAACTTCAGTAGCAACAGTAACTAGTATCAAAACTGTAGGAGATGTACAGAAGACATCTGCAGGTCCAAAGTACTTTTCTGTCATCAAGCTATTACGATTCAGAGTCCTTTAGAGGAAACTGAAGACAGGATCTACAGATTCATCATAAAGATGGAGAGAGCCAGGAGTGGAAGAACAAGCAGGAAGCTGAGAGTCATTTTCTGGCAATACCGGACCGTAGTGGCAGACATAAAATCACGGCGCTTGTGATGGGGATGTGGAAAGACGCGGATCACAGACAGTCCTAGGATGCATCATGGACGATCAGGTCCAAGAAGCCAGATCACGGCTGAGACGGACTGACCTGGTGAAGAGAGAGGCTGTGGAACAAGACCGATGGCGCACAATCGCAGTGAAGGAGGCTGGTGTAGGCGACTAAGGATCTTCAAGGTCCGTCGCCGAGTAACAGTAACTGCAGTAACATCCATTAAATAATACAGATAAGTGAGATCGGGTCACACAATGAAGGTGCCCGTAGGTAAATCCTTTTATGTACCAATGAATAAACATGTAATAAATAGATAGTTGAAAAATATAATGTCATATACAATGTACTTCCCCAGCACGAATTATTCAATTACGTTTACGCTCTCCTTTCGAAATGAAGCGAACGTTTGAGCTAAAAATTCATAGTTGACTTCCATTGGGGCTTCTGAATCCTTATACAGCATTTTTTCATAACATCGGTAGTTATTGGAGTTTTGGCCGATTCGGTTGTAAATCAATAGGTGTCGTCCGTATGAGGTTCTAGATAATCTTGCGGGGTTATGAATTTAAATATAAAATTTCAAAAAATTTCATGTCGACTCATATATTACATCGGCAGTTATTGGAGTTTTTGAATTGAGAGCCCCTCCCCCCCCCCCCCTCCCCCCCTCCCCTCAGCTCCGATTCCTCTTTTCCTTTCGGCCGATTCTATATTGAAAATTGATATGTGTCGACGGTGAACACATATGAAATTTTGAGCCAATACATTCACTACAATATGCATTGTTACGTTATTAGAGTATTTGTATTCGGCCCGACCCCTAATCTCCCTTTCTCTTCAGTCGAATTGGCTGAAAATCAATAGGTGTTGTCCTTGGAAGCTTCTGGATACACACATAAAATTTCGTGTTGATATGTTTATTCTATTGGGAGTTATCGTGCTCACAGACAGACAGAATTCATTTGTTTTCCATTTTTGAAATCTGCAGGTCAGAAAACAAAACATTTCGTTGAAAACTCGGGTGTAATACCCAAAATTAGAGGCATTAATTGCTTTAAAATAATTATGAATAGTGAAGTGAAAATAGTTGGATTGAAAGGCAGGAAGTCTTGGGAAGACCACAACCGTACGGGGAACACAAGGGTGGGGGATTGAACCACCAATAGGCACCCAGAAGAGTCCCGGGGGGCGGGAACACGGATGTGAGCGAACCCCACCTAGATCAGCCTACTTCGTCTGTTGCCTCCAAAGAGGGAGGATCAGCCCACTTCATCAACTGTTCCAGAGGAGAGAGGCCCCCTTCAGCTCTTCTTCCAGCCAACATTCCAGATCCAAGACTCAGCAACAGGACTCCATGTGTTGGAGCTCTTTTCAACTTTAGAGACAGACAGCAGAGACTGATCATTGCAGAACGCCAGAACCCAACAGCCATCGCAACCAGCATCGAACAAAGATAAGAAGGTACCGTGATACAATAAACAATTACACAGATAGAGTTTAGGAGTAGTATTTTGAGTTTGTTTCAAGGATTCTGAGCAATAATTTTCAAGTTTGTTACGATTTTTTTTTTTTTTTAATGAAAATATATAATCAAATAAGAATGGCGTGATTTTTATTTCATGTATTTTGCACCTCTAGTCATTTTGATTTTTCATAACTGTTAGTCTTGGCGGACCCACGCAACCAAAGGAAGGTAAGAAAGAATTAGAAGCATTTAGAATCATTTTTTTTTTTTTTTAAGAACATTTTATTTTAGAATACGAACAATAATTAACTTTACACGAGATAGAATTCTCGACCGATTACATATCTTCCCCTACAGCTAGAAGAGTGAAAATATCCCAAGGTCCACTTTTCCTATCGAAGATGCTTCATTAAGTAGGGAGTGGTTAGCATCTCGTTCATCGTTCATACTAGGTAAACGGAACACAGTCTAGCAGAACCGGGCAGTCGGGAGCTATATTTCTTATTAACTACTAATTGCTATTGGCCTATAATGAAATGTAATAGATAAAGTTGTGTTGCTAAGTAATAGTTGGAGCAGAGTCCATTAATATGTCAGATGGTTGTGGGGTGGGGGGAGGGGGGAGGTTTGTTGACCCAACTGGGCAACTTTGAAGGCGAGCCCTGAAGCACCAAACTTAGCGGGCTCATTAAACCTGGCTCATTCTCCTTCAGAAATAGTTCCACTCAACTCTACTTACTACACCCACTACCTAAGTCATCACTATCGGCTCTTTTTAGAGGAAGTGAGTGACCCTTAGCCCATGTTTGGAGTGTCCAGGGAGGCCATACCATACCCGGATGCAAAATGGGACTATAGATCTTTTGGAGAGAAAGAAACACATGCAGACAGTAGAAGAGGATGTATATTATTATTTTTATGCTCATATTTTCAAGTATTTATTTATTTCATTTTATTTTTTAGAAGTATTGTTATCTAATCCATGTGTTAATTTTTTTTTTTTTTTAAGTATCTAATTAATGTATAGATTCTTATGACGTATCCTATGACCATGTTATGGTTTAACGGAAATAAATATTATTATTATTATTACCTGTGGAAAAGAAGAAGAGACGACAGCTCACTTCCTGGATATCTACTAACATCTGGATATATTCTCTGAAGAAATTCCACACTTTCATAGATCATAGAGAAAGATTTTAGACGATTAGATCATGGGAGTGTTCCTAGATTTGTTAAAGAAATTAGGGAGACTATGTGGTCCATGAAGGACTTGAGATCCTCAGAAACAGAAGACAACAAGATAAGGAGAATGTCCATGCTTCCAGGGAAGGTATAAGTGCGTTGAGCGCTTAGGTCCAGCACACCAAGTGTATTCTATAATCGAAGGGATAATTCTCCAGATATATTTCTTCTTACTACTCCCATCATTACCTTAGACTTCATGAGAATGCCTCCATTGATTTGTAAGCATCACTATCGGTTCTTGTACAATCAACCTCTTTTTAGTAGCGGACTTCACAAAGTTTATGAAAGTATAAAAATGTAATGTGTTCCGGTCATGGACCAGTTCTTCTGAGTGCTGCAGCACCAACTTTATGTCGAAAGGAGGAATAAACATCTCATTTTAGCGCATATGGCCAATACATTTATGCATTTATTGTAGCCCTGTCAAATTTTATTTTTTACTAACATGTCTTTTTTGTAGATTGCTTGATGATGAGGGCAACCCCGAAAACCGGCTAGCCAAAAATAATATAATCCTTCAACGCATTACAATCCACACCCCTTTGATTAGGTCTTCATCTCTCTCCCCCGTATTCTCTAAATTGTTAACCTCATTATTCTAATCATTTAAATTATTTACTTATAAGAATAAATTCCATTTTTCCCCCTCTCTATTTTTATTGTATATATATATATATATATATATATATTTATATTTAAATATTTCATCAAGTATTTATTTATTTTTATTTTATCTTATTTTATTATGTATTTTTATTTTTCTTCTTCTTCCCACACTATCTAGCCCCTACTGTCTAAAATTAATTTTATTTCAAACCTTGTCTGGGCATCCTTCCTTTTTTTTTTATAATCAACCATCACAGTATTATGCTCGGTCGATTTTATTAATCTATTAATTTTTTCTTATTTATATACTCTTTTTTTTATTTTTTATTTTTTTAAATATTCTCTCTCATTTATATAGTAGATACTTTTGTTTATTTTTTATTTTTTTAAATATTCTCTCTCATTTATATAGTAGATACTTTTGTTTATTTTTTATTTTTTTAAATATTCTCTCTCATTTATATAGTAGATACTTTTGTTTATTTTTTATTTTTTTAAATATTCTCTCTCATTTATATAGTAGATACTTTTGTTTATTTTTTATTTTTTTAAATATTCTCTCTCATTTATATAGTAGATACTTTTGTTTATTTTTTATTTTTTTAAATATTCTCTCTCATTTATATAGTAGATACTTTTGTTTATTTTTTATTTTTTTAAATATTCTCTCTCATTTATATAGTAGATACTTTTGTTTATTTTTTATTTTTTTAAATATTCTCTCTCATTTATATAGTAGATACTTTTGTTTATTTTTTTCTTCATAATTAAGCTGTTAATTTTATGTTAATCTTTTGTGTATTTATATAATTTTAATTTCTAGTTTTCTCCAATGTAGCACAAATTTATTTACATATTTCATTCTACGACGTAGTGGTACTATATTTTATTGTTTCATTTTCTTTACTCTGTATGTATTTATTGTTAGGGGACCTCGGTCCCAGAATAATAAAATGTATTTTCATTTTCATTTTCATAGGGGAAGTTATGTAATCGGTCAGAAAACTTAATTGAATAATTCATGTGGGCAAATATATTGGCAGTGATTCACCGATTACTTTTTATTTTGCGTTCTTTGAAATTATCAGTTCTCACTACATCAGCCATATTCACATTATCAACGATGTAATGGTCAAACATTTAATAAAACGAGACAAAATTAGAAGAAAAAAAACATTTACGAGGGGTGAATTTTCAAAAAAAAAAAAAAAAAAAGAAGAAAAGGAAAAAGTTGGATAAAATCCCTTAATCCCCATCTCCGCTGGGCCAGTTCTAATCCAAGGCAGGATCCTCCGAGGGTTGCGATAAATCATCCCTTGGCCATTCTTACTAATTGCAACGTGTGCTCTGCTAATCCATATATATGGTATAATAAATAATATAATTAGCTTTCTCTCTCCCTTATAAATATATATTTCCCCATTATAAAAAAAAAAAGAGTTGTAAATGAATCACCTGATATATACTTCCCCAGTACGAAATCATCAATTATGTTTTCGCTCTCCCTCTTTTCTATACTTTACTTACATAGTGACTTCTGAATTCTCATACTAAACTGTATGTCGATACATTCATTACATCGGCAATTATTGGAGTTTTTGTGTTAAGCCTCTCCGTTAATACCCCTTTCCCCGGTCGATTTGACTAAAAATTAATAAGTGGCGTCCTTAGAGGGTTTTGAATACTCAAAAAAAAATTTCGATACACTTCTTCGGGGGTGGGAGCAAAATGTAAAATTATCGGAAGTTGACGTCATGTCGAAGAATGGCCTAGAAATTCATAGATAGTTCCCCGAGCAACGCCTGGTAATACAACTAGTAAAGATATAAATTGAAATTATAACACCATATAAAATAATATCGCTCGGTTATCATGTGTGCTACCACGTCTAAGTATCTTATGAGATCAATGAATGTATACATTATACAACTTCATTTTAAATATACAGGGACGATTTTGTGAGCTCACTGATCCATGAATCACTAGCTAACTGTTATGGCTGAACCTTTCATCCCCTATTCATTGGTTTAAAAAAAAAAAAAAAAGACTATTAAAAGGATTTACGTGGGATTTTTTCTTGTTTTTTTTTCTGTAAAAATTACAAAAGGATGAAAAGCAAGAGAAACGTGAATAGGAAGGTTATGTGATGTGTAAAATCCACCTCTTGGACAATTATAATCCGTTTTAAGCCCATTTATCCAGACGGTTGGAACAGGCCTCCATTATCCGGTCTAATTAGGGGGGGAGGGGGGGTTCCTTAACAAGGAAAAATGATAGTCTCCATTCATCTCCATGAAAAAGTAGCTAGGTTTGCCGCTCTCCGAGTGTGGCCTCAAGCACTTTACCGGAATGTATTATGCCTTCTTTACTCCGGGATAATGTGTAGTCACAAAGACCGCTTTAGGACAGGTGGATCTGGATAAGATATTAGGAGAATTTAAACGTAATCACTTTTACTAAGTACAGATGTTTCCTCTGGTATAGTATTACATCCTTGATTAAAATGACTAATCATAAAGCATTTGTCAAAGCTGAGAATAAGAATAGCGTTAGGTTTACTTTGGCAGCGAAACAAAGTCTGATTCCACGTCGAAGGAAATAGAGAAGACAGCAGAAACAAATACACTTTTTTAGAATAGAAATATGTATATATGTATTATGAATCATCTGGTCTGTCTGGATATAAATACAATATTAAATTTTAAATACAATTCCCTCTACCGATTGGTCAGTGCTTTAGGGTCTCAGGAAAGCTATCTTTCAATAAACTCCGACTGCTAGCTCAAATTCGTCTCCACAATAGCAATAGAAATTTTAGAATATTACTTGGAGGGTTTAGGTATGAGTTTTGTCCTGAAAGTGTCTGCAGGCTCTGTATCTTTGAAAAGGACGATCTCATACTCTTTTTGTTCTATTGACCCTCCTTGTGTATCCCCAGGCAAGCATTTCTCCACAATTATCTCACCAATAGACCAGAATACGACTCAGAACCACTTGTGCATTTTCAAAATAATTTAGATGTTAGAAACAATTTATTCTTATTTTTTACTGTTGGATTGAAAATAAAGAATAATATAATTTAATTCGTTTCAAGGTGGATATATACATTTTTTATTTTATTTAGTTACTATATTGCTCATTTTGTACAATTAGAGTTTAATTATATTTTTTATTTTATTTAGTTACTATATTGCTCATTTTGTACAATTAGAGTTTAATTATATTTTTTATTTTATTTAGTTACTATATTGCTCATTTTGTACAATTAGAGTTTAATTAATTTTTTTATTTTATTTAGTTACTATATTGCTCATTTTGTACAATTAGAGTTTAATTATATTTTTTATTTTATTTAGTTACTATATTGCTCATTTTGTACAATTAGAGTTTAATTATATTTTTTATTTTATTTAGTTACTATATTGCTCATTTTGTACAATTAGAGTTTAATTATATTTTTTATTTTATTTAGTTACTATATTGCTCATTTTGTACAATTAGAGTTTAATTATATTTTTTATTTTATTTAGTTACTATATTGCTCATTTTGTACAATTAGAGTTTAATTATATTTTTTATTTTATTTAGTTACTATATTGCTCATTTTGTACAATTAGAGTTTAATTATATTTTTTATTTTATTTAGTTACTATATTGCTCATTTTGTACAATTAGAGTTTAATTATATTTTTTTTTTTATTTAGTTACTATATTGCTCATTTTGTACAATTAGAGTTTAATTATATTTTTTATTTTATTTAGTTACTATATTGCTCATTTTGTACAATTAGAGTTTAATTATATTTTTTATTTTATTTAGTTACTATATTGCTCATTTTGTACAATTAGAGTTTAATTATATTTTTTATTTTATTTAATTACTATATTGCTCATTTTGTACAATTAGAGTTTAATTATATTTTTTATTTTATTTAGTTACTATATTGCTCATTTTGTACAATTAGAGTTTAATTATATTTTTTATTTTATTTAGTTACTATATTGCTCATTTTATACAATTAGAGTTTAATTATATTTTTTATTTTATTTAGTTACTATATTGCTCATTTTGTACAATTAGAGTTTAATTATATTTTTTATTTTATTTAGTTACTATATTGCTCATTTTGTACAATTAGAGTTTAATTATATTTTTTATTTTATTTAGTTACTATATTGCTCATTTTGTACAATTAGAGTTTAATTATATTTTTTATTTTATTTAGTTACTATATTGCTCATTTTGTACAATTAGAGTTTAATTATATTTTTTATTTTATTTAGTTACTATATTGCTCATTTTGTACAATTAGAGTTTAATTATATTTTTTATTTTATTTAGTTACTATATTGCTCATTTTGTACAATTAGAGTTTAATTATATTTTTTATTTTATTTAGTTACTATATTGCTCATTTTGTACAATTAGAGTTTAATTATATTTTTTATTTTATTTAGTTACTATATTGCTCATTTTGTACAATTAGAGTTTAATTATATTTTTTATTTTATTTTATATAACTATGAGAACAAGTATTTTGTTAAAAAAAAAAAAAAATGCTCATCGCCATAAAGGTTGTAATCGTTAGTGCAACAAATGTTTATCTATCTATCTATTTATATAAAACAAGTAATACTGAGGTATCAGTCCTTTATTTATTCCACAACTAGGTTATTTGCCATCTTCAGATGGTGAATCTTAAGGTGTTAAGGATGTTGACTGATACTAGACCCTGAGATCCTTCTATTTCTTTTGCACCTTCTCTACATTAAGGATCACCACCTGAGGATGGCAAATTTCCGAAACTAGCAGTGAACTAAATACAATTGTTGGACTGATACTGTATTACTCGTCCAAGAAGTATGTCCACTACATCTGCCTACCAATCAAGATATAAGTACTTCTTCTGTCGTATAAGCAATGGGGTGTATTTTGATTATTGTGGGTCATGCCTGGTGTTTAACTACTATCAAAGAGCGTGGACACGAACCCAAATCTAGTGTGAGAAATTCTGCCTATCTACATTTAGTAACCTAAGGTATGAGACTCCTGACAGGCTCGGTTAAAGTCCCATCCGGAGGATGTGCTCAAAGTATTAAATCTAAGGGCCTTGGCCGGGTTTCGAATCAGCGATCTTGAGCTTAGTAGGCTCTAGCACGTATATCTCAATATTCACTGCCATTCGCAACTGGGCTACTTCTCACAAACGTTTGTTGCTGTTGTTATTGTGACTCATGCCCATTTGACCATGAAGTCATATCGCCTACTACCAGAGCGCTCTTGAATCGTTCTGGTGGACAACAGTCCTAAATTTAGCCCACCTTAAATTTTTTTTAACGAGTATCTGACATTGTACAGACCCGGGACCATCGCTTTACGTCCCATCCGAAGAATGGCGTGGTCAAGATTTTTTCAAGTCCTAAATAAAAAACCTGAAGCCTCGGCCGGGTTTGAACCCGCGATCTTGAGCTCAATACACAAGCACGACAACGGTGCTCTCTTTGTTGCTGTTAGTAATCAACAAGGAAAGCGTTTCCATCCAAGATTTCTGTATGAATGAACACAAGGGAATAGCAGAATGAATACTTGTTGCAGACTACTGGTCGAGGTTCATCATCGCAGCATTTGAGATGGATCACAATTATAGTAGTTAGGTTAAAGATTCCTTTAAAATATAATAAAACAACTACAATAAAGAGCTAAAATATTATAAATGAATTTTCGTAACTAGCGTTAAGAAGCTACAAGTCCGAAAACACAAGCTTCACATTAAGGTATTATTATGTATTATATGAATGTTTTTCGAAAAAAATATTCAATTGTATATTTTTATAGGCCTGATGATGCTTTAAGCAAAATCCCCTCTTTACACAAAGTGAAGGTTCAGAGTTATAGTTTAGATAAATACGTAGTTCGTATGGAAGAAGCCTGTAAGCTTCTAATAGTCTGTACTAGCTGAATATACAAAGAGAGAATGGTGAAAGTTACACAATGAGAAACCATACGCGAAGTTCTGTTCACTGGAAATTATAGAAGTAATTAAATCTGAAGATTAAAATGGGTTAGAGTGAATGTGGTTAGAGTGAAGGAGCAACTCAGAGAAGAGCCTTTAATATTACAGTGGGAAAGTATACGAGGGAGAGACACTGAGGGCGAGTGAGCCGTAGACGGCAACAATATTAGTTTGGATTTAGGGAAATAGGGCAGGAGAAGTGGGGAACCTTGGTTTAGGGCAGGGCATGGCATTTAGGGAAGGGTTTGGGATTTAGGACAGGGTTTGGCATTTAGGGCAGGGCTTGGAATTTAGGGTAGGGCTTGCCATTTAGGGCAGGGCTTGGCATTTAGGGTCTTCCATATTGAGGTTGAGAAGTCTCGGAGTCACAACCCCTCTGACAGTAAGAGGAAAAGAAGAATTCAAGCCAAGATCTGGCTTGCTGACTTTTGTGTAGGTCAAAAAAAATGTTCATTACCAAAGTACGATTCCCAATGTTTAAGAATGCAACACTTGTGATAACTAACTGTTTCTGTTAGACCACTTTTTCCGGAGTGCTTGAATTTGCGAACAGAAGTTGTCTTCCACAATTATAATATATATATATATATATATATATATTTAAATATATTGTCCACCAATATATTGTTCTTGTGGCCTATACCTAAAAGTAAGTGCTCATTTCAACCTACTTTCTTGAGACCTCCTTGTAAGTGTCTTGAGTGATGCGCTACCAGTGTACAGTGTATCGAAAACTCCCAGGATTCATGTAATTCCTTTCTTCCTGGTGCACATTTTTGACCTCAGTGGCTTATTGCATCTGTAGTTCGACAAAAAAACAGACACCTGGTGCCTTTAACGAGTACCTGCATCGCACAGACCATCGCTTAGCGTCCCATCCGAAGGAGGCAGGTACAAGTGGGAGCCCCCCGTAGACTTGGTCTTGGATGGTGATGTTGCCTCATATCCTCTAATATGTATATATAATTATTATTGTTATTATTATTTTGTACATATTCTTCATGACTTTACAGTGACATTTTTATTTTTTTATTGTTATTTATATATTTATTTTTTTCTTATATTAAGTTATTATTGTACATATTGCCATTTATTATTTTAATTATTTACTTCTATATGCATAATAGTTAAAAAAAACAAAACGTTGTTGGTTCGGGATACTATTAGTTTGACCGTAGTGGGTAGCATTATCGTTTTTATTACTAAACATATTTTCACGTTCTGTGCTGGTTAATTATAGTTATGTTGTTCATTCTTCATGTTTACTGGTAATATTAAATTTAAATATTCAATATAATTAATAACAACAATATATATTAATTAATATTATCATATTTCTATGCAATCGGTACCCTAAACTTCAACTACATTTAACACAGAAACTAAAACAAATATATTTATATACAGAGCTCAATTTGAGTTATTTAGTTATTGTGGCTCATGCCCGGGCTTTAGGTACGAGAACATATACTACCAGAGCGCTCTTTCGTCGTTCTGGTGGACATAAGCCCGGCTCTACAATGGGAGTCCTAAATGTTGCGTATTCTAAATATTTATTCACCTAGAGTAGGGGTAAGGGGTCCTTTAATGAGTATCTGCATCGCACAGCCTCGAGACCATCGCTTATCCGATGGATGGAGTGCATAAAAAATCTAAGGGCCTCGGCCGAGTTTCGAAACCGCGGTCTTGAGCTCAGCAAGCACGCAAAAGTGTTCCAATTTAATGTGCTGCTCGTCCAGAGTGGATGTCGGGAGACTACGATTCCCTATAAAAGTTGGCTCGGCTACACCTAGACAAAGTTTTAATGAAGTGGACCCCTGGTTTTCCAATTGTTGGTTCCTTAATGGGTTTTCGGCGTCCAATTACGCATCCAGCCTCACACACAAACACATTGCTCCCTTGTCTGAGTGTTGCCTGTTTCACACTCAGAGGGACATCCAAGTCGACATGCTGGCCAACATTTCTATAATACTCTGTGAAGATTCAAGTTTTACACATTAATAATTATATGTATTATATTAACGTCAGATGTAACAGCTCATTTCAAAAGTCTCGTCATTTCATGTGGCCCCGACACAGGGCCGTGCAACTTGTACTGGCCGCCCGTGTGCAAATAACGATAAAGCTAACTAACTTATACTACTTTTCCCGTTGTTTTCGGTTTCTTTTTGTTCTCTTGTCTACATTTGGATTTGTCAACGATATATTTAAAGTAAGGAAAAGAAAAATTGTTGTGGCTGCCCCTATTATGGGCTTAAATTTGGCCGCCCTTGTGCTTCGCAGGCCTTCGCCATAGGGTCTGCACTGCTCTGCCCCGTCATATAATATGTCGAATCAATTAAATTTGACCTTATTTGACTGGATGTTCCCCCTAATATATTGGTGTATACAATTGAAGCTATATAATTGAAACTATCCACATGGGTGACATGCATACCCAATAACAAGGCTCAACTCGATGTTAGAGGAAGTGGACAGAAGACTTCTGCAGGCTCAAAGAAGCTCAAACTTCTCTGTCATCAAGCTACTGCGGTTCAGAGTCCTTTAGAGGAACCTGAAGCACTCTAAACGAAACACTAGATCAGCGCCAACTAATCTGGTAAAGAGAAGCTTTCAAGACTGGCAACGAAGGATAGAGGCAAAACCGGAAGGAAGAAGGCTATAAGGAAGAAGCGGCCAGGGGTGGCTCCAGCCAAGCCTCCCCTTCTTTCCAAAAATGTTAACTCATAAAAAATAGTCGTCGGTGAATCACCAGCAATGTATTTCCCCAGCGTGAACTACCCTACCTTGGTTGTTATGAGTTATCCAATTGATACGTCACTGGACGGTTTTGGATTTACATATAAAATTTTGTATCGATATACCCATTATTTCTATCCTCTCTCTCTCCCCCCCCCCCCCCCCCCCACCTTTGGCTGGATTGGATGAAAATTAATAGGTGTCGTACTTACTGGGTTCCTCACATAAAATTTGGTATTGGCATATTCATTCTATTGTGAGTTCACAAAGACACAGGCAGTCATTTTTTTTTTAATTTCTGGAATCAGAGGGTAGTCAATGTGTTTCTTAAACTTCTCTGGGATGTTCCACTGTTGGTTAGTTCCGGCATTTCTTCCAGAGGTGTCTTCTTATTTATTTATTATTTTTTTCCGACAATATTTCGGGACACTTCCAAATCCCTTCTTCCGGTCACTATGAACCAAAGTCGTTCATAGTGACCTCCGAAGAAGGGACTTGTAAGTGTCCCGAAATATTATCGGAAAAAAAAATAAGAAGACACCTCTTGACGAAATGTCGGAACTAACCAACATCAAAGGGTCTCAAAAGATGAAAGTTCACATTACAGTTTAGCTAAAACAACTAATCTAAAATGGGTCCCATCTTACGTAAACAACGGAACAGTCCGCAATGACCTCGTGATAGCAATACCTTATTACAAATTGATTTTTTTTTATATACATGCACTTTCTTCAAAATAGCACACCATAAACTTTCTATATTTTTTTATTAGAACCCTTTTCGGAAACTACTGTAGAAATCAAAATTTAATAAGCGACCAGCCAAACTTTTTACAGGAAATGTGATAATATGGTCATAGAGAATAAGTTAAGTCGTAAAATGGCCAAAATGAGTTAAGTGTACTGTGATGATCTCCCAAGCCGTCTGCGCACTGTGAAGAAGTTGGGAGCTCAGGACTCTAATACTTTCGAAATTATAAAGATGTGGGTTTCTTGGTATCTCGTAAAATTGTGTATGTTCTCGGTTAAATCAACTAAATCTACTTCTTTGAGGAATCATTCACGAGATAACTGCATTTAACCATTTTTCACTACGGCAGACTATTCCAAGTGAAGTGAGCATTTTCACTTAAATCAACTTTAGAGAGTTAATAATTAGGTAAGTGTGGTCAATAATTGCGTAAGTGATGGGGAATGATTAGGTAACTAAGGGAAAATCCAAGAAAGGATTAACAATATTCATTTTCATTCACTCCTATAGATTTAGAAGGTATATTATTAATAATGATGAAAACATAATTTATTTATTCCAAAAACTGGATTTACACGATTAATGCAAAAGTAAAAAAGTGCTGCTCTGAAAAGTTACGAATTTAGACTTACCAATTTATTCCCTGTGACCAGAGATATATTTTTATTTTTTATTATTATCATACCTGATCTCGGCCATGTCGTCATACCTGGAGCTCAGGCTTTTATACAATTTTAATACATATGTTTCACATTAAACTGAGCTCTGTTGATCTACAGCCATATAAGTTAGTGACGTGCTACAGTCCCAGGTTTTGACATCACTGTCACTGATCTCTGTTACAGTGATTCTACTTTTACACAATTGCAATGGGCAACACTGAAGGGGTTCTAATTCAAATCCGCTGTCGGACCTCAGTCGAAAACACAAAGTGTTTCGCCATTAATTTTAAATTTTAACATTTTTTCCATTTTACTATTTTTCTTATTATATTGTTAGTTTTGGACTGGAATCGGACCTGCTAGCAGCCTCCTCCCCACTAATACTACTCATCCTCTAATGTTTACTAAAGTAGGCTGGCCTTAAGCCTCTCAGAACCCTGCCAGGAGCCACCAAGACCGCATTATACTTTTATCTATCTACCTGCTCAACCATCCCCACATCGTCCCATCACCACATCGTCTCAGCGTCCCATCACGTCCACCATTTCAACAGTTAGCAGCCCCCCTCCTCGCAGAAGGCATCTTAACCAATAAGAACATTATTATTTTACCATTTTTTTGAACTTTTATTTATAGGTTAGGTTAGGTTTTATGACTCATGCCCGGGCTTTAACTACGAGGTCATATCACCTACTACCAGAGCGCTCTTTCGTCACTCTGGTGGACATGAGCTCGACTCTACTGTGGGAGTCCTACATTTTGCCTACCCTAAATTTTTATTCACCTAGGATAGGGGTCTTTAACGAGTACCTGACATCGTACAGGCTCGGAACCATCGCTTAACGTCCCATCCGAAGGACGGCGTGCTTAAGTTTTTTTTTACCTCCCAGATAAAATAAACTAAGGGCCTCGGTCGGGTTTCGAACCCACGACCTTGAGCTCAGAAGACAAGCACGCATACCATTGAGCTACCGGCGCCCTCTCATCATCATCATCATCATATATATAAAGCTGAAAATGTCTGTGCGTTGTACCGCTATAACTCACGAACGGCTTCATGGATTTGATTAATTTTTTTTTTAATTTGTTCGTCATCGGCTGTGGAAGGTTATAGGCGTATTAGTACCTCAATATCTGGTCCATCCCAGCATCCACCCACGCAATCTTTGTAACTCAAAAACCACTGCAATGATTAATGAGGAATCTTTTTGAATAGATAAATTTTATCTACCGGAAGGTTAAAGTCTATTTTTTAATCAACCCCTGGTCCATCCCAGCATCCACTCACGCAATATTTGTAACTCGAAAACCATTGCAACGATTAATGAGAAATCTTTTTGAATAAATTAGTTTTAGCTCCAAAGCTAGCGTTACTACAGTTGAAGGACTATAAGCCTTATTCCGTATGAATAATTAAAAATTATAACATCATGAATGTACTGTCGAGGAACTGAATAGCCTTATAGGAGATATTGGGAGAAAAGTCAAAGTTTCCCGGGCAACGCCGGGTATTACTGCTAGTAATACCATAAACGATATATTCGAAGTTAAGTTTTATTTATATTTATCTTATGTTTTGTTATATTTTACTATTTTTCAGTTGGCCAACTCCATCTTTCCAAGGTTTTCTTTTGTTCATTACATTCTTTTATATATAAACTTCATCAATCTTATTATTCTCCAATATTTTGGAGTGGTCCTGCAGAACCGCCTGAGTTTTGTAGCCGGTTATTTGGACATTCTTTTTTTGGATACCACTACCGGTCTATACAATGCGTGTATATGGTCGGCTAATAGCCAAGAAACTGTGTAAAAGCTTTACAAAGCAAATTGATTCACACAGTTTAAAATTAACTGAAAACAAATAGATCTAATTAGCGTCCTTCTTAGAAGAGTTGTAAAACGTTGTTGTTAGTGTAATTAGAATTGTGTAGAGGATAGAACTAATTAATTTATAGAATGATGTTGGGTCTGAGGTACCTCGGGGAAATCAGACCATCTTCAGCACCGCAGACCTTCCTCACAATACGTAAATATTACACCTCAGCTCAGACTCCAGACACGAACATTCATCTTCATCACCTCGTAAATCATTCACTCTGCCATTCCGTCCTACTCAAAATACATCATTTATATCATTTAAGAGATTTTCATTTTTTTTTTTTTCTCATGCATTCAAAAATGCCTTATAAATGAAACTGCTCATTCATACTTTATTGGACTGATAGTCAGGACCCCAGCCTTACGGGTGACATGGCAGGCGCTGCCTGAGGCAGCGAATACGGCAGATCATTTTTATTATAAAAATCGGGTGCGTGCAACTCCGATGCGTGGCGAAATGAGCGTGACAACGTCTGAGTTGCGAGATAGCGAAAGTGTCAAGAATGAAATATAACAAATCATTTTAATAAAGTTTTTGAACCTTGAAACAATTTAAAAACAATATGGAAAGAAAACATTCATAAGCATAATAGTTAAAAAACGAGTTTATTATTAATCTGTATATATCTAATAATAATATACAGATAACTAGGTTATCTGTATATGCAGAAAGTACCAGCTGTACTATAATAAAATATATATTCTGTATTAGTAGTAACAGCTGTTTCTCTCTCTCGGCGCATGCGCGATACGTGTGTTCCGCGTGACTTTCGTTACGGGACATCGTTTTCGTGCATGAGGGCCCGGCCTACCAAATTATAAGACGTTGTCACGTCAAAACATTTACTGATATTATTTTTACTGAGAATATGAGTTTTTCGATCTCCTTACAAAACTATTCCACCGTTTGGGCTAACAATCAATAAAAAATAAAGAAAAATGTATGTTTGTCAAGATATTGTCTGTTTCACAAAACGTATAGTTAGTTAGTTATTATGACTCATGTTTGGGCTTCAACTACGAGGTTATATCGCCTACTACCAGAGAGCTCTTTCATTACTTTGGTCGACATGAGCCCGACTCTACTGTGGGAGTTCTAAATTTTGCGTACCCTAACTTTTTAATTTATCTAGGACAGGGGGTCTTTAACGAGTACCTGACATCGTACACCATCGCTTAACGTCCCATCCGAAGGACGGCGTGCTGAAGTTTATTTTACTTCCCAGATAAAATAAACTAAGGGCCTCGGTCGGATTTCGAACCCATGACCCTGAGTTCAGAAGGCAAGCACGCAAACCACTGAGCTACCGGCCCTCTCTACAAAACGTATATAAATATGGATTGCTACCATCTCACACCAGTTTAAACTGTCTCTTCTCCAGACCTCACGGGGGTTTTCCCTTTCTCCTATACAATAAAGTCTTAAAAACATGGAAAACATTATAAATAAAATTTTGTCTCAAATTGAGATCTTAATAATAAAATACATTTTTTAAATATTATCAGTACTGATATTATTAAGATTTTAATTTGAGTTGAAATTTAAAAAAAAAATGTTTTCCATGTTTTCAAGACTTTACTGTACAGGAGAAAGGGAAAAACCCCGTACGAGCTGGAGAAAGGACAGTTCGAAATGTAAACTTGTTGAACTTCCACTTACAATAAGTCGTGGCTGAACATGGTAGCAATACCGAAAGTACTCCCATATATTATAAATATTTTGTGAAATAGAATATATTTTTTATTTATTAAGTGGTTCACAATATCTATGCATAAAATGTTAAGTATCATTAAAAATCAAAAGTTGACTTATATATAGTTTTCATGTTAAGCCTCTTTTTCGTTCTTTTGGGCTTATAAGTAGTTTTCTTGATGTTTTGTAAATTATTTTAATGTTGTTGTTAAGAGACTATTTAGATCAAGAAATCAGTTGTAGACATTCCATTTGGTTAACAAAGATCTTTACCAAAGATTTTTCATGGAATGTTTTCTGCACTAGAAATGTTGTATTGTGACTAATGGCCGGGTTTTAACTACGAGGTCATATCGCATATTTCATATTTCATGTAATGAAAACCTAATGAAGACGAAGGGCGCCGGTAGCTCAGTAGTACTCGTGATTGCTTACTCAGCTCAAGGTCGCAAGTTCAAAACCCGGCCGGGGACCTTAGTTTATTTTATCTGGGAGGTAAAATAAACTTAAGCATGCCGTCCTTCGGATGGGACGTTAAGCGATGGACCCGAGCCAGTACAATGTCAGGTGAGAAGTGATTATTTCAGAGGTTGTAAAATAGGACTCCCATAGTAGAGTCGGGCTCATGTTCACCAGACGGAAAAAAGAGTGCTCTGGTAGTAGGCGATATGACCTTGAAGCTAAAAACCAGGCATGAGACACTATAACTAACTCTAATGAAGACCGGACTACATGGAATGAAAGTATGCAGTTAGGAGAAGAATGGAATATAAATAGCGTAACGTGATAATTCGGTAATTAATTAGCAGATATTATAATATTACGTTATATTAATTAAGAGTAGCAAGTTAATTATCTTCTCTTCTGATAACAGTTTATAAAATGGTCCATTGACTAAATTGCACAACGAAGATATGTTTAAAAGAGGATATTTTTAGTGAAATGTAATATGTAATATGCTAAATTTATTGAAAATTTCACAATCGATTGAGTAAAAGTAGTGGAAATATCAAACATATTTTTATTGAAAAATCAGAGCAGAAGAAAGAATATAAAATGAAAACCTCAAAGGAATAAACGGCTGATGAAACCCAAATCAAATGATACCTCTGGGAAAAGGGCTCTATCCGATGAGGTTGAAGGTAGCACAA
The DNA here is from genome assembly GCA_963662175.1 of Aradus depressus. Classification (NCBI taxonomy): domain Eukaryota; kingdom Metazoa; phylum Arthropoda; class Insecta; order Hemiptera; family Aradidae; genus Aradus; species Aradus depressus. Next base: position 50,908,451 of record OY759216.1, on the reverse strand, counting down.
TCATGAGAATATGGAGCTAGATACCATCCATGTAATCAGGTCTGGCTGCAATGGTCCCGGTAAATGTAACTCGGTCCGCAATTGCAATACTTCGGTCTTGGCTACAAATCGGAACAAACATCAAAGTTTCCCAATAAGGTGAATAAAAATGATTGTACATATGTGATAGTAACAAGTAACGAGATTTCTCATAGGAATAAAAGACGTCTTCCCGCTTTCCAAACAGAACTGACTTTCAACGCAACTGCGTCATCATCAGTGACACATCACTCCTGTAGTACTGTATCTAAAGGAACACTTCCCTTATGAGCTATTAACCAGTGTACCTTTAAACAGTATACTATACGGGTGATGTGCCACTGATGATGAGACAGTTACATCAAAAGTCTGTTCTGGTCAAAATTAAAACAACATCGTTTACTTCAGTGAAAAATGAGTCTTTCTGTTAAAATGTCTATTAACATACCAACTTGATAAATACCACGTCACAAACTCGGGCATACGTTTGCGTAAAAAAACACAAAACTGCTCCATAGATGCAAGAAGGGTAGAGTCACTTCGAGAGGATGAAAAAAAAAAAAAAAAAGTGTGATTGACGCGCTACTCCAAGAATTCATCTGCTTTAGTTTAAAAAATTTGCTGTCGTGCACTGATTTAGATTAAAATTTATTTTATAATGATACAATATTTTATTGTTCTTCAATTTCTTTTATACTTGAAATTATAGGTTTGAGACAGCTAAAATAAGATATATACAACTATGATTTTAGTGTTTCTAAATACCGCAAGAATACAGCGTCGATGATTTAATATTGTTATTAAAATATTATATTAATAACAATAATATATAAGGGGTATTCATAATGTGTGTTAGGTGTTAAATGTTATCGAAATAAAAATTTACAGAGACAGAAATTCATGAACACCCCCTTTGTTAATTGTTAAATGCTAACTGTTATAACTAGCGCTCCAAGTGGCAATGAAAGGAAGTTTCAATATAACCGACCAAGGATTGTTCTCATTTATCTATATAAATTGCTCAACGAGCTACTGAACTCTTTTTACTGGAAATTCAGATGAAGAGGATGATTTAAGTGATGATGAATTAGACGAAATAATGGACAATATTTTATTAGTATACAGTTTTTGCTATAATGTAGATTTGTGTAAAAATATAAAAGCCAAAACTAAAAAACTGTGTGGGCTGTAGATTGCTACCTAAAGTAACCTTGCATAACCTTACCAATATCGATTTAACAAAGCGATCTAACATACCTTTTCCTCTGTTAGATCGAAGTGTGTTAAAGTCATATATTTAGCAGACTACTGTCAAAATTGTTATCGAACTAACACAGTTAACATATTTAACATAGTTAACACACACATCATGAATACCCCTATAATAATATATTGAAATATTATATATTATATTTTTTTAGATTTACACTGCTGTATTATTTTCTTTTACCAAAAATTTTATTTATTGTGACAAATTTAAGCTATCGAAGCATTTTAACCTGAAATGTTCTGACCGAAAGATTATATATATATATTGTTGATCACAACATTAAAAGTACAACATAAAAAGTCAAATGCAGTCGAAATATATTACACACTTTCTTATTTAGTAGAAATGCTCAAAAACAGCTGACATCACAGATAAAGAAGTGTGTAGTTGTGTGTGTGCGCTGCGTGCGCAACCGTCCGACGAGCACACTTACATAGCATGCACATCACAGAGACTTACGCTCTGAAGGTCTGACATAGCCCCTACCGAGAGCTAAGATGTTTACAAATCAACAAATGTAAATAAACCTTGGAAAGCTTGTTGCTACAAAAACAACAAACAGAAGCCGGGCCCTGACTTCAACAGTGTTGAAGATGAAAGGAGTGGGGGGAGAAGGCTCAACATTAGAATCCTGACATCTGCCAACCTAATAAATATAGACAACACAACATTTTTTGGGGGATTCAGAAGTAGTCCAGGAGCCCAGTGCAAAAAGGGTGACTTATTTTATGAAAAATGTTATTATGAAATTTTCAAAATATCCATCCTCGAGATCCAAAAAATGGCAGTCTGTAATCTCAAAGTCGATGGAATACAAAATGGCGGCCAATTAAAACCTATGTTTTTTTTTTTTTGTTTTTTTGAAAAAATTGACTTATTTTATGACAAATGAAACTTGGCCTATCTGAAACTAGATAAAATTAGGATTTAAAAAATCCTAGTCTGAACTTATAAATCCGATGGTACGGCTAATCAGACGTCCCTCAAATACCAAATATGCGTATATAGCCAAAAACTGACTTATTTTAAGACAAATGAAACGAACAGTGAAAGGACTAAAGCCTTTGAAAAATTAATTGATTAATTTGTTGTGGGGAAGTACCATGCCGGTGATTCACTGACGACTTTTCACTTCTAGCTTTTCAACACGCTCCCATTATCCCATATGTTCATATGCTAAGATTTAATATCGGTTCATGTATATAATTTATAAGCTATGATGATGTCTAAATTGTATGACGTATCCAATTACTAACTTATGGTTTAATGGAAATAAATATTATTATTACCTCAGTTATCGATAGTTAATGGAGGTTTAACTTTTCCGTCACGCTCTATATATGCTCTCATTTTCCCCCCATTAACTGCTCGCGAATGTTTTGTCATAACCAACTGTTCTGATCTGCAATAGGATAACACTGAAAAGTTGATAATTTTAAGATGTTAAAATAACTATGTCAATGAGTTTTATAGTGTATCTCTATCTATCGTTTATGACATATGGCCTTTTTTTGGAAGAAGTGCAACCATTTTGCATTTTTCTTCTCCATGAAGAGGGAGAATGGGGAACTTATGTAATCGGTCATAAATTCGATGCGGGGTTTTCAATGGAATTTCATGTTTTCCGACCACGACCTCCTTATTCCAAAAATGAAAAAAAAAAGTTATTTGTCGGTACGTTTGTGACGTCTGTGAACACGAGAACGACCCTCTTAGGACGACATCTGTTGGTTTTCAGCCAAATCGACTAAAAAAAAGGAGGGCTTAGGGGGGAGACAACACAAAAACTCTAATAACTGCCGTAGTAATGACACGAAGTTAATAACTCAAAAGAGAAGTCGGTTAAACCTCGAATCGACACTGCTGATGTGACGTCTCTTTCCCGGAAAGAAAGAATGGTCCACACGAGGCGACACACTAGGCTAACCCAGGTCCACATTTTGTTGCGGAGACGCCCACCGAGATGTCCACTATGCAAGGAAGAACTCACTGTCTTCCACATACTACAATCCTGTGAAGCTCTCAAACCCACCGAGAAAGAGATGGATTGCCTCACGACGCTCGAACAGTGTAAAGATAGCTCGGCCTACACATCCCAGCTGTTGCAATTCTTGCAAAACGCTGGAGTATATCTCCAAAAAATTGTATGGTGCCATTCGCGGAGGAATATCTAATATGTTGTCACTATTATAATAATAGCTGTGCTGGCGCTAATGGCCTCTGCAGTCGATGCGGCTGGTAAAAAAAATAATAAAAAAAAAAATAAAAAAATAATGACACGAAATTTCTTATGTAAATTTAAAAACCTATAAGAACGACACCAATTAATTTTCAGCGGAATCAGCCGAAGACGTTGGCGGGTTCAGAGGGGGGCTTAACTCAAAAATCCCAACGACATGAATTATATTTAGATTCCGAATCCCATAAGGATGACACTTATTAATGGATGTGGCGGTAGAGCGAAAATGTAATTGATTTATTTGTGATGAGGAAGTCCATTGACCGACGACATTTTTCCTTTTGAATACAAATTCCCGGAGGGGCTAGACTCCTCCAGCCATTAACTAGTGGAGCAGTGCTGGAAAGAGAAGAGAGCATCCATTAAAGAGATGTCTTTAGGCTGGGGGCTCGTTTTGACTTGCTAATCCCAACATGAATCTCTTTACCACAACAACTGGAGCAGTAGCAGTCGCAGTAGCAGGAGCAGCTCTCTCATCTGAATAACTGCCCTTGTTCCATCCATCCACAACCCCCCCCGCACATTTTCTTATGTATCTTTCTTCTATTAAATATATTCAGAGTATAAATGTTTAAATCCTCCCTTCCCAACGTTAATAAATGTTCTTCAACAACCTCCATCAAGCAATCGTTCGGGGTTGGAACTAGAGACAGCGTTTTTATATACACGCAAAATCAACTTGGAGACAACACCTTGTATAGATCGGTAGAGGAATCCAAGTAGGTCTTTCCAATTAACCGGGCTACGATTCCTCTGGTGGTTCAATGGAGGACCACTCCAAAATATTGGAGAACAGATTAGGGTTAAAATAATAAGATTTATGAAGTCTGAAAAATACAAAAGAATATAATAAACAAAAGAGAACCTTTTGAGATGCAGTTGGCCAACTGAAAATAATAAACAGAAGATGACAAAACATAAACTGAATACAAATAAAAATTTGATGGGATGACGGCTATATGGTGAGATGATGGTTGCTCGGTGATAGGCTGCACCGACTGGTGATGATGGTGGCTAGGTGCTAGGATGCACCGACTGGTGATAAGACGGTGTGGTGATGATGGCTGGGCTGAGCAAGTAGTTAAGCACGATACACTGTCAGTGCCTCCCAGTAGGCTACAGACCGGCTTAGCTAGAGCCTACTTTAGTAGATATTGAGGGGGAGTAGGCTAAGTGGGGTTTCACACCAAAGCCGGGCCGAACCGAGCCGAGCCGGGCGGAAAACGCTTGAGCGCTAAATACGCAGGGTTTACATGGGAGTATTCAAACCAAAGCCAAGCCGCACCGGGCGATGCCGAGCGGTTTTGAGCAGTACTACCTCCCGCCAATTCGAGCGTTTTCTGCCAAGCCGTTTTTTTCCGTCATTCAGTCTAGTTCGGTGTTTCAGCCCAGTGAGTTACATCATATTGCGCAATATATTGTTTTTTTTTTATTGTTTCAAGTGGTTTTTGTTTTTTAAATTTTTTAATATTATAATGAGTGTTGACATTGTTATTTTTTGCACTGATTTTTATAAATAAAATTTCTTAAAACGTATTATTATGTTCTTATTACATCCTTTTTCAGCTGTAGATAAAAATAAATTCAAGGTTAAAAGTAATTAACAATTTATTGAAGGAACCTCTGAAGAGAGCACCTCTCACTACAAGGCTAGAAAACCTACTGAGAGCAAATCGGCTTCGGTGCGAACGCAGGCAGATTCCGCTCGGCTCGGCTTCGCATGGCTTCGCCCGGCCCGGCTTTGGTGTGTAAGGGCCCTTAGTAGGGAGGATCCTGAAAACAGGTCCAACTCCCATCCAAAATAACAAATTTTAGAATTATAATGTTTAATTTGAAATGTCAACATTTCGAAATAATGCCGAAACACCATTTTTTTTTCTTCTTAGTTTTCATTTAACGTTTAGTTTTCATTGTTTCTAAATGTCCTCGTAGAATTTTGCGTCTTGGAGGAACTGGCTGAGTCCGTTGTATTCGTCGGTTGGTGTTTGAAGTAGTTTTTTCATGTCAGTCGGTAGTTTGTATTTGTTTCTTAAAGCGGTGCAGTCCGTCAGTATATGTTGTACTGTGAGCTCTGTGTAGTCTTGATTGCAGGAGCATGTCGGCTGTCCCAAGTCCAAGAAGTAGGTAGGAATGTAAAACCGAAACACCTTGTATACCTGTTTTGGCAAAATTCATATTATACAAAAGGAGCAGTACAGTGGAGGTTCTTACAGAAAAGAAAAATGAATTCATTCAACGGTAGGAACCACTTCAAAATTCATAGTCCTCAAAAACAAAGTCCTTTGAAGAGTAGTTATTGTAAATATTCTATATTATCTAATTATTTTCAGTTAATATGGACTTTCACTTGCACAGCTATAAAATGTGTAGGGGAAGGTATGTAATCGATCAGAAATTCGATGCGGAGTTTTCAACGGAATTTCATGTTTTCCAAACCTCCTGATTCCGAAAATGGAATAAAAAAATTTGTTGATCAATCACCGGCTATGTACTTCCCCAGCACAAATTAATCAATTACGTTTTTGCTCTCCCTCCAGAACCAAACGACCGTTTGGACTAAAACTCTATATTTTACTTACATTCAATGGCTTCTGAATCCTCGTACTAAATTTTCTGTCGATAGATTCATTACATCGGCAGTTATTAGCGTATTTAATCACCTCTTTTCTGGACTCCTCTTCCTATTAACCGATTTTGTATAAAATGGATAGGTGCTATCCTTATGGGGTTTTGAATGTGAATAGAAAATTTAATGTCAATACCTTACATTCATTACAACGGCAATAGTCAGAGTTTTTGTGTTCAGGGGAACTTATGTAATCTGTTGATCCCCCCCCTTCCCCCCCCCCCCCCTAATCATCAATCAATCTTTGGCAGTTTTAGCTGAAAATAAATTGGTTTTGTTCTGGATATACATTTGAAATTTCTTGATATATTCATTCTCTCCGGAGTTATCGTGTTCACTGACACACATTCAAAAGCACAGACACACTTTTTTTTCATATATAGAATGAGGATGAAATTCCGTTGAAAACACTGCATCAAATTATTGACCGATTGCATAACTTACCTTATACTTGGCATAGTAGCCCCCCCCCCCCACCCCCCCATGCATATTTGGTTGAAAATCAATGTGTTGACCATTTAGAGTTCTGGATAGTGTTCATACACTCATTTTATGAAATTCCGGTGAAAACCCAAATTCGAAATTCTATTGATTGCATAAGTTCCCCTAAACTTCGACTCTCTCAGCTGGGGAAGTTTATATATAAAAAATATCAAATCATAATTCTATTCAGCTTGGTTTTGTATTTGTTTTTTTGTTAATTATTTCCATTTTCTCATTGTATACAAAATCATTGTATAAATGTATTTCAGAGATGGGACCCTCTGGGTCTGTTGTTTTATTTACAAAGGGAAATATTTTAGCATAAAAGAAAGATTTAGAGTGAATGGAGCGGTCTGAGGTATTAAATGTAGAATGACCGTTTTGAGTTCTCCTAATGAGGCAGGTTGATTAAAAGGGAGAAGGGTGCGGTCTGGTCGGATAAAGAGCACAACGTCCAGGGTCCCAAGCAGCCTTTGTGTGCCCTAGTCCCTATATAAATGTTTAGTTTCCTAAACCTGCAGAAGCACCTCCACGAACAGTACTTTAGCAGGTTTGGTCGGATAAAGGAGCAACGTCCAGGGTCCCAAGCAGCCTTTGTGTGCCCTAGTCCCTATATAAATGTTTAGTATCCAAAACCTGCAGAAGCACCTCCACGAACAGTACTTTAGCAGGCTTGGTCGGATAAAGGAGCAACGTCCAGGGTCCCAAGCAGCCTTTGTGTGCCCTTGTCCCTATATAAATGTTTAGTTTCCAAAACCTGCAGAAGCACCTACACGACTGTACTTTAGCAGGTTTGGTCGGATAAAGGAGCAACGTCCAGAATCCCAAGCAGCCTTTGTGTGCCCTTGTCCCTATATAAATGTTTAGTTTCCAAAACCTGCAGAAGCACCTCCACGAACAGTACTTTAGCAGGCTTGGTCGGATAAAGGAGCAACGTCCAGGGTCCCAAGCAGCCTTTGTGTGCCCTAGTCCCTATATAAATGTTTAGTTTCCAAAACCTGCAGAAGCACCTCCACGACTGTACTTTAGCAGGTTTGGTCGGATAAAGGAGCAACGTCCAGGGTCCCAAGCAGCCTTTGTGTGCCCTAGTCCCTATATAAATGTTTAGTTTCCAAAACCTGCAGAAGCACCTCCACGAACAGTACTTTAGCAGGCTTGGTCGGATAAAGGAGCAACGTCCAGGGTCCCAAGCAGCCTTTGTGTGCCCTAGTCCCTATATAAATGTTTAGTTTCCAAAACCTGCAGAAGCACCTCCACGAACAGTACTTTAGCAGGTTTGGTCGGATAAAGGAGCAACGTCCAGGGTCCCAAGCAGCCTTTGTGTGCCCTAGTCCCTATATAAATGTTTAGTTTCCAAAACCTGCAGAAGCACCTCCACGAACAGTACTTTAGCAGGCTTGGTCGGATAAAGGAGCAACGTCCAGGGTCCCAAGCAGCCTTTGTGTGCCCTAGTCCCTATATAAATGTTTAGTTTCCAAAACCTGCAGAAGCACCTCCACGACTGTACTTTAGCAGGTTTGGTCGGATAAAGGAGCAACGTCCAGGGTCCCAAGCAGCCTTTGTGTGCCCTAGTCCCTATATAAATGTTTAGTTTCCGAAACCTGCAGAAGCACCTCCACGAACAGTACTTTAGCAGGCTTGGTCGGATAAAGGAGCAACGTCCAGGGTCCCAAGCAGCCTTTGTGTGCCCTAGTCCCTATATAAATGTTTAGTTTCCAAAACCTGCAGAAGCACCTCCACGAACAGTACTTTAGCAGGTTTGGTCGGATAAAGGAGCAACGTCCAGGGTCCCAAGCAGCCTTTGTGTGCCCTAGTCCCTATATAAATGTTTAGTTTCCAAAACCTGCAGAAGCACCTCCACGAACAGTACTTTAGCAGGCTTGGTCGGATAAAGGAGCAACGTCCAGGGTCCCAAGCAGCCTTTGTGTGCCCTAGTCCCTATATAAATGTTTAGTTTCCAAAACCTGCAGAAGCACCTCCACGACTGTACTTTAGCAGGTTTGGTCGGATAAAGGAGCAACGTCCAGGGTCCCAAGCAGCCTTTGTGTGCCCTAGTCCCTATATAAATGTTTAGTTTCCAAAACCTGCAGAAGCACCTCCACGAACAGTACTTTAGCAGGCTTGGTCGGATAAAGGAGCAACGTCCAGGGTCCCAAGCAGCCTTTGTGTGCCCTAGTCCCTATATAAATGTTTAGTTTCCAAAACCTGCAGAAGCACCTCCACGAACAGTACTTTAGCAGGCTTGGTCGGATAAAGGAGCAACGTCCAGGGTCCCAAGCAGCCTTTGTGTGCCCTAGTCCCTATTTAAATGTTTAGTTTCCAAAACCTGCAGAAGTACCTCCACGAACAGTACTTTAGCAGGCTTGGTCGGATAAAGGAGCAATGTCCAGGGTCCCAAGCAGCCTTTGTGTGCCCTAGTCCCTATATAAATGTTTAGTTTCCAAAACCTGCAGAAGCACCTCCACGAACAGTACTTTAGCAGGCTTGGTCGGATAAAGGAGCAATGTCCAGGGTCCCAAGCAGCCTTTGTGTGCCCTTGTCCCTATATAAATGTTTAGTTTCCAAAACCTGCAGAAGCACCTCCACGAACAGTACTTTTGCAGGTTTGGTCGGATAAAGGAGCAACGTCCAGGGTCCCAAGCAGCCTTTGTGTGCCTTAGTCCCTATATAAATGTTTAGTTTCCCAAAACCTGCAGAAGCACCTCCACGAACGGTACTTTATCAGGTCTGGTCGGATAAAAGAGCAACGTCCAGGGTCCCAAGCAGCCTTTGTGTGCCCTTGTCCCTATATAAATGTTTAGTTTCCAAAAACCTGCAAATGTACCCCCACGACTTGAGATTTGGTCGGATAAATGTCCGAGCAATGTTCAATTACTTTCCACCGGTTTTTTTTAATGAGTACCTGATATCTAACAGGCGCGAGACCGAAGGACGGCGTGCTCAAGATTTTTTACCTACCGAATAAGAAACTAATATCCTAGAACCCGCGATTTTGTGTTCAGTATTCATGCACGCTACCTCTGACCTAACGGAGCTCACAAGTACTATAGTTATTTTGGTTACTGTAAAAGGTTACTGGCAAGTGCAGTAAAAAGAAAACCATTGGTTGGTAGGGTAACCATTGGTAACCAATAGGAGTGAGAGAATTGAGGCAGAATGGAAACAAGATGAGAGAGAACAAAGTAGCCGGGATGGTTCCTAGGTAGAAGGTGGCTTCTCGAAGAGTCCATCCCATTTGGGCTTTTTGTGCCCCCCCTCCCCCCCCTCAAGTCCACTTTCAAAGAAAAACAGTCCAAGTCCGGCCTTTCCCTTGAGCAGGACTTCACAGAGTTTGGGGCCACTTACAGTGAACTTGATTAACACTAACACTACCCCGGCAAACAGACACCCCTATAAACAGCCCTTTTTTTTGGGGGGGGGGGGGGGGGGGGGGACGGGGGGAGTAGTTTGGATTCGTGCATAAAATTTCACGTCAATACATTTATTACTTGGGCAGTTAGCGTGCGCCATATGCCACCCTAAAACCTCACCTTCCTAGACCGATTTGGTTGAAAGGTCCTTATGGGGTTCTGCCAAGGACGACATCCATTGATTTTCAGCTAAATCGGCCAAAGGAAAGGAAGGGATTAGATTTTGGTCCTGTCAGGACTTAGGGTGTGTTGTTCATTGAAGCCTTTGGTCCTGCCCAGGACACTGAACAGTAATTCGGAGGACAAATGGTTACTAATTTGCACACTGTGCAGCTTGAATGAGCTAATAACGAACTTGTAAAAATTTAGTCATTACTTAACTTCGGAGTAGGTCATTTGTTAATTATGTACCTACCTTACTAAGTAATGAGCTCTTCTGGCAGAATGTACAATGCGTCTGTTTACATTGACCTAGTTCTTGCAGTTCTCCAAAAATCCAGTTATAAGAGACACCTTGTCTACGTACAAACTTTCGTAGACATGGCACATCTGGAGTGGACTGTATCCGATAATTAGAATGGTTCATGGTGAATCAAACTTGTAATTTAAGAGAATGAAGATTGTGTTCTTATTAATATTTCTTATACTTATGTTCTTACAGATTGAATCTTGAACTGGATTCAGTTGAATCTATAAGATTTTTTTTTTTTTTTTTCAGAGGGCTGATTGTGTCACCGCGGCCAGAGTAGGCCTATTGTGTGCCCTGTGTGTGTTGGTCCCTACAGCAGCCCTGTATCTTTAATAAAGTCCAGGATTCTTCTGCAGGTTCCTTCCATTAACTTCCGTTAAGGTAGACCCGAAGCAGTAAAATCTTCTGCTTTCTAGTGCCCCGCACCGGCTTAGAGTATGGACCGGAGTCTCATTTTCCTCGCCACATTTCCTGCACAGAGGGCTTCTAGCGATGCCCATATTGTGTAGGTGTTTGTTGATATGACAGTGTCCTGTGATCAGCCCTGTCATAGCTCTTAGATCTATTCTGCTCATATTCAGGAGCTCTCGGCTCCTTTTCTCTGAGAGTTCCGCTACAAAGAGTTTTGAGTGTCTTTGCTTTAGGACTATGCTTGGGAATCTATAAGATATATAAAGAAGGGAACAATGATATATTGGAATAATGTATATTTCCTGGCCAGGCTTATAGAGAAAGAGCAGGGCGGGACTGCTCGTAATTATATCTTGACAAGCATAACGTAACAAAACATATATAACTACACTTATGGACTCTTTTCCCACAAATGGAAACTCCATATAAATCACTGAGCGAAGTACCACACGGGAGATGTACTTCTCGCACACACTGAGTAGCGAAGACTTCACGAACCGACGACCTAGGTCGAACTAGTCGAGACCTGTTCGGGGGGAAGAATCACAGATTATCTATCACCGTGATCCATAACTGATATAGGCCCAAACACTAGTTTATTATGATATGACAGGTGATATAACTTAGGTTTTTTGGAATCATTAGAAGCGAATGGCATAAAACACATTGGAATGTCACTTCTTATTATAACTGCCGATTAGACATTGAATACTTGGAATATAATATTATTATGTCTGTCGCCCATTTACAAACGGGGATATACCCAAAAAAACGTTTTTTGTGATATTTAGCCATTTTGTTCTTTACTCACAGCTATAGGAGAAATTACGTAGGAATGGTGATGGCGCTGGGTAACTCAGAGGCAGCGGGCTAGACTACTGAGCTCAAGATTGTGGGTTAGAAATCCGCCCGGGGCCTTTAGGTTTTTTATCAGGAAGGTGAAAAAACGTTGAGCTCGCCGTCCTTCGGAGAGGACATTAAACTATGGTTTCGAGCCTGTGCGATGTCAGATACTTACCTAAAATAAGGACTCCCTCGGTAGAGTCAGTCACATGTCCACCATAGTAACGAAAGAGCGCTTTGGTAATAGGCGATATGACATCGGTAGTTAAAGCCCGGGAATTTGTCATACTAACTATAATAATGGGTAGATATTATGAAAAATTATAAAAATAAAATAAATGTGATGTGGTCATTACAGGACATTCTTATACCAACTACGCTTACAGATCAATCTCTCCCCCTCCCCCTTCTCAAAATCGTTTCATACTGGCATTACGGGGTATGAGGAAGTCACTCACAGAATTACAGCGTATAATGAAACCATAAAAAAATGCGCATATGAAATGATTTTGAAAAGGGGGATGAGAGAGTGTGGTTGGTATAAGAATGTCCTCTAATGACCTGGCGCGTGCCCCCCCCCCCCCCCCCCCCCTCCCCCCATCGGTATTATGCCTTGGAGCAAGCATCCAAGCAGCCACAGAGATGATTCTTACGTCGTTTGGTGCTTTCAAAATATGAGACTAGCTTTGTCCAAGCTCGTTATTCATTATTTTATTTATTTATTTATTTATTCTACATATAAGCTCTCACTCTGATTAGCCATGGCCTGCCTTGTGGTTCCTTTATAAACAAATATATATATTTTAATGAGATGGTCATCAAATGAACTCTGTTTGGTCAACAACGCACTCATTATACACTTCTCGGGAAAAAGGATGAACCATTAAAATAGGTACTTTACCACAATTTACCTCCCAATTATTTTATACCTTTTAAAGGCAATTTTCAATTTTTTAAATTCTCGAGCTCTATAGGAGAAATTTTGTAACCGGCCAAAAATTCGATGCGAAATTTCATGTTTTACCAACCTTTAGATTCCAAATATACAAATAAAATTGTGTCTGTGAACACGTTAACTCCCTATAGAATGAATGTATCAACACGAAATTTTATATGTGAAACCAGAACCCTTTAACGGTGACACATATTGTGTTTCAGTCAAATCGACCAAAGGGAAGGGGGGAATAGAGGGAGGATTAACATAAAAACTCTAATAACTTCCGATAGAATGAATGTATCGACACGAAATGAGAGCGCCGGTAGCTCAGTGGTCCTTAGTTTATTTTATCTGGGAAGTAAAATAAACTTAAGCACGCTGTCCTTCGGATGGAACACTAAGCGATGGTCCCGAGCCTGTACGATGTCAGGTATTCGTAAAAGACCCCTACCCTAGGCGAATAAAAATTAAGGATAGGCAAAATTTAGGACTCCCACAGTAGGGTCGGGCTCATGTCCACCAGAGTGACCAAAGAGCGCTCTGGTAGTAGGCGACCTCGTAGATAAAGCCCGGGCATGAGTCATAAAACCTAACCAATATGTGTGACCAAAACTCCATAAGAACAAGACCTATCGATTTTCAGCCAAATCGGCCAAAGGAAAGAGGAATTAGGGGAGAAACTTAACTAAAAAAAATGCCAATTTATTGATTGTATCGAAATTTCATATTTAAAATCAAAACCCAATGAGGACATAACTTGTGAAATTTCAGCCATATCTGCTCCAGGCAAGGGGGGGGGGGTTCAGGAAAATGGGCTTAATTCAAAAACCTTAATAACTGTCGAAGTAATTAATTTATCTACACAAAAATGAGTATGAAGATTAAAAGGAACCCCTATGTAAGTAAACTTTTGAGTATTAGCGCCAATGGTCTACTGGTTTTGGAGTGGGAGCGAAAAGTTAATTGATTAATTCGTTTTGGGGAAGTACCTACATCGCCGGTGATTCATTGACTTTTTTTCTTTCATAACATTCACAAAAGAAGCAAAATTAAATGTTGGAAAAGCGACCAGGGCTGAATGATCGATAAAGCAATAGATTTGAGACTTTTGTAGTCGGAAGAATAATGTTTTATATTATAAATATTTTATAATATATATCTCATTCATTTTATATTCCCCCCCCCCCCCCCTCCCGTTCAAATATGTGGGACCATATTTCTTTCCAGTGTACATAAGCTATACATCTTCGTGATGGTAAAAGTGAAGCTAGTCAGAGGAGAAACGGCCGTCCGGGTGCCATTTATTGCATAAGCTGCCTGAACCGTTCAAGATATATCAAAATGAGGTATAGAAGAATTGTTGGCAATAAAAAGTTCTACAATAACCTATAGCCTTCAATAAGAGTTTTTATCTCTTATTTCAATCAGGCTTATAAATATACTATAAATGAAATTTCATCAAAATCGCTTCAATAGTTTTTGTGCCAACATTTTACAAACATATGAACATACAACACAACAGATTTACACAAAGATATTAACTCTCTTGGTTGTTATAGATAGGTATATGCTGTCAGGGACTTTTTTGTGCCAACATTTTACAAACATATTAACATACAACACAACAGATTTATATAAAGATAACAACTCTCTTGGTTGTTATAGATAGGTATATGCTGTCAGGAACTTTTTTGTGCCAACAATTCCTTCATAGATCATTTTGATATATGTATGTTAACAGGTTAGGCAGCGTATGGAATATATGGCGCCCGGACGGCCATTTCTCCTTCGACATGTTTCACTTTTATCATCACGAAGATATTAAAGACTGAAAGAATTACCCAAATCGGTTGTGTCGTTTTCGAGATCACCTCAAATACACAATATACTTTTCATTGAAATACAATTTTATTTTTGACCTGAACCGGTTTTAAACGCAACTCATTTTTATTATTTTATAAATTTAATATTTTCACTTTGTTTTGTATATAAACTATTTTTTTTATTTATTATTTTTGTTCTATTTATTTTTTTTATTTTACAGGTTCGGTACCATCCCGTTCGAAGGACGGCGTGCTCAAGGTTTTTTTTACCACTCAGATAAAAAACCTAAGAGCCTCGAACGCACGATCTTCACCTCAGTAGTCATGGTAGCGAGCTACCGGCGCTCTCACAAGTATTTTATACAACCTATCCTATTACTATGCGAGGGCGCTCAGATGTAGCGTTCAAGTCCTACTAAGCTCAAGCTCACGGGTTCGAGACCCGGCCGAGGCCCACAGGTTTTTTATCCGGGAGGTGAGAAGTCTTTTGGATGGGAAGTTAAGCGATGATCCTGAGTCCCCCAGAGGAGAATAAATCAAATTTAGGACTCCCACAGTAGAGTTGGGCTCATGCCCACTAGAGCGACGAAGGAACGCTCTGGTAGTAGGCGATATGGCCTCGTAGTTAATGCCCGGGCATAAGTCACAACAACTAACTTACTACATTAATAATAAAATAAATTCATATTCAATAATATACACTTTCTCTCTTTATATATTAGTATATACCAAGTCCAATAAATAACTAATCTTATTAAGAAACCAATTCATGTTTATCATATCTGAAAATAAAAAAATAAAATAGGAAAGGACTGCAGTCTAATAACAATGAATTTTAACAATATACAGTTGTGAGAGAATTGAAAAATCAAAATAATGAAAATAGAGAATGGAAAAAGGAAAAAGCTTCAAGTAAATTGTTTACGGAAAAGAGGAAGGGTTTTATTGAGCCGCTGAGGTCGGGACTGTAAGCTGTGGGAGCATCTGCCGTTCGGCCGGGGTACTGCGGCATTCTTGCGGTGGTCTGTTTTTACAGCTAATCTTCCTTCACATAAAAACCTAACTCCTCTTCACTTTTATTGGCCCTTTTATGGTTCTCCTTTATAGCCTCATCATTGGGCCCTCCGCCGACACTGCCACATTCTATATCCAGTATGTGCTTTAATTAATCTCAAAACGGAAACGCCTTGGCTACTAAGCTGTCTCTTATCCGCTAGCAATTACAAATCTATTAAAGAAAATAAAAAGCTTTCTCAACGAAACCAATCGATTGTTTGGTCTAAAAATCAATATTTGACTTACATCGTGACTTCTGAATTCTCACACTAAATTTGTGTCAATACATTCGACCCCCTCCCTTAGGGAATTTCACTGAAGAGTATAGTAGTAGTAGCATAGAGTGGTCAGCCGGTTCCCGGATGTCCGAAAAATATGGGTAGGTTGGTCGGCCATCCGTTGATAGTGACCATCCCTGCTACCATTTCTCCAAAATTAATTCCTGGTCATTGTCCTTGCAACGCTCTGGTCTGGACTGTCCTCGCATCTCTTCCTCCAGGGCTATATCCTATATCTGCTCTTAAAGGCATCTACACAAGTACTACGAGACCAAGTTTCTGGGCGGAGCTCCAGCCAGCATCTATACACAATAGTTGAAGGGACTTCTGAATCGTTAAATTATATTTTGTGTCGATACCTTCATTACAACGGCAGTTATTAGAGGTTTTGTTTAAGCGTTCCCCCTAATCTTTACGTCCCATTCGTATGAAAATTAATAGGTGTCGTCCTTATGGGGTTTCTGAATACACATATGAAATTTCATGTCGATAAGTTAAATTTTGTTGAAAACTCGATCACATAAATTCCCCTATACTTCTTAGACAAGACCTGGAAAGCTGATGTTGACCTAGATAGGAGTCAGGAAGGTGGTTGTGGATGTTTGTGAGGTCCAGATTCGAAGAGCTGTACATCATAAGTTGAGCGGCCATTGTGAACGACTGATAGAAGATAAGTCTGAGGCAAAAAGGAAGCCTCCAGAGAGGATGGATACGGTGATAAAGCTACGACGGGGGGCGTCATCCCTCAGTCGGCCCCCACAACCGCCCCCACTCAGCTCATCCCACATATTTATTGTCTTCCTTCGACCGGACAATAAGTTTTCCGGTTCTTCCACCCTCTCAAATATCTCCCCGTTCCTCTTCCTATCACTTTTTCGACCGATTTACATTTAAGGAACTTCTCATCCCCGACCGCATTACATCAATCACTGTTTGCCACAAACCATCACCCATTACGTTGCTTATCATTAATCTTCACCCAGATCCTCCCCCTGCACCATGGCTAACTTCTGAAATCAGAAGTTTTATGAAGAATAGAGACTCTGCAAGGCGCAAATTTGTCCGCAGTCACTCTTCCACGGATTATGAGATTTACAAAGGTCTACGTAACCGAACCCAGTCTTTACAGAGAAGAGCTAAGGTTGAATACTTCCACAGGGTCTTGTCTGAAGCTCCTAATCCTAAATCCAAATGGTCCCTTCTCCGCAACCTATCCTTAGTCAAATCAAAACAGTGCTCCTCCAATATTCCTTGCTCTCCTGATACTCTTAACCACTTTTTCACTTCATCACCTAATACAAATTCTCCCCCTACCCCATTGCCTCCTAATCTAACTTTCAATCCAAATTCCTTCTTTTTTTCCTATATACATCCTGAAGATCTTCTCAATAGCATCCTTAAATCCCGTACAAACGCCTACGGTCCAGACAATGTCCCCGTAAAATTGATCAAATGCGCCCTCCCCTCCATCCTTCCTGTCCTCCTTCACATCTACAACTTCTCCTTGCAGAACTCAGTTTTCCCGACTGCTTGGAAATCAGCTATTGTCCTCCCCCTAAATAAAATTCCTAATCCCTCTTCTCCAAAAGATCTCCGGCCAATATCTACCCTCTCCAACCTCTCCAAACCCTTAGAACGAATAGCCCAATCCCAACTATCCTCCTATCTTGAAACCAACCAAATCTTAAATCCCCTACAGTCCGGCTTCCGTCCTTGCTTAAGCACTCAATCCGCTCTCCTAAAAGTTACCAATGACCTCCAACTAGCCATAGACAACAGACAAGTTACTCTGCTCGTACTTTTCGACTTCACTAAAGCCTTTGACACCGTTGACCACAGCATCCTCCTCTCCAAGCTCCACAATACCCACCTTTCCAGCAGTGCTGTTCGCTGGTTTCAGTCCTTCCTCTCCGGTCGTTCTCAGTCAGTTCTCGTCCCAAATCTCCCTCCCTCTTCCTTTCTGCCAGTTAATTCTGGGGTCCCTCAAGGCTCATCCCTTTCTCCTACCCTTTTCTCTATCTTCATAAATGACCTCCCCAATTCCATCAAACACTCCAATTATCACCTTTATGCCGATGACTTCCAAATTTATCTCTCCTTCCACCCCTCCACCGCTCTTGTTGCTTACGACAAGATGATGGAGGACATCCTTGGTATCACAGACTGGGCTTCCAAGAATGGACTGACACTGAACGCTGAGAAGACTAAAGCCATTGTGATAGGTAACCATAAACTACTAAACTCCCTTACTGACTT
This sequence comes from Aradus depressus, assembly GCA_963662175.1. Classification (NCBI taxonomy): domain Eukaryota; kingdom Metazoa; phylum Arthropoda; class Insecta; order Hemiptera; family Aradidae; genus Aradus; species Aradus depressus. The sequence goes on along the minus strand of OY759216.1, from coordinate 50,890,332 downwards.
ACCTCCATTAAGACTACATGACTCCGATATTGAATACTGCACCAGTGTAAAAAATCTTGGATTGATCCTTGATCAAACCCTCTCCTGGAAAGACCATGTTTCTCACATCTCCAACCGCTCCTTCAAAACCCTCTACTTCCTCAAACGCCTTCGTCACCTTCTTCCCACGAAAACCCGTCAGCTGTTGGTATCCTCTCTTGTTTTCCCCTACTTTGATTATGCTTGCCTCGCATATGGAGGACTGTCTGGAGAGCTCGACATGAAACTAAAGCGAGTCATGAACTCCTTTCTAAGATTCATCTTCGGGCTCCCCAGACACTCCTCTATTACTAGTTCCTATACCGACCTAAAATGGCTCTTCCCATCCTCTCGTCGACAATACTTCCTAGGCTCCTTCCTCTATCAAACCATATCTTCCCAAAAGCCCTCCTACATCTTCCAAATGTTCCAATTTAAATCCCATATCCACCAGAAAGTCACTAGATCCCGCCCCTCGGATCTTTACCTCCCTTCCCACAGGACAACAACCTACCACAACTCTTTCCTTATCCAAGCTAACTCCCTCTGGAACTCTCTCCCTCTCCAGATCCGCCATGCTCCTTCTCTTCTTTCATTCAAGTCCCTACTTTTCCATTATCTCCTAACTCAGCAAACCTCTGATTCCTAAGGCTGGCTCCTATGAGATAGTTCTAGTCTTCCTATAAGTCTCTCACTCCACTGGACAGATTGTCACACTCCAGTTTCATCTGCCCAGTTTTTTTGCGATTAAATTCATACATAACTCACTATTGTTATTATGTTTTACATTATTATTCATACTTTGTTTTTTTCTTATTTTTATCACTAATTTTCACCAGTTTTTTATTGTTTTAATCATTGCCTCTCTCTAACATTTTATATTTATTACTAGAGACCTCTTTTCCTTTATTTTTATTCTGTCTCCATGGGTCGATACTTGTACTCTTTTATCTACTTCTTATGTTATTATTCTTAGGGGACGAAAGTCCCAGAATAAAGATTATTTTTCATTTCATTTCATAACACTGATTTAAGCCACAATATTTGACTTATATCATACAATAAATTATAAACAGTTATTGATCCCGCTGGGGTCCAAAAATGGGGTAAATTTTAAGGGTTTCAAGGGTCGAAAACAGAAAAATAAAAAAATATGTCGGTTTCACTTTTGACTCAAACTTCTGAATTCTCACTCTAAATTTCATAATTGATTACATCGGGAGTGATTGGGATTCTTTAGTTAAAACCCCTTTGATCCCCCCTTCCCTTGGGTTGATTCCGCTGAAAATTATTTGATATTGTCCTTATAGGGCTTTGAATTTACGTATGAAATTTCGTGCCAATATATTAAATATTACAAAGGCAGTTACTAGAGTTGTTGTGTTAAGCCTCCCCTATTCCCCCTTCCCTTTGGACGATTTGGCTTAAAATCCAAAGGTGAATTCCTAAGAGGGTTTTAGATACGCATATAAAATTTCGTATTGAAACATTCATTCTATGGAGAGTTATCGTGTTCACAGACACTCAGAAAGTATTTATTTACTCCCCCAGCTATACGAAGTATACAGGAAGTAATGTAATCAGTCAACAAATCGGACCTTTCAACGGAATTTTATATTTATGTACAGTGAAACCTCTCTTGGCTGTCACTTCTGGTGGGCGGACAATTTTTACGGCCCCGGCAGAATATATAGGGATTTCAACACACATGCCCCTCTCTTAGGCGGACCCTCTCTTGGACGGACGCGGACAGTGAAATCGAGTACCAAGAAGAGTAGACTACCTCTGTTGGAGGGACAGGCAGGCCTCTAATTCGGGTTGACGTTTAATTCACTTTTAGAAGGAAGGTTGATGTTTATTCTGTGAATTCTTATTTGAACGGGTTTATTTTTAATATGTTCTTAGACTTCTCTTTGTACATTGTACTACCAACCTACCAAACTTTCCACGTAGTGCACCTGTGTTTACAAAGGGACTCGTAATTCCAAGAAATTTATAATGTTCCATACTGCCAGTTACCAAAACCAACGCGAACTTAATCAAGCGTTATTGCTTCCAAGCAAACGATGCTATGTCATTAATTTTAATTTCTCAGGTAGAGGACAATATAGGAAATTCGATTGGGAAAAAAAAATTGAAACAAAAGAAAAATGTCCGATTTTTTTAGAACTTAGACGTTATACCATTGTTTATGTTCGGATTCTAGTACAAATTTCTGATTTTATTACAAATTTCCTATTTTTTAAAATTGAATTCAGTTGTTCAATAAACAACATTTTTTACATACGATACACGTGTTTAGAAAAGATATCTTTCATCCTTATCAATTTGCCTCCTATTTTCCTTTTCCCTCTGTTAGGAGGACACCTCTGCTGGGCGGACAACTTCCACGGCCCCATGGGTGTCTGTCTAAGAGAGGTTTCACTGTATATTATATTATATTTTCCGATCCCCTGATTACAAAAATGAGAAAGAAGATGTGTGTCTGTGTGTGTATTTGTGAACACGATAACTCTCGATAGAATGAATGTATCGACACAAAATTTCGTATGTGTATCCAGAACTCTCTAAGGACGCCACCCATTGATTTTCTGCCAAGACGGTCAGAGAGCAAGGGCGATGAGGGGGAGGCTGAATACTAAAATTGTAATAACTGCCGTTGTTGTGAACGTATTGACACGAAATTTCACAGGTACATTCAAAGTTCCAAAAGAATGCCACTATTCAAGTTTCAGCATAATCAGCCAAAGAAGAGGGGGATTAGAGGGGGGCTCAACTCAAAAAACCCAATAAATGCCGATATAAATGAATTTATTGACATGAAATTTCATATACAGTAGAACCTCTTTAAGTCGAAAACCTCCCAAACTCGAAAAAAAGTTTTGTTCCTTTTCCTTCAAGCCCCAAAACCTCCATTACTCGAAATCTCAACCCTCTATTAGTCGAAATAATCAGTGAGTCCCTACAAGCCATTTTGGTACCTACATATTTTCCCTCTATAATTCGAAAAAATAAATTGGACCTCTGTATCTCGAACATAGCAATGTTTTATTTTACAACCTTTACAACTCGATTATTTGAAACTTATTACCTCTAGAAAAATAAGTTACCGACTTCAAGAATTTGCCGACAATGTACACCAATTTAGGAGTATACAATAAATAGTGTTGAGTCGCGGGTTGAGTGTGATGGTGATTTCGGGAACTCGCCATCACACTCAACCCGCGACTCAACATCTGGTCATCCGGCCCGGAGGACCACATGTTAAGAGGTGTAAATGGGTTAAAGAGAACTTCCAGTTGATTAATAGCTATTTATTAAAACAACACCTTGTACCCCGCGTGGGTACCAAACACAACTTATAGTTTGCTTCGCGGTGGTTAACACAAAGGTAAGTCCTTTTATACAGTATGTCTTACAAAACCGCGAAACTCAGTTTTTACACTTTTATACGAAACAAAGCCAGACGCGATCAACAACTGAATGAATCTTGTAGTTCAATCAACAAACAATCGATAGTTTTGGCGAGTTCCCGAATTCACCATCACACTCAACCCACGACTCAACAAATAGGATTACCAATTATCTAAAGCAAAGAAAAATTACTGACTTTTTTTAATACCTACATATACTACGTATTTTTTATTTTCAGGATGTTTTGAAATAATGTTGATTTATAATAAATATAAATATGATTGTTACCTCTGTAACTTGAATTTTTATTTATTTCACCTCTCTAACTCAAAATTAGTTAGAATGAATCTTAACCTCTACAAGTCGAAATCCTCCATAAGTCGAAAACTCGAATTTTTTGGGGTCTCCCTTGATGTTCGACTTATAGAGGTTCTACTGTATTTAAATTCAAAACACCACAAGAATGGCTCAATAATTTTCAGCGAAATCAGTAATGGATTGTATCGATACAAAATTTAGCATGATTCAGAAACCACTATGTAATTGAGTCATTTTCGACCTCTTTTTTTTCATTGTTGTAATCAAAAGATCAATGAAATTCCACAGAAAACTCCTCATCGAATTTATGACCGATTACATAATTTCCCCTATACTTCATGAAGCTGTAAAGAGAAAATATGTGAAAAGTAACAAAATTTTCTCTTGTCACGAATTTGTTTAGCTACAATAGAATGTGTGTTCTTGTATTAAAATGTACAAAGACAAGACGGCTTTAGAAGAGTTGAGCTGTTTGGAACAACACTAAAAGTAACAATTAAGATACTTCATTAAAGTTCCCAACTGGAGTTTCTGTATTCTTTTAAACTTTGAAAGCTCGCCTGGCCCCCATTTTGTTTTGTTTCAACAACTCTTCCAAGTGTTCTAGTCTTGTTATTTTTGCTGTCCTCAATCCACTTGGTAAAGAAATACATGGTTAGAAATATGTTTGTGTTTAAGAGACGTCAAGATAAATAGGAAATGTGTATGGGAATTCGGTAAAAGGCTAGTTGGAACAAACTTATTTTTTTGAGATATTGTTTATTATATAAGAAATATAGAGGGCGCCTGTAGCTCAGTGGTATGCTCTTCTGAGCTCAAGATCGTGAGTTCGAAACCCCATTTTATCTGGGAGGTAAAATAAACTTAAGCACGCCGTCCTTCGGATGAGACGTTAAGCGATGGACCCGAGCCTGTACGATGTCAGGTACTCGTTAAAGACCCCTGCCCCAGATGAATAAAAATTTAGGGTAGGCAAAATTTACGACTCCCACAGTAGAGTCGGGCTCATGTCCACTAGAGTGACGAAAGAGCGCTCTGGAAGTAGGCGATATGACCTCATAGTTAGAGCCCGGGCATGAGTCATAATAACTAACTATAAGAAATGTATACATAAACTTTTCGGTAGTACACGTCAGGTTTAGTTATTAACTAAGTAAGGTTTCTTGTCTTTTCTCACTTCAACTATAGGTTCCTGGTCTATATAATGATCTGAGCAAGAGACTCGATAACAAACTCCGACGTATCCTGAACACTCACGACATATTTGTTTTTGACGTCCCTAGAGACGCTCACATCACAGTTCAAATGGCTCGAACTGTCCATCCGCCGGAACTACCTCCTTCGTTCCTTCCTCTTCCAAATGTTATAATCCATATTATATATTCTTTATTTCTTATTTATTTGTTTTATTTTATTTTATATACATTTTTTTTTTTTTAATTTTACTTATTTATTTGTCCATTTTATAAATGTTTGCTACTGGTACTCATTTACTTTTCTTCAGCCCCTTATTTACATAACTTTCATTAAATTAATTTAATTTAAAACTTTTTCTTCTCTGTATTTATGTAGATACATTTATTTTCGTTTATTTATTTTAAGTTTTTATTTATTTTTATTTATCTGTATTTATTCTTGTCTATTTTTTCTCCACTGTAGCTCTTGCTTTATAGGGCATACTGATATATTATTTAATTGTTTATTTTCTAATTGACTCCGCATGTATTTATTCTTAAGAGACCTCGGTCTCAGAATAATTGAAAAATTTCTTTTCAATTCAATAAATAAATATTGTATACATATATTATATAGGTATATAAAAAAAAACAACATCATTTGTTCATACTTTGTTATTTTCAAGCAGTACCAAGCTATCATTAATCAAACATTGGCCTGCCAAATGTAACCAATACGGCAGACGATGTATCAAGCAACCTCCGACAGTGTACAGCAATAAAATGTATTATTCATTTCGTCAAAGAGGAGAGGTTTTTGTCATAGTGAATTAATCATTTCATCCGGATATAATCCACATCTCATCAAGATATAATCCATTGTACAGATAAAACAAACTTTGGAGAATTTGTAATACTAAACATTCAAACCTGTGAACAAAGAAGTCCTCTGTATAACTAAATAAATGTAATTGTTCTTTGAAATATCAGTATATTTCGTAAATAAATGTTATTATGGTTGGCGAGATTAACGGATAATAAATTATATTTTTTATTTATAACATTATATTTCATTGTTTGCGTAGAATGTTTTATAAGAATTTTTAAAAAAACTATTGTTTAATCTTTTCTCTTCCCCAACTACAGGAAGTATAAAGAAAGTACCTAATGTAATCGGTCAGAATTTCGATGCGGAGTTTCCAACGGAATTTCGTATTTTCATAACTCCTAATTCCAAAAATGAAAAAAAAAAAAAAAAAAAATACTGTTTGTATGTGTGTGAACTATAACTCCCGATAAAATGAATGTATCAATCACTCCCACAAAAGATCGATATGATCTCATGCCCGGGCTTTAACTATAAGTTATTTACATATTTTTTAGTAAGTCTTTACATTGTTATTCTGTTCTTAATAGAGGTATTTAATGAAGGCATTGATACAATCATTACATTGACAGTCTCCTCCTTCCTTCGGCCGACTTGGTGGAAAATTAATATATGTGCCGACCTTATGGGGTTTAGAATTAAAAATAAAATTTCGTGTCGATAAACACATTACTTCGACAGTTGTTGCAGTTTCTGCGTTAAACCCTCCTCTTCCCTTTTTCTTTGGCCAAATTGGCTGAATTTCAATTGTTCCATTCTTCGGGGATTCTGGATAGACTTATAATATTTCATGATACACAGATTTTTTTCTTTATTATTGGAATCGAGGGTTTGAAAAAAGTTAAATTCTAGTGAAAACTCAACAAGTTTTTGACCGATTATACAACTTCTCTTATACTTCCAATAGCTTGGAGTCCTGTTCTACTAGGCTGGACTGAACTCGCCACGCTGCCAGTTCTTCGTCAACATGTCTATATTCCCTTTTATAAATTCCCTAGACTCACTATGTTGAAAGATTTGGCAACATGGCCTCCCGTTTACTTCGCGTCTCATCCTTCATATTCCGTGGCAGATGGTATAAAACACATTGTTACATTAGGGAAATTTTTTTTCTCCTTTATTTGCCTAGATAAATAATTGAAACTAGATTCGTTTAAGAAGTAAAATGTGGGCGGAACGTGAGCTGTAGAAGAGATATTATCATGGGTGCACGTACAATTTGTAAAATCACAGGAGCTTTATATGATAAATGTACTCTTTTGGGCATAATGGTTCAGACTAGCTCCACAAAGGTCCTTTGGCGCTCCTCACTCCTTCCTACTTTCTTATACTTAGTATATAGTAGTATATATTGTGAAAAAATTTCTAACGGAATTTTATGTTTTGAAGACGTATTGGCCATTTTCTCGATGGTGTGTGTATGTGTGAGGATGGAATTTCGTAACTGCTCTTACTCAAAAACAATTCAATAAATAAAAGTGAAACTTGAGATATAGAAGTCACCTGTGTCTCTGCAGATCTCCTTAAATTGTTTGAATTTTAAAACATACAAAACAAAAAGAACAATTCCCTCTGATCCCTCCCTTCCCTTCGACTGAATGAAGGTTCATAGTGACCAGAAGAAGGGACGTGTAAGTGTCCCGAAATATTGTCCAAAAATGGAAAAAAGAAGACATCTCTGGAAGAAATGCCGGAAATAAAAAAAAAAAAATCAACATCCCAGAGAAGTTTAAGAAACACATAGACCTAAAGAGATCAACAAAATTAATTTTCCTTTAAAAAAGTGTAGTTTTCCAAGCAGTATGAGGAAATGGGTAAGAAGACACAGATGTGAAGCCTCAGGGTAGCAGTTTAGCACTGCAAAGGATCCATTTAATTCTACTTGAGATCTGTGTTGGAAAAGTAAATTAAACCAGTAATAATTTCCATGAAGAGCCAACCCACTCCTTAGATCCCACCAGTAAATGAAGATTTATCGACTCAACCGAAGAGCATTTCTAGACCCGACCTCTAAAACCTCGAGACCGCCCAGCTTCCACATTCCTCACTGCAACACCGTCTTATTTGCACACAGTTTTACAACTGTTCAGTGTCTCTTTCAGCATTTCCTATGCTTACTCATTAATTCGTAAATTTCTGCCCATCATTTCCACATCACAAATTTCAGTAGTTGTGTCCTCGTTGCTCTGGTAGGCATGAGACCGACTCTACTGTGCGAGTCCTACATTTTGTCTACCCAAAACAAAAAAAAAATTGAGTGGACTTTTATTTAAGTATTTTTTTCAAAACACTTTTAGGGGAGTCAGCGCCATTAAACATTATCTTCTTTCAGGAGACAGTGTTCGTCGTCAGGAAAAATGTTTTCATAGAGTATTTCCACTTACTGCACCTTCTTTCTTCGTACCGTTTCATCAAAATCGACCAATGGAAAACTGGGCAAAAAAGTCGTCGGTGAGTCACCGACATTATCGACCCCAGAACGAATTAATCAATTAACTTTTCGCATCTCCTCCAAAATCAGTCGACCGTTTGCACTATTATTCAACAGTTGACTTACATGGGGCTCCGAAATCCTCACACTAAATATTGTGTTGATAAATTCATTACATCGGCAGTTAATAGGGTTTTTGAATTGAGCCCCTCCCCTAAACTCTCTCTTTCCTTCAGCTGATATCGCTGAAATTTTACAAGGTATGTCCTCATTGGGTGTTGACTCTAAATATGAAATTACACGTTAATACATTCATTATATCGGCGCTTATTGGGGTTTTTGAGTTCAACCCCCCTGATCTTCCCCTTCCCTTCAGCCGATATCGCTGAAATTTGACAGGTTATGTCCTCATTGGATTTTAACACTAAATATAAAATTTCATGTCGATACATTCATTCTATCGGCAGTTATTAGAGTTTTTTGTTAAGCCCCTCCACTAATACCCCCCTTCCCTTAGAAATTCAACACTGGACAATTTTTGTGAATATTGGCCGCGCAGTATTCTGTAAACTTGTGCTTGCGACACAAGTAACAATTTTGTCTTTTTCTCCGAATTTGCCGAAGAGAACCCCTCTCCTTCTATTCAAAAACCCAAATAAGTAGAAGTAAGTGTGCATCAAGAAGACATTTAGTATGAGGATTTAAGAGTGTGTATAATTTTCAACTAAATCGGTGAATTTAGACAGCGAAAACTAAGACGACATTTTTTTGAAATTTCATTTGTTCTGTGAAAAAGTTAGGAATATAGAATGATTTTTTCGTGTAATTTTTTCAAAATTTTAGGTTTTGGAACTTGTTTAAACTAGTCCAAAACAAGTTTTAGAACTTGTAAGGGTAGAATTTCTCATATCAGCGCACTGAGCTGCGTACCATAATTTATTAATTTATTTCTGTAAGAGAGGGAAGCAGTCAGCCGCCCCAATAGTTACACTTCAGTCAGAGAGGTAATTGTCCGAATACATTTTTGGCGTTCTGTGTTGATATAGTGGAAATACTAATAAATAAAATAAAATGATAGATAAAACACTTTTTTTTAAACACTTATATTGTCTAATTCTACGAACATATACTTAAATGTGAACCAGTTTCGGCTTACGCCATCGTCAGCACAAGGTTCAACAATAATGAGAGGTAATTGACTGCAGGTAATGTAAATCAATGCCGGCAGTTACGGCTGAGTTCCTCCAAGGACGACTAGCTACTGGAATAAGTAGACTGAGCTCCTCCATTTGTACTTTAGCATAAGGAAGTATTGTAATCATGCAAAAATCCGATACCGAGATTTCAACGAAATTTCACGTTTCAAGGTCCCCTGAACACGTTTGACAATTTTGCGATGATGTATGTCTGTGTGTATGCAATTTTTGAGCGCCCTAACTTGTGCAATAAACTAAACATTTGAAATGAAGTTTTCACAGGTGCTACAAGATTTTAACCGAAATCAGACCAAAATCTTTACTTCGGGGCCTAAATACATTTTACAAGATACAACATACATATATGACTTAATTAAATAAAAGTTGTAGAGAAAAATTAAAGGCATATTTTATATAAAATACTTATTTTCGAATGTCATTCCGTTTGCGAGATACCTGCCGAAAACCGTGATAAAATGTCATTTTGAAACGCACTTTTTCTTTGAAAGTTTGCTTGATTTTCACGAAAACGACAATCCTATTGAATAATTGTCATCAACAAAAATGTTCCTTATTAATTTTCCAATCATTAATTTGCCCTTAGATTTCGTATGGGATCAATACGACCAAGATTATTGCGCCCTGAAAATAGTACAATAAAGTTTTCTTTGCACATTTAATTGTATAAGTTATCACAATGTTATGTTTTGTGATAACTCTATTAAATTCATTGTCATACTGCGTATAGAAATAATAAATTGTGACTCATGCCCGGGCTTTAACTATGAGGTCATATTGGTTAGTACCAGAGCGCTCATTCGTCGTTATGGTAGATATGAGCTTGACTCTATTGTGATTGTCCTAAATTTTGCCTATAGGGTCTTTAACGAGTACCTGACATTCTACAAGCTCGGACCATCGCCTCCAAAGGATGATGTGCTCAAAGTTTTTTCACCTACCAGAAAAAATGTTATCATCATATCCCAAGTCCCACAGGAAATTACAGCCCTGTGAAATCCTGAAGCAAAAGGCCAATCCTTCTTTCAATTGTAAGAAGACACTTCTGGGATATTCCCTTTAATGATTCTCCTTCAAAGGATTCAATGAAACAAGTGTTTCCGGAGAAAATAAAGTTAGATCTATTGAGGTCTAATCGTTTTAAAGCTTTGCAAATGGTTTTATCCAGGGAAAGGGACTGGAGGAAACATCCAAAGGACGTATAAAAAAGAGACGACAAAATAGAAATAAATAAAAGAAAAGAAAGTTAATAGGATTAAAGGTATTTAAGAGGGGGGGGGGGGGGGGGCTGATTAAGTGGTAGCGTTGTACTTCGGATTGGGACTTTGGTAGGGCTGCCAAGAAGGTTAGGGGACCTTAATTACAAATTTAATTCGAAGCACCCCTTGTAGCCCTGCTAAAGAACTTGGATTAATTTAAAATAGTGCTGACTCCACTTCCTGGAGTATGATGTTAATTGCAGTTTCTAGGCTCATCGCTAGATCCAAGGATAACAATTAAAATGACGTCAGTGAGTCAATCAATTTAGAATAATAAAAATATAAATATAATCTAAAACCAAGAAGAAGAGTTTATTATAAGTCACATTTACAGAGGTACAATTATACAATAAGGTTCCTTAACCATTACCCTTATACACTAAATACAAATCAAAAATAATCAGTTAAATTAAAAACAATGCTACTGCTTAAGAATAAATTTAAAAAAAACCTTAAAGAAAAAAGAAAAAAAAATACAAAGTAACTGAAATGAATAGAAAATAAATTAATAAACATTCAAAAACAGAGATTATAATTTAATATCGTGAGCTGATATTTTTTTTGTTTCCCTCCCTGAGTCTTCCCTATTTTATTCACCAAAACGCTTTGATTTGTCTCACATTTAAGTAAAAAGTTTTTACTGGAATTTATTATGTAGTCCAGTAAGAGCTCAACATTTAGGTCTTCATGGATTTGGAGGATGGAGGTGTCCCTCGAGTAGCTACCAACCAATCTAAGGCATTTGTTTTGGGCCACCTGAAGAGTATTGTTTGCAATTTTTCAATAGAAATAACCGATTTTGGGTAAATCAAAGAAACGTCGAAAATATGTGTTTCAAAACTACATTTCACGGACGGTTTTCGGTATATATCTCGAAAACCGGTCTACCTGCGAAAAATCATATTTCATATAAAAAATGTATTTCACTTTCTTGTATAAAATTTTTGGGGTAGACCGAGTATAACACAGACAGACATCATCTCGAAAATGGTCAAAACGTATTCAGGGGACCTTGGAATGTAAAACTCTGTTGAAACTCGGATTTTCGCAGGTAGAAAGTAAAAAATTTTGCATAGAAACAATAGACGTTGTCTTCCATTTTTTTTCTACCAGCATCGATTTTCAACGCTACAGCGTCATCATCAGTGGCGTATGCCTCCCGAAAAGGTTAAATGACTAGTGGCTCCTTCTAATCCACTTCTATCCTTTGGCCCATTTGACTGACAATGAGTATGCATCATCCTTATGGAGTTTTAGATATACAATAATATATAATTGGCCAGTAGTCTTTTAGCCCCTAACGCTATACGGGTGAGGTGTGCCACTGATGATGATACTGCTGCGTACAAATCCGATTCTAGTAAAAAAAACAAACAGTGGGAAGACAACGTCTTTTGTTTCTATGAGAAACTGTTAATTTCTAATATCTTTATAGTATTGTATGTGTACGAAAATCCGACTTTGAGGTTTCAACGGGTTTTCACGGTTCAACTTCCTTTGAATAGCAACATCTTACTATCACATAAAAAAAAATAGAGTCAAATATAAAGTTTCTTGAGGGAGACACATAAGAATGCTATGTCATAATGGAAAATTAAGAATTATAATTCACAGAGAGAAATAAATATGAAGAACAATGGAGTGTTTAAACAAAGGGTATTTTGTGAAAAAGTTAATTCATTACACAAACGGGTAATGCATTAGCAACATTAAGTGTGGCTTTGTGTTTGTGGAGGATGAGAGATTAATGAAGCTTGGAATATACAGAAGGCAGAGACAGAAGGAACTGCTGCACATGAAACGAGTCTTCTGTTTGAGAAAGGTTCGTTCCTTTGTCCCACTGTCGCTCTTTTCTGACGTTACGTCGGAACCAGGGGACGCTCCGGTGAATTAGACGTTCGCCTCGGGCGGTTAAATCTGGGTTGGCTTCGCGCCAGACGATTGTATTATGTTGAGTTTTCAGAGGAAGTTCAGGTTTTCCGTCCCGAATGATGTAAATAAAATATATGTCATATGGACTTTACAGTACTTTCTTATACCAACCAAGCTTACAGATCACTCTCTCTCGCCCCCTTCTCAAAATTATTTCATACTACCATTACTGGATATATGAAAGTAATGATTTTGAGAAGGGGGCGGGGGAGAGAGGTGATCTGCAAGCGTGGTTGGTATAAGAAAGTCCTGGCCACTGTTTTTTTTTTTGAGTTAATTTTTATAATTTTCCCTAAAAATTACTAATAAAAAAATATTTTAAAATTCGTTGCTACGCGATACAATTTAAACATTATATTTCCGTGAGGGCGCCGGTAGCTCAGTGGTAAACGTGCTTGACTTCTAAGCTCAAGAACGTGGGTTCGTAACCCGACCGAGGCCGTCCTTCGGATGGGACGTTAAGCGATGGTCCCGAGCCTGTACGATGTCAGGTACTCGTTAAAGACCCCTATCCTAAATTAATAAAAATTTAGGGTAGGCAAAATTTAGGACTCCCACAGTAGAGTCGGGCTCATGTCCACCAGAGTGACGAAAGAGCGCTTTGGTAGTAGGCGATATGACCTCGTAGTTAAAGCCCGGGCATGGGTCATAATAACTAACGAACTGAAATATTTCCGAATTTATTGTTCATTTTTTGAAGCGCTGTAACCTTTATCGTAGTAATTCTATTTCATATTAAAGCAATCAAATGCGATTGGAAATTAATAAGGAACATTTCCTGGTCAATGATATGCAGATAATGCTAGTAATCAACTTAACAATAATAGTTATTATTATAATTATAATTAAATATTATTATAATTATAATTAAAGATAGGTTTACATACGAGGAAGGTTTGTGCAATACTTTCCAGATTTATTTTTACTATGTTTTATTTGTATTGTTTAATGACTGACCACGTACAAAAGCTCAGCTTCGCCGCTATAACAAAGACCATTACGAGTTAAACACCATTCTAAAAATCATCTGATTGCAAATACAAATTTTAATTAAAACGGAACGAGTATCTGGTTAAGCGATTCATTAACTTTTTAATTAAAAATGCACTGAAAATCTTTAATGTTTTGCAACAATAGCTCCCATTGTTATTGAAACAATATGCAGGCCTCTCAATGCATGTTGTCCACTAAATTATTTCAGTTTCTTTTACAGTTCTTTAGGTTTTTCATCTGGGAGCTGAAAAAACCTTGAGCACATCGTCCTTCGGGTGGAACGTTAAGAGATTATCCAGAGCCTGTACGACATCAAGTACTCGTTAAAGGCCCATGCCGATTATGTTTTCTTTGATTTGTTTAATTAATAACATTAAGGAAAAACTGTCATCGCAGTAAAGTTGACTCACTCAAAAGCTGTGAAAGGACGGCGAGCTGTACTGAGTTCATCCTTTCCGCCCTGTATTGAGTAAACATGGACGTTAAGTTAAACAAACAATCAATGCGAGGCGAAGTAACTCGTTGAAATAGAGGTATACAATCATAGTTATATACAGAGTTAGTTAGATATGATGCCTGTGCTTTAACTACAAGTTCATATCGTCTACTACCAGAGCGCTCTTTCTTTACTCTGGTAGAGCCGTAACTCTACTCTAAATTTTGCCTACGCTAAATTAGTTATTCACCTAGAGTAGGGATCTTATCGGGACCATCGCTTAACGTCACATGCGAAGGACGGCGTGCCTAAGTTTATTTTAATTCCCAGATAAAATAAACTAAAGGCCTCGGCTGGGTTTCGAACTTGCAATCTTGAGCTCTCAGTAAGCAAGCACGCATACCACTGAGCCACCGATGCCCCAAGTAGTTATTATAAATCTAAGACAAAAAAAGTCGTCGATGAATAACCGGCAAAATACATCCCCAACATGAAATAACCAATTATTTTTTCGCACCCCCAATAAAACTAGTCGACCGTTTGAGCTAAAATTAACAGTTGACTTACGGTGGCTTCTGAATTCTCATAATCGGCAGTTATTAGGCTATTTGAGTTGAGCATCCCCTTCCTTGATCCCCTTCTTCCTCAGACCGATTTGGCAGAAAATCAATTGGTATCGTCCTTATGGGGTTCTGGATAAACATAAAATTTCGTGTCGATACATTCATTTTATCATAAGTTATCGTTCATAAGTTATCGTTACATAACTACCCCTCTACTTCATATTGCTGGCTAAATAAAAGGCTCATACTAGACATCCTCTTATACGAACGTCAGCTTTGAACGTCCGGGGCAGGATAAGATTTATTAGTTTTTTATTATATAATTAAGTTCGCACTAAAAGCGAGGTACAAGTAATAATGTTGAAAATGGAAGTTTTTGTTTGTCAGTTAACTCTAATGAACTTTTTTATTACCGGATAAAACACTTAATGAACATTATGACTCTCTAGAATTATTAATTGAAATCTCAGGAGTAATTAAGTTAGACGTTATTATATCTACCTTCGGAAGAGAAAAAAAATTAGTTCACATTAGTAGCATAAAAAATTCATCTGAAAGTCATTTAAATAATTTTATTTATATCTCTAATATTATAATATTTACATAGACAAACCAAAAATAAAAATCAAATTGTCGGTGAATCTTTAGAATACTAAATGTTGTTTCGATACACTCATTATATCCCATGAGAACAGAAAAAACATATCTGTCCCTGTTTATTTTTAAAAAACGTTTTATCAGAGTGCAACCTTGAAAGCCGGCTAGTACAATTAATACAATTCGTGAGAGCACAGACTACGTTTTTATTTTACGACCTGTGAAATAATCATCGCACTACATCAGCCATTTTCACATTAATTTCAATACGGCACCTCAGAGGTAGCATGGTTGCTTACTGTGATCAAAAAAACTTCGGATGGGCCTCTTCCTAGATCAGAGTGTTAACATACTTAGATCAAACTTCCACACCTAACTTCTAGCACACAATAAGAATGAGATTTCCAATAATAAAATCCTTTGAAACTTAATTATACATATAATTATGATAATTATATAATAAATATATAATAATGAAATATGTATTTCTATTTCAATTTTATATTTATATTCTCCCCCAACCCCACTCTATATTTACTCTCTTTGTCATAGTATTATTATATAATAATAATATCTGGGAAGTAAAATAAACTTAAGCACGCCGTCCTTCGGATGGGACGTTAAGCGATGGTCCCGAGCCTGTACGATGTCAGCTACTCGTTAAAGACCCCTACCCTAGATGAATAAAAATTTAGTGTAGGCAAAATTTACGACTCCCACAGTAGAGTCGGGCTCATGTCCACCAGAGTGACGAAAGAGCGCTCTGGTAGTAGGCGATATGACCTCGTTGTTAAAGCCCGGGCATGAGTCATAAAACCTAACCTAACCTATAATAATATAAAGGGATCACTCCTATACAATTGAGTCAGTGACCGTTACTTTACAATATTAAAAAATTAAATAAACATTATAATAATTTTGTTAAATCGGTACAAAGCTATAAGTGAGAATAAAGTCATAGTATTATTATTATTAGTATTTGCTTTTTACTTTCTTGTACCTATAGTAAAAGTATTGTAATCGTGCGAAAATCCGAGATCGAGGTTTCAACTTATTTTCACATTTCAAGGTCCTCTGAATACGTTTTGACCATTTTCACGATGTTGTCTGTCTGTGCGTATTTCTGTGGATCTGATAGGAAAGTTGTGAGTTCTCTTCAGCAAAAAATTTTGTAGTTATATACTTAAAACTTGGAATGAAGGAGTCACATGTGCTAACTTAGATCTGATCAGATTTAGGCCGAAATCGGATGAAAATTGAGACCACTTTATCCCGGGGCCTAAGTACATTCTAGAGGATACCGCTTATATTTCTAACCTAATCAAAACTCTTTTCAAGTAGTAGTTGTAGAAAAAACTAAAATACATATTTTATAAGAAATATGATTTTTCGCAGGTCGTCTGGTTTTTGATAGATAGGTATGCCGAAAACCATCTTGAAATGTAGTTTTGAAACACATATTTTTAGACGTTTCCTTGATTTACCCGAAAACGGTTAGTCCTATCGAAAAAGTAATTAATGACAAAAATGTCCCTTATAAAATTTCTAATCAGTAATAAGTCTTTAGATTTGAGATATGATCAATAGACGAAAAGTTATAGCGCCCCGAAGAATGTAAACTAAATGTCTATAATGAGTACCTATATCTAATTTTAATTAATTTTTATATTATATTATAATCAGTTAAAGCCTAAGCATGAGTCGCAATAATTAACTATAGTTAATATTTATATGTTCACCCCTATGCCTAAGAAGAGCACATCATTTCGAAGTTTCAGTTTCAAATAGATTTCTAAAATAGGGCCCAAAAAAGTGATTGCTGAGAGAAAAAAAAAAAAAAAAAAAAAAAATCCCTGGTAAAGGAGGGTGAGGTTTTTGCTGGAATCTATTTAGTGAGTGGTAGGGACTAACGACCTACCCTTAGCCTAATGGGGAGGGGGATAATCCGAGGGCGAGAAGCAAGAAATCCGGAGCCTGGGGAGCAGGACCCCATCCATGTTACTCCAGCTAAGGCCTACGTTAACAGGGGAAAAGAGAAAAACAGAGCTTTTAACCTAACTAGGTGCTAGGTGTCACAGGGCTACTGTCCTGGCACATTCCTGTAACTGTTCCATTTCACCTGAAAAGGCAACATTACTTTTCATTTTACTTTCTCAGATATACTGAACTAATGGAGGAACTTTGAAATCTGTCAGTAATTCAATGTTGACTTTCCACCGGAATTTTATCTTTTCCTGTTGCCTGAATCCAAACTTGAAAAAAAGTAAACTCGATCTCGGATTTTCGCACGATTACAATACTTCTATATCCCAATAACAAAAGAAATATCCATTTTAATTACTTAAAATTAATTAAATTTAAAATGTTTCTTCATTTTTTATAAATTCGCTTTATGGCAGAAGAGAAAGGTTCTAAAATATATATATATTTTAATTTAAAGAATACTATATATGGAAATCAGGGGTATAACAAAAAATATAATACGTCATTGCGAAAGACATAACAAAAGAAAAAATTGTGTATAACTACGTTATTTTTATATGTATATATATATAAGGGTTGAAAAATTCTAAATGGATTCATATATATGCGTACTCAGTTTGTGATATCTGGGATATCCTGTTCCACTGTATAATACACTTTTGTATTATTTTATTTTTTATTTCTTCAGTCCTTGGTGTCGTTATGGTCACATATGCAAATGAGTTGGTATATATTTTCTACGGGCACCAAGTGTGTTAGTCAAATCATTCTGGACTGAAATGTTTCATAGAAGGAAATGGGGAAGAAAATCACTGAACTGGTACAGAAAATTTAATTTAGATTTTTTTATTTAAGCAATTTGAGGATGAGTAAACCTCCTATATCCGGGCAAGTACCTAAATTAAAATATAATAATTTACAAGTTGAGAATTCCATGTTTACAACTAATTTTTTTTTGTATTTCACATATAAAATTGTGTCGATGTATCAGGAGTTATCGTGTTCACAGACAGACCGGAATTTTACTTCCGGTAGTAGGGAAGTAAAATTCCGGTCTGTCTGTGAACACGATAACTCCTGATACATCGACACAATTTTATATGTGAAATACAAAAAAAAAAAAATGTTGTAAATATGGAATTCTCAACTTGTAAATTATTATATTTTAATTTACTTGCCTGGATATAGTAGGTTTACTCATCCTCAAATTGTATTTACAACAAATTTTTTTTTTGTATTTCACATATAAAATTGTGTCGATGTATCAGGAGTTATCGTGTTCACAGACAGACCGGAATTTTACTTCCCCAGCAGTACGAAGTATAGGGGATGTTATGTAATCGGTGAGCTAAGAGGAGTTGGAATAGTGAGGATTTGAAGGAGTGACGGATTGGGAGAGGCCGGGAGTTGCAGAGAAAGGAGGCTTGGACAAGGAACGAGTTGTGCATAGGGATCTATCGATACAAGTAAATTATCGTTACTTTTAGTCGATACCAAGTACTTTTGGTATCGATACTTTCCAAGTAGGTATCGAATAGATATCACTTGTATCGATTTAAAGTACTCGTTTCAAATTTCAACACTTACAAAAATTATATAAAGTTTTCAATTCATCAAAATCGTTCACCGTTTATTTTCCCCGTGGCCCCATTAAAATCTCATCCTTTGGAACAATGGGATGAAATGAAATGCGTATTCAAACTCCTGTACAAACAGGCATTGACATTTTTTGTTGTTGTGGGGTCATCAGTGCCCTGTGAAAGGCTATTTTCTAAGGCTCGAGGGGTAATGTCCACAAATAGAAAGAGACTTTCAGCTAAGCACCTGCAAAAACTATTATTTTTAGGATGCCTTTCGGAGCAAGAATTCTTTCAATAATTGTACGTACATATATTCTTTCCTTGTTCTGTTCAACTTTGTAATAATTGTCATTTATTTTTAATAATATAGTTTGTTTTGTCTCCAGTGTTTTTATCTCTTTAGTTAGAAGGATAAATTGTATGTTTATTTTATAAGGCTTTTTAATATTTTCATTCAGTATGTTTTCCCAAGAGAAATTGTTCTTTTAATTTTAATAACTTTTAATAATATCATTTTATCTTTTCGATTTGATTTATTTGTTTTTATGCCCACTTACAATATTTCATTTATACGTTTCGAATTTTATTGTTTTTTATTATTAATATGTTTTTAAATTAATTACAAAAAGTACCCGATTCTATCGATGCGGTTATTATTAATATATATATTTTTATTTAAAAATTAATAATACAAAGTACTCGATTCAATCGATACTTAGTATCGAAAATTTTAATCGTAAAAGTATCGATACATTGTGGTATCAATTGAACCCTAGTTGTGGAAGGCAGAGGTGCGATGTGAGGGTATGAAGAGGTCTCTTCTTATGAGGGAATGCATGAAATAAGCTAACTATACGCATAGAATATGATTATTCAGTTGCTAACAATATTGAATGAGAGGAAAGTTGGTTTTGACCTAATTGTATATTGTGGTTAGTGGATTAGATAGTGGTACAGTTTGTGTGTGAGGTTAGCTCAGGTGGATTCTGACAACAACAAACATTAGTAAGAAAGTTGGTGTGGTCTGGTCTGTTGGAGCGGTGAAAGTCCCCGGTGGTCTCCACTTCTCTCCTACCAGTTTGGGACAGTTAAAACAACCACCGCTAGGGCTCACTGCCTCTCAACTTATATTAACTTCAGTGAGGAACTGTAGCCTAGTGGTTGTTACAGCAGTTTTGTAAAGTTTAGTAGCCGGAAAATATAAGTGACCTGGCGACACGACTATCTTATACCAGCCACGTTTTTACATGTCACTTTCCCTTCCCCTCCATCCTCTCAAATTCATTTCAAACTGGGATTATTGGGTTATTATACCCGCTCTGTTATGAGTATTGTGTCGGCATCTGCTGTTTCTTTGTTTCATTGTACGAGATGTGTTCAAAAAATAACGGGAATTTTCGGAATCTTATCCCCATCAAAATAGCCCCCATTAGATATTTTACACTTATGCCAGCTCTTCTTCCAATCCCCGAAACACTTCTGGAACTCGATCTTTGGGATAGCATTTAGCTCTCTCAGCGATGCGCTTTTAATCTCATCTATGCTTGTGAAACGACGGCCCTTTAAGGTTCTCTTTATTGTTGGGAACAGAAAAAAGTCACACGGAGCATGTCTGGCGAATATGGAGGCTGGGGCATCATTACAATGTTGTTATTGGCCAAAAATTCACGAACAAGCAATGAAGTGTGAGCAGGTGCATTATCGTGGTGCAAAAGCCATGAATTGTTTCGCCACAAATCCGTGGTTTTTTTTCGGATTGCTTCACGCAAACGGCCTTGCACTTGTAGGAGGTACTTCTTAATGATCGTTTGACCTTGTGGCAAGCACTTATGGTGCACTATGCCGTTAAAAAACGTGCTGGGGCGTCCAGGGCGCTCGTCAACGTCTTCACGGCCTTCTTGGAAACGCTTATACCACTCGTAAACCCTAGTTTTACTCATAGCAGACTCACCAAAAGCAATTAACATTTCTAAAACTTTGCTGCACTTTATTCCATTCTTATAGCAAAATTTAATACAAATTCTCTCATCCATTTTGTAAACAAATAAATAATCACCGATCGTACCAAAACACATGTAACCCCTTTGAGAGATGAGAGCAGACTAAACATCCGGTTTGGCTTACAATGTAGGGGTGGGATGTACAGCTGGAGCAGTGACGTGTCACCTATTCTCGTGCCGGAGCAGTTGCCACCTGCTCCATTGAAATTGCCGGTACAGTTTGGAGCAGAAGCAGAGGACACAGACCTTGGGAGGGAGGATTTTCTCAACGATCTCAGCTCCTGTTCCGCTGTACCGGTACTCGGATCGAGACCGCCGTCACTTTCCAGTTTCCCCTCCTGTTTTTTTAGGATCTGTTACTGGACAATCCGAAACAAAATGCCGCTTGGCGGAAAAAGCGCGCCGATTTCAAAACCCCCTCCTTCCTTCATTATTTTATTTTCCTTTAACTGAGTTTTATGTTGAACATTGGACATGCTATGGCATAGAAAATCAGTCCTCATGCCGTTATTTCTATATCAGTACCGGTGCTGGTACTGCAGGCAGAAGGGAGGGCATAATATAAATTATTAGAATAATATATAGAAATAAATGTGTTATTATTATAATTATGTAGCCATAACTATAATTAAATTATAAGAGGTAGGTAAATAATTAGTAATATACACTCAGTTGTAATATAGAAATTTATTACAATGGAACAAAGAACATAAAATAAAATAACCAAATAAAATAAAATAAACATATAATTTTTTATTAAAGTTATGATTTAAAAATAACAGCATTCTTGCCTTCATTTGTGATAATTGGGTCCGTCTTTCTGATATTATCTGGCCTGCTTTGGAAAATAGCTGTTCGCAGGGGACAGAAGTAGCTACAATGCATAAGCGTTCTTCAGTTCTTCGAACACTCGAGTTCGGGAGGCGGGATTCGGATCGGACCGATTGAATAGGCGTACCGCGTACACGATTACGCGCAGGGGCAACATAATTTCTTCGGTCTCTCCTCTATGACTGTCACTGGACCGGTTAATTGTCACTGCTCCAACGGTGACACTGGAGCAGTTGGACCTGTGACAGAATTTTCCCGGACCGACACAACCCTATTATAATGTACAGATACTCTTCAGACATGTTTACCAACACAACAACGATAAAATCACCAAATCGGACTAATAAAACCCGCGAAATTACAAAATTCTCGTTACTTTTTGATCACAACGTAGTAAGTCTGAGAGTGACTTTATATACAGTAATGCCAGTATGAAATGAATATGAGAGGGGGAGGGGGAAGGAGAGTGATCTGTGGAAAATGGTGGTTGGTTTAATAAAAGACTTCTAATAGTAGTTAGCTATTGCTCTTTCGTCGCTCTGGTGGACGTGCGCCCGACTCTACTATGTGAATCCTAAATTTTGACTACCTTAAATTTTTATTCACCTAAGGTAAGGGACATCGTACAGGCTCGGAACTATCGCTTTATGTCCCATCCGAAGGACGGCGTGCTTAAGGTTTTTCACCAATAATACTACAAATATTAAAAATATATCACAAAATTCGTGTTTTTGCACTATAATTTAATCATTAATTAGAACTATTTTCTACAGAAATTAATTAATATAAATTAATAGTTCTTTATTTCTTTATACATGTTATTACTTATTTAATAGTTCATTATTTGGAGCGATATAACTTTGGTCGTATTGGTCCTGTTTCAAATCTCACGGCATTTCGATGGTTCGGTATTTGATTAGGAATTTTTTTTGTCAGGATCAATTTTTTCATAGAGTTAACCGTTTTCGCGTAAAACAGGCAAAAGCTAAAAAAAATGGGTTTCTCTTATGACGGTTTTCGAATAATATATTTCTTATAAAATAGAGTAGTGTACTTTTACTATTTTTAGTACACTGTACAACTTTTATTCGACGAGATTTTCGATTGTTATAAACATAAGTTTGATCGATTTTTGATCGATTTCATAAATCGATTAAAATTTGTCTAACTATTCATGTTTATCAATCAGATTATTGGTCCGGAGGATTCACAATTCGCAGTAGTTTTACAAATATAATACAGTGGTAAAATTTCTATTTCTCCTTGAGCTTGCCTAGCAAGTGACACCTGAATGAACAAGTAGCCAAACCCAGCATCGTTAGTTAGTTATTATGACTCATGCCCGGTCTTTTAACTACGAGGTCGTATCGCCTACTACGAGTGCGCTCATTCGTCGCTCTGGTGAACATGAGCCCGACTCTACTGAAGGAGTCTTAAATGTTGCCTATTCAACAAGGGTAGATTCTTTAACAAATACCAGACAGGCTCGAGAGCATCGCTTAATATCCCATCCGAAGGACGGCATGCTCCATGGGTTTGCTTAAGGTTTTTTCACTTCCCAGATAAAAAAACCCTCCCTGAAAAATGTCTCTCTAAGCCAGTGCAATTTACAATATCTGAGTGACTCCTCTTGTGTCCATGCTTTTCACTGTGTTGCCACTCAACCTAATCCAAAAGCCCATCAAACTTTGTTTACTTCAGTAACAAAAACTTATTAAAGACTTATAAAAGCTTACAACTGACTTACAAGTACTTAGACATGCAAGAGTTTATAAAAGACAAAAGATAATAAAAGAATCACTCAAAAATTCACATAATAGCCTCAATTCAAAAAGTTAATTTTGATCGTTATTCCATGACGTTAATCGACTGTACATGTAGAATTAAAGTTTGAAATCTAAAACGAGTGCTACTAGTTCTTTAATGGTTCATAGGATTTTTATAAAATTTCATATGAAGCATCCTAAGACGCCTAGTTCTAACATGGGCTATGGGGGATCTTAACATATCGAGTAAGTCATGGGGGGATCCGAAACATATAATGAATTCTAGCTCGTTAACGGTTGATCCGATTTTCATAAAATAATATTCCACGTTTCTCTGTTTTTAATTATTTTAGAAATGGAATTTGTCTGACATTTTATTCTTTATTCGGGCAGTCTAACGTACAGTCTCTATTCTTTATTCGGGCTGTCTAACGTAGTCTCTAACTTAGCACCCTAATACATGGCATATTAACATTTTGGAGGAAGGGGGCGGCGGGGTTGTGGGGGACCCAAACATTAAATTATATTACACTTCTTTGGAATAGAGGGGGGAGGATAATATGCATTCATTCTTTGTTCCCGTTGTCTAAACATATAATAAATACTTCAACGGTTGATCCGATTTTCATAAAATAAAATTCTAGGTTTCTCCGTTTTTAATTATTTTATAAATGACATTTGTGACATTTTATTCTTTATTCGGGCTGTCTAACATACAGTCACTAACTTAGCATCATAATACGTGGCATATTAATACTTTGGACGAAGGGAGCGGGGCTGTGGGGGACCCAAACATTAAATTATATTACATTTCTCTGGAATGGAGGTGGGAGGATAATATGCGTTTATTCTTTGTTCCAGCTGTCTAAACATATTAGCTCTTTAACAGTTAATCCGAATTTCATAAATTTTCACAAAACATGTAGGTTTTTTTTTTTGCTATAATATAGGCAATAAGGAGAGTATTTCCTTTGTTGCTGTTTTGGGTCAGCAAAAAAATTCCTATCGTCTATGTTGAACAAACAATCTAATTTGTCTCTCTAAGAACTTCTTTTCCCTTTAAAGAAATAACGATGCTAGTTAGAGTCCCCTAAAAAGTTTCAGGAGTTCTGAATATTTCAGGAATTGCACACGTACATTTTCCAGAAGTAGTCTCATTTTGATCCTGAGGTGCTAAATAAAAAAAGGAAAAAAAGTCTGGTGAAACACTAGCTATGTACTTCCCCAGCAAGAATTAAATAATTACGTTTCCGCTCTCCCTCCAAAGTCAATCGACCGTTTGGGCTGAAACTCAATTTGACTTATATAATGGCATCCGAATTCTCATAATAAATTTTGTGTCGATGCATTCATTACATCGGCAGTTATTAGGCTATTTAAGACGAGCCCCTCTCCTCTGGTCCTCCCTTTCCCTTCGACCGGTTTGGCGGAAAATTAATAGTGGCCATCCTTATAAGGTTTTGAATTTAAATATAAAACTTCATTTTGATACATTCATTACTTCGGCAGTTATTGAGATTTTTTTAATTGAGCTCCCCTCTACCGTCCCCTTCAGCTCATTCCGCTGAAAATCAATACATTCATTACAACGGCATTAATTATAGTTTTTGTGTTAAGCCTCCCCCTAACTCCTCCTCCCTTTTTGAACGATTTGGCTGAAAACCTATAGGTCTCTTCCTTAGAGGGTTCTGGATACACATATGAAATGTCGTGCCGATGCATTTATTTTGTCGGGAGTTATCAGGAGTACACAGACACAATGAAACAGACTTTTTTTTTTTTAATTTTGGAATCAGTAGATCGGAAAACATGAAATTCCGTTGAAAACTCCGCATCGAACTTTCGACCAAATACTTAACTTTCTCTATACTTATAAATGGAATAAGACATTAAAAAATCAAATATTAAAAAATATGTAGATGGAATGATACAAATACAAAAAATAATTGGTATTGGTGATAGGGCAAGAAAAGGACTTAGTTCGAATGTTGGAGTTATAAAACTGTAAATGGTTTTTATTCCGAAATTGAGGAGGCTTTGGAGAGTTAATATTGGTAGAGTTAAGGAGAGGCGAAACTTAACAAGCTTACCTGCATCGTGGGCAAAAAGTGATTAAATATTGTTTTAGGTCCCATCCAGTGGGATAATTGTGGATTAGGGAAGATCATTGTAATCCCTTCCCAATATTACTAGATTCTATAATGGTATATCAAGTTTGTATTTCTTTAGAGGATTTTCTTTATAAATATTTCTCTAGATCTCGATCTCAAACTGAATAAGGAGACTTCAGTCCTAGAATTTTTTCGAAAGTATGTAGTATACAACCCGGCCGAGGTCCTTAGGTATTTTTAACTGGGAGGTGAAACACCTTCCTTCGGAAGGGACGTTAAGCTTAAGTCTCGAGCTTTTAAGATGTCAAGTGAATAAACCTAGAAAAATTTAGGACTCCCACAGTAAAGTAGGGCTCATGTCGATCAAAGCGACGAAAAAGTGCTCTGGTAGTAGACTATATGACCACGTAGTTAAAGCCCGGGCATGAGTTACAATAACTATGTGGCATGTTTGAGTTATCTGTAGAACGTTAAAGGATGGTCCCAATTATGTGCAATGTCACATATACTTAGACCCCATCCTAGTTGAATAGACGTGGAGAAGAAGACAGCAGGTCACTTCCTGGGTGTGAGACCCTGTATATGCTCGGACGAGATTCCACATTA
Organism: Aradus depressus; assembly: GCA_963662175.1. NCBI lineage: Eukaryota > Metazoa > Arthropoda > Insecta > Hemiptera > Aradidae > Aradus > Aradus depressus. The sequence goes on along the minus strand of OY759216.1, from coordinate 50,864,219 downwards.
GGGAGATAGACTGCGAAGACGAAGCCTCAAGTAGTGGGGAGAGGTGGGAGGTGGTGGACATTTCTATGACCCATGCCCGGGCTATAACTTTGAGGTCGCATCGCCCTACTATCAGAACGCTTTTCGTAGGTCTGGTGGACATGAGCCCAATTCTATATTGAAGTCCTACATTCTACCTACCCAGGTTTATTCACGTAGGAGAGAAATATTTAACGACAACCTGACATTGTACAGGCTCGGTACCATCTCTTAACGTCTCATTCGAAGGACGGCATGCTCAAGGTTTTTTTTCCCAGATGAAAAATTTAAAGGCCTCGACAGGGTTTCGAACCCGCAATAGCTCAGTAGGCTAGCGCCATCAATTCTAAGCCTATGACCGAATATATATTCGATAGATAGAAGAAAATATAGAAGAAAAATATTTGTTTCTTTTGCTGGTACCTAGTTAAAGGCCCGGGCCGGCGCACAAAAACAACAAACTGAGAACCACTGATCAATTCTTCTTTAAAACGTGCTGAACTGCTTTGACAAAATTCAATTAAAAAAACATCTAGGTTTCAGTTTTTAATTATTTTATAAATAGCATTTGTCTGCAGGTTGGGGGGGGGGGGGGGGGGGGGGGGTACATAATGAAAGTTAGCTCTTCAACGCATGATTGGTTTTCCATAAAATTGTGCATGAACATCCTTGTAAAAAGCCTTCACAAACATAAGCCACGTGGCATATTAACATTTTGTACGAAGGGGGCGGGGCTGTGGGGGACCCAAACATTAAATTATATTACATTTCTTTGGAATAGAGGGGGGAGGATAATATGCATTTTATTCTTTGTTCCGGCTGTCTAACGTAACTTGGCGGACAAGCACGAATAACATACTGGTTATTAATAAAATTTTTGCTGGGGAAGAACATTGCCGATGGATCACTTTAATCTGTAAACTTTAATTTGAATCATTCACATGTGACTCAGATGGAGAACACGAATAATGTATCTGTCCCCATGGATAAAATTTTAAATTGTTAAATCTTAAACTTTGTATTCTATAGTTATTGGAGTTTTATTTTATTAATTCATTTGCTTTTGGAATTGTTATGTTCTTTTGAATGTTTTAACAGACTGCCAGACGATGAGGGCAAGTTGGAAACCCGGCTAGCATAATATAATAAAATTTGTGATAGGTCAGATTATATTTCTGTTTTACAACCTGTGAAATGCTAAAATGTCTTTTCGTAGACCTTTTTTTTGAGACGTTTGCTTGATTTACACAAAAATGGTTGGTCCAATCGAAAAATATTTTCTCATCAAAAATGTTCCTTATTAAATTTCCAACTAATGGCATGACCTCAGATTTATTTTGTATTAATAAAATGATGAATCATTATGCACTTTTTTCTGAATAAAACGTTTCCTCATCGCATATAATCATTACCATAAGTGTATGTTTGATTAATATGTATTCAAATGATTTAGTTTTGAATAGTTAACAGATTTCAGTTACTAACTGAAAATGAAACATGAAGTGAGCGAAATTAAAACAGTTTTGAAGCAAAATAACAATTTACCAAAAAAGGTGAAATTGCCGTATTTCAGTCGGACGAAAAGGTACAGTGAAGCTTTTAAACATATTTGTCCGCTATTGAGAGGTGTTAAATAGAGGATTAATTTTTTTTGTCCAAAATTATTAGGTATAAAGACATATGTATTAATTTTACTGGATTTTTTAAAATAAGGAGACTTCAAAAATAAAATAATTAATTATAAATATTTTTATGAACAATAGGTAAACGATACGTAATTTTATGAACAAAAATCTCAAATTTATATACGTAAATATATATAGAGGGCGCCAGTAGCTCAGTGGTATGCATGCTTGCCTTCTGAGCTCAAGATCGTGGGTTCGAAACCCGACCGAGGCCTTTTAGTTTATTTTATTTGGGAGGTAAAATAAACTTAAGCACGCCGTCCTTCGGATAGGACGTTAAGCGATGGTCCCGAGCCTGTACGATGTCAGGTACTCGTTAAAGACCCCTACCCTAGGTGAATAAAAATTTAGGGTAGGCAAAATTTAGGACTCCCACAGTAGAGTCGGGCTCATGTCCACCAGAGGGATGAAAGAGCGCTCTGGTAGTAGGCGATATGGACCTCGTAGTTAAAGCTCGGGAATGAGTCATAAAACCTAATCTATACGTAAATATATAAAATCAAACTTTTGAGGAACTTGGACCAAAAAATGTGTCTAAAATTTGATGTTTCGTAATATTAATTGATGTTATATTATTTATATCTGGATATTAGTTGCTAATTTAGGTATAAACAGCCTTCAACCAAATCTAGAAAAAAAATTTCGTGTAGGTGGAGAAGTAAAAAGAAGTGAAAACCAGGTTGCCCTAGGAATAAATAGGATCAAAGAGAACTATGTTAATGGGAATAAACTTTAATCGACTGGAAATTTAATTAAACTCATCGTTATGATATTTAATTTAACAGATTGTAAGTTTTCATTTTTACTCTGCCTTTGTATTTTTATTAACCTCCCCCCTCCCTCACTTAATTGCATCACGAGTTAGCCACAGCCAACACTGCATTTTCATAGCTGCATTAAAATTAATGAAATGAAACAACTAAAATGAAATAGAGAAAAAGAGGGGAGACTTTTCACCGAAGGGTGAATCACCGTACATGTACTATCCCACAATTAATTATTCAATTAAAGTTTCGTTTTTTTTTTCAAAGCCAATTCACATTTTGGACTAAAAGGCGATAGTTAACATACGTAGGGGCTTATTAATATTAGTTTTAGATTTATATATATTTTTATGTAGGTATTTCAATAATTACCATCTTATAGCCCTTTTTGGTCTCATTTTTTCTTCTTCATTTCCATACAACAACAATATTTCGTCCTACCAGGACATTTTCAAGTACATCACTGACAAAATATTACATTCACAATAACGTTCACAATCTAAACAAGCTAGCCATATTGTAAAATTCTTTTGTATCTTTTAATGACATTTTTATTTTTTTCATTACATACATGTTAAGACTCCTTTTTTTTCCTTAATATATATTCTCATATATCGTGTCATTTCTAATATTGTTCATCTGGAAAAAACAATTTTTAATTAATCTCACTATATTTTTTTTCCTTTTTTTAAAATCTTTTAATTCTAAGAAGTTATTTTTGTATAAAACATACCTATATTTATCTACTCATTGGTGGTAATTTGTTGCATTGTTTTTCTTAAGTTTTTATTTTTGATAACCCTAGATAGTCTAGGAGTCTTATTGTTTATCGATTCTTTTAATTACAATTTTCTAACTATTTCGATTTCTATTTTTTTTGATTTTACGTTTTATATGTCAAATGTTAAATTTATAGTTTTTTTGACTATGTGTCATATTAATTATTAATTAATATAAGATGGTAATTATTGAAATACCTACATAAAAATATATAGGTATATATAATTCTAAAACTTTAGAAAATGACATGTGTGTTTTTATTTTATTTTATTGCGCTCGAATAAAAATGAATAAATATGCAGTCCGTAGCATAAAGATAAACCTATTATATTGGCAGTTATTAGAGTTTTTGAGTTCACACCCTCCTCTGATCCCCTCCTTCCCTCCCGCCGACCGCGGAAATTTAGAACGTGTATGAGATTTCAATTATTATTATTATTTTTTTACAAAGAGATATTTACAACTGTATAAAAAATATATAAAACAAGCAAATGTGCTAAGGTAGAAAAAAAATAGTGTCAAAATGTCAAGAGAGGAGAAATCACCCAATAGTGATACTCCCTAGGCACTGAGTCGCATTCATTTATGACTAATCACATCATTGCCTGATCTGAGAAGATCTCTAGGTCATTGGCGCGTAAGGCGTCGTTCGGTAAGGAAGGGTACGGACTAGAGGATTAATGTGGCTACTAAAGGAGAATAATAATTATTTGTGCCTGGATTTAGCTAATTTGATGACAAAGGAATTATTGAAATCAGTGTGTTGGAGATGTAACAGGGAGCATTGGCTATTGTACGAAGGATTATAGGTCGCAAGGATTGAATGCGCTGAAGATTGGAAGATGTGGCAGAACTCCATAGTTCAAGTCCATAAGTCCACATAGGCTTGAGGAGTATTGCGTTATATAGATGCCAGATGCCATGGCTTGAGTATTGCGTTATATAGATGCCAGATGCCATGGCTTGAGTATTGCGTTACATGGGTGCCATGGTTATATCCTCGTTCACAGCTAAATCCCTAAGCTGTCTAAAACACTGACATTATCCCTGAGACATCGTTTGCCAAACCATTCTGACATGTATACATATTTTTGTACATGGTACATGTAAAGAACTCTGATGTAGTATCCAAAATAAGCAAGTGACCTAAATGTAGCTCCATATAATCCAATATTGTTGCCGCAGTTCTCATTGAGTGCTCCATTCTGCCCTCACCCAATGTAAAATTGAAGATCCCCAACCTGATTGGAGATGGTACTGAAGTTTTATCGTTATTGACGCAACTCCAAGAGCGGAGGAGAACCACAGCTGAATGATGTGAATTACTAACTTCTTTATCGATATTGGCGGCTCCGGTAGCAAAGAGGTAGAGGGAGCTTGCCTACTTTATCAGGGAAATAACAAAAAAAAAACGTTGAGCACATCGACCATCGGAGGGGACATAAAGCTATGATCCTGAGCCGGGGCGATTTCAGACACTCACATTGACTCTACTGTGTGTCATGTTTAGCAGAGCAAGAAAAAGCCGTAATGGACGATTTGATTTGTAGCTCGAGAATAAGTCACGAAAAGTTTGTAAATTTGTTTTCAAAATTGTTACTAAGGCACATTTTCAAAATTTGTTTTGGATACCCTCAAGATTCAAGATTCCTGATAAGCACTTGGGTATTTAATCCATCTACTTGGGTATTTAATCCATCTGCTTCTCCATTTGCTTCATAGACACAAAATATTTTATATGAATCCAGAACTCTTTAAAGACAACACATTGATTTTCAGCCAAATGGGCCAAAGTAAAGGGGGGATTACGGGGAATGGCTTAACACTACGCAGTAACATTCCACTAACTACCGTCGTAATGAATTTATCAACACAAAAGTATAAATATATAATATCATCAATAATTATCAATTTTCAGTGGAATCGGCATTATTCCACATTTTCTCCTGTCCTTACAGAATAACAAACAACCTTCAGGTCGAAATCAATTGGTCTAATGGTAGGTAGGCTGGGCCATTCTTTGATCCTCCTTCAGAAGGGATTGTCAAATTAGACGACTCTTGTCCTACAAATTGTTGGTCTCTGTTCCCCAGAGAGAAGACAGTTGAATCGTCCCCACAGCAGCTCCAACTATCCTCTGTCCCCCAGAGAGAGGACAGTTGAATTGTCCTCACAACAGCTCCAACTCTCCTCTGTCCCCCAGAGAGAGGACAGTTGAATCGTCCCCACAGCAGCTCCAACTATCCTCTGTCCCCCAGAGAGAGGACAGTTGAATTGTCCTCACAACAGCTCCAACTCTCCTCTGTCCCCCAGAGAGAGGACAGTTGAATCGTCCCCACAGCAGCTCCAACTATCCTCTGTCCCCCAGAGAGAGGACAGTTGAATTGTCCTCACAACAGCTCCAACTCTCCTCTGTCCCCCAGAGAGAGGACAGTTGAATCGTCCCCACAGCAGCTCCAACTCTTCTCTGTCCCAAAGAGAGAGGACAGTTGAATTGTCCTCAATACAGCCCCAACTCTCCTCTATCCCCCAGAGAGAGGACAGTTGAATTGTCCTCACAACAGCTCCAACTCTCCTCTGTCCCCCAGAGAGAGGACAGTTGAATCGTCCTCACAACAGCCCAAACTCTCCTCTGTCCCCCAGAGAGAGGACAGTTGAATTGTCCTCACAACAGCTCCAACTCTCCTCTGTCCCCCAGAGAGAGGACAGTTGAATTGTCCTCACAACAGCTCCAACTCTCCTCTGTCCCCCAGAGAGAGGACAGTTGAATTGTCCTCACAACAGCTCCAACTCTCCTCTGTCCCCCAGAGAGAGGACAGTTGAATCGTCCTCACAACAGCCCAAACTCTCCTCTGTCCCCCAGAGAGAGAACAGTTGAATTGTCCTCACAACAGCTCCAACTCTCCTCTGTCCCCCAGAGAGAGGACAGTTGAATCGTCCTCACAACAGCCCAAACTCTCCTCTGTCCCCCAGAGGGAGGACAGTTGAATTGTCCTCACAACAGCCCCAACTCTCCTCTGATCCCCATTATTATAAATACTTCAAAGTACTTGTCAAGTGGTGAGGTCTCCCTACTTCGTGAATCTTCGCCTCCCTTGAGCTTCACAAAGCCACCTCATAAAAGTTCCCAACTTTGATGCTGTGGTTTCTCCATTCCTTTTTGCTCTCCAACTCTCTCTCCAACTTTCAGATTCTCTAATTAAAATTAGAACATGCTTTTGTCACCTTCCTCACTTAAAGAACAATATTCGGCTTTATATTTTTTAATTTATAGCTTTTTATTCAACTGATCTTAAGATTGACTTGAGATTAACACTTAAACCTTCTTTTTGTTTCCACAATGTATTAAATTTCCGCGAAATCGGTTGAAGGTAAGGGGGCTCTCTCTACTCAAATGATGCAACCTGCGAAATAATGACTAATCATTTACTTTAAAACTTACTTGATTAATTTGTGCTGGGGAAGAACATTATCGGTGATGTAATTATTGTATATAGCGAAAACATGGGCTCTAATAGTACAAATATATAATCAAAAAGGGTATTTAGGTAAAATATTGAAAACCACGAAACTAAATTGATGGTTCAGAGAGTTATTTTGCAATGAATTTTGTTGAGTCTCATCTTGGGGCCAATGCACGTCGAGGAAGCAGTAAAATCTTTATAGAGGTCGAAGAGTGACGTAAAGTCGGAAGATTGAATATAAAGTAACTTATGGCCTTCCCAAATATTAACTTTATCAAAGTAGTCTATGATATGGTCCTTAAGTTGGACTGTCCAAAGGGGTATATATCATTCATACCCCTCGTATATAAGTACATATATGAATATATACAGATATATATATAACATATAGATACCATAATACATTACAGGTATATCATATCCTGTATAATATATGAGCCACTGAGCAATTCTCCTCACTTCTAGAATATATTCCATAATTTATACAAGTATAAATACATTTTTTTTTTCTGATATAGAGGCACTTAGGTTTTTTATCTAAGAGGTGAAAAAACGTTTAGCACGCCACCCTACGGATAGGACGTTGCGCTATGGTCCTGATGTCAGGTATTCATTAAACTAGTATTAGTACGCTATTTGAATAAAAATGTAGGGTTGGCAACATTTGATGAAAGGGCGCTCTGGTAGTAGTATGCGATATGACCTTGTAGTAAAAGCCCGGGCATGAGTCATAATAAGTAACAAAATTTAAGTAGGTTAATGACGTTATCTGCTCGAAATGAATAGATTACATGATTTTTAAAAAATTTTGAAATTTAAAATAATTTTGAGATGTCAATTCAAAACTCGAAACCCATATTAATTATTCCTCCCTTCTCCCAATACGAGCTGTGTTCAAAAAATAACGGGAACTTTCGTTTTTTGAAAATGAATGAAATTTTATTTGCTACATTTTTGCTTTTATACCTTAACCTCAAAAAATCAAAAGTTAATGAGCTATTTTATATTTCGATTCCCTCTCGCGTTCAAAACTTTAAGATGTCTCATTGACGGGCTTATAAAGATGTGAAATTACATGAAAACCTAATCAATCGTTAATGGACTAGCATTCAATTTACATTCTGCCGCCCTCCCATGCAAATATTTGGAACCTCACGTTGCCTATAATTGACCGATTGAATATTGCAGTTTCCTCTGCTTCAAAGTTCCCTAATTAAAAATCTCAGAAATAATTATTCTACCCTGAAGAACTTCACTCTAATTATTTTAGGATTTGTGGTGTTCAGCTTCAATTTTGTCTACGTCATTTGTTGCATATATATATATATATATATATATATATATATATATATATATATATATATATATATATATATATATATATATATATATATATATATATATATATATATATATATATATATATATATATATATATATATATATATATATATATATATATATATATATATATATATATATATATATATATATATATATATATATATGTATATATATATATATATATCTCTACCTGGTATATATATATATATATATATATACATACCAGGTAGATTAATTCGTTATATATATATATATATATATATATATATATATATATATATATATATATATATATATATATATATAACGAATTAATCTATCTGGTATGGGAAAGATACAATTAATCTACCGTTTGCGCTAATATTCAATAGATGATTATACAGGTACTCCGGAATTCTCATACTTATTGTTGTGTCGACACATTCATTACATCGGTAGCTATTGGGTTTTTTGAATTGAGCCCCTCCCCTGAACCACCCTTCCCTTCGGTCGATATTGCTGAAATGTGACAGGTTACGTCCTTATTGGCGTTTGACTTCAAATATGAAATTTCATGTTGATACATTCATTACATCGGTTATTCGGTTTTTTTGAGTTGAGCACCTTTCCGATCCCCCCTTCCCGTCTGCCGATTCAGCTGAAAATGAAAAAGTAACGTCCTTATGGGTTTTTTATATAAAATTTTCTGTCGATATATTCAATTCAAGAGCAGTTATTAAAGTTTTTATCTTAAGCTTCCTTCTTTATCCCTCTTCCTTTCGGTCGATTTGGCTGGAAATCAATAGGTGTCGTCGTTAGAGGGTTCTGGATTCATTTCGTGCCGATAAAACCATTTTATAAGAAGTTATCGGGTTCACATACCCTCAGAATTTTTTTTTTCATATTTGAAATATGGACGTCGGAAAACATTAAACTCCGTTGAAACCTCCGCATCGAATATTTGACCGGTTACATAACTTCTATACTTCGTATGGCTGTGGAAGTAAAGGTCCGCAACAGCATATTTCTCACTTTAGCACATAGCCATCAATAAGAGTATTTATCCTATAGCTTAGGTTAGGTTTTATGACATGCCCGGGCTTTAACTACGAGGTCATATCGCCAACTACCACAGCGCTCTTTCGTCACTCTGGTGGACATGAGCCCGACTCTACTGTGGGAGTCCTAAATTTTGCCTACCCTAAATTGATTCACCTAGCGTAAGGAGTATTTACCTAGTACCTGACATCGTACAGGCTCGGGACCATCGCTTAAGGTCCCATCCGAAGGACGGCGTGCTTAAGTTTATTTTACCTCCCAGATAAAATCGAACCCACGATCTTGAGCTCAGAAGGCAAACACGCATACCACTGAGCTAAATATAAATCTCCAGTTTTGTCAGTTCGTGTTGTTATAACAAGTTGGCGCAACATCTTTATAAGCCCGAGGTCATAAGGATATTATAAATGTAATTTCAAAATTGATTCAGTACTTATTGGGCCAACTTTTTACAAACCCCACGTAGACAAAACTACCGACTAGTATATAGGTGATAACTGATATTGAAGGTTTATTTGTCAGGATGGGTACTTACTGTAGGAGACTTTTTTGTAAAACTTTTCACAACAATTCCTTCATACATCATTTTGATATATCTTCAAGTTTGCAATAAATGACGCCCAGATGGCAGTTTCTCCTCCATGCATCTACTTTTACCATCACTGCTTGGTTTCCTTCTAAGCATAAAGATGTATTACCTATGTCCACCGGAAAGAAATTATCTTTCCAACGGAGAAAGAAAATCCAGGTGGAGAAGTAATTTTTGAGATTACCTCAAATATAAAAACATTCTCTCTGTATATAAGATATTCCCCAAAAAAAGTTAATTGCCAATCACTTGAGGTACAAAGATAAAAACTTATTTTAGTGGAGAAATGAAGTTAGTAAAGTTTGAGTGATCCTTATTGGCTTATTGGATGGAGGAGGACAAAATGGAAGCTGATCGATCACAAATCCTAAAATGATTAGAGTGAACTTCTCCAAGATAGGCTAATTATTACTTCCCCAGTTGAACAAAAGTATAGGGAAAGTTATGTAATCGGTCCAAAATTCGATGCTGGGTTTTCAACAGAATATCATATATTCCGACCTCCAGCTCCAGTTCCCAAAAATGAAAAAAAAAAAAAAGTGTTTCTGTGAACAAGATAGAATGAATGTATCGACATGAAATTTCGTACTTGAAATCAAACCTCAATAGAAGACCTGTCAATTAAATTTCAGCGATATCGGCGGAAGGGAAGACGGGGTTCAGAGGGGCTCAATTCAAAAACCCTAATAACTGCACAAAATTTAGTATGAGGATTTAGGAATAACTTACATAGGAGTTACTACTACTACTGGTTTTGGAGGGGGAGCGAAAAGTTAATTGAATAATTCGTGCTGGGGAAGTTCATTGCCGGTGATTCACCGATGACATTTTTCTGAGAATTTCAGTTAGGGAACATTTAAATTGAGAAAATTGCATATGAGATGCACCGGCAACTACAAACATTGTAAGGAGAGGGGATGTTACAGCTACAAATAAAGATCATCCACAAATGTTCATTCCAGACAAGTGATATTATTTCCACTCTTAGTTCCAGTACTTTCCAGTCTCTAATCCTTCTCCCCTTCCTGGAAAAATGAAAACAAAGAAATGAAGGGAATGGCAAAACATGTTATTCATCGACTCTAGCAAGTTCCAAGTATTATTTTGTCACGTGGTGTCTAGGAGTTGAGAAATGAAACAAAAGACGTCCTCCCATTGTTTTATTTGCGACCAGACACGGGTTTCAACACAACAGCGTCATCATCAGTGACACATCTATGAATGAATATTCAAAAAATATATATAATGAAAAGTAACTAACAAAATTTTTTAAGCATCAAGATACAGGGTAATAAAATAAAGAAAACTTGCTTACTTTAAGTACTACTTCATAGTTATCCATTTAAAAATTATTTTTTCAAAATTCAGATATTTTAAAATTTTTGTGATCAAAAAACATTTTTGAAAAATCTTAAATACGCTCTAGGCTACTTGAGGGACATTTTACTTTCCCAGAGATACAAAGTATAGGGGAAGTTATTTAATCTGTCAAACATTCGAGTTCTCAACAGAATTTCATGTTTTCCGACCTCCAGATACCAAATATGAAAAGAAATGCTAAAATGAAATAATATATCGACACAACATTTTAAATGTGTGATTTGAACTTGAACAACACCTATCGATTTTCAGCTTATTCGGTCAAACGGAAGGGGGGGGGGGGGGATTAAGGGAGAGGCTTCACTCAAAAACTTTAATAACTGCTGATTTAATGAATGTATTGACATGAAATATTTGATTTTGAAGTTAAAACCCAATGAGGACATAACCTGTCAAATTTCAGCGATATCGGCCGAAGGGTGGGGTTCAGGGGAGGGGGCTCAATTCAATAACCCATGTAATGAATGTAACGACACAACATTTAGTATGATGATTCAGAAGTCCCAGAGAAAGACTATTGATTTTCTAGCAAATAGTTAAATTGGGTTCAGAGGGAGAGGAAAAACTTAGTTTTCATTTGTTCCTGTGCCATGAAAGGAGATCACATAAGTTACTAATATATAAATATTAGTGGCCATTGCAGTTATATTCGTGGGTTCACAGATATCTTTTCGGGGTGTTGGTAGCATACAGTCGCCATTCAGAGACTCCAATTGTCCGTGAAATCAAATCTTGTCCCTTAGAGGCAGATAGACGAATGGTGAACCACACCCCCCCCCCCCCCCCCCCTCCTCCCCTCAGCTCGCTTGTCAGGGTTTCACGGATGGTCGCCCACCCACAAGTCAGCCGAGCCGAGGGTGTGTGCCGCACCGCCGACGGTTTCCGGACGATAACCCTTTAGAAGAGTTGCACATGCATGACCGAGTGCAATATGTCCCCTTTACGGGTGTACATTAACTAGGGGCGAAGAAAAAATACACTCAGGAAAAAATAAATAAATAAATGTAATGGGACGTGACATTTACCCGGGATGGACAATTGTATACGAGATTTTTAGAAAATTTGTAGGTTAAATGCTGAAACTGCGTTTACATTCCGTACAACATTTCGTGCTTATATTTAAGCAATGCGTTATATTCAAGCGTGCTTATATTCAAGCAATTCATGCTTATATTATATTCAATTTATATTTTATAATTATATATATATATTTTTAAATATTTTCATTTATATCCTTATTATTACCTATATTATTTATTGTTGTAATTATTTTCTCATTGTATACATATGTAGTTATTATTTTGTTCATATTCTTCATGACTTCACGGAGACATTTTTATTATTATTTTATTTATTTTTTATTATTTTTTTTTTCTCTTGTATTTATTTATCATTGTACATACATTGTTCCATTACCTATTGGAAACAAATTTACTTCTGGTCTGTACCGATTGTAAATATGCATAATAAAATATTCATATTAAAAAAAATATATATAAGCATTTCATGTAATTATATTCCTCATTATCTCAGCAGGATTTTCTTATTATCTATTTACAACAAGTTAAGAAAAACTGCTGGATCTACCTCGGGTGAGAGATTGGTTCCAGACTAAGAGAAATAGACGTCCTGTTAATAGTTGTTGGTTATATATTTATGTATATTATAACAGTCATACAGTAATGCATAAATGAAATATTATAATGTAATTTATAATATGTCATTTATGCAACTCAGAAACATATTTCTCATATTTGCGTTACCCCCAACTAACGAATTTATAATTTTAATTATCTACTTAATGATATAAATCAGGGGTGAGTCAAAATTAAGAAAAAAATTAGTCGTAAGACAAGAAACTTATTCAAAAATATTTTGGATAAAGTTATTTTTTTCGATGCGGAGTTTTCAACGGAATTTCATGTTTTCCGACCTCTAGATTTCAGATATGAAAAAAAAAAAAAAAAGTGTCTTTCTGTGTGTCTGTGAACACGATAACTCCCGATAGAATGAATGTATCAACACAAAATTTTATATGAGAATCCAGAGCCCTCTCACGAGAACACCTATTGTTTTTCAGCTGAATTGACCATAGGGAATGGGGGAATTAGGGGGTGGTTTGACATAAAAACTATAATAACTGCGGATAGAATGAGTGTAACAACAAGAAATGTTATATGTGCTATCAGAACCCCACAAGGACAACATCTATCGATTTTAAACTAAATCGGCCAAAGAGGAGGACGGGATCAGAGGGGAGGCTTAACTAAAAAAAAAAAAAATAACTGCCGGAGTAATGAATATGTCCACTCAAAGTTTCACATGTGAATTCAAAACCCCATAAGGTCGACACTTTTTAATTTGCAGCGGAATCGGCTGAAGGGAAGGGGGCTCAATTCAAAGTTATAATAACTGCCGATGTAATGAGTTTATTGATACGAAATTAGGTATGATAATTGAGGAGCCCCTATGTAATTCAACTTGAATATTAGCGCAAATGGTTGACCCGTTATGGAGGGGGAGGGGGGGGCGAAAAATCACATGACTAATTCGTTCTGGGGAAGTACTTTGGTGATTAGGTTTGTTTAGAAATTTTAACAGCACTCGCTACGACAGACAATTATAATAAAAACAAAGAAGTAATATTTAAAATTCAAAGCGAGATGTATTAAATAATTAGATCTATTAAATACTTCATAAATATATGTTAATTTAAAAACCAATATTTAAGCAGAAACCTGTTTTGAACCCCACTTATTTACTTAATTCATCAATTATAAAGTAGACAAATAAATAATATACCAATGAGGATTGGTTTCCTGACCCCTAATTTCATTTCCTCATTCAAAAGCAAATATAAATTCAAATTTATCAAGTAAATATTTTCAACCTTCACCCGGGCTTTAACTACAAGGACATATCGCCTACTACCAGAGCGCTCTTCCGTCACTCTGATGGACATGAGCCCGACTCTACTCTAAATGTTGACTACCCAAAATTTTTATTCACCTAGAGTAAGGGGTATTTAACCCTCGCTTAATGTCCATTCCAAAGGACGGCGTGCTTAATTTTATTTTACCTCCCAAATAAAATTAACTAAGGTCCTCGGCAGGTTTCGAATTCGCGATCTTGAGCTCAATAAGCAAGCACGCATACCACTGAGCTACCGGCGCCCTCCAACCTTCACATTTTAAAAGTTTTAAATAACTTTAACTTTTTGATCTACGATATTCTTACTTCATGGAAGAGGGGAAACAGTGGTCAATTTCGTAAGAGGTCTGGTACATTCGTCCCCTAAGAATAACAGCATAAGAAATAAACAAAAGAGATACAAGTATCAAACAAGTTGAATAAAAGATAACAAATAAGGGCCTATAGCAACTAAAGATACAAAAACAGTTAGAAATAAGGATAAACAAATCATATTAAAATAAATGAGGATATGTACATAATTTCCAAAATTTCATGTTTCCTCACCGCCCGATTCCAAAAATCCTTAACGAATGTATCGACACGACATTCAATATGTAAATTCAAAACTTCATAAAGACGACATCAATTATTTTCAGTGAAACTGGCCGAAGAGAAGGGATTCAGAGGACAAGGTTCAACTGAAAACGGTTGCTACTGTAAAGGTTGGCGTAGTTCTACGTTATAAATGGCGACACAGTTGTCACTGTGACAGTTGACGTGGTTCTATGTAGTAAGTTGCGGCAAGGTTGCTAATATGACAGTTGACGTAGTTTCATGTTGTAAATAAATAAACCTTCTTGAGATATTCTCTGTTCCACGATCGTAAAGTTTAGTTACATGGTCACTAAATTTATAACTAAGATAGTACTGTTTAGGTCACATCACATATTTTCATTTAGTTGAATATTTTATATAAAAATAACTGAACCAAATGTTTGTTAAACCGATTATACGTGAAGTAAATTAGGTATAGCTCATAACAATAATAATGATTTAAATTAAAATGTATTCATTATTATTGTATTATATAACTCATGTATCCCTCTTTGTTTTAGTGTTTCTTAAACTTCTCTGGGATGTCAGCTATGTTGAATTATTTCGGCATTTTTTCCCAGAGGTTTCTTTTTTTTTCTTTACTCAATACTGGGGGCACACTTCCACGTCCCTTCTTCTTCTGGTCACTATGAACCCAAAAAAACAGAAGACACCTCTGGAAAAAAACGCTGAAAAAAATCAATAAAATTCTACAGCTGACTTACATTAGTCTTCTGAATTCGCGTACTGATACTGAGTTTTATGTAGATACATCCCTTACATCTGTAGTTTTTTATTAGGATGTTTGTATTGAGCCCCCATCCATCAGACCGATTTCACAGAAAATAAATAGGTTTCATCTTTATGGGGTTCTGGATACACATATAAAATTTCGCGTTGATACATTCATTTTATGGGGAGTTTCCGTGTATACAGACACACAAAAACAGGGAAACAGGACAATGTTTTTCGATTTATGGGATCAGAAGCTTGAGAAATATGAAATTCCGCTGAAAACTCAACATTGAATGTCTTAACATAAAGGATTACTTTTTTTCAGTTATTAGAATCATGGTTATAATATTTATTAACATGGAAGATGAGAAATGATCATTATAAACATCTTTTAATTAAGAGCAATAAAGAACTTGGTAAAAGCTATTAAGATTGTTTTGCCAATTATTTCATTGAAATGGAAAAAATACAGCAAGAAATGCTCTTGTATAATTTTGCATCTCCAGCAATACGAAGTATAGGGGAAGTTATGTAATCGGTCAGAAAGTCGATACTGAGTTTTATACAAAATTTCATGTATTCCGGCTCCCCTTTCCTAAAAAAAAAATACTTTGTATCTGTGAACACGATAACTCCCGATAGAATAGTTTCGACACACAATTTTATGAGTGTATCCAAAACCCCATAAGGACGACATCTATTGATTTTCAGCCAAATCGGCCGAAGAGAAGAGAGTCAACTATTGATTTTTAACCAAAAATGTCAAATAGTTTCAGTGCGAGTTAAAAAAAATTAATTGATTTATTCGTGCTGGAGAAGTTCATTAGATGTGATTACCACTGATTTTTTTTTTCTCTCTCAATCTGGTATTTTTTGTAATTTCAACAGACAGTTCTAGTGTATTTGTATCAAGATTTGTCTTTTTCTCCTTGAAGACACTTCGACCATGGCCGTCACGGATGCCTGATAGCCGGGGAAGTCTGCGGCAGGTACCCGCCCGAGGGGGTCTCAGCTAACATGCATACTTAAAATGACGGTGGAGATTACTGTATAGAACGAAATACAAATACCTACTACCGCCTAACATCTGGGAAATACTTTGCCGGTGATTCAAAGCTAAATACATAATGAAAACATACAAGTGAAACTAAATAAAGAAAGGTAGGTATATACAAAATAATATATTACATAAGAAAATATAATAAGAAAAACAAATAATCAGCTCCGAGACCCCGGAACACCCTGATTCCTACAACTAAGTGGAGGCAGACGGGGTCGCACCCCCCCGGATCTGTTTAGCTTCTGACAGGCACTGAAGGCTGACCGCGAGAGACAAGAGATCTATCTAAAGAGAGGCGACGATGACGGCAAACAACTCGTTATTTCCAGCATTCCCAGGACGCTATCTTAACACAGAATGTCTTTCGGCCAGCATGGCCTCAGTTTTCGGGGAGGATCTTCCCAGACGATCCTCCCCGAAAACTGAGGCCATGCTGAGGCTGCCATGACAAGTTCAAAACAATACTCTTTAAAAACTGCCCAAACTCACTTTTCACCATTTCATAGCAACTAGACAAATTTCAAATGAAATTACAGACAACTGTGCTCAAGATCCCAGGCTCGAGGCCCTGCATCAGGTCAAATTGGTTGAGGGTCCGTAACCAAAAACCATTCAAGATTCTTTGTTGCGGAACCCTCAGAGAGAAGGAGCCGGCCGAGAGCTTCTGAACATGAGCAGAATGAACTTAAGAACTATGACAGGGCTGAATCACAGGAAACTGTTCACATGAACAGAAAAATCGTGTGAAATCATATTTCAAAATTATTTCAATCTCTAAAAGATTGTTTCTGGCTGATTGCTTCAATTCATTCACTGCCATAATAGAGACTAAATTGTATATCACAATATTCCCTATTCACTGTGTACAGGTGTTCAAGTAGGACTAAGACTACAGTTGAGGTGTAGACCCTTGCTCTAGATGAAGAATAACTTCAGCTTAACTCCAAAAAACAATAAATGTGCTACATTTCAATTTTATAGGAATATATAACAGCATGAGAAACTTTTTTGATGACAAGTCGTTCTACAGGAGAATATTGGAAAAGCAGACCTAGGAAGAGGGGTTTGGACCGGAGTTGCAATAAAAGTGCAGCCCCCACTTCATCCGATGACATGGAACTTCAATATAGCCGACCAGCTCTTTGTCCGTGAAACCGAAACTGTGGTTTTTGGCCTCAAATGTTAATCAATCGGAGTTTATAGGAACTTTGATTTATTCCATCGGGTTCGAATCCCGTCCAGCAGAGAGTCTCATTTCATAGATAGAAATCCCTATCCATCCCGGGGCCATGGATGTTGTGTATGTGACCAATAATATCACCGTTATAGAGGGATGACTAATATTTAACGTAAATAAATAAATACATTTATTTCACCGTATTATGAGGGAAAGGATGTATTCCTGTAAAGACACTGGAAAGGATTAATAATTAATCTTTAGAATTATTCTCTTAATAGTAAAAAGGGTATAAAAAAACAAATGCCTTCGGAAAGGACATTAGGCAAAATGTAGTACACACAGAAGAGTCATTTCTACCAGAACGGCGAAGTGTACTCTTCTGTGAATCGCTCCAGTCAATCAATTAAACTTTTTCGTTCTCCCTCCAAAACAAATAGACCTTTTGGACTAAAAATCAATAGATGATTTACACAAACGTTTCTGAATCCTCAAAATAAATTTTGTGTCGATACATTTATTACATTGGCTGTTATTAGGGTATTTGAATTGAGCTCCCACCGGCCGATTTGGACACATATATGTAGAGACAGACACTTTTTTTTTTTTGGGGGGGGGGGGGGGGGAATTGGAGAAAAACATGAAATTTCTGTGAAATATCAATATTAAAATACTGATTGACTGCAACCACCATCCAACTCTTCATCACGATAAAAATACCTAGTAATATTGAGAATGGAAATAGAAATATACTTTACGGAAATTAAAGATAATAACTTACGATGACAATGATAAAATAAAAGAAAAACTAAAGCTGAAAAAAGTAATTTAAGGGGGATAGGTTTAATTTAGGGCGGCCGTAAATCGAGGTTTAAGCTCCTTACAGATCACAGTAATTGTGATCAACACATTTTGGTAAATTATTGTGTTGTCAATTTTTCGTAATATGTAAATCTTATATAATTGTTTTTATTTTTTTATTTTCTTTATAATATAAGAAAGTGCTATAATCGTGCGCAAATCTAAATTTGAACGGATTTTCACGAATAAGGCTTGAATAATTTGAATTAGTTAAATTTACTAAGTAATTAAATATAAATATTATTCGAAGCAGTATATTGTTATCACGGAGTATGTATATCTTAGCCGGGTCTCTGCAATGTTTCAGTTATAGATATATGTACCTTCAATAGATAACTAACTATACTTCAACAGGTAACTAACTATACTTCAATAGATAACTAACTATACTTCAATAGATAACTAACTATATTTTCAATAGATCTAATACAACAGGGGGGACAGACATTCGTTAATAAAGTTTCACATTTGACCTACGAAATGCTAAAAACCAATCAATGCTGTTATTGGAAATGTAGGTATCTCGGAGAACAAAGAGCTTCTTTGGCAACATGCAAGTCGTCTCTGGTCTCCTGGAATCCTTCAAACTCCAGCGAATTGAACAAGGTACAAAACGTAAATATTTCCAGATTCTATGATTCGGGAATTGATCCGACAAACAAAATCAATTAAATAAGTAATAAAGAGTTTTCAGACCAACAATATATTTTGTTCATACCAATGCTAAAATGTTTGTTAAAAAATCATTAGAATTTAAGAACTGTTTAAGTTTAAGTCAATAATTAACAATAAATAAACTAAGTAAGATAACAAGTGATAAAATGTAAAGTGATATCAAAATAGACACTAAAAACAAATAATAATAATAATAATATTTATTTCCGTTAAACCAATGCATGGTAATAGGATACGTCAAAGGAATTTATATATTAAGATAGCTTATAAATTAGACTTATTAACTTGAGTCTAACACACGTGTGATTAGAAGTAATAAAAAAACTATTAAATGAAGTAAAATGAAATTAATAAAAAATTAAAATGAAATTATTATACGTACAAATTACTTCAAAGTAGAGAAGGGGTTAAAGAAATAATGACGAGCTGTAACAATTCGTCATTCCAGTGATTAAAAAAATATATAGGTATATATACATATTTTTCAAAATATTTTTTGGATTATGTATGTTCAGATTCACTACCTGAGGATGGCAAATTGCCGAAACTAGTTGTGTTGTAAATAAAATATATTGTTGGACTCATATCTCTTTATTACTTATATAACAGTCCGCCTACCAACCAAGAAATAAAATCAAAGTCAAATAATAATATAAATATATATATGATGAGGAGTACTCACTGTGATAGTGACATTCTTGTAGGTGATAACGAGATGAAGAGGCTTGCGTTCTATGACACAGCTTCGTAGTAATGGCTGGAACCTCGTGGGACTCGAGTCATCTGCAAGCATAATGGAAAACAAATATAATTACACATGTAGATCTGAATCAGGTTTCGAGGGACTAGTCTACACTCATATAAAATAGGAAACAATGGCACTGAAGTGGGTAATCACACATCAATGCCATTGAGGTGGATTTAATTTTCAAGAGGGTTTTATTTCAAGAGGCATTCTTGAAGTTAAATTCAAGAGGTAGGCTAACCAACCATTAAGATGTTCTGTAACTTAAACCTTAGTTTAGATCATGAGAATGACTCTATTTACACTTGGCAACTAATTCAGATGTACTGCTCACAGGGATTTGGAGCCAACTGAGGCACAGAGCACTGGTGTAACAGGAACCAATTGGGGTGCACAATATATAGGTGTTGAACTGGACGCAAGAACTACAAAGGACGAAAAGCAACGGAAATCAACTCGACACATTGTCAATAATTAACGGAGACCCTTCGGACACACTGTTCATGGTTGATGGAAGTCAACATGATCATTATGAAGTCAGTTTCGAACCAATTCTTCTCGAAATTATAAAAACTGAATAGACAATTAAATACACAATTTCTTTGTCAAACTTCACTATATATTCTCAAATACTAGTTTCGCCGTGTTAAGGCAATATCAAGTCACTTATAAACCGGTTTTTAAGTGACTTGATAATGCCTTAACATAGCGAGACTAGTTTGAGTATTTGAGAATATACAGTGAAGTTTGACAAAGAAATTGTGTATTTAATAATCTATTCCTAGAATAGAGCTTCACAAAGTAAATCTAGAAACCATAAATTATTATATAAAAACTGATTTTCCTATCACTCTTTCCTCCTCGTCTCTCCCACCTATTGCTCCAGTGATCCTAACCACAATCCGGTCTTTTCGAGAACGTTTTCCTTGGAGCTGACATAGGAGCCTTATCCTCCTTAACCTATTCCTTCACCGACTTATCCTCAGACCATAGTCCTCTTCTCCTTACCGTTGATCTAACCCCGGTTATCTGTCTCAACGAAACCATCCTTAATTCCCGGCCTAGTGGATTGGGAGCTTTTCAAATTCTCCTTAGAAGATTCAATCAATTTAAATTTGATCCTTAAAACTCCTGATGAAGTACATGAAACCGTACAAAATTCACTGAAGCCAAACACTACCTGAATAGGTTCATCTAATCCTATTCCTCCTATAGATCCTCTTTCCGTCCTCATACAACTTTTCCTCGTAGAAAAAGGCTATGTTCGTACCAGAAGGCAACTGGTGGTATCCACCCTAAAAAAAATCCTTTAAAATCTTCCCAGAATACACAAAATTCAACTGTCATAATTCCCCTCTAAAAACTCTCATCACTACATAGCTTCCCTTTACCTCAAGAATAATTGTCTCTGTTCAGCATCTCGGAAAATTCTGAAATTCCATAATTTATGCTGGATTTATCTCAACAAAACATTGCTACCGGGTCTCAGATCCGATTGGAATGCGGCTCAGTTCTTAGCCTCTCCAATGCCCATCTACATCTATCATACCTACTTCGGTGAATAGTTCCTTACCAGTTCTCCGCCTTTCACCCTCCCCCCAGTTGGACACATCCTAAATAAAAGCTCAACCCATAGGTCTCCTGGATTTGACCAGATTATAGGGAAAAAATCGTTGGTGGATCACGTATGTACTTCCCCAGAACGAATTAATCAATTAACTCGGCAATTATTAGGGTTTTTGAATTGAGTCCTTTCCCCTGAACCCCCCCCCCCCCCCCCCTTGCCTTCTGCCGATATTGCTGAAATTTGACTGGTTATGTCCACATTGGGTTTTGACTTCAAATATGAAATTTCATGTGGATACATTCATTACAACAGCAGCTATTGAAGTTTGTCTGTTAAGCCTCCCCTTCCATTTCGACAATTTGACTGAAAATCATTGGGTGTCGTCTTATACAATTCTGTCCTCTTTCTCACCCTTATACACAATTTTATCCTCACAACTTTCTTCCTGTCCATCCTCACTCTTATTTATGAACATAGCAAACCTCACTCCGATGTCTGATGAATCTTTCAACCGTCCTATTAAAATCCTTGAAAATGTGTTCTGTTGAAACATTTATCCAAATTCTTAAACCTCACTTCAACCTACCAAAATTCAAATGTTGTCCTAGATTTTATAAAATAGTGTTCTCCAGATGTTAATTGTAATCCTAATTCTGCTGTAGCCTCACTTATCCTGCAATAATACCTCACTGAAAGTCACATTTCCACTAAGCCGCCAAAATTTCCTCTCGGGTTTCGCATTGAGAGCAGACTTAAGTGGAACTCACACAACTTCAACGAAGAATGAATCAAAGGTGCGGAATGTTAAGTCGTCTACTTGTACCAAAATCAAAACTGACTGCTAACAACAAACCTACGATCCACACAGACTAATGCAGCAAAGCCCCATATATCGTGTCCAAGCATTCATTCGACGATTCCTTTGTCACCAGTGAGATCTCAATACTCCCACTGCCAATGAACTAATGCAATTCCGATTCCAATCATTCCACATAAACCTTTCTTCCCATTGTTGTCCTATTTCTCACTCATCCTTATACACAACTCTGTCTTGCTTATACACAATTACCTACTTTCCTGTCCAATGGAAGTATTCCATCTTCGTTGTTATTCCAGTGCACAATAACAAACCTCACTACGTCTTATTAGCTGACAATTTTTATTACTCTGTATCGTTTCTCACATTGTCATGGATAGGGTTAATTCAATATAACCTCGTTATCGATATGATACCGATAAAGCTATATCGAAAAAAGGTGTCGATAACGATAAAAATATCGGACAACTTTATCGATATTTGGTGATATCAATAACATTCGATATCTGAAGTGTCAATTAAAAATCCATAGAAAGAAGTTTTAATTAGAATTCCGTAAGTTAAAAAAAAATGTATTATTAGTTACGTAGGTAACTTACGTTTTTAAAGTAGTATTACTTAGGTATGTAAATAAAAAAAATATTTAAAGAAATTTTTTTTTTTTTTTTTTTTTGTAAAGTAAAAAAAAAATTGTATTAAGAATATGTATAAATGTACATTAATTAATACAATTGTATTAATTTTTTTTTATTTATTTACATATTCACAACGACAACATTTGTCACTAGTGATCGTGAGAAGAAGAAAGAAATTACTGCTGTATTCCACTCGCTCTCCTCAGCACTTTGCAAAACTTGCAACTTTTCAAGCAACTTTCCTGAAAGTCTATTTCTTGCCTCTCTTACCACCTGCTTTGGTGAATAACCTTTCGCTGGGAACAAACGTGGCCATGTTGACCAAGTAAGTCCTGGCTACTCTGTACACTCCTGGGAACACGTTCTTCATGTCCCCCCAAGTTTCTAGAGGGTTAGTGTTCAAAGGGGTCACACAATTATTTAAATAGATGGACAACTCATCGCGTATAGTGTTTGAGGAGTCTTTTTGTTTCCTCGTACTCTTTCCATGCGCTAAACGTTTATGCTGTGCCTAGAAATCGAAGGAATCGTCATTATTGAGTGACTCAACGTCCGAAGATGAGTCATTTTGCTAAAATAAGTAAAATATCAAAAGATGAAAAGACGCTACCAAAAAGTGAATAAACCTTCTTCAATTATTCACTCTCTTCTCTTGGTATCCAACTTTTCATTCGATATTCGATTTGATATCTTGACTGGAGTATCGTTATCAATAAAATATCGAAAGAACATTATCGGATAAAAAAATATTGAAATCGGAAGCATTTTATCGATATCAAATGAACCCTAGTCATGGAACTTACTAATGGTGTGTACCGATTATAAATATCCTGCAATAAATTTAAAAAAAAAACTTTCATAAGTAATTTGTTTATTCGAAAGGAATCATTTGAATTAAACCTTTCTGGGGGAGGGGGGGAGAGAATTGATCAAAATGCAGAAATGGTACGTAGCAGAAGGATCTGAGGAATAATTAATCATGTGAAAGTCCGGAAAAAGGAAATATGAAAACGTTTTTATAATAACATAACAGTAGCCATGAACGTAGGTAGATGGGAGGGGGGGGGGGCAGGGAAAATGGAACATGAACATAAACATCAAAAACAGAAGAGAAAAACAGGAACCCAGGAACCCAGGAACCCATGTAGCTTGGTAGCATATCATTAATCACACTGTAGGAAGGAAAAATACACAGTTTTCTATAGAGCCAAAACAAGGCCATTCAATTATTTTTTACGTCAGGATCAGTAAAGTGGAAAAATATCGTAGGTGAATCAACGGCAATGTACTTCACCAGGACGAATTGTACAATTAACTTTTCTCTTCCTCCAGGTTATGTCCTCATTGAATTTTGACTTTCAGTATGAAATTTCATCTCGATATATTTATTAAATCCGGCAGTTATTAGAGTTTTTGAGTTAAGCCTCTCTCTTAATCCTTCCTCCCCTTTGGCCAATTTAGCTGAAAATCGATAGTTGTAGTCCTTATGGGGTTTTGGTCTCGTATATAAAATTGTGTGTCGGTACATTTATTCTATCGGTAGTTATTAGAGTTTTTATGTTAAGATTCGCTTCTAATCTTCACATTTTCATTAGTCGATTTGACTGAAAAACAATAGGTGTCGTCGTTAGAAGGTTCTGGATTGACATATAAAATTGTATGTGGATCCGAGGCGTATATCCCATGGAGGCAGAGGGGACCATCATAGGGGCAACAGTATCGTTTTGCCCCCACAATAATCTGATACAAAAAATTAAAAAGAAAAAATAATAATTGAAAAGGAAAAATAATTGAGACCAAAGGGAAGGACTCAAATTTCCGATATGATATAATAAATAATTATAAAACAATTTATTATTATAATAGTAAAATAAAGGAGAAAAACAAATGTGCAACACGTGTGGATGTGGGCAAAAATAAGCCCTCACCATTTTGTCCTGCGGTATAAGGCCCTTATCCTCACTAGTTATACAATATATTATCAAATTCTATTTATGGTTGTTTAATTGTTATTATGTAATTTTTTTACTTTTTTTTTTAAGGGTTAGATTATTTTATTTGCCAGAAAGTGTGTGATCTTGGGGGGGGGGGGGGGGGGGGGGGGGGAGTTGGTGCGATTCACAACAAAAATGATCTTTCTACGCCCATGGTGTCGATACATTTATTCTATAGAGAGTTATCGTGTTCAGAGACACACACAAGAGTTCGAAAAACATGAGGTCCGCATCGAATTTTTGACCGTTTACATAACTTCCCCTATACTTTTTATTACTGGGGGACTAAAACTGGGAATGACGGGAAGAAAAACTGAACTACTTCAGATTGGGCGTTCACTGAAAATTAGATATGAAAAGCAGGCCATATAAAGATTTAGAATTATGAAAGGTAGAGAGAAGACTGCTGAGACGACACATAACCCAGTAGGTTGAGGTTGAGATACTAAAAAACGGGACCTATGACCCAAACCAACCAAAAATATGTGTATCCCTTTTGGGACTATCCCCGACCCCATTTTTTTTTTCCTCCATCATATCTTGGGTAGGGGGAGGAAGGTCTGAGTAATACTCCGGATCTGAGGTCAACAAGAGGGTTTATTGGCCTATTTCCCTCGGTTCTAACGTATTGTGACGTAGGGCACGGAGTCGGGGGGGGGGGGGGGGGGGCGCCCCATAGGCTGCCTCAAGAAACAATATTCTATATTGTTCTCTGTTCCAGCTTTATGAGAGAGAGAGAGAGAAGGAGCCGACCGGAACCTCGCCTTACGCTAACATTAAATGTAATCTCACTTTTATTTTTTTTTTCTTCTTCTTTTTGTTCTGTGTAATAATGGGAGAACTTGAGAGAGGAAAAAAGTAGTCGGCAAACCACCGGCAATGAGAAAATTCACCGAGAACATTCACGAATTGAAGAAGAACTCAAGACGAATAAATCAATGAAGTTTTTCCTCACCCTCCAAAAACCAATCCATGTTTGGGCTAAAAAACAAAAGTTGACTTACATATTGATACACTCATTACATCCGCAGTTATTTAGATTTTTGAATTGAGCCCCCTCTGATCTCCCCTTCCCTTCGGCTGATTTCGCGAAAAATTATCTGGTACCTACCGCTCTTAGCGGATTTTGAATTTACATATGAAATTTCGTATCGTTAAACTCATTATAATGAAAATTATTAGAGTTTTTGTGTTATGCCTCTTCCTTATCGCCATTTTCCTTTCGCCGATTTGACTAGAAAAAAATAGGTGTAGTTCTTATTGGGTTCTGAATACAGATATCAAATTTCATGTCAATATTACTACGTTTCCATGGCACTTCAAAACAGAAGGTATAAACTCCTTGCCCTCTTATCTCAAATAGGTTATGCTACTTCTTTGTTCTATTTTCGCTTTTTTTGTGCTTATTTTGTTTTAAAAAGTTTATTAATCTATTTTTTATAGTTTTAACTATTTTTTAGGGGGCCATGGTGGCCGTGCGGGCTAGAGCGTAGGGCTTTGGTCGCATGGTCTCACCATGGTTTGCGGGTTCGAATCCCGTCCGGGAGTGAGTTTTATTTTATAGATAGAACTCCCTCCCGGGGCCATGGATGTCGTAAATAACTAGTAAATTACACATTGACATGGCTAATATGCATCGTACATAAGGCCAAAAAAAAAAAAAAAAAAAAAAAAAAAAAAAAAAAAAAAAAAAAAAAAACTATTTTTTATAGTATAAATAATTATAATTGGTTTATAACTTTTGTAATGGAACGGTCAAAAAAGTTAATAGTAGTGCTTCTCATTATGCAGTTGGTCCTATCTGTTTTTTAAACAAACAACTTTAACTGACATAACTTGAAAGTAGGTAACAGTAGCAAAAAGGTTATAATTGAAAGACAAGGTTACTTTTGTACGTGGTTGCTGCGCATGTCTCAAAACTGTTTTTAACTTACTCCCTTTCCATAGTATTTTTTCAAAACAGTTTTCAACTCAAAACCAAAAATTTCCTTGAACCAAAACTGTTTCGAAATCACTGTTTCCATTGGGTTTGAAAACCAAAACAGTTTTGAAGTGCCATGGAAACGTAGTATATCATTCCATAGAGGATTAAGAAGAGCTTAGAATGGAATCTGAATGTATCGAGATGGAATTTTATATTTAAATTCAAGACCACAAAAAGTTGTTAGATAGACCATCGCTTTCCGCGAAATTAGTCGAAGGGAATAAGGATCAGAGAAGGGGGTTCGACCAAATGCGCTAATAACTGCCGATGTAATGAATATATCGAAACAAAATTAAGAATGAGGATTCAGAAGCCACTACGTAAGTCAAATATTGAGTTTTAGCTCAAACAGTGGATTAGTTTTGGAGGGAGAGCGAAAACGACATTGATGAATTCGTAGAACTAACTCTAACTTGAAAACAATGGCCGTGGTGATCGGTTAAAGCGTAGGGCTTTAGTTCCATGGACTCATCACGGGTGCGGGTTTGAAACTCAATCCGGGGGAGAGTTTTATTTCATAGATAAAACTTCTCTCTCCCGGGTCAATGGATGTTTGAAAATAACTCCGGTAGAGTATCCCCCATGTTGTTGAAAAAAAAAATTATATAGATTAGGTTAGGTTAGGTTTTATGACTCATGCCCGGGCTTTAACTACAAGGTCATATCACCTACTACCAGAGCGCTCTTTCGTCACTCTGGTGGACATGAGCCGAACTCTACTGTGGAAGTCCTAAATTTTTATTTACCTAGGGCAGGGGTCTTTTACGAGTACCTGACATCGTACAGGCTCGGAACCATCGCTTAACGTCGCATCCGAAGGACGGCGTGCTTAAGTTTATTTTACCTCCCAGATAAAATAAACTAAGGGCCTCTGTCGGGTTACGAACCCACGTTCTTGAGCTCAGAAGTCAAGCACGCATACCACTGAGCTACCGGCGCCCTCAAAAATTATATATATATATATATTTCAAAACAAGTTTGTTTTATTTATTTATTATAATTTTCCCAATATGTCCAGGTTTCTTAACTTAGAAATTATGGAAGCAGATGGTTGTATGAACTAGGATGGGGTTGAGAAAGTGATCTATCGCTGTTACTAGGCGAGTATCTGTTGCTGCAACCACACCATACAGTGATTTACGAGGTGTCAACTCTGACGGGAATTTAATAATTCATAGAGATCCCATATTCATACATAATAGAGATTGTTCCCTCCTAGTCACGTGGTACCTACATACACTATCATATATCTAATTTGATATAATATCTATTTGTTATGTGGTGGACAATGGTATGTGTATACTTGTCAACTTGTCCAGTTTTCATGACCTCTCCAGTTATAACATGCAGAATAATAACCGGAGAGGTTATGAACGAGACGAGTTTCATAACAGTTTCGGATGTTTAGTTCTGTCCTATCTGAGTCCTCTGGAAACTTTCTATATATATTTCAATTGTGAATTTGGAAAAAGGGAGACTGAATATTTAAAGGAACAGACTCATATTTATTTTATTTTATCTTTATTCTATTTTCGTTTTTAATTCAATTTATTATTTATTTTTCACTTATTTCTGTTCAGTCTCTTATTCACAACAGTTTTTTCTTAAATTATTTCAAACCTTGTTTTCTTCCCTTTCGTTTATAGTTAGTTTTTATGTATTTTGTTCTGTCTATTAATAATTTATTTCCTTTTCTTCTCTTTACTTATGTAGGTAGATCATTTTTTTTCTCGTTTCAAATATAAATACGCCTGTCTATAAAAAGAACTTGACTTTCTTACTAAAGTAGCGAGCTGAAGCAATAACTGAAGGTAAAAATTATTGTTTTTACGACTAAATATTTGAATTTTAAGTCACAAACTATAGAATTTAAGTTTAAAAAGAAAAATCTAAACTTAATAAGAAATTTTGCTAGTAACATTACTGGATACTTGATTTATATCTCAATTCGAAGTCGTTAGTTTTCTATCCGATGCTATGTGTACCCAAAATTGTTATTTATGGCGAGAGGAGCGGATAAGTGACATACCACTACCACTGTCTCAAGATCATTAAAAATGTCAAATTATCTCTAAAATAATCATATTAACCTGCTTAAATTTATATATGTATCTATGTTATATATTACAAGTATATAATATTTGGTTGGAGAGGGTGATGATTGATAATAGGGGTGGAGGTGAGGATCTCGTTCACCTGATCCACATCCCACGCTTTACACAGTTTTTACTCATCATCCCCTGTTTATCTCCAGTAATATTCAATTAATTTTCAAATTTTCTGGGAGTTTTCAAAAGAATTTCATCTTTTCCGACCTCCAGATTCAAAATATGAAGAAAAAAAATTCTGTCTTTCTGTGATTACGGTAACATCTGACAGAATAAATGTGTCGACATGAAATTTTATATGTGAAACCAAAACCCTCTAACGACTACAATTATTCTATTTTCAGCCAAATCGGCCAAACATATTTTGGAATTAGGGGAGGGGACTCAATTCAAAAATCCTATAACTGCCGAGGCAATGAATTTATAGACACAACATTTATAATTAGGCTTCACTGCACCCGTCCGTTCTGCTTAGAGAGAGCTTGGAAGCTTGTAGTGAAGCTATCAATCTGTGACGATGAGCTGCCGCAGGTCTGGTCTCTTATGATTCTGTCTAGAGGATCAACTCCATCCTGGCCTGACCGTACAGCGGACATGTTCTCCAGTCTCCGATATGTTCAGTTCGGCTTGTTCTTCAATTCAATTTCCTTACTGAAACTGTAGAAGAGAGACACTGAACTGTAAGACATTTCTGCTGTAACTGGTAGATTTTGTTGGCCGATATTAAAAATGCTTTTAGTGTAAACATCAAGAAGATTCCCTTCTTCAAGAAGCATAAAAGACGTCGAGAAATAGACAATTGAAATGTCATCAATTGAAATCCTGTGAAACGTTAATCCTAATATCTTCATTTTAATGGCGTCCTTCCAATATTGAAAACTTATTTGCTACATTGCCTTATTTTCTATTGTCAGTAATATTTGAATAGAAATTACGTTAAAGACTCATCTCTGTTTTTACTTCCTCAGCTGAAGGAAGTATAGAAAAAGTTAGGTAATCGAGCAGAAATGCTGAGTTTTCACCTGGACTTCTTTGTTCGATCACCTGGTTCCAAATAATGAAAAAAAAAATTGTTGTCTGTGAAAAAGATAACTCCCGATAGAATAAATCGCCTCGACATTTTATGTTTATGTGTATCCAGAAAGTCATAGGGAATGCACATATTTATCTGGGAGGTGAAAAAAAACCTTGAGCACGCCGCCCTTCGGATGGGACAATAAGCGATGATCCCGCACATATACGATGTCAGATACTCGTTAAAGACATCACCCTATGTGAATAAAAATTTAGGAATCCCATAATAGAGAAGGCTCATGTCCACCTGAGTAACAAAAGAGCGCTCTGGTAGTAGGCGATAAGACCACAAAGTTAAAAAAGTTATTTTTTTCAAAAGGTCGGTGATCACTGACAATATACCTCAGAACGAACGAATTAATTAATTAGGTTTTCGCTCCCCCTCCAAAACCCTTCCAACTTTTGGGGAAAATTTAGAAAAGTGGACAAGTGGATGTTATATACTATAATTCAATATTATAGAATATGTAGATATTTCTCTTTATAAAGTTGTCTTCTTTCCAATCCAATTATTATTTAAGAAGGCTCAAAGAATACTCAGAATTCCTTTTGTAATAGATACCAAGAAAAGCGGGTTTTTATTAATTGAAAAGTCAATTATTTCTTCTTATTACTCAAGAGATAGTATCTCATTACAGAAGTTAAATGGAGTACAGGGTGCAGGACTGCTTCAAAAATTAAAACGGTTTTCCGCGCCTCCCGCGCTGTAAGAGGCAATTATATTTGAATAATTTTAATAAATTAATCTAAGAGCACAATTATATTTCAGTTTTAAGTGAACATTTTTTCCCAATGTTATTACATACTTATTATGAAAACGCCTCATTCTCTGCTACGAAATTATAAATCATATCATAGTTTTTTCTATACTATAGGGGAAAATATTGATTCAGGTCAATACACAAAGTTAAATTTTCATTGCCCCTCAAAATAAATCCATATCTGAAAAACGTCTTTATATACTTGGAAATGTGCTTATCCGTTGTACGTCATACCTCCAAAATGAGTGGATGGATTTTGACTAAATGGAAAATGGGTTTCGGAACTACATTTCTGGACGATTTTTGACGTGTATCTCGCAAACGGAGCTATCTACTAAAAATTGTATTTCCTACAAAATGTATATTTTAAGAGATGTTTCATCAAGTCATAAATATAAGCGGTATCTTGTGAAGTGTACTTTAGGTCCCGAAATAAGATGGTCTCAAGTTTCGATCAATTTTGGCCAAAAGTACCTACATTGCCGGTAATTCATGTATGCTACAAACTGTCCTGTGAAGCGACAGTACAAGTAGTACACTACTATAGTGTCCCATAATATATCAGTAGTGTACTACAACATATTATGTTGAAAAGAGTTTAATATCTTTTGCTTATGAAAAAAATCATCTTGTCGTTTTTCTATATATAATTGAATTGAAAACGAACATATAATGTTCATCAGACATACGTAATCTTATAGCCTACACAGTTTTTGCCGATTCAGAATTTTTTTTTTTTCTTAGATGACCCAATTGTTGTAGTAACATCAGTCCTCGGAATTCGACAATTTAATGAAATATTATTCTAATAGCAACACTCCGGAAGAAAAAAATAGTTTATATCAGAACAACATGGCGGCTATAGATATTTTAAATGGTGCATTTCGCACTTTCATATCCTCTTATAACTACAACCGTAATTTTAAAATTCAGTATGTATTAATTCAAATGTCTGTGCAGGTACTAGGAACATCTATAATATACGGAAGAAAGTACGCAACTGAAGATCACAAGATGTCGCAAAATTGGACATGAATAGAGCTCCTATTACTTCCTGGTCTCCGGATACTTATCTGCACTTTAGATCCGGGGTTCAAAATGAGCTATGAGGTCAAATTTTCATATTTTTTTAAAATATTTTAATTTTTTTTGTTTAATTATAGTTTTATACATATAAACATATTTTTAAATGTTATTTATTATTCTTTTCTTCTTTTTTATTTTAATTTCATTTCTTTTTTAAATTTTCAAAAGTTCACGCTGACGTAGATTGATTGTTCTATATATTCATAGAAACAATATTTCGTTCGGGAAAGTTAAGTTGATGACAAGTATAAATTTGTGACTACAATTTTCATTAGAAACTATTTCACAAGTTGACATTTGCCTGTTATAGAGTTATTAGAAAAGATATCTCAAAAAAGAAAAATTTACGTATGAATATAATATGTTTTGTTTCTAACAGAGTGGAGAGGAGGTTTTGGAGTGATGACCAGACGTAGCCCCAGCCCGAGGCCTCCCGGTTCGATACATCAATGTGTCCGGCAGCCACCAACCCAACTACTTCTCTCTCTTCTACCTAACTCCTTATACCACCAGGAATTTTCACTCTATCCAGGAATCCTGAGTTTTCTACGAAGAAATAAAGCTGTATGTTTGCGTAGCTTGGTACAAAGCTCTGAACATTTGGAAGAAATTAGTTTGAGCGAGTCTATTTGAAACTTATTCATTATTCACTATTTCCAAAAGTTGATATGCTATGCTTGAAGGAGTGCTTATAAGGATGTTACATGTGAATTTTTATGATAATCAGATGAATCGCTAAAGGGCTAGCTCTAATTTTATCCCCCTTCAACCATACCTCGCTTATCCGAAATTTTGAGATAAAATACACTTTGTTCATAAAGGATGCTAAATGTGAAATTTCATGAAGACGGAAGTAAACGAATTAATTCAACAGAACACCGGCGAGTAGTATATGGTGATAGAAAACCAACACAAAAGTTCATCCTTCCTAAACCCGTAAAAGGTTTAATACCTCTGTCTAAGGAGAATATGGCGTTTCTACGTTTCATCGGGTATAAAGTTCTACCTTCAACGTATAGATCTTAGATTTGGATAGTTCAAAGAGGCGATTGGTGGGATAGATGGAATAAGTAAATCTCTGTTCCACATGAAAACACTCACACTTTGCACATATAGGTGTATTTATTTTGAAGGTAGTTTTTTCAAGAAGAATGGGACAGCGACAGTTGTAAAAGCGGTTTTTGTTAACTTTCAGTGCTTCCTAGATAATAACTCGGACTATATTCTGAAGGATATATCCAATAATGGGCATTAACTTCATAGAGAATAGACAAATCTCGTACACAGCCTATCACAAACGAAAAGATTATTACAGTTAATTAAGAATAACGTAACCTGACACGGATAACAACACGGGGAGGTTATAGTAGGGGGGGAGGGGGCAAGGATGGGTGGGGGAAGGGTCAAAGATTGTCTGTCATAGATCCCTCCTGCTCCAGTGACCGCCGAGTTTGGCGTGGAAGTTTGTATTACAGTCCAAGCATCTTTTTATTGATTTCTGTTCCGTTTTAGACTGATATTCCGTTAGCGTTTGTCTATGTACAGTCCAAGGTAGCGGACAGTCTCTGAAGGTTGGGATAATGTGATTATCTATGTGGAGTGATGGGTAGTTTAATGCGGCTGAGTGTGATTCTAGCATGTACTGATTTGTGGTAGTTGAATTTGATCCGCCAACCAAATCTAAATGATTTTGAGTCGGTATATATGTGTATATTAAAGACGTATTGTGTATATTATTTATTGATGTTCAAATATATTTTTCTTTGATCTGAGTGTGATAAAAGTGTATAGACGTAAGTGGAAGAATTTTTGGAAAACGTTTTTGAAATCTCTAGAGAACAAGCTTAAACGTAGATAGATACAGGGATGAAACCATAAGGCTTTGTTCAACGAAACTCTGAAAAACAGAGCTATAAACAACAAGGCGATACCATAGGAAGTATAGGCAATAAAAGTGAGCCGAGGTTTGATGTATGACATTGTATATCTATAGGAAGCAGTAAATCGTAAAGCAGGTGTTCTGGGGTGGAGGAAGGGGTCCCTACTGGGTGAGTGGCAAACTGATGTATCTGAGCTGGCTAGGAGTACATAATATAAGGAGCGGGGCCTCGGGGCAAATAAAACAAAATGGGCTTTATATCCTGCGGGTTATGGGCCAGACATCTTTCAGGCCACCGTATCGTTCCAGTACACCTCCAACCAACAAACAATAAAACAACTTACTGTCCAATCTCTACTATATACAGCTCATTTAAATACATCCAGTTTTCTTCTCATTCTCATAAAAAAAATTAACAAATAAGGTAAAAATAAGAATAATATTATAAGAATAAATAATAAAAATATAAAAAGGGGCGCCGGTAGCTCAGTGGTATGCGTGCTTGTCTTCTGAGCTCAAGATCGTGGGTTCGAAACCCGACCGAGACCCTTAGTTTATTTTATCTGAGAGGTGAAATAAACTTGAGCACGCCGTCCTTCGGATGGGACGTTAAGCGATGGTCCCGAGCCTGTAAGATGTCAGGTACTCGTAAAAGACCCCTGCCCTAGGTAAATAAAAATTTAGGGCTCCCACAGTAGAATCGGACTCATGTCCACCAGAGTGACGAAAGAGCGTTCTGGTAGTAGGCGATATGACCTCGTAGTCGAAGCCCGGTCATGAGTCATAAAACCTAACCTAACCTAAAAATTAAAAATAATAATAGTAACAAAAGAGTAGTAACATAAATGAATTTAAAAAAAGTCATCGGTGAATCACCGGCTATGAACCTCCCCAACACGAATTAATTACGTTTTGATTTCCCATCAAAGTCAATCCACCGTTTGGACTGAAACTCTATATTTGACTTATATTGGTGTGTCATGTCTCGATATAAATCGTTATTCTAAAAAATTTCATGTCGATACTATTATATTATTTATTTTATTTACCTATAGTATTTTTAAGCATGTTAATTATTTTTTCTTTAGTTCGTGTGACCGATGCCCGGGCTTTACTAACGAGGTCAGTTCGCCTACTACTGCACTTTTGACATGAGTCCGACTCTACTGTTAGAGTCCACTAAATGTTGCCTATTCTGGTTTATGCACGTAGTATAGGGGTCCTTTACAAATTTTATGACAATGTACAGACTCGCTTAACGTTCTATCCGAAGGACGGCATGCTCAAGGTTTTTTCAGCCTCCCAGATAAAAAAACCTAAGGCCCTCGGCGAGTTTTTACATTATCCTCAAGCTAAGTATTTATTTATTTATTTCGCATATTACCCTCCCCCCAAGTTCTCCATTTTCTTCTCTTAAGTTTGTTTTTGTGTTCTTAAATTTTTTGTCAGTTTTCTTTTTTTATGTAGTTAATTTTTTTTAAAGTATTTTTTAAGATACCTGCTCTTTTTAATATTAATAATTTGTTACAGAGACTTTTTTACTTATAAAAAACATTATGTCTTAAGATTTATTGTATGAGAATCCTACCTCTTGTATAGTAGGTTTTTGTACAATAAAGAATTATTATGTATCTTTTATTTATTTATTCAAATCACAATTTAGTAGAAGACCAACTATATAATTTCTACAGGAAATGTGGTAATTTTATTTATTTTATTATTTCATTATTATTAAATCAATTATTATAATTATTAATTTTATTTTACATAATTGTCATTATCACACTACAGAATAGAAAATGTTCAATACACCGCGTATACCTGGGGATGTAAAGCCCGCAGCGATCTGCTCTCCAGGAGTATTCAATTTTTACGGACGTTAACTATATTTAAAGCGATACTGGTGCTGTAAAAACAGAAAGTAAGAAAAGATAATTACTTTTAAAAATTGACATTTTGAAAGAGTATTAAAAAAATTAAAAAAAAAAAAAAAAAAGGAGTAAGGTGCCTCAAGGCATTGTCAGAAAATTTGTTTAAGATAATTTTTAAGAAGATAGCGCTGTAAGATAAACTCGGCAAGCTAATCACGAGGCAAAAGTTAATTAGGAGCGAAGTTTAGCAGAGACTCCTTCCGGGCGACCCTTCACGAGATACCCTGTCTCGGCCTCTTTCCTAATAACACCCTAATTTCTAGATTTATTTAGTGCTCTTTGAAATTAATAATGTCACTCGTTCATTGGGAGAAAGTATCTTTGTTGCTATTTCTGTGCTAATAAGCTGCTCAAAGTATAGGGGAAGTTATGCCATGTTGAGTTCATTGTTCAACGTCAATGTACTTCCCCAGAACGAATTAATCAATTAACTTTTCGCTCTGCCTCCAAAACTAGCTGACCCCTAATATTCAATATTTGTCTTACATAAGGTCTCCTAAAATTCTCATACCAAATTTTATGTTGATTAATTCATTACATCGGATGTTATTAGGTTGAATTGAGTCTCCTCCCCTGAACCCCACTTTCCTTCAGTTGATATCGCTAAAATTTGACAGCTTATGTCCCCATTGGGTTCTGACTTTATATATGAAATTTTATATCGATACATTCGATACATCGAATGTTATTGGGGTTTTTGAATTGAGCTCTCTTCTGATTTGAAGTTTCGTCCTTCTGAGGTTCTGAACTCACATGTGTAATTTTGTGTCGATACGTTCAATAGAACGGCAGTTATTAGACATTTTGAATTAAGCCTCTCCCCTAATCGCTTCCTTCCCCTTGGACAATTTGGCTGAAAATCAATAGGTGTCGTCGTTAGAGGGTTCTGGATTGATTCACAGACACGTAGAGAGCATTTCTTTTTTCCATATTTGGAAATTGGAAGTCGGAAGACATGAAATTCCGTTGAAAAATCTGCATCAAATTTTGGACCTATTAAATAACTTCTCTTATACTTCTTATATCTGTGGAAGTAAAATGCCTGTATGTGTGTGTGTCTGTCTGTGTGTGAACACGAAAACTCCCGATAGAATGAATGTATCGACACCATGAAAACGTCTATTCGCTCGTTAAGCACAGTGATAGCCGGTCAAACTTTCTTGTGTTACAAAATACCGTCAGATTTCAATCGATAATAACTATGAGACTAATAATGCGATAACAACGGTTGAGGTCACATAACAATGGATAGAGCATGTCTGTACATGTTTGTTGTGCAGTGTTTGTTTTGCCTACGACGATATCGGGCTAGTGTGGGCGCCGGCGAATGATTGTTGCGAATTAGCGTTGTGTAAATTTAGAAATTAGAGTAGCGTAATAACGCGTTTAGATAAGACGTTAATTCGGGTGTCATTGTAAAGATGTTGAGGAGAACTACTAGGACTCAAAGGGAAACAATAAAAATATTCGCCGAAATATATGTAAAAATCGGTATTTAAATGAAAATTGCAAAAAAAAAATAAAGATATCGTCTCATATGAATCGTAAATATGCGCGGAATTATATAAAACACAAATCAGACGAAAGTTCGCATCAAAAGGAATTTAAAACATCTAAAAAGTCTAGTGCCGTGCAAATGCAAGAGCTACGACAGCATCGAAAATAAAATAAAAAAACGGCAGATACAGTGTGAGGTGTACGTGTGTTACTTTAGCTACCACAGACCCTTGCTACATGCAATAAACGTGATTTATTTTTAAAAAAAAACACGAAACACTTATGTTATGATTTTATCCCGACGTTTACACAGAATATCTACGGCGTGGACCTTGACTACGCCTAATGTTTTTTGTAAGTCTCTAGTATCCATAAGGACGAAGTAATGAATTTATTGACATGAAAAGTTATAAAAAAATTCAAAACGTAGTTTATTTATTGGTAGACTCAGAAGTAAAGAAGTCTTTGAGAGTTTTTTTTTTTTTTTTTTCATGCCAAATTAAATAAAAATATGAGGGTATCGCAATATGAAAAGAGTCGTCGGTGAATCACCTGCAGTGTGCTTCCCCAGCAAGAATTAAACAATTAAGAGAGTGGTTATTAGAATCTTTGAGGCGTCACCTTCCATCAGAAGGAGATCTGGATACACATACATAAAATTTCTTGTTGATAAATACATTCTATTTGTAGTATTCAGGATGTCGGAAAACATAAAATTCCTATGAAAATTCAACATTGAATTTCTGACCGTTTACATAACTTCTAGGTCAACTGTATATTGTTAGTAAATACGGTCCTGGTTGGTGGATTCTGACTCCAGATACCCGGAATGCCTTCTACACCAATTACCACATTATCACAGCTAATTAGCAAAAGATCTGTTGTTATTAACTCATGTAGTTAGCGAAGTTTACCTTAGGTGGGTTAGTTTCTTAAGTAAACAAATCCCTTCATGTAATTATCACAGTAACCGCTTGTCAAGTAACAAAATGCAACTTGCTATTGCAACATTGCATGCAGCTCTCAAGTTAGTATTCATTTTTTTGTAACACAAGTGCTAGCAGTTTGTCAGACTGCTCAGTGGCTAATCGTGGATGGTTATTACGAGTAACTCCTTCCTAAACCGGTTCTTCACAATGGAAGACTGAGGAAGTGAAGAGCTGCAGCCCTAAGTATCTTGTTCCGAGTTCTTCGTCTTTCTTATAAACGTTTTACTTCCCCGGCTCTACAAGGTATACCTCAAGTTATGTAATCGCTCAGAAATTCGATGATGAGTTTTCACCAAAATTTCAAATTTTCTGACCGCCTATTTCCAAAAATGAGAAAGAAAAAGCAAATGTGTAAGTGACTTGGTACTCACGAGAATTAATGTCTAAACATCTGCTTTAGTTCCAAAAATTTGCTGTCGTGCACTGATTTTGATAAAAATTTGTTTTATAATGTTACATAGCAAGAGGAATTAAACTTTTAAATTTTTTGTTTTTCAATTTCTTTTATACATGAAATTATAGGTTTGTGACAGCTAAAATAAGATATATACAACTCTGATTGTAGTCTATAAATACCATGAGAATACAGCGTCGATGGTTGTTCTCGAATTTGTTGTTCAAATGCTTCGATTCTTATTCGAACTTGGGTAAAAACATTATATTATTTTTTGTGACAATATTACAACAAATATATTATTTATTGATCAATATTTTCATTAATTATTATTATATATTAATAACAATATTATATAATAATATATTGAAATATTATATATTATATTTTTTTAGATTTACACTGCTACATTATTTTCTTTTGACACAAATTTTATTTATTGTGACAAATTTCAGCTATCGAAGCATCTTACCGAAAGATCAATTTATTGTTTGTAATATTGATATTTAAGTTAAATTCACTACAACGGTAAATATGGTCAATAATGTTGTAAAAATACGATTTTATATCTAATCATTGTTACATGTATACATCTATGTTATATCTAATAATTTCATGAACGTAGAAATGCTGACATCACAGATAAAGAAGTGTGTAGTTGTAACTGCGCGCGCAACCATCCGACACACACACTTACGCTTGCATATGAACGAGCTAAGATGTTTACACATTAAAAAGTCGTCGGTGAATCACCAGTAATGTTCTTCCCCAGAACAAATTAAAGCCTCCCCCCAATACCTTCCTCCCCTTCGGCATATTTGTCTGAAAATCAACAGGTGTACAATACAGGGGCGTAGCCAGGGGTGGCGTGCCAGAGCAAAAAACCAAAATAAAAATTAAATAAACTAAAAAAATAGTTTTTATTTTTAAAATGGATTGCTTGCAAGTTACCAATAGGATCTTCAAATTTCCCGTCCGTCTGATTCCTAAATCAGCAATCAGCTGTTACATAAATGTACATATACAAAACAAGTCATATTACATTTATTTAAATATACATGAATTACATCATTTCATTTCCTCGCTCAAAATCTTCATTTTTGTTATATCTACTTTATACTCTTAAAGCTGATTTTACATGCGGAGTAAAAATGCAAAGCGCAACAGCAGCAAATGCACGCTATTGGATGTGAGTCATTTAACTCTAAAAGCTCAGAAACCACAGCAGATCTTTTATCAGAACCGGTTTTCAACGCAACAGTGGCACATCTATGATTCAATAAATACAGTTATATAATTTTATATAATAAATGTGGTTTGAATAAATAAATATAAAATATAAATAAAGAAAAGTAACTAGCAAATTATAAAGCATCTGGGTACAGAGTAACAAAATAAAAACTTTCTACTCTGTACTTGTACTCTGCCCGTACAGCATAGAGACTAAAGTACGGCTGGTATAGCTCAAAGGGGTGGGAATAGCGAGGTTCACGCTTCCAGACTAAGTAAGGGAAATGGCCGTCTTGTCTTGTATGAGATGTATAGTTATTTAGCTGGTTGTTATATAAATATTTATTATGAGGATTTTATTTTTTAACTCTGTAATAGTATATAATTTCAAAATATTTAAAAAAAATATTTATTTGTTTGTTAAAACCTGTTTTTTGATCTGTCCATCATCTGCAACAGCTCAGTCCATCCATACTTTATACGATATGCGACACATTGTGATAGTAAACACAAATTGGGCCCCCCACTTAGAAATGTTCAGATGCTCTGTTAGGTTACGTGATCAGACAGAATGAATGTTATTATGTGTTATGTTTCAGCTCCAGTCGGCCTGCACTATGTTAGGGTAGCAGCATGAATGAGTTGGACACGTCAAGAAGTGGAAACGTTAACAAATAGAATACTGGTTATCCACAATAACCACAGTTTTGATTTAACGGAAGGCATCAAAAACCTCAAACCGCAGCCCACTTAATATTTGAATAATCAAATTTACTTTAACAACTCCCCTTTTTTATTTATTTATTTTGTTATTTTATCAAAATATGTATTTCTTTATTGTTATTTATTTCTCATATTTTATTGCAAAAAACCGCATATTTACTATACATTTTCGGACACCAAACAAAATATAATAGAAAATAAAATTAAACGAAACTTGTAGATTTTCACAACTCTTTTATTCTTATGAACCTCTTACAAATACTAAACATAAAAAAAACATCCTACTTGCTCAACCATCGTAACGATACTTTTCTGTCAACGATCACAACAATACTGACCATAACTGCTCCACGCTTAGTCGGCCATCTTTTAAAAACATAATAATAAAATATCTAAATAACTAAATAAACTTATGCTAGTATTATTACATTTAAAAACATTAGAAATTAATTAAATGTCTTTAAAAATATATATTTAATAAATTATAATTAAATAAAAAAAAATAGTTCCTTGAAAAGCATGAATAACATAAAACACTAAAGTGATCCTTCACTTTATGACAAAAATTCCTATGGCTTTATGTAAAATTTTATTCTATTGCAGAGACATTTATTTGACAATTGTGTACATACTTATTTTTTTCTATGCCTATGCCAGTTGTCGTTTAGCCTCTACGCTGTACGAGTGAGGTAAACCAGTTTTTTTATTTTTGTTACTCTGTATCCTGGTGCTTTAAGATTTGCTAGTAACTTTTCATTATTTGTATTTTATACTTATTCAATCATAGATGTGCCACTGATGATGACGCTGTTGAGTTGAGAACAGGTTCTGGTAAAAATAAAGCAGTGGGAAGCCGAGACATGAGAAATCTCGATCCTACAACATTTTATTATCACATAGTGTACGTCAGATATTTTAGGCGGTGACCCGTTACATGGAACCCGCACACCGTCTACTTTCCATTAAAGTTTCGCCTCCTGACTGAGTCCCCCCCCCCCCCCCCCCCCCCCCCCCTCAACAGAACTTGTCCCCTTAGGGCTGTTTTCCTAATTCCCCCACATATTTTCGGCCGGACTCACAACTCTTGCTAACCTAACCTAATTGCTCCATGAAGGGGTGGCTCTTTGCACTTCAGCCCTTCTGTTAATTGGTTCTTGTAGCCCAGACTGGGGGCTAAAAGCCAACCCAGGCCCCCTCACGATGGATCCTCCACCTATAAATCATTTGAACGCCATTTTTTTCACTTTCTTACACTCTAAAGAAGTACTGTAATCGTGCAAAGGCGAGTTATCAACGAAACTTCACGGTTCAAAGTCCCCGATGATGCCCCATTTTCGCGATGATGTCTGTCTGTGTGTCTATGTGATTGGAACTTTGAGAGCGCTCTAACTCAGAAACAATTATAGGAATGAACTTAAATTTTGAAATGAAGATGTCAGGTGTGCTGGATCGATTTTGACCACCTTATTTCGGGGTTGAAGTACATTTTACTAGAGACCATTATATTCATGACCTATTCAAAATTCTCTACAAATAAAAGTTCTAGAGAAAATTAAAAGGCACACTTTATATGCAACACTATTTTTCGAAGAGCGCCCGGTTTGTGAGATACTGTCTTAAAATGTTAATTTTTTAGGCATTTGCTTGAATTACGCGAAAATGGTTAGTTCTATCCAAACATTGGTTCTTACAAAAAATGTTCCTTATAACATTTCCTATCCTAATGTGTCCTTAGATATGAGATAAGACCAATACGATCAAAGTCATAGCGCCAAAGAGTGTAAAATAAATTTCGTATGAAATTTTTTTAAGTTAATCAATAAATCGATCTCAAAAAAAAAAAAAAAAAAAAAAAAATATTATTGTTTCCAGTGCACAAAGCACTCTACACAGCAAAAATAAATAAATAGTGCAGTACAAAGTGTCCTGGTAAAGGCGAGGTTTTATTTAGCCTTCTGTTTTGGGTTGGTTGGCCCAATCGATAAAATTGAGCTCCCGATACCAAAGATAGCTTTTCGTGGTGAGACGGGGTAATTCTTTTCACGAAGTCTGCGATATCTGGAAGGCCGGTTTCTCGACGAATTTGGGTGTTCCGGACGAACCAGGGTGCGGTTACTGCCAAACGGAGAACCTTGTTTTCAAATCTTCGAAGTTTTTGAATGTTTGTTTTGTTTGTTGTTAGCCAGATGGGTGCTGCATATGTGAATAGTGGTCTCAGTAGAGATGTGTAGAGAAGAATGCTGCAAGTGTACTTGAGTTCATGAGGGGGTAGAGTTGCGATAGTCGGGTATATGCTTGCGTGAGTTTGTTGTTTATGTGGTGATTCCATGTTAATTTTGTGTCCAAATGAATGCCAAGATATTTGTTTCGTGGTTAGGAATGTAGTCTATGAAAGCGTTGTTCATGTGTAGTTTTGTCAATGTGGTAGTGTCTATTTTTCGAAGAGAGAAAATTTGGGCCCCCGTTTTGGCAGCATTAAGCTTAAGTTTCCACCTGTCGATCCAATACGCCAAGACTTCCACACATGGTTGAAGGATATCCACGGCTGAAGACAGATCTCGGTGTTGTGATATTAGCAAGGTGTCATCAGCGTAGGTAGCCAACAGCACTGTGGGGGATTAGGCATATCATGGCAGTAGAGGTTAAACAGAATGGGACTAAGGATAGCACCCTGGGGAACACCCGCTTCTCACTGAAACTGGAGTTTATTCGGATCTGAAAAGTTCTGCACTTGAGGAAGTCCGAAACTATTTCATAGATGTACGAAGGAACTCCATTCCTCCTGAGCTTACACCACAGTCCGTCGTGCCACACGCTGTCGAAGGCTGCATCTACATCGAGAAACAGCCCTATTGAATATTGTTTCTTCTCAAAACCAGAAGTGATTTTCTCGACTACTCTTTGTACTTGATGGGTCTCAAAAATATGTTTATGTTTATACATTATTGTTAGTTAGTTATTCTGACTCATGTCCGTGCTTTGAACATTGGTCTTATCGCCTTTTACCAGAGCACTGTATAGTATACGTATATAAGTGATGTGGCAACAACAGGTCGTTTTATACCAACCACTTTTGCACAGAACATACCCCATCATCCTCTCAAATTAATTTCATACTGGCAATACTAGGTATATAAACTTTTCTAGCCTACCTTACTATCCTACTTTACTAGCATATACAGTCAGGTAGCACTGAAAAAATATTATCATCAACTTTATTACACTATCTGCTAAGTTCAGAGGT
Organism: Aradus depressus; assembly: GCA_963662175.1. Taxonomy (NCBI): domain Eukaryota; kingdom Metazoa; phylum Arthropoda; class Insecta; order Hemiptera; family Aradidae; genus Aradus; species Aradus depressus. Next base: position 50,820,484 of record OY759216.1, on the reverse strand, counting down.
TTAAAATTTCAATTAGACTCGAGCCTGTGCCTGAGATGTACCTTTGAAGTAGGTAGCTTCCTTCTATAAAAATTCCAGGTTCCAAATACCCCTGAAGAGAAACTTATTAAATACCTACCTTTGTATGAAAAGTGGAGGATGAAAGAAAAATAAATGGCTGTTCAGGCGATAAATTAAATATTATCAGAATATAGTATGAACATACATTTTGAAAGGAGGCGAGCAGAACCAATTAAAAAAGATGGTCACCGGGTGATATGTACCAGTAATAAAGGAGATTTCTCATCCAGTCAGGAATTTAATTTGGTTAAATTTTCGGCCTAGAAATATTAAAGCCTCCCCCTCCCCAACCCCCATATATGTAATATTTTAAGACAATTTTCTTAATTTATGGAGGCCCCCGTAGGAATGTGCTACTGGTCTGGGAATTCTGACATCTACAAGAAGCTTATTAAAAAGACTGAATGGTTTGGACAGAATGGCGTTGACAAAAGAAGGATTTGGGACACTTCAGTTTAAAAAAGGGGTCGATGAATCACGACAAGCAAGAATTATCAATTAAGTTTTCCATTATCCGTTTTCGGTTAAACATGAATAGCTGAACTCTACTGGGAATCATACTAAATTTCGTGTGGATACATTCATTACATCGGCAGTTAATGGATTTTTTGAATATACATATAAAATTTCGTGTCGGTATATTCAAACCCACACAGACTTTTTATTATCTTTTTATTTCTTATTCAATTTTGGAGAACATGAAATTACGGTGGGAACTCCACGTAAAATTTCTAACAGCTGGGGTATTAAAAGTAATGATATATATCATATTATTATATATACTTCATATCTGAATTTTCAAACAGTAGTAAAAGTAATGATATATTTCATTTAATTATATATACTTCATATCTGAATTTTCAAAAAGTAGTAAAAGTAATGATATATTTCATATTATTATATATACATCATATCTGAATTTTCAAACAGTAGTAAAAGTAATGATATATTTCATATTATTATATATACTTCATATCTGAATTTTCAAACAGTAGTAAAAGTAATGATATATTTCATATTATTATATATACTTCATATCTGAATTTTCAAACAGTAGTAAAAGTAATGATATATTTCATATTTTTATATATACTTCATATCTGAATTTTCAAACAGTAGTAAAAGTAATTATATATTTCAAATTATTATATATACGTCTTATCTCAATTTCCAAACGGTAGTAAAAGTGATGATATACATATTTCATAAAATGATATATGTATATCATCAGTATATATATCTAAAAATAACTATCATACATCAAAAAAAGTATATATATATTAATATTAGGAATTTTCATTCATGTTCGATTGTAATTCATAAATGTATTATTATTTTTTTAATTATTATTATTCATCTTATACGTATTAATGTTCTAACAATTATTATCAGTTGTTCAATGGGGATTAAAATGAGGCATAACTCTAAAATTCCAAGAACTGTTGATGTAATGAATGTATCGATACAAATGATAAAGGCCTATAAATTCAATACTCCATGAGCACACCAGTCGATTTCCAGTGACGTGTGAAATTTTTGTACAAATGTATGTACATTGTTACACAGGGTCGCACGACAACTATACACAAATTCGTAGAAGGATCGGTCCTGTTCTTTCTGAGTAACCTTCCTCGACGTCTGAATAGTCGTTGGCCGCGTGACCTTCTGACCAGTCGCTTCATCAAGGTAATGCAGCTAATATAAGTTGTCATCATTCAGGTTTAAATAAAACCAGGTAAAGAGTGTCGATACTATTCGACGTATCGATCATTTTCTAAAAATAATTATAAAAATGTATCCCCCCTGTCCCCCTCTCTCTAAAAATATCTCTCCGTTCCCCCGGGGGTTTTAAATCCGGGTCACTGTAGAGGTTATGAATGAAAAGAAAAAAATGACTGTTCTGCCAATAAATAAAATTGTAGAGACAAGATATAGTATGGACATATATCTTAATGGGTTTGGGGGGCAGAGGAACGATTAAAAAGAACCCTTAGGGTTGATGCATAGGATTAATTTAGGGGACAACCCCATCGAGACAGGAATTTCATTTGGTTAAATTTAAAAATAATGAGAAGGGGGTGGGTAAGCCATGAATGAGAAACACATTAGTTTAAGTGCTGGAATACTAGCTAGACACGCTGAGTAATGTTCTGTTCGTGAAAATTTTTATTGATAATAGGATTTGGAAGCTAACGATGGGTAGGGATTGGACAGTCAGTCGGTGTATTGATGAAGGGTCTTAATCGAGGAATAATTGAGATAGGCTTAGCAAAATACGATGGGTGGAACCACGTTGCAGCTCTGTTAGACCATTAAATGAGCATTAAACGTGCCAAATATGTATCAGATTTCCTCGGAACAACATTTAAAAACTATCCTCTCGTCCTTTTTCTTTTTTTTTCAAGTGTAACGTGTAAGATAAAGCAGGACGTTTTGAGGTAGATGCAGCGTTTTCTCCTTCCAAAACCCAAACGAAAAATCGTAACATTCCTGTCGCCCACTGAGCAGATTGCGCATACTTGTGCTCACTTTTCACTTTTGATGCTTCAAAACAACACGTGTATTTCTTGTTGAATAAAAGATACAGAGTTGTTGTCCACTCACAAGTGTCTTTTATTAAATACAGCTCACAACAACCTACAAAAAATTCCTCATAAAAATCAACCGTTTTGAATATCTTTTCTTAGGGACCTCTTTTGTTGTCCTAGCACCCAATCTCTCAATTCTACTCTGTTTCGGTCGGTCAGGGACTTCAATGTTTGAAGACATTACAGTACGAGTTAAGAATCTGTATCAAGATTCGCCCTCCCCTGATGTTCCGTCTCTTGATGAGCCAGGCATACCCGAGGATGGCATGTACTTCAACTTGGAACACGGTGGTATATACGAATATATCGATATATCGACATATACGATATATCGTTCGTACTCCTTGGAATATACTGAACCAGACCAGCTTACCCAATCTTGAGTCTCAAGGTACAGACAGTAGTCATTTCTGTCTGGTATTGATACTTCACAGGCGGGGGACTCGACTCAAAAAACCTTATAACTGCCGGTGTAATGAATGTATCAACACAAAATTTAGAATGCGTATCCAAAAACCCCTATGTAAGTTACCTGTGGATTTTTAGCCTAGACGATCCATATTGAAAGGAGAGCGAAAAACTAATTGATTAATTCGTGCTGTTGAAGTATATTGCGACAACTTCATACTTTATGAATCAAAGTGTAATGTTGCTGAGAGAAGCAATTTAGGAACATGTCGTCGAGGGATCTTTCAACCGGCAACTTTATCAGTTGTTGAAGAGATGCGACGGAGATTAGTCTCCTAACGAGGGTAACATTACTTCCGTGAGTAGAGCTCATCAAACAGACCCACACTCCACTTATAATTATCTCCAGTTCTTCTTCGGACTATTTCCCTAAACGCCTTAATCCTTGGGGAACTATTGAAAGAATGGGAGGAAAGGGAGATATTTTTCTCTTTAAGAGAAAATCGCACCGAACTCTCCGTAAAGAAAACAGAGAATTCTTAGTTATTGTCGTCTTTTGTCGCTCTAGTGGACATGAGTCCGATTCTATAATGGAATGCCTACCTAGGGTATACATCGTATAGGCTCGGGACGGGACCATCGACTAACGTCCCATCCGAAGGACGGCGTCCTCAAGATGATGAAAAACCTAAGTTCCTCAGCTACTATGATATATATGTTAACACAGGCCCTGAAGAAGGCAGACTCAATGCCAGAAGTTTAGCAGTTTGTTTCTATCGACCATAAGTCTGATCTCGCCCTTTGTATTATACACAACATTGTTCGTCAATCCAGCTACATATTAATACCTAAATTAATTGAATAGTATTGGTATTACCATGAAAGTACTGTGGCTTTCCATTTGATATCCACATAATTACTCTTATTAGGCGGATGATAATACTGACAAGAGAACCACCTGATAAGCAGCCAACAGGCAGCCAATATCCCCTTTGTCTCCTATTGTATATTGTTAGGGGTAGATACAATTGATATTAAATTGTATCTATTCTACATTCCAGTTGTCATAATCATCAAATCAGTGTACATGCATAAAAAAGGTGAATTTCATAGCACAGGATGGTCGTAGCCATAGGCTGGTCATAGCATACTTGTAGATTAGTCTACTCTTCTTTACAATAAGAAAGACACTTTTCCAACGGAATCGGCCGAAGGGTGAAAAAAATACAAGTATATAGAAATCCTTAAGTAAGAACGTCCAAAAATATCGCCTTGAAAAAAAAAACTTATAAAAAAATTAATAATTTTTATTAAGTACAAAAGTGCATCTACTGTATTTATTAATATTATTATCAAAACTCTGTTAAAACAAAGAGATAAAACAATAAATCCATCATAAAACAAAGGGACAAAACAATAAATCCATCATAAAAGTAAGAGGCAAAACAATAAATCCATCATAAAAACAAAGGGACAAAACAATAAATTCATCATAAAAACAAAAGGACAAAACAATAAATCATCATAAAAACAAGAGACAAAACATTCAATCCATAATAAAACCTTCCATCGGAAACAACGACCTGAAAGTATACCTACTCCCACGGAAATAAAATGAGAAAGATTTCTTGGAAATTCGACCCTGTTCTTTACAACACTACAACCTCCCTTTTAGTCAGTTATAGGACTCCTTCCGGGTGTCCAATATCTTCTATTCTCTTTGGAAATCTAAGTCAACAGAGCACAGAACTTTTCCATCGGAAAATCGCCATTATTCAAAATTTTGGGTAATTAATCCTCATTTAGATAATTATAGAAAATATCACTGTTATTTCAAAGATACAAAGGAAATTGGTGGAAATTCCTAGGAGCTATTTAAATAAATAGCAGGGCGTGTGTGGTAGGGGGCAAAAGAGACTTCCATCGCGAGCAAGAAAGTTAGTTTTCTTTTTGAGCGCAGGAACAGCCTGCAATAAACCAAAACGACCAAAAATCAAACTTTAATAGAGACAAGCATTTTTGATTCGTCATGGTTTGATTTTGGCTCATTATGGTTTTGACAGGTTTCCCCTGCGCGCAAAAGGAATACCTCTAGATGGAACTAAAATACTCGTTTCTCCTCTACTGACACTCTAGCATTAAAAAATAAATACAATTAAATTAAAAAAGCAAAACTTAAATAAAGATTGTGCAATGAAAGTTTTAAGTTGAAAGTGATACGAGTTGGATATCTCTATATTATGAGAGAAAAACATTTTCCCCGTTGTCTTCTCACAATCTGTTGAAGGACATAAAAATTTTAATGCTGCATTTTTTCAGAAATTTTTAAATAAAAATAAGTGAGTTAAGTTTACCCCCCAGGGACTGGTGTTCGAGTTACATCAGTCTTGAAACATCTGCGTAAAAGTTATAGTCCCTAACTTTAAAAAACTAACTATGAACCCCGCTTTTTTGTAGACAACTTTTTCAGTTTTGAATGAATTTCGCATGAGGTAGTTTTAGGTCACAAACTGGCTAATAGCCACATTAAAATTTTCTAAGGCTTGATTCTTGTGAGTAATTTCTACTCCTTTTTTTCTTATTTTTTAAATTATGTGGGTGGTATACCTGTGTAAAAGTTCGAGATCGAGTTTTTAACGAAATATCACGTTTCAAAATGTCCTGAATTTGTTTTGATAATTTACGCGATGATATATGTGTGTGTCTGTCTTCAACTTTACTTGAGGGCTTAAGTACTGTGATGTATAAAATTAAACATTGTAATTATTAAAATATTATAAAATTAATTATATTTATTTGTATAAAAACAATGAGGTAACTAAAATAGTGAATAAATATATGAAGTCGCATTTTGTTTTAAAACAACCAATGAGTGAAGAACAAAACACGACCATCAGCTGTTCTAAATAAGATGGGGCCAGTCGAAGTCTATGTTGTGGAGGTGAGAAGGTCTGAGGAGAGATGTAAAGGTGGACAGGCTAGGAGTGAGAAAAGTGTTTAGCCTTAAGGTGTGGTGAACCATAAAGGTATGAAATAACAGTAAAATTGATGCGCAAAAGATTTTATTTATTCATATGTACATAATATATATATATATATATACCCAAAATATAAAACATTGATATAAATAATGGCCAAAATATAAAACAAACAAAAGACTGTAATAGTTTTAAGAATTTAGTTTGTAAGATTTTTCTTTTAAATAATTTGATTTTTGTTCCAATCTTAGTTTTTTATTTTTATAATGTAGGTTTAAGTGTAAATAAATAGTAAATAAACCCAAACATTTGTTTTCTTATTCTATGCTATTCATTTTCCCTGTTAACCCAGTAAGATAATTGATAACTTCGGATTGGATTTAACATTTTTGCAAAAATTTAGAAAAACAATATGGCATCTCATTATTATATTTAAAAGAAATCCAAATGAAAAGTTTTTTAATTTTTTTTTTTTTAAATATGTGCACTTTCTTCAAAATTGCTTGTCTTGAACTTTTGATATTTTTTAGGCCTTTTTCGGAAATTACTGTAGAAATCAAAATTTAGTAAAAGGCCAGCTAGGACCACAGGAAATGTGGTAATATTATTTGTTTGCTTTAATTATTATTATTATTTTGTTTTTACATAATAATAATTATCACAGTACATATTAAAAGATACCGCGTATATATTTATGATTTATTTCATGAGTTGCTCTAAACATTATACTGCTGGAGAAGTAATGTATTATAATGGAGGGATAGGGTTCCGAAGTTCAGAGGGTGCGGTTCATAGGCAATAGGGTGCGTTAGACGATGGAGACCACCCATTACTATTACTGTGAATAATACCAGTGTAATGGGGGTTGGTCCTGCAGGATACACCCGCCCTTCAGCCTCATTTCAATTTGTGTGGACACTTCGGTGGTGAGTGGCAGGAAACCCAAACACTCTCTGTCGGTAGGCTACTATTTACACTAAAGCCACCTTATTTGCATCCCATTTCATTTTCCCTGTTCAGAATGCAATGTACAATTACATCTGACAATCACTTTGTGGAAATCATAGTATGATTGTTGCAAATGAAACTGTGAAGGTACATTTTCAATTTGATGGTCATGATTATACAAGACCAATTATGAAACGTATGGAGACAACATTCATAGAGGGGGGGGGGGGGGGGGGGGTAATGAAAGAAATACTAATTCTAAAAATATTAACGTTAGCTATACGAGGTATAGGGGAAGCTATGTAATCGGTCTGAAATTCGATTTCGACCCCTTATAAGGGATGACACTTATGGATTTTCAGCGAAATAAGCTAAAGGGGTTGGAAATGAGAGGATTAAGGGGGATGTCTCTGAATGAGTCAACTATCCATATGTGATAGCAAGATGTTGTGGGGGGAAATTTCTCATAAAAATAAAAGATGTCTTCCCACTGTTTTATTTTAGACCAGAACCGGTTTTCGACGCAACAGCGTCATCATCAGTGGTTCATCTATCATAGAATAACAAAATATACAAATAATAAAGAGGGCGCCGGTAGCTCAGTGGTATGCGTGCTTGACTTCTGAGCTCAAGGTTGTGGGTTCGTAGCCCGACCGACGCCCTTAGTTTATTTTATCTGGGAGGTAAAATAAACTTAAGCACGCCGTCCTTCGGATGGGACGTTAAGCGATGGTCCCGAGCCTGTACGATGTCAGGTACTCGTTAAAGACCCCTACCCTAGATGAATAAAAAATTTAGGGTAGGCAAAATTTAGGACTCCCACAGTAGAGTCGGGCTCATGTCCACCAGGATGACGAAAGAGCGCTCTGGTAGTAGGCGATATGACCTCGTAGTTAAAGCCCGGGCATGAGTCATAAAACCTAACCTAACCTACAAATAATAAAAAGTATAAATAACTCCTAAAGCATCAGGGTACAGAGTTTTATCTTCTTTCTCTGTACCCTGATGCTTTAAGAGTTTTTTATACTTTTTATTATTTGTATATTTTGTTATTCTATCATAGATGAACCACTGATGATGACGCTGCTGCGTCTAAACCCTGTTCTGGTCTAAAATAAAACAGTGGGAAGACATATTTTATTTTTATGAGTCAACTATTGTTGCGTAATTCGTGCTGGGGAAGAACATTGCTGATAATTCGACTTTTTTATCCTGACTTTTTTTTTTTTACATTTTTGGAATAAGATTGTCGAAAAACTGAAATTTCGGTGAAAACTCACCATGGAATTTTAGACCGATTATATAACCTAGAGGGCGCGGTTAGCTCAGAAGTAGTATGCTTACCTTCTGAGCCAACGATCGCGGCTTCGAAGCCAGACCGAGGCTATTGGATTTTTTATTTGCGAGGTAATAAAACCAGGTACTCGTTAAAGTTATCCTAGGTGAATACAAATTTAGAGTCCAACATTTAAGATTTCCTGAGTAGAGTCGGGCTCAAAAGAGCGTTCTTTGGTAGTAAGTAGTGACCTGAAGCCCGGGCATGGGTCATAATAACTAACTTAAGGTTATGGGAAAGTAAAAAAGTAAAATCTCCAAGTTGATAGCCTTGTGTGTAGCTTTTATAGGTAAAGTTCTGTAATTCATAGGAGGTCGCCTGAATTGAATGAAAAATTCAAATCATAATTCTTTTTTTTTTTTCATTTTTTCTGAATATCAATGCAAAATATTCATGAAAAAACCCTAAAAAGTTCTAAAAGAAGTAGAGACACATGGAGAATTATATTACCTGTTTTTGGTCTCCTGATGTTTATTGATGAGTTACCTGGCACACACAACAAAATTATCAATCCCAAATGTTTTTTGCATATTTTCATCTTTCTAACACAATTTTTTCACTCAAATTTCAAGAAATCTATGCAAATTGAGATATCTGAAGTTCCATCACATCTGATTACAAAGTTACCCGCATCTATAAGGTAAAATACTGTTAGAAATAGAAGACGTTTGTCTTCCCTCTGTTTTATTTTCGACCGGGACTTGTTTTGTAAACGCAACTGCAGAACTAACTAGTAAAAAGTTACTAGTACGCAACTGCAGAAGTATAACTAGTAAACATTTTGATAGTAATTAAAATCACTAACAGGCTAGAACGATGAAAAAAGATGCAATATGAGCCGAACAAGCACGATATTCCCCGAACGCGTTCCTCCGAGAATGTGCTTAGGTATTCTTATACAGGGTTACGTAATTGGTGCACTAAAATTTCAGATTTTCTGCAAAAGGTATTTAAAAAAGATTCTATCTGTGTGACTGTGAACACAATAACTCCGCATAGAATGAATATATCGATATGAAATTTTATATATTTCTTCAGAACTCCATAAGGACGACATCTATTTTGATCTTCAGCCATATCGACCGAAGGGAAGGAAGGGATCAAAGGGAGGGCTCACTCAAAAACCCTAACTAATAACTACTAATGGAATGAATGCATCAACATTCACCGACGACTCTTCTTATTTTTTTGTCTCAGATATCGCACGTAATCACCTTCAGATAACGTGGATATAACGCTAAGTTACTGGAGAGCAACGCGGAGTGAGCCTGCCAGGTAAATAAATAAATTTTATTGTGTAAACAATTCCTGAGAACAATATTGCGTTAAACTGATTGAAGGATTACCTTTGGGATTGACTGTCAAAGCGGGGGGGATTGAGTGTAAAAGGACAAATTAGCATTCGGTTGGATTATTGGATACTAGCGTCGCTGTGGATACCTAGAGAGAGCGCTCTCTAGCCAGGGTTATTGAATTGTATCCGATTAGATTAGTACGAGGCTGTTTCAACTTATCCAATATCCGGAGGCAACTTCGGCCCGCCCCCCAATCTTGTCATATCCCCCCCCCCCCCCCCCCCTCCTTAATGGAAAACCGAAACTGGAAAAACTACCTTAATTAATTTGTAATAAACTACCTGATTGGAGATACCTGATGTATCTTTAAAACTGCTTTTTTACTTCTGCAGGTATAGTATGTACAGGGGAAGTTATTTAGTTGGTCTAAAATTCGATTCGGAGTTTTCAACAGAATTTCTCTAGATTACAATACGAAAAAAAAAATTTATCATAATAACTGCCGTTGTAATAAATGTATTGACGCAAAAGGTCATTTTTCAAATGTTTTTTATTTTATTTACAAATAGATATTTACAACTGTATAAAAATAAATACAACAAATAAATGTGCTATTAGAGAGATAATGACAGTCAAAATGTCAAGAGGGGAGAAATCACCCAGTGGTGACACTTCCTAGCCAGTGATTTACTCTCATTTGTAACTAATCACTGTCATTGTCACTGCTGCTGCTAAGGAGGTTTCTAGGCCATTGACGCTTAAGCCGTCGTTGGGGAAGTATGGTAGAATTATTGTGATTATTGTGAAAACTAAGAAGGGAAAATAATTTTTTATACTTGGATTTAGCGACTTCGGTGACAAAAGGTACGTTAAGGTCAGTGTGAAAAGTTTTGTTGGAGACATAATAAGGAGGATTGGCTATTGTACGAAGGATTTTGGATTGAAAGGATTGGATGCGCTGGAAATTGGAAGCTTTGGCAGAACCCCAGAGTTCGAGTCCGTAACTCCATATAGATTTGAGTACTGTGTTGTATATAAGTATTTTTGTTTTCAAAGTTAATTTGGATCTTTTGTCTAGTAGTCTTAGAAAAGTTAGTACGTCTGAAATGTCTTATGTAAATTCAAAATCTTATAAGGACGACAATTATCAATGTTCAGCGAAATCAGAAGAAGGGGAGGGGGGGGGGGACCAGTGGGGAGGGGGCTCAACTCAAAAATCCCAATAACTGCAGACGTAATGAATGTATCAATATGAAATTTTATATTTAAATTCGAATCTCCATAAGTATGATACCTATCAATTTTTGGTAAAATTGGCCAAAGGGAAGAGGGGGGCCAGAGAAGGGGCTTCGACTCAAACACCCTAATAATTGTCGATTAATGAATGTATCGACACATAATATAGTATGAGGACTCAGAAGCCAAGAAGTCAAGTATTGAGTTTCAGCCTAAGAGAAAGAAGAGAAGAGCACGTAAATAATTAATTCGATCTGGGGAAGAATATAGCCGGTGATTCACTTCTGATTTTTTTGTAATAACTTATTCAATATTTCTCTTAAAGTAAGATTGACGTAGTTGTCAGTGAAAGGGAAGAAAGGATGAGGTAACAGTCTGTTGTTAGTGAATAATTGATAAGATGGCTTGGAGAAACGACGGGGGAAAATACAAGGAGACTGAGCGGTAATTAGGAAGGGCGTTAACTCAAACAGAGTTAGGAGGTGGAGGGGAAGGGGAAAGAGGAACTACACATCTGCAGTGGAACAATCTAAAAAAAAAAAAGAAAAAAAAAAACTCATTTATTTGTTATATTCTGGGGCGACCAAACGAGACCGATTTGAAATCAGTTTCCAACTGGTTGCGTGCGATCGTTCTTCCCAGCTGCAAAACGGTTTCAGTTGCATGGTTGCAAATGAAAAATCACATTTGTTTCGAAATGATGAGTGATCAACAAATTAATATCAAATTTGTTGGAGAGGTGGAGAAACATGGAGTGGAGTTCTGTACATCTATAAACTGTTTTATAATTTTGTATCTTTTTTCGAGTACTTAATTTTGTATTTGGGCGAAAACAATAATAAATATAGCTTACCTCAGTGTTATTAATATTTTTTCTTGTGCAGTCACACATTCCCTCATATTTGTGTCCATCTTCTTTATGGCAGGAGCAACCATCCTCACCAATTCCAAGAAAGAATCTTTGGAAATTCTGTAGAATGCTATCAACTTGCTGTCTGTTTGATACAATTTTCCTGCTGCTAGGAACAGCCTGGACTTCATATTTCTCTGTATATAAGGATGGCACCTATATTCCCTTCGTACTGCTCTTCGTAGTCTGCGGTATTGACATTACCAAAACTAGCTTCGAGACTATAAACTATGTGGCCAGAGAACACCGACTGATCCATAATCAGTCGCGCTCATGTGCGGACAGAGGTTGCATTCTGGTTGTGCTTGTGACAATGATGCAACTGGTTTGCTACTCAAGTTGCAAAACAGTCGCACCGTGTGCGGAGTGCCTTAGTCTCCCAGGTTGGGACTTGCAAAGGTTACGGCTTTAACCCACTATTCAGTGGGTTAAAGCCGTAACCTTTGCAACATATTCATGAGGTAGTATGGCGCTTTGATGCTGAGAATTAACTCCGGTCTATATTTTACTGGACTACAAAAGAAGCGGGTAACTAAAAGTGACTTTAATAATGTTAGAAGGGTGGTAAGGGGGAGAACTGAGAGTTAAGGGTAACTAATATGTGCAGTGTTGACTAATTTAGGGGGCCTTAACGCCCACACTGGATCAAGTTCAGATATTCATTAAGGCTGGCCTCTGGATTGCAGTTCTATGATTACTTCATGAACTGTGGCTTTCTGGCTTCCTTTGGAGTTACCTAGCCCAGCAGACCCTTATCCTGTAGTAAAAACACATCACCCTTTCTCGCTACACTGCAAGAAAAGGTGTCGGCTAATCACCGGCAATGTACTTCCCAACATAAATTAATCAATTACGAACACAGTCATAGCGCTCCAAAGAATGTACAATACTCCATTCTCTTCAACCGATTTCGTGGAAAATTGATAGGGCCATTCTTATGAGGTTTTGTATTTAGATATAAAATTTCATGTCGATACATTCATTAGTGAGTTGAGCCCCCTCTGACTCTTCCAACCCGTTCGGCTGATGCCGCAGAAATTTATAGTTGTCTTTTTGGGACTTTTGAACTTTCATATAAAATTTAGTGTCAATACATTCATTACTAAGGTAGTTACAGGATTTTTTGAGTTGAGCCCTCTCTGACTCTCCCAGCCCGTTCGGCTGATTCCGCTGAAATGTATAGTTGTCCTTTTGGGGCTTTTGAATTTTCATATAAAAATTAATGTCAATACATTCATTAAAATGGCAGTTACCAGAGAATTTGTGTTAAGCCTCCCACCTAATCTCCTCCTTCACTTAGGCCGAATTGAAAATCACACAGGTAGCCGTCCTTAGAGGATTTTGGATAAACATATAAAATTTCGTATCGAAACATTCATTGTTGAATGAATAAGGTTGTTCAAAAAAACGAAATTTCATTAAAAACTTTGTATCGAATTTTTGACCGATTATATAACTTTCTTGTACTTTGTATTGCGGGGGAAGCAACAAGGCTATTGGCCACGTAGCATCGAAGAGAAATAGTCTTTATATAAAACTAGGAAAAGATTATACTGATTTCTTCCTTTTAAAGAAAAGCCGAAGAGGAAATGGATAAAAATAACAGAAAAGAATCCATTTTAGAAAGATTTTGCCTCTTGAAAGTGGTACGGGAGAAAACTCGTTGCCATAACTATCAAGGAAATTGAAGAAATGGACCTGTTCCATTAGGGAGGAGGGCGGGGCTATTTACTGAGAATGGTGTCGAGTAAAGAAGAAAGGAAGCGAAGGGGGGAGTAATATGAAACGGTATGAATCCAGTTTAAAGTCGAGTCGAGTAAAGTTGGCCACCTTGCTGTCGGATTTATCGTTCTAGGACCCTCCACTCTTTGCTGGCACCTCGCACCCTTCAACTCAGACCATACCAACATTAAAATTGCACACCGCCCTGCCACTAGGGCTTTATTTAAATTAAATTTCATAGGACACTTTAATCAAAACGGAATAAATGCATATTTTAAAAGTTTGGGCATGCATTCTCCCTGTCAGTGTTGGCTAATTGTTTAATTCACGATGCAATCCCGTGTTCTGAATAACAATGAATTCAGCGACTTTGTTACCAATACCTACTACCTATACCAGAAATTAAAACATTTTAGCATTCGATTTTTTACATTCAACGAAGTTCATTAGTTCGCGTTGAACTAAACTACATTTCATAGAAATAAAATGCCTCTAGTACAGCTACAGACTTGGAGTTTCAGCTAAAATGTTTATAAGGCCCCCCCCCCCCCCCCCCCCAGCCTACCCCAATCCCTTCAATCCCCCCCCCCCCCCCCCTACAGGTTTCAGTAAAAAAACAATTTTTTGTCGGTTTTTTAAAAATTTTTAATTTAATTTTTATCTCCCACAATGCATTTAACGGTTTCATATAAGGAATAAAAAAATTGCCAACTTATTATAATAATATTTTTTATTTTTTATTTGACAAATGTGCAACATTTTTTTTTTTTTTGGATCAACTTGTTTTGTTACATTCTTTTCTATAAGAAGTACAGAGGGCGCCGGTAGCTCAGTGGTATGCGTGCTTGTCTTCTGAGCTCAAGAACGTGGGTTCGTAACCCGACCGAGGCCCATAATTTATTTTATGTGGATTTATTTTTACTTGTTAAAGACCCCTGCCCTGGGTGAATAAAAATTTAGGGTAGGCAAAATTTAGGACTCCCACAGTAGAGTCGGGCTCATGTCCACCAGAGTGACGAAAGAGCGCTCTGGTAGTAGGCGATATGACCTCGTAGTTAAAGCCCGGGCATGAGTCATAAAACCTAAACCTAACCTATAAGAAGTACAGAGAGTTTACTAAATCTCTCCTGATTCACGCTGATGCGTAACCTGGTCTTTACTCTTCTCATTGCAGAAAAACAGAGCAGCATGGGAGCCAGGGCTCGGGTAAGCGCATTCGGCAGATTTCGACCGGAGCCGCTTTTCAAAATTATTATTTTAAAATATAATTAGATAAACTTAGTTCATCCTGTAGATAGAAAATGTCAATTCTGGCGCGGCCTCTAGCCACATCCTCCTCTGACCATGCTCACATTTCCCGCACCAGAGCCCAGCCCTTTTTCGTCTACTGACACATAATGACCTAATAAAGTACCTGGGTCCTGTTGACAGAGAGGTCCGACCCAGTTGCCGGAGACACACTTGATCTTGCAGAGCCTCCGTTCGGGCGGGAAGGGGAGTGGAGCAGGTAGTTCTGCGACGAAGTGGACCTCACCCAGTGTCGTGTAGTTCGGATTGGCTTTAGGTCGGGCCACCACTCGAACCCCGTGCAGACTCAGCGTAGGACCCAAGCAGTCTTTGTCACCTGAAATATTTTAATAATAATATACATTTCAGTCGAACCATATCATGTCAATAAGTACGTCATATAATACATACATACACATTTTACAAGATATGGAAAAGAACAGTTTGAGTTCAATTTGTACTCTAAGTAGGAAGGAATGAAGTAGCTACATTTTTAATGTAACAATATTTTATTTGTTTAATTCATTTTTTGGTTAAATGTATGCAATGCGATTGCTAAAATAATATACGTATGTCATTTGCCCTAAAATATATTATATATAGGGTTAGGGTTAGGGTTTATGACTCATGCCCGGGCTTTAACAACGAGGTCATATCGCCTACTACCAGAGCAGTCTTTCGTCACTCTGGTGGACATGAGCCCGACTCTACTGTGGGAGTCCAAAATTTTGCCTACCCTAAATTTTTATTCACCTAGGGTAGGAGTCTTTAACGAGTACCTGACATCGTACAGGCTCGCGACCATCGCGTAACGTCCCATCCGAAGGATGGCGTGCTTAAGTTTATTTTACCTCCCAAATAAAATAAACTAAAAGGCCTCGGTCGGGTTACGAACCCACGATCTTGAGCTCAGAAGGCAAGCACGCATACCACTGAGCTACCGGCGCCCTCTCCATATGTATATTTGAAACGCTATAAGAATGACACCTATTAATTATTATAGGAAAAAGGGGGGATCAGGGAAGGGGGCTTAACTCATAAATGGAAATAACTGCCGATGTAATGTTTGTATGAATATGAAATTTTATATTCAAATTCAAAATTTCATAAGGACGACACGTGTTCATTTTCAGTAAAATCGGTCGATGGGAAGAGAAGATCAGGGGAGGGGCACAACTCAAATTAGCTAATTACTACCGATGTAATGAATGTATCATATGTGATAGTAAGATGTTGTGGGATGAGATTTCTCCTAGAAATAAAATATGTTGTCTTCCCACTGTTTTATTTTAGACCAGAACCGATTTTCGACGCAACAGCGTCATCATCAGTGGTTCATCTAACATAGAATAACAAAATATACAAATAATAAAAAGTATAAATAACTCTTTAAGCATCAGAGTACAGAGAAAGAAAATAAAAATTATAAAATTAACTTACCCCACCCACACAGCACAGCGGTTAGAAGACAACTGGCATAGCTCTAAGGGGTGGGGATAGCAAGGTTCACTCACTCTCTCAACATGCGAAAACCATTCATTCTAATATATACAATAACTAAAACAAGTCTGTACATAATAGTAACATAAACAATTTTTTCACCATACAGCCAAAGAAATTATTGTAGTCATAAAATATAATAAATAAAAAATTAAAATAAATATATAAATAAATACAATATTAAAAATATTATTATAAATATAATGAATGTATCGACACAAAATTAATATGAGGATTCAGAAGTCCCTATATAAAGTGAACGATAGATTTATCGTCCAAACGGTAGATTGAGTTTGGAGGGAAAGAGGAAACTTAGTTCATTAATTCGTACTGGGGAAGTATTTTGTCGGTGATACACCAAATTTTTTTTTGTTTATTCTTCTTAAGAATAAATGCTGTAGATTTTTGCCCGAGTCGCTAAATTATTCCTTTTAGCTAATTGGTGTCTGAATCTCTTGGCCTGATTTATGCTGCCATCTATGTGAAGGGAACGGCTGGCCAGTCTCCCATCCTTCTAAATGTGTTGCTACAACCTCCATATTTCACTGTTTGCCAGGGACATGGCGGACTCTGAATGGTGTGAAAATGGCCTTCTGTCATTAGACACCCCAAGTCACAAGATAAAAGCAGCCCCTGTCAAACGCCATAAAGCCTCTCTGGACGTTTTCAAACCACTGCTTGTAATGGGTTTCCCACATCGGCTTCCAAAATATCTCTTTAATGAAGTAATCGAAAATAATTATTCCTCAGCGGTTTCCTTTCTTGGTTCGTTGTCTCAAAAACTTTAATTTTTTTTTTTTTTTTTTGCACTTAGATCTGCTCTTGTGAGAAAACCTTGAGGACGCCGTCCTTCAAATCGAACTTAAGCGATGGTACCGAGTCTGTACGATGTCAGAAACTGTTGAAGACAACGGCCCTAGGTGAATACGTCAGGGAAGCCAGAATTTAGGACTCCCACAGTAGAGTCGAGCTTATGTCCACCAGAGTGACGAAAGAGCGCTCCACTAGTAGGCGATATGACCTTTTATTTAAAGCCCGGGCATGAGTCACACTAACTAACTAACTGAAAAAAAATACCATAATAAATTCACATATTTGCTACCGTAGCAAATCTCATATTTTTTATTTGATTCCTTCGAAACAATACCCAATGCTCCTTATTACGTCTCCAATATAACCTTTCACACTGACCTACCTTTTGTCACCAAAATAGCTAAATCCAAGTATAAACAATTATTTTCCTCTCTTAGTTCCCAAATTAATCCTCTAGTGCTGCCCCCCAAGCGTCTATGGCGTAGAGACCTTCTTAGCAGCAGCAGTGACAGTGATTAGTTGTTATACTAAATAACTATTGAACACAAAAACAATTGAATAAACTCGAGGCTTCGTCTCTTATTAAATTATCAATCTAGCAAAGCGTCATATACATTTCCCGTATGAAATCTTAAAGGCTTTAAGCCCTCTATCCTACTCTCCCATCTAGTGTCTAATATTTTGTCACATTCATAACCAAAATGCCGTTCTTTAGATTTGCCGCCCCATACAAATGTCCTGGTTGTCCGCCCCTAAAGCGGACCCTGTCTACAGACTCGGGACAATCGCTTAACGTCCCCATCCAACGGACATCATGCAAGTTGTTTTCTTGATCTTGTGCTCAGACAATAAGCACAACTACCTCTAAGCCATTGTCACAGCCTCTGAGATCTACTATATGTGCTAACCTTGCAGCCGAGTAAACATAATTAAAATATTCTAAATTAGTTGGATCCTGGAATTAAGTTTATACTCCAGTTATTTTGTCACAGGTGTGTGGTATGTGGCTGGAACTGTTCTACTACCCACCTTCATAACATAAACCAAGAAATATAGCGCAACGTCTACTCTATTTTTTATATCAGGAAGTAAAAACATTTTCTATTCCCTAAGGACATAGACGGAGGTCATATAAAACCATCATAACCTATGCAGAATGAGATTGAAAATAGACATTCTATTTCATAGACCTTCTCATGAAACAATAGATAACGCAACAAATAGAATGTTTCTTCTGAGATGAAACATTTTTCATGGAAACATTTAATATATCTTTGTGAATACTGTTTCAAGGTGGTTGCTGTCTGTACATTCAGAATTCTGAAAACTGTTACAGTTTCATCCGTTTCAGGTTAAACAGAGACCATAAAAGTGCTGTTATTTCCCTATGAGTGAAGTATAGAGAAA
This sequence comes from Aradus depressus, assembly GCA_963662175.1. NCBI lineage: Eukaryota > Metazoa > Arthropoda > Insecta > Hemiptera > Aradidae > Aradus > Aradus depressus. Next base: position 50,801,996 of record OY759216.1, on the reverse strand, counting down.
GTTGGTGGGAAATCCGATGTTGAGTTTGACCAGAATTTCATTTTTTCAAAACCCCGTGATTTTATGAAAAAAAAAATGTTTACTGTCTGTTTATATGTACGTTCAAAGTCTCATAAGGAAAATATATATCAATTTTGAGCCGAAATCGGACTATCGCTTAACGTCCCACCCGAAAGACGAAGTGCCTCGAGGGTTCATATATACAGATAGAATTGAATGCTTGAAAACAATTATGCATCGATTTTGTAAAGTGGAAAATGCATACAATGCAAACTGCATACACAAGGGACAGAGACGGATTACTTGGATGCTTGAGGCCACTTCAGGGACAGACAGATTACTTGCATGCTTAGAGGCCATTTCAGGGACATAGACAGATTACTTGCATGCTTAGAGGCCACTTCGGGGGCATAGACAGATTACTTGCATGCTTAGAGGCCACTTCTAGGGCATAGACAGATTACTTGCATGCATAGAGGCCACTTCGTGGACATAGAAAGATTACCAGCATCTTAGAGGCCATTTCAGGGATATATAGAGACTGTATGGATGCTTAGCGGCCATTTCAGGGACATAGATAGACTATATGGATGCTTAGAGGCCACTTCAGGGACACAGACAGATTTTCTGCATCTTAGAGGCATTTCAGGGACATAGATAGACTATATAGATACTTGGAGGCCATTTGGGACATAGACAAATGACCTAGATACTGAGAGGCCACTTTAACCCTGTATATTTCCATTATAATAACAGTTTTGTAATTAAATCAAAGTAAATTTGATTTTTTGAGAAAGATTCCATGAAGTACCTACATTCTTCAAAATAAAACAGGAAATTTATGGTTTTTCATCAATTTTAATGTGACGGTATCGTGAGCGTGTTCCCGGATCGTAAATCATTGTAGACATGGCCAGAATCAAAATGAAAAAGAACCATTAGAAAATCAATTAGACGGTGGGAAGGGGCGGGGAGGGGGGGGGGGGGGGTTCTCCCCCTCACCCCCCAATTTCAGATTTAAAAATATCTTTCTTTTGTGTTATTTTATTCATATACAATGTAATACCAAAAATAGTACCAAATTTTGAATATATTCCAATTCAGCGACAGCAAGTGTCGTTCAATTTGGTGTAAATTAGAGGCCCCGCTTTTCTAATTGGTCATGGAAACGTACAGTATCAATTGTTTGTATTATCCAGGTCATGTTATATGTGGCCCTCCTTACTTTGAGATAGAAACTTTTTTTTAAAAGAAGTAAGCACATTAAGAAAATAAAAAAAAAAGCAAAGAACTTGTTTAATTGTTATATTGTCTAATTCCACAAAAATGGTTTCAGATTACGTCATCTGTTGGCATATTTATACAAAATTCTAAGATTACTTGAGGCTGTGACTCTCCAACCTCAAGGAAAGCCTCCAGGAGGAGGGAAGTTCTACTGCATACATATGTAAATGAAGTAATTACAGTTTGAAACAATAGCATAGTAATATGAAAGGAAACAAGAAGAAACTATAATTAATAAATGAATACATATTATGTATTGTTCGGGCCTATTTTTGCTAGGGATTAAGCGGATAGATATGAGTGATTTTCCCCCCACTCTCGAACGACCAAAATCGTCTCGAACCAGTGCCAAACTAGCTCTCGTGACAGAAGCACGGTCTTACAAGCCGTATTGTGTGCAGTTATTGGTTACTCCAGTGTGTGTGAAAGTACATGTGGTACTTATCTTATGTAGTTTCCATCGTGGGAAACCGTTCATAATGTGTTAATTACGTTTTCTCAGTTTATGTTTGCTTATAGACAAACGAACAGTCAAGCCCTGTTCTATTTAATATAAACCTGGCCAGGCACTATATATTAATTCCATATCAGTGTTTCCCCCTTTATTATGTAACTTATAGATGCGGCTAAATCCAGTTTCAAGAGAGCCAGAAATCCGTGAGTACTTAATAGTGTTCAAGAAATATTATTAGAAACACAGTTATCATTATTTTATGTTAAGTTAGCTTCTTAATGAACTACCAGCTATCGAATACAGTCCACTCAGAAAGTGCCATGTTTACGAATGTTGTGCGTGGACATGTATAATAAAAAAAATACACCATGTATTATATTTTTTTTTAAATTAAATAACTTCAAGTTTAAACATTTTTGTTTCAAAGGTTCGCCTTGCTATGAAGCGACATCATCCTGTGAAAGTGGAGAGAGGAGCAATCTGCGCCGATCGGATCGTCCCCAGTGCATGCTTCTGTTCCCCCAGGAGCCGACGAATCGGCTGAGCATCGAGTAGACGGTTCCCGTCACCAGCTGCCGTAGATCCAGTCCCAAATACGATCCTGCCCCGTGAATCAACTCTTCTGCCCTAACTTCGTCGTACAGCGGACATTCAAGAACAAGCTCTGCAGTCCCAATGCCACCGCATGAATAGTTGGGGTTCATCGTTCTCGTTAAAGTAGGTACTAAAAAAACTTCCTCTTTACTAAAAAAAAACTAATTAATTAACAGAGGTAGACATTTTGAAATTAATTTGGACATTTAAACAATTACCATTTTACAAGCTCTATTAATTTTGTTCTGTTCCAGAGAGTCAAGCTGTGATGATGTCCATGTGTAGGTATGTGATTGGAACATTGTGAGCTCTGTAACTCAGCTAGTTATTAGTTATTATGACTCATACCCAGGCTTTAACTACGAGGTCATATCGCCTACTACCATAGCGCTCATTCATCACTCTGGTGGACATGAGCCCGACTCTACTGTATGAGTCTTAAATTTTGCCTACCCTAAATTTTTATTCACCTAGGGAGGGGTCTTTGAGTACATGACATCGTACAGGCTCGGGACCATCGCCTAACGTCCCATCCGAAGGACAGCGTACTTAAGTTTATTTTACCTCCCAGATAAAATAAACTATTTTTTGAACAGAAATGTCGTTTTGAAACCCATTGTTTATTAGTTTGTTTGATTACCGCAAAAAAGTTTGTTCTTACCAAAATTGTTCTCTTGTTCTTAGGACCAACACGAACAAAGTAAAAGTCCTGCCAATTATGTACCATAAATTTCCGCATTTCAAAGTAATTCTTAAATTGTAATGCATAGCAACAATTTTTTAAATATTTTTTTTTTGACAATTTATTTTTTTAGAAAAGATAAAAAATAAAGAAAAAATTGGAATATATGAATTAAGGCCATTAAGAAAATACAAAGATTTGTTGGTTGAGTGAAGGAAGGGATCAGGATACTAATACAAAAGAAATTGGAATATGAAATAAATCACAGGTTATAGAGCTGGGAGCTGGAGGTGAAGACTCTCATCCCTGACGTGTGTGCCCTTCTGCATTGCAGGCTAGCTCAGTCTACATAACCACCTGATTGATCTGCGTAGTCACTTCAGCCCTAGGACCATCATAGGTCTGACTAACCCTGGGACCTAACCCACCATTTGAAGGGATCATATAATAATATTATTATTTAAAGGGATCACCCATACTATTGAGTCAGTGGCGTTACAATTACAATATGTTATTGTATAACAGGCACGAAATTCGAAAACATTGAACAACGTAACAGTAATGATATTATATATATAGTTAGTTATTATGACTGATCCCCGCTTTTAACTACAAGGTCATATCGCCTACTACAGAGCGCTCTTTCGTCACTCTGGTGGACATGAGCTCGACTCCACAGTCCTAAATTTTACCAGCTCTAAATTTTTATTCACCTAGGTCTTTAACTAGTACCTGACACCGTGCAGGCTCGGGACCATCGCTCAAAAACCCATCTGAATACGTGCTTAAGTTAATTTTGCACCCCAGATAAAATAAACTAAGGCCCTCGGCCGAGTTTTGAACCCGCAATCTTGAACTCAGTAAGCAAGGACGCATACCACTAAGCTACAGGCGCCCTCTCTCTCTCTCTCTCTCTTATATATATATACATATATATAGGTTTGGTTTGGTTTTATGACTCATGCCCGGGCTTTAACTACGAGGTCATATCGCCTACTACCAGAGCGCTCTTTCGTCACTCTGGTGGACATGAGCCCGACTCTACTATGGGAGTCCTAAATTTTGCCTACCCTAAATTTTTATTCACCTAGGGTAGGGGTCTTTAACGAGTACCTGACATCGTACAGGCTCGGGACCATCGCTTAACGTCCCATCCGAAGGACGGCGTGCTTAAGTTTATTTTACCTCCCAGATAAAATAAACTAAGGGCCTCGGTCGGGTTACGAACCCACATCCTTGAGCTCAGAAGTCAAGCACGCATACCACTGAGCTACCGGCGCCCTCTATATATATATATGTAGGTATATTTTAATTTCATTTATTCAATAATATTGAATAAATGAAATTTCAAGATACCGCTAATTATATGATCTCGCTTATAAGCATATAAATATTTATGACCTATTCAAAAATATTTTCTAATAAAAATTGTAGAGAAAATGTGTGAACACGATAACTCCCAATCGAATGAATGAATCGACACGAAATTTGAAATGTGGATCCAGAACCCTCTAACGACGACATCTATTGTTTTTCAATCAATTTGACCAAACGGAAGGGAGATTAGAAGGGAAGCTTTACATAAAAACTGTCATAACTGCCGACAGAATAAATATACCGGCACGAAATTTGATATGTGTGACCAAAATTCCATAAGGACAACACCTATCAATTTTCAGTCTAATTAGCCAAAGATAAATATAAAGAGTAGGGGAGATTAAGAGAGAGGCTTAACTTAAAAACCCCTTGTAATGAACGTGTCGACACAAAATTTTATATCTGAATTCAAAACCCCATAAGGACAACCCTTATTGATTTTCAGCGGAATCGGCAGAAGGGAATAGGGGGCTCAAAAACCGCAATAACTGCCGACAAAAGTGAATTTATCAACCCAAAATCTAATATGAGGATTTATGAGCCCATTTGAATAGGGGGCTCAAAAACCGCAATAACTGCCGACAAAAGTGAATTTATCAACCCAAAATCTAATATGAGGATTTATGAGCCCATTTGAATAGGGGGCTCAAAAACCGCAATAACTGCCGACAAAAGTGAATTTATCAACCCAAAATCTAATATGAGGATTTATGAGCCCATTTGAATAGGGGACTCAAAAACCGCAATAAGTGCCGACAAAAATGAATGTATGGACACAAAATCTAATATGAGGATTTATGAGCCCATTTGAATAGGGGGCTCAAAAACCGCAATAACTGCCGACAAAAGTGAATTTATCAACCCAAAATCCAATATGAGGATTTATGAGCCCATTTGAATAGGGAGCTCAAAAACCGCAATAAGTGCCGACAAAAATGAATGTATGGACACAAAATCTAATATGAGGATTTATGAGCCCATTTGAATAGGGGGCTCAAAAACCGCAATAACTGCCGACAAAAGTGAATTTATCAACCCAAAATCTAATATGAGGATTTATGAGCCCATTTGAATAGGGGGCTCAATAACCGCAATAAGTGCCGACAAAAATGAATGTATGGACACAAAATCTAATATGAGGATTTATGAGCCCATTTGTAAGTCAACTGTTGATTATTTGAGCAAACGGTCGATTGGTTTCGGACGGGGAGTGAAAAGTTAATTGATCAACTTTTGCTGGGAATGTAGATTCCTGGTGATTCACCGAAGACCCTTTTTTTTTTCAAAAATATGGCTAACCAACCTTATTTCTGTTCCAAAAAAAAAAATTATTTGTCACAGGTATAACAATAACCAGACAGAGATCCTCTGACGACAGATGGAAGGGAATATGGTATTTTTCTATGTAAAGAAGGGGGAATCCTCAATGCCTATCGTCTGATGGGTATAATCCTGTAGTATGGAGCTCAAGATCCCCTCACAACCCCTGACATAAGACCTCTCCTGCATTCCAACCCCAGTATAATCCCTTCTACATGACCACCTGTTAATCCCTCTAGATCTGTGTAGGGTCTCTTCAGCTCTGCATCATCATACACCCTTCATCCACCCAGGACTTAAACCCACTATCTCAGGTGGTTAGAACCACAACTAACATAATCCACTATTTTATTTTTAAGCTTCCCGCTTTATTCGCAACGTAGAAATCCATGATTTTTTTTTCTTTTTTACTTCATCAACCAGACAACGCGTGAGACTGAGGTCAGTAAGAGTGGCATACATTTTTCAATTTTCTTCTTGTCTTTTTTCCTTTGATGTGACTGGGCTTTTGCGTGAGGTTCGGGGTGGATATATCCCCCTTTGAAGGAGATAACGATGGGTTCACTATTGTACAGTCTATCCACGATCTGTACTAATGTCGCTAATGGCCTACATCACTTCAAAGTCCACAAACATTTTATTCCCCTCATAAATAATGTTAATGGTATGGTTAATGGTAAAAATAACAAACTGCCCATTGTTTTTTCATATCTATCTACACTAAAGAGAAAATCACCTATTTTACAGGTTCCTGCTGAACAATGGCCATCTTTACAGCAAATAAATGGCTATTAAAGAAAAATATTAGACATTATCGCCATTTTTATTATTTAATGATACACTATGGAAAAATAAGAGCCTCAGTTAAGTAAGGGATTACTGAATCGATAGAAGAGGCTATTATTTCGAGTCATTCTTCTGTAGAGACAACATATAATAATTCCTGAATGGATTTCTTATAATTATTGACTTTGGCACAAGATGACGGCGTCCATGTGTTCCAGCAGAAGAGACCTCACATGGCCCCGAAATATCATTGGGAAGAAGACACCGCATAAAGAATGAGTAGAGTAAATAAGAGAAATTTGGCACAAGATGACTGTCCATGTGTTCCAGCAGAAGAGACCTCACATGGCCCCGAAATATCATTGGGAAGAAGACACCGCATAAAGAATGAGTAGAGTAAATAAGAGAACTTTGGCACACGATGACTGCCCATGTGTTCCAGCAGAAGAGACCTCATATGGCCCCGTAATATCATTGGAAAGAAGACATCGCATGAAGAATGAGTAGAGTAAATAAGAGAACCTTGGCACAAGATGACTGCCCATGTGTTCCAGCAGAAGAGACCTCACATGGCCCCGTAATATCATTGGAAAGAAGACACCGCATGAAGAATGAGTAGAGTAAATAAGAGAAATTTGGCACAAGATGACTGCCCATGTGTTCCAGCAGAAGAGACCTCATATGGCTCCGAAATATCATTGGGAAGAAGACACCGCATAAAGAATGAGTAGAGTAAATAAGAGAACTTTGGCACAAGATGACTGCCCATGTGTTCCAGCAGAAGAGACCTCATATGGCCCCGTAATATCATTGGGAAGAAGACATCGCATGAAGAATGAGTAGAGTAAATAAGAGAACCTTGGCACAAGATGACTGCCCATGTGTTCCAGCAGAAGAGACCTCACATGGCCCCGTAATATCATTGGGAAGAAGACATCGCATGAAGAATGAGTAGAGTAAATAAGAGAAATTTGGCACAAGATGACTGCCCATGTGTTCCAGCAGAAGAGACCTCACATAACCCCGTAATATCATTGGAAAGAAGACATCGCATGAAGAATGAGTAGAGTAAATAAGAGAAATTTGGCACAAGATGACTGTCCATGTGTTCCAGCAGAAGAGACCTCACATGGCCCCGTAATATCATTGGAAAGAAGACATCGCATGAAGAATGAGTAGAGTAAATAAGAGAAATTTGGCACAAGATGACTGTCCATGTGTTCCAGCAGAAGAGACCTCACATGGCCCCGTAATATCATTGGGAAGAAGACATCGCATGAAGAATGAGTAGAGTAAATAAGAGAACATTGGCACACGATGACTGTCCATGTGTTCCAGCAGAAGAGACCTCACATGGCCCCGTAATATCATTGGAAAGAAGACATCGCATGAAGAATGAGTAGAGTAAATAAGAGAAATTTGGCACAAGATGACTGTCCATGTGTTCCAGCAGAAGAGACCTCACATGGCCCCGTAATATCATTGGGAAGAAGACATCGCATGAAGAATGAGTAGAGTAAATAAGAGAAATTTGGCACAAGATGACTGCCCATGTGTTCCAGCAGAAGAGACCTCACATAACCCCGTAATATCATTGGAAAGAAGACATCGCATGAAGAATGAGTAGAGTAAATAAGAGAAATTTGGCACAAGATGACTGTCCATGTGTTCCAGCAGAAGAGACCTCATATGGCCCCGTAATATCATTGGAAAGAAGACATCGCATGAAGAATGAGTAGAGTAAATAAGAGAACTTTGGCACACGATGACTGTCCATGTGTTCCAGCAGAAGAGACCTCACATGGCCCCGTAATATCATTGGGAAGAAGACATCGCATGAAGAATGAGTAGAGTAAATAAGAGAAATTTGGCACAAGATGACTGCCCATGTGTTCCAGCAGAAGAGACCTCACATAACCCCGTAATATCATTGGAAAGAAGACATCGCATGAAGAATGAGTAGAGTAAATAAGAGAAATTTGGCACAAGATGACTGTCCATGTGTTCCAGCAGAAGAGACCTCACATGGCCCCGTAATATCATTGGGAAGAAGACATCGCATGAAGAATGAGTAGAGTAAATAAGAGAAATTTGGCACAAGATGACTGTCCATGTGTTCCAGCAGAAGAGACCTCACATGGCCCCGTAATATCATTGGAAAGAAGACATCGCATGAAGAATGAGTAGAGTAAATAAGAGAAATTTGGCACAAGATGACTGTCCATGTGTTCCAGCAGAAGAGACCTCACATGGCCCCGTAATATCATTGGAAAGAAGACATCGCATGAAGAATGAGTAGAGTAAATAAGAGAAATTTGGCACAAGATGACTGTCCATGTGTTCCAGCAGAAGAGACCTCACATGGCCCCGTAATATCATTGGGAAGAAGACATCGCATGAAGAATGAGTAGAGTAAATAAGAGAAATTTGGCACAAGATGACTGTCCATGTGTTCCAGCAGAAGAGACCTCACATGGCCCCGTAATATCATTGGAAAGAAGACATCGCATGAAGAATGAGTAGAGTAAATAAGAGAAATTTGGCACAAGATGACTGTCCATGTGTTCCAGCAGAAGAGACCTCACATGGCCCCGTAATATCATTGGGAAGAAGACATCGCATGAAGAATGAGTAGAGTAAATAAGAGAAATTTGGCACAAGATGACTGTCCATGTGTTCCAGCTGAAGAGACCTCATATGGCTCCGAAATATGATTGGAAAGAAGACACCGCATGAAGAATGAGTAGAGCAAATAAGAGAAATTTGGCACAAGATGACTGTCCATGTGTTCCAGCTGAAGAGACCTCATATGGCTCCGAAATATCATTGGAAAGAAGACATCGCATGAAGAATGAGTAGAGCAAATAAGAGAAATTTGGCACAAGATGACTGTCCATGTGTTCCAGCTGAAGAGACCTCATATGGCTCCGAAATATGATTGGAAAGAAGACACCGCATGAAGAATGAGTAGAGTAAATAAGAGAAATTTGGCACAAGATGACTGCCCATGTGTTCCAGCAGAAGAGACCTCATATGGCTCCGAAATATCATTGGGAAGAAGACACCGCATAAAGAATGAGTAGAGTAAATAAGAGAACTTTGGCACAAGATGACTGTCCATGTGTTCCAGCTGAAGAGACCTCATATGGCTCCGAAATATCATTGGAAAGAAGACATCGCATGAAGAATGAGTAGAGTAAATAAGAGAAATTTGGCACAAGATGACTGTCCATGTGTTCCAGCAGAAGAGACCTCACATGGCCCCGTAATATCATTGGAAAGAAGACATCGCATGAAGAATGAGTAGAGTAAATAAGAGAAATTTGGCACAAGATGACTGTCCATGTGTTCCAGCTGAAGAGACCTCATATGGCTCCGAAATATCATTGGAAAGAAGACATCGCATGAAGAATGAGTAGAGTAAATAAGAGAAATTTGGCAGAAGATGACTGTCCATGTGTTCCAGCTGAAGAGACCTCATATGGCTCCGAAATATCATTGGAAAGAAGACATCGCATGAAGAATGAGTAGAGCAAATAAGAGAAATTTGGCACAAGATGACTGTCCATGTGTTCCAGCTGAAGAGACCTCATATGGCTCCGAAATATCATTGGAAAGAAGACATCGCATGAAGAATGAGTAGAGCAAATAAGAGAAGGCCTTGTAATTCTTTTAATTACTCTATTAGAGCGATTGGTAAAACATGAACATCCCAGAGAAATCTGAAAAATATTACAATTATCGTGTTCTGCAGGCGAAAAATCATAATTTTGAAACATTTTACCTCGCTAAAGGTGTAATTGGTTCAAATCCCAAAATAGGTAGTATCTGTCTAAAATATTATTAGTCCAAAAAATTACAGCTGAAAAAAGTCTTCCACCAGAAAAACCAGTCCATGCTGACCCAGTTTATCGAATAGAGGGGGAAGAAAAGATTTCTCTACAGGAAATGATTTATTTGGATAGTTGAAACTGGATCGGAACCCAGGTGGAGAAGTGTCGAGAATGAATGGCCAGCCAATAGAAGTTGTGCAGACTTTTAGGAAGTAGATCGCTCAATCAAACAGAACCACATTACTGAGAGTTAATAACCACCTTTTCTTCTTATATTCAGACAATAACGACTTTACAGAAATTCGTACTTTGAAGGACTATTCTGTAACTCTAGCAACAATTACTTAGTTCGAAGAGTATAATTATAAAATAGATTTTAAAAAAAGTCAATGGTGAATCACCGTCTATGTACTTCCCCAGCACGAGTTATTCAATTAAGTTTTTGCTCTCCCTCCAAACCCTATCGACCGTTTGAGCTAAAACTCAATATTTGACTCACATAATGACTTCCGAATCCTCACACTAAATTGTGTTGCCTTTCCTCCCTTCCTTGGCTGATTGCACTGGAAATAAATAGATGTCGTCCATCTCAGTTTCTGGATACATCTTTATGCAGATACATATATTCTTTTGGAAGTTATCTTGTTCACAAACACACTCAGCAATTTTTCGCTTTCTTAATAATACTTAATAACCTCTAATCTCTATATAATCTGATGACAAAATGATAGGTTTCGTATCTCCATTGACTTGCTTCATTTTTACCATCACTGCTCAGCTCCCTTTCGATTAAGAGTGAAGATATATCCACCGGAAAGAAATAAGCTTCCCAACGGTGAAAGAATTATCCAAATCGGTCAAGTAGTTTTTAAGATAACCTCAAGTACATGATCTCTTTATACATGTATTAATATAAATAGACTACACAAGTAAATGCACCAAGTACCTGATTCGTTAGGGACATATATTCTAGCGATCCCATGGTGCACCTCATCTTAAGAAAACTGGAATCTCTACATAACCTAGGAAAAGACATCCCAGGGCATGTAGGAATCCAGGGTAACGAGCTGGCGGACCGAGCCGCCAAGGAAGCTACAACTGCCGTGCTAACAGAGGCCATACCAGTCCGTCCTGCAGACATCAAGCAGACACTCAAATTGGCCATCAAACATAAATGGCAAAAGCAATGGGAGGATCTCTTTCCCGAAAAGAAAGAATGGTCCTGTCGAGGCTAAGAATCGGACACACTTGGCTCACTTATGTTCACATTTTGTTGCGGAGACGCCCACCGAGATGTCCACTATGCAAGGAAGAACTTACTGTCTTCCACATACTACAATCCTTTGAAGCTCTCAAACCCTACCGAGAAAGAGATGGATTGCCTCACGATTCTCGGGCAGTGGTGACAGATAGTTCGGCCTACACATCCCAGCTGCTGCAATTCTTGCGAAACACCGGACTGTATCATCAACAAATTACGTCACCCACATTACGTCACATTATCTACTATAATAATAGTTGTTCTGGTGCTAATGGCCTCTGCAGTCGATGCGCCTAATAAAAATTTAAAAAAAATATAGATGAAACGTATAGATTAAGATCTTCAAATATTATAACTAATAAATTAAATATATTAAGACATAATTCATCTATTAGTAAACAAGTTTCTAGTTGACTGACTGCACAAACTACACCACATTAAGAGACAAATACAAACTACCGACTGACATGAAAGAACCACTCCAAACACCCCACGACGAATACAAGGGACTCATTCACTTCCTTAAAGATGCAAAACAGTCGTCGCTGATGACCCTGAAGTCCGTGCGACAATAAATAAAATAAATTAAAAAAAAAAAGTTTCCAATAAAAAATTCAATACAACGACAGTTATAAGAGTTTCTGTGTTAAGCCTCATCCCTAATCCTCCCTTCCCTTTGGTCGATTCCGCTGAAAATCAATAGGTGTCGTCGTTAGAGGGTTCCGGATTCACATATAAAAATTCGTGTTGATTCATCCTGTTTAGAGATACAAAGACAGACAGACATTTTTTTTTCTTAGATATTTGGGTTCTAGAGGTCGGAAAATATGAAATTTCGTTGAAAACTCTGCATCGAATAAAAATTCGATATATACAAACCTACATTAAGAAAATTCAAAGTTGTGTATCCTCGTTCATCAAGTATCATCATAAACATATTCTGTAATGAATCAGAGAATCATTAGTATAACCTCGACCGCCTGCCGCCTTGAGCGAATCAGGACTCGCATTTATCGCATGAACTTTATAGAAAACAAACAAATTTGTAGACAAGATAGGAAGCTGAGATTGGAAAACAAATTTTTATAAGAGTTATATTGAGTTTGTTTGGTGTTGTAGGAGGCGAGAAGGAAAAACGAAAGTTCACCCACCATCTAAAAACTTTTATTAGAGGGAAATGTTGGGAAATCCAGGCTCGGAGGTGGTTTCCATTATACATTCTAGACACGTAGTATGAAACGGGAGTGTCTCCAGCTTCGGGCGAGCCTAGATAAGGCAAGCCAAGGCCGCCTTGTGTGCATCTGGTCTCAGAGCAAAGTGACCACTTCACATGCACATCCACTACTGCAGTCCACTGCAATCCTCAATATAGGCAATTGGAAATCCAATTTAGCGGTGTGAATTTGAAAGTAGCGAGGCGCCTCTAGATCACAACTGCCGCCAAGGGTATATATTATATTTTTTCAAATTTGTATTATTATTATATTGGTAGTAATCGAAAATTGTTTTTGCCATGTAGAAACAGCAGATTGAAAACGTATTCCGATTTTATTATTTCGCGCTAGCCAGCTTTCGAGGTTTCCCTCATATCAGGCTGTTTGATAAAATATATTATTAAAACATACAATTTGAAAGGAGAATTGAATAAACAAATAAAATGTCGTCGGATCAACCGTCAATATAGGAAGATACATTGCCGTGATTCACCGACGACTTTGTTTGTATATTTTTAATTTATTAACCCCCGACGCAAAAGGAGGGGTGTTATTTATTTTTTAATTAATCTTTTTAAATCGGTTTGTTTAGAAAAATGTTTTATGAGACATCCTAATAATGGAATCATGAGTTATATTTATTCCTGGAACATCTAATAGCTCTCGTAACTTCTATTCGGTGAGGTGGGAGCTGCACAGTGAGCGGTGCAGTCTGTTGGTGCCGCACGGCACATCGTTTAGTGATGTTAATATTGTGCATAAGCTATCTAACATCAAGTGTAACCAGTCCTTCCAATCCAAAGTCCTAAGAACAATTGTCCATGCTCCCTTCTATATTTCCAATCTTATCCTCCATAATGACTTGGAAATTCCTTTTGTTACTGACCTCATCAGGTCCCATTTCTCCAAATTCCAGTTTAACCTTTCTCCCCATAACAATAGAGTTGCTCGACTCTGGTCATCTCATTCCCATCCAGATAATCCTCCCCCCCCCCCCCCCCCCCCCCCCCAACTGAGGCGGCGATGGCCGAGAGACCTGCTACTGTTGGTAATTATTTAGCAAAAATATTTAGGGGGTGCGTTGGTGACCAGCTTCTTCCCTCATGTAATCCTGTCACCTTCAGGTCTACTTTTCTTCTTGGTTTGCCTCCACTGGTGGACACTGCACTGACATACACTCTATTAATTTTGAGGGATGAGGATGACATAAAACCGGGGGTGTTTCGAGGGGTCTTGTGTTGGAGGCCTTCTTATGTTATTTTATTTCATCTTTATTATTATTGTTTATTTTTACTATTATTAAAATTTGTTTTTTGTTTTGTTTACTATTTTTATTATATTTTTTTAATTCATTGTTTTGTACAGAGATCATTATGCTATCGTTGTATATACTTTTTTTATTTATTTATTTTAAGTAAAATCGTCAAATTTATTTATGGTCATATAACTGATTTTAAATATTCAAAATAAAAGAATTTAAAAAATATATATTTATTGTGCGCGGTTGCAAATAATTGTGTATTGAATTTGTGGTTTTAATTAATATTTGGTGGGGCTGTTTGTACATGACAGGTATGAACATGACTAATTTTCTAAATGACTGGTCTCTGGGTTGACCGTACTTACCGAACGAATTAACAGGCCGAACATAATCAACAATGGTAACGTTCGGTAAACAGTGAACAGGTCAAGAGAAATGAACCAGAAAATAGACTGGGCAACGATTCATTGGCAGTTAACTGTTATTTTATTCATGTTTAACATGTAAAATCCAGTTGTTTTTTTTCAATGAGTTGAAGTTCATACTGAAATTTAAACAATGAACTTGAACAATTCTAAGGGTAAAAAACTCGTCGGTGAATCAGCGTCTTCGTACTTCCCCAACACGAATTAATCCATTACTAATTTTGTGAAGATACATTCATTCTATCGGCAGTTATTAAGATATTTGAGTGGAGTACTCTTATCCCCCCTCCCATTCTGTTGATTTTGCTGAAAATTGATAGGTGTCGTCCTATTAGTGCTTTAATTTTACATATGAAATTTCGTATCAATACATTCATTAAAACGGCAGTTAATAAAGTGTTAACCCTCTCTCCTAATTCTCCACAATCACTGATAGACAGAATGTTTATTTCAAACTTTTTATCAGAAGGTATATATGAAATTCCCTTGCTGATAATCGCAGAATTTTCTTATACCAACCACATTTTTACAAATTTCAAAAGACTTGTGTTCACAGAAAAACAAGATTTTTTTTTTTTAATTTTTGGAATCAGTGGTCACTTCACCAATGAATTTTTGACAGAATAAATATTTGCTCAGTTACACAAAGTATTGGCGATTTTCCTGTGTATTCTATGTGTTCTATTCTGATAGAATGATTGTATGGATAAGAAATTATTTATTCGTAACCAGATAAGGACGTCACCTGTTGATATTCACTCAAAACGGGGAAAGAGAAGGGGGAGGGGAGGGGGGGGGGGGCAGGGGTAAGGGTAAACATAACACAAAATTTATATTAACTACCGATGTACCAATGAACACGACATTCAGTATGTAAATTTGAAACCCCATGTGGACAACATCTATTAATTTTCAGCGAAATCGACCGAAAAGAAGTAGCACTACAGTAGGACAATCGATGGTCTCCATGGGATGTTATAAAAGAAATTATGACTGGTCAAACACAAATAAAAGAGATATATCAATGTAATTTTTTTTTTTTTTTTTTTTTTTTTAACTTCGCAATAAAAGAATCAGAACAAAAAGGGAAATATCTAGGCATTGAGTTTAGGGTAGGCGGGGAAGAGAAGTTGGGATGGAGGGTCCCCAGAGTGGGATTAGAAGTTGAGGGAGTCGAGAACTGCAGGATATGTGAGGGTAGCAGAGCAAGTTTGGGACACCCTCGGGTCAGACACCGGGGATTAACTTCTTTGTGTCTAGTATATGGCTGCATCTAAAGGGAAGCCCCAGAGTAAACTAACGAGACTTTGCAGAAAACGTTACATTACATAAAGTCAATTTTGAGGCTTCACTTTTTATGGTGAACCATTCCCATGTTCATGGGTTACGCATAAATATTCGAATTATAAGGGAATAAAGATACATTACTTTGGGACGATACAAGATCAAACTCGTCTAGATCTTTAAATTTTATACAGTAGAACCTCTTTAAGTCGAACCTCGATAAGTCGAAAACCTCCAAAACTCGAAAAAAAGTTTCGTTGCTTTCCCTTCAAGCCCCAAAACCTCCATTACTCGAAATCTCAACCCTCTATTAGTCGAAATAATCAGTGAGTTCCTACAAGCCATTTTGGTACTTATTTTCCCTCTATAACTCGAAAAAATAAATTGGTCCTCTGTATCTCGAACATAGCAATGTTTTATTTTACAACCTTTACAACTCGATTATTTGAAACTTATTACCTCTATAGCTCGAAGAAAAATAAGTTACCGACTTGAAGAATTTTCCGACAATGTACACCATTGTTTCTTATAAAACAATTTAGGAGTATACAATAAATAGGATTACCAATTCTAAGAAATGATAAGGGATATTATTATTGATTTCATTTGAACTTTAGCGAAGCAAGTCATTTGTTGTCCATTGAAAAATTGTCAGAAGTAGTAGAATTTTCTGCTCTTTATACATTAGACAATGCTATATATAGAAAACAACCGAATTATCTAAAGCAAAAAAAAAATTACTGACTTTTTTTAATACCTACATATATGTACTACGTATTTTTTATTTTAAGGATGTTTTGAAATAATGTTGATTTATAATAAATATAAATATGTTTGTTACCTCTGTAACTTGAATTTTTATTTATTTCACCTCTCTAACTCAAAATTAGTTAGGATAAATCTTAACCTCTACAAGTCGAATCAAAATCCGCCTGTCGAAATCCTCCATAAGTCGAAAACTCTGTAACTCGATTTTTTTGGCGTCTCCCTTGATGTTCGACTTATAGAGGTTCTACTGTATATACAAAAAGAGCTATAAGACCACAATTGAAGAGCAGAAAATTTTCTATCGAGGAAGAATACTTTTGAGTTTCTACGAGTTTCCGACCTGTAATACTGACCACAATGACCAAAACGTCAAACGTCTGTGATAATTACAGCTGATAGCAATTTTGATGTCACTGCAACAAGAAGTCCGATGGTAATATGTTTACATTTAAGTTTTAAATTCTAAAGGGGAAGGGCGAGAGAGAGAGAGAAAGAGTGTGATCTGAAAAAAAGTAGTTGGTTTAAGAAACTCTTGTAATGGCCACATCACATATTTTCTTTATTTAATGAGCATCTTAAGGGGGCTCCACACGCAACGGAAAATCCGAAGGCATGCCTCAAGGCGCCGGGCCTTGAGGCGAACCTCTATGTGTGGAGGGAGAATTCTGTTGAGGTATTCCTGCGGATCTTACGTCTGGAGGCCGGAAATTTCAATACAAAATCTCATTCGTTTTGCCTCAAGGCCTCTCGTCTCAAGGCCGACCGTGTGGAGGGGTGGGAGGTAAGCCTCGAGGCGATTCAGTTGTACTCTAGTTGTGTTAGAAGAGGCCGTGTTTGATTAAATCCAGTTTTCACGTAAAATCATGGCCCGTGATAACATTCTGCCGTTGGTTCCAAAATCACATAGAATAAACTGATAATTTGCATCAACTATTGCCATTAAAACCAAACTGTGTTGGCCTTTATAGTTATAATACCGAGAGACGCTTCCATTCGGAGGAATTATGTTCACGTGTTTTCCATCAATACTTCCAAGGCAATGCGGAAAATTCCATTTATCCTCAAAGCCTTTCGCTATATTTTTCCAGTCCTCATAGGTTTTTGGAAACTGAAAACTGAATTAATAAAATAATAACATGAGAAAATTGTAATAATTATAATTATTATTAATATTTCATTAATTATAATTAATAACTAGTAACGTAATATCATTTTAATTTCTAGGAAACGATTCAACTGAAGGGATTACGGTATCCCACTTTGTATCCACATTCCGACCTGAAGATGGTCAATAATTAGTACCTAGGAGTTGTATACATTTCTATACTTATACTTTAATTAAAAATAAAATAATGTTTGAATAATAAATGAGCTTAACTTACCTTCATATAATCGTCTCGAAGAACTTTGTAAATAGCTTTACAAGTTTCTGGTACAATCAAACTGAGAGCCTGTGGTGATATCGCAGTAGAAAATTTCAAATCTTCGTAGCATCTTCCAGTAGCCAGAAATCGTAATGTGGCACTCAATCTTTCATGAGGTGTAATTGCGGTCATCATTATGGTCAGATATGGGCGTATTTTTATTCGTTAATACGAATACGAATATTATTCACAGAACCTTATTTGTGAATACGAATATGAATTTTATTCAGAGGACCCCCATCTGCGAATACGAATACAAATACATTCGTATACGCATTTTCGAATACGAATACAATTGTATTTTCAGGTACGAGCACATATGAATACGAATATATTCGTATTCACAGTCAAAAAATATGAATACACTCGTATTCACACCCAAAAAATGTGAATACACTGATATTCACAGTCAAAAAATATGAATACACTCGTATTCACACTCAAAAAATGTGAATACACCGATATACTGGAGTGCCTTAAGGCTGGCCTTCGGATATTCCGTAGTGTGTGGAGACCCCCCACTATTTGGGTTCGCCTCAAGGCCCGGCGCCTTGAGGCATGCCTTCGGATTTTCCGTTGCGTGTGGAGTAATGAGGTAACCTGAAGGCTTCATCACATAAATGTGCCTCATAGTTTCGGACGCGTGAATTTCATTTACAAAAATAGACAATGGTCACCGGGTTTCTTTTTTTTATATTGACAGTTTTTTATTAAAAAGGCATTGCATTAGTTTTTTTTTATAATGAAGGCATTTCAAACATCATGGCTTATATTTAATATTAAATATAAAAAAAACCGTCACAAGAAATAAACTTATAATAATAATAAATTTATTTCCGTTAGACCAATACATGGTAATAGGATACGTCAAAAGAATTTACACATTAAGATATAGATTTATAACTACTTGAGTCTAACACATCTATGATTAGTAGTAATAACAAAACTAACCATTAAAAAAAGTAAAATGAAATTAATAAAAACTGAAAAAATAAAAAATATATGAGTATATAAACAAATTAATACAAGATACGTTCATAATAAGTGGAGACATTTTTCAATTTAATAAAAATTAAGATAACTATTTTTCAAAAAAACTCTTCAGAAGTGTCTTTATCCCAACGATGTTTCGAGACGTTCTTACGTCCCATCATCAGGTCCCAATGTGCGATATAGAAGAAAAAAACAATGTAACTATAACAATATATGAAAAAAAATGTATAAAGGGGGAGCAGCTTGAAGAGCTTAGGGGGAGGGGCTTGGCATTATAAACATTTGAGCTCAAACTACAAGTCTTTAGCTGCAATAGAGGCCGAGATCCCTACACAGGCTCTGATGAAATCTGGAGATCTTGGAGACGGCATACCCGATTTCCATCAAACATGGCTAAGAACCATCTCGCAAATTGAAACTAAAAAACCGCTTTGAAGTCGATTCAGCCGTCTTGGAGTTACGATGCCATAGACAGACTCACACATATACAAACACAGACAAAGGCTTCAAACTTATAACACTCTTCTTTTGCGTTGGGGGTTAAAAAAAAATATATATATATCCCCTTCTACTACCCCGTCTCAAATTCATTTCATTCTTGCATTACTGCATATAAGAATGTCAATCTCAGAATTACTGAAAAACGCTAACAAAGAGAGCCAAGAGATGATGTATAACTATACGGATTACTAGGGAAACTAGAGGGCGCCGGTAGCTCAGTGGTATGCGTGCTTGTCTTCTCAGCTCAAGGTCGTGGGTTCGAAACCCGACCGAGACCCTTAGTTTATTTTATCTGGGAGGTAAAATAAACTTAAGCACGCCGTCCTTCGGATGGGACGTTAAGCGATGGTCCCGAGCCTGTACGATGTCAGGTACTCGTTAAAGTAGAGTCGGCTCATGTCTACCAGAGTGACGAAAGAGCGCTCCGGTAGTAGGCGATATGACCTAGTAGTTAAAGCCCGGGCATGAGTCATAAAACCAAAACCTAACCTACTAGGGATACTGACTGGATTGGGTAAGAGATTTATTATACTAACTACTTTAAGTACACCAAGTAGTTTGGTATAATAAAGTTCTGTTTTATTCTAAACATTGGTTTATAGTGCTCGATATCTTAAGCCACCAACAAAATCTTACGAAATACCGAGTAATAGCATATTTTCACTTAAGCAGTCTTTGTGGCACTTCCTTATAACGAAACTCCATTTAACTCAGCAGCTGAAAGCAAATATCGCATTTCCGGGAGTACTCGAAGGACTCTCTATCAACATCATTCCCAGTAAGATGAGCGTCAGGCTAAGTTCCATGAGAAGGATTTGTTGTACGAGTTGAACTTAAGTAAAGAAGAGTAAGGGTGTAAAATGGGGAAGAGGGAGATAGGACCAGGAAAGAAATCTTTGATCTTCACAGGATTTAGACTCGCTTTGCTTCGGGTGCACACATTCCAACCACTTGTGTTATGGATGCCTCATTGTTTGACAAAACATGAGAATGAGATGTAAGTAGTACTTTCAACTTGGCCCTAAGTCATTGAAATCATTGTGTCTTCTGTTAAGAAGCCTTGAGGCACCTTCAACATCCTTCCGTAGTTAGTCACAATCGGCTATAATACTGGTACAATAGAGGAGGATCGTCAGGATTTCCGTAGTGCTGAGGGGACCAGGGTTGAATAATTACTTTCTTGTGGACAAAGCCGGGGGAGGGGGGGCTTGCTAAGGAGGCCCCCCCACAATGCCCAACTTTGTCCTTATCATAACAGTACAACTATTAAACAGAAATCAGTCATCCCCGCTGTTCACCAGTCTTCACCACATTGTACACCGCCTCCTTTGTCGTCTAGCCCTTTCAACAGATGTTCAACATCTTGACATTTCCACTTACTCAGTCCCACCTTCCGACAGACTAATAGAGTGAAGAACGGTTTTCACTATATAGATATAAATTCTATACTTATAGTGGGCAAAATGGTGGCAACGGTAGAAGCGAAATAGAAAGTGGAAGACCATTGAGAATGTTGATAGAAGATGTGGAGGAAGGAATGTTGGCGAGCTTGTAGAGGCTTGTAGACCATTGAGAACGTGGATGGAAGAGGTGGAGGAAGGACATTGTGGCGAAAGTGAAAAATGATATCTAAAGGTCGAAAAAAGGATTGAGGGGCTTCGTTTAGAAATTAGAGGGTATTTAAAAAATAGAGAGACCAAACAAGACTTTATGTGGAAATCAAATATCTCTAAAATAGAGCGACTTTACAAGATTTATGTGGAAATCAAATAGCTTTAAAATAGAGCGACCATACAAGACTTTATGTGGAAATCAAATAGCTCTAAAATAGAGCGACCATACAAGACTTTATGTGGAAATCAAATAGCTCTAAAATAGAGCGACCATACAAGACTTTATGTGGAAATCAAATAGCTCTAAAATAGAGCGACCATACAAGACTTTATGTGGAAATCAAATCAGTTGATGTGAAGAAAAAATTAAAGATTCTAATCTAGATGAAGTAGAAAGAAAAGTGATACATCGTCAAATATTCAGAATGCAGAAGAAGGATAGTATCTGAAAATAGGTGCTGGTGGAAGGATACAAGACGATCCTGTGTTTGGAGATGTCGATAAAGGAAGATAGGAGTTACCCGGTTTATGCGGGCCACTGTCAACTCCCCTATCCTGGAGAACGATAAATTCTCTCCCTGGTAAACTTTCTCCAGACCGAAATAGATACCTTTGTATAGTGAATTTACCTTGCATCAGTTTTAGAACCATTGAGCATTCACATGAGGAATTCGATAGAAATAAGTAATGCGAAATGCATTATTGAATTAGTCTTGTTTTTCTGCTGTAAATTCGGTAATTTAAATAAAAATATGGCATAGTTTCATACTTTATTGAAATTGAAAAAAAAAACTAGTGATAAGGTCATATCAGAACTTTCTTTTAGCAACCACGTTTTTACAGATCACTCACTTCACACGCGAGCTCAAGATCGAGGGTTCGAAACCCGGCCGAGGCCCTTAGTTCATTTTATCTGGGAGGTAAAAACCACCTAATACGCCCTTCCGATAGGATGTTAAGTGATGATCAAGAGCCTATGCGATGTAAGGTACTCGTTTAAGACCCCCTGCCGTAGGTGAATAAAAATTTAGGACTCCCATAGTATAATCGGACTCATATCCACCAGAGTGACAAAAAAGCGCTCTGGTAGTAGGCGATATGACGTACTTAAATTCCGGGCATTAGTCATAATAACTAACTAACCCATGTAGCCATGTTTTGAGGAGACTATGGTAACCTTATGACTCTCGTTAACTTCAGGGACAGTCTGAGAACCGACTTACTATTAATGAGAACGGAAGAAGAGTTTTTTGAACAGAATAAGAAGGCTCAGGGTTTTACATAATGGAATATAGAATAGTCTTCATTGCCGGTTACCAAACGAATAAACAACAAGGGCTGTCAGAGGTCGATCATAGTTGTCTTGTTGGGCTCCAAGTACAACCAGAACATTTTCAGGTAAATCATATCGGCGACTACCAGTGCGCCCTCTCGTCACCTGACTCTACTAAGGGAGTGTTAACTTTTGCCTACCTCAAATTTGTATTCACATAGGCTAGGGGTCTTTAACGAGTATCTGACATCGTACAGACTGCGAACCATCGCTTATCGTCCTATCCGAAGAACGTCATATGAGTTTACATTATAATAAGCTAATTTTATGTATTAAATTGCATGATGCAGTGTTTTAGGGAAAATAAATAATATTATTTATTAAGAACCAATCGAATGCAATCACTCCTTGCAGTAAAAAAATTGCAGGAAAATGCAACCACAAACTGTACTGCACAGCGCTTCGACTAATTACACAGACCCCTTGAAGGAGTAAGCTTTAGGATTTGGTCAAGATACTTGTTGTTATGAGATGGCAGAGAAAAACTATTTAAATGCTTCAGTACGGAGTAGAATCAATATTAGTGGCTGGTTCAAAAAACCAGCCTAAACTGCAAAGATGCTCCAGATAATGGCTTCTGTGAGATATGACATGACCTCTATCCACTATCTTCTCATATTTCTTTTTTCATCTTTGACCTTTATGGAAAATTGGAAATTACGGTTTTTAAAGGTCAAAGATCAACTTGCGAATCGCCATCAAAGTACTTTCCTAGCATGAATTAATCAATTAAGTTTCCGTTTAGAATCAGAAGGGGTGCACAACTTAAAAACTCCAATAACTACCAATGTAATGAATGTATCGACATAAAATTTTGGAATTAAAATTCTGGGGGTATTGAGGGTCAGTCAATTTGACTGACCCTCAATACCCCCAGAATTTTGAATTCTACAGTCGCTAGCAAACATCTACATTAAAATTTTGGATTTGAAAGTCAGTATGTATGTAAGTCAAGTATTGATTCTTAGCCCAATTGATCCATTGGTTTTAAAGAGAGAGAGAAAAGTTTCTATTAGGTACGTAACTGGTTGTTTTAACCAACTGATCGATAATTGAAAGAAAAATCCAATTTTCCAAGATAAGCTTCAAAATTAATTTTGAAAATTTTCTAATTCCCCCCTGGTCCTATGTAAATGAAACAATGGAGAGATACATATTGGTTGAGAATTAGCAAAACATGGAGGATCTACCTGAAATATAGTGTAACCGGATATGTTCCTAAATATATCTTTAGAGGTACTTTGCACTCTACCTTCACAAGGATACACAATACACCTGATATGGGGCGGAGTGGATAGCACTTCTGTCTACCAACCGAGAGTTCGAATGACAGAGTCACATCCGTGTAAATGTAAGTTTAAATTAGATATTTCTTTCAACTGTCGATCAGTAAGTAGAAAAATTTTGGAGAAAAAAAAGGATTAATTTTTATAAATCGTCAGTTTACAAAAAAAAATTAAAATAGTTATGTACCTATCTATTTTACAGTCTATCTTTGAGCTGCCGAAAAAACTCAAAAAATATGAATAAAAATTGTAAATAAGAGACAGATATGCAAAAATATGTATTTTTAGCGATATATGCAAACATATGGAAAATAAAAGTAGCTTAAATTGATTCTATATGGGACAAAACGTAAAGATAATGTTTAAACAGGATGCTGAAGTTAATAGAAAAAATATGTGTATGTCAATGCATATAAATCACAGCCCTAACAATAACTGTCGAAGTATAGAATGTATCGACTCGTAATTTAGAATGAGGAGGATTCACAAGGTAATATTCAATCAAATGGATGAATTGATTCTACAGGGAGACCAACAACTTGATTAATTCGCGCTAGGGAAGCCAATGTTGGCGATTCACCGACGTGTTCATACCTTCCCCTATACATCGTGTAGCTGAGGAAGTAAAAAGGGATAATATTTCCCTCTTAGTAAAGCCCCCCCCCCCCCCCCCCCCCCCCCCCCCCCCCCCCCCCCCCCCCTATCAGGGTTCCCCCTCGGTCTCCTTCCTTCCGCTCATGCTTCTTGTCTTCTTTTTGTTTTCCCATTGTGCCTGTACACGTGCCTGTACCGCCTTAATTGCCTGTAAAGGCTATATCCCCTGGTTAGGTTGGAAATTCTTTGTTTAGACATTGCAGTTTTGCAGAAACTCTCCAAAAGAACCATTTCTCTTCATCTGCTCCTATTATTATTTCATGAGGAATACTAGCAAATGATATTGATGAACTTACAATTTCCTTCTGGTGGCGGAGCTGCAACACTCATCCTGTTGATCTCCCTCGGTGATTCCTATTTCAGCTCCTGGCTGCCACACATCCTTTCTTCCTCTCCTAGAATCCCTTTCCAATGCTCCATATTAGTATGTCTGGAAGTGACTGTACAGGCAAGAAAACTACTATTTCTCCATTTCCATATCATAATGATAGATTAGAGATGTTTTCGCCAGAGATCTTGTGGAAGTTCATTGTAAATACTACTGAATAAAAACGTTTAGAACAAGTCAAAAATTCCACTATATTTATATAAAAGGCACAATATATTTCGCTGGTTAGAGCATTGTCAAGTGTACAGGATACAGACTAATGACGTGGTATTATTTTGAAAACAGTCAAGATATAGGGGATATAGGGGGGGAGGGGGGGAGGGGTAGGAGAGGAAGAGTGAGGGAGGGGACAGAACAGGAGAAGGGGGGGGGGGGGGGGGGGGGACTGCCATGCAATATCACAATTTAATCACAAAAATAATTAAATAATATATCTTAATATTAACCTATTACCTATATCACAATTAAAACTAAAAATACACATACATCTACTGGATCAACTTAAATTGAAATAAAAACATATTTCACCCCCGTAACATTCTCAACGAACCAACTGATTTAAATCATTCCCCCCCTTCTCAATTTGAACTTCCAAGATAGACTTGTCTAACTATTTTTATGTTCTGTTCACAATTAATAATCTAATGTTACAGGGGTGCAATATGTTTTTATTTCAATTTAAGTTGATCCAGTAGGTGTATGTGTCTTTTTAGTTTTAATTGTGGATATATTATTTAATTATTTTTCTGATTAAATTGTGATATTGTATGGCAGTCCCCCCCCCTACCTGTTCTGTCCCCTCCCTCACACTTCCCCTCCTACCCCTACCCCCCCTCCTCCCAATCTCTATCTTGACTGTTTTCAAAATAATACCACCAGTCATAAATCTGTATCCTGTACACTTGACAATGCTCTAACCAGCGAAATATATTGTGCCTTTTATATAAATATATCGTGGAATGTTTGACTCGATCTAAGTGTTTTATTCAATAGTATTCATAATGAGGGACTCTCTAGAGCTTCAGACTCTTCCTGGAAATGTCGCCACGCGGCTCTTTCCTCGACCAATCAAGTACTAGGCCACTGCTAAACCGCCCTTCGTACACTATTTACAGCTGGATTCCTCGGGATAAGATCTTGTCGATTCTTCTAACGCATCCAGAAGTCTGCCAACTCTAATGCGATACTTTACTCGATATAAAGTGCGCACAAATCTTGGTTGTTTTGGATGCCTTTTACCTTTTCCTGGGTGTGGTTGTAGATCCTGCGGAGTACTCTTCTCTCGAAGATATCGAGAACGTCTTTCCTCTTCCAAGGTCAGTGCCCATACATCAGCATTGGCATCACAAGAGTCTTGTACCGCAGTACCTTCGTCTCCCTGGCGAGTAGCCAAGACTTTCACCGTGCCTGAAGGTCATAGTAATTCACTAACTAATAAATCCGATCTATAAGGATCCCACATGAGAAGTTATACGATAATCCTATGATCCATTAAAGAGCGAGTACCAGCTTTTATTTTTCGATTCCCCCACCGTTCAATATTTCTTAAAATATATCATCATATATTAATATACGGAGTGGTGAAAATAAATAAATAAAAATGGTACAGAATAAATTAAAACTTGCTCACCCCACCAGTATAATGTGGTGTCTAAAGAAACACTGGCTAATAGCTCAAAAGGGAGGGGACGAGGTTTATTTGCTCAATCCATATACTCGTACATGCAAATAAATATTATATATCTATAATTTATATCATATATTATGGAATAATAATAATAAATTAAATATAGGATAGGACGGGTTCTATAGTCGAGTTGTCATCTCCTAGCATCTCATGTCTTTTTCGTAAACCCATGGCCATTAGTATTTCCTTATATCCAGGCCACTCCTCCAGGATGTGGCTTACTGTGAGAGGCCAGGCCCCACAGCCTGTTGGCCAACCCCCGGGGCTGTCACCCTGATGTAATACAATTAAAATAAATTCAAACCACAACCAAATAAATTTTTGGCATAAAAAAATAAATTTAAAAAATCCCAGAATTAGATAAATTAATTTTTTATCGTCTGTAAATTAAAAATAATTTAAACAAACATCTACCTTGATCTTTTTGATCTTTTGGATATGTGCAACACTTCACTTAGGATTTTGAACACGCTATGAGAAGAAATAATGTATTCAGTGGCACACTATAATATAGCAGTATTACATACCATTGAATTAGTGTAACACTGAAAATAACAGAATTTTCTCTGATGAAACAAGGTAAATATAATTGACAATATTAATAATGTTGACTTCCAGATGTAATTATGGGAAACACAAGTGGGTGGAGACCGGCTCCAGGAGAGTGTCCCTGGTAATAGTGTTAGGAGGGTACGGTAGGCCCTTGACTAATCAAATAAACCAGACCTGGCTAATTGAAGCCGAATTGCAGCCAAGGGTTGAGGTCTCAAAGGCAAATTTTCAGGCTCGTGTCTGCCGGGAGCCTTGACCATACTTGACCATATGTTAATAAAGTCATCAGATAATTACTGATACGTTTATATTCAACTTATAAGTTCAGAAACGCTGACATATTGATAAAACATAAATAAATAAAACAAACATTTGTGTATTTTCCCGCCTATACGAAGTATAAGGGAAGTTATGTAATCTGTCAAAAATTGGAAGCAGTTTTCAACGGAATTTCATGTTTTCCGACTTCTAGATTACAAATATGAAAAAAACGTCTGTCTGCCTGTGAACACTATAAGTTCCGATAGAATAATGATTCGTATCGACACGAAATTTTATTCATGAATCTAGAACCCTCTAACGACGACACCTATTGTTTTTAAGCCAAATTGATTAAAGGAAAGGGGGGATTAGGGGGAGGTTTAACATAAAAAAATGTGTGACCAAGAAACTATAAGGACAACACTTATTAATTTACAGCGGATTCGGCAGACGAGAAAGAGGGATGTAATGAATATATCTACATGAAATTTCATATTTGAAGTCAAAACCCAATTAGGACGTAACCTTTCAAATTTCATCGATATCGACCAAAGGAAAAGGGGGTTCAGGAGAGGGGGCTCAACTCAAAACCCTAATAACTGTCGGTGTAATGAGTCGACTCAAAATTTAGTATGAGGATTTAGGAGCCCCTACGTAAGTCAACTATCGAATATCAGCGCTAACGGTCACGCTGGTTTTGGACGGGGAGCGAAAAATGTATTTATTAATTCGTTCTGGGGAAGTACATTGCCGGTGATTCACCGACTAATTTATTTCTTAGTATATTTATAACTAAACCTGACGTTGGTGTCTTGTCAAAACCGGTAGATTTTAAATACATTTCTTGTGAAATAGACAATATTGAGAAATAAATTGGATAACAATAGTATAACCAAAATTTTTATTAAATTCTAACAAGATAAACTAATTTTTATGTGATATGAGGGAAATATTTTTATTTATTAAGTCTTTATTTATTTATAAACAAAATTCACTTGTACAAATATTTCATGTCCAACTCTCTTACTTCCTTAACTATGCGGAGTATAGGGGAAGTTGTGTAATAGATTAGAAATTCAACGGATTATCATGTTACCCCACCTCCTGGATTCCAAATATAAATTTTAAGGGGGAATAATGGGATTACTTAATTAGAGAATGTATCCACAAGAAATTTTATATTCAAATTCAGGATATTAATTTTCGAATGTAACACGAAATTTCATGAGGGCGCCGGTAGCTCAGTGGTATGCGTGCTTGACGTCTGAGCTCAAGAAGGTGGGTTCGTAGCCCGACCACACCCTTATTTTATTTTATCTGGGAGGTAAAATAAACTTAAGCACGTCGTCCTTCGGATGGGACATTAAGCGATGGCCCCGAGCCTGTACGATGTCAGGTACTCGTTAAAGACCCCTAGGTGAATAAAAATTTTGGGGTAGGCAAAATTTAGGACTCCCACAGTAGAGTCGGGCTCATATGTCCACCAGAGTGACGAAAGAGCGCTCTGGTAGTAGGCGATATGACCTCGTAGTTAAAGCCCGGGCATGAGTCATAAAAACCAACCAACGAAATTTCATATGTAATTCAAAGTCCTCTAAAGACGACACCTATTAATTTTCAGCGGAACAAGCCGAAGAGAGGGGGGAATCAGAGAGGAGACAACTCAAAAATCCCAATAACTGCTGATGTAATAAATGTACCGACATGAAATTTCTAAATAATTTTAATTAATTTTCTGCCAAATCGGTCCAAGGGATGGGGAGGGGACCAGAGAAGAAGGACACAACTCAATTAGCCTAATAACTGCCGACATAATGAATGTATCGACACAAAATTTAGTATGAGGATTTAGGAGCCACAACGTAGATATGTTAAATATTGAGTTTTAGTTCAAACGGTCGACTGGCTTTGGAGGAAGAGCGAAAACGTAATTGATTAACTGAAAAGAGTAGTTGGTCAGCTACTTCGTATAACGTTCAAATAAAATAGATATGCAGTAGAATCTCCCTTATCCGGCGTTCTGTTAACCGGCGCGCTCCCTTATCCGGCGCTCGGAAAATAATATCAAATTTGTTAAACTAAAATTAACATTCAATTATTAGATTATCAATTATATGAGCCACGTGTATTTACGAGTACATAATAATTGTGTAACTTACGAATCTGTTGGTTGATTCCGGCATTTCTTCCAGAGGTGTCTTCTTATTTTTTGGACAATATTTCGGGATACTTCATTTCGTTCGTAGTGACCAGAAGAAGGGACGTGTAAGTGTCCCGAAATATTGTCCAAAAAATAAGAAGACACCTTTGGAAGAAATGCCGGAATAAACCAACAGTGGAACATCCCAGAGAAGTTTAAGAAACACACGAATCTTTCATGTATTTTTATTGTACATAAATACATATGTACATTGTATTTATAATGAAGGGAACGCTAATACGATATTTTATTACTTCACTAATATCCTATAAATAAATTATAATAAATACATAGTTGAAAATAAAACATTTATAAAAAATGTTTCCTAGAATAGAAAAACAAAATTCTCATAGTGAAAAGAATCGTTGGATCGTTTTTCAGACGTCTTAACACTAAAGAAGTGGTGGGACTATGCAGCACGGAACAGTGTTGAGCTAGCGAAACAAAAGAAAATTACCGATTTTTTTAACAAATAATATTTTTATAATTTTAGATTCTGTTTTAAATATGTATGTAATTAAACGCAGATTTCAAAATATCTTTTTAATGCTTGGATAAATATACATATGGAGGGTTCAGAGCACAAGTGAACCAAGTCCATCACATTTGATTCCGAGCAATTGGCTCTCAAAGTTTTTTTTTCATAATCAATTCTGAGGTGCACCGTAGTAATAAATGTCATTATAGCTGAAACGGTTGTCCTTTCATTAAATAAACTGTCAACTAAAACAATCAGAATAATGGGTTTATGGACTTGGTTCACTAGCGCTCTGAAATAAATGAAAAACTGGGGCCAAGGACTTGATTCAAGCTGATATCCTGCGGCGTTAAAATGAACTAAGGACTTGGTTCACTGTAGCACTGAAAGATATTACTTTTACGCCTATTTAGCACGAAAAACCTCACAAAGTGAAAAAAATGGACTTGGTTCACTTGTGCACTGACCCCTCCATATGTGCGTACATATAATAAATCAATGTTCAGTGTGTACATATTTGTCAATTTAATAAATGTTATCAAAAAATACATACGTGTTTTATTCCTTAGCTCACCTAAGCACTTTTTTTTTTTGCTTTAATTGATATATTTTTCTCATTAATTGATGATTTAATTATCCGGCGTTTTCTGTTATCCGACTTCACTCCCACTTATCCGGGAGTGTATACTGTATACATGTATTTTGTTTTGTATGGCTATTGCTTGGATCATGGCGTCAGATCATATTCAGATGAAAGGACATCTTCCTTTGATTTTACGGAGGAAAGGATTCCTCCTTCCTTTCTTCTTCAGGGAAAATGAGACCTTCCTCTTTTCTCCTGAGATAAAGACGTCGATGAATCACCCGCTATGTACTTCCCCACCACGAATTAATCAATTACGATTTCGCTTTCCCTTTAAATCCAATCGTTCGTTTTAAAACTCAATATTTGACTGATGAGATGGCATCTTTATGGGGTTTTGAATTTAAATAAAAAATTTCAGGTCGGTACATTCATTACAACGGAATTTATCAGAATTTTTGAGTTCAGCCCACCTCTGATCCACCCATTCAAGGAATCTAAAAGTATGCAATTTCCTTACAATGTCCTGAAATAATTTGTAATTGTAAACAATTGTTGTCTTCAATTACCATAAAACAAGATTTTCCCTTCTTCCTCTTCTCTGAAATATCTCTAGAGGAACAAATCAACATGAAAAATACATTGGGTTACCCTCCTAGACATGGGTTTGTCTGAATAGAAGTGAGAGAGGTGGTCCCGAACATTAGCATACAAAGTTGGCTGCTGTTTTGTTTGGTTGCCTAAAAGGGCTTCTTATACCCCTTCTTACTTCTGGCCCTGCCGGCTTTTATATCAACAAGGGCCCTTTCCCCGACTCCATCCTCTTCTACAGATCGGTCCAAATTTATGCAGGTTCATCAATGTCATAGAAGTACTGCAACGAACAGCTTATTTTTCTTCTATTCGGCGCCATACAAAGTTGAGATTAAAATAATAAAAAAAACATTAAGGCGTAGTCAAGGTCCACGCCGTAGATTTTCCGTGAAAACGTCGGGATAAAAATGTTCTATAATTCCGCGCATATTTACGATTCATATGAGACGACATCTTTAATTTTTTTGCAATTTGAATTTAATACCGATTTTTACATATATTTCGGCGAATATTTTTATTGTTTCAGTTTGAGTCCTAGTAGTGCTCCTCAAGCTCTTTACAATGACACCCGAATCAATGTCCTATCTAAACGCATTATCACGCTACACTAATTTATAATTTTACACAACGCTAATTCGAAACAATCATTCGCCAGCGCCCACACTAGCCCGATAACGTCACAAGCAAAACAAACACTGCACAACAAACACGTACAGACATGCTCTATCCATTGTGACCTCAACTGTTGTTATCGCATTATTAGTCTCGTAGTTATTATTGATTGAAATCTGACGGTGTTTTGTAACACAAGAAAGTTTGACCGGCTATCACTGTGCTTAGATGTTTTCACGTCAAAAAAGTCGTATATATATGAGGTGAATCATAATATTCGAGAGTTGAGTTACATAGGGGCTCCTAAATCCTTATACTAAATTTTGTGTCGATAAATTCAGTTATTTCGGACTCCGGACTAAATGTTCAGAGGAATCAGTCGATGTGAAGGGGGGATCATCACCTCAAATACCTTAATAACTGCCGATGTAAATCAAATACCCTAATAACTGCCGATGTAATGAATGTATCGACACAAAATATAGTATGAGGATTAAGAAGCCACTTTGCAAGTCAAATATTGAGTTTAACCCAAACGGTTAATTAGCTTTGGAGGGAGAGCGAAAACGTAATTGATCAATTCGTGTTGGGGAAGTACTTAACAGGAGGATTTTCAATGTAGCTTTCTTCTGTTCTGAATTCTAAGTGCTAGTTCGACAAAAATGTAAAAACAATTTCCTATCTGTCTGCGTGTGAGTTAGTTATTATGACTCAGGCCCGGGCTTTAACTACAAGGTCATATAGCCTACTACCAGAGCGCTCTTTTGTCAGTCTGGTCATTCTAAGTTCTGAATTCTAAATTCTTAGTTCTGGCTGAACTCAAATTGTAAGGAAATTTTGATTCCCTGAGTAGAAACAGCCTCATGTCCACCAGACTGACAAAAGAGCGCTCTGGTAGTAGGCGATATGACCTCGTAGTTAAAGCCCAGAAATGAGTCATAATAACTAACACACATTTTTGTCGACTTTCTGACAGTTTTTTTTTTCTTTTCAGTAACTTCATTGCGTTGACAAAACAAAAATTCTGTAACAGCTTGAAGATACGGTCATGTTTACTGTTGTCTTGTTGGAGCAGAGAGACAGAATAAGAAGAGTCTGTTCGGTGGAAGAAAAGGTGGGATCGATGTCGGTTAGCGTGATCCGAGGCAGGCGGCCACTTCCGTTCCTCGTAAACTTCCTCATCACAAGACCGTTAAGAGAGAGGAACACTTCAAGCCTGCCTCTTCAGGATGATCCTGTAATGGATCAACTCCTTCATAGAACATTAGCTCTGAATAAATAATTCATTTGTGTCATTATAAAAAAGATTGTGTACACAATCAAAGATTCTCACTAGCGGTGTACACAGAGCTAGCTGTTCTATTGAAAAATTCAGTTGTTCAAATGGATCCTTTGTTAAATCTGTTAACTTCCAAGTAATCTAGTTCACTTACCTAGGTCGTAAGAAACAGAAAAATTAGCATTACCTGAAAAAAAAAAAATAAAAACATTTGTTGAAAAGTAGAAAAATATACTTGTTTCAGAACAAAAGAAAATTCGATTGAAAAACCTCCGGCTCCAACACGAATTAGATGCCCCTCCTGCAGGTTACAACGAGTGAAATATAGAAAAACGATTTGTATATGAATTAATAAATTAACAAATAATAATAAAGTAAATATTTATTAACGAATGAAATTAATGATAATAATAAAAATATTAAACTTAAAGTAATTAGGATAGAACTTATAGATATGTGATAGTAACATGTTGTGAGACGAGATTTCCCCAAAAAACTTAGTTGTCTTGCTACTGTTTTAATTGCGGCCAGAGCAGGTTTTAAGATAAAGAAAAAGCAAGGGGCTCACTCGGGTTTCGAACCCGCGATCTTGAGATCAGTAGGCAAGCAGGCTACCTCTGAGCTACCGGCGTCCACACTGTATTTGTTGCATATGATGTACATCCGTTCGCATTTCCGTCACAATTTAGCTAGCGTTTCCCCCTACGCCAGTTAGTAAAGAAATAAATGTGTGGGAGTGATGAAAGAAGCCCCAAGAGGGACGGGGGCTCTGGAGAATATTTCTGGTCTAACTGCTGTGGCACATTGAGACTGTCTATTATTCAAAGTCCTCTTGGCACAATGGACTGTCTCTCCGTCCTTCTTTTGTTTCACTCGCCACATTTTGCCAACCACCGGAGAAAAACTAAATTTTCAGTTTGACCAAAGAGCATTGTGTACACAGGGCCAGTCCGCTCAACCGTATCTCTCACTTATTCACCTGTGTACCTTGTCATTTTCACAGAATTATTTTAGGAGGAACACATTACAGTTAGTGTCTATTGTCAACATTCCGGTTTAATTTTATTATATTATTTTTTTTTTTTGCTTTCCGGATAAAGGAAGCTTTGTCTGAGGACTTTGGAATTTTAAAATTTCGTTCACAACTTTGCGTTCTAGGTTGAAAGAAACATTTTTTACTTCCCCAATTATAGGAATTATAAGTTATCTAATAAGTTGAATAAAAAATTCGATGTTGAGTCTCCACAGGAATTTCACATTTTCCGATACTCTAATCCCAAAACTTAAAAAAAAAAGTGTGTCTGTCTGTGTGTGCGTCGAAATTGTATAAGTGCATTCAGACGCCGACTTTCTAAGGACGCCACCTATATCAATATGACCTATATCATTGAAATCGACCAAAGCAAAGAGGGCGATTAACACAAATAATCTAATAACTACCAGTTGTAATGAATGTATTAACACGAAATTTTATATGAAAATTCAAAATGCTACCAGGACGGCATCTATTAATTTTCCAAGAAATCGGCCGAAGGGAAGGGAGGCTGGACTCAAATACCTTAATAACTGCCAATGTATGGA
Organism: Aradus depressus; assembly: GCA_963662175.1. NCBI lineage: Eukaryota > Metazoa > Arthropoda > Insecta > Hemiptera > Aradidae > Aradus > Aradus depressus. The sequence continues at coordinate 50,767,434 of OY759216.1, read as the reverse complement.
ATATTTAATTCTTTAATTCGAGTGGGGGAAGTAAATTTATGGTAACTCACCGACGACTATTTTTTCATGTTTTCTCAATACCAATACATAAACCAGATTTTAAAGTTCGTTGCTATGAATTAGGATTTAAAAATTACTTAGATACATATATTCATTACAGATATTTAGTTTACATTTTTCGGGGAGCTATACTTTTTGTCGGATGGATCCTATTTCAAATCTGACTTATAAGCGATTAGAAATTTTATAAGGAACAATTTTGGTAAGCATCAATTTTTCGAAAAGACTCACCGTTCTCGGGTAAATCAAGGAAACGTCTAAAAATATGTGTTTCAAACCTACATTTCAAAACGGTTTTCGGCATATATCTTGAAAACCGAAAGTCCTGCGAAAAATTATATTTCATATAAAATAAGTATTTCAATGGTCCCTACAAATATTACTTGAAAAGAGTTTTGATTAGGTTATGAACATAAGCTGTCTCAATTTTCGGCTCATTTTGCCCAAAATCTAATCAGATCTAAGTTAGCACAAGTGACCTCTAATGTGTTTTTTTTCATGTCCTTCCGTTCCCCAGATGTTTGCCATAAGAACTCCATAACTACTGAACGGATCATTATGAAACTTGTTATATAAGTTTGATTTGGCATGAAGATGGTCTCATTAAAAAAATTTAACAACATCAGAGAATACATAAGGGTAGTTAACCTGCAATGATTTTTGAGAAATGATTTTTTTCTGTCAATAAAATACAGTTAATAGTATTCATTTTCTTAACAATAAATAACAGAACAATAAATAAAATGCGGCAAAACATTGTGCAATTTCTAGCCAATTTTTTAAATAATATTGATTATATCAATTTTAACCAGAAGGTTTGTTTGTTATGTAACGAGGGCTCTTCACTGTTGCTATAGCTTGTCTTTTCATTATTTTGTCAGTCAACGCAAAATCATCGGACAATAGATTAGTACTCTACACTATCACAATAGAGTGATGCTCAGGTCCACCAGAGTGACGAAAGAGCGCTCTAGTAGTAGGCAATATGACCTCGTAGTTAAAGCCCGGCAGAAAATAACTAACTCATCTAGATAATTCCTCTGAAAAATGTCTACTCGCTTTCAAAAATAGATTTTAAATAAATATATTATTTATTTTAAAATTTTAGGTTTTTAAATATTGTTTTTACAGTAGCTAGTAATAAATCAACTTTTGGAACCTAAGTTTTACCGTTTTGGTTGATTGAAAGTAAAATATATGACGTGGCCTATCACACAAACACACAGTCAACATCGAATTTATGGCCGATAACATATCTTCCCCTATACCTACTTCCTGTATATATATATATATATATATATTATATATTTATTTATTTGAATATTAATTATTGTATAAACTAATTATTGTATGGTACTTTCCACAGAAGCACTAATTTAAGTTTTTTTCTGTTCGTTTTTCTTTTTAGGGGTAATTGATATTCTGTTTATTTGTTTCTTTCTATTTTATTCTGTATGTATTTATTTTCAGGACATCTCGGTCTCAGAATAAAAATTTATCGTCATTTCATATCAAATTAAAGTAAAATTTACTTAATTACGCATGAATAAATCTAGCTTCCTAAATGATCATTACACTTAAAATTTAATTGACATATTTTAAGAGGCCTATAAAACGCTCAAAATACTTTGAACCAATATTTTATGATAGAAATAATAATTAAGAAAACTGTATTAAAAGCATTCCTGATCCTCGTGTACTGGATACATGATTCAATATGTAATATATATTTTAGGCATGTGCTCATATTGACGTATAGAAAATTTTCATGGATGTTTGGAGGCTAACGTTATTTTGAGGGAGGAGTGGCTGGAACATGGCCTTGAATATGTAATGTGACATAGGGACAATGTAGTTTAGTTGTGTCTGGCACTTTATTTGAGAGAATCATTAAATAATATAGATAGCATTGTAATAAAACGGATGTCGTTCTTAGAAAGTGTGTAATAATCAGTCACAGTTATTGAGAAAATCACAATAAACACTCCACTCTAATGTAACTCTTACTGAACCAATTGCCAAGGAAGATACTGGAGGGACACCTGGGAGGACAAAGAAGAAGAGGTAGACCCCGCTTACGTTGGCTGGAGGACGATCTCAGAACGATGGGTGTGAGAAGATGGAGACGGGAGGCCGAGGATAGAGCAGAATGGCGGAAGATTGTTGCGGAGGCCCAGGTTCTACAAGGACCGTAGCGCCAGGGAAAGTAAAGTAAAGTAAGTATTGAACCAATTGAATTATCCCATAAGGACTGTTAGTTAGTTATTATGACTTATGCCCGGGCTTTACCTACGAGGTCATATCGCCTACCACCAGAGCGCTCGTTCGACACTCTGGTGGACATGAGCACGACTCTGGGAGTCCTAAATTTTGCCTATCTAGGTTTATTCACCTAGGGTAGGGGTCTGACATCGCACATGCTCGGGACCATCACTTAACGACCCATTCGAGGGACGGCATGATCAAGGTTTTTTCACCTCCCAGATAAAAGACCTAAGGGCCTCCTCGGCCGAGTTACCTCATGTGTATTTGTATTCTAAATTGTACAACGGTTGATGTAGGTATATATAATTTTTTTTTTTTTTGACAAATACCTGGCTGGCTATTTGGGAGATGTTCCGGTAGATGTCTCTAGGCAACAGGCACATCTCCACAACTTACTATTAGTTTCAGATGAACAGAAGCTTCATCATATTTATTTGTTTGTCCTAACAAGCTTCAAGTTAAGAAGAACTCTAAAATACTAAAGTTACCTGTGGCTCTTTATTATTATTATTATTATTTTTTTTATTTTTATTTAACCTTTTTATTAATATAAGTATTTTTTTTTTCATTTTGTGAGTTCTTTTAGTTGAATTGTATCTATGTATTTATTGAATCTACGTATTTATAATTCTGTATCGAACTCCTTGCTGTAAGATAATTCTTTATAAGCAATAAAGTTATTCATTCATTCTTATGATTTAAAAAAAATATTTTGATGTGTACAACTTGTGACGTATCCAATTACCATGTTATAGTTTAACGAAATATTATGATTATTATTTAGAAGTAGCAGTAAGGGGTGATTGGAGCGCTGCACAGAAATAGCGCCTATGCCCTTCACTAGAGCGGGGTGGTGGGCCTGATAAGTAGATTGATAAGGACCCTTCTGAGCTGGCTCCTTGGTATTCAGTAGTCGAACCCGGCCTATTATTATTTTGAGCATCTCTCTTCACACGTAGGGGGAGGGGGGGGGGGGGGGGCGGTGGAGTAAACCCCTTGGGATTTATGAAAGTTTAATTTAAGTCAACACTCGGCAATTTGTTCCCCCCCCACGGTTGGTGTTTACTAACCACGTACCCACCCCTACCAAGTACCTTCCCCCTACACAATTTCTTAAAAAAAACAAGCACAGAATCGTAGTGTGGATAAATCACAGCCTACAAGAAAAAAAAAAAAAAAAAAAAGATTTCGGTGATTTAGTTCCCCAGAACGAATTAAACAATTAACTTTTCGCTCCCTCAGCTAATAATCAATAATCAATCTTGTGCATTTTCACACTACATGTTGTATCGATACATTCATTTCATCAGCAGTGTTTAAGGTTTCTGAGTTGTCACTCCTCTGATCACCCCTTCCCCTCGACTGATCCCGCTGAAAATCAATTGTCGTCATCTTTAGAGAGCTTTGATTTACATATGCAATTTCGTGTCGATACATTCATTTTATCTTTTTTTTTTTCTTTATTGGTTGCCCCTGACCCCCTGAGGGGGGTCGGTCACATCACCCTATTTTCCTTGGGGAATGGGTAACCTTCTCCCGTTTATTTACTATATACAATATTTACATGATGCTATGGACGGCCGTGGACCGGCTCGATGGCTACGGTCCATGGTCGTTCTTGGTTTTCGGCGCTTTACACCGAGTGAGCTCGGGATCTTGTCGGGGGTTCTTTTCTGCCTGCTTCCCTGAGCCGGGGGCAGCCGCCGCAGCGCCTGTCGGCGGTCGGCGGGGCCCCCGGCGCCGGGTTAGAAGGCTTTCTTGATTCTCCGCCAGGAGGAGACGAACCTACCAAAAGCTTTTCATTTTATCAGGATTCATAATGTTCAAACACACAGATAGACAGGAAATTCCGGGCAAAACTCAACTTCAAATTTCGGAAAAATTACATAACTTCCCCAATACTTTTTATAGCTTGAGAGGTAATAGAGCAAACAATTATTCATTAAAATTATTACTTGATGAATAAAAAGGTTTATCCATGTATGTCCATAATTTTTTCTATATTATATATTTTTTATTTATTTAATATAAGCTTCGTCCTGTCTGTCGCCTTAAGCTCTTACTATAAAAATTTTCGCATCTTTTTTTTTTTTTATCGAGAACATTTTATACCCTCTTAGCCATAAGAATTTTTAATTAAAATACCTCCTCTCAGGCGTTTTTAATTGAAAATTAAAAATTCTTCATCTTCAGTTTGACCTACATTTTTGATTCACGGGCGAACACTTCTAAATTTTATATCTGCACTTATAACAATAATCCACACTTCTACAGATTAACAATCTAATAGTTTAAATGCATAAGTAGGTTGTTAGTAGTATTGTACAAGGTCATATCGCCTACTACCGGAGCGCTCCTCGTGACATGAGCCCGACTCTACGCTGTTGGAGACCTAAAGTTTACCATCCCAGGTTTATTCACCTAGGGTAGAGGTTTTTAACGAGTAGCTGACATCGTACAGACTTGGAACCTGCGCCTAACATCCAGCCCGAAGTCTGCTCAAGGTTTACATTGTTTTGGTTGTTAATGGCATCGAAGCAGAGAGGCTCCATACAAAAATCCTAATAACTGCCGATGATGTAATGAATGTTTCGACACTAAATTTAGTATGGAAGGCACTGGATTTACAGGGTTGAAATATGGGGTTGAGCCAAAAAATGAAACATACAACGTCTTCAGTCACTATAATTCATTGTACAACCTCACATTGCATAATGACCTCAACATCCCATTTATAACCGCCAATCCGCTTAGTCAACAATTATCCACAAACACTCACTCCACAAATCCAGCACGACGTCGTAAGCGGCATAGTAGAGGGACCTGCTCCAGGACTAGCCTGGACTCCTCCTCGGTTAAGTATCTCAGTAGTACAGCCGCGCACTTGACACTGCTCAACTTATCGCAATTACTAATGTCAAATGTTATGTATCTGGGAGGTAAAATAAAATTAAGCACGCCATCCTTGTTATGGGACATTAAGCGATGGTCTCAAGCCTGTACGTTGTCAGGTACTCACTGCCTTAGGTGAATACAAATATAGGGTAGGCAAAATTTAGGACTCCCACAGTAGAGTCGGGCTCATGTCTACCAGAGTGACGAAAGAGCGCTCTGGTAGTAGCGATATGACCTCGAAGTTAAAGCCCGGGCATGAGTCATAATAACTTTGTGAATAAATAAATAAATTCAATTTAGTAGGAGGACTCAGAAGCCCCTATGTAAGTCAACTATCGATTTTTAGACCAAACGATCGATTGGTTTTAGAGGGGGGGCAACAATTTAATCGGTTAATTTTTTCGTGGGGAAGTACAATGGCGGTGATTCATCAACAACTTTTTCTTCTCATTTTGGAATCAGGGGGTCGGAAAATATGAACTTCCGTTGAAAACTAAACTCAATTTCTGACCTACATAACTTCCCCTGTTCTTCGTATTTCTACGGAAGTAACACGTAGTGTCAACTTTTTTGGTCGTACAATAATGATTTTGTGACTCGAGAGGCTACGATGCAGTGAAAAATCAATGTTGGGAACTGATCGTGACGAAGGAGCACTGATGAGTGACCTCTGTACAACAATGAGATGGGCCAAGCAGAGTCGAACCTGAAACCGCAACTCAAAGTTTGTACAATTAATAAAATAAGAGGGACTAGAGTGGGGACTTTGTGGGCAGTAAGTGTCGACGGGGTGTCAGGAGTGGGAGGGGGTCCTCTTCTGAATGCTAAGCAGGCTTTCAGTGTTCAGTCTAAACTACAAAAGTGTCCTACACCACACACATGCTTCTAGCACTGAATGAAAATTCAGAACACCATAAGTACAGCACCTATTAATTTTCGGATCGAAAAAGCATTTTTCTTATTTTAATGTCGTTACGAGTTTTTGTAGTTCCCTGCGAACCCAGTAAGATAATTGATACCTTTGGATTAGATTTAATATTTTTGCAAAATTTAGAAAAAAACAATATGGCAGCTATAATTTCTACAGGAAATGTGATAATTTTACTTAATTTTATTAATTCAATCATAATTATTTTATATTTATTTTATTAACATCATAATTTTTTTTTTAAATTATCACGCGAGACGTAATTGTAAATGTGGGAAGTGAACCCTCTTTAGCCAAATCTCCCCAAGGGGGCGTTCAAGTATTACGTAACGCAATTTGGGGGGGGGGGGGGGGGGGGGGGGGGTCTTGTAAAACGTTACGATGCGTAACAGGGGCGGGAGGGGGGAAACTAGGTAATTAAAATCTCCCAAGTTGGTAACCCTTTTCGTTAGGTTTCCGTTTCTAATTGCATTGCCAAAGGTTAAAATAAATATGTTATTTTATTTTAAGAGTTTATTAGTAAAAATAAAGCTAAAATAGGAGAATGCATGAGAAGAACAATGGTGGATGAAGCCAAAAATGTATGTAAGGACAGGGCCAAGTCAGGAAAAGGGCCTTATTAAATGTAAGATTGGGAGCCATGGTGGCCGTGCGGGCTAGAGCGTAGGGCTTTGGTCGCATGGTCTCACCATGGTTTACGGGTTCGAATCTCGTCCGGGTGTGAGTTTTATTTCATAGATAGAACTCCCTCCCGGGGCCATGGATGTCGTAAATAACTAGTAAATTACACAGTGACATGGCTAATATGCATTGTACATAAGGCCAAAAAAAAAAAAAAAAAAAAAAAAAAAAAAAAAAAAAAAAAAAATGTAAGATTAGTAGTAAAAGTTTATTAGGACAAATTTGAGCCCATTTTAACATATTTTAAACTTAAGCAAATGTTTATTACATTAAGTGTGATTGTTTATTAAATAACAATATGAATAAATAAAATATACAACATACGCATGTATCGCGAGTTAGAAATCTCTTGTTTTATTTATTATTACCGCAAACGCGATTAAAACAATAGCAAAGTATTTTAGCGACTTTTCGGTATTGTGCGCAACATAATTGTGACTTTTAGGTAAAAATGGTCCCTTGGGTGTTACGTAACGTTTAAGGAGGGGAGGGAGTGTCAAAAATCTTCAAAAATTGCGTTACGTAATACTTGAACGTCCCCCAATGGGAAGAGGGGTTAAGGGAGGGGCTTATCTCAAAAAGTCTAGTAACTGCCGATAGATTGAATGTATCGACACGAAATTGTATTTGTGTGATTTGGACTCAATAAGGACAACACATAGATTTTCAGTCAAATCGGTTAAAAGAAAGAGGGGGGGGGGGGGGGGGGGGGTTGAGGGGAGGGCCCAATTCACCTAATGATAACTGATGATGTAATGAATTCATCGATACCAAATTTAGTATGAAGATTCAATATTAGCGCTAACGTCAACAATGTTTTCGAGGGGAGCAAACCGAAGTGATTGAAAACATGAAACATTTTGGTGCAAACTCAACTTCGAATTTTTGACCTATTCTATAACTTTCCTTATACTTCGCTAGCAAAAGAAAGTAAGACTGTGTACACAAGGGTGAACTGTTACCAGAAGGATACATAATGAGGACATATTAAGTGTTGACGGGGTGACAAGAGTGTAGTGCGGGAGGGCGCGCCTCTCGTGAATGTTAAACAGGCCTCTAGCAATAATGTCATCATCTAGCGCTCTCTCGAGTCCCACCGCAAACAGTTCCACCGCCACTTTGTCAACAGAAAGGGCCCAAATAGTATAAATTAATTCTGGGTTAATGTAAATGTTTTGTAAATGCAGTTTAACTAAATTACCATTATTTTATTTTTTGCCTAATGAACTTACAATAAATTTTGCATAATGTCCATAAACTGCATAACACCTCCTCGGGAAGTTATGTTATCGGTCAAAAATTTGATGCGGAGTTTTTGACGGAATTTCATGTTTTCCCACCTCCAGATTGCAAATATAAAAGAAAAAGTCAGTATGTGCCTGTGAACAGGATAACTCCCCATATGAATGTATCGACACGAAATTTTATATCTGTGAACTGAACCCTACAAGGACAACACCTATCGATTTTCAGCCAAATCCGTCAAAGGGAAGGTGGTTTAAGGGAGAAGAATAACTCAAAAACTCTTCCCTAGAATTTCTACTGTGGGGGAGTGGACATCCTAAATTTCGCCTACCCAAGTCTTTAACGGGTGTACCTGACATCCCACAGGCTCGGAACTGCCATTTACAGTTCCGAAGGACGGAGTGCTCAATGTTTTGTTACCTCCTAGATACAATTAGTGGGTGGAGGGGGATAGAAGGCTCTAGCCGAGTTTGAACTCACGATCTTGTGTACTTTTTTTTAATGAAAAAATGTATTTCCTTTGAGTGAAGTGTATAGAGTGAGTCTTCCCTTTGATCTATTAGTCAGTGATTCTTTAGACACCATACTGTATTCGTAAGCAAGTTTTATTTTTTTTCTGTACCCAGTTCCTATAATGTTTTTGCAAGGTACTTATCCATAAAAATAAATGTGATGCTGTAATAATGTATTATAGATGAATTAGGAATCTCCTGACAAAACCTAAAAAGTAATTCTCTATTATATGGACTTGAAAAATAAAATAAAACTTGTTTATTTAATATATTGTCTAATTTCACTAACTATATATACATGGGAGTACTTTCGGTATTTCTACCATCCTCAGCCAAAAGCATAAGAGATAAGACAGTCTTATCTCTTATGCTTTTGGCTGAGGATGGTAGAAATTCCGAAAGTACTCCCATGTAAATATAATTGGTGAAATTAGACAATATCATAAATAAACAAGTTTTATTTTATTTTTCAAGTCCATTTTTTTAAGTCTTATCTCTTATGCTTTTGGCTGAGGATGGTAGAAATACCGAAAGTACTCCCATGTATATATAGTTAGTGAAATTAGACAATATATTAAATAAACAAGTTTTATTTTATTTTTCAAGTCCATTTGAATTATTTCACAATATCTCTGCAATAATGTCAGTTTTCATCTCCATATTATATTTTATATGTACCCATAGATGTGCCACTGATGATGATGCAGTTACGTTGAAAAACCGGTTCTGATCTGAAATAAAACAGTGAATAAACCTAGGTAGGCAACATTTCGGTCACCCACTCTAGTTCCATGTCCACTAGAGCGAGGAAAGAGCGCTCTGTTAGTAAGCGATATGATCTTAAAGCCCGGGCTTGAGTCCCAATAACCAACTACAAGATTGTCATCCACTATTATTGTCAGGACCTTGTATCGGAAGGGATGAATGTACTTCAAAAGAAAGCACTAAGAAGAATAAATAAGATAAATCAAAGAAGAAGCTGCAGAGAGATAATAAACTTAAAGTCTAGCCATTATCTGCGCTGTATGTATTTGAAACATCAATGGTACATCTATCTGCGCTGTATGTATTTGAAACATCAATGGTACATCAACAATACTGGTCATTAATATAATTCCGGGAAGAAAGAAGAATTTCGAATAACTGAACATTATTCCTCTTTTTTTTTGAAAGAAGTATAACTCATAAAGGAATCAACTTTAAAGCCCTTCTCAACTTCTTGAAATTAATAAAGGGGTTTTGAACCCGCGATCTTGAGCTCAGTAAGCAAGCAGGAATACCACTGAGCTACCAGTGCCCTCGGTATTCATACACAGAACACCTGTATTCTAAGACTGAATACAGGTTGGAGTGCCGGATTTAGCAATAGGCCCAGTAGGCCCTGGCCTAAGACGGCTTTGTAAGATTAGATTTTTAAAATTTTTATAAAATAATTGTAAAAATCATTTATTAACTTGTAAATTTTATGTACATCCAATCAATAGACTCAGTTGGTATTGATACTTGATATATTAAAGATCAATGGTGTTATTGGTGGTCGTGAAAAATATATATATTTGGAAAAATAGAAGCTAAGAAACCACGCCGGAAGTTATTGTGAATTGACGACGTTGTTTTCTTTTTTAATTTACAAGTTTTATCTTTTTTCAAGTTTATATTTTAAGTATATAAGTCAATCAAAACAGTTGTTTTTTGTTTTGTTTTTGACTTTAGCATTGGCCATTAGCCACTTCAAAATTTTTTTTATATATGAGTGGTCTCTAAAAAGTGAAACTTAAAAATCCACACCTATCTCCTTGAAATGTGAATATAAATTATGGGAATGGAGATTGGGAAATCTGAGCAGGTCCATGTAACTAGGGGTATCCTTTGTTATCTTCCGTATCTTATCTATAAATTTGGTTCTTGCATACGAATATTTACTGCAACACATGATAATATGCTCTGGATCCTCGGTCACTGCACAGTCCTCACAGAAAGGAGGCTCACTTTTGCCGATCGCTCCTATGCAAACATTTACGACAAAGTGCATGATTTGATCTGACTTAGATTTTTAACAAATCTTCGAGATCTGGACGATTTTCCGAACCAGGATGGTACACGTGGATTGACTGTCTTATAAAATAATCCCCTATCGCTCGCATCATATACTCTTCGCCAAGCGGCTTTGAGATACTGACAGTTGTTTGCATTCATTTGAATTTTCCTTATTGTAAACTTATTTTTTAATTATTTAATTGAGAAGTAAAGTTTTAAATTCTGTTTAAAATACATTGTTATTATTTACGACTTATTAATAATAGTTTTATAAATAGCTGTATTCTGTGCAATAAAAACGTACTGGATTTGTATTGTTTGGATATTTTATAAATGAAAAAATGTATGTAGTATTTTTTTTAAAGGTAGGGGCGGCGAGATGTCAGTGGCCTTTACTTGAAAAATATATACTGACAGGTTATATAAATTTTATAAGCTATTTTGATATAAAATTGTATGACGTATCCAATTACCATTCAATGGTTTAACGGAAATAAATATTATTATTATTATTTGATGTTGATAGATTAAACAAATCAAATTCACTAAACTCGAGATGAAAATATATGACTTTCTTTACTTTCTTTTTGACAGACACAATTACCCAAAAGAAAGAGATACTACGTGAAATGCCTGGAGATGTGTGAGCCGCTGTCACGTATGGAAGAGAAGAGGGGAGAGTGAGTTGATAAGAGAGGAGGAGGTATGGAGAACGTTTTATTGTTAAGAAGAGCTGGGTTAATCAACCTTGCTCCTGCTGATAGTAGCCTTATCAACATGTGGTCCACATCACCCTCCTCTGAGATCTCGTCAGAAAACATCCCCCTCCGGAAGTCCGGGCTAACTTCATTCTCCAAAGGGCTACTGCATAATTAGAAACTTTCAAGACGACCTTATACTTCCAACTTTATCATTAACTTAGTATCAATTTTAAATTCTTCAGCCTTGTATGTTTAGGCGATGTTATGAAAATCGATATTGGGTTTTCACCGGAATTACATCTTTTTGGACACTGATCTGAGACCGGTTTGAGAGATACATGTCGAAAACAATCTTAACCAGTCGACCGTTTGCAATATTCAACAATTAGCTTACATAGGGCTCCTAATTCCTTACACTTCATTTTGTGTCGATAAATTCATTACATCGGCAGTTATTAGGGTTTATAAATTGAGTCCCCTTCCCTAAAAACCCCCTCCCTTCAGCCGATATCGCTGAACGTTTATAGGTTACGTTCTCATTGATTTAAAATATGAAATTTCATGTCGATAAATTCATTACATCGGCAGTTTTTGGGATTTTTGAGTTGAGCTCCCCCCTAATCCTCCCCTTGCCATAGACCGATTTGGCTGATCGATTGGTGTCGTCCTTACAGGATTCTGGGATACACATATAAAATTTCGTGTATATACATTCATTCTATATGGAATTATTGTGTACACAGACAGACTCACCCACACCCATACAAACAACATTTTTTTTTTCATTTTTGGAGTCAGGAGGTCGGAAAACATGAAATTTCGTTGAAAAATCCGCATCGAATTTTTGTCTGATTCCATAACATTCCTTATACTTGAGAATTAAGGTTATATCAGGGCTAAGGATTACGAACAAGAGTCTGTCCCTGGTTCTGGTGTGAAGTTCACATTTTACTCCGAAGCCTGCGTTATTCTTTATGATAACAAGGCTTTGTTTAAGAACCCTTTTAGTTTTCTTCGTAAAGAGAGAAGCCGTGTACTTCTGAAACAGCTAACAACTGTAAAAGAAAAGTTCAGACTTAAGTGGAGCACTGAGGAGGTGTCCTCCATTTATTTAGGGGGCCTCAGTTCTGCCTATTCGCTCTTTCCGCTGATAACAGGTTGAATTTGGTTAGACGCACAATACTGGATAAGCTCCAGGAAGATATGTCTATAATATACAATTTTTTGAACACACAATTCTCCAAGTAAGAAAAATAAAATTTAAAAAATCGGTGAATCAATGACTACGTACTTCTCCAGCAAGCACTCCCTCCAATGCCAATCGTCCGTTTGGGCTAAAACTCAACATAAATGCTTCTGAATCCTCATTTATAGGCAGTTATTATTGTATTGAAATCAAGCCCATCCTCTCTGGTCACATCCTTTTCTTCGACCAATTCTTCTCAAATTGATACATGTCCTTATAGGGCCTCCCTCTTAACCCCCTCTTTCCTAATGTCGATTTGACTAAAAATCGATAGGTATCGTCCATAGAGGGTCCTGGATACTCATATAAAATTTCATATCAATACATTCATTCTATCGGGAGTTATCGTGTATTTCTGCAATCAGGTCAGAGAACGTGCAATTCTATTGAAAATTACAAAACTTCCCGTATACTTCCTATAACAGGAGATGTAAAAATAACAATATCCATGTTGTCCAGGGTTACTTCCCTGTGGACTTATCCTGCTGAACCCGTCCATTAGGCAAGCCACTCAGCTACCAGCCAGTCTTCCATCTCTATTTTTACAAACTCAACCCTTCCAAATTTGCATAAATCATTAGATTAACTGTTTAATCTTTTTTTCTGTTTTTTTTTTTTTTAATTCAAATTTTTCTGAAATAAAACACGACTTTATTTAGTGTAGTTCTGTTGTCATTGTTAATCACATTCACACATCTGTGCTTTAATAATACCAGAAGCCTCACGAAAAAGGTGTGCTTTCCACTTATATTGTAAGCAAGTATTGTAATCTGAGAGTTTTCAACCGATTTTCATATTTACGATGACCTTTGGGGTATTTGTGTTAAGTCCCCACCCCTCCCTCCTGAACTAACTTTGGCCGATTTGGCTCTGTCAATAGGTGTCTCCCTTATATACGATATACCCATATGAAATTTCGTGTTTCGTACCTTTATTCTATCGGGAGTATGAACACACAAACAGAATATTTGTTTTTAAATTTGGGAATCAGAAGATCGGAAAACATGAAATTCTGTTGAAAACTCCGCATCGGAAATCTGACCGATTTCATAACTTCCCTTATACTTTGAATAGGGGAACTAAAACATGTTTCAATATTTTTAATAGACACCAAATAACAATTGAGGTACAATCCCTTTAACAATGAGCTTACTGTTTTTTGCCAGAACACTGGGCAAAGAGGGATTTGTGAGATGGAAGACTTGAAAAACACATGAAATATGTAACATATTGGGATTGGATTCGGCTTCAATTCCAGCAGTGTTTTATCTCTTTTTCTCCCTTGGTCGACACGTTGACATCAAAGGTGAACAGAGCCTGTTAGGTAATCAAGTGCTGTTGTGAAATTCATGGGAAAACCCTCCGGAATAAACTTTTTTGAAGGCTCAAGACAAGGGAACACTAAGAAAATATTAGAATATTAAAATGACAAAGAAACACAAGTAAAGTAGATGGTGTGGAGTTGCGTAAGTATCGCCGAATTAAATAGATGCTGTGGAGTTGGGTAAGTATCGCCGAAGTAAATAGATGCTGTGGAGTTGGGTAGGTGTCGCCGAAGTAAATAGATTTGAATAGAAGTGTTTTTAGCCATAATGCAATTAAAGAGGTCATTCAATGATAATGATATAGTAGATATTAAATCAACAGGTAGATAGATATAGTAGAGAGTCGCTAGGGACCTAAGCATCAAATATCTCTTATCTGTTAACATACTGGGGGAATCTACTTAGGAAGCTAGTTTTAGAGAATGATCCTTCAAACATTGTTGCTGATTTGATCTTTTTACAGTAGATTTTAGTACATTCCTCATTATTTTCCCATTCTTCTTAGAAAACTAAGTCTGGTGTAAAGATTTGACAAAAATATCCATATGGCCTATAGAATTAGCAATCCTTTCATGTTCCCAACTTCTCATTGCCATCAAGTATTCGCCAGTCGTTCATAGTAATTTACTTAAATGTTAAAAACGTTTTAATTTGAACAAAAAAATAAGATAAAAAAAAAAAGGAGACATTCTGTGAGGGAAGGACGCAAGTGAAATTTCCTAGTGATAGGAAATTGTAATAGAGTTGAGTTGAAGGATGGAAAAGGCGGGTTATTAGTTGGCCGAGCCCTTTGCGAATGTGTCGGCGTATGTCCCTTATTGGCAGGGCAAGGGCAGAATGTGTTTGACTCTCATGGTAAGTTGGCATGCCTCTCTCACAAATAGTTGTAGCGCTCTTTGATCTCTTCCTCCCTCAAAGGATGAACAATTCCCCACTCTCAACCACTGCAACCCTTACTTCAACACTCAAATTCATTCCCTGCCTTAGATCAATTTTTAAAAGGACTTTTCTAAAGTAAGTTGTATAGACATACAAATTTCAGGAACGGAATACCTTGGTCCTAATAATATACAATAGTTCCAAGATTAAAAATATACGTGATGTGGCCATAACAGGACTTTCTTATACCACTCACACTTACAGATCCCCCTCCCTTCTCAACTTCATTTCATACTGGCATTACTGGGTATATAGAAGTAATGAGTTGGCGTCAGTATTTTTCTGTTTTATTGTACAGCGTAATTGTGAAAGTGACTTATTAATATATTCTAATTCCAGTATGAAATGATTTTTAGAAGGGGGAGGGGGAGAATGATCTGTAAGAGCGTGGTTGGTATAAATAAGTACGTCCTACTGTGGCCACATCACATATATTTTGTTTTTTCTTCATTTTTTATAATTTTTCACAAAAACTACCAATAATAAAAAAATATTTAGGAAATTTATTTCTCATTCTTCGGGGCGCTATAACTTTGTGGTCGTATTGATTCTATCTTAAATCTAAGAACCTGTTGGCTATTGTAAACTTAATGAGGAACATTTTTGGTAGATAAGAAACAATTTTTCGATAGGACTAATCGACTAACGGTAATTTCTTAAACTTGATGTTGATTTTTTCCGTCATTTTTTCCAGAGGTGCCTTCATTTTTCCTTTCTTCTGGTCACTATGAACTAACTGACGTGAAAGTGTCACGAAATATTGTCAAAAAAATCAAAAAATACAAATGAAGACACCTCTGGAAAAAATGCTGGAAAAATCAACAGGACTAATCATTTTCGGGTAAATCAAGGAAACATCTAAAAATTTTTGTTTAACTTTATTTCACGACGATCTTCGGCGTTTACTGCACTTCACTTTTCTCTACAACTTTTACTTGAAAAGATTTTTGATTAGGTCCTAATCATAAGCGGTATCTCAGATCCCGAATTGAGTGGTCTCAATTTTCCTAATTTGCCCGAAATCTAATCAGATTTAAGTTAGCACGTGTAAATTCTTAATTCCAAGCTTAAAGTTCTTAGCTGCAATAATTTTTTCGGTAGAGCGATTACAACATTCCAATCACATACACGACCATGGTCAAAACATATTTAAGGGACCTTGACATGTAAGAATCCGTTGAAAACTAGAACTCAGATTTTCGCAAGATTATACTTCTTTAAACTATAGGTATAAGAAATTAAAAATTGAGGAATGGGTGGACATTGGGTCCCTCTGTATGAAACTTCTTTGAACTCTATAATTTGGTACCAAAGATCCCCACATCAGAACATTTAAGAGCGCTCCATTCGCTATTGTGTGATGTCATCTAACTCGACAAGCAAGTTCAGGTTCTCTCAGTACGTATCACCAACGTATGCTTTGTCCATGTACATATTATGTTCTGATGTGTACATATTTCAATATTTCTCCCCCAGCTATACGAAGTATAAGGGAAGTTATGTAATAGATCAGAGATTCGAAGTTAAGTTTTCACTTGAATTTCATTTTTTCCGACCCCGTTATTCCAAAAATGAAAATAAAAAGATTTCGGTGAATCAACGGCAATGTACTCCCCCAGCACGAATTAATTAACAATTTTTTCACTCTCCCTCTGTGTGTGTGTGTCGTCCTTATGGGGAACTGGATACACATGTACAATTCCTTGTTGTTATATCCTGTCTGTAGTCATCCTGTTGACAGACAGACAGACAGAAAAATTGTTTTGTAATATAATTTCTAACCTATTAAATAACTACGACTATATTTCGTTCAGCTGAGTATGCAAAATTGTCGGTCTCTCTGAGTGTCTGTGAACAAGGTAACTCCGGATAGAATGAACACATATCGACCGAAATTTATGTGTATCCAGAACCAACAATTGATTTTCAATGAAATCGGTTAATTTGTTTTCAGGGAGATAGATATACTATCACATATATGTTCTTTCGAAATTAATTCATGTTTAATATTTTCATTATTATTATTAATTTTATTTGTAATTCACTATTTACTTTATTATCATTTGTCAATTTATTTTTTTATATATGTATATGTTTTTTTTCTTTCTATATTTCGATATTTGTGTCCTGCGGAGGAAGCGAGTAATCTCGAAATATCTCCCTGAAAGAAGTCTTATCTTTACAAAACAGAAATAAAAATATTTTTAGTAAACATTTTATTAAATATAGAATCTATTGTATTTATGAATATAAGAAATTTCGTTTTTTCTATTATTTATTTTTTAAACGGGTTTATATTCGAAGATTTAATATTGGTCGATGAATTCAATTTATAAGCGAGGGTCCCGGTAGGTCGGAGGTAACGTGCTAGCCAAAAAAACCTTGAGCATGCTGTCCTTCGGAAGGGACGTATAAACTTGGGTAGGCATAATTTAGGACTTCAAATGATACTGTCTCGTCCAGAACGACGAAAGAGCTCTCGGGTAAAAGCATACGCTTGAATCACAACAAAATAATTTCTTTATAAACTTTTTAAGTGTAAACAATTGTATGTCCTATCCAATTACCATATTATAGTTTATCGGAAACGAATATAATTAACTCCAAGTATAAAACATTATTTTCCTCTCTGTCCTCAGAATAATCGTCTATTACGTGCTTTCCATTCTGCCACATTTCCCCAACGATGGCTTAAGTGTCAATGGCCTAGAGACCTGTGACAGTGATTAGTTACAAATGACAGCAACTCAGTGACTAGGGAGTGTCACCACTGAGTGATTTCTCCCCTCTTGAAACTTTGATAGTGCCATTATCTCCCTTTTAGCACATTTTCTTGTATTTTTTTTTTATACAGTTGTAAATATCTATTTGTAAATAAATAAAGTATTATTATCACATTTATTAATACACTTTTGGTAGTGTGTTGCAATGATAGTTTAGGTAAACATTATTTACCCTTGTGTATTATAATCTTCTGAGGGAGGTGAGAAAAGCGCCCCCTTAGAAAGGTGACATAATTGAAACCTCATGATGTGTGATGAGCATGATTTTCGAATAGAATTAGACGTGAGGAGTTGAATATAGTTAGCAGCTAACTCCTAAGTGGATTTGGCGAGTTTTAGCTCATCCGTTCCACCCTCAACAACTTGGTCTAACACGAATTTATCCCAAGGAATGAATACACGTAAAAATAAGTCGACGGTGAATCTCCGCCATTGTACTTCCCCACCTAGAATACATCAACTTGTTATCATTCTCCCTTCGAAACCAAATTACTTTAAAATCAATAGCTGTCTTACTCAGGAATCCTCTTACTAAATTTCATATTGATACACTCTTTAATAATAATAATAATAATAATAAATTTATTTCCGTTAAACCAATACATGGTAATAGGATAGGTCAAAAGAATTTATACATTAAGATAGCTTATAAATTAGATTTATAGCTACTTGAGTCTAACACATCTATGATTAGTAGTAACAAAAAAAAACATTAAAAAAAGTAAAATGAAATTAATAAAACTGTACAAATAAATACTTAAAAATATATGAGTATATAAAAAAAAAAAAAAATTAATACAAGATACGTTCATAATAAGTAGACACATTTTTCAATTTAATAAAAATTAAGATACCTAATTATTTTTCAAAAAAAAAACTCTTCGGAAGTGTCTTTGTCCCCCAATCAATTCTTACGTCCCATCATCAGGTCCCAATGTGCGAAATATAGAAAAGAAAGAAAACAATGTAACTATAACAATATATGAAAAATAATATATATATATATATATATTAGTCAATTATAAATGAATGCATAAAAATGTCTAAATAAAAAAAATATATATAAATGAATAAATAAAACAATAACGTACATTAGACTGACCTTTAAGGTGTGGAGGAACTCTGTCCAAAATATAAAAATGAAAGCTTTGTATCAAATAATGTTTTTGGATATGAAACACGATTCTTTATTGTGATTATATTATTCTTTTTGAACAGTGAGAATAAAATTCCGTTTCCGAGTAAAGGGTTTCCTCTAACATGAACATTTTTAGTTGAAATTACAATTTTTTTGTTGTATCTATTGACTTCAAGAAGTGGGGAAGGGCATTAAATAAATTAATTCCTTTATGAGTTATACTTTTTTCAAAAAGAGAAGAGCAATGTTTAGTTATTCGAAAGTCTTCTTTCTTCCTGGTATCGTAATCATGACTAGTATTGTTGCGAGGGAAAATATTTCTATTTTTCCTAATAACCATTAATGTTTCAAATATAAACAGCGATGGCAAAGGCAGGATTTTAAGTTGTTTAAATATTTCTCTGCAGCTTGTTCTTTGAGTAATATTTAACTTTACATCGATAGTAATAATTTTGAGTTGGGTCCACTCCTCAGATCCCCCACCTTCGTGGTCCTGTATCCACATATAACATTTCGTGCTGATACGTCATTACATTTACTATACGGCTTTTTAAAAATAATAATTTTTTTCCTCCTCTGCTTATTATGATCTTCTGTGGGACGTGAGAAAGCCATCTCATCAGAAAGGTGAGATAATTGAAAATCTTTTTACTTTCATCAGCTTTACGGTATAGGGGAAGTTATGTAATCAGTCAAGAAATCGATACGGAGTTTCATGTTTTCCAACCTCCAGATTCCAAATACGAAAAACAATGTCTGTCTGTTTGTCTGCGAACACGATAACTCCTGAATACAATGAATGTATCAACACGAAATTTTATATGTGTGACCAGAAACCCATAAAGACAACACCTATCGATTTTCAGCCATATCGGCGCTGAAGGGAGTGGGGGGGGGGGGGGGGGGGTTAGGAGATAGGGCTCAAATCAAAAACCTTAATAACTGCCGATGAATTTATCGACACAAAATCTACTATGCGGATTTAGTAGCCCTTATGTAAGTCAACTATTGAACATTAGCGCAAACGGTCGACTGGTGATGAAAAAGGAGCGAAAAGTTAATTAAATAATTCGTTCTGGGGAAGGATTTTTACTGTTAGCTTGAGCAATTGAGGAAACACAATTTCGGGAATGCCCTATGTTTCATAGAATGCAGGAGTGGCAATTAGCTAATGGACATTTTGTGGGATTTTAGGATTTTGGGTAATGAGGAAACAATACTCTCCCCACTACAATCCAATCGAAAAATTACACACAAATCTGTGCTAGGATTTCAATAGAAACAACGTAAATTGTAGTCGGGTTAAGTGATGTGCATTGTGGAGTATTCAGGATTAAGTTCGATGAATAATAACTGTCCAACCATTAACTAATAGAACGTGAAATAAAAAAAAAAAATTCAAACAAAGGATTACAAGGAATTAAATAATTATTTATATTATTATTCGACCTTTCGCGCTAATATTCAATACTTGACTTGACTACTAAATTCTCATGCTAAATTTTGTGTCGATACATTCATTACAGCGGCAGTTATTAGAGTTTTTGAGTTAATCCTCCCCTAATCCCTCCTTCCCTTTTGATCGATTTGGCTGAGAATCAATAGATGTCGTCCTTATAGGTTTCTAAATTCACTTATTTTTATAAGTTTTTGTGTCGATATATTCATTCTAACGGGAGTTATCGTGTTCAAGCCACACAGACAGATAGATTCTTTTTCTCATATTTGGAATTTAGAGGTCGAAAATCATGAAATTCTGAAAATTCGTAACAAATTTTTGGCCGAATGCATACTTCCCCTATACTTCATATAGCTGGGGGAATAACAATTTAAAATTACGTGGATGGGACAGATACGTCATTCCTGTTCATCATCTGAATTATAACTGGCATTACGGAGTGCGTGAGGGCGGACAAGTTTATCCCCTCTCTAGAATTGAGGAGATGATCTTCATTCTCCTTCCTTTCCAATTTATTCTCTAAACTTTCAATAACATCCATAATTTTACTTTTATGGATATTATGTAATAAGAAGGCTGTCCTCATGTATTGATGGTGTTGGAAGAATTCAGAGTCGCCCCTATTCAAACTAATTTTAGTTGAGACTAAACTTTCGAGTGCACTGCAGCGGAATCGAATCATATTAACATTTCTAGATCGATTTCTCTTATTTTCTTAATGTTCCCCAACATCATTCCTTAGCCTCTCTGCAAGAACCTGGAATTGATTTTATACCAGTTTCATTTGAAACTGGATGAATCCGTGCTTTTGATTCCAATAGCTCTAATCAAATGAAGAGGAGATGACTGAATGGGCCAATCAAGACTATCAGTAAAGTTGTATCAACTAATCAGAACTCGATCCATCGACCAATGATACCAGTCCACCCGCCCTTTACATTCTGTTTTCATTAGAACATTCTATAGAACTAGAGTTGCCAAAGTGCTTCATATGTTTCTCCGGTTGTTCATTGTAGCCCAGGGGCCGATTTTCCCATAAAATGTCGAAAAATCTGATCTTTTTAAGTTATTTGGTAATAAGGATTATCAATGTTTCACATAGAAACGGGACACAATTGTAAAAAAACTGCAATATTGTATCGAACTTCTAATCATTTATTATAGAATCAATTATTATAGAAATATAAACTCTCGTTGAAACACTGGCATTGTACTTCCCCAGAACTAATTAATGAAATATTTTTTTGGTCCCTCTCAAAACCACTCGACCGTTTGGGAGAATAATCAATTGTCAAATTGCATAGTTAGGTTAGGTTAGGTTTTATGACTCATGCCCGGGCTTTAACAACGAGGTCATATCGCCTACTACCAGAGCGCTCTTTCGTCACTCTGGTGGACATGAGCCCGACTCTACTGTGGGAGTCCTAAATTTTGCCTACCCTAAATTTTTATTCATCTAGGGTAGGGGTCTTTAACGAGTACCTGACATCGTACAGGCTCGGGACCATCGCTTAACGTCCCATCCGAAGGACGGCGTGCTTAAGTTTATTTTACCTCCCAGATAAAATAAACTAAGGGCCTCGGTCGGGCTACGAACCCACGACCTTGAGCTCAGAAGTCAAGCACGCATACCACTGATCTACCGGCGCCCTCTCAAATTGCATAGTGTCTTCTCAATTGTGTAGATAAATGCATTTCATCGACAGTTACTGGGTTTTGTGAGTTGAGCCCCCTACCTCAGATCCCTCCTTTCCCTTCAGCCGATTCCGCTGAAAATTAATGTCGGTCGTCCTTATGGGGTGGTGAATATTCATATTAATAATAATAATAATAATAATAATAATAAATAGTGATTTCCAGCAAAATCGACTAAAGGGAAGAAGGGATTAGGGGGGATTTTTATTAGAAAAAATTGCGGATAGAATGAATGTACACAAAATTTCATAAGTGAATTCAAAACCCCATAAGGTCGCCATTTATCAATTTTCAGCAGAATCGGCAGAAGGAAAGGGGGGCTCAGCTCAAAAACTTAAATAACTGCCGTTGTCTTGAATGTATCCCCACAAAATTTCTATATGAATTCAAATCCCAATGATGACACAACCGGTCCAATTCCAGCGATATAGGGTGAAGGGAAGTGGGGGTTCAGCGGAGAGGCTCCATTCAAAAACTCTAATAACTGCCGATGTTATGAATTTATCGACACAAAATTTAGTATGAGCATTTAGGAGCCCCTATGTAAGTCAAGTGTTGAATATTAGCGCAAACGGTCGATTGGTTTTAGAGATGAGCGAAAAGTAAATTGATTAATTCGTTCTGGGGAAGTACTTTGCTTGAATTGATAACAATGAACTTAATATTGATAATATTAGTTCTCTGAAGTTCCAGTACATCATCATTTTGTAAGAAAAAGTGCATAAAACACTACTTGAAGTTGGTATCCTTCAGTTTTCTCCAAATTATATAATTGGCACTTAGCCTTTAGGAATTCCTTCTTTTCAATTATTGCTTAGAATTTATTTCTTCTTAACTCTAGCTACTCCGGTATAATAGAATATATCTTCCACTGCAAAATGCAATTCTTTAGTAATAATATAATAAAATGCATTTCCATAAAACCAATTAATGTAATTGGATACGTCATATAATTATCTGAGTCAAAATAGCTTATGAATTATACACATTGATTGAGGTTAGGTTAGGTTTTATGGGCTTTAACAACGAGGTCATATCGCCTACTACCAAAGCGCTCTTTCGTCACTCTGGTGGACATGAGCCCGACTCTACTGTGGGAGTCCTAAATTTTGCCTACCCTAAATTTTTATTCACCTAGGGTGGGGGTCTTTAACGAGTACCTGACATCGTACAGGCTCGGGACCATCGCTTAACGTCCCATCCGAAGGACGGCGTGATTAAGTTTATTTTACCTCCCAGATAAAATAAACTAAGGGCCTCGGTCGGGTTACGAACCCATGACCTTGAGCTCAGAAGTCAAGCACGTATACCACTGAGCTACCGGCGCCCTCTACATTGATTGATATTAAATCTTAGAATACAAACACACATGAGATTAATAATTATTATAGAAGAGGTTAACTACGGTCCTAATGTGGGTCTGCATAGATTTATTTCATAATTCCTTAGCTGTAAAATGTATAATCTGTCAGTAATTTGATCTTGAGTTATCAGCGGAATATCATGTTTTCGAAATTCCTGATTACCAAAAATGAAAAAAAAAAAAAAAAAAAAGCTATGGTCTGGGTGTGTGTGTTGGTGAACACGATAATTCCCAATATAATAAGTATATCGGCACGAATTTTTATATGTCTATGCGAACTCCATACGACAAAAACCATTCATAACATTAAAAGATACTAGGGTTTTGAGCCCTCACCTCTGACATCATTTCTCTGAAAAAAGATTAGTGCCACTCTTATGAGTGTTTGATTTACATTTTATACTTAAATAAAACAACTGGATTTACAAATAAAAAAATATGAAAATACTTTATTTTAATTATCATATACAAGCGAGGGCGCCGGTAGCTCAGTGGTCAGCGTGCTTGACTTCTGAGCTCAAAAACGTGGGTTCGTAACCCGACCGAGGCCCTTAGTTTATTTTATCTGGGAGGTAAAATAAACTTAAGCACGCCGTCCTTCGGATGGGACGTTAAGCGATGGTCCCGAGCCTGTACGATGTCAGGTACTCGTTAAAGACCCCTACCCTAGGTGAATAAAAATTTAGGGTAGGCAAAATTTAGGACTCCCACAGTTGAGTCGGGCTCACGTCCTCCAGAGGGACGAAAGAGCTGTCTGGTAGTAGGCGATATGACCTCGTAGTTAAAGCCCGGGCATGACTCATAAAACCTAACCTAACCTCATAACAGCTTTTTCTTTTAATAACTTGTTTATATATTTTGTTATTTTTTTCGTGCTAAATTTTCTCTTTGACTCAACAATTTGTAAGGATCTGCATTTTAATATATTTCTTGAATGAAAAAATCAGTTTTTAAATAATTGAAATAGTCTTGTGCGTTTCGTGCGCAGTAGATCCAGGTGGCGCTGTTATCGTAAACTATCACGTGAAGTGCCAGCTTAACCTACGCATTGTTGATATTTTCACGTGGCGTGTTCAAGAAGCCGGCAACAATACGGAAGCACAAATCATCGACATTTGTTTGTTATAAATAACGCTTAAAATCGATAATTACTTGAATTGCTATTATACAGTTCATAAAAATGTTTCTCCCAGAACGAAAAAATTTTTTTATGAAAGTTCAACTCCCGAACAACAATTTCTATGTGTTACGGATGAAAAATAGGTGTATTAGAATGTCGAAAAAAAAATCATGAAAAAAATTCATGTGAAAAGGTCAATTTTTTTTATATTTTCGAAATCTACAGAAAATTTCCGATTGAAATCATCTGTAAAACATATTTTTTCAGCCGATATTGATAGTTGAAATCAAAAAATAAAAAATCGTATTGTGAAAAACTCGAAAAAAGACAACAAAATGTTTTCCTTCTGTAGAAAAAAAATCGATCGAAAAATGCTGAAAATTTGTATTTAAGCTTATTTTTGGATGAGGAATCCAAAAATGACATTAGTTTTTCATAAAAAAATCGGTGGGTGTAACGTCATGCTGAGTTGGTGTGGAATTACTCATATCTATATACATATTTACAAACTTAAAGTCAAACCTATTTCAAGTTATACACCAAAAGACACAATTTACATTATCCTGTTATTTTTCAGTACAAAGTAACTTATATGAACTAAATAATCAATACAATACAATAAAACACACAACTACATAGTATTTATAAAATAACTACTAAGCACAATTCAGAACATTATTGCAACTGCTTGAATATTATTGCAACTGCTTGAATATTATTGCAACTGCTTGAATATTATTGCAACTGCTTGAATATTATTGCAACTGCTAGGTTCGGGTCCTACCGACTGCGCCATGTTTGATTTATATTTTATATTTAAATAAAACAACTGGCTTTACAAATAACAAAATATGAAAATACTTTATTTTAATTATCATACACAAGCTTCGTCTAACAAGTAACCGCTAACAACCTTCTAGTGGGAGGGGCGAGCCGTGAGGGTGTTGCCACAATGAGGGATTGGGTTTAGATATGAAAATAAAAGACATTTTTATGTTCTGGATACGCGTATAAAATTTTGTATCGATATATTAATTTCATTGTAGGTTATGGTGAGAAACATAAGAAATTTTCTTTCATGAAATTTCGTTGATAAACTTCTAATAGAATTTCTTTCCGATTACATAACTTTCCCAATACTTCACGTAGCTGGGGAAGTTAAAATGTTATTAATATTTATTTTTATAAGAAAATTGGCCAATTTGAAGAGGGGGACTAAGTATGGTTTATTTACTCAAAATGGGGTGAGGGTTGAGAGAGGGAGGGGGTGAGGTGGAAATCAAACGGCTGATTGCACAGATTGCAACAAATTGACATGGCAGTGCCTCCAGGCAGAGTGGCTACGTTGAACGATTTCACACCCGGCGCTAACAACCCCAAAAGGGCGCTAACAACTACAAAACGAGCAAAAACATCTCTGGATCGATATACCGAGTCTCCTTATTTCGCTCAGGAAAATGTTTTCCTGGATTACAACTCTTTACGTCCTCGCTAGTTATTATGACTCATGCTTGGGCTTTAACTATGAGGTCATGAGCCCGACTCTACACTTCTCACCTAGGGTAGGGATTCTTAAGAAATACCTGAGATCGTACAGGCTCGGAACCATCGCGTTACATCTGAAGGACGGAGTGCTAAAGGTTTTTCCACTTCTCAGATAAAAAATGAGTACCTACCTTGGCCAGGTTTCGAACCCGCGATCTTGTAGGCTATCACGCTATCTCTGAGCTAACGGCGCCCTAGTACATCGGTTGATGTATATATGCGTCAACTAAAGCATTGTAGTGTTTATTAGGAACGGCATTGTGGAGACCAGCCAGTTCAAAATATCATGGGTTATTGATTGTTGTTAAATATATAATTAGTAATCGATATTGATTTAATTTATTTTAATTTAATTAAATAAATTTATAAATTAAAGTGTATTCCAACTATAGCCTGACTGCATGATAGAAAGCGGTGCGAGATTCGCACAGTTCATTATTAGTTAGTTACCCTGTTCGCTATTGAATGATCCCGGGGTCATATCGTCCAGCATCACGTAGTAGCGATTACCAAAGAAATGAGGAAGGGTCGTCTATAATCACTCATAATGTATTTCAATTTCCCTACTTTTTTTAGGTACCTTTAGGTGAGCCACAGAACGAAATGTAATGTTATACTATAC
This sequence comes from Aradus depressus, assembly GCA_963662175.1. Classification (NCBI taxonomy): domain Eukaryota; kingdom Metazoa; phylum Arthropoda; class Insecta; order Hemiptera; family Aradidae; genus Aradus; species Aradus depressus. The sequence continues at coordinate 50,740,875 of OY759216.1, read as the reverse complement.
GAAGTTATGTATTCGGCCAGAAATTTGTATTTTCACCGAAATTTTATCTTTTCCGATCCCCTTATCCCGAAAATGGGAAAAGACAAGTCGTCCGTGAATCACTCAATATGTACTTCCCCAACAAGAATTAATCAATTACTTATTTTCCCTCCCTCGAAAGCCCATTGATGGGATAAAAGTCAATATTTGACTACATAATGGCTTCTGAATCCTCATACTAAATTTTGTGACAATACATCGGCAGTTATTGGGGTTTTCATGTTGAACCCCTCTTCTCTGGTTTTCCTCTTCCCTTAGAACGATTTCGTGAAAAGTTTATGGTGCCATATTTATGGGGTTTTGAGTTCAAATAACAAATTTCATATTGATTCTTTCATTAAATTGGCAGTTGTTGAGATTTTTGCGTCCCCCTTATTCTGTTGAAAATTAACCGGTGTCGTCCTTATAGGGCTTTTAATTCACATATGAAATTTCGTGTCAATAAATTCATTACAAACAGTCTGGAAATACATCTAAAATTTCTTGTCGTTACATTCATTCTAACTAGTTATCGTTTTCAGAGGCACACACAGATGAACAAACAGACATAAGATTTTATTTTTTTTTGAATCAGGAGGTCGGAAAACATGAAATTCCGTCGAAAACTCCGTATCGAATTTCTGACCGATATCATAATTTCGTATAGCTGCGGAAGTAATGATAAAAAAATGGTGTGTGTGTCTGTGAAAACGATAACTTTAAATAAAATGAATGTATCGACATGAAATTTTATATAGAATCAAGAACCTTCTGGTGACGACACCTATTGATTTTCAGCCAAATCGACTAAAAGGCAGGGATGGATTAGGGGAGAGGTTTAACATATAAAAACTATAATAACTGCCGATAGAATGAATAACGACACGAAATTTCATATGTGAATTCAAAACCCCATAAAGACGACACATCAATTTTCAGTGAAATCTTTAGAAGGGAAGGTAGGGCTTAGGTGGGAGACTTAACTCAAAAACTATAACAACTGCCGTTGTAATGAATTTATTGACATCAAATTTCTTTCTGAAAAATGAGAAAAAAAATCCTTTTTCGAATAGAGGGTTTTCTCTAATATAAAAATTATGTTTATTATATTTATTGCATGGAGTGGTGATGATTTAATTAGTATGAGGAAATTTCCCATAAAGCTTTTACGAGGAAAATTGCAAAGCTGGGAGAAAATAGATTTTTCCATCTGTCGGTCTAAGTCTGTGCTTGTGTGTGCCTGGATGTGACAGGCTTTGCTTCTAAAGGAAGTAAGATGTGTTTAAAATGTTTACTGAATATATTTCCGATCATCTGAAAGTGGTAACGGTCTGAAGTATGTTCCTGTAAAGATCAGGTAACCCAGTCTTCAATATATAAATATGGGATGCCAACTAAATGCACCAGTTACACCGCAGAACTCAACGCCGTTGTCGAAGCGTTGGGCATTGTCACTTCTGATATAGGTCGGAGATACATGATTATGCAGTGCAGCATCAATGTCAAAAGCACTTGAGAGCTTGTTTACAAGATACAAAAACTGTTTGCAAATTTCGAAAATGCTACATAAAACTTTAATTTTTTGCTGGATCTCCTCAAATATAGGAATTAAAGGGAACCTTACAGCTGATGTAGCTGCTGAGAAAGCAGCAACGATGTCTGGAGGAGAAAAGGAAGTGACGCTAACATCCAACTTAAAGAAATTCCTACGTCACAAAATAGTGTGCACTAGAACCCAGAAAACAAACTGGGGCCACCAAAGAAAATATTGATGAATAAAAGAGCTCGGAAAGGCCGAAGGAGAAGTGCCTGATGCAGCTCCGTCTGGGGCAGAGTCGGCTAACCCACGGCCACCGCATCAACAGGGTGGCATCCCCAGGCTGGGGCCTGGTCTGTCAGTAATCCATATGGCAAAGTTTATAAACAATTATTTTTGTATGTGAATTTTTAAACAAATCTTAATGATGTTCGTTTTTTTTAAAATATATAACAGAGGGCGCCGGTAGCTCAGTGGTATGCGTGCTTGCCTTCTGAGCTCAAGATCGTGGGTTCGTAGCCCGACCGAGGCCCTTAGTTTATTTTATCTGGGAGGTAAAATAAACTTGAGCACGCCGTCCTTCGGATGAGACGTTAAGCGATGGTCCCGAGCCTGTACGATGTCAGGTACTCGTTAAAGACCCCTACCCTAGGTGAATAAAAATTTAGAGTAGGCAAAATTTAGGACTCCCATAGTAGAGTCGGGCTCATGTCCACCAGAGTGACGAAAGAGCGCTCTGGTAGTAGGCGATATGACCTAGTAGTTAAAGCCCGGGCATGATTCATAAAACCTAACCTTAAATATATAACAAATATTTTAATTGGATATAACATGTGATAAAGTCTGAGAATACCATTTATGAATAACAATATAATTATGGTCTTACCATGGTTTGCGGATTCGAATCCCGTCCGGGTGTGAGTTTTATTCCGTAGATAGAACTCTCTCCCGGGGCCATGGATGTCGTAAATAATTAGATAACACAGTCACATGGGTAATATGCATCGAACATAAGGCCAAAAAAACAAAAAAAAAAATTAAAATTAAATAATTAAAGAACTTACTGTCTGGTATTTTCTTGCCTTTTTTTGTTACGGTCGATCAGAAATTGGAGTCATTCCCAAATTCTGATAGCGTATATTCTGATTTTTGAATCCAGCCCCCTCCGCTGATCCCATTTTCCCTTCGGCCGATTCCTCGTCGATACACCGGACAAACAACCCTCCCGGGCACTTCCGGTGGGGGAAGGCAGATCAGGTTATTATGGAACTACTTATATTTCTTTATATTCCATATAAATTTGACCCAAATGTTTTATAGGATTGAATAGAAACATTTCATTATGCACTTACAATGAGATTAATTAAATGCACTTACGCCAGGAAATACCTAGGAAGACCAATGGTTTCATATTTTTGTGTATATGTATTTTTAAATTTACTTTAAATGTTCGATTACGATTCAATTTTGCGGTCGGCTCACCCCCTATAATTCCTAACGTTGTTATGTTCCTAAAAGAACCTAGTCGGAGGACTGATGCATTCAGCAACGTGAAACTTGAATTTCAATTTATACTTTTCCATGTTATTAACTATTTTATGAGCTTGTCCTTTCAAAATTTACCAGAAACAAGTGCCATTTAGACGTGGAAGACATTGAATAATTTATAGTTTCTACATATAACATTTCTAATAAAATATAAGTATGATCCAAACTTAACGTTTCACATCAAGCTTTAGCTATAATGTATCATATATAAATCAGTGTATATCAAATTTACCCACATTAAAATTATTAATATATTATAAAATCAATTATTATTATTAGTATAAAAACAGCTGTTAGGAGTGAAGTAACTTGATTAGTGAAGAAATATAGAAAGATGGACTAGTCGCTTTTTGTTATAAAACGAAATGTGAACAACCAATGAATGGAGATCAAAAGACGACGATCAGCTGTTTTAAATAGTGAGGAACAGTCTAAGAATAGATGTGGAGGTGGACAGTCTAGAGAGAGAGTTGGTTTTAAGGGTTAAGGTTAAGTGCACCATGTAGGTGAAAAGAACAGTGAAATAGACACTCAAAGGTACTTTTATTTATTTATATGTTTATATGCCCAAAATAACATTGAATTAAAGAATGGTCACAATATTTAAAAAGAAAAGAGACTAAAGTAGATGTAGAAATTAGTTTGTAAGATTTTTATTGTAAGTAATATGATTTTTTATTTGATATTGACATTCTGATTTTATTTATAATGTAGGTCTAGATAAATAAACCCAATATTTATTATCTTATTCTCTGCTATTCATTTCCCTGAGAACCTGGATTAGATTGAATATTTTTGCAAATTTAGGAAAACAATATGGCATCTCATTATTATATTTAGAAGAAATCCAAATGAAATACTTAATAATTTAAATTTTTTTAAAATACGTGCACTTTCTTCAAAATTGCACTTCTTGAACTTTCGATATTTTTTCAGGGCCCTTTTCGGAAACTACTGTAGAAACCAAAATTTAGTAGAAGACCAACTACAATTTCTACAGGAAATATGATTATATTTATTATTAATTCAATTATTATTTTTATATTTATTTACTTTGCATAATTTTTTTAAAATTATCATAATATATACCTATATATATAACACAACATTTAGTAGCCTCTATGTAAATGTAATTACAGCGACCGTGATTCACTTTCATTGTCGATATTCAAAAAATGTATATTTTTTTTAATTTCAATGTCATAACCTCTGGAACAGTTCCGTTAAGAGGGCTTCTCACTTAAACTTTCCTTTCTCACGCCAGACATGCCATTTCAATACTACTATAAGATCATTCAATTGGTGGTTGCTTATGTTTCGACTTGTGATGTATGAAGGTCTTGATAGTTATTGTGACTTGTGCCAGGGACTTAACTACGAGGTCATATCGCCTACTACCAGAGCGCTCTTTCATCGCTCTGTTGGACATGAGCTTAATACTAGTGTAGGAGTCCTAAATTTTGACTATTTAGGTTTATTCATGAAGGGTAGGGGTCTTTAACGAGTTCCTGACATAAATAATAAAGATGAGTTATAAAACGAAACTCATAAGTCCAACAATATATTATATTTATACCAAAACTAGTTTCGACAATTAGATGCCATCTTCAGGTAATGAGTCTTAAAGTAAAGAAGAGGTTAAAGAGGTTATAGAGGCATCTCAGTGGATGTTGACAGCTACATAATATAGACATATTATGTCTACCAACCTTTGAATGAAATACCGTACAGGATCGGGACCATCATTTAACGTCCCATCCGAAGGACGGTGTGCTCGATTTTTTTTTCACATCCCAGATAAAAGGTGGCTTTCGAATCCGTGATCTTGAGCTCAGTAAGCAAGCAACATACCACAGTCTTCGAGAAATCCCCAGCCTAGGTAGGTTGAAGTCCAATTGTACCCTTGTAGGAGTCTCTTTAATTAGCCCTGCAACCCCCAACTACATCAGCAGCTCTAGCCCTCGATTCCAGAGGGACTACTTCAGCAACCCCTCCGCAACAACCCCAAGCCTGAGGCTGATTGAGAGCCTGTCGATACAGACGTTCTCCTGTTAGGTTCTGCTGTGGAATGTTTACTTATGAATTATCTTGAAAGCCTCAGACGGGTCAATGGGGAATTGTTCTCGGAGGAAAGAGAATGATATAATGATCAGCCCAAATGCTATGGAGTTTTGTCTGCTGCCCCAGAACAATCATCAAAATTCAGTGTCCTTATTCCATCGACACTCTTGACTCTTTACATAAGTTATGACTGCAAAAAATCTAAAAAATATCTAAAGTACTTGAAACATTGAACGAATGGCTGCTGATCTGCTGTGTTTAATGTTAAGTACGTCCAAAACAATCATTATACATTTTAAATCAACTCCTAAACTATCAAAATACGATCCGTCATTAGCAGTTAATACACTATTATTGATATGAAATTAACATGAACTGAAAGTACGTCAGTCATAGGTAAGACACTAAATTCTGATATGTTTTCTTAGTTTGAAAACTTAAACAGATCGTACCAAAGGAAACATTAACTACATTATATTATGCATATTTCCGTTCTATAATTAATTACGGTTTAAATACATTGAGGAGCTTCTGGAGCTAGTGCTAATATTTTCAGACTTCAAAAGGAAGCACTAACAATATAAAATAATATTGATCAAATAACAAGTTGCAGAGAAATATTTCGAAAAACTTAATTTCACAACGATTGAGAACTGCTCAAAACTGGACATTTTTCATTTATACTCGTAATTCCCCGCTACATGTAGTTTCATGCTTTCCGATCCTCTCATCTCAAAAATGAAAAAAATAAAAAATATTTTATGTCCGTGAACACGATAAAAATAAATGTATCGACATGAAGTATGATAGGTAAATCCAGAACCCTCTAACGACGACACCTATTGTTCTTCAGACAAATCGATTAAAGGAAATATGGGGATTAAGACGGGGGGGGGGGGCATATATTATATACCTATTAACTATCCAAGAAAACGGTCGAAGTGGAGCAACCCGAGAAGGGAGGCTCGACAATATCTGTCCATAATAAATGTATAATCACAAAATTCAGTATGTGCATTCAGAAGCCAATATGTTAGTCAAACATAATATATTAATTCGTGCTGCGGAAGCACATTGTCGGTGATTCACCAACGACTTTTTAGACAAATTGACTGATCTAATAATTCTGTGCTGCTCGACGCTAATTTAGGGGAAATTAATCCAGATGGCGAAACTCACTTTTCGTGTTTCTTTTTTTTAATAATAATTTTTCTACTTTAAATTTTTATTTTGTTTGAAACGCTTAAAAACAAAAATACTTTCAATTTGAATACATTTACACCCCTTTTTTGAAATTCGAGGGGAATAATAAGTTTAAAAGTTAAGGGCACCGATAGCTCAGAGGTAGCATGCCTAGCATGAGCTCAAGATCACGGGTTGGAAAAAACCTTGAGAACGCCGTCCTTCGGATTCGAACGTTAAGCAAGGGTCCAGAACCTGTGCGAATTCAGATACTTGTTAAAAAACCCTATCCTAAAGGAATAAACCTAAGTAGGGAAGTTTTGGGACTCCCAGATTAGAGTCGGGCTCATGTCCACCAGAGCGACGAAAGAGCGCTCTGCAGTAGGCTATATGTAGTTAAATCCCAGGCATGAGTCACAATAACTAATTTTAAAGTTGATGTCCAAATAACAGCTACGAAAAAAAATCCTATATTTCAAAAAAACAGTGTCATCAAAAGTGGCAATAATGATGATTATTCATAAAATAAACAACAAACTCCTCCCCTCCCTTTCTTCTTTGTTGATAACGAAAAGAGAAAGGAAGAAGGGGAAAAAAGCACTTAAGGGAGTGAATTCCGAAGTGAATTAATGCTAACCATGGAGTGAGAGAGGAAGTGAGGGATGATGGCTCTATACTTGGAGGACAAGGGGTGGGAAGTTTTAAACGGAATTATAAGGGGGGTGGCAGTGAATCATGGAGTTGGGGGTGCTGGTAACTGCTTCACAGGACTTATCACGTATCAGTCCACCACCCCCGGTAACCTATTTCACGTAGCCACACAAAAACCTGTTCCACATTCACACTCTACTCTCCCAACTTAATTAAATATCTCACTGCCTCCATTTTGGGAGTTTAACACAAAATGGTGAAATCCTCTCCTTGAGTTTCCATGCCTACTTAGGCCTCTCCTTGAGTTTCCATGTCTACTTTAGGTCTGTCAGGCCAACTCTTTCTTATCTATAAATTATAAGAAAGATTACCTTAAAGTCTTTTTTTTTTAACGTAGAAAAATATTTACAATTGGTACACACCTTTAATACATTTGACAACAATATGAGACAGAATATTGTAGTACAGTTAGTTATTATGACTCATGCTTGGGCTTTAACTTCGAGGTCATATCGCCTACTACCAGAGCGCTCTTTCGTCACTCTGGTGGACATGAGCCCGAATCATTTGGTTTATTCACCTAGAGTAGGGGGTCTTTAACGAGTACCTTACATCCGTAAGGCGAGCCTCTGGTGATATCCACGATAGTACTAGTAAACAGCTGACATATGACGGGATCTGCCCCTCAAGCAACCGCATTGCCTATGGGGAACTTGCGCTCGGATCCCATCGAAGATGAGGGTGTCCAATACCTTACCAAAGACAGGGAGTAGGCTGATTGGTCTGTAGCTTCTTGCTAAGGCGAGGTCTCTGTCATTGGGCTTAACAAACGTTCAAAGAGCGCGCTTCCATGCCCGGGTTTTAACTACGAGGTCATATCGCCTACTACGAGAGCGCTCTTTCGTCCCTCTGGTGGACGTGAGCCCGACTCAACTGTGGGAGTCCTAAATTTTGCCTACCCTAAATTTTTATTCACCTAGTGTAAGGATCTTTAACGAGTACCTGACATCGTACAGGCTCGGAGCCATCGCTTAACGGCCCATCCGAAGGACGGCGTGCTTAAGTTTATTTTACCTCCCAGATAAAATAAACTAAGGGCCTCCGGTCGGGTTACGAACCCACGTTCTTGAGCTCAGAAGTCAAGCACGCATACCACTGAGCAACCGGCGCCCTCTAACCAATAAAGGTTTATTTATGTGAATATGTTTATATCTATAATATTTAGTACATAATATCATGGCGAACGAGGATGGAGCAATGCATGAAGAACAAGAAAAAAGGACTGGTGACATCATCCATAAATTTAGAAAAGTAAGAGCACGCCTAAAAGGACAAATTACAAGGTTAGAGAACTTAATTAAAATTAGAATATTAAGAAAATTTCGGGGGCCATGATGGCCGTGCGAGCTAGAGCGTAGAGCATTGGTCACCATGGTTTACGAGTTCGAATCCCATCTGGAAGTGAGTTTTATTTCGTAGATAGAACTTCCTCCCGGGGCCATGGATGTCGTAAATAATTAGATAACACAGTGACATGGCATCATACATAAGGCCAAAACAAAACAAACAAAAACAAGAAAATTTCGGAGTAAATTTGCGAAAGTTCAGGAAAACATTTTATAATAATCAACAAGTATATTATTATTATTAATCAAAACGGTCGATTAGTTTGAGCGGAAGAGCGAAAACGTATTTAGTTAATTCGTTCTGGGGAAGTACATTGTCAAGAAATTTCCCGACGAAACAGATGAGGACTCACAATCGATTCAAACAATACAATATCTATACTCCTCGTTCATGTTAGCCATGAACAAACATTATGGTGAACATTCTGTTTATATTTGAATTCTGGAGTTTCGAAAGAAAAGGGATGATGGAATGAAAACAAGATAAACAAGGAGATAAATGTAATGAATTAAAGTGTACAGAATGGAGGATTTGAATTTGGTCAGAGAGAAGTGATGTTGGAGACGACGATAAGAAGGGGTGGTTGTCATGGGCTCACCCCACCCCTCCTAGTTGGAACAAATCTTTTATTCCATTCCCGGGCTAAGATGGATCGGAGGCCGGGGTCCCTTATCAACTTGACCCTCGTTAGCTGTCCGTTCTCTCTGTCACAGCACTCACTTCACAAAAACATAATCTATCGAATTTGGAATATCGAAAAAATTTATTAACATGTCATCAAATAGTTAATTTTATAGTTTATAAATTAAATTGATTTAAAAAGAATGTGGATTCGTAACCCGACCGAGGCCCTTTTATCTGGGAGGTAAAATAAACTTAAGCACGCCGTCCTACGGATGGGACGGTAAGCGATGGTCCCGAGCCTGTACGATGTCAGGTACTCGTTAAAGACCCCTATCCTAGATGAATAAAAAATTTAGGGTAGGCAAAATTTAGGACTCCCACAGTAGAGTCGGGCTCATGTCCACCAGAGTGACGAAAGAGCGCTCTGGTAGTAGGCGATATGACCTCGTAGTTAAAGCCCGGGCATGAGTCATAAGGTACTCGTTAAAGACCCCTATCCTAGATGAATAAAAAATTTAGGGTAGGCAAAATTTAGGACTCCCACAGTAGAGTCGGGCTCATGTCCACCAGAGTGACGAAAGAGCGCTCTGGTAGTAGGCGATATGACCTCGTAGTTAAAGCCCGGGCATGAGTCATAAAACCTAACCTAACCTTGATTTAAAAATGAAAAAAAAATATATATAATTAAATGAATAAAATATCGATATATAAAAAATAATGGTATTAGAGTAGGATATATCATGGTTATAGCGCTCTATTTATAGTATTGGAATTTGAAAGATGTATAGATGAAATTTCACAAATGTGAATTAATTAGAAAATTTGATGACAATTAATGTTATATAATACATGATTGGAACAGTAATTTTATATATCAGTCTGTATTTAGGTGAGTCCTGATCTGTATTTTTAATAATATGTGAAATAATAGTTATGGAAATTGTAATTATAATGGTTATTGTTATTTAAAAGAATGTTGTTTTTTAGAATTGATAATGACTAGAGTGTCGAAACGTCTGAAATGAAATAAAGCAAATATTGTTTTTTTTTGGCTTTATGTACGGAGCATATTAGACATGTCAATGTGTTATATCTATATATAAATAACTATTTATTTACGACATCCATGGCCCCGGGAGGGTTCGAACCCGCAAACCATGGTGAGACCATGCGACCAAAGCCCTACGCTCTAGCCCGCACGGCCACCACGGCTTGCGTCGTTGGGGGCCTTCTGTTTCCGCCCCGGGTCTCTGTCCCTCCTTGGTTTCCCCAAACAACTCAACCATCTTAGGTCCGTCTATATAGGGCAATTACGCCTTGGAGCAAAAAAAAAAAAAATATATGAATACCTTGATTGCCTTGATATATTAAATTCAACTTGTTATTAACATGCCGTTAATGAATAAAATTAATTACAGAACTTATTCCCTTGTGTTGTTCTATTATCCACCAAATCCACCCAGGACAATTAGGGAGTGGCAGGAAGAATGGGACAAGTCCACAAAGGGACGGTGGACCCATCGGCTCATCCCTCGAGTCGAGCCTTGGCTCACCAGGAAGCATGGGGAGGTGAATTACCACCTCACCCAGGTACTCACCGGGACACGGTGGGTTCCGGGGGTACTTCCTCAAAATCGGGGCAGCAACAACACCAGACTGCCCCGCGTGCCTTGGTGAGACGGAGTCGGCGGAGCATGTCCTCCTCAAATGCCCCAGATTTGAGGAGGGAAGGAAAAATCTGGAGTGCAGCATGGGCGCCCCGCTGACTGCTACCAGTTACGTGGACGCTATGCTGCGCTCCCAGGAGTCGTGGGATGAAGGCTGCGATTTTGCAGCGCTCATCATGGGCGGGTTGGCCCTTCAGGAGAGGGCTGACAAGGAACAGTAGCGGTAATAAAACAGAAGAAGGGGCGTTACCAGTCACCCTTCCTCCCTTCCGCGAAGTAATGACAGACAGACAGTTCCGCGGAAGGGAATCAGGATCGGCAAGGAGGGGGTTTTAGTGGGTATGGTGAATCGGCTCGAGTCCCACACTATCCAGGGCTGGATGTGCGTCACAGCATTTCCCCCTCCAATGCAAAAAAAAAAAAAAAAAAAAAAAAATTCTGATATTTTATTAGAAAATAATTTTATTAATGGCAACCACCAAATTTACTACTGTAACAATATAATGATAAGATAATCAAATAAATGTCCTGATTGGTTGTTGGCGTAAATGTTATGGATTATTGTTTGATAATTGGGTAGTTGAACTAAAGAAAGTACTATATTGTTATTGTGTTTCAAACTGTCTACAAAAACTTTATCAGTCCAATCGGGAAATATGGCTTTAAGCTCTCGAGTTCTTCCAAGCCCTCACACACCAAAAGAATTCAAACTATTCAAAATAAAATCCTCGAAACAATCACGCAATGCCCTTTCTACGTTTCATACTTAACATTACATCACGACTTAAACATACCAATCTAACACGAAGTCACACAACAGCTATATACAAATTTGCACAAAAAGTGTACACTTCACCCGAACGCACGAGTGAAAGGAATGTCGGTCCGGTCCTTGCCAAAACAAGAGACTCAAATGATGTTTGTTTTGAATATACTATTTCCTTCTTGTGATTTATGTTCACAGTTAAAAATTTCAGAATAAATAAAAGAAAAAACTAAACAAGAAAAATTTTGTTAAACTTTTATAGATAATTTGTTATTTGGTTCAGTAGAAGATGAACTCTTTCGTCGCTCTGGTGGATATGAGCCCTATTCTACTGGGACAGTCCTAAATTTTACTCAGGTTTATTCAGGTAGGGTTATTTGACGAGTAACTGAAATCGTACATAGGCCCCTCGTAAAGAATCTCTGCCCCGAACCAGTCCTTTGCGTGATGTTTCGGTCCTACAGACGACAGCGGGGACAGATTGACATAGAACCAGATTGACATAGAACTCAAAAGTAGACTTATATAGTGGCTTTTGAATTCTCATACTAAATCTTCTGTCGATACATTTATTATATTGGCAGTTATTGGGATTTTTGAGTTGAGCCCCCTCTGAGGAGGGGGGGGGGGGCCTCCTCATTGGCTGATCCCGCTGAAAATTAATAGATGTCCTTAGAGGGTTTTGGATACACTTATGAAATTTCATTTTATAGGGTGTTATCGTGTTCAAAGACATACACACAGACAGATTTTTTTTGACGTGACAACGTCTTATAATTTGGTAGGCCACCACCCCATGTTCGAAAACTGTGTTATGTTACTTTCGGTAACACGTAACACAGGTATCGCGCATGCGCCGAGAGAGAGAGAGAGCGCTTCACACTGTCTTCGTTCCGCTAGTTGCTCTCCTGTTTCGATTCATGTGGTACCGCTTACAAACGTATCGCTGCTGACCGATTTGATGTTAACTTTTGAAATATAAAATATTTCAAAACAAAACGAAATGAGTAGGTACGTATTTCTAAATTGAATAATTATTCAATTATATTTTATTATTATTATTCAATAAATTATAATTTATTATTTTAAATATTAAACAAACATTTTCGTTGGTAAATGTTCATTGATAAATAAAATTTATTTGAAAATTATATTTACAAGACAAAAAAAAACTTAATGTATCAATAAAATTGTTTTGAAAATCATAAACGTAAAAATTATATTTTTTATAATATAAAGCTTATTATATTATTATAATATATTTTTATTTGAACAATAAAATTGCTCACCATTCTAAAACTATTTGATCTATGGATTTGAAAATAATATTTTTATAGAATAAACTCTTTATAAACATTGTAAACCAAATTTTTATTTTTTGAAAACTACTATGCTTATGAATACTTTCTTTCTATATTGTTTTTAAATTGTTTCAAGGTTCAAAAATTTTATTGAAATGATTTGTTATATTTAATTCTTGACACTTTCGCTATCTCGCAACTCAGACGTTGTCACGCTCATTTCGCCACGCATCGGAGTTGAACGCACCCGATTTTTTTTTTTGGTATCGAATTGTTGACAGATTACATAACTTGCCCTATACATCGCATAACTCGGGAAATAAGAATATAATAGACATAGTACTGCATTGATTGCGAGTCCTCTATAGAATGCAGCCTGCATGCCTTGCGCCCCCCTCCACCACACACATGAGTACTGTACTACTGAGGCCCTTGTAGCCAGCTCTGATTGCGAGTCCTCTATAGAATGCAGCCTGCATGCCTTGCGCCCCCCTCCACCACACACATGAGTACTGTACTACTGAGGCCCTTGTAGCCAGCTCTGATTGCGAGTCCTCTATAGAATGCAGCCTGCATGCCTTGCGCCCCCCTCCACCACACACATGAGTACTGTACTACTGAGGCCCTTGTAGCCAGCTCTGATTGCGAGTCCTCTATAGAATGCAGCCTGCATGCCTTGCGCCCCCCTCCACCACACACATGAGTACTGTACTACTGAGGCCCTTGTAGCCAGCTCTGATTGCGAGTCCTCTATAGAATGCAGCCTGCATGCCTTGCGCCCCCCTCCACCACACACATGAGTACTGTACTACTGAGGCCCTTGTAGCCAGCTCTGATTGCGAGTCCTCTATAGAATGCAGCCTGCATGCCTTGCGCCCCCCTCCACCACACACATGTCCTCTATAGAATGCAGCCTGCATGCCTTGCGCCCCCCTCCACCACACACATGTCCTCTATAGAATGCAGCCTGCATGCCTTGCGCCCCCCTCCACCACACACATGTCCTCTATAGAATGCAGCCTGCATGCCTTGCGCCCCCCTCCACCACACACATGTCCTCTATAGAATGCAGCCTGCATGCCTTGCGCCCCCCTCCACCACACACATGTCCTCTATAGAATGCAGCCTGCATGCCTTGCGCCCCCCTCCACCACACACATGTCCTCTATAGAATGCAGCCTGCATGCCTTGCGCCCCCCTCCACCACACATGAGTACTGTACTACTGAGGCCCTTGTAGCCAGCTCCAGGCTATGATGCTATATTGCGAGTCCTCTATAGAATGCAGCCTGCATGCCTTGCGCCCCCCTCCACCACACATGAGTACTGTACTACTGAGGCCCTTGTAGCCAGCTCCAGGCTATGATGCTATATTGCGAGTCCTCTATAGAATGCAGCCTGCATGCCTTGCGCCCCCCTCCACCACACATGAGTACTGTACTACTGAGGCCCTTGTAGCCAGCTCCAGGCTATGATGCTATATTGCGAGTCCTCTATAGAATGCAGCCTGCATGCCTTGCGCCCCCCTCCACCACACACATGAGTACTGTACTACTGAGGCCCTTGTAGCCAGCTCCAGGCTATGATGCTATATTGCGAGTCCTCTATAGAATGCAGCCTGCATGCCTTGCGCCCCCCTCCACCACACACATGAGTACTGTACTACTGAGGCCCTTGTAGCCAGCTCCAGGCTATGATGCTATATTGCGAGTCCTCTATAGAATGCAGCCTGCATGCCTTGCGCCCCCCTCCACCACACATGAGTACTGTACTACTGAGGCCCTTGTAGCCAGCTCCAGGCTATGATGCTATATTGCGAGTCCTCTATAGAATGCAGCCTGCATGCCTTGCGCCCCCCTCCACCACACATGAGTACTGTACTACTGAGGCCCTTGTAGCCAGCTCTGATTGCGAGTCCTCTATAGAATGCAGCCTGCATGCCTTGCGCCCCCCTCCACCACACATGAGTACTGTACTACTGAGGCCCTTGTAGCCAGCTCTGATTGCGAGTCCTCTATAGAATGCAGCCTGCATGCCTTGCGCCCCCCTCCACCACACATGAGTACTGTACTACTGAGGCCCTTGTAGCCAGCTCCAGGCTATGATGCTATATAATGTTGTTTCCAATGTTAACAGGGCGCATTCAGCCCTCAGGTTGGTGCGTCCGTGATAAATAAAACGTTGGATGACCCTAAAATTAGCTTCACACTCTAAGGCATGTTAAGACTGACTCTCCATTCGCTCTTTACAATTTTTTTTTTTTTTTTTAATCATCTTTAAGGCATTTCGACCATGGTCATAGATGCCTCATGAATAGGTCTGTGGGGATCCTAGCGGGCTAATTTTTATGGGCACAAATTCATAAGAATGGGCGAGATTGCTGTATACGGAATAAAAAGGCTACATGATGAAGAATATTTTGTTTTATAATTTAGATAGGAGGTTTGTGAAGTACAGAAAATGAAATAGTTGGGTAATTTGGGAGCTGTCATCAGATAGGACCTCGGAAATAAACCCCACAAGGTTGAAATTCTCCCGCTGAGGATTATATCCCTACTATGCATTCGGTAAGGAGGTGTCTGACAAACAGTTCCATCTCACACAAAGGTAGGGATGGGCGATAGTCGATAGTTAGCTACTATCAGTGGAAAACTATCGATAATGCAGTAAGTTGCCGCTTTTCTTGCAAAATACTTTACAATTCCAATATTATATTATAATATGATTATTTTATATCAATTTTTTCATGTATATCTATCAAATTTTAATCATTCTATGTTATGGACGATAAAAGGGGAATACAAATATCAATCGAATAAGTAATTGTTCTTTCAAAACGAACTTTTATTTTATGAAAATAACATTTTCTGTCGAAAATAATCAAAACTTTGCACAAAGTACATTTAGCACTTTACCCATCATTCTGTTTGATAAAAAACTTCAACACGTCCGATTTTGGCGACTTCATTCAAAATCAAGCGTGCATTCAAAATATTCAAATATTTCTAGGAAAACAATCTGTTTCCGATCAAAGTTGATTAACATGGGTTGAAAAGTTATGCAAGTTTTTTAAAAATTCATATACATTTCGATAAACTTTTTTTTTTGTAGTTTTTTATTTTATTTTTTTATTTTTATTTATTTATTTTTTATTCATAACGTATCCCCTGTAATGAAGGAAAATAATATCGAGAGTTGCTGGGACTATCGATATTTATGAACTATCGACTATCGCCCATCCCTACACAGAGGAGTGGGCTCCCGAACCTTCAGATATCCATGAGTCAGCCTGGTGTGCCCTATGCGTATCGAAATCAAAACGTTGACCATTTCTCGAGAGGTCATTTAGCGAATTTTGCATCGGGTGTGGTAATGGACCATAAAGACACCCTCAAAGTGTTCAGTTCTCTGGTTGATACAATTAGTCAATGATCAAAGAGCCGATCTACAATCTAGTTACTTTACCTAGTGTGAAGGCATCACTTCTTCAGGTCAACTGGAATTAATTTCCGAAAGACTGTCCTGGACGTTTTGCACGTTTCTTCCTCCTCATTTTTAGATTAGTTTTCAGTGCTACATTTTCCGCGCATATCTCTGTCACATTTTAATTTTATTTATGAGCAGTATGAAGTATAAAATTACACATATTCAAATTATTAATATTATTAAATTAATTATATTTATTTGTATAAAAAACAAAGAAGCAACTAAATTAGTGAATAATTATATAAAGTCGCATTTGTTTTAAAACAACCAATGAATAAAAAACAAAATACGACCATCAGCTGTTTTAATTAGAGTAGACGAGTCGAAGCTGAGTTGTGGTGTGGACGGTCCAAGTTGGATTGTGAAGGTGGACAGAGAGTTGTGTTTAGGCTTAAGGTGTGATGAACCAAAAAGGTGTGAAATAACATTGAAATAGATGCGCAAAGGAGGTACTTTTATTTATGTATATGTTTTATATGCCCTAAATGACTTTGATAAGAAGAAGGGCCAATATTAATTAGTTTATAAGATTTCTTTTTAAAAATTAATTTCAAATAATTTATGGTTTTCAGATTTACTTTATAAAGCTCCAATAATTAATTTCATGTTTTTTCAATATTTAGTCAAAAATTTAAAATGTAGATTTAAGTAAAAATAAACACAAATATATGTTCTCAAATGATATGCTATCAATTTTCCCTGTTGGCTCAGTAAGATAATTTAAAACCTTTGGATTAGATTTAATATTTTTGAAAGATTTAGAAAAACAATATGGCATCTCTTTAGAAATTCAAATGAAAAGTTTGTTAATTGAATTTTTTTTTTTTAAATTACGTGCACTTTCTTAAAAATAGCACGTTTTGTTAAAAATTATTGTAAAAATTTAGTGAAAGACCAGAGATATAATTTCTACAGAAAATGAAGTAATTTTATTATTTACTAGCAGTAATACCCGGCGTTGCCCGGGGAACTTTGACTTTTCTACTAATATCTCCTAAAAGTCTTCAACAGTACATTCATGATGTTATAATTTTCAATTATTCATACGGAATAAGGCTTATAGTCCTTCAACGTCAAACACCCCAGCTAGTAAGTTTTTAGGACCCCTGGGCATCACAGCTAGTATGCGTCTTTCAACGGTGGAAATCACAGATAGTGAATACTTAGCATCGCTGGACATCCTAGCCAGTGCGTACTTAAGAACGCTATTGACCGCAGCTAGTAAATGCCTTGCAACAGCGGACCCCACAGCGAATACATAGTTACTACTACTACATGTGAAATTCATGCCAATCCGCTTACCCTTTAACAGTACATTCATGATGTTATAATTTTCAATTATTCATACGGAATAAGGCTTATAGTCCTTCAACTATAGCAACGCTAGTAAGTTTTTAGGACCCCTGGGCACCACAGCTAGTATGCGCCTTTCAACGGCGGAAACCACAGCTAGTGAATACTTAGCTTCGCTGGACGTCCTAGCCAGTGCGAACTTAAGAACGTTTGTGACCACAGCTAATATATGCCTTGCAACGGCGGATCCCACAGCTAGTATGAAGTTAGAACGCTGGTCACCGCAGCTAGTATGTGCCTCGCAAGAGCGGACCCCACAGCTAGTACGAAGTTAGGAACGCTGGGCATCACAGCTAGTAAGTGCCTTGCAACAGCGGCCCCCACAGCTAGTACGTAGTTAGAACCACTGGGCATCACAGCTAGTATGTGTTTTGCAACGGCGGACCCCACAGCTAGTACGTAGTTAGGAACGCTGGTCACCACAGCTAGTATGTGCCTCGCAACAGCGGACCCCACAGCTAGTACGAAGTTAGGAACGCTGGGCCCTACAGGTAGTAGGTGCCTTGCAACTGCGGACCCCACAGATAGTATGTAGTTAGAACCACAGGGCATCATAGCTAGTATGAGTTTTGCAACGGCGGACCCCACAGCTAGTACCTACGTAGTTAAATACGCTGGGCCACACTGCTAGCGCCTTGCAACAGCAGACCCCACAGCTAGTACGTAATTAGGAACGCTGGGCATCACAGCTAGTAAATGTCTTGTAGGTGCCTTGCAACAGCGAACCCCACAGCCAGTACATAGTTAGGAACGCTGGGGCTGAGGGGGGGTCACACACCCTATTTTTCTATTTGGCCTTTATGAATACTTCATGTGAAATTTCGTGACAATCCGATCATCCGTTAATGACTTATCATTATACTTATACTTAGGCCCCCATCAACCCACCCTCCCGTTCAAAATTTTGTGACATATACACCCTATATTTCTATTTGGCTTTTAAGAATACTACATGTGAAATTCCATGACAATACGACAAACCGTTATTGAGCTAGCACCATATTTATACTTAGGCCCCCCCGCCACTACCCCCCCCCCCCCTCCCGTTCAAAATTTTGAGTCGTTACACCGCCTATTTTTTTATTTGGTCTTCAGGAATACGACATGTGAAACTTTGTGACAATTCGACCAACCGTTAATGAGCTAGCTCTATATTTATACTTAGGCCCCCCCACAACCCCCCCTCCCGTTCAAAACTTTGGGACGCCACACACCTTATTTTTCTATTTGGCCTTCAGGAATGCTCCATGTGAAATTTCGTGACAATCCGACCAACCGTTAAAGAATTAGCTCTATATTTATACTTAGGCCCCCCCACAACCCCCCCTCCCGTTCAAAACTTTGGGACGCCACACACCTTTTTTTCCTATTTGGCTTTTAAAAATACTACGTGAAATTTCATGACGATTCGCCCATTAGTTAATGAGTTAGCTCTATATTTATACTTAGGCCCCCCCAAAACCCCCCCTCCCGTTCAAAACTTTGGGACGCCACACACCTTTTTTTCCTGTTTGGCTTTTAAAAAGACTACGTGTGAAATTTCATGACGATTCGCCCATTAGTTAATGAGTTAGCTCCTTATTTATACTTAGGCCCCCCCACAACCCCCCTCCCGTTCAAAACTCTGGGAGGCCACACACCTTATTTTTCTATTTGGCCTTCAGGAATACTCCATGTGAAATTTCGTGACAATCCGACCAACCATTAAAGAATTAGCTCTATATTTATACTTAGGCCCCCCCACAACCCCCCTCCCGTTCAAAACTTTGGGACGCCACACACCTTTTTTTCCTATTTGGCTTTTAAAAATACTACATGTGAAATTTCATGACAATTCGACCATTAGTTAATGTGTTAGCACTATTTATATACTTAGGCCCTCCTTACAACCCCCCCTCCCGTTCAAAACTTTGGAACGCCACACACCTAATATTTCTATTTGGCTTTTAAAAATACTACATGTGAAATTTCATGACGATTCGCCCATTAGTTAATGAGTTAGCTCTATATTTATACTTAGGCCCCCCTTACAACCCCCCCTCCCGATCAAAACTTTGGGACGCCACACACCTTTTTTTCCTATTTGGCTTTTAAAAATACTACATGTGAAATTTCATGACGATTCGCCCATTAGTTAATGAGTTAGCTCTATATTTATACTTAGGCCCCCCCACAACCCCCCCTCCCGTTCAAAACTTTGGGACGCCACACACCTTTTTTTCCTATTTGGCTTTTAAAAATACTACATGTGAAATTTCATGACAATTCGAGCATTAGTTAATGTGTTAGCACTATTTATATACTTAGGCCCCCCTTACAACCCCCCCTCCCGTTCAAAACTTTGGAACGCCACACACCTTTTTTTCCTGTTTGGCTTTTAAAAAGACTACGTGTGAAATTTCATGACAATTTGACCATTAGTTAATGAGTTAGCACTATTTATATACTTAGGCCCCCCTTACAACCCCCCCTCCCGATCAAAATTTTGGGACGCCACATAGCCTATTATTCAATCGGGCTCAAAAGAATGCTACATGGGAAGTTTCATAAAAATCCGTCCAGCGGTTTGGGCGTGATGCTGGAACAAACATACATACATACAAACAAACAAACCCCGTTTCAGCTTTATTAATATAGATTATTATTTATTTTTATTTTACATTATTTTCTTTATTATGTAATCAAAAATTCGATATAGTGTTTTCACTGAAATTTCATGTCTTCTGACACCCTTCTTTATTCAAAAATTAAAAAGTCTTCTGTCGATAACATGAATATATTGACAGCAGTTTTTCAGCTAAATCAACCAACGAAAAGAGGAGCTAAGGGGGGGGGGGAGGGGGGGGGGGGGGGAGGCTTAACGCAATAACTTCAGTAACTATCGATGTAGTGAATGTATCGACATAAAATTTTATATTTAAATTTAAAATCCCATAAGGAACACACCTATTAATTTTTCGCGAAATCGTCCAAAGGAAAGGAAAGGATCATGAATGTTTCGACACACAGTTTAGTATGAGGCTTCAGAAGTCCTTAATTAAGGCAACTACTGATGTTTAGTCCAAATGACAGATTGGTTTTGGAGTGAGAGAGAAAACGTTATTTATCAATCCGTAGAGGGGAAGAACATTGCCGACAGTTTTTTGCTGCAACCATCTATTTAAAAATGGTAATTTTTATGGTACATTTTTATTTATTTATATATTTACAACGGCATAACATTTGCCATTAGCTGTACATTTTCAATAACGGAAAAAGTGATATTGGGGAAACACCATTATAGTAGCGTAGTCATGGAAGGATAGAAATTACAGGTGGGAGTTTTTTGTAGCCACAACGCAACCAATAGTCAGTATACACAATTTTACAGAAGACCAAACAAGAACGTGACTTAAATAAAGATGCAACCTACTTTATTTCATTATCATTTCTCCAGACTACAAAAATTTACCGTTCTACCAGCAGACACAGAGAAATATAGTAGATTAAGGTAATTCACTTCAGTGAATAACTTTAAATGAGGTTTATTCACACTAAACCTTATTTTCGAATTTCAAAACCTTATTTTGGGAACCAAGTACTTAAAAATTTCATTTTTCCAAAATCGAATGAATGAATGAAACGGTAAACAATATTTGTTTTTTATTCTGGGCTGATTTGTACGTCCCCTAAGGACAACATAAGAAATAAAGTAGATGTTTGCTAGCGACTGTAGAATTCAAAATTCTGGGGGTATTGAGGGTCAGTCAATGATGAAAACACTATTCAAATGCCAACGTTTCGATTATTTCATATCATCATCAGGGCCTAACAAAAACAAGACAAACATGGGGGAATCAAGATTGGAAAAATATAATGAGTGATCGATTAAAATTATATATAGGTACATAAATATACACTCACAACATACACATATCCACATATATACATAACTATACATCCATATACATACACATAATATACACATTGATGAACAACAAGAAAACTTACTATGAATATAGATGGTTGAGGAGAAGGCATAAAGCCTGTGAAGTCTTACGTTCAACTAAGGGTACAGAAGACAGAAGGGTAGAGGGTAACAGATAATAAATCCGGGGAAAACCCCAGTTAACGGGACTTAAATTTGTAGAGAACTAGGTAGCTACTGGCTACAAAATATTTTACTATGTTACGAAAAAAAAAAAAAAAAACTCAATAATTATATAATAGTAACATAATATAACTTATTAATTAAATGAAGAATTTTCGACAGAAGTGACGCTAACCAAAAATGAAATAATACATAATAAAGAATAAATAGACACACATTAAAATTAATCTATAAATAAACTCGGTGAATGTAGACACTGAAAAAGACAGTTTTATATTTTAAATATAATTGGAGACAGAACTATGGATTCAGCAGTTTTGAAGCAAATTGGCATAAATGTTGCTCAGGTTATTGGTATCTGTGCGAAAATTGACAGTATTTGAGGTTTTGGCAATATACACCATTTCCAGTGTCAGCCTTTTATAGTAATTGATTTCTCTGTCGAGAATTTTGGTATTAGCGAAATCAAACTTATGTTTGTTCAGGCTATTGTGTTTGATTAGGGCGCTGCAATTATCGGTGTCAGTTTTTGTTCTACAATCATACTCATGCTGGTATAATCTCTTTTTTAAATATTGAGATGTCATGCCAACATAGGATGATGAACAATCTGAACAGGGTAGTTATCAACAAACACACACAAACATACATTTTTATTTCATTTTTGAATCTGAGTATCGGACAACATGAAATTCCGGTAATTTTTAATGTCGAGGTTCTGAACGATTACATGACTTCTTCCTGGATAAATAATAAAATAAATAAAATAATATTACTTCCAGCGCAACTTGATAGATCACAGGGGATATGAGGTCCAGCGTTACAACTCTGCCACTAGCGCAACTTGCTAGAACACGGGGATATGGGGTCCAGCGTTACAGCTCTGCCACTAGAGCAACCTGCTAGATCACAGGAGATATGGGGTCCGGCGTTATAGCTCTGCCACTAGCGCAACTTGCTAGATCACAGGAGATATGGGGTCCAGCGTTACAGCTGTGCCACTAGAGCAGCCTGCTAGATCACAGGAGATTTGGGGTCCGGCGATATAGCTCTGCCACTAGCGCAACTTGCTAGATCACAGGAGATATGGGGTCCAGCGTTACAGCTCTGCCACTAGAGCAACCTGCTAGATCACAGGAGATATGGGGTCCAGCGTTACAGCTGTGCCACTAGCGTAACTTGCTAGATCACAGGGGATATGGGGTCCAGCGTTACTGCTCTGCCACGCACAACTTGCTAGAACAGGGGATGTGGGATCCAGCGTTGCAGCTCAACAACTCTATATTTAAATTTAAGAACATATATCACCAAAATAGAATTGCAAGCATGAATGCAAGTCTATGCTTGTCAGGGAAGGTACTCCGCATGACGACGATACATCCGACTGCTGGTAGGTTATTGCTCGTAGTTGGCGACTGTGAACCAAGTGACGAAGCTAAATCCCTCCCCCCCCCCCCCCCCCCCCCCAGAAAGATGGATTTATGGACCAACATATGTTTGTCTGAGGGGGTAGTTGTATTTTATTTTTGAGTCTGCCACCCCCACCCAGGGCAGACCCTCTTCACCCCCACCCGCATGTATATGGCAGCTTGACAACCTACCTTATACAATAGCTGTCAGGTTTTCCGTTTTTTTTTTTGTATTTTATTTTTATAATTATACTAGCTGTGGTACTCCATGGATGCTCGGGAAAGTTACTGAACTTTCTGAAATTATAGACTTTTACCCCTCGAATTAAGAAAAACTAAACATTGCTCCTATCGTTTTGAAAGAAGTATAACTCACAAATTGATACCCTTCCCCACTTCTTGAAATCAATAGGTACAATAAAAAAAGTCGTCCATGATTCACCGGCAATGTACTTGTACAATGTCTGCTCATACTAAATTTAGTGAACAAACTCGTACATTAATTATGTCGGCAGTTAATAGGGTTTGTGAATTAAGCAACCTCTTCTGAATCCCCCCCTTCCATTCGGCGGATATTGCTGACATTTGACAGGATACACCCTTATTCAGGTATGAAATTTCATGACGATAAATTCATTACTACAGCAGTTATTAAAGTTTTTGAATTAAGACTCTCCTTTAAACCACCCTTTATTTTGTCGATTTGGCTGAAAATCGATAGGTGTTGTACTTACAGGGTTCAAGTCACACATATACAATTTCGAGTAGATAGATTCATTTTATCGGCAGTAACAAGTGTTTCTGTATTAAGCTTCCCCCTTCCCGTCGATTTAGCTAAAAATAAATAGGTGTTGTCTTTAGAGAATTCTGGATTCACATATAAAATTTCCTATCGGTACATTATTTCTATCGGGGGTTATCATCATAGACACACAAAAAAATTTTTTTTTGAATATTTGGTACCTGGAGTTTGGAAAACATGAAATTCCGTTGAAAAACCCGCATCGAATTTTTAGGGGATTACATTACTTCCCCTATACTTCCTACAGCTGGGGAAGTAAACATTAAAATTCAACTCAGAAACGGAATTTTATATCATTGTTCAAAAATAATAAAATAACCATGATATGAAAGTTGTGTTTCATATGAAAAAGCATTATTTCATATTTAGCTTTCATTTTTATCTTCATGGCCGAGTCCCTCTACAGATATTTTCTTATTATAAGACCAATCGGAATTACTTTCTGTTCAATATCTTCTTTATTATTTCATTATTTTTATTATTTTTTTATTAATTATGTACCCATTAGTTGTCTTTATGTTTTTTTTTATTTATATTTTTTTTATTTCCTATCGTTCTCACACCTGACGTACGTAAGAACATTCCGAATTACCGTCGTGGAAGACACTTTTGGGAACAATCTTAGGAAAAAATTTACACACATTAAGATTATTAATATATTATAAAATTAATTATATGTATTTGTATAAAAACAGTTGTTAGAAGTGAAGTAACTTAAATAGTGAATATATATATATGTATATAATATATATATGAACGACCAATGAATGGAGAGGAAAAGACGACGATCAGCTGTTTTAAATAGTGAGAAACCAGTCTAAGGAGAGATGTGGAGGTGGACAGTCTAGAAAAAGGAGTTTTCAATCTTAGTTAATTAATTTATAATGTAGGTTAAGATAAATAAAACCAATATTTGTTCTCTTATTCTATGCTAATAGTTTCCCTGTGAAGCAAGTAAGATAATTTATACCTTTGGATTAGATTGAACATTTTTTGAAAATTAAGAAAAACAATATGGCATCTCTTTAGTAAATTTAGATGACTGAATGATGACCAAATGAAAAGTTTGTTTTTCGATATTTTCTTTAGGGCCCTTTTCGGAAATTACTGTAGAAATCAAAATTTAGTAGAAGTCCAGCTATAATTTCTATAGGAAATGTTGTAAATATTTATTATTTTATTATATTTAATATTTATTTATTTTTTATTTATTTTATTTTACATAATTTTCATTATCACAACGTATAGTTGAGGAAGTAAAAATATATAATACATCAAAATGGGATCTTCACTTTTAAAAACTAAACACAGAAGGCAATTACTTTTGACATTTCAATCTGGAGTTTGGCAGAACGCATTTTCATGAAATAAAGCCCACTGGAAAATTGTAATTGCCTGGAATTGCCAGGAATCATTGCCAACCAAATAAGTTAGCGCGCTACTGATTAAAATGTCTGCAAAATAAAGAAGTGATGTGATTTATGAAATAAAGATTGTTTTGAAGGTTAGCTTTTTTCCGTGCTAAGCAAAGTACTCAAAGATCTCTACAAACATTCCTGAAATATTATTTTCTCAGGTTGTAAGTCCTTTGTAGGTGATTTGATTTTTGCCCTACAAAAGAAAGTCTTGATATGAAATTGTCCGAGACTTGTAACAAAGTAAGAGAAAACATCAAAGACGTTGTACATTTTATCTGGAAAAAAAAAAAGAGAGAAAGGTTTGGAATGTTATGAAGAGTGGAAAATATAGAATTTCTTTGAGTTTAGTAGCTAGCTACTCGTATATAGAATTTCTCTAGAATTCATTCTTCTAACAAAAAAATACTCTGAGGACAATTTTACTCAGTTTGATTCTTTTTACTTCCCCAGTTATATCAGTCAGAAACGTGATGATTAGTTTCCACAGGAATTTCATGTTTTCCGACACCCAGATCCTAAAATAGAAAAATAATATGTGTAAGTGACGCGGTACTCATGAAATGATGTGTAAACATCTGCTTTTGTTTCAAAAATGTGTTGTCGTGCACTGATTTTCAAGAAATTTGTTTTATATTGTTACAATAAGAAAAGTAGTATGAGGAATTAAACTTTCAAATTTATTGTTCTATTGTTTAATTGGTTTCATTATATAGTTACCTTACATTCATTCATACGTGACGAAATATATTACACTTGCTTATTCCATGAATGCTCAAAAACAGCTGACATCACAGATAAGAAATGTGTAGTTCTGTGTTTGTAACCGTCCGACGCACACACACTTACACGAGACTTACGCTCTGACGGTCTGACAAACCCCCTACCGAGAGCTAAATGTTTACACATAAAAAAAAAAAAACAACTCTTTTTCTCTCCCTTTCCTTCGGGTGATTCAGCCGAAAATTACTAGCTGTTATCCTTACGTGTTTTTAGATTTACAAATGAAATTTTTTGTTATTACATTCGTTACCATGGTAGTTATTAGAGTCCCCCCTTCCCTTTGGTCGATTTGGTTGAAAATCAACAGGTGTCGTCTTATGAGGTTCTGGATAAACATACAAAACGTAATTCAAATTGGAAATATCTTTCATTAAACTGCCAAATTGAAAAACTCCGACTTCTAGCTCAAATCCGTCTCCACAATAGCAATAGAAATTTTAGAATATTACTTGGAGGGCTTAGGTATGAGTTTGAGTCAAGGACCTCTTCAACCGTCCAGTTGGCTAGAAAACTTGCAAATTTAATCAGATTTCTATTGGTATGGTCAACTTTGCGATTCCGTATCGATTTCATGGAGAAATTGAAGGTTGAATGCGAAAAAACCTGATGTAAATCGAATCTGAAAAGGTCACAAATGCAATTTTTTTTTTTTTTTTTTTTTTTTTAATTTAGAGATCATAAGTGTCTTCTCTTGTTATTGTGAGACCTGAACTGGCCAATTACACTAGTCTGATAGGAAATTTAACGCTGATTCCGAAAATGTGGTCAAAAGTTGAGAAAAGGGGAGAAATGTGGGACTTGATGGCAAAAAACGTGTTTTTCTCGAAAAAAAAAACCTTTAAAAAACCATATCTCGGCAACGGATAGAAATAGAAAGGTGCGGTTGGCGGCACTCTACTTCATTTTCGGTCTAGTTTCATACAAATGTTTTTTAAAAGTTACGAGGGAATCACCCTGTATATTGTTTTCATTATTATAATTTTTTTTTTATTTATTCATATGGTATTTTGTTTTATATAATTTTCTAATTGTTTCTTTTATCCTTTTGTTATTTATTTTGTGAAAAAAACCAAAAAAAAACGTATTCCCATGAGGATTGTAATATTTTGTGCAATAAAAGTGTATCTATCTATCTATCTAATTCAAATTGGAAATAGTCAAATTCATTCTATCGGGAGTTATCGTGTTCACAGACACACAGAAAAGTTGTTTTCATTTTTGATATCAGGAGGTCAAATAACATAAAAATCCGTTGAAAACACAACTTCGAATTTCTGACCGATTACCTACATAACTATCCCTATACTAAGTAAAGATGGGTACGTAAAAAAAAGTTGTGTCTGTGAACACGATAACTCCCGACACGAAATTTTATATGTGTATCTTCAACACAATAAGTTGTCCTTATTGATTTCCAGCACCTCCTCGCTCAGCCAGCCTCTAACCAGCAGTGGTGGCAGACCAAGAGGGATAGGAAGAGGCTGAATATGAGTGGACATGTGGGGAGAAGTTGGTAATTGCCAATAGTTGCTACAGACTGAAATGTAACAACAGATCTCTCGGCCAGCACCGCTTTAATCTTAAAGGAGGAATGTCTGGATGGGAATGGGATCACAGAGATTGGGCAAAAGGATATTCTTGGAAGGAGAGTTTCGAATGGAATTTTAGGAAACGGAAAGAATTTTAATGTCATTATGGAGGGTAAGATTAGAAACTTATAAGGGTCGACAATGTTTGATGGCTTAAAGTATAAAATTTTAAATAAATATAAAAACAAAATATTTTCTGTATGTAAGTGTGTTTGCCAGGCAATGCCGGGTACTATGGCTAGTGTGTAAGAAGGTAGGGGGACCGTGCGGAACTAGCACTAAAGTTCCCACCGCCTTAGTTAACAGAACTTGTATTGGTTTATGGAGGGTCCAAGTTTGAGGCCAAGTAGCCAGCAGCCTGGCTCTAGTTGGAGGCAACTCGACCTCCTTCTGCCTCGATAAACCTGGCAAAACGACCAGAACAAACCCCATACCAGGACGGCCCAATGTCCCTTGCATTACCTTACCAATAGCGAGACGCCTCTCTAGGCTAGAGTTTCATCAATAATTTATTCAAAATTATTCCCTCAAGTCTAAAGACGGGGTTAGTTTGTCTGCCGTCACGCACTCCGTCCTCCCTGTTGTCACTCAGATGGGGATCAGAAATAATGTATCTGTCCTCATCCATGAAATTTTAAATTGTTACTTTTTATATCGTGTTTGTATTTTATATTTAATAGAGTTTTATTTTTTATTCCCATTCCTTTTATACGAAGTATAGGGAAAGTTATATAATCTGTCAAAAAATCGAAGGTTCGTTTTCAACGGAATTTTGTTTTTTCCGACCTTTAGATTCCAAAAATGTCTATCTGTGTGTCTACAACACGATAACTCCTGAAAAATGAAAGTATCGACAAAACTTTATTAATATGTGAATTCAGAACCCTCTAATTCCTATTGTAACCTATTTTTTTTCAGCCAAATCGGCCAAAGGGAAGGAGGATTAAGGGGAGGGGGGGGGGGGGCAATACAAAAAACCCAATATCTGCCTATGTAATAAATGTATCAACTGGAAATTTCATATTTAAAATCAAAACCCCACGAGGACATAACCTCTCAAATTTCAGCGATATCGGCTGAAGGGAAGAAGGGTGCTCAATTCAAAATCCCTAATAACTGCTGATGAGGATTTAGGAGCCCCTATGTAAGTCAACTATTGAATATTAGCGCAGTTTTTTTCAACAAATTTTATAGCGTCATTATCTTTTTTCCCTGATCTGACTAATAATAAGAAGGTGTGAAATATTCATTCAGAAGCCAGGAGGAAGGTGAATGTACGGGAAAGGTGACTCCAGGAGAAGCTCCAGTGGTCCAGCTCCTACGTACTCTTTGACTCCAGCTCCAGGAGAGACCTTGGCTCATGTTTGTCACCCCTCCCCATATTGATATTCCTTCCTCCAGCCCTAGCCAGGACCACCCTCTACCTACCTTACTCTCCTCGTTCTATATTCACCCCATGTCCACTTCCTAAGATAAGACCCCCCCCCCCCCCCCCCCCCCTGAATCATACCAATACATAAATATTTTCCCTGTTCCGTACTGTTGCCAGTCACTACAGGAAAATTCTGATAATCTGATATAATCGAGAATGAGCCTATCTGTCTTTATTATTATTATTATCATTTTTCTTTTTCCTTTTTTATTTTATTTTTATATGCCTTATTGGTACAATGGTACAGGAATTTTCTTTATTTAGTATGAGCTTTCACTATTTATTTTTGCTTTTTATAACCCTCTCTTTTAAGTTAAAGTGGGCAACGCAATGAGCAATCAGAAAATAATAACAGCCGGGGTCCCTCAAGGTACTATTTTGAGCCCTCTACTTTTCAATTTGTTCATGCAAGACATCCCTGAAGCTCCCACTCCGACGTTAGCCACCTATGCCGATGATACAATGATCGCCTGTCAGTATAGTGCCCTCTCCGTCGCCATTGAACAGCTCCGGGAAGCCCTAACAGACGTTTCTCACTGGTTTTCAAAATGGAGGCTCAAACTGAACGCAGGGAAGGCCCAAGCCAAAATTTTCACTCTCCGCAGATTCTCCATAAAAGAACAAATCAAACTGCAAATTGATGACCTCCCGATTCTCTGGAATCCTAAGGACCAGGGTGTGCGCTATCTTGGAGTACTTTTAGATACACGACTCACATGGAAACTACACATTAACAGAAAACTACAGCTCGCGTATTCACGACTTAACACCCTTTACCCTCTCGTAAACAGACGCCAGTTAAACACACATGTACTATTCTGCTATACAAGACACTCCTACATCCACTTCTAACATACGCTTGTCCAGTCTGGATCGGTACCAGCAATACTTACATGAAACGACTACAAACGTTTCCAAACAAAGTACTCCGAATAGCGACATTATTATTTACGACATCCATGGTCCCAGGAGGGAATTCTATCTACGAAATAAAACTCACTGCCGGACGGGATTCGAACTCGCAAACCATGGTGAGACCATGCGACCAAAGCCCTATGCTCGCATTGCTACCATGGCTCCAAAATAAGCCTTGTTATGTTGGAAATATTGATAAAATAATATAGGGAGGGACCTGAAACAATGGCTGAGGATGGGTAAGTTATTTATTTTTAACTATACTCATATACCTGTCCAATTTACGAGCATTTTTCACAAAGTTATACATCCAAGTTATTCCACTCCACGTGAGTTATTGATGTGTAACCTGAACACAGCTGTGAGTTATTAGCTGTTTGACTAAAAACAAAAAATACAGACTAATAAAAAAAAACACCGAACCAATTACCCGTTGTTGGAAAGCACTCAATCCCGGCTGTAAAAACTGAGACTGCATTACAGTGTTTTTATATTGAGTCTGTAAACTGTAGCGTTCACCACCTGTCCAGCTTTGAATGGTCTATATTGGAAAGTGTCAAATGGCCAATAACGACCTCCGCTTATTGAATAGTTCCAACAAAAACAGAACTTTGTCGCAATATTCACAGTAAATATCGTATCGTTAAACTTACTTCACAAAAATTAAAATTATAAAAAATAGATCAATTTCATGGATCATAGTCAAAAGTACAATATTGTACTAAAATTTCGTTTTTAAATGCATTTTTTTAAACGTTAGCATATTTTATGCGAAAACGGTTAGTCATATGGAAACATTGGTCCTAACCAACAATGTATCTTTTACATTTTCAATGCTTATGTCTCCTAATTTTTTTTTTTTTTTTTTTGGCCTCATGTACGATGCATATTAGCCACGTCCCTGAGTTATCTAGTTATTTACGACATCCATGGCTCCGGGAGAGAGTTCTATCAACGGAATAAAACTCACTCCCGGACGGGATTCGAAACCATGGTGAGACCATGCGACCAAAGCCAATAAATACATAGTGTACAATAAATTTCATTAGAAAATATTTCAAATTATTATTCAAATATCTTTATTATGACTAGTTTCTTTATTAAACAAGATTTGAGGGCGCCGGTAGCTCAGTGGTATGCGTGCTTGTCTTCTGAGCTCAAGATCGTGGATTCGAAACCCGACCGAGGCCCTTAATTTATTTTATCTGGGAGGTAAAATAAACTTGAGCACGCCGTCCTTCGGATGGGACGTTAAGCGATGGTCCCGAGCCTGTATGATGTCAGGTACTCGTTAAAGACCCCTACCCTAGGGGAATAAAAATTTAGGGTAGGCAAAATTTAGGACTCCCACAGTAGAGTCGGGCTCATGTCCACCAGAGTGACGAAAGAGCGCTCTGATAGTAGGCGATATGACCTCGTAGTTAAAGCCCGGGCATAAAACCTAACCTAACCTAACCTAAACAGGATTTTTTAAAAATAAGGAAAAAAGATGTATGATGTGGTCATAACAGGACTTTCTTATACTAAACAATTTTGTGTAGAACACTCGTGCTTCCTCTTCCTCTGTGAAAACTAATTTCATACTGGTATTACTGGTTATAAGAAAGTCCCTCTCAGAAGGACGCTGTAGAATGAAATAAAGAAAACCATTGACACCATGACATTAATGTCAGTGTTAAGTCGCGAGTTGAGTGTGGGTGAATTCGGGAACACGCCGAGACAATCGATAGGAGTCGGCGGGACTCTTGAACTACATGAGTCAGTAAGCAGTTGGGCACCACGCGGGGTGGACTGAGTTGGTTGAGTTGGCTGTTACCACGCGGGTATAAAGTGAGTCGTCTCTTAACAACGAGAGGGACCAGTTGGTCACCACGCGGGGTGGACTGAGAGTCTGGGTCGAGCCAGCACGCGGTGTGCGGAATGGATTCGTCCTTATTACCACGCGGGTATAAGGTGAGTCGTTAGTTACCATGCGGAAAGTGAGTCGTCTGTTACCAAGCACAGTAAGTGAGTGACTTGTGTAGTTCCCACGCGGTATGGGACTTATTATTGAACAACTGACTTTGTGTTCGTTACCACGCGGTTTTGTAATAAGGGTGTTGTTCAAAAAAATATATCTGTTGTTCTACTGGAAGTTCTCATTATCCTGTCCCAAATCCAACAGTCAGTATGGAATAATTTTGAGAGAAGGGAGGGGGAGCGAAAGAGATCTGCACTAAAGTGGTTGGTATAAAAATGTCCCGTTATGGCCATATCACATTTTCTATTTTTTTAATTTAATCTGCCCTAGGTATAAAATGTAGTATAAAACAGGGTGATTCGACACAGATAGAGCACTTAAATTGTATATATTTAGAAAATGGCTTCTCAGGAAGGACCTGAAGTAGAAGGAAGCTAAAGTACGACAGGATACAGCCCCTAAGTCAGAGATAAGGCTTGATAAAAGTCTAATTGTTAGTGACTTAGTTAGTTTTTCCCCCCAGGAAAGGAGGGATGGCCTCCCTAAGCCCTCCTGACATCTGTCTCACAATTTTAGTTGTCTGGTTAACTTGAAAGGAACCATTCTCGACTCTTTCACAATACTTCTCATTCACATGGAAAAAATAATTTGAAAGAAATGTTAACTGTAATCCAAGAGGACGACTGTAGCCTGAGGTAGCATGCTAGCTTTACTGAGCTCAAGTTTGCGGGTTCGAAACCCGCCCGAGGCCCTTAGTTTATTTTGTATGGATGATAGAGAAAATTTGCGTATGCCAAGAGAAAGAGAAAATATCAATATTTTGTATCAATATCGGGTCATGATATCGATACGCGATAATATCGAAACGCAAAGTATCTATATATTATTTTAAACATGATTTTTCGATGAAAGATTGTAATACTCTGTTGAGTAAATAAAATTCAAAGTAACATTTAGAATATATTTGTATAAAAAAACCCTGACCACGCCCTTATTCGGATCTTTCATCGAAAAATCATGTTTAAAATAATATATAGATACTTTGCGTTTCGATATAATCGTGTATCGATATCATGCCCGGATATAGATACAAAATATTGATATTTTTTTTCAATGCGGATCTCTACCCCCCCCCCACCCCACCCCACCCCACCCCTGAAACATCATGAAAAATCTATAAACGAAAAAATATCCGTTGTATAGAGGAATATAAATTGTTACCCGAGAGGCAAAATATAGGGTTTCAAATTGTGAAAGAGAAGATAAAAGTGTCTATTAGAAGTTTAGGATACGATTAGAGCAACTCCTCTACCCTTAAAAGAACTACCCTTAAAAGAACAGATAAAAGATGAAATCTTATGAAAAGACTTATAAAAGTTGATTCTTGATTTTCTTCTTTATTCCTGGGAATATAGGCAGGACGGATATTGAATTGCCTTCACATGAAGGCGATGTGAGCATTATTAACTGATTTTTTTATTGTCTTCTGACTCTTATCGACAAACGTTTCTCTATGTATAGTAGTTAATAATATTTATTATAGTTAGTTATTATGACTCATGCCCGGGCTTTAACTATGAGGTCATATCGCCTACTACCAGAGCACTCTTTTGTCACATGGACATGAGCCCAACTCTACTGTGGGAGTCCTAAATTTTGCCTACCATAAATTTTTATTCATCTAAGGCAGGGGTCTTTAACTAATACAGGCTCGAGACCATCGCTTAACGTTCTATCAGAAGGACGGCGTGCTTAAGTTTATCTTATTTATATTTATAATATATTGATTGTAAAATTATATTTTTACTTTCCCGTAATTCATGAATTAGGGTGTCAAGACCAAAACATCTGGATATGAGGGATATGGGATCCATCGTTCTTTATTAGTCCAAAAAAAAAAAAAAAAAAAATGGATCAATTTCGACACACTATTCTACGGTCCACTTCAATGTGATCCTCTATTTGGCCACTTCTATTGGGTGCTGCTAACTCCGTAACCCGGCCGAGGCCTGCTTTAGGTTCTTATCTGGGAGGTTAAAATCATTGAGCACGCCGTCCTTCGGATGGGACGTTAAGCCATGGTTCGGAGTCTGTACGATGTCCCACAGTAGAGTCGGGTACCAGAGCGACGAAAGAGCAGTCTGGTAGTAGGCGATATGACCTCGTAGTTAAAACCCGGACATGAATCACAATAACTAACTCTATTTGACTACTAATTTTCAAGCAACATTTTATGATAAGTTTGACTCCTTCGATGTCACCATCCCTGGAGCCATCTACAGCAGGAAATCATAGAGGCATAAGCACACGGTGTGGTTATTGTAGGAAAAGGTGAAGAAGTGCTTCAGCTAGCTCGAAAGGGAGGCGAGGGAGAGGGATCTCGAGGTCATCGAGCGTAGGACTAAGCTCCTAATTCGGAGAAGACGCCCTCAGAAACGCTAAATGTTCGTCGATCACGCGTTCGAGGTCGTAAGCAGCTTCCTAAACTTTTATTTGAAAAGCTTTTTGATCGTATCTTGTAAAATATAATTAGACCCGGAAGTGAAGTGGTCTTAACTTTCGTCTGATTTCGAATTAGCACAGCTGACATCATCATTTCAGAGTTCACATTAATTCCTACAATCATTCCAGAGTTAGTCGAAACATGTTCAGAGGGCATTTGAAAAGTAAAATTTCGTCGTTAATTCGATCTCGGATTTTTGCACGATTAGTATAAAGTAAAAAGGCTCTGAGGAATAATGTATTTTTTATTTTTATTTTTGAAGAGAAAGGGATTATTTATCTGCATACCTACCAAAAGTCCAAAAATATAATTAAAAAACAAAATAGATAAATATATTATGTAAACTTAATGAGAAGAGTGGTCCAGCGGCTAAGGAAGACGATAGACGAGTGTGTTCATATTTCAATTCTTGGCTTCCGAAACAGGGACAATTTCATTTCATGTTGCAGTATGACCTTTAATGTTTCTGTTTGACTTCCCGAACAGAGAATGTTCGGTCACTTCTGGATTGTGTAACAAGATTCTGAATTTATAATATATATATTTTTTCACAGCTTTATTCTTCTCGCAATTTATTAAAACTCACAACATCAGTATCTATAATATTATGTATCATATTCCTCAATTATTTTATAACACATATAACATTTCGTTAATTTTAATTGTAGATTAATAATTAAGTTAGCATTAATTTTTATATTACTTTTCATTTACATTTAAATTAACGAAATGTTTTATATGTTATGAATTATTGACGAACATCATACGATGGATATTTATATGTATTTTTTTCTTTTCTAGTTATACAAAATATAGGAGATGTTCTATAATCGGTCAGAAATTGGCCAAAGGGGAGAGGGGCGGGGGGGGGGGGGGGGGGGGAATTAGGGAGAAGGCATAATACAAAAAATTGTAATAAATTTATCGAAACAAAATTTCAGATGTTAATTCAAAATCCCATAAGAATGACACTAATTAATTGTACTAATAATAACTTTTTTAGATACTGATGATATGTTTTTTTATTTTATTTTTTTTTATGTTTATTATTATTGTTTTATCTTTATTTTTATGTTTATTATTATTGTTTTATCTTTATTTTTATGTTTATTATTATTTAAATTTAATATTTTCTCTTTGTTTTGTATATGTTATATTATTTGCATAGAGGCCATTATTATTTTATTATATATAATTTTGTTTTCTTTTTTTTTTCAAGAACGTGGGTTTGAAACCCGACCGAGGCCCTTAGTTTATTTTATCTGGGAGGTAAAATAAACTTAAGCACGCCGTCCTTCGGATGGGACATTAAGCGATGGTCCCGAGCCTCTACGATGTCAGGTACAAAATTTAGGACTCCCACAGTAGAGTCGGGCTCATGTCCACCAGAGTGACGAAAGAGCGCTCTGGTAGTAGGCGATATGACCTCGTAGTTAAAGCCCGGGCATGAGTCATAATAACTAACTAAATATTTATTAATTTTTTTTTTTCTAATGTATATTTTAATGTTATATGTCATTCATCTTTATTTATGGTTTATAAAGATTGAAAATATTCAAAATAAAGAATTTAATAAAAAGTTTTTTTCCGAAACTTGTATTTCCTAATTTCCTCTAGAGATGAAAAGTAAATTGGAAGAATAATAAAGCTGTGAAAAAATATATTTAATTATTTATTGTGACTCATGACCGAGCTGCTTGTAACTACGATATATTATTATAGAATAGTATTTTTTTTATTTTTCAGAAAGAGAGCTAATACTATTTTAATATTTTCTTTTTAAATACTTTTTCTAGTAGCTGGACTAAAATCGGTTTGGTGGTCGATTGGAGAGTAGCTCTCTAGAATGTGGGGTCGGGCTAAAAGGTGAAATGACCGGAATTCTTGTTGAGGGAACAAGAGGGGATGGGGAGGGGGAGGGGGTGGCTATTAGTGGAGGGAATCACAGTTGATTTGGCGGGAGATGGAGGCATGGCGGGAAGAAGGCGGAAAGAGGGGCAAGTTGGAAGCGGACTTACGTCAATGGGATCAGCATTTCCGGTTTGAGGGAAATCCACTAATGCCTTTACCCGGTTCCAAGCTGCCCTTAGCCCTTACCTTCACAAACCACTCTTGAGGTGATTAAAGGTCAGTCCAAGGTTAAATGCCCCGAATCCCTTTTAGAGGTTAACTTTAATTAGAGGACTAAGAAGTTAACCCATGCCATCAATTGACAAGATCTAACCACAGTGTTAGTATTTTATACAGTATACAGTTAGCGTTATTAAATAAGGAATTCGAACTGAGCTCAGTTAGAAATATGAATTAAATTCGTAAGACAGGCTGTAAAATAAGAAGATCGTCGGTCGTTGGCGCTAGGAGTGGGCTCGTAGCCCCCCCCCCCCCCCCCCCCTTTCCGAAGAAAATTCATAGGTGATCTCCTTATGAGGTTTTGAATTTACATATGAAATATTGTGTCCATTAATACGTGCCGTCCTTATGGATGTAGGAATTTACTTATACATTTTTGTGTCGTTATATTCTGACGGCAGTTGTTAAGGTTTTTGTGTTAAGCCTGTTAGCGCAACATTTAGTTAATTTTGATTTGTAGAGGTATATTTTTTATGTTTTCTTTAATTAATAATTCTAATAATAATAATAATAATTATTATTATTATTACAATTGTAATTATTATGTCAATATTATATCTGTAATTTATTATTAAGTTTCATTTTACATAAACTGATCATATTAACAATTTGTGGGAGGAGCCTATGAATGTGGTAGTGGGGAGAAGTTCGTTTTATGACCTCTAGTCAGTGTTGGACAGAGAGTCTTCCATGGTCCTTCAGTCTGTTGACATCAGGGCACTCGTCAAGGTCACCACCCCGCCGACTTCTCTCGTCAACCCGGATCGCCTTTCTGTGGACCTCTGAAGTCTGGTACCTGGCTCTTCTGGTGTGACATCTTCCACATTCTCCCCTCCCCATCAGGAGAGTTTATTTTGTTTATTTTTGTTTTTCTTTTAACTACGCCGATCTTGTATTTGAAATTAAATATAAATATTTTTTTTCGAAATCTAGTTTATGTTATTTATTAACAAAGCCTCCCCCCTAATCCTCCGTCCAGTCGACAGATTTGACTGAAAATCTATAGGTGTCTTCATGGGGTTCTGGTTACACATAAAAATTTCTTATAGACACATTCAATCTGTCGGGAATAATCTAGTTCACAGACACGCACAAGCAGACATTCTTTTTTATTCATTTATGGAATCGAATGGTAGGAAAATATGAAATTCCGGTTTAAAATAAATATCATATTTTTGACAGATTACATAACTTCCCTTATACTTACCTTGGAGAAGTAATAAGGGTTACATTGCTGCAATGAATCTCGTTCTCGCCAATATCCTTGCTAATTCTTGGACGTGATTTTCTGCCCCACCTCTCTAAACACTGAACCATCAAAGGGAGCAGATTTGCCATTGAAGAGCAAACATTGTATATGTACATATATAAATTCATATTGTCTAAGTAGCTGTGGAGTGTAAAGCTTTGCTGAGGCTGGGTTTGAGGTTCACACAGACCACATCCACATCCACATGAGCCAGCCAGTGTGGTCACTAACCGCTGTCCACAATCTCACTCCTAATATCTCAACTATTGTACCTCAACTTTGTACTTCCTCCATACATACAACTATGTTATGTGCTGTAAAAAATTTACGCATTAAGATTATTAATATGTATATTATAAAATCAAATATTATTATTTGTATAAAAAAAAAACAGCTGAACATTAGGAGTGAAGTAAGTTAATTAGTGAATGAGTATACAAAGATGGACTAGTCGCATTTTGTTTTAAAACGAAATGTAAACAACCAATGAATGGAGCACAAAAGACGACGAACAGCTGTTTTAAATAGTTTGAGATACTGTGAAGTGAATCGTATAGGAGTGAAATAACAGAGAAATAGATGCGCAAAGGTACTTTTATTTATTTATATGTTTATATTTCCAAAATAACATGGAATAAAAAAAAAAAAACACTATTTAAAAAGAAAAGAGACTAAAGTAAATGTAGAAATTAGTTTGTATGATTTTTATTGTAAGCAATATGATTTTTTATTTTATATTGATATTTTGATTTTATTTATAATGTAGGTTTAGATAAATAAACCCAATATTTGTTCTCTTATTCGCTATTCATTTCCATGTGAACCCAGTAAGATAATTTATACCTTTGAATTAGATTGAACATTTTTGCAAATTTAGAAAAACAATATGGCACCTCGTTATTATTTTTAGAAGAAATCCAAATGAAATAATTATTAATTGATTTTTTTTTTTTTTTTAATACGTGCACTTTCTTTAAAATTGCACGTCTTGAACTATCGATATTTTTTTAGGACACTTTTCGGAAACTACTCTAGAAATCAAAAAAGACCAGCTACAATTTCTACAGGAAATGTGGTAATTTTATTATTTGTTTATTTATTATTAATTTTATTTATTTTATTTTACATAATTTTATTTTATCACAGTTAATATGGAGAAAGTATGGCCACAGTCCATAAAAGTCGGAATTTATTTTGGAATTAATGAGTCAATATCATCTGGTACACCAAAAATTTTTTTTTCTAGTTCATCAAACGGAGGTTTGTCCATTTGACCATTAGAAACTTCATTCCCTTCGTGACGTCATGAGACTCCAACTGTTTTTCTGACTTCTACATAATTATTCAATTAAGTTTTTGTTCTCCCTCGGAGACCGTCAATAGTCGACTTCTCAATACTCTTATTAAATTTTGTATCGATACATTCATTACAAATAATTGCAGGGGTGGGTTCTGAACCCCTTATTCAAATAACATATTCTTCGTGACGTCATGAGTTGTTAACCTTTTTTGCCGGCTTTTACATAACTAATTAATTACTTGCTCTCCCTCCAAAACCAATCGACCGTTTGGGCTAAATATCAATCGTTGGTATGTAGGGGCTTCTGAATCATCATACTAAATATTGTGTCGATACATCTATCGCAACGGCAGTTAGTGGGGTTTCTGAGTTGTGCCCTCCCTCTGATACCCCCCTCCCTTTCGGACGATTTTTCTGAAAATTAATAGATGACATTCTTACAGGTTTTTGAATTTACTTATGATATTTCCTCTCAATACATTCATTAAAACGGCAGTTATTTGAGCTTTTTAAGCCCTTCCCCTTATCCCCTCTTCACTTTGTCCGATTTGACTGAAAATCAAGAGTTGTCGTTCTTATGGGGTCCTGTATACATCTATGAAATATCGTGTCGATACATTTATTATATCGGGAGTTACGTCCACAGTCGCACACAGATAGACAGAATTTTTTTTTATGTTCGTTTTCGTAAAGTTCCTTTGAAAACAAAGCATCGAATTTTTGACCGATTACATAACTTCCCGTATACTTCGTATAGCTGGGAAAGTAAAACTGGATCTGGATAATAATATGAAAACAACAAAAAGGCTTCTAACAAGATTCGCAGGAAATTTATCGTTTATCCACCATCCGCCTCTAGGGGTTGCATATGATTCTCAAACGTTACGAGTGTTAAAAAAAGGATTTAATTCTTAAAAAGCACCCCAACTTCCTACCATATTTCTACCTTTATTTTCACCCTCGAGTCAGAATATTTAGTTAGGTAACGAAAAAGGTAAAAACACAAATCCGGATATCCGGACTCAGATACGGAAAGGGAGACCTTTTTTTAAAAGAATCCTTATCTTTTCTCGACTGTTTATTTCATTTAAGGAACACAGAGAAAGTTTTTGTAACCTGGCTTCTATTGTCTAAGGTCCATGAAGGTAGATGTCTCATCACTGAGCTTGTGTCTCTTGAATTGTGGGTATCAGCCGCCCAATTTTGTCGAGGTGAGTATATGAAGTTTTTTAGTTATTGTGACATGCCCGGGCTTTAACTGCGTGGTCATACCGCCTACTACCAGAGCGCTCTTTCGTCGCTCTGGTGGACATGAGTCCGACTCGCACGCTGTATGTGACGTTCTGATTTTTCGTGCGGGGTCCTTCGATTTCGCTGCGTAAAATTTCCTAGTATTTTTAATAGTGTATCCAGATTTTAAAAAATATATATATTTACATAGCTGTACCTCCGTTATATATAGGACGGGTGACAGTGAAAAATTATGAAAATGTTTCTCTGGGGTATTTGAACATATTTAAAAAAAATAAGCGAAGTCGAAGAACTCCCCGCGAAGTCACAACGCTTCCATTGAAATGACCCAGATATTTAAATTTTCTAGAATAGTACTAACTGCATACACACTGTTTTTTTAAACCACTCGGCGTTTAAACTTTACAAACTACTTACATGTATGAAAATCTGTTCAAGTTTTTTATACTAGCAGTAATGTATTGTTTCGATTCCTTATGTACTCAGTAACGCGCTGTAGTCAGTAACGCTCGGGAAAGTCAATAACCTTTAGGTAATTTCGAGGACCAGTTCAGTTCAGTGAACTGTATTACTCTGTACACACCGGTAACCACAAGTGGTAATCTATATCGTTCATTATTCTTCCCGGTAGTCAGTGTTGCTAACCACTTATTCAAGTTGTGCATAGTGTCTCTCACCTGAAATGTTTAGCCCACACTTCGCTATCTATAAAATGCTGTTCTTCCTCCTCACAGTTTTGAGGTTATTCTAAATAGGTTAAAAAAAAAAATATTGAGAAAAAAGACACTTCTGGAAAAAAAAATACCGGAAAAAATCAACATAGTAAAATTCCAGAGAAGTTTAAAGCATTACTGGGTATAAGAAAGTCACTTTCAGAATTGAATGCTGTACAATGAAACGAAGAAAACAGTCGATTTTTTATACCCAGTAATGCCAGTTTGAAATGAATTTAATGTTATCTGTAAAAAAGTGGTTGGTATAAGAAAATTATAGTTGGTATAAGATAATTCGCCTTTCCTTTTGGCCGATTTGTCTGTTTCGTCCATATTGAGTTCCGGATACAAATATATAATTTCGTGTAGATAAATTTATTCTTTCGGGAGTGAAAACATATAGTAACTTTCGATGTAATGAATGTATCGGCATGGCACTCAGTTTTTGTAACCATCTCTGTAGCTTAATCTACAAATGAGGTGCGTTCATGCAAAACCACCTTAGTTACAAATTTGAAAAAAAAAAAAAAATGGTTTATGCATCCCGTTACATTTAATATTCCAAGCTACATCGAATGAGCTGACGAAAACCGTTCAAACAAAGCTCTTTTAAATAATGGTTGGTTCCGAGTCCAGCAAACGAAGGTTTGTACATTTGATAAATAGAAACGCTTGCCCAATTCTGTGACGTTTTGGTAAAGAAAATAGGTAAAACTTTGGGAGGGAAACACAAAAATATCCGTTCACGATTTTAAATTTTTTGGAAGATTATTCATTTATTTTCTATTCATTTCAGTTCAATAGTTGACACATAGGAGCTTCTGAATCCTCATCATAACAACGGCAGTTTTTTTTGTTTTTTTGAGTTGATTCCTCCTTGTGATCCCCCTTCTCTTCTGCCGATTCCGCTGAAAATTATTAGGCGACTTCCTTACAGTGTTTTGAATTTACTTATGAAATCTCCCGCCAATAAATTCATTACAATGTCAGTTATTAGAGTTTTTTTGCATTAAGCCCTTCCCCTTATCCCCTCTGTCCTTTGTCCGATTTGGCTGATAATCAATAGTTGTCGTTATTTTATGGAGATTCTTCAACGGAGGTCCGATTGATCTTCATAATCGCCCAGGATGTGTACCGTGGAATCCTCCATCACACCAAATCTTCTTCAGAATGGATCCGGAACAAGACCCATTATAGAGAGATTTTCTTACCGTGTCCTGTTAGAAACCTGATCATATTTCCTAATGTCTTCCGGGGTTAGTTCTGCAATGCGCCTTCGTGATCCCTATTGAGGGGCCAGGTTGTCCTGGGACCCAGAAGAGTCGAACCCTGTCCCGCCTTGCTTTTCTATTCCACCTACATATTCCTCTCTGTTGCCTTCCGCAAGCTGCGTCCTTCTGAGAAGTTCCTCTTTCAGCAATTTGTAGTATCTTTGACTGAGCATGTAGTTTTCCCTCTACAGGATCCCAGCAGAAGGTCTATGGTCCATTTCTTTATTCAGAGCGTCTCCGCTCCCTTGAATTCCTGAGTGGCCAAGAACAGAGGTGCCCTTTTGATAATTTCCTGGATTATTCAATAGATTATCGCAATCGTCACTCGGGATGATCCCTTCCTAAGAATATTCACAGTGAAAAGTTGATCCTTTTTATTTTGAAAAGAATGTTCTACGGAAAACTTCCCTCTTGCTGAAGATGTGATGAGTTGTGAGCGTGGTTGGCAGACATCCCACCTTCACGATGGATTGACACACGGACGAGGGACTCTAATGAAGTTGTAATGATCTCAGCCGGAAAATACCCTTCCTACTTCTCTCAGGAAACGAATTTGTGGATAATTGCTAAGAACTACCCTTCCCAGGGGGCTGTGTGCGTCACATCCTCAAATAGGAACAAGGCAGGTACCAGCCAACTTCTCTACTACTATATATACATATTGGGTGGGCTGGTGTGTGCACCTAGGGATCTGAGCATCCAATACTCTTATCACTTCCCTGGAAGCGCTGGACTTCCTCCTTACCTTGTCTTGGCTTACCTGAATCTGATGATTATTTATTATCAAACCTGGAAATGAAAGACCTAGTCTTCTAAGAATATGTAACAATATGCTTCTATAGTTCTTCTAATTTTTTTCTCCATGATCACATCCCTAACGAAAATGTGGAATCTCATCCGAGCATATACCCAGGAAGTGTGCCACCGTCTCGTTTTCTTCTCCACATCTGTCACATGTGGGCCTGTCCTTGACTCCTACAGTATGTAGTTGTCTGCGCTGAACTGTTGTTATGTAAATATTACTTTTAGTTCGTTCCTGTTCAGGCTCTTATCAAATGGAATCCTACTGAACACTTTATTGTGCTTCATAATGTTTCATTGGAACGCGTAATTCTGCCGGAAAAAATCAACACAATATCATCCCAGATAAGCTTAAGAACCAACGTTTCGATAGGATTCCAGTCATTGCGTAAATCGAGAAAACTTGTAAAAAAAATTGTTTCCATGAAGACGGTTTTCGGCATGTATCTCGCAAACCGGACAACCGACGAAAAATCCTATATTAAATAAAATGTGTTTTTCAGTTTTGTCTACAACTTTTATTGGAAAACCTTTTTGATTAGGTCATAAATATAAGCAATATCTTGTAAAAAGTATCTAAGCGCTCCCTACACTTAAGTCTCAAAGTAAAATAGACTCATTTTCGACCAAAATCTAATGAAATAGAAATTTTAAGTTTTTAGCTACAATAGTTTTCGAGTTAAAGCGTTCTAGTTCCAGTCACACTCATACAGACAGACACATTCAGGAGACCTTGAAACATGAAAATCCTTATATATTCACTCATCCATACATAAAAACTTGGTCTCGGATTTTCGCACGATTATAATACTTTCTTATACTAAACCTATAAAAAAGTAAAATTTGTTCAAGTAAATATTATACACAATTATTACTAAAAAATGCATCCTAAAATTATTTAATGGACTTTAACTTTTAAAAATAGATGGAAGTATCTTAAGTTGTGAAGAGCCGAGATCAATTGCCATGGAAAATTAAATCCATGAAGAATGCTCTCATTCCAACCTCGAACAATGTGCAGTACCTTGGATTCTACTTAGACAGCAGACTAACGTGGAACCACACAAACCTCAAACGACAAGAATTCAACAGACGGTACGGTCTTTTCAGAGACTACTAGGATCAAAGTCAAAACTATTTGTTGAGAACAAACTTACAATTCACAAAACAAACATACGACATATATGGAACTATGTGGCTCAGGCAAGAGTTTTAACATTAACAGAATACAATATTTTCAGTCAAAAGTCCTACGATAAATTGTCAAAGCTCCGTTTTATGTCACCAACGAAGTCCTACACAAAGACTTCAACATTCCTTATGATCAAGACCAAGATTTTAGAGGGAGAGCGACAACTTAATTGAAAAATTCATTCTGGGGAAGTACATCGCTCCGACTCACTGGCAACTTAATTAACGTAATCACTTCACTGTGTACTCGTGTACTCGTTAAAGACTCCTTCCCCTACGCGAATAAAAATTTAGTGTAGGCAAAATTTAGGTCTACCATAGTAGGGTTGGGCTCATGTCCACCAGAATGACAAAAGTAGTA
The DNA here is from genome assembly GCA_963662175.1 of Aradus depressus. Classification (NCBI taxonomy): domain Eukaryota; kingdom Metazoa; phylum Arthropoda; class Insecta; order Hemiptera; family Aradidae; genus Aradus; species Aradus depressus. Next base: position 50,696,110 of record OY759216.1, on the reverse strand, counting down.
GATATGACCTCGTAGTTAGCGCCCGGACATGAGTCATAATAACTAACTAATTATAAAAATGAACAGTTGTAAAATGATTCCACCCCCCACCCTTAACAGCAATTAATTTTCGGTTACAGCCATTAAATGCGAAACATGCCAAATTTAGAGATATATTTCGCCCTTTCATAAGCTCATATGAAATGATCATTCAAAAAAAATTTTTGTATTCTCACTAAGGGTAAACTATGGTTGAAAAAATCATAAAATGTGGAGAGGTCAACGTTCAGACTTTGGTTGATTTGACAAAAATAATGCATAAATGAATAAATAACGAAAGAATAATATTCTATTAGTGGGTATTAGCCTATCAATGGTGAAGAAGAGTAAATAAGAAGGACTCCAGAAGGGAAAGAAAATTGCCAACCCTAATCCAAGCTCTGATCGAGTAAACGTGAATGAATAATAGATGAATAGATAGAGACGTCCCTTCAGTGGAGGTGAGAGGCAATCAGTAATTGTAGGTCACTAGAGGGGGGGGGGGGGGGGGGAGGGGGGGTATTTTAAATTTTATTTCCTTAGCTACACTGAGTATAGGGGAAGTTATGTAATCCGGTGTTGAGTTTTCATAGAAATTTCATGTTTTCCGACCCACTGATTCCAAAAATGAAAAAAAAAATGAATAAAAAATCGACGGTGAATCACCGGATATGTACTTCCCCAGCACGAGTTAATTAATTACGTTTCTGCTCTCCCTCCAAAGCCAATCGACCATTTCGACTAACACTCAATATTTGACTTACAGACTGGCTTTTGACTCCTATGGCTTCTGAAACATATTTTATTTGAGGGCTCCGTTAGCTCAGTGTTATGAGTGCTTGTTTATTTTATCTGGGAGGTAAAATAAACGTAAGCATGCCGTCCTTCGGATGGGACGTTAAGGGATGGTCCCAAGTCTGTACGATTTCAGGTACTCATTAAAGACCCCTACCCTAGGTGAATAAAAATTTAGGACTCCCACAGTAGAGTCGGCTTCCTTGCACGCTGAGGTTTCTTTGCTTTTAGAATTAAATGTCTCACAGTCAATAGCGTGTATTTGCTGCTGCTGCGCTTTGAATTTTTACTGCGCATGTAATATCAGCTTTAAGTATTAACATAAATGACGATTTAGAGCGAGGAAATGAAATGATCGAATTCATGTATATTTAAACAAATGTAATATGACTTGTTTTGTACATATACATTTATGTAACAGCTGATTGCTGATTTAGGAATCACACACACGAGAATCCATTTTTAATACAATTTTTTAGTTTATTTAATTTTTATATTGGTTTTTTGCTCTGGCTAGGGGGGGACACGCGCCCCTCCCTGCCCCCCCGCCCTGGCTAGGCCCCTGTGTACGTTGTATCAATATCAATCAAGACATATAGAATCAAAGTTAGATACTTACTGTTAACATTTGAAATTCATATTTTCTATGATATGAGTCAAGAGTACTAACCTGAAACAAGAATGAAAATACATTAAGAAAAATGAAAACAAAAGTTTATAATTATTTTTATTATAATTATAATAATGATTTTTTGAGCCGATCAAACGTAAATAAAAAAAAAATTTGGAGGATGTTAGATAGCCAATTAAATTTGAATAAAATCGTAAAACTTCAGGCATCTCTTGTACCCTCACTTTTGTTTCGATCATCCGGACCAACCGATTCGGAACAAAATCGGTGCATATATGTGAGAATCTTAGTTGCAAACTTATTGTGTACTTTTTGTGACATGTTCAAAAATATGAGATTATTTCGCTTTCCAGCTCACAGCGAGTTTTTTCTCTATGATTTACTCAAAGCGTACCGTACGTATTTACTATCACTTTAATATTGGAGAACTCGTGATAACAAATCAAACGAAATGACGTGGCGTCATTGGGCGTGGTCGTTACATTGGTTCATGTCCTAACTACTAATAAAATTAGCATTTGGCTATGGCCCGAACTTACAGTAAGCATTTGAAATTCTGTCATTTTTAATTCAGCATAGATGCGCATGCTCGGTGTACACCGTAGAATACCCCATTCTACGTCAAAAAATAAGGAAGATAAATAAATTTGCCTCCTTAATCTGAGATCCTATATTCATGTCTTATCACAGAGACTTCAATTAGTTTTCCTGAAAAGCCACCTCTCATGTGGAGATTGGATCCATGGGCCGCGACGGATGGCCCCCCTGGGGACCTACAAATATCTGGATATCCTTTCACAAGTATCCAGCAGCAGCGACCCTTCTTATCGGAACCTCTCACAAGCCCTGGCCCCTTCTTGTAATGAACCCCATCCGATTTACATTTAAATTACACCCTCAAACACAAGGCTAAATGGAAGTTTTGAGTTATCCCAATGCCCACATACACACTCCCATACAAGCTAAATCCCAAAATTTCCTTCGTATTCCTATAAATTTGGCTAAAGTTGATAAAACGGTTCCTTATCCCAAGCCTGTGCTAAACAGAGACCGAGCTACCCAATTAAAACGACTTCTCTGCTCTCTGGGGGATTATAACTTAATTCAACCCATATTTCATTTTACCTTCCTCCTCTCTCAAATCTCTCTCAATTTCTCTAATATTGCAATTAGTTATCAATTTTAATGTTAATTACTACCAGAAAGCTTCTTAACTTAAATAGACCGATATTTTTAAACTAAAAAACCTATCGCTTTTAGGTAATTACAATTAATCTCCTTAATGGTTGATATTATTTATTTCTTATATGTAATCAGAAACTTATTGTCGGTGAATCACCGGCTATGAACTTCCCCAGCACGAATTAATTATATTTATGCTATCCTTCCAATTGGCCGTTTTGAGCTAAAATTTACATACAGGTTTCTAAATTTTCATATTAAATTCTGTGTCGATCCTAGGTAACTAAACCTGGATAGACGAAATTCAGAACTACCACCATGGAGTCGGACTCATATCCACCAGAGCGCTATGACCTCATAGTTATAGTGCGGCCATGATTCACAAAAAAGCTAACAATACACCAAAACCACAAAGAGACATTGTATTTTCTCTTCTCTTTTGTGCTAAGGGGGATCGAACTCGTGTAAAAAATGAAATTTTGTATTTTACTAACTTTCTCTAGACTAGACAGGTTGTGAAGTAAAATTGTAGTCTGGCCTCTCATAGCTTTTATTTTTACATACTAGCCGGATTTCGAGGTTCCCCTCAACATCAGGAAGTCGGAGAAAACATTTTTAAAAACATAACTATTTGAAAAGTAATGGAATAAATAAAATGAAATTGTCCAATAATTTAAAAAAATAACCAATAATAATTAACTACGAGGTCATATCGCCTACTACCAGAGCGCTCTTTCGTCACTCTGGTGGACATAAGCCTGACTCTACTGTGGGAGTCCTAAATTTTGTCTACCCTAAAATTTTTATTCACCTAGGGTAGGGGTCTTTAACGAGTTCCTGACATCGTAGGACGGCGTGCTTAAGTTTTATTTTACCTCAAAAAATAAAATAAGCTAAGGGCCTCGGTCGGGTTTTGAACCCACGTTCTTGAGCTCAGAAGACAAGCACGCATAGCACTGAGATACCGGCGCCCTCAGGAGCTTAGAGAGACTCCTCATTACGGATACGGGGGACTTAAATCAGGGTCTTCTAAAGTACAGACAGTTCCCAAATTTTCTGTCACAGTAAAATCTGTACCAAATATTTTATACCTTATCGTCTGGGTAATTTTCGGTTGGTACACTTTGCAAAAAGGGGAAAGCTTGGGGGCTTTATAAATGAGAAAACTTTCTGTTTTTCTAAGAGTGGGGGGGTATTGGCCCTCTCACAACTTATCTGACTTAATAGGGATCCGGGTAAGTCGGCCGCCAAGTCATTATCAAGTTCGCCCCCCTCTACATGTGTTATACCATGGTTTGAAATCGTTCGTCCAGAAACCTCCATTAATTAAGAACTTGGATCTGCTCCGACCAACTTTCAAACTTTCTAAGCACATTTTTCTTTTTTTTAAAATGTCACGTAAAGGTTTGAGTTGATTATATATAATATACATATATATATATATATATATATATATATATATATATATATATATATACTTTTGTATTAATCGTGTATATCCAGTTTTTGGAATAAATAAATTATGTTTGCATCATTATTAATCCTTCTAAATCTATGGGATTGAATGAAAATGAATATTGTTAATCCTTTCTTTGATTTTCCCTTAGTTACCTAATTATTCCCCATCACTTTCCTAATTATAGACCACGCTTACCTAATTATTAACCATAATTTTTGAAATACTCGTGAATGATGTCTTTCTAAAGTTGAGCAAGTTGATTTAACCGAAAACACCCTCTTCACTTGGAATAATCTGCCGTAGTGAATAAATGGTTAAATGCAGTTATCTCCTGAATGATTCCTCAAAGAACTAGATTAAGATGATTTAACCGAGAACATACACAATTTTACGAGATACTAAAAAACTCACATCTTTATAATTCCGAAAGTATTAGAGTCCTGAGCTCCCAACTTCTTCACAGTGCGCAGATGGCTTGGAAGATGATCACAGTACACTTAACTCATTTTGGCCATTTTACGACTTAACATCGTATTCCCGGTGACTATAGAATTGTAAAATAAAATCATAATAATATAAAATAATAACTTCATAAAATAATAACTTAAAAAAATACTGGCAACATCATTACAGGACTTTTTTATACCAACCACTGTTGCATAAATCACACCCCTTCCAAAATCATTTCATACTGGCTATATGGAAGTAATATGTTGGCATCAGAATTTTTCTTTGTTTCATTGCAATCGTAATTCTGAGGGTGATTTTCTTATAATATGCATGGATTTGATCTATGCAATAATAGTATAAAAAAAGTTCTGTAATTACCGACAACACATATATTTTATTTTTCTTTATTTTTTAATAATTTTTTATAAAAACTACCAATAATAAATAAAAATATTTTACTATTTGTTGATATGCGGTACAATTTAAACATTACTTCGAAATATATCCAACATAAATTTATTTTACATTATTTGTGGCCTTATAACTTTGGTCTTTTCGGTCCTATATCAAATTTGAGGACAACATTTGAGGGAAACATTTTCAGTAATAAGCCATTTTTCGATAGGTCTAAATGTTTTCGTATAAATCTAGCAAAAATGAGGTTCAAAACGACATTTTAGGACGGTTTTCGGCATGTATCTCGTAGATCGCGCAAACCTGAAAACATTTCTATTCTATATAAAATGTGTGTTTTAGTGTTTTGTACGACTTTTGCTTGAAGACATTTTTGATTATGTCATAAATATAAGCAGTATCTTGTGAAAGATACTAACCTCCGAAGTAAAGTGGACTTCATTTTCGTCCGAAATAGGACAAATTCTAATTAAGTTAGCACATATGACTTCTCCATTCCAAATTTCAAGTTCGTTGCTGTTAGAGAGTTCGAAAGTTTGAATCACATACACACACATACATAACGACATAATAACGAAAATGATCAAAACGCACTCAGGGGACCTTAACACGTGAAAATCCGTTGAAAACTTAGAGATAGTAAGATAAGTAATAATCGACGAGTCTAAATCGCAGCAGAATTGATGAAGAAAACATCGGAATGAAAATTGGAGAGGAACAACATATAATATTATATTTTATTGGCCTCATGAACAACGCATATCAGCGATGCCTCTATAATGGGTTTTTTAGTTATTTACCAATGTTCATTCTTTCCAAAGCTCATTCTCTTCAAAGTACATTATCTCCCATGCTCATTCTCTTCAACGCCATTACTCCAATGCTCATTCTCTTCAATGCACATTATCTCTAATACTAATTTTCTTTAAGGCTCATTCTCTTCAATGCACATTTTCTCCAATGCTTTTTCTCTCCAATGTTCATTGTTTTCATAGCTCTTTCTCTTCAAAGTACATTATCTCCAATGCTCATTCTCTTCAACGTCATTATCTCCAATGCTCATTCTCTCCAATGCTCATTCTCTTCCATGCTCATTCTCTCCACGCTTCATCAACCTCGTTTTTTTCTTTATTTTTTTGTGTGCTCAGAAAAAATCCAGTTAATTCTCTTCACCAACTATCCTTTCCCTGAAAAGTTAAAATTGAGGTAATATAATATTTACATTTAGTGTGTATTTAAAAAAATTTGAGTGAGAAGTTTTCCCCGAATTTTAATATGTACACGTTTCAATTTTTATTTTTCTTCACTCTTACCAAAATATTTAGAAATAAAAATAAAGAGACGAAAGAGATAAATTTTTTTAGAAAATTATCTTCTTTTCTACAAATTAGTTTAATGAATATTTTTATTTATTTATTATGTAATTCTCTTGGATTTGAAAAAAAAAAAAATGTATATATATATTATTTCAGAATGCTGAAAGCGAATTCAGAGAAAAAGAAATCTACAGTAAGAGTTTGAGAAAAAATAATGAAATGAGAGAAAAAAAAAAAAAGGCAGAGAGAAAAAATGGAAATAAAAGTGGGGATAAAATGAGTAATGGTGGAGTAGAGAAAGAAGATTTAAAGAGTGGGGCTCTTGAGGCTCGTTATTATGTCCGCAGTGAGCCTCTATCCTGGTGAGCAGTGCGGCCCAGGGCGTTCTGTGTCGTAGAGACGTTCAACAGTTTTGAACGCTATATCTCAAAAACAATAATAACTTTATTTAGCTTTATTTAGATGAGAGGAAAATATAAAATTTCAGTGAAAACCGGTGAAAGCGAATTTCCAAGCGATTTGATAACGTGCTATTTACATTTCATAGCTGGGGTAGTGATAACTCGTGTACGAAGAACCAAGTTTTATATGAAATTTCGTTCTAGACATTCAAATGAATTGTTTAACGCCCTTTTTCTTAATTATTTGTAAAATGAGTACATACATATTATATTTATTGAAAACTCTTTCACATATACATATAAACATAAGGGACTCGGTCGGGTTTCGACCTTAAGGCTCAAGCACGCAGTTCCTTTGGATGGGACGTTAAGCGATGGTCCGAGCCTGTAAAATGTCAGGTACTCGTATTAGATCCCTATTCCAGGTGAATAAACCTGGGTAGGCAAAATTTAGGACTCCCACAGTAGAGTCAGGACTCATGTCCACCAGAGCGACGAAAGATAGCTCTGGTAGTAGGCGATATGACCTCGTAGTTAGGCATGAGTCACAATAACTAACTAACATATGCATATATATTTGCTTACGCTATCATTGTAATTGCAATTGCAGGTAGCTTCATAACGGATTCATAACCCTTTGAGTACTAAAAGCCGGATGAACTACCCCTATTTCGGCAAGGATGGTTTTGGGATAAAGATGGCGCCAGTATGTATAACTCAAAATCTCGACTAAAAATAAGACCTGTTCAGTTGGAGAGAGATTGTAAATTCAGTAGGTTATTTGGATAATAAAAGTGGAAATGAAATGAGCTAGGAGAGACCTCTGGGTGATTTAATAGGCAGCTCCCTCTGTTATATAATAATGTCTTGGTGGGGGTTGTCTTCCTCTTCAGCCCTCAGGAACATCCACAACTCAGCCAGTGTCTTCAGGCAATTCCAGAAGGATCGTAACACCTAACGATTATAGTCGACATTTAGCTTGATCCCGAGGGAAGAGGGGAGTTGTGAAACTCGACGTAGACTTCATCCCCCTCACAACCACCCCACTACACTCAAATTAGGTGCAACAATAAACCTTGTGGATGATTTTTCTTTTTTAAATTCCCCTGCCGTAGTATGGGAAATTGTGTGAAAATAAAAATGGGAAAATTGAGTTTGTTGAGTTTTCTTAGGAATGTTTCTCGGCCATTTGAATCCAAAAATTGAAAAACTATATGGGGAGTGAGAAATCCCGAGACACGTATTGAATTCGGCCAAATCGAAAAAATGGAAAAAGGAGGGGGAGGAACATACTTGAGAGGGGCTTAGCTCAAATACCCTATTAACTTTCTATGTATCGATACCAAATTTAATATGAACATTGAGTTCCAAAGTATGACTCCTATTTTTTTTCAGCTAAACCGGCCGAAGAAGAGGGTGAGTATTGAAATTTTTCATCAATATGAGCTGAAAAAGCACCCCTAATTCTGATGCTGGTGATCCATCCGTACTTTTTTTCATTTTTTTATTTTTGAAGCTTTTGTTCTTCTCCCTGAAATATGTGCCGAAAGATTTTTTTATTTATTATTATTTTAACGTCGAGCTACGTCCGATAACGGATGTAACGAAAATATGTCACATTTTGAACAGCTCGAAACTAATAATCATAAGGTAATAATAAGAAAGTATAAAAACATTTTCATGTCCCGAAAGATTGTCAAAAAAGAAAAAAGAAGACACCTCTGGAAAAAATCAACATTTCATCACCCCAAAGAAGTTAAAGAAACACGGACTATAGAGTTAGAATAAATCTTGCTAATTTATGCATATTTCAGAACATATTATTTGAAAACTTAATGCCTGAATGGCTAGGCATAAAAAAATAGAATGTGTGATGTTTCTCTGCGACGTCTCTGCCATGTTGTCAAAATAGAAAAAAGAAGGCACCTCTGGAAAAAATCACCTCTATAATCCGCCAAACTTTTTTCGAAAATAATTATAATTTTCGGGATGAAAAATAACTTTTTCGGTAAGTTTGCGGGCCCCACTTTAAGTTAGAAACATAGCGATCGCATGCCTTCTCTTCATCTAAGCTTCTTTGCACTTTTTTTTTCCGGCCTGTTTTTCTCGTGACTGGAGGTAGGTATAATTTATGGCCTCCCATGAAGAAAATTCTAACAAAATAGATATCTTGGAAAATATTTCGTTGATAATCCTAAGTCAACAGAGATTTATTCTGACGCAATCATTGAGGATATTTTTTGACATTGACATTTATCAATATTTTCACTTTTTGTCAGTCTGGATATTCTTGACGTCTCTAGTTCAAATTTGTCTTCTCCTTGTCAGATCTGAGAGTATCATCTTCAGATTTAAGTTGACCTGAAGGGTTGATATGGCAAGCTAAGCTAAGTGACAGCTCAGATTATGTGTGGTAGGTAATATTTTCGATGGCATCTGAAAGTCTGGCTGAGTTGAATTAGATAAAAAAAAGTGCGGTGTACAAACTCAGTACAAATTAATCAATTAGGTTTTATTTGTTTTTAATATTTGAGTTAGACAGTGGCTTCTGAATGCTCATGTTGAATATCGTGTCGATACCTTCATGACATCGACAGTTATTTTGGGTGTTTGAGTCGAGTTCCCCTTCTCTCTCTCTCTCTCTCTCTCCCCCCCCCCCCCCCCCCCCTTCCCTTCGACCGATTTCATAGTTTATACAGTCTATATTCTAACTTGTCGGGAAACAATCTTGATAATACAATCAAATATCCTTTCTTCCAGTTTATTGCAAATCACACATTTTAATACAAATTTGATTCGGTTTTTGGCTCTCCGTAAAATTGGCCAAATCGATACAGTAGTTCAGAAGTGGGACAACTCGAAAAAACTCATTTTTAGTTATCATTTTTTTAAACAAGTTTTTACCCTCTTTCATATTCTGAAATCGGATAACTGAAAATACACAATTGAGGGTTTAAAATTTTCATAATGTGTTATAGAATTTTTATTTTTTTCTAAATGTTTACTTACAGAAACATGATAATTTGAAATGTCTTAGGACTGATCTATAATTTTGATGTTGTTTCATAAATGTAGTTGCTTTCCAATATTATTATGAAATGAAAACAAGAAGTTCAGAAGTTCTTTTTAAGAAGAAAACGAAACTTACAAATGCGTTCTCTCAAAAATCAATAATTCTGAGATATCCCACTTTTGAACTACTGTATCGAAATGTGTGAATTAAGAGGTTCTATTATGGCAACGATGTAAATAAATATATATTTGCGTATATATATATATATAGGTATATATTTTTTATATTATGTCATTTAATATTTACAGAAATAAATAAAATAAATGATTATATGAGTGGGCTACCTCCCAGAGGACAAAGTCTCAATGGAAGGGGCAGCAGTCAGCTAACACAGTACAATCGCTATTAGTAACTAAACGTTAATAATTAGATAAATTAAAATAATAAAAAAATAAATAAATAAATATAAGGAATATTCTGGTTATATAAAATGATGAGAGAAAAATAATGAAATAAATGAATAATGAAAATTAAAATAGAATTATAAAATAATATTAGAGGGCGCTGGTAGCTGAGAGACGTGCTTGCTTACAATTCTCTAGCTACGTCTCCATTCCATGGAATGCTGCAGTCCAGGTTGTGCACTGTCCCAGAGAGCACCTTAATTCACGACCAACATGGCGTCTACACATCACAATGAAACTGCAACTAGAACAACAGACTCACACATAAACAGGAACACACCTTTACTTTAGAAAACACAAAATACTTCCACTCCTAAAGCCTAGTCCACACTAGTAGACATGTTGCGCGATTTTGGTCTCTGAAACGTGTCTCAGATTATCTACGAGACATGTCTATAGACCAATCCCCGTCTACGGGCCTGTTGCAAGACCAAAAATCGCAGGTCTAAAGTCTCCCGATCGGAATGGGAGACCGCATGCAACGTTAGACATATTGCGCAACATTTTGACAGTGTGGACGTCACTCGGCTTCTAGAGGCGAGACACGTCCCAGTCTGTCTCCAGCTTCCGGGTGGTGTGGTTCGGCTCTTGACTGTTATTTTCCAAAGTTTTACAGTTATTTTGAAAACATGTGGCCTAACGAGAAAGTTTTAAAACTAATTGAAGATTACCATGCGTCTTATTGTTTGTGGGATGTTACGAATCCCGACTACAAAAACCGGGTAAAAAGGAAAGTGGCCCTGGAATATATGGTTGCCTAGGTCCTTCTGCGAGCACTTCGCGCGTCCACCAACGTTTACGTTTTCGCGTTCTTTCACTTGTAATTAGCACTAAGCAGGAACTCATTCCACACAAAACAATGTCCTTCATGGTGGACTGCGAAGATGAGACTGAGAAATTCACATGGTAGTGTGGACGCTAGACGAGACAAAGAACGGTGTCTCTAGACGGTCTATAGACCGTGTCTCGAGACCGCCTATAGACAAATCGCGCAACATGGTCTACTAGTGTGTACTAGGCTTAAGAATACAAACATTTCAAAACAAGCTCTTGCGAATAGCGATGAACGCACACTGGTTTATCAGGGAGTTGCTTCTTTTGCAGCCCACATCGAGAAACTCACCCGGAACTTTTCTGAGGGTTCTGCTAGCCTGCTCTGCTCCAGGTCAACTACAATCTCGGCCAGCCTGTAGCTCGCAGACTGTACCAAAACTTTTAATTTTAATTTTCGTGTTTCATTTTATAATTTGCAAATAGTATAAAAATGTTTTTGTTTAAGAAAAAAATAAAATAAATAAGCAGTCCTACCTTGCATTTTTCTTTCACTTTTTTTCTGTCGCATCGACTTGGGAGCTAATTAGCAAAAAGCTCTTGAATAACCGAGGAGGCTTCCACTGGTTGGCTTTGTATAGGTGCAGGCACCATGCCTTCATAGATAATGAGCAATGCGCGGACAAGAATGAGAAGTAGGTGCATGGCAATCACTCGACATTCTACTGCACCGCAGCCTTATTTCCAACATACATGGCTAGGCACCAGCTATAATAAGAATAATAATAATAATATTTATTTACCCTAAACCATAACAAGGTAATAGGATACGTCGTAAGAATGTATAAATTAAGATAGCTTATAGTTAGTTATTATGGTTTCATGCCCGGGCTTTAAATACGATCTCATATCGCTTACTACGAGAGCGCTCTTTCGTCACTGATATAGAATACCTGATCGTACAATAGGATTCCTAAATGTTGCCTGCATAGGTTTATTCACCTCTTTAGCTAGTACCTGACATCGCACAGGTTCTGGACCATCGCTTAACATCTCGAAACGTTCCAATATAATCAATTAGTTAAGATTTTGAAGACTATTGTATTCTTGCGAAATTCCGAGGTCTAGTTCTCAACGTATTTTCACATTTAAGTCCCCCGGAACACGTTTTGACCATTTTCGCAATATCCGTGTGTTTGTATGAATGTGACTGGAACTTTGTAAGTGCTGTAGCTCAGAAGAGATTGAATTTTAAATTTCAAATGAAGATGTTTAAATTTTGACCAAATACGGACTCGGGGCCTAAAAAGTATACATATATTTTTCACCTAATCAAATATGTTGTAGAGAAAACTGAAAGGCTCATTCTATGTCGAATGCGATTTTTCGCAGGTTGCTCAGTTCTGAAATGTTATTTTCAATTTCAGTTTTTTAGACGTTTGCTAGATTTACACAAAAGCGATTAGTCCTATCGAAAAAATGTTTCTTACCAAAACTGTTCCTTATTAAATTTCCAAGATCCAAGTTAGATTTTCATTAGTTTTAAGATAGGTCTAACACGACAAAAGTTACGACTCATAACAGCGATTTTTTAAAATATTGTAGTTTTTATTAAAAATAATAAAGAAATATGTGATGTGGCCATAACAAGTCTGTCTTGTACCAACAACGATTTTACAGTTCTCTCTCCTCGTCCCTACCCCCTCTCAAAAACTTGTTGCTGTGTATAAGAAAGTCACTTTTTGCGGCCACATCACATATATTTTATCCAAATGGGCATATGGAGGAGGTTAAAGTCAATGACAACCACTTGGAGAACATTTTCGGAATCGTTACATCTGCGAAAATGGGAATTTATTAGATTGTTAGGTACATGTAAACGAGTTTATTACGTACCTGTTCCACATCGTGCAGTTGTGTACTTTTGAACTACTTAGCCCAATTAACTAGGACAGTTCGGGCAATAGATCATGACGATACCATCTACAATACGGTGTTCATCCCATTGTTTGCCGTTTACCGTAATGAAGCACTTTCTGGAGAACATTGTTTACCTATTGTTGCCTCACTGTCAAATTTAGATAACACTTATCCAGGAGATAGCAACAAACCACTTAGACTAATTAACTCGGACAGTTAGAACAATAATTCATGAAGATGATCATGAACAATAGATCATCTTCAGTACGCTGTTCATATCATTGCATACCGAGGAAGATAATGGGAGGGCGGCAACAAGAAGAAGGAGAAACAGACACCTGGAGGACTGAAAGAATGATGATAGTAGTGTATTTAGGTCGGTTCGGTCACAAGTGTAGATGGAGGAACGGTTCAAAGGTCATCACAGATCTCTGTGAGGCAACCTCCCCTTATGGTGATCGGTGTCAGGTTATGATACCAACCTACTCTAACCATAATGCCCAACCACTACCTCTATCCCTAGCCCCTGAACATGCACTCAACAAGGTATCATATATTGAGACTTGTTCATTCTTCATGTTGCTTGCTATTTTTAGATATCAGCTGTCGATTAGTATGTATTTTCTGATAATATCGATTCTCTCAACTAATAACTATCGATTATTGTGACGTTACTTTCCTGGCCAGATGACATCACGATATATATTGTAGTGGCCAACATTGACCACTACAGTGTGTTTTTCAATAAAAAAAGAAAAGTAATGTATTGGATTGATCTATGTGTAGAAATGAATCCAGCAAGTGGAGGTTATATTAGGTTGTCTTATATCGCTACTGTGCAGAGTCGATATTGTGTAAAAAAAAATATCATTCTCGAAATGAAAAATTGTTAAAATCAATTTAAAGGTGTCTATCAATCATAATTAAATTGAACCAGAGGATATGCAATAAACTAATATCAAATTTCAATTAAAGTTATGAAAAACAGATGTTGTGTACTTTTTAAGGCAGTAATATTTTTTAACCAATGAGAAAGCATAACTCAAAAAAAAGATGGAGATTTTTGGTTCCCTCAAGGGAGAGGCGGTCTGTCTGTGTCGGTGGTTCAGAGTGGTGTGTAGATGGAGAGGTAGAAATTATGCAGTGAAGTGATTATCCTTGTCTTGGGACTTATAGCCGGAACAAGTAGATGTTTCAGCATCATGAAGATCCGAGGGTAGAGACACCAAGAAGCAACGAGTCCAGAAGTCACCTATGGCCATTGTTTAAGTACTGTTCATAAAGAAAAATCAGCTAAAAGAAAACATCTGAAGTGGAATATGAGTCATCCCATCTCCTCACTGATACAACGTGAAGACATCGATCATCATTCATCAATACAACATGCAGGCATATAATTTATTGGGGTAATTTTATGTGTGTAACTGTGACTAACCCGTTTTAAATTAAATAAAAAAGATTTTAATTAAAAATATAAAAAGATATCAGTCAAAAATCAATATGTACGTCTTATCTTTTATTTTTGTTTATTACCAATTATCAATGATTTTAATTATAAGTAAATGTTCAGTAGCCAAAGATAAGCACCGTTGCAATATATATGTATTGGTGGGGTATGATGGTTAAAGCAGGATGAATCATAACATACGGATGGATATCCATAATGGGACCTTTGATCCCCCTCCCTTTGCCACCACCTTCCTCGCCCCTAGAGCATAGCGCGAAAATCTGATTTTTATTTTTTTTTAACTTTGTGCCCCAACGGTTTTTCCATTTATTTTGGTTAACGAAATTCTCTTCCTTCTTACAAAAACAATTTTTATGCAAAGTATGGAAAAAAAGGGGGAAGCCCAATTAATGCATAAACATCTAAGAGTATGCTTGGGGATGTTCATATCAGACAATTTTTTATTCTTAGGGTTTAATAAGTGTTTAACAAACAAAAATAATAACGTTTATTTTATGAAATCGGGATTTTTGTAACTGGTATTTTTTTTAAAAAATAAATAAATAGAAATAAAAAAACTAAGGTTGGAAGCTTGAACAGGCTGACGTCATGGCTAGTGCGGGTGGGGGAAGACCCGAACTAAATACTCGTACTTTGACAACAGACCTGGTCTAATTAATTCGGATAGTTACAACAATGTATGTTGTTCATCTCAATGTCTGCTGTTCACATTAATGAAGCTCTGTTTAGTGACATTACTTATCCATTGCTATCCTATATATATCACCTATCCAAAATAAATAACAGCCTGTCTAATTAACTTGGATGACTGGAACAATATGAAGCCTCACGTTCAATTCGGTGTCCATTTACAGTTATCATACTATACAAGAAATTTTTTTTTTTTACTAAAATGCTTTGTTTAGTTAACAAGTTTGTTGACTGAATGTAAACACGTAATGTAAACACACTGGTAATCCCTTTCTCAGTTCGATACTGAGTCCCCTGCTATAGTTGCCCCCTTTCTCAGTTCGATACTGAGTCCCCTGCTATAGTTGCCCCCTTTCTCAGTTAGATACTGAGTCCCCTGCTATAGTTGCCCCAGAGTGAACGTGTTAGAAGTTATTTTTTATTGCCGTCTGTTATTACGACCCTTTTTTTTGAACTTCCCTGACTTGAGATGTGCCAGTGTGCCCGATCAACCTTATCTTCATGCTTCACCCGTCGAACTTCTTCGAATCTCATCATTCTTTGTATGTACTTTTAATTTGACTATTTTCACCACACTGTAGTTGTTATCACATAGATATTTATCATTTTATTTATTTTTTTTCGTGAGCTCTCATCAATTTTTAATTTTATTATGAATAACACGATTTATTCTTTTTTGCTTTATTGAATATTTTATCTTATAATATATTATTTTTTTTACATTGTATTCAGTGTCATTACTTTGTTCTCCATTCCCCTATCATATACTTGTCCACGAATTAGGAAGCTCCGGCGAAATTAAGTTTTTGGGGATTTCCGTATTCAAAAGCCCTATTTCTGGAAAATTCATTGCCGGTGAATCACCGAGGACTTTTTTTTATCATTTTTTTGGAATCTGGGGTCGGAAAATAATTCCAGTGAAAACTCAACATCGAATTTTTGACTGATTACATAACTGGAAAATAAAAATACGAAAACGATTCAAAATAGCAACAACTGTGATGCAGCCACTATTTACTTTAACAGTGGATGGAGGACAAATAATTGAATTGCTACTCTTCTCTCGCCCAATTCCCTGCGAAAACATTATGTGGAAAACAAGAATAAAAAGGATGGATCAGAAGGAATTGAGGGTCTTGAAGAAATAGGATCCTCTGTTAAAATGAAATAAAAACATTAGTTGAATGAAGAAGCTACGTTGGAGATCCTCAAACCAGGAGTCGGGAGGTTTACAGGAAGCAGGAAAACTACCACACCGGGGAATATACTTCAACTTGTATACTCAACAGAAGCAGCAGACATGAAATCATGGCGCATGCGAAAAGAAGCGTATCTCAGACAACCATAGGACACGCTCAGGTCCAAGAGGTCAGATCACGAGGAAGACCAGGGCTGAGATGGACAGACCTGGTGAAGAAGGATGCTATGGAACACCACGTAGTGAACTGGCGACCGGTGGCGCACAACAGATCTTACTAAGAATAAGTTAGGTGTATTGTCATCCTTATTTCTGGCGGGATGAGATGAATCAAGTTGCCTACTACCAAAGTACCCCTGGCTGGGGTCTCAGTTTCAAACTGGTGGGGGGGCTCTTCTGTTCTGTCCTCATTGAAATTTAAGTATATCAGCAGTCCCCTATGTCTATTGCTTAGTGCATGGCGCGTGGCGGCCCCCCGGGCCACTTGCCCCCTCCCTAGATCCGGCCCTGGAGACACGCAGACTCTCTGCCTCCCTGCCCGAGCCTAAATGAGGTCCCCTTGCCCCCTCTCCGAAGACGGCAGAGAAGATACCGAGGGAAGACGGCTAGTTTATAATGAGAACTTACGAAAAAAATTACTTGAACGAACAGAAGTCTGTTGTGGCTTATCTTGAAGATGGTACTTTACTCGACAAGAAAGATACATTTTGATTAAAATGTATTCTACCTCTATATAATCAGAAACAAAGAGAAAGCAATCTGGGAAATACCCCATTTTGGTAAAACCAATTTTTTCAGTCATTCTTCCAAGATGGCGGAAAAAGAAGGCATTTCTCAGAGTGAAGTCCCTTCACTTTGAATTGATTAGGGGTAGAAGTAATTTTGAGCAATATTTCAGCTTCTTGTCATAAAATGTACCATATGGCTCAAATTTGGGGATAAGCCACCGCATGTGCTGTAAATAAGAGGAGCAAAAAATGGTTTGTCTGGGAGTTGGGACTGATGACAAAGTCTTTTGAGAGAGAGGATCAGACAAAACAAACCACTAGGAGAGCGGTCGTGACCAGCATTCCATGGGGGAGATAGTCGGAGAGTGGAGTGTGTGGATCGTGAAGGGAACCAACAACCACCGACTGTACTTTCACAGAACATTCTTACCTACATAGTGGGCTATCTACCGAGATTCTACATCAACTTATAGTAAACATTCAATATGGAATGACCATTGGGAGTAGAAACTAGCTTTCATGGGTGCATCTTATTAGGTAACATTCTCTTCTTCATTATTACTCGATTTGTGGAAAAAACCGCCATCGGAAATGTACTTCTCTAGCACAAATTCCAGTCAATTAAGTTTTCGCTCCCCCTCCAAAACCAATCTTTCTCAGGAACTTTCAGTTATTTGAGGTTTTGAGTTGAGTCCTCGTCCTCTGTTCCCCCTCTTCTCTTAGATTGATTTCCTTGAAAATCGACCCTACACTACAGATTTTAGAATAAAATAGTACTTTTACTTCTTACGTTGTCCTTCCACTGTTTTATTTTCGACCAGAACCGTGTTTCAACGTAACAGCATCATTATCGGTGGCACATCTCACCCGAACAGCGTAGAGGCTAAAGGACTACTGGCTCTAGCCTCTACTCTGTACGGGTGGGATGTGCCACTGATGATGACGCTGTTGCGTTGAAAATCAGTTACGGTCAAAAACATTTATGTGTCTAGTAAAATAATTTTAACTAGATAAACAAAACTAAAGTCAGTATTTTATAAAGTAGTTTTTGTCGGTGTATCTAAAACTAAGCAGACCCGTCGCGCCGAGCCAACATTAACCGTGGGGCCATGTACACATATTCGAAAGGTTAAACACGTCTGATAACCTGATAATTTGATAATTAAAGGCTTTATCGTACAATTATATAATATAATATATTTGTGGTCACAGGGAATAAATTGGTAAATCTCAATTCCTAACTTTTCAGGGCAGCATTTTTTTAATTTTGCATTAATCGTGTAAATCCAGTTTTTGGAATAAATTAATTATGTTTGCATCATTATTAATCATATAGGTACATTCTAAATCTATAGAGTGAATGAAAATAAATATTGTTAATCCTTTCTTGGATTTTTCCTTAGTTACCTAATCATTCCCCACCACTTACGTAATTATTGACCACACTTACCTAATTTTTAAACACACTTACCTAATTATTAACCATACTTTTACTCGTGAATGATGCCTCTCAAAAGTTGAGCAAGTTGATTTAACCGAAAACACCCTCTTCACTTGGGATAGTCTGCCGTAGTGAATAAATGGTTAAATGTAGTTTTCTCGTGAATGATTCCTCAAAGAAGTAGATTAAGTTGATTTATTCGAGAACGTACACAATTTTACGAGATACCAAGAAACCCACATCTTTACAATTCCGAAAGTATTAGAGTCCTGAGCTCTAATACTTCTTCACAGTGCGCAGATAGCTTGGGAGATGATCACAGAAGACCTAACTCATTTTGGCTATTTTACGACTTAACAACTTATTCTCCTTATTAAAAAGGTCCATTTCCTTATTAAAAAGGATTATAGAGAACTAGTCCTTGTTAGTTTTACATTCACACTCCCTTCTGGTAATGATGAAGTAATCCCAAAAATATTTATAAAATAGGAGATAGGGAGATGGGGGGATCCTGTTTTCCTCTCCATCAGAGTCTGGTTTATGATCTCCATTCCTCCGGTATTTTCTCTTTTGAATTTCCCCATCCTTTTTTTCTGTTTCTCTCCAGAAATTCTTAACAGAATACAAGAAGATGGTTCAACCATTTTTTCCCCCCTTGAGGTAAAAACACCCGCTGATATTGCCAATATCGGTGAGCCATTTGGCATTATCCCCGTTTTTTTATTTTTTTCTCTCTCCGCATTGTTTCCTTTTTGAAACGATTTTTTCTTCAAATATATCCTTTTTTTTTTTTTGTGGTTCGGGAAAAGAAACAAGATATATTTTACAAATGATGGGGTTGCATAAATCACCATATCCAATATATTTCTGAGTTTTTCTTGTCAAGTTTTTTTTTATCATCAAGTCCTCTGTTTGAAGAAGTGATGCTTTCGGCCGACATAATCTCAATTTGAATATCGATAAATCTCTGAATAACTTTATATTTCTTCAACTATACAAATAACCTATATAGTTTATACAAAGAACCTATCTAGTTATATAATCAGACTGAAATTAAATGTTGTGTTATCGACAAATTTTCATGTTTTCTCAACGCCTGATTCCAAAAATGAAAAAAAAAAAATTCATTTTATGAGGAGTTTCTGAGTAAGAAATTTATCTATTTATGCCAAATCGATAGATAGGTTAGTTATTATGACTCATGCCCGGGCTATAACTACAAGTTCATATCGCACGCTGACTTTAGCAGTGTGACAACTCAAAAACCTATGTTTTTGAGTTATCACTGTAGGCTCATCAAGGAAAACGAGATCAACAATTCTGTAGCAATGACACTATCCTAGTGTTAGTAATAGCCGTGCGAGAGCGTTTGTTACAGTAGGAACTTGATTTTGGAACTTTAAAAATTGAAAATTGAGTTAAAATGGCGCCATTTTTTGTTAGCGAAAAGCTGCAATGTATGTAGGTATAGTATGGAATGATACATCCCAACAGTATACCGATAAATTAATGACATAATTTTATTTAAGCTTCTGCCACCAACACATAGCATTAATGTTCATAAAAACTTAGAACGCATATTCCCAAAAATTAGGATTTTTGAGTTGTCACATTACGTGAGATATCGCCTACTACCAGAGCGCTCTTTCGTAACGCTGGAGGAAATGAGTTCGCTTCAAGTACGGTAAATTTTTATTCACCTAGGGCAGTGGTCGGCAAACTTATTAGCCAAAGAGCCAAATATGAACATTACAACAATTTAAAAAAAAAATTGGGAGCCAAATCTGCTTGTTTAGTAAACTTTTATTACACTAAATAAGTAGTACACTAAATAAAACTAAATTTCATACCTAATAAATATTTATTAATGCGAACAATGTGCTTGCATCTCCTTGGAAAGTTGGAGTAAGTCAGGTTTGTAAATAGTTTTATGTTACGAAAACTAATAAAATTAAACTCGATGTTCGTTACGTATTTTTACAACAATATAACATTTTAATTAACTATCTATCTTTTAACTTAAACAAAAAATTATACATGTTCTCGATTTATAGAAGAATTTTAATTTATCAAAATAAGATGTAATTTTTTTCTAACCAAGTTTTTTTTTTAATGAAAATATTATTGCGCCTTCCGTGGATATTTGTGCCAGAGCCGCACTTAAGGAGCCAAAGAGCCACATGCGGCTCTGGAGCCGCACTTTGCCGACCACTGACCTAGGGTAAGGGGTCTTTAACATGTACCTGACATCATACAGGCTCGGGACCATCGCTTACCGTTCCATCCGAAGGACGGCGTGCTCATGTTGTTTTTACTTCCCAGATAAAATAAACTAAGGGCCGCAGCCGGGTTTCGAACCAGCTATTTTGAGGTCAGTAAGCAAGCACGCATACCACTCAGCTACCGGCGCCCTCTCGATAGATAGGTTTCAAAGAGAGTGTAAAAACGTTGTTGACTAATTCGTACTGGGAATGTGTCACATTTCTGGTATTCTTTTTTTGCGGAACAATACGAATACGGCATCTTACTTAGAAAGTTATACCTCCAAAAATGTCCATTAGTTGCCAGTAGCCTGCCGGGTGAGTTTGTAATTTTGCCTCAAAATTTCCTATCTTTACGATTGAGGTATTAGTGGAAGGAAACGATGGTTGCGGTGATTACGGCCGATCTGAGTGAGGTCCCACAGAAAGTGGACTTGACTTGAGGCCGGAATGTACTGTACCGGGTTCTTCATCGGTTTGAACCGATGTGCTACGGCAGGTAAATATTATTGCTTGTTATTTTCTTGAATTGGTGGACATTATAATAATAATAATATTTATTTCAGTTAAATCATAACATAGTAACAGGATAACTATGTCATAAGAATGTATACATTAAGATAGCTTATAAATTAGATTTATAACTATTTGAGTCTAACACACGTATCATTAGTAATAATAACAAAACTATTAAAAAAAGTAGAATAAAATGCATAAAAACTTAATAAATAAATACTTCAAAATATATAAGTACAAAAAATAATAATATTAATACATAGATACATTTTCAAATTTATGAAAAAATTAGAATAACTATTTTTTAAAACTCTTCCGGAACTGTCTTTATGGAAGGTCCCACTTCATCAGGTCCCAATGTGCGAGATATAGAAAAGAAAAAGAAAACAATTTGATTTGGGTACAGGTTAAATGAGAACTTCCAGTTAAATAACAGATATATTTATTTGGACAACACCCTTATTACAAAACCGCGTGGTAACGAACACAAAGTCAGTTGTTCAATAATAAGTCCCATACCGCGTGGGAACTACACAAGTCACTCACTTACTGTGCTTGGTAACAGACGACTCACTTTCCGCATGGTAACTAACGACTCACCTTATACCCGCGTGGTAATAAGGACGAATCCATTCCGCACACCGCGTGCTGGCTCGACCCAGACTCTCAGTCCACCCCGCGTGGTGACCAACTAGTCCCTCTCGTTGTTAAGAGACGACTCAATCCTGTAGTTCAATGAATCACACAAGTCACTCACCACAGGTCACCGTAGGTATCGATTCTCGGCGTGTTCCCGAATTCACCCGCTCTGGCTTCCCCTCGCGCGACCCAACATATATAAAAAAATAAAACAAATAAATAAGTGAAAAATCATAAATAAATAAATAGATCCATGCAATAAGAATAAGATATAAATAATAAAAATACATTAAATAATATACCAAGGGAAATAAAATAAATTAGTACACAAGTAATGAAAAATAATGGTTAAACATGAAGTAGATTCAACTGACTTTTAAGTTGTGGAGGAACTCTGCCCAAAAAATAAAAATGAAAGCTTTGTGTCAAATAATGTTTTTGGATATGAAACACAATTTTTTATTGTGGTTATTTTATTCTTTTTGAACAGTGAGAATAAAATTCCGTTTCCGAGTAAAGGGTTTCATCTAACATAAACATTTTTAGTCGAAGTTTAAATTTTTTATTGTATATAATCTAAGGGGTTAATTTTTTTAATGTATCTATTGACTTCAAGAAGTAGGGAAGGGCATTAAAAAAATTAATTCATTTATGAGTTATACTTTTTTCAAAAAGAGAAGAGCAATGTTTAGATATTCGAAAGTCTTTTTCCTTTCTGGTATCGTAATCATGACTAGTATTTTTGAGAGGGAACATATTTTTATTTTTCCTAATAACCATTAATGTTTCAAATATAAACAGTGATGGCAAAGGCAGGATTTTAAGTTGTTTAAATATTTCTCTGCAGCTTGTTCTTTGAGTAATATTGTTTGTAATTCTTAAAGCTTTCTTTTGAAGTCGAAAAATATTAATACTCGACCTACATTCGCCCCAATGTATTAAACCGTAATTGATTATGGAATGAAAATAGGCGTAATATAGAGTAGTTACTGTTTCCTTTAGCACGATCTTTTCAAGATTTCGAAGTTAGAAGCAAACGGAACTCAGTTTGTTACCGATAACAGCCGAAAGTTCAGCCCATGTAGGAATTTTATATTATCTTTATGATGATTAGTTGGCATGACTACCACCACGAAAAAGGGCGACAGTCTTATAATTTTGTAGCCTGTTACGAGCTCAGGCAACGCCAGGTACACCAGCTAGTACATAATATATGAACGGTGAAATCACCGGGGACGTACCTCTTCTTCTATATTTCTATTCAAATATAATCCTCTTTATCTATCAATCATTTTTTAATAACTTTTCACTTCTTCAATAAAAAAAAAATATTGAAGAACATGATTGATTTGGGCTATGGAGAGAGCCACTATATTAAATTTACCAAATACGAAGTCCATCATAATACCAGTAAGGTTCCATTCAGTCCTCCAATCAATTGAAAATACAATCAAATCATAAGTAAATTTACTTAGAAAAATGTCAATAATAGGTATTAAAAATTATCATTGAGGATATGTTATTTTCAATGCGAGTTCACTAAAATGATTACTCCAAAAATGAGATTTAACCTTTTTTTTTGTATATATTTATTTAGAGGGGGGGGGGGGGAGGGGGGAGTGATCTGTACAAAAGTAATGGTAAAGAAAATCTTGTGTTGGCCAATGGCGAAAATCGACCCAAAATGTTGTTTTGAAATCAATTTTTTTTAGACGTTTTCTTGATTTACGTAAAAACGGATAGTCTTACCGAAAAATTAGTTCTTATCAAAAATGTTCCTTATTAAATTTCCAACTAACGAAGTGCCCTCAGATTTCAAATCGCAACAAAGTCCTCAAAAAACGAACCATATATTTTCTTAAGCATTATTTCTAAGTAATGACTTAAAATGTATTTTTATTATTGGTGACTAGTTTTTTTTATTGAAATTCATCCCTTTTGAAAATAAAATATTTTTATTAGTGAGGTCACAAAGTTCCAATCAGACACACTAACATCATGAAGAAAATGGTCAAAACGAAAATCAGTTGAAAACTCGATCTCGGTTTTCCACACTTATAATACTTCTGTATACTAAAGGCATAAGAAAGTAAAAACGCACAACCGACAGCTTGGCTCACATATATATGTGATATATAAAAAGACAGAAAAAATATTTTGTAAGACTTGAGATACGAAAAACAGCCAGCGGTGATTGCATCATTTCGTAACTGGAGATCTCTATGCCAAATTCTCTTTAACCTTCTTGGGGTGCAGTGGGATATATTTAGATTTAAAATTTTGGTACCTTCCTGATCGGTGTAAATAAATTGTGGTGTAGAAACGTTGGTATAAGTGTCTGATGGTTGTAATGTTCATGTTACGGTGAAAAGTCCTGTTGGTAACATATCGAGAGCATTGTGTCATCAGTCGGAATTGTTTAGACTGAAATATCTGCATTTGTTTAATGTACGAAGCCTTTGCTGTAAGACGTATGTCCCGGTCTATTGTAAGTAATGTCGTCAGTGTGTGAAGGTTCCAAGTCTGCTTCTAGTCGAGAGTTAATCCTAAATAATTCACTGTAGATGTATGAGGCATTGGCATGTTTTTAATTAATACTGGGGGGGGGGAGCAGTCACCACGGTGGAGGGTCAATGTTATATTTTGTGTTGTTCAACTTGATTTTCCATGATTTACTCGAAACTCATCTGCATATGTGCCTGTTAATGTGTTAGGGTCGATAGGTAAGTCGAATGTGTACATAGAGTTTAACAGAGGGTCTATATTTGAGCGATTTTAAATTAAAATTGAAGAGTTTATTTAATGTGTACGTTTATTTTGCAAAATTCCGGATAAGTGTATGTGTAGAATTGTTGATATAAGTCTCGTTACTAACATATCGTGAGCATTGAGTAATCAGAGTGTATTGAATTGAAACATTGTATCCTATTGTAAACTGAAAGTTCAGAAAGGTTGGAAAAAGTGTAAAAATTTAGTTTTTGACGATAATTTGAAAAACCCATTCAAAATTCTGTATAATTGTCTAAGTAACCGGCCTAGTGAGTCGATCTATTGGGAATTAATAAATTTTAGTTTTTTTCTTTAACAATAATATAAGAAACGCAAAAAAGTAACGCAAAAAAAAAAAATATATGATGAAAAATTTGATTTGATAAAGTCTCACCTATATGCATCGGTCACACTACGACACCGTCTCACACAAATCGTTTTGTGTTGGTAACTTGAACAACACGGTCGCCTCAGACTAACACCGTAAGATATTTAGGACTTACTACTCTAGACAGAAGACTGATATGGAACCCTCATCACCGTCATCAAGTAGACAAAAGAAAGTTTTCCAGATAAAGACAGACTCTTCGGATAATGCCCCTATATAAGGAGGAGAACTCTTCACAAGGTCCTTATGATAAACGCAGTTCACGAAAAAATCAAGAAGCATAGGAAATTAGCACAAGCCTCCTGAAAGACTGAAGAGGAGATGCAACCGGGACTTGCTATAACCCATATTAGCCGGTTGTTGTGTGAAAGCAACAATTGTAATTAAATTTCGAACACAAAATAAAATTTCAAAAAAATTGATTTTTTTTCTTTAATTTCCTTTATATCATTACTCCTACACTGGAGATTTGCCTTTGACCATACGTTCCTAACTCGTTACAACATTTAATTCTGTGGAGTCTTGATGCTGTGCCATCTGAGCGAGGGAAGGTCGTTAACCATCTCGGCAACTCGCCAATCTTCGAGGAGCCCAACTTGGCTATATTTCACCTATCTTCTTCTTCTTTGGTTTTTTTTTTTCGACGCAATGAGTAGATAAATTGCTTACTTTGCTTGAGAACGACTATTTTATTAGTGTCAGTTACCTGCAAAATACCATTTAACTTAACCAACAGATACTTTGTCAGTATATAGGGGAAAGGTATCTTAGAGCAATATAATTTACAATATGGCGGCCTTTCTAAAATGGGGACCTCAGTATTTGGGTACCATCGGATCAGTAATCTTTTTGAGTACAAGTGCCAACATGCTTCCTGTGGCTGCGTGTTAACCCCTTCACTGAAAAGAATACTAACCCTTTGGTAATCTACTTTTTGGACAACCGCAATCTTGCACATTATATTGTCCTAAATAGTTCTTTCCTTCCATTCTTTGTCGTTATTACGATAATGGCAGCCACGCCAGAAGGATTTATTTTAGCTTTTATACATCTTATGCAGATTGAAATTTGATGTAGCACATGGAAATAACTAAATTCGAACGAATCCCAACATATAATATCCACTGGAAATACCCGCCGCTTTTGTCTACCCCACGTCACTGACAAAAAAAATGTTCAACTCCTATCGTAAGAACGTCCTGAAATGTCGTCGTGAAGAAGACACACACAAACCAATCAAGACATATAGATCACAAATTTATGGTAGAGCCAAAACACCAACCATAATGCGTAATCAGGTTTTTTTTTCAGTCAAATTATCTCAGACTCCCAACACAATGTCCATCGTAGTACGCAACAAGACGCTCCACAATAATCTCATGATGTACCAACCACAACATAGAATCTTTAGACAAGATATTTTTGTGAAATAACAAGGACATGAAGGATACTTTCAATCCCTCAGGAGATTAATGAGATATGTAATGCGATCTTCGAAATTTTATAGATTTCTCCCTCCTCTCTAAATGATTCACCTCCCATTACTTTTATTTACTTTCATCACTTTTTACTTCCTCTCATTTTAATTTCTTTTGTCATCCTGTTATTTTTTATCGTCATGAAGAGCTGCTGCAAGGAGACCGCCCTGTTGTATGTCAAAAGTGTTACATTGTGCATAGCCAGAGAATGGAAGGAGTTATTGTGTAAATCTGTGATTTATAGCAATGAAATATTTCCTGCTTGCTCAGCATGAATTTTTTTTTTTTTAATACACCAACTTACAAAAGCATCAAGAAAAAGTTTATTTTAATAAAAGGAGAAAAACAAAATCCAATATGGTTTTCCTTTGCAATTCTAAAATTTAAACTGAACGGTGACTAATGGTGAGGAATAAATATAAAATATTCCATAATAATAATAATAATAAATTTTGAACATACCTTTGAACAAGGTAATTAGATCATACTATTTTGTACATCAAAATAGCTTATAAATTAGAATTTATATAATTATCATATAATAATAGATAATTATCAACCGATATTAAATCTTAGAATACAAACAAACGTGAAATGTAAATAGAAACTGGATACAAAATTCCTAATATTAATAAATACAATGGAGACTATTTTTATTAAAATATATCAATTCGAAATACTTTATATTTCTTTAAGATAAATCTTCTTTCATGAAAATGATTTGATCACACGTTACTCAAATCACAAAGAGTGAAATAAAGAAATAAACATATATAAATTAACGGAGGGCGCTCGGTAGGTTAGTGGTATGCGTGCTTGCTTACTGAGCGCAAGATCGCGGTTCAAAACCTAATACATTACGTTAAGAAAACTAATATTAAAAAAAGAAAAACGTATGAATTAAAGGTTTTATATATGAAACATGACTTTCATATGAATTTTTTTTTTTTAACAATGTGATTTTAGATCTGACGATTTTTCTGTAACTGTAGATAACTTTTTTTCGGATTACATCTCACGACTTATCTTATATCGCATTGCACAATGTAATAAAACCATCATGCAATCACAAACTTTATACTCTTGCACGTACTCCTGCGTAACACTTATTTTTTTTTTTAATTTCTTTATTTGAAGCCACATTTATAGAAAAAAATAAGCAGCCAGCCGCTAAGCAGACATATACACAGAAAAGAAAAAGGGGGAGCCGGAAGGTCAGTGGTATGCATACTTGCTTATTGAGCTCAAGATCGCGGCTGGACTCATCCTTTAGTTTATATTATCTTGGACATAAAATAAACTTCCAAACCCCATCCTTTGGATGGGGACGTTAAGCGATGGTCCCGAGCCTGTACGATGTCTGGTACTCGATAAAGACCTAGTTGAATACAAATTTAGGGTAGGCATAGTAGAGTCGGGCTCATGTCCATGAGAGTGACGAAAGAGCATTTTGGTAGTAGGCGATATGACCTCGAAGTTAAAACCCCAGTCATGAGTCATAATAACGAACTTACTATTATTATTACCAACACACCTACAACCTTCTAACCTGACCATTGAGTACACTTGCTGTAATATTTAATTCTGTAGCAAAAAATATTTTTTTCTTTCAAATCAGAGGGTTATTCATCATAGTTTGTTCTTTGAGATTTTTTTTTTTTTTCTATTGTTTTTGACTTTAGCGTTGAGCCATTAGCCACTTCAGAAAACAATTTTTGAATGGTCTCTAAAAAGTGAAACTTAAAAATCCACGTCTATCTCCTGGAAAAATGAATATAAATTATCGGAATGGAGATTATTGGGAAGCCTGAGCAGGTCCATGTAACTAGGGGTATCTTTGTTATCTTCAGTACCTTATCTATAAATTTGGTCCTTGCATATGAATATTTACTGCAACACATGATAAATATGCTCTGGATCCTCGGTCATTCCACAGTCCTCACAGAAAGGAGTCACATTTTTGCCGATCCTCTGCCAATATTTACGACAAAATGCATGATTTAATCTGACTCTGCAGATATTTTTGACAAATCTTTAAGATAATCCTGATTTGAACATCAAGTTTATTTGAATTAGCTTTCATCATAATTAATTATATAACTTCTTCAGAAAAAAAAAGAAGAATATAAAATAGGAAAACCGTATTGCAATATTAACTAAAAAACGCAACTCCACAAGTGAATAAGAAAAAACGAGCAACAATGTATGTAGAAATATCTCACAAAAATCATAAACAGATGATTTGCCCTGAAGCATGATCCCTCAGTAGGGAACATAAAGGAGCATTTCAGAATAGTTCTGGAGGAAAGACAGGGTTGTCGATAGTCAAAAGAGTTGATCAGAGGACCGGATGACAAAAGAAGAACATCTCTTCTTCATCAACCATGGAGGACTTTGAAAAAAGTGACCCTGAATATTCTCAGCAAAAGGTGTGAAGTAATGAGAGAAACCACGCTACATATTCTGTACCAATTAATTTTATTCACACCTCTTCTGACGTTCCTCACCATAGATGAGTTGAGGAAACAGAGCCATCAAAGTACCTTGCTCAAGAAGGTAGGAGAGCAGGTAATTGAATACTAGTGAGGGGGTGTTATATGGGCCTTCAGGCTTCAGATAACATGGGTATGGAGCCGACCCCTGCAATCAATCAATCGCCCTGAATTCACTTTCACCTGCTTATCATAAACTTTAAATTTGGACTTCCTGTTAGAAACCAAGCCCCACCAGTTACTGGTATTTAATTTAACACTAAATGTTTGTCAGTACTTCTCTAAAAATGCAAAGTTCAAAAAAAAACTTTTGTTTAAAAACTTTTTCTTTCGCTCTTGAAAATAAAACTCCTTCAGGTCGAGAGATTAAAAGTTTAAACTTGACGATGCGCGGATTCCGTGTTCAGTTTACCGCCATTTGAATAAAAATTAGTACAGTCTCACCAGAAGAAACTCTTATATTTCTATAGTTTAGTGAATGATTTAAACTGATTCGTAAATTTCATATAACGAAACCAACCAAATCTAAGTCGGTGAGTGTATGGTTGACCTTCGGAGGTTGTTGTTAATAACTTCTGAAGAAACCTTTCAAGGCTTATCTAAGTCGGTGAGTGTCTAGTTGATGTTAATAACTTCTGAAGAAACCTTTCAGTGCTTATCTGTCGGAGAGTGTATGGTTGACCTTCGGAGGACATTAATAACTTCTGAAGAAACCTTTCAGTGCTTATCCAAGTCGGTGGGTGTATGGTTGACCTTTGAAGACGTTAAAAACTTCTAAAGAAACATTTTAATGCTTATCTAAGTCGGTGAGTGTATGGTTGACCTTTGAGAATGTTAATAACTTCTGAAAAAACCTTTCAGTGCTTATCTAAGTCGAGGAAAAGAAAATCCCGATGTAGCCTAAAGTTATCTTTTTTTTTGCTTTCTTATAACATATGAAAGTATCGTTTGTAACAGTACGAAAATCAAAGTGCAATCAATGGATTTTTACGATTCAAGGTCGCCTGAATACGTATTGACCATGTTCGCAATGATGCCAGTGTGCGGGTGGAAAACTGCTCTAACGCAAGAACGAATGTAGCTATGAACTTGAAATTTGGAATGAAGAAACTGCATGTGCTAGCTTAGATCTCATTAGATTGTGGCAAAAATTGACTACTTTACTTCGAAGTCTAAATACATTTTCTAAGACACCGCTAATGTTCATGACCTAAACAAAAATCTTTCCAAGTAAACGCTGTAGAGGTAGCTAAAAGACATTTTAGATGCAATACGATTTTTTTCAGGTCGTTCGGTTTTCGAGTAATTCCTATTCGAGATAAGTCCCGAAATATTGTCATAATAAATGAGTAATTTTCGTAAACTCTACTAGGCATTGAATCCAAAATCTCTCCGAAATATTTTATATATTTTTTACTATCCACATATCTTAAGTTTTATGGTTACATTAACATTTGGTAAACTAAACTCCACACGGACAAATCACAAACTATAACATTCACACAAAGACGAGATACATGTCTCGCCGTTTTTATGTACAACAAGCCCCTCCCTCAGACTAACACTGAGATTTCTAAGTTGAGAAACGCGGACATATTGTGGAAACTTGTAATAAATAGATAAAACAAACTTATTTTTGAAATATTGTCTATTCCACTAAAGATATATATACATATATAACTACCGGTTTCGGCTTTATACCATCGTCAGGTCTAGTTATGAACTGTTCATAACTAGACCTGACGATGGTATAAAGCCGAAACCGGCAGTTATATATGTATATATATCTTTAGTGGAATAGACAATATTTCAAAAATAAGTTTGTTTTATCTATTTAACACTGAGATATTTAGGATCTACATTGAACAGAAGTTTGACTTGAAACACTAATATACTAATCAAAAGACATAAGATGCTTTATCCCCTTCTGAACAGACATTCAAAATTAGTCCTAATACAAAGCCGTAACTGAAAGTTCACAAATTTATGGTTTGGCTAAAACATCTAATCTAAAGTGTATTCAGGTTTTCCAATCAAAGGCACTCAGACTCATTACACAAAGCCCATTACACCGTACGTAAGCAACACTCCACAATGACCTCATGATAAACACAATACAGTGACTTTATAATCGTTACCACAGCAAATTGCATTCACACACAAAACTATACTCACATTCTTCAACACACTTGCCACACAATCCTCCCAGGAGATGGAACCGTGACTTCGTACACTCTCAAATTGCAACTCCTCACTTTTTGAAACTTTAAACATCATAATACCCTTGAGCTACCGCTATGTGGCCTTCCTCTCTCACAAACTCAGATTGTTGGTAGATTTTTACTTTATAGCATACTATAGGATGAACACTTGGTATCTTATAAGAAAGTACTGTAATCATGCATAAATCAACATTTTCAACGGAAATTTCCAATTGCTCATGTGTCCCTCAGATTTGCGATAGGACCAATAACACTGTATTTATTATGAGAATTCAGTTCCAACCAAATCAATAGATTGGTTTCAGGGGGAGAGGGTTAGTTGAGTAATTCGCGTAGAAAAAATACATTGTCGGTGATTCAACGAATTTCTTTAATAAGCAAATAATTATTTTGAAATTAACAGCAAAACCTAATCCTTGATTTCTAGCAGACGAATGAATAAATGTCCATTAAACATTTCCCGTACACATATTTTCACTTGAAAAATATGAAAACATTGAATTTCAGTTTAACAAAAAAACTACCGATAAATAAAAGGTATTTTAAAATTCGTTGCAATACGTCACAATTTAAACATTACGCTATAACTGTGTTCCTAATTCAAATTATTATTATATTTTTTTGTTATATGACTTGAGTTCTGATATTTAAATACATTCTCAAAGTAGTTATATTAACAGCCTAGTTTGTGTTATCATTGAAACCCCCCAAGGATTAATAATTATAATACCTCTCGTTTTAGCCAAGCGAATTAAGTAACATAAAGTTAGATCCCGGTTGGTGAGTGAAGCACCAAAGAAGAATTCAAGTACGAGTGTTAAGTAGCTACAATCTTATTTCTCCACAAGTCTTGGAGGCTACAATTGTATTTCTTTATAAGTGGTAAAGACATCATTCCCTTTTCTTCACAAGTGCTGAAGTACCCTCAATTGCTTTTTCTTCACAAGTGGTTAAAAATTTAATAAGGAACATTTTTGATAAGAATCAATTTTTCGATAGAACTTTCCGTTTTTGCATAAATCAAGCAAACGTCTGAAATATTGGTTTCGAAACGATATTTTAGGACAGTTTTCGGTTTGTATCTCGGAAACCGAGCAGCCTTCGAAAAAATTTGTTGAATATAAAATGTGCCTTTTAATTTTCTCTACAACATTTATTTGAAAATAATTTTTATTAGTTCATAAATATAAGCGGTGTTTTGTAAAATGTACTTAAGTTCTGAAGTAGAGAGGAGAAATTGTAATCAGGTCTAAGTTAGCGCATCAAGTAACATCATCATGCCATGTCAGATTTGTTTTCGATGTCCCTAGAGACGCTCATATTCCCGAGTTGAAATGGCTCAAACCCCCCTACCGCCGGAGCTACCTCCTAGGCTCCTTCCTCTTCCTAATGCTTAAATCCAAAGAACCCTACTATCTCTACCAAATGTTTCAATTTCAGTCCTCGGTTCACCAGAGGCACACTAGATCCCGTCCTTCAGACCTCTTCATCTCCTCCCATCGCTCCTCAGCCTTCCACAAATCATTTCTTGTCCAGGCCCCCTCTCTTTGGAACTCCCTGCTTCCCCCAATCCGTCACTCTCCTTCCGTGGCTTCCTTCAAATCCTCACTATTCCAATATCTCTTCACTAAACAATCCACTCCTCTTTGATCTCTCCCCCGTATTCTCTAATTCGTCAACCTTAATTATCTAATCATTCAAATTACTTTTCCCTTTTTTTTCTCTCTCACTCTTTTTGTCTTTGTCATTCCCTATTTTATTATATTTTTTTTATCATATTTCCTAAATTATTCGATCATAATCAATATTATTCCTTTTTGGCTCATTTACACATTAATATATTTTTATTATGCATTTATTTATTTTTATCTTAACTTATTTTCTGCTTTCTAAATTAATTTTATTTTTAACCTTGGCTGGGCATCCTTCCTTCTCTTTTATAATCAACCATCATAGTACTACGCTCGGTCGATTTATATTTA
Source organism: Aradus depressus (assembly GCA_963662175.1). Taxonomy (NCBI): domain Eukaryota; kingdom Metazoa; phylum Arthropoda; class Insecta; order Hemiptera; family Aradidae; genus Aradus; species Aradus depressus. The sequence goes on along the minus strand of OY759216.1, from coordinate 50,663,004 downwards.
TATTATCAATTTTATTTATTTCTTAGTTATATAGATTTTCTTTTTTTCTTTTTTATTTATTCTCTTTTATTTTTGTAGATACTTTTATTTATTTTTTTTTCATCATATTGAAGTTGTTAATTTTATGTTTTTTCCTGTTTTTTTATTTCCTGTTTATCTTTTGTTTATCTATTTTTTAGTTGTATAGTTTTTCTCCAATTTTTATTTACCTACCTATCTTTTTATTTCTTTGCACTGATACTATATTTCACTGTTTCATTTTCTTTACTCTGTATGTACTTATTCTTAGGGAACCTTGGTCCCAGAATGATAAAATTTCTTTTCTTTTTCATTTTCTTTTCATTTCATTTTTCATCATTTCAAATTTCAAGTTCGTAGCTAACAATCGTTTCTGCGTTAAAGCGCTCACAAAGTTCCAGTCACATATACATTAATACGGTAGTACTTATGGTCAAAACGTATTCACTGGTAAATGAATGACCATTGAACATGAATGAAATTGCCTTTTGGTAAATTTTTCCGAGAAAATGAGTCTAAGATGGTTGAATTCCCTTCAGATTTCATCCCAATTTCCGGAAGGGCTAAGAAGAAGATGGCCCTTCGTCCTATCTGATAGAGGAGGTGATCCGGAGTCAATACAGAGCTGAGATTTCCCCCCTGAAAGGATGAGGACGGGACGGGATCTGACAGCTAATAGAAGGGGGTTATGAATTTTTTATACTTGTTCCTCCCTCTCCCAACCATAATGTGCTTGTTGATTTTGTCGTAAATCACCCCAACCACACCCTTCACGATATGTACCACCCCAAAAATAAATAACACCATTCAAAAAAAGTCGTCAGTGAACCACCGGCTGTGTACATAGTTCCCAACCAGGAATTAACCAATTAAATTTACGTTCTTTCTATAAAAATCAAGAATCCTCATATTAAATTTTGTGTCAATACATTATATATATATATAACAAATTTTTTGTGTTAAGCCCCCCCCCCCCCCCCCCCCCTAATCCCCCTTTTCCTTTTGGCCGATTCAACTGAAAATTACTAGTTATCGATCGACCTTATAGAGTTTTGGATACACATATAAAATTTTGTGTCGATACATTCTATATATTAGAGTTATCTCGATATGTTCCTCATGAAAAATAAAAAAAAAAACATTCAAAAACATTGTTTGGGAATCATCGGCTATGTCTTCCCTAGCACAAATTATGTTTACCGTTTGGGCTAAAACATAAAAATTGACTTATGTATTACCTTCTGAATGCTCAAATTTTTTGTCGATAAATTCAATACATCGGCAGTTATTAGGGAATTTAAGTCGACCCCTTTTCTCTTTTTATTTTTCCCTTCGACCGATTTCCCGGAAAATTAATAGGCACCATTCTTTTGGGTTTTTGAATTTATGTATAAAACCAGAAATAAATTCATTGTATCGGCCAGTTATTGGAATTTTTTGTGTTAAACCCTTTTCTGCCCCCCCCCCCCCCCCCCCCCCCATTGGCTGTTTCCGATAAAAATTTATAGGTGTCGTCCTTATAGGACTTTGAATTTACATATGAAATTTTGTGTCAATACATTCATTCCAACAGCAGCTATTAGAGATTTTGTGTTAAGCCTTCCCATAATCCCCTTCTCCCCTTCGGCCGATTTGAACATGAAATTCCTGTGAAAACATCGAATTTCTTATCGACTATATAACATCGTAAAGCTGAAGAAATAAAAAAAGGTCTGTTTATGTGATATCCAGTAAATGTTCACCTACTGAATCCATAAGTGTGCGAGTTGTATCATTGGCTTGAGAATCAATATTTGAGTTGGTTTCTGTCTCAAAACGGTCCAGCATTCTCATTTTGGATTTGAGGTGATTTTTTACAACATCCAAGCAAACTACAGCCTATTTTCACATTAAAATGTACAAAGGATGAAAGCTGTCGTTTCTGAAGGCATGACTATTTAATTTTATAGCGCCTTATAGGTTTTTTTTGAAGAGCAACGTTTTGGACAACACTGAAACCCAGCTAGAGACACATGTATGGAGGTGAGGTGGATTAGAGAAATGACACGGCCTGGATGGAGTCTAGAACCCGAGTATGGCTTCGTAATTACAGACCCGCGTCACACCAACCTTGGCTCTCTAATCAACAGATACACACTGGAAATAATTTATCAGGCGATATTGAGTTATATTTCTTGCATCCTGCTGGATATATGTTGTTAGTCTCATGCTTTAATGAAGGCTTTATTACATCTCATGATTGTATTAAAAAAAACCAATAAAGTTGCTAATAAGTAAAAACGGAGATAATTGAAATTTTATTACTCTTCATCCAAAGTTAAAATTATACAATAAAGTTAACTCACTGCAATGATTACCGTATAAATCGTAGAACACAAAAATTGATCCGCAATATATTTAGTAAATAAAGAACCTTTTCCCAAAATTTTTCTGATTATTATTTTGTTGATCAATCGAAAAACGCGTTAAGTCTCTCCCTAATCCTCCCATCCGTTTGTCAATGAAAATCAATAGTGTCGTTCTTATGGGGTTGAAATGAAATGAAAAGAAATTTTTATTCAAGGAACGAGGTTCCCTAAGAATAAATACATACAGAGACAAAGAGAAAAGTATACAATGAAATAAAGTATCAGTACGCGGCACAAAGATAAAATACGAATATAAATAAATCAGTGCTACAATGGAAAAAACTAGACAATAATAAATAAAGATAAAAAAAAAATTAAAAAGGACGGCTTAATTATGAAGAAAAGTATCTATATAAATAGAAGAATGTGTGTAAAGAAGATCTATATGAATATGAAAAATATTCAATTAAATTATTAAAAATCGACAATAAAATCGGCAGAGCATAATACAATGATGGTTCACTATAAAGATAAAACTATAAAGATTCAAAATAAAACATAATAATTAGAAATATATCATTTTTAATAATAGTAAGACTAAATAAAAAAAAATTATAGTGGAAAAAGTAACGTACATAAGAAAAATATAAAACAAATATAAAGAACACTATGTACATAATTATATGATAAATCATAGGAAAAACAAATTTTAGGTAGATAAGGTCACGGGAGCATGGGCGGTACCCCGTACCTCCCTGACTAGCAGTATAGGCAGACCGAAAGAGACTGGAGAGCTGAAAGACGACAATGAGGGAAGAAGCTAGTCACAACCAGCACTTCCAGGTCGCTATCTCATCATAGTAGGTCTCTTGGCCAGTACCGCCTCAGGCTTCGGGGAAGATCGTCTGTATGGGAACTTGATGACAAGGATCGAGCAACAGTATTGTTATTGAAGGAAAGATTGGAGTTAAACATTCAAAAGCGGGACCGGACAAAAGGAACTTTGAGATCATTGTGTAGGATAAGTTTGGAAATATAGTATCAAGGATGGTTTTGGACTGAAAGGACTGCATTGCGCCGGGTATATAGCGTTAGTAACGTGCGAAAAGTTGCAAAGTCCAGTAACCTGCTAGTTATCAATAATAACAGTAAAAGTACACTGTGATTTTTAAATTATCCTTCTGAGGAGTTATTCAAAAATGAGTACAGGTACAGAAGTTAAACTTATTAAGAGAGTCAACATCAATGGTTTGAATGTTCAGCTCTCTCTTGTTTATTCATTCAGGTTGGAAAGTCGATATCTCTGAGAGGGCACTTTACAGGAATACTCAGAACATGTTTGGCAACTCAGCCTTTATATGATAACAATACTACAGAGGAAAATCATCTGATCACACATTGAAGGGTGCCTTCCATAAACAGAGCCGAAATTTATATTTTTACAGATAAAGGTAGTTCCGAAATGAGCTGAGCTTTTACCTCTGAGCAAACATTGGCGATTATATGAATATAATAATGTAATGATATATTATAATTGTATAATAATAATATGTATTTCCGTTAAAACAAAACAAGGTACTAGTTAGTCATAGGTAGGTCATATCGCCTACTACCATAACGCTCTTTTGTCGCTCTGGGGAACATGGAAGTGTGAATATCACATATGACATCGTACAGGCTTGGGAACCATAGCATAACGTCCGTCCCATCCGAAGGAGTGAATTATGTACCAGCGATCTTGAGCTTAGTAGGCAAGCACGTTACCTCGGAGCTATCAGCGCCTCAACATGATAATAAGATACGTCAAAAATGTATACATTAAGATAGCTTATGAATTAGATACATAAACAATTCTTAACTCTTAGAATCCGACACACACGTGATTAGTAATTAGTAATTTTGGTAGGTCTGGTTTATTATACCTAGAGACTTAGTATACAATGCTCTTATCCCTTCCGTTTTCCCTCAACTGTGGGAGTCCTAAATTTGGTAGGGCTGGTGTATATTCCTAGATACTTAGTATACAATGTTCCTATCCCTTCCGTGTTCCCTCAACTGTGGAAGTCCTAAATTTTGGTAGGGCTAGTTTATTATACCTAGAGACTTAGTATCCAATGCTTCTATCCCTTCCGTGTTCCCTCAACTGTGGGAGTCCTAAATGTTGCCTATTTAGGTTTACTTCCCTAAGATATGGTCTTCAACGAGTATCTGACATCGCACAAGCTCGGGACCATCGCTTAGCGTCCGATTCCAAGAACGGTGTGCTCAAGTTATTTTTACCTCTCAGATAAAATAAACTAAGGGCCTCGGCCGAATTTCGAACCCGCGATCTTGAGCTCAGTAAGCAAGCATGCATCCACTGAGGCGCCCTCCAAAAATGAATAAATAAATACTAAAAAAGAAATTGGTACAAAATAATAATACTACAAAATATAGACAGTAGTTACAATTTTTAATTTTAATGAAGTTATGGTAAATATTTTTATAATTCTTCCGGAAGTGTTTCCATCACGACGAAATTTCGGGACGTTCTTTCATCCCTTCATCAGGTCACAACATGGAAAATAAAAATAAAATAAAATAAAATTATAAAAAAATTAAATAAAGTAAAATAAAATAAATAAACAACAATAACAAATGCAAATATAAATAAAAATAAAATAATTGAAGAAAATGAAAATTCATTTGTTCATAATTTTCATGTCATTCAAATTTATTTTTCCTGTTTTATAAGTCGAAGTTGGTGTTATAAGTCGAAGTTGGCAATATCCTAAACCCCCATTCACCCCATTATCCCTCAAGAAGATTACAGATCGTGTCTGGCGTAGAGATGCTACCACGGGTTACTGCTGAGTGTTCCTCAAGGCACAATTTTGAAAGGCACTAAGATGACAAAGATAAACACCTTGGTATTTTCAAAAATTTGGCGGGGAATCACCGGCAATGTATTTCTACAGAACGATTAATTAATTATCTTTTTGCTCCCCCTCCAAAACCAGTTGACCATTTGATCTAACATTCAACAGTCGACTTACATAGGCTCCTAAATCCTCATACTAAATTTTGTGTCGATAAATGCACTACATCAGCAGTTATTAGGGTTTTCGAATTGAGCCCCCTCCCTTCAGCTGATATCGCTGACATTTGACAGGTTATGTTTTCATTGAGTTTTGACTTTAAATATGAAATTTCAAGTCGATGCTTTAAGAGTTGAGCCCCTTCTGATCCCCCCTTCACTTCTGTCGATTCCTCTGAAAACTAATATCGTCCTCGTTGGGTTTTGAATTCATATATTAAATTTGTACGAATACATTCATTACAACGGCAGTTATTAGTGTTTTTATTTAAGCCTATCCCCTAATTCCCCATCTCCTTTGGTCGATTTGGCTGAAAAACAAGAGATCTCGTCGTTACTTTCTGGATTCGCGTATAAAATTTCGTTTTGATACACTCATTTTATTGGGAATTGTCGTCATAGACACACAGACAGCATTTCTTTTTTTCATGCTTGTAACCTGGAGGTCGGGAACCATGAAAGTTCGTTGAAAACTCCGCATCAAAGTTTTGAGCGATTTCATAACTTTGGTTGGAACTACCAAGAGGAAGCGGTGATTGACACGTGATTGGCGTGAGAGAGGAAGGCCACCCAGCGGTAGCTCCTCAAGACGATATTTGAAGACAATGGATGGGGTACTATGATGTTAAGCTTCCAGAAATTATGGGTTGCAATTTGGGATTATAGCAGTCAAGTTTCCATCTCGACTTCAGTCTCCTGGAAGGATTATGCGGCAAGTGTGGTGAAAAAAATTGAGTGTATCTTTTTTCACAAGTTGCAAAATAAAAATATAGTCTGACCTCTCACAGATTTTTTTTAGCCGGTTTTCGAGGTTGTCCCCCCTGCAGTCTGGTAAAATAATTTAAGAAACAACATAATTCAAACATTTTTAATAGGTAAATAAGATTTCAAAAACAATTTAACAAGTTACAACTCTGAGTTGTGACTCAGATGGGGAACAGGAATAACATATATGTCCCCATCCATGAACTTATAAATTGTGAAATATATCGCCTATGACCGGTACATGAGCCCGACTGTACTGAGGAAGACCTAAATACATATATCGCCTATGACCGGTACATGAGCCCGACTGTACAGGAGACCTAAATTTTGTTACCTAGGGTAACGAGTCTTTGTCGAGTACGTGACTCACTTAAAGCTCTAGCCGCAAGACTTTGTGCTTAAGGTTTTTTACCTCCCAGATAAAAAAACTTAAGAGCCTCGGCCGGGTTTCGTACTTGCGATATTAAACTTAGTAGACTAGCACTCTATCTCTGAGCTATAGGCGTTTCCGGAAAGGTCTGTTAAAGTCCTGGAATTGTGCCGTGTACTGAATTTATCATTGTGGAGTGTTCTGTTGCTTAGGAATGGTTACCATTGTGTAATGCGTCTGAGTGACTTTGATTGGAAAGCCTGAATTCGTTGAAGGTTAGATGTTTTAGCTGAACCATATATTTGTGAGCCGTTTATCCAGTGTGGCTTGATTAGAAATCTGTAGCAGTCAAGGGTAGTTTTGAATGTCTACGCAGAAGTAATTTATTTAAATTTACTTAATTCAAAATAATTATTTTAATAGCTAGTACAAAGCATCCGTTAAATAAAACAGGTAAAATGATTCAACTGTTGACATTTCAACTTTTTGTTTTTAAGTTTTAAGTTTTTCAGTTTGGCTTCCGCTCAGTATCACTCCACAATACACTAGTTACACAGGGTTGTGGATTACGTGGCGTCTGCCCTAGAAAGAAAGTTCTATGCAACGGGGGCGTTCCTTGATGTAAGTCAGACTTTTGACCGGGTTTGGCACGTGGGACTTCTTTATAAATTGAGACCGTTGCTTCCTCACACATATTACTTAATCATTCATTCATATCTAACAAACAGATACTTCGCCGTCCGTCAGGGCTCTGTTATCTCCTCAATAAGACCCATATTGGCGGGTGTACCGCAGGGTTCTGTCTTAGCTCCTTTATTATATACAATATAGACATCTGACATGCCCACCTCCATCCACACAATGACAGCTACATACGCCGATGACACCGCCATCTTAGCTGCTGCTGATCTTCACATACACGCCTCATTTACACTACAACACCATCTCACACAAATTGAAAACTGGTGCAACACATGGAAAATAAAACTAAATACAGAAAAATCACAGCACATCACATTTACACTTCGACGAGAAACATGCCCCCCCGTTTTCATCTACGACAAGCCCCTCCCTCAAACTAATACTGTACGATACCTAGGACTGACATTGGATCGAAGACTGAATGGAATCCTCACACACGTCTCACACGAAACACGCTGAACCGTCGACTCAAAATACTCTACGGACTTCTAAATAGGCGATCAAAATTAGACATGACACAAAAACGGAACTGTTATACTTACTTACTTAGACCATTATGGACATACGGATCACAGATATACGGTTCAGCAAAAACATCCAACATCAAACGAATTCAGGCATTTCAGTCAAAAACCCTGAGACTGATAACACAGTGCCCCCCATACATAAACAACAGAACACTTCATAACGATCTTATGATACACACAGTACCCGACACAATACAAACTACTTACTTACGTTTTTTTAGAAAACTTTACACACATACAACTCCAGAAATACGTACTTCATCAATTAATTCAGTGTACCCTGTAAAATAAACGTTGCCTACATAATAAAGAAAAACGTATATATTAAAAAAATATTGTCTATTTCTTGTATATATAATATTTTAGAGGGCGCCGATAGCTCACTGGTATGAGTGCTTGTTTTCTGAGCTCAAGGTCGTGGGTTCGAAACCCGACCGAAGCCCTTAGTTTATTTTATCTGGGAGGTAAAAGAAACTTAAGCACGCCATCCTTCGGATGGGACGTTAAGCGATGGTCCCGAGCCTGTACGATGTCAGGTACTCGTTAAAGAGAGACCCTGCCCTAGGTGAATAAAAATTCAGCGTAGGCAAAATTTAGGACTCCCACAGTAGAGTCGGGCTCATGTCCACCAGAGTGACGAAAGAGCGTTCTGGTAGTAGGCGATATGACCTCGTAGTTAAAACCCGGGCATGAATTATCAAACCTAACCTAACCTATAATATTTTATGTATAATTTGTGAAATATACAATATTAAAATACATACGTTTTTCTTTATTTTTTATTAAGTGTTTCACAATAGCTCTACAAAAAATGTTAAGTATCATTATCTACATAATTAATAAAATAAATAAATAAGTAATAATAATTCAAATATATTATGTAGAAGTAATTTTATTATTGTATTATTTAAAGTGGGTAGCGTTTCTATCCGAATTGTTTAAAGGGAATGATCATTTTTTTCGACCAAGTAATATTTTTGGACTGCGAATTCACATATTCTGAGTTAAAATTCCATACATAAATCATTTAATCATTTTACATTTATTTTACCTTCATCTTCAAGTACAAAACGTACGTCCCTATAGTACAAATAGTCAGAGGCTTCATACTGAACGGTATAGAGTACAAATGTACATTACAAACGTCAGTCAATCTAATTACAATGCGTGAAGGCCTGTGGCGATATTGCTAGAAGACGAAGTAATTGGTTTTGATCGATCCGAATGTAATGAGTATATATCGATAGATCTCATCAGAGACAAAGGCTGAAACCTAATCAGTTACATGATGAACACTTGGAAAAAGGAGAGTGTGCTTCGTGAATTTGAGAGAATATCTTTAAACATGGTGTAATAAATAACATATTTTTAAAAGAAAACTAAAAATAATTTAGGGGAATCGCCAGCAATGTACTTCCCTAAAACGAATTCATCAATTAAATTTTCGCCTTACCTCCAAAACCAATAAACCGTTCCGAATAAAAATTAACCCTCTAGTACACTCGCCTTTCATTGTTACATTAGTACACTCGCGCGGCACTCAGTACCGCATGCTTAACTACTGAGTTTTTCAGCAGTTTTGCACCCCATACAACTCCAAAAAGTTATTATTAGGCGTACTCAATGCATAACAATGTTTTTAAAAACTTTATTGAAAAAAAAAATACAAAATTGTTTAAAAAAACATAACAAAAATTGAACCTTTCAAACAATGTTTAAGAATTACTTATATTGAAGTAAAGAAAAACATCTTATTATAGTACAAATGAAGAACAATATAATTAATTATAAATAGTTTATTGTTATTATAAATTAGTCGTAGGTACAAGGAAAAAAATAAAAAATTAATAATTAATTATTTTTTAGTTTTTTAATTAATTAAAATTAATTAATTAACAGCTAATTATTTTTATTTAATTATAAATTAGTAGTTCATGAAAAAAAATTAACTATAACATAAAAATATACTAAGTTATAAAGAAAACAAATAGAAATAAAATATAAAAAAAACTTCCATTCTAACACAGGCCGGTATACAGTGCCGCAATTGTTGTCCCTTCCACTTTGACCTGTTGTTACCGACTGATAAAATATCAGATCAATGCGCTACTTGTGTTCATTCATAGACATGTCATTGAAGAAAGGAAGTGGGGATTAGCTTGTTATTAAACATAGGGACCGCGAAAGTCTAAATTAAGTAAATTCGCCGCACGGAGTGCCGCGGCGTGTACTAAAGTGTTAAGAATCCTCATACTAAGGTTTTTGTCGATATATCCACTAGATTAGGGAAAATTAATAAATGTCAATAAGATATTACGGGGTTTTAAATTTACATATAAAATTTCCTGTCCATAAATTCATTACAACGGCAATGATTAAGTTTTTTTTGTGTGTGTGTGTGTATGTGTTAAGCCAGCCCACTAATCCCCTCTCTTCCTTCTTCCCGATTTGTCAGTAGGTATCGTCCTTGTGGATATCTGGATGCACATATAAGCTTCGTGTCCATAAATTCATTATATTGGGAGTTACCATGTTCACAGACACACACAAAGACCACAATTTGTTTTTTTCATTTTGGGAATTAGGAGTTCGGCAAACATGAAATTCCGGTGAAAATTCAATATCCATTTGCGACTGATTTCATAACGACAAAAATATATCATGAAACAAAATGAAATTCTCACTTCTTTGAAGAAATAAAATTATTGTGAATATAATTTTATTTTAATCACGATTACTATAAATGTATAGTCTCCCCATTATCTCAACGTAAAAATGAATAATTATTTTCAATTAGTTTAATGTAATACGTAAATGTAGTGTATGAAATAGACACGGGACGAGTGATCACCATTTCACGTTGTGTCAAGATTGAAGAACTTCCAAGAATATTTTTCGCTTTTTTTTAGATAAAGATAAGAAGATATTTCAAATATAGAGCAGAAAATATTTATACGATATCTTTTCTTTCAGACCTAAAATGTAGAAAAAGGGGCGCCGGTAGCTCGGAGGAAGCGTGCTTGGCATCTGAAACCCAGCCGAGGAACTTCAGGTTTTTTATCTGAGAGATGAAAGACCTTGAGCACACCGTCCTTTGCGTGGGTCGTTAAGCGATGATCCCAAGCATGTACCATCTCCGGAACTCGTTAAAGACCTCTCTCTACCTTAGATGAATGAACATAGATAGGCAAAATTGATATCTCCCACTGTAGAGTCGCGCTCTCGTCCACCAGAGCAACGAAACAACGCTCTGTCAGTAGGCGATATGACCTCTTATTGTTAGTTAAAGCCCGGGCATAAGCACAATAACTTAGCTAACTGTAGAAATAGTTTCATTCTTTGACAAATCGCTAGCTGGCCGTGTACTCCTCAAAGGAATTTAATCTTTATTGAAAAGTGGATATAAATAGACATCTAAAAAAAAATAAAAGAGGTGTTAGGAATATTAAATAGTAATAGAAAAGGTATTAGGAATAGTAAAAAGTAATAGGAGAGCTATTCAAAACGTTTCTTCATTTCGACGATATTTATATATAATAGGCGATAAAAAATACAAAACATTATGTTAAAAAAAAAGTAACAATGTTGTAAAATAAGGATAATAATAATTGATATTAATAAAAGGAATTCATCAATGAAGAACTTATCTTAGATATGTGGCAAATATTTAGTTGTCAAAAATATGAAATATCAATTTTTGTACCTTCGTCAGAGATCTTAGCGGCAGAGAGAGCGACCGCGACGGCGATAATGAGTATAAGAACAGAGCTAGAAGGCATCCTTGGTGGACTCCAGGAGCCAACTGATCTGAGAGGAGAGGCATAGACCCACCGGCTCACCTACTGCTCGACTGAGCCCCGCGCATGCGCTTCTACAATCCATATCTACAGCCCCTAAGCCCAAAACCAACCACCCCCCCTTATACTTTAACCTACCTTAATTGAAGGATTTATTTTCTTTTTTTACCAATAATACTCATAGTTGTACTCAATTAAGAATAAAAATTGATATTTTTACTTGGCCTATAGAATGAGAAAGTATTGCAATCGTGCGAAATCCGAGATCGAGGTTTAAACGAATTCTCACGTTTCAAAGTCCCTTAAATACATTTTGGCCATTTTCGTGAAGATGTTTGTCAGTATATGTGTGATTGGAAAGTTGTGAGCGAAAGATTGTTGCTATGAACTTGAAATTTGGAAAGTCACAAATGCTAACTTATATCTCATTAGATTTTGGCCGGTCAGACGATAATTGTGACCAATTTAGTCCGAGACTCAATTACAAACATACTTGCAGAATTTCTGCCATGCTTTCGGCACTGAGTTTGTCTTCTTCAAGACCTGTATTGACATATGCATATGCATTATCAGTAAAGATATGACACTAAGCTTAATGTGGCTAAACTAATTAACTTTTAAATTATTTGCATCAAAACAAACTATAATATTATATCTAAACACAGACAATTGTAATAAAATAAAATAAATAAATTGTGTTTAGATATAATATTTTAGTTTGTTTTGGTGTAAATAACTTTTTTACTTTAAAAAAAAAAAATAATAAATAAATAAATTCATTCTTTTCCACTGATGATGTGTATATGATACAAATGTATAATACATTTTAATATAATTATCAACATAAACTGAAGGTTTCCCATAGCGGTTAATGAAGGGAATTCCCAGAAAACTAGATTAGTTAGGTATTATATTGTAGCTTGTTATGAAAATTCAATATTTGTTCCTCAAAATCGGTGTACATTGCTTGTTTTACCTTGTTCAGTTTCCTGGTGTGTGAAAGGATAATTGATGCATGTTTCAATGCGAGCAGAGTTCAAACCCGGGATAGAGTTTTCAGCACAAAGCCGCTAGGTTCCAGTGAAGCCATCCAGTGAAAAACATTGTCCGAATTGAGGTTAATTGTCAATCAATATTTTGGAGTATTAAGATGTTCGAAATGATACATAATAACCAGAACAGTACATACGTACATACTCTTCTACCACTGTCTATACATTCTGAAAAAAAAAGCGTCGGTGAATCACCGACAATTTGGTCGCCCATCACCGATTAGTCAATTAAGTTTCCGTCCCCCCTTAAAAACCTAATTACTTAAAAATCAACAATTGATTTACATAGGCACTTCTGAATCCTAATGCTTAATTTCTGTGAGGATCTTCATTACCACAGCAGTTAGTTGTGTTAAGCCTCTGGGATGTAATGTAAATACTTTCATTTTATAGGGAGCTATCGTGTTGACAGGTATACACACATCCAGACAACAGTTTTTTTTTTTTTTAATTTTTGAAATCAGGGGGTTGGAAAGCATAAAATTATACATTCCTCCAAAAGAGAGAATAAATGTTTAGTTATTTCTATTATTTTGACTTCTTTCTCCCTGATATTGTTAAGAGGGAGAAATATGATATGTTACTTTTAAAACATAAACTAGCAGGGAATATAGCCAACACAGCGATTCGTGTATTGTTTATGAGGACCATCCATGAATTGTCATGTATTTAACTGTTGTAGCATGAAGGATATCAAAAAGGGGCTTTCTTTGAGTCTAGGGGGAGGAGGCACAGGGAGCTCAAAGAGGGCAAGAAGTGGAAGTGGGTAGGTATTTTCTTGAAGAATATAAACATACTCCCCCGGGGGGCTGGGGAGCAACGCATCTTGTTACCTGCCTATAGAAGAGGGGGGTACGAGAGGTTTACATATATATGAGGGATGTATGAAGGAGGTGTCTGATGGAGCCGCGGGGGGTCGTCAGGACATGAGGTAACATCAAGGCCTTAGCAACATCACATCAGTGGCGCAACCCGTCATGCATCCACTTAGTGGCGGATTTAAAGAAAAAAATTATATATTTCTAAATAGTATTTAAATTGGTTCGAACCTCGGACAACTTAATTTTTTTTTCCATCTGCGAGGTAAAAAAACCTTGATCATGCCATCCTTCGTTTGGGACGTTGAGCAATGGTCCTTCGTAACAAAATACCGCTAGGCATAATACAAGACTTCCACAGTGAGCACCTGTGCTAAGCAACGTTCGACACAGTCAGTATGTATTAGACCGACACCTCAATTGTGAAGATTTTTCTGTGACGGTATTACGTTTACATACCATTATTAGAAAGACATTAAATCATGGGCCACATGGCCTTTGTTGAATACCCTCTTGAAAGTTTTATATTTTGTACTTTATCTCGAATACCAATTTTCAAGATTCTCTGTTGACTAGGCCTTTTACTCGACAAACGTTTAACTCGGAATCCTCACAGGAGACTGAAAAGACATGAAATTAACAGACGATATAAACTGTTACTAAGACTAGACAACATTTTCAAGATTCTATGTTGACTAGGCCTTTTACTCGACAAACATTTAACTCGGAATCGTCACAGGGAAAGACAAGAAATGAACAGACGATATAAACTGTTACTAAGACTAGAAAACATTTTCAAGATTCTATGTTGATTAGGCCTTTTAATCGACAAACATTTAACGATATAAACTGTTACTAACACTAGACAAATGATCCAAATAAACTTTGAAAACAAAACGACTTATATACAACGCAATACTCAAACCTATATGGACTTACGGACTTGAACTCTGGGGTTCTGCCAAGACTTCCACTCTCCAGCGCATCCAATCCTTTCAATCCAAAATCCTTCGTACAATAGTCAATGCTTCTTACTATGTCTGTCTCCAACAAAACTCTTCACACTGACCTTAACGTACCTTTTGCTGAATTCAAGTATGAAAAATTATTTTCCTCTCCTTCCTTAGTTCCCATATAATTCCTCTAGTCCGTGCTCTCCGTTCTGCCACACTTCCCCAACGACCCAACGACGGCTTAAGCGACAATGGCCTAGAGACCTTCTTAGCAGCAGCAATGACAGTGACTATTACAAAGGAGAGAAACTCAATGACTAGGGAGTGTCACCACTGGGTAATTTCTCCCCTCTTGTCATTTTGACATTGCCATTGATGACATCTCCCTCATTTGCTTGTTGCATTTATTTTATATACAGTTGTAAATATGTATTTATAAAATAAAAGACGTTAAATTACCCAAAATCAGCGTTTTTTTTTTTTTTTTTTTCATGAATCACAAGCTAGAAACTTCAACTTCCGCGGCGTTGCTGAAGAACTTGTCTGGTGCACTTCCTTACACTGAGATGAGGAATGTTTGTAAAACAAAATTGTCCAGAAAATCGAGTCTAGTAGTAAAACAACGGAAGAGTTATGAGAGACATCAAACCTTAACAACGAAACGTTTGCAGTCTCTCTCCCCGCCAGCTAGAATAGCCTCTATAAAATGTCTTATATGAAGGTTTTCTGATCAAATCAATAATATATTTCACGTTTATGAGGACTGTTTATTTGCCAATATGCGGGAGCTTTTGTGGAGGCAAGGATCTTTTACTGTCCACAAGATGGGTGAATGAACGAGGGAACCACATATACAGTTCAAAAATAAAAATAAATATATAACCATTTCAGTTATACTGACGTTACAGTTCATTGCACTACTTAAAATGTGTTAGATAAAATAATGAAAAGTATCGATAAACACAGTATGCTATAAATATCGGTAGTTGGCAGCGAAATTTTCTATCGTTAGACTCTACATCCAGCGTATCGACAGTCACGGTCGCAAGCCGGAGATGCTGGAATGACAAGATTGAGCGGGTAGCGGCCCATTATAGAGTTAGGAATGACATCCACTTCAGCTTGTATTAAACTATAAGGTTGGTGAGGGCGCCGGTAGCATGCTAGTCTACTGAGGTCAAGAACACTGATTCAAAACCCGCCAAAGGCCCTTGAAAAACCCTTAATGGTCCCGAATGTACGATGTCACGTACTCGTCAAAGATCCCTACGCTAGGTGAATAAATATGGCGGAATTTTATATGCTAGTCCGCTTCAGCCTGGAGCTAACGGTAGCAGCATCCATCGTTACAGTAATCATGGTGCTACTTGTGGGTCAGTATGTGTGCTTTCCAGCATAACTATACCATTTTTCACTAATTATCTACTTCTGTCGTAAGTCTTCCCCAAGAGGGCTTATCGTCTTCACTTGATATAACGGTGTTTTTTTTTTTTTATGGTGTCTGATGAATTTTGAGCTTCGCCTCTTTGAACTTTTCAAAAGTTTCAATGAAAAAGAAAAAAAAAAAGTCTTCGATGAATCACAGGCAATGTACTTCCCCAGAACAAGTTAATCAACTAACATTTCGCTCCCTCTCCAAAACCATTCTACCGTTTAGGCTAAGAATCCATAGGTAACTTATATCGGGGTTTATGAATCCTCAGAATAAATTTTGTGTCGATAAAGTCATTACATCGGCAGCCATTAAGGTTTTGATATGAGCCCCCCCCCCTCCCCCCCTCTGAACCCCCCTTTCCTGCAATCGATATCGATCAAATTTGAAAGGTTATGTCCCCATTTGGTTTTGACTTTAGATATGAAATTTCATGTCGATACATTCATTACAACGGCAGTTATTAGAGTTTTGAGTTAAGCTCCTCCCCTCTGGCCGATTTGGCTGAAACTCTATAGGTTTTGTCCTTATGGGATATTGGCTACACGTATAAAATCGTGTCGATACAGCCATTGAAACGGCAGTTATTAGAGTTTTTGAGCTAAGCCTTCCCCCTAATTCGCCCTTTCCTTTGGTCAATTTGATTGAAAAACAATAGGTGTACTTGTTAGAGGGTTGTGGATTCACATACAGAATTTCGTGCCAATACATTCACTCTACAGTGAGTTATTGTGTTCACAGACAGACATTCCTCTAACATTTTTTTCTAGTGCCGTCGGGAAACATGAAAGCTCCGCGTAGAATGTTTGACCAAAATTATGTAAAATAAAAAATGAAAATAAAATTAAAAAAATTCCTAAGGGAATACAATATTTTTGGAACAGAAGTACCTAACCATCTCCTCTGCTCCCTCCATCAAGGTCACTTCATTGAGTACCCATCTTTTGTATATACTTAAATATTGCAAGATATTCCTCTTTACATGAATGAATGAAATAAAAATTATAAATATTAGAATGCAAAGTTGGCAAGAAAATAATAATTTAGTCTAATTCAAGTGTATGGTTATAAGAAATATGGGCTTATAGAACAATTTGCTAGAAAAGGACATACTGTAATGCTTCCATGTAAAGCTTTATGTAATCTGAGACGCTGCTTCTCTCAGAAATTTGCTGGACTTATTCATGTCAGGGAAAACTTTTCGAGAAGGAATGACAGTTTTCTCATAAATCGAGCCCCTAACTCCTTCTTCCCTCCTCATTTTCCCTAAGTAAAAATATTGCAGTCAAGTGCATGGATCGCAAAAAACATTGAAAAGTTCCATAGCTTTAATTTTTTTACTGAAAGACTTAATAATTTGGGGGCATTTAAAGTTTTGAATGAACCCCTCAGAAATAAAAAAAAAAAAAAAAACCGGCCACCTTATTCTGTTTTACATTTACACATGAAATTTTGTGTCAGTACTTTCATTACAACTGCAGTTATTAGTGTTTTTGTGTTAAGCCTCCCCCTAAAAGTCAATAGATCTGAAAATCAATAGGTTGTCATCCCTATGGGATTCTGGATATACACATATACAATTTTAAGACAATACATCTATTTTATCGGTAGTTATCGTTTTCACAGACACACAAATAAAGGCAGACAAGATTTTTTTTTTTCATATTTGTAATCAGTGGGTCGGAGAACATGAAATTCCGATAAAAACTTAACATCGATTTTCTGACTGATTACATAACTTCCCCTATACTTTGTCCAGCTGGGGAAGTAAAAGGAAATCTGGATTCATGGCTGGATTTTGGCTGGAGAATTAAAATAGTTAGAATAATCTAATTGAAAAAGGACATAAAGTTTTACGAGGCTCTGCTTCCATCCAATGCATAAATATTCAACGAAGACAAACATTTACATTCGACATGACTTTGTCCCTCCCCAAAAAAATATGAAATTAACAAAAATTATTACACTTAATTGAGAAATATTCTTCTAAAACATTTTTTTTTTTTTTTTTCACCTTTATTACTTAATTTCCAACTATGAATTACTTCACAACTAGGAAATATGAACACAACAAAGAAAAACAGAAACACCACTTGAGTCTCTTGATGAGACGGCTGGTCAACACCACCGCCTCCTCAGGGGTCCTCCTCAGGCAGGAGGTCACGCGGCCAACGACGATTCAGTCGCCGAGGAGGTCTGCCCGGCAAGGACCGGACCGACATTGCTTCCACCAGTGTGTTTGGATGTGACGTGAATTTGTTGTGCAAATTTGTGTATAATTGTTGTCTAATTTCGTGTAAGAATGGTATGTTCAGGTCATGATGTAATGTTATGCTTGATACGTAGTAAGGGCATTGTGTGATTGTTCGGAGGATTTTATTTTGGATGGCTTGATATTCTTTTGGTGTGTGAGGGCTTAGCTGAACGCCATACGTCCAGATGGGTCTGATAACGGTCTTGTAAACACCCAGTTTGTGGTTGAGGCGAAGTTGAGATCGCTTGTCTAGTAGTCTTTTGAGTAGTCCAAATCGCCGTTTCATTTTCTGTCGAGTCTGTGAAACATGTTTACTCCATGTCAGTCGTCTGTCAAGATAAAGTCCTAAGTATCGTACGTCTTTGTCATGTTTCAGAGGGACATTATTCAGCCATACAGTTGGGCAGTCACCGCGCCTCAAAGCGAATGTAACATGAAGGGATTTGATCTCATTTATTTTTACCTTCCACAGATGCAACCAACCCTCTAGAAGGTGTAAGTGCTCAAAACATTTTTAAAAATACTATTATTTTCTTAAATTAGGTATTGTTACGAACTAAATCCTATATGCTTGTCAATATATCATTTCAAGTATTCATTGTTAGGACCATTGTTCAATCTTCTGGGATCAACTTTCCTTTTCTAATCTTAATATTCAAACTTATTTATTTTTACTTTCTTATACCTTTAGTATACCTTTAGTATAAGAAAGTATTGTAACCGTAATTCTTAAGTAATATTCCTAAGTAATGTTTAAATTGTAACGCATTACTGGGTATATGAAAGTCACTCTCAGAATCACCTTGTACAATGAAACTTACTTTCATATACCCAGTAATGCCAATATGAAATGAATTTAAAATGATCTATTTCGCCTCAACCACAAACTGAAAGTCTACAAGATCCGTTGTCCTGGCCTATCTGGATGTTTGGCGTTCAGCTCTGCTGTTCAGCTCTGCTGTTCTGCTAAGCCCTCTCACACCAAAACAATTCAAGCTATTCAAAATAAAATCCTCCGAATAATCACGCAATGCTCTACAAACTGCACAAGTTCATGCCACACCCGAAGGCACTAAAGAAAGCAATGTCAATCTGGCAATCCACATCGACAACCGAATCGTCGTTGCCTAGCTTCTTGGCTGAGAAGGACCCATGAAGAGGAGATGGTGCTGACCAGCTGCTTCATCAAGAGACTCAAGAGATATTCGCTTGCTCTTATTGTATAGTGTAAGTTGACAATTTCAAAATAAAAGTGAAAAAAAAATAAAATGTAATATTTCTTTTGAACTTTTGCACATAGCTGTGAGTTTCTTCCTCAGTAACAAAGCTTTCTGTAAGCTTTTTTTTTTGAACTGGACGGGCTGGATATCATAAAGCGTATATATACCATTGGAAAATAGTGAATAAACAGTTACTCATTGTAATGTGGAGTATTTTTTAAGTCACACGATGGATTGGCAATAGTTAGTTATTGTTACACCCCCAGGCTGTGACTATAAAGTCATATCGCCTATTACCAGAGCGCTCTTTTGTCGCTCTGGTGGACATGAGCCCGACTCTACTGTGGGAGACCTACATTTTGTCTACCTAGGTCACATGTAGGCTTGGCAGTTATTGTGACTAACAGCACCAAAATGGCACTCTGGTAGTAGGCGATATGACCTCATTGTTATAACCCGGGCATGAGTCACAATAACTACTGGGGTCTACAGTATGGACATGAGCTTCAGTGTGAGTCAATTTTGCTTACCCAAGCTTAGTTACCTAGTGTCCTTAACATTGTACATGACTTGGTACAGACTGCCAGTAGGTTAGATCTGGCAGTATTATTATTATTATAAATTTAATATTATTTTTTCATTGTTTAATTAATTATTCTTCCAGGATCTACATTTGGTGTCTACATTTTATGACAAAAATGCCCTTCTTCTTTTATACAATAGACTCTCGCTAATCCGGACACCGATTATCCGGACATCCGGTTAATACGGAAGGGATTAAATAAAAACTAATTAAGATTGAGTGAACTAAAAATTTAATTTAGCGAGCGATAAGTACGAAAATAATCCAAAGACCGACCTACTGACCATGAGGAGCCTACAAGATCGAACGACAAAACGACGTGTCTTCTTTAATGCAAAAAAAAAATTACGGACTTTTTTCAGTGAGTCTAAAAATATTATTCTTGTTTTCATTACGTACCGTACATTGTTTTATTTTATAGTCCTGTACAGAATTTAACGTTTACATATTTCGTTTTTAAAATTCTTAATTTTTACATTATAACATTAATGTACCATGGTTTGTTTTGTACAGTAGTACTGTACAATAAATAATTTTTGAGTTTAAATCACAAAAATGTTTTGTTTTGTTAATCCTATCTCTGTTCGTAGGTCGAAAAAACGGTCGAAGGAAAAAGTGTGTTTATGAGAAAAAAAAAGTAGCTAAAATATTTATCATGTGCATCTTACTGCAATTTCCTTTTAATGCGGACTTTCGGTGATCCGGACGGGGTCCGGTCCCATCTAGTCCCGATTAGCGGGACTCTACTGTATATATATAGTTTAAATGTTGTTCAGCTTCAGTGATAACTTATAAAAATGTAGTACATCATTGGAAGTGAATTATAGTTACCAAGTAAGTATATGTATATGAATAATTGTTGGATTGTAAATGTAAATTTCTACAGTAGGAAGTTGAAAACACACAAGACTACATTTCATCTCTAAGTGCTCTCCTAATGTGTGAAGTTGGACTACCTTCCACCTTAACTTAATTTCCGTTCCCAATGAGGCGTTTCTACACAATAAGGAGAAGAACGAGTTAAATCAACCGTCTAACAACCCAAATATAATCTCTATTGTCAACTGAAATTTCGAAACATAATTTCGTGATCCTAATCAACGATGAATATTATTTATTTTAAATTTTTTCGTTGACTGGAGGAATTCCCTATTTGTAGATGAGTTGATCATCTCGTTCTTTCTACAGACTAGGTACCTACGTATTTTTATAAATGAGGCAGTATTGCCATATATACGGATTTGTCTAATAGTAGCATTAAGATTATCTCATCGTATCGGGTTCATTTATACAATGCAAGCTCAATGATCTGTGGAAAAATAAATCAATAATTTTAAATTTTTCCCGGGTCCAAAAAAAAAGGCTTGATTTTGTCTTATTTTAGCAAGCCAAAAAAAGTCATATATAACTTGTTTTTGTCTTGCTAAATTAACATAATCATTGATTATTAATATAATTCAAAACATGTTTTTACAATTAAACTTTGTTTTCTAATTTTTAAAAATTTTAAATTTTGGAGAAAAATATTTTTTATTGAAAATTCTCGAATTTGCAGGTTCATATTTTATTCGCTCTAGAAAATTTTATTTTTATAATAATTGTATTTTCTCTTAGTGTAGGGGGGGGGGGGGGGGAGGGGCGGCAAAATTAGCATATTCCCCGGGCGGCAGAAACATATCCTACGCCACTGTAGATTTCCTATTAAAAACTCCATTTATACGGGAATATTTATTTAAGAATGATGAAGAAGTTCATACAAGAGTTTTGAGTAAGGAGGAAAATTTCTAGTTAGTTATTGTGACTCATAACCGGGCATTGTTAAGGTCATATCGCCTACTACCAGAGCGCTCTTTCGTCGCTCTGGTGGACATGAGCTTCCCAAAAAACCCATCCGATTAATTTAGATCCTGAAGGAGGTGGTCAAAAACCCAAATAACTGCCAGTAGAATAAATGTATTCACACAAAATGCAGTATACAATTTGAAAACATCATAAGGACGACACATATCAATTTTCCGTAAAATTAATTAATAATATGCCGGTGTTTCACCCACGATTTTTTTTTCTGGATTGATATCGAAATTTCTGCACAAATAATATTAACATATTTTCACGACGCAATGCGTACATATGTGTACGAGCATTATTCCAAAAATTTCATGATTATCATGTGATTATTAAAGAGAGTCCTTTATTAGAAGGGATGGAAGCTTAGGTTTCCATATGCGTAGCCGATAATCCGTCTAATCCGAGCGAGAAAATCCCATATAACTACACATTGTATCCTAGGATTTGCCATCTAACCTCAATATTAAGGGTAAGTTAACATTTTAATAATGTTCAACTTGGCTGACATATGAGGATAAAATTAAATTTTCATAAAACCTAATTTTTTTTTTTTTTAAATTTATCAAACCTTTATAGTCCTACATCAGATTATACAAGAAAAATTGTATTATCTCATTCTAAAAATTCATGCCGGAGTGGTAGGTATAGAGGGGGAAGAGTAACATCAGGACTCTCTTACTTATAATTCTGACGCCCACTAACAAATTCAAAGGGTGTAATCGCTCCGAAATATCATCACGATTCATAAAAAAGACATACCTTAATGAAATTTAATGAGAAAGAAAGAATATTATGGTTTTATGGCGAAAAACTGGAACGGTTGTCATCGCAGAACGTATAAAATGGTGTACATCTATTTAACTATAAAATATAAGTGATGTGGCCATTACAGGACCACCCTTACAGATCATACTTTTTCTCCTTCCCCTTCTCAATATCATTTCATTTCGTCTCCTTGTACAGCGTAATTCTGAGATGGGACATTTTTTTATCCAGTAATGCCAGTTTGAAATCATTTTGAGAAGAAGAAGGGGGAGAGAAACTTATCTTTAAGTGTGGTTGGAATAAGAATGTCCGTTAATGGCCACATCACTTATATTTTATTTTTTCTTCAAATTTTATAATTTTTTAAAAACTACCAATAATAAATCCATATTTAAAACTCCCTTGCTGTGAGTTACGATTTAAAAATTACTTATATTCCTTGTAGACATTTAGTTTACATTCTTCGGGCCTTTATAATTTTTGTCGTATTGATCCTATCTCAAATTTCAGAACTTATTAGCGATTGGAAATTTTATAAGGAATTTTTTTGGTTGGAATCAATTTTTCGGGTTCTCAGGCAGTTATTAGGGTTTTTGAGTCCCGCCACTTTCTCTGATCCCCTGTTATCGTGTTCACAAATAGTTTTTTTTTTTTTTTTCCAATTTTGGGATCAGGCGGTCAGAAAACATGAAATTCCAGTGAAAAATCAAAATTGAGTTAGTCACCTATATATCCATAACTTCAGGGGGGGGGGGGGGGGGGGGGGGGGGCTCAACTCAATAACCACAATAACTGATGTAACTGTAATGAATGTATCGGCATGAAATTGCATATTTTAAGTCAAAACACACTGAGGAAATAACCTTTCAAATTTCAGTGATATCGGCCGAAGAGAAGGAGGGGTTCAGGGGAGGGAACTAATTTCAAAAACCCTAATAACTGCCAATCGTCACAAAATTTAGTAAGAGGATTTAAGAGTCCAACAATTGAATATTAGCGCAAAAGATCGAAGAAGTTTAGAGAGGGGCGAAAACTTATTTGATTAATACGTTCTGGGGAAGTATACATTGCTGGTCATTAATGGACGACTTTTTATAAATATAATAATTATTGTTTTAACATTGGTAGTTAAACTGCAATCATCCTCTGCAAGGAAGGCGAGAAAATTCCAATGGAGTGGATAAATGTTGATGAAATAAAACGGTCGCAATGTCATCAACAAACAGAACCCTTTCGAACTTTGGGTCCCTTAAATTTTTAATTAAGTTTAAGATGATTAATTCTAAACAGAATTCGTTTGGACTAAATGTTAAGTGATAGGAAGCTGTTTCTCCCCGAGAAAGTATTCTTCAGACTCCTGTCTTCTAATCACAAAGTTTCGTCCGGGTTTGGACTCCAAAACTTCGCCCCGCCCCGCCCCTCAGCCTACATCATCTAAGTTATACTTCCGAGATAGGCCACCTAATTATAATAATTCTTTTTCTTCAAAAACAAAAACTTTGGCTCTAAAAAAAAAGTTTTTTTTTTATTATTTTTATTTTACTTCCCCAGAAATACGAAGTATAGGGGAAGTTATGGAATCGGTCAAATATTCGATGCACTGTTTTCAACGGAATTATTTGTTTGACCTCTCCATTTCAAAAATGAGAAACAAATGTCTTTCTGTCTGTCTTTTTGTTTGTGTGTGAATTCGATAACTCCCGATAGAATGAATGTATCGACATGGAACTGTATATGTGTGTCAAGAACCCCATGAGGACACCTCTACTGTTTTTTAGTTAAATCGGTCAATAGAGAAGAGGAAGATTAGGGGGCAGTCTTAAACTGTAATAACTTCCGAGGTAATGAATTTATCGACATAAAATTTCATATTTAAACTTAAAAGCCCATGAGGACGATACCTGATAGATGTCAGCAAAATGCAGAGGGAAGGGGGAGTTCAGGGGTGGGGGCTCAACTCAGAAACCCTAATAACTGCCGATGTATCGTCACATACAACCCCTGCGTAAGCCCTCTCGTCCACTGGGACCGGAGAGTTGCGACAAGTAGCGAAATCAGTTCGTCAGAATTCGGCCGAAAATGCACGAACGATCCAAACATGTGACAAGGTGGGGGACCGCGTCCACTAGACCCGTATCGTTCGTCAGTTTTCGGCCGAACAGGTGCGAAGTGCGAAGCGATCCCATTCTGCTGGGATTTTACGGACGAACAGCTTAAAAAAACATGACTGTGAAAAGTTAATTTTGCTTGTGCGTCCTATTTTCACGAATTAGATCCTAGTGGAACCTTCTTTGTAAATCAATAAAAAATTACTTACATTTTTTGTACTACGTTTGTCTAGTTATTCGTTTGTATCGTTATTATGTACCTTAGTTTAGTTTGAAAGTATAAAAAAATACAGTTTGTGTAAAAAAAAAGTACAGTGATTTTTGCTTTCTTTCCACTTACCTTAATGTAACAGCCAGCCGTTGTTGTGGGGAAATTTTTCGAGTCTTGAGTAGATGTTGTCAAGAATGTATTGAAAAGTGTCCTTTTCCATTCGAAAATAGGAGAAGTGGTGATTATCATCGATTAGAAGGTCACGCCACAAATGAGAAAATTCGCCAAACTCTTCTCTTTTTTCGAAAATGGGATTCACCCACATTTCCCGTCTACGTCTATATCGCCTTCGTCGATAAATCAAAGGTGATAATTCCAACGCTAAAAATTTGTCGTCAGAATCATCGAAAAAACCGTTCCGAAGAGCCATCCCGTCTACGCATTCGGACGTACTGAGTGGATCAATGGACGATCGGCATTCGCACGAACGGCTTCGCTCGATTTCGTTGTTTCGCAGTTCGCAACTTTCCGGTCCCAGTGGACGACTGGCCTAAGTATTGATTATTAGCGCAAAGGGTTGACTGGTTTTGGAGGGGGTTCAAAAAGTTAATTGATTAATTTATTCTGGGGAAGTACTTTGCCGATGATTCACCGACAACTTTATTTATTCTATCACAGACATTAGTTGTTCTCACCCAACTCCTTTTTTTTGTAAATTCTTGGGGACAGGAATCGGAATTCGTATAAATACAGGTCTGGCCACAATGTAATTAAAAAACTCAGTATGTCTCGGTTTTCTCTCGGGAAATAGAGATTGTTGTAAAAATATGCGGCCAATATCAATTTACCCTCCCCTCACAAATATGTCCTTTCAACATTTTTTATCATCTCTATTCTGTTTTAAGTTATTTATTCGAGTCTCTTCGCTCGCATCTTTTTTTTTTTATTTTTTCCAACCTATTGTACAACTGAGATTTTTTTTTTTTTTTGTCTTTATAATGTTGGTCGCAACTGTTACCATGACGCAACAACCAGCTACCAAGAGGACTTCATTGAATGTGGATGACTTGATTGGCGTGAGAGAGGAAGGCTCCTCAGGGCGAAATTTAAAACAAGGAATATTATGGTTATTAACAATGAATGGGGATTTTATGATTTTGTTGCAAGAAGTGGGGGGTTGTAATTTGGGATTATATTAAGTCGCGGTTCCACCTCCTCTTCAACCTCCTGGGAGGATTGTGTGGCAAGTGTGGTGAAGAAAGTGAGTGGATGTATGGATTTGGGTGTGAATGCAATTTGCTGTGGAAACGTCTGTAAAGGTCCTGAATTGTGTCGTGTAATGTCTTCATCATGAGTTCATTGTGAAGTGTTCTGTTACTTACATAAGGTGGGCATTGTGTAATGAGTCTGAGTGTCTTTGACTGGAAAACCTGGATACGTTTCAGGTTAGATATTTTAGCCGAACCGTAGATTTGTGAGCCGTACATCCAGAGTGGCTTCAGTAGAAACGTGTAACAGTTACGCTTTGGTGTTAAGGGTAATTTTGAATGTCTGTGCAGAAGAGAATAAAGCATTTTAAGTCGTTTGTTTAGTGTATTACGTAAGAGGCTTGTACGTGGGTTCCATGTCAGTCGTCTGTCCAGAGTAAGTCCCAAATATCTTACTGTGTTAGTCTGAGGGAGGGACTTGTTGTAGATAAAAACGGTGGGACATGTATCTCGTCTTAATGTAAATGTTATATGTTGTGATTTGTTCGTGTTGAGTTTAATTTTCCAAATGTTGCACCAGTTCTCAATTTGAGTAATATGGTGTTGTAATGTGAACGAGGCATGTATGAAAGATTCAGCAGCAGCTAAGATGGCAGTGTCATCGGCGTATGTAGCTGTCAAGGTATCGAGTCGTTTGCACTGGTGGCACTGTCTAACCAGGACGCGAGTACCCCGTTGTTTGCACTGATGGCACTGTCTTACCAGGACGCGAGTACCCCGTTGTTTGCACTGTCTTACCAGGACGCGAGTACCCCGTTGTTTGCACTGATGGCACTGTCTTACCAGGACGCGAATACCCCGTTGTTTGCACGGGTGGCACTGTCTTACCAGGACGCGAGTACCCCGTTGTTTGCACTGTCTTACCAGGACGCGAGTACCCCGCTGATTGCACTGGTGGCACTGTCTTACCAGGACGCGAATACCCCCGTTGTTTGCACTGATGGCACTGTCTTACCAGGACGCGAGTACCCCGTTGTTTGCACTGTCTTACCAGGACGCGAGTACCCCGTTGTTTGCACTGTCTTACCAGGACGCGAGTACCCCGTTGTTTGCACTGTCTTACCAGGATGCGAGTACCCCGTTGTTTGCATTGGTGGCACTGTCTTACCAGGACGGGAGTACCCCGTTGTTTGCACTGTCGTACCAGGACGCGAGTACCCCGTTGTTTGCACTGTCTTACCAGGACGCGAGTACCCCGCTGTTTGCACTGGTGGCACTGTCTTACCAGGACGCGAATACCCCGTTGTTTGCACTGATGGCACTGTCTTACCAGGACGCGAGTACCCCGTTGTTTGCACTGTCTTACCAGGACGCGAGTACCCCGCTGTTTGCACTGGTGGCACTGTCTTACCAGGACGCGAATACCCCGTTGTTTGCACTGGTGGCACTGTCTTACCAGGACGCGAGTACCCCGTTGTTTGCACTGTCTTACCAGGACGCGAGTACCCCGTTGTTTGCACTGTCTTACCAGGACGCGAGTACCCCGTTGTTTGCATTGGTGGCACTGTCTTACCAGGACGGGAGTATACTCGTCGTTCGCCCTGAACATAGCTTATGTAAACTTTTTCATAGAAGTCAAACAAGTCTAACAATCGAGTATCGATGCTAATTTCCCAGATCTCTTATCTGCAGCTTACCAATTTTTCAATTCAAGAAAAACACTTAACTCAATAATATCAACAAATATTAACAAATTATAAGTTTGAAGACCAAATTCACTCTTATTTTGATTAGAAAAAATGAATAGATAAATTTTCTCGAAAATTGAATATACGAACTTTCAATAATTAGCAGTCGGTTGGTATACAGTAAGTGATCATTTGCTACTCATTCCGGTGCCGATAGCAGCACTGAAACGAAATAGCGTGTTCTACAGAAGCTGGGAATAATATCTAGGAGGCTCAAATATATCTCAGAGAAAAGATATTTTGCTTTATATTCGGTAAGTTGATATAAGGTCCAGCAGGAATTTTTCAAAAGAGGGTTGGAACATTCCAGGTCGAGGGAGAAAGGATAAAGGGGAGATGATGCCGAGCGAAGCCGTACGAAGGCGTTCAGTCAAGCAATAGCCGCAAACGGCAGCGAATAACTAAGTATAACTATTTATTTATATATATATATACAATATCGGGTATAAAGTATAATAACAATTTTTGGTAGGTAAGTAACGTACAATAACTAAGTGTAACTATTTATTATTTGTTCAATATCGGGTTAAAAGTTTAATAATCTTATTTGGTAGGTAAGTAACTTACAATAACTAAGTGTAACTGTCTATTATTTATTCAATATCGGGTTAAAAATTTATTAATCATTTCTGGTAGGTAAGTAACTTACAATAACCGTATTACCTGACATAGAAAAAAGTGCGTAAATATAAACGTTGATGAGGGTGCCGGTCGCTCATAGGTATCGTGCTAGTCTAATGAGCTCAAGATCACGGGTTCGAATCCCGACCGAGGCCCTAGGGTTTTTTATCTGGGAGGTGAAAATACCTTCAGCTTGCAGACCTTCGAATGGGGCGTCACACATATAAAATATTGTTTTGATACATTCATTCTATCAGCAGTTATTACGACTTTTATGTTAAGCCTCCCCCCTAATCCCGACCTACTCTTTGGTAGAATTGTCTGAAAAACAATAGGTGTCGTCCTTAGTGGGTTCTGGCTTCACATATAAAATTTCGTGTCGATACATCTATTCTATCGGGAGTATATCGTGCTCACAGACATGTAGATAGACAGAATTTTTTTCTTCATATCTGGATTCTAGAGGCCGAAATAATGAAATTCCGTTGAAACTCCGCATCGAATTTTTCACCGATTCCATAAATTTCCCTATACTTCGTATAGCTGGGGAATAACAGGAAACAAACACCTCTTTTCACTAATTTGTATCCGACTCGAATGTCCATATGTGTATTCAGAACCTTCTAAGAACGACACCTATTAATTTTTGGCCAAATGAAAGGCAGGGATTAGGAGGGAGGCTTAACACAAAAACTGTAATAACTGCCGTTGTAATGAATGTATTGACACGAAATTTCATATGTAATTTCAAAATATGTGAATTCCTCTAAGAAAAAACAACTATAGATTTTCACGAAATCGGCCATGGTTTTTCTTATGCAATTGTTGGAGGGGTGAAGGTGACGATTGTGAAAAATACATAAGAAGAATGATTGCGAAAAATAGAAGAAGAAATAATGAAATACAGACTATTGAAACGAAAAACTAAAAGTAAATGACAATCCTATTGAAAGAAATTTTCAACAGAAGCTGACCTGAAGGGCTTTAGTAAATGGAAAAGGGAAAAAAAGAGTCTCTGCACACATTTTCTGGAGTGGCTTATTTTATTTACTATATCGGAGAGACCTGGGCTGGGGTGGTACAGTGGCAGGCAGGCACGGTCCAGTTAACTCATACAATTGTACAGATTTCAGTCTCAGTGTAGATGTCCAAAAGAGGACGGGACCTGCTGTGCCATTCAGTGTTCTGAGATCATTTGGAAGAGAATCCTCATGGTGTTTACTTCTCCAGCTATATCAAGTATACGGGAAGTTATGTAATCGGTCAAAAATTTGATACCGAGTTTTCAACGGAATTTCATATTTTCCGATCTTCTGATAGGTATAAAGATTTTTAATTTTTCTTTTGTATAAATGATTGTCAGTTTCATAAAGAAATAGTGCAAAAAAAAATTTTTTTTTTGGTGTGAGGATCTGTTGGAAAGAAATAATTAAAACATATGATAATTAAAGAGGGCGCCGGTAGCTCAGTGGTATGCATGCTTGCCTTCTGAGCTCAAGGTCGTGGGTTCGAAACCCGGCCGAGGCCCTTAGTTTATTTTATCTGGCAGGTAAAATAAACTGTGGGAGTCCTAAATTTTGCCTACCCTAAATTTTTATTCACCTAGAGCAGAGGTCTTTAAAGAGTACCTGACATCGTTCAGGCTCGGGACCATCGCTTAACGTCCCATCCAAAGAACGGCGTGCTTAAGTTTATTTTACCTCTCAGACAAAAAAAACATAAGCACGCTGTCCTTCGAATGGGACGTTAAGCGATGGTCCCGAGCATGTCAGGTACTGGTTAAAGGACCCCTACCCTAGGTGAATAAAAATTTAGGGTAGGCAAAATTTAGGACTCCCCCAGTAGAGTCGGACTCATGTCCACCAGAGTGACGAAAGAGCGCGATGGCGATATGACCTCGTAGTTAAAGCCAAGGCATGAGTCATAATAACTAACTATGATAATTAAATTTGTTAATGGTTACTTCAGTCCAAAATTTATATAGGTTACCATACATAAATAGTTAATGTCAGGGCGAATACGTAGAAGTTCATGAAAACTTGTACATCGGATATATGCGTCAAATTGGGGTAAGTACATTAAAAACATATGACCGAACTTCTTGATGATAGTATTTTGATGAAATGAAATAGGATTTTTCTGCTGATGTCGGATTCAGTTTTCTGACATTTTCAAAATGGAGCCCATCATCAGGAATGATGAATGTTTTCCAAAACCATTCATACTGGAAAGATCAAATTTGATATTGTAGTTTGATAGTGCAGCATATATTAGCCGGGACGTTGGCTGTTGCCCAGCGTATACGAGTAGTAGCTGGAATGTCGGCTGTTGCGTATTTCATTTATCAAAGTGGTATATAGTGACTATTCATACATTATGTTAATCCATCTATGAGGTAATCCAGAATTAATCTCTTAAATATATCTCCATTAGGTCCAAAATTTAAGCAATGGTCCCGAGCATGTACGATGTCAGGTACTGGTTAAAGACCCCTGCCCTAGATGAATAAAAATTTAGGGTAGGCAAAATTTAGGACTCCATAGTAGAGTCGGACTCATGTCCACCAGAGTGACGAAAGAGCGCAATGGTGATATGACCTCGTAGTTAAAGCCCGGTCCTTAGCACCAAACCAAAATAGTTAACAAAAACGGAGAAAGGTTACCCGATTCCCCGACGATATAATAGGGTGATGTGACCCCACCTTCAACATTTCAAAACCTAAAGTTCTGTTTTCATAAGATGCCTCTTGTAAGTGGATTTGAAAAACAACACGATGGCCTAGAAATAATAATATTATTGCATATTACATAGAATATGCAATAATAATGTATAATAATATTACATAATTCCTCAACAACCCTGACAAAGAAATAGTTATTAACAGAATATAGCCAATGTTTCTTTTTGCATAATGGAGTACATTTAATGATTCGTAATTTCTTAACTAATTTCAATCAAATATTCAATAAAATATTGCCTGTGTGCAGAACAAAAGTAATTTTAACAACTGAAAAACGAATTAACATCTGTGGAGCTCGGTAGTGAAAAACTATTCTAACCTTTCCCTTCTAAAAAAGTTTTTTTTTTTTTTTTTTTTTTTTTTAATAATAATTCAATAGAAATTGTTTATGCGATTAGACATTGACGAGTGAACGTCGGCGTTATTGTTATTGTTTGTGTAATAACGGCTTGTGTTACCTACTGAGAGCGGATTAATACTTACATTTGCTCCCTAGCCATGGACAATTGGAAAGAAAAAAAACGTAAGTTAAGCAATTATGATTCGTCTTTTGTAACTTCCAATAAATTTGAGCCCTTGTCGAATTTACAAGAAGACAACTCTGCATCAATGAGCACCGAGATAACAGAAAAGCCCACCAAACCTCCACCTATCTTCATTAATAATATAGGCAATATAAATTTATTCCTAAGAGACTGTGCGCAATTAGGTGTTACATCCATCAGACACCATTCTGCGGATGGAAAAGTCAAGTTTAACTTCGATACGGTGGAGGATTATAGAAAAATTGTTGCATTTTTGCAACAAGACAATAAGGCGGAATTTCATACATTCCAAGTCAAATCTGAACGACATTTCAGAGTTGTGATCAGGGGTCTCCACCCAACATGTGATACTAAGGCAATGATGGAAGAGCTTCAAACTCTCGGCTATGAACCAGTCCAAATGATTCCTGTTCATCATCCTATAACAAAAATCCCTTTACCACTATTTTTTCTCGACCTCAAAAATTCTCCAAAAAACTCAGAAATATACACTCTAGATAAACTCTACTATGCAAAAATTAAGGTAGAAGCACCTAGGCCACGTCGCGCAGTTATACAATGCATACGATGCCAAGACTACGGACACACAAAAAATTACTGCCACCGGCCCCCGAGGTGTGTAAAATGCGACCAACCTCATCCAACCGAATCTTGTACAAAGGTACCAAACTCACCCCCTGTTTGTGTAAACTGTAAAGGTCAGCACACGGCCAATTACAAGGGATGCCCTCTGCATAAAAAACTACAGCTAAGTACCAAACCTTACACTTCCACATTTCAGAGGCAAAATCAACAACACGAAGAAGTCCCACAACGTGCAGATAATGGCCGCAACAACCTTACTGCTAAACACACCGCTGCTACAATTAGCAAATCATATGCCGAAGCAGCAGCGAGTCCCGGGTCAAATATAGATAACCTCATGAAAAAAATTGATTCTCTGTTGTCCTTACTGCACCCCTTAGTGCAAACATTAGCCCAAATCTTACCAATGTTAATAGCAAAAAAACCATGACTCTCCCCAACAACAAAACCCTAACAGTTTGCACTTGGAATGCTCAAGGGCTGAACAATAAACATAGTATACTGGAGTTATTTCTAAGAAGATATAACGTTGACATAATACTCATCAATGAAACTAAATTGTCCCATAATTTAAATTTCTATATATCAGGCTACAAATCATACAGATCAGACCACCCCAGCGGTCGTCGCAAAGGAGGATCAGCGTTACTAATAAAACATTCGATAGGTCACGATGAGCTTCCACTTATAAAAGAAGACAAGTTTCAGATAACTCGAGTAGAACTCCATCATACTAACAAAAAATTACAAATAGGCTCATTTTATTCTGCTCCTGAAAACAGACTATCTCAATCGGATTTTTGGGGTATTATACATGAAATGAAAACTGATTTTATAATCGGTGGGGATTTCAACGCCAAGCATCCACGTTGGGGATGCCGACTAGCCAACCCCAGAGGGAGAGTACTGCTAAACACCGTTACTGCACTACAACTGGATGTGATCCACCCCTCTGAGCCGTCTTACTATCCACTTGATACAGTCCGTACCCCTGACATCCTTGATTTCTTCATTGGGAAGCGTGTTCAACACATCTCCTCTACTCCTCAGGTATTAAAAGAACTAAACTCTGATCATTTGCCAGTACTTCTTACTCTTCACTTCGATGGTTCTTTACAACACAACGCAGGCTTAATCAGGCACCCGTTCAATTGGAAGTTGTACAATAAAGTCATCAATCAGAGCGTGGATTTAAAAGTACCTCTGAAAACCCCAGCCGATGTAGATGCTGCGGTGGCTCAAATCACCAAGATAATTCAAACTGCAGCCAGCGAAGCATCTTCATCCAATCCACTGGGCCCTAAATCACCGTATAAACCTACTCTGATTATTCAACAACTTCTAACTGTAAAACACTCAGCTCGCGCAGAGTGGATGAGAACGAGGCATCCAACAGATAAGCAGAGATTCAACAGGGCAACCAGGGATTTAACTCGAGCTCTGAAAGAGGAGAAGAATGTGTCGACCCGAAGCAGCATCAATGCTCTTAGCGCCACAGATGGCTCTCTCTGGATGAAAACAAAAACTATCATGAAAGTGCCAATTAATATTCCTCCTTTAAAGGTGGGACCTGAATGGTATGCTTCGTCTCAGGAGAAATGTGACCTGTTTGCTAACATACTTGTTCAGCAATTTACCCCACACGATGAAAGTGATTTGGTATCCACACAAAATGTATATAAGCGACTGGATGAGCCCCTACAACTCAGCCTGTTTTCAGACTACTTCACTCCGGGTCAGGTGACTAACGCCATAAATCGTTCATCGACAAAGAAGGCGCCAGGTCATGATCAGATTGTCCAGCCATTACTAAAAGCACTGCCACGAAAAGCTATAGTATATCTCACCCAGATATTCAATGCTATTCTACGGACGACCCACATCCCGAATCAGTGGAAACATGCTAAAATCGTCATGGTGAAAAAACCTAATAAGATGGCCAGTGATCCAACTAGTTATAGACCCATAAGTTTACTTCCCCTGTTTGCTAAAATATTTGAACGCTTGCTGTTACCAAAACTATTAATGTTCCTTTCTCCTCTCGTGCCTGATACACAGCTAGGATTTAGACAGTCGCACTCATGTCCGCAGCAACTTCATCGAATAGTAAATGAAATATTAAACACATACGAGGAAAAACAAGTATGCTTTGGGCTCTTCCTGGATACGGAAAAAGCCTTTGACAAGGTTTGGCACCCTGGACTACTCTGCAAGCTAAAACCCCATCTACCGGACACCTACTACAGAATTATAAAATCATACTTGTATTGCCGTACATTTTCCGTAAAATATGGTAACATAAGCTCAACATCTAAAGCGATATCAGCAGGAGTGCCGCGGGGTAGTGTTCTGGGGCCCTTTCTTTATCTAATTCATGCAAGTGACTTTCCTACCTCAGAAAATGTGACTGTAGCACAATTCGCAGATGATGTTGCTGCCCTCAGCAGAGCCCTGACTTATGAAGATGCCAAACATTATCTACAACAATTCCTGAACGCAGTCAACTTATGGTGTTGCACATGGCACATAAAAATGAACTCCACTAAGTCAACAGTGGTAACTTTCACATATAAAAAAAATATACCAAATCCAACCATCTTTCTTAATGACATGCAAATCCCTTGTGCAGAACGAGTAAGATACCTAGGACTAATATTTGACGCGAAGCTAACATGGTCCCATCATGTCCAGCACCTAGTAGCGAAGACTCGCGGACGAATAACAAACTTGAAGTGTCTCCTCGACCACCGCTCACCCCTTGCTTTATCAGTAAAAAGACTGCTATATTTGGTGCTGATACGTCCGATCTGGCAGTACGCTTGTGGCCTATGGGGTTCAGCTGCTAAAAGCCACATAACCAGGATACAAACCACTCAAAATCGCGTCATGAGACTCATCACCGATGCACCGTGGTATGTTCGCAACACAGTTCTACATGCTGATCTTGAAATACCGGAAGTAGCGGAGGTCCTCAAAGAATCCTACATCCGAATGCAGACAACAATGGCCAACCACCCAAATCCACTGGTCCGGGAAATTGCTGAACACCCACCACCTTTACCACTGGAACGCAGACTTAAAAAGAAGCGACCGCATGATTTTCTTCTCATCAATTGATCAAGAGACAATTTTTTTTTTTTTTTTTTTTTTTTTTTTTCTTTCCTATATTATGTTCATTTTATCTAGTTTAAAGTTACTTGTTTAGGGCAATTATTGAATTGTACCTGAGTTCATATCTCATGTTAATTAGGCCATTGGCCTAGGTATTATTGTTATAGACAGCCCAACTATAATATTCATGTATAGAATAATAAAGTTTACAATAATTTAAAAAAAAAAAAAAAAAAAAAAACAACTGAAATGGGAAACAATGTAATGTATAGCTCAGATTATACTAAGAAATTATGGGCATAATGACAAAAATTAGAGCATAAAAGACAAATTGAGTTAGAATTTCAGAATTAAATATGAATAAATTCTAATTTAGTTGAGTGGAATCTATATTTTAGAGTTTGAATTATTATTACTTGGTGAAAACCTTCTATGAAAGCATCCAAACCATGGCCATTAGGAAAATTAAAGTAAGAAAAAAAAATGAAGAGGAAAATCTTTTTTGTTCACTGTAGATTTATTAAATTGAATTATATTCAAAATGAACCTTTATATTCTTCTTTCAATGAGTTGAGAACTAAGCTGTTATTTAAATAGAAATTTTATTAATTTTAGTCCCTAGGATTTTTTTTTCAAACTTAGCACGAGACTCGTTTTTATAAAAAGAAAGATCTAATTTGTTAACCAGAAAAATTTGGACACCCGAGAGGGGGGGAAATGGGGGCGAATTAAAAATATTCGTCATTTTGCTCTACACCGCCATCTTAGCTGCTGCTGACCTTCACATACACGCCTCATTTACACTACAACACTATCTCACACAAATTGAAAACTGGTGCAACACATGGAAAATAAAACTTATTACAGAAAAATCACAGCATATCACATTTACACTTCGACGAAAAACATGCCCCCCCGTTTTCATCTACAACAAGCCCCTCCCTCAAACTAATACTGTACGATACCTAGGACTGACATTGTACCGAAGACTGACATGGAACCCTCACACACGTCTCACACGAAACACGCTGAACCGTCGACTCAAAATACTCTACGGACTTCTAAATAGACGATCAAAATTAGACATGACACAAAAACGGAACTGTTATACTTACTTACTTAGACCATTATGGACATACGGATCACAGATATACGGTTCAGCAAAAACATCCAACATCAAACGAATTCAGGCATTTCAGTCAAAAACCCTCAGACTGATAACACAATGCCCCCCATACATAAACAACAGAACACTTCATAACGATCTTATGATACACACAGTACCCGACACAATACAAACTACCTACATACGTTTCTTTAGAAAACTTTACACACATAAAAATCCAGAAATACGTACTTAATCTTCACAACACTTACCACAAAACCCCCCACGAAGGTTGAAGAGGAGGTGGAACCGCGACTTACTGCCACCTTAATTTCTATTCGTTCTTAATATTTTTTTTTTATTTTTTACATTATTTTCCTTCACTTTTATCATCTCTCTTACCCATTCCATCAAAATTGTCTTCCAATTCCTTTTTTTTTATTTTTTTTTTTATTTATTTATTATTTATTTTTTTTTTTTCCCTTGTCCTAATAATTAATATAAATTTTCGTCCCGAGGACCTACCACTGGGTGGCCTTCCTCTCACATGCCATTCACGCCAACATATCCATACCTACCAACATAGATGCTGGTTGTTGCACCCTAGCAACAGTTGCACCTTTATAAATAAAAGACAAAAAAAAAAAAAAAAAATTTTGCTCTACGATATGTCCTCTTAGTTAAAGTCCGGGCATGAATAACAATAACTAACTGAAAAAAAATAATAAGAATTGTTAAATCAATAACTTACAGTTGCGTAATATGTAATTAACTGGTGACAGTAAGGTATTGTGGGACAAGATTTCTCATAGAAATAAAAAAAAGTTGTCTTCCCACTGTTTTATTTTTATTTTTGACCAGAACCGGTTTTCAACGCAACACAATCATCATCAGTGGCACATCTATGACTGAATAAGTGTAATATATAAATAATGAAAAGAATAAAAACTTAAAGCATCAGGGTAGAATAACAAAATAAAAACTTACCTACTTACCCCACCCACACAGCGTAGAGGTTAAAGGTACTTTATGTTTATATTTTAATACTCTGTACCTTGATGCTTTAAGATTTTATACTTTCTGTTTTCTATCTAATATGTAAAGGAAATAGTGAATAACTTTAACATTGTGTATTTTGGTATAACCTTGTAACAACTCACGAAAAACATCTAGACACACAGTCAATCATACATCAAAGTATCTCAGCTGAGAAAAGAACCATATGTTCAATCCCAACACTCCTTCCCTCTTAATCACTTAACGCAGTCCCTGGACTACAGGTACAGCCTCTGGGGTGGCCGCCGATCCCGGTCTGGGTAGCGTCTGGGCCGCTGCTCGTCACACCTCTGGTCCACAGCTGCTCCAGGCCCTGAGTCCTCTGTTCCTCCAGGTCCTTGATCCACTTCTGTGCCCGCTGACTGCCCTTGGGACCCTCCATGCTCAACTCCGGTCGTGGTGGGCACCCTCACTGTTCCCCAGTCATTCTGCCTCCTCCGTAGGTCCTCCGCATGCACTACGCTGCATCGGTCACCGGCCTGCACTACGAAGGTCATTGTGCTATTCTGCCGTACAACCGTCCCTTCCTCCCATCTCTCTCGTTCACCTCGCTTGCATTTCACCCACACCAGATCGCCACCAGTAAAATGGGGTCGGAGCTCGTCTCTTCTCCGGGTTTCCTCTTGACGAACTCTCTTCTTTTCCATCGCTTCGGCTAAGTTCGGCTTCAGGACGGTAAGGGATGTCCTGAGACTCCTTTTAAGGAAGAGCTCGCATGGAGCCCGATTGGTTACCGTATGTGGAGTTGACCGATAGCCCAACAGAAATTCATCCAACTTCTGCTGCAAATCTGTTTTCGGCCGAACTCCTTCCCCTTCCTCTATCATCTTTTTCTTTAAGGCCAGTTTCACACTCTTGATGCATACTTCTGCTGCACCATTTGATTCAGGATGGTAGGGAGGTGACAGCGTATGTTTTACCAGGTTTCTTTTCAAAAACATATCAAAGTCTCCTGAGGTAAATTGTCTTCCATTGTCCGTTACCAGTTCCTCAGGTAGACCGTATCGCGCAAAAATGGTTCGCAATTCTTTCATAACGGAATCGGTACTTATGCTAGACAGAACACATACTTCGATCCACTTCGAATACGCATCCTGTAGTAGCATAAAAGATTTCCCAGACATGACCTCATCCGTTGCCAAGTCCACATGGATGCGCTGCCATACCCTGGAAGCCACTGGCCAAGACTGTGTATGGTAGGTTGGGGCGTGGACATTCATCCGCTGACAAACCCCACAGTGTCGGGCAAACTCCTCCAAGTCTCTGTCGATGTTCGGCCACCAGACCAAAGATCGTGCCAACATCTTCATTTTGTTGACCCCCGGGTGCTCCTTATGCAACAAATCTTTAACTGGGTTCACCAGGTCACCTGGTATTACCACTCTGTTCCCATACAGAATACAGTCCCCGTCACACGTCAGCTCATTACGTACTCTATGATAACCCGCCATGGTAGGTTCCAATGTATTTTGTCTCGGCCATCCATATCTAACGAAACCCATAATTTTGGACAACAGGGGGTCTCTTTTTGTGTCTGCCGCTACATCTTCGAACGTCAACCGTTCCACATTGTTTCCCTCCAGCAGTAGAACTCTATTCACATATTCTACCGCAGAAAACCCGTCGTCTTCAATCCATTCTACTCCGGCATCATCAGTGAGCGGTAACCGAGAGAACAAGTCGGCCTGGTTACAGCTTCCCTTGACGTACTTGATGGAGTAGTTATAAGCAGCCAACGTTAGGGCCCACCGCTGCAGGCGCGCTGCCGACATAGCCGGGATTCCCCTTTTATCTCCAAAAATAAAGGTAAGGGGTGCGTGATCCGTTTGCAACTCAAACGGTCGCCCATACAAAAATTTATGGAATTTCTTCACACCAAAGATAATTGCTAATCCCTCCCTTTCGATCTGAGAAAACTTTTTCTCACTCGGCGACAGGGTACTACTGCCAAATGCAATCGGCCGATCCACCCCTCCTATCGTGTGGGACAACACGGCCCCAACACCGTGCTGCGATGCATCGCATATTAACCTCAGCGGTAACTTAGGGTCATAGACAACTAGAATCGAATTTGAACACAGCCATTCCTTTGAATCCTCAAACAATTCTCTATGGTCCTGGGACCAAGTCCATGATACCCCCTTTTGTAATAACGTAAAAAAAGGCTCAAATTTGGATGATAACATTGGAATGAAATCGTGGTAGAAGTTCACTAATCCAATATATGACCTCAACTCATCCTTGTTCCGAGGCTCGGGAGCCTGTTGTATCGCCTTCAGGAGCTCCCCCGTGGGACGCAATCCTTGCGAACTCAATTGATAGCCGAGATATGCTAAGGTTTTTACGAAGAACTTACATTTCTCTTTGTTGATCCTAATATTGTGGCTATTCAACTTAGATAAAACTTCTTCCGTCCGCCTTGCGCATTCCTCCACCGTGTCTCCTGCTATAATGATGTCATCTAAATAGCAGCCCACCTTTTTTATCCCCAGCAGGACTTGATCCATAACTGATTGAAAAATTGCCGGCGCTGTAGTAAGTCCGAATGGTAATCGTTGGTACTGGAATAAGCCCAGGCTAGTATTCACAGTAACCAATGACCTCGCATTTTCTGTCAAGGGTAATTGCAAATAGGCATTTGACAAATCCAGTTTGGTAAACCACGAGGCTCTCCCTAGGGCCACTATTATATCCATCGGATTCGGTAGAGGATAATGCTCTAGGGTCAAAACCCGGTTCAAAGTAACTTTGAAGTCTGCGCATAGCCGAACTTGCTTACCTTGGGCCTTCGGAATTACGACCAGAGGGGTAGCCCAGGAACTCCGCCTGACTCTCTTGATGACACCCCGCTGTTCCAAGGATAGGAGCTCTTCCTCCACCAAGCCCTTCAAAGCATACGGAACAGGCCTAGCCTTACAAAACACGGGAGTTGCTTTATCTTCCAAAACAATCTCAGCCTTAAAGCCCCTGATTTCTCCAAGGGTAGCGCTAAAGACCTCTGGATACTTACTCATCAATCCTTTTATACGATTAGTGAGGTCGGGACCCACGGACACTTCCCCCACAATCAAATCTTCACCTCGCACATTGAGCTTCGGCAACCAGTTACGGCCCAACAATAACGGCAATGAGCGCTCACCACTACGCATGATAATACCAGGTAGAATCACCTTGACCCCTCTATATTCCACGGGAATATCCACCATTCCTAATAATGGTAACGACTGCTGGAACCAGAAAGCCTTCAGCTGAATATTTCCGTCCCTTTTGAGCTTAAGCCCCGCCAATCGTGTCCGGTAAAAGCGCTCCGAAAACAAAGTGACGACAGCCCCAGTGTCCACCGTCATCTCCACGGGATGTCCGTTCACTTTCAGACTGATCATGTAAGGGGCCGGAGCCCCTGCCATCGTCTTGAGGTTGTACAACTTCACCTCGGACACCTGCTCCTCTGGCTGGCCATCCTCCGGAACCTCCTCCAGAGCCG
This sequence comes from Aradus depressus, assembly GCA_963662175.1. Lineage (NCBI taxonomy): Eukaryota > Metazoa > Arthropoda > Insecta > Hemiptera > Aradidae > Aradus > Aradus depressus. Next base: position 50,621,954 of record OY759216.1, on the reverse strand, counting down.
CCACCCGCTGGGAGCTCCGCGGGTCTTTCCAGCACACCCGGGCTAAGTGTCCCACCCGGCCGCACCTCCGGCACTTGTACTGTCGGAAGCGGCAAGACTCCTTCCGATGGTCCTCAGACCCACAGCAGATGCAGCCCCGAGCCCTGGTCCCTCTGGCTCGCTGCCCCGCTGGACTCACCTTGTCCACCTCCAGGGCCCCGGAAACTCCCTTCAGCTCCGACAGACCTTCCTCCATTGCCTCCAGTGCCAGTGCCACCTCCTCGGACCTACCTAGAGAGGGGTTCTCTTCCGTCAACAGCCTTCTTAAAATTGCTTCGTTCCTCAACCCAAAAATAAAAGCATCTCTAACCTGCTCATCGTTACAACAAGGTGCAAAATCACAATCCTGCGCTAATTGTTTCAAACTGACTAGATATTCAGAAATACTCGATCCTTCGGATTGTCTGTATTTCCTTAATTTGAATCTATTAACTATTGCTAGATCCCGCTTCTTAAACTGCTTCTTCAAAATCACCGTAAGTTCCTCATATGATTTATTTTTTGGCTCCTCAGGGGCTGATAAATGCTTTATGACAGAATAGATCTTACTGTCTAATGAGCTTAACAAATATTTACCTTTCAGACGCTCCTCAATCTTAGCGATGTCAAAAAAAATTCCCAACCTTTCCAGAAATTCCTCCACATTCTCTTCCTTGCTACCATACCTAGGCAAATCCTTCCAATCCAATCCCATCCTCGTCGCCAATGTTTTCTATCTAATATGTAAAGGAAATAGTGAATAACTTTAACATTGTGTATTTTGGTATAACCTTGTAACAACTCACGAAAAACATCTAGACACACAGTCAATCATACATCAAAGTATCTCAGCTGAGAAAAGAACCATATGTTCAATCCCAACACTTTCCATTATTTATATATTATATTTATATGTATAGGTGTGCCACTGCGTTGAAAACCGGTCCTGGTCAAAAATAAAACAATAGGGAGACAACGTCTTTTATTTCTAATGTGATTTTTTATTTGTGAAAAAAATTACATTTCAAGTGGAAATCGTCCAAGTTAGTATAAATAGAATGTTTTAGCGGTGGCGTAGGAGCACTATAACTTTCAGAAATGGTATCCAGGTATTTATAACTGTATACATAATATCTGGCATGTTACTCTGCAAATTATGGTACTCCTACGTAAAACATTCCATTGATATTATCTTGAACAATTTCCACATGAAATCAAATGTCACAAAAGAACAAAAATTTGATGCTACCATTTCACGACTTTTTTATATGAATCACGCAATCAGTTAATACTAGCATTACTGGGTATTTGAAAGTAATGAGTTGGCGTTGTAATGCTACGAGAAACAATTTAAACATTATATTGAAATATTATATACGGAAATTTATTTTTCATTGGTTGAGGCGCTGTAACTTTTGTCACAACAATCCTATCTCGAATCTGAGGACATATTAGCGATTAACATTTTTGGTGAGAACCAATATTTTGATATGACAAATCAAGGAAACGTCTAAAAATATGTGTTTTAAAACAGACGGTTTTCGGCACATATCTCAAAAAACTAAACCACCTGCAAAAATCTTACTTCATATAAAATATGTAAAGAGGGCGCCGGTAGCTCAGTGGTATGCGTGCTTGCCTTCTGAGCTCAAGATCGTGGGTTCGAAACCCTGCCGAGGCCCTTAGTTTATTTTATCTGGGAGGTAAAATAAACTTGAGCACGCCGTCCTTCGGATGGGACGTTAAGCGATGGTCCCGAGTCTGTACGATGTTAGGTATCCCTGCCCTAAATGAATAAAAATTTAGGGTAGGCAAAATTTAGGACTCCCACAGTAGAGTCGGGCTCATGTCCACCAGAGTGACGATAGAGCGCTCTAGTAGTAGGCGATATGACCTCGTAGTTAAAGCCCGGGCATGAGTCATAAAACCTAACCTAACCTACAGTGAATTTTTTTTTTTTTTCATTTTTGGTCCAATTCAATTTCAATTTTTCAATATAATTTTTCTTACTGAATGTGAGATATTTCTTTTGGAACTTACGTTATACGTTATTGTTCAGCTATTTTAGTGGAATTCTCCTCTCAATTTCCCCAGAAAGTTCTATATGATATTTACATATTTTTTATGTGTTAAACTTATGCACATATCTGAAAAAGAGCTAATCCGATTGGCACCACAATCAATAGGCCTTGTGTCCTCAACGTGACAGTGATTTTACAAAATAAATATTAAAATTTGTACATTTTTACAAAAGTTATCGTAAATTGAAAGAAATTCGATAGACAGACATCACCAGTCTGGTCCATCTTCTTACTGGAGAACGTGAAAGTAGTAAAGTGAAAACACTGAAAATACTGAATATGGGTGAGTTGACTTGGTAACATCTCTTGTCACTACTGTCTGTAGGGCGGCTGGCGTGTAAAGCGAGCCGAAACTTGACAAGCTACATTCTTGCTTCTTGATTTCAGTTGTTTGTTTCATCGAGTGATATATAGCATTTTTTTAGAAGTTAAAGAAAAAATAATTTAAAAATATTCCCTATATCAGGTTTTATCCCCCTTTCTACATTATGTCCCTATCATGCACAGCAGAAAATTCCTTTCAGCAGGACATCCATTTAGTCTTTACTTAATTTCCACATTTTTTTTTTTTTTGAGTATGGTTTAACTGTACATGATCACTCGAACGTTAATACAATTCTATTTATTAAAAGCCTTAGGATGTCTAACGAGAAATTGATGGTATCAAGTGTAACTTACCGACTCAAGACGCGGGAAATAGGCCTCATACAAGAAACACCCCTTTTGGCTGCGCGCCTGCCAGCGGCCATTAGGAGTAACCAATCACTTTGTACGGCCTGAAAAGGTTTGGATAAAAGGGGATCTGCTAAAAGAACAGTTAGAGACAAATAGAGATAAAGGAGGTGGCCAGGAAGAAGGATGGAGACAGAAGTGAAGAGAATAGAAGAGATGAGCCAACTGTGACAAATGTTCCACTGATGGACTCGGGAGCTTTATTTCATGGCAGGAGCGGGTAATGACCGATTAAGGAAGGACATTTGGATCATGTTCAATCAGGAACTCCCACCTGCGGAAAAGTGTACCAGAGGAATAGAAGAGATGATCCTGCCCTGTCAAATGTTCCACTGATGGTCTCGGGAGCTTTATTTCATGGCAGGAGCGGGTAATGACCAATTCAGGAAGAACATTTGGATCATGTCCAATCAGGAACTCCCACCTGCGGAAAGGTGTACCAGAGGAATAGAAGAGATGATCCTGCCCTGTCAAATGTTCTACTGATGGTCTCGGGAGCTTTATTTCATGGCAGGAGCGGGTAATGACCAATCCAGGAAGAACATTTGGATCATGTCCAATCAGGAACTCCCACCTGCGGAAAGGTGTACCAGAGGAATAGAAGAGATGATGCTGCCCTGTCAAATGTTCTACTGATGGTCTCGGGAGCTTTATTTCATGGCAGGAGCGGGTAATGACCAATCCAGGAAGGCCACTTGGATCGCCCACAATCACCCACAACCTCTCTCTCACCACCTCTTACCCACCACCTCTCACTCACCACCTCTTACCCACCACCTCTCACCCACTCACGTCAAAGTGTAGCCCGCATTTTTAGAAATATAATAAAAAATAAATCAGCATATGTTGATTGTTGAAAAAAAAATTAGTTTTAAGTTGAAAAAAGCTACTGGTGGTGGAAACGATGGGATCTTTGAAATGAACCAAATGCTCAGAGAATGAAGAAGTGCAACGACAGACTGGATGGGGCAACCGAGAGACATGTCGAGAGGCCCAGAGGTTTGTCAGGCCTGTGGTGTAGGCAAAAGCATACAACGGGAATTCGAGGGCTGGGATTTGAGACCATTAGCCACCTGAATAACTGGATGGGTGAGAAGAAGGCCCTTTTCCTGTCCTTCCGTCCGTGTATATAACGGGGAAGCCCGTAGTATTTATAGCTCCCATCCGGAGTGGGTAAAGTCCGATTTCGACCTTTGCTGCTGGGAGACAGCTTTGAAAGAACAAGTTTCGACGTCGGCGATAGAAGAGAGCAGAAACTCATATCCAGTTTACAATGGCCCTCAAGCTGTACTCATACACCAAAGAAGGACCCAGGAAGCAGGAGGCTTTAACGGACCTAAGTCTTCTTGAACGGCTGTCATGCCCCCGAAAACTCTTCGTGGACCGGAAACTGAGACTGTAACGACAATTTCGTGGTGCCCCAGCACCGTAACTGCCCCCCTCCTGTTTCAAACTAAGCCCCAGGTGGACCCCAGATTCGGTTGCCCTTAATGTTCAATACGTTCTTCTTGAATGAAAGCCGGTCATTTTTTTCCCTAGGAAATCAACTCCCAAAATAACTTTAAAAAGGACGTCTCCCATAGTGCACATTCAACGTGCGTCGACTATTCCAATGTTTGGATTTTGGCACCCTTTGCGACCGCTCCTGCAGTCATAAGCCCACTCTTTTGGTGGAGTCCAGGCTGAGCATCGACACGAGAGCCTCTATGTCAACCGCTACTACTAGGCGGCCGAGTATCAAACAGGTGTTTGGAGACCACCAACTGGCTCTCGTTGTTGCTCCCCGTTAGTTTCCCAGACAGCAGCCCTTCACGTGCCGTCCCTCCAGCATGCAAGAAGGTTACTTGAAAGGGTTAAGAAAGTTTAGAGACTTAAGAAGGTTACGAAAATGAAGGTTAAGAAGATTAAGAAAGTTTATAAGGTTGAGAAAGTAGATAAGGTTAAGAAAATTTAGAAAGTTTAAGAAGGTTAATCGACAGACAACTCGGACTTCAGTACAAAGAATAGATCGGTAGACAACTCGGTCTGTTAATCAACAGACAACTCGGTCTGTTTATACTTGCAATTGAGAAGGTTAAAAACAGTTTAGAAGGGAAGATTTCCTGAGCCATTATTCTGTAGACAGCCCGAGTTAACTTGGCGAGTAGGGAGTCTTGCGCTACTATCAGGTCTTCCCTTAAAAGTGGGAAGACAACAACAGCTCCTAAGGAAGTGGGAAGACAACAGCTTCTAAGGAAGTGGGAAGACAACAACAACTTCTAAGGAAGTGGGAAGACAACAACAGCTTCTAAGGAAGTGGAAATACAACAACAGCTTCTAAGGAAGTGGGAAGATAACAACAGCTTCTAAGGAGGTGGGAAGACAACAACAGCTCCTAAGGAAGTGGGAAGACAACAACATCTTCAAAGGAAGTCGAAAGACAACAACAGCTTCTAAGGAAGTGGAAAGACAACAGCTTCTAAGGAAGTGGGAAGACAACAACAGCTTCTAAGGAAGTGAGAAGACTACAACAGCTTCTAAGGAAAAGGGAAGACAACTTCTTTGATAACGCTCATCTCACAACATCTTACTATAATGTTCACTCTGCAGAGATATACGAAAGAATGAAAATTTGGATGCTCCTGCCTTCTATGCCTCTGCTTTCCAAGATCTAATCAGACAAAAGCTCTCGTACAGGTCCATTAAAGGAAGTTCAATTGTTCGTGAACTTTTAGTAGAACCCCGTTCACATTTACAGACCGTGTTGATATTTCAACCAGACCTAGAGGCTGTCCAAGTTAAACCCATATTGTTTATTCACCGGTGATAATGAAGGGATATTAAATTCCCAACTTCGGGAGACAGCGGGCATTTCATTTGTCACATTTCATCGGGTGTCAAATCAGATAATGAAGCGCTTCAATTATATTTTATATTTGGAACGTGTGACTCTTCATTATGATGCTTAGAAATCAGCATCACTAATTTTGTTTTATGCTGCTTGTACAAATCATCATACGAAACAGGAAATGTCCACTAACTGCATGACACATTTGAACGAACAATTCTATCCACAATTAAAAATAAAAAATAAAGAAACAAGTAGACAGTGAATCAGCGCCAATGTACTTCCCCAGTGCAAATTAATCAATAAAGTTTTCCCTCTCTCATTCTGAATTTCGTGTCGATACGTTCCCCATTCCTCTGATCTCCTCTTTCCTTTGGCCGATTTGGCAGAAAATCAATAGGTGTTGTCCTTGGAGGGTTCTGGACATACATATATAATTTCAGGTTGTTACATTTATTAGAGCGCAGTTATTGACTCAGTTGATTGATGTTGATCTGAGGCAGATTCCTCTGAAAATTAATAGGTGTCGTCCTTATTGGTTTTTTAATTTACAAGTGATATTTCATGTCAACACATTTATTAGTATGCAGTTATTAGAGTTTTTGTGTGGAAATCAATAGGGCTTCTGGATACTCATAGAAAGTTCGTGTCGCGTCCATCAGACGTTATCATGTTCGAAATTTCTCACCAATAATATAACTTCCCCTACACTTCGTTTAGTTGGAGAAGTAAAAACAAATCATTTATATCGAATGAAAATACGTGAACTTAGACGATTTCGGTGGAAATCCAGAACAGAAGTGTCGGACAATGATTTGAACATTTTTTCTCCCCATTTCATTGTGAGAAAAAAGTTTCAAAGTTGACAACGGACTACAATGAAGTACGCTGTGTACATATGACAAAGCTTCGTTAGACTTTCACATTCATTAACATGAAAACAAGTAAATCAGTGAATCCGTTTGAAGTGAAGGGACTTGCTCCGTTCTATCTCATATTCCCTTTCTCGACTCGCCTTGTTAACATTCTATTTCAACGGACATAAAATATATAAATAATATATTATAAAATAAAGGTGCAAAACGAGATATCCACCTCGGTATTTTTATACACACAGTTACCAAGTTCGTACTGGAGGAACAATAGATTCTATTGTTAAATAATATATTTCAGTAGCCAACAACCCACCTCTATAGGACAATGGCTGCCAAAGAGAGATGTGTATTAAAGAAGTTGACATAAAAAAAGTCCTGTTATGGCCACGTCTAATATATTACACAAAAAACGTTTTGAGCAAAGAGAAGAACATTTTTAATTGAACTTTAAATTTCTTTATTGTACCTATTGTTTTCAAGAAGTGGGGAATTAAAGAAATTTATGAGTTGCACTTCTTTCAAAAAGAGAGGATGGCATTGTGAAAGTCATTCTCAGAATCACACTGCACAATGCAACAAAGAAAACTGCAGACGCCTGCACATTACTTTCATATACCCAGTACCAAACAATAATGAAGTCAGATTCATTCAGGGTCTGTTTTATTCTTCTCCGTACGGATTTAGCAGCCATTTTTCTGTAGGTTCACAGCCAGAAGTGGGTTGTTGGCTACTGAAATATATTATTTAAGAATTGAATCCATTGTTCCTCCGGTAGGATAAAAATACCGAGGTGGAAATCTCGTTTTGCACCTTTATTATAAATCCGTTGAAATAGAATGTTAACAAGGCGAGACTCGGGAAAGAGAATATGAAGATGCGATCATAGAGGAGATCTCAAATTCTCAAATTTGTTAAGGAAACTGGGAGACTCGATCCTTTATGAAGGGCTTGGTTTTTGACAGTATAAACGACTAGGTAAGAAAGGGACAAGATCATCGGATGCTTAGGTCCCTAGGTTCAAAGCATAGGCCCACCAGTATATTTTATTGTTAAGAGACTATGAGATAGAAGGGAGCAAGTCCCTTCCCTTCAAACGGATTTCTTGTTTTCATGTTAATGAATGTGAAATTCCAACGAAGCTTTGTCATATGTCCGTTGTCAGCTTCGAAACTTTTTTTCCATATAAGCTCCTCAATGTATTTAACCGTAATTAATTACAGAATGTAATAATGCATAATATAATGTAGTTAAAGTTTTCTTTGGTATTTTCTTTTTAAGATTTCGAAGTATGAAACAAAGGGCAGGCCGCAGGTCAAGAACGAAGAACCAGAACCTCCTCCAATCCACTGTACAACTCCTAATCTAAGCCGGACTGACTTAACTGACTTGAACTATGGCACTAAGCAGCCATAACACTTGACTAAGCCCTAAGGGGCAGGACATTTGACTGAACCAACTTTGCCCTCCCTTTGAAAGTGTTACAAAGTCCTATATGAAGTTGGTGTGGAGACAGCAGCTGTAGAGGTGCCTTGTGTGACCTCCCACTCTTCCTTCCACAAGTTGCCTTTAGTTTTAATCTCCTCTCGACTTTGAGTGGTTGGATATTGGCAGTAAAGTTTTACCACCGTATGGCAGCTTAACCACATCTCTCCCTTCTTCTCTTCCACTTTTTGCCTCCCTTTCCGAACGGTAACAGACAACATCTAGGTTAATCGGCTTCCATCCAAAGCTCGAAATATTAGTTTTGAGACATAGAAAGAAAAAGTCGTCGGTGACTCACCTGCAATGTACTTCCCCAGAATTAATCAATTAACTTTTCGCTCCTCCTCCAAAACCAGTCGACCGTTTGCGCTAATATTCAATAGTTGACTTACATAGGTGCTCCTAAATCCTCATATCCTTATATGTGTTTACAATAACTCCCGATAGATTGAATGTATCGACACGCAATTTTATATGTGTATCCAGAATCCTTTAACGACTTCACCTAATGTTTTTCAGCCAAATCGACCCAAAGGAAGAGGGGTATTAGTGAGGTGGCCTAACATAAAACCTCAATAACTGCCGATATAATGAATGTAGTAGTAGTAATGTCTTTATTCAATTAACATAACAGAAAATTACATACAAAACATATATACATTAATGTCACCTTTTATGAAGACATCTTTGTCATTTACTTACTGTTTCGTTTTATTCAGTTTTTACATATCTATATCTATATAATAAAAATGAATGGCTAAATTTTGCACGGGAGGTGGGGTTGTGGGGGTAGGCCTTAGTATAAAGATACCGGTAACTCATTAACTAATAGTCGGATAGTCATGGAATTTCACATGTAGTATTCTAAAAAACCAAATTTAAAAAAACAGGGAGGGGGTTGTGGGGTAGGCCTACATATAAAGATAGTGATAGGTCTTTAACGGATGATCGGAAGGTCATGGAATTTCACATGCAGTATTCTTGAAAGCCAAATCGAAAAATAAATTGTGTGACGTCACAAAAGGGAGGAGGGTTGTGGGGGTAGGCGTAAATATAAAGATACTGATAGGTCATTAACAGATGATCGGATTGTCATGGAATTTCACATGTAGTATTCTTAAAGCCCGAATTTAAGAATAGGGTGTATGGCATCTCAACATTTTGAAAGGGAGGGGGGTTTTGGGGGTAGGCCTTAGCATAAAATAGTTGTAGCTCATTAACGAATGGTCGGATTGTCATAGTATTTCACATGTAGTATTCTTAAAAGACAAAAACAAAAAAAGGATATGTGACGTCTCAAAATTGTCAACGGGAGGGGGGTATGCAAGCATATACCTAAATAGTAGTTTCAAAAGCACTATTTAAAAATAGGCTGTGACCCTATTGGACGGGAGGGGCGGGGATGCATTAAAGCTGAATGAATCTCACATGGAGCATTCTTAAAGATGGGATATAGCCCAAATTTTAATAGAGTGGGTTTCCTAAGCATGTATTACATGGGAGGTCCACCGTTGCACGGTAAATAATAGCTCTCACCAGCGTTCTTAAGCACAAAATACCTAGGGCATCCGCTGTTGCAAGGCACATACTACCTGCGGTGCCCAACGTTCCTAACTACGTACTATCTGTGTTGCTCAGCGGTCCTAAGAACTTAATAGCTGGTTGCACGGAGTTGCAAGGCGCATGCTATCTAAGGTGCCCGGCCTTCTAGGAACTAGCTGTGGCTCCAAGTGGAAAAAAAAAAAACAGTCCAATAGCTCTTGACAGAACGACGTGTCGGGTCAGCTAGTAAATAATATTATCTTATAAACTTATAATCTTATTTCTTGTAAACTTATTAACAATTTTTTCTTTCTAAAATACAAATAAAAACATAAAATAAATATATCTTTGTTCTTATTTATTTAATTCACAGTTTCTGAAATCCTAAGCCTTTTTGCAATAATTTAACCAGTAGCTGCCAATCTTTACCATTAATTAATTCCAACATAAATGAAGTATCTATGTTGTTTTTAAATATTTTATTTTTTTAAATCATCATATTTGAAATATATAAATATAATGAATGTATCGTATATGAAATTTCATATTTGAAGTCAAAAACCAATGAGGACATAACCTATCCAATTTCAGCGATATCGGCTGAAGGGAAAAGGGGTTCTGAGGAAATCAAAAACTTTAATGACGTTCTAATGGATGTATCGACAAAAAATTTAGTATGAGGATTTAGTACCCCTATATAAGTTAACTATTGAATATTAGCGCAAATGGTCGACTGGTTTTGGAGGGTAGTGAAAAGTTATTTCATTAATTTGTTCTGGGGAGGTATATTGGCCGGACATTTACGACGACTTTTCATATTTGATACCTGGAGGTCGGAAAACATGAAATTTTCGTTTCTTATACCAAGCACGCTTAGAGATCACCCTCTCATTCAAGTTGCTACTGGAGGAAGACTGGATTCGACTATATTACATTTCAGTAGCCAACAACGAACTTCTGGATGTGGACCTACAGAACGATATATAAGTATGATACTTGGACCTTGAAGGTACCTGCCTGTAGTACCCATTGTATATGAGAGTAACGTGGCGTCTCCTGCTTTCTTCGCTTCATTGTACAACGTAATTCTGACAATGGCTTTCATATACCCCGTAATGCTAGTTTGAAATAAATTTCAGAGGGGGAGGTGGAGTTGTTAGTATAAGAAAGTCCTGCTATGGCCACAATATATTTTTTTTCTTTATATTTTCTAATAAAAAACTACCTATATTAAAACCATATTATAAAATTCGTTGCTATGCGTTACCATTTAAACATTACAAATAAATCCTACAAAAACATCCTACAAATCCTATTCAGAATCGCTGAGAATTGGCAGCGCCTGTGGAATGATGTTACGGACAACAAACTGAGAATGATCAAGAGAGGCGTCCTGCCCTGGACATCGTCTGAGAGAGGAAGAGGTCATCACGAGACTGAGGATAGGTCACTCCCGCCTCACTTATGGCTTCCTGTTTGACAGACAGGACAGAAGGCAGCACAGGATTTCAAGGAATTTATTTGAAGCTCTGTGTGATGACGGTGCTGCCATACATCGGCTGGTCGCCTTCCTCAAGGCATCTTATCTATTCCATAAGCAGCATGTAGTTCATGGAGATGTCTCTAATTCTGTTTGGAAAGTGTACTTTAGCTTTCACTTTACTTCGTTGTTTGAAGCTCTGTGTGATGACGGTGCTGCCATACATCGGCTGGTCGCCTTCCTCAAGGCATCTCATCTATTCCATAAGCAGCATGTAGTTCATGGAGATGTCTTTAATTCTGTTTGGAAAGTGTCCTTTAGCTTTCACTTTACTTCGTTGTTTGAAGCTCTGGGTGATGACGGTGCTGCCATAGATCGGCTGGTCGCCTTCCTCAAGGAATCTCATCTATTCCATAAGCTGTAGTTCGAAACCCGGCCAAGGCCCAGTTAATTTTATCTGGGAGGTAAAATAAACTTAAGCCATCCTTCGGAAAGAACGTAAGGCTATATGGTTCCGAGCTTGTACGATGTCAGGTACTCCTTTATGACCCCTACGCTAGGTGAATATAATTTTCGGGTAGGTAAAAGTTAGGACTCCCATAGTAAGGTCGGGCTAATATCGACCAAAGTGACGAAAGAGCGCTCTGGTAGTAGGCGATATGACCTTGTATTTAAAGCCCGGGCATGAATCATAGTGACTCATTAACCTACGAAAATTAATTTTACATTCTTCGGGGTGTTTAAACATGGTCGTAAATTACATTGAAATTAAATTATGAACATTTTTGGTAACCACTCTCTCGATAGGACTATTGGTTTTCGCGTATATCGAGCAAACGTATAACATTTTTTTTTCAAAACTACATTTCTGGACGGTTTTATGCGGTTATGTCGCCTACTGCAAGAGCGCTCTTTTGTAACTCTGGCGGACATGAGCCTGACTACTGTGGCCTAACCATCTCGAGCTCTCTCGGCGCCGACAGAGAGCCATAACCCAAGGAGGTTGGGAGCGCCAGTCTTTCCCGTAAGGGACAAGAGGCTGTCGCCCCCAGACATCCACAGCATTATTTTGTAAATAAAACCATCATACATATATCATTAACCCTTTCCCCGACGATATCGGTTCGGGTGATTTGCCGGAGCACCCGCAAAAAATAAATTAATATGATGCTGTGACGGGCTGGGGGCAGCCACCGGTCGACCAATGTGCAACTATCGTGGATGTCCCTATCCCGTCTTATACTGCATTTTTGCCAAGAGTCGACGAATCGGCTGAAAACTAGATGACAAAAATGTTAAAAACTGATGCCACAGAGTAACCTTCAAGGTAAAATGTGGAAATACCTCAGGCTACTTTTCAGCCTTCTACAATTTTCCTATCATTTGGAAATAAAGGGTTGGGATTTTTTGGAAAATCAATTAAAATTCCAACGACTGAAGGGACGGAGGACAGAGCGAGCTGACTGTGGTCCCCTAAAAAAAAGGCCCCACCAAGCCTGTCACATCATTTTTCCATTTCGCCCCCCTCCCCTTCTCGGTTTTAATTAGACTCTGCCTCCTACATTTTTTTGAGGGGGGTCCATCCATCCAGCTCTTCATTTCCTTATTCCATTTGTCAGTCACCACTTCACTATAGAAAAATGAATGAGACTCACACAAAAATCTAACAACTTATGAACTATGTATTTGGGGGCCATGGTGGCCGTGCTGGCTAGAGAGGCTTTGGTTGCATGGTCTCACAACGGTTTGCGGGTTCGAATCCCGTCCGGGAGCGAGTTTTATTTCAAGGATAAAACTCCCTCCTGGGGCCATGTATGTAGTAAAATTACTTTATAAGAGACGTGGCTAGTATGCATTGTACATAAAATCAATAATAATAATAATAATAATAATAAAAAAAAAACTAGAATTTATTTTTGTTAATTTTTTTAATTTTAATTCGAGATCAAGTTTTCAACGGATTTTCAAGGTCCCTTGAAATCGTTTCGACCATTTCGTCTGTCTGTGTTTATGGGTTTAAGAAAGGAATTTTCTAGAGACTTTCACTTTTTAATCATTGTAGACTATGAACATCGAATAAAGAGGTCACATGTGCTAACTTTTTACTTCCTCGCTATACGAAGCATAGGGGAAGTTTTGCAAAACGTAAAATCGATGACGAGTTTTCAATGAAATATCATGTTTTCGGACTGGAATCTTGACCAAATAAGAAAAAATATTCTTTCTTTTTCTGAGTCCGTGAACGAAATGAATGTGTCAACACGAAATTTTATACATTTGACCAAAACCGCGTAAGTACCTTTGATTCAGAAGTCCATTAGTGAGTCAACTATAAATTTTTAGACAAAACCATTGGTTGGTTTTATCGAAACAGCAAACACTTAATTGTAAAAAATAAGATTGAAAACTCAATTTCGCCCCCCTATACCCCTTCAAAACCTACTTTCATTTTTAGACAAAAGAATATTGTAGTAGAATATATTATGTATATATAATATTTATTTATTTTATTTGTTGGAGGAAGAGTTGCCGATATATCTTTGTCTTTCAGGCCATTTACGTTCTCCTTCCATATCATTTGGTGCATGATAACTTCAATAAACCTAATACAACCTCTTCCTACAATATATCCGATTTTTTCAGGGACATAATTTTCTGAAAAGGATGAGCTCTGGTCGGGATAAGGGGATGCCCACCTTCCTATTAGGGCGGCTCAAAGACAAACCTTTATAAGGGGATTCCCACCTTCCTATTAGGGCGGCTCAAAGACAAACCTTTATAAGGGGAGTCCCACCTTCCTATTAGGGCGGCTCAAAGACAAACCTTTATAAGAGGATTCCCACCTTTCTATTAGGGCGGTTCAAAGACAAACCTTTATAAAGGGATTCCCTCCTTCCTATTAGGGCAGCTCAAAGACAAACCTTTATAAGGGGATGCCCACCTTCCTATTAGGGCGGTTCAAAGACAAACCTTTATAAGGGGATTCCCACCTTCCTATTAGGGCGGCTCAAAGGCAAACCTTTATAAGGGGTATTCCCACCTTCCTATTAGGGCGGCTCAAAGACATACCTTTATAAATGGATTCCCACATTCCTATTAGGGTGGCTCAAAGACAAACCTTTATAAGGGGATTCCCACCTTCCTATTAAGGCTGCTCAAAGACAAACCTTTATAAGGGGATTTCTCCTGCTCAAAGATAAACCTTTAACTCTTTCCCCATGGTAACTCTCATACAGATATATCTCTGTACTTTCTTGAAATAGACTGATATTATTGTAGGAGTATTGAGGGTCAGTCAAAGATGGAAAAAAAAACACTATTCAGATGCCAACGTTTCGATATATTTTATATCATCATCAGGGCCTACAAACATGGGGGAGAAATCAAGATTAGAATCAAAAATAAAAAAAACACAAAAAAATTTTTTTTTTTTTTTTTTGATAAACATTACTGAACGTTAAAAATACACTATAAGAAGTTGAAAATTGAAACTGACTTACTATGAATAATTATTAAACATTAAAATATGATTACATTACTAAACATAAACATTAATAATGGAAATAGACAAATAAAAATTTGAAAATTGAAACTGACTTACTATGAATAATTATTAAACATTAAAATATGATTACATTTTTTTTTTTTTTCCATCTTTGACTGACCCTCAATACTCCTACAATTAGAACCCACAGTCGCTAATCAACATCAACTGATATTATTCCAAACAAACCCATGCACCAAAATACAAGAATACTTCTTCGGTTGTGTAAGGAGATGTTTAATTCATATTTAATATATTATTACAGCATCACTTCTCCCATTCATTTTTAACCAGTCGTCGGTGAATCACCGACTATAAACTACACGAGAATTAATCCATTACTTTTTACTCCCCTTCCAAAACCAGTCGATTGCTATCGCAAATATTCTAAAATTACTTAATAAGGGCTCCCAAATCCATATATGAAATTTTGTGTCGTAACATAATGTACGAGTATAACGGTAGTTATTAGAGTTTTTATATTAAGCCTCTCTCCTAATCCCCCTACCCTTTGGTCGATTTGGCTGAAAAACAATTGGTGTCGTCCTTAGAGGGTTCTGGATTCACATATAAAAATTTTGTGTCGAGAATTTTTGCATTTTTTCGGGAGTTATCGAGTTTACACACAGATTTTTTTTTTCATTTAGAATCGGAGGACATGAAATTCCGTTGAAAACGCCGCATCGAATTTTCAACGAATTACAAAACATATATGTATACATCGTAAAGCTGGGGAATGTAAACAAACTCACAATTACGAACATTTCGGGCAGCGTAATGTTCTCTATTGGTTAACTATTCCTTTTGTCAATCAGAATATTCCTTTTCAGAACAATTTATTGAGTCGACTTATATATTTACTGACTAAGTGTTTCAATATATAACTCAACTCAATAAATATTTTCTATAAAAAGAAGATACTAATTGATAGAAGGGACAGTTAACCTTAAGAACACATGTATTATAGACAATGGCATCAACGCTGGTCACGATCATCGGATGGCCGAACGACCTATCCATATTTCCCGACAATACGGGTACGTCTGGACTCTACGTGGGCAATGCTTGACCATTCGTTGTCCCAGATATTATCAGGTCATGTAGATTTCAACTCCAAGCTCATCTTCTTAAGACTGTTCGAGACTGCAGAGCATGTGGTCCAGAATGTCCGCTGTACGAAGGGCCTACGGTGGAGTTGATAAGCGGGACAGGATCGTATCTGGGACTAAACCTACGACAGCTGGTGACGGAAACCGGCTACCTAGTGTTCAACCGATTTGCCCTCTCCTGATTTTTTTAATGAATTTTACGTTTAATAAATTGTCTAGGATTAAAAAGAGGAATAAAGATAATAATTTCTATTCAGAAGTTCTGTGGAAGCATTAAGATGTGAAGAATGACAGTCAGCTAGGGAAGTAGTATATTTATTTATTTTCCACAACAGATAAATAATTTCTTAGAAGTGGATTTTATCGGTATTAATATAAGTACATATATTTATTTATTTTTAATACATTATACATTTATTTCAAAGAACATGGAAGTATTCCTGGGCTTATGACATTAGCAGGTATATATTCAAGAATATCTTTAACAGAGCAACAAAGCACAAGTATTGAAGAAAAATCAATATCAAACATGGAACTGTAAGTGTCACAACTGCTAACACAAATAGCTCCTGCTTCCTCAGACCACTCCAGACGGTTGAAAACAAGAAGAGCAACGCACTTTTCCAGCTTTACGACTTCTACAATTTTCGCTCCAAACAAGGGTATAGAAACATGTGTCTCAGGCCTGTTATGCACTGCTTTCAACTTTACAGATAACTCATTCTGTTCCCTGTATATTGGTAGAGTCAACACGTTAATTTTTGTATTCTCCTGAAACAGACAAACACTGAAATTACTCAATGGTGGAAACAGGAACTTCAAGGGATGTATATACATATTTTGCCTTCTGTAGAAAATTACAGGGAATCACACTTCTTTAAGACAATAGAAACAATAACAAAATTTAAACTTCAATTAAAATTGTTTATATTAGAGAAAACCCTCTTTTCGGAAACGGGAAAATTGGTAGCGGGAAAGTCGGCAGTAATGAACCTGTTAAGATCCACGAGATCTGATTCCTGGGAGGCGAAATGCTACCTTTTCGACTCGATAGCTGAGAGTGTACTTCTATACTTGTCCGAGGTTTGGGGATGTGAGAACGTGGAGGTAGTTGAGCGGGGTCAGCTGGGCTTCTTTAAATCAGTTCTACGACTTCCAATGAGCACTCCCAGCGCCTATGTTAGAATGGAAACAGGCCGGGTTCACACTAAAGTGAAGATATTCAGCAGGATGTTGGGCTGGTGGCAGAAACTCCTGGCCATGTCAGAGGACCGTCTCCCAAGACTCTGTTACCTTCGCCTTGCCCAACAGCCGAAACTTTGTTTTGCCCTTCAACTGGGTTACCCAACTCAGGTGTTACCTGGCCTTGATCGGGGCTGACCACCTTCTGGACGGCCCCTCTATTTCTGATATCCGGCCCCTCCATGGTGATTTGATAGCAGCTATGAGGAATCATCTGGTCTGTCTCGATATAAATACAATAGTAAAATCTAAATACAACTCCCTCTGCCGATTGGTCAGTGCTTTAGGACCTCAGGAAAGCTATCTTTCATTAAACTGCCATATTGAAAACCTCCGAATTCTAGCTCAAATCCGTCTCCACAATACCAATAAAAATTTTAGAATATGACTTGGAGGGCTTAGGTATGAGTTTTGTCCTGAAAGTGTCTGCAGGCTCTGTACCTTAGATGAGAAGGACGATCTCATACACTTCTTGCTCAATTGTCCCTCCTTGTGTATCCCCAGGCAAGCATTTCTCCATAATCATCTCACCAATAGACCAGAATATTACTCAGAAACATTTGTACATATTTTAAATAATTTAAAAGTTAGAGAAATTAACGATTTATTTTTATTTTTTTCTGTTGCTTTAAAAATAAAGAATAATCTAATTTAATTTTTGCTTGTAAGATATATCTCCATCTTACAAGCACAAATTAAATTAGATTATTCTTTATTTTTAAAGCAACCGAAAAAAATAAAAATAAATCGTTAATTTCTCTAACTTTTAAATTATTTAAAATATGTACAAATGTTTCTGAGTAATATTCTGGTCTATTGGTGAGATGAAAGAAGTCTGAAGGGATGGGAAAAAGGGTTTAACTCACATGTTAGTTACTGAACCCTTCATTGATCTAGGCCGTTTTCAGTGCCTGAAAGGAGTCTGAAGGGATGGGGAAAAGGGTTTAACTCACATGTTAGTTACTGAACCCTTCATTGATCTAGGCCGTTTTCAGTGCCTGAAAGGAGTCTGAAGGGATGGGGAAAAGGGTTTAACTCACATGTTAGTTACTGAACCCTTCATTGATCTAGGCAGTTTTCCAAAGTATCAACAGGTTTACTGAAAGTTAATGTGAAGTTGCCTGAAGGGGCGCAACTGAACAAGTTCGTGGGTTCAAAACCCGATCATGACCCTTAGGTTATTTATCTGTAAAAAAGAACCTGAGAACGGGAGGTTAAGCGATGGTCCCGAGCCTGTACGATATCAGGTACCCGTAACCCAGGTTAATAAACTTGGTATGCAAAATTTGCGATTCCCATTGTAGTAGTGGTGTCGAACTATCAATAGTACTATCGATTAATCAGTAGGATATTTATATATTTTTGTATATTTGTTTGTACAATCACACAAACACACATTGCCATGAGGATAATCTTTTGTGCAATAAAAGTTTATCTTATCTATCTATCTATCTCTTTTCGGAAACGAAACATTATTTTTCATTGTACAAAAATAATAAAATTACCATAATAAAAAAATTGACTTACATTTTCGAAAGCATTAATTGTTACATAAGTTTAATTTTAATTTTCTGGCAGAGTTCCTCCACAAATATCTTCCATAAGATCTATCGAATCTACGTTTTAATCATTATTTCTATTATTTATATACTAATGTATTTTATTTCTCTTGTATTTTTCTTTTATGTATTTTTATTATCATCTTATTTTTTGATTTATTTATTTACTGTTTGGCTGTGTGTCCATGAACACGATAACTCCCGATAGAATGAATGTCTCGACACGAAATTTTATATGTGAATTCGGAACCATCAAATGAAAATACACATTGTTTTCCAACCAAATCGAGCAAAGGAAGGGGGGATTAGGGGGGAGGCTTAACTCAAAATCTCTAATAACTGCAGTTGTAATAAATATACCAAAATAAAACTTCATATTTGAACTCAAAACGACATAAGGACCACACTTATTGTTTGTCAGCGGAATCGGGAAGGGAAGAATGAGAGGGTGCTCAATTCAGAAACCCCAATAATCGTCGATGTAAAGAATGTATCGACTTGAAATTTGAAATTTAAAGTCGAAACCCAATGAGGACATGACCTGTACAATTTCAGAGATATCGCCAGAAAGGAAGGGGAGTTTAGGGGAGGGGGCTCCATTCAAAACTCCAATAATCGTCGATGTAAAGAATGTATCGACTTGAAATTTGAAATTTAAAGTCGAAACCCAATGAGGACATAACCTGTACAATTTCAGAGATATCGCCAGAAAGGAAGGGGAGTTTAGGGGAGGGGGCTCCATTCAAAACTCCAATAATCGTCGATGTAAAGATTGTATCGACTTGAAATTTGATATTCAAAGTCAAACCCCAATGAGGACCATAACCTGTAGAATTTGTGAGATATCGGCAGAAAGGAAGGGGAGGGGGCTCCATTCAAAACCCTAATAACTGCCCATGTAATGCATTTATCGACACAAAATTTAGTATGAGGATTTAGGAGCCGCCTTGTAAGTCAGCTGTTGAGTGTGAGCGAAAACGGTCGACTCGTTTCTGGAGAGAAAGCGATATTTGACTATTCAATTCGTGGGGTGAAACACCGACGACTTTTTTTTTTTACATCTTTTTATTTCTCTGTTTTCAATCAGCTGTAGAAATACGATATTTTGCACTATCAGCGACAAAATAATAATTAAATATATTATATTATGTAAAAAAAATATTACCTTCAAAGCAAATTTTCTAAGTGCTTTCTCCACACTGAACATATTGTTCCTTGAGATGCTGGCATACAATGGCATAGTTAATCTACCGAGGTCCTTCTTGTTGACCTCTGCAGTAGGGAAACTGATCAGGTCCTCCGCAGGCACCATCCAATGCTTCACGAAGGAGTATTGTCCATTGCTCTGTAAAAGCAAATAGCATGGAATCAGATAAAGTAAGCAACTTTCAACTACCGCTAGGCCAATTCTAATCAAAAGAGGTAAGCTCTAGATGAGTGCTCTTTTTGAGACTTACTTTTTGAAATTTTGGCATCCAGTGAGTGAACCCAAAACAAGCTACTTGGAGGGGGAGCGAATAGTTTATTGATTAAATCATTCTGGGGAAGTACATCGCCCATGATTGACCGGCGACGTTTTTTTTCTAGAGTTTTACACTGGGATAGCTTATGAACCGCTCTAATTTTCCTCACCAAACTTCCTGCAGGGCTACTAGTGATTCTCATATTCTGCCGGAATATTGCCTCCACCCTTGCGGTGCTCTTAGAGATCTCGCAGAGAGGTCCCGGTCTTATATGTCCTCTGTCATCCTGATCTGGCTAGTTGGTCAGTCCTTTCGTTGCCTTCAAATCCTTCATGTCCTGGACCCCATCTCTACTCAGTTTGGTCAATTTACAATGAAAACATGTAAAATATATATTACCTCTCCTTCGATTCTCAACGGTTTCATCTCTTCCTGGTCGTTTATTTTTACTGCACAATATTCATGTTTGATCGGATGCAAACTGTAAATAATTTTTAGTCGCCTTTTCAACCCTATTCGACCTGTGCATATAATTGGAGCCAAAGGCCAATCGATCACCTTAGGATTGAGCTGCAGAACATGAATTATATTAATTGACACATTCACAACTACATAATACAATAACAACATTTATACATAAACATTTCATTTCGTTATAGCTGATTGGTTTTTGTTAGAACTAAATAAATTAGAAACACTCCGACCAAAAACATAATCGAATGATTTGAAATGTTTGCAGTCGAAGAACTGTGTAATCTTCTGGGCAAAATCACAGTTCGGCACTGGACTGGTTCTCTTTGATACTGGCTAGTGGCACTGCACTGGCTTCTATGTTACTGGCAGTGGCACTGCATGGTACTGGAACTGCACTGGCTCTCTATGTTATTGGCTAGTGGCACTGCATGGCACTGGAACTGCACTGGCTCTCTATGTTACAGGCTAGTGGCACTGCATGGCACTCGCACTGTACTGGCTCTCTATGTTACTACCTAGTGGCACTGCACGGTGCTGGCACTTAGCCCTCCGCATAGTCTAGTCTTTAATCTGAATAAATAATAAATCTATGGCTTCACCCCAAAACTTAAAAGGCTGGCAAGGATGACGTTGACAAACACTTGTGGAAAAGTCAAGGTCCAAAACGCGATCTCGGGAAGCTTTGAGATCAGGCAGGGTCTTAGGCAGGGCGACCCAGTATCCCTCTTACTCCATTCACACTACAGGAGAAAGCTATTAGGGGCATTCGCACGAACCCTAATGGCACGATCTAACAGGCTCAGTCAGCATCTCGCATAAGCGGACGATGTGGTCATAACCGGACGATCGAAAGCTGCGTTGGATCGGGCGTTCCAGGATTGTGACGAGGAGTCCAGGAAGCTGGGTCTTCTTGTCAACGAGGGCAAAACCAAGTACATGCGAACCACGAGGAAGGAAGTAAGAGACAAGAAACTCGTACTTGGAGTTTGCAGGTTTGACCGAGTGGATAGCTTCAAATACCCCCAGGCCATTATCACGGAAAGGAAGGATGTTAAAGAAGATATCAAAGCGAGGATAACGGCCGGGAATAGATGCAACCGGTCACTGCAGAAAGTGCTTGGACAGAGGTCTGTGTCCCGAGACGCCAAAATAACAATTTATAAAACAGTCCTAAGACCGGTAGTCACATATGCGAGTGAAACCTGGGTCCTGACTAAGAGGGACGAAGTCTTACTCAATACGTGGGAGAGGAAGTATTGAGGAAGATATACGGCCCAACTCCAGAGGCGGATAGATGGAGGATACGGACCAATAGGGAGCTGAGGGACCTGTACAAGAGCCCGGATCTGGTAGCTTTAGTGAAGCAGGGGCGGCTGCGATGGCTGGGGCATTTACAGAGGATGGAGCCAGACAGATTGCCGAGGAGGATACTGGAGGAACACCCAGGAGGACAAAGAAAAAGAGGTAGACCCAGCTTACGTTGGCTGGAGGACAACCTCAGAACGATGGGTGTGAGAAAATGAAGACGGGAGACCGAGGATAGAGAAGATCGCTTCGGAGGCCCAGGTTCTACAAGGACCGTAGCGCCAGGGAAAGTAAAGTAAGTAAGTAAAAAATAAATCATAGTTCAACAAACATCAAGAGTGTACTGATGATATCCAATTCCGCAAATACTTGGGATATTTGATTTTAGCAGGAACTCGACGGATATAGGCTTAGCACAGCGCAGGTCCTTGAGATTGATCGGCTTACCATCAACCGTCATCTTGTCGCTCTCATCGCATTCAACAAGTGCCTTCTCCACATCCAGGTTTCCCAGATGGGTGCCAGGACATGAAACCTCTAATTTCTAAAACACAAAAATGAAAGAAATATAAGTGACGTGGCCATTACAGGACTATCTTTTTGATCACTGTCTCTCCCCCTCCCCTTTCTTCCATGTCGAAGTAATGAGCTGGTGTCAGCGGTGTTTTTTTGTTTCATTGTACGGCGTGATTCTGAAAGTGACTTTCTTATACGTAGTAATGTCAGTGTGAAATGATTTTGCGAAAGGGTAGGGGGAGAGAGAGTGATCTGTAAGCGTGGTTTGTATAAGAAAGTGGCACATCCTACATATTATCTTTTTTACTTCGTTTTTTAAAATGTTTCATAAAAACTACCAATGACAAAGAATATTTTATAATTCCTTGCACACACAATTTAGACATTATTGTGAGATATTTCTTTGTTTGAGGCGCCAGAACTTTTGTCCTATCGATCCTATTTCTAATCTGAGTTCTAACTAGCGATTAGAAGTTTAAAAAAGTACATTTCTGGTAGAAACCATTTTCGATAGAACTAACAGTTTTTGGGCTAAATCAAGGTAACATTCTAAAAAAAAAATATTTATTTCAGTTTTCTCGACAACTATTATTTAAAAATATTTTTGATTAGGTCAGAAACATAACCGTTATCTTGTAAAATGTACTTAAGCCCCGGAGTAAAGTAGTCTCAATTTTCGTCCGGCCGAAATCTAATGAGATCTAAGTTGGCACTACTATTCTCATTCCAAATTTCAAGTTCATTGCTACAATCCTTTTTGCGGTAGAGCGCTGACAACTTTCCAATCACATACACGCACACGCACAGACACACATCATCGCGAAAATGGTCAAAACGTATTCAGGAAACCTTGAAACGTGAAAATCCTTTGAACCTCGAACTCGGATTTTCTCTAGATTACAATAATTCCTTATTCTATAGATATGAAAGGTTTACTTTGATTAATGTTTTTTATCAATTAAAAGACTGCAAATAAAACAAAACCAAGAAATAATCCACACAAGAAGATGCCATAATGAAAGGTTTATATTTTGATGAAATTATTTACCTATATAAATTAAAATATCCTCACAAAGAGGATGTCATTATGAAAGGTTTATTATTAATGTAAATAATAAAAATTAATTGAATTTGATCTTCCCTACAAGGGATATGCCATAATGAAAGGTTTATAATTAATGATCTTTATTGAATAATAAAAATTAAATGAATTTACTAATAATGATTCTAATAATAATAATAAAAAAAATAATCTCAATGAATTTACTTCAAGATATTTTACTGAACATAAATGGTTACTGGTGTTTGCAAAAGAAAAATTAATTAAATAAATCATTGATGAAATTGAGAGAAAAATTTATAAACTACACTTTGAGTGAAGCTCCAATATAAATAACCCTGAAAAAATATTGATTCTACGATAATTATACCAATTTTTGTATAAAATTATGTCTCCCGATTACTAAAAAAAAATGCAAATAATTATTTTACATGTCCCGAATTGGTATTTTCCATAGGTCGTTAATTCGTCGAGCCTGTAAGTTTTGACAACTTGAAATTCGTTGAGAGAGAGATGGGGAATCAAAACAAATTTACAAATAAAACTACTTTAATGAAAAAATTATGAAATTGAAAAATGGCCATATTGGAATAAATATATATAAAAAAAATCCTAACTTTGTGACGTCACACATGAAACTTTTATAATACATAAATGGTACAAAAATTGAGTGCGACTCATTTCCACCTCCTCGAATCCTTCCCCTAGTCATTTCACATAAGAATCTCACTGTTTACTCACTTTTACTTCAGAAAATTAACACAGGTCCATCACAGGTTTTAACTTGTTGAAGGGCGACCATTGACTGCCAATCCCCTCCAAAGACCTCTGGGAACTCTCAATTCGGATGTCTTTTGTCTTCCTGCAATTGTTTTTTCATGAATATTAAAATATTTCGTCGTTTTCTTTCTGTTTTTCTGTTCATTTCGTTTTCTTAAATATTCTTTTAATTTTCTACGTCTTTGTTTTTAAATTCTGACTCCTACTTTTCTTAAAAAAAAGCATACAAACTTTGTGGTATACACTTTCGGATCATTTTTGTACTGATCGGGTAGCCCTGAACCAATCCGAGCTCTATGATTCGATGCTTTTTGGAACAGACTTCTTTTCAAAATTTTCAATTGGCTTTATTATTTGATGTTGGCAGTTTTCCTTTTCTTTTCTTTCTTCAATCTTCTTTTAATAATTAATTGTTTTCTTCTAAAAATTTTCGAAAGATCCTACCGACCAGTTTTTCCGTTATTGACCTTTTCTTCTTTTCTTCATTTACGCTTATTTTTTTCGGTTCTTCTTCATTGCTCCTCCTTTTAACTGTTTTATTTTATTCTTGAATGTGTTTTTTTTTTTTTTAACTTCTCTTAAAATTTGGTTCCTCATTCTTCAGTTTCTTTTTTTGAGTTTAATTTCTGTTTCTAAAAATCGTTGCTACTACGCCATTTTGAGGTTATGGCCTTGTTTTGATTTCATTCCTTTTACTTAATTTGTTCCTAGTTCAATAAAAATTTAGGATAGGCAAAATTTAGGACTCCCACAGTAGAGTCGGGCTTGTGACAGAAGAGCGCTCTGGTAGTAGGCGATATGACCTCGTAGTTAAAACCCGGGCATGAGTCATAATAACTAACTAAACATATTTTGAAAAATATAACTTTCGAAATATAAAGAATGTTTCAAAACAAAGAATGTTTCTGCCTACGAGGTTCTTACACCATCCTGCTGGAACAAGGATCTGCCTACGAGGTTCTTACACAATCTTGCTGGAACAAGGATCTGCCTACGAGGTTCTTACACCCTTCTGCTGGAACAAGGATCTGCCTACGAGGTTCTTATACCCTTCTGCTGGAACAAGGATCTGCCTACGAGGTTCTTACTCCCTCCTGCTGGAACAAGGATCTGCCTATAATACTTCCCGAGAGGTTAGGCCGCTTTGCTTTTGACTAGTTGGCAAGATTTAGGGAAGAATAACTGGTTGGACCCCCCTTACCAACCAGAAAAAGAACTAATAATAACAAATAAAATTATCAGTATAATATAGAAGAAAGTTGAGGAGTTGGGAGAGTTTTCATGAAATTGCTGTGATCTCTGAACTATTATTTTTTGCGGGACCATAAAAATTGTGTCCTTTAATAGAGTTATTCGTTATCGAGAGGTGTCCGTTAGAAGAGGTTTCACTTCATTACTATTATTCTCGTCTCTTATTATTTTAATATTTTATTTATTTATTTATTTACATAGAGAATGTTACATAAGCATCATGACGGCAAAATGTACTACCATTAATGATTTTTGATGGTGAGATGACTGCACTGCAGAGGTGCGTGGCGTTTAGAAGCGCAGCCAGGTTACATCCCGAGCAAGTCACGCTGCCATGTTCGTTTGAGTCGGCGAGGTGGGTTTGTGGGCAGGGTATTTGAAGATAGTGTTTGAATGAGAGGATTGACGTGACTGGCGAGTTTGGCATGGAAGTTTGTGTATCTCTCAGTTACAACTGTGGAAACGAATGGCACTTGTAAGTCGTTATGAAGGGTGTTGTTAGTGACGTAGAAGAGTGCGTTAGTGATGTGCCGTAAGATGATGGACTGCATGGCTTGAATCCGGTTCAAATTGGACTTCGCCGCAGACCCTCAGAGTTCCAAGCCATATGTCCATATCGGCTTGAGAAGGGAATTATAAATGGTGAGTTTGTTAGTCAATGAGAGTGATGATCGTCGTCCAATTAATGATTTGAGTAGTCCGAAACGTCTTTTTATTTCTGTTAGTTTTAGTCTGATGTGATCTTTCCACGTTAGTCGTCTGTCTAAGTGCAGCCCAAGGTAGCGGACAGTCTCTGAGGTTGGGAGAATGTGATTATCTATGTGAACTGAGGGGCAGTTATTGCGGCGGAGTGTGAATGTAGCATGTACTGATTTGTGGTAGTTGAATTTGATCCGCCAACGTTGGGCCCAGGTCGAAAGTAAATCTAAGTGATTTTGAAGATTACTTGAGGCTTGATTTGAGTCAATGTGTGATGTGAGAATGGCGGTGTCGTCTGCGTATGTGGCTAAGAGAGTTTCTGGATGTTGAGGGACGTCGGATGTATAGAGGGAGTAAAGAAGCGGACTCAGTGCACTGCCCTGTGGCACGCCAGCTTTCACCGGGATGAAAAAAGATAGGGCGTTCATCTGGGAAACTTGCGAGAATCTATCATGTAAAAACGATTTTAATATGAGGTAGTATGTGAATGGGAGTTGTGTGCGGAGTTTATAGAGCAAGCCTGAGTGCCAGACTCGATCGAACGCTTGTTCGATGTCGAGAAAAACTCCAGTGCAATATTCCTTTTTTTCTAAACTGGTGGCAATCCGATCTACCACGCGGTGACACTGGTGGATGGTAGAATGTGATTCCCGAAAGCCAAATTGATGATTGGGGATTAAATTTTGAGAATTTACTAATGTTAATAATCTTTTTAGAAATAATTTTTCGAAAGGTTTTGAAAGGACAGAAAGGAGGCTAATGGGGCGGTAAGAGGAGGGCTCATGTGCAGGTTTGGCAGGTTTGAGGATCAATTTAACTGTGGAAACCTTCCAGAGGAGAGGGAAATAGGTCAGTCTAAGTATGGCGTTGTATATGTTGGTCAGATATATTACTCCTTTGTCAGGTAGTTGTCGGAGAAGTTCGGCGGTAATTAAGTCGCGTCCTGGTGATTTTCGTAGTGGTAGCTTAAATATGGTGGTTCGTACTTCAGTCGGGTGGAATGGCTTGGGTGGCAGTGAAAGTGGCAATGGGCGGTCCAGTGTCGTCTCTACGTGGGTCATGTGTTCGTCGTTAAGGATGTCATTGTGAGGAAGAAAGACGTTACTCAGATGTGCTGCAAGAAGATCTGCTTTTTCATTATCTGTTTTTGTCCAAGTGCCGTCGGGTTTGCGGAGTGGTGGGGAAACAAATTTTCGGGAAAGAAGTCGTTTTGTGGCAGTCCATAAAGAGTTGTCTTGAGTCGATAGGTTAGAAATATATGCTTGGTGTCTGTCTATGGTCAGTTGTCGTAGTTCGTCCCTCAGTATTCTTGTTAGTCTGTTGTAAATGGTCTTGTCATGTGGGTGTCTTGTCCGTTGCCATCGATTTCTTGCAGCTCTTTTGTTTTTAATGAGTTGTAATAGATATGGGGGCAATTGTATGTTGTTGTGAGTACGTCGTGGTTTTGGTGATCGGGAGGAGTTTAAGGCAGCTTCGTGTATAGTTGTGGTGAAGTAATGTACGGCGTCGTCCAAGTCACTGTTATCTGTCGGTATAGTCCTTAGGTCGAGTCTGTCGTTTATGAAATGTCTGAAGCTGTCCCAGTCTATAGGTCCGTTTATAAGAGAGGGTCGAGGGGGAATAGGCACAGGTTTACATTGTACTTGGAGAAGGAGAGGGCTGTGATCCGAGGAGAGGTCGTAAAGATTACTGATCTTGGTATGGGTGGGGTTAATGCGTGAGATGAGGAATATGTCCAATATGTCTGGGGACTTGGCGGTGGAGGTGGGCCAGTAAGTGGGCTCTGGGGGGGCCAGTACCTCCAGCTGGGAGCTGTTGAGTAATCTGAGGAGGCTCCTTCCGCGGGTGTTGGACACTCTGCAGCCCCAGTGCTCATGCTTGGCATTCAGATCACCACCTAGTATGAATCTGGAGCCAAGGCTCCTCGTAAAGGCGGTCAGAGCCTCATAGGATACTCTTTTGTTTGGAGGACAATAAACAGCTGCTATGGTCAGGGGATAATGATTTAATGGGAGGGATATGACTGTGGCTTGTAGAGACTCTGTGGGTTGATGAGTTATGATGCTATGTTGTAGGCGTTTGTGTAAGAGAATTGCCGCGCCGCCATGGGCTGTCCCATCCGGATGATCAGTCCTATAGGTGATGTAGTCTGGTAGATGAAAATAAAGGGCAGATGTTAGATGAGTTTCTGTTATCAGTGCAATGTCTACTTGTCTGTCATGTAATAGTATGTTCAGTTCATGTCGGTGCGAGATGAGACCATTCGCGTTCCACAGCAGTATTGAGAGATGTTGGTTTGCTGTGTTGGTGTTGTTCATTTTGAAAGTTTGGGCAGGAGTTCGGTGACGAGTTTTGTAAGAAGTGTGACGAGTGGTGTGATGAGTGAGTCGAACTTATTGAGGAATGTGGTGAGTGTCGCGGTGATGTTGAAGTCTGATGTAGATGGGGGTGGTATGAAGGCGGGGGCAGAGTGCCGCGGCTGCTGGGATGTTACCTGGCTATAGGACCGTCCTTCTTGCTGTGGCTGCTCTGGGATGGGCTGCCGCTGCTGTCCTGACAAGGCTGGATAGCTGGCCGGGGGAGGGGCTCCCGTGGTCCAGGAGGTGTTTCTTTGCTGGGTCTGGTTTCGCCTGTTTTTTATCTCCTGGTAGACGGAGCAGCCTCGGAAGTTGGCCGGGTGTGGCCCTCCAAAGAGAGCACACGTGGCCGGTGTGTCCCTGGTCTTAGTGCAACCTGAAGTAAAGTGCGGTTGGCCACATTTTAGACACAGGTGTATGGTTACAATAATTTTTTGAGTGGTTATATTGTTGACATCTGTGACATTGGGGCATGTCTCGACGAGCCCAGGGCTCTTCTATTATAATTTTTTGATAGTTGAATGTTTTTACCTCAAATATTTTTTTGTTGTGACATTGGGGCATGTCTCGACGAGCCCAGGGCTCTTCTATTATAATTTTTTGATAGTTCAATGTTTTTACCTCAAATATTTTTTTGTTGTCCGGGCTTGGTTTGAGGTCCACAAAGAAGACCGGTAGTGGTGTCTTTGTCTGGCGGTGCTGAGCATTGACGACTCTGCTCACACTGAAACCTTTCTGTTCCAGTTCTATTTGGACATCTTCAGTAGACGTAGAAGGGTGGAGCTGCTTAATTACTACTCGGAACTCTTTTTCTTGGGGCAATTGGTAGCAGTGGAATTCTGCTTTTCTACTTTCTAGATATTTTACAGTTTTCCTGTAGTCGTCTGAAGAATTTGTTATGATGATGGTTTGGAGAGATTTGGTTTGTACCGAGAATTCTGTGGCCAGAAGTTGTGTCAAGTCGTTAGTCAGAATTTTGATATTTTGCAGGTTTTTTGTATATATTTTGGGTGGTCTGGGCTGGGCTCTGGCTGGTTCCGTCTCCTGCGACTGTTCTTCCTCCATGTCATTGTTTTGTGTCTCCTCAGTGGCCAACCTCGCGAACGGGTTTGGTGTTTGGAAGTCTACTACGGGTATATTAGTGATGTTATTGAAATACTTACTAGTCCCGGCTTCTGTCCTGACTGGCTCCTCCCCGTCCGTTCTTTTCATCTTGCCTGGACTGCCTCCACTAGGTCTGTCCGGGTCCCGCACTAACATCACTTCACTGTTTTTCAGTTCAGTTTTGGCCTTTGGAGGCAGACCTTGCCCCTTAAGCTTACACGAAGCCTTTTGCTGCACTTTGTTAACAATTATTTTCCCTATTTTCACTTAATTACACTAATAAACAATAAAACTTTGCAGAGCACAAATTAACCTGTACTTTTTAATATTTATTTTTATTTTTTTAATTTAATTTGCTTTAAAAAAGTGTTAATTTTGTTCTATCTGTGATAGTTTGGTTAATGAGGCCAACATGACAGACAACAAGATGTATCTACATATGAGGCTTGTGTTTTACTTCTTGTTTATGTTTTCTATTCTCTTTTCTGGGTTGTATTCTTTCCTTTTGGACAGTAATTTAGACTTTTAATGTAAATGTGTTGTACGTGTTTCGGTCTCCATGGCAACGGTCTTTGTATGTTACAGAAAGTAATAAGCAATATGATTATCGCTAAACTTTCTCCGTATATATTTATCCAAATTGGTGTTTTAAGAAACAAAACAATGCTTGAAGTCATTTTTCAGCAATACTTCATTCTAGTACACAAGCTAGTAATCTACGTGTCAAGGAAAGGTGGATATGCTTGCGGTTTTTTTTTTATTATGTTGAGTCAACGATTTATTTTTTAAGGGTAAAGAATGAAAAGATGAAGAGGTTAGGTAGGAAGGATAAGAATTTAATAAATTATTTCGTCTAGATATGTTCGTTAGATAAGGGGATATAATATCTATATAATAAAAATGACTGGCTAATTTTGCTAAGCGCAAAACTCGAGAACGGTTGGATCAATTCGGCTAATGTTTTTTTTCAAATATTCGTTGAAGTCCGAAGAAGGTTCTTATGAAGAGTTCTTAGCTGTTAATTCTAGGGATGGCGATCTGAGATAGATTAATCGAAGAATCGCTGTTTGGTGTCATAATGATCGATGTGAACAATGAATCGATCAAGTGAATCGATCTCAGACACTAAAATCATTTACTTACCGTTTCGTTTTATTCAGTTTTTAGTGCATGTTATTTTCTTGGTTGTTTTTAAATCTTCGCTTCTGGCAAGTTCCTCGATTTATCTTTGGTTGTCATCTTTGTCATTTACTTACTGTTTCGTTTTATTCAGTTTTTAGTGCGTGTTATCAGTTTTTATTCCGTGTTATTTTCTTGGTTGTTGTTAAAACTTCGCTTCTCGCAATGTTCTGGCAAGTTCCTCGATTTATCTTTGGTTATTTGGTTGTCATCTTTGTCATTTACTTACGGTTTCGTTTTATTCATTTTTTAGTGCGTGTTATCAGTTTTTAGTGCGTGTTAGGCGAGTTCCTCGATTTATTTCTGTTTGTCATCTTTATCATTTATTACTGTTTCGTTTTATTCAGTCTTTAGTGCGTGTTATCAGTTTTTAGTGTGTGTTATTTTCTTGGTTGTTTTTAAATCTTCGCTTTCTGGCAAACTCCTCGATTTATCTTTGGTTGTTTGGTTGTCATCTTTGTCATTTACTTACTGTTTCGTTTTATGCAGTTTTTACATATCTATATCTATATAATAAAAATGAATGGCTAAATTTTGCACGGGAGGGGGGATTGTAGGGGTAGGCCTTAGTATAAAGATACCGGTAAGTCTCAAAATTTGAAAGGGAGGGGGGGGGGGCTAGGCCTAATATAAAGACAGTGATAGGTCTTTAACGGATGATCGGATTGTCATGGAATTTCACATGTCGAATTCTTGAAAGCCAAATTGAAAAATAAAGTGTGTGACGTCACAAACGGGAGGGGGGTTGTGGGGGGGTGAAATTTGACATGTAGTATTCTTCAGGCCAAATTGAAAAATACGCTACGTGACATCTCAAAATTTTGAACGGGAGGAGGGTTGTGGGGGTAGGCCTACATATAAAGATAGTGATAGGTCTTTAACGGATGATAGGAATGTCATGGAATTTCACATGTCGAATTCTTGAAAGCCAAATTGAAAAATAAAGTGTGTGACGTCACAAACGGGAGGGGGGTTGTGGGGGTAGGCGTAAATATAAAGATATTGATAGGTCATTAACAGATGATCGGATTGTCATGGAATTTCACATGTAGTATTCTTAAAGCCCGAATTGAAAAATAGGATGTGTGACATCTCAAAATTTTGAAAGGGAGGGGGGCCTTAGCATAAAATAGTTGAACCTCATTAACGAATGGTCGGATTGTCATGGAATTTCACATATAGTATTCTTAAAAGACAAAAACAAAAACAGGATATGTGACGTCTCAAAATTGTCAACGGGAGGGGTGTATGGGGGGGGGGGGGGGGGGGGGGCAAGCATATACCTAAATATTAGTTTCAAAAGCAATATTTAAAAATTGGCTGTGACCCTTTTGGACGGGAGGGGCGGGGGTACATTAATGCTGAATGAATCTCACATGGAGTTTTCTTAAAGATGGGATATAGCCCTAATTTTAATACGGTGGGTTTCCTAAGCATGTATTACCGAGGAGGTCCACCATTGCACGGTAAATAATAGCTTTCACCAGCGTTCTTAAGCACAATATACATAGGGCATCCGCTGTTGGAAGGCATATACTAGCTGCGGTGCCCTGCGTTCCTAACTACGTACTATCTGTGTTGCCCAGCGGTCGTAAGAACTTAATACCAGGTTGCACGGAGTTGCAAGGCGCATACTATCTAAGGTGCCCGGCGTTCTTAAGTGGGAACTAGCTGTGGTTCCAAGTGAAAAAAAAAAAAAAATTCATTCCAATAGTTTTTGACAGAACGACCTCTGTCGGGTTAGCTAGTAATAAATAGTACTGATAATTAGAATACATAAGGATTTATTTTTCTTTGAGACTTATAAGACGTTATTAAAACTCAGAGTAGATTATGAGGAAGTTATTTATAAAGTAAGAGCTATCAGAGAATAGATAGTTGAGTATATTTTTTTTGTGAGATGACTTACCCTAGGAAGGGATTCTACGACGATATATGAAGTTATTATAGACGACGACGATATAAGAAGTTATAGATTTTTTTTTTTTTGAACTTTAGAAGATTTTTTTTTTTAAGTTATAGGAGGAGGTTAGGGAACGGGCGGAGGCCTAGTAACGTCGAAATAATAGGATAAGAAATATTTATACTTTGTAAGGGGATTTCGTATTTTGAGAAGTTATTGAAGAATATTTGATTTTACTTGAACCGAATTATATAGGAAGAAATATTTAGAAAAAGAGATCGTGGAATGATGAACTGAATTTAGAAAGGCAACCTATTTTTAGTCTATTGAGATTATATGTAGAGAAATGGACAGTGAGAAAAGAGATTATAAGGTGGAACGGCAATATAATTAATAAATATAATTTTTTGTTTTGATATATATATAAATATTAGAAATGGTAAATTTCTTTCTAGAATTAGAAAAGTGTTCAATATTTTTTTAATATGAAATTTAAAAACATTTTTTTTTTGTTTGTCCAAGAATTCGAAAAACTGTCTAGAATTTAAGAAATTTGTAATTAGATTATAAGAATTTTTTTTTGGTTATAAAATGTTAGTTATAAGGAATCGAGTCGAGTGAAATGACCAGTGCAAAACAATTTTTTTTACGGTTGTTTGTGTGAGTCAAAGACGCTCTAGTATACCAAGTCACAACACCTAATAGAAGGAAGAAAGGAAAAAAGGGAACATCCAAAAAAATAATAATTTGTGTTATATGAATGGCTCAAGAAACATCGGACACACAAAAAGAAGTGGCAGATGCGACGCAGAAGGCCAGAATCCAGTCGAGGTTTGGATTTCAAACAGTTCACGTCAGCACTGCATTTGTTATTTTCTTTTTAAAGTTACAAAATTATGTGAGAGTTGTTAGACAGGCAATTTTAATGTGAAGTGACAGTGGAAAGGGCCAATTTAGTGGAAGATGGTCTCTTTATTTATATTTTTATTATATGAAGGATGTTCATTAGTAAGAAATTTTGAGCATGACGTCATGTGGAAAAGATTTTTATATATATTATTTCAAAATGACCGCTAAGATAATTCCAAATAAATTCAATATATAATTGTCTAAATTTGTAACATGTTTTAATTTTTTTTATTTTTCTCTCTCAGTAGATTTCAAATTACGAAACTTATAGATTTCTACGAACCAACGCCTTTAGGAATGTACCAATTGGAGATATATAAGATAATTTATTCTATATAAGTAGTTTAAAAAACAGGGTTATTTATGAATTTTCACTCCAAATATTTTTGATAAATTTTCATTTTAATAATCAAGGATTTTTTGTTTCCGTAAACTCTTTAGCAAGTTTTGTTTAAATCTCTTCAAGTATCTCTTTTTTTTATTAACTTCAAGTAATTTCATTTTTTTCCGTTTATTTTAATAATTTAATTCTCATTATTCGATAACAACATTTTTTTTTATTTATTACAATTGTATTTAATTTATATATATATATATAGTATATTAATCATTAATAATAATAGTTTTTCTAACATTCGGCATAACCCTTGTGTGGAAGAATAAATGCAATTCATTTAATTATACAGTCTTATTAATAAACATCACGCATCAAATATTTTTGTAACACGTGATACGTTTTATTCTAATTATCTCGTTTTAATTACCTTGCTTTATTCTAATTATCTTCTATCTATCTGGAAGGTAAAATAAACATAAGCACGCCTTTCTTCGGATGAAACGTTAAGCGATGGTCCCGAGCCTGTACGGTGTCAGGTACTCGTAAAAGACCCCTACCCAAGGTGTAAAGAAATTTAGAACTCACACTCGAGTCGGGCTCATGTCCACCAGAGTGACGAAAGAGCGCTCTGGTAGTAAGCGAAATGACTTCGTGGTTAAAGCCCGGGCATGAGTCACAATAACTAGCTAACTCATTTTTAGTAGTTTTATAATTAAAAATTATTTTTAATGATTAATAAAAGATATGTGATGTGACCTAAAACTTTATGAAATGAATTTGAGAGGGGGAGGAAGAGAGAGACTGATCTTTAAAAACGTGGTAGATATAAGAAAGTCCTGTAATTGCCACTTCACAATTCGGAACCTAGGGGACGTTACAAAACATATTTTGAGAGGGGGAGGGAGAGAGAGAGTGATCTTTAAAAACGTGTTAGATATAAGAAAGTTCTGTAATTGCCACTTCACAATTCGGAACCTAGGGACCGTTAGATAACATATTTTGACAGGGGGAGGAAGAGAGAGAGTGATCTTTAAAAGCGTGTTAGATATAAGAAAGTTCTGTAATAGCCACTTCACAATTCGGAACCTAGGGGACGTTAGATAACATATTTTGAGAGGGGGAGGAAGAGAGAGAGTGATCTTTAAAAACGTGGTTGATATAAGAATGTCCTGTAATTGCCACTTCACAATTCGGAACCTAGGGGACGTTAGATAACATATTTTGAGAGGGGGAGGAAGAGAGAGACTGATCTTTAAAAACGTGGTAGATATAAGAAAGTCCTGAAATTGCCACTTCACAATTCGGAACCTAGGGGACGTTAGATAACATATTTTGAGAGGGGGAGGAAGAGAGAGAGTGATCTTTAAAAGCGTGTTAGATATAGGAAAGGTATGTAATTGCCACTTCACAATTCGGAACCTAGGGGACGTTAGATAACATATTTTGAGAGGGGGAGGAAGAGAGAGAGTGATCTTTAAAAACGTGGTAGATATAAGAAAGTCCTGTAATTGCCACTTCACAATTCGGAACCAAGGGGACGTTACATAACATATTTTGAGAGGGGGAGGAAGAGAGAGAGTGATCTTTAAAAGCGTGTTAGATATAAGAAAGTCCTGTAATTGCCACTTCACAATTCAGAACCTAGGGGACGTTAGATAACATATTTTGAGAGGGGGAGGAAGAGAGAGAGTGATCTTTAAAAGCGTGTTAGATATAAGAAAGTTCTGTAATTGCACTTCACAATTCGGAACCCAGGGACCGTTAGATAACATATTTTGAGAGGGGGAGGAAGAGGGAGAGTGATCTTTAAAAACGTGGTAGATATAAGAAATTCCTGTAATTGCCACTTCACAATTCGGAACCTAGGGGACGTTACATAACATATTTTTGGAGGGGGAGGAAGAGAGAGAGTGATCCTTAAAAACGTGGTAGATATAAGAATGTCCTGTAATTGTCTCTTCACAATTCGGAACCTAGGGGACGTTAGATAACATATTTTGAGAGGCGGAGGAAGAGAGAGAGTGATCTTTAAAAGCGTGTTAGATATAAGAAAGTTCTGTAATTGCCACTTCACAATTCGGAACCTAGGGGACGTTACATAACACATTTTGAGAGGGGGAGGAAGAGAGAGAGTGGTCTTTAAAAACGTGGTAGATATAAGAAAGTCCTGTAATTGCCACTTCACAATTCGGAACCTAGGGAACTTTAGATAACATATTTTGAGAGGGAGAGAAAGAGAGAGAGTGATCTTTAAAAACGTGGTTGATATAAGAATGTCCTGTAATTGCCATTTCACAATTCGGAACCTAGGGGACGTTACATAACACATTTTGAGAGGGGGAGGAAGAGAGAGAGTGGTCTTTAAAAACGTGGTAGATATAAGAAAGTCCTGTAATTGCCACTTCACAATTCGGAACCTAGGGAACGTTACATAACATATTTTTAGAGGGGGAGGAAGAGAGAGAGTGATCCTTAAAAACTTGGTAGATATAAGAATGTCCTGTAATTGCCACTTCACAATTCGGAACCTAGGGGACGTTAGATAACATATTTTGAGAGGGGGAGGAAGAGAGAGAATGATCTTTAAATACGTGGTAGATATAAGAAAGTCCTGTAATTGCCACTTCACAATTCGGAACCTAGGGGACGTTAGATAACATATTTTGAGAGGGGGAGGAAGAGAGAGAGTGATCTTTAAAAACGTGGTAGATATAAGAACGTCCTGTAATTGCCACTTCACAATTGGGAACCTAGTGGACGTTAGATAACATATTTTGAGAGGGGGAGGAAGAGAGAGAGTGATCTTTAAAAGCGTGTTAGATATAAGAAAGTTCTGTAATTGCCACTTCACAATTCGGAACCTAGGGGACTTTACATAACATATTTTTAGAGGGGTAGGAAGAGAGAGAGTGATCCTTAAAAACGTGGTAGATATAAGAATGTCCTGTAATTGCCACTTCACAATTCGGAACCTAGGGAACGTTAGATATCATACTTTGAGAGGGGGAGGAAGAGAGAGAGTGATCTTTAAAAGCGTGTTAGATATAAGAAGGTTCTGTAATTGCCACTTCACAATTCGGAACCTAGGGGACGTTACAAAACATATTTTGAGAGGGGGAGGGAGAGAGAGAGTGATCTTTAAAAACGTGGTTGATATAAGAATGTCCTGTAATTGCCATTTCACAATTCGGAACCTAGGGGACGTTACATAACACATTTTGAGAGGGGGAGGAAGAGAGAGAGTGGTCTTTAAAAACGTGGTAGATATAAGAAAGTCCTGTAATTGCCACTTCACAATTCGGAACCTAGGGGACTTTAGATAACATATTTTGAGAGGGAGAGGAAGAGAGAGAGTGATCTTTAAAAACTTGGTTGATATAAGAATGTCCGTTAATTGCCATTTCACAATTCGGAACCTAGGGGACGTTACATAACACATTTTGAGAGGGGGAGGAAGAGAGAGAGTGATCTTTAAAAGCGTGTTAGATATAAGGAAGTTCTGTAATTGCCACTTCACAATTCGGAATCTAGGGGACGTTAGATAAAATATTTTGAGAGGGGGAGGAAGAGAGAGAGTGATCTTTAAAAACGTGGTAGATATAAGAAAGTCCTGTAATAGCCACTTCACAATTCGGAACCTAGGGGACGTTACATAACATATTTTGAGAGGGAGAGGAAGAGAGAGAGTGATCTTTAAAAGCGTGTTAGATATAAGAAAGTCCTGTAATTGCCACTTCACAATTCGGAACCTAGGGGACGTTAGCTAACATATTTTGAGAGGGGGAGGAAGAGAGAGAGTGATCTTTAAAAGCGTGTTAGATATAAGAAAGTTCTGTAATTGCCACTTCACAATTAGGAACCTAGGGACCGTTAGATAACATATTTTGAGAGGGGGAGGAAGAGGGAGAGTGATCTTTAAAAACGTGGTAGATATAAGAAAGTCCTGTAATTGCCACTTCACAATTCGGAACCTAGGGGACGTTACATAACATATTTTTAGAGGGGGAGGAAGAGAGAGAGTGATCCTTAAAAACGTGGTAGATATAAGAATGTCCTGTAATTGCCACTTCACAATTCGGAACCTAGGGACCGTTAGATAACATATTTTGAGAGGGGGAGGAAGAGGGAGAGTGATCTTTAAAAACGTGGTAGATATAAGAAAGTCCTGTAATTGCCACTTCACAATTCGGAACCTAGGGGACGTTACATAACATATTTTTAGAGGGGTAGGAAGAGAGAGAGTGATCCTTAAAAACGTGGTAGATATAAGAATGTCCTGTAATTGCCACTTCACAATTCGGAACCTAGGGGACGTTAGATAACATATTTTGAGAGGGGGAGGAAGAGAGAGAGTGATCTTTAAAAGCGTGTTAGATATAAGAAAGTTCTGTAATTGCCACTTCACAATTCGGAACCTAGGGGGCGTTAGATAACATATTTTGAGAGGGGGAGGAAGAGAGAGAGTGATCTTTAAAAACGTGGTAGATATAAGAACGTCCTGTAATTGCCACTTCACAATTGGGAACCTAGTGGACGTTAGATAACATATTTTGAGAGGGGGAGGAAGAGAGAGAGTGATCTTTAAAAGCGTGTTAGATATAAGAAAGTTCTGTAATTGCCACTTCACAATTCGGAACCTAGGGGACGTTACATAACATATTTTTAGAGGGGTAGGAAGAGAGAGAGT
Organism: Aradus depressus; assembly: GCA_963662175.1. Taxonomy (NCBI): domain Eukaryota; kingdom Metazoa; phylum Arthropoda; class Insecta; order Hemiptera; family Aradidae; genus Aradus; species Aradus depressus. Next base: position 50,583,439 of record OY759216.1, on the reverse strand, counting down.
GATCCTTAAAAACGTGGTAGATATAAGAATGTCCTGTAATTGCCACTTCACAATTCGGAACCTAGGGGACGTTAGATAACATATTTTGAGAGGGGGAGGAAGAGAGAGAGTAATCTTTAAAAGCGTGTTAGATATAAGAAAGTTCTGTAATTGCCACTTCATAATTCGGAACCTAGGGGACGTTAGATAACATATTTTGAGAGGGAGAGGAAGAGAGAGAGTGATCTTTAAAAACGTGGTAGATATAAGAAAGTCCTGTAATTGACACTTCACAATTCGGAACCTAGGGGACGTTACATAACATATTTTTAGAGGGGGAGGAATAGAGAGAGTGATCTTTAAAAACGTGGTAGATATAAGAAAGTCCTGTAATTGCCACTTCACAATTCGGAACCTAGGGGACGTTACATAACATATTTTTAGAGGGGTAGGAAGAGAGAGAGTGATCCTTAAAAACGTGGTAGATATAAGAATGTCCTGTAATTGCCACTTCACAATTCGGAACCTAGGGGACGTTACATAACATATTTTGAGAGGGGGAGGAAGAGAGAGAGTGATCTTTAAAAGCGTGTTAGATATAAGAAAGTTCTGTAATTGCCACTTCACAATTCGGAACCTAGGGGGCGTTAGATAACATATTTTGAGAGGGGGAGGAAGAGAGAGAGTGATCTTTAAAAACGTGGTAGATATAAGAACGTCCTGTGATTGCCACTTCACAATTCGGAACCTAGGGGACGTTACATAACATATTTTGAGAGGGGGAGGAAGAGAGAGAGAGATCTTTAAAAACGTGGTATATATAAGAAAGTCCTGTAATTGCCACATCACAATTCGGAACATAGGGGACGTTACATAACATATTTTGAGAGGGGGAGGAAGAGAGACAGAGATCTTTTAAAGCGTGGTATATATAAGAAAGTCCTGTAATTGCCACTTCACAATTCGGAACCTAGGGGACGTTAGATAACATATTTTGAGAGGGGGAGGAAGAGAGAGAGTGATCTTTAAAAGCGTGTTAGATATAAGAAAGTTCTGTAATTGCCACTTCACAATTAGGAACCTAGGGACCGTTAGATAACATATTTTGAGAGGGGGAGGAAGAGGGAGAGTGATCTTTAAAAACGTGGTAGATATAAGAAAGTCCTGTAATTGCCACTTCACAATTCGGAACCTAGGGGACGTTACATAACATATTTTTAGAGGGGGAGGAAGAGAGAGAGTGATCCTTAAAAACGTGGTAGATATAAGAATGTCCTGTAATTGCCACTTCACAATTCGGAACCTAGGGACCGTTAGATAACATATTTTGAGAGGGGGAGGAAGAGGGAGAGTGATCTTTAAAAACGTGGTAGATATAAGAAAGTCCTGTAATTGCCACTTCACAATTCGGAACCTAGGGGACGTTACATAACATATTTTTAGAGGGGAAGGAAGAGAGAGAGTGATCCTTAAAAACGTGGTAGATATAAGAATGTCCTGTAATTGCCACTTCACAATTCGGAACCTAGGGGACGTTACATAACATATTTTGAGAGGGGGAGGAAGAGAGAGAGTGATCTTTAAAAGCGTGTTAGATATAAGAAAGTTCTGTAATTGCCACTTCACAATTCGGAACCTAGGGGGCGTTAGATAACATATTTTGAGAGGGGGAGGAAGAGAGAGAGTGATCTTTAAAAACGTGGTAGATATAAGAACGTCCTGTAATTGCCACTTCACAATTGGGAACCTAGTGGACGTTAGATAACATATTTTGAGAGGGGGAGGAAGAGAGAGAGTGATCTTTAAAAGCGTGTTAGATATAAGAAAGTTCTGTAATTGCCACTTCACAATTCGGAACCTAGGGGACGTTACATAACATATTTTTAGAGGGGTAGGAAGAGAGAGAGTGATCCTTAAAAACGTGGTAGATATAAGAAAGTTCTGTAATTGCCACTTCACAATTAGGAACCTAGGGACCGTTAGATAACATATTTTGAGAGGGGGAGGAAGAGGGAGAGTGATCTTTAAAAACTTGGTAGATATAAGAAAGTCCTGTAATTGCCACTTCACAATTCGGAACCTAGGGGACGTTACATAACATATTTTTAGAGGGGGAGGAAGAGAGAGAGTGATCCTTAAAAACGTGGTAGATATAAGAATGTCCTGTAATTGCCACTTCACAATTCGGAACCTAGGGACCGTTAGATAACATATTTTGAGAGGGGGAGGAAGAGGGAGAGTGATCTTTAAAAACGTGGTAGATATAAGAAAGTCCTGTAATTGCCACTTCACAATTCGGAACCTTGGGGACGTTACATAACATATTTTTAGAGGGGTAGGAAGAGAGAGAGTGATCCTTAAAAACGTGGTAGATATAAGAATGTCCTGTAATTGCCACTTCACAATTCGGAACCTAGGGGACGTTAGATAACATATTTTGAGAGGGGGAGGAAGAGAGAGAGTGATCTTTAAAAACGTGGTAGATATAAGAACGTCCTGTAATTGCCACTTCACAATTGGGAACCTAGTGGACGTTAGATAACATATTTTGAGAGGGGGAGGAAGAGAGAGAGTGATCTTTAAAAGCGTGGTAGATATAAGAAAGTCCTGAAATTGCCACTTCACAATTCGGAACCTAGGGGACGTTAGATAACATATTTTGAGAGGGGGAGGAAGAGAGAGAGTGATCTTTAAAAGCGTGTTAGATATAAGAAAGGTATGTAATTGCCACTTCACAATTCGGAACCTAGGGGACGTTAGATAACATATTTTGAGAGGGGGAGGAAGAGAGAGAGTGATCTTTAAAAACGTGGTAGATATAAGAAAGTCCTGTAATTGCCACTTCACAATTCGGAACCAAGGGGACGTTACATAACATATTTTGAGAGGGGGAGGAAGAGAGAGAGTGATCTTTAAAAGCGTGTTAGATATAAGAAAGTCCTGTAATTGCCACTTCACAATTCGGAACCTAGGGACCGTTAGATAACATATTTTGAGAGGGGGAGGAAGAGAGAGAGTGATCTTTAAAAACGTGGTTGATATAAGAATGTCCTGTAATTGCCACTTCACAATTCGGAACCTAGGGGACGTTAGATAACATATTTTGAGAGGGGGAGGAAGAGAGAGACTGATCTTTAAAAACGTGGTAGATATAAGAAAGTCCTGAAATTGCCACTTCACAATTCGGAACCTAGGGGACGTTAGATAACATATTTTGAGAGGGGGAGGAAGAGAGAGAGTGATCTTTAAAAGCGTGTTAGATATAAGAAAGGTATGTAATTGCCACTTCACAATTCGGAACCTAGGGGACGTTAGATAACATATTTTGAGAGGGGGAGGAAGAGAGAGAGTGATCTTTAAAAACGTGGTAGATATAAGAAAGTCCTGTAATTGCCACTTCACAATTCGGAACCAAGGGGACGTTACATAACATATTTTGAGAGGGGGAGGAAGAGAGAGAGTGATCTTTAAAAGCGTGTTAGATATAAGAAAGTCCTGTAATTGCCACTTCACAATTCGGAACCTAGGGGACGTTAGATAACATATTTTGAGAGGGGGAGGAAGAGAGAGAGTGATCTTTAAAAGCGTGTTAGATATAAGAAAGTTCTGTAATTGCACTTCACAATTCGGAACCCAGGGACCGTTAGATAACATATTTTGAGAGGGGGAGGAAGAGGGAGAGTGATCTTTAAAAACGTGGTAGATATAAGAAATTCCTGTAATTGCCACTTCACAATTCGGAACCTAGGGGACGTTACATAACATATTTTTGGAGGGGGAGGAAGAGAGAGAGTGATCCTTAAAAACGTGGTAGATATAAGAATGTCCTGTAATTGTCTCTTCACAATTCGGAACCTAGGGGACGTTAGATAACATATTTTGAGAGGCGGAGGAAGAGAGAGAGTGATCTTTAAAAGCGTGTTAGATATAAGAAAGTTCTGTAATTGCCACTTCACAATTCGGAACCTAGGGGACGTTACATAACACATTTTGAGAGGGGGAGGAAGAGAGAGAGTGGTCTTTAAAAACGTGGTAGATATAAGAAAGTCCTGTAATTGCCACTTCACAATTCGGAACCTAGGGAACTTTAGATAACATATTTTGAGAGGGAGAGAAAGAGAGAGAGTGATCTTTAAAAACGTGGTTGATATAAGAATGTCCTGTAATTGCCATTTCACAATTCGGAACCTAGGGGACGTTACATAACACATTTTGAGAGGGGGAGGAAGAGAGAGAGTGGTCTTTAAAAACGTGGTAGATATAAGAAAGTCCTGTAATTGCCACTTCACAATTCGGAACCTAGGGAACGTTACATAACATATTTTTAGAGGGGGAGGAAGAGAGAGAGTGATCCTTAAAAACTTGGTAGATATAAGAATGTCCTGTAATTGCCACTTCACAATTCGGAACCTAGGGGACGTTAGATAACATATTTTGAGAGGGGGAGGAAGAGAGAGAATGATCTTTAAATACGTGGTAGATATAAGAAAGTCCTGTAATTGCCACTTCACAATTCGGAACCTAGGGGACGTTAGATAACATATTTTGAGAGGGGGAGGAAGAGAGAGAGTGATCTTTAAAAACGTGGTAGATATAAGAACGTCCTGTAATTGCCACTTCACAATTGGGAACCTAGTGGACGTTAGATAACATATTTTGAGAGGGGGAGGAAGAGAGAGAGTGATCTTTAAAAGCGTGTTAGATATAAGAAAGTTCTGTAATTGCCACTTCACAATTCGGAACCTAGGGGACTTTACATAACATATTTTTAGAGGGGTAGGAAGAGAGAGAGTGATCCTTAAAAACGTGGTAGATATAAGAATGTCCTGTAATTGCCACTTCACAATTCGGAACCTAGGGAACGTTAGATATCATACTTTGAGAGGGGGAGGAAGAGAGAGAGTGATCTTTAAAAGCGTGTTAGATATAAGAAGGTTCTGTAATTGCCACTTCACAATTCGGAACCTAGGGGACGTTACAAAACATATTTTGAGAGGGGGAGGGAGAGAGAGAGTGATCTTTAAAAACGTGGTTGATATAAGAATGTCCTGTAATTGCCATTTCACAATTCGGAACCTAGGGGACGTTACATAACACATTTTGAGAGGGGGAGGAAGAGAGAGAGTGGTCTTTAAAAACGTGGTAGATATAAGAAAGTCCTGTAATTGCCACTTCACAATTCGGAACCTAGGGGACTTTAGATAACATATTTTGAGAGGGAGAGGAAGAGAGAGAGTGATCTTTAAAAACTTGGTTGATATAAGAATGTCCGTTAATTGCCATTTCACAATTCGGAACCTAGGGGACGTTACATAACACATTTTGAGAGGGGGAGGAAGAGAGAGAGTGATCTTTAAAAGCGTGTTAGATATAAGGAAGTTCTGTAATTGCCACTTCACAATTCGGAATCTAGGGGACGTTAGATAAAATATTTTGAGAGGGGGAGGAAGAGAGAGAGTGATCTTTAAAAACGTGGTAGATATAAGAAAGTCCTGTAATAGCCACTTCACAATTCGGAACCTAGGGGACGTTACATAACATATTTTGAGAGGGAGAGGAAGAGAGAGAGTGATCTTTAAAAGCGTGTTAGATATAAGAAAGTCCTGTAATTGCCACTTCACAATTCGGAACCTAGGGGACGTTAGCTAACATATTTTGAGAGGGGGAGGAAGAGAGAGAGTGATCTTTAAAAGCGTGTTAGATATAAGAAAGTTCTGTAATTGCCACTTCACAATTAGGAACCTAGGGACCGTTAGATAACATATTTTGAGAGGGGGAGGAAGAGGGAGAGTGATCTTTAAAAACGTGGTAGATATAAGAAAGTCCTGTAATTGCCACTTCACAATTCGGAACCTAGGGGACGTTACATAACATATTTTTAGAGGGGGAGGAAGAGAGAGAGTGATCCTTAAAAACGTGGTAGATATAAGAATGTCCTGTAATTGCCACTTCACAATTCGGAACCTAGGGACCGTTAGATAACATATTTTGAGAGGGGGAGGAAGAGGGAGAGTGATCTTTAAAAACGTGGTAGATATAAGAAAGTCCTGTAATTGCCACTTCACAATTCGGAACCTAGGGGACGTTACATAACATATTTTTAGAGGGGTAGGAAGAGAGAGAGTGATCCTTAAAAACGTGGTAGATATAAGAATGTCCTGTAATTGCCACTTCACAATTCGGAACCTAGGGGACGTTAGATAACATATTTTGAGAGGGGGAGGAAGAGAGAGAGTGATCTTTAAAAGCGTGTTAGATATAAGAAAGTTCTGTAATTGCCACTTCACAATTCGGAACCTAGGGGGCGTTAGATAACATATTTTGAGAGGGGGAGGAAGAGAGAGAGTGATCTTTAAAAACGTGGTAGATATAAGAACGTCCTGTAATTGCCACTTCACAATTGGGAACCTAGTGGACGTTAGATAACATATTTTGAGAGGGGGAGGAAGAGAGAGAGTGATCTTTAAAAGCGTGTTAGATATAAGAAAGTTCTGTAATTGCCACTTCACAATTCGGAACCTAGGGGACGTTACATAACATATTTTTAGAGGGGTAGGAAGAGAGAGAGTGATCCTTAAAAACGTGGTAGATATAAGAATGTCCTGTAATTGCCACTTCACAATTCGGAACCTAGGGGACGTTAGATAACATATTTTGAGAGGGGGAGGAAGAGAGAGAGTAATCTTTAAAAGCGTGTTAGATATAAGAAAGTTCTGTAATTGCCACTTCATAATTCGGAACCTAGGGGACGTTAGATAACATATTTTGAGAGGGAGAGGAAGAGAGAGAGTGATCTTTAAAAACGTGGTAGATATAAGAAAGTCCTGTAATTGACACTTCACAATTCGGAACCTAGGGGACGTTACATAACATATTTTTAGAGGGGGAGGAATAGAGAGAGTGATCTTTAAAAACGTGGTAGATATAAGAAAGTCCTGTAATTGCCACTTCACAATTCGGAACCTAGGGGACGTTACATAACATATTTTTAGAGGGGTAGGAAGAGAGAGAGTGATCCTTAAAAACGTGGTAGATATAAGAATGTCCTGTAATTGCCACTTCACAATTCGGAACCTAGGGGACGTTACATAACATATTTTGAGAGGGGGAGGAAGAGAGAGAGTGATCTTTAAAAGCGTGTTAGATATAAGAAAGTTCTGTAATTGCCACTTCACAATTCGGAACCTAGGGGGCGTTAGATAACATATTTTGAGAGGGGGAGGAAGAGAGAGAGTGATCTTTAAAAACGTGGTAGATATAAGAACGTCCTGTGATTGCCACTTCACAATTCGGAACCTAGGGGACGTTACATAACATATTTTGAGAGGGGGAGGAAGAGAGAGAGAGATCTTTAAAAACGTGGTATATATAAGAAAGTCCTGTAATTGCCACATCACAATTCGGAACATAGGGGACGTTACATAACATATTTTGAGAGGGGGAGGAAGAGAGACAGAGATCTTTTAAAGCGTGGTATATATAAGAAAGTCCTGTAATTGCCACTTCACAATTCGGAACCTAGGGGACGTTAGATAACATATTTTGAGAGGGGGAGGAAGAGAGAGAGTGATCTTTAAAAGCGTGTTAGATATAAGAAAGTTCTGTAATTGCCACTTCACAATTAGGAACCTAGGGACCGTTAGATAACATATTTTGAGAGGGGGAGGAAGAGGGAGAGTGATCTTTAAAAACGTGGTAGATATAAGAAAGTCCTGTAATTGCCACTTCACAATTCGGAACCTAGGGGACGTTACATAACATATTTTTAGAGGGGGAGGAAGAGAGAGAGTGATCCTTAAAAACGTGGTAGATATAAGAATGTCCTGTAATTGCCACTTCACAATTCGGAACCTAGGGACCGTTAGATAACATATTTTGAGAGGGGGAGGAAGAGGGAGAGTGATCTTTAAAAACGTGGTAGATATAAGAAAGTCCTGTAATTGCCACTTCACAATTCGGAACCTAGGGGACGTTACATAACATATTTTTAGAGGGGAAGGAAGAGAGAGAGTGATCCTTAAAAACGTGGTAGATATAAGAATGTCCTGTAATTGCCACTTCACAATTCGGAACCTAGGGGACGTTACATAACATATTTTGAGAGGGGGAGGAAGAGAGAGAGTGATCTTTAAAAGCGTGTTAGATATAAGAAAGTTCTGTAATTGCCACTTCACAATTCGGAACCTAGGGGGCGTTAGATAACATATTTTGAGAGGGGGAGGAAGAGAGAGAGTGATCTTTAAAAACGTGGTAGATATAAGAACGTCCTGTAATTGCCACTTCACAATTGGGAACCTAGTGGACGTTAGATAACATATTTTGAGAGGGGGAGGAAGAGAGAGAGTGATCTTTAAAAGCGTGTTAGATATAAGAAAGTTCTGTAATTGCCACTTCACAATTCGGAACCTAGGGGACGTTACATAACATATTTTTAGAGGGGTAGGAAGAGAGAGAGTGATCCTTAAAAACGTGGTAGATATAAGAAAGTTCTGTAATTGCCACTTCACAATTAGGAACCTAGGGACCGTTAGATAACATATTTTGAGAGGGGGAGGAAGAGGGAGAGTGATCTTTAAAAACTTGGTAGATATAAGAAAGTCCTGTAATTGCCACTTCACAATTCGGAACCTAGGGGACGTTACATAACATATTTTTAGAGGGGGAGGAAGAGAGAGAGTGATCCTTAAAAACGTGGTAGATATAAGAATGTCCTGTAATTGCCACTTCACAATTCGGAACCTAGGGACCGTTAGATAACATATTTTGAGAGGGGGAGGAAGAGGGAGAGTGATCTTTAAAAACGTGGTAGATATAAGAAAGTCCTGTAATTGCCACTTCACAATTCGGAACCTTGGGGACGTTACATAACATATTTTTAGAGGGGTAGGAAGAGAGAGAGTGATCCTTAAAAACGTGGTAGATATAAGAATGTCCTGTAATTGCCACTTCACAATTCGGAACCTAGGGGACGTTAGATAACATATTTTGAGAGGGGGAGGAAGAGAGAGAGTGATCTTTAAAAACGTGGTAGATATAAGAACGTCCTGTAATTGCCACTTCACAATTGGGAACCTAGTGGACGTTAGATAACATATTTTGAGAGGGGGAGGAAGAGAGAGAGTGATCTTTAAAAGCGTGTTAGATATAAGAAAGTTCTGTAATTGCCACTTCACAATTCGGAACCTAGGGGACTTTACATAACATATTTTTAGAGGGGTAGGAAGAGAGAGAGTGATCCTTAAAAACGTGGTAGATATAAGAATGTCCTGTAATTGCCACTTCACAATTCGGAACCTAGGGAACGTTAGATATCATACTTTGAGAGGGGGAGGAAGAGAGAGAGTGATCTTTAAAAGCGTGTTAGATATAAGAAGGTTCTGTAATTGCCACTTCACAATTCGGAACCTAGGGGACGTTACAAAACATATTTTGAGAGGGGGAGGGAGAGAGAGAGTGATCTTTAAAAACGTGGTAGATATAAGAAAGTCCTGTAATTGCCACTTCACAATTGGGAACCTAGTGGACGTTAGATAACATATTTTGAGAGGGGGAGGAAGAGAGAGAGTGATCTTTAAAAGCGTGTTAGATATAAGAAAGTTCTGTAATTGCCACTTCACAATTCGGAACCTAGGGGACGTTACATAACATATTTTTAGAGGGGTAGGAAGAGAGAGAGTGATCCTTAAAAACGTGGTAGATATAAGAAGGTTCTGTAATTGCCACTTCACAATTCGGAACCTAGGGGACGTTACAAAACATATTTTGAGAGGGGGAGGGAGAGAGAGAGTGATCTTTAAAAACGTGGTAGATATAAGAAAGTCCTGTATTTTCCACTCCACAATTCGGAACCTAGGGGACGTTAGATAACATATTTTGAGAGGGGGAGGAAGAGAGAGAGTGATCTTTAAAAACGTGGTAGATATAAGAAAGTTCTGTAATTGCCACTTTACAATTCGGAACCTAGGGGACGTTACATAACATGTTTTGAGAGGGGGAGGAAGAGAGAGAGTGATCTTCAAAAACGTGGTAAATATAAGGAAGTCCTGTAATTGCCACTTCACAATTCGGAACCTAGGGGACGTTACATAACATATTTTGAGAGGGGGAGGAAGAGAGAGAGTGATCTTTAAAAACGTGGTAGATATAAGGAAGTCCTGTAATTGCCACTTCACAATTCGGAACCTGGGGGACGTTACATAACATATTTTGAGAGGGGGAGGAAGAGAGAGAGAGATATTTTAAAGCGTGGTATATATAAGAAAGTCCTGTAATTGCCACTTCACAATTCGGAACCTAGGGGACGTTACATAACATATTTTGAGAGGGGGAGGAAGAGAGAGAGAGATCTTTAAAAACGTGGTATATATAAGAAAGTCCTGTAATTGCCACATCACAATTCGGAACATAGGGGACGTTACATAACATATTTTGAGAGGGGGAGGAAGAGAGAGAGAGATCTTTTAAAGCGTGGTATATATAAGAAAGTCCTGTAATTGCCACATCACAATTCGGAACATAGGGGACGTTACATAACATATTTTGAGAGGGGGAGGAAGAGAGAGAGAGATCTTTTAAAGCGTGGTATATATAAGAAAGTCCTGTAATTGCCACTTCACAATTCGGAACCTAGGGGACGTTACATAACATATTTTGAGAGGGGGAGGAAGAGAGAGAGAGATCTTTTAAAGCGTGGTATATATAAGAAAGTCCTGTAATTGCCACTTCACAATTCGGAACCTAGGGGACGTTACATAACATATTTTGAGAGGGGGAGGAAGAGAGAGAGTGATCTTTAAAAACGTGGTATATATATGAAAGTCCTGTAATTGCCACATCACAATTCGGAACATAGGGGTCGTTTCATAACATGTTTTTTGCACGCAGATTAAACGCTTACTCGAACGCTTAATATAATATTTTTGCCTGCTGGTTGCAAAACAAGATCTTCTTCCCAATTACGTTTCATTGTGAACACAGGCAGGTTGGTTTCAGAAACATCTCGATCCAAATTGATGGTACATTCGCCTAAAACAGACAAGAGAATCAGAACGGTGAACAAGAGCGCCTCTGCATCAAAATATCTGTTCTCCATCAAATAGAAATAAAAACTTGAAATTTATTTCAACTAGCGTGGCCACCGGTAGCTCAGTGGTATACGTGCTTGCTTAATGGGCTCAAGATATCGCGTTCGAAACCCGGACGAGGCCCTTTATCTCCCAGATAAAATAAATTTAAGCGATGGTTCCGAGCCTGTACGATGTCAGATAATCGTTAAAGACACTTTACCCTAGGTGAATAAAAATTCCGGGTAGGCAACATTTAGGGCTCCCATAGTCTGGGAGTAGGCGATATGACCTTGTAGTTAAACCCCGAGCATGAGTCATAATACCTGTTATAACTAGCTGGTTACCAGCATTGTCCGTTTATTAATTTGATGAAGTATTTTTTTGGTTTTTCCTTCCCCAGCAATACGAAGTATAGGAGAAGTTATGTAAACGGTCAACAATTCTATACAGAGTTTCCAACGGAATTTCATGTTTTTCGGCCTATAGATTCCAAATAGGAACAGAAAAAGTCTGCTTGTGTGTGTGTGTCGATAGAATGAATGCATCAACACAAAATTTTATATGTGAATCCAGAACTCTCTAATGACGACATTTATCGATTTTCAGTCGTGGAAGGGGGGAATTAGGGGAGACGCTTAATATAAACTATATATACATACACGTATAACATATATGTATATTAAAGTAGGTCGCGAGACCAACGTCGCCTCAGCCGTCTCGGAGGATTCTGCAGTACGTCGTTGGAGATTGGAATGAGAGCATTGTTCATAGAAACAGGTGGACTGTTTGGCCTTTGAAGGGTGAAGGTAACTTGAACACATTTACCTTCGTTGAAGAAAAAATTCTAAAACTCCACTAAAAACTCATCGCCGACTTATTATATATTTTCTCCTGTACTACTTATCGGTGGGGGAGTAAAATGGGAGCCTTCACTGCTAACTTAAAAGACTTCGTCGACACAAATGTAATATTGTTAATAATAATTTGACAATGGAAAAAAGCTCCGTATTTCATTGATGCTATCCAGCCTTGTTTATACTTAGTTTTGGATGAGATATTATATTAAAAATAAGTGTAAAAATAATGTGCCTTGTTAAACTATAGAAATTCAGTGGTAGCTAGGTTACCGTACACACCAGCACAGTTATTACAAAGTAGAATATTACGGACAAAGTTACCAGTCAAGGATACTTGTTTGTTACCAAATATTGTGTCTACTGATAATTACTTAGAACTTACTGGCAAAAGGCAGCAATGTCAAAAAATGTATTACCTTGTATTGATGAATAATGTCAATTCTGTTGTATTGATGCTTATTGATTATTATGTGTTAAGACTTTAATGTATGAATTAGGTAGGTTGAACATTATTGTACTTTGTATTGATGAATAATGTCAATTCTGTTGTATTGATGCTTATTGATTATTATGTGTTACGACTTTAATGTATGAATTACGTAGGTTGAACATTATTGTACTTTGTATTGATGAATAATGTCAATTCTGTTGTATTGATGCTTATTGATTATTATGTGTTACGACTTTAATGTATGAATTAGGTAGGTTGAACATTATTGTACTTTGTATTGATGAATAATGTCAATTCTGTTGTATTGATGCTTATTGATTATTATGTGTTACGACTTTAATGTATGAATTAGGTAGGTTGAACATTATTGTACCTTGTATTGATGAATAATGTCAATTCTGTTGTATTGATGCTTATTGATTATTATGTGTTAAGACTTTAATGTATGAATTAGGTAGGTTGAACATTATTGTACTTTGTATTGATGAATAATGTCAATTCTGTTGTATTGATGCTTATTGATTATTATGTGTTACGACTTTAATGTATGAATTAGGTAGGTTGAACATTATTGTACCTTGTATTGATGAATAATGTCAATTCTGTTGTATTGATGCTTATTGATTATTATGTGTTAAGACTTTAATGTATGAATTAGGTAGGTTGAACATTATTGTACTTTGTATTGATGAATAATGTCAATTCTGTTGTATTGATGCTTATTGATTATTATGTGTTACGACTTTAATGTATGAATTAGGTAGGTTGAACATTATTGTACTTTGTATTGATGAATAATGTCAATTCTGTTGTATTGATGCTTATTGATTATTATGTGTTACGACTTTAATGTATGAATTAGGTAGGTTGAACATTATTGTACTTTGTATTGATGAATAATGTCAATTCTGTTGTATTGATGCTTATTGATTATTATGTGTTACGACTTTAATGTATGATTTAGGTAGGTTGAACATTATTGTACTTTGTATTGATGAATAATGTCAATTCTGTTGTATTGATGCTTATTGATTATTATGTGTTACGACTTTAATGTATGAATTAGGTAGGTTGAACATTATTGTACTTTGTATTGATGAATAATGTCAATTTTGTTGTATTGATGCTTATTGATTATTATGTGTTACGACTTTAATGTATGCATTAGGTAGGTTGAACATTATTGTACCTTGTATTGATGAATAATGTCAATTCTGTTGTATTGATGCTTATTGATTATTATGTGTTACGACTTTAATGTATGCATTAGGTAGGTTGAACATTATTGTACTTTGTATTGATGAATAATGTCAATTCTGTTGTATTGATGCTTATTGATTATTATGTGTTACGACTTTAATGTATGAATTAGGTAGGTTGAACATTATTGTACCTTGTATTGATGAATAATGTCAATTCTGTTGTATTGATGCTTATTGATTATTATGTGTTACGACTTTAATGTATGCATTAGGTAGGTTGAACATTATTGTACTTTGTATTGATGAATAATGTCAATTCTGTTGTATTGATGCTTATTGATTATTATGTGTTACGACTTTAATGTATGAATTAGGTAGGTTGAACATTATTGTACCTTGTATTGATGAATAATGTCAATTCTGTTGTATTGATGCTTATAGATTATTATGTGTTACGACTTTAATGTATGCATTAGGTAGGTTGAACATTATTGTACTTTGTATTGATGAATAATGTCAATTCTGTTGTATTGATGCTTTATTGATTATTTGGTGTACTCATATAAGTTACTTGAGGGCGCTGGAAGCTCAGTGGTATGCATCCTTGTCTTCTGAGCTCAAGATCGTGGGTTCGAAACCCGACCGAGGCCCTTATTTTATTTTATCTGGAAGGTAAAATAAACTTAAGCACGCCGTCCTTCGGATGGGACGTTAAGCGATGGTCCCGAGCCTGTACAATGTCAGGTACTCGTTAAAGACCCCTCTACCCTAGGTGGATAATAAGAATTTAGGACTCCCACAGTAAAGTCGGGCTCATGTCCACCAGAGTGATGAAAGACCGTTCTGGTAGTAGGCGACATGACCTTGTAGTTAATGCCCGGGCATAAGTCATAAAACCTAACCTAACCTTTTTTTTTTTTTTTTTTTTACCTCTTGGCCTGATGTTCCGTGCATATTGGCCATAAGAAATTAAAAATGTATTTAATTAATTTTTGTTTATATTTTTCCCGGCCGATAAGAGCCAAGACGTACCAGAGGGACACAGCTCAAGCCCCCCTGGAGACGTCACCACCGGATCACTGTATTTGACTAATTTAATATATATGTGTATTTATTTTGATTGGAATTGATATTTTAATACTTGGAAGAAAATAAAAATGTATTGTCAATCTTATGTTAGATGAACCTAACCTATAAGTTACTTTGTACTGAAGAATAAGAGAATAAGGTAAATTGTATCTTTTGGTGTATAACGGGAAATAGGTTTGACGAATATATGTATGACGTTTGTAAAAAAAAAGAAAAAAAAAAAAAAAAGCATGGGGCATGTGGCCATACGAAGCTTGTGTATGATAATTAAAATAAAGTCTATTGTGTTATTTGTAAAGCCAGTTGTTTTATTTAAATATAAAATATAAATCAAACAATATAATATATTATATCATGAAATATACGAAATGTACTATTCTATTTACATGACTATGAAAATATATTGGTGTTTCTTACCATTTACTGCTCCCCCATTGAACTGGATCAATAGGGACAACATAAAGAATAAGGGAATCATTATGAAATAGGTATGTTAGGGAACCAATGTCTAGTATAGAAATGAATTCTTAACCTGACGTGGGAAACTGTTCCAATCGGGATACTTACGTCAAATACTTGTACAAATATTAATTGTTCTATTTTTATTTTTGGCAAATATTCTGTCTTCAATTCAGATAATTATTGTCTACTTGAAATATTTTTTTTTTAAATATGATATTAGACGATAGTTAACGTAAAATCGCGTGTCGAGTAAGCGATATTAGCACTTTATTTTTAAAAGGAGTCACTCTCCTTCCGTGGCTTCCTTCAAATCCTCACTAGAATAGAATAGAATAGAATGGTTTTTATTAAAAGAAGAAAAATAATATCATTCCAAGAAATATACAGAGAAAAAAACACTTAGACTATAGCCATTTAGGCCGTCAGTCGAAGTTGGCATTACAGATATTAATGAAGAACAAAAAATATTAAGGGTCAGTCAAAGATGGAAAAAAAAAATCACTATTCAGATGCCAACGTTTCGATATATTTTATATCATCATCAGGACTGGATGGAGTCCAGTGTACATGTCTTCTCCCCAATCCTGCTTATTCATAGCCCTGATGATGATATAAAATATATCGAAACGTTGGCATCTGAATAGTGGTTTTTTTTTCCATCTTTGACTGACCCTCAATATTCCTACAATTAGAATCCACAGTCGCTAATCAACATCTAAAAAATATTAACTTATATAAATAAATGAAGAGAAAAAATAATCATCGTTAAATTCTTTTTAAAAAAAATATGTAAACATAAAACATACAAAAATAATAATGCGAATAATAAGAGAATAAAATAAAAACGAGAAACCAAATAAAATTAACTAAACATGGTAAATGGTAATAATCATAAATTACATGAAGCAAAGAGGTTTGATTGGGTCCTAGAAATGAAATTCTCGAATTAACATATTTCTATATTTAGATGCAGCCCTTGCGTTGTTATAGATCAGATTCCAGTTTTTCCCATTCAGAAAAGCGATGAGTTCCCCTCTCCCTAAGGTAAGTTTGCCCAGCCACCTCTGTCTGGCCTCTCTAAGGACGGGACATACCCCAACAAAATGGAAAAATCCTCACTATTCCAATTCCTCTTCATGAATCGCCATTGGGCACATTGACAGCTGGTGCTGCGCCAACAAACTCGCCCTCTCACCGGGCAAGACGTTGGCCATGCTAATGAGAGGAGGATTGACGCCCGGCATCCTCTGGTCATAAGATACCATGGGCTGCGCGTTGAGTGCCCGGCAACTGTTACGTACCTAGGAGTGCGAATCGGGCCGGGTCTGAACGTCACACTCCACGTTTGAAACGCTGTGAGCTGCCTAGCCCGAGCAACATGGGGCCTCGGCTACTCCCCGTGTAGAGCAATCTACACCGGGGTGTTCGAGGCTGTTGCGAGGTACGCGGCTGCGGGATGGTGGCATCGCCCTACGAAACGGCAGCGGGTTATCCTCGTCAGTAGAAGGGAAATGGGGACTCTGGCGCAGTTGCTCCTCATGACCTTTGACCCCTCGGGGTCACGTGACCCATCACCCCCCACCACCCCCCCCACCCTCCCCAGCTCCGAATCACTCATCATCGTACATCCCCAGCTCAATAAGTTTATACTCTCCCTCTAAACCTCAATAAGTTTCCGCTCTCCCTCTAAACCTCAATAAGTTTCCGCTCTCCCTCTAAACCTCAATAAGTTTCCGCTCTCCCTCTAAACCTCAATAAGTTTCCGCTCTCCCTCTAAACCTCAATAAGTTTCCTCTCTCCCTCTAAACCTCAATAAGTTTCAGCTCTCTCCCTAAACCTTAATAAGTTTCCGCTCTCCCTCTAAACCTCAATAAGTTTCCGTTCTCCCTCCAATTCAGTCTGATTTTGTGACCTTGAACAGGCACTTGCGTGTTCAAGCATGTCGAACCCTGCATTCGTGTAGCCTACCTTATCATGTCCTATCATCATCATCATCATCATTGTATTCAGTATTATTTAAAACTGGAGTATTATGATGGAAAAATCGCCTACACTTTTGAGCATGCCGTCCTTCGGTGCCTTGAATAGTATTTCATTTAAAAATATAATTCAAAGCTCGTCATATTGAGTATGTTGTCCGATTGGAGTAATATGTGCGAAAAAATATTTATCTTCAATTCCGAGCATGCCGTCCTTCGGTGCCTTGAATGGTATTGCATTTAAAAATATAATTCAAAGCTCGTCATATTGAGTATGTTGTCCGATTGGAGTAATATGTGCGAAAAAATATTTATCTTCAATTCCGAGCACGCTGTCCTTTGGTGTTGTTTGTGAATTCTTGTTTTTTATTTATTTTTTTAACATCTACTATGGTTTGGAAATGACCTTCGTATCTGTAGGGATTAAGTCGTTGTTTACATGTTTCAAACATGTCGAGACCTGTTGTTCATACTTCACCAATTTTTATTTCATGATTTAATCTTACATCCCCACGTCAATTAACACATCCAATATGCTTCCCCATCTCAATACCCCCGCTCTCCCTCCGATTCACTACTCTCTATCTTCAGCGGCGTAGCCAATCCATCTCAATTTTCTCACTTATACTTCCCCACCTAATTCTCCCTTTAAACCTTTTACTCAGACACACATCCAAGCAATTTTCTTTAGATTTCATCATAGTCCACTACTCTTAGCACCATCATGCTTCGCCCCTGTTCAACACCTACAACCTCTCTAGATCGTCTGACATTTTCATCATAACCCGGTCTACCCATACATAAACCTACATTCTACGTCCATTAGCCTTTCCCTCTGAGTCAGTCAAACTTACCCACCTCAAATCATCTTCAATGCACATACCCACATCAATTATTCTAAAACATAATCTTTAATTATAATAGTTCTACTTCCTCAGACCTATTGTACTTCTTCCAATCCGGCAGAGACTTTGCAACCCACACCTAATCCTCAGGTCTTTCTCCTAATTTTTATGACTCACTTCTACTTCCCCACATCAATCGTCTAATTGTTTTTTCTCAACTTGTCCTTACCAATTTTCTGTTCTCTACTTCTAAAACCTTTTACTCATACATACCCGCCCATACACGCGGAGTAATCTTTAGATCTAGATGTACCTTTCCATGGATACATTCTTAGGCTAACATGCAGTATATTCAACTTACGTTATGTTACATACTACTTCTCATCTCCAGCACTTAACTTACTTAGCACCTCTACTGTATTCCAATCCTCGTTTAAAGCGGTCAAAACAATTTCTTTTTCCTTCCACCAACCGTCCTCTACTGTAATTGCTCTCCTAACCTTCTCAAACCCCCGCACAATTCTGACAACGACCAATCCATCCCAATATTCTGCTCTCCACTTCTACTTCCCCAACATCATATCAAGTTAGAACCCTACAAGTGTAGACTACTGCCCCGTCAACATTTCTTTCTCATTCA
This sequence comes from Aradus depressus, assembly GCA_963662175.1. Lineage (NCBI taxonomy): Eukaryota > Metazoa > Arthropoda > Insecta > Hemiptera > Aradidae > Aradus > Aradus depressus. The sequence continues at coordinate 50,564,869 of OY759216.1, read as the reverse complement.
AACCACTTCTATCCCACCTCTCACTCAGACATACCTGCACACTTGCATCACATGCAGAAAATCAAATTTAAATGCTTCTCCCTACCTAAACCGCCAGGTCAACACCCCCACAGTTCTCGTCGATATTTAGATTCACATTTCCAATATTACTTTACCATCACTATTTTTACGACTAATAACCTACAATCTAGCAGGAACTTAAATCATCCCCCTGCACAACACTACTCCGGATATATTCAGAACCCACTCCCACACATCTGAGCACCAATAGAACTCTAACCTAGGACCCCTGCTGTGTAGGCTCACTCACATTGGTACCTGTCAACCCATCTTTATAACTGCAAAAGCCGGGGGTAATTTCATATTCAAGTATTTTTCCTAAGATTTCATACTGATGAAGGCTCTAGACCCCTTCATCACCAACGAGATCAGTTAAAGAACTATTTTATAACACAGCCCCAACGTACTTATAATGTGTGTCCAATACAATAGGAACTCTTCTTATATAGCTATCCTAAGAAGAAGTCATTGAAAACTTTACCCACTGAGCCGGATAATTATTTATAGTAGAGATACTAATATTTTTTGAATGGGTAGGCGGCCTTGTGTAACATTTCATTATCAGAGATTAGCTGTGATGTACTTTTCTACAAATCAGAGACTATGTATATTTCCTACAATAGAATCCTTCCGAGAGATCCAATATATCGTCACGACACAACACTTCACAAAAATACGGAATTGTTCACCTATCCCTTGTGATAAAAACTTGGTTGCTACCACATTTCCTGTAGAAATTTGATCTCTTTTGTTTATTTAAATTTTGATTTCTACAGTAGTTTGCCGAAAATTGCCCTAAAAAAATATAATCAATAATTTAAGACGTGCAATTTTTAAGAAAGTACACGTATACAACGAAAAAAATTCAATTAAACAAACTTTACACTTGGATTCACAAAGAGATACCAATTTTTAATAATTTTAAATAATATTAATTTCTAATCCAAAGGTTTTTTAAATGATACTACTGGGACTACAGGGAAGATGAATAGGATAGAATTTGAAGAGGACAAATAATTGGGTTATTATCTATATTTACATATTTAAATTTAAAAAAAACTTATTTGAACAAACAAAACAAAAATTTACAATGGCACAAAAACATTAAATTAATACTTAAAAAACTATTTCTTTTTTTATTTGGGCATATTGAAAAATATATATTATTAATTGTACCTTCTCGACGCCTCTACCACAAAAACCAGACCCCGTCAACTCTTCACACTTTAATTCCACCCCAGTCAACTTTCATCTAATTGTTCAATTTCATTTTATTTAAAACATATCAAAACCACATGCACCGTTTTAGAGCTAGCTCACGACTCCATTACATTTAACACTATTTCACAGCTGTTTTTTATATGTTTTCTTGTTTTGTTTCTCAAACTCCTTGATATATATCTAATATATATATGATATTAGATTATAATAAAAAAAAATTACCTCTTTTCATTAAAAAAATGTTCCGTAGTGTACATCACATTTGCCTTTTCCTTCTTTTTAAAAAAAAATGTTTGTTCACAAAATTTTTTTTTTTTTTTTTTTTTTTTTATATAAGTTCTTTCAGATTTAATTTCTTCCAATACACAGGTTGATTAGCTTCTTCCTCGAATCCACATGATAAGCTTCCTCCTTCAATACACAGATGGATTAACGTCTTCCTCCAATTCACATGATGGGCTCCTCCTCGAACGCACATGTTGGCTGGCTCCTTGATGTCTTCAACTCATTGATCAACGATGTATCGAAGTCTCTCTCTCACTTACACTCACTGATTTATTTTTATTTTTTATATGCCCAATTCGACGCTCTTTTTATACATATATGCCCATTTTTTATTTTTTTATAACTATTTACAATTATTAAACTTATATATATACGTACCTAATTTCTAATAAACAAAGACGAATATTAATCTAAAAATTTACAATTAATCCTTAACCTAAAGAAAATGTTAACTTAAATTTATAAAAATTGGAACTAATTGAACATAAAAAAAATAACATAATACTAAATTTTTTTTTTTACATATTTACAGGTTCAGTCATAGTCATGAAATTAAGTTTGGAAATAATCAAGTTGCATATAGATTTAAGAAATTGCCAATTAATTTTACTTTCCGCCTTTACCATCAATATACAATTGTATGTATTCAAAATAATTATATAAAAAGATTGTATATAAAAAATTTACTTGAAATAAAAATTAAATAAATCCTTCGGTTTTACTTCATCACACTTCCAAAATATTACTTAACAATCAAAATTAGGCCTCACGCAGGGTAATAAGGAATACAAATTTAATTTATTTAATATATATATAGTACTTGTCTTTTGAGGTATTAAATTCTTTGAGACGTCCTTCATACTTCCTAACTAAAAAAATGTATCTCACATATATTTCATTTCAATTTACTTACCTAACTAATTACACCCTAAGAATACTTTCGTCGATGTAGCAAAAATACGGTTCCTCCTATCTCAGGTAGGCAACCAACACTACAATATAAATCTCCATTATATCGCTAGTTCGTTCTAGTCGACATACAAAAATCATCTTCCATGCAGAAAAAAAATATATATCTCCAATATATCGCTAGTTCTTTCTAGTCGACACACAAAAAAAAATCATCTCCCACAGATCAAAAAAAATATATATTGCTAATTAATCACTATCTCTTACTAGGATTAAAAATAATATCTCCCAAAACAAATCTATATAATCCCGACGTCTAAAAGAATGTCATCAGCAATTTAATTTCAAAACTTCTCTAATTAATATTACCCTTCGTTTGTTCCTATTCCTAAAGTTATATAATTTGCTCCTACAACTCTTCCCATTCTCATCTACTCTCTCTATTAAACAAATTTACGTAGAAAAAACATGTTACTCAAATAATAAATGAAATTGTCTAAATAATAGAATTTATAATAACAAAAACTTAATAACCTATGCATACATACAATTTATAAAATATATTATCCTTTCAAGGCTTCTATACAGTTTCGTTCGTCTTTCTAATTTATAATATTATTATGATTTAGTCACGTCCTGTATCCTAGCTGAACAGTTCCGAAACAGAAAATCTGTCCCCTTGACTCGGCCTCAGGAAGTTCGTCATGTCTCCAAAGAGATCTAGGCATCTCTCAGCCTGCTGATTTTATCTTTCTAACATTTGTAATAAAAAATATAATAAAAAAAAATCTATCTTCTTCCATATTATGTTCGTTCAAAATCAGCTGTCTAGTTGAATAGTGGGCTCGTCTGTCCACTCTGCTATACCTTCAATACTTCAATTTGGTTCAGATCCCTAATGAACTATTCCCCCCCTTTTTCTTAAAATATGGCTTTATTAGTGTCGAATGAAATTTTCCTCTGTCTTTGTCCAAGTTGTCTGGGTCTGTAAGTAAGTATGTCGTGTCCCCATAACTAATTTTGATCCTGTACGGCCCTTCATATATATTTCGGAATTTTGTTGCTTGAGTCAGAGTTTGGTCCAATGTTCTCAACGATTTTACCAGTACTAAATCCCCCACCTGAAATTTATAAATTGTATGACTATTGTCAAATTCCCGCGCGTGTTTTTCCCCCGCGATTTTAATATTGTCAAACACCCTTTCCCTTAATCTTCGTAAATACCCCTCATTAAGGTGTGTGTCGTCCGTTAATATGTCACTGTCTTTGTCCACTGTTCGATGGTACAAGTTGGACCACGGCGTCCTATGTTGGGTCCCTAACATTACCTCACAAGGATAGGCTTTTGTTGTCATATGGAATGTGTTATTGATAATGAACTCTATGTCTTTTAAATGATTGGGCCAATTTGTGTGTCGGTCAGTCAATACTGTCCGTAAATAGTTCCCTAAGTCTCGGTTCGTCCGTTCACTGAGGTTACTTTGGGGATGTCTGATGGAGGCATACACATATTTGATGTCCAGTCTCTCTAATGTCTGTTGCCATAACTGGCTTGTGAACTGAGTTCCGTGGTCCATCAGCATTTTCGTCGGTTTTCCTACGTCCTTTATGTATTTGTCAACACACCTCAATGCAGCCCGCGTAGTCGCCTTTCCTATATCATAAAGCCTAACAAATTTTGAAAAATTGTCAATCATGACCACGATATATTTTACACCCCTTCTACCCCTCGGTAAAGGTCCCATGAAATCAATACTAACCAATTCCAGTGGTCCCTTGGTTTCTATCCAATGGTATTTTGAGTAGTAGGTCCTGTTCGGGATCTTATTTAGCTGGCAGCTGTGACAGGTCCGCAAGATGTTACTGATCTCATCCATGAGGTAGGCAATGTGGTAGTGTATGTTGATAAGCTGGAAAAGTTTCTGTATGCCAATATGATAATATGTGTTGTGTATTAATTCAATGAACTGTGATGTTAATTTGGTTGGTACAAGTATTCGAAAAGGTTTGCTTTGTTTTTGTGTTAAGATGACCCTGTTACTGTATTTATATTTTAGTGTTTTGTATTCAATGATAGTGTCAGGATGATCAATTAATTCTATGTGTAACTGGTGGGGCACATCCTGTTCTGTGTATTCCCTGTGAAATGACTGTATTAATTTGTTTATTGGATGATGCTGTACGTTTTTAAATATATTGTTTATTTGTATTTCTTGATTCTTATGTAATTGATTACATTCGTTATCTGTACCAATTTGTCTAGAAAGTGTATCTGTTACCACATTTGCCTTTCCACTAATGTGAGTAATTTCAAAGTTATATTGTTGTAAGAGCAGACACCACCTCAGAAGTCGGCTCGTCGTGTTCTTACAACTTTTAATAAAAGTCAAGGCTTTATGGTCAGTTTCTATTATAAACTTCCTGCCCGCCAAATAAGTCTCGAACTTTTGGACACTCCATACCACAGCTAAAAGTTCCTGTTCAGTCGTGGTGTACGCTCTCTCTGCTGCTCTTAGGACCCTGCTAGCATACGCGACCACTCCCACTATGCCTGCATGGTCTCTTTGATACAGTTGAGCAGCAATGGCATATCCACTAGCGTCCGTCTGTAAGTAAAACAGTCTGGTAAAGTCTGGATGGTGTAGCATGACATTTTCTAAAAAAATTCCCTTAACGTCATTAAAAATGTCGGTTTCCTTTTCCCCCCATTGCCACTTTATTCCTTTTCTCAACAAATGAGACAACCTACTAATCTGCTCACCGTATGCCTTCGTGAACCTTTGATAGTAGTTGGTGAGCCCAATAAAACCCTTCAACTCAGAAACATTCTTCGGAATTGGAAATTTTTTTATGCTTTCTATTTTTTCCGGTTGAGGTTTGATACCTTCCAGAGTTAATATAAAACCCACGTAATTTACTTCTTTTTTAAAAAAATTTGACTTCTTTATATTAATTGTTACACCATGCTTCCTTAGTGCCAGAAAAAGGGATTCTAATAAATTTAAATGTTCTTCTATGGATTCTGATAAGCATAAGAGGTCGTCGACATATAGATGTATTTTATTGTAAAATTGGCTTATAACGAACTGCATTGCTCTACTAAGAGCAGCTAAGGAGATTGACAGTCCAAATGGGACTCTACAAAATTGGTAAATCTTTCCTTGGTGCATGAAAGCAGTAAATATCCTTGATTCTGGGTGAAGTTCTACCTGCCAGAAACTTTTAGTAAGATCTATTGTACTTATGAAATTTTTGTTTCCACAACGTTGTAATATTGTGTCTATTGTTTGAGAAGTCTCGTAATCAGGGACTAGCCTAGAGTTTAGTTTTCTGGCGTCGAGACATATCCTAATTTGTCCATTGGACTTACTCACAACTACTATCGGGTTGACGTAAGGACTACGGCTATATTCTATGATACCATTTTGTCGCATTGCCTGTATCTCAGCATGGACAGCCTCCCTCTGATATTCCTTAATTTTATAAGGCTTAATGAAATAAGGCTCATGATTATTTACTATTAGTTGATATTGATAACCTCGGATCAATCCGGGGTTTTCTGAAAAAATATCTTTATATTTTATTACTAGATTTTTAAAATCATTTAACAGCTGGTCGGGCAGAAAATCATTATTCGCTCTAATGTCCTGTAATTTGTTGGCGATTGGGTCAACCCTGGATTCGAAGTTCGATTCTTCGTCCATACATATCAACTTCTGGGTTGTATTTTTCTTTTGGTCAGCCTCTCTCACAAAAGGAATTTCTATGATTTCTCCGGGAATTGAATTCAACTGCACACATTGATCTTTAAAATTTAAAATAACGGAATTACTATTCAAAAATTCACTTCCTATAATGACATCATAACTCAAGTCGGGGATGATCAAAAATCGAATATTCGCGGAATGATTACAAAAATCTACTTTAGCTATGATTTGGAACCTGATGGGTTTTGATTTTTTATTGGTGGCAGTGATGATAACTGTATTTGAAACTGGCAAGATTTCGAAGTTAAATTTATTCTTATTTATGTTAAAAAAAATTTCGTTTATACCGTTGACCATAGAACCGCAATCAATCAAAGCGTTACTAATAACTTGCCCGATTTTAATTTTGACTTCCGGACAGTAATTAAACTTCTCTTCCTGGTTCCATGGATCTTCATACAATAATAAATCCTGAAATTCCCTTCGTAAAGACACTAACCTATCTTCAATACCAGAGCGACCCTGATTCTCTGCCCCTCCGAGCTATTTCTTTTTATCTAGATTCTCTTTAAAATTTTTATTTTGGAATTCCTGAGTCCTTAATTGATCCGAGTTTTCCATTGTCGGCCGCCCAGGTGGTCGATCATAAGGTCGACTCATCTGTCGCCATTCCTGATTATATCTATTTGTCCTAAGTGGCTCATATTTTCTATTGTCTATAACTGGAGGGTAACCACACCCACGATTATTATTGTAGTATCCTATGTTATGAGGTTGATAATTTTGATTTACATTTGGAGGATATCTAGGAGTAGGTGGTTGATTGGCATTATTTTGGAATTGATTTGAGTTCCCATTATAATATCCCTTATGTCTCTCTTGTTGCCATCTGTAATCTACATTATTTCGGTCCACCATGTGACTCCTACCTTCCTGATCTATTCCCTTCTCCACATCCTTAAACTTATCCCCTTTGAACCCTTGTCCCTGACCGTTTATTCTGTCAACTCCCACCCTGTCCAGTACCTCAACAAATCCTGCAATGGTCTTTATCCCTTGGTGTATAATTATATTTTCAATTTCTCTCCCGAAATGACCCGACATGCTCCTACAAATATATTCTTCTGGCATCTTATATTGACAATCTCGAGCCCTTATCACTAACTTTGAAAAATACTCTTGTGGAGTTAACCCCTTCCCTTTTTTAAAAAATGATCCTTGACCCAATTCATTCATGACAATTGAGTCAAAATTGGTTTCCCAGAATTTTCTTTTAAATATAGTCTTAAATTCCTCAAAAGATTCTATTTCATTACAATTAATTTGCCAAAAAATAAGTCCTTCTTCTTTTAAGTGATTCTTCATAAATTCATTTAATTTTAATTTCCCCCCATACAAAAAAAATTTAGATTCTAAGCTTTCTATAAATTCTTTGGGATTGTCCTTATGACTGTTCCGAAATATACAAGTGCCTCCCCCCGATAAATTTTGTTGCATCAATGTCTGGTTCAATAGAAACAGAGATTGGGATAAGCTTGAGTCGGATGCACTATTTGCACCTCCTTGATCTACTATTGGGAGAGCCTCCCTTCCCCTAGACAGCTGTTCATGTACTAGTTGAGGTAGTTCCTTAACCGTCCTCTCTTGCAATTCCTTTAACTTCGAAATGTTTCCTTCTATATGGCTAATCCTTTCAACATTTGTTTCTACTGTTTCTTTTAGCTCTACAACCTCCTTGGTTCCTTCTTCGTGAACTCCCTCTACACGGCTTATTCGTTCAGAAATTACAGCTGTTTGGACGCTATTGTCCTCCCCAACTCTTGACAACTTCGATTCTAAAATTTGAAACCGCTCATCACAGTTTTCTTTTGCAACACTTAGTTTACAGATTATTCCTTCCATCTGAATTTTCACTCCCTCGTCCAAAATGCTTATTTTTTGATTAAATTCCCCCTTTAAACTTTCTGCTACCTGATCAACTTTGTCTTCTAACTCTTGATTTTTTATTTCTAAACTCCCTATTTGATCCTTCAAGCTATCCACCTGCTTATCTAATCTCACCTCTAAATCTTTAATGTCACCCCTTAAGTTTGTCTCTAATTTTCCTAATTTGTCCCCCATTTCCCTTTTTAAATTTGTCTCTAAATTTCCTAATTTATTACTTTGCTCTTCCATTTTTTGATTGATATTTCCAATATCCCCCCTTAATTCTTTTCCCTGTTCTTCTATTTTTTGATTGATATTTCCAATATCCCCCCTTAAATTTCCCATATCCCCCCTTAAATTTCCCATATCCCCAGTTAACTTTGTCAACACAACACGGAGCCATTCCATATCAGGAGCAGCAATGCCCTCTTTTTCTTTATCTTTATTTACCCCCTCCCCTTGCGACTCCTCACCTGTACCCTGCATGGACTCCATTGCGGCTGGAGTCTCCCTTTCTCTATCTTCCGATAACTCCATATCGGATCTTTCCTCCGAACTTGACCCTTCCTCTCTACTTTCCTCCTCTAATCTCGCTTGTCCTCTGGTAATTGGCATTTTCTTACTTTACTAAATATATAATTACTAAACAAAAACAATGTTATATAAAATAGTAACCTTCTTTTGAAGTTGGCAAAAAAAAAAATTATTTCTCAAAATTAAATGTAACCCTTATTTGTCTCTATTCTATCCTTTTCATCTTTTTCAACCTGTTTCCCTACTTTAATTAATATAAAAAAAAATTCTCCCATCAAGGTTTTGCCAAAATATGATGGGGCTTTGTGGCGAAAATCGTCCACACAAGGGATATGCCAAAAATGTGATAAAAACTTGGTTGCTACCACATTTCCTGTAGAAATTTGATCTCTTTTGTTTATTTAAATTTTGATTTCTACAGTAGTTTGCCGAAAATTGCCCTAAAAAAATATAATCAATAATTTAAGACGTGCAATTTTTAAGAAAGTACACGTATACAACGAAAAAAATTCAATTAAACAAACTTTACACTTGGATTCACAAAGAGATACCAATTTTTAATAATTTTAAATAATATTAATTTCTAATCCAAAGGTTTTTTAAATGATACTACTGGGACTACAGGGAAGATGAATAGGATAGAATTTGAAGAGGACAAATAATTGGGTTATTATCTATATTTACATATTTAAATTTAAAAAAAACTTATTTGAACAAACAAAACAAAAATTTACAATGGCACAAAAACATTAAATTAATACTTAAAAAACTATTTCTTTTTTTATTTGGGCATATTGAAAAATATATATTATTAATTGTACCTTCTCGACGCCTCTACCACAAAAACCAGACCCCGTCAACTCTTCACACTTTAATTCCACCCCAGTCAACTTTCATCTAATTGTTCAATTTCATTTTATTTAAAACATATCAAAACCACATGCACCGTTTTAGAGCTAGCTCACGACTCCATTACATTTAACACTATTTCACAGCTGTTTTTTATATGTTTTCTTGTTTTGTTTCTCAAACTCCTTGATATATATCTAATATATATATGATATTAGATTATAATAAAAAAAAATTACCTCTTTTCATTAAAAAAATGTTCCGTAGTGTACATCACACCCTATAAACATCACTCAACTGCAACTTCCCCAAATCTAAAAAACTTAGAAGTCGCTCGGACACATTTTAAAAACCCCACCACTCTTCTATATACTTCCTCAGCTAAATTCTTTCCCTGGTTCCCCTCTATAGTATATCTTAAACTCTAAAGTAACCCCAACCCGAACACCATTCCTATCAATCTAAACTTTTATTTCTCAGTCATGCACCATAGATAGGGTTTTCTATAGGTGCTATCACCAATCTCCTACATGCATATATATATAATATATTTTCTATAGTTCCCCCGACATTTTTCTACAACTAACACTCAATTAATATTATAACACAGCCCTCACACCCATACTCCATTGTATTTATTTTTCAAGTCCCAAGCTCTTCGTCTAATATACATCACAGTTCCCACCGGTATTTGAGAACCCATATAGTATTATTGTTCCATCCTCACCCACATCTCATGGACCCCACAATTCAGCCCTCCTTCCCCGCATATATGGTATTGAGAGCCAAAACACTTACGATGACCCAATACAACAGTTATTTTACCGATTCATCTTCATAGCCACAAAACCCGGGATTATTTAATATTTTAGTATATTTCTTTTTTCATTATTTGTCACAGGTTTTTTTTCCTCACATACAACGCCTACTCCACTCAACTGTTTTTTCTTAAAGTCCTATACATATCTTACATCCTTTCATATATTTATTTTTTATTTAGTCATATTATTTAATATTTTATGCGATTAATATTTATTTACATTTTTGAAAATTTACGTAAATTATGAAAATTTTGTAGCATATTCAGGAACATTTTTTGTGATGAATGTGACTGCGTAATAACTATCGTGATTATAAGAAAAATTGGTGAGTACAAGCTGGTCAGTATTAAGAAATAAAAATCGTATATAGGTTCCATATCATAGGCAGTTTCTTATTGTTGTTGGGGCTAGGTGTATTGCTGGAAACCCAATAATGATCGGCTCTTCTCGGCTCGTCTCGGATTTTATCGGCTCCTTTCGTTGCATGTAGGATGAAAAAAACTATAAATACGTTCTGTTTGGTCAGTAGTTATCTGTTTTCATTGTGAACGTGTTAATACACATTAATAATATTGCAACACATTAATAATATTATATAACAACGTTGAGATAAATACAATCTGATCATTCACTATTTATTGAACCGAAGTTGTCAACCCTTTTACAATAAATACGGTCTGTTTGGTGATTATTAGGCAGACTTCATTGATCTAGTAATCCACAGCAGGTTAGATACCATGGTGGTCAAACGAAACGCTCTCACTATAGAAAATAAAATAAAAATAATTAAACTTTTTGATGAAGGAGAAAAGGTTGGAGAAATATCGAAACATTTCAAGATTCCTCAATCCACGATTTCTTCAATTTTGAAGAGACGAGAAACCATTTTTCAATTAGATACATGTGGTAAAAGACATATAAAACGAATTAGAACTAATGGTGATTATCCAATGGAACAAGATAAAACTGAGGATACACCCCCTCTTGCCTTCAACGGAGAGAATTACACACAACAACACACAGACTCTTCAGAGGAGGATGTGGGTGAACACTCCAGTTCATCACAACAGCAAACGGACTCTTCACAGCATGATACGGATGAAGACGGAAGTGAACGAATTCATTCAACAGAACACCGACGAGTAGTATATGGTGATAAAAAACCAACATAAAAGTTCAACCTTCCTAAACCCGTAAAAGGCTTAATACCTCTTTCTAAGGAAATATGACGTTTTTACGTTTGGTCGGGTATAAAGTTCTGTCATCAACGTATAGATGTTAGATTTGGATAGTTCAAAGAGGGGTTCGGATATCATTCTCATTACCGAAACCATCGGGGGTATAGATGGAATAAGAAAATCTGTTAGACATGAAAACACTCTATCTATTTAAAAGGTACATTTTTTCAAGGAGAATGGGACAACGACAGTTGCAACATTCTAAAAGTGGTTTTTGTTCAATTCCAGTGCTTCCAGGGTAATAACTCGGACTATATTTTGAAGGATATATCAATAATGGGCATTAACTTTATTGGGAATAGGATATAGACGCCCGCAGACCAGTGTGATCACCAGCAGTTCTAAATGTTGAAAACACTGATTTGAGGAAAAGTAGGAGAGTACAATCGTGTTAATATGCCTGTATTTTTGATTTGCAGGAAAGGGCCTTGCCCCCTTTTTATTCATGCTTTGTATCCAAAAGTATATATATATTTCAGTTTTCATTTGACTATATGCTTATATCATCTCTTTGTGAGAGCGGTTCTAAATCTGCTGGGTAAGTTTCGTTCTTGAGCAGTGTCTACATGTACCCCCAAAATCCTGTTTCTTTGAACCAAATTCAACTCAGTCAAATCGATTCAAATCCCTATATTATACTGCAATATTCTCGCTCAAACATCACTACACTCTCCTTCTAGTAATAACGATATCGCTATATTTATAACGATATTACTGTAGTTATAACGATATCGCTATATTTATAACGATATTACTGTAGTTATAACGATATCGCTATATTTATAACGATATCACAGTAGTTATAACGATATCGCTATATTTATAACGATATCACAGGAGTTATAACGATATCGCTATATTTATAACGATATTACTGTAGTTATAACGATATCGCTATATTTATAACGATATTACTGTAGTTATAACGATATCGCTATATTTATAACGATATCACAGGAGTTATAACGATATCGCTATATTTATAACGATATCACAGTAGTTATAACGATATCGCTATATTTAAAACGATATCACAGTAGTTATAACGATATCGCTATATTTATAACGATATTACTGTAGTTATAACGTTATCGCTATATTTATAACGATATTACTGTAGTTATAACGATATCGCTATATTTATAACGATATTACTGTAGTTATAACGATATCGCTATATTTATAACGATATCACAGTAGTTATAACGATATCGCTATATTTATAACGATATCACAGTAGTTATAACGATATCGCTATATTTATAACGATATTACTGTAGTTATAACGATATCGCTATATTTATAACGATATTACTGTAGTTATAACGATATCGCTATATTTATAACGATATTACTGTAGTTATAACGATATCGCTATATTTATAACGATATCACAGGAGTTATAACGATATCGCTATATTTATAACGATATCACAGGAGTTATAACGATATCGCTATATTTATAACGATATCACAGTAGTTATAACGATATCGCTATATTTAAAACGATATCACAGTAGTTATAACGATATCGCTATATTTATAACGATATTACTGTAGTTATAACGATATCGCTATATTTATAACGATATTACTGTAGTTATAACGATATCGCTATATTTATATCGATATCACAGGAGTTATAACGATATCGCTATATTTATAACGATATTACTGTAGTTATAACGATATCGCTATATTTATAACGATATTACTGTAGTTATAACGATATCGCTATATTTATAACGATATTACTGTAGTTATAACGATATCGCTATATTTATAACGATATTACTTTAATTATAACGATATCGCTATATTTATAACGATATTACTGTAGTTATAACGATATCGCTATATTTATAACGATATCACAGTAGTTATAACGATATCGCTATATTTATATTGATATTACTGTAGTTATAACGATATCGCTATATTTATAAATACATCACAGTAGTTATAACGATATCGCTATATTTATAACGATATCACAGTAGTTATAACGATATCGCTATATTTATAACGATATCACAGTAGTTATAACGATATCGCTATATTTATAACGATATCACAGTAGTTATAACGATATCGCTATATTTATAACGATATCGTTATAACTAGAAGGAGAGTGTAGTGATGTTTGAGCGAGAATATTGCAGTATAATATAGGGATTTGAATCGATTTGACTGAGTTGTATTTGGTTCAAAGAAACAGGATTTTGGGGGTACATGTAGACACTGCTCAAGAACGAAACTTACCCAGCAGATTTAGAACCGCTCTCACAAAGAGATGATATAAGCATATAGTCAAATGAAAACTGAAATATATATATATATATACTTTTGGATACAAAGCATGAATAAAAAGGGGGCAAGGCCCTTTCCTACAAATCAAAAATACAGGCATATTAACACGATTGTACTCTCCTACTTTTCCTCAAATCAGTGTTTTCAACATTTAGAACTGCTGGTGATCACACTGGTCTGCGGGCGTCTATATCCTCTCCAAACCTTCACTCATACGACCTGCGTGCGTTTATAGCCTCTCCAAGCCTGCACAACCTCACAGCATTCGATTTGATTCTTTCTAATAATCTTTTCGTTTGTGATATGCTGTGTACCTATTCCCAATAAAGTTAATGCCCATTATTGATATATCCTTCAAAATATAGTCCGAGTTATTACCCTGGAAGCACTGGAATTGAACAAAAACCACTTTTAGAATGTTGCAACTGTCGTTGTCCCATTCTCCTTGAAAAAATGTACCTTTTAAATAGATAGAGTGTTTTCATGTCTAACAGATTTTCTTATCCCATCTATACCCCCGATGGTTTCGGTAATGAGAATGATATCCGAACCCCTCTTTGAACTATCCAAATCTAACATCTATACGTTGATGACAGAACTTTATACCCGACCAAACGTAAAAACGTCATATTTTCCTTAGAAAGAAGTATTAAGCCTTTTACGGGTTTAGGAAGGTTGAACTTTTTTGTTGGTTTTTTATCACCATATACTACTCGTCGGTGTTCTGTTGAATGAATTCGTTCACTTCCGTCTTCATCCGTATCATGCTGTGAAGAGTCCGTTTGCTGTTGTGATGAACTGGAGTGTTCACCCACATCCTCCTCTGAAGAGTCTGTGTGTTGTTGTGTGTAATTCTCTCCGTTGAAGGCAAGAGGGGGTGTATCCTCAGTTTCATCTTGTTCCATTGGATAATCACCATTAGTTCTAATTCGTTTAATATGTCTTTTACCACATGTATCTAATTGAAAAATGGTTTCTCGTCTCTTTAAAATTGAAGAAATCGTGGATTGAGGAATCTTGAAATGTTTCGATATTTCTCCAACCTTTTCTCCTTCATCAAAAAGTTTAATTATTTTTATTTTATTTTCTATAGTGAGAGCGTTTCGTTTGACCCCCATGGTATCTAACCTGCTGTGGATTACTAGATCAATGAAGTCTGCCTAATAATCACCAAACAGACCGTATTTATTGTAACAGGGTTGACAACTTCGGTTCAATAAATAGTGAATGATCAGATTGTATTTATCTCAACGTTGTTAACACGTTCACAATGAAAACAGATAACTACTGACCAAACAGAACGTATTTATAGTTTTTTTCATCCTACATGCAACGAAAGGAGCCGATAAAATCCGAGACGAGCCGAGAAGAGCCGATCATTATTGGGTTTCCAGCAATACACCTAGCCCCAACAACAATAAGAAACTGCCTATGATATGGAACCTATATACGATTTTTATTTCTTAATACTGACCAGCTTGTACTCACCAATTTTTCTTATAATCACGATAGTTATTACGCAGTCACATTCATCACAAAAAATGTTCCTGAATATGCTACAAAATTTTCATAATTTACGTAAATTTTCGAAAATGTAAATAAATATTAATCGCATAAAATATTAAATAATATGACTAAATAAAAAATAAATATATGAAAGGATGTAAGATATGTATAGGACTTTAAGAAAAAACAGTTGAGTGGAGTAGGCGTTGTATGTGAGGAAAAAAAACCTGTGACAAATAATGAAAAAAGAAATATACTAAAATATTAAATAATCCCGGGTTTTGTGGCTATGAAGATGAATCGGTAAAATAACTGTTGTATTGGGTCATCGTAAGTGTTTTGGCTCTCAATACCATATATGCGGGGAAGGAGGGCTGAATTGTGGGGTCCATGAGATGTGGGTGAGGATGGAACAATAATACTATATGGGTTCTCAAATACCGGTGGGAACTGTGATGTATATTAGACGAAGAGCTTGGGACTTGAAAAATAAATACAATGGAGTATGGGTGTGAGGGCTGTGTTATAATATTAATTGAGTGTTAGTTGTAGAAAAATGTCGGGGGAACTATAGAAAATATATTATATATATATGCATGTAGGAGATTGGTGATAGCACCTATAGAAAACCCTATCTATGGTGCATGACTGAGAAATAAAAGTTTAGATTGATAGGAATGGTGTTCGGGTTGGGGTTACTTTAGAGTTTAAGATATACTATAGAGGGGAACCAGGGAAAGAATTTAGCTGAGGAAGTATATAGAAGAGTGGTGGGGTTTTTAAAATGTGTCCGAGCGACTTCTAAGTTTTTTAGATTTGGGGAAGTTGCAGTTGAGTGATGTTTATAGGGATAGGTGAACAATTCCGTATTTTTGTGAAGTGTTGTGTCGTGACGATATATTGGATCTCTCGGAAGGATTCTATTGTAGGAAATATACATAGTCTCTGATTTGTAGAAAAGTACATCACAGCTAATCTCTGATAATGAAATGTTACACAAGGCCGCCTACCCATTCAAAAAATATTAGTATCTCTACTATAAATAATTATCCGGCTCAGTGGGTAAAGTTTTCAATGACTTCTTCTTAGGATAGCTATATAAGAAGAGTTCCTATTGTATTGGACACACATTATAAGTACGTTGGGGCTGTGTTATAAAATAGTTCTTTAACTGATCTCGTTGGTGATGAAGGGGTCTAGAGCCTTCATCAGTATGAAATCTTAGGAAAAATACTTGAATATGAAATTACCCCCGGCTTTTGCAGTTATAAAGATGGGTTGACAGGTACCAATGTGAGTGAGCCTACACAGCAGGGGTCCTAGGTTAGAGTTCTATTGGTGCTCAGATGTGTGGGAGTGGGTTCTGAATATATCCGGAGTAGTGTTGTGCAGGGGGATGATTTAAGTTCCTGCTAGATTGTAGGTTATTAGTCGTAAAAATAGTGATGGTAAAGTAATATTGGAAATGTGAATCTAAATATCGACGAGAACTGTGGGGGTGTTGACCTGGCGGTTTAGGTAGGGAGAAGCATTTAAATTTGATTTTCTGCATGTGATGCAAGTGTGCAGGTATGTCTGAGTGAGAGGTGGGATAGAAGTGGTTTGAATGAGAAAGAAATGTTGACGGGGCAGTAGTCTACACTTGTAGGGTTCTAACTTGATATGATGTTGGGGAAGTAGAAGTGGAGAGCAGAATATTGGGATGGATTGGTCGTTGTCAGAATTGTGCGGGGGTTTGAGAAGGTTAGGAGAGCAATTACAGTAGAGGACGGTTGGTGGAAGGAAAAAGAAATTGTTTTGACCGCTTTAAACGAGGATTGGAATACAGTAGAGGTGCTAAGTAAGTTAAGTGCTGGAGATGAGAAGTAGTATGTAACATAACGTAAGTTGAATATACTGCATGTTAGCCTAAGAATGTATCCATGGAAAGGTACATCTAGATCTAAAGATTACTCCGCGTGTATGGGCGGGTATGTATGAGTAAAAGGTTTTAGAAGTAGAGAACAGAAAATTGGTAAGGACAAGTTGAGAAAAAACAATTAGACGATTGATGTGGGGAAGTAGAAGTGAGTCATAAAAATTAGGAGAAAGACCTGAGGATTAGGTGTGGGTTGCAAAGTCTCTGCCGGATTGGAAGAAGTACAATAGGTCTGAGGAAGTAGAACTATTATAATTAAAGATTATGTTTTAGAATAATTGATGTGGGTATGTGCATTGAAGATGATTTGAGGTGGGTAAGTTTGACTGACTCAGAGGGAAAGGCTAATGGACGTAGAATGTAGGTTTATGTATGGGTAGACCGGGTTATGATGAAAATGTCAGACGATCTAGAGAGGTTGTAGGTGTTGAACAGGGGCGAAGCATGATGGTGCTAAGAGTAGTGGACTATGATGAAATCTAAAGAAAATTGCTTGGATGTGTGTCTGAGTAAAAGGTTTAAAGGGAGAATTAGGTGGGGAAGTATAAGTGAGAAAATTGAGATGGATTGGCTACGCCGCTGAAGATAGAGAGTAGTGAATCGGAGGGAGAGCGGGGGTATTGAGATGGGGAAGCATATTGGATGTGTTAATTGACGTGGGGATGTAAGATTAAATCATGAAATAAAAATTGGTGAAGTATGAACAACAGGTCTCGACATGTTTGAAACATGTAAACAACGACTTAATCCCTACAGATACGAAGGTCATTTCCAAACCATAGTAGATGTTAAAAAAATAAATAAAAAACAAGAATTCACAAACAACACCAAAGGACAGCGTGCTCGGAATTGAAGATAAATATTTTTTCGCACATATTACTCCAATCGGACAACATACTCAATATGACGAGCTTTGAATTATATTTTTAAATGCAATACCATTCAAGGCACCGAAGGACGGCATGCTCGGAATTGAAGATAAATATTTTTTCGCACATATTACTCCAATCGGACAACATACTCAATATGACGAGCTTTGAATTATATTTTTAAATGAAATACTATTCAAGGCACCGAAGGACGGCATGCTCAAAAGTGTAGGCGATTTTTCCATCATAATACTCCAGTTTTAAATAATACTGAATACAATGATGATGATGATGATGATAGGACATGATAAGGTAGGCTACACGAATGCAGGGTTCGACATGCTTGAACACGCAAGTGCCTGTTCAAGGTCACAAAATCAGACTGAATTGGAGGGAGAACGGAAACTTATTGAGGTTTAGAGGGAGAGCGGAAACTTATTAAGGTTTAGGGAGAGAGCTGAAACTTATTGAGGTTTAGAGGGAGAGAGGAAACTTATTGAGGTTTAGAGGGAGAGCGGAAACTTATTGAGGTTTAGAGGGAGAGCGGAAACTTATTGAGGTTTAGAGGGAGAGCGGAAACTTATTGAGGTTTGGAGGGAGAGCGGAAACTTATTGAGGTTTAGAGGGAGAGTATAAACTTATTGAGCTGGGGATGTACGATGATGGGTGATTCGGAGCTGGGGAGGGTGGGGGGGGGGGGTGGTGAAGGGTGATGGGTCACGTGACCCCGAGGGGTCAAAGGTCATGAGGAGCAACTGCGCCAGAGTCCCCATTTCCCTTCTACTCTCGTCCAGGCACAGAGAACAGCCCTGTTAAGGGTCACAAAGGCCTAGCGGACTATCTCTACTGCCGCGCTGCAGGTACTGGCGGGAGCCCCACCCATTGACTTGGTCTTGGACGGGCCCGTCGCCTCGTACCACTGCAGACGCAATCTGCCACTTAGAGGGGATACCGACGAGCCTTTGCGACTAGCCCTGGAGGAGGAACTACACGGACAGTCCAGACCGGAGCGTTGTAAGGACATAGTCCAAGAGTGGATAGTAGATAAATGGCAGCAGCGATGGTCACGATCATCAGACGGCCGAATACAGGTCCACTAAATTGTTCGTGAACTTTTAGTAGAACCTGGTTCACATTTACAGACCATGTTGTCATTTCAACCAGAGCTAGAGGCTGTCAAAGGTAAACCCATATTGTTTATTCACCGGTGATAATGAAGGGACATTGAATTCCCAACTTCGGGAGACAGCGGGCCGGCAAATCATGACCTATATCATTTGTCACATTTCATCGGGTATCAAATCAGATAATGAAGCGCTTCAATTATATTTTATATTTGGAACATGTGACTCTTCATTAGGATGCTTAGAAATCAGCATCACAAATTTTGTTTTATGTTGCTTGTAACAATCATTACGCGAAACAGGAAATGTTCACTAACTGCATGACACATTTGAACGAACAATTCTATCCACAATAAAAAATAAAAAATAAAGAAACAAGTAGACAGTGAATCAGCACCAATGTACTTCCCCAGTGCAAATTAATAAGTTTTCCCTCTCCGGGCTAAAAATCAATAGTTGATCTACACAGGACTTTTGAACGCTCATTCTGAATTTCGTGACGATACGTTCCCCATTCCTCTGATCTCCTCTTTCCTTTGGCTGATTTGGCAGAAAATTAATAGGTGTTGTCCTTGGAGGGTTCTGGACATACATATATAATTTCAGGTTGTTACATTTATTAGAACACAGTTATTGACTCTGTTGATTGATGTGATCTGAGGCAGATTCCGCTGAAAATTAATAGGTGTCGTCCTTATTGGGTTTTTAATTTACAAGTGAAATTTCATGTCAACACATTCATTACAATGGCAGTTATTAGAGTTTTAGTGTGAAAATCAATAGGACTTCTGGATACCCACAGAAAGTTCGTGTCGATTCCATCAGACGTTATCATGTTCGAAATTTCTGACCAATAATATAACTTCCCCTACACTTCGTTTAGTTGGAGAAGTAAAAACAAATCATTTATATCAAATGAAAATACGTGAACTTAGACGATTTCAGTGGAAATTCACAACAGAAGTGTCGGACAATGATTTGAACATTTTTTCTCCCCATTTCATTGTGAGAAAAAAGTTTCAAAGTTGACAACGGACTACAATGAAGTACGCTGTGTACATATGACAAAGCTTCGTTAGACTTTCACATTCATTAACATGAAAACAAGTAAATCAGTGAATCCGTTTGAAGTGAAGGGACTTGCTCCGTTCTATCTCATATTCCCTTTCTCGACTCGTCTTGTTAACATTCAACGGACATAAAATATATAAATAATATATTATAAAATAAAGGTGCAAAACGAGATATCCACCTCGGTAGTTTTATACACACAGTTACCTAGTTCGTACTGGAGGAACAATAGATTCTATTGTTAAATAATATATTTCAGTAGCCAACAACCCACCTCTATAGGACAATGGCTGCCAAAGAGAGATGTGTATTAAAGAAGTTGACATAAAAAAAGTCCTGTTATGGCCACGTCTAATATATTACACAAAAAACGTTTTGAGCAAAGAGAAGAACATTTTTAATTGAACTTTAAATTTCTTTATTGTACCTATTGTTTTCAAGAAGTGGGGAATTAAAGAAATTTATGAGTTGCACTTCTTTCAAAAAGAGAGGATGGCATTGTGAAAGTCATTCTCAGAATCACACTGCACAATGCAACAAAGAAAACTGCAGACGCCTGCACATTACTTTCATATACCCGGTACCAAACAGTAATGAAGTCAGATACATTGAGGGTCTGTTTTATTCTTCTCCGTACGGATTTAGCAGCCATTTTTCTGTAGGTTCACAGCCAGAAGTGGGTTGTTGGCTACTGAAATATATTATTTAACAATTGAATCCATTGTTCCTCCGGTAGGATAAAAATACCGAGGTGGAAATCTCGTTTTGCACCTTTATTATAAATCCGTTGAAATAGAATGTTAACAAGGCGAGACTCGGGAAAGAGAATATGGAGATGCGATCATAGAGGAGATCTATTGGACCACGGGAGCATTCTCAAATTTGTTAAGGAAACTGGGAGACTCGATCCTTTATGAAGGGCTTGGTTTTTGACAGTATAAACGACTAGGTAAGAAAGGGACAAGATCATCGGATGCTTAGGTCCCTAGGTTCAAAGCATAGGCCCACCAGTATATTTTATTGTTAAGGGACTATGAGATAGAAGGGAGCAAGTCCCTTCACTTCAAACGGATTTCTTGTTTTCATGTTAATGAATGTGAAATTCCAACGAAGCTTTGTCATATGTCCGTTGTCAGCTTCGAAACTTTTTTTCCATATAAGCTCCTCAATGTATTTAACCGTAATTAATTACAGAATGTAATAATGCATAATATAATGTAGTTAAAGTTTTCTTTGGTATTTTCTTTTTAAGTATGAAGTATGAAACAAAGGGCAGGCCGCAGGTCAAGAACGAAGAACCAGAACCTCCTCCAATCCACTGTACAACTCCTAATCTAAGCCGGACTGACTTAACTGACTTGAACTATGGCACTAAGCAGCCATAGCACTTGACTAAGCCCTAAGGGGCAGGACATTTGACTGAACCAACTTTGCCCTCCCTTTGAAAGTGTTACAAAGTCCTATATGAAGTTGGTGTGGAGACAGCAGCTGTAGAGGTGCCTTGTGTGACCTCCCACTCTTCCTTCCACAAGTTGCCTTTAGTTTTAATCTCCTCTCGACTTTGAGTGGTTGGATATTGGCAGTAAAGTTTTACCACCGTATGGCAGCTTAACCACATCTCTCCCTTCTTCTCTTCCACTTTTTGCCTCCCTTTCCGAACGGTAACAGACAACATCTAGGTTAATCGGCTTCCATCCAAAGCTCGAAATATTAGTTTTGAAACATAGAAAGAAAAAGTTGTCGGTGACTCACCGGCAATGTACTTCCCCAGAAAGAAGTAATCAATTAACTTTTCGCTCCTCCTCCAAAACCAGTCGACCGTTTGCTCTAATATTCAATAGTTGACTTACATAGGTGCTCCTAAATCCTCATATCCTTATATGTGTTTACAATAACTCCCGATAGATTGAATGTATCGACACGCAATTTTATATGTGTATCCAAAATCCTTTAACGACTTCACCTAATGTTTTTCAGCCAAATCGACCGAAAGGAAGAGGGGTATTAGTGAGGTGGCCAAACATAAAACCTCAATAACTGCCGATATAATGAATGTAGTAGTAGTAATGTCTTTATTCAATTAACATAACAGAAAATTACATACAAAACATATATACATTAATGTCACCTTTTATGAAGACAAACTCAATGGCCTAAGCCGTCTTGAGGAGTCTAGATTTAAATAAATAATATTATCTTATAAAGATCTTATTACAATTTTTTTCTTTCTAAAATACAAATAAAAAAATTAAATAAATATATCTTTGTTCTTATATATTTAATTCACAGTTTCTGAAATCCTAAGCCTTTTTGCAATAATTTAACCACTAGTTGCCAATCTTTACCATTAATTAATTCCAACATAAATGAAGGGGGCCATGGTGGCCGTGCGGGCTAGAGCGTAGGGCTTTGGTCGCATGGTTTCACCATGGTTTGCGGGTTCGAATCCCGTCCGGGAGTGAGTTTTATTTCGTAGATAGAACTCCCTCCCGGGGCCATGGATGTCTTAAATAATTATATACAACACATTGACATGGCTAATATGCACCGTACATAAAGCCAAAAGAAAAAAAAAAAAAAAAAAAAAAAAAAAAAAAAAAAAAAAAAACATAAATGAAGTATCTATGTTGTTTTTAAATATTTTATTTTTTAAATCATCTGTAATTTATACTTATTGTTGTTATTGTTAAAAAAAAATGTTCTTAAAAAAAAATGATTCTATCTGCTTTTAATTCTATCTTACCTTTCTTTGGTCGTGGGTCCGCCAAGACTAACAGTTGTGAAAAATGAAAATGACATGAGGTGCAAAATACATTAAATAAAAATTTAGGCCATTCTGGTTTGATTGTATATATTCTTAATGAAAAACATGTGTGGAAAACTTAAAAACAATTGCTCAGAATCCTTAAAAATGAAATTGTATTTTCTCAAAATACTCTCTGGCTTTGTCTTTATAATTGTTTAAAATTCACTGTTCCTTCTTGATTTAATGCTGGTTGTGATGGTAATTGGGTCCTGGAGTTCTGCGCTGATCAGCCTCTGCTGTTGTCTTAATGGTCCAGAAAAGCTCCAATGGATTTCCCTCTGTTGATCTGATGTTGAATGGTTGCTCTGGACAGTTGATGAAGTAGTGTGATCCTCCCTCTCTGGAGGCAATGGATGAGTTGGGGCAGGTCCTCCCTCTGCGGAGGTCTCTGACGAAGTGGGCCTGTTCCTACCTCTCAGTTGGCAACAGTTGAAGTGTATTGATCCATATTGGGGTCCGCTCACAGCAACTTTCCCGCCCTCCGGGACTGATCTGGGTGCCTATTGGTGGCTCAGTTCCCCACCTTGGTTTCTCCGTATTGTTGTGGTTCTTCTTTGACTTCCTGTTGTTCAAGCCACCGGTTTGCATTCCTTTGTCCCTAATTTATTTCAAACAATGTATGTCCATATTTTTGGGCATCACACATCATATTTGAAATATATAAATATAATGAATGCATCGTATATGAAATTTCATATTTGAAGTCAAAAACCAATGAGGACATAACCTATCCAATTTCAGCGATATCGGCTGAAGGGAAAAGGGGTTCCGAGAAAATCAAAAACATTAATAACGTTGTAATATGCATATATATCGACAAAAAATTTAGTATGAGGATTTAGCACCCCTATATAAGTTAACTATTGAATATTAGCGCAAATGGTCGACTGGTTTTGGAGGGTAGTGAAAAGTTACTTCATTAATTTGTTCTGGGGAGGTATATTGGCCGGTCATTTACGACGACTTTTCATATTTGATACCTGGAGGTCGGAAAACATGAAATTTTCGTTTCTTATACCAAGCACGCTTAGAGATCACCCTCTCATTCAAGTTGCTACTGGAGGAAGACTGGATTCGACTATATTACATTTCAGTAGCCAACAACGAACTTCTGGATGTGGACCTACAGAACGATATATAAGTATGAAACTTGGACCTTGAAGATACCTACCTGTAGTACCCATTGTATATGAAAGTAACGTGGCGTCTCCTGCATTCTTTGCTTCATTGTACAACGTAATTCTGACAGTGGCTTTCATATACCCAGTAATGCTAGTATGAAATAAATTTCAGGGGGGAGGTGGAGTTGTTAGTATAAGAAAGTCCTGCTATGGCCACAATATATTTTTTCTCTTTATATTTTTTAATAAAAAACTACCTATGCATCTTATCTATTCCATTAGCTGTAGTTCATGGAGATGTCTTTAATTCTGTCTGGAAATTGTCCTTTACCTTTCGCTTTACTTCGTTGTTTTCCTTCATTTTCTCATCTTGTTATTCATCTGGATACTTTTATTGTTTATTTTGTCTTATATATTGTGTTTTTTTTTTTTTTTTTTTTTTGTAAATAATTAGTTTTTTGTTCGGGTGATGATAACCATGCCAGTTTTAAAACCACAATCTCTCTCTACAAACAGGGGCGCTGGTAGCTCAATAGTATGCGTAATTGCTTACTAAGCTTATGATCGCGGGTTCAAAACAGTTAATTTTATCTGGGAGGTAAAATAAACTTAAACCATCCTTCGGAAGGAACGTTAAGCTATATGGTCCCGAGCTTGTACGACAGAGAGCCGTAACCCAAGGAGGTTGGGAGCGCCAGTCTTTCCCGTAAGGGACAAGAGGCTGTCGCCCCCAGACATCCACAGCAACATTTTGTAAATAAAACCATCATACATATATCATTAACTCTTTCCCCGACGATATCGGTTCGGGTGATTTGCCGGAGCACCCGCAAAAAATAAATTAATATGATCCTGTGACGGGCTGGGGGCAGCCACCGGTCGACCAATGTGCAACGATCGTGGATGTCCCTATCCCGTCTTATACTGCATTTTTGCCAAGAGTCGACGAATCGGCTGAACACTAGATGACAAAAATGTTAAAAACTGATGCCACAGAGTAACCATTAAGGTAAAATGTGGAAATACCTCAGGCTACTTTTCAGCCTTCAACAATTTTCCTATCATTTGGAAATAAAGGGTTGGGATTTTTTGGAAAATCAATTAAAATTCCAACGACTGAAGGGACGGAGGACAGAGCGAGCTGACTGTGGTCCCCTAAAAAAAAGGCCCCACCAAGCCTGTCACATCATTTTTCCATTTCGCCCCCCTCCTCTTCTCGGTTTTAATTAGACTCTGCCTCCTACATTTTTTTGAGGGGGGTCCATCCATCCAGCTCTTCATTTCCTTATTCCATTTGTCAGTCACCACTTCACTATAGAAAAATGAATGAGACTCACACAAAAATCTAACAACTTATGAACTATGTATTTGGGGGCCGTGCTGGCTAGAGAGGCTTTGGTTGCATGGTCTCACAACGGTTTGCGGGTTCAAATCCCGTCCGGGAGCGAGTTTTATTTCAAGGATAAAACTCCCTCCTGGGGCCATGGATGTAGTAAAATTACTTTATAAGAGACGTGGCTAGTATGCATTGTACATAAAATCAATAATAATAATAAAATGAAATAAATAAAAAACTATGTATTTACAGAATTTGTTTTTGTTAATTTTTTTAATTTTAATTCGAGATCAAGTTTTCAACGGATTTTCAAGGTCCCTTGAAATCGTTTTGACCATTTTGTCTGTCTGTGTTTATGGGTTTAAGAAAGGAATTTTCTAAGGGCTTTCACTCAATAATCATTGTAGACTATCAACATGGAATAAAGAGGTCACATGTGCTAACTTGTTACTTCCTCGCTATACGAAGCATAGGGGAAGTTATGCAAAAGGTAAAATCGATGACGAGTTTTCAACGAAATATCATGTTTTCTGACTGGAATCTAGACCAAATAAGAAAAAATATTCTTTCTTTTTCTGTGTCCGTGAACAAAATGAATGAATCAACATGAAATTTTGTACATTTGACCAAAACCGCGTAAGTACGTATCGATTTTCCGCCAAATCGGCTAAAAGGAAGGGGGGGATTAGGAGAGAGGATTAACTGAAAAACCCCAATAACAGCCGATGTAATGAATGTACCAACATGAAATGATTCAAAAGTACATTAGTGAGTCAACTATAGATTTTTAGACAAAACCTATAGTTGACCGTTGGTTGGTTTTACAGAAACAGCAAAAACTTAATCGTAAAATGTTAGATTGAAAACTCAATTTCGCCCCCCTATACTCCTTCAAAACCTACTTTCATTTTTAGACAAAAGAATATTATAGTAGAATATATTATGTATACATAATTTTTATTTATTTTATTTGTTGGAGGAAGAGTTGCCGATATATCTTTGTCTTTCAGGCCATTTACGTTCTCTTTCCATATCATTTGGTGCATGATAACTTCAATAAACCTAATGCAACCTCTTTCTACAATATATCCGCTTTTCTTCAGGGACATAATTTTCCTAAAAGGATGAGCTCTGGTCGGGATAAGGGGATTCCCACCTTCCTATTAGGGCGGCTCAAAGACAAACCTTTATAAGGGGATTCCCAACTTCCTATTAGGGCGGCTCAAAGACAAACCTTTATAGGGGGATTCCCACCTTCCTATTAGGGCGGCTCAAAGACAAACCTTTATAAGGGGATTCCCACCTTCCTATTAGGGCGGCTCAAAGATAAACCTTTAACTGGGATATAACTCTTTTCCCATGGTAACTCTCATACAGATATATCTCTGTACTTTCTTGAAATAGACTGATATTATTCCAAACAAACCCATGCACCAAAATACAAGAATACTTCTTCGGTTGTGTAAGAAGATGTTTAATTCATATTTAATATATTATTACAGCATCACTTCTCCCATTCATTTTTGCCAGTCGTCGGTGAATCACCGACTATGTACTACCCCAGAATTAATCCTTTACTTTTTACTCCCCTTCCAAAACCAGTCTATTGCTATCGAAAATATTCTAAAATTACCTAATAAGGGCTCCAAAATCCATATATGAAATTTTGTGTCGTTACATAATGTACGAGTTTAACGGTAGTTTTTAGAGTTTTTATATTAAGCCTCTCTCCTAATCCCCCTACCCTTTGGTCGATTTGGCTGAAAAACAATTGGTGTCGTCCTTAGAGGGTTCTGGATTCACATATAAAGATTTTGTGTCGAGAATTTTTGCATTTTATCGGGAGTTATCGTGTTCACACACAGATTTTTTTTTTTTTTTCATTTAGAAAAGGAGAACATGAAATTCCGTTGAAAACGCTGCATCGAATTTTTAACGAATTACAAAACATATATACATCGTAAAGCTGGGGATGTAAACAAACTTACAATTACGAACATTTCGGGCAGCATAATGTTCTCTATTGGTTAACTATTCCTTTTGTCAATCAGAATATTCCTTTTCAGAACATATTTATTGAGTCGACTTATATATTTACTGACTAAGTGTTTCAATATATAACTCAACTCAATAAATATTTTCTATAAAAAGAAGATACTAATAGATAGAAGGAACAGTTAACCTTAAGAACACATGTATTATAGAAAATGGCATCAACGCTGGTCACGATCATCGGATGGCCGAACGACCTATACATATTTCCCGACAATCCGGGTACGTCTGGACTCTACGTGGGCAATGCTTGACCATTTGTTGTCCCAGATATTATCAGGTCACGTAGATTTCAACTCCAAGCTCATCTTCTTAAGACTGTTCGAGACAGCAGAGCATGTGGTCCAGAATGTCCGCTGTACGAAGGGCCTACGGTGGAGTTGATAACCGGGACAGGATCGTATCTGGGACTAAACCTACGACAGCTGGTGACGGAAACCGGCTACCCAGTGTTCAACCGATTTGTCCTCTCCTGATTTTTTAAATGAATTTTACGTTTAATAAATTGTCTAGGATTAAAAAGAGGAATAAAGTTAATAATTTCTATTCAGGAGTTCTGTGGAAGCATTAAGATGTGAAGAATGACAGTCAGCTAGGGAAGTAGTATATTTATTTATTTTCCACAACAGACAAATAATTTCTAATATTCAGGAGTTCTGTGGAAGTATTAAGATGTGAAGAATGACAGTCAGCTAGGGAAGTAGTATATTTATTTATTTTCCACAACAGACAAATAATTTCTAATATTCAGGAGTTCTGTGGAAGTATTAAGATGTGAAGAATGACAGTCAGCTAGGGAAGTAGTATATTTATTTATTTTCCACAACAGACAAATAATTTCTAATATTCAGGAGTTCTGTGGAAGCATTAAGATGTGAAGAATGACAGTCAGCTAGGGAAGCAGTATATTTATTTATTTTCCACGACAGATAAATAATTTCTTATAAGTAGATTTTATCGGTATTAATGTAGGTACATATATTTATTTATTTTTAATACATTATACATTTATCACAAAGAACATTTAAGTAATCCAGGTTTTATAACTTCAGCAGGTATATATTCAAGAATATCTTTAACAGAGCAACAAAGCACAAGTATTGAAGAAAAATCAATATCAAACATGGAACTGTAAGTGTCACAACTGCTAACACAAATAGCTCCTGCTTCCTCAGACCACTCCAGACGGTTGAAAACAAGAAGAGCAACGCACTTGTCCAGCTTTACGACTTCTACAATTTTCGCTCCAAACAAGGGTATAGAAACATGTGGGTCAGGCCTGTTATGCACTGCTTTCAACTTTACAGATAACTCATTCTGTTCCTTGTATATTGGTAGAGTCAACACGTTAATTTTTGTATTCTCCTGAAACAGACAAACACTGAAATTACTCAATGGTGGAAACAGGAACTTGAAGGGATATATATATATATATGTGTATATATATATATATTGTGATAAAACTTGTTTGCTACCACATTTCCTGTAGAAATTTGATCTCTTTTGTTTATTTAAATTTTGATTTCTACAGTAGTTTGCCGAAAATTGCCCTAAAAAAATATTATCAATAATTTAAGACGTGCAATTTTTAAGAAAGTACACGTATACAACGAAAAAAATTCAATTAAACAAACTTTACACTTGGATTCACAAAGAGATACCAATTTTTAATAATTTTAAATAATATTAATTTCTAATCCAAAGGTTTTTTAAATGATACTACTGGGACAACAGGGAAGATGAATAGGATAGAATTTGAAGAGGACAAATATTTGGGTTATTATCTATATTTACATATTTAAATTTAAAAAAAACTTAACATTTGAACAAACAAAACAAAAATTTACAATGGCACAAAAACATTAAATTAATACTTAAAAAACTATTTCTTTTTTTTATTTGGGCATATTGAAAAATATATATTATTAATTGTACCTTCTCGACGCCTCTACCACAAAAACCAGACCCCGTCAACTCTTCACACTTTAATTCCACCCCAGTCAACTTTCATCTAATTGTTCAACTTCATTTTTATTTAAAACATATAAAACCACATTGCACCGTTTAAGAGCTAGCTCACGACTCCATTACATTTTACACTATTTCACAGCTGTTTTTTATATGTTTTCTTGTTTTGTTTCTCAAACACCTTGATATATATCTAATATATATATGATATTAGATTATAATAAAAAAAATTACCTCTTTTCATTAAAATATTCATTAAAAAAATGTTCCGTAGTGTACATCACATTTGCCTTTTCCTTCTTTTAAAAAAAAAAATGTTTGTTCACAAAATTTTTTTTTTTTTTTTTATATATATAAGTTCTTTCATATTTAATTTCTTCCAATACACAGGTTGATTTAGCTTCTTCCTCGAATCCACATGATAAGCTTCCTCCTTCAATACACAGATGGATTTACGTCTTCCTCCAATTCACATGATAAGCTTCCTCCTCGAACGCACATGTTGGCTGGCTCCTTGATGTCTTCAACTCATGGATCAACGATGTATCGAAGTCTCTCTCTCACTTACACTCACTGATTTATTTTTTATATGCCCAATTCGACGCTCTTTTTATACATATATGCCCATTTTTTTATTTTTTTTTTTTATTACTATTTACAATTATTAAACTTATATATATACGTACTTAATTTCTAATAAACAAAAACAAATCTTAATCTAAAAATTTACAATTAATCCTTAACCTAAAGAAAATGTTAACTTAAATTTATAAAAATTGGAACTAATTGAACATAAAAAAAAATATAATACTAAATTTTTACATATTTACAGGTTCAGTCATAGTCATGAAATCAAGTTTGGAAATAATCAAGTTGCATATAGATTTAAGAAATTGCCAATTAATTTTACTTTCCGCCTTTACCATCAATATAACATTTGTATGTATTCAAAATAATTATATAATTAATTATATATTATATATAAAAAAAAATTTACTTGAAATAAAAATTAAATAAATCCTTCGGTTTTACTTCATCACACTTCCAAAATATATCATAGCAATGAAAATTAGGCCTCACGCCGGGTAATAAGGAATACAAATTTAATTTATTTAATATATATATAGTACTTGTCTTTTGAGGTATTAAATTCTTTGAGACGTCCTTCTTACTTCCTAACTAAAAAAAAATGTATCTCACATATATTTTTACTTCAACTTCCTTCTCTACTAATAACTCCCTAATAATAATAACTTCATCGTTGACGTAGCAAAAATACGGTTCCTCCTATCTCAGGTAGGCAACCAACACTACATCATAAATCTCCTATATATATCGCTAGTTCTTTCTAGTCGACACAAAAAAATCATCTCTCGCAGATCAAAAAAAAATATAAATCTCCAATTAATCACTAGCTCTTACTAGGATTTAAAAAAATAATTTCTCCCAAAACAAATCTATATAATCCCGACGTCTAAAAGAATGTCATCAGCAATTAATTCAAAACTTCTCTAATTAATATTACCCTTTGTTTGTTCCTATTCCTAAAGTTATATAATGTGCTCCTACAACTCTTCTCATCTACTCTCTCTATTAAACAAATTTACGTAGAAAAACATGTTACTCAGAATAATAAATGAAATTGTCTAAATAATAGAATTTATAATAACAAAAACTTAATAACCTATGCATACATACAATTTATATAATATATTATTCTTCCAAGGCTTCTATACAGTTTCGTTCGTCTTTCTAATTTATAATATTATAATGATTTAGTCACGTCCGGTATCCTAGCTGAACAGTTCCGAAACAGAAAATCTGTCCCCTTGACTCGGCCTCAGGAAGTTCGTCATGTCTCCAAAGAGATCTAGGCATCTCTCAGCCTGCTGATTTTATCTTTCTTACATTTTGTAATAAAAAATATAATAAAAAAAAATCTATCTTCTTCCATATTATGTTCGTTAAAAAAAATCAGTTGTATGTATATGTTTTAATTTTCAATAATATCATTATTAACATGTAAGTCTCAAATAAATAATTTGTATATGTTAAATTTGGATGACTAATCCCTAAATATTATCTTAGATTAATTTTTATACTGATCCTAATATCTAATCTAATCCTAAAAAAATGTAAATCCTAATTAATTTAAATCCTAATTAATTTAAACGCAGAACTATACCAAAATTCATCCATACTCTTCATATACCAAAATTCTCTCATCCAAAAAATAAATTTATCATCCATACGATTATATTTGTCTAATGTCACTTCTTCATATTTTAAATTAATCCTAATTCTGTCATGTTAGTCTGTCAGTCATTTCCTCAAACTCATCCGAGTTGCAAAAAAATAGGTTCACTATAAAAAGTGGCTAATGCAATTATATTGCAAAGCCTAAATTTAATTTTATCTTTTTCCGGATGCCCCGGCGAATTATGTCTTTAAAAATCCCCTCCCCCTTCTCTAAATATTTGTTCAGTGTTAATTTTCTCCTTAATACCTGTTTAAATTCTCTTACTCCTTTTTTAAAATTGTTCTTATGTCTTTTATTAACCTCCTTTCTGTTTCCAGTTTGTCTGTAAGTTTTAACTATATTTTCTTTAAAATTAAAATTTGTCTTTTGTTTGTTGTCCTCAGTCTGTTCGTTTGTTTTGTCTAATAACATCCAAATGTTCCTTTCACTCTGTCCATCCACATCAACATTCATCCTATTTTCTTGAATTTCACTTAATACTAATTTTTCTACATTTTGACTCTCTTCCTCCACCTCTTTCTCTAAAATTTGGGTCTGTTCCTCCCCACTGTTATTCTCTGTTCCTTCTACCTCATCAACTTGTGACTGACTGTCAATAATAAGAACCTCTTTTTCTACTTCAGAATTCCCTTCATCCAACTTGTTAATTTTTTGAATAAAGTGCTTTTCTAAGTTTTCTCCTGCTTTATCTATCCTACTTTCAACTCTTTCATTTTCTATTTGAATTTTCTCTAATTGGTTCATCAAATTGTCCACCTTTTTATTTAATTTAACTTCTAAATTTTTAATGTCGCCTCTTAAATTTCCCATCTCTCCCTTTAATTCTTTTCCCTGTTCTTCTATTCTCTGATTTATATTTTCCAAATCCCCCCTTAATTCTATTCCTTGCTCTTTCATATTCCTCCTTAAATCTCTACCCTGTTCTTCTATTTTTTGATTGATATTTCCAATATCCCCCCTTAAATCTCTACCCTGTTCTTCTATTTTTTGATTGATATTTCCAATATCCCCCCTTAAATTTCCCATATCCCCAGTTAACTTTGTCAACACAACACGGAGCCATTCCATATCAGGAGCAGCAATGCCCTCTTTTTCTTTATCTTTATTTACCCCCTCCCCTTGCGACTCCTCACCTGTACCCTGCATGGACTCCATTGCGGCTGGAGTCTCCCTTTCTCTATCTTCCGATAACTCCATATCGGATCTTTCCTCCGAACTTGACCCTTCCTCTCTACTTTCCTCCTCTAATCTTCTCGCTTGTCCTCTGGTAATTGGCATTTTCTTACTTTACTAAATATATAATTACTAAACAAAAACAATGTTATATAAAATAGTAACCTTCTTTTGAAGTTGGCAAAAAAAAATATTATTTCTCAAAATTAAATGTAACCCTTATTTGTCTCTATTCTATCCTTTTCATCTTTTTCAACCTATTTCCCTACTTTAATTAATATAAAAAAATTCTCCCATCAAGGTTTTGCCAAAATATGATGGGGCTTTGTGGCGAAAATCGTCCACACAAGGGATATGCCAAAAATGTGATAATAACTTGTTTGCTACCACATTTCCTGTAGAAATTTGATCTCTTTTGTTTATTTAAATTTTGATTTCTACAGTAGTTTGCCGAAAATTGCCCTAAAAAAATATTATCAATAATTTAAGACGTGCAATTTTTAAGAAAGTACACGTATACAACGAAAAAAATTCAATTAAACAAACTTTACACTTGGATTCACAAAGAGATACCAATTTTTAATAATTTTAAATAATATTAATTTCTAATCCAAAGGTTTTTTAAATGATACTACTGGGACAACAGGGAAGATGAATAGGATAGAATTTGAAGAGGACAAATATTTGGGTTATTATCTATATTTACATATTTAAATTTTAAAAAAACTTAACATTTGAACAAACAAAACAAAAATTTACAATGGCACAAAAACATTAAATTAATACTTAAAAAACTATTTCTTTTTTTTATTTGGGCATATTGAAAAATATATATTATTAATTGTACCTTCTCGACGCCTCTACCACAAAAACCAGACCCCGTCAACTCTTCACACTTTAATTCCACCCCAGT
Source organism: Aradus depressus (assembly GCA_963662175.1). Classification (NCBI taxonomy): domain Eukaryota; kingdom Metazoa; phylum Arthropoda; class Insecta; order Hemiptera; family Aradidae; genus Aradus; species Aradus depressus. Next base: position 50,530,892 of record OY759216.1, on the reverse strand, counting down.
CAACTTTCATCTAATTGTTCAACTTCATTTTTATTTAAAACATATCAAACCACATTGCACCGTTTAAGAGCTAGCTCACGACTCCATTACATTTTACACTATTTCACAGCTGTTTTTTATATGTTTTCTTGTTTTGTTTCTCAAACACCTTGATATATATCTAATATATATATGATATTAGATTATAATAAAAAAAATTACCTCTTTTCATTAAAATATTCATTAAAAAAATGTTCCGTAGTGTACATCACAATATATATATTGCCTTCTGTAGAAAATTACAGGGAATCACACTTCTTGAAAACAATAGAAACAATAACAAAATTTAAACCAATTAAAATTGTTTATATTAGAGAAAACCCTCTTTTCGGAAACGAAACTTTATTTTTCATTGTATAAAAATAATAAAATTACCATAATAAAAAAATCGACTTGCATTTTCGAAAACATTAATTGTTACATGAGTTTAATTTTAATTTTTTGGCAGGGTTCCTCCACAAATATCTTCTTTAAGGTCTATCGAATTGTCGATAATAATTTTAATCATTATTTTTATTTTTTATACACTAATGTATTTTATTTCTATTTTCCACAACAGACAAATAATTTCTAATATTCAGGAGTTCTGTGGAAGTATTAAGATGTGAAGAATGACAGTCAGCTAGGAAAGTAGTATATTTATTTATTTTCCACAACAGACAAATAATTTCTAATATTCAGGAGTTCTGTGGAAGCATTAAGATGTGAAGAATGACAGTCAGCTAGGGAAGCAGTATATTTATTTATTTTCCACAACAGACAAATAATTTCTAATATTCAGGAGTTCTGTGGAAGTATTAAGATGTGAAGAATGACAGTCAGCTAGGGAAGTAGTATATTTATTTATTTTCCACAACAGACAAATAATTTCTAATATTCAGGAGTTCTGTGGAAGCATTAAGATAGAAGGAACAGTTAACCTTAAGAACACATGTATTATAGAAAATGGCATCAACGCTGGTCACGATCATCGGATGGCCGAACGACCTATACATATTTCCCGACAATCCGGGTACGTCTGGACTCTACGTGGGCAATGCTTGACCATTTGTTGTCCCAGATATTATCAGGTCACGTAGATTTCAACTCCAAGCTCATCTTCTTAAGACTGTTCGAGACAGCAGAGCATGTGGTCCAGAATGTCCGCTGTACGAAGGGCCTACGGTGGAGTTGATAACCGGGACAGGATCGTATCTGGGACTAAACCTACGACAGCTGGTGACGGAAACCGGCTACCCAGTGTTCAACCGATTTGTCCTCTCCTGATTTTTTAAATGAATTTTACGTTTAATAAATTGTCTAGGATTAAAAAGAGGAATAAAGATAATAATTTCTATTCAGGAGTTCTGTGGAAGCATTAAGATGTGAAGAATGACAGTCAGCTAGGGAAGTAGTATATTTATTTATTTTCCACAACAGACAAATAATTTCTAATATTCAGGAGTTCTGTGGAAGTATTAAGATGTGAAGAATGACAGTCAGCTAGGGAAGTAGTATATTTATTTATTTTCCACAACAGACAAATAATTTCTAATATTCAGGAGTTCTGTGGAAGTATTAAGATGTGAAGAATGACAGTCAGCTAGGGAAGTAGTATATTTATTTATTTTCCACAACAGACAAATAATTTCTAATATTCAGGAGTTCTGTGGAAGCATTAAGATGTGAAGAATGACAGTCAGCTAGGGAAGCAGTATATTTATTTATTTTCCACGACAGATAAATAATTTCTTATAAGTAGATTTTATCGGTATTAATGTAGGTACATATATTTATTTATTTTTAATACATTATACATTTATCACAAAGAACATTTAAGTAATCCAGGTTTTATAACTTCAGCAGGTATATATTCAAGAATATCTTTAACAGAGCAACAAAGCACAAGTATTGAAGAAAAATCAATATCAAACATGGAGCTGTAAGTGTCACAACTGCTAACACAAATAGCTCCTGCTTCCTCAGACCACTCCAGACGGTTGAAAACAAGAAGAGCAACGCACTTGTCCAGCTTTACGACTTCTACAATTTTCGCTCCAAACAAGGGTATAGAAACATGTGGGTCAGGCCTGTTATGCACTGCTTTCAACTTTACAGATAACTCATTCTGTTCCTTGTATATTGGTAGAGTCAACACGTTAATTTTTGTATTCTCCTGAAACAGACAAACACTGAAATTACTCAATGGTGGAAACAGGAACTTGAAGGGATATATATATATATGTGTATATATATATATATATATATATATATATATATATTGCCTTCTGTAGAAAATTACAGGGAATCACACTTCTTGAAAACAATAGAAACAATAACAAAATTTAAACCAATTAAAATGGTTTATATTAGAGAAAACCCTCTTTTCGGAAACGAAACTTTATTTTTCATTGTATAAAAATAATAAAATTACCATAATAAAAAAATCGACTTGCATTTTCGAAAACATTAATTGTTACATGAGTTTAATTTTAATTTTTTGGCAGGGTTCCTCCACAAATATCTTCTTTAAGGTCTATCGAATTGTCGATAATAATTTTAATCATTATTTCTATTTTTTATATACTAATGTATTTTATTTCTCTTGTATTTTTCTTTTATGTATTTTTATTATCATCTTATTTTTTGATTTATTTATTTACTGTTTGGCTGTGTGTCCATGAACACGATAACTCCCGATAGAATGAATGTCTCGACACGAAATTTTATATGTGAATCCAGAACCATCGAATGAAAATACATATTGTTTTCTAACCAAATCGAGCAAAGGAAAGGGGGGATTAGAAGGGAGGCATAACTCAAAATCTCTAATAACTGCCGTTGTAATAAATATACCAAAATAAAACTTCATATTTGAACTCAAAACGACATAAGGACAACACTTATTGTTTGTCAGCGGAATCGGGAAGGGAAGAATGAGAGGGCGTTCAACTCAGAAACCCCCATAATCGTCGATGTAAAGAATGTATCGACTTGAAATTTGAAATTTAAAGTCAAACCCCAATGAGGACCATAACCTGTAGAATTTGTGAGATATCGGCAGAAAGGAAGGGGAGGGGGCTCCATTCAAAACCCTAATAACTGCCCATGTAATGCATTTATCGACACAAAATTTAGTATGAGGATTTAGGAGCCGCCTTGTAAGTCAGCTGTTGAGTGTGAGCGAAAACGGTTGACTCGTTTCTGGAGAGAAAGCGATATTTGACTATTCAATTCGTGGGGTGAAACACCGACGACTTTTTTTTTTTTACTTTTTTTTATTTCTCTGTTTTCAATCAGCTGTAGAAATACGATATTTTGCACTATCAGCGACAAAATAATAATTAAATATATTATATTATGTAAAAAAAATTATACTTTTAAAGCGAATTTTCTAATTGCTTTCTCCACACTGAACATATTGTTCCTTGAGATGCTGGCATACAATGGCATAGTTAATTCACCGAGGGCCTTCTTGTTGACCTCTGCAGTAGGGAAACTGATCAGGTCCTCTGCAGGCACCATCCAATGCTTCACGAAGGAGTATTCTCCATCGCTCTATAATAGCAAATAGCATGGAATCAGATAAAGTAAGCAACTTTCAACTACCGCTAGGCCAATTCTAATCAAAAGAGGTAAGCTCTAGATGAGAGCTCTTTTTGAGACTTACTTTTTTGAAATTTTGGCTTCCAAGTGAGTGAACCCAAAACATAAAGTGAGTAGCTCTTTTAGGGGTTGATCGAATCTTCATGAAATTTGACAAGTAGCATCCCGACACAAACAAAGGCCAATTACATATACATTTACATATATGTCCGAATACATTTTTTGCGTTCTGTGTTGATATAGTGGAAATACTAATAAATAAAATAAAATGATAGATAAAACACTTTTTTGAATACTTATATTGTCTAATTCCACAAACATATACTTAAATGTGTACAGGTTTCGGCTTACGCCATCGTCAACACAATGTTCAGCAATAATTTAGATATTTGCCAGGCATACATATTTATAGTAACCTAAGTGTACCTGAGGTGAAAGGGTACCCTCCTCTGGTTAAACCAGGAGGTGGAAGTCTCTATTCTAACGGTAATAACTAACTGTGCACTTATTTGAAAAACAAGAAAATAAAATTAAAATAAAACCAAAAACTAACATTCCAAGAAAACAATATAACAAATGTACAATATGTAGCTACTATATGTCTAAGTAGAAAATTATTTAACCTAGATTAATATTGGCATGGATATTTGTTAGCTGAGAGGGATTAACAAAGGAGAAAATTTGAAGTGTGTCTGGTCGTTTAAACAATTCCCATTTTTTCGAGTCCTATTAATTTCTAGCTGTTCCAAAAAATCTAATGGTCTACCTTTTTCACTTATAAGTGGAGGTATTTTATGCCAGTTGTTTCGTTGAATGAGTGACCCATATCATTTATATGTTTCGCAAATGTAGATTTTTCCCCTTTCCTTACTATATCAGTTATGTGCTCTTTGATACGTTAAATTGTTTAAACGACCAGACACACTTCAAATTTTCTCCTTTGTTAATCCCTCTCAGCTAACAAATATCCATGCCAATATTAATCTAGGTTAAATAATTTTCTACTTAGACATATAGTAGCTACATATTGTACATTTGTTATATTGTTTTCTTGGAATGTTAGTTTTTGGTTTTATTTTCTTGTTTTTCAAATAAGTGCACAGTTAGTTATTACCGTTAGAATAGAGACTTCCACCTCCTGGTTTTACCAGAAGAAGGGTACCCTTTCACCTCAGGTACACTTAGGTTACTATAAATATGTATGCCTGGCAAATATCTGAATTATTGTTGAACATTGTGCTGACGATGGCGTAAACCGAAACCGGTACACATTTAAGTATATGTTTGTGGAATTAGACAATATAAGTGTTCAAAAAAGTGTTTTATCTATCATTTTATTTTATATACATATATGAAGATTGGGCTAGTTAATCCGCTGTTTGAACCATTTGGAAGTTAATATGTAAATAGTTGCTTACAGTGTTTATTTTATCTAGTTTTATACTTAAGAGAATTTATGTAATCGGTTGAAAATTCGATGCGGAGTTTTGAACGGAATTTCATGTTTTCCAATCTCTAGATTCCAAATATGAAAAAAAAGTCTATCTATGTCTGTGTTTGCATCTGTGAACACGATAACTCCCGGTAGAATGAATGTATCAACACAAAGTTTTATATGTGTAACCAAAACGCACTATCGACGACACATCGATATTCAGCCAAATAGACCGAAAAGAAGGAGAGGCTTAAAATGAAAGACACTAATAACTGCCGTTGCAATAAAAGTATTGATACAAAATTGGATATGTGAATTCAAAACCCCATAAGGTCGACACATCAATTTTCAGAGGAATCGGCAGAAGGGGGAGGGAAGATCAGAGGATGCTCAACTCAAAAACCCCAATAACTACCGATGTAATGAATATATTGACACAACATTTAGTAGCCCCTACGTATGTCATCTATTAAATATTAGAGCAAACGGTAGACTGGTTTTGGAGGGGGAGCGAACAGTTAATTGATTAATTCATTCTGGGGAAGTACAGCGCCGATGATTGACCGGCGACGATTTTTTTCTACAGTTTTACACTGGGATAGCTTATGAACCGCTCTCATTTTAGTTTTACACTGGGATAGCTTATGAACCGCTCTCATTTTAGTTTTACACTGGGATAGCTTATGAACCACTCTCATTTTAGTTTTACACTGGGATAGCTTATGAACCGCTCTCATTTTAGTTTTACACTGGGATAGCTTATGAACCGCTCTCATTTTAGTTTGCACTGGGATAGCTCATGAACCGCTCTCATTTTAGTTTTACACTGGGATAGCTTATGGAACCGCTCTCATTTTAGTTTTACACTGGGATAGCTTATGAACCGCTCTCATTTTAGTTTTACACTGGGATAGCTTATGAACCGCTCTCATTTTAGTTTTACACGGGATAGCTTATGAACCGCTCTCATTTTAGTTTTACACTGGGATAGCTTATGAACCGCTCTCATTTTAGTTTTACACTGGGATAGCTTATGAACCGCTCTCATTTTAGTTTTACACGGGATAGCTTATGAACCGCTCTCATTTTCCTCACCAAACTTCCTGCAGGGCCACTAGTGATTCTCATATTCTGCCGGAATATTGCCTCCACCCTTGCGGTGCTCTTAGAGATCCCGCAGAGAGGTCCCGATCTTATATGTCCTCTGTCATCCTGATCTGGCTAGTTGGTCAGCCCTTTCGTTGCCTTCAAATCCTTCATGTCCTGGACCCCATCTCTACTCAGTTTGGTCAATTTACAATGAAAACATGTAAAATATATATTACCTCTCCTTCGATTCTCAACGGTTCCATCTTTTCCTGGTCCGATATTTTTACTGCAAAATGTTCATGTTTGATCGGATGCAAACTGAAAATAGTTTCTAGTTGCCATGTATTTTTATTTATGCATATCAGGGGTACCAAAAACCAATTGATCACCTTAGGATTGAGCTGCAGAACATGATTTATATTAATTGACACATTCACAACTACATAATACAATAACAACATTTATACATAAACATTTCATTTCGTTATAGCTGATTGGTTTTTGTTAGAATTAAATAAATTAGAAATACTCCGACCAAAAACATAATCGAATAACGTATGTTGATTATAGAATTTGAATTTTTTGCAGTCGAAGAACTGTGTAATCTTCTGGGCAAAATCACAGTTCGGCACTGGACTGGTTCTCTTTGTTACTGGCAAGTGGCACTGCATGGCACTCGCACTGCCTCTCTATGTTACTGGTAGGGGCACTGCATAGTACTGGAACTGCACTGGCTCTCTATGTTACTGGCTAGTGGCACTGCATGGCACTCGCACTGCACTGGCTCTCTATGTTACTGGTAGTGGCACTGCATGGTACTGGAACTGCACTGGCTCTCTATGTTACTGGCTATTGGCACTGCACGGTGCTGGCACATAGCCCTCCGCATAGTCTAGTCTTTAATCTGAATAAATAATAAATCTATGGTGCCACCCCAAAACTTATAAGGCAGGCAAGGATGACGTTGACAAACACTTGTGGAAAAGTCAAGGTCCAAAACGCGATCTCGGAAAGCTTTGAGGTCAGGCAGGGTCTTAGGCAGGGCGACCCATTATCCCCCTTACTCCATTCACACTACAGGAGAAAGCTATTAGGGGCATCCGCACGAACCCTAATGGCACGATCTAACAGGCTCAGTCAGCATCTCGCATAAGCGGACGATGTGGTCATAACCGGACGATCGAAAGCTGCGATGGAATGGGCGTTCCAGGAATGTGACGAGGAGTCCAGGAAGCTGGGTCTTCTTGTCAACGAGGGCAAAACCAAGTACATGAGAACCAGAGGGCCGAGGATAGAGAAGATCGCTTCGGAGGCCCAGGTTCTACAAGGACCGTAGCACCAGGGAACGTAAAGTAAGTAAGTAAAAAAATAAATCAAAGTTCAACCAACATCAAGATAAAACTGAGCTGCAGCTTGGCAAATATTTGGTATGGTAAGTTCTAGCTTGAACTCGACGGATATAGGCTTAGCACAACGCAGGTCCTTGAGATTGATCGGCTTATCATCAACCGTCATCTTGTCGCTCTCATCGCATTCAACAAGTGCCTTCTCCACATCCAGGTTTACCAGATGGGTGCCAGGACATGAAACCTCTAATTTCTAAAACACAAAAATGAAAGAAATATAAGTGACGTGGCCATTACAGGACTATCTTTTTGATCACTCTCTCTCTCCCCCTCCCCTTTCTTCCATGTCGAAGTAATGAGCTGGTGTCAGCGGTGTTTTTTTTGTTTCATTGTACGGCGTGATTCTGAGAGTGACTTACTTATACGTAGTAATGTCAGTATGAAATGATTTTGCGAAAGGGTAGGGGAGAAAGAGAGATCTGTAAGCGTGGTTTGTATAAGGAAGTCCTGTAATGGCACATCTAGTATTCTATCGATACAAGTAAATACAAGTAAAGTATCGATACTTTTATCCGATACAAGTACTTTTGGTATCGATACTTTTCTTTCGATATCAAGTAGGTATCGAATAGATATTACCTGTATCGATTCAAAGTATTCGTTTGAAATATCAACAATAAAAAAAAAATTATATAAATTTTTCAATTCATCAAAATCGTTCACCGTTTAATTTCTTACAATTTCCTTTTATTTGTTGTTGCAGTAAAATACTGAACTCAAATTCCGGTCCATTTACAAATGACATATATCGATGGTGATAACATCATGTGTGATGTGATCACGCAGTCTGCATTATGCGTCCTTATTTCTTACCTTATATACATTAAATGGTTTATCGTTTATGAAGGTATACGTTTGTTTAATTTTGAAGAGAACCGTGACATGATTACGATTTCAATTTTTTATTTTATTTTTACATTCCATTTTGTCAATTACAAATTATAATGCCTCGTCCTAAGGCGAAAGTATGGATTTATTACACTAAGAACGTTTCGATCTAAGCGACTTGCAAAAAGTGTTTTAAAATTGTGAATGTCTACGCACAACTTTGTAAACACGGCAAGCTCTCTGTAGTGGACTGTATTCGATAGTGCTGGTTCCGGGAGAAGACCAGCTTAACATAAATTGAGGCAACTCAGGACCAAAACATTGATCCTTAACATAAATTGAGGCAAATTCTATTATTCTAATATTTCCTTAAACTATGTACTTACAGATTGCAGTCTGTGGTCCAGGCTGGTCCATAAATTACAACGGGCTAGAAACACTGTAATAATTGAACTACATATATTGCCTGGCCAGGCTATACAGAAAGAACAGGGCTTTACTATAACACTATGAGTGGCTATGACTCCACAAGAGATGGCATGTAAAACCGTACTCTTACACGATAGGCACACTTTGAGTAACCAGAACCTGATACAGAACGGGAAGGCCGTCCTACACCCACAACTATTAGTTTGGTACTCCACTAGACTCACACAATTTGAGTCTAACACGCGAGAGTGCGACCGGGGACAACCACACACGTTGACGCCGGGGCCGAAACTGAGATGGCTAGGGTTGTACTCTGTACCCTAGGTGCAAAGGGTGGGGAGAAATTCACCTATGTATTTATCCGCCTTACCCATAGCAAAAGTAGGCCCAAACATACACCCACCAAAAATTTGAACTAATTTTTCAAACGTGAGTTATGCGAGCCTTACACATAGTGAACAAACTACACAATAGAGTGATATCGCAAACATAAACGAATCACTATAGAATCACACATCACAAAATAAATGAAGAAACTTACTTAACTAAGAAAAAAAATCAAATAAACTTCTAAGAATTATCCTAGAACACAAAAAAAATTAAAGAAACTTATTCAACTAAGAAAAAAAATCAAATAAACTTCTAAGAATTACAGCTCTCTCGCAAACCAAGAGGGGATGAGGGAAATGATTGAGAAGGAAGTAAGGAACCACACTGCGTTCTTCACTTCAGAGGGGGCTATCACTGAAGACTTCGCGCTGGGGAAGCCCTCGGAATGGGAACACAACACTCTATGGAGAGCGAGAGAGCACTAACGAAACTTAAACTGACACCTTGACCAGCTTAGATACTGGTCGCGTGTATTCACCTTGGGTAGTCATAACCCAAACTACACGAACACGCTGGTCACTACCAGGATATATTTCTATGATACGCCCTAAAGGCCAATCGTTGCCTGATATTGTATTACCTTTGATCCACACTACGTCATTTATTTGAAGATTCATTGGGTCCTTCTGAAACTTGTGCCGTTGCTGTAGGGTGTTTAAATAATCACGAGTCCAGCGTTGAGCGAAATGCTGCCTTATCTGGGTGACAAGATTCCAACGTTTCAGATGATTCGGGTTTTCTTCTAATAAACTTGATTCAGGAGGTGTTATCAACAACGATCCCACAAGGAAGTGACTGGGACTTATAGCTGGTGAGTCCGCAGGTGACACTGGAACATCGATCAAAGGACGACAATTCATGACTGCTTCAACACGACAGAAGACAGTCGTCAACTCTTCAAACGTCAAGGCGCGGTTGCCTATCACTTTTGTAAGATGAACCTTAGCAGAACGAATATTTGCCTCCCAAATACCGCCAAAGTTAGGAGTAAATGGAGGATTGAAATGCCAAGTAACTGAGCGCTTGGACATAGCTGACGGTAGGACGTCAGCTGTGAACAATGTTCTGTAAGCTTCACGTAGGATTCTATCGGCTCCTACAAAATTGCGACCTTCATCGGAGTAAACATCTGAGCACAGACCTCTTCGACTTGTAAATCGGTCAAATGCTGCAAGAAACGCTTCCGAGGAAAGAGCAGACTCTAGTTCAAGATGAACTGCTTTAACAGATAGACACACGAAGATACACAGGTAAGCTTTGAACTGCTTAGAGTTCCTGCGCAGAGATTCCTTAACAAGGAATGGTCCAGCTAAATCTACACCACTATGTAGAAATGGACGAGAGTAACTAACTCGAGGCGCAGGCAAATTGCCCATTAGAGGAACAACAGGGCGAGCATTGCACTTGCGACACACATGGCACATACGCAAAACACGACCTATGGCGCAACGAGAGGATATAATCCAAAACTTTGACCGAAGTAAATAATTGAGCGTATTAGCTCCAACATGTAAAAACAAATTATGATAATGTTGTATGAGAAGTTCCGTAACAACGCTTGATTTGGGTAAAATCATTGGGTGTTGAGCATAGAAACTAAGATCAGAATTTTGAAGTCTTCCACCCACCAGTAAAAGACCTTGGGGATCAAGAACTGGAGTCAGCGATTTGAGCTGAGCAGAGCATTCTTTGCCTTTTCTAATGGCTATAATATCTTGAGCGAAATACTTCTGTTGAGTCATCTTAACTAACGCTAAAGTAGATTGGTGTAACTCTCCAAGAGATAACTGGCCAACCACCTTCGGAGATAATCTCAGATTTCGCATGTATCTTAACCAATAAGCTATAGAACGCTGAAGCTTGGAAAAGTTCGAACATGTTGCTAGTTGATCTTCTATGTCAAACGAAACGTCTTGTGTAGACGCCACAAGAGTGCTAACTCTTAACTCAGGAACTTCACTAATATTACCTTCTCGAGATTTAGGCCACTCACCTATGGATGAAGTGAGCCAGATGGGACCATGAAGCCAAAGAGGATCCTGTAGAAACTGAGCAGGTAAAAAACCTTTAGAGGCGACATCGGCTGGATTATCTTGAGAAGAAACATGGTTCCAATTCAGTGTAACAGGTGAACTGAGAATGGAAACAACACGATGACACACGAACGTCTGTAACTTATGTGGCTCTGTTCTGAGCCAACTCAACACAACGGAGGAGTCCGTAAATGTTAACACATTGGAAATAATCACTGAAGCACACAGAGCTTCATGAACGTGATTCACTAACTTCATAAGGTGAACTGCACCTAGAAGTTCTAAACGAGGTATAGTAACTGGTTTAACTGGCGCAACTTTAGTTTTGGCCATCAGAAGGTGTGAACTTCCACTTTCACTTAAATTCTGGCTGCGTAAATACACAACTGCAGCATAACCTTTCTCACTGGCGTCACAAAATCCAATGAGACTGCACTCTACAGAATCAGGGGGAAGAATGATTCTTGGAACACGAAACTGCGAAACTAGTTTGAGAGAAGTGACAAACATTTGCCATTCACTACATTCCTGCTCAGGCAAGAGGGTATCCCAGTCTAGACCTAAACGCCACAATTTCTGAAGAAATTGCTTAGCCCAGACTGTAACAGGACTGATCCAACCAAGCGGATCAAAAACACGAGCTATATTAGAGAGAACTATTCTCTTCGTATTAGCTGTTGGTGACAGATTAACTGTATAACAAAACTCATCACTAATTGGACACCACTGGAGCCCAAGAACTTTGATAGTTGCTGAACTTTCGCTATCAAGAGCTATACACGATGGAGTTGTATCGAACAAGCCAGACTGTACGTTAGTGGCCCACTTGTGTAACGTAAAGCCACAACTTTTCATAAGTTGAGTCAACTCATCGATTAGTTGACGGGCTTCTTCAAGGGTCTTAGCTCCCCCCAGGACATCATCAACAAATATTTGATTGACAAGGATCGCATTCGCAAGAGGAAAGCGATGCCCTTCGTCCCGTCGCCCTTGTTCGGTAGTACGTAGAGCGAGGTAGGGAGCTGAACTTGTTCCATACGTAACAGTATCTAACTCAAACTCAACCACAGGTGTTGAGTTATCAGGAGACCACAGGATATGCAAGAATTTCCTGTCACAAGGCCTAATTTTGATCATGCGAAAATTATGTTTGATGTCACAAACCACTGCGATAGGGAACAAACGAAAACGGGTCACAACTTGGTCTATGGGCTTCTGAAGTTTTGGACCCTTCAGAAGAATAGAGTTTAATGAATGTCCTGAACTTGTAGGCATAGTAGCATTAAACACAACTCTTAATTTGAGACCTCTTGTATCAGACCGTAATACTGGGTGATGAGGAATGTAACAAGCACCGGAGTGAAGGGGAACTTCACTCATGTGACACAAATCCCTATACTCTTGCATAAATGAGCAGTAATCAACTTTTAACTTAGGATTTTTCACAAATTTTCCTTTCAGAGAATTTAGACGCATAGCTGCGATATTGAAGGATGAACCTAACTTTGAACTTTCATCAGGTTTCACAAGTAGTGGAACTACATAACTACCTGATTCTTCACGGTAATGAAGATTGGTAAACATTTCTTCAGCTAGCGCTTCTTCGGGACTCAAAGACACACTACTGGCTGAAGGAATTTCCTCTAACTCCCAGAACTGTTGGAGGAGTTTATTAACTTCACAATTTAACTTAACACTTACAGTAGATGTAAGTGTTTGAACTGGTCTGTTGGTTTCAACACTTTGGGTGCCACACTGGCCCATTAACACATAACCAAAAACTGAATTCCACGCTGTAGGAACACCAGGAGGAAACGTTATTTTTCACCAGTTATAATTAAACTAAATAACTCAGCGCCTATAAGAACATGAATATCACTAGGTATATAAAACTTGGGATCGGCTAACTTTAAATGGTTAAAGTTATCACAAACCGAAGGAGAAAGATTCACTGAAGGTTGCAGATTTGTTATCTTAGGAATAACAAATGCTTGAGTGCACAAACTTGACTTTGATTTCTCAGGGTGTATCAACAAATTAACAACACCTGAAGGAGATTGGGACGGCATGTCGCCAATACCAGATCACGTAACATTCGCACGTTGCTTCTTTAAACCGAGGATTTGAACACATGAAGCAGTAATATAACTAGCTTGGCTTCCAGGATCTATAAGTGCCCTAAGATGATGAACTCTGCCTCCTTTTCCACGAACACAAATAACAGCAGTTCCCAAAAGAACTGTAAACGAGGAGACAGTATTTTTCACTTGAGCAGAACACGAACTCAATTGAGTAACATCAGAGGGACCCTTTAAGGGTTCTTGTGACACTGTAAGAACCTGATTATCACGAGAACGATCTATAGGAGATGCTATTCGTGAAAACTTCTTGAAACACAATAAATTATTTTTTGGAGAATTTACCTTAGGCTCAGTGCAAGGTTTGACTTTAGTTTCACCCATAGCCTTTCTATGGTTCTTCACGAACTCTACCAATTTTTCCAGAGTAGGAAACTCGACTTTGTTGTTCTCCAACAAGAATTGTTTTTTGCTATCTTGATCTAGAACTTTGAAGGCTATATAAAACAAGAGAAACTCACTGACATTAGGAATAGACAACTGATTAAATGCTAGACCTAACTCTGCAAAAGTCGCCAGAAATCTGTCCGGGTTATCCGGTGAATTGGTATAAAAACTAGGAAAACTCAACATCTGTTCCAGTATTTCTATGGCTATAGCACGATTGGAGTCATAGTGTTCCAATAAAGCTGTCCATGCGATGGAGTAATTGGAATCTGAAATACTGAGATGATTTATAAGAGATAAAGCCTTACCTTTCAGACAACTTTTGAGGTAATTGAACTTCATAGAATGTGATAAACGCTCATTTTGATGAACAATTGAAATGAAAAGATCCTTAAATGCACACCATTTAAGACAAACTCCTGTAAACTCAGGGAGACTTATTGTGGGTAACGGGTTGCTTACGGAAAAGTTTTTTGAATCAACAACACAAATTTTGTCTTCACTATTTGAAAAATCGATTCGTAGTAACCTTTTACCTTATAAAACATTAGATTTACACTCAGGTGCATATCTGTCATCTCTTGCGGTATCGGTACGTCAGATATAGCGAAACATTCCACTATTTTAGAATAGGTATCGGAAAATTCTTGATAACTTGATTCCAAGTTAGGAATCATTACTTTAAACACAAATTTTAAACTGTTATCAAGTTTTACACTTTCTATAAACGAATGAATTTGCACAATATTTTGTAAAATAGTATCATTTTTGAGCTTTAAAATATTGAAACTCTTCAATGTTTTCGAATCCATAATGAATACTAATTTAAGCACGTAAGAAATATTATAAACACAAGAGAAAACTAATTATAACACGAAAGAGAAATTTATAAACACGTAAGAACTAATTATAAGCACGTAAGAAAACTAATTGCAATCATGAAATAGAAAACAATTATAAGACACATATGAAACTAATAATTAGTTTAAAACTAAATTTACAATTGATTGTAAATTCAAACACATTTGATAATTAATCATCACGAGAGATAGATAACCAGTAGCAGGTTACCAAAATCACAATATGTTACTGAGAGCACGTATCTAGTAACTGTGATTTTAGAATGAAAATGTTACTCCAGTAACAACTTTGGAGTAGCAGTTTTTTTCATGCACGGATCATGTCAGCCAGACAAGCACATTCAAGAAATTATTAAAAGAACAGAGTTTTGCCAAATTTGGATCAAAACATTTAATCCGACCCGGCTTAGGACCAAAACATTTTAATCCGGCCCGGAGGACCAAAACATGTCTACGCACAACTTTGTAAACACGGCAAGCTCTCTGTAGTGGACTGTATTCGATAGTGCTGGTTCCGGGAGAAGACCAGCTTAACATAAATTGAGGCAACTCAGGACCAAAACATTGATCCTTAACATAAATTGAGGCAAATTCTATTATTCTAATATTTCCTTAAACTATGTACTTACAGATTGCAGTCTGTGGTCCAGGCTGGTCCATAAATTACAACGGGCTAGAAACACTGTAATAATTGAACTACATATATTGCCTGGCCAGGCTATACAGAAAGAACAGGGCTTTACTATAACACTATGAGTGGCTATGACTCCACAAGAGATGGCATGTAAAACCGTACTCTTACACGATAGGCACACTTTGAGTAGCAGAACCTGATACAGAACGGGAAGGCCGTCCTACACCCACAACTATTAGTTTGGTACTCCACTAGACTCACACAATTTGAGTCTAACACGCGAGAGTGCGACCGGGGACAACCACACACGTTGACGCCGGGGCCGAAACTGAGATGGCTAGGGTTGTACTCTGTACCCTAGGTGCAAAGGGTGGGGAGAAATTCACCTATGTATTTATCCGCCTTACCCATAGCAAAAGTAGGCCCAAACAGTGAAATATTGTCGGAATACGAATAGTCTCTAGTAGTTTTATATCCTTAGTAAAAATAAATTGTATGTTTATATTATAAGGTTTTTTATTACATTCAGTATGTTTTTAATAATATAATTTTATCTTATTCGATTTGATTTATTTGTTTCTTATGTCCACTACAATATCTCATTTACCTATATATTTCAAATTGTATTGTATTTTATTATTATTATATAGGTGTATATATATATATATATACCTATATAATAATAATAAAAAACAATACAATTTGAAATATGTATATATATCTCATAACACAGAAAATTAAGTCAAGTATTGGAGCAGAAGAATAACAGATTCACGAAAAAAAGTTGGTGGAGCATCACAAATTGGCAAAAAATTCTTATGATGCAAAGGATTTTGATAAGAAGTCGAGTAAAGAAAGTAATGGTTCGGTTATTACTTTAACGTTCGATTTGCAACAATGTCTACCGACACCAAATTTGCAAAGTGGGGTGGTATTTTATAAAAGACTTTTATGGACATACGACCTTACTATATTCGACTATAATGACAATCAGGCGCATTGCTATATGTGGGCTGAACCTGAAGGCAGAAGAGGTGGCAATGAGATAGCTTCCTGCGTTTCTAAACACTTGAAATCATTGCCCCCTAACATATCTCGGGTGATAATGTATTCAGATTCCTGTGCAGGGCAAAACAAAAATAGGTTTGTCATCGCAATGTGTATCTCTGTTCTAAAAAACCACCCTACTTTAAAAACAATAGAACACAAATTTTTGGTAGCCGGTCACACGAGGATGGAATGTGACACAGCCCACGCACAGATAGAGACTAAAAACAAGAAGAGCAAAATTTCAGTCCATGAGCCACACGACTGCATGCAACTAGTTCTAGTTCTAGTTCTAGTTCGGTCAACTGGCAAAAAAAGACCTTTATTGTTAATCAAATGGAGCAATCTGATTTTTGGGATTATGAAAACCTTTTCAAAAGTAAAATTTAAACTCCAAAACAAGAACAAAGATTGAGAAAAGTTTGTTTGGAAAAATGTAAAATGGTTACTCTATGAAAAGGGCAATCCCATGGTACGGTACAAGAATACTTTGGACTTGGATGTGCCATTTTATTCTGTAGGAATAATGAAAAGGGGACAAGGTAATAATAGTCTCAAGGTGCCATTGAGGTATTCCTCTCCACTGAAAATATCTGCAGCCAAAAAAAAGACCTTCTGGACCTGATAAATTTGATCCCACCAATTTTTAGGGACTATTATAAAAATTTGCCAACGGACAATGTACGTGATAGTTTGCCTGATTTGGATGACGAGGATGAGGAGGAGGAAGACTGATGTTTTCCTGTCAAAACTAACTTTTTTTATAATATTTTATCTTCTAATATTAACATTATTACTATTATTTTATTATTATCACCGTTTAAAAAATAAATATCTCTTGTGTTTACTCTTCGAGAAGATTAATTTTTTTTAAACTTAAATGTATTCCTAAAAATCTGGTCGGGTAGGTACAAGTCAGTTCTTGTTTGGTAAAAGGGATACATGTCAGCAATCTAAATTTCCAAATTTAAAATTTGGGGCGAATAAATTTTAATATCACAAAAACATGCATGTGTCTATGTTAGAGATAGATTCTAGCAACCAACAGTTTCTGCCAAATCTGATCTTAATTAACCTGCTATTTGTGAGAACTTCCCAACTTTTGTTTTTGCAATATTGAAAATTTCTAAAAATTGACATATACCCCTATACCCAAACACCACAGATATATATATATATATATATATTAGACATGGTTTAAAATTAATTATAACGAAGTACTCGATGGGATACGATTTTTATTAAAATGTATATACATTTATAGGTTTTTTAAAATTAATTATAACGAACTACTCGATTCAATCGATACGAGTAGGTATCGATACTTGAGTAGTATCGAAGATTTTATTCAATACTACTCATGAGTAAAAGTATCGATACTTTGTGGTATCGATAGAACCCTAGGCACATCCTACATATTTTCTTTTTTACTTCGTTTTTTAAAATGTTTCATAAAAACTACCAATGACAAAGAATATTTTATAATTCCTTGCACACACAATTTAGACATTATTGTGAGATATTTCTTTGTTTGAGGCCCCAGAACTTTTGTCCTATTGATCCTATTTCTAATCTGAGTTCTAACTAGCGATTAGAAGTTTAAAAAAGTACATTTCTTGTAGAAACCATTTTCGATAGAACTAACCGTTTTTGGGCTAAATCAAGGAAACATTATAAAAAAAAAATATTTATTTCAGTTTTCTCTACAACTATTATTTAAAAATATTTTTGATTAGGTCAGAAACATAACCGTTATCTTGTAAAATGTACTTAGGCCCCGGAGTAAAGTAGTCTCAATTTTCGTCCGGCCGAATTCTAATCAGATCTAAGTTGGCACTGACATTTTCATTCCAAATTTCAAGTTCATTGCTACAATCCTTTTTGCGGTAGTGCGCTGACAACTTTCCAATCACATACATACACGCACATGCACAGACATACATCATCGCGAAAATGGTCATAACGTTTTCAGGGAACCTTGAAAATCCTTTGAAACCTCGAACTCGGATTTTCTCGCGATTACAATAATTCCTTATTCTATAGATATAAGATATGAAAGGTTTACTTTGATTAATGTTTTTTATCAATTGAAAGACTGCAAATAAAACAAAACCAAGAAATAATCCACACAAGTAGATGCCATAATGAAAAGTTTATATTTTGATGAAATTATTTACCTATATAAATTAAAATATCCCCACAAAGAGGATGTCATTATGAAAGGTTTATTATTAATGTAAATAATAAAAATTAATTGAATTTGATCT
The DNA here is from genome assembly GCA_963662175.1 of Aradus depressus. Lineage (NCBI taxonomy): Eukaryota > Metazoa > Arthropoda > Insecta > Hemiptera > Aradidae > Aradus > Aradus depressus. Next base: position 50,512,325 of record OY759216.1, on the reverse strand, counting down.
TCCCTACAAGGGATATGCCATAATGAAAGGTTTATAATGATTCTTAAAGATATTTTACTGAACATAAATGGTTACTGGTGTTAATAAATAACATAGGCTGAAGGACCATGGAAGACTATCTGTCCAACACTGACCAGTGGTCATAAAACGAACTATTCCCCACTCCCCCACATACATAGGCTCCTCCCACAAATTGTTAATATGATATAATATAAACATAAGAATAAATTACATGAGTAATATTGACCATAGTTATGATAATAATATTAATAATTATTAGAATAATTAATGAAAGAAAACTTGAGAAAAAATACCTCTACAAAAAATCAAAAATTAATTAAATGTTGCGCTAACAACTGGTGTTTGCAAAAGAAAAATTAATTAAATAAATCATTGATGAAATTGAGAGAAAAAAGTATAAACTACACTTTGAGTGAAGCTCCAATATAAATAACCCTGAAAAAATATTGATTCTACGATAATTATACCAATTTTTGTATAAAATTATGTCTCCCGATTACTAAAAAAAAAATGCAAATAATTATTTTACATGTCCCGAATTGGTATTCTCCATTGGTCGTTAATTCGTCGAGCCTGTAAGTTTTGACATCTTGAAATTCGTTGAGAGAGAGATGGGGAATCAAAACAAATTTACAAATAAAACTACTTTAATGAAAAAATTATGAAATTGAAAAATAGCCATATTGGAATAAATATATATAAAAAAAATCCTAACTTTGTGACGTCACACATGAAACTTTTATAATACATAAATGGTACAAAAATTGAGTGCGACTCATTTCCACCTCCTCGAATCCTTCCCCTAGTCATTTCACATAAGAATCTCACTGTTTACTCACTTTTACGTCACAAAATTAACACAGGTCCATCACAGGTTTTAACTTGTTGAAGGGCGACCATTGACTGCCAATCCCCTCCAAAGACCTCTGGGAACTCTCAATTCGGATGTCTTTTGTCTTCCTGCAATTGTTTTTTCATGAATTTAAAATTTTTCGTCGTTTTCTTTCTGTTTTTCTGTTCATTTCGTTTTCTTAAATATTCTTTTAATTTTCTACGTCTTTGTTTTTAAATTCTGACTCCTACTTTTCTTAAAAAAAAGCATACAAACTTTGTGGTATACACTTTTGGATCATTTTTGTACTGAACGGGTAGCCCTGAACCAATCCGAGCTCTATGATTCGATGCTTTTTGGAACAGACTTCTTTTCAAAATTTTCAATTGGCTTTATTATTTGATGTTGGCAGTTTTCCTTTTCTTTTCTTTCTTCAATCTTCTTTTAATAATTAATTGTTTTCTTCTAAAAATTTTCAAAACATCCTACCTACCAGTTTTTCCGTTATTGACCTTTTCTTCTTTTCTTCATTATTCTTGAATGTGTTTTTTTTTTTTAACTTCTCTTAAAATTTGGTTCTTCATTCTTCAGGTTTTTTTTTTTAGTTTAATTTCTGTTTCTAAAAATCGTTGCTAACTACGCCATTTTGAGGTTATGGCCTTGTTTTGATTTCATTCCTTTTACTTAATTTGTTCCTTTCTGTGTTTTACTTCTTGTTTATGTTTTCTATTCTCTTTTCTGGGTTGTATTCTTTCCTTTTGGACAGTAATTTAGATTTTTAATGTAAATGTGTTGTACGTGTTTCTGTCTCCATGGCAACGGTCTTTGTATGTTACAGAAAGTAATAAGCAATATGATTATCGCTAAACTTTCTCCGTATATTGTAATACTTTAATGTTTGCGCGTCGCGTGTTAATAAGAAAAATGTCTATTTGAATTTACTTTAAATCTTCTCAAAAATGCTTTGTCTTTACTAATTTAAAATGTCCAAAGGATGCCAGCTCTATTATGTAATAGAACGATCATTTAAATTTACTGATTTTAATATATAAATTGGATTTCTATAGTCCAAAGGCGAAGATTCGCTCAGCGAAAAGAGTTTTGAAAAACTAAATTCTTAAATCAATAGTGACTTTGGGTGGAGCATAGGAACAAACTACGGAAATTTAGTAACTCGTATTAAAAAAAATATATTTATGCTAAAACAATTAATAATTAAAATAAAAAATAAAATATAATATAAAATATAAACCTTATTACTACTGAAAGCTGTAGAAAGACGGGGCTGGGTAGATAGCTGACTGGATGCTGGGTCCTGGATATCTCTGCGGGGACTTTCGAGTGGAAAAGGATGACTGCTGGCTGAGTTCCTCCTCAAGGTCTGGGCATCAACTGCCGCTCTGGACTGGAGCTGAAGACTTCCACTGGTGGATCTCGACTGACGATCAACTCCAGACTTCCACTGATCCAGAAAAGTGAAGTGTCCGCTTCCACCTCTAGACCTCAACTAGCTCTCTAGGAAGTGAACTCCGAGACTCTTGGACCTCAACTCTCACTTCAAACTCTGATGACTTGAGCTCTGCACTTCCCGAGGCTTGCATCTTCCCCCACTACTCGGCCATCCTGCCTGGCGGAGATCCGGGAGCAGACTTCAAGGGGGAAGTTTATCCATTGAAGAGTGGATAGGTTGACACTCGAAGCAAATTTATGTGAGCCCAGGTATGCACCCTGGAGGTTTATATGACCCTAACAGAGGGCTTGGGCTCTAATCTGGTACCCTTCTGTCATGCTGGTAATTTTACTCTGTCAGCTAAATTGATGGAGGTGAAAAGGGGTCCTTTCTTTTATAGCTGTTACCTGCCTCCAAAATTTAGGATTTATTTCTCCATTATTGTCTATATGTATTATTGACTTTAATTTTTAAAAATACATTTATATTTAGATGCAGTCGCAAATCCATTACACTACAATATATTTATCCAAATTGATGTTTTAAGAAACAAAACAATGCTTGAAGTCATTTTTCATCAATACTTTATTCTACTACACAAGCTGGTAATCTACGTGTGAAGGAAAGGTGGATATGCTTGCAACTTTTTTTTTTATTATGTTGAGTCAACGATTTATTTTTTAAGGGTAAAGAATGAAAAGATGAAGAGGTTAGGTAGGAAGGATAAGAATTTTATAAATTTTTTCGTCTGGATATGTCCGTTAGATAAGGGGATATAATATAATAAATAGTACTTATAATTAGAATACATAAGGATTTATTTTTCTTTGAGACTTATAAGACGTTATTAAAACTCAGAGTAGATTATGAGAAAGTTATTTATGAAGTAAGAGCTATCAGAGAATAGATAGTTGAGTATATTTTTTTTGTGAGATGACTTACCCAAGGAAGGGATTCTACGACGATATATGAAGTTATTATAGACGACGACGATATAAGAAGTTATTATAGATTTATTTTTTTGAAGTTTAGAAGATTTTTTTTTTTTAAGTTATAGGAGGAGGTTAGGGAACGGGCGGAGGCCTAGTAACGTCGAAATAATAGGATAAGAAATATTTATACTTTGTAAGGGGATTTCGTTTTTTGAGAAGTTATTGAAGAATATTTGATTTTACTTGAACCGAATTATATAGGAAGAAATATTTAGAAAAAGAGATCGTGGAATGATGAACTGAATTTAGAAAGGCAACCTATTTTTAGTCTATTGAGATTATATGTAGAGAAATGGACAGTGAGAAAAGAGATTATAAGGTGGAACGGCAATATAATTAATAAATATAATTTTTTGTTTTGATATATATATAAATATTAGAAATGGTAAATTTCTTTCTAGAATTAGAAAAGTGTTCAATATTTTTTTAATATGAAATTTAAAAACATTTTTTTTTGTTTGTCCAAGAATTCGAAAAACTGTCTAGAATTTAAGAAATTTGTAATTAGCTTATAAGAATTTTTTTTTGGTTATAAAATGTTAGTTATAAGGAATCGAGTCGAGCGAAATGACCAGTGCAAAACAATTTTTTTTTACGGTTGTTTGTGTGAGTCAAAGACGCTCTAGTATACCAACTCACAACACCTAATAGAAGGAAGAAAGGAAAAAAGGGAACATCCAAAAAAATAATAATTTGTGTTATATGAATGGCTCAAGAAACATCGGACACTCAAAAAGAAGTGGCAGATGCGACGCAGAAGGCCAGAATCCAGTCGAGGTTTGGATTTCAAACAGTTCACGTCAGCACTGCATTTGTTATTTTCTTTTTAAAGTTACAAAATTATGTGAGAGTTGTTAGACAGGCAATTTTAATGTGAAGTGACAGTGGAAAGGGCCAATTTAGTGGAAGATGGTCTCTTTATTTATCTTTTTATTATATGAAGGATGTTCATTAGTAAGAAATTTTGAGCATGACGTCATGTGGAAAAGATTTTTATATATATTATTTCAAAATGACCGCTAAGATAATTCCAAATAAATTCAATATATAATTGTCTAAATTTGTAACATGTTTTAATTTTTTTTATTTTTCTCTCTCAGTAGATTTCAAATTACGAAACTTATAGATTTCTACGAACCAACGCCTTTAGGAATGTACCAATTTAGGTCATATAAGATAATTTATTCTATATAAGTAGTTTAAAAAACAGGGTTATTTATGAATTTTCACTCCAAATATTTTTGATAAATTTTCATTTTAATAATCAAGGATTTTTTGTTTCCGTAAACTCTTTGGCAAGTTTTGTTTAAATCTCTTCAAGTATCTCTTTTTTTATTAACTTCAAGTAATTTCATTTTTTTCCGTTTATTTAAATAATTTAATTCTCATTATTCGATAACAACATTTTTTTTTATTTATTACAATTGTATTTAATTTATATATATATATAGTATATTAATCATTAACAATAATAGTTTTTCTAACATTCGGCATAACCCTTGTGTGGAAGAATAAATTCAATTAATTTAATTATACAGTCTTATTAATAAACATCACGCATCAAATATTTTTGTAACACAGAATACGTTTTATTCTAAATATCTCGTTTTAATTATCTTGCTTTATTCTAATTATCTTCTATCTATCTGGAAGGTAAAATAAACATAAGCACGACGTCCCGTATGTTATGTAACGTCCCCTAGGTTCCGAATTGTGAAGTGGCAATCACAGGACTTTCCTATATCTAACACGCTTTTGAAGATCACTCTCTCTCTTCCTCCCCCTCTCAAAATATGTTATGTAACGTCCCCTAGGTTCCGAATTGTGAAGTGGCAATCACAGGACTTTCCTATATCTAACACGCTTTTGAAGATCACTCTCTCTCTTCCTCCCCCTCTCAAAATATGTTATGTAACGTCCCCTAGGTTCCGAATTGTGAAGTGGCAATTACAGGACTTTCTTACATCTACCACGTTTTTAAAGATCACTCTCTCTCTTCCACCCCCTCTCAAATTCATTTGTCACATCACATATCTTTTATTAATCATTAAAAATAATTTTTAATTAAAAACTACTACTAATGAGTTAGTTAGTTACTGTGACTCATGACCGGGCTTCTACTACGAAGTCATTTCGCCTACTACCAGAGCGCTTTTTTGTCACTCTGGTGGACATGAACCCGACTCTACAGTGTGAGTCCTACATTTTTTTACACCTTGGGTAGGGGTCTTTAACGAGTAGATACCTGACATCGTACAGGCTCGGGACCATCGCTTAACGTTTCATCCGAAGGACGTCGTGCTTATGTTTATTTTACCTTCCAGATAGATAGAAGATAATTAGAATAAAGCAAGATAATTAAAACGAGATATTTAGAATAAAACGTATTCTGTGTTACAAAAATATTTGATGCGTGATGTTTATTAATAAGACTGTATAATTAAATTAATTGAATTTATTCTTCCACACAAGGGTTATGCCGAATGTTAGAAAAACTATTATTGTTAATGATTAATATACTATATATATATATAAATTAAATACAATTGTAATAAATAAAAAAAAATGTTGTTATCGAATAATGAGAATTAAATTATTTAAATAAACGGAAAAAAATGAAATTACTTGAAGTTAATAAAAAAAGAGATACTTGAAGAGATTTAAACAAAACTTGCCAAAGAGTTTACGGAAACAAAAAATCCTTGATTATTAAAATGAAAATTTATCAAAAATATTTGGAGTGAAAATTCATAAATAACCCTGTTTTTTAAACTACTTATATAGAATAAATTATCTTATATGACCTAAATTGGTACATTCCTAAAGGCGTTGGTTCGTAGAAATCTATAAGTTTCGTAATTTGAAATCTACTGAGAGAGAAAAATAAAAAAAATTAAAACATGTTACAAATTTAGACAATTATATATTGAATTTATTTGGAATTATCTTAGCGGTCATTTTGAAATAATATATATAAAAATCTTTTCCACATGACGTCATGCTCAAAATTTCTTACTAATGAACATCCTTCATATAATAAAAAGATAAATAAAGAGACCATCTTCCACTAAATTGGCCCTTTCCACTGTCACTTCACATTAAAATTGCCTGTCTAACAACTCTCACATAATTTTGTAACTTTAAAAAGAAAATAACAAATGCAGTGCTGACGTGAACTGTTTGAAATCCAAACCTCGACTGGATTCTGGCCTTCTGCGTCGCATCTGCCACTTCTTTTTGAGTGTCCGATGTTTCTTGAGCCATTCATATAACACAAATTATTATTTTTTTGGATGTTCCCTTTTTTCCTTTCTTCCTTCTATTAGGTGTTGTGAGTTGGTATACTAGAGCGTCTTTGACTCACACAAACAACCGTAAGAAAAAATTGTTTTGCACTGGTCATTTCACTCGACTCGATTCCTTATAACTAACATTTTATAACCAAAAAAAAATTCTTATAAACTAATTACAAATTTCTTCAATTCTAGACAGTTTTTCGAATTCTTGGACAAACAAAAAAAAATGTTTTTAAATTTCATATTAAAAAAATATTGAACACTTTTCTAATTCTAGAAAGAAATTTACCATTTCTAATATTTATATATATATATCAAAACAAAAAATTATATTTAATAATTATATTGCCGTTCCACCTTATAATCTCTTTTCTCACTGTCCATTTCTCTACATATAATCTCAATAGACTGAAAATAGGTTGCCTTTCTAAATTCAGTTCATCATTCCACGATCTCATTTTCTAAATATTTCTTCCTATATAATTCGGTTCAAGTAAAATCAAATACCCCACGAGTATTGGGGGATTAAATGGTCACCACACCCAGAGCCCCATACGTGCAGAAGGCTACATTACAATGGGGTGTCGCCCGGTGCCCCAAGGTGATCGTTTGAGGCACACATGTTTCCCCACCCTGTACCATTCAGCCCTCAGCACGACTCCCGTCCTTAGCTTGGGTGTCTTTTCTAGTGTTTGTGTATAGTTGTGTGCGTTGTTTATGTGTGTATTGTGTGTGCGTGCATATGTATGTGTATATGTATGTGCGTGTGTGTGCTGACTAGGAACCCGTGGGATCGTCGGTCCCCAAGAAAAAGCTATTCCACTTCCCCCTGCGGGAGGGTAAGCGTTTAATCTGCGAGCAAAAAATATGTTATGAAACGTCCCCTATGTTCCGTATTGTGATATGGTAATTACAGGACTTTCCTATATCTAACACGCTTTTAAAGATCACTCTCTCTCTTCCTCCCCTCTCAAAATATGTTATGTAACGTCCACTATGTTCCGTATTGTGATATGGCAATTACAGGACTTTCTTATATCTAACACGCTTTTAAAGATCACTCTCTCTCTTCCACCCCCTCCCAAAACATGTTATGTAACGTCCCCTATGTTCCGTATTGTGATATGGCAATTACAGGACTTTCTTATATCTACCACGTTTTTAAAGATCACTCTCTCTCTTCCTCCCCCTCTCAAAGTATGTTAGGTAACGTACCCTATGTTCCGTATTGTGATATGGCAATTACAGGACTTTCTTATATCTACCACGTTTTTAAAGATCACTCTCTCTCTTCCTCCCCCTCTCAAAATATGTTATGTAACGCCCCCTATGTTCCGTATTGTGATATGGCAATTACAGGACTTTCTTATATCTAACACGTTTTTAAAGATCACTCTCTCTCTTCCTCCACCTCTCAAAGTATGTTATGTAACGTCCCCTAGGTTCCGAATTGTGAAGTGGCAATTACAGGACTTTCTTATATCTACCACGCTTTTGAAGATCACTCTCTCTCTTCCTCCCCCTCTCAAAATATGTTATGTAACGTCCCCTAGGTTCCGAATTGTGAAGTGGCAATTACAGTACTTTCTTATATCTACCACGTTTTTAAAGATACTTTCAGAGAGTGATCTTTAAAAACGTGGTAGATATATGAAAGTCCTGTAATTGCCATATCACAATTCGGAACCTAGGGTACGTTACCTAACATACTTTGAGAGGGGGAGGAAGAGAGAGAGTGATCTTTAAAAACGTGGTAGATATAAGAAAGTCCTGTAATTGCCATATCACAATACGGAACATAGGGGACGTTACATAACATGTTTTGGGAGGGGGTGGAAAAGAGAGAGTGATCTTTAAAAGCGTGTTAGATATAAGAAAGTCCTGTAATTGCCATATCACAATACGGAACATAGGGGACGATACATAACATATTTTGAGAGGGGGAGGAAGAGAGAGAGTGATCTTTAAAAGCGTGTTAGATATAGGAAAGTCCTGTAATTGCCACTTCACAATTCGGAACCTAGGGGACGTTACATAACATACTTTGAGAGGGGGACGAAGAGAGAGAGTGATCTTTAAAAGCGTGTTAGATATAGGAAAGTCCTGTAATTACCATATCACAATACGGAACATAGGGGACGTTTCATAACATATTTTTTGCTCGCAGATTAAACGCTTACCCTCCCGCAGGGGGAAGTGGAATAGCTTTTTCTTGGGGACCGACGACCCCACGGGTTCCTAGTCAGCACACACACGCACATACATATGAAAAGACACCCAAGCTAAGGACGGGAGTCGTGCCGAGGGCTGAATGGTACAGGGTGGGGAAACATGTGTGCCTCAAACGATCACCTTGGGGCACCGGGCGACACCCCATTGTAATGTAGCCTTCTGCACGTATGGGGCTCTGCGTGTGGTGACCATTTAATCCCCCAATACTCGTGGGAACAATTATGGATACCAATATAAAAAATGATAAAAAACCATCCCCCGGCAGGGATTCAACAGAGAACTTGCCGGAAACCTTACCGGACAGAGACTCGCAGGTGAATCTGTCTGCAACACCTCCCGACAGAGGCTCTCTAGAAAATCTGTCGGCATTCACCATGGACATGGACCATGAAGAACCAACGTCTACCCCGGCGGACCCTCAGTCAACCCCCGCTGTGTCTGATGTTCGCGAGACCGAGGGAACCTCTGTTCCCTTGGGCTCGCCATCCGGACAGGCGAGTGAGGTTGATGAGGTGGTTGGAAAGCTGCACCTGATGAGAGGTAAATTGTCAGGGGCAGCTAGACGAAAGCTCAAAAGAGCCTGGCGAGCGGCAGAATCAGGTTCGGGACAAAATGTACCGATACCTGCTATGCCGATATCGCCAGCAGCGGGAAGACAGGAGACCAAAACAAAAGGAACCCAAGGCCAAAACCGCAACACTCAAGGTGCCCCCAAGGGTCCCATTTCCTCTACGCCTGCAAGACGCGGGGTTCAGGGCACCTATAAGGTACCTGCCTCGACCGTGGGGTTAAGGGCACCCATGTGGGGCAATCCCCATCCACGTCGACGAGACGCGGGATTCAGGGCATCCTCAGGGAACCTGCCCCGTCAACGTCGACGGCGGTTCGAGGGGTCCAGGGTGCCACTGGGGTACCTGCTCCCACCGCAGCGGCTAGTCGTGGGGTTCGGGGCACCCCCAGGGAACCTACCCCATCCACGTCAGCGGGACATGTCAGAAAAGAGTCTCAGAAGAGGAATATTTCTGACATGACCACGCCATCTCCAAAGGCGTCTTACAAAAAGCCGAGAACCCAGATGGCTGGAGAGAAGGGTCAATCGACTTTTTGCGAGGCAGTCAACCAGCAGAGGGTGGCCATCATTCAGGATGGTTACCCAAATATAGCTATCTCCGAGGAACAAATGGGACAAATTGTGGACCACATCCTAGGAGAGATAGATAGTCTAAAACCTGGGCCGGGTCAGCCGACACCAGGATTTGATGGCTACAACCTCCGAAATGGGGCACTGGGCATCACGTGCTTGGACAGGGACACCAGGACCTGGCTCGAGGGCGTGGTGTCAAGGTGCAACCCGTGGCAAGGAGCTTGCCTTCGGATCGTAGACGCATCGGAGCTCAGCAGGCCGGTGAGGGCATGGGTATGGATACCGGGTCCTGTACAGGAACCGGCCACCGTGCTTCACCCCTCGAGGTCCAGAACGGCGACCTCTCCACCTCCGGGTGGAGAGTCGTCAGAGCCACTGCTGACTCAAAAGGCCAGCATTTGGTAATTGTCATGGGCGAGCCATCATGGCTGGATCTTTCAAGATTCCAGTACCGCCTATCGCTTGGCCTACACCGGGTGACATTTGTCCGCCTGGGAAGGAAGGAACCTGAGAAGAAGGAAAAGGACCAGTAGAAGGGTAACGGTCCACCCTAAAAGTTAAAAGTATGATCAGGGTCCTCCAAATAAATCTCCACCACTGCAGGGCAGCAACTGCTGCCCTAGGAAAGTATGTGGTGAACAAAAATATTGATATTGTACTAATTCAAGAACCTTATGTTTACAAGGGGGGAATTATGGGGCTGGGAGGACTCGGGGCGTTCACGATCAGTGGCAACGACCAAAATCCACCTAGAACTTGTATTTTAGCAAGAAGACACATACAGCTTTTGCCACTTCGGGACTTCTGTTCCAGAGACCTAGTGGCGGCCAAGCTGACCTGTACCTGGGAGCTAAAAAAGTGCAGAGGGAGGTTTCATGGTGGAACTCGAATCTGAGCGATCTAAGGGCAAAAACCCGAAAACTTTTCAACGCCGCCAAGCGTACAGGACAGTGGGGAACCTACAAAAGTTCCCTCACTGAGTACAATCTAGCCTTGAGGAAGGCAAAGAGAGATACATGGAGGAGGATGTGTCAGGAAGTAGAAAACATACCTGCCAGATCCAAACTCCTCCAAAATACTTTCAAGGGGACCGATGGAAAAAATCGGAACCTTGGAAACTCCTGAAGGAAGTCAAACAACTTCGGAAAGGGATACACTAAACTTACTAGTGCAGACCCATTTCCCGAGGTGCACTACCCTAGGTGACTCAGAGGAAGATCGAGGGAGCTATGCAAGCAGACCCAGAAACAGGGCTCATAAAGACGACTGGCAGCTCGCCTCTCGAGTCATAAACCAGAGTAAAGTAGAATGGGCAATCAAGTCGTTTAAACCATTTAAATCAGCTGGGCTGGATGAGGTCGAACCGATTCTTCTTCAGAAAGGTCTGGACCTACTTGCAAGTCCCCTGTGCAGACTCTTCAGGGCAAGTCTGGCCCTGAGATTCCTTCCGGACAAATGGAGACCTGTAAGAGTGATTTTCATACCAAAGCCAGGGTGAGACAACTACGCCCAGGCAAAATCATTTAGGCCCATTAGTCTCACCTCGTTTCTCTTAAAAACCATGGAGAAACTGATAGATAGGTATATCAGGGACATGGTGTTAAAGGAAACACCTCTGCATCAAAACCAGTTTGCCTATCAAAAAGGTAAATCCTGTGAATTGGCTTTACATGAGCTGACACAGAAAATAGAGAGGACTCTACTAAACAAGGAATTTGCCTTGGGAGCCTTTCTTGACATCGAGGGCGCTTTTGATAATACCTCGGTATCAACGATAATAAATTCTGTCCGAAGGCGTGGAACCGACGACATCATATGCCGATGGATCGAGAACATGCTGAAAGGCAGAATTATAAACACAACTTTGGGACTGAGCAGGTTAAGGGTAGTGCCGGCAGCCGGGTGTCCGCAGGGAGGGGTATTATCACCTCTATTGTGGTGCTTGGTTGTCGACGAGCTCTTGCTGGAACTCAGCAACAATGGATTTTATACACAAGGCTATGCTGATGACCTTGTGATCTTCATCAGTGGCAGGTTCCCAAATACCGTGGTTGAAATTATGAACACTGCATTGGAGCATGTCAGAAGTCCCTTCCTCCAAGGGCATGCTATACCTCTATCGAGGGAGGCCAAATACTTGGGAACTGTACTAGATACCAAGTTGACCTGGACTCCACACGTAGAGAAAATAACAAAGAAAGCAACCAGGGCTCTATGGGCCTGCAGGCGCTCCTTTGGCAAAACATGGGGCCTCAATCCCAAAATGGTACACTGGATGTACACAACGGTAGTGAGACCCATAATAACGTACAACTCCTTAGTCCGGTGGCAGAAAGCCGATACGGGACTGTTCAGGCGAGTTGCTTGAATTTGCCACCAGTTTTATTTATTATTTTGTAAGATTAGGTACCCCTCACCCACTTGTTGTCCAGATGAGGATTAGTACCCTCTGTACTCCTCAGTCTGGCCCCGTTTAGTCTGGCCCCCGTTTAGTCTGTCCCCGTTGCCTCAAAGGCCCCAGTATATAGTCTGTCCCCGTTGCCTCAAAGGCCCCAGTATAGAGTCTGCTCCCCGTTGCCTACACGGCCCCAGTATAGTCTGTCCCCGTTGCCTCTAAGGCCCCAGTTTGCTCCCCGTTGCCTACACGGCCCCCGTAACGTGTCTGCCCCCCGTTGCCTACACGGTCCCAGTATCGTGTCTGTTCCCAGTTGCTTACCAAGCCCCAGTTTTCTCTTTGTCTCGTTGCCTCCCCCTGAGGCCCCAGTTTGCCTGCTCCAGCCAGAACGTCCAGACTTCCGTCCAGTAAGGTATTTAATACAATAGCAATCGCTGGCCAGCAATTTGTAATTTGTTTAGATGCCCCTGGGCGAGGAGGGCTCTGCCTGGAAAGTGGTAAGTGTTTATATATAGTACATTTCAATTAATACAGTCCACTGTTCAAAACCCCCCCTCCGTATGCTCCACCCTGATTAATAAATCGGCAGTGGCGCCTACATTTTGGCCCTACCGGGCTAGGATATGAATTTTATTCCAGCCGGGCTAATATATATGTATGACTAGTATTTTTACATTTTGGTCCGAGAATTTGAATTTAGTATTTTTACTTTTGTGCAAATTCATGATTTGTTTCGTTAAGTTCAACAGTTAATCCCTTCATACTTAGGGTTGTTTATGTTTTATCCCAGTTTTAGTTTCTACCCTGGTTAAATTACAATTTCCTAATTTATTCAGTGCGTAGCCTTTCTTATTCTTTATTTTTTGTCTGTAGCGTATCCAGCCAACATACCCCTACCCTGCCTTCTTAATTTTCGTTCAATGTTGGCCCTTCTCATTTTTATTTTGTTTGTGGCGTATCCAGCCAGCATAAACCCCCTTTTGTAATTTTTATTTAATGTTGCCCCTCTCATTATATTTGTTTTGTAGCGAAGTAGCTTTATCGCCCCTTCTGTATTTGTTCAATTTTATTTTTATTTTAGGTAGCCAGATAGCACCCCCTCATTAGTTTTTTCCTTTGTTTGGCACAACTTTTCATCATGTCAAAGAAGGAAGAAGGATCCAAACTTTCAGAGAGCGGTATGAGAATAGCAGTCGCCCTTGCTAATAGGGAATTAGTGTTTTCGCAGGTCAGTGCGACCCTTAATGAGTCAAAGTGTTTAACCGTTGACACTTTGGACGATTTCGCTCCGGCTTATCAGTACTTAAGTGATCTAGTCTCACAGTTTCGTGCAATTCAACAAGAGCTTATCCAATCAAAACTGCAGGCAACAATGCAGGAAGCTAAGTCTGTGGAGATAAATCAGGTACAGCTTGCATTTGACCAGCTTGTTTATACAACTCGAGCCAACTACTTGAGGTGTAAAAGACAAACACCTGTAGACCATATTATCACACCTTTCTGCACATCAATCCCAATCAGTTTTACCTCGCATAAACATTCCTGTTTATAATGGCGAAATTTCTAAGTGGCAAGAGTTTATATCTCTATATGACTCTTTGGTTCATAGTAATAGTTCTCTCAATCAGTTGCAGAAATTTCACTATTTACGAGCCGCTCTGAAGGGCGAAGCGTTATCGTTAGTTGCATTTCTCCCTTTGATGGAAGAAAATTACACCCTTGCGTATGAAGCCCTAAAAATGCGATATGCTAATAAGCGACGCCTATTGACATATTATTTACAAAATATTTTGGATTTCCAGTCTATATCCAAACCATCCTATGATGGGCTTAAGAATTTTCTGCAAGTTCATCAAAATAATGTGAACGCTATTAAAGCTTCTAATGTGCCTAATTTAGCGGATTTTCTTTTATTTTCACTAGCTCTTCGTAATTTAGACCCTATTACTCGTCGAACCTTTGAATCCAGGCAAGAAGCTAATTGTTTACCAGCCTATCAAGATTTAATTGATTTTGTAACGAATCAAGAAAGGTCGTACGAACTTGCTCCCCCAAGCAAATGTCCAGTTACTAACTGGAATAAAGCTCAAACTCTTATGTTAAGTTCTGCTAGCACTAGTAAATCTAGGTTAAGCAACCCAGAAAATATTAATCCGTCGTCTAATGGAAAATTTAGACCCCGTTCGCCTGTTAGTTTCTCATGTCCGCACTGTAGTGCGCCCCATACTCTTTCAAGATGTTTATCGTTTCTCTCCCTTTCAGTTGATAACAAATATCAACTTTTGCGAAAGTGGAATCGTTGCTTCAACTGCACAGGTACACATCCACGTAAACAATGCCCTTCCAACAAGGTATGTCAACATTGTTCTTCCAGGAATCACCACACTATGTTGCACCCCGTCAACATGGATGGTTCACCGAAACGTCCCCTAGCCAGTGGCGTAGGCACGCAACCGGTGCCCCCCAAACCAGCTCAAGAGTCTCAAGTGATGTCATGCCACTACGAAGCCACATCCTCTGCCCCTTCTACTGTCCTCCTTGGAACAGCTCAGGTATTGATAAGAGGCAGTGACCAATTGTTTTACCCTTTCAGAGCAGTTTGTGACCCTGGATCACAAGTATCTATTTTGACTTCGTCGGCCACCCAGACCCTCGGTCTTAAACCCTCATCTACTTCTAGATATCTCACTGGCATAGGACAGACCACCAGTAAGCCCATAGGCCAAGTATCTTGTTGTTTGAAGTCTCGGCTCTGTGACAAATCTTTTAATGTCAATGCTCTCGTGATGCCAAAGATATCCGGTAACATGCCATCTGTTTCGTTGCCTGAAGATTTTGTGAGGCGCTTTAAAGACCTGGAATTAGCTGACAGTCAGTTTTTTAAATCCTCAAAAGTCGACCTCCTTATAGGTGCCGATTTGTATCCAGAGATTCTCAATGACTCTGCGACCCCTATGCTGCTCAAAGGTAATCCATCCGCCATCAGCACATATTTTGGTTGGGTAATAACTGGCTCTATAACTGGTAATGTGTCTCTGAGTCCCTCTCAGTCATTGTTAGCCACTTGTGAAGATGTAAATGACACCCTCGTCAAGTTTTGGCAAACAGAGGAAATTGACAACCCGTTGCCAAATAACCCCTCGTATGACTTTTGTGAAGAATCCTTCAAGGTCACCCATACCAGGACAGAAACTGGTAGATATGTCGTTGCACTCCCGTTTAGGCCCGGTGCTTCTCCGTTAGCGTCTAATACTAAACGCTCCCTCTCGTCTTTCTATTCTCTAGAAACCCGGTTGTCTAAGGACCCCAAGAAGTATGAAGATTATAGAAGCTTCATGTCTGAGTACATATCCCTCTCGCATATGTCCTCAGCCCCTAAACCATCAAATTACGTCATTCCTCATCATGGCGTATTAAAGTTGGACAGCACCACCACCAAACTCCGTGTGGTTTTCAATGGTTCTGCTCCTGATTCCACTGGTCTATCACTCAATGATCGATTGCTCAGTGGACCCAAGTTACAGCGTAAAGTCTCGGCTATTTTGTCTTCATTCCGATTTCATCGTATAGCTCTCTGCTCTGATATCAAGAAGATGTACAGACACGTTCTTCTCCATCCCTCTCATCGTGAATATCATCACATGTACTGGCGTTCAAGAACCACCGAACCACTCCAGGAGCACGAGCACCCATTTCTCGATCCATTGGGGCTCTGTAGGGTGGGCAGTGAGTCGTCGTTACAGTCATTACATGGCCTTCTTCGTAAATGCATTCATGCATGCGCAACATGTCACCTGTGTCGAGCCTCACCCTTTCGTCCGATCATGGCAGATCTTCCCGCTCACCGTGTGACAGTTCAGCGTCCCTTCCTGACTACTGGTGTTGATTATGCTGGCCCCTTTCCTGTGAAAACCAGTAAGTTGCGTAAGTCCCCTCAATATAAGGGGGTACTTGTGTCTTTTTGTGTGCTCTACCACCAAGGCAGTGCATTTGGAGTTCGTCTCGGAACTCACCACTGAAGCATTTCTTGCAACCTTTGATAGATTCATCGCACGTCGAGGTCTTCCCTCTCAGATCATCTCTGATTGCGGACGTAACTTCGTTGGGGCCTCTCGTCAACTGCAGGAACTTCATAAGTTCCTTCAGTCCCATCATACAAGTATTTTCGATAATTTATCGAATCGTCAAGTATTATGGTCCTTCAATCCCCCTTATACTCCTCACTTCGGAGGGTTATGGGAGAGTGCCATCAAATCCGCCAAGTCGTTACTTCATCGACTCATCGGAGATCGTGCACTCACCTTTGAAGAGTATTCTACATTATTTTCAAGAATAGAAGCTGTTCACAAACTCCTCCCCCTCCGAGATATTTCGTAGTGTCCCCCTTAATATTGTATATAGCTCAAAGTTATTTTTGTGTTTTAGTTTTTTAGTGTTACCCGTTTCAGGAAATTCAGTTTCTTTATTTTAGCTTGAGTAAATTATTTTAATTTAGGTGGGCGGTATGTTCAGGCGAGTTGCTTGAATTTGCCACCAGTTTTATTTATTATTTTGTAAGATTAGGTACCCCTCACCCACTTGTTGTCCAGATGAGGATTAGTACCCTCTGTACTCCTCAGTCTGGCCCCGTTTAGTCTGGCCCCCGTTTAGTCTGTCCCCGTTGCCTCAAAGGCCCCAGTATATAGTCTGTCCCCGTTGCCTCTAAGGCCCCAGTTTGCTCCCCGTTGCCTACACGGCCCCCGTAACGTGTCTGCCCCCCGTTGCCTACACGGTCCCAGTATCGTGTCTGTTCCCAGTTGCTTACCAAGCCCCAGTTTTCTCTTTGTCTCGTTGCCTCCCCCTGAGGCCCCAGTTTGCCTGCTCCAGCCAGAACGTCCAGACTTCCGTCCAGTAAGGTATTTAATACAATAGCAATCGCTGGCCAGCAATTTGTAATTTGTTTAGATGCCCCTGGGCGAGGAGGGCTCTGCCTGGAAAGTGGTAAGTGTTTATATATAGCCCACTGTTCAAAACCCCCCCTCCGTATGCTCCACCCTGATTAATAAATCGGCAGTGGCGCCTACCTTAGTCCGGTGGCAGAAAGCCGATACGGGACAAAGGAGGAAACAACTGGAAAAAGTCCAAAGACTTGCCTGCTTGGGAATCACTGGGGCCATGAGCACCACCCCAACAGCAGCCATAGAAACCCTTCTAAACCTCCCCCCATTCTTCTTGATGGTGAAAGCGGAGGCAAGAAGGGGAGCCTATAGGCTGAAAACAAATAACCTAATACCGGACAACACACCGAGAGCGGGGCATTCAGTAATCTTCTGGGACATTTTGGAGGACCCTGTACTAAACATGAGCTCAGACAAAATGATACCAGTTTTCAACTTTAATATGAAAATTAAAGTATCAATACCAGACAGAAGTAACTACTGTCTGGAACTCGAGACCCAAGATCGGGGTAAGCTGGTCTGGTTCACAGACAGCTCAAAAACCGAGAGAGGAGTTGGAGCTGGAATACATGGGAGGACAGTCAGGGGAGATACTAGTATATCCCTAGATGTGTATCCTACTGTGTTCCAAGCTGAAGTATATGCCATCCTCGGGTGTGCCTGGCTCATTAAGAGACGGAACATCAGGGGAGGGCGAATCTTGATATTGTCTGACAGCCAAGCAGCGCTGCAAGCGTTGCGAGCTGTCATCATAGATTCCAAAATCGTCCTAGAATGCCTTCAAGCACTGGAGTCCCTGACGGACCAGAATAGAGTGGAATTGAGATGGGTGCCAGGGCACCGGGGGTTTGAGGGCAAAGAAAGGGCTGATCAACTGGCCCGGTCAGGAGCTGACAGAAAACCTATAGGACCGGAACCTTTCTGCGGGACCTCTAAGAGCACCGCAAGGGCGGCAATAAATGGTTGGCTGACCAGGAATCACATCCAGTTCTGGAGAGGGGTCCCAAAGCAAAGACATTCAAAACTCTTTATAGCGGAACCCTCAGAGAAAAGGAGCCGAGAACTCCTGAATATGAGCA
Source organism: Aradus depressus (assembly GCA_963662175.1). NCBI lineage: Eukaryota > Metazoa > Arthropoda > Insecta > Hemiptera > Aradidae > Aradus > Aradus depressus. Next base: position 50,493,947 of record OY759216.1, on the reverse strand, counting down.
GAATGGATCTAAGAGCTATGACAGGGCTGATTACAGGACACTGTCATATGAAAAAACACCTATACAATATGGGCATCGCTAGAAGCCCTCTGTGTAGGAAATGTGGCGAGGAAAATGAGACTCCGGTTCATATTCTAAGCCGGTGCGGGGCACTAGAAAGGAGACGTTTCCACAGCTTCGGGTCTGCCATAACAGAACCGAAGCAGGTAATGGAAGGAACCTGCAGAAAAATCCTGGACTATATCAAAGATACAGGGCTGCTGTAGGGACCAACAGACACAGGGCACACAATAGGCCTACTCTGGCCGCGGTGACACTAATCAGCCCTCGGATATAAAAATAAAAAAATAAAATAAAAAAACGCTTACCTGAACTCTTCCATCAAATGGAATTACAATCTTTTTGCCTCCTGGTTGCAAAACAACATCATCTTCCCCAAAACTTTTCATTGTGAACACAGGCAGGTTGGTTTCAGAAACACCTCGAACCAAATCGATGGTACATTCGTCTAAAACAGACAAGAGAATCAGAACGGTGAAAAAAAGCGCCTCTGCATCAAAATATCTGTTCTTCATCCCAAAAGTAGCTCCTACACCAAACAGGAGATCTGAGAGAGGGGGTCTCTACCTATAACTAAATCGAAATGAAAACAGGAAAAAAGTAGAATGCAAATAGAAATAAAAACTTGAACGATAATATATTTTAACTAGCGAGGGCACCGGTAGCTCAGTGGTATGCGTGCTTGCTTAAGTGACTCAAGATATCGCGTTCGAAACTCGGGCGAGGCCCTTTATCTCCCAGATGAAATAATAAACTTAAGCACAACATCCTTCGGATGGAACATTAAGCGATGGTTCCGAGCCTTAACGATGTCAGATACTCGTTAAAGAGATATTACCCTAGGTGAATAAAAATTCAGGGTAGGCAAAATTTAGGGCTCCCATAGTCTGGTAGTAGGCGACATGACCTTGTAGTTAATGCCCGGGCATAAGTCATAAAACCTAACCTAACCTATTTTTTTTCGCAAATCTTCTAATTTAAATTTTATAATATTCTTCCTAATTTTCGCGCAAATAACTTTCTCCTTGATTTCTATTACTTCCGAAGTCAAAACCTCAGTTTCCTCTTTTCTATCAATTTCTACTTCCATCGGAATTTCTATTTTTTCAACTAATTCTATTTTGTCCATAACTTCCTCCGCGTTTTTCTCTTCCTCAGACACTACGGCTATTTCCCTAACATCCGGTGTTTCTAATTCCGTTTCTACCATTTTGGTTTTATTCAACCTTAACTCTAAGTTCTCGAATCTACTTTCCTTCCTTTCGCCGATTTCGTCTACAGCGTCTATTATTTTTACGAACCCTTCACTTAACTCACCGGAACCGTTATTTATTATCTCATCTAATGAACTTAATTTATTTTTACTTTCTCGGATTTCTATCCTAACTTCTTTATTTCGATTTTTACGTTCTTCTATAACTTCTAAATGTTCCTTTCTACCTTTTATTTGCAAATTCACTACCCTTTCTAACTTCTTATTTATTTCTAATACATTTTTTCTATTCTCTTCGCGATCTAACATCGACGTTTCCTCTAATTGTTGGAACCTTTTTTCGCATTTTTCTTCAGCTGATTTTAATCTTTCTAATACCTTCCCCATATCCTCACTAAGTTTAACTGAATTATTATTTATTTGTTCCTTCATCTCGGCCATTCCACCTTGAATCCCGCGGATTTCTTTCCTAATCTCTTGAGTCTCTTTCCTAAGACTTTCCCTTGTTTCCTCATTCTGTTCAGTCATTTGTCTTTCTAAATTTCTTTGATTACCCTTCAAATCCTCGTTATCTTTCTTTAAGTCAGTCATTTTTTCGTTCATGTTATTTGTTATTTTTTCAGTCATTTTTTCAGTCATTTTTTCAGTCATTATCCTTTGTTCGTTCATTTTTTCTAACATTAATGCTACGAATTTGTCTATCCCACCTCCTGAACCTATACTTGTCTCTAACATTTCCCCTGTCTTGGAAAGACTCGCGGTTCGTGATCTCGTCCCTGAAGAAACACTTTCGGCCCTTGATCTAACTAAAGGAGATGCTCTTCCCGCTAAAATTCTACTGTAGTCAATACCGACTGGAATGCCCTGGGCTACCCTCTCTAATGTCCTCTCAACGGTAAGAGACCTCTCTTCTATTTCCCACAATTCCTGTCCCCCTACTGTTAACTGACTCCCGCCTTCCGGTTCTACATCCTGCCTTTGCTCGCTCTCTACAGGAACTGAAATCTCCTTTCTCTTTTTCGGAAATCTCGGCATTTTTAAATATATATAATATAGACACAGTATTAAAATAAAATATTAAATACTAAAACAAAAGTTCTCAAGCACAACTGTATATCAAAATAATACCATTAATGAATGTATTTTGCATTGTTCCCCATGAAACCTTAATTTTTCCTGCTGTCTTGGTCGTCGCGAATTTACTTATAAAAACTTAGGACGTAAAATATCCTTAACAAGGGATGCCAATTTGTAATCTTTATAAAAATGATGCTTATCTATTTGTTTTTTTTTAAATAATTAAATGTTCTTGAGAAAATAATTCTAATTCTTTCTTACCTTCCTTTGGTCGTGGGTCCGCCAAGACTAGCAGTTGTGAAAAATCAAAATGACATGAGGTGCAAAATACATGAAATAAAAATTAGGCCATTCTGGTTTGATTATATATATTCTTAATGAAAAACATGTGTGGAAAACCTAAAAAATATTGCTCAGAATCCTTATCAAGTCTTTAAAAATGAAAACGTATTTTCTCAAAATACTCTCTGGCTTTGTCTTTATAATGGTTTAAAATTTACGGTACCTTCTTGATTTAATGCTGGATGTGATGGCTATTGGGTCGTGGAGTTCTGCGCTGATCAGCCTCTGCTGTTGCCATAATGGTCCAGAAGAGCTCCAATGGATTTCCCTCTGTTGATCTGATGTTGAATGGTTGCTCAGGACAGTTGATGAAGTAGTGTGATCCTCCCTCTCTGGAGGCAACGGATGAGTTGGGGCAGGTCCTCCCTCGGCGGCGGTCTCTGACGAAGTACCTAGGCTTGTTCCTACCTCTCAGGTGGCAACAGTTGAAGAATATCGATCCATATTGGGGTCCGCTCACTGCAACTTTTCCCGCCCTCCGGGACTGACCTGGGTGCCTATTGGTGGCTCAGTTCCCCACCTTGGTTTCTCCGTATAGTTGTAGTACTTCTTGGACTTCCTGTTGTTCAAGCCACCGGTTTTCATTCTTTTGTCCCTAATTTATTTCAAACAATGTATGTCCATATTTTTGGGCATCACAAAACATGAGTGGAAAACTTAAAAACAATTGCTCAGAATCCTTATCAAACAAGTCTTTAAAAATGAAAACGTATTTTCTCAAAATACTCTCTGGCTTTGTCTTTATAATGGTTTAAAATTCACGGTACCTTCTTGATTTAATGCTGGATGTGATGGCTATTGGGTCCTGGAGTTCTGCGCTGATCAGCCTCTGCTGTTGTCTTAATGGTCCAGAAGAGCTCCAATGGATTTCCCTCTGTTGATCTGATGTTGAATGGTTGCTCAGGACAGTTGATGATGTAGTGTGATCCTCCCTCTCTGGAGGCAACGGATGAGTTGGGGCAGGTCCTCCCTAGGCGGCGGTCTCTGACGAAGTAGGCTTGTTCCTACCTCTCAGGTGGCAACAGTTGAAGAATATCGATCCATATTGGGGTCCGCTCACTGCAACTTTTCCCGCCCTCCGGGACTGATCTGGGTGCCTATTGGTGGCTCAGTTCCCCACCTTGGTTTCTCCGTATAGTTGTAGTTCTTCTTGGACTTCCTGTTGTTCAAGCCACCGGTTTTCATTCTTTTGTCCCTAATTTATTTCAAACAATGTATGTCCATATTTTTGGGCATCACAGCACTATGATTTTTTTTTTGTTTTAATTTCAAAAAGGGTTAGTTACATGGTGTACAAAACATAAATTTTACCACATCTTAAGGCTTGAAAGATATTCCCAACTGATGATCCTTTTGTGGTATCAGTTGCGCAATGGGTTGCAGGTATATCTATTGCGTTCTCTTCTGAATTCTGGAGTTGGTTCCTCAGACTATATCATTTTTTTCTACTTTCTTCGTCTTCCTCTATTTCTCCTCATCGCTTGACCATTCATCATTCCGGGACACTCCTCATCCTTGCACTATGTCCTCAGACAAACGACTTCACTTCACAGACATATATATATATATATATATATATATATATATATATAATAATACAGTATATTGTTTTATGCATACCAATCATCAACATATTAATTAATTTTATTTACTTATACGCAATATGGGTAACCTTTATGTAACCTTACTCCCACTACAGTAGGCGTGGTGTGTCCGGCAGTACATTCTCCCCTCTTCTTTACACACATCCATGTAAGGTTACATAGAACGTTACAATATATGTGTGTGTATTTATTTTGATTGGAATTGATATTTTAATACTTGGAAGAAAATAAAAAATGTATTGTCAATCTTATGGTTACGTTCGATGAACCTAACCTATAAGTTATTTTGTACTGAAGAATAAGAGAATAACGTAAATTGTGTCTTTTGGTGTATAACTTGCAATAGGTTTGACTTTAAGTTTGTAAAAATGTATATAGATATGGATTTACATGTCTATAAATATATGTATGACGTTCGTAAAAAAAAAAAAAAGCATGGGGTATGTGGCCACACGAAGCTTGTGTATGATAATTAAAATAAAGTCTTCTCATATTTTGTTATTTGTAAAGCCAGTTGTTTTATTTAAATCTACATTAAGAAAGCTGAAACGGGGTTTGTTTGTTTGTTTGTTTGTATGTATGTATGTATGTTTGTTCCAGCATCACGCCCAAACCGCTGGACGGATCTTCATGAAACTTCATATGTAGCATTCTTTTGAGCCCGATTGAATAATAGGCTATGTGGCGTCCCAAAATTTTGAACGGGAGGGGGGTTGTAAGGGGGGCCTAAGTATATAAATAGTGCTAACTCATTAACTAATGGTCGAATTGTCATGAAATTTCACATGTAGTATTTTTAAAAGCCAAATAGGAAAAAAATGTGTATGGCGTCCCAAAGTTTTGAACGGTAGGGGGGGTTGTGGGGGGGCCTAAGTATAAATATAGAGCTAACTCTTTAACGGTTGGTCGGATTGTCACGAAATTTCACATGTAGTATTTTTAAAAGCCAATTAGAAATATAAAGTGTTTGGCGTTCCAAAGTTTTGAACGGGAGGGGGGGTTGTGGGGGGGGGGGGCTAAGTATAAATATAGAGCTAGCTCATTAACGTTTGGTCGTATTGTCACGAAATTTCACATGTAGTATTCCTGAAGGTCAAGTAAAAAAATAAGGTGTGTGGCGTCCGAATGTTTTAAACGGGAGAGGGGTAGTAGGGGGACCTAAGTTCATAAATAGTGCTAACTCATTAAGTAATGGTTGGATTGTAATAAAATTTCGTATGTAGTATGCTTAAAGGCCAAATAGAATTATAAGGTGTGTGGCATCCCAAAAATTTGAACGGGAGGGGGGGTTGTGGGGTAGGCCTAAGTATAAATATAGTGCTAACTCTTTAACGGTTGGTCGGATTGTCACGAATTTTCACATGTAGTATTCCTGAAGCAAAATAGAAAAATAAGGTGTGTGGCGTCCCAAAAATTTGAACGGGAGGGGGGGTTGTGGGGGGGGGGCCTAAGTATAAATATAGAGTTAGCTCATTAACGGTTGATCGTATTGTCACGAAATTTCACATGTAGTATTCCTGAAGACCAAATAGGATGATCGGATTGTCATGGAATTTCACATGTAGTATTCTTTATGGCCAAATAGAAAAATACACTATGTGACATCTTAAAAATTTGGGAGGGGGGGGGAGCTAAGCCTAAAAATAATACTGAATGATTAAAGGGTAATCGGATTGTCATGAATTTCACATGTAGTAGTAGCAACTATGTATTCGCTGTGGGATCCGCTGTTGCAAGGCACTTACTAGCTGTGATGGCCAGCGTTCCTAACTTCGTACTAGCTGTGGAGTCCGCTGTCGCAAGGCACATACTAGAATTGGTGCCCAGGGTTCCTAACTACGTACTACCTGTGGGGTCCGCAGTTGAAGGGCACTTACTAGCTGTGATGCCCAGTGTTCCTAACTACGTACTACCTGTGGGGTCCGCAGTTGAAGGGCACTTACTAGCTGTGATGCCCAGTGTTCCTAACTACGTACTAGCTGTGGTGTCCGCTGTTGCAAGGCACTCATTACATGTAGTGCCCAGCGATCCTAACTTCGTACTAGCTGTGGGGTCTGCTGTTGCAGGGCACATACTAGATGTGGTGCCCAGCGTTCCTAAGCTTTTACTAGCTGTGGGGTCCGCCGTCGCAAGGCACATACTAGCTGTGGTGCTTAGCGTTCCTAGCTACGTACTAGCTGTGGTGACCAGCGTTCCTAACTACGTACTAGCTGTGGAGTCCGCCGTCGCAAGGCACATACTAGCTGTGATGCTCAGCATTCCCAACTACGTACTGGGTGTGGGGTCCGCCGTTGCAAGACATATACTAGCTGTGGTCACAAACGTTCTTAAGTACGCACTGGTTAGGACGTCCAGCGATGCTAAGTATTCACTAGCTGTGGTTTCCCCCGTTGAAAGACGCATACTAGATGTTGTGCCCAGGGGTCCTAAAAAATTACTGGCGTTACTAAGGTTGAAGGACTATAGGCCTTATTCCGTATGAATAATTGACAATTATAACATCATGAATGTACTGTCGAGGAACTGAATAGCCTTATAGGAGATATTGGGAGAAAAGTCAAACTTCCCCGGGCAACTTCGGGTATTACTGCTAGTCTATATTAATAAAGCTGAAACGGGGTTTGTTTGTATGTTTGTTCCAGCATCACGCCCAAACGGCTGGACGGATTTTTATGAAACTTCCCATGTAGCATTCTTTTGAGCCCGATTGAATAATAGGCTATGTGGCGTCCCCAGGGGGGGTTGTAAGGGGGGCCTAAGTATATAAATAGTGCTAACTCATTAACTAATGGTCGAATTGTCATGAAATTTCACACGTAGGTAGTATTTTTAAAAGCCAAATAGGAAAAAAATGTGTGTGGCGTCCCAAAGTTTTGAACGGGAGGGGGGGTTGTGGGGTGGGGGGGCGTAAGTATAAATATAGAGCTAACTCATTAACTAATGGGCGAATCGTCATGAAATTTCACATGTAGTAATTTTAAAAGCCAAATAGGAAAAAAAGGTGTGTGGCGTCCCAAAGTTTTGAACGGGAGGGGGGGTTGTGGGGGGGCCTAAGTATAAATATAGAGCTAGCTCATTAACGGTTGGTCGCATTGTCACAAAGTTTCACATGTAGTATTCCTGAAGACCAAAGAAAAAAATAGGCGGTGTGACGGCTCAACATTTTGTACGGGAGGGGGGGTAGTGGCGGGGGGGCCTAAGTATAAATATGGTGCTAGCTCAATAACGGTTGGTCGTATTGTCATGGAATTTCACTTTAAAATATAAATCAAACAATATAATATATTATATCATGAAATATACGAAATTTACTATTCAATTTACATGACTATGAAAATATATTGGTGTTCCTTACCATTTTCTGCTCCGCCATTGAACTGGATCAATAGGGACAACATAAAGAATAAGGGAATCATTATGAAATAGGTATGTTAGGGATCCAATGTCTAGTATAGAAATGAATTCTTAACCTGACGTGGGAAACTGTTCGAATCGGGATACTTACGTCAAATACTTGTACAAATATTAATTGTTCTATTTTTATTTTTGGCAAATATTCTGTCTTCAATTCAGATAACTATTGTCTTCTTAAATTGAAATATTTTTTCTAAAAATATGATATTAGACGATAGATAGTTAACGTAAAAACGCGTGTCGAGTAAGCGATATTAGCACTTTATGTTTAAAAGGAGTCACTCTCCTTCCGTGGCTTCCTTCAAATCCTCACTATTCCAATTCCTCTTCAAAAATCGCCATTGGGCACATTGACAGCTGGTGCTGCGCCAACAAACTCGCCCTCTCACCCGGCAAGACGTTGGCCATGCTAATGAGAGGAAGACTGACGATCCTTTGGTCATAAGATACCATGGGCTGCGCGTTGAGTACCCGGCAACTGTTACGTACCCAGGAGTGCGTATCGGGCCGGGTCTGAACGTCACACTCCACGCTGTTGCCATTAAAGAGAGGACTATAGCCATTTTAAACGCTGTGAGCTGCCTAGCCCGAGCAGCATGGGGCCTCGGCTACTCCCCGTGTAGAGCAATCTACACCAGGGTGTTCGAGGCTGTTGCGAGGTACGCGGCTGCGGGATGGTGGCATCGCCCTACGAAACGGCAACGGGTTATTCTCGTCCATGCACAGAGAACAACCCTGTTAAGGGTCACAAAGGCCTATCGGACTATCTCTACTGCCGCGCTGCAAGTACTGGCGGGAGCCCCACCCATTGACTTGGTCTTGGACGGGGCCGTCGCCTCGTACCACTGCAGACGCAATCTGCCACTTAGAGGGGATACCGACGAGCCTTTGCGACTAGCCCTGGAGGAGGAACTACACGGACAGTCCAGACCAGAGCGTTGTAAGGACATAGTCCAAGAGTGGATAGTAGATAAATGGCTGCAGCGATGGTCACGGTCATCAGACGGCCGATCGATCTAGGCTTACTTTCCAAACGTCCGGGCAAGACTTGAATCTGTTTGGGTAAAGCAGGATCACTGGACGTTCTAGATACTATCGGGTCACGGGGATTTCAACTCCAAGCTCTTCTTTTTCAAGAAGAAGGACAGCCCGAACTGCTCGTGTGGCGGCGTCGAGACTGCAGAACACGTAGTTCTCGAATGCCCGCTGTACGACGGGCCTAGGGTGGAGTTGATACGCCGGACAGGATCGTACCTGGGACTGAACCCGCGGAAGCTGATGAGTGAGGCTGACTACTCAGAGTTCCGTCGATTCGTCGCCTCCTGGTATAAGGTAAAGATGGCAGTTTAGCGTGGTTCCGGGGATGACCGCGGGTTGCTACTAACACAGCCCATCTGCGACCATCCTCGGCGCAACACAGCTAAGAGCATGGATGCCTGGTTCCGAGTTTTCTCGGGAAACGCCGATAAGGTAGGTTGGGGGACCCGGCCAGACGCCCGGTGATTGGCGGTTTCTACAGGCTGCCGTAGCAGCAATAAAATAAAAGAGAACAATATTGTGCCCTTATTCCCCCCTACGCGGAGGACGGATGTTTTTGAGCCTCCTTCAGGGGCCGGTACACCCGAAAAAAAAAAGTATATCTGAGGCCATGTCTCTATGATGGTTTGATCTAGTTATTTACAACATCCAAGGTCCCGGAAGGGAGTTCTATCTACGAAATAAAACTCATTCCCTGACAGGATTCGATCCCGCAACCATGTTGAGACCATGCGACTAAAAACCTACGCATTAGACCGCACGGCCACGTGGCCCTGACAAAATATATTTTCTTAACTAAATTTTAATTTTCACCTAAAATGTAACAGAGTTATTTGCGTAATTATTAGCGTCATATCACCTGGTCTAACAAGCAAAAACCAAGGTGATTTAGTAAATTGAGAACAGAAAAATAAAATTTGAAATTAATATTTATAAATTGTTATTAAATGATGAGAAAAATCCTGACATTGCTGCGTACAATGCTCTAACGGTCGGGATATCGTTAGTCGTTCCAAAACAGGAGCATTTGCGTTTTTCGAACTACGTTATTATGACTCATGCCCCAGCTATAACTACGAAGTCTTATCGCCTACTACCAGAGCGCTCTTTCGTCACTCTGGTGGACATAAGACCGACTCTGCTACCCTAAATTTTTATTCACCTAGAGTAGGGGGTATTTAACGAGCACCTGACATCGCACAGGCGCGGGACCACCCGAAGGACGGTGTGCACTAGCTTCTGAAAACAAAAAACTTAACGGCCTCTGTCGAATTTCCAACCTGCGATTTTGAGCTCAGTAGGGTAGCATACTACATCTGAGCTACCGGCGCCCTCTCTTCTCGAACTTAATTTATCTTGCTCTTCAGCAAGACTGTTTGATGGAATGAAGTTATAAATTTGCGAGTTTTGAAGCATATTAAGTCATTTTTAAAATGGCGTGCCTAATTTTTGGATATATGTATTTCTCTAGCCATAATTAACAGTTGAGTTGGGAGTCTAAAGATCTAATGAAGGGGAGCCGATAGATCAGAGGTAGAGTGCTAGCTTACTGAGCTCAAGATCACGGATTCGAAACCTGATCGGGTCTCTTAAGTTTTTCGTCTAGGATGTGAAAATACCAAGAGCACGCCGTCCTTCAGATGAGCTTGTGCTATGTCAAGTACTCGTTAAAGACCCCTACCCTACCCTACCCTAAGTACACAAACCTAGGTAGGTAAAATTTAGGGGTCCCACTGTTGTGTCAGGCTCATGACCACCAGAGTGACTAAAAAGCGCTCTGGAAGTAGGCGATATGACCTCGCTGGGCGTGAGTCAAAATAACTAACTCTAATGATACGACAGATTTGTTAACACAAAAAATGCTGTAGCTAAACAGCCGGAAAAAAAATACTTTGATGTACTAACTAATACACATTTGATAAGTACTTAATTTCGTGGGTCACAATCATTTACATTTAAGGATTACATGGTCATAAAACATTATTGTCGTTTCTCCAGCAACAGACAGAGTGAGGGCGCCGGTAGCTCAGTGGTATGCGTGCTTGACTTCTGTGCTCAAGATCATGGGTTCAAAACCCGACAGAGGTCCTTATGTTATTTTATCTGGCAAGTAAAATAAACTTAAGCTCCCCGTCCTTCGGATGGGACGTTAAGCGATGGTCCCGAGCCTGTACGATGTCAGGTATTCGTTAAAGACCCTTACCCTAGGTGAATAAAAATTTAGGGTAGGCAAAATTTAGGACTCCCACAGTAGAGTCAGGCTCATGTCTACCAGAGTGACGAAAGAGCGCTCTGGTAGTAGGCGACATGACCTCGTAGTTAAAGCCCGGGCATGAGTCATAAAACCTAACCTAACAGACAGAGCCAACCACTCATGTCTTCTCCGGGCATATTTTTGGGTGTCCTTGAGAGTTCCTCACCAACTGTGAAGAAATACTTCAATTGTAGTACAGTTGCACAGGATTGGATGAACGGAGCAGTTGCACAATGGTACTTCCAGAACCGCACAATATTTATTCAACGAATGTTAGCCAAATATGGGGAACCCGATGTCTAAACCCCGCCCAGCTCATTTCATGTTACATGGAGAACGACAAAATGCTGAGGTTGCGGAAGAATTCCAGTTCCAGCCATTGTTGTCACTCTGGAGAAGTACCGGCTTCTATCACCCTAGAACTAACCCCACCGAGAGGAGGAACCAAAGTATAAAGACTGGCCTAATGATCGCCCTAGAAGAAAAGGAACATGCAGAATGGGGCAAAGAGACACCTAAATTTGAAAAAAAAATCTGTCTGTGAACACTGTAACTCCCGATAGAATGAATGTATCAACAGGAAATTTTATATATGATTCCAGAATCCTCTAACGACGACACCTATCGATTTTCAGTCAAATCGATTAAAAGCAAAAGGGGATTAGGCGGAAGCCTTAACACAAAAACTCTAATACCTGCCGATAGAATGAATTTATCGACACAAAATTTCATATGTTAATTCAAAACTCTTCAAGGACCTCACTTATTAATTCTCAGCGAAATCGGTAGAAGGGAAGAGGGGGATGAGAGGGGGGGCCCGACTCAAAAACCCAAATAACTGCCGATATTATGAATTTAACGACACAAAATTTAGTATGGAATTAGGATTTAAGATTTAGGAGCCCATATGTAAGTCAACTACTGGATATTAGCGAAAAGGATAGACTAGTTGTTGAGGGGGAGCAAAATTTTGATTGATTAATTCGTCCTGGGGAAGTACATTGCCGGTGATTCACCGACTTCTTTCCTTCTTTTTTTTTTTATTAGTTGGGTGTACTAAGCTACGCTGTGTACTTGAAAAGACACTACCAATGGCCTTTTTGGAGTATACTATTACTTAAAAGTTGGAGCAATTCTGATCGGATATCGCATATAATCAAGTAAAGTAGTACAAGGCAAAGTTAGTCGCGGGCGATACCGGGTTACCTGCTTGTCTACAGTAATTGATTAATTAATTATTGATAGTTTTAGACCTCAATTGGTTCACCTGTCTCATCAGAGTATTTTCTCATGGGAATTTGGAGATTGTGTTGCTAAAGGCTTTGTGTCATGTGGCCGCTACTCACTTCAGTGAACCAAAGAATGGGAGGGCTCTTTAAATAAAAGCCATACTCACATTTCATTTTCATAAATCCGCAATAACGGAGGAATACGAGAGAAGCAGGACACGTTGTGCAACAGAGCGACAGAGGGCGCCGTTGGTATCATAAAATAGCCAGTTATTCTGTAATTTGTCTGAAAGGTTTCTGGATGAAATAGAAGGGGGTGAGTACAGGATTAGAGCAGTAGAGCAGTCCCCCCTGCTCTACCTCTTGTGGATTAGCTACCTTCACATCCTGTATAATCCACTATGGACGTCATTATACTCCTCTCTCTCTCTTTACTACGTCCCCAGCGGAACCTCTCACAACGATTGCCATAAACTGCCAGACGTGTGCTTGAAAAGTAAGGAGGCGAGCAAGTCTCGAATGGCCTACTATATACGCTGGTAATGATACACTCAAGTATGTATTCGTGTTCTTTAACTTTCAATTAAAATTAAATGAATCATGAATCTTCAAAGGTTTGCTAGAGTCGTAGGAGGCAGGGCGGCCTCAAAGGTAACTGGGATTCATTGGCTTTTTCTTGAAGTATTGGGCTGTTGATCCGATGTTTCTAGAAGGTTAAATTTTAAACCATTTCTAAGAGAATAACAAATGTTTTATAAAACATTTTGTCTATTTCACAAAATATACAGGGTGGCCCAGATAAGCGGGCCACAAGTGAAATAACTCCTAAACGGTTAGAGATATCAAAATTGTGCATAGGACTAAAGTTGTTGCACTCGCCGAGAGCTATAGTATGGCGTCCTTGAAAAGACAAAAAATAGCCCTTTTAATGGCTCAAACAGCCCTTCGACATTTTATTAAAGTACTAAAGAAATAAGGAAGAACTGTGCAAACAGATTTTTGATACGTCAAGTAGTTCTCGGAAAAAAAACGTTTAAAGTTGCACGTTTCCCTTATTCTGTTCTTTGGCGTCTAGCCGCAAATTCACCTTTCCGGAGATTGACCACAATCCTCTTGAAAACTTTCCTGCTCGGGTGACGTCTCCGAGGATACTTTTCTGCGAATTTAATAACTTCAGAATAAGAAAAACGTGCAACTTTAAACTTTTTTTTTTCGAGAACTACTTGACGTATCAAAAATCTGTTTGCACAGCTCTTCCTTGTTTCTTTAGTACTTTAATAAAATGTAATGAAACTTGGGGGTCAAAAGGTAACCCCGCCCTTCGAAGGGCTGTTTGAGCCATTAAAAGGGTGTTTTTTTGTCTTTTCGAGGACGCCATACTATAGCTCTCGGCGAGTGCTACAACTTTAGTCCCATGCACAATTTGCACCATGCACAACCGTTTAAGAGTTATTTCACTTGTGGCCCGCTTATCTGGGCCACCCTGTATATATAATATATGGGAGTATTTTCGGTATTGCTACCATCTTCAATACGTAGAGTATTTGTTAAGTTGGGGCTGAAAATGGTAGCAATACCGAAAGTACTCCCATATTTTTTGTGAAATGGATATCATTTAAAAACATCGTAGTTGACTCACCGGTTATGTACTTCCCCAGAAAGAATTAATCAATTAACTTTTCGCTCCCCCTCCAAAACCAGTCGACCCATTACACTAATATTCAATAGTTGACTTGCATAGAGGCTCCTAAATCCTCATACTGCAGTTATTATGGTTTCTGAATTGAATTCCGCTCCTCTCATGCGCCCCTTCCCGCTGAAAATTATTGGATGTTGTTCTTAAAGGGTTTTGAATACACATATTTAATCTTGTGTCGTTACATTAATTACTTTTTTTTTTTTTTTTTGTATTTTACTTATAAAAAAGCAACAACTAGCATCTATGATGGTAGGTATTGACATGTTGGCGTGAATGGCATGTGAGAGGAAGGCCACCCAGTGGTAGGTCCTCGGGACGATTTATCTGAATTCTTAGGACAAGAAGAATTCTCTCCTCTAATCCCCCTTCTTTTAGGTCTTTTGGCTGAAAAACAATAGGTGTCGTTGTTAGAGAATTCTGGATCCACATATAAAATTTCGTGTCGATACATTCATTCTATCGGGAGTGATCGTGTTCACAGACACACACACACACTGACAAGCAGACATTTTTTAATTTTCATATTTGGAATCTGGAGGTCGAAAAACATGAATTTTCGTTAATAACTCCACATCGAATTTTGGCTAATTACATAACTTATCTTTACATGACCCTCAACGTGGCGGAAGATAGGCGTCTTGATATCTTCGAGAGGAGAATACTCCGCAGGATCTATGGCCCCACCCAGGAGGAGGGCGTTTGGCGCATCCGACACAAGCAGGAGTTGTACGCACCGTACAGGAGTTGTATGTACCGTTAAAAAAAAAAAAAAAAGGCTGGAGACAGTGGGACGACCCAGAAGAAGATGGCTGGAGACAGTGGGACGACCCAGAAGAAGCTGGCTGGGGACAGTGGGACGACCCAGAAGAAGATGACTGGAGACAGTGGGACGACCCAAAAGAAGATGGCTGGAGACAGTGGGACGACCTAGTAGAAGATGGCTGGAGACGGCGGCCGGAATTCGGGCCCGAGTACAGGCCTTCGTGTCGCACAGACAATTCGGATGCATGAGAGGCAGATCCACTGAGGATGCGTTGAGGATGCTGAGGGCGGATGTCGGAGAGGGCAGAGGGAAATACTCTCTCTGCATCTTCTTCGACATAGCCGCGGCCTTCGAATGCGCCTGGTGGCCTGCCGTCCTTTTGCGACTACGGTCTGTGGGAATACCTAGGAACCTATTCGGGCTCATCTCCAGCTTCCTCAGCGAGTGCTCTGCGACGGTGAGGCAGGAATTCACCAGCACTACAGTGAACGTCACCAGAGGGTGTCCCCAGGGCTTGGTCCTCGGACCAACACTCTGGAACATACTCTTTGACGGACTGCTTCGTGACCTCGAGACTCGTGGACATAAGGCAATAGCCTATGTTGACGACCTAGTGGTCACGGTGCACGCTGATATCGTTCAATTTCAATATCTGTTCAATTTACTTTCTTAAAATATTTCTCCAGGAAGCATTTATGAAAAAAAAATTATGGCATTGGAAAAAAAAAAAAAATTAAAATGTAAGATCAAAGAAATATAGGAATAAGGGAAGGTATAAATTGAAGAATCAGTTGGAGGGGAAAACATGATTACATCTGGAGATTTGTAAAGTAATTCTGGGTCTGATAAGTATTTATTTTCTCCAACCCTCCTCTGTCCTCATAAGCGGATTTAGTAAATAAATAATCATTAGAATTGCAATGGGGGGGGGGTTTAGGAAGATCGAGAATGGGTGATCGATGTGAGCCCCTATTTGAGGTATAGGGGATGTGAGATGACCAAAATTATCCTCAGAGGTAACTGCCTCGGGATCACATTCATGAGAGTCAATAAAGGAGATAATTTTGGAAAATAGGTTAGGTTAGGTTAGGTTTTACGACTCATGCCAGGGCTTTAACAACGAGGTCATATGGCCTACTACCAGAGCGCTCTTTCGTCACTCTGGTGGACATGAGCCCGACTCTACTGTGGGAGTCCTAAATTTTGCCAACCCTAAATTTTTATTCATCTAGGGTAGGGGTCTTTAACGAGTACCTGACATCGTACAGGCTCGGGACCATCGCTTAACGTCCCATCCGAAGGACGGCGTGCTTAAGTTTATTTTACCTCCCAGATAAAATAAACTAAGGGCCTCGGTCGGGTTACGAACCCACGACCTTGAGCTCAGAAGTCAAGCACGCCGCAATTTTGGAAAATATTTCACTAATATACTACAGAAACTACGAAATGTTTCATATAAGTGT
The DNA here is from genome assembly GCA_963662175.1 of Aradus depressus. NCBI lineage: Eukaryota > Metazoa > Arthropoda > Insecta > Hemiptera > Aradidae > Aradus > Aradus depressus. Next base: position 50,477,791 of record OY759216.1, on the reverse strand, counting down.
TGATTGTATATAATGAATATTAAAAAGGGAAAATTCTAAATTGCCATAAAAAGTACAGAGGAACTAATTGTAATCGGCATGAAATTCGAAGTTGAGTTATCACAGAAATGTAATTTTTTTTTCGACCCCCCTGGATTCAAAATGAAAAAAAGTCAATTCGAACGAAAGGATGGGAGGCGTCAACAACCAAAACGTCTGTAACTGCTAATGTAATGAATGTATCGACATGAAATTGCCTACTTAAATTTAAAACCCCATAAGGACGCCACCCATGAATTTTCTGCGAAATGGGAAGGGGGATATGAGGAGGGAGAGCCCACTCAAAAAACCTGGCCATGTAATGAATGTCTCAACACAAAATTTAGTTTGAGTATTTAGTCCCTAAGAAAATCAACTATTGACTTTTACACCTGTCGTTTGGTTTTGGAGTAAGAACGAAAACTTTGATCAATTGATGAAAAATTAAGCTCCCTAGAAAAGTTTATTTTTCATTTTATTTGTAATTTTATCCGACAGACAGACATACAATCAACTCCGGCGAACCCTCTCTACAGAACTTTCCAACCTGAAACAAGACAGACATGAGACATATATCTCGACTCTGGCGGCTCGAGATAACTCACTTTGGACAGCGACGAAACGGCTTCTTGGCAATGCACGGGTATCACACCCCCTTCGGCGGAATGATGGGGCCTGGACTAGGTCAGACCAGGAGAAGGCAGACCTCTACGCTGATTATCTTTCCAAAGTATTCACTCCCCACGAGGACATAGGAGACGACCAACATACAGGCCAAGTACTGACAGCACTTACTACCCCCCTCCAACTAACTCTCCCCCCAAAGGCATTCAGTCCTAATGAAGTTGAACTGACAATTAAAAAACTCCCCTTACGGAAATCTCCAGGTCATGATCTGATAACCGCTGAGATACTACGACAGCTACCGAGAAAAGGACTAATTTACTTGACGAATTTATACAACACAGTACTACGACTATGTTACTATCCCCTTGTCTGGAAGATATCAGTAGTCAGGATGATTCTTAAGCCAGGGAAAACCCCAGACCAGGCCTCGTCATACCGTCCTATAAGCCTGCTTCCTGTGATATCCAAACCACTAGAGAGACTTCTACTGGACAGACTAACCTACATCACTGCACAAGACAACCTTCTCCCAGACCATCAATTTGGCTTTCGACAAAGACATTCGACAATACACCAGTGCCATCGTTTGGTCGATTACATAGCCACCAGCTTTGAAAGAAAAGAGTTTTGCACAGGCGTATTTCTGGACATTGAAAAAGCGTTTGATCGTGTCTGGCACCCAGGCCTGCTCTACACACTTAAATCTCACCTTCCTCACACATATTATTTAATACTTAAGTCATTCCTAGAAAACAGAAACTTTAGGGTATCTGAGGGATCTTCCTCATCACATTTTTTGGAGGTCAAAGCTGGAGTCCCCCAAGGAAGTTCCCTCAGTCCCCTACTCTTCTCAATCTACACAGCACACATTCCACAACACGACAACACACTACTCGCTACATACGCAGACGACACAGCCATTCTCTCAACACACTCAGACCCAACACAAGCAAGCTCACACTTACAGGAACATTTACACCAACTAACAGATTGGGCCAACAAATGGAGACTAAAAATTAATAGAGACAAATCTCTGCAAACCACATTTACCCTCAGACACAACACTTGTCCACCAGTATACATTAACAACCAGCCCATTCCTGCATCAGACACTGTCCGATATCTAGGACTTCATTTAGACAGACGTTTAACTTGGACAACTCATATCAGACTGAAACGCACAGACCTCAAAAGGCGATTTGGACAACTGAAATCAATCATCGGACGACGATCGACATTATCGCTTGAAAACAAACTTCACATTTACAACACTATACTAAAACCCATCTGGACTTACGGAATCGAGATATGGGGATCAGCCAAAAAATCAAACATACAACGCCTTCAGTCATTACAATCCATCATACTACGCCACATTGCCAATGCCCCATTTTACGTTTCCAACCTCACATTACATAATGACCTCAACATCCCATTTATACCTTCTGTTATCAAGACACGATATCAAAATTTTCACGACAAACTCCATCATCACGCCAATCCACTTATTCTCCAATTATCCACGAACACTCTCCCCACAAACCCACCAAGACGTCTAAAGCGGGCATGGCAGAGGGACCTACTCCAGGACTAGCCTGGACTCCTCTTCGGTCACGTACCTCAGCAGTACAGCGACACACTTGCCACAGCACATCATCACGATCACTAGTGACAAATGTTGTCGTTGTGAATATGTAAATAAATGTAAATAAATAAATATATATTTGTAATTTTAACAAATTCTTTAGCTCAAAAACTGTTTTATTTTATTTGTTATTTTGGTATGGCTTCCTCTACTGGGTACCATTTTACAATTTCTCTCTTTTCAAATGTCGTATTTTCTTTTATACAATTTAATTTTTTTTTTTTTTTGTTTTCTAAATTTCTAATTTTGATATGATTCCAAAGAATCAACACAACTCTAACTTCGATGTCAGGTACTCGTTAAAGACCCTAGGTGAATGAAAATATAGGGTTGGCAAACAACCCCCGACCCAAAAGGAGAGGTGGTATAAATTTGAAGCCTTTGTGTGTGTGTCTGTCTGTGGCATCGAAGCTCCAAGATGGCTGATCCGATTTCAAAGCGTTTTTTTTTTTTTTTTTCAAAAGCTGTTATTCGCGAGATGGTTTTTAGCTATGTTTGGTGGAAAACGGTTATGCCGTCTCCAAGATATTCCGATTTCATCAGAGCCTGTGTAGGGATCTCGGCCTCTATTATAGACTTGGAGTTTTTGAGCTCAAATGTTTATAAGCCCCTCCCCCCAAGCCTCCTCCCTAACCCTTCAACCCCCCCCCCCCCCAGGCAAATTTTTTTTTTTATTGTGTCGGATGGTTTTAAAATTTTTAATTATAATGATTAATAGAGTCGACAGTATCTTTTCAATGTAGAAGGAAATCTAGATTCTGTCGTGTAGAAGAAAATGCAAAATTTGGCCAACATTTCGAAAGCTATTCATTTTCTTCTTCAGGGCCTTATAACGACTTGAGTGGATGTGTGTGGTGAAGGTGTTGTGAGTTTGTGTCCAGTGTAGTGAGTGCTCTGTGTAGCCAAATTTTGCATTTTTTTTTACACGACAGAACCTCGATTTCCTTCTACATTTTTAATTATATATATTTTGAGAATTAATCCAACAAATAATTTGAATATATATATATAAATAAAACAATAAATTAATAGCAGATAGATTAATAAACTTCAAAAACAAAAATAAAATTAAAATAACAATAATGACACCCATTAGAGGTAGGATTATTTTAATTAAACCGACTGTTTAAATTGTTTTAATTACAAGTAAATAGTAAAATGGTTTAATTAAAAACTCGGTCTTATTTTAATTAAGGTTGGCCATTGAAATTCTTGGAATATTTGATTCTGAGGGTAATGCAGTCTGTTTACATAGAAGCTCCGTCAGAACCATTAACAAACAGTTTTGTACGAAAACAAAACCAAGGGCACATTTTTTTTAGACATTTCATCAAAACAGCCTATCGAAAACGTGGTCCCAACAAATCTAGTTAATTATTAAATTTGGAAAAAGAAAATACGCAGTTATCTTAAACTAACAATTATTTACATCCCCAGCTTTACGAAGTATATGATGAGGGCCCCCATAGCTCAGTGGTATGCGTGCTTGCCTTCTGAGCTCAAGATCGTGGGTTCGAAACCCGGCCGAGGCCCTTAGGCGCCGTCCATACTAAGGCGATATAAGATAAGTGATATATCGTAACGAATATATTGCGACGATATATTGCTCGGAAGGTTCATGACAGCGGGCGATAAATCGGCGCGATGTGATGGAATCACAATTCTCACTACTTGAGTTACAAATATGAGCTCAAGTGAGGAAGACGTTGTAGTGGCTTATTGGTTCAGGCGTAGGATGAGAAGAAAAAGGAAATACTGGGTACATCCCTACAATCTGAACAACGTGCACCATAGCTCGGCTGTTGTTTCTCGAGAGCTGTCATGAGTTTTACCGAATGAATCCTGAAAACTTTCATTTTCTGAAAAGCCCAGTGTTGAAAAGGAATTGCAGAATTGTCTTCTCTTCTTCCCGTCATGTTCACAGCTTGAAATATCGTACGAGACTAATCGCTGACGAGACTGGCAAGTGGTACTTCGAGAGATATGTCACTTACGATATGTTGTGCGATCGCGTGGATGTGAAACTTTTTTATCGCCTCCCTTTAGATTTCAAGTATCTGTCTGCGTATCGTTTATCGCTTACGATATATCGCTTATCTTATATCGCTTTAGTATGAACGGCGCCTTAGTTTATTTTATCTGGGAAGTAAAATAAACTTAAGCATGCCATCCTTCGGATGGGGCGTTACGGTGTACGATGATACGAGCCTGTAAGATGTCATGTACTCTTTAAAGACGCCTACCCTAGGTGAATAAAAATTTAGGATAGGCAAAATTTAGGACTAACACAGTAGTGGGGCTCATGTCCACCAGTGTGACAAAAGAGCGCTCTGGTAGTAGGCGATATGACCTCGTAGTTAAAGCCCGGGCATGAGTAATAATAACTAACGATGTATATGATGCAATGAACCACATAGTTAGTTAATCTATTCAGGCGCCAAACAATATATTGAATAAAATAAAACAATACTGCAATTTTATAAAACTTAGTTCATCCATATGAACCTCCAATAGTTGTAACACCAAACACTAAGCAATACAACTAATACACCTCCATCTTGCTTCATCAGAGTTAACCTACTGCAAGATCGCATCCACTCGCTTCGTTGGTCATATTTCTTAAAAAACAAAATATTACACACAATATCTAAATAAACTAATACTATTTTTATTATATCTAGCAATAATATAAATTAATTATGTCTATTCAAAATTATATACATAATAAATATACTAAAGAAAATATATATATAAAAAAATAGATCCTTGAAACAAACAAGTATATAATGAATTAAAACTAATAATATACATAAAGAAACATGTGTGCAGTTCGCACGCGGTAGAAGTGAAACCTTCAAAAAACGAAACTGCGAGAGAATGAGACGAATGCAGTATCAGGAGTATAATTATAGGGTTTATTTATTATAATATTGGTACCAAGTTTAAAAATGATTTTATATTTTATTATTCAAATTCCATGTTTTTAATTTCAACAAATGACACGAGTGGTTATGGTAACTAAAGTATGAAATAAATGTTTCCTTAATAAGTGCTTAAAAGTCTAAAAAAATTCACAATTCCAAACTTTTTGGAGGGAGAGGAGGAGGCGATGGAATTTTTCATGATTATCTTTTTTGTGTCGCAAGACTAGAGAAGAAGCATTATCGGCAACTTTTTTTCTCTTCACTTTCAGTTACAAGAAGTCCTTATGTTAGTAAACAGATGACTAAATAAAACAACTATTATATATATATATATATATATATATATATATATATATATATATAAGGCAATAGTGTCGCTTTTTCGTTTCATCGAGTTTCAGATCACAACGGTGCTAAAGAAGTTTTCACTTCAATAAAAAATCTACATAATTGTAAAACTAACATTAATGAAGAGTGAAGTGATCCTTCACAATGAGAAGTTACGTAATCAGACAGGAATTTGTTGTTGGACCGGAATTACACGTATCCCAAACCCATAACACAAATAAAAAAAGAAAAAATGTGAATTTGTGAATATATCGACGCGAAATTTTATAGAATTTAATAACATAAAATGAGTGATTTGTGTGTAGAACCGAAAATGTACAAGGCAGCTCATTCAAAATATGTCGGCCCTTCCTCGAGGGGGTGAGCAAGTGATGTGTAAAAACGTGGTTGGCAAGAACCACCATTTCGCTAATAGTAACCATTTTCGGGTTAATCAAGGAATCATCTAAAAATATTGTTAAAAAAAAAAAAAAAAAAAAAAATCAGGAAGGTTTTTCTTGTGTCTCGAAAACAAGAAAATATATCAAAAATCGTATTTAATACAGAATGTGTCATTTTTTTTTTTTTTTTTTTTTTTCACCTTTATTACATAATTTCCAACTATGAAGTACATCACAACTAGGAAATATAATCACAAAGAAAAACAGAACCACCACTTGAGTCACTTGATGAGACGGCTGGTGAACACCACCGCCTCCTCAGGGGTCCTCCTCAGGCAGGAGTTAAAGGTAGGAGGTTTAGTTTTCTCTACAAAGATTTTTGATTAGGTCATAAATAAAAGCGGTTTCTTGTAAAATGTGCTTAGGCCCAGAAGAAGCGACGATAGCACAGAGATAGCACAGAGATAGGTAGAGTGCTATCGTCGCCCTGCGGCTGAGATCTCTATGAATCCACTCCCAATTGATTTTACATAAACGCAACTTTCAAAAACCAATATCTCGAGAACTATTGCTCGTACAAGAAAACTAAAAGTACCGGAAAACCTAGTTTCTTTGTGAAGAATCTATTTTGTAAAAATTAAATTTTTTTACGATTTTATTTCAGTGAGGTGTGTGTTGTGTCGATGTTTTGGCCTATTTCTGAAACGTGTTCTTTTACCCTATTTTTAAATTGTCTCCCAGTTTGACTTACATAAACAAAATTAGAAAAACTACATTTTAGATAATAAACCCCACTTTTTTCTTTAGTGCTGTTGAGATGTTCGTATAATGTATTATTTGTTCTGGAACCTACCCAACAGTCCTCTTTTTTAAGTACATCGCCTCTGAAGATGGTAGCAATACCGAAAGTACTCCCATATTATATATATTTTGTGAAATAGACAATATTTTTTTTTTTTTTTAAACAGTTTTTCTTTATTTTCTATTAAGTGTTTCAAAATATCTCGGCTAAAAATGTTAAGTTCCCTTAGAAAGTTAAAGTAAGGAGTATAACTGGGGAAGTATAAAAGTACATAATTGGTTCAATATGAAAAGATACATGTGAAATTGAGAAGGGCGTAGCCAGAATATTGAACAGGGTGGGTCGCCCCCACTTTCGTCCGGTTTGCGGGCTGAGATCTCTATGAATCCGCCCGCTCCCAATTGATTTTACATACAACGCAACTTTCAAAGACCAATATCTCGAAAACTTTTGCTCGTACAAGAAAACTGTAAATACCGAAAAACCTAGTTTTCTTGTGGAGAATCTGAAAATCCTAATTAAAAAATTGTAAAAATTAAATTTTTTTACGATTTTATTTCAGTGAGGTGTGTGTTGTGTTAAAACGTGTTCTTTTACCCCATTTTTAAATTGTCTCCCAGTTTAACTTATATAAACAAAATTACAAAAACTAAATTTTAGATAGTAAACCCCACTTTTTTCTTCTGTTTTTCTTTTTTAATCGCTGGACCGAAACCCGGTCGAGGCCCTTTGATTTTTTGAGCACTCCGTCTTTCGGATAAATACCCTAAGCTTAGGTAACCAAACCTGGGTAGGTAAAATCTTCGACAGTAGAGTCCTACTCATGTCTAGTGAGTGACAAAAGAGCGCTCTGGTTGTAGGCAATATGACCTCATTGTTAAAGCACGGACATAAGTCACAAAACCTCATACTGTCTACTACTTATGGGATCTTAATAAACTTCACTCCTTGAAGAAGTTTATGGCTTTGATGTTTAATGTAAAATGAAACTGCTTATCAATCCATAAAAGATATAATGATGAACCTATTTAAGAGTCCATATTGACAGAGTAGAGGACATTTCATTGTTTATATCTCTTTTCCACCTCATAAAATAGAGTCAAGTATCACTTTTTTATGACAGGTTTAACGCTTAAGAAATATATAAAAATATATATATTTTTTCTTAACACTTTAGGATGTAATTAACGAAGCATATCAAAATGGCTTTGGTATCAGTTGGTGATGTTTCAAGATATATTTCAGTGGGATCCGGTATGACAGACAAGATACTTATTAGCATTCTGCTCATCTCGTACACACAAGGTACTGGGAAATGACGTAATTATTGATAAAATTGTCAGTAAATAGGTACCTACTAAAAAAGTCTTGTAGAATATTGTGTTGGTAGATTCATTCTATCGGGAGTTTTTTTTTTAATTTTTTTATTAGGAGGATAGAAACTATGAAGTTTTGTTGAAAACTCCGCATCGAGTGGAGGATGGAGAAAAAATTAAAGTACATGTGACGTAGCCATTACAGAACTTTCTTATACCAACCACGCTTATAGATTATTCCTCCCTCTTCCCCCTTTCGTAATGGCCACGTCACATTTTCTTTAATCAAAAATCATGGTCATGATATTAATACACATAAATGAGAGCGCCGGTAGCTCAGTGGTATGCCGGCTTGCTTACTGAGCTCAAGATTGCGTGTTCGAAACCCGGCCGAGGCACTTATTTTATTTGATCTGGGGGGTAAAATAAACTTAAGCACGCCGTCCCTCGGATGGGACGTTAAGCGATGGTTCCGAGCTTGTTCGATGTCAGGTACTCGTTAAAGACTACCCTAGATGAATAAAAATATTGAGTATGCAAAATTTAGAACTCCCATAGTAGAGTCGGGCTCATGTTCACCGGAGTGAAGAAAGAGCGCTCTGGTAGTATATGACCAGGGGCGTAGCCGGGATTTTGAGCAGGGGGGAGGCAAAGATAGGTTACAGGAGGGGGGGGGGGGGGGGGGGGGTATAGACTTCCGAGCGCTGCAGACTTTTTGTTATTAATTTGGGAGACTCGGACCTCTAGAAGCTCCCCCTGAGGTAACCACTGACTGTAATACTTAAGCTGACTTTACGTGAGCAGCAAAAATGCAAAGCGCAGCAAATGCACCCTGTGTTTTCTGTTCTTCTAGAATTAAATGACCAATAACGTGCATTTGCTGCTGCTGCGATTTGCATTTTTACTGCTCATGTAAAATCAGCTTTAAGAGTATAAAGTATAACATACATGAAGATTCTGAGCGAGGAAATGAAATGATCGAATTCATGTATATTTTAAAAAATTTAATATATCTTGTTTTGTACATGTACATTCTAATGCAATGCATTTTTAATAAAAACTATTTTTTTAGTTTATTTAATTTTTATATTGTTTTTTTTCCCCCTGGCTACGCCCATGTATGACCTTGTAGTTAAAGCCCTGGCATGAGTCATAATAACTAACTAACATGTACACAGAAATGTCGGGACACAAAGTTTTCAACATTAATGTGTTAGGCAGCTATTGAGGACCCTCGTGAACCAAAACAACATTGGATGTATAAGATCGTTTCCCATTTCGTAGGTGCAGTTTGATAATGCAATTGGGAGTTCTGTTGATAAAATGGTTTGTGATTAGTGATGATTCTCCGGTAATGTCATCAGATGATTTTAAAATGTACTCCTTTTTTGCTCATGCTAATCAACACAAGCTGGGAATCTCAGCAAGTTCACAGCTCCGTCTTACAGCTGAAAACTTGGGTAGAGTAATGAAAGGCGAAAGGAACTGGCAACATTGCGGATTAACATTAATGTGCTGAAAGAGGGTGTTAAATTAGAAGACATGAAGGATATTCATTTAGCTACAGCTCCAACACATTTTGGAATTCCAGAAAATAAGTAAGCCGATATCAGAATGGATTGCCTATCTGAAACCAGATGTTGGCAAATTCAGAACAAAATTGAACCGAAGGAACTAATGGTTAAAATCAAAGGAAACAATGTTATATTCTTATAGTATCAAAATATTATGACAAATTTTATTTTTATAACGAGTGATTTTTTATAATAATATGACATGTTTACATATTTTCTTAAAGAAAATTATTATTTTTTTTTCATCCTTTATTAATTATTATGGTGTAGTATAATTTATTTCTTGTATTGTTATTGACATTTTTATCAGGTTTTTATAAGAATATGAATTAATTTTCTTTAAGAAAATAAGTTTCTGCTTTTATACATGTATGTATACAATGTAGCAGTTTTGTCTTGCAGCTCTGTTGGCATTTACAACGATTTGGTGGAACTCAAGTGAAGTTTAAATTTCTTTTAAAATATAATAATACTAAATAATAATAACTTTTAAACATTCTCTTAATTTCTTACTTTATGCCTACAATATCATTTGTTTAGTAGAAATTTTTTTTTTTTTTCCCCCTGAAAAATGTACATATATTGTGACATCTGCAACGTTTTGAATGTGCATTCCTCATAATATATTATATTTTTCGTTTAAGGCTAGGATTTATGTGAAAAAATTAAATGTTAACCCTCTCGTCAGTGTCTTCAGTACTACCTAGTACAAGTTCCGTTGTCGCATATACATACATACATGTGAAGGCTCATTTCACTTAACGAGAAAACCTGTACCTCAAAATTGTATTCTTTCGGAAACAAAAGAAACAAATCTATGAAAATTATTGATCTTTAAGTCCTCATTTTGCTTTTTCGACCTTTAATTTTACTTGTTTGGTGAGAAAAGCTTGTAATATTTTCGGTTTATAGAAATAACAGTATTATGTTTTTGTTTTTTTTTAAATAAAATATATTAATGCAAACTAATGATTTACGATTATTGCTAAGTCAATTCATGTGTCCATTGATCGTTGGATGACCCGGGACAGGTTACATCTTTACAATATTCGAACACCCTTGTTAACTTCCATCGATTTATTGAGTTTATTCATTTGTTTACTTTTAGGTATATGATCTGTTTCTTTTGATCGGGTTGACCTGCTTCGTTAGTCTTGTATTTAAATGGAGTTATTTATGTTTTTAAGTTATTTGTAATTTTGTTATTCATCTAGGATGATGTTTTAGATCAAGTTATCACATGGAGACATTCCAGAAGTAAATAGTTTGTTTAATTCTGACCAATGAGATTGCATGGGATGTTCTTATATATTTATATCCTTTATTCATAGTTGTATCTTGTTAGAAGGAAATAATTTAATCTTTCCTTTTAGTTTTCAACTATTATTGAAAAAAGAGAAGAAAATATTTCAGAGCCAACAAATTCCTAACTGTAGAGCCACAGGGATTTTCTACTTGAAATTCCAACCCCTTCCCTCCGTGTATATATTTTTTCTGGAAGAGACAATATTCCAAGAAAAGATTGTATTATTTATTTATTGTAAGATTCCACAAATGTCCGCGTTTTTCAACCTGAAGTTAGAACAGGAAGGAGTTTATTAGCGATAAACACTCTGCGTCCACGATGTCAAACTGTCCAAAAGGAAGAAAAGTATTTTTAGTTTACTGATTAATTTTGAATGTTTTCGTCTATTTCAATCGCTAAAAATAATGTTTTGTTTTTTCTTATCAAAGAAAAGTTGAATTTTATGAACTCAAAAACAATGACAAAATGTTATACTTAATTCCTCAGGTTTGTTAGACATAACGTTTGAACACCCATTTAAGTTAAAATCTTGACCTCTACAACATTCACTTAGAACTATTTTTTGTCCAAAATAAAAATGTTAAAAGTTATAATACACAATTCTGCTAAAAACGTTTTTTTTAGTTCTTTGATCATAACTTTTTACGCTAGCATTTGCAGACCATGTTTATAGAACTTGCATATTTTTATTTCCTATAAAATTTTATATATTTTTTTAGGCTATGCAACATATACAGAAAATAATATTGGAATCAATAGATATCCTGAAGGAAGAGTCCATGGTAATCTATTATTTATTTTATTTTTATTTTTTTAACAGCGAGTTCAGCCGGCGTTGCTTGGTTAGTAACTATAAATCAAAAATTCCTTAGAATTTTATTAACTTTATTTTCTTTTTCAGAAGCACCTTATGATTCGTTGGCCAGTAAGCTTACTTTTGTATTTTTGAAATAATAAAGTCTGCATTGAGGTAAAATTGTATAAAAAATAATAATATACGAATGGTAGAGTACATATAATATCTAAAAGAGGGCGCCGGTATGCGTGCTTGTGGGTTCGAAACCCGGCAGAGGCCTTTAGGTTTTTTATCTGGGAGGTGAAAAAACCTTGGGCACTCCGTCCATCGGATGTGACGTTGTGCGATGTCAGATACTCAGACTCCTAGGTGAATAAACCTAGAATTTAGGACTCCCACAGTAGAGTTGGGTAGTTGTCCACAAGAGCGCGATATGACCTTGTAGTTAAAGCCCGGGCATGAGTCCTAATAACTACCTCTATAAGCTAAATAAATATTTATTTTTAAATAATACATAATTTTGCCTGTTCTAATCCATTTTGTTCTGTTTAAGGGTTGAGAAATAACATTAATACAGTAACATTAGAAAGTATTAGCCAGGCACTTATAAAACATTTAATGAATATAATTACTTTCAATGAAATTGTAAAAGTAAATAACTTGGAACATTTGAAAAAGTAATATTGGTGCCATCTGTTATTTTTTTTTTCAGAACCGACTGAAACACCTAATACAAAATGGAACCAGTATTTACCAGAGAAACAAATACTTGCCCAAGTGCCGAACATGCCCGCCATAGCAAAGATAGACTCATCCCAAGAGATACTTCATTATGTAACTGGTGAAGAAATATATACATTATTTAATAAATTAACTGAACAAAGTTTTAAGATGTTTGTTTTTGATTGTTTTTTTTTTTTTTTTCTTCTAGGAAAGAAAATGATTTCAAAGTTTCAACAACGAATGAACTCTAAAAGTAAGTTGAATTTTGTAAAAGTTATGATTTTTCAAAAAAAAAAGTTGTATATAACATGTTTTTCATTCGATAATTGACATACACTTTTAGTAGAGGCTATAAAGAATTATAATTTTTGCAAAATAATCAATGAATAAATATGAAGTCCTTGTTTTTACTGTATTACGCTTACTGCTTTAGTTTCTAGTGCACAAAATTAGGACTTTCATAACAATTTTTACTGTTTTTTATGTCAAAAACGAAAAAAAAAACTCATAGTCAACTGTAAACACAGCATCATGACCTGTCCCAGATGAATTTCCGCGCCGTTAGATATTCAAAAAATTGCTGTTGTGAAAACTAATATTTTTGTACTTAGTTGAGTCGGTTATTAAATTGAAGGGTCCTTAGAGTAAAAGTCAAGAATATTTTTTTGAAATGTTCATGACATCCGAAAGAAGGACCAAATTTGTCCTCCCCACCCTTCACCCACCCCCTGCTACTGCTGATAAAAGGAGCTAGACCAGTCAAATAGGTATTTCACCTCGGAATGAAAGCTAATAAGCTATAAATTTGTATAAACCTTTGATTTGACATTATAAAAGTTGGCTCAAAAGTCTCATAAGATCTCGTATCCGCGTCTTGAGATATTCAAGGTCAAAGGTCGCGAAAACCGGTTTTTTGGAAATATCTCGTTTCCTATGCTTTAAATGATATTAGCATTTATTATAAAAGTTGTAGAGCATAAAATTCTCTACAAAGTAGCTCTTGTGCATTTTTTTATACGATTAACAGTTTTTGAGGTAGAGCGCGAAGAGTGCAGAGCGCTCAGTCATATACGTCATAATGTAAGGTCAACCGCGAATCCCAATAAATAGCTAGGTTTATAAAGTTAATTATTCATTAAAAAAAATATAATTATGAAAAAAAACTTCATTATTAACTAATTATTTAAAACATTATATTTATTACTATTATTATTATCATTATTACAAATAAATTTATAGTTTATTACCTTTCATTCCGAGATTTACCCTCTTTTTGATCTAATATGACTGGACTAAGCCTTACTCGGTAAAGTTCGAAGTTTTTTTGGGGGGAATTTTAAGACAAATTGGGTCCGTAAAGGCGACAGGCGACCTTTTTTGACATCTCGGCAAAAACTGTCATGAATAATATGAAAGAGGATGAAACGTATTGTAACGTCGCGTCGTTTATGTCCAGAGTATTATTTATTTTTGACAATTTCTTGGAGCTTAACTCAAATAAAGTTACCAAGTTAATTTTTATTGATAGTTATAGATAATAATATAATATAGTTCATTTTTCTATTAAATAATTTTATTTAAATCGGTATCCATTTTTTTATTAATTTTTTATTAATTGGTACAGTCTAATGTCGCGTCGTTTATGTCCAGAGTATTATTTATTTATGACAATTTCTGGGAGCTTAACTCAAATAATGTTTATCAATTTTTTTTTTTTTTTTTATTATTAACATTTTTTTTTTAGATTCAGTAAATCGTCGCTTAAGCAGCACCGCGGCATATCTCAATTTTGAGAGGTTTACAGGAAAGAGGAAAAACTTATTTTAAATGATTATTGTAGTAATTTTACTTTATCAACGAGTGATCCAATGTTTATTTGATCAAATATTTATTATTTGTTTGAACCAAAAGTAATTTAATTAAAAAGGCTGGTATTTATGGTGTTGAGTTATGCGCTGTTTGCATGTAGGGTTGAGATGTGTGGTGTTGTCTTTTTTACGTTTTTCACGCTCCTAGTGGCCGGTAGAATGAAACTAGTAATCTGAGCTTGTTTCCCGCGAAAATACGAATCCAACGATATGCATAACTCAATTTGGGCAAAAATTGAGTTATGCGGTGTTGCTGCTTAAGCGACGAAATATATCTTTTCAATATTTATATTTATTTCATATTTAAGTAAATTCATTTTATATTTAATTAACATCAATTTGTATTATTAGCATTTACATTTTATTTTTAATTAACTTTACTTTTGTTAACAATCATTATTAATTTTATTAAAGAATTTTCTATTTTCATTATCGCAATGAAGAGTTAAAAGAAATTAATTAGAGCGAAATTGTACATTTGGAATCATCTCCGAAAAATAATGAAATGAAACTCATATATGTACATAGTCAAGTGGTATATCAGTTTAAGGGATTTTGAGAGTATAATATGAAAACTTACTTATTTACAAGTAATTCTAACCCCTGTAATGGCGATTAGAAAATGAAGGATCGGTATGAAAGGAGACTTGAGCATAACCCAATAGTTTTCATGATAGAGCACATAACCTAATTTATTTATTTAAAGATGAGGTTAGGTTAGGTTTTATGACTCATGCCCGGGCTTTAACTATGAGGTCATATCGCCTACTACCCTCTGGTGGACATGAGCCCGACTCGACGGTGGGATTCCTAAATTTTGCCTACCCTAAATTTTTATTAACCTAGGGCAGGGGTCTTGTAGTACAAGTACCTGACATTGTACAGGCTCGGGACCATCGCTTAACGTCCCACCCGAAGGACGGCGTGCTTAAGTTTATTTTACCTCCCAGATAAAATAAACTAATGGCCTCGGTCGGGTTTCGAACCCACAATCTTGAGCTCAGAAGACAAGCACGCATACCACTGAGCTACCGGCGCCCTCCATTATTTAAAGATGATGTTTAGGTTAAGGTGTGGGCATTGAGTACTATAATATTTTAAAATTGTACAGATGTAGTTTTGAAACAACTGTAAGTTTCTTTACTGTGAGGGACTATTTTTTTCGCTTTTATCTTAGCACAACCATTTTCACAACACGCCTGTGGGGATCTCTCGGTAGTGGGTTATAAGACATTTCCGGGTACCAATTGGAAGCTCGAGCATCCGAGTGCCATTGACATCAATGTAAGTTTAAATTTAACATTTGTTCCGACTACTTACAGTCCTGTGGAACAGACTGGCACTTGTAGGTAGGCCATTGCTATTAACTAAAACAGATAAATCCGAAGTTGGCTACAAAACACTAATATTTCTAGTTTTTTATATTTAACATTTTATGGAGAGATATTGTGAAACTCTTAATAAAAAATAAAGAAAAACGTATGTTTTTTTAAAAAATATTGTCTATTTCACAAAATATAATATTTTATGTAATATATGGGAGTACTTTGCTACCATCTTCAATATTGAGTATTCGTTAAGTTGTGGCTTAAGAAGGTAGCATTACCGAAAGTATTCCTATATATTATAAATATTTTGTGAAATAGACAATATTTAAAAAAACATTCGTTTTTCTTTTAGTTTTCTTTCGTTTTTCAATCAGTTTTTGTTAATTGCTATGATTCATCTAGCCTGATTATATATACATATACTTTTTAAAAAACATATATATATATGTGTAGCTAAGTATGTGTGTATGTGAATGTATGTGCATATATATGTGTATATATATATGTATATATATATATGGATAACTTATGTGTGTGCTTGTATGGGTAGTGAATGTGTATATATGTATGCATATGATAACAAATATCATTTAAATTATGAAAATAGAAAAAAAAATATCAAAATATATAATGAAAAAAAAAAAAAAAAAAAAAGATAAAAAAAAATAACAATAAAAAAAATAACAATAAAAAAAAAAATAAAAAAAAAAAAAAGTTACAAAACAGCAAGGAAGAATATATATACAAAAAATCAGTAAAAAGAATGGTAATGAAAAAAAAAAAAAAAAGTAGGTGTGTGTAATTTTATTCCTTATCATCTATCATGCATTGTCAGCTAGTACATAGGACTATAGACTTATAAGATATGCTTTGCAGCTCTGTCGTAAAAATTCAACTACACTGTAATAGCTGTGTGTTTGGCCTCCTTACGTAGATCTCACTGTGACTGCTCCCGGATCGCAGCGGGAATGTGCCGTTCTCCTAGAGTCTCTTAGCTGGGCCCCGGGATAGTCGGTCCGTCATCATGTTGTCTCTCTGGTCCGCTCTGATCTGCCTCCAATTATATGACTGCATATTATGACTACCTATTTTTCTTATTTTTTGTTATTATTTTCTTTAAAATAGGGGAAAAAAAAAAAAAATAAAAAATACACATATATATATATACCTATATATATATAGATATAGTGAGCGATACTGCAAAATACGCTAGACTGGCGCTATGACCCTGGCTGTTGCGTGCCAAACAAAAACCCAAATACTACTACTATATATGTTTATATATTTTTAGAAGATCAGCTTCTTAATCAGGAATTACACGGAAACCATGGTATGTTTTACACTATCTTTTATGCTTATCGAAAATATATATAGTACCCAGGGTTCACAAAACTATAGTCAAGTCCAAGACGTGTACTCAGCCCTAAGATAAAGTTGCTAAAAGGGAATGTGTGTGTGTCACTTTCCCGTTGCCCCAGCGCCCAACCCCTCTGGCATAAATAATAATTTGAATTCACATGCCCTAGATTGATCATTTATAATTGTAGTTTGCATTTATCAATAAACTGATTTTGAGGCGATGAACCACCCCCTTGGAATAAATATAATTTAATTTAAATCTTGTAGAATGGTGTATCACATACCCAGCCCCCAGCGTAAAAAATATTGCGTAGGCAATTTATAAGTTCAGGTTTTGTCAAGAACCGTCTAAGGACTGCACCTAATCATTTTCAGCCGAATCTGCTAAAGGGGGGGGGGGGGGGGGGGGGGGTTAGCGGGAAGGCTTAATACAAAAACACTAATAACTGCCGTTGTAAAGAATGTATTGACACGAAATTTCATATTTAAATGCAAAGCCCTCTATGAACAACACTCATTGATTTACAACGAAGAGTTGTTTGAACTTCTTTATTTTTTTAATAAATAATACTAAATAACTTTTTTTTTTAAAGTAATTTATTCTTATATGTTTCTAGAGATCACTTATAGAATGAGAAATAAACGTAAGTTATCTAATCTCCAATTCACTAAATATCTATAATGTAAGGTCAGGGTGCCGGTAGCTGAGAAGTAGTATTCTAGCCTACTGAGCGGGAGATAAAAAACCTAAGGGGTGTTATTAAGGGATGGTCCTGAGCCTGTGCCATGTCAGATACTCTATAAAGACCGTAAGATAACTAACTAAACGTGGGAAGGCAAAAATGCTTAAATCACTAGGTGTACACACCAGCCCTCCCTGCAGTGGGAAGAGCTTTATTCCCCGTAGTAATACTGAAAAGTTACTTATTACGACTCATACCCGGGATTTAACTACAAGGTCATATCGCCTACTACCAGAGCGCTCTTTTGTCACTCTGGTGGACATGAGCTCGACTTTACTATTGGGGTCCTAAATTGTTATCCTTAATTTTTATTCACCTATGGGGTCTTTAACGAGTACCTGACATCGTACAGGCTCGGGACCATTGCTTAACGTCCCGTCTGAAAGATGGCATATTTAAGTTTATCTGAGAGATAAAATAAACTATGGGCCCCGTCCGGGTATCGAACCCACGATCTTGAGCTCAGAATGCAAGCATGCATACCACTGAGCTACCGGCGCCCTCTAAAATACTTAAAAGTTGTTCATAACACTGTATAGAGCCTTGTATAACGGTACACTTTACACTCAATTCAGAGAGGAGGTTTAACACAAAAACTAGGATGACTGCCGATATAATGAATGTATCGACATGAAATTTTATATTTAAACTTAATGCGTGGCTATTAAAGTTTTCTTTTGAAGAGAGGGGGGGGGGGGGGGTCCGATTTAATTATCTTAATAACTGCCGTTGTAATAAATGCATTGACACAAAATCGATAATATGAGGATTCAGAAGCCACTATGTAAGTCAAATATTGTGTTTTAGCCCGATCGGTCGATTGACTTGAGAGGGAGAGCGAAAACTTAATTGATTAATTCGTGCTGGGGAAGTACATATCTGGTGACTTACATTAAACAAATCTATGGATCAGAATGTAATTCTATTTTTTTTTTTTTGTTCTGTTTAGGGGACAGGGATTTGTTAATAAAACAGATGACTGAAGAACTGTCCGGTAAGTAATATTTTAGTTGAAATTCTAAAAAAAGAAAATACATAGGGTCAGTAATCGAAGACCCCCACTTGACAAAACTTTTGTATGTATATTCGTTTTTAATCTTTAAGCCATTCCTTCAAAAAACGAAGTTCGCTGATCCAGACACCTCCAAGAACACATGATATCCCTTCAGTCCTGATACAAAAAGTGGAGAGTGAATGATAAGAAGTCTGTTCACATCGTCGAACGAACGACGACGGCGACTAATATATCTCTGGGCAAAAGGGCTTAAGTCAGAATAAGTCTTTTGATCCAAAGGACTAAGTGCAATTAAATATTTTTACCAAATGCAACTGAATGTTGCAATATTTTACTTCGTTTATATTTAATACTTTAATTGAAATAATATTGCAAGTAACATAAATGTGTTTTACCTGATTTGCAGGAATTTTTCAAACCAGAAATTCCCCTCCTAAAATTCAAATGTTCTTACTCAAGCCCTTTTGCCCAAACACCTGAGATATAAGAAGAACGAAACGACTGTATATAACGCAATACTTATGTGGACATATGGACTTGAACTGTGTGGTGCTGTCAAAGCTTCTAATCTTCAATCCTTGCAATCCAAAATCCTTCGTACAATAGTCAATGCTCCCTATTACATCTCCAACAAAACCCTTCACACTGATTTCAATATTCCCTTTGTCACCGAATTAGCTAAACCAAGTTACAAAAAATTATTTTCCTCCCATAATACCCACATTAATCCTCCAGTCCGTTCTGCCACACTTCCTAAACTACGTCTTAAGCGCCAATGGCCTAGAGACCTTCTCAGGTCAGGTAGTGACAGTGATTAACCATAAATGTGTTACCACTCGATAATTTCTCCTCTCCTGACATTTTGACATTGCCATTTTTTCTCCCTTAGCACATTTGCTTGTATATATTTTTTATACAGTTGTAAATATCTCTTTGTAAAAAGGGCGCTGGTAGCTCAGTGGTATGCTTGCCTTCTGAGTTTAAGAACTTGGGTTCGGAACCCGACCGAGGCCCTTAAATTATTTTATCTTGAGGAGGTAAAATAAACTTAAGCACGCCGTCCTTCGGATGGGACGTTAAGCGATTGTCCCGAGCCTGTATGATGTCAGGTACTCGTTAAACTCTAAGACCCCTACCCTAGATGAATACAAATTTAGGGTAGGCAAAATTTAGGACTCCACGATAGAGTCGGGGTCAGATCCACCAGAGTGACGAAAGAGCGCTCTGGTATTAGGCGATATGACCTCATAGTTAAAGCCCGGGCATGAGTCATAAAACCTAACCTAACCTATCTTTGTAAATTTAAAAAAAAAATCTCTAATATTTTAAAACAGAGGATCTCATAGCTAAACAAAATTTCGGAGTATTTATTTTTAATTATTTCACATTAGAACATGCTTCTCCATTCATGGATGTCTAAGAAATAACTAATTTTAACAATATTACCTATCAGAAAAAAATAAATAAACGAAGTAAATGAAAACTGACATTATTGTAGAGATATTGTGAAATAATTCAAATGAACTTGAAAGAAATAAAACTTGTTTGTTTATGGTATTGTCTAATTTCACCAAATATATTTACATGGGAGTACTTTCGGTATTTCTACCATCCTCAGCCAAAAGCATAAGAGATAAGACTAAATCTTTAGTCTTTAGTCTTATCTCTTATGTTTTTGGCTGAAGATGGTAGAAATACCGAAAGTACTCCCATGTAAATATATTTGGTGAAATTAGACAATACCATAAATAAACAAGTTTTATTTCTTTCAAGTTCAAACGAAGTAAAGACAAAAATCGCAGTAACTTGCTCTTGAGATAAAATAAATAAATTGTTAAGAATATACTTCACTATAAACATTAATTTGAAGTTCCACGCAGATATATTTAACGTTTCTATGTATTTATATTGCTCACCACTATACTCTTGTCATTACCTATAGACCTATAGATTAGTTACTGTTTTTTTTATCATATTTGAAACTATTATGATGAACTTTTTCTGTTATTAAACAAAATAATATTGTTGAAAGATAATCACTGATGTTATTCATACAAATATTTATACATGTCGTGCGCCACCGGTCGCCGTGTTCCGCAGCATTCTTGAGTCCATCTCTGCCGTGATCTGGCTTCTTGGACCTGAACGTCCATGATGCGTTCTATAGCTGTCTGTGATTCGCTTCTTTCCACATGCCCAGCCCACCGCAAACCCCCTCATTTCATGTCGGCTACTATGGTTACATTATTTTCAAACGTCTGGAAGCGCTTTTCCATATGTGCGGTCTGGGTCCAGGTTTTATAGATCAGGACTGGTTTTATCATGGAGCTAGCTGTATATCGTGTGGTTCAGGTTCTTCGATAGGGGTTTGGAGCGTAGTAGCTTGATGGCAGCGAAGTTCGCTCTTTGGGCTTGCAAAAGTCTTCTACTCACTTCTTCCAATATCGAGTTGCTAGTTACTGTGAACTCGAGGTACCTCAAGTTTTCAACTTTTGGGAAAGAGAAGCTCCTCATATCCTTCATCCTCTTATGGAACTTAATCTACTGCGCTGCTCTACCACTATGCTTAATTAACTCAAAAACTCTAATAACTGCCAATGTAATGAACGTATCACCACGAATTATCACATATGTATACACAACCCAATTATCACTATCAATTTTTAGTCGAATCGACCAATGGGAACGGATGGAGACCAGAGGAGTGGGGCTTCAACTCAAAAACTCTAATAACTGCCAATGTAATGAACGTATCAGCACGAATTATCACATATGTATATGTTAAGGGTAATGACCAAAATTGGGTTATATCGATGTGGGTAATGTGCAAAAACTGAATAACAACACACTAAAATTGTGTAGTGTGTACATTAGCCAGGGGTGTTTGGGTAATGTGAGATAGTCATCACTACCTAAACATGTAATTGCTAATCTACAGTCAGAGGATGACTTAGAGCTTGCTATTCGTGAAGCTTCTGTAGGGGGGGGGGGGGGGGGGGGGGGAACTGAAACTAATGACAATGAGAAAGATGAACAAGATCTTAGCGAAATTGAAGACCACGAACCAATAGATCAATGTCATTTATGTGATGATGGCGGACAATGCGAACTATGTCGCAAGTCTCAAGATATTGCGGGTAATCGTAGAAAAGCTGTGGACTGTTTGCAAAATCAAGCAAAAAAAATGCTAACAACTTCCATCACCAAATTCCCTCCTGCTATACAAGGACAAACTGTTCGCATTCATATCCCCGAGGTAGACAAAGCAAAGGGCGATTTTCGTAATCTCATTGCTACAATTGTGGATTTTGACTCCAGCAAGGGCTTATACAAACTAGCAAATGAAAATGGGACCTGTAAAGACCTATTTACTAGAAACCAGTTTACAGTTTGCCCAGAACCACTAATCGAATTATCTTCAGTATGTCATGAAACGATGTCTTCACGTCTGATGGCTACTGCACAATCGTTCTGTGGCGGACAAGGATTTACTAAATGTCATTGCAAGCTTAAGTGTTCAACCAAAAAGTGTAAATGCAGAGCCGCAGGTATGTTGTGCAACTCCAAGTGTCACGGCAGCAACCCTTGCAAAAATAAGTCGTTATATTAAAATTTTGAGAATTGAAATTTTGTTTTTGTCACATTACCCACTTTCACTCACTTTACCCAACAGGCCTTGAGTAAAGTGCACACTACCCGGGTAACGTAGTTTTCATCGGGCTTTACCCGTCCTTGGTGGGTAATGTATACAATACCCGGGTAATGTACACATTACCCAATTTTGGACATTATCCGTAACATATACACAACCCCATTATCACTATCAATTTTTAGTCGAAACGGCCAATGGGAACGGATGCGGACCAGAGGAGTGGGGTTCAACTCAAAAACTCTAATAACTGTCAGTGTAATGTATGTATAGACAAGAAAGCCTTGGGGGAGGGATTGTTCTCATTACCCCTTAAATCCTCCCCCGATCAAACCTCCCTCATTATTTTTGTTATAAATGTATTAAAAACTTATTTACAAAACCTCTTGAGTCCCTTTTTCTTCACCTATGCTTTGGGGTGGGTTATACTCATTACCCCTCTTCAGATCCTCTCCTCCCCTGGTCCAAAGGCTCTCATTATTTCAGTTATAAACGCATTTTAGGTCTATTTACAAAATCTTATGTTACGTTTTATTATTTCCCAAGCGTCGGTGGCTAATTACCTTCCTTGTATCCGCACATGCATGTGTATATACTTTCTCAATACCCGACTAACAGTTCAAAAGTGAAGCTTACTGCAGCCATATTTGAAAAGGGTTAAACATCATATTACAAAATTGATATTTTTTTTTATTTGGTATATTTACAATCAGTTAAAATAAAACTATAAGTAAATTTGATGACAGTGAGTATAAAAAAAAAAAAAAAAAAAAAAAAACATACACATAAAATAAGGTAAAATAAAATAACCTACAAAATAATACAATCTGATATTACAGTCCATTTTTATTTATTGTAACCAAAGTGTTGTAAGCTACGTAAATTATGTTCACTTGTATTTTCTAGCGTTTTAAATGTATTTCGGTTATTATTTTCATGTTTTTTTCAATTTCTTAATTAATTTCTTGTTTCTCCTCAGTGAAGACAATATAAATGAAGGTCAAGTGTGTTTAATTTTTTTTTAAATATAATATTTTAATTTTTTTTGTTTGCAAGAAATTATTTTTTAAAATAATATGTTCTTCTTTATATTGTATAGTATTCAATATTTTACTGTAAGTTCATATCTTTTTAATTTATATGTTGTATATACACGTTTGTAAACATATTATTGTCCTTGGTCAAGCTTTAATGCACATAGTTAAAGTATTTTTTTTAAATTTACTAATAGGTACTTCTCATAACTATATAAATAATATATACAACAAGCAAATATGCTAAAAGAGTTAAATATTGCATTGTCAAAATGTGAAGAGGGGAGAAATCACCCAGCGGTGACACTCCCTAGGCACTGAGTTGCGCTCATTTATAACTCATTGTCAGTCACTGCTGCTACTAAGGAAGTCTCTTGGCCATTGGCGCTTAAATCGTGTCTAGGGAAGTGTGGCAGAATGGAGGTCACGGACTAAAGAATTACTATGGGCACTCGGGGAGCAAAATAACTTTTTGTATCTGGATTTAGCTACTTCATTGACGTAGGGAGGTCAGTATGAAGGGTCTGGTTGGAAACATAGTAAGGAGCATTGGCTATTGTATGATGGATTTTGGATTGGATGATCTGTTGATTGGAATCTTTGGCAGAACCCCAGAGTTCAAGTCCGTAAGTCCACATCGGTTTCAACACTGCCTTGTACACAAGTCGTTTTATTCTCCAAGTTAATTTAGATCTTTTGTCTAGTAGTCTCAGTAGTAGTTTGTAACATCTGTTCATTTCTTGTCTTTTCAGTCTCGAGTGAGGATTCCAGTTGTCAAGTAGATGGCCTAGATAGCGGGCATTGTTTTTTTTTTTTTTAAGGGATGGGATTATTGTTGAGGTAAACTGGAGGGCAGGTATATTTGCGACGTCATATTTGATTTTAAAAAAATAATTATCCATTACCAGTAAAAACTGATATTACTGCAAATGTGTAGTACCTTCTTATCGGGTTTTATATTTTCATATAAAATCTCGTGTTGATCCATTTAATACATTGGCAGTTATTAGGATTTTTTAGTTTTATTATGATTTTTTTTTTTACCCGAGTGCTGATTGTCACCGCTGCTAGAGTAGGCCTATTGTGTGCCCTGTGGGTGTTTGTCCGTGCAGCAGCTCTGTATCTTTAATAAAGTCCAGGATTCTTCTGCAGGTTCCTTCCATTAACTGCTTCGGTTCCGTTATGGCAGACCCGAAGCAGTAAAATCTTCTGCTTTCTAGTGCCCCGCACCGGCTTAGAATATGAACCGGAGTCTCATTTTCCTTGCTACATTTCCTGCATAGAGGGCATCTAGCGATGCCCATATTTTGTAGGTGTAATCAGCGCTGTCATAGCTCTTAGATCCATTCTGCTCATATTCAGGAGCTATCCAACCATTTATTGCCCCCCTTACGGTTCTCTTAGACATCCCGCAGAAGAGTTCCGGTCCTATAGGTTCTCTGTCAGCTCCTGACCGGACTAGTTGATCAGCCCTTTCGTTGCCCTCTAACCCCTGATGCCCTGCAACTCATCTCAACTCCACTCTATTTTGGTCCGTCAGGGACTCCAGTGCTTGAAGCCATTCCAGGACGATTTTGGAATCTATGATGACAGCTTGCAGCGCTGCTTGGCTGTCAGACAGTATTAAGATCCACCCTCCCCTGATGTTCCGTCTCTTCATGAGCCAGGCACACCCGAGGATGGCATATACTTCAGCTTGGAACACCTAGTGATATACTAGTATCTCCCTTGACTGTCCTCCCATGTATTCCAGCTCCAATTCCTCTCTCGGTTTTTGAGCCGTCTGTGAACCAGACCAGCTTATCCCGATCTTGGGTCTCAAGATCCAGACTTCTGTCTGGTATTGATACTTTAATTTTCTTATTAAAGTTGAAAACTGGTGTCATCTTGTCTGAGCCCATGTTTAGTACAGGGTCCTCCAAAATGTCCCAGTTCATTATGATATGAAATTTTTGTTAATGTTGTTTACTGGAAAATTTCAATTAACATTTATTGTGAAAATAGTGGAAAATTAGTTAAAAAGATACAAATTTAGACCTACTGTGCAATGGCTGAAGTGACCTCAAACCTGCTGCACTTCTATGACCATTAAATAGAAGCGGTCAGGTACTCAGCATATCCGATATTATACTTCCCCAGCACAAGTTATTCAACTAAATTTTTGTTCTCTCACTCTCTCTTTCTATATTGTGGTCGTTGGTTCTGTAGTGCCAGTTGGGTCGTATGTGGTCGTTGGTTCTGTAGTCCTAGTTGGGTCATATGTGGTCGTCGATTTCGTTCACATAGAAAAAAGTTATCGTTAATAGAAAGAATCTCTTTTTTCAAAAATAGCAAAATTCCTAGGTGAATTAATTCGATTAGAACATAGAAATTTCGTTTTTTGTGTAGTTTTTCCAACTTCCCCAACCTGTATAAATACTTGAAAAAAAATCCCAGCTTGAAACAATTGTTTCAATAGCTTTTTAAAGCTGTTCGATTTCGAGCGATTTTTGTAATATCACGCGTAGCTAATATTAGCTCTAATGCATGAGGATGTGAAAAAATTAGTCGGTTTTTTTTTTTTTTTGAAAAGCTGACATCCTGACGATAAAAAAAAACCCTATAGTAGACATTTTTTTAGTCGAAACATGGCAAGGAAATAACTATTAAACTTCGCCTAAATAGCGGTTTTTTTTAGACAATAAAAAATCTTAACTCCAATGAGTTGATCTCAATCGTGCTGAAACTTTGTAGATCGTCATTTTTTCGCACGTACTTTCACACAAAAAATCGGCAGCATAATTGAAAAACCTTGTGCGCACGGTTTTTCCGAAAAGTAATGGAACTGCTCATATATATATATATATATATCGGATATTTGTGAATATCAATACGAAAAGGAGAAATTCAAAAGTTGGTAACAAGGCTCTTCTCTGAGAAAAATCTTACTATATTCTGAATATTATCTTGTAGTATCGACTCTGTTTACCTGGTTTCTTCAAGGGAGAATATCCTATGTGTACACAATCGACCAATTGTCTAAACACTTTTTTTGTCGTTACTGTGTGATCGAAAAGTTTGAATGTGCGTACATCGAGCAACAGGACAAAATCTTTTGTACGACTATGAGGTCATAGCGCTTACTGCCAGAGAAATCTCTCGTCACTCCGGTGGACATGAACCCGACTGTATAATGGGAGTCTTAAGTTTCGTCTGCCCTACATTTTTATTCACCTAGAGTAGAGGTGTTTAACGAGTACCTGGCATCGTACAGGCTCGGGACCATCGCTTTAAGTCCCATTCGAAGAACTGCGTGCGTTTTTTCAGCTCCCAGTTATAAAACCTAACGGTCTCGACTGGGTTTCGAACCCAAGGTCTTCTGCTCAGTAGGCTAGCATGCTTACATCTCCATAATGTCCGAGCTTTGATATAAAATTATTCATTTTTACATTTTCTATTTTTCAGGGGATTCCAAAGAATCGAAAAGGCTTAAGAGAGATTTGTACGATGATGAAGACAGTAGCAACGCTTACTACGGTTTCCTTCCAGACGCTGAGTTTGTTGACATCACAGACTTGGAGGACATATTGTGTGTATTCCTGATCCTGCTATTTGCAGACATCGATCCCTTAGAAAGTTACTCTGGATCTGAGGAGACAACGGATTTGCCGAATACCACTCCCCTTCCTCCACTCGCATGCCCAGCTTGTCCAGTCTGCACAACGCCGCCAGAGGTCAATCTGCCCTCCACCACTCTCATTCTTCCACTTGGATGCCCAGTTTGTCCAGTCTGCACAACGCCGCCAGAGGTCATTCTGCCCTCCACCACAGAACCAACGACCACATACGACCCAACTGGCACTACAGAACCAACGACCACATACGACCCAACTAGCACTACAGAACCAACGACCACATACGACCCCACTGGCACTACAGAACCAACGACCACATACGACCCATCTGGCTCTACAGAACCAACGACCACATACGACCCAACTGGCTCTACAGAACCAACGACCACATACGACCCAACTGGCACTACAGAACCAACGACCACATACGACCCAACTAGGACTACAGAACCATCGACCACATACGACCCAACTGGCACTACAGAACCAACGACCACATACGACCCAACTGGCACTACAGAACCATCGACCACATACGACCCAACTGGCACTACAGAACCAACGACCACATACGACCCAACTGGCACTACAGAACCAACGACCACATACGACCCAACTGGCACTACAGAACCAACGACCACATACGACCCAACTGGCACTACAGAACCAACGACCATATACGACCTAACTAGCACAACAGAACCAACGACCACATACGACCCAACTGGCACTACAGAAACAACGACCACATACGATCCAACTGGCATTACAGAACCAACTAGGACTACAGAACCAACGACCACATACGACCCAACTGGCTCTACAGAACCAACGACCACATACGACCCAACTGGCACTACAGAACCAACGACCACATACGACTCAACTAGCACTACAGAACCAACGACCACATACGACCCAACTAGCACTACAGAACCAACGACCACATACAACCCAACTGGCACTACAGAACCAACGATCACATACGACCCAACTAGCACTACAGAACCAACGACCACATACGACCCAACTAGGACTACAGAACCATCGACCACATACGACCCAACTGGCACTACAGAACCAACGACCACATACGACCCAACTGGCACTACAGAACCAACGACCATATACGACCTAACTAGCACAACAGAACCAACGACCACATACGACCCAACTGGCACTACAGAAACAACGACCACATACGATCCAACTGGCATTACAGAACCAACTAGGACTACAGAACCAACGACCACATACGACCCAACTGGCTCTACAGAACCAACGACCACATACGACCCAACTGGCACTACAGAACCAACGACCACATACGACTCAACTAGCACTACAGAACCAACGACCACATACGACCCAACTAGCACTACAGAACCAACGACCACATACAACCCAACTGGCACTACAGAACCAACGATCACATACGACCCAACTAGCACTACAGAACCAACGACCACATACGACCCAACTGGCACTACAGAACCAACGACCACATACGACCCAACTGGCACTACAGAACCAACGACCACATACGACCCAACTGGCACTATAGAACCAACGACCACATACGACCCAACTGGCACTACAGCACCAACGACCACATACGACCCAACTAGGACTACAGAACCAACGACCACATACGACCCAACTAGGACTACAGGACCATCGACTACATACGACCCAACTGGCACTACAGAACCAACGACCACATACCACCCAACTGGCACTACAGAACCAATGACCACATACGACCCAACTAGCACTACAGAACCAACGACCACATACGACCCAACTACAGAACCAACAATTACCACTGTAGAACCACCAATTTGCACTACAGAACCAACAATTACCACTATAGAACCACCAACTTGCACTACAGAACCAACAATTACCACTGTAGAACCACCAACTTGCACTACAAAACCAACTACCACTTCAGAACCCCTACCGCCCCCCTGTCCAAATCCACCCGTAGTGAACAACATACAAGCCAACAATGTTTTTATTATGTATGGAGCTGAGATACCAAATTTTGTAAACAATATTATCCATGACGGCGCTACGTTGGGGGTTGGAACTCCACCTGATCAGTGTGGAGACAATCAGTCAAACATACAACAGAGTGATGAAAAATTCCCTATTCTCTATTATGAAGACTACAAGAATAATAACTTACTTCGAATCCAGGGTAAATAATCCGTTGAAATAAGTACCTAGATAAAAAAAAGCATCATATTGTTATTACACTCTATACATAATTAATGAAATTAATATAAATAAATAGATCATAACAAGACAATGGCTTAAAATATTTTTTCAATAGGATTAGACATTAGACAGAATATATAGAGGGAGAATCACTATGGGCAGACATATACAGTCCATTCAGAAACTACCCCAGCCCTTACACACCCTTTTCACCCTCCACGGTGACGTCACTCACCTCACCTACACCGCCAAAGATCCTCTCACCTCGCTGCATTATATATATATATTATTCTAGCTATGAACTAGAAATTTCGAATGAATACGACACATACCGAGTACTATACAACCTAAGTTGATCTGATTAGATTTTGGCCGAAATCGGCCGAAAATTGAGACTAGTTCACTCTTGGGGCCTCAGTACATTTTAAAATATGTTTATGACCTAATCAAAAATATTTTCGAGTAATGGAGTTATACAAAAAACTAGAATACATATTTTATATAAAATATAATTTTTCGCAGGTTCCATGATTGATATTTAAATGTAGTTTTAAAACACATTATTTTACACATTTCCTTGCTTTACCCAGAAACGGTTAGTCCTAATGAAAAAATGGTTCCCACCATAAATGTTCCTTATTAAATTTTCTCTCTCAGTCCCATCCCGACAACCCTCCACGCCGCCTGAAACGACGCTGTCCTCGCGATCTTCTTTGAATAGATAACGAGACTGTCTAAGGGAGTGCCAGCATATTTATTTCCTGTTCACTTCCACCTATTGTAAATTTTGTACATATTGTAGACTAAAGAAAAAAAAAAAAAAAAAATTTTCTAGTCGCTAATATGTCCTCATATCAGATTTGAGATAGGAACAATAGGACAAAGTTATGGCGCCTCAATGATAAATAAATTTTCGTAGGAAATATTTCACTATATGTTTAAATTGTATCCCGTAGCAACGAATTATAAAATATTCTTTTATTTTCCAGTTATTTATTAGTCCTTCGGATGGGACGTTAAGCGATGGTTCCGAGCCTGTATGATGTCAGGTACTCGTTAAAGACCCCTGCCCTAGGTGAATTAAAACTTCAGGACTCCCACAGTAGAGTCGGGCTCATGTCCACCAGAGTGACGAAAGAGCGCTCTGGTAGTAGGCGATATGACCTCATAGTTAAAGCCCGGGCATGAGTCATAAAACCTAACCTAACCTTTTATTTTCTTCTTATTAGACGCTTCGACATCAGAGACCCTATATTATTTTATTATTGGTACTTTTCATGAAAAATTAAAAAAAAATGAAATATATGTGAGGTGGTCATTACAGGACTTTATTTTACCAACCAAGCTTACATATCATTCTCTCTCCCCCTACTCCTTCTCAAAATTATTTCATATTGACATTACTGTGTATAAGAAAGCCACTCTCAAAAATACGGTGTACAATGAAACAAAAAAATACTGACACTAACTCAATACTTTCATATAACCAGTAATGTTAGTATGAAATGATTTTTTGAAGGGAGGGGGAGGGAGAGAATGATCTGAAAGCGTGTTTGGTATAAGAAAGTTCTGTAAAGGCTACATCACAAATCTTTTTCTTATTCTTGCAGACAGAAAAAGGAAGATAGAAGCTATAAATTTACTTTTCAAAGGTCTCATGAACCAAGTTTTTTTTTTCAAGATACCTTGAAAGTTCAAGTTTTATTTATACTCGAAGTTCATGAAAAAAATTATAATGATCTACATTTTTAATAAGTCCACTTGTCCTCGCTGGCTTGAAACAGGGCTCAATACGGTTTTAATACAATGAAATCTTAACAATTGTGATAATTAATTTTTACGGTTTTGTTTGTTAAAAACAAAAAAAAAAAAATGGGTGAATCAACGGCATTGTATTTCCCCAGAATGAGTTAATCAATCGGTCTCCGTCGAAAAACAATCGATTGTGCAAAAAATAGTTGGACTTACATAGAGGCTTCTGAATCCTCATACTAAATTTTGTGTTCATACCTTCATTACATCGACAGTTATAAGGTTTTTTTTGTTAAGCCTCCTTAATTTTCCCCTTCCCTTTAGCCGATTTGACTGAAAAACAATAGGTGTTGTTGTTAGATGGTTCTGGATTCATATCACATATAAAATTTCGTGCCGAAACATTCATTCTATCGGGAGTTATCGTGTATTCATGGAATTAGGGGGTTGGAAAACATCAAATTTCGGTGAAAACTTAACGTCGAATTTCTGACCGATTACATAACTTGGACTTATAGTCTGTATAGCTGGGGAAGCTATAATCCAAATGTGGCTGTGTGTTTGTAGGTCTATAATCATAGTCACATGAAATTTCGGTGAAAACTTAACGTCGAATTTCTGACCGATTACATAACTAGAGTGCTTGGGAAACTGATCACACAATAGATGGAGTCCGTGTTGCTTCACAATTACTAGCTACGATGTCCACCGCTGCTCGGCTTAAAATATATTTTTATACCAAAACAAAAAACATTATTGCCTTTTTCCGGGATTTGAAGGACAATATGGCTCATTTCCATATGAATCATTGAATATTGTACTGTCGAAGAATTGCCTAGCAACCGCAGGAGAGATATCATGAGAAGAAGTCAAAGTCCCACGGATAATTCCGCTATTTAAGTTATATGGGCTAATTTCTGATCCTATATAAAAACAAAATTTTACTAATTTTTTTCTCTTTTAGCATAAGAAAATGTTAACATGAAATGTTGAAGTTAACTCTGTAGTGAAAGTTGATTATAATTAAAAGAGAGGTTTTCTTATTTTCCTGTCAGTTGCAGAGACTGTGGTACTTCTAACCAAATTATACTTAACATACATGCCTCACATTCTCAAAGCAATGTTCCCTGCATCTGTTAAATTGCTTTAAGTTCAACATCTTTGTTTATAAACTTTAAAAAGACTATTAAGTAGGGTGGGGATTTTTATTTATTTTGTTTTTTTAATTTTCTGTTTTTTGTGAGCCTAATTTTCTTTTTACTTCTCCTAGAAGTATAGGGGAAGTTACGTAATTCGATGCGAATATAATTATTTTCGACCTCTAGATTCTCTAGCTAGCATCTGACATCATATATTCGGGACCATTTTTTGCGATCTTGAGCTCAACACACTATTTCTGAGCTACCTGGCGATGTGGAATCGAATGTGAAAATGACTGATGTTGCGTGAAGTGAATCTGATCTCTCACAGTTTTATTATTTGTGCTAGCCGGTTTCGAGGTTTCCCTCACCATCAAGCTCTCTTATAAAACATTTTTTTTTTAATATTTAAAAAAATAAACTGATTGAATAAAATAAAACTATAATAAATAAATAAAATACTAAGAAAAGGGCACGATAATTTGACCCTCCCGTCGTTTAAACCATTATGCCAGGCAGGTTAGTGGGAAAGCAGGTTAATAATAAAGAAATCCGCATTTGCAATGCGTTGAGGGCCTACGGCCAATTTGAGATATGGTATGTCATGAATTATATTTGGTGAAATAAACAATTATAACAGTAATGTAGATATAGTATTTATGCTTACAATATACAAAATAATATGAAGAAAAATATTAATCACTCTCATCAGTACCTATTGGTTCATACACATGAAACATTGGAACATTTAATATAGGAACACTATTATCATACTTAATACTAGTCTTAGCCTGAATTACATGAAGTCTATTTAAAAATGCAGAATCGTCCGGTGGAGGATTATTGGAAATTAAAATAATAGGTATTTTTATGCTGAATAACCGGGAGTCACAGTATTTACGAGTGATTTTTTACTAATTCAGCTATATGAAGTATAGGGGAAGTTATGTAATCGGTCACAAATTCCTAACAATTTTCTGAAACACAAATTTCAAAAATGAAAAAAAAAAAAAAAATGTTTTCTGGCTGTGTGTATGGGTCTGTGAACACGATAACTGCCGATAGAATGACACCTATCGGTCGACACCTATTCATTTTCAGCCAAAGGGGAGGGGAGAGGCTCAATTCAACGACCCCAATAACTGCCGATGTGATTTTTAGCTCAAACTGCCGATTCGTTTTGGATGGAGAGCGAAAATGTAATTGATTAATCCGTGCTGAGGAAGTACATTGCCAATGATTCACCAACTTTTTTTTTTACGTTTTCTATAAATCAGAAATATTATATTCATCCCCCCCCCCCCCCCTCCCCTAAAATCAAAAATCCGTTACCATCCTCATTACCATTTCCCCACTTGAAAGCAATAGATAATAAAAAAATTAAAATTAAATTAAAAATGTTTATATTAATGCTTTGTTTAGATACTTTTATTATTTAAAAGTCGTGTTTTGTAAATAAAAGCTGTTTTTTTTTCCTATTTATTTTCTTGGTAGAGCTCCTCCACAAATATCCCATAATTTCTATCGTAATGAATTTTGTTTAGTACTTTTGTTATTTTCATTAATTATTTTTATTTGTTTCTTCTTTACGTCGGTCTTTGAAATCTGAGGGCCCCTCATCGCACCGAAATATCGTTCTGAAAGAAGATTTATTATTTATCTCTCACATAAAAATAAAATATTTATAATTAAAGATATAAATTGTACATTTTGTATTTAGGAATTTGATATTTTATGATCATTTATTTTCTTTTCTTTAAAAAAAAACTATTAGTATTTATTTAACTTATGTGTATTTTTATATTATTTATAAGCTATTTCGATGTACGAAATTGTATGACGTATCCAATTAAAGTTTGAAAATTTAAAAACAAAATTAAAACCCAATAAGTACTTTAAATATGTATTTATTACAGTATATGTATATATTTTTTCCTTTTTAGAAGTAGAAGAGTATACGGTGGAAAATATTGAAGATTCTTATCCATTCGGATTACCCTACGTGTCTTGTAAATTTGGACATTGCGGACTTTGTCTTCCAATTAAAACTAAAAATTGGGAGAGAGGTAGGATAAATAAACAAAATATATATTTTTGTCGTATATATTGTTATTTTTTTGTATTGTATGGATTATTGTTACAGATTGTGTCTACTTGCCGCTCGATAGTAAACAAAATAACCTCAATGATGTTGTACTTATCGATGCTGAAGAAATAATGGATCCAACCCTGTGGCTAAGTATGCTATGATTATATATTTTTACAATATTAGTTTGTATAGGCTAATCTACAGTTTTAACAAATTTTAGATTTTTTTAAATATTTGTAATTTCGACAAAATCGATTAAGTCTAATACTGTCGTTGTAATGAATGTATAGACAGGTAATTTTATATTTAAATTCAAAACCCCATAAGGACGGCACCCATTAACGTGGGGACCAGAGAAGAGCGGCTCTACTTAAGTACCCTAATAAATATCGATATAATGAATTTATCGAGAATAAATTTAGTATGAGCATTATCGAAACTTGCTGTCATGTTTAACACAACTCTATCATTGTAATATTCTCCAATATAATTCAATGTTTTAAAATTATTTGTGTAATCAGTCTATAACAGGTGACACTTGATAATTTCATTACAGTTAGTTATTGTGACATGCCCGGACTATAACTATGAGGTCATATCGTTTGCTAACAGAGGGATCTTTTGTCGCTCTGGTGGACCTGAGCCCAATGGAAGTCCTAAATTTTGCCTACGCTAAATTTTTATTCGCCTTGGATAGGGTAGGGGTCTTTGAAGAGTACCTAACATCGTATAGGCTCGGGACCATCGCTTAACGTCCCATCCGAAGGACGGCGTGCTCAAGTTTATTTTACCTCCCAGATAAAATAAACTAAGGGCCTCGGCCGGGTTTCGAACCCACGATCTTGAGCTCAGAAGGCAAGTACGCATACCACTAAGCTACCGGCGCCCTCAAATATGAAAAGTGGTTGCCCCATGATTGCATTGACTAATATTGGAGTGAGTGGGGCCCTTTTAGTTGCCCCCTAAATAAATTTACAATTACAAAAAAAAATATCAAAGAGTGAAATTTCAAAGTAGAACAACATTTTGCCTGATAATTTTAGCTACTTTCACAAAAATGTTACACAAATCGATTAAACGGTGTCAAAAACACAACTTTGGGGGGGGAGGGGGGGTCACGCCTACAAAAAACGAGAATGACACATATATAATATTAAGATAAGCTCAAGCTCAATCATCGCTTGACGTCCCATCCGAAGGACGACATGCTCAAGGTATCTTCACTTCCTAAATAAAAAAACCGAAGTGCCTCGGCTGGGTTTCTAACCCGCGATCTTGGGCTCAGCTACCTTTGAACTACCGGCGCTGTCCACATGTATGTAAAGCTTCAATTGGAAGTTATCAATGGGTCACCTGTTGTTGACTGATTATACAAATAGTGTTTAATAAATTGAACTAAATAAATAAGCTGTAGTGTAATGTATTATGTGACAGTGATGTAGTTGTTTCAAACACGGAATAACGTTTTGAAAATGCCCGAATGTGGCGAAACGTCAGTTAGATCAAAATGTAAATATTATTAAAAAAATGCATTTTAGGAGACATAAATAAAGGCTGAGAAAGTGTCTGTTTACATAACTATCATTATCAAGTTAATTTTAAACTTTTCTCAAAAGAAGGATATCTTTCGTCTACTTCACATTTATTTTTTATTAAAAAAATGTATTATCGGTGAAAAATTTAAACATTTAGTGGAGTAAGCAAAATTCAAAGTAAAATATAAAAATAGTTAATGGTTGGGTGAAAAATTAGGGAATGGAAAACACATTATTTACATGATGGGCTAACTTTTTGTCAATATATCGAACTGCGAAATCTTGTCTTCTGACTCGTCTTAGTATTCCTGGAAAGTGGGAGTTAATTTTAGTAGGCAATAAGGAGAATGTTATGAGAGTATAATACATTTAAATTTATTGATTGCATTTATTGACTGTTAAAATAAAAAAATGGTGCAAAAATATCGGTATTTTAAACTGTATGATACATTGCATATGGACACTCACCTCGATTATATACAAAACAGTAGTCCCAGCGAATGGCACCAGAATGCGTGGCTATGTCCATTTTATTATTGGAGACGGTGGCGAGATCTACAATTTTGTGGGAACTCAGGCACTCCTTGGAAGGAAGCCCTTCTCCAGAAATTTGTTGAAATAATTCTGGATGAGATTAAGTGAGGTATATTAGAAGTAAATGAATATTAAAAAATGTGTATTGGATCTTATCCCTTATCCAACTCTACCCTATATATATATATATATATATATATATATATATTTTTTTTTGTATTTAAAACGACAATAATGTAATAATTGATTTATTCATAAATTCATAGAAAAAACTTCATTGAAAACCTTCATCTTTCTATATTATAAATACATACAACAACAAATATAGGGAGGAGTACGATAGTACGACAGGATAGAATTCTAAGTATTGTAAATACTACTGAATAAAAACGCTTAGAACAAGTCAAAAAAATGCCACTATATTTATATAAAATACACAATATATTTTGCTGGTTAGAGCATTGTCAAGTGTACAGGATACAGACTTATGACAGGTGGTAATATTACATTTTGACTTGTTCTAAGTGTTTTTATTCAGTAGTATTTACAATGAACTTCCACAAGATCTCTGGCGAAAACATTTCTATGTATTGTCTTAAAAGTAGAAATAAATAAAATTATAGATAAAACACTTTTTTTGAACACTTATATTGTCTAATTCCAGAAACATATACTTAAATGTGTACCGGTTTCGGCTTACGCCATCGTCAGCACAAGGTTCAACAATAATGTTGAACATTCATTATTGTTGAAGATTGTGCTGACGATGGCGTAAACCGAAACCGGTACACATTTAAGTATATGCTTGTGGAATTAGACAATATAAGTGTTCAAAAAAAGTGTTTTATCTATCATTTTATTTTATTCATTAGTATTTCCACTATATCTACACAGAACGCAAAAAATGTATTTGGACAGTAAAATATTTGTGTTTCTTAGACTTCTCTGGGATGATTGTTCGTTTCTTTTTTCTAGCATTTCATCCAAAGGTGTTTTCAACTTGCTTTTGACAATATTTCAGAACACATCCACATTTCTTGTTCGGGTCAGAATATATCGTGCGTTTAGTAGAGGTGTTTTCGGCAAACAGAAGGGCATCTGCTTAAAGGTCGATTATAAAGGAAGCCTAATTTTTAAAGAAAGACTGATTATCCTAATACTTTTCTTACCTTTTTATATACATTTTATATTTCTAAAATAAATATAAAAATAGTTATACAGTAAAATAGACCTACACATAATACACTAAGCGAAGAGCCGTCTGTATAAAATGGCTGTATTGGTTTAAGCCTCATTGTAGACTGGATATGAGGGCACTCACCTAAAATATCAATATCTATTATTTCTATGTTCTTTATGTTAACATTCCTTCTGTCTATCATAATATTCTCATCATAATATTAACATGAATAACATATAAATTATAGATACCGATGATGGGAGTAGTACTTCCAAAAACGTTTGTTATCGCTAATTTTTAAAAAAATCAAAAACGAAATGCGAGAAATGATGTGTTAAATATATTATATAATTCTAAAAAATAAAAAACCCATATTTACTTTAGTCTTTGGGTTAACTGTGAATTTGCTTTATCCGTGGTATCCGTACTCATATGTACACCGGGAGTAGAGTGCACTTTGCACTAAAATAACGTCATCGCATAACCTAAGACATTATACTGCTCACACTTGACTTTACGCTAACAAGGTTGTCATTATAAAAAAAATCGTCTTATTTCCACAGCTATTCAAAATATAGGGGAAGTTATAATCGGTCAAAAATTCGATGCTGAGTTTTGACCTGAAGAAATTTGTATGTATGACTGTGAAAATGATAATTCCCGATAGAATTAATGTATCGACAGGAACTTTTATATGTTTATCCAGAATCCGCTAGGAGTTTAAGTTTAATATTTTTTTCTTCAGAATTGTCCACATGCGTCCCCCGTCAGAACAAGGACAATGCAATGGTTGGATGCATTCAGGTGTACAATGCTGAACTGGTGCGACCGGAGGGTCGAGTCTGGTGTGTTGCACTCACCATCATCAGTGAGTTGAAGGAGGAGCAGGTGTTCAGTGTGGACTTGAAGTGTGAGGACTGGCCAGAGATGCAACGTTTCGTAACAGTGCTTGAGCCCCAGAGTCAATTCAATGAGGTTTACCAAGGCGGCGATTCTTTAAAATAGTTGGCACGCCACAAGGAATATTGTAAAATGAATCTGAAATATTTCACTAATAAGTAATATTTTCCTGAGGAAGAACAAATTTTAATTGTAAGGTTGTGTAAAGAGATTTTGAATGTATAACAATATATTTGGCAACAATATTATTCTGGGTTCAGAACATACATACTCCCGTCATTAATAAACTAAAATTGTTTATAATATTCAATCAGTAACCATCATTACTATTTTCGTCATTAATTAAATATAATTAATAATATTTATATTTTAAAAATTTGAACTGACCTCATTAATTTGTTGTTTTTATATTTATATGCATATTTTCTTCTTTATTTTTTATTATTAACCAAAACCTGTGCATATAGGGCGCCGGTAGCTCAGTGGTATGCGTGCTTGACTTCTGAGCTCAAGATTGTGGGTTCGTAGCCCGACCGAGGCCCTTAGTTTATTTTATCTGGGAGGTAAAATAAACTTAAGCACGCCGTCCTTCGGATGGGACGTTAAGCGATGGTCCCGAGCCTGTACGATGTCAGGTACTCGTTAAAGACCCCTACCCTAGATGAATAAAAATTTAGGGTAGGCAAAATTTAGGACTCCCACAGTAGAGTCGGGCTCATGTCCACCAGAGTGACGAAAGAGCGCTCTGGTAGTAGGCGATATGACCTCGTAGTTAAAGCCCGGGCATGAGTCATAAAACCTAACCTAACCTAAACCTGTGCATATTTGTATTTTTTAGTGTATTTTACTTGCTATTTTCAATATGAATGAATATATAACTTTATTGTTTATAAAGAATTTCTACAGCATGGAGTTCGATACAGAATTATAAATACATAGATTCATTAACTGATAACAAAAATACTTATATTAATAAAAAGGTGGGAGCCATGGTGGCCGTGCGGGCTAGAGCGTAGGGCTTTGGTCGCATGGTCTCACCATGGTTTGCGGGTTCGAATCCCGTCCGGGAGTGAGTTTTATTTCGTAGATAGAACTCCCTCCCGGGGCCATGGATGTCGTAAATATAACTAAATAACTCATTGACATGGCTAATATGCACCGTACATAAGGCCAAAAAAAAAAAATAAATAATAAATAAAAAAAATAAAAAGGTTAAATTAAAATTTCAAAAAAGCCACAGATAATATTAGTCTTTTAGATTTTTTTTTTTAACTTCAAGCTTGTTAGGACAAATAAATAAATATGATGAAGCTTCTGTTCATCTGAAACTAATAGTAAGTTGTGGAGATGTGCCTATTGCTGAGAGACATCTACCGGAACATCTTCCAAATAGCCAGCCAGGTATTTGTCGATATTTTCAATATATATATGCATATACAGTTGACTCTCGATAATTTGAAACTCAAGGGACCAGAGGAAAAGTTCAAATTACCGAGAGTTCAAATAACCAAGACGGAGTTAGGAAAAAATTCAAATAAACAGGACTGTGATTAAAAGTATGTATGTGCGTTCATACTTGAGTGATATTTATTTTAAAATATACAAAATAATATACATATGTACATATATGGTACAATCGGTACCATATATATGGTATAAAAACATAAAAATGAAAATATTATAGGCAAATGTTCATTTTGAAAAGAAGTCCGTAATTTTCTTTTGAGTAAGCGACTTCCATCTTGCATTCTCCATGGAGTTAATTTAGTGATGAGAGCTGAGAAAAAAACCTCCAGACGAGGAAATTCACCCTGACGTGACCTTTTTCTTCCTTCATATGAGGCACTTCCGGTGATTTTATCGTGGACAATGTAAATAGTAAAATATTGCACTGCTTTGCAACATCTTTTTTCAATATTTCATTTTCCACAGCTTCTATATAACACGCAGTTTTTCACCAATTGAAAGACAATTCTTTCTGTTGTTTATTTTGATTTTAAAAATTAGAAAAACGCTGTTTAAATTTAACTAAAGAAAGAAAACTGCAATCAATTAATCTAGTCCAGGGCATGTAAACAAAGGACAGGTCTGTGCAGGATCAAATGACTCACATCAGAAGTGACGTCAGGGCACTTCAAATTATAGAGAGTTGGGGAGCCCTCACTTCAAATTATAGAGTGTAGGCGAGTAAGATGCCATTGCTACAACTTCAAATTACCGAGGGGACCAAATGTACATTAATTTTTTTCAATTTATCGAGTGTGTTTCAAGGGACCTGGACAAAATTTCAAATGATCGAGAGTCGACTGTAGTTCAGCTACACGAAAGCTTTACCCTTTTTGTTTATTTACTCGTTTCTGTGACGCATGCCAGGGCTTTATCTAAGAGGTCACACTGCATACGACTCTAGGAATCCTACATTTTTCCTATCCAGGTCTAGTTACCTAAATAAAGTCTTTAACGATTAAAAAATCCTGAGAGCCTCGGCGGGGTTCCGAACCCCCACAGTGTTTGGAAGCAAATAATCACGAATATATCCTGGGCTTACATGCGAAAGCACTACGTCATGACATTTTTATCATTATTTTTTTTAATAAAATTATTTTGATTGAGTAAAACATGTAAAAAACATACTATTCCAAAGCATATACATTTTCACCTTAAATAATTGATCACACCAAAATAATTTCTAGCATTAAGAAAAAGGTTTGAATATTAAAATTGTCCATAACTCAAAACCATTTTTTCAGACTTAGTGCCTTTCGCTTGTAAGCCCACGATATATATATTTTTTTCTCATATTTCTGCGCCATGCTGCCGACTCCCCAGTATTCACTGAAAACTAGCCATTGCCTCAATCCTCTTCAGTAAAATCTTTATGACTAACTTTCAACATGAGGTTCACTTGGAACCCTCACAAGGCCCACATTAGACCGGCGACTTAGGAGTAATGTACAGCATTTTGAATGGGCCTTCTAAATTATTTATTAGATAAAAACTAAATTCATATAACCTACCTTCTCCGACCTCTCTGGACTTATGAGAATATTAAGTAAAATATAAGGTTAACACTAAAAAAATACAAATGTTTACAGGTCTCCCACAATAATACAAATAGACGAACATCATAAATATTTTTAAAAAGATATATACAAAAACAACAAATTAATGAACTTGGTATTTTTGTGATTTTATATTTATAAATGTTATTTATTACCTATATTAAATTAATTAGATACACCGAAATGATAATTACTGATTAAAAAATGGTATGTAAAATTTTATATAACGATGGGAGTAAATACGCGAAAGTCTATGTTTTAATTATGTTTTGTACTCAGAAAATAAGTGGGTAAACAATGGGTACTTCAACATATATTATTATATGTATTTCATACATTTCTAAAATTTGATAGATAATTACTTAATTATTGAAATATATATATATTTATATAAAGAAAGACTTATTTGTCAAGGAATCTACAATATTTCAGAGGGAATCGAATATTATTTAGAAAATTACTAATAAATGAAAAAGTATCAATAATTGATTCGAAAAGGATGATTTTCTCAAAATCAATGCAAAAGGGATCAGTGCCCCCACTTTTTTTTCACAAGAATATGGCCATTATAATGTTTCTAATAATAAAAAATGTTTTGTGATTACAACTAAAAAAATAGAAAATATTGATTTATGTATGAAAATTAATCTCACATGTTGCAAAATAAAAATGTAGTCTGATCTCAAAAATTTTTTTAGTAAATTATGTGTCTTTTTTGGAGAATGCTTGATGATGAGGGCATCCTCGAAAGCCGGCTATCATATTACAATAAAATGTGTGAGAGGTCAGGATACATTTTTATTTTTGCAAGCTATTAAATTTATCTCTTCTCACATCAGCCATATTCACATTAGGAAAATAACTATTTATGTATAGTTTTCAGCTTCGAAATAAAATATCTATTTTTTTAGATATTGATTACTATTCCTCCTTACAGACTTCCTATTTCCATACAAGTTCCATAATGTACACCAGGGGTCTTCAACCTTTCACACCCGAGGGTCACATCAATAAATTCACAAAGATCCGCGAGCCACACG
This sequence comes from Aradus depressus, assembly GCA_963662175.1. Classification (NCBI taxonomy): domain Eukaryota; kingdom Metazoa; phylum Arthropoda; class Insecta; order Hemiptera; family Aradidae; genus Aradus; species Aradus depressus. The sequence goes on along the minus strand of OY759216.1, from coordinate 50,435,268 downwards.
TCTGTCAAAAAAATAGTGTAGTCAGAAAATGTATATAAAAAAGGAAGGTTTGTTTTACATTTTACAAGACTACAGTTCATTCTAAGGAAAGAGATGGTGTTACAGATTTGTATATATATTGGTTCCAAAAAAGTTAAATGAAAATCGATTTAAAATACTTTGTAATTTTTTTTTATTATGAAAATAATGAAGGTGATTGTACAGAACGATGTTACAAAATACATTTACAATAAAAAAAACTTACATTAATGGCGGTAGATGGTAGTTACTTTAGTCGTCTTAATGTGAAATTGACATTGTTTTTTTTTCTTGATTAAAGCTTCAATATCCGGTTTAATCTATGTTGTTGCAATTCGTAAAGTTTCCTCCAAGTGTCTGTCCGACATGACTAAAATTCCTTCAGCGGGCCACTCGTGCCCGCGGACCGCTGGTTGAAGACGCCTAATGTACACTAACTCGAGACTTCACAGAACAAACATTTTTCCTGTCAAATTGTACAACTTCGTCGAGCAAAGATTAAAACATCAAAAAGGAAAATGGCTCCTTTTTAGTTTATCAATCCGTTTCTAATTGCTTCTCTTTTTTTTAGTTTTTTAATGAAAATAAATACATTACAAATAATAAATAAGATTTATTTGTATTTATTTATTTAAAGCCACTTTACAAAAATTGCACAACCAGCGGCTGGGCGGACATAAAGAAAAAACAAAATTACATGAATGACTTAAGAGAGGGAAAAACCCAAAACCCAGTGGTGAACATAATAAATATAATAGTTAAAAGAAATTTTTTTAAATCTTTAAAAAAATATTTTATTAAACTTTTTATTACACCATTGAAATAAATTGTGCACACAGTCTTGATTAAATGTATGTTGTTGTTTTTTTCGAATTAATTTTAGATTAATGTTATCTATTCTATTTGCATTAATAATTTATAGATGACATAATTTCTCTAGTAAGTATTACAATATTTGTAGGTACGAAGGTATTTCAACTTTCTACTTACCCAGTTTATATACACTAGGTATAGGATAAGTTATGCAATTGGTTCACTTCATAAAGAAAACACCTACCAATTTTCAGCCATACAGCTTGAAGAGGAAAAAATATAAAAGGTAGAGTGAAAGTTTACTACAAATAATTCGAATTTGGTGCACTACGTTCTTTCAAAAAGAAGGCTTGGTTGGAGGTCCGGATGGCCGAGTGAGTAACAATCTTGCCTTCAGAGCCAAGAGATCTGCGTTCGAATCCTGACAATTGCATCTGCAATATTATAAAATGTATATACCTTCCGACAACCGATGTTTAGACTAAGGGTGACCTAGCAATAGAAGGCCCGTCGCTAATAACATAATAATAAACAGATGATTCGATGTACATGCAAAGAAAAATAAATAAATTTAAAAAACTAAAAAATAGGAAATTATATTATTAATTAACGGAAATATTGATAGCAGCATTGATATTTCTTGAGTGATGTCTGCTCACCGGATGATTCCACATTCGATGGCCTCTTTACAGTGCTTAGCTTTTTTCATATTCTTCACCAGTTCTTAGCTGTTTTTAAATCCCCTCCGACTCTTGCCTACTACCAGAGCGCTCTTGCTTCGTTGACTATACTATAGGGGTCCTAAATGTTGCCTACCCAAATTCAGTTACTTAAGAAGAAGGTCTTTGGACCATCGCTTATCGTCCCATCCAAAGGCCGGCATGCTCACTGTTTTCTTACCTTCCAGATAAAAAAGCTAAGGGCCTCGGTTGGGTTTCGAACCCGCCATCTTGAGCTCAATAGACAAGCATCCGCTATTTTCATGTAAGTTTGATCGCCTAAACGCGTAGCCCATTCACCATTGGATGACGGAATTGCAACCATTAACTATTTAAAGATTATATTTCTCTATGATATTCATAATGTTTATCAAAACCTTAATTTCAGCAATTTTTGGTAAATTTATGTATATTCTTAAAAACACTAATAAAAGACAAATAGACAAAAATACTGAATTTTTGTGCAAAATAGGTGAATAAAAATCTGATTTTTAAAAGTATCAGATTTTTTTTTTTTGGGAAAAAAATGTACGTTGTTTATTTTCACAAACATTTATTTTTCGACAATAACAAACAAAAAACAATTTTTTCTTCATGGTAACATGAAACAATCGAAAATAACACAAAAACCAGAATACATAATATTTTAATCCAAAATACAATACTATACACTTATAACTGAAATAACGTATTATATTTTTGTAAAATCACCAGTTTAGGAAACAATTTTAGATAGGTATTTATTTTTCAAAATAAAAACCATTAAACCCTGTATTAAATGTTCAGATATTCCATTATTATTGAAATTATTTTTTATTATTTATTCTACGTGGCTGGAAACTTAATTATATTCTTATTATGTAGAATAATTAAAATTAGATTTATTAGTTAGAATATTAATAGTAAAACACTGATTAGAAGACACCTATATATTAGGTAGGTATAATTATTTATTTTACTTGATTCAATAATTTCCACAATATAAATATTAGTTTCGATTTTTTGAGGACAGTGGTATTTGACAGAATTTTATTTATTAATTGTATACCAAAATACTATAAAACCATAATAATAGTAAAGTATTATTTTTCATAAAATTTCTAGTTGTATTATTTTTCATTTTCAAAATATAAAGAATTAAACCGAATAAAATAAATATAATGTTAACATCTTATGAATCTGTTAGGTGGTTGCAAAACTCAATTATATACTAATTATATGCAATTTAATATTGGACATTAAACCTGGATGAGAGAGGGGAGGTGAAGCAGAGCCTTGGACTGCGCTTCTGTACCTAGGTCAGTGTCTCTCTTCACAGAGATAGGAGCCATCTCCTCACCTTTTAGTGCACTTTCTGCCTCCTCAATTGTCTTCATTTTCTCGGTAGCTGATGGATTAACCGCAATGGGTTCTGAAGTAAGACCAGGAATTTGTTTCTCATTAACTTTCTCTCTGGGATTGTCATCAGTAGTTGGCTTTTCCTTAGGTTTCATGTCTGGCGATGATGGGGAGGAGGGTGATGTGCCCGTGTCGGGTTTCTCCTTGATATCACAACCTTCTGGTGATTCCTCTTCCTCTGACGAATGCGACGAAAAGGGGAAGAAATTGGGAGGGAACTGACGGAATATGCTAGGTAAACCACTCATAAAGGGGCTTCTGAAAAGCGGACCATCATCTTCCGACTTGGAATCTGATTCAGTCGAACCTGGTCCAAACAGAGACCCAGGAGACAGAATACGGAACATTCTAATAGTTGGAGGCGGGCTCTGAGCTCGTTCCATCTCGTGCCTTTGTAGCAACGACCGCAATTGATCACCAATAGGACTTTCTCTATTCTCCTCCTGTGGTTTTCTGAACAAAAATACTTTGAATGATTTGGAAGGTGAGGGGGGAGCCAAGCTGGACATGTCGCTTAACATTTTTGAAATGGGACCAAAGGGACCAGATGTTTCAGAGGATGCCGGGGATATTCTCTCAGAAAATGGATTACTTACAAAGGGGCTGTCTGCAAGCCTGCCCTGGATTCTAGGTCCTTCTGATCTCCTCAAAGATGATAAAACATGACTCATCATTGACTCCATGGAACTGAGGATATCTCCAAGTTTGGAATGTCCTTCGTCAATATCTGTAGAATCATTCTTTTTGTTGATGTGAATGGTAATACTATGAGAGGAAGGAGGGCTTGATGCCCCACTAGTTGGCTGCTCCATGGGGTACATCATTCTGTTATATTCGTCCTGGTTAACTGGTCTCAGGCGTCCTCCTCCGTTCCTCGGGAGGAAGTGGGCCTCCGCAGGTTCCTGGTAGTTTATTTCTTCAGACACTGTAGGAGGCGTGGATTCCACACTCAACACTGCATAGGCGGCCAAAAAACCCTGAAACGAAACATATCTTTGTCATTGGTGAATTAAATAATTTTGATTTAAGCTATGAAGCAAGAATAGGGATTTTTTTTAAATTCTAGTTTTGTGTATTCGATCATGTAAGTTACATCATTTGGGCTGTGACATAGCTCTTGACTAAGTTACAAGTTAAGTTCGTCATGCAGCATGGTATACCGCCTCAATACCTTAATTGTTCCCTACTATCTTATTTCATTCCACATAAACATTAGAAAAAATGTTAAATTGCAATAATATTTCAGAAAAATAAACATTAAAATTCGAGTATTCTCTCCCATCAAAATTCAATAATGTCGAAAAAAAACTCAACTAGCAATCAATAGTACAAAAAGTTGTATCTGTAGCAGAGCCGGATTAAGCCAGCGAGGGGCCTGTAGCACATTGTGTCAAGAGGCCCTTGGTTTGCTTTAGGTACTCAAGTTTAGGGTATTAAGCCAGCGAGGGGCCTGTAGCACATTGTGTCAAGAGGCCCTTGGTTTGCTTTAGGTACTCAAGTTTAGGGTATTAAGCCAGCGAGGGGCCTGTAGCACATTGTGTCAAGAGGCCCTTGGTTTGCTTTAGGTACTCAAGTTTAGGGTATTAAGCCAGCGAGGGGCCTGTAGCACATTGTGTCAAGAGGCCCTTGGTTTGCTTTAGGTACTCAAGTTTAGGGTATTAAGCCAGCGAGGGGCCTGTAGCACATTGTGTCAAGAGGCCCTTGGTTTGCTTTAGGTACTCAAGTTTAGGGTATTAAGCCAGCGAGGGGCCTGTAGCACATTGTGTCAAGAGGCCCTTGGTTTGCTTTAGGTACTCAAGTTTAGGGTATTAAGCCAGCGAGGGGCCTGTAGCACATTGTGTCAAGAGGCCCTTGGTTTGCTTTAGGTACTCAAGTTTAGGGTATTAAGCGAGCGAGGGGCCTGTAGCACATTGTGTCAAGAGGCCCTTGGTTTGCTTTAGGTACTCAAGTTTAGGGTATTAAGCCAGCGAGGGGCCTGTAGCACATTGTGTCAAGAGGCCCTTGGTTTGCTTTAGGTACTCAAGTTTAGGGTATTAAGACAGCGAGGGGCCTGTAGCACATTGTGTCAAGAGGCCCTTGGTTTGCTTTAGGTACTCAAGTTTAGGGTATTAAGCCAGCGAGGGGCCTGTAGCACATTGTGTCAAGAGGCCCTTGGTTTGCTTTAGGTACTCAAGTTTAGGGTATTAAGCCAGCGAGGGGCCTGTAGCACATTGTGTCAAGAGGCCCTTGGTTTGCTTTAGGTACTCAAGTTTAGGGTATTTAATAAATAAAAACTGTTACAAATAAACTTTTCTGGATTTAATATGGGCAAATTTAGAGATAACACTTTCAATATCGACTTCTTTAAGCAAATCATGCTCTATATTCATCAAAGTGAGATGATTAAGACGTTCTTGGCCCATCGTGTTCCTTAACACATTTTTAATACGTTTTAATGTTGAAAAAGAACATTCGCCACGGCAGTTAGTGATCATGAGACAAGTAAATGCGCAAGGCAATTTCTACTTTTGGGAAACACGATTCTAAAGAATTATTTAATAAAAGTTTATAAAATTGCAGTTGCAGAGGCAATTTTCAAAAGGGATCTGCTCAAGAGTATTACGAAAAAAAAAAAAAAAAAAAAGTATTTATCGGGAGTTGTAGTGTTTCCAACACCATAAACATTAGGACATTAACGTTAAAAAGTTAGTAAAATACTTATTTTTACATCAACGTGTTAATTGATAGACTTAAAAATGTATCAAATCTGTTAATTAATTAATTTCCTATCTAATAGATATATTTTTATACCATATAAATGTAAATGATTAATTTCAGATAAGATTTAACGTGACGAAATCGAGTTTTAGATTTTCAGGTGGGAGTAAAGCATAGCCTAAGCGCTTCGCGCTTAAGGCATGCAAAATATTTCCACGCTCCTATCTAAATTGATATTTTTTTACAGTCAGACAGGCGTTGGAGCGCGGGGCCCGTAGCATTTGCTACTCTTGTTACGTGGCTAATCCGGCACAAATCTATACACATAAATAATGTGGGTTATCACTATCAACTGTCGTTGTAATGAATGTATTGTAACGATATTTCAGATGTAAATTTAAAGTTCTCAAGGGACGACACCTAATGATTTTCAGTGGAATCAATTGTAGGATCAGTGCGAGACTCAACTTAAAAATCCCAATAACTGCCGATGTAATGAGTGAATGTATAGATATGAAATTTGTTATTTAAATTCAATCACTTATGTTGGGGAGGGCAATCAAAAATGTTTAACAACATTACACCCCGGACTTCCGTCATATCATAACTGTTCAACTAATTATGAAAACGTTTTCGGAATTTATAAAATTGGAAACAATAAACATTGGAGACATTTCTTTAAAATATACACAATAAAATAATTATTGATATTTTTTCTCTAAAATCAACTAACATAACTATTCATTGTATTGTAAATAAACTCTTTACCTAAGTATCTATAATAATTAATGATCCAAATAATAGTTTGATGTTCATTACTTTTAATTCATATTACTGAATAGAAAATCATAATTTAGCATTATTAAATAACATTAATTTCGAATTTTGTAGTTTATAAATAAATGTTAGTTGAACACATTATAATGTATTTAAATAAGGAGTGGTATCGTGTATTGATTAGTAACAGGTATGCATACATTACAGATAACTCTTTAATTAGCAGTTTTCTAAATGTATTGTCAGTATGTTGGCATTTCTCAATTTTATTATTTCCTGAGGTTAGTCATGGTGTATTAGGGCCACCTATGTGAAAGTTAAGTTAATTATTTTGATCGCCTACTACCAGAGCTCTCTGCCCGAATCTACAGTGGAAGTCCTAAATTTTGCCTACCTAAGTAAAAAAAAAAAAAACAATATACAATTTTTAAGGAATATTTGTTTTACAATTTAAATAAATCTGAATTGTAACAAACAATAAGCAATCTTTCATTTTACAAAACGCATTGAAGATAAAAATTTTCTTGATCGTGTCAAACAGTAAGAGGCCGAAAGATGTTTGATCTGTGCACGGGCAAATAGTCAGGTTCGATTCAACGAGACACGACCCGTGTTGTTTTGTAAACTAAATGAAAAGATTTCTTATTAGTATAACATTGAATGACAACTGTCTTTGTTTGTTCCTTTTGTTGTTTAAACAAGAGAAACGTTATCAATAAATAATGAACAAAGATTGTGAAGTAGAAGAAAATTGTTTTTAACTATACTTTTATGTAGGGTTTCTTTTTACCAACAGAAATAGTGCTGTCTGTCTATCCGTGAATGAATACACAAAGATAAATAATATGCATCCTAAGCGAATAATAATAAAATAAAAAATAAAATCCATTTCCAACCAATCTTCTTCTAAAGCCAATCGTCCATATGAGCTAAAACTCAAAATTTGGCTTCTGAATCCTCGTACTAATTTTCCTATCGATACATTAATTACATCAGCAGTTATTGGGATATTTCAGTTTTAGCCCCCTCTCCTTCGGTTGATTCTGCTGAAAATTAATCGGTGTCGTCCTTACAAGCCGTTGAATATACATATAAAATTTCATGTCTATACATTCATTACAACAGCAGTTAATAAAGTTTTTGTGTTGTCTCTTCCCTAATCTCCCCTTTTTCTTTGGTCGATTTGGCTGAAAATCTGTAGGTGTCGTCCTTAGAGATTTCTGGATACACATATAAAATCTCTTGTCGATACATTCATTCTATTGGGAATTATCGTGTTAGCACACACACATAGACGGATTTCGGTTCAGTCTCAGGGATGGCAACAAATGAGTGGTCAGTATTTTGTTGAGCGGAAAACTGGGAAACTCTTCTAAAAAGTTGTCTACCATTAGTCTTGTTTTCTCATATCATTCACACATTTGTTTACTATCTTATATCTATGGTTTAAGAAAGTATTGTAATCGTGCAAAAATCCGAGATCAACATTTCAACAAATTTTCGTAATTCAAGATCCCTTGATGTTGTCTGTCTGCGCTCTACCATAAAAAATATTAAAAACTTGGAAAGAACAAGTCACATGTGCCAACTTGATATGACTTGGTTTTGGCCGTAATCCGATGAAAATTAAAACCACTTTTATTCAGAGCCTAAGTACATTTTTCAAGATACCGCTTATATTTCATGACATAATAAAAAATGTTTTCAAGTAACGTCCTGAATTGTCGTTTTGTAACAGATATTTTTTGACGATTCCTTGTTTTATCACGAAAACTGTTAGTTCTATCAAAAAATTGGTTCTCACCGAAAATGTTCCTTATAAAATTTCCAATCGCTAGCAAGTCCTCAAATTTAACATAGGATCAACACGACTGAAGTTATAACTCTTCAAAGTATGAAAAATAAGTAAAATATATGTGATGTGACCATTACATGCTTTAATATAAAAACCTCATGTTTACAGAACACTGTCACCCCTTCTCAAAATTATTTCATATTGGCATTACTGGGTATAAGAAAGCCACTCTCAGAATTACACTGTACAACGAAACAAAGAAAAACTCATTACTTCCATATACCCAGTAATACCAGTATGAAATGACTTTGAAAAGGGGGAGGGGCAGAGAGAGTGGTTTGTAAAAGCGTGGTTGGTATACGAAAGTCCTATAATGGCCACATCAAATATATTTTTGTATAGTTTTATTATATTTTTCTAATATTCTAATTTATTTTTAATTTTTTGCGAAAGTACCTTAAGTCAACATCTAGAACCCAAAAAGAGTAATTTTATGAATTACAGTCGAGACCACCAGTTAAATATCCTGAGTAGTGGGGGGAAAATAGAATGGTAGGGGGGCCACCAATAGAACAAATGGACTTGAATCACATCGGTAGAAATATTCCAGTTCCGGTTACGAAGATTCTATCCTGGGTCACTGACAAGTAGTACAGTTTAGACAACTCCCTCACTAGCTGCGTAAATGAAGGTGGAGGTCTACCACCACTGGAGAACCGAGGACAACCTTAATCAGTTGGGGATGGGTGGTCAGCATAATATAAATAAGTAATTTCTAAATTAAATAAGAGCGCACGTTGGTAGCAAGGAGATAGCGTGTTTGCTTACTGTACTCAAAACAGCGCCCTTCGGATGGGACGTTAAGCGATAGTGCCGAGCCTGTGCGATGTCAGGTAATGTTGAGAAGCCAACATTTTTGACTCGCATAGTAGTCGGACTGAAGAGTAGTAGGCGATGTGACCTCGTAGTTGAAGCCAGGGTGAGTTACAAACAAACAAAAATAAAATTGTGAAGTAGCTACGTCATAACTTTATTTCGTACTACGTGTATCCTTACTGTAGATTACGTGTCATTGCAGAATGAATAGGTGTCCTTACTGTAGGTACACGTCACCTTTTATCATCTGTTCGATTATTTTCCAGCCAATTTGATTTGAAGAATACATTTCCCCTTTGGTAACGAGTTTTTGAAGAGTCTTTCTACCGAAGAGGGTCCCACCCTGCAGAATGTTTGTGTTGACCGGTTTTAGGATTCAATCCGGAATCTGAAGTACATTTATCTTTAAATTCGTGCATGAAAGAAAGAAAAAAAATTATGGCAAACGTTTCTAATCTCAGACAGCAGTCTCAAGAGATAAACACGTAGTCAATTCAAACTTTTGCCTATGCGATTACAACTTTCGCTGTAATTTACAAAAACTTGAAGATCCCTTATTAGCGGTTATCAATATTTCGTAACTTTAATCTACTAAAAAGGTGATAACAATGGGTTCCTTTAGTATTTGACTAGAATTCGGCAAAGAACAGGTTGAGAACCACGACCCACGATTCTATAAGAGAAGGCGCGCTCTTTCGTCACTCTGGTGGACATGAGCCCGACTCTACTATGGGAGCCCTAAATTTTGCCTATTTAGCTTTATTCATCTAGGATAGGGGCTATTAACGAGTATCTGACATCGTACAGGCTCGGGACCATCGCTTAACGTCCCATCCGAAGAACGGTGAAATGAGTTGTTAGGTTAGGTTTTATGACTCATGCCCGGGCTTTAACAACGAGGTCATATCGCCTACTACCAGAGCGCTCTTTCGTCACTCTGGTGGACATGAGCCCGATTCTACTGTGGAGTCCTCAATTTTGCCTACCCTAAATTTTTATTCACCTAGGATAGGGGTCTTTAACGAGTACCTGACATCGTACAGGCTCGGGACCATCGCTTAACGTCCCATCCGAAGGACGGCGTGCTTAAGTTTATTTTACCTCCCAAATAAAATAAACTAAAAGGCCTCGGTCGGGTTTCGAACCCACGATCTTGAGCTCAGAAGGCAAGCATGCATACCACTAAGCTACCGGCGTCCTCTGAAATGAGTTATTGAAGAAGTCAAATGGTATCAAACAATAAATACGGATGTTCTACATGATTGCATGTTTTATCAGGCCAACTGAAAAGTAAAAGATCACCTGTTGGGGAAAAAACGGTGACTACTCCAGTAATTTTTTTTAATAGTTACTTCTTGAGAAGTATTTTCGAAAATAAATTCCAGAACTAGAATTTCCAGAACTAGTAATCCTTAGAATTTATTTTGTTTCCTTACATGTGTTCTAATAAGTTATAAATCCACTTTCTTTTCCAAATTCATTAATTTTCCAGCCTCCCTCCCTTTCAGGTGACCGTTAACATAGCCAACTACTCTCATTGAGTTTATGTTTTTTGTTTTTTTAATTTAATTGTTTATTAAACAAGAGAATAAACAAACCAACTTCACCATAACTACAGTAAATAACACTACAGGCATTGAAACTTAAATGCTTGAACTATAACTCAGATTTTATACTATACACTAAAAAATTAAATTATATAAACAGAGTAATGTACACGAAGAATTAAAAACAAATTGAATATATCGTCGAAGTAAAAGTGGGGCCATGGTGGCCGTGCGGGCTAGAGCGTAGGGCTTTGGTCGCATGGTCTCACCATGGTTTGCGGGTTCGAATCCCGTCCGGGAGTGAGTTTTATTTCGTAGATAGAACTCCCTCCCGGGGCCATGGATGTCGTAAATAACTATATATAAACACATTGACATGGCTAATATGCACCGATCATAAGGCCAAAAAAAAAAAAAAAAAAAAAAAAAAAAAAAAAAAAAAAAAAAAAAAAAAAAAAGTAAAAGTGACCAAGTCCATCTAACCAAATTTTACAGAACTTGTTTAATGCCACTTGTCTTACATGTCTATTTGTAAGTGTGAAACTCTTATAAGTAAAATTTTTATATAAAATTGATATTTATTCGCCCTGAAGTGCTACGGCTGGAAGGCCTTCCTCTCTGACGCCGCTCAAGAAATCAATCCATTACGTCCTCTTGGTAGCTGGTTGTTGTGTGATGATGACATCAGTTGCCAAAAAAAAAATTAATATTTAAAAAACTAAGAATTATTAACAAATCATGGCTGCCGGCTTATGTAAATAATGTTTATTTTCATCAGCTGGACAGAGAAACTTAATTTCTAAAATTATGATTTTTTTTTTTACTTTACCATCAACCAGACAAAAAAAAACAATAGAAAAACATTAATCATGATAAAAATAAAAAGTAGAAGAGGACGTTTGACGTTCTATAGAGAAAATGAAATATGGTTGCCACAAAGAATTCATATTGGCAACAGAAATGTTACTATTCCAGCGTATTTGTGTCATCCTGAAGAGTTCTGAGGTGACCAGACAGGGTTAGTATGTGTTCATCTACCCAGGCGTCCTACGTAGAGTGCAGTCTAAAGCATACGTGTCCCTATGTTCTATGTGGTTAGTAAAAAAGTAGAAGAGAAATTTGACATTCTATAGAGGAAAGGCAATATGGTTGCCACAAAGAATTCATTGGCAGCAGAAATATTACTAGGCAGCCTATTTGTGCCAACCTGAGGAGTTCTGAGGTGAGCAGACAGGGTTAGTATGTCTTCATCTACCCAGGCGCCCTACGTAGAGTGCAGTCTAAAGCATACGTGTCCCTATGTGCTATGTGGTTAGTGAAGTAAGTGTTTTGATACTTACAAGTGAAACAACGCCGATAGAGGCGAGGACGAAGATCATACAGCTGGAGATGGGCCGTGGCTTCCTGATCTCCTCCATTGGGTAAGCTGCCTCCAGCCCGGTCAGACTCGACTTCTCTGTTTTCTCCATGGTAGATCGGGGACAACTGAGACTCACCTCTGACAGATAGCTCAAATCATCAACTTGCCCCACTCCGCTTCACCTACGACAGTCATTCTGAGTTGGAACCTCCCCCTCTCCCTCTTCTTCGACCAATCATAATCAGAAAAGTATAATGTTTACATTAGCCTCACGTTCTTCTTTTGCAGAGAATTTTTGTAACAAATAATTTATTAAATCCACTAAAGTTTATTTATGAACATTTTATACGTTTTATATTTCAATATAAAATTTATATTGAAATATAAAACTTATTTTATTTTTTATTTATTTATTTATATATTTACAACGGCATAATAACATTTGCCATTAGCAATTGTGATAAATAGAGCAGTGTCAGGTGCGTGGCTGTACTGCTGAGGTACGTGACCGAAGAGGAGTCCAGGCTAGTCCTGGAGCAGGTCCCTCTGCCATATCCGCTTGAGGCGTCGTGGTGGATTTGTGGGGAGAATGTTTGTAGATAATTCTTGTATAAGTGGATTGGCGTGATGATGGAGTTTGTCGTGAAAATTTTGATATCGTGTCTTGATAACAGAAGGTACAAATGGGATATTGAGGTCATTATGTAATGTGAGGTTGGAAACGTAAAATGGTGCATTGGCAATGTGGCGTAGTATGATGGATTGTATTGACTGAAGGCGTTGTATGTTTGATTTTTTGGCTGATCCCCATATCTCGATGCCGTAAGTCCAGATGGGTTTTAGTATAGTGTTGTAAATGTGAAGTTTGTTTTCAAGCGATAATGTCGATCGTCGTCCAATGATGGATTTCAGTCGTCCAAATCGTCTTTTGAGGTCTGTGCGTTTCAGTCTGATATGAGTTGTCCAAGTTAAACGTCTGTCTAAATGAAGTCCTAGATATCGTACAGTGTCGGATGCAGGAATGGGCTGGTTGTTAATGAAAACTGGTGGACAAGTGTTGTGTCTGAGGGTAAATGTGGTTTGCAGAGATTTGTCTCCATTAATTTTTATTCTCCATTTGTTGGCCCAATAAAACTTAATTAAATATTATTTATTATTTATTTATATATTAAATATATATATTATATTATAAAAATATATATTAAATATTATTTATTATTTATTTATATATTAATTAAATATTATTTAATAAAGAACCTCACATAGGTTTAGCCCTAACGCCTTAAATACTAGTATCATACAGTAGCATCCTAATGACACCTGTTGTTGAAATATATGTGATGTGCCCGTAAAAGGACATTCTTATACAAACTACTCTTTTACAGATCACTCCCCCCCCCCCCCCCCCCCCCCCCCCAAATAATTTTGGACTGGCGTTACTGGGTATAAAAAAGTGATGTTTATGATGCAATTCTGAGAGTGTTTTTCTTATATAATACTAATATCAAATGAATTCGCGAGTGGGGAGGGGGAGAGTGATCTGCACAAAAGTGGTTGGTATAAAAAAGTTCTGTTATTCTACCTATATCCCACATTACATATATTTGGTTCTAAAGGAGCATTGGCTATTGTACGAAGGATTTTGGATTGCAAGGAGTGAATTCATGCTGGAGCTTCGACTATGAGGTTATATTGTCTACTAACAGAGTGCTCTTTCGTCGCTCTTGTGGAGATTAGCCCAATTTTACATTGATAGTCCTACATTGTGGTTACCCAGGTTCAGTTAAGGTAGGTAGACGTCTTTAACGAATACCTGAAACCATCGCTTAACGTGCTCAAGTTTTTTTTTAGCTCCCAAAAAAAAAAATTAATAAAACCTAAGGGTTTCGAAACTTGAACCTGCGATCTTGCGCACAGCATGCAAGAACGCTACCTCTGTGCAGTTGGTATGCCCTCAATATCATATGAATCAAGCAAAATTCTGGAGAAAAACAAAATTTATTTTTATTCATCGAAGGGAGTCTAACTAATTTAAAGTTTGCAGAATAAGAAAATAATGATAATAGGTAATGTGTAAGAGAATAATTTAAACAATTGTTTAACCATTCACTTACATACTTTTTACTCCAGTAAGAATTATTCTTCTTATTGTAATATGTGTTTTTTATGTAATAATGTAACACAACACTGTAAGTAAATATATAGACGGTCTAATTCTACTGCCACGTATCTGCAGAGAAATTCAAATAATGAGGTCTTTTGAATGGAAAAGGATTTCTTCTACAGATCTCAAAAGTAGTCTTCTGTTTTGCCAAAATAAGGCACATTCGAAATTCCTTCACCATTCGGCAAAATGAGCTCTCAAAAAAAATACCGTCTCTTGTAAAATTGCATATTCACAGATATGGGCGGGATATTTGATCGTCGTTATTTTATGTTATTATCAGTAGGTACAATGGAATTAACGATCGAAATTATGGCAATGGTAGTAATCATTATTATTAAGATAGGGAGTGTCTATAATATTTATATTTTAGATGTGACAACGGCTTTATAGATACAATTTATACTAGCTACTTCTAGAAAACTCTTATTTAGCTAATATTACCAAATATTAAGTTAGGTTAGGTTTTATGACTCATGCCCGGGCTTTAACTACGAGGTCATATCGCCTAATTACCAGAGCGCTCTTTCATCACTCTGGTGGATATGGATATGGTTTCGAACCCACGTTCTTGAGCTCAGCATACCACTGAGCTACCGGCGCCCTCACCAAATATTATTAATTTAAAATACAAAAAAAGCTCTTGATAGCCCATCTGAGATAGGTATCTCCGTAATTGAAGAATCTATTATTCTTCTTATAACGAGGGCACCGGCAGCTTAGTGGTATGCATGCTTGCTTACTGAACTCAGGATCGCGGGTTCGAAACCCGGTTGAGGCCCTTAGGTTTTTATCTGAAAGGTGAGAAAACCTTGAGCACGCCGTCCTTCGGATTGGATGTTAAGCGATGGTGGATTTATCAAAAAACGTTTTCGCTCTCCCTCCGAAGCCAATCGACCGTATGAGTAAAACTCAATATTTGATTTGGATAGTGGCTTCTGAATCCTCGTACTAAATTGTCCTTTTATTCGGTTATTTGAATCGAGCCCCCCTTCTCTTCCCTTCAACCGATTTTTCGGAAAATTAATAGGTGTCATCCTTATGAGGTTTTGAATTTAAAAATAAAATTGCATGTCTATACATTTATTAACTCTGGAATTGTTGGGATTTTCGAGTTGAACCTCCCCCCTCTGACCTTTGATTCCGCTGCAAATTAATAGGTGTCGTCCTTATAGGGCATTGAATATACATATAAGATTTCGTGCAAATACATCATTACAACGGCAGTTATTGGAGTTTTGTGTTAAGCCTCCTCCTAATCCCCTCCTTCCCTTTGGTCGATTTGGCTGAAAATCAATAGGTGAGGTCCTTAAAGAAGTCTGGATATACATATAAAATTTCGTGCCCATACATTCATTCTTTCGGGACTTATAGTGTTCACAGACAGAATTTGTTTTTTTCATTTTTGGAATCAGGAGTTCGGAAAACATGAGATTCCGTTGAAAACTCGGCATCGAATTTTTGACCGATCTCATAACTTGATCTATACTCCGTACAGCTGTGGAAGTGCAACGACGGATACCACAGCTAGTAATGTTATAAAATGGCATCTCTACATAGAAGCTATTACGGTATAATAACAACGCAAACTGACCTTGGTCTCTGTCAGAAAGGAACCACTTGTTACCTGTCACATCTCAACAGTATTCTGCTTATTTGACATTTTCTTAACACTGTTGTCTAGATGTCATCGTCCGAATTATCGTTGCCATTTATGGTCTTAAGTTGATGATTTGCATTTTTCTCGACAGCACTAGATTCAACCCTAAAGAACAAAAAAAAAAAAAACGAAAAAGCGTTATTATAATATAACCCAACATCTACTCTATAACATATCCTTGAAAAGGTTTCAACTACAATTCAAAAATTAATATTCTTTAGTTGGAGAACTAATTATGGTGGTTAGGGAAAAAAATATATAGTTGTTTTCCATTAAGATATATATTTAGGGCGAGCGCTTTCGGTTGTTACACCATCCTCCTCAGACCCTTTAAAAATATATTATATATTATATGTATTTTTGTATTTTATGAAATAGTAATTTTTTAAGAAATTTACCCAAAAATATATATTAGGTTAGGTTTTATGACTCATGCCCGGGCTTTAACTACGAGGTCATATCGCCTACTACCAGAGCGCTCTTCCGTCACTCCGGTGGACATGAGCCCGACTCTACTGTGGGAGTCCTAAATTTTGCCTACCCTAAATTTTTATTCATCTAGGGTAGGGGTCTTTAACGAGTACCTGACATCGTACAGGCTCGGGACCATCGCTTAACGTCCCATCCGAAGGACGGCGTGCTTAAGTTTATTTTACCTCCCAGATAAAATAAACTAAGGGCCTCGGTCGGGCTACGAACCCACGACCTTGAGCTCAGAAGTCAAGCACGCATACCACTGAGCTACCGGCGCCCTCAAAAATATATATTATTTTATATTGAAAAAAGCTCACAATTGCAAAAAAAGAGTTATAAAAATTATTAAATGTAAACAATTGTAACCCAATAACTCGCGAGCCAGTCAAATAAAAAATGAAAATGATGACGTAGTCCCGGAAAGTCACTACTTTTTTACCATTTCAAATCTATTGAGCATATTGCTAACACTTTTAAAACTAAATGAAATTTGAAGGGTAGTTAAAATGTTTCAAGAGGATCA
This sequence comes from Aradus depressus, assembly GCA_963662175.1. NCBI lineage: Eukaryota > Metazoa > Arthropoda > Insecta > Hemiptera > Aradidae > Aradus > Aradus depressus. The sequence goes on along the minus strand of OY759216.1, from coordinate 50,418,447 downwards.
CCACTGTGGGTGCTGCCATAGAATGCAAGGGAGCCTTCAGAGACCTGCATAGCGTGTGTAAGAGGGAGACCTGGGGCAAATGGCAGGCTGAGTATGACAACCAGCTAAGATGTTTATTCTCTTGTGAATTTTTCTGAAAAATTAATATTTTTCGAGATATGGGATCATTTCTAACTTTTTTTTTTTTTTTTCATGAGAGGAGAAATCACCCAGTGGTGACACTCCCTAGTCACTGTTTTTCTCTCGTTTTTAGCTTCACTGTCACTGTCACTGCTTCTGATCAGGAGATCTCTAGGCCATTGACGCTTAAGCCGTCGTTGGGGTAGTATGGCAGAATGGAGGGCACGGACTAGAGGATTATTGTGGGAACTAAGAAGGGAAAATAATTTTTTATATTTGGATTTAGCGACTTCAGTAATGAAAGGTACTTTAAGGTCAGTGTGAAGGGTTTTGTTGGAGACGTAGTAAGGAGCATTGGCTATTGTACGAAGGATTTTGGATTGAAGGGATTGGATGCGCTGGAGATTGGAAGCCTTGGCAGAACCCCTGAGTTCAAGTTCGTAAGTCCACATAGGTTTGAGTATTGAGTTGTATATAAGTCGTTTTGTTGTCAAAGTTAGTTTGGATCTTTTGTCTAGTAGTCTTAGTAGAAGTTTATAACGTCTGTTCATTTCTTGTCTTTTCAGTCTCGTGTGAGGATTTCAAGTTAGTCGTTTGTCAAGTATGAGGCCTAGATAGCGGACTTCGTTTTTTAAAGGGATGGGATTTTGGTTAAGGTACACTGGAGGGCAGGTATATTTTCGACGAAGGGTGAAGACGATGTGAACTGATTTTGTGTCGTTCACCTTCACTCTCCACTTTTTGTACCAGGACTGAAGGGTTATCAGGTGTTCTTGTAGGTGTCTGGATGATAGGACAGGGTCGGGATGGGGAGAGAGGATTGCAGTATCATCTGCAAAGGTGTGGAGTTGTGTTGATGGATGGGTGGGGATATCAGCTGTGTATATTGTGTAGAGGATAGGACCCAGGATACTACCTTGTCAGCATTTTGTGGGGACGCGGGAGAAAGGGCAAGACCCTGGCTTACACAAAAGGTTCTTTCAGAAAGGTAAGATTTTAGGATTAGGAAGAATGTGAAGGGAAGGACTGCTTTAAGCTTCCACAGTAAGCCCGGGTGCCAAACTCTGTCAAACGCTTAACGTCGAGAAAGGCCGCCGAGCAATACTGCTTTTGCTCCAGGGTAGATGCAATGATGTCTACAACACGATGGCACTGATGTATGGTTGAGTGGTGTTTTCGGAAACCAAACTTTTCTAACTTAAATTTTTTTTTTAACTTTTCTATTGACGTCATTACTAATCCATTGCACAAGGTTTCATCAAAATTCATTCACTATAAGGGAATTTGGAGGTGAACCCCCCCCCCCTCTTGACTGGACTAGTATAAAACTCTTCTCGGAAGCTACAACGGTGAGATATTTAGCGAAATTCATTGCTTCCTGTTAATTAGTTAATTATCTTAATTAGGTTCTTTTTCATTTTCCATTTTTGTTCTAATTATTTTATTTACTTATTTATAGTTCATTGTTATTTATCTATTATTATTTTTCTTAAGTAAACACATAGGAGTTGTGTTGGCTGTGGCCAGGTGCTTAAGCCATTAACGAAGGAGAAAAAAAAAAAAAAGTGTAGCCAAAAAAGTTATATTTCATAAAATATCGATTACTACTTGCTGTTCCCAGTGTTGCCCGGGAAAGTCACATCCAAGTAAAAATCAGATTGTAACTATCTTATCCTGATGAGGGGAGGGGGGGCGTTTATTTGGTTTTTAAAGGTTCATTCAGAGAGAGACCTCGGTTGTTGAGTGGTCAAGTAATGTTATCATTCTATGAAGCATATATTAAAATATAATTATTTATAATTTAAATAATTTATTGAACATACTTACTCAGGGTTTGATTATCTTGAGAATGGCTGACTATCGTTTCCACAATGAGCTACAATTGTATTGTACTACATCATCTTGCTATGATTTCGGTTATACTAAATCGATTTAAGAAATATAAACATTTCTGTGATAATCTAGATGAAGAGTTTCGTTAAGAATAAAGAACAACCTACAAGTAACTCGACAAGGCAGCATGATCAAAAAAGCGGACTTTCTAGAATATAAGAAGTAAAAAAAGAGGGCACCGGTAGCTCAGTGGTATGTGTGCTTGCTTATTGAGCTCAAGATCGCGGGTTAAAAACCCGGCCGAGGCCTTTACTTTATTTTATCTGTGAGGTAAAAAAACTAAAGCAAGCCGACCATCGGATGGAACGTTAAGCGATGGGATGGTCTCGAGCCTGTACGTCAGGTACTCGTTAAATACTCATACCGTAGGTGAATAAAAATTTGGGATATGCAAAATTTAGGACTCCCATAGTGCATTCGAGTTCTTGTCGAGCGCTCTGGTAATAAGCGATATGACTAAAGTTACATCAGACCATTAAAGACCAGTTAAAGCCAGGCGTCAGTATAACTAACTACAAAGTAAAAAAAAATTAAACTATTCTCTTCATCTCTCGTGTAGACCTTATTAATAGTTTTTATTTGATTATTTCTATTATTTCCCCCACAGTACCTAATTTATATTTTGAACATTAAGCTGAAATACTATTTCCCCAAATCTTTCTGAAAATTCACCAAAAATTTATATATGAAATGAAACAAATTAATTGAAATAAAAGAGTTTAAAGACAATATAATTTTACAGTTACATTTTTTAGATATTTCAAGACAAAGACAATATTCAAATCAAAACTATTTTTAACAAAGTAAATACAAACACTCGGCTAATGACGCTTTGAAAACACTTGTTGGTACATACTTTGAGGTGAGTAGAAAAAAAAAATTATTATTCCAAGTCACGATGCGACATTGACAATAATTAATTGTATAAAACTGAATTTTAACAATTTTTTTATAAAATTTAGATTGGTTCCAATAGCTGCCGAAAGGCTACAGTAATTATGTATTTGTTTCAAAGTAAAAAAATAATAATAATAACTCATCGATGAAACACGAATAATGTACTTCCCCAGTTCGAATGAATTAATCAATTATCTTTCCGCTCTTCGTCTGAAACCAATCAACTCATTTGATTGAAAATGAATACTTAGATGTCTTATTCATAGACTTCTGAATCTTCATGCAAACTTTTCTATTGATACATTCACTATATCCGCAGTTATTAGGATTTTTGAGTTGAGCAACTCAAGTTTTGGATTTACACTTAAAATTCAATCACAAAAGGTTTATGTTAGTATGTATATTAAAATTAATATACATTAATATTAATTAATGTATTTTAAAATTAATAATAAAATATTTGAAGATTAAAATTAAAATCAAATAAAATTAATTATATGTATAATTTACTATTTGATAAAATTTTACTCTAAAAAAAATAACTTGGAGGGCGACAATTTCAGTATTGCCCGGGCGCCATTTTCATGTTCCGCTGGCCCTAGCGACTCCACATTCACCAATGCGGTAAAATGTCTAGTAATCAGGGGCGTAGCCAGGATTTTGAGGAGGGGGGTGCAATTTAAATAAATGTAATATGACTTGTTTTGTACATGTACATTTATGTAACAGCTGATTGCTGATTTGGGAATCAGACGCACGGGTAATTTGAAGATCTTATTTGATACTTGTAAGCAATCCATTTTTAATAAAAACTATTTCTTTTAGTTTATTTAATTTTTATCTTGGTTTTTTGCTCTGGCCAGGGGGGGCGCGTGCCCCCCCCCCCCTGGCTACGCCCATGCTAGTAATATAATAATTATTAAGACTTATTTTTAAATATGGTGGTTTTATTTACTGATTATGACAAAAGGTAATAGTTTATTCGAAATTGACTTGTTCGCTTCGTTTTATTCTACTACTGTTGAACATCCATTGAAACACCGAAGTAATCCAGCATCGAATGTAATTATCGATGTACTGAAAACTTCTGACAGAATAACGTAAAGTGATTTTTACAATTAAAATAAGTTTAAAACGTATACTAATACACCGTATTAGTAAATATGTACCTACGTTGTATCGGTGTTATCGAGTTAAATAATAAGCAATTACAAATTTTTTTAGTTTATACATTTAAAAATCTCAAAACGTTCCTTAAATTTTTCACGGTCCAATTTATTAGGCATTCACAAAGTTTGTTTTTCCTTCTTATGGCTTTAGCAGATAGCCGTAGCCAACACAACTTTTATGTGATTAAAAAAAAAATTAATATATAAATGAAAATGAAACGATAATTAAGTAAATAAATAAATAATATGATTGGAAAGGAATTAAAGAACGAAAAAGAACCAAATTATGATGCATGATGGAAAAATAATTTAGTAATAGAAGCACTAATTTTGATATCGGACAGAAAACATAGAATTTTGCTGTACACCTCAATGTTGAACATTTTCAGTTTGGATTGTGGTTAGTGTTCCATAAACGGTGGTTCCGGTAACCGGGGACTTGACCGTACCAGACGCCACCAGATTTTTTTTTTTTTTTTTTTTTTTTTTTTTTTTTTTTTTTTATTATGCCGTAAGACTAATTGTAGTCCTATAAAGCCGGAGCGAGTATGTAGGAGTCCATTGATCCTATAATTCTATTTTTGATTTGGTAATAAATTTAATGAGTCTGTTAATGTTTTCTATGGTATTAATGTTAGCTATTGTTTGAAGAAATGTGTTTTCGTTGGATAGTAGTGTCTCATGTTGTCTCTGGTTGTCGTATTTTTTGCAGTTAGTGAAAATGTGGATTACGTCCTCAGTCTCATTGCAGTGTTCACAGTTGGGGGATGGTTTTATTTTGATTAGATGTAAGTATTTGTTTGTTCTGGCATGTCCGGTCCTCAGTCGTGTCAAGTATATGATTTGTTTAGTCGTCAGTGTCTTACTGTGTGGGTGGAACCATGGCTTTGTCGTTATTGTCTTCTGTACTCTGTAGTGGAATTGTCCTTTGGTTTGGGATATGTCAGTATAGTTGGTTTGCCATTCCGTGAGTGTCTGGTGTTGTAGGATGGAAAGGGTGTCTTCTAAGGTCAAGTCGATTCTGAGTGTCACTGTGTCCTTTGCCGTTCCTCGCTTGGCTAGGTGGTCAGCTCTGTCGTTGTCAGTCAAATTGATGTGTCCAGGAATCCATTGAATGTAATAGTTCTTATCTGACTGGTAAATGGATGTAGCTATTGTGAAGAGTATGTAGTTGCTGCGAGTTTTGAGGTGAAAGTTGCGTAGTAGTTGGCAGGCGGATTTAGAGTCGGTCAATATAACTATCTCTTCTGAAAATGTAATACTTTTAGAGTAGTCTATGGCCTTTTGGATAGCAATCAGTTCAGAGGTACAGACGTTATGATGTGGTGAGATTTTTTCTGTTAGGTTAGTGTCTGTTTGGGGATCGAAGATACCTATCCCCGTCCCCTCTGGTGTTTTTGAAGCATCTGTGAAGAGTTTGTGACATTTATCGTAAAGAGTGTTAATCATTTCTATTGTGTTGGCTTTTAGGATTGTGGGGTCTAAGTTGTTTTTGGATGTTTTGATTGTCCTAATGACTGGATTGGATTTTATGATAAGGTTTGATAGTGGGATGGGCGCAATAAATAAGAACGGTTTGTCGGTCCGATGTAGTGTCTGTAATGTTGGCCTGAGTTCTGCTAGTGTATTTTGAATGTACTTGTTCAAGTGGATTTTTTGTCTATTTATTAAATCGTTGAAAGGGTGTGATTTGTCGGCGTGTATTTTTGTAAGTTTTCTTTTTAACTGTAATTTACGTCTGAGTGGAAGTGGAAGTTCTCCGGCTTCCACCAGAACGGCATTGATAGGAGTTGTTTTAAATGTCCTCAATGAAATTTTTAAGGCCTGGTTTTGTATTACACTAAGTTTCTGAATGAGGGGTGTTCTGGTGGAGCCATAAACCTCGCAGCCATACTCCAGCAGTGGTCGAACTAAGCTCTTATATAGGTGGATCATGTTGGTGGGATGTGCCCCCCAACTCAAACCTCCTGCTATACATTTCAGGAGATTTATTGGTTTTTGTGATTTTGCTATTGTATGGGATATATGTTTCTTGAAGGAAAGTTTTGTATCTAACCAAAGACCAAGGAATTTGTGTTCCTTAGCAACGGGTATGGTGATATGACTATATAGTAATTTGATGTTGTTGTGGTTGATGTTTCTCTTCTTTGTGAAAGGTACGAGTGTCGATTTGTCAATGTTGATCCTGAGTTTCAAGTGGTCCAGTCTGTTGGAGAGAGTACTGAGTCCCGCCTCTAGTTTGGTGATGGCCTGGTCTACTGTGGGTTGTGTTGTGAAGATCACTATGTCATCGGCGTATTGCAGTAGACTGATGCCCTCATCTAGCTCTTCGTGTAGCTCTCTAGTATACATGTTAAAGAGGATTGGTGACCAAACATCTCCCTGTAACAGTCCTTTGTATGAGTCCATCTCTACGTCCCCTTCATCTGTCTTTATATATAGTGTTTTCTTAAATAAATATTTATGTAGCCATACCGTTATCTCCTGTGGGATTTTTGATTTATCGAGGACGTTTATTAGTTTGGTAATATTTACATTGTCATATGCTTTGTCTATGTCTATGAATAGGGCCATAAGTATTTGTTTTTTAGAAAATGCTATCTCGATTGAAGGTGTGAGTATCATAAGGGCATCAGTTGTGGATCGGCCGCTACGGAAACCCAGACACTGTGGACTGAGAAGATTGTGATATTCCACAAACCATTCGAATCTTTTCTTCATAATTATATTAAAAACTTTTGCTGGACAGGATAAGAGAGCTATGGGCCTGTATGAAGTGATTTCCTGCGGGTCTTTGTTTGGTTTTAGTATCGGTACTATTCGTATTTCGCGCCATTCTTCCGGAATTACTTTTAATCGGAAGGATTTATTGTAACACGCAATTAATGAATGTTTTATGTTATAAGGAAGTCTTTTAATCATCTGATAACTAATTTCGTCTCTGCCAGGAGCTGTATCTTTCTTGGAGCTGATGGCGGCATCGAACTCAGAGTTGGAGATTGGAAGCCTGAATATGTCCGATTTATCTATTATTGATTGAGAATGTAAGGTTGGGTCTGGAGGAGGCTGGGGTGGGTTTTGGGAAGGATTTGTCAGTTTGAGTAGGTATTGTATGGCTGTCGATTTGCATTCGATGATTTTATTTTGAGTAAATGTTTTCACGTTTCTGAGTTGTTTCATTTTTTGCCATACGTCGCTTGAATGATTAGGGTTAATCTCTTGAATGTAGGTCGTCCAGGTGTCTTTTTTGGATTTTTTAATGAGGTTTTTTGTTTTGTTGATCCTATGTCTCATTTCTTTATAGTTCTCTATGGTCATGTTTTGTTTGAATTTTTTTATCGATTCAGTTTTTTGGACATAAGATATTTTGATTTTGTCGTTCCACCAGCATTTGGGTGTGAAGTTGTTCATGTTGTCTGTTCTGTATCTAGGTATGGTATTATCTCCGGCTTTGTTAATGAGGTTGGTCAGTTCAGTTATGTCCTCTGTCTGTAAGGGCCCCTGTTCTCTTAGGTATTGTTCGAAGTGACTGTAGTCGGTTGCTCTGAAATTTCGTCTCCCTGTTCCTAGCTGTCCTCCGCGGGCGAGTGCCCTCTCCAGGATCATCTCTATTATAAGGTGATCGCTGCCCAGACACTGGTCCGTCACCCTCCAACTCATCCTATAGCCCAAGTCTCCTGTACATAGGCTTAAGTCTACTGATGATCTGTTCTGGTTGGGGTGTGTAAGTCTAGTCGGTGTCTTCTCATTTAGTAGAACTAGTCCTGATGCTAATATTTCTTCAGATATGAGTCGGCCCCGCGGGTTTTCTACCTCACTCCCCCACAGTCCGCTTTTTCCGTTTAGGTCACCGCATAGTATTGAAAATGGCAAGTTATCTATTGTAGAAAAGAGTTTTTGAATCTGAGCTTTAGAAGTTTTGGCCCCGGGGGATATGTATGAGTTGATAATATTAAGTGGAGGTATAGTGTTAGTTGTCCGAATCCCTATTAGTTCTACGTTGGCTATATTATTTAATGTTATTTTTTCCCATTTTATTGATTTGTGAATGAGGAAAGCTACCCCTCCATACCCGTCTCTTCTGCTTATCTGATAAAAGGAGTAGGTTTTGGAATTATGTTCTACTTTTGTGTTAAGCCATGTTTCTTGTAATGCCGCAATATGTACTTGGTTTACGTTCAGCAAATTGGTTAAAATTGCCCATTTATTGTTTATACTTCTAATGTTATGTTGTATGATTTTAATGTTTGTTTGTTGTGCACTGTTCATTGTGAGCAAGTGTTATTATTATAATTACTAAATTGTTGTTAAGATTGTAGAGCATGAATACTGTAAATATTATAATGAAGAGTATCCATCCTTTATAGGAAGAATTTCTAATAATGAATGAAAAGGAGGATTATATTTGTATATTTAGGATCAATGTTATTATGCGAGTTGGTATGGTTGTTATGTCCACTGTAAACGTATTCAGTATGTTTCGCTGTCATTGTCAGCGTCTATTTTGGATGAATTTGTAATGTCAGTCTTATCTGTTTTGAGGTGTTCCTCGGTGCCAATAGTTTTGTAGTCTAATGTTGATAGTTCTTCTATTTGTATGTTGTCTACAATGTGTTTGTTTTGAGTCACAATCTCATGGAGGGTCCTCCCAACTATGGTAAGCAGGTCTCTCTCAGACTTAGTCTGACCCTGATTTATTCTGTTCAGTAGTGTCGTGAGGGCGGCTATCAGTCGCTGTTCAGTAGATGTTCTCTGTGGGTTGTTGATATATACTGGCTTGTTGGTAGGTTGACTTCAGCAGCTAGCCACAGCCAAATTCTTCGCGATTATTTAAGAGAAAATAATATATAAATAACAAAGAAACGATAAATACGTAAGTAAATAAATAATACGATTAAAAAGGAAATTAAAAACGAAAAGGGACCTAATTATCTATATAATAAAAATGAATGCTAAATTTCGCTAAGCGCAAAACTCGAGAACGGCTGGACCAATTCGGCTAATTTTTTTTTTTCAAATATTCGTTGAAAACCGAGGAAGGTTCTTATGAAGAGAGTTCCTAGCGGTCAACTGGAGGGTGGGGGGGGGGGGGGGGGGGGGCTAAGTACAAAAATTGCTCTAGCGCATTAACGGATGGACGGATTATCATGAAATTTCACATATAGTATTCTTAAAAGCCAAGTTAAAAAAAGGCTATGTGGCGTCCATAAATTTTGAACGGAAGGGGGGGTTGTAAGGGGGGGCTAAATATAAAGGTAGTGCTAAGTCATTAACGGATGATCGGATTGGCATGGAATTTCGTTCGTAGTTTTTTTAAAGGCCAAATAAAAAAATAGGGTGTGTGACGTCACAAAATAGTGAACGTGAGGGGGGGTTGTGGGGGTAGGCCTAAATATAAAGATAGTGCTGTCATTAACGGATGATCGGATAGTCATGGAATTTGACATGTAGTATTCTTAAAGGCCAAATTGAAAAATACGCTACGTGACATTTCAAAATTTTGAACGGGAGGGGGGGTTGTGGGGTAGGCCTACATATAAAGGTAGTGATAGGTCTTTAACGGTCATGGAATTTCACATGTAGTATTCATAATAGACAAAAACAAAAAAAGGATATGTGACGTCTGAAAATTGTCAACGGGAGGGGGGGGAGGGGGGGGGGGCAAGCATATACCTAAATGGTAGTTTCAAAAGCAATATTTAAAAATTGGCTGTGACCCTTTGGACGGGAGGGGCGGGGGTGAATTAATGCAGAATGAATCTCACATGGAGCTTTCTTAAAGATGGGATATAATTTTAATATGGTGGGTTTCCTAAGCATGTATTACCTAGGAGGTCCACCGTTGCACGGTAAATAATAGCTATCACCAGCGTTCTTAAGCACAAAATATCTAGGGCATCCGCTGTTGCAAGGCACATGCTAGCTGCGGTGCCCAGCGTTCCTGAGAACTTATTAAGACCTGGTTGCACGGAGTTGCAAGCCGCATACTATCTAAGGTGTCCGGCGTTCTTAGGCAGCAACCAAAAACGAAGATGGTCAACCAAAGAAAGATTCAGATGTATCGCGAAAGTCCCATCCGAAGGACGACGTGCTCAATATTATTTTTAACCTAAGTGAAATTTCAGCTACCCAGGTTTAGATACATAACATACGACTCATTATCCAGTACCTGACATACAAAAAGGGCCTCGATCATAGCTTGAAGTCCAATCCGAAGGACGACGTGCTCAAGTTATTTTTAACGTAAATAAAAATTTCAACTACCCAGGTTTAGATACATAACATACGACTCATTATCCAGTACCTGAAATACAAAAAGGCCCTCGATCATAGCTTAAAGCCCAATCCAAAGGACGACGTGCTCAAATTTATTTTTATCTTCCCGATTAAAACATCTGAGCTAAGCGACTTGGCTAGATTTCTAAGTGGCGATCCTGAGCTTGATAGACTCCATATGTATGATAAAATAAGTTACCGTTTGGTTCCAACTAAAATTATCAAGGAAGAAATGTGGAATATAAGTGGGCTTTGAGGTACCGTTTTGACATATTTTCTGAAAAACAAATTAATACAGCTATGTTGGTAGATAGGCAGCATCCAGAAACGAAGATGGTCAACCAAAGAAAGATTCAGATGTATTGGGAAAGTCCCATCCGAAGGACGACGTGCTCAAATTTATTTTTATCTTCCCGATTAAAACATCTGACCTAAGTGACTTGGCTAGATTTCTAAATGGCCATCCTAAGCTCGGTAGACTCCATTCTTCAAATTTCTAACTTTTAAACGGTTTTTAGATTAAATATTTGTTAAAACTGATGAACAACCGGGATATCTGAATCCTACACAAAAATCGAAATAAAAATGTTTTTCGAAAAAAGTCGGGCTAAATACCATTCTTCAAAGTTCCTGCTTTTTAACGGTTTATAGATTTAATATTTGTTAAAACTGATAGACAGATTCAGATATATCGGGGTAGTCCCATCCGAAGGACGACGTGCTCAAGGTTATTTGAACCTAAGTGAAACTTTAGCTACCTAGGTTTAGTTACATAACATACGACTCATTATCGAGGCACACAAAAAGGCCCTCGATCATAGCCAAAAGTCCACCCCGAAGGACGACGTGCTCAAATTTATTTTTATCTTCTCGATTAAAACATCTGACCTAAGCGCCTTGGCTAGATTTCTAAGTGGCGATCCTGAGCTCGATAGAGTCCATATGTATGATAAAATAAGTTACCGTTTGGTTCCAACTAAAATAATCACGGAAGAAATGTGGAATATAAGTGGGCTTTGAGGTACCGTTTTGACATATTTTCTGAAAAACAAATTAATACAGCTATGTTGGTAGATAGACAGCATCCAGAAACGAAGATTGTCAACCAAAGAAAGATTCAGATGTATCGGGAAAGTCCCATCCGACGGACGACGTGCTCAATGTTTTTTTTATCTTCCCGATTAAAACATCTGACCTAAGTGGCTTGGCTAGATTTCTAAATGGCGATCCTGAGCCCGGTAAACTCCATTCTTCAAATTTCTAGCTTTTAAACGGTTTTTAGATTTATTATTTGTTAAAACTGATGAACAACCGGGATATCTGAATCCTACACAAAAATCGAAATAAAAATGTTTTTCGAAAAAAGTCCGGCTAAATACCATTCTTCAAATTTCCTGCTTTCAAACGGTTTATAGATTTAATATTTGTTAAAACTGATAGACAGATTCAAATATATCGAGAAAGTCCCATCCGAAAGACGACGTGCTCAAGGTTATTTTTAACCTAAGTGAAATTTCAGCTACCCAGATTTAGATACATAACATACGACTCATTATCCAATACCTGACATACAAAAAGGGCCTCGATCATAGCTTGAAGTCCAATCCGAAGGACGACGTGCTCAAGTTATTTTTAACGTAAATGAAATTCAACTACCCAGGTTTAGATACATAACATACGACTCATTATCGAGCACCTGACATACAAAAAGGCCCTCGATCATAGCCTAAAGTCCAATCCGAAGGACGACGTGCTCAAATTTATTTTTATCTTCTCGATTGAAACATCTGACCTAAGTGCCTTGGCTAGATTTCTAAGTGGCGATCCTGACCTCGGTAGACTCCATTCTTCAAATTTCAAGCTTTTAAACGGTTTTTAGATTTAATATTTGTTAAAACTGATGAACAACCGGGATATCTGAATCCTACACAAAAATCGAAATAAAAATGTTTAGCAAAAAAAAGTCGGGCTAATCCCATTCTTCAATTTTCTCGCTTTTAGGTACCGTTTTGACATATTTTCTGAAAAACAAATTAATACCACTATGTTGGTAGATAGGCAGCATCCAGAAACGAAGATGGTCAACCAAAGAAAGATTCAGATGTATCGGGAAAGTCCCATCCGAAGGACGACGTGCTCAAATTTATTTTCATCTTCCCGATTAAAACATCTGACCTATGTTACTTGGCTAGATTTCTAAATGGCGATCCTGAGCTCGGATATCGAGCACCTGACATACAAAAAGGCCCTCGATCATAGCCTAAAGTCCAATCCGAAGGACGACGTACTCAAATTTATTTTTATCTTCTCGATTAAAACATCTGACCTAAGTGCCTTGGCTAGATTTCTAAGTGGCGATCCTGAGCTTGATAGACTCCATAATATGGAATCCATACATATTATGTACGATAAAATAAGTTACCGTTTGGTTCCAACTAAAATAATCAAGGAAGAAATGTGGAATATAAGTGGGCTTTGAGGTACCGTTTTGACATATTTTCTGGAAAACAAATTAATACAGCTATGTTGGTAGATAGACAGCATCCACAAACGAAGATGGTCAACCAAAGAAAGATTCAGATGTATCGGGAAAGTCCCATCCGAAGGACGACGTGCTCAAGGTTTTTTTTATCTTCCCGATTAAAACATCTGACCTATGTGACTTGGCTAGATTTCTAAATGGCGATCCTGAGCTCGGTAAACTCCATTCTTCAAATTGCTCGCTTTTAAACGGTTTTTAGATCTAATATTAGTTAAAACTGATGAACAACCGGGATATCTGAATCCTACACAAAAATTGAAATAAAAATGTTTTTCGAAAAAAGTTGGGCTAAATACCTTTCTTCAAATTTCCTGCTTTTAAACGGTTTATAGATTTAATATTTGTTAAAACTGATAGACAGATTCAGATATATCGAGAAAGTCCCATCCGAAAGACGACGTGCTCAAGGTTATTTTTAACCTAAGTGAAATTTCAGCTACCCAGGTTTAGATACATAACATACGACTCATTATCCAGTACCTGACATACAAAAAGGGCCTTGATCATAGCTTGAAGTCCAATCCGAAGGACGATGTGCTCAAGTTATTTATAACGTAAATGAAATTCAACTACCCAGGTTTAGATACATAACATACGACTCATTATGGAGCACCTGACATACAAAAAGGCCCTCGATCATAGCCTAAAGTCTAATCCGAAGGACGACGTGCTCAAATTTATTTTTATCTTCTCGATTGAAACATCTGACCTAAGTGCCTTGGCTAGATTTCTAAGTGGCGATCCTGACCTCGGTAGACTCCATTCTTCAAATTTCAAGCTTTTAAACGGTTTTTAGATTTAATATTTGTTAAAACTGATGAACAACCGGGATATCTGAATCCTACACAAAAATCGAAATAAAAATGTTTAGCAAAAAAAAGTCGGGCTAATCCCATTCTTCAATTTTCTCGCTTTTAGGTACCGTTTTGACATATTTTCTGAAAAACAAATTAATACCATTATGTTGGTAGATAGGCAGCATCCAGAAACGAAGATGGTCAACCAAAGAAAGATTCAGATGTATCGGGAAAGTCCCATCCGAAGGACGACGTGCTCAAATTTATTTTCATCTTCCCGATTAAAACATCTGACCTATGTTACTTGGCTAGATTTCTAAATGGCGATCCTGAGCTCGGTTATCGAGCACCTGACATACAAAAAGGCCCTCGATCATAGCCTAAAGTCCAATCCGAAGGACGACGTGCTCAAGGTTTTTTTTATCTTCCCGATTAAAACATCTGACCTATGTGACTTGGCTAGATTTCTAAATGGCGATCCTGAGCTCGGTAAACTCCATTCTTCAAATTGCTCGCTTTTAAACGGTTTTTAGATCTAATATTAGTTAAAACTGATGAACAACCGGGATATCTGAATCCTACACAAAAATTGAAATAAAAATGTTTTTCGAAAAAAGTTGGGCTAAATACCTTTCTTCAAATTTCCTGCTTTTAAACGGTTTATAGATTTAATATTTGTTAAAACTGATAGACAGATTCAGATATATCGAGAAAGTCCCATCCGAAAGACGACGTGCTCAAGGTTATTTTTAACCTAAGTGAAATTTCAGCTACCCAGGTTTAGATACATAACATACGACTCATTATCCAGTACCTGACATACAAAAAGGGCCTTGATCATAGCTTGAAGTCCAATCCGAAGGACGATGTGCTCAAGTTATTTATAACGTAAATGAAATTCAACTACCCAGGTTTAGATACATAACATACGACTCATTATGGAGCACCTGACATACAAAAAGGCCCTCGATCATAGCCTAAAGTCTAATCCGAAGGACGACGTGCTCAAATTTATTTTTATCTTCTCGATTGAAACATCTGACCTAAGTGCCTTGGCTAGATTTCTAAGTGGCGATCCTGACCTCGGTAGACTCCATTCTTCAAATTTCAAGCTTTTAAACGGTTTTTAGATTTAATATTTGTTAAAACTGATGAACAACCGGGATATCTGAATCCTACACAAAAATCGAAATAAAAATGTTTAGCAAAAAAAAGTCGGGCTAATCCCATTCTTCAATTTTCTCGCTTTTAGGTACCGTTTTGACATATTTTCTGAAAAACAAATTAATACCATTATGTTGGTAGATAGGCAGCATCCAGAAACGAAGATGGTCAACCAAAGAAAGATTCAGATGTATCGGGAAAGTCCCATCCGAAGGACGACGTGCTCAAATTTATTTTCATCTTCCCGATTAAAACATCTGACCTATGTTACTTGGCTAGATTTCTAAATGGCGATCCTGAGCTCGGTTATCGAGCACCTGACATACAAAAAGGCCCTCGATCATAGCCTAAAGTCCAATCCGAAGGACGACGTACTCAAATTTATTTTTATCTTCTCGATTAAAACATCTGACCTAAGTGCCTTGGCTAGATTTCTAAGTGGCGATCCTGAGCTTGATAGACTCCATAATATGGAATCCATACATATTATGTACGATAAAATAAGTTACCGTTTGGTTCCAACTAAAATAATCAAGGAAGAAATGTGGAATATAAGTGGGCTTTGAGGTACCGTTTTGACATATTTTCTGGAAAACAAATTAATAGAGCTATGTTGGTAGATAGACAGCATCCAGAAACGAAGATGGTCAACCAAAGAAAGATTCAGATGTATCGGGAAAGTCCCATCCGAAGGACGACGTGCTCAAGGTTTTTTTTATCTTCCCGATTAAAACATCTGACCTATGTGACTTGGCTAGATTTCTAAATGGCGATCCTGAGCTCGGTAAACTCCATTCTTCAAATTGCTCGCTTTTAAACGGTTTTTAGATCTAATATTAGTTAAAACTGATGAACAACCGGGATATCTGAATCCTACACAAAAATTGAAATAAAAATGTTTTTCGAAAAAAGTTGGGCTAAATACCTTTCTTCAAATTTCCTGCTTTTAAACGGTTTATAGATTTAATATTTGTTAAAACTGATAGACAGATTCAGATATATCGAGAAAGTCCCATCCGAAAGACGACGTGCTCAAGGTTATTTTTAACCTAAGTGAAATTTCAGCTACCCAGGTTTAGATACATAACATACGACTCATTATCCAATACCTGACATACAAAAAGGGCCTTGATCATAGCTTGAAGTCCAATCCGAAGGACGATGTGCTCAAGTTATTTATAACGTAAATGAAATTCAACTACCCAGGTTTAGATACATAACATACGACTCATTATGGAGCACCTGACATACAAAAAATCCCTCGATCATAGCCTAAAGTCTAATCCGAAGGACGACGTGCTCAAATTTATTTTTATCTTCTCGATTGAAACATCTGACCTAAGTGCCTTGGCTAGATTTCTAAGTGGCGATCCTGACCTCGGTAGACTCCATTCTTCAAATTTCAAGCTTTTAAACGGTTTTTAGATTTAATATTTGTTAAAACTGATGAACAACCGGGATATCTGAATCCTACACAAAAATCGAAATAAAAATGTTTAGCAAAAAAAAGTCGGGCTAATCCCATTCTTCAATTTTCTCGCTTTTAGGTACCGTTTTGACATATTTTCTGAAAAACAAATTAATACCATTATGTTGGTAGATAGGCAGCATCCAGAAACGAAGATGTTCAACCAAAGAAAGATTCAGATGTATCGGGAAAGTCCCATCCGAAGGACGACGTGCTCAAATTTATTTTCATCTTCCCGATTAAAACATCTGACCTATGTTACTTGGCTAGATTTCTAAATGGCGATCCTGAGCTCGGTTATCGAGCACCTGACATACAAAAAGGCCCTCGATCAAAGCCTAAAGTCCAATCCGAAGGACGACGTGCTCAAATTTATTTTTATCTTCTCGATTAAAACATCTGACCTAAGTGCCTTGGCTAGATTTCTAAGTGGCGATCCTGAGCTTGATAGACTCCATAATATGGAGTCCATACATATTATGTACGATAAAATAAGTTACCGTTTGGTTCCAACTAAAATAATCAAGGAAGAAATGTGGAATATAAGTGGGCTTTGAGGTACCGTTTTGACATATTTTCTGAAAAACAAATTAATACAGCTATGTTGGTAGATAGGCAGCATCCAGAAACGAAGATGGTCAACCAAAGAAAGATTCAGATGTATCGGGAAAGTCCCATCCGCAGGACGACGTGCTCAAGGTTTTTTTTAACCTAAGTGAAATTTCAGCTACCCAGGTTTAGATACATAACATACGACTCATTATCCAGTACCTGACATACAAAAAGGGCCTTGATCATAGCTTGAAGTCCAATCCGAAGGACGACGTGCTCAAGTTATTTATAACGTAAATGAAATTCAACTACCCAGGTTTAGATACATAACATACGACTCATTATCGAGCACCTGACATACAAAAAGGCCCTCGATCATAGCCTAAAGTCCAATCCGAAGGACGACGTGCTCAAATTTATTTTTATCTTCTCGATTAAAACATCTGATATTTTCTGAAAAACAAATTAATACAGCAATGTTGGTAGATGGGCAGCGACCATAAATGAAGATGGTCAACCAAAGACAAATTCAGATGTATCGGGAAAGTCCCATCCGAAGGACGACGTGCTCAAATTTATTTTTATCTTCCCGATTAAAACATCTGACCTAATTGACTTGGCTAGATTTCGAAATGGCGATCCTGAGCTCGGTAAACTCCATTCTTCAAATTTCTCGCTTTTAAACGGTTTTTAGATTTAATATTTGTTAAAACTGATGAACAACCGGGATATCTGAATCCTACACAAAAATTGAAATAAAAATGTTTTTCGAAAAAAGTCATGCTAAATACCATTCTTCAAATTTCTTGCTTTTTAACGGTTTATAGTTTTAATATTTGTTAAAACTGATAGACAGATTCAGATATATCGGGAAAGTCCCATCCGAAGGACGACGTGCTCAAGGTTTTTTGAACCTAAGTGAAATTTTAGCTACCTAGATTTAGTTACATAACATACGACTCATTATCGAGCGCCTGACATACAAAAAGGCCCTCGATCATAGCCTAAAGTCCAATCCGAAGGACGACGTGCTCAAATTTATTTTTATCTTCTCGATTAAAACATCTGACCTAAGTGCCTTTGCTAGATTTCTAAGTGGCGATCCTGAGCTCGATAGACTCCATATGTATGATAAAATAAGTTACCGTTTGGTTCCAACTAAAATTATCAAGGAAGAAATCTATATTAATAAAGCTGAAACGGGGTTTGTTTGTTTGTATGTATGTATGTTTGTTCCAGCATCACGCCCAAATGGCTGGACGGATTTTTATGAAACTTCCCATGTAGCATCCCTATGAGCCCGATTGAATAATAGGCTATGTGGCGTCCCAAAGTTTTGATCGGGAGGGGGGGTTGTAAGGGGGGCCTAAGTATATAAATAGTGCTAACTCATTAACTAATGGGCGAATTGTCATGAAATTTCACAGGTAGTCTTTTTAAAATCCAAACAGGAAAAAAAGGTGTGTGGCGTCCCAAAGTTTTGATCGGGAGGGGGGGTTGTAAGGGGGGCCTAAGTATATAAATAGTGCTAACTCATTAACTAATGGGCGAATTGTCATGAAATTTCACAGGTAGTCTTTTTAAAATCCAAACAGGAAAAAAAGGTGTGTGGCGTCCCAAAGTTTTGATCGGGAGGGGGGTTGTAAGGGGGGCCTAAGTATATAAATAGTGCTAACTCATTAACTAATGGGCGAATCGTCATGAAATTTCACACGTAGTCTTTTTAAAAGCCAAACAAGAAAAAAAGGTGTGTGGCGTCCCAAAGTTTTGAACGGGAGGGGGGGTTGTGGGGGGGCCTAAGTAGAAATATAGAGCTAGCTCATTAACGGTTGGTCGTATTGTCACGAAATTTCACATGTAGTATTTTTAAAAGCCAAACAGGAAAAAAAGGTGTGTGGCGTCCCAAAGTTTTGATTGGGAGGGGGGGTTGTGGGGGGGCTTAAGTATAATTATAGAGCTAACTCATTAACTAATGGGCGAATCGTCATGAAATTTCACGTAGTATTTTTAAAAGCCAAATAGGAAAAAAAGGTGTGTGGCGTCCCAAAGTTTTGAACGGGAGGGGGGGTTGTGGGGGGGCCTAAGTATAAATATAGAGCTAATTCTTTAACGGTTGGTCGGATTGTCACGAAATTTCACATGGAGTATTCCTGAAGGCCAAATAGAAAAATAAGGTTTGTAGCGTCCCAAAGTTTTGAACGGGTGGGGGGGTTGTGGGGGGGCCTAAGTATAAATATAGAGCTAGCTCATTAACGGTTGGTCGTATTATCATGGAATTTCACATGTAGTATTCTTAAAAGCCAAATAGAAAAATAGGGTATATATGTCACAAAATTTTGAACGGGAGGGTGGGTTGATGAGGGTTGAGGGGGGCCTAAGTATAAGTATAGTGATAAGTCATTAACGGATGATCGGATTGTCACGAAAGTTCACATGAAGTATTCATAAAGGCCAAATAGAAAAATAGGATGTGTGACGTCAAAAAATTGTGAACGGGAGGGGGGTTATGGGGGTAGGCCTAAATTTGAAGATAGTGATAGGTATTAACGGATGATTGGATTGTCACGAAATTTCACATGTAGTATTCTTGATGGTCAAATAAAAAAATACACTATGTGACATTTTAAAAATTTGGGAGGGGGGGCTAAGCATAAAAATAATGCTGAATCATTGAAGGGTAATCGGATTGTCATGAATTTCACATGTAGTAGTAGTAACTATGTATTCGCTGTGGGGTTCACTGTTGCAAGACATTTACTAGCTGTGATGCCCAGCGTTCCTAATATCGTACTAGCTGTGGGGTCCGCTGTTGCAAGGCACTTACTAGCTGTAGTGCTCAGCCCCAGCGTTCCTAACTATGTACTGGCTGTGGGGTTCGCTGTTGCAAGGCACCTAGAAGACATTTACTAGCTGTGATGCCCAGCGTTCCTAATTACGTACTAGCTGTGGGGTCTGCTGTTGCAAGGCGCTAGCAGTGTGGCCCAGCGTATTTAACTACGTAGGTACTAGCTGTGGGGTCCGCCGCTGCAAAACTCATACTAGCTATGATGCCCTGTGGTTCTAACTACATACTATCTGTGGGGTCCGCAGTTGCAAGGCACCTACTACCTGTAGGGCCCAGCCTTCCTAAAAACGTACTAGCTGTGGGGTCCGTCGTTGCAAAAGCATACTAGCTGTGATGCTCAGCGTTTCTAACTACGTACTAGCTGTGGGGTCCGCCGTTGCAAAACCCATACTAGCTGTGATGCCCAGCGTTCCTAACTTCGTACTAGCTGTGGGGTCCGCTCTTGCGAGGCACATACTAGCTGTGGTGACCAGCGTTCTAACTACGTACTAGCTGTGGGGTCCGCCGTTGCAAAGCATATACTACCTCTGGTGCCCAGCGTTCTTAACTACGTACTAGCTGTGGTGCCCAGCGTTGCAAGGCATATACTAGCTATGGTCGCAAACGTTCTTAAGTTTGGCTAGGACGTCCAGCGAAGCTAAGTATTCACTAGCTGTGGTTACCGCCGTTGAAAGGCGCTTACTAGCTGTGGTGCCCAGGGGTCCTAAAAACTTACTAGCGTTACTACAGTTGAAGGACTATAAGCCTTATTCCGTATGAATAATTGAAAATTATAACATCATGAATGTACTGTTGAAGAATTTAAAAGACTTATAGGAGATATTAGTAGAGTAGTAGGGATGTGGGGGTAGGCCTAAGTATAAATATAGTGCTAACTCTTCAACGATTGGTCGGATTGTCACGAAATTTCACATGTAGTATTTTTAAAAGCCAAATAGAAATATAAGATGTGTGGCGTCCCAAAATGTTGAACGGGAGGGGGGGGGGGATGTGGGGGGTGGGGGCCTAAGTATAAATATAGTCCTAGCTCATTACCGGTATGTCGGATCGTCACAAAATTTCACATGTAGTATTCCTGAAGGTCAAATAGAAATATTAGGTCCCAAAATTGAAAAATACGCTACGTGACATCTCAGAATTCTGAACGGGAGGGGGGTTGTGGCGTTAGGCCTAAATATGAAGATAGTGATAGCTCATTACCGGATGATCGGATTATCATGAAATTTCACATGTAGTATTCTTAAAATCCAATTGAAAAATAGGGTGTGTGGCGTCCAAAAATGTTAAACGGGAGGGGGGGTTGTGGGGGTAGGCCTAAATATAAAGATACCGGTAGCTCATTATGTAATGGTCGGATCATCATGATATTTCACATGTAGTATTCTTAAAATCCAATTGAAAAATAGGGTGTGTGGCGTCCCAAAATGTTAAACGGGAAGTGTGGTTGTGGGGATAGGCCTAAATATAAAGATACCGGTAGCTCATTACGTAATGGTCGGATTATCTAGATATTTCACATGTAGTATTCTTAAAATCCAATTGAAAAATAGGGTGTGTGGCGTCCAAAAATTTTGAACGGGAGGGGGGTTGTGGGGGGACCTAAGTATAAATATAGTGCTAGCTCATTAACGGTTGGTCAGATTGTCACGAAATTTCACATGTAGTATTCATAAAGGCCAAATAGAAAAAACCACTATGTGACATCTTAAAAATTTGGGAGGGGGGGGGGGGGGGCTAAGCATAAAAATAATGCTGAATGATTAAAGGGTAATCGGATTGTCATGAATTTCACATGAAGTAGTAGTAACTATGTATTCGCTGTGGGGTCCACTGTTGCAAGACATTTACTAGCTGTGATGCCCAGCGTTCCTTATATCGTACTAGCTGTGGGGTCCGCTGTTGCAAGGCACTTACTAGCTGTAGTGCTCAGCCCGAGCGTTCCTAACTATTTACTAGCTGTGGGGTTCGCTGTTTCAAGGCACCTATAAGACATTTACTAACTGTGATGCCCAGCGTTTCAAACTAGGTACAAGCGGTGGGGTCCGCTGTTGCAGAACACATACTAGCTGTGATGCCCAGCGTTTCTAACTACGTACTAGCTGGGGGTCCGCTGTTGCAAAACACATATTAACTGTGATGCCCAGCGTTCCTAACTTCGTACTAGCTGTGGGGTCCGCTGTTGCGCGGCACATACTAGCTGTAGTGCCCAGCGTTCCTAACCTTTTACTAGCTGTGGGGTCCGCTGTTGCAAGGCACATACTAGATGTGGTGGCAAGGGTTCCAAACTACGTACTATCTGTGGGGTCTACAGTTGCAAGGCACTTACTAGTTGTGATGCCCAGCGTATTTAACTACGTACTAGCTACGGGGTCCGCCGTTGCAAAACACATAATAGCTGTGATGCCCTATGGTTCTAACTACATACTATCTGTGGGGTCCGTAGTTGCAAGACACATACTAGCTGTGATGCCCAGCGTTTCTAACTAGGTACTAGCGGTGGGGTCCGCCGTTGCAGAACACATACTAGCTGTGATGCCCAGCGTTTCTAACTACATATTAGCTGTGGGGTCCGCTGTCGCAAAACACATATTAGCTGTGATGCCCAGCGTTCCTAACTTCGTACTAGCTGTGGGGTCCGCTATTGCAAGGTACATACTAGCTGCGGTGTCCAGCGTTCCTAACTACGTACTAGCTGTGGGGTTCGCTGTCGCAAGGCACATACTAGCTGTGATGCCCAGCGTTCCTACGTACTAGCTGTGGTGCCCAGCGTTCCTAATTACGTACTAGCTGTGGGGTCCGCCGTTGCAAGGCACATACTAGCTATGGTCACAAGCGATATTAAGTACGCACTGGCTAGGATGTCCAGCGGTGCTAAGTATTCACTAGCTGGGGTTTCCGCCGTTGAAAGGCGCATACTAGCTGTGGTGCCCAGGGGTCCTAAAACTTTACTAGCGTAACTATAGTTGAAGGACTCTAAGCCTTATTCCGTATGAATAATTGAAAATTATAACATCATGAATGTACTGTCGAGGAACTGAATAGCGTTATAGAAGATATTGGGAGAAAAATCAAAGTTCCCCGGGCAACGCCGGGTATAACTGCTAGTCTATATTAATAATGCTGAAACGGGGTTTGTGTGTTTCTTTGTATGTTTGTTCCAGCATCACGCCCAAACGGCTGGACGGATTTTTATGAAACTTCACATGTAGCATTCTTTTGAGCCCGATTGAATAATAGGCTATGTCGCGTCCCAAAATTTTGAACGGGAGGGGGGGTTGTGGGGGGGCCTAAGTATAAATATAGAGCTAGCTCATTAACGGTTGGTCGTATTGTCACGAAATTTCACATGTAGTATTCTTAAAAGCCAAATTGAAAAATATTGTGTGTGGCGTCCCAAAATTTTAAATGGGAGGGGGGGTTGTGGGCGTAGGCCTAAATATAAAGATAGTGATAGATCTTTAACGGATGATCAGATTGTCATGAAATTTCACATGTAGTATTCTTGATGGCCAAATTGAAAAATATTGTGTGTGGCGTCCCAAAATTTTAAATGGGAGGGGGGGTTGAGGGGGGGGCTAAGTATAAATATAGAGCTAGCTCATTAACGGTTGATCGTATTGTCATGAAATTTCCCATGTAGTATTCCTGAAGGCCAAATAGAAAAATAAGATGTGTGGTGTCCCAAAGTTCTGAACGGGTGGGGGGGTTGAGGGGGGGGGGGGCTAAGTATAAATATATAGCTAGCTCATTAACGGTTGATCGTATTGTCACGAAATTTCCCATGTAGTATTCCTGAAGGCCAAATAAAAAATAAGGTGTGTGGTGTCCCAAAGTTTTGAACGGGAGGGGGGGTTGTGGGGAGGCCTAAGTATAAATATATAGCTAGCTCATTAACGGTTGATCGTATTGTCACGAAATTTCCCATGTAGTATTCCTGAAGGCCAAATAAAAAATAAGGTGTGTGGCGTCCCAAAGTTTTGAACGGGAGGGGGGGTTGTGGGGAGGCCTAAGTATAAATATATAGCTAGCTCATTAACGGTTGATCGTATTGTCACGAAATTTCCCATGTAGTATTCCTGAAGGCCAAATAAAAAATAAGGTGTGTGGTGTCCCAAAGTTTTGAACGGGAGGGGGGGTTGTGGGGAGGCCTAAGTATAAATATAGAGCTAGCTCATTAACGGGTGGTCGCATTGTCACGAAGTTTCACATGTAGTAAAAAAAAAAGGTGTGTGGCGACCCAAAGTTTTGAACGGGAGGGAGGGTTGGGGGGGGGGGGGGGGGGGCAAGGATAAATATAGTGGTAGCTCATTAACGGTTGGTCGTATTGTCATGGAATTTCACATGTAGTATTCTTAAAAGCCAAATAGAAATATAGGGTGTATAAGTCACAAAATTTTGAACGGGAGGATGGATTGATGGGAGCCTAAGTATAAGTATAGTGATAAGTCATTACCGGATGATCGGATTGTCACGAAATTTCACATGTAGTATTCATAAAGGCCAAATAGATAAATAGGGTGTTTGACATCAAACAATTGTGAACGGGAGGGGGGTTATGGGGGTAGGCCTAAATTTGAAGATAGTGATAGGTCATTAACGGATGATTGGATTGTCATGGAGTTTCACATGTAGTATTCTTGATGGCCAAATAGAAAAATACACTATGTGACATCTTAAAAATTTGGAGGGGGGGGGGGGGGGGGGCTAAGCATAAAAATAAATCTGAATGATTAAAGAGCAATCGGATTGTCATGAATTTCACATGTAGTTGTAGTAACTGTGTATTCGCTGTGGGGTTCACTGTTGCAAGACATTTACTAGCTGTGTTGCCCAGCGTTCCTAACTATGTAGTATCTATGGGGTCCGCTGTTACAAAACACTTACTAGCTGTGTTGCCCAGCGTTCCGAACTTCGTACTAGCTGTGGGGTCCGCTGTTGCAAGGCACATACTAGATGTGGTGCCCATGGTTCCTAACTTCGTACTACCTGTGGGGTCCGCTGTTGCAAGGCACATACTAGCTGTGTTGCCCAGCGTTCCGAACTTCGTACTAGCTGTGGGGTCCGCTGTTGCAAGGCACATACTAGATGTGGTGCTCAGCGTTCCGAACTTCGTACTAGCTGTGGGGTCCGCTGTTGCAAGGCACATACTAGATGTGGTGCCCAGGGTTCCTAACTTCGTACTAGCTGTGGTGTCCGCTGTTGCAAATTAATACAGCTATGTTGGTAGATAGGCAGCATCCAGAAACGAAGATGGTCAACCAAAGAAAGATTCAGATGTATCGGGAATGTCCCATCCGAAGGACGACGTGCTCAAAGTTATTTTTATCTTTCCGATTAAAACATCTGACCTAAGTGACTTGGCTAGATTTCTAAATGGCGATCCTGAGCTCGGTAAACTCCATTCTTCAAATTTCTCGCTTTTAAACGGTTTTTAGTTTTAATATTTGTTAAAACTGATGAACAACCGAATTATCTGAATCCTACACAAAAATCGAAATAAAAATGTTTTTCGAAAAAGTCGGGCGAAATCCCATTCATCAAATTTCTTGCTTTTTAACAGTTTTTAGATTTAATATTTGTTAAAACTGATATACAGATTCAGATATATCGGGGAAGTCCCATCCGAAGGACGACGTGCTCAAATTTATTTTTAACCTAAGTGAAATTTCAGCTACCCAGGTTTAGATACATAACATACGACTCATTATCCAGTACCTGACATACAAAAAGGCCCTCGATCATAGCTTGAAGTCCAATCCTAAGGACGACGTGCTCAAGTTATTTTTAACGTAAATGAAATTTCAGCTACCCAGATTTAGATACATAACATACGACTCATTATCCAGTACCTGACATACAAAAAGGCCCTCGATCATAGCTTAAAGCCCAATCCGAAGGACGACGTGCTCAAATTTATTTTTATCTTCCGATTAAAATATCTGACCTCAGTGACTTGGATTTCTAAATGGCGATCCTGAGCTCGGTAGACTCCATATGTATGGTAAAATAAGTTACCGTTTGATTCCAACTAAAATTATCAAGGAAGAAATGTGGAATATAAGTGGGCTTTGGAGATGGTAGTAGGAAGTTGGCAGGAGTGTTGGGTGATGTCACGTACCCTATGTTGAGCGGAACGTTTAAGTCTATATTAATAAAGATGAAACGGGGTTTGTGTGTTTGTATGTTTGTTCCAGCATCACGCCCATACGGCTGGACGGATTTTTATGAAACTTCACATGTAGCATTCTTTTGAGCCCGATTGAATAATAGGCTATGTCGCGTCCCAAAATTTTGATCGGGAAGGGGGGTAGTAGGGGGGGCCTAAGTATAAATATAGAGCTAACTCATTAACTAATGGGCGAATCGTCATAAAATTTCACATGTAGTATTTTTAAAAGCCAAATAGGAAAAAAAGGTGTGTGGCGTCCCAAAGTTTTGAACGGGAGGGGGGGTTGTGGGGGGGCCTAAGTATAAATATAGAGCTAACTCTTTAACGGTTGGTCGGATTGTCACGAAATTTCACATGGAGTATTCCTGAAGGCCAAAAAGAAAAATAAGGTGTGTGGCGTTCCAAAGTTTTGATCGGGAGGGGGGGATGTGGGGGGGCCTAAGTATATAAATAGTGCTAACTCATTAACTAATGGGCGAATTGTCATGAAATTTCACATGTAGTATTCCTAAAGGTCAAATAGAAATATTAGGTGTGTGACGGCCCAAAATTTTGAACAGGAAGGAGGGTTGTGGGGGGGGGGGGGGGGGCTAAATATACATATAGAGTTAGCTCATTAACGGTTGGTCGTATTGTCATGAATCGGATTGTCATGAATTTCACATGTAGTAGTAGTAACTATGTATTCGCTGTGGGGTTCACTGTTGCAAGACATTTACTAGCTGTGATGTCCAGCGTTCCTAATATCGTACTAGCTGTGGGGTCCGCTGTTGCAAGGTACTTACTAGCTGTAGTGCTCAGCCCCAGCGTTCCTAACTATGTACTGGCTGTGGGGTTCGCTGTTGCAAGGCACCTATAAGACATTCACTAGCTGTAATGCCCAGCGTTTCTAATTACGTACTAGCTGTGGGGTCTGCTGTTGCAAGGCGCTAGCAGTGTGGCCCAGCGTATTTCACTCGTAGGTACTAGCTGTGGGGTCCGCCGTTGCAAAACTCATACTAGCTGTGATGCCCTGTGGTTCTAACTACATACTATCTGTGGGGTTCGCAGTTGCAAGGCACCTACTACCTGTAGGGCCCAGCGTTCCTAATTACGTACTAGCTGTGGGGTCTGCTGTTGCAAGGCGCTAGCAGTGTGGCCCAGCGTATTTAACTACGTAGGTACCAGCTGTGGGGGCCCTCGTTGCAAAAGCATACTATCTGTGATGCCCAGGGTTCCTAATATCGTACTAGCTGTGGGGTCCGTTGTTGCAAGGCATTTACTAGCTGTAGTGCCCAGCGTTCCTAACTTCGTACTAGCTGTGGGGTCCGTTGTTGCAAGGCATTTACTAGCTGTAGTGCCCAGCGTTCCTAACTATGTACTAGCTGTGAAGTTCGCTGTTGCAAAGCACTTACTAACTGTAATGCCCAGCGTATTTAACTACATACTAGCTGTGGGGTCCGCTGTTGCAAGGCACTTAATAGCTGTGATGCCCAGCGTTCCTAACTTCGTACTAGCTGTGGGGTCCGCTGTTGCGAGGCACATACTAGCTGTGGTGACCAGCGTTCCTAACTACGTACTAGCTGTTGGGTCCGCCGTCGCAAGGCACATACTAGCTATGATGCCCAGCATTCCCTACTACGTACTAGCTGTGGTGCTCAGCGTTGCAAGCCACATACTAGCTGTGGTCACAAACGTTCTTAAGTACGCACTGACTAGGACGTCCAGCGATGCTAAGTATTCACTAGGTGTGGCTTCCGCCATTGAAAGGCGCATACTAGCTGTGGTGCCCAGGGGTCCTAAAAACTTACTAGCGTTACAACAGCTGAAGGACTATGAGCCTTATTCCGTATGAATAATTGAAAATTATAACATCATGAATGTACTGTCGAGGAACTGAATAGCGTTATAGAAGATATTGGGAGAAAAATCAAAGTTTCCCGGGCAACGCCGGGTATAACTGCTATAGATTTAATATTTGTTAAAACTGATAGAGAACGACCGGATTATCTGAATCCTACACAAAAATCAAAATAAAAATGTTTTTCAAAAAATTCACGCTATTTAACGGTTTATAGGCTTAATAATTGTTAAAACTGATACGACAGAATCAGATATATCCGAAAAGTCCCATCCGACGGACGACGTGCTCAAGGCTATTTTCAACCTAAGTGAAATTTCACCTAACCAGGTTTATTTACATAACATACGTCTCATTATCGAGTACCTCACATTCGAAAAAGCCCTGGATCATCGCTTAAAGTCCCATCCGAAGGACGACGAGCTCAAAGTGTTTTTTAACTTCCCGATTGAAACATCTGACCTAAGTGCCTCAGCTAGATTTCTAAGTGGCGATCCTGAGCTCGGTAGACTCCATTCTTCAAATGTCTCGCTTTTTAACGGTTTATAGATTTAATATTTGTTAAAACTCATAGAGAACGACCGGATTATCTGAATCCTACACAAAAATCAAAATAAAAATGTTTTTCAAAAAATTTGCGCTATTTAACGGTTTATAGGCTTAATAATTGTTAAAACTGATACGAGAGATTCAGATTTATCCGGAAAGTCCCATCCGAAGGACGACGTGCTCAAGGCTATTTTCAACCTAAGTGATATTTCACCTACCCAGGTTTATTTACATAACATACGTCTCATTATCGAGTACCTCACATTCGAAAAAGCCCTGGATCATCGCTTAAAGTCCCATCCGAGGGACGACGTGCTCAAAGTGTTTTTTAACTTCCCGATTGAAACATCTGACCTAAGTGCCTCAACTAGACATCTAAGTGGCGATCCTGAGCTCGGTAGACTCCATTCTTGAAATTTCTCGCTTTTTAACGGTTTATAGATTTAATATTTGTTAAAACTGATAGAGAACGACCGGATTATCTGAATCCTACACAAAAATCAAAATAAAAATGTTTTTCAAAAAATTTGCGCTATTTAACGGTTTATAGGCTTAATAATTGTTAAAACTGATACGAGAGATTCAGATTTATCCGGAAAGTCCCATCCGAAGGACGACGTGCTCAAGGCTATTTTCAACCTAAGTGAAATTTCACCTACCCAGGTTTATTTACATAACATACGTCTCATTATCGAGTACCTCACATTCGAAAAAGTCCTGGAACATCGCTTAAAGTCCCATCCGAAGGACGACGTGCTCATAGTTATT
This sequence comes from Aradus depressus, assembly GCA_963662175.1. Lineage (NCBI taxonomy): Eukaryota > Metazoa > Arthropoda > Insecta > Hemiptera > Aradidae > Aradus > Aradus depressus. Next base: position 50,389,398 of record OY759216.1, on the reverse strand, counting down.
TTTCACTTCCCGATTAAAACATCTGACCTAAGTGCCTCACCTAGATTTCTAAGTGGCGATCCTGAGCTCGGTAGACTCCATTCTTGAAATTTCTCGCTTTTTTCCGGTTTATAGATTAAATATTTGTTAAAACTGATAGAGAAGTGACCGGATTATCTGAATCCTACACAAAAATCAAAATAAAAATGTTTTTCAAAAAATTTGCGCTATTTAACGGTTTATAGGCTTAATAATTGTTAAAACTGATACGACAGATTCAGATTTATCCGGAAAGTCCCATCCGAAGGACGACGTGCTCAAGGCTTTCAACCTAAGTAGAAATTGACCTACCCAGGTTTATTTACATAACATACGTCTCATTATCGAGTACCTCACATTCGAAAAAGCCCTGGATCATTGCTTAATGTGCCATCCGAAGGACGACGTGCTCAAAGTTATTTTTAGCTTCCCGATTAAAACATCTGACCTAAGTGCCTCAACTAGATTTCTAAGTGGCGATCCTGAGCTCGGTAGACTCCATTCTTGAAATTTCTCGCTTTTTTCCGGTTTATAGATTTAATATTTGTTAAAACTGATAGAGAACGACCGGATTATCTGAATCCTACACAAAAATCAAAATAAAAATGTTTTTCAAAAAATTCACGCTATTTAACGGTTTATAGGCTTAATAACTGTTAAAACTGATACGACAGAATCAGATATATCCGAAAAGTCCCATCCGACGGACGACGTGCTCAAGGCTATTTTCAACCTAAGTGAAATTTCACCTAACCAGGTTTATTTACATAACATACGTCTCATTATCGAGTACCTCACATTCGAAAAAGCCCTGGATCATCGCTTAAAGTCCCATCCGAAGGACGACGAGCTCAAAGTGTTTTTTAACTTCCCGATTGAAACATCTGACCTAAGTGCCTCAGCTAGATTTCTAAGTGGCGATCCTGAGCTCGGTAGACTCCATTCTTCAAATGTCTCGCTTTTTAACGGTTTATAGATTTAATATTTGTTAAAACTGATAGAGAACGACCGGATTATCTGAATCCTACACAAAAATCAAAATAAAAATGTTTTTCAAAAAATTTGCGCTATTTAACGGTTTATAGGCTTAATAATTGTTAAAACTGATACGAGAGATTCAGATTTATCCGGAAAGTCCCATCCGAAGGACGACGTGCTCAAGGCTATTTTCAACCTAAGTGATATTTCACCTACCCAGGTTTATTTACATAACATACGTCTCATTATCGAGTACCTCACATTCGAAAAAGCCCTGGATCATCGCTTAAAGTCCCATCCGAGGGACGACGTGCTCAAAGTGTTTTTTAACTTCCCGATTGAAACATCTGACCTAAGTGCCTCAACTAGACATCTAAGTGGCGATCCTGAGCTCGGTAGACTCCATTCTTGAAATTTCTCGCTTTTTAACGGTTTATAGATTTAATATTTGTTAAAACTGATAGAGAACGACCGGATTATCTGAATCCTACACAAAAATCAAAATAAAAATGTTTTTCAAAAAATTTGCGCTATTTAACGGTTTATAGGCTTAATAATTGTTAAAACTGATACGAGAGATTCAGATTTATCCGGAAAGTCCCATCCGAAGGACGACGTGCTCAAGGCTATTTTCAACCTAAGTGAAATTTCACCTACCCAGGTTTATTTACATAACATACGTCTCATTATCGAGTACCTCACATTCGAAAAAGTCCTGGAACATCGCTTAAAGTCCCATCCGAAGGACGACGTGCTCATAGTTATTTTTCACTTCCCGATTAAAACATCTGACCTAAGTGCCTCACCTAGATTTCTAAGTGGCGATCCTGAGCTCGGTAGACTCCATTCTTCAAATTTCTCGCTTTTTAACGGTTTATAGATTAAATATTTGTTAAAACTGATAGAGAAGTGACCGGATTATCTGAATCCTACACAAAAATCAAAATAAAAATGTTTTTCAAAAAATTTGCGCTATTTAACGGTTTATAGGCTTAATAATTGTTAAAACTGATACGACAGATTCAGATTTATCCGGAAAGTCCCATCCGAAGGACGACGTGCTCAAGGCTTTCAACCTAAGTAGAAATTGACCTACCCAGGTTTATTTACATAACATACGTCTCATTATCGAGTACCTCACATTCGAAAAAGCCCTGGATCATTGCTTAATGTGCCATCCGAAGGACGACGTGCTCAAAGTTATTTTTAGCTTCCCGATTAAAACATCTGACCTAAGTGCCTCAACTAGATTTCTAAGTGGCGATCCTGAGCTCGGTAGACTCCATTCTTGAAATTTCTCGCTTTTTTCCGGTTTATAGATTTAATATTTGTTAAAACTGATAGAGAACGACCGGATTATCTGAATCCTACACAAAAATCAAAATAAAAATGTTTTTCAAAAAATTCACGCTATTTAACGGTTTATAGGCTTAATAACTGTTAAAACTGATACGACAGAATCAGATATATCCGAAAAGTCCCATCCGACGGACGACGTGCTCAAGGCTATTTTCAACCTAAGTGAAATTTCACCTAACCAGGTTTATTTACATAACATACGTCTCATTATCGAGTACCTCACATTCGAAAAAGCCCTGGATCATCGCTTAAAGTCCCATCCGAAGGACGACGAGCTCAAAGTGTTTTTTAACTTCCCGATTGAAACATCTGACCTAAGTGCCTCAGCTAGATTTCTAAGTGGCGATCCTGAGCTCGGTAGACTCCATTCTTCAAATGTCTCGCTTTTTAACGGTTTATAGATTTAATATTTGTTAAAACTGATAGAGAACGACCGGATTATCTGAATCCTACACAAAAATCAAAATAAAAATGTTTTTCAAAAAATTTGCGCTATTTAACGGTTTATAGGCTTAATAATTGTTAAAACTGATACGAGAGATTCAGATTTATCCGGAAAGTCCCATCCGAAGGACGACGTGCTCAAGGCAATTTTCAACCTAAGTGAAATTTCACCTACCCAGGTTTATTTTCATAACATACGTCTCATTATCGAGTACCTCACATTCGAAAAAGTTCTGGAACATCGCTTAAAGTCCCATCCGAAGGACGACGTGCTCAAAGTGTTTTTTAACTTCCCGATTGAAACATCTGACCTAAGTGCCTCAACTAGATTTCTAAGTGGCGATCCTGAGCTCGGTAGACTCCATTCTTGAAATTTCTCGCTTTTTAACGGTTTATAGATTTAATATTTGTTAAAACTGATAGAGAACGACCGGATTATCTGAATCCTACACAAAAATCAAAATAAAAATGTTTTTCAAAAAATTCACGCTATTTAACGGTTTATAGGCTTAATAATTGTTAAAACTGATACGACAGAATCAGATATATCCGAAAAGTCCCATCCGACGGACGACGTGCTCAAGGCTATTTTCAACCTAAGTGAAATTTCACCTAACCAGGTTTATTTACATAACATACGTCTCATTATCGAGTACCTCACATTCGAAAAAGCCCTGGATCATCGCTTAAAGTCCCATCCGAAGGACGACGTGCTCAAAGTGTTTTTTACCTTCCCGATTGAAACATCTGACCTAAGTGCCTCAGCAAGATTTCTAAGTGGCGATCCTGAGCTCGGTAGACTCCATTCTTGAAATTTCTCGCTTTTTAACGGTTTATAGATTTAATATTTGTTAAAACTGATAGAGAACGACCGGATTATCTCAATCCTACACAAAAATCAAAATAAAAATGTTTTTCAAAAAATTTGCGCTATTTAACGGTTTATAGGCTTAATAATTGTTAAAACTGATACGAGAGATTCAGATTTATCCGGAAAGTCCCATCCGAAGGACGACGTGCTCAAGGCTATTTTCAACCTAAGTGAAATTTCACCTACCCAGGTTTATTTACATAACATACGTCTCATTATCGAGTACCTCACATTCGAAAAAGCCCTGGATCATTGCTTAATGTCCCATCCGAAGGACGACGTGCTCAAAGTTATTTTTAGCTTCCCGATTAAAACATCTGACCTAAGAGCCTCAACTAGATTTCTAAGTGGCGATCCTGAGCTCGGTAGACTCCATTCTTGAAATTTCTCGCTTTTTTCCGGTTTATAGATTTAATATTTGTTAAAACTGATAGAGAACGACCGGATTATCTGAATCCTACACAAAAATCAAAATAAAAATGTTTTTCAAAAAATTCACGTTATTTAACGGTTTATAGGCTTAATAACTGTTAAAACTGATACGACAGAATCAGATATATCCGAAAAGTCCCATCCGACGGACGACGTGCTCAAGGCTATTTTCAACCTAAGTGAAATTTCACCTAACCAGGTTTATTTACATAACATACGTCTCATTATCGAGTACCTCACATTCGAAAAAGCCCTGGATCATCGCTTAAAGTCCCATCCGAAGGACGACGTGCTCAAAGTGTTTTTTAACTTCCCGATTGAAACATCTGACCTAAGTGCCTCAGCTAGATTTCTAAGTGGCGATCCTGAGCTCGGTAGACTCCATTCTTCAAATTACTCGCTTTTTAACGGTTTATAGATTTAATATTTGTTAAAACTGATAGAGAACGACCGGATTATCTGAATCCTACACAAAAATCAAAATAAAAATGTTTTTCAAAAAATTAGCGCTATTTAACGGTTTATAGGCTTAATAATTGTTAAAACTGATACGAGAGATTCAGATTTATCCGGAAAGTCCCATCCGAAGGACGACGTGCTCAAGGCTATTTTCAACCTAAGTGAAATTTCACCTACCCAGGTTTATTTACATAACATACGTCTCATTATCGAGTACCTCACATTCGAAAAAGCCCTGGATCATTGCTTAATGTCCCATCCGAAGGACGACGTGCTCAAAGTTATTTTTAGCTTCCCGATTAAAACATCTGACCTAAGTGCCTCAACTAGATTTCTAAGTGGCGATCCTGAGCTCGGTAGACTCCATTCTTGAAATTTCTCGCTTTTTTCCGGTTTATAGATTTAATATTTGTTAAAACTGATAGAGAACGACCGGATTATCTGAATCCTACACAAAAATCAAAATAAAAATGTTTTTCAAAAAATTCACGTTATTTAACGGTTTATAGGCTTAATAACTGTTAAAACTGATACGACAGAATCAGATATATCCGAAAAGTCCCATCCGACGGACGACGTGCTCAAGGCTATTTTCAACCTAAGTGAAATTTCACCTAACCAGGTTTATTTACATAACATACGTCTCATTATCGAGTACCTCACATTCGAAAAAGCCCTGGATCATCGCTTAAAGTCCCATCCGAGGGACGACGTGCTCAAAGTGTTTTTTAACTTCCCGATTGAAACATCTGACCTAAGTGCCTCAACTAGATATCTAAGTGGCGATCCTGAGCTCGGTAGACTCCATTCTTGAAATTTCTCGCTTTTTAACGGTTTATATATTTAATATTTGTTAAAACTGATAGAGAACGACCGGATTATCTGAATCCTACACAAAAATCAAAATAAAAATGTTTTTCAAAAAATTTGCTCTATTTAACGGTTTATAGGCTTAATAATTGTTAAAACTGATACGAGAGATTCAGATTTATCCGGAAAGTCCCATCCGAAGGACGACGTGCTCAAGGCTATTTTCAACCTAAGTGAAATTTAACCTACCCAGGTTTATTTACATAACATACGTCTCATTATCGAGTACCTCACATTCGAAAAAGTCCTGGAACATCGCTTAAAGTCCCATCCGAAGGACGACGTGCTCATAGTTATTTTTCACTTCCCGATTAAAACATCTGACCTAAGTGCCTCAGCTAGATTTCTAAGTGGCGATCCTGAGCTCGGTAGACTCCATTCTTCAAATTTCTCGCTTTTTAACGGTTTATAGATTAAATATTTGTTAAAACTGATAGAGAAGTGACCGGATTATCTGAATCCTACACAAAAATCAAAATAAAAATGTTTTTCAAAAAATTTGCGCTATTTAACGGTTTATAGGCTTAATAATTGTTAAAACTGATACGACAGATTCAGATTTATCCGGAAAGTCCCATCCGAAGGACGACGTGCTCAAGGCTTTCAACCTAAGTAGAAATTGACCTACCCAGGTTTATTTACATAACATACGTCTCATTATCGAGTACCTCACATTCGAAAAAGCCCTGGATCATTGCTTAATGTGCCATCCGAAGGACGACGTGCTCAAAGTTATTTTTAGCTTCCCGATTAAAACATCTGACCTAAGTGCCTCAACTAGATTTCTAAGTGGCGATCCTGAGCTCGGTAGACTCCATTCTTGAAATTTCTCGCTTTTTTCCGGTTTATAGATTTAATATTTGTTAAAACTGATAGAGAACGACCGGATTATCTGAATCCTACACAAAAATCAAAATAAAAATGTTTTTCAAAAAATTCACGCTATTTAACGGTTTATAGGCTTAATAACTGTTAAAACTGATACGACAGAATCAGATATATCCGAAAAGTCCCATCCGACGGACGACGTGCTCAAGGCTATTTTCAACCTAAGTGAAATTTCACCTAACCAGGTTTATTTACATAACATACGTCTCATTATCGAGTACCTCACATTCGAAAAAGCCCTGGATCATCGCTTAAAGTCCCATCCGAGGGACGACGTGCTCAAAGTCGCGACGCGCTATTTAACGGTTCCTAATATCGTACTAGCTGTGGGGTCCGTTGTTGCAAGGCATTTACTAGCTGTAGTGCCCAGCGTTCCTAACTTCGTACTAGCTGTGGGGTCCGTTGTTGCAAGGCATTTACTAGCTGTACTGCCCAGCGTTCCTAACTATGTACTAGCTGTGAAGTTCGCTGTTGCAAAGCACTTACTAACTGTAATGCCCAGCGTATTTAACTACATACTAGCTGTGGGGTCCGCTGTTGCAAGGCACTTAATAGCTGTGATGCCCAGCGTTCCTAACTTCGTACTAGCTGTGGGGTCCGCTGTTGCGAGGCACATACTAGCTGTGGTGACCAGCGTTCCTAACTACGTACTAGCTGTTGGGTCCGCCGTCGCAAGGCACATACTAGCTATGATGCCCAGCATTCCCTACTACGTACTAGCTGTGGTGCTCAGCGTTGCAAGCCACATACTAGCTGTGGTCACAAACGTTCTTAAGTACGCACTGACTAGGACGTCCAGCGATGCTAAGTATTCACTAGGTGTGGCTTCCGCCATTGAAAGGCGCATACTAGCTGTGGTGCCCAGGGGTCCTAAAAACTTACTAGCGTTACAACAGCTGAAGGACTATAAGCCTTATTCCGTATGAATAATTGAAAATTATAACATCATGAATGTACTGTCGAGGAACTGAATAGCGTTATAGAAGATATTGGGAGAAAAATCAAAGTTTCCCGGGCAACGCCGGGTATAACTGCTATAGATTTAATATTTGTTAAAACTGATAGAGAACGACCGGATTATCTGAATCCTACACAAAAATCAAAATAAAAATGTTTTTCAAAAAATTCACGCTATTTAACGGTTTATAGGCTTAATAATTGTTAAAACTGATACGACAGAATCAGATATATCCGAAAAGTCCCATCCGACGGACGACGTGCTCAAGGCTATTTTCAACCTAAGTGAAATTTCACCTAACCAGGTTTATTTACATAACATACGTCTCATTATCGAGTACCTCACATTCGAAAAAGCCCTGGATCATCGCTTAAAGTCCCATCCGAAGGACGACGAGCTCAAAGTGTTTTTTAACTTCCCGATTGAAACATCTGACCTAAGTGCCTCAGCTAGATTTCTAAGTGGCGATCCTGAGCTCGGTAGACTCCATTCTTCAAATGTCTCGCTTTTTAACGGTTTATAGATTTAATATTTGTTAAAACTCATAGAGAACGACCGGATTATCTGAATCCTACACAAAAATCAAAATAAAAATGTTTTTCAAAACATTTGCGCTATTTAACGGTTTATAGGCTTAATAATTGTTAAAACTGATACGAGAGATTCAGATTTATCCGGAAAGTCCCATCCGAAGGACGACGTGCTCAAGGCTATTTTCAACCTAAGTGATATTTCACCTACCCAGGTTTATTTACATAACATACGTCTCATTATCGAGTACCTCACATTCGAAAAAGCCCTGGATCATCGCTTAAAGTCCCATCCGAGGGACGACGTGCTCAAAGTGTTTTTTAACTTCCCGATTGAAACATCTGACCTAAGTGCCTCAACTAGATATCTAAGTGGCGATCCTGAGCTCGGTAGACTCCATTCTTGAAATTTCTCGCTTTTTAACGGTTTATAGATTTAATATTTGTTAAAACTGATAGAGAACGACCGGATTATCTGAATCCTACACAAAAATCAAAATAAAAATGTTTTTCAAAAAATTTGCGCTATTTAACGGTTTATAGGCTTAATAATTGTTAAAACTGATACGAGAGATTCAGATTTATCCGGAAAGTCCCATCCGAAGGACGACGTGCTCAAGGCTATTTTCAACCTAAGTGAAATTTCACCTACCCAGGTTTATTTACATAACATACGTCTCATTATCGAGTACCTCACATTCGAAAAAGCCCTGGATCATTGCTTAATGTCCCATCCGAAGGACGACGTGCTCAAAGTTATTTTTAGCTTCCCGATTAAAACATCTGACCTAAGTGCCTCAACTAGATTTCTAAGTGGCGATCCTGAGCTCGGTAGACTCCATTCTTGAAATTTCTCGCTTTTTTCCGGTTTATAGATTTAATATTTGTTAAAACTGATAGAGAACGACCGGATTATCTGAATCCTACACAAAAATCAAAATAAAAATGTTTTTCAAAAAATTCACGCTATTTAACGGTTTATAGGCTTAATAACTGTTAAAACTGATACGACAGAATCAGATATATCCGAAAAGTCCCATCCGACGGACGACGTGCTCAAGGCTATTTTCAACCTAAGTGAAATTTCACCTACCCAGGTTTATTTACATAACATACGTCTCATTATCGAGTACCTCACATTCGAAAAAGTCCTGGAACATCGCTTAAAGTCCCATCCGAAGGACGACGTGCTCATAGTTATTTTTCACTTCCCGATTAAAACATCTGACCTAAGTGCCTCACCTAGATTTCTAAGTGGCGATCCTGAGCTCGGTAGACTCCATTCTTCAAATGTCTCGCTTTTTAACGGTTTATAGATTTAATATTTGTTAAAACTCATAGAGAACGACCGGATTATCTGAATCCTACACAAAAATCAAAATAAAAATGTTTTTCAAAACATTTGCGCTATTTAACGGTTTATAGGCTTAATAATTGTTAAAACTGATACGAGAGATTCAGATTTATCCGGAAAGTCCCATCCGAGGGACGACGTGCTCAAGGCTATTTTCAACCTAAGTGAAATTTCACCTACCCAGGTTTATTTACATAACATACGTCTCATTATCGAGTACCTCACATTCGAAAAAGTCCTGGAACATCGCTTAAAGTCCCATCCGAAGGACGACGTGCTCATAGTTATTTTTCACTTCCCGATTAAAACATCTGACCTAAGTGCCTCAGCTAGATTTCTAAGTGGCGATCCTGAGCTCGGTAGACTCCATTCTTCAAATTTCTCGCTTTTTAACGGTTTATAGATTAAATATTTGTTAAAACTGATAGAGAAGTGACCGGATTATCTGAATCCTACACAAAAATCAAAATAAAAATGTTTTTCAAAAAATTTGCGCTATTTAACGGTTTGTAGGCTTAATAATTGTTAAAACTGATACGACAGATTCAGATTTATCCGGAAAGTCCCATCCGAAGGACGACGTGCTCAAGGCTTTCAACCTAAGTAGAAATTGACCTACCCAGGTTTATTTACATAACATACGTCTCATTATCGAGTACCTCACATTCGAAAAAGCCCTGGATCATTGCTTAATGTGCCATCCGAAGGACGACGTGCTCAAAGATATTTTTAGCTTCCCGATTAAAACATCTGACCTAAGTGCCTCAACTAGATTTCTAAGTGGCGATCCTGAGCTCGGTAGACTCCATTCTTGAAATTTCTCGCTTTTTTCCGGTTTATAGATTTAATATTTGTTAAAACTGATAGAGAACGACCGGATTATCTGAATCCTACACAAAAATCAAAATAAAAATGTTTTTCAAAAAATTCACGCTATTTAACGGTTTATAGGCTTAATAACTGTTAAAACTGATACGACAGAATCAGATATATCCGAAAAGTCCCATCCGACGGACGACGTGCTCAAGGCTATTTTCAACCTAAGTGAAATTTCACCTAACCAGGTTTATTTACATAACATACGTCTCATTATCGAGTACCTCACATTCGAAAAAGCCCTGGATCATCGCTTAAAGTCCCATCCGAAGGACGACGAGCTCAAAGTGTTTTTTAACTTCCCGATTGAAACATCTGACCTAAGTGCCTCAGCTAGATTTCTAAGTGGCGATCCTGAGCTCGGTAGACTCCATTCTTCAAATGTCTCGCTTTTTAACGGTTTATAGATTTAATATTTGTTAAAACTGATAGAGAACGACCGGATTATCTGAATCCTACACAAAAATCAAAATAAAAATGTTTTTCAAAAAATTTGCGCTATTTAACGGTTTATAGGCTTAATAATTGTTAAAACTGATACGAGAGATTCAGATTTATCCGGAAAGTCCCATCCGAAGGACGACGTGCTCAAGGCAATTTTCAACCTAAGTGAAATTTCACCTACCCAGGTTTATTTTCATAACATACGTCTCATTATCGAGTACCTCACATTCGAAAAAGTCCTGGAACATCGCTTAAAGTCCCATCCGAAGGACGACGTGCTCATAGTTATTTTTCACTTCCCGATTAAAACATCTGACCTAAGTGCCTCAGCTAGATTTGTAAGTGGCGATCCTGAGCTCGGTAGACTCCATTCTTCAAATTTCTCGCTTTTTAACGGTTTATAGATTAAATATTTGTTAAAACTGATAGAGAACGACCGGATTATCTGAACCCCACACAAAAATCAAAATGAAAACGTTTTTCAAAAAATTCGCGCTATTTAACGGCTTATAGGCTTAATAATTGTTAAAACTGATACTACAGATTCAGATATATCCGGAAAGTCCCATCCGAAGGACGACGTGCTCAAGGCTTTCAACCTAAGTGGAAATTGACCTACCCAGGTTTATTTACATAACATACGTCTCATTATCGAGTACCTCACATTCGAAAAAGCCCTGGATCATCGCTTAATGTCCCATCCGAAGGACGAAGTGCTCAAAGTTATTTTTAACTTCCCGATTAAAACATCTGGCCTAAGTGCCTCAGCTAGATTTCTAAGTGGCGATCCTGAGCTCGGTATACTCCATTCTTCAAATTTCTTGCTTTTCAACGGTTTATAGATTTAATATTTGTTAACTGACAGAGCCATAGAGTGTGCTGGTTTCGGATTATGCCAACGTCAGCACAACGTTCAGACTGACTTTAAATATGGTGACACCGATCCACTATGGAAGAAAAATGCCAAAAAAAAAAGATGTATGTATAGATATGAACACAAATTAAAACTTGTGTACATTGTGATATAATCTATATTAATAAAGCTGAAACGGGGTTTGTTTGTTTGTTTGTATGTTTGTTTGTATGTATGTATGTATGTATGTTTGTTCCAGCATCACGCCCAAACCGCTGGACGGATTTTTATGAAACTTCCCATGTAGCATTCTTTTGACCCCGATTGAATAATAGGCTATGTGGCGTCCCAAAATTTTGATCGGGAGGGGGGGGTTGTAAGGGGGGCCTTAGTATATAAATAGTGCTAACTCATTACCTAATGGTCAAATTGTCATGAAATTTCACACGTAGTCTTTTTAAAAGCCAAACAGGAAAAAAAGGTGTATGGCGTCCCAAAGTTTTGAACGGGAGGGGGGGTTGTGGGGGGGCCTAAGTATAAATATAGAGCTAACTCATGAACTAATGGGCGAATCGTCATGAAATTTCACATGTAGTATTTTTAAAAGCCAAATAGGAAAAAAAGGTGTGTGGCGTCCCAAAGTTTTGAACGGGAGGGGGGTTTGTGGGGGGGCCTAAGTATAAATATAGAGCTAACTCTTTAACAGTTGGTCGGATTGTCACGACGTTTCACATGTAGTATTCCTGAAGACCAAATAAAAAAAATAGGCGGTGTGACGGCTCAAAATTTTTTACGGGAGGGGGGTAGTGGGGGGGCCTAAGTATAAATATAGAGCTAACTCATTAACTAATGGGCGAATCGTCATGAAATTTCACATGTAGTATTTTTAAAAGCCAAATAGGAAAAAAAGGTGTGTGGCGTCCCATAGTTTTGAACGGGAGGGGGGGCCTAAGTATAAATATAGAGCTAACTCTTTAACGGTTGATCGTATTGTCATGAATCGGATTGTCATGAATTTCACATGTAGTAGTAGTAACTATGTATTCGCTGTGGGGTTCACTGTTGCAAGACATTTACTAGCTGTGATGTCCAGCGTTCCTAATATCGTACTAGCTGTGGGGTCCGCTGTTGCAAGGCACTAACTAGCTGTAGTGCTCAGCCCCAGCGTTCCTAACTATGTACTGGCTGTGGGGTTCGCTGTTGCAAGGCACCTACAAGACATTTACTAGCTGTGATGCCCAGCGTTTCTAATTACGTACTAGCTGTGGGGTCTGCTGTTGCAAGGCGCTAGCAGTGTGGCCCAGCGTATTTCACTACGTAGGTACTAGCCGTGGGGTCCGCCGTTGCAAAACTCATACTAGCTGTGATGCCCTGTGGTTCTAACTACATACTATCTGTGGGGTTCGCAGTTGCAAGGCACCTACTACCTGTAGGGCCCAGCGTTCCTAAAAACGTACTAGCTGTGGGGTCCGTCGTTGCAAAAGCATACTAGCTGTGATGCCCAGGGTTCCTAATATCGTACTAGCTGTGGGGTCCGTTGTTGCAAGGCATTTACTAGCTGTAGTGCCCAGCGTTCCTAACTTCGTACTAGCTGTGGGGTCCGCTGTTGCGAGGCACATACTAGCTGTGGTGACCAGCGTTCCTAACGTTGGTCGGATTGTCACGAAATTTCACATGGAGTATTCCTGAAGGCCAAACAGAAAAATAAGGTGTGTGGCGTTCTAAGGTTTTGAACGGGAGGGGGGGTTGAGGGGGGCCTAAGTATAAATATAGAGCTAGCTCATTAACGGTTGGTCGCATTGTCACGAAGTTTCACATGTAGTATTCCTGAAGACCAAATAAAAAAAAAGGTGTGTGGCGTCCCAAAAATTTGAACGGGGGGAGGGGGGGGGGGGGGTAGGCCTAAGTATAAATATAGTGCTAACTATTCAAAGATTGGTCGGATTGTCACAAAATTTCACATGTAGTATTTTTAAAATCCAAATAGAAATATAAGATGTGTGGCGACCCAAAGTTTTGAACGGGAGGGGAGGTTGTGGGGATAGGCCTAAGTATAAATATAGTGCTGGCTCATTAACGGTTGGTCAGATTGTCACGAAATTTCACATGTAGTATTTCTGAAAGTCAAATAGAAAACTAGGCGGTGTGACGGCTCAAAATTTTTTACGGGAGGGGGGGTAGTGGCGTGGGGGCCTAAGTATAAATATAGTGCTAGCTCAATAACGGTTGGTCGTATTGTCATGGAATTTCACATGTAGTATTCTTAAAAGCCAAATAGAAATATAGGGTGTATATGTCACAAAATTTTGAACGGGAGGGTGGGTTTATGGGGGCCTAAGTATAAGTATAGTGATGTCATTAACGGATGATCGGATTGTCACGAAATTTCACATGTAGTATTCATAAAGGCCAAATAGAAATATAGGGTGTGACGTCAAAAAATTGTGAACGGGAGGGGGGGTATGGGGGTAGGCCTAAATTTGAAGATAGTGATAGGTCATTAACGGATGATCGGATTGTCATGGAATTTCACATGTACTATTATTAATGGCCAAATAGAAAAATACATTAGCTGTGAGGCCCAGTGGTTCTAACTACGTACTAGCTGTGGGGTCCGCCGTTACAAAAACATACTAGCTGTGATGCCCAGCGTTTCTAACTAGGTACTAGCGGTGGGGTCCGCCGTTGCAGAACACATACTAGCTGTGATGCTGAGCGTTTCTAACTACGTACTAGCTGTGGGGTCCGCCGTTGCAAAACACATACTAGCTGTGATGCCCAGTGGTTCTAACTACATACTAACTGTGGGGTCCGCTGTTGCAAAGCACTAAATAGCTGTACGGCCCAGCGTTCCTAAAAACGTACTATCTGTGGGGTCCGCTGTTGCAAGGCACTTACTAGCTGTGATGCCCAGCGTTCCTAATTACGTACTAGCTGTGGGGTCCGCTGTTGCGAGGCACATACTAGCTGTGATGCCCTGTGGTTCTAACTACATACTATCTGTGGGCTCCGCAGTTGCAAGGCACCTACTAGCTGTAGGGCCCAGCGTTCCTAAAAACGTACTAGCTGTGGGGTCCGCCGTTGCAAAAACATACTAGCGGTTATGCCCAGCGTTTCTAACTAGGTACTAGCGGTGGGGTCCGCCGTTGCAGAACACATACTAGCTGTGATGCTGAGCGTTTCTAACTACGTACTAGCTGTGGGGTCCGCCGTTGCAAAAACATACTAGCGGTGATGCCCAGCGTTTCTAATTAGGTACTAGCGGTGGGGTCCGCCGTTGCAGAACACATACTAGCTGTGATGCTGAGCGTTTCTAACTACGTACTAGCTGTGGGGTCCGCCGTTGCAAAAACATACTAGCTGTGATGCCCAGAGTTTCTAATTAGGTACTAGCGGTGGGGTCCGCCGTTGCAGAACACATACTACCTGTGATGCTGAGCGTTTCTAACTACGTACTAGCTGTGGGGTCCGCTGTTGCAAGGCACTTACTAGCTGTGATGACCAGCGTTCCTAATTTCGTACTAGGTGTGGGGGCCGCTGTTGCGAGGCTCATACTAGCTGTGGTGACCAGCGTTCCTAACTACGTACCTGCTGTGGGGTCCGCCGTCGCAAGGCACATACTAGCTGTGATGCCCAGCGTTTCTAACTAGGTACTAGCGGTGGGGTCCGCCGTTGCAAGGCATATACTACCTGTGGTGCCCAGCGTTCCTAACTACTTACTAGCTGTGGTGCCCAGCGTTGCAAGGCACATACTAGCTGTGGTCAAAACGTCCAGCGATGCTAAGTATTCACTAGCTGTCGTTTCCGCAGTTGAAAGGCGCATACTAGCTGTGGTGCCCAGGGATCCTAAAAAATTACTAGCGTTACTACAGTTGAATTCCGTATGAATATTTAAAAATTATAACATCACTTTCGAGGAACTGAATAGCCTTATAGGAGATATTGGGAGAAATGTCAAAGTTCCCCGGGTAACGCCGGGTATTACTGCTAGTCTATATTAATAAAGCTGAAACGGGGTTTGTTTGTTTGTATGTATGTATGTTTGTTCCAGCATCACGCCCAAACCGCTGGACGGATTTTTATGAAACTGCCCATGTAGCATTCTTTTGAGCCCGATTGAATAATAGGCTATATGGCGTCCCAAAATTTTGATCGGGAGGGGGGGTTGTAAGGGGGGCCTAAGTATATAAATAGTGCTAACACATTAACTAATGGTCGAATTGTCATGAAATTTCACACGTAGTCTTTTTAAAAGCCAAACAAGAAAAAAAGGTGTGTGGCGTCCCAAAGTTTTGAACGGGAGTGGGGGTTGTGGGGGGGTCTAAGTATAAATATAGAGCTAACTCATTAACTAATGGGCGAATCGTCATGAAATTTCACATGTAGTATTTTTAAAAGCCAATTAGGAAAAAAAGGTGTGTGGCGTCCCAAAGTTTTGATCGGGAGGGGGGGTTGTAAGGGGGGCCTAAGTATATAAATAGTGCTAACATATTAACTAATGGTCGAATTGTCATGAAATTTCACACGTAGTCTTTTTAAAAGCCAAACAGGAAAAAAAGGTGTGTGGCGTCCCAAAGTTTTGAACGGGAGGGGGGGTTGTGGGGGGACCTAAGTATAAATATAGAGCTAACTCATTAACTAATGGGCGAATCATCATGAATTTTCACATGTAGTATTTTTAAAAGCCAAATAGGAAAAAAAAGTGTGTGGCGTCCCAAAGTTTTGAACGTGAGGGGGGGTTGTGGGAGGGCCTATGTATAAATATAGAGCTAACTCATTAACTAATGGGCGAATCGTCATGAAATTTCACGTAGTATTTTTAAAAGCCAAATAGGAAAAAAAGGTGTGTGGCGTCCCAAAGTTTTGAACGGGAGGGGGGGTTGTGGGGGGGCCTAAGTATAAATATAGAGCTAATTCTTTAACGGTTGGTCGGATTGTCACGAAATTTCACATGGAGTATTCCTGAAGGCCAAATAGAAAAATAAGTTGTGTGGCGTCCCAAAGTTTTGAACGGGAGGGGAGGTTGTGGGGGGGCCTAAGTGAAAATATAGAGCTAACTCATGAAATAATGGGCGAATCGTCATGAAATTTCACGTAGTATTTTTAAAAGCCAAATAGGAAAAAAAGGTGTGTGGCGTCCCAAAGTTTTGAACAGGAGGGGGGGTTGTTGGGGGGCCTAAGTATAAATATAGAGCTAATTCTTTAACGGTTGGTCGGATTGTCACGAAATTTCACATGGAGTATTCCTGAAGGCCAAATAGAAAAATAAGTTGTGTGGCGTCCCAAAGTTTTGAACGGGAGGGGGGGTTGTGGGGGGGCCTAAGTATAAATATAGATCTAACTCATTAACTAATGGGCGAATCGTCATGAAATTTCACGTAGTATTTTTAAAAGCCAAATAGGAAAAAAAGGTGTGTGGTGTTCCAAAGTTTTGAACGGGAGGGGGGGTTGTGGGGGGGCCTAAGTATAAATATAGAGCTAATGCTTTAACGGTTGGTCGGATTGTCACGAAATTTCACATGGAGTATTCCTGAAGGCCAAGTAGAAAAATAAGTTGTGTGGCGTCCCAAAGTTTTGAACGGGAGGGGGGGTTGTGGGGGGGCCTAAGTATAAATATAAAGCTAACTCATTAACTAATGGGCGAATCGTCATGAAATTTCACATGTAGTATTTTTAAAAGCCAAATAGGAAAAAAAGGTGTGTGGCGTCCCAAAGTTTTGAACGGGAGGGGGGGTTGTGGGGGGGCCTAAGTATAAATATAGAGCTAACTCATTAACTAATGGGCGAATCGTCACGAAATTTCACATGGAGTATTCTTGAAGACCAAATAAAAAAATAGGCGGTGTAACGGCTCAAAATTTTGTACGGGAGGAGGGGTAGTGGCGGGGGGGCCTAAGTATAAATATGGTGCTAGCTCAATAACGGTTGGTCGTATTATCATGGAATTTCACATGTAGTATTCTTAAAAGCCAAATAGAAATATAGAGTGTATATGTCACAAAATTTTGAACGGGAGGGTGGGTTGATGGGGGCCTAAGTATAAGTATAGTGATAAGTCATTAACGGATGATCGGATTGTCACAAAATTTCACATGATATTCATAAAGGCCAAACCGAAAAATAGGGTGTGTGACGTCAAAAAATTGTGAACGGGAGGGGGGTTATGGGGGTAGGCCTAAATTTGAAGATAGTGATAGGTCATTAACGGATGATTGGATTGTCACGAATATTCACATGTAGTATTCTTGATGGTCAAATAAAAAAATACACTATGTGACATTTTAAAAATTTGGGAGGGGGGGCTAAGCATAAAAATAATGCTGAATCGTTGAAGGGTAATCGGATTGTCATGAATTTCACATGTAGTAGTAGTAACTATGTATTCGCTGTGGGGTTCACTGTTGCAAGACATTTACTAGCTGTGATGCCCAGCGTTCCTAATTTCGAACTAGCTGTGGGGTCCGCTGTTGCAAGGCACTTACTAGCTGTAGTGCTCAGCCCCAGCGTTCCTAACTATGTACTGGCTGTGGGGTTCGCTGTTGCAAGGCACCTACAAGACATTTACTAGCTGTGGGGTGTTTGACGTTGAAGGACTATAAGCCTTATTCGAAATGAATAATTGAAAATTATAACATCATGAATGTACTGTTGAAGAATTTAAAAGACTTTTAGGAGATATTAGTAGAAAAGTCAAAGTTCCCCGGGCAACGCCGGGTATTACTGCTTGTGTGGAATATAAGTGGGCTTTGAGGTACCGTTTTGACATATTTTCTGAAAAACAAATTAATACATCTATGTTGGTAGATAGGCAGCATCCAGAAACGAAGATGGTCAACCAAAGAAAGATTCAGATGTATCGGGAAAGTCCCATCCGAAGGAAGACGTGCTCAAATTTATTTTCATCTTCCCGATTAAAACATCTGACCTAATTGACTTGGCTAGATTTCGAAATGGCGATCCTGAGCTCGGTAAACTCCATTCTTCAAATTTCTCGCTTTGAAACGGTTTTTAGTTTTAATATTTGTTAAAACTGATGTACAACCGGGATATCTGAATCCTACACAAAAATCGAAATAAAAATGTTACCAAAAAAAGTCGGGCTAATCCCATTCTTCAATTTTCTCGCTTTTTAACAGTTTTTAGATTTAATATTTGTTAAAACTGATAGATTCAGATATATCGTGGAAGTCCCATCCGAAGGACGACGTGCTCAAATTTATTTTTATCTTCCCGATTAAAACATCTGACCTAATTGACTTGGCTAGATTTCGAAATGGCGATCCTGAGCTCGGTAAACTCCATTCTTCAAATTTCTCGCTTTTAAACGGTTTTTAGATTTAATATTTGTTAAAACTGATGAACAACCGGGATATCTGAATCCTACACAAAAATTGAAATAAAAATGTTTTTCGAAAAAAGTCGGGCTAAATACCATTCTTCAAATTTCTTGCTTTTTAACGGTTTATAGTTTTAATATTTGTTAAAACTGATAGACAGATTCAGATATATCGGGAAAGTCCCATCCGAAGGATGACGTGCTCAAGGTTTTTTGAACCTAAGTGAAATTTTAGCTACCTAGATTTAGTTACATAACATACGACTCATTATCCAGCGCCTGACATACAAAAAGGCCCTCGATCATAGCCTAAAGTCCAATCCGAAGGACGACGTGCTCAAATTTATTTTTATCTTCTCGATTAAAACATCTGACCTAAGTGCCTTTGCTAGATTTCTAAGTGGCGATCCTGAGCTCGATAGACTCCATATGTATGATAAAATAAGTTACCGTTTGGTTCCAACTAAAATTATCAAGGAAGAAATGTGGAATACAAGTGGGCTTTGAGGTACCGTTTTGACATATTTTCTGAAAAACAAATTAATACAGCTATGTTGGTAGATAGGCAGCATCCAGAAACGAAGATGGTCAACCAAAGAAAGATTCAGATGTATCGGGAAAGTCCCATCCGAAGGACGACGTGCTCAAATTTATTTTCATCTTCCCGATTAAAACATCTGACCTACAAGACTTGGCTAGATTTCGAAATGGCGATCCTGAGCTCGGTAAACTCCATTCTTCAAATTTCTCGCTTTTAAACGGTTTTTAGTTTTAATATTTGTTAAAACTGATGTACAACCGGGATATCTGAATCCTACACAAAAATCGAAATAAAAATGTTTAGCAAAAAAAGTCGGGCTAATCCCATTCTTCAATTTTCTCGCTTTTTAACAGTTTTTAGATTTAATATTTGTTAAAACTGATAGATTCAGATATATCGTGGAAGTCTCATCCGAAGGACGACGTGCTCAAATTTATTTTTATCTTCCCGATTAAAACATCTTACCTAATTGACTTGGCTAGATTTCGAAATGGCGATCCTGAGCTCGGTAAACTCCATTCTTCAAATTTCTCGCTTTTAAACGGTTTTTAGATTTAATATTTGTTAAAACTGATGTACAACCGGGATATCTGAATCCTACACAAAAATCGAAATAAAAATGTTTAGCAAAAAAAGTCGGGCTAATCCCATTCTTCAATTTTCTCGCTTTTTAACAGTTTTTAGATTTAATATTTGTTAAAACTGATAGACAGATTCAGATATATCGGGAAAGTCCCATCCGAAGGATGACGTGCTATAGGTTTTTTGAACCTAAGTGAAATTTTACCTACCTAGATTTTGTTATATAACATACGACTCATTATCCAGCGCCTGACATACAAAAAGGCCCTCGATCATAGCCTAAAGTCCAATCCGAAGGACGACGTGCTCAAATTTATTTTTATCTTCTCGATTAAAACATCTGACCTAAGTGCCTTTGCTAGATTTCTAAGTGGCGATCCTGAGCTCGATAGACTCCATATGTATGATAAAATAAGTTACCGTTTGGTTCCAACTAAAATTATCAAGGAAGAAATGTGGAATATAAGTGGGCTTTGAGGTACCGTTTTGACATATTTTCTGAAAAACAAATTAATACAGCTATGTTGGTAGATAGGCAGCATCCAGAAACGAAGATGGTCAACCAAAGAAAGATTCAGATGTATCGGGAAAGTCCCATCCGAAGGACGACGTGCTCAAATTTATTTTCATCTTACCGATTAAAACATCTGACCTAATTGACTTGGCTAGATTTCGAAATGGCGATCCTGAGCTCGGTAAACTCCATTCTTCAAATTTCTCGCTTTTAAACGGTTTTTAGTTTTAATATTTGTTAAAACTGATGTACAACCGGGATATCTGAATCCTACACAAAAATCGAAATAAAAATGTTTAGCAAAAAAAGTCGGGCTAATCCCATTCTTCAATTTTCTCGCTTTTTAACAGTTTTTAGATTTAATATTTGTTAAAACTGATAGATTCCGATATATCGTGGAAGTCCCATCCGAAGGACGACGTGCTCAAATTTATTTTTATCTTCCCGATTAAAACATCTGACCTAATTGACTTGGCTAGATTTCGAAATGGCGATCCTGAGCTCGGTAAACTCCATTCTTCAAATTTCTCGCTTTTAAACGGTTTTTAGATTTAATATTTGTTAAAACTGATGAACAACCGGGATATCTGAATCCTACACAAAAATTGAAATAAAAATGTTTTTCAAAAAAAGTCGGGCTAAATACCATTCTTCAAATTTCTTGCTTTTTAACGGTTTATAGTTTTAATATTTGTTAAAACTGATAGACAGATTCAGATATATCGGGAAAGTCCCATCCGAAGGATGACGTGCTCAAGGTTTTTTGAACCTAAGTGAAATTTTAGCTACCTAGATTTTGTTATATAACATACGACTCATTATCCAGCGCCTGACATACAAAAAGGCCCTCGATCATAGCCTAAAGTCCAATCCGAAGGACGACGTGCTCAAATTTATTTTTATCTTCTCGATTAAAACATCTGACCTAAGTGCCTTTGCTAGATTTCTAAGTGGCGATCCTGAGCTCGATAGACTCCATATGTATGATAAAATAAGTTACCGTTTGGTTCCAACTAAAATTATCAAGGAAGAAATGTGGAATATGAGTGGGCTTTGAGGTACCGTTTTGACATATTTTCTGAAAAACAAATTAATACAGCTATGTTGGTAGATAGGCAGCATCCAGAAACGAAGATGGTCAACCAAAGAAAGATTCAGATGTATCGGGAAAGTCCCATCCGAAGGACGACGTGCTCAAATTTATTTTCATCTTCCCGATTAAAACATCTGACCTAATTGACTTGGCTAGATTTCGAAATGGCGATCCTGAGCTCGGTAAACTCCATTCTTCAAATTTCTCGCTTTTAAACGGTTTTTAGTTTTAATATTTGTTAAAACTGATGTACAACCGGGATATCTGAATCCTACACAAAAATCGAAATAAAAATGTTTAGCAAAAAAAGTCGGGCTAATCCCATTCTTCAATTTTCTCGCTTTTTAACAGTTTTTAGATTTAATATTTGTTAAAACTGATAGATTCCGATATATCGTGGAAGTCCCATCCGAAGGACGACGTGCTCAAATTTATTTTTATCTTCCCGATTAAAACATCTGACCTAATTGACTTGGCTAGATTTCGAAATGGCGATCCTGAGCTCGGTAAACTCCATTCTTCAAATTTCTCGCTTTTAAACGGTTTTTAGATTTAATATTTGTTAAAACTGATGAACAACCGGGATATCTGAATCCTACACAAAAATTGAAATAAAAATGTTTTTCAAAAAAAGTCGGGCTAAATACCATTCTTCAAATTTCTTGCTTTTTAACGGTTTATAGTTTTAATATTTGTTAAAACTGATAGACAGATTCAGATATATCGGGAAAGTCCCATCCGAAGGATGACGTGCTCAAGGTTTTTTGAACCTAAGTGAAATTTTAGCTACCTAGATTTAGTTACATAACATACGACTCATTATCCAGCGCCTGACATACAAAAAGGCCCTCGATCATAGCCTAAAGTCCAATCCGAAGGACGACGTGCTCAAATTTATTTTTATCTTCTCGATTAAAACATCTGACCTAAGTGCCTTTGCTAGATTTCTAAGTGGCGATCCTGAGCTCGATAGACTCCATATGTATGATAAAATAAGTTACCGTTTGGTTCCAACTAAAATTATCAAGGAAGAAATGTGGAATATAAGTGGGCTTTGAGGTACCGTTTTGACATATTTTCTGAAAAACAAATTAATACAGCTATGTTGGTAGATAGGCAGCATCCAGAAACGAAGATGGTCAACCAAAGAAAGATTCAGATGTATCGGGAAAGTCCCATCCGAAGGACGACGTGCTCAAGGTTTTTTTTATCTTCCCGATTGAAACATCTGACCTATGTGACTTGGCTAGATTTCTAAATGGCGATCCTGAGCTCGGTAAACTCCATTCTTCAAATTGCTCGCTTTTAATCAACCAAAGAAAGATTCAGATGTATCGGGAAAGTCCCATCCGAAGGAAGACGTGCTCAAATTTATTTTCATCTTCCCGATTGAAACATCTGACCTATGTTACTTGGCTAGATTTCTAAATGGCGATCCTGAGCTCGGTTATCGAGCACCTGACATACAAAAAGGCCCTCGATCATAGCTTGAAGTCCAATCCGAAGGTCGACGTGCTCAAGTTATTTTTAATGTAATTGTAATTTCAGCTACCCAGGTTTAGATACGTAACATACGACCTAAGTGCCTTGGCTAGATTTCTAAGTGGCGATCCTGAGCTCGATAGACTTCATATGTATGATAAAATAAGTTACCGTTTGGTTCCAACTAAAATTATCAAGGAAGAAATGTGGAATATAAGTTGGCTTTGAGGTACCGTTTTGACATATTTTCTGAAAAACAAATTAATACATCTATGTTGGTAGATAGGCAGCATCCAGAAACGAAGATGGTCAACCAAAGACAAATTCAGATGTATCGGGAAAGTCCCATCCGAAGGACGACGTGCTCAAATTTATTTTCATCTTCCCGATTAAAACATCTGACCTATGTGACTTGGCTAGATTTCTAAATGGCGATCCTGAGCTCGGTAAACTCCATTCTTCAAATTTCTCGCTTTTAAACGGTTTTTAGTTTTAATATTTGTTAAAACTGATGTACAACCGGGATATCTGAATCCTACACAAAAATCGAAAAAAAATGTTTAGCAAAAGAAGTCGGGCTAATCCCATTCTTCAATTTTCTCGCTTTTTAACAGTCTTTAGATTTAATATTTGTTAAAACTGATAGATTCAGATATATCGTGGAAGTCCCATCCGAAGGACGACGTGCTCAAATTTATTTTTATCTTCCCGATTAAAACATCTGACCTAATTGACTTGGCTAGATTTCGAAATGGCGATCCTGAGCTCGGTAAACTACATTCTTCAAATTTCTCGCTTTTAAACGGTTTTTAGATTTAATATTTGTTAAAACTGATGAACAACCGGGATATCTGAATCCTACACAAAAATTGAAATAAAAATGTTTTTCGAAAAAAGTCGGGCTAAATACCATTCTTCAAATTTCTTGCTTTTTAACGGTTTATAGTTTTAATATTTGTTAAAACTGATAGACAGATTCAGATATATCGGGAAAGTCCCATCCGAAGGATGACGTGCTCAAGGTTTTTTGAACCTAAGTGAAATTTTAGCTACCTAGATTTAGTTACATAACATACGACTCATTATCCAGCGCCTGACATACAAAAAGGCCCTCGATCATAGCCTAAAGTCCAATCCGAAGGACGACGTGCTCAAATTATTTTTAATGTAATTGTAATTTCAGCTACCCAGGTTTAGATACGTAACATACGACCTAAGTGCCTTGGCTAGATTTCTAAGTGGCGATCCTGACCTCGATAGACTTCATATGTATGATAAAATAAGTTACCGTTTGGTTCCAACTAAAATTATCAAGGAAGAAATGTGGAATATAAGTTGGCTTTGAGGTATGTTAAATGGCGATCCTGAGCTCGGTTATCGAGCACCTGACATACAAAAAGGCCCTCGATCATAGCCTAAAGTCCAATCCGAAGGACACGTGCTCAAATTTATTTTTATCTTCTCGATCAAAACATCTGACCTAAGTGCCTTGGCTAGATTTCTAAGTGGCGATCCTGAGCTTGATAGACTCCATAATATGGAGTCCATACATATTATGTACGATAAAATAAGTTACCGTTTGGTTCCAACTAAAATAATCAAGGAAGAAATGTGGAATATAAGTGGGCTTTGAGGTACCGTTTTGACATATTTTCTGAAAAACAAATTAATACAGCTATGTTGGTAGATAGGCAGCATCCAGAAACGAAGATGGTCAACCAAAGAAAGATTCAGATGTATCGGGAAAGTCCCATCCGAAGGACGACGTGCTCAAGGTTTTTTTTATCTTCCCGATTGAAACATCTGACCTATGTGACTTGGCTAGATTTCTAAATGGCGATCCTGAGCTCGGTAAACTCCATTCTTCAAATTGCTCGCTTTTAAACGGTTTTTAGATTTAATATTTGTTAAAACTGATGAACAACCGGGATATCTGAATCCTACACAAAAATTGAAATAAAAATGTTTTTCGAAAAAAAGTTGGGCTAAATACCTTTCTTCAAATTTCCTGCTTTTAAACGGTTTATAGATTTAATATTTGTTAAAACTGATAGACAGATTAAGATATATCGAGAAAGTCCCATCCGAAAGACGACGTGCTCAAGGTTATTTTTAACCTAAGTGAAATTTCAGCTACCCAGGTTTAGATACATAACGACTCATTATCCAGTACCTGACATACAAAAAGGGCCTTGATCATAGCTTGAAGTCCAATCCGAAGGACGACGTGCTCAAGTTATTTATAACGTAAATGAAATTCAACTACCCAGGTTTAGATACATAACATACGACTCATTATCGAGCACCTGACATACAAAAAGGCCCTCGATCATAGCCTAAAGTCCAATCCGAAGGACGACGTGCTCAAATTTATTTTTATCTTCTCGATTAAAACATCTGATATTTTCTGAAAAACAAATTAATACAGCAATGTTGGTAGATGGGCAGCGACCATAAATGAAGATGGTCAACCAAAGACAAATTCAGATGTATCGGGAAAGTCCCATCCGAAGGACGACGTGCTCAAATTTATTTTTATCTTCCCGATTAAAACATCTGACCTAATTGACTTAGCTAGATTTCGAAATGGCGATCCTGAGCTCGGTAAACTCCATTCTTCAAATTTCTCGCTTTTAAACGGTTTTTAGATTTAATATTTGTTAAAACTGATGAACAACCGGGATATCTGAATCCAACACAAAAATTGAAATAAAAATTTTTTTCGAAAAAAATCCGGCTAAATACCATTCTTCAAATTTCTTGCTTTTTAACGGTTTATAGTTTTAATATTTGTTAAAACTGATAGACAGATTCAGATATATTGGGAAAGTCCCATCCGAAGGACGACGTGCTCAAGGTTTTTTGAACCTAAATGAAATTTAACTACCTAGATTTAGTTACATAACATACGACTCATTATCGAGCGCCTGACATACAAAAAGGCCCTCGATCATAGCCTAAAGTCCAATCCGAAGGACGACGTGCTCAAATTTATTTTTATCTTCTCGATTAAAACATCTGACCTAAGTGCCTTTGCTAGATTTCTAAGTGGCGATCCTGAGCTCGATAGACTCCATATGTATGATAAAATAAGTTACCGTTTGGTTCCAACTAAAATAATCAAGGAAGAAATGTGGAATATAAGTGGGCTTTGAGGTACCGTTTTGACATATTTTCTGAAAAACAAATTAATACAGCTATGTTGGTAGATAGGCAGCATCCAGAAACGAAGATGGTCAACCAAAGAAAGATTCAGATGTATCGGGAAAGTCCCATCCGAAGGACGACGTGCTCAAGGTTTTTTTAACCTACGTGAAATTTCAGCTACCCAGATTTAGATACATAACATACGACTCATTATCCAGTACCTGACATACAAAAAGGCCCTCAATCATAGCTTGAAGTCCAATCCGAAGGTCGACGTGCTCAAGTTATTTTTAACGTAATTGAAATTTCAGCTACCCAGGTTTAGATACGTAACATACGACCTAAGTGCCTTGGCTAGATTTCTAAGTGGCGATCCTGAGCTCGATAGACTCCATATGTATGTTAAAATAAGTTACCGTTTGGTTCCAACTAAAATTATCAAGGAAGAAATGTGGAATATAAGTGGGCTTTGAGGTACCGTTTTGACATATTTTCTGAAAAACAAATTAATACTTCTATGTTGGTAGATAGGCAGCATCCAGAAACGAAGATGGTCAACCAAAGAAAGATTCAGATGTATCGGGAAAGTCCCATCCGAAGGACGACGTGCTCAAATTTATTTTCATCTTACCGATTAAAACATCTGACCTAATTGACTTGGCTAGATTTCGAAATGGCGATCCTGAGCTCGGTAAACTCCATTCTTCAAATTTCTCGCTTTTAAACGGTTTTTAGTTTTAATATTTGTTAAAACTGATGTACAACCGGGATATCTGAATCCTACACAAAAATCGAAATAAAAATGTTTAGCAAAAAAAGTCGGGCTAATCCCATTCTTCAATTTTCTCGCTTTTTAACAGTTTTTAGATTTAATATTTGTTAAAACTGATAGATTCAGATATATCGTGGAAGTCCCATCCGAAGGACGACGTGCTCAAGGTTATTTTTAACCTAAGTGAAATTTCAGCTACCCAGGTTTAGATACGTAACATACGACTCATTGTCGAGTACCTGACATACGAAAAGACCCTCGATCATAGCCTAAAGTCCAATCCGAAGGACGACGTGCTCAAATTTATTTTTATCTTCTCGAATAAAACATCTGACCTAAGTGCCTTGGCTAGATTTCTAAGTGGCGATCCTGAGCTCGATAGATTCCACATGTATGATAAAATAAGTTACCGTTTGGTTCCAACTAAAATTATCAAGGAAGAAATGTGGAATATAACTGGCCTTGGAGGTACCGTTTTGACATATTTTCTGAAAAACAAATTAATACAGCTATGTTGGTAGATAGGCAGCATCCAGAATCGAAGATGGTCAACCAAAGAAAGATTCAGATGTATCGGGAGTCCCATCCGAAAGACGACGTGCTCTAATTTATTTTCATTTTCCCGATTAAAACATCTGACCTATGTTACTTGGCTAGATTTCTAAATGGCGATCCTGAGCTCGGTAAACTCCATTTTTCAAATTTCTCGCTTTTAAACGGTTTTTAGATTTAATATCTGTTGAAACTGATAGACAGATTCAGATATATCGGGTAACTCCCATCCGAAGGACGACGTGCTCAAGGTTTTTTTAACCTAAGTGAAATTTCAGCTACCCAGGTTTAGTTACATAACATACGACTCATTATCAAGCACCTGACATACAAAAAGGCCCTCGATCATAGCCTAAAGTCCATTCCGAAGGACGACATGCTCAAATTTATTTTTATCTTCTCGATTAAAACATTTGACCTAAATGCCTTTGCTAGATTTCTAAGTGGCGATCCTGAGCTCGATAGACTCCATAGTAAGATAAAATAAGTTACCGTTTGGTTCCAACTAAAATTTTCAAGGAAGAAATGTGGAATATAAGTGGGCTTTGAGGTACCGTTTTGACATATTTTCTGAAAAACAAATTAATATATGTTGGTAGATAGGCAGCGACCATAAATGAAGATGGTCAACCAAAGACAAATTCAGATGTATCGGGAAAGTCCCAACCGAAGGACGATGTGCTCAAGGATATTTAAAAAAATAAATAATATAAGTCAGTTAAACTAAGAGCCCCGTCTAGATCTTCCAACAAGAAAAAATACGTTTCCGTTTGGCTCCAACTAATATTATCAAGGAAAAAATCTATATTATAAAGCTGAAACTGGGTTTATTTGTTTGTTTGTTCCAGCATCACGCCCAAACGGCTCGACGGGTTTTTATGAAACTTCACATGTAGCATTCTTATGATCCCAGTAGAATAATAGGCTATGTGGCGTCCCAACATTTTGAACGGGAACGGGGGGGTGGTGGGGATAGGCCTAAATATAAAGATACCGGTAGCTCATTAACTAATGGTCGGATTATCATGAAATTTCACATGTAGTATTCTTAAAGGCCAAATAGAAAAATAGGGTTTGTGACCTCTCAAGATATTGAACGAATGGGAGGATAGTGGGGGTAGACTTAAGTATATAAATCGTGGTAGCTCATTACCTAATGGTCGGATTGTCATGGAATTTCACATGTAGTAATTTCAAAACAAAATTTGAAAATTCGTTGTGACGTTTCACCTTTTTTAACCTAAGGGTGGGGTGCATTAAGCTGGAGGAATTTCACATGTAGCTTTCTCTTCTTCTGTACACCGGTGTTAAGCAGATACTAGCTGTGGTGTCTGCCGTTGAAGTACTATAAGGCTTATTCTATATGAATAATTGAAAATTATAACATCATGAATGTACTGTCGGAGAATTGAATTGGATTCGAATGAGAGATATTAGGTGAAAAGTCAAAGTTCCCCGAGCAACGCCGGGTATTACTGCTAGTGATGGATAAAAGCAGTGGCATATTCAGTCGTGCTCCTAAAAAGCACCTTACACGGTCAGTAATACTGTCAATATTTTAGAATATCGCTGACAGCCCACATATCCTGAAATTCAAAATGAATAAAATGTCACTAGAGACGTGAGAAGAGAAACTTCAATATTTCTTCATAAAAAAACGTTAGGGGCTTGTAATCTATACAATAAAAGATATCTTCATTTTATTACAAGCTTGTTGGAAAGTTAGAGTATAAAACGCAAGAATTTTGGGTGTATTTTTTTTAGGTTAATGGAAAATAGAAAGAACAAAGTTCAAAATCTTACCATATAAATACATATGTAATTATGCTGCTTGATAATTCAGAAGCTTTGGTTATTCCATTTTTTTTTTTCCTCCTCTTGGCCTGATGTTCTGTGCATATTGGCCATAAAAATGGTTATTCCATTACAGCCGTCATAGATTTCTGACAAAATGATTTTATACATAGTTTGTATAAAATCATTTTCTCATAAACATAAATTCAAGAAAAACTGATTAAAAATTATTCAACATTATTGCAATATACTATTTAAGATTATGGTTAAAAACTTAACACTAATGTTTTATAATAACAAGGCTAGCCGTTGCGCCCCCCTATCTTAGTAGAAAACGCCAACTTGCAAAATTCATATCCATTGTAGAAAATTTGTTTATCTATGATAAATATTTGTTAAAATAACTACAAAAATGTTCTGACTTCTTTCAAGAAAATGTTTATTTCTCTGTGCTTGCGATACACGCCTGCGTGAAAATTACTGTGTAACCTCCCCTCGTAGAATAGTGCATCCTGATTGTTTGTTTTTATTTTATCGTGAAGTAGTGTTAACATCATTTGATTTTGTATTTATTTTTTTAATGAAGTCTGAATATTGTACATAATGGAAGATGATAACAGTGAGTGTGTTGGTATATCTTCGTCTAATTTTCGCGTTGACGTCTCTGAAATAGAACGCGTTTCCAAAGATCAACAGGTACGATAAAGATTTGTCTCTATTTTCGCTGATTGTGCCATTTGTAAATATATTGTAACACCTCTATTTTGTTGTGTTTTCTTTTATTTTTATAAATAATTTTCAGGATATTGAACTTCAATCACTTGAAGTTTCTGTATTTGATCAAAACACATTTGAGAAAAGTGTCATCGCTCAAGTTGACAGAGTTTTGTCACAGGAGACTGATTGTTTTTTAAAACAAGAAGATGAAAGTAATTTGGAAGAAGGAGAACTTTTTGAAGATAGTTCAATTCCTGAAAGATCTTTGGAAATAAATGTCAGGACAGATCTCCTACCTGCTCCCGATAACAGCTTAAATAGTTCATCTTCCAGGTATGTAAGATAATATAAAAATTGTATGATATGTAGTACTTTCAAATAGAATTATATAAGTATTTTATAGTATTATATATTATATAAGTTCCACTTTCAAATCATAAGGATAACATAACGTCATCTGTCATTTTATTATTTTGTGATTTTCTTTATTAGTATACATTTTCAACCATGACTGGTCTGCTAAGATAGTTTTTATGTAATACACGCTAATGTATGTAATACGCGGGTTAATGGTCTGCGTGCTTGCTTACTGAGCTCAAGATCGCCGGTTCGAAATTCGTCTGAGGCCCTTTTAAGTTGTTTATCTGTGAGGTGAAAAAAAAAACCTGACACGCCCTCCTTCGGATGGGACGTTAGGCGATTGTCCCGAGCCTATACGTCAGGACCTCGTTAAAGATCCCTATCCTCTGGGAATAAAGCTAGGAAGGCAACATTTAATAGTCCTAGAGTAGAGTCGGGCTCATGTTCACTAGAGAGACGAGCCCTCGGGTAGTAGGCGATATGACCTCGTAGTATATACCTATGATATATTGCTTTCTTATTCCCGATCTTATAATGTTTTCAACGAAATAACAAGGTTTTAGATACTTTGAACACGATTTAACCCTTTTCTTGATTTTGTCTGTATGTGTGAAGTATACGTGAATGTGTATTACAGGAACTTTGTGAACGATCTAACTTAAAAATAATTCTATAATTGTTTTTGATATACGTGAAATTTGAAATGAAGATGTAACACGTTCTAAATAAAAGTTGTATAGAAAACTGAAAGGCACATTTTGTATAAAAGTTATTTTTTCGTTGGGAGCCCGATTGCAAAATGCCTGTCGAAAACTGTATTAAAATGGGATCAAATCCACGTTTCAAATTTTGATTTGCTTCCCCAGCTACACAAAATATAGAGTAAATTATGTAATCGGTCAGAAATTCGATACGGTGTTTTCAACATAATTTCATTTTTTCTGATCTCCAGATTCCAAAAATTTAAGAAGAATCTGTTTGTTTGTGAACACGATAACTTCCGATAGAATGAATGTATCGACATAAAATTTTATATGTGAATCCAGAACCCTCTAACAACGACACCTACTTATTTTCAGCCAAATTGGCCAAAGGAAAGGAGAAGCTTACATAAAAACTCTAATAACTGCCGACAAAAAGAATGTGTCGACACGAAATTTTATATGTGTGTCCAGAACCCCATTAAGACGACACCTATTGATTTTCAGTCACTTTTAAGATTACCTTTTGAATACTGAATGAAAGAACTTTATCAATGAGTGCCAACACACTGAACTAGACTACCTCATTGGAGTCTTTGACAGGGGTCCCCATGTGTATATTTTACCTCTGACGATCTCTATTATGCCATTTGGTTTTTTTTTACATCTCCAGGTATACAAAATACAGGTTAAGTTAGGTAACCGGTCATAAATTCGATGTTAAGTTTTCGAGCCCTGATTCCAAAAAAGAAATGAATGTGTGTGTCTGTGAACACGACACCTCCCCATAGAATGAATGCGTCGACACAACATTTTATATGTGTATCCAGAATCTCATACGGACACCTATTGATTTTTAGCCAAATGGACGAGGGGGGGGGGGGGGGGGGGGGATTAGTATGAAGATTCAGAAGTCCGACGACATTTTCCTGTATGAAATTCTAGTATATGAGTATTAACATTTTTTAATGTAATATTATATTTACAAATGCCTGTTTCTTATTTCCTTGTTGTAGTTCACATGAGACCCAGTTTAAACTTGAAGAATACTTAAAGGCTCAAGCACGTCTTCAAAAAACGCGGAAGGTGACCAGTATTAAGAAGCCAAGCTTCGATGACGGAAATGTCTCCAATAACATACCTCCGAGTAAAGCTAAACCATTAAAACATAATAAAAAGTTAAAATGTTTAGCCCCGGTTGTAAGGAAGAAAAAGACGAAGGAGAGGCTAGGTACAAGGGTGAAGAGAGGAAGGTGTAGGGGGGAGAGCTCCGGAGCTCAGCCGGGCGAGGAGAACTATTTCTATAACAACACATCAGGATCTGACTACGTGCCTTCCGATTACTCCGTCTCTTCTGCAGGTAGCACTTTCTTCTTATTTCCTCAGGGTAATTTAGAGTTTTCACTAAATGTCATGTTTTCCAAAATTTTTTTATTTTTTATTTTTTTTATTTATTTATTCTACAATCTGTACAAACAATAACAATAAGCAGAAGTGATGACTAAGATGGCATGATAAAATAATAAGTAATACAAAATATTTAAAGCATAAAAAGAAGCAAAAAAGAAATTAATAATACAAAATAATAGCAAACATATACAAAAATAATAGACAGAATACATAAGAAAATGAAAGAGATAAAATAAAAATAATAAAAATAAAATAATTAAATATATATAAGAAACTGGACGAGGACAGCACCAGTAGGACTCCAGCACACTGCCATATACCACTCTCCAACTAGTGGAGAGGGGAGGAGGCGGCGGGAGACCAGCGCTGACCCTCCCAGCACACTGCCCAACCATCCACTGTCCAGCAGTGGAGGAAGACCAGGAGGCGGGGCGTCGAAAGGATAGAGAGGCGTGAGGGGAGAATCCGGTCATCACCAGCACTCCCTTAAAAATGGCGTGTGAAGAAGAAAACAAAAAAAAAAAATAATAAATAACAAAAATTAAAAGAATAAATTAATAAACGCACAAAAAAATAAAAAAAATAAAAATAAATTAATAAAAAATATATTAAAAAATATTAAAATTAAAAAATATATATATATATATATATATATATATATATATATATATATATATATATATATATATATATATATAATACAAATTAAAGAAGATCGCGAGGCCAACGTCGCCTCAGCCTTCTTGGAGGATCCAAAATTGAAAAAAAAAAAAAAAAAATGGTGGTAAATCACCGGTAATAATTTCCCCAAAAAGAATGAATCAATTAACTTTTCATTTCCCCTCCAAACCCAGTCGACCATTGGGGCATTACATAACTTCTCTTATACTTCGTAGAGCTGGGGAAGTAAAGTATCCTGTCTGTCTGTGAACATGGTAGAGTGAATGTGTCGACACGAAACTCTTATGTGTGCCCAGAACTCCATGAGGATGACACCTATTGATGTTCAGCCAAAATGGCCAAAGGGAAGGGAAGGGCTTAACCCAGAAACTGTAATAACCTCCGATGTAGTGAATGTATAGAAATGAAACGTGACACCTTCAGGGCTCTGACTCGGAACTGTACTTTAGACTGGAACAGGTACCTTCCTCTTCGTGACAGCTTCTACATAGTCGCCCGTCTGTACGGTCCTATTCCATCTCATCAGTTTGTATCTTGAGTATATAGTGGTCGCGACAGAGCGACAACAGTCCTCCTCGCCAATCAAGCTTCGCTATACAACATTCCACGCGCCCCAATCAAATCTCTACCATTTGTTCATTTCAGTATGTATTCTCTCTGATTTCAGAAATTGAAATACCAAGAATCAAAGCTAAATGCGTCCCCGCGAAGAAGAGAAGACGAAGACGTTCGTCTGAAAGAGCCGACACCGATGACTCTGATTGGGACAGTTCTGAGGATGAATATTCTAAGCAAAGAGGTATCTATCGATTATTACTTCATTGCTTAAGGGCAGTTTCTACTTTCACATTGTTCTTTTTTGGTAATTTTTGTTTAATTACTTGCGCTGGCGTTCCTCTACACAATATACACAGCTGATGTCACCACCTATCCATCAACTCCACACCTGTGCAGATAAGACTGCTATCATTCCTCCTGATCCGGAAACCTTTAATTCAATACACAAATTTAATAGCTTGCAAAAACAGCATCAAAGAATGTAGCAAAATTAAATAATATAAAATAAAAGTGTGCCGCAGTGAAGCCCCCTGAGTGCCGTCTAGTTCGCCTCTATTGTCGCGCCGGCACTGCTTACCAGACTTCAAAATCTACAACACTTTTCAGTCCTTAAAACCAATCTAAAATCACACTTGCTGAAGACAAATATAATAGTGAAGCCAATTATTAACTTTTTCTTAATTTTAATTTGTGTATCAGAAGTTGAAGCTGTTGACAGGCCAACACTAACTTCGCGGTGGTTTATATGTATATATATTATATAATTGATGACATATGAATTGTAAAAATATTATATATTTAACAAATATAATTATTATTATTTGATCTCACAACGGTAGGCCACAATGTCTTTTAAACAAATGTTAATTTTGTCTTTTGTTTTGTAGACAAAAAAGTGCTTGACGATGGACATCGAGATTGCTACGATAAGCGAATAAAAGAATACACCAAACAAGATTGTAGCGAAGAAATTCATTGGATTGAAGATGACTTTTGTATTCCCAAATATATTTGGGATAAATTGTACAAGTGAGTACAATTCTTTGACTTTTTAGGGGATGAATATAAAGCTCATACATTTCTTTATCTCTAAAACTGCTCAATTAGTTTATGTCTACATTTTTTTGACCCCGTAGACCGGGCGTTCCGGTATTAGGCGATATGACCTCGTATTTTAAGCCCGGCTATGAGGCACATTCGTGTTGCATAACCGTTTATTTTAATTTTTCTTGGTCATATGACATTCTAGGCTAGGGGTACCAACCTTTCCAACGTCACAACCCACAATTTCCGTTCTGGGATATTTGTGAACCTACCTTGGATCTGATAATCATATATATATAAAGCTGAAAATGTCTGTGCGTGGTACCGCTATAACTCACGAACGGCTTGATGGATTTGATTAATTTTTTTTTAATTTGTTCGTCATCGTCTGTGGAAGGTTATAGGCGTATTAGTACCTCAATATCTGGTCCATCCCAGCATCCACCCACGCAATCTTTGTAACTCAAAAACCACTGCAATGATTAATGAGAAATCTTTTTGAATAAATTAGTTTTAGCTCCAAAGCTAGCGTTACTACAGTTGAAGGACTATAAGCCTTATTCCGTATGAATAATTGAAAATTATAACATCATGAATGTACTGTCGAGGAACTGAATAGCCTTATAGGAGATATTGGGAGAAAAGTCAAAGTTCCCCGGGCAACGCCGGGTATTATTGCTTGTATGGTATAAAGGTTAAAGAAAAAAATTGAAATTAAAATAAAGCTCATTACAATTGTTGAGCTGAGTTTACGAAATATTAAGAATAAAACAAAAATAATACTTTTGAATTGAGTTCAAAAAATAATAATTAGTTTAGTCAAGAATAAAATAATTTGTGTGAGCCCTTGGCCTGCCAATGCTGCAAAGCATTTCCCAACGTGGTCCAATTGTGAGCAGAGATATTGTTATATCGCCACCATATGTAGCGTAATAGGAATTTGGTTATTATTAAAGTACGATAAGGAAAACATGAAATAAATATATGTACTTTTTTTTTTTTATTTAACGTCGGATCGACTTCAGGGTCCTTAGTGACGACTATTGTGTCTACATGTCCTCGTAGAGTTTCGCGTCTTTAAGGAACTGGATGAGTCCGTTGTATTCGTCGGTGGGTGTTTGGAGTAGTTTTTTCATGTCTGTCGGTAGTTTGTATTCGTTTCTTAATGTGGTGTAGTTTGTGCAGTCAGTCAGTATTGAGTGAAATCAGTAACTGATTTTATTTATAGTAATTACTAATGTTATATATTTTCCTGAGAAACAGAGAAAAAATAGTTTTTTTTATAGGCTAATAGATATAGGTTAGGTTTTATGATTCATGGGGCTTTAACTACAAGGTCATATCGCTTACTACCAGAGCGCTCTTTCCTCACTCTGGTGGACATGATCCCGACTCTATTGTGGGAGTCCTAGATTTTGCCTACCCTAAATTTTTATTCACCTAGGACAGGGGTCTTTAACGAGTACTAATGGATACATATTTTCCTTTTAAAACTCTATTTAATATGCGAGAAAAAATATATAAGTAAATATTAAAATATGTTCAATTAAATGAAATATGAGCAAGGCGGCTACAGAAGTTTTTAATTTTTTTTATTCAATAATAAACCAATGCTACTGAGATAATTGTTGCTAATAACTGAAAATTCAATTTTCAACAAAAACGCTTTAGCTGCGTATCATTCGTGTAACTTTATAGTTGAAATGGCTATAGCATAAAACGTGTAATTTAGTTTTCGTTGCCATTTTCCTCAAATTACCCCATTTTGAACGTGCGATCCTAAAATATGAATTCATTTTCTAGCTTGAATTAATCAATATTTGACTTACATGGGGGCGTCTAAATCATCATACTAAATGTTGTGTCATTTAGATTTATCACATCGGCAGTTATTCAGGTTTTTGCGTCGAGCCCCCTCTTCTGATACCTTTTTTTTCCTTCTGTCGCTTTGACGGAAAATGAGTGTGTATAGGGTTTTGCATTTTGATAACAATATTCATGTCGATACATTCATTACATCAACAGTTATCGTGTTCACAGACAAATACACACATTTTTAGAATCATTGGAAAACATGAAATTCCAGTAAAAACTCAAAATCGAATTTCTGACCGATAACATGACTTGCCTTGCACTTCGTATAGCTGAGGAAGTAGAAAGATAATATCTATTATAAGTATATTATACTCATGAATTTTACCCATGATTATATAACCTTCCCGAGGGCGTCGGTAGCTCAGTGGTATGCGTACTTACCTTCTCAGCTCAAGGTCGTGGCTTCGAAACCCAACCGAGGCCCTTAGTTTAGTTTATCTGGGAGGTAAAATAAACTTAAGCACGCCGTCCTTCGGATGGGACGTTAAGCGACAGTCCCGAGACTGTACGATGTCAGGTACTCTTTAAAGACCCCTACCCTAGGTGAATAAACATTTAGGGTAGGCAAAATTTAGGACTCCCATAATAGAGTCGGGCTCATATCCACCAGAGTGACGAAAGAGCACTCTGGTAGTAGGCGATATGACCTTGTAGTTAAAGCCCGGGCATGAGTCATATAACCTAAACCTAAATTGAATATACTCTAAATATAACTAAAACTAGCAGGCTGTCCGCCGTTGCCTGGTTGGTAACTTATAGTAAGGGGCCATTCATAAATTACGTAAGGCTTTTTTAAAGCTAATTTGACCCCCTATTGTAAGATATCATAAGATTTCAACCTCCCCCATCTACCCCTTGATAAGAAATGATCGTATTGATAAAATAAAAGACAGTTTGAGCAGCTTGTACCCAAGCTTTAAATAATAGTAGATGTAAATATCCAGACATGTCAGGTATAATAAATAAATGATACTAAAATGACAATTATTTTTCAAAATTCAAGCAATAGGGAAATCCTTAGACAGCGAGACAATAGAATAAAAAAATATCTAGAAGTACTGAGACCATATGATTTGTGTAGGATTAAATACGGAATTTGAGAACTAAGTACAGATGGCGCTATCCAATAGCGCCATTTCTTAGCGCGAAAGTAGTAGATTTTAAATTCAAAAACTTACATAAGATCAAATTCTTTACCCCCCTCCACTATAGTAAGAATTAGTAATATTGAGCTTACCCCCCCCCCCCCCCCCCCCCCTAAATGCCTTACGTAATTTATTAATTTATGATTGACCCCTAAGTATATAATATTTAGTATGATTGATGTCGAAAATATCTTTTCAATATTGAAGGATATCTAGTTTCTGTCGTGTATATAATTTCGGAGACTATTTATTTTCCTTCTTCAGGGCCTTATAATGACTTGAATGTGTATAGTGAAGGTGGTATGTGTTTGTGTCTGATAGACAGAACCTTCAATATAGTATTTACTATTCCGCTGATTATTGATTCGCATAGCCTATGCTTGAAAGTCATGAAGTTTCATGAAAATCCGATCAACCGCATTAATTTTATTTTACGTTTAGCTGCACTTCAATCATCCCTTGCGGTAAAAATGTTTTAAGTCTTAATAGCTGTTGTAAATTTTCTGATCATCGTATTGCTATAAAAGTTTTTATTTGTCAATTTTCACCTATAAGAAAGATTCATATTAGATCGATGGGTGAAAATAACCCCTATGTGATTAGTATATTTTTATTTAGTTGAACATTTTCAAGACTGTAATTAAGATTAGTTTTTCGTTAAATGTTCAGTTGTTCCTAATAAAAATAAATTATTTAGTTCTAGAAATATTTCATCATATTAATTTAATGTAGTGAAAAGTATTTTGTATTCTCAACTCTTGACACAAAAGAACATTTGTGTCAACAATTGTGAAGGATAACTGTACATTGTCACAGGCGATCCACATAGTTGGCTAGAAAAATAAAATTAATTTATGCGTCAAGTTCTTTTTAAAAAATGAAATATACTACGCAATTTAAAAATTATACTGATATCTTGAGAAAAAATAAATTCCACAATTGTAATTTTGATACCAGTGTGAAGGACGGCATGCTTAAGTTTATTTTACCTCCCAGATAAAATAAATGAATTGCCTCGGCCGGGTTTCGAACCCACGATCTTGAGCTCAGAAGGCAAGCACGCATACCACTAAGCTACCGGCGCCCTCAAATATGAAAAGTGGTTGCCCCATGATTGCATTGACTAATATTGGAGTGAGTGGGGCCCTTTTAGTTGCCTCCTAAATAAATTTACAATTACAAAAAAAAAATATCAAATTCATCGCCTCAATTTTCGCGCCTTCTAAAAACGAGAGACATATAAAATATTAAGATATATTAGTCAAATGTGATGAATGATAATATAAATAACTTGAGTCATCATTATGTATTTCATCGGATCAAGAAATATTTACCGTTCTATATATATTTTACATATGTTAACAATTCAAATTCTTTTGTGGTCACTATGTCAGTTTTAATACATAAACCTCCTATTCCTGTCACTTCTATTATAAATTAATTATGTAAATTAAAGGAAATATGTTTAAACATATATTATAAGTATAATCGTTATTTGAAAAAAAAATCATTGATAATAACTAGAAGAGAAAATAATACCAAAAAATTGAAAACCTGTTTGCTTTATATGCAAAAAGCAATGAAACAAAAGCCGGGAAAAGTGCTGGAGAACTGTTACGAAACTTGTGGACTTATTTTTCTATTCGTTATATTATTTTCGTTGAGTTTTGGCAAAGCTTTAGTCATTAAAACTTTTAATGAGCTGGGAACAGATAAAACAGGAACAAGATCTTTTGATAGTTATTATGGTTCCCGGTGGCCCGGGTTATATCGCCTACTACCAGTGCTCTTTATCGTCGCTCGGGTGAACATGAGCCCGACTCTATTATGGGAGTCCTAAATTTTGCCTGCTCAGTTTTTGTTATCTAGGGTAGGAAGGAGTCTTTAACGAGTACTTGACATCATATAGGCCCGGGACCATCAATCAAGCTTAAGTTCAGTATAATATTCATCATAAATTCATTATATCGGCACTTATAGTGTTTTTGGGTTGATCATTCTCTTTCTTGAATCCACCCTTCTGCTCATTTTGCTGAAAAATAACAGGTATCGTCCTTATGGAAATTTATTATTATTTTTTTTGTATTTTTCGCGTTTTGTTTGGCGTTTAGCCATTTCACTGTATTATTTAGTTATTTACGATGGTTATCCATGGCCCCGGGATGAAATAAAATCTACGAAATAAAACTCACCCCCGGACAGGATTCGAACCCGCAAACCATGGTTAGAACCATGCGACCAAATCCCCAAGCTTATAAAATTTCTTTTCTTTACATCGGCGGTTATTAGGATTTTTGAGTTGAGTCCCCTTTGATCCTCCCGTCCCCTTTTGTTGATTCCACTGTAAATTAATAGTTGTCGTGCTTATAGGACTTTGAATTTAAATATGAAATATCATGTTGATCCATTCATTACAACGGCAGTTATTATAGTTTTTGTGTTAAGCCTCCCCTTAATCACTGCATTTCCTTTGTCCGATTTGGCTGAAAACATTGATTGAGGTGCCCTATTTAGAGGGTTCTGGATACACATATACAATTTCGTGTCGTTACATTCATTTATCGGGAGTTACCGAGTTCACAGACACACACACACACACATACAGAAATATTCTTTTGGTATCAGAAAGTCGGAAAACATGAAATTCCCCTATACTTCGTATAGCTGTAGAAATAAAAGAAAAAAGCTTTTCCGTCGTATATAGGGTTAGTTGCCTAACAACTAAATCAATTGGCAACAATTGTCCTATTAATTTTTTTGAATTTGTTGTTAAATATAATTTAGTTTATATATATCGTATATGTTGTGTTTATATTTCAGGTACCAGCAGGCGGCGATCAAATGGTTCTGGGAGCTGCATCTACAGAACTGTGGAGGAATCCTCGGAGATGAGATGGGTCTTGGCAAAACGATTCAGGTGATAGCGTTCTTGGCCGGCCTTCATGTCTCTGATCAGCGTGATGTTTACTGTAGGTTAGTAGTACTTTTGTATTTTATCAATACTGTTATTATTTCTTAAATACTAATTATATTTATTATTGATAACGTACTTTTATGAATTTCCGTATTTGCCCTTCATCTTAAAATGCTCATATAGCATCTACTAGTAACAATTTTGAAAAGATTCTGAATCGATTCTGTTAATTTTACATATTTCGGTTAATTTACATAACATTATTTCGACATATTTTTGTACATACGCCACATACCATCCCATTGTTTTTATTCTTCACATCTACCAGACAGGTTTTTTTTTTTACTTGAGGAATCAATCGCATTTGGAACCTAGTGTATATCTCCGCGAACCCAGTTTTGTTTTAGCACATACTATAATTTAAGAAAATTGAAATTCAGAATGTCACTAACTGACAATAGTTTTTACCGAAGCTGTTCAGTAATTAAAAGAAGCCAAGGGGGGAAAAAAACGGGAATACAATTATGAAATATAAGTTCAACCGTTTTCTCATGATGCTTGGACAAAGATATGTAGACTTTCAGTTTTATTTTAATAATAATCTTTATCGACGGGACTGAGCCTAATATATAAATATACCTATATATATCTATATATATAAATATATATTTTATTTATATAATATATAAATATATATATATATATATATATATATAATATATATATATATATATATATATATATATATATATATATATATATATATAGTATATAAATATAAATAATAAAACATTAAAGAAATGTAGGAAGAAGGAAACAGGACAAAGTGAAGATGAATGGTTTAAACGCTTTGTTACATAATACGTAATCTTATTCTTGTAATGTAAGAATGTGAAAAAAATTCAACTTACTGAAGACGCATGAAGAAATGAGAAAACACTATTAAAACTTTTAAAAAACTCTATTAAAAATTGTCACAGATGCGAAGGACACAAAACTCCAAATAAACAAGGCAAAAACCAGCTATGTTTCGAATTTTCAATCAAGACACTTGAGTTTTCCATAATAATTTCTGGTCTTGTTGTCACAAAATTGCTTTAAATGTTGCAGGTCTTTATATTTCTCTTTGGAAATAGGCAATTTCTTGGTATACACTCGAGGTGGGAAATGAAATTCGTTCTTTTCCAGTTTTGGTGTAGAAAGAATGGGTGTTCTTCGTGTAGGCTCATTGCATTGTTTTCCTTTTTTCACCAGTTTCAATGGGTTCGGCATCATGAGTGAACTAACCCACTGTCCGTCGTAGGTAGCTCTGTGAAATATAAGCCGAGTATGCTCTATATCTATCTTCAACTCTCGGATATTCCTTATTTCATGGGTGCTTTAAGCTAAGATGGCCTGTTCTTCCCCGGGCGCGCACGAAAGAGCTGGTTCTTCCCCAGTACGCTGTATTTCAACGCTTGTTTGACGCTTCTAGACCGGGTTTTCCCCCGTTCCGAAAGTTCCATCGTGTCCGGCATCCTTCAAAACATATGGTACCGTCTTTACCTAACCTTCGAAAAAAACTGAGATAGCTGGTTTTTCCCCTGTGGTCTTCATATGTTACTGTTCAAAAATAAATACATACATATATATGTACACATTTTTTTCTCTTTATATTATATAAACATGCGTTTCCTAGTGACTAATATTATTATTGTATCCTGTCAGTTACAAAGGACTAGGACCGACCCTTATCGTCTGCCCTACCACTGTGATGCATCAATGGGTCAGAGAGTTCCATGCCTGGTTCCCTCCGTTTCGTGTTGCTCTCCTTCATGACACTGGAACCTACACTGGTAATAGTTATTATAGTGGATTTATATTTGTAGGTTATGTTTTATGACTCATGCCCGGGCTTTAACTACGAGGTCATATCGTCTACTACCAGAGCCCTCTTTCGTCATTGGTGGTCATGAGCCCGACTATGGGAGTCCTAAATTTTGTCTTTCCTAAATTTTTATTCACCTAGGGCACGGGTCTTTAACGAGTACCTGACATCGTACAGGCTCGGGACCATCGCTTAACATCCCATCCGAAGGAGGGCGTGCTTAAGTTTATTTTACCTCCCAGAGAAAATAAACTAAGGGCCTCGGTCAGGTTTCGAACCCACGTTCTTGAGCTCAGCAGACAAGCACGCATACTACTGAGCTACCGGCGTCCTCTTTATATTTATATAATAAGGTTTTAAATTTCAGTTTATCCTATTTTATACAATATAGGTTAGGGTTAAGTTTTATGACTCATGCCCGGGCTTTAACTACGAGGTCATATTGCCTACTACCAGAGCGCTCTTTCGTCACTCTGGTGGACATGAGTCCGACTCTACTGTGGGAGTCCTAAATTTTACCTACCCTAAATTTTTTATTCATCTAGGGTAGGGGTCTTTAACGAGTACCTGACATCGTACAGGCTCGGGACCATCGCTTAACGTCCCATCCGAAAGACGGCGTGCTTAAGTTTATTCTACCTCCCAGATAAAATAAACTAAGGGCCTCGGTCGGGTTTCGAACCCACGTTCTTGAGCTCAGAAGTCAAGCACGCATACCACTGAGCTACCGGCGCCCTCTTATACAATATATATATTATAATTTTGTGAAAGCGATTTATGACCAAGAACCAACTTCTGAAGCTGTGAAAAATTGTCTTGTAATTTCAAAACTGAACACATTTCGTCAAAATTGATCCATTAGCTTCGGAGATATGAGGAACGACGGATATAATTTTGTCATGATTAGTACATACGATAATTTTTGGTAACTTTTCACGGGAATGTAAAAATATGTACAATATTTTAAGCTGAATTAACATCATCTGTTATCTGACTGGCTCGTCATGTTTTGACGTCACATTATATTTAGAACTTACCTTGAAAACATTTTACCATATTTCATTCAAATCTTATTTTTTTGTTTGATTATTACTTAAAATAAAGGGCCTTTTCATAAATTATGCTCTTAAGGGATAGTTCTTAAGGATAAGGATATACAAGATATGTCCCGCACTCGGCCGACGATTTTCAAAGGCGTTTCTGCATTTGTTTCAACATTACTGATTTTCATGAAATTTATTTAGCATTCTTATAAGCCCGATTAAAAGATAGGCTATGTGACGTCGCAAAATTTGGAACGGGAGAAAAGCTTTGTATATGTGCCCGATTCAAACATAAGCCACTTCCTGATGCGATGGCACAATGTTGACAGGGCAACATCGCTTGAGCCAGTTGTCAACAAACGGTCAGCACAGCAATATGTCTTCCTTCTACTTCACCAGCTAGACCCCAGCAAGTATAGGGGAAGTTATGTAATCGGTCAGCAATTTGAGTTATTCAGAATTTATATATTTTCCGACCCCCTGGTTCCATAAATGAAAAAAATAAATCCGTGTATGTGTCCATGGATACGACGGTAACTCCAGATCAATTGACTGGGAATTGTATATGTGGATTCATC
This sequence comes from Aradus depressus, assembly GCA_963662175.1. Lineage (NCBI taxonomy): Eukaryota > Metazoa > Arthropoda > Insecta > Hemiptera > Aradidae > Aradus > Aradus depressus. The sequence continues at coordinate 50,345,358 of OY759216.1, read as the reverse complement.
TATACATTTTCAGTCATATCGGCTGAAGGAGGAAGGGGGGATTGGGAGAGGGGACTAAACAAGAATCCTTATAACTACTAATATAATGAATGTATCGACATGAAATGTTATATGAGAATATAAATATTATTTTTTGTTTGATTATAGGAAAAGACAGGACCAAACTAATTGACTCGATTCAGGCTAAACCTACCTATGGGATCCTGATTACCAGTTACACAGGTCTTGTTCAATATTCAGAAAGTATTCTGTCAAAGGACTGGCATTATGTCATCTTAGACGAGGGGCATAAAATACGAAATCCCAAAGCTAAGGTAATGTGTCAATTTTCTTCTAGTTTAATACCGTGTTAATGGATGTTAATTATCTTTTCTGGTTCTAAAATTATAACGTAAAACTTGTTACAAATATTTTTTTTTTAAAATACCTATCCCTCTTTTTGTTACGAATTTCAAAGAGTTCTCTTCATAACAAAACTAAGAGTATAAAAAACTTGAAATTTGGTGTACCCGTTTTTGAGAAAGAAAACATAATATTTTAGAGGACTTCCGCGGCATCTTTCTTTGTTAAATATTGAAGGAATATTTATTTATTTATTTTTTTGTTTCTCCACAGTAACACCTTTTTCAAGTGTAAAAGGACTTAGGAAAATTGGACATTCTAGAGTTCCATTTGAAGCTCTCTTTTCCATTTGGAAATCTTTGGAAAAGATCTTATCAACTATATATCTATATTTTGTTTTGCCATTAGTTTCATTATGAACAATAAGTTTAAAATTAATAATAAAAAACAAGCGCTATTATTAAAAAAATAATAATATAGAACACGTTTTATGTCGTAATTTTGGAATCAGCAGAAATTATTAAAATCTATTTTTATACGATCATAAACTAGAAAAACGTTTATAGGGGTGTTACCATATCGAGTAAAAAACACCCTATATACACTACACTGTATTATAACAATGGCTTTTATACACTTGGTGTTCTATAGTGTTTTATACTCGTATACACTGCGATGTATTATTACGTTGTGCATTATTGTGAAGATGTAGTCTGACCTCTCACAGATTTTATTATTTTGTGGCTGCCTTCATCACCAGGCTGTCAGATAAAACATAATTTAAAAAAAATAAAATGAAACTAATAAATAAACTATTCAAAAGTAAATTTAAAATTTCATCGATGGGGACAGGTAACTTCTCCTGGTCCCATCTCGTGTGTCAATTCCTCAGAGAACAAAAAAACGAATCTGTCGCGATCCATGACATTTTAAATTGTTAATTTTTGAATTCTTAATCATTTAGTTTGTTTTTAATAGTTATGTTTTAAAAATGTTTTATCAGACAGCACAAAATAATAAAATTAATTAAGACTACAATGGATTCTATACATTTAGGTTTACGTAGTTCATTTCCAATTTACTCTTCTGCATAGTATTGTAGTATTTTCTTTTTTCATCCATTTTACTTTTCCCGACAGTATGCTTGTTATACAGGGGTATGTCACTCCTTCGTAACAATCCATTGATACTTTTCTACATCTTTATTCTTATTCTTGGTAGATGCTTCTTGTTTCTGATCGTAGGTGACTCAGAGAGCCAAAGAGATCCAGACTCTTCACCGTCTGATTCTGTCTGGATCCCCCCTTCAGAACAACCTCCAGGAGATATGGTCTCTTTTTGACTTTGTCTATCCTGGCAAGCTAGGCACCTACAATGTCTTCATGGAGGCGTTCGCTGTACCCATCGTTCAAGGAGGCTACGCCAATGCTTCCCAAACACAAGTATGTGTTATAAGTTTTATTTTTAAATTAAATATTGTCATCTTTTGACATTTCCAGACGTTACACGCCAGATTCATTTTAAATATCATTATCGAGAACCAAACATGACTTTCATGTTCTATACTCTTATTTTAGTTCATTTTCAGCATCCAAGTCATGAAGAAAAGAAGTAGTTCAGGATATGTGCAAAATTATTCACATTTCCAAAACTACTAACGATTGGCACCAACATTAATAGGTCTTGAATCCTCCCAAAAGAAATATTTTGCACAAAGAAATATTCAAATCGATGCGTCTTTACAGAAGTTATCCCTATATGAAAGAAAATTGTGCAGAGGGACATATGCACAGCTGCCTTGTGGATAGCCATTTTCTTATTACTTTATCTCGAACAAGATTTTTTGACCCCATCACCATTCTTCCATTGCTTCTGTTGGGAACATGGAAACAAAATTGTACTTCATCTTACAGATGTTTGCGAAATTTGATGGAAATGTGTATTTCAGCCTAACTAGAAGCTGTGGAAAAGGATTTTTGTCTGAATTTAGACGAAAATATGTCTTTTTATGAGTTAATTCTAAATAATTTAAGTTTCTCTTTTACAAATTTACTTTTGTTTAGTGTTTTCGGCATCTAAAGAAATTACCCTTAACATTTTCCACCGAGATATTGTGAAACAATGAGAAATGGCCATGTTTTTAAGACTTTACTGTTTAGGAGAAAGGAATAAGGAAAAACCCCGTACGGGCTGGAGAAGGACAGTTCCGAATGTAAACATGTTGAACTTCCACTTAGTATTAGTTAAGTCGTGGCTGAAGATGGTAGCAATACCGAAAGTACTCCCATATATTATGTATATTTTGTGAAATAGACAATATTTTAAACAACATACGTTTTTTTTTATTTAAAGAAATGTTTCCTTAGTTTTCATATAAATTCTCCCCCCATGCAAGTTGTCCACTCTTCTCATTTAACAGTCTGCTTTGCAGTTGTCCTCACTAAATCTTGATATTGTTGTCCAGGTGTTGACTGCGCACAAGTGCGCCATGATGCTGAAGGACACCATCACCCCCTACCTGCTGCGCCGTATGAAGGAAGATGTGGGAGACCTCATCAACCTGCCCTCCAAGAAGGAACAGGTGCTCTTCTGTAGACTGACAGAGGATCAGAGACAGATGTACCGCCACTACCTGGACACGGTCGACCTCGAGGGGATGATGCGGGGCCGAGCCAAGATATTCGTGGGTCTCATCAACCTCCGCAAAATCTGTAATCATCCTGACCTCTACTCTGGGGGACCGGACAGGGACTTTCGTCTGGTAAGTTTTTTTCTAATAACATACTGTTAGAAGTTAGCAATTTTGAAAAATGTTCAGATTGATTTTTAACCTACTTTCCAAGAAAAAATAGGCTTATGAGATCACCGTGTTGGAGGAGAACTCCACTGTTACTATATAACATATTTCCATAGATCTTTGTATGTAAGAAATTACAATGTTATATATATTTTGGTTTACTAACTTGGTAACTTCATGTGTAATCGGTTACCAGGTGTTGCCCGGTTAATAACCTTAAAAGTGGTTAATTTTATCTACCCGATTAGTAACTGTAATAAGGCTTATAAGGGTGCTACTTGTGAATTTTTATGAAAATCTGATCAAGTATTAAATAACTAGCAGTAATTTTATGTTTTTTATGTTCCCTATTAACTCAATTAATATTGAAGTTATCAAAAAAAAAAATAAATAAAAAAAAAAATCCTACAACTTATATTTAAACATTTCTTTTTGTTTGCTGTTATATTTGTACTGGTTACCACACTAATGAAAAAATAAATAAATAAATAAAATGTACATTATGTTTATGTACAGATTGGAAGTAGGCTTATTACTTATTTCTTTCTTTCTTCGTTGATAGTATTAACAGACAGTTCCGGATATTAACTGTATGGCTCGGAAGTATCTCTCACATCAAATACTTTATCCTACATAATGTGTTACAAACAAAACTATTCTCTTCATTCCTTAGGAAAAAGATTGACTTCCTTTGACATTTCTTATTTCGTGATTCATTGTATAGAAAATACTGTGAATTTCGTTTTATTTATTTATTTATTTTATTTTTAATGTTTAAAGAATTCAGAAAGTGGCCCTTCAAAACCCGAAAATTTTGGATATTGGAAAAGAGCTGGTAAAATGATAGTAATTCAGACGATCCTGGCTGCCTGGAAGGAGCAAGGCCATAGAGTCCTTCTGTTCACTCAGAGCAAAAAGGTAACCAACACATTTTGTATATTATTTTGGTTATGTTCTAAATTATTAATAATACCTATTTATTTTCGTTAAACCATAAGATAATTGAATATGTTGTACATCAGAAAATAGCTTATAAATTATATATGTACGTAAACGGATATTGAATCTTAAAATATGAACCCATAAGAAATGTATAATACAAATGATTTAAAAAAATAATAAAAATATAATAGAAGGTAAATGAATATAAAATTAATAAATACAATAAATACTTTTTTTTATTATAAATATTTTATTTTTAAATTTCTTTCAGGTCGATATTTCGGGGTTATTATGCTCCCTTTCCTTCGGTCACAAGGAGGAGAATATAGAAAACAAAAAATATATATTAATAAATAAATGAATTAACAAATTTAAAAAAAATAAATAGTAAATAAATAACTTATAAAATTAATGAGTATAATAAAAATACTTAACAGAAGTAATTACGAAGTTATGGGGTATTGGTGGAGGATATCTGCCAAGAACTTAGGTTTTTTTATCTGGGAGGTAAAATAAACTTAAGCATGCCGTCCTTCGGATGGGACGTTAAGCCATGGTCCCGAGCCTTTGCGATGTCAGGAACTCGTTAAAAAAACCCTACCTCAGGTAACTAAATCTGGGTAGGCAATATTTAGGACATCCACTGTAGAATCGGACTCATGTCCACCAGAGCGACGAATGAGCGCTCTAGTAGGAGGCGATATGACCTCATAGTCAAAGCCCGGGTCACAATAACAAGTAGCTTGTATTTTTATTTATTTCAAGAAGAGGGGAAAGGCATTAAAAAAGTTGATTCCATTATAAAAAGTTATACTTTTTCAAAAAGATAAGAACACTGTTCAGTAATGAAGTTTTTCTTTTTTCCTGGACTAGTATTGTTGTAGTTGACAAAAATATTTATCTTTTTTCTAATGACTATTAATGCATGAAATATAAACAGCCAGGTGATAACATTACCTGTACATTACTTGATGTGAATATCCTTTAATTGATTATTATATTTTTTAGATGTTACTAATTTTGGAAGATTTTGTAAAACGAAATGATTACAAATACTTAAAACTAGAAGGCGGAACATCAATCGCATCCAGACAGCCTCTTATTGACAAATTTAACAAGGCTAGTATTTGTTTATTTTAGTGTGGAATCTTTCAGTTCTGTCTTGGAAAAATATAAACTGACAGTTACATTAATGAAATTCCACCGAAATGTTTACGCTGGCTAATGTAGATACTGAATGTGTACAATAATGTAATGTTCCATTACTTTATGTAGGTAGTATTGTTTAAGATAATATTGCATTATAGTAATGTGATATCACAGCTAACAGATTTCACATTACATATTGCATTTGCTATCACATCACCAGTTTGTGTTGTGATATTTATAACATGGATTCGTGTCTGCCTATATGCGTTCAAGGATGCTATCAAAACGATTTCTGGGAAAGATTATGTTCTAACATATTTTTGCACGTGTGAGCTCTCCACCACTGTATAGACAACCTAACTATTTTTGGTGATGAACATAACTTTGTGCCTAAGAAGTTGGATTTCCACATTTTGTTGAAAAATGCTTTTTCCCTCATGTTGTTGAACTTTCATCACCAAGGCTGGTTTTTTCGGCATTTTTATCCCAGTGGTGTCTTTATTTTTTTGACAATATTTCGGGAAATTCCGAAGGCCCTTCTTCGGGTCACAGTTGTGATGCTGTGAAATTAAGAGAGCTTAATTAATTTGGCAAGAGGCCTAGGGTGGAGGCCTTAGAGGTTTAACGGTCTGTTTTTCACAACAGTAAGGGAAGCGATTGACCCTCCAAGGCCTCTTGCTAAATTAATTCATCTCTCCTAATTTCACAGAATCACACAATGAACCTTTCTTTATCTATATTACCCTCTAAGGTCTGTTGCCTGTTTCCAGCGTTTTCCTATAAAAACAGGAACATTTCATGTGTTTACTTTTCGTCAACTGTTTGCCTAATGTGACACCCGTCCTTTCATATTAAAGAAACAAAACTAAACATGTAACATTTCTCCGATTTTATTAAACTTATTTTAAAAAATGAGCCTCCGTGGCTACTTTATTCTGAAATTGTTCTTTGTTGATTTTTGTATAAATCAATTCAGTCAAATTTTGTGCGCTTTCTAGGATTCAAGTTACTTCATCATGCTGCTGACAACCAAAGTGGGAGGTCTTGGCATCAACTTGACGGGTGCCAACAGGGTGATAATCTACGATCCTGACTGGAATCCTGCCACAGACACCCAGGCCAGGGAGCGGGCCTGGCGGATAGGACAGCAGAGGGATGTTACTATATACCGGCTCATCACCACTGGCACCATCGAGGAGAAGGTACAAAGACAGAGAAATTGTGTAGTTGGTGATCCTTAGATCAGTGGCCTCGCTCCCATCCTTAGGGATAAATTACGGATTAAAGTGTTAATTCCTGAATGTCTAGGATTTCATGAGTTTTAAATAATAAAAATGAAATTAACATTATTGTGCTTATTCATTTTTTCGGCTGGTTATTGATGAAGGTGCCGGGCAACAATGGGCACCCATCTAGTTAGTATTTGCTGGGTTGTGACGATCTGTTGATAGCCTTTGAACTGTTTATGGGTTCCATCTTCCTCCTCCATTCTCTGTTTCCACCCTCTCCCTTCCCTTTGGTCAATTCCGCTGAAAATTGATAGGTGTCATCCTTAAGAGGTTTTGGACTTTTTACGTAAAAAATTGCATGTCAATACATTCATTACTTCGGCAGTTATTAGGGTTTTTGAGTTGTTCCCCCTCTTATCCTCCCCTTCCTTTTGTTAAAAACTATGCAGTTATTTTTGGGTTTTCGAGTTACACATGTTTCAAATATGAAGTAGCTAAAGACGAATACGTACGTACATTGATACTTGCGTACAGAGTGTGAACAGTCCTCTGCGTACTCCAGTCTCACTTCAAAGTATATACCTAGCTTTACTAGGCAAATATCTGCCCGTGATTGGAAGACGAATTGCAGGAGTGAGGGGTAAGTACATTTCGGCTAGTCCATTGTTGGCGATGGGGCATTTAAGAAATGTTTTCCTGTACGAAATTTTTTTTTTTAATTTCAGTTTTTCAGCTATAACTTTGATCTGGCGATGAGGTACATCCTCGATAATCATTCCATTGCTTTCCTTGAAATGTAGATAATGTCACAGGTCAATATGTTACTTCCATTTACAAATATCCGTGTTGTTATTTGATTACTTACATAAATTATAGAGTAAATACATCAGAATTACTTGCTACGAACAGAATTGTCGGATTAGAGCGCTCTTTCGTCTCTATGGTGGACATGACCCAGACTCTCCTATGGGAGTAATTATAACTAAATTTTTATTCACCAAGGTTAGGGGTCTTTAACGAATACCTGACATAGCACAGGCTCGGAATCATCGCTTAACGCCCTATCCGAAGGACGGCGTGCTCAAGGTGTTTCACTTTCCAGATAAAAAACCTAAGGGCCTCGGCCTGGTTTCGAACCATCTAGAATTGTCTTATTGAACTAAGCTTCTACTTACGAATAATGTTGAACTTTATGATACTTAACATTTTTTCACATTTATTGTGAAACACTTAACAAAAATTATAATGAAAAACGTATGTCTTTTTGAAATATTGTCTATTTCACAAAATATATGAAGTATACGGTAGTACTTTTGGTATTGCTACCATCTTCAGCCACGACTTAACAAATACTGAGAACTTCAAATACCATACTTAGTATTTGTTAAGTCGTGGCTGAAAATGATAGCAATACCGAAAGTACTCCCATATATTTTGTGAAATAGACAATACATTTTTAAAAAGACATATGTTTTTCTTTATATTTTTCAGTTGAACTTTGTTCTGAAGATAGCTTAAGCCGAAATCGGTGCGCTATATGTATATATTTTTTTGAAATTATACTATATTGATGTTGAACAAGATTTTTGCTTTTATTCTTTTTTTTCATGGTTCTACTTTAATATGAACATGTCTTGATAATAATACATGTTATTATTGTTAATTGGACGTTTTCTTTCAGATGTACCATCGTCAGATTTTTAAACAGTTCCTCAGCAATAAAGTTTTGAAAGACCCCAGACAAAGGAGATTTTTCAAGTCGAATGACTTGTTGGAACTTTTTACTCTTTCAGAAACAGTTGAGAACGGTACAAATGAAACGGCTGCTATTTTCGCAGGCACGGGATCCGAAGTAAGTTTGTCACTTATTTATCATCAATACATGTATAATATTTACTCCTAATGATTGTCTGGAAAGGAAGGAGAAAAAAATAATATAACGAAATGTATGTCTTTTCTTGCGTTTGATGTTAACAAAGACTTTTTTTTTTTAAATACTTAGGATTTGAAGAGTAGTAGATCGTGTACATCAAATTCCTGGGACTCTCTGTACGTTTGAACAAATTAAATATACCTCAAGCGACGAAAAGTAGTTGCGTCTAAATCGGAGAGTAGAGATCCGCCACAAACGAATGGCTTTTTAGCTATACAAATATTAGAATCTGTTGCTTTCCCAGCTGTATGAAGAATAGGAGTAGTTTTGTAATCAATTCCGATCAAGGGGTTCCAAAAATAAAATTTCTTTCTTTGTGACACGATAACTCCCTATGGGATGAATATATCGGCACAAAATTTAATGTGTGTTCAGAACCCCGTAATGACAACACATGTTTATTCTCGAATCGACCGAAGGGAATGTGAGGTTAGGAAGGGTCTTACACAAAAAACCCTAATAACTGCGGAAGTTATGCATATATGAACAAGAAATTTTATATGAGGATGCAGGACCCAATAAGGACGACACCTATCAATTTTCAGTTAAGTAATAATAAGGGGAGGGGGGATCAGAACAGGAGTCTCAACTCAAAAAGCCTTCTGACTATCGATGTAACGAATGTGTCAACACGAAATTTAGTATGAGAATTCAGAAGCCTTCAAGGAAAATTCCTATTGATTTTTAACCAAATCATTATTTCTAATTGGGAATATGGTATTTACTTTTTCTTTCTGTGTATCCACTCTCTGAAAGGATAATTTATTGTTTTAGGTTAAAATACCCAAAAAGATCACACCAGAAATGAAGGAAGCTCTGAAGAAAAAGCCTGAGGAGAAAGTAACATTTTCTCAGTCAAAAATAGAACAGATGAAAAAACTGGCTCAACTTCTAAGTAAAAGAATAGGCAATAAAGTAAATAGTGAAAATGGTAATGTGAATAGTAGTGGGAACATGATGAAGACCATCTCTCCTGTGAAAAGTGAAGTTGGAGCTGAAACGAAGGAAAAGTCAACACCTGAGACTAACTTGTCAAATTCAGAATCAATTTATGGACCGGATGGATGTTTGAAGCCTGGAGTAGCTGGAGGAATTGTAGATGGACCGTCAGCATCGGATATAAAGTTGAGAGATGAACCTTGCGCAAGTCCTGTGAAGAGTGAGTCCAGTTCAAAGAAGAAGCGGAGTGAGAATGGGAAGAGGACGAAGAAGAAGGGGAGACAGGCCTCCTGTGAGGGGATCCAGGTGTCTCATCTCGTCAAGAGACGTAGGTACAAGAGGTCGGAGCTAGACAAGGAGAGACACATCTCACAGGATGACTTCATACTACACAAATTACTATCCAAAGGTATTTGTCATATCATTACTCTTTTATATCGCTTGTCCTAACTACATATTTTTTAAATAAATATCATGAAGCTTCTGTTCATCCGGAACTATTAGTAAATTGTGCAGATTTGCCGGTTGTTGAGAGACATCTATCGGAACATCTCCCAAATAGCATTTATGGGAGCAGCCTGTTGGAAAGTTGACCACTCCATCCCTCTCCCCCAAAGAACACAACCCACAACTAATCTCAAGAGAAAACTCATATTTTTCCCTTTTTAAATAAATCCGTATCCTTTTTTTCCCTTGACTATGTAAGTAGGTTGCTCCATGCTCCCTGGACTGCTGACACTCCGGTAATAAAGATAAAAGCCGGAGCTCAATATCGCCTCAATGTCTTTACTGGTCAGCCAGTTCCGAAAACTTGTCGTTAGTCTGTTGTAATTCTTGGAGACTATATTTACATCTCGACTAGCCCATACTCCTTCCGCGTTGAGCCATTAGTTGAAAGGTATGAAATACCTGTCACTGGAGGGCTACCTGTCGCAAAAGATCAGGATCCTATTTATAATAAAATCAATTAATTTGTTCGTATGAACTAATCAATCAATACATTCGAGTTATATGTTCTTATGAACTAATCAAGCAATACATTCGAGTTATATGTTCGTATGAACTAATCAAGCAATACATTCGAGTTATATGTTCGTATGAACTAATCAAGCATTTTCGAGTTGTATGAAATGATGTCCCTATGAACACATTTCGTTGCCCCAAAGCGTTCTTATCTTGAAATTTTGTTCGTTAGATCTTGGATTCACAGAACTCTACTACACTATTAATAATAATAAATTGTAATTTTGTTTGTTGTAGGTCTGGAGACAGCATTGAAACATGACACGATAATGGAGGGAGGCCCTAGTGACTATGCTATTGTGGAGGCTGAGGCTGAAAGAGTAGCGCAGGAAGCTATCAAGAAGTTGAGGCAGTCTGGAGAGGTCCGGAGGGTCACACATCTACCGACAAAGTAACATACCACATTACTTATACAACTATTATAAATAAATAATACCACAATAGGATACTTACAAGGCATGTATACCATTTGTCGTCAGAAGATTTGCACTTAGTGTAAGTTGTTCAGTCTTGATTAGAATATGATGTAGGGATCTTTTCTCATCCTTCTCTGCAGTAGGGGTGAGGCAGAAGTAGGGATGACTCCAACTATTTCACTTGTACTAAAAATTATGTTTCTCTTACATTTTATCTAAAATGTTTTTAACAAAGTTGTAGTTAATTAAATTCTTATTACAATTTTGAGCAAATGGTAAAAATTGAACGAGCAGTTTCATTCAGAAAATTCATTTTGGCTTAAAATTACAAAAACACGTTTTCTGTGCATTTTATCACATAAATTCATAGAAAAATATAGTTTGAAGTCAAATTATCTCAATCTCTTCCATATTAAAGGTTTTCCAGGAACAATAGTTTCGCCACGAAATCAAGTTTTTTTACGTCCGTTTCTAATACACATTTTGCTTTCTCATTTCTCTAATGAAAAAACGAAATGTGTAACGGTGGAAAAATGGACCACCAAAGTCGGTTGGCATGTCTTACACTCCCTAACAATGCCTCACTTATCACCCATAGACTCCTCCATTATATTTCTACCTCCTTGGATTTCACAGACCACAACTGAGGCAACAGTCATACTGGAAAGAGAGAATAAAAGAGGGTATCAAATGATCCATGATCCTAGAAACCAAAATGTGGAGAAAACATGCATTTGTGTATGCTTGTAACACTTCACTTGTAAATCCGAAACTATAAAAGCTAGAAGAACCAAATTTGGTTTATTATCTGGTACTATTGTTAATATTTATACAAACGTATAACCATATTAGCGATTTGTACATCCTAGGGACTTGTAACTTACCGGTGGTTGGGGTCAGTCAATATTTTACGTCGGTAGCACTTATAGCTTGGAAAATATTTTGTTGTGACAGTCAGACGACTTGGCGAAAACAATTGGATGCCCTAAAAAGCAAACAAAAATGCTAAAACTAAATAGGTAAATAAAAAATTAATATTTATTTCATTTATATAAAAGAATGTAATATTCGTGGGCAATCGAACAGAGAAAAGTTGAAATCGAGACGATAAAGAGATAAAGAACGAATTGAAGCCAAGCCACTTCTCACTTCTCGCCCATCAGACTCCTCCTTGGGCTACATAGATTACTTGCAACAACAGTGATAAGAGAAAGAGAGAATGGGAGAGACCTTAGGAGGGGTGGTGCAGTGTTTATTCTAAATGATTCTTGTAATGTATAGTCATCTATACATATTGAGAAGTTCAAATAAGAAGACACGGAACTTCAAATATTGATAAAAACGAGCAGTAAGAGTGTTAATAGACCACATTTAATATTTCAACAGACAGTTTTGCATGTTAGAACATACATAATACTTTATTGCATATGATAATTAGTCAATACTTTGTACATAATAACACTTAATCCAAGCCTGTATCCACAGAATGTTTGTTCTCTCTCCTTGCCGCTAAACTGCATCCTAACACAACTATGGTCCGATGCACCCAGTTGCAGTCTGTCACAGCATCTTCCTATACTTTTTTTTTTTTTTACGTGTGTACCGGCCCCTGAAGGAGGCTCAACGACACACGTCCGCCGCGTAGGGGGGAATAAGGGCACTTATTTAAGATTTTATTGCTGTTATGGCCGGTTGTAGGACCCCGCCAATCACCGGAGAGATCGGTTGGGTCCTCCAACCTACCTTTGCGGCGTTTCCCGAGAGAACTCGGGACCAGGCACCTACGCTCTTGGCTGCGTTGCGCCGAGGATGTCGCAGGTGGGCCGTTACCAGCACCCAACGGTCATCCCCGGAACCACGTTAGACTGCCTTCTTTACCTTCCGCCAGGAGGCGACGAATCTTCCGAACTCCGGGTAGTCAGCCTCAGTCATCAGCTTCCTTGGGTTTAGTCCCAGGTACGATCCTGTCCGGCGTATCAACTCCACCCTAGGCCCGTCGTACAGCGGGCATTCGAGAACTACATGTTCTGCTGTCTCGACGCCGCCACACGAGCAGTTCGGGCTGTCCTTCTTCTTGAAAAAGAAGAGCTTGGAGTTGAAATCCCCATGACCCGATAGTATCTGGGACGTCCAGTGGTCCGGCGTTACCCAAACCGACTCAAGTCTTGCCCGGACGTTTGGGAAGTAAGCCCAGGTCGTTCGGCCGTCTGATGATTGTGACCATCGCTGCTGCCATTTATCTACTATCCACTCTTGGACTATGTCCTTACAACGCTCCGGTCTGGACTGTCCGTGTAGTTCCTCCTCCAGGGCTAGTCGCAAAGGCTCGTCGGTGTCTACTCTAAGGGGCAGATTGCGTCTGCAGTGATACGAGGCGACGGCCCCGTCCAAGACTAAGTCAATGGGTGGGGCTCCCGCCAGTACCTGCAGCGCTGCCATAGAGACAGTCCGGTAGGCCTTCGTGACCCTTAACAGGGCTGTTCTCTGTGCCTGAACGAGGATAACTCGCTGCCGTTTCGTGGGGTGATGCCACCATCCTGCGGCCGCGTATCTCGCAACAGCCTCGAACACCCCGGTGTAGATAGCTCTACACGGGGAGTAGCCGAGGCCCCATGTTGCTCGGGCTAGGCAGCTCAAAGCGTTGAAAATGGCTATAGTCCTTTCTTTAATGGCAACAGCGTGGGGTGTCACGTTCAGACCCGGCCCGATTCGCACTCCTAAGTACGTAACCGTTGCCGGGCACTCAACGCGCAGCCCATGGTATCTTATGACCAGAGGATGCCGGGCGTCAGTCCTCCCTCTCGCTAGCAAGGCCAATGTCTTGCCGGGCGAGAGGGCGAGTTTGTTGGCGCAGCACCAGCTGTCAATATGCCCAATGGCGGTCTCTGCGCGTTGGGTCAGAGCAGCGCGACTATCTGCGTGCACCGTGACCACGAGATCATCGACGTAGGCTATTGTCTTGAATCCTCGATTCTCTAGGTCACGGAGCAGCTCGTCAAAGAGTATGCCCCACAGAGTAGGTCCGAGGACCGAGCCCTGGGGACAGCCTCTGGTGACCTCCGCAGTAGTGCTGGCATAGCGCTGGCTCATGGTTGCAGAGCGCTCGCGAAGTACCTATACCTTTCTACATCACACTACCTGTTAAACAACCTTATATTTATATTTATCAGTTTGAAGTAAAGTAAAATAACCATTTTTCCCTCCAATGTTTCCAAGCCCTAAAAACTCCAATTCCAACTGATCGATTGAAGCCGTAACAATATTTCAATAGTATTAAACATTTTTAAGTGACGAGTTTCCTACCTGAATAGGTTCTTGAGTGTGGTCTCTGCCAGATGTACCCTCTTCATGTCGGTCACGTGGTAGGCATGTCCCCGGATCAGACCCAGCTCAGATCTGGACCCCACCATCCTCCTGGATCAAAACCCAACTCTTTATATCTCTCAACAAAAAAAAAAATTAAGTCACAAACAAGTCAAAATTCGAAGTAAAGCCGAACCGTCATTAAGTTTTGTTAACACATATTTATAGATGTTTCCATGATTTTTTAATATATGAATAGAATAATTGGCCGGCACTTTTCCTTAATTTATCTTTTTCCTTGTATTTGTAACAAATTATATAGATAATTTATCAGAAAGAATACAATTTTGACCCTCCCGTCCATACTATGACTACATATTATGACTCATTCCCAGGTTTTTAACTACAAGGTCATATCGCCTACTACCAGAGCGCTCTTTCATCACTCAAATTTTGCCTACCCTAAATTTTTATTCACCTATAGTGGGGTTTTTTAACGAGTAGCTGACATCGTACAGGCTCGGGACCATCCCTTAACTGCTCTTTCGCCTTTTATTATAACATTTTGTTCTACTTTTTTAGGAAGCGTCCTGGGGATGGTGGAGGTCTTCTTAGTATAATAAAGAAACGAAATTTGCTACTGGATGCATGTAGTACAGATAAAGATTTGCTGTCCAGCATGATTACCTGGCTCCAGTCTCAGGGTGGCACTGCCACTACTGATCAGGTAACATCATTTATATAAAAGAAAATAATAGTGAATTATTGATATTTTAAACTAATGTTTTATTAATTACTTTGCTTTATTTGTGTAACATGTTGCTAGTATTTGAAAATAATCAATTAATTATGTGTTTTAGACAAAGATTTCTTAGCCGTCAATGTGACTACTGTGGGTCCTCTTTTTGTTGGAACAGGGGACTGTATTTCCAAAAAATTCATTTTTGAATAAGTTTCAAATTTTTTGGTAGATTCGAGTGTATTTCTTTTGATTTTAAAATAACATAGAATACAAACTGTTACCAAGACTACTAGACAAGAGATAAAAATTAACTTTGAGAATATATAAAAATATATCCGACTAATATATAAAGCAATACTCAAGCCTATGTGGACTTTTGGACTTGAACTCTATCAAAGCTTTCAATCTCTAGCGTATTCAATCCTTGCAATCCAAATCCTTTGTACAATAGCCAATGCTCCCTATTACATCTCCAACAAAACCCTTCACACTGAATCAATATTCACTTTGTTACTGAATTAGCTAAATCAACATTATTTTCATCCTTTAGTATCCACATTAATCCTCTAGTCCGTGCCCTAGTGGCCTAGAGACCTTCTTAGATCAGTAAATCAGTGACAGTGATTAGCCATAAATGAGTGCAACTCTGTGCCTAGGGAGTGTCACCACTGGGTGATTGACATTTTAACATTGCCATTTTTTCTCGTTTAGCACATGCACTTGTATATTTTTATTATGTATATAATATGTTTTTTTTTTTATTCCACCTGTTTATGCTATTGTTTGTGAACATTTCAGTGTGTGAGTGAGTTCCGAGGCCGGGTGGGCCCTGACAAGAGCGCCCTTTTTAAGGCCCTCCTAGGTAACATAGCCACCTTCTTCAGAGGTCCGGACCGGGTGGGCTACTGGACCTTGAAGGGAGAGTACAACACTCCTACACCTTCCACTTCCACCTCATAGGTCGCAACTTTCTCCATCTCTACAAAACTGATATCTTTTTGTGATATTATAGACCTGCCTATGGTGGTTTTATTATTTCAGGTAATATTTCATTGTTGATACAACATGACGTATGTGAGTACACCACACTTAGGGAATAGGTTGTCTTGATACAATTTTTTAACCCTTGAACGCAACATAGCCTCAACTAAAGTTAAATAGAATAATCTCAATGCCTACCAGACCATGAATGCTTTCATTATACTTTTAATAATTGTTCATTCTATTATTCTTTTTATTGATTATATTTTACTATTTATTAATTTTATTTTTTAAACTATATTTCAGTTTAATATATTACGTTCAGAAAGAAGAAAACGTCAGGTATATTACTTCTAGTCTTCATTTCTACCTGTCAGATTCCTGTAAAATGTCAGTATTTGTGTCTAGTAATTTGTAATTATATATGTATATAGGTATATATAGCGAAAGTTTTTGAGAAAATATATATATATATATATATATGTATAAAACGCCGAAGTAAGAAAGGCTGACAAAAATGAAAGAACTATTTATTGTAAAAATTACATTTTATTTTGTATAAGTTCTTTTGAACTAAGATAGTAATTTTTAATTATATATGTACATGTAGCGAAAGTTTATGAGAAAATAATATATATTTTTTAAATTATATATAGTCGAAATCGTTTATAACGACACCGGATGTAATATAAAATCGGATTTAACGAACAAAATAGTCGGTCCCATGAAATAACATACAAAAAAAAGCATTAATGTTGCTTACAACGAACACATCGGAGTTATGTCAAGGATATGACTAAAAGACTTTTTTAAAAGAGAAATGTGGTTAAAAATTTATTAAAAATAATTACAATTAAAAAATATACCTACTCTAAGAAACTACATGAAGAATAATGAGCGCTCTCGGAGGGAGAGGCGGAGGTATACTCATATATGTACATATACTATTCTGCTGACTCCCCATGCGATAAGGGAAGTTCTCTGTTATAACTCCTTCTATATCTGTTGATACACCATGTCTGCTCGTAAAAACACTCTTGCAAACAAATTCAAACACACCACTGATCCGAAGATGATAAAAGTATGTGTGTTTTCGTTTGTAAGGTTGCTGATCATTATCTTGAATGGTAGGGACGTCTTAATCATCAGCCAGATTTGCCTCATCATCATGTTCCAGTAAATTTAACTCAGGTTTGCGCCGACGTCGGATCTCTTTTCTCCCAATCAAGGTTTGAAGATACGTATCTTGAATGTTTTTACTTTCCATCGACTAAAAATTATTCCAAATTTCACTCAGCACTTCCTTCGTTACAAATTTGATTCACTTAGCGGAACATTTGCAATTTATTTCGTCAGGAGTTTTTTGAGTGACTATTTTACTGATTTCGACTCATTAGGCATAACAAACTTTCACAAAAGATGAAAACAGAGAACGGAAAATAATCGCTATAAAACTCAAAACAAACTTCAAAACACAGAATAATACTAGAAACGATCTTTATAACCTGTATCGATTGTGGACAAGTAAGTAGTCGATTGTGACTGTGCGAGTTGTAATATTAAATATTATTCGACCTTTAGAACGTTGTTATATCTGATAAATCCCACAAATAACTTCAATGCAAAAAAACATATTGCAAGTATTTAGCACAGAAACCCCCTAAGTGTTGTCGCTTATGGGGTTTCTGCACTAAACGAATATTTAATTTAGGTTTGGTTTTATTATACTAGCGATTCCGTGAGTTATATGTTTAGAACTTCAAAAGTTTTAAAAAAAAACTTTATTTAAAATGATGTATCGACTACATGAATCGACTTGGCACTACAACTACTATCTACAGAATGATACGAGTACAATAGGTGGGGGTTTTATATACTAAAGGAAGAGCTGGCGACTCAGCAGTCCCGATGTAGGAAGGAATTCTCATATAACTCCTCCTTTCCTAAAGTCCGAAGTGTCCTCACGAGGAATATGGTGGAGGAAGAGATGGAGCCGCTTTCAGAAGAGGTGGTATGTGATGAGGTGACCTAAGCAAAGGTGGAGGCGGGTGGCTGTCAGGCTGTGCTGGACAGAGTGTAGTCAGCTGGATTCCAATCCCTTGTCCTGATAATGCTCCAGGCGCTGAGTTCGCTGTTCCTTGCCTGTGAACAATCTTGTAACAGAGATAACAAAGACATGCACCTGTCAAGCTGACGAGCATGAGGATAACAATATGCATGTGTAATTCTTTATCTTGCTCGACTTCTTCTAGAGTCTCAAGTGGGTTCACTTTAATATTTAGTTCATGGATTTCCTCAAATGTGATATTGAGGTGTTTTGATGAAGGGGCCCCGTCCACGAGTAGTTGAAGAGGTTCGCTCTCTAAATACTGAAATACATGCTTACTATTTAACAATCGTTCATTATTATCTAGTTTCAATAAAGCACTAAACTTAGGGTTAATAGTTAATTTTTGATTATCTTTAATTATAGTAATATTAGAAACGTTATATAGTAGGAATTGATTAATAATATGTACATTTTTTAGGGTAGGCTTAATGCTAGCGATGTTATATGAAATACAATGTTCATTGGAATTTCTTAATACTAAATCATTTATACATTGATCCTTAATTCTAACAGTATTGTTACAATAGTAATACTTTTCAATGAGGTTACATTGCCCATTATACAATTCCAAGTCCCTTATTACAAGGGAGGGATGTAGTATCATTGTTTTAATTTCATCATTGTGACTGTAGGGATATGAGAGAACGAAATAGGTTTCCACTAATGGTATCTGTAGTGGCAATTGAACAAAATAGTGGATGAAATTATTTGTTATCGAACATTGAACTTTTCCTACTTGCCAAAGTATTTCCAAAGTATTGGAAATCAGGTCCACCTTGGTGTTGATACTAAGATCTTTTAGTTCATTGAGGGAGATAATACTATTGTGTATTAGATTCAATTAACAGAATTCGAGAGAGATGTCAATATCATTAATTTTGTTGGTGATTAGGATTATATTAGAAAAAATGTACAAATACTGATCCTCAAAGTCATGATTCATATTATTTGTAACAAGGTTGGACATTTTCTTCGTATTTTCTTGTATGATTCTGACATCTCGGTTAAATTCGTCAATGAGCTTTTTGTTTATCGAGAGCTGGGTTTCAATATTATGCTCAAGATGGTATGAATTTGATTCGATTTTGTTCACAATTTGGTCATAATGTTCCTTATCGGAAGCATCCATATTACCAGTTAACCATGATATGGCGGAACCGAGGCCGTTAATTAGCCCTCGTTTCACTCTCCTAGAAGGGGTTGAAAGAATATGATCAATTTTATCTTGGACGTACAGAATATGCTGTTTTAAGGTTTCTACCTGGTATTTCTGATCTGGAGTAGAGTGTATTTGTTAAGTTACTAAGTTTATTCAATTCTACTTGCAATAGTCTTACATTAATAGAGTGCATGTATGTATAATAATTTTTTATTCGATAAGAGTTTTGGACCTTAACTGGGATAACGCCAGGTCCTAGGCCACTAGTACTTGGTTGTGGAGGGTCAGTAGGCCGAGAAGTATTGTCAGCTTGCGATTCATTATTCGGCACCTGCACAGACAAAACAGGGTTATGTTTTTCCTGCTTTCGAGGTCTTTTCATTTGACTCGGGTGGATTTTGGTAGTTTTCCCTTGTAGGGGTTTAGCTTTACCCCTGGTTTTAGAATAAATAACCGGTTTATATTTTAACCTAGTTTTCAAACGACCGTTTGTCTTAATAAAGACTCTACCATCTGGGACGGATATATTTTCTCGGTTTTTGTTCAAACGTTCTGTTCTTTCTCGTTTTTCTTTCTCAATTAATTCCTTTATTAACTAATTCTCTATCTTTATGATATTGCTCGATTTGAGCTTCAACCAATATTTTTTCTTTTTCTGAGTTGTCGAAAGTAGGTATTCCGAAAGTGATTTCATTGGGAGTCATTTTAAGATTGGAATGGGAGGTGTTATTGAATGCTATTAAAGCTAAATTTAAAGTGTCTTCTAATGAAATTTTATCGGGGGACTTTTCAGTTCTTATAATATTCATTAATTCTATTAAAGTGGTATGCGTTTTATTTATAAGGCCATTAGAGTTTGAATAATTTGGGGTTGTGAAACATATTTTTATGTCATGATATGACATTAAATTTTCTATTCTTTTATTTGCGAATTCTCTGCCATTATCGCATTGAGTTCAGATGCCATCTTGGCCAACTCATCTACCTTCTCATTGTATTTGATTCCACAGTGTCCTCTTATCCAAATAAGGTAGAGATCTTGTCCTGCCTCTTGGATGGCTAACATCAGTATATATATATCTCGAATTAGTGGGTTGCACTGATTGTATATATTCTTCAATGAGAGTAGGACACTTAAGCTATCAGAAAAAATGACGGTAGCGTTCACATTTTGCTGTAGTATATATCTGAGAGCTTCTCTGATTACCAGGGCTTCTGCCGTAAATATAGAGCAGATATTTGCCAATTTCATCGTTCTGTGTATATTGAGAGAAGGAATGTAATAGGCAGGTCCAACTGCTGTCTCGGTCTTGGAGCCGTCCGTGTAGACGCCGAGAGCCACCTGAGCCCTCCCACACTCAAAACTGTCAGCAACATGGAGGGGTAAGTCACTATTGCCAACTATATCCTTATGGTTAGTGACGATATTATGGAACTCGGGAAAGGGCCTAGTATCAAAGGTTCTGCAAACTGATACATTACCCAAACCTAGGGGAGTGCCTAAAGTCAGATGTTTCAGCTTATAGTATTCGGTAACAAGGACAGGCGTCCGCTTCTTTTCCCAAAACCTTTTAGTAACCGTAAATAGTAACAATTCGGCCAGTTTGTCTATGACGGGGTGATCAGTGCACTGGATTCTGTTTGCTACAAACCTGCCTGCCAGTAGTTTTCTGTGTATATTCGGTACCTCTTTACTCTCGCATAATAGAGCGTTAATGGATGTGGATTTCATAGCTCCTAGACAGGCACGAATAGCTTTATACTGCATCCTGTCCAGTTTCACTAAATGCGTTCTAGCTGCATCGCCATATAACATGCTTCCATAATCCAGTCTGGATAGAATCAAGGCTCGATAAATGATTAGTGAGATACTCGGGTGAGCTCCATATTTAAGCCTGTTCACGCATCTCAGTAAATTTAAGATGTTCTCACAGGTCGAAAGAATATGTTGACGCCACAACAGCTTTCAGTCAATGATTAAACCTAAAAAATTGACAAATTGAGCTACCTTGAACATATACGGACCTAAGGCGACTTGTCTTGAGGAGAATATTTGATATTATCATCTTAAGTATTTCCTCTTCGGATAGAGTGGGGTCTACGTTTCGGACTACGCCTATCCCTCTGGTTAAATATTCAGGTATGTATGCAAATAGGTTGTGCTTTGAAAAAATGTCATTTTGTACAAGTGTGTTGGCAAATTCGGAGGTATTTGTTTCTATTTTGTCCCGTGACTACTATATTTTTAATATTGTTAGAGTTGACCTGTGCTTCCACAAAAAGCAACTTGCCGAAGGCCATGGGATGAATTTTCCCAGCACTGTTGTTATGTGTACCTTCCACATGGATATAATAAGGTCCTTTGTCATTAGGGTTGAATCTGTTTTTAGATAGTCGTTCTCGGGTTTCATTGTCTTATTTCTTTATTATCAAAAACATGACTACTACTGGACATAAAAACTTTAGATTTTTGCTGTGGAATTTCCAAGTTCGGTCTTTTGAGATTAAAGTGAAACTCATCTGGATTAGTTATAGTTCAAATGGCTGAAGAAGGTGAAATTGGAGAGTGTACATTATTTTTGTAGAATTGTTTCATCAGTTATGTTGCCAATAGATGTATTAATAGTACTGTGGCTGGGATGTGAGTTGTTTTCATTAATAAAAGTAACTGTAATGTGAAAAATAAGATATATAAAAACTAAAAACTTAGCCGTATGTTGATAGCACTAATCCTCAAGAGTAGCCCAATATAGATGTTGACTACACGAAGGTAGGATGAATACTGTTTGATGAATACAGTACCTAACTTTGTACTGAGGGTTTTAATACGCTTGTTGGTATGATTGTTCAGCAAAAAAGTTTTGTGGACGTATTTCCCTTACTTGGTACCAAGGGATGATTGTACCGAAAATGATATGTTTGTCCTAGGAGGAAGTCTTTGTATTTTGTTAGTTTTCATATTTTTAGAGTACAGTTGGTTGATGATGAACATACATTTATTGAAAAGTATTGTTCTTAAGTTATCCAAATCTTGAGGGCCGAATGTCATGACATGATTTGCTAGTGTCATGGGAACATTAATATAAAAATGGTATATTGCTTCCTTATCCACTTTTGTGATAAAAAGTTTTAGTGTATCACTGGTAAGCCCTTCTAATTGTAGTCTGACATGAATTAAATTTCTAATTTCATTTATTCTACTTAGGAAATCGATTGGGGATTCTCTATGATTTGTCTCATCTCCTCTTTTAACGAAAACTGACATTATTGCAGAGATATTGTGAAATAATTCAAATGGGCTTGAAAAATAAAATAAAACTTGTTTATTTAATATATTGTCTAATTTCACTAACTATATATACATGGGAGTACTTTCGGTATTTCTACCATCCTCAGCCAAAAGCATAAGCTTATGCTTATGCTTTTGGCTGAGGATGGTAGAAATACCGAAAGTACTCCCATGTATATATAGTTAGTGAAATTAGACAATATATTAATAATAATAATAATAATAAACTTTATTCCATTTGAAATAAAATACATTTCATTGGAAGGAGTTCAGCCAGCCTTCTTAAATAAAATTGAAAAATATAAAAAAGAATATATATATAAAGTGTATCAGCTACAGTGAAAAAAAAGAAATGAAAATTGACATGGTAAAGTATTGAGATGAAATAATTATATTAAGAAAATGAAATGGATAAATATGGAAATACAAATTAAAAAATAGCTTCCTCTTGAATTTTGAAATAAGGCAATCAATAATAATATTAAAAACAATATTACAATTAATCCTGAGATTAGAAAAAACTAAAAAACACGTTCACAGAAAAATTGAAAAACAAAGAATGAAACTTCCAGTAAACAGTGCCCAATATTAAACTAATTTCACCGATTTTGGTAAGCAAATAAAGCCATTGACTATTGGATATTAACACTTTATCACAAGTTACAACACTGTTCTTCAGAAACACAGCCAGGCCCCCGCTCGCTCTCCCAACACTGTGTCTTTTCACCGCTTTGGTCGAGTATACTTCATATTGGTCCAGGAAAGAAGGGGGATTCCAGTTGTCGCTGTGAAGCCATGTTTCAGAGAGACAGATCAGGTCCAGATTGATTAATATTTATTTCCGTGGGTAGCATCGCTATGTTGAGAGTATTGAAGCCGTTTACATTCCAGAAACCGATTTTGGCCGAGGGTGACTTTGGTCCTTTACCTTTGGATTTACCAGAGGGGACCGCGGCATTAAAAAACTCTCTATGTTCCCGGCTTTAATTTTCTCTTCCGTGAGACCGATGGATCTGAGATAGACTGATCAGTATCAATATTGTCATTGTCTGTTTCATAATCCGTGGGTACGCCAGTTGAGTCGTACGCTCTTTCTTCTGTCCTAAATTGGGATAGATCCTCTTCGCATCTTATTACAATGGCCGGACATCCTTCAACTTTACGAACCCTGATTAGGCCACTCCGAAACCAGACAAATTTAACCATTCCTAATTTTTGTAGTTTTTTACCTTTTTTGAAAAGATCATACGTATCTTTATTCATATGTTCGGATATGTAAATAGGAAGATTTGTTGATGCAGAACTAGAGAGAGAAAACAGGCCAGTATTAAGTACCTTTCTTTTGTTTTTACAAGCGGCCAGAAATTCATTTTTGTCTGCACTTCGTACAAATTTTAAAACAATTGATGGTTCGTATTTTGAACTAATTCGTTTCATACGGTAATAGCTATCTATTTGATCCCTTTTCAGTTCGAATCCAACAGCATTAGCAATGGTTTTGATATTTACAAAACTATCAATACTATCGGAATAAGGTACATTTTTAATTTGCACTTTGTTAGAGTTTGATTGATTTTGATATTCTTGAAATTGGATTTTTATCTGTCTAATTTCTAGTTTCAGGGATTTATTTTCTTTTTTCAGAACAAGTTGCTCTTTTTTTTATTTTAATGAGATCCTCATTGATTTTTTTAAAATTAGAACTTATATTTTCTTCAATAGTGGACATCGTGGAGGAGGTTTTCTGGTTGTCAACTTTTATCTGGGCCAGGTCCGATTTGAGGGAGCTAAGCTCCTGGAACAGGTCCCCGAGACGGTCCAGGATCGCACTGCTAAGAAGGGACCCCCCACCACTCCCATCTGCGTCTCCCGTTGTCATGGTGATCCCGCCACTTGCTTCACTCTTATCTCCCATCTTACGTAACTCCAAAAATGAATCTAGCTTCAAATCCCAAATAATATACGTATTTTATTTCACTTTTCCCTAATAGACACAAAATTAAATAGAAATCTACTTACATATTCCGATAGATCAGATTTTTAGCTTGATAATTGTACAAAAAAAAGTAATAAAAATGTTCTTGCTACCCACTATAAAGTACACTTTTTCAGAGACACAACAGACACGACCGGTCCCGTCCAAGGCTAGACTGCAACTCCCTCTATTAAATAAACAAGTTTTATTTTATTTTTCAAGTCCATCCTCTTTTAACAATTCATACGAATGTGCATCAGCGAAATGGTCTTTGAGAATGTGTAGCAACTCAGCTACTGTCCTGATTTGCCTTGCAAGGATCAAAGATCTAGCAGCTTTACTCTTATTTTACTGAGAAGGATCTCATTATTTAATGCTTTTTCTGTTATATTATCTGCGCTTACTCTACGAAAAACTAACTCTATCGTATCACAAAACAAAGTTCAATCTATTGGATTGCCATCGTAGAAAGGGATGTGATCATAGTCCTCCCTAGATATTTTGTAGCTCATGTTGTCCATAGTTACAATAAATTTGGGTGGTTTAATGATAGGAGTACTTCATACCTCTGGTATTCCGGTGGAGCTTTGCGAGTCCAGTTTGTCCGTTGATAATCCAAGATCTGTTCCGTAGGTTCTTGTTGCTGGAGAGAGCTCCCTGGGACGATAGGTCACAGTTGATTTGGGGATCTCTGGTTTCAATAAGAACACACCGCGAAATAAGAAGTATATGCTTCAGGAAAATCTAAGACTTTTCTTAGACTAACACTTCACCGTCCCTGTTCACGGGCGCCAGTTATAAATTCAAAACACAAGATCGCCTTTTTTTTAAAGATATTTATTGGATTACAAACTAGAACATTACACAATAGCAGAAGGAATAAGACTAACCAGAAGGTAAGGAGAGGGGGGCATGTATAGTTACAATGGGATTGTCTAGTCAGCAGTGGGAATCTTGACATAACTAAGGGTTGAATGTTTATATAATTACCCAATTCAAACAAAATTCAATTACAGAACTCAAATTGTTACTTTCAGAAATATATATTTGTTTATTATGTTTAGCTATGAACTAACACATTAATAGAAATCAAATAATTAATTAAATGTTTAACATGTCCGTCACCAAGTCTCTATATTCTCTCAAAATTATAATGGCTACCTACACACTGTCTGAAACAGGCAAGGTTATTATATTTTTTGTTGTCTGCTGACTCCCCAGGCGATAAGGTGAAGTTCTCTGTTATA
The DNA here is from genome assembly GCA_963662175.1 of Aradus depressus. NCBI lineage: Eukaryota > Metazoa > Arthropoda > Insecta > Hemiptera > Aradidae > Aradus > Aradus depressus. The sequence goes on along the minus strand of OY759216.1, from coordinate 50,319,782 downwards.
ACTCCGATAATACCGCTAAAGAGAAAACCGGCAACAACGTACAAAAACCGCCAGCCCCTTGAAGTTATAAACGATTTTGACTGTATATATATAAATCTGACGGAAGAAAGGCTATAATTAACAAAAATGAATGATCTACTTATTATATAGTATTTATTTTATAAATTATTTTGAACTAAAATTGACGATAAAAAAAAATACAAATCCAAGTAATGTTACATCCACAATTCGTATCAATATATACGATTTTTAGAGACCTTCTTAATTTCATTTAATGTAGGTATTTTAATAATTCCAAATATTGGCCCTTTTTGGTCTCATTCTATTTAATTTATTTTTTCATCATTTAAAATACAATATTTCATCCATCAGGACATTTTCAAGTACAAACTGAACAATGGATGAAATATTGTATTTCTAAATAATGAAAAGATAAATTAAATAGAGTGAGACCAAAAAGGGCCAATATTTGGAATTATTAAAATACCTACTTACGTTAAATGTAATGTTACATTAAAATTGAGTGAGTAAGAACTAACAAAATAATATGAAAAATGTCATCTTACGACAAGTAGGTAGCTGATATGAGAAATATACATTGTTTTTCGGTATTTCTTAGCATAGTTTTCAAGGCGTCTAATTTATCATTTTCTTCTCACGTGCTGTAAATTAGTATTCGTACGTCTAATCCCATTTTCTGCAAAAAACAGTCTTGTTTCACTTCAACTCTTCTTTTATTATTATATTTTATGGTATTTCTTATTTATCTAAATATTTAGAATATGTTGTGTTCATTTTTAAAAAACATTGCATATGTTTGTATTCATTGTTGCTCTTTTTTTCACCCACTCTATTAAAAAAATTATTTTTTTCTATTTAGACGTTCTGGGTTGCAGGCCCATCCTCTGTATCATTAAAAATTAAATTATAATTTTTATAGTAATTTTATTGATGCAATTATAGTCTTGTCACAATCTCAATGTAAGGAAAGGCGGTTAGGACCTAAGAATGTAGTTTATTGATGATAAATTAAGCAAAAGAAAATAAAAAAAAATGCATATTTTAAACTATACTAGGTTTAAAATTACTCCAATCACAATCGCAAAACCAACATCGGAGCCGTGGCCAGGCCCTCCTGGCACAGGACAGGAAGAGGAGCGCCCGTCTCTCGCCGCAACTGAAAGAAAGAAATATTCCACAATCGGTAACCTAGAGCTCACCCAAGAGGTACCAGATCATCCTAGTAGCGTCAGTCGCACTCTGTCCGCTCCTCGCTCCCCTCCTCTAGGAGAGGCCAGCACGGCCCCCTCCCCTCCACACACCAACATTATTATAAATGTACCCATATTTGGGGCCACTACACTGCCCCCCCCCCCCCCCTCCCCCCCAATAAAAAAGAGGAGCCTACTCCAGTAGCCTTCTCTTTTCACCAAAGAACAACAAACAACACAACTCCCAACATGGAGTGTTCCCCATACATGAATAAAATATTACGTATAACTACAATGTCATATAACTACATTAACATATAACTACAATATCCATAAAACATAATCATTACATACTCAATAAAATATCCCTTATATTCCCGAACTGATACCCCAAAATCAACCCTTATTTTAAACAGAAACACATCACATACATACAAATAAAGTGAAATATAGACAATATAATAAAAATGAAACTATGCAAATATAAGCGATACATTGAGAATTTCGCAGTCACAACACCTCACGGATTCACAACACTCCACTTCCTTCCCCTGGCGTCGGCGGTCCGTCGGCGTCGTGGCCCAGCGCGTACTCGGGATAGGTGAAGTGTCCCCTCGGCCGCGACACTGGAGGCAGGCGTCTTCTCTCCAGCTCCGGGGGAATGGGGCTAGGGTTTCGATGGGGTGGCAGCGGGACGGTCCGTCCCCGCCGGCGCACCCACCACCACACAGCCCCGGTGATACCAGCGATTCCCAGAATGGCGGTAAAGCCGATTCCTCCTTCCACTACTACGCGGCCCCGGCGACGCTCGCTCTCTAGCTCCGCAGTCGCATCCAACAGGGCCTCGAAGTTCACCTCTGGGGCCCCCAAATCCGTGAGTTGACCTTCTCTCCACTCTCGCAACTTGGTGACCAAAGTGGCTCTGTACTCTTCCCTAGGGTGCTCCTGTAGATTGAGATCCAGGGGTAAGGGGTCTGCCCACAGCCGGTGCACGGTGGTGGTATCATTCTCTCCACGTACAGCTGTCAGCAGGTGATACTCGTCGGTGAGGAGCCAGCACTGTCTTCCCGGGGCTACCTCGCCCACCCCGTCCAGGGTGGCCTCAGTGACCTTGATCTCTTGCCCCACCTCAAGACATTGGGAGATAAGGGTGGCGGGTTTTGGTAAACTGTATATCCAGCGGGCTCTCCTGGTGTCCCACAGCCACATGGGTCGAAACCCCTCCACTAGGGCCACCTTTGGGCAGAGCTTCGTGTCCTGGTTTCCCCGAAACAACGAACTGAGGCAGGATTCCCAACGTCGGGTATACAGGGCGTACCCCACAGGACAGACCACGGGGTTCCCCCGACGCGTCCCGGACCGGCAGCGTTCGCACTCGGTAGAGTTGAAAGCGGCGCTGCTGAGTGGTGAGGGGCACATCGATGGTGACCTGCAAGCTCTGTCCCGTCGACACTGCTCGGGACTGTACGACCGAGTAGTATGAATATACACTGATAGGGTCCGTCCCGGCGATTAGCTCGAGCCCCTCGGGCAAAGAGCTCGCCACCAACAGTAGAACCTCCCCCAGCTCTCGGGGAGAGAGCAACGCCGAACTTACCTGTCCATGCGCCAGGGATTCCACTCCCAGTATCAAGGTCCGAAGGTTGGTAAACGATTGCATCAGAGTCATCTCCAAACTGCGTATGTAAGAGGAGGAATTAATCTGCACATGGAGAAGGTAGGTTAGGTTGTGGTACCTAGCCTCTAACGAGTTTACACTCCCCTCGACGGCGGTTAGGCTGTGCCCTATTTCCTTGACCAGGCCCCCCATTCGAGCTTGCAGCTCCGCTGATTTCCGGCTCAGAGCACGGGTAATCGTAAGATGTTTTTCCTCCACGTGCACCAACTCGTCCTGGCGCCCCTGGAGGTATGGTAGATTTAACTGCACCTGCCGCAGGTCGGCCGCATCAGGCGTCCCGAAGACCGTCTTCAACGCCTGACCCCCCAGGTCAAACCACCCTCCCTTAGCACGCTTTGGGCCCCTCACGAGCTCCACCAGCACTCGGCTAGCCGCGACCATGTCTTCCTGCAGGTCGATCACCCGATCCAGCTCCCGGAGGTTGGCCTTCAGCACCCCCGGGTTGGCCTCAACCACCCGCCCTAGTCTAGCCCGGGCGCCCCGGGTCTCTTCCTGGAGGGTTTGTACCCCCGCATAGATGGCTGATATGTTGATATCCACCACGATTTGCCATCGGTTCCCCGACACAATCACGTCTGGCTCCCTCATGAACACCACACCTTTGCCTGGCATCAGTGTCTCTCCCCCGACCGCCACCAGTATGCCTGAAACAACCAACATCAACATCTGAAATTTAGAAGTGACTAAATCTCATGGGTCCTTTGGGACACCATTAATCACAGTCCTACATTGTGGGATCAGTGAATGAGCGTATGACATGGTCGTGCCAAAATTGTGTGATGGAGAATGATTCGCCTACACACAAAGGAGAGCACATGCGACCTGTGTCACCTGGCCATAAAGCCATATCCTCCATCCTTCTCCATTGGAAGCAAGTATGTAACTTTGCTTCTGCCATAGGGGCAACAAGTTCACACACAGACATAACTGTGGTGGGTCCGAAATGACGGACGTAGTGCAATATATTTGTCGAACCTTCCTTCACATCGAAGTTTATAGTTCGTATTGCCATGGACCTTGCAGATGGTCTAGTTGTTGCATCATTCCACCGGTTCACGATTGTACGGTCAATGAACCAGGGACCAACACCCTCAGTGTCAGGAATGCGCGCCAGGAAATCTTCAGGGCTCCACATATTTGACGAGTTATACCAAGTGGTCGGGTCCGAACCCCAGGGGGCAAACGTAATCCCGTTTGGGGTTTGCGCACAGCCAAGAGATTCAATATAGTCACATAGGACACCACCCGTGGGGAAGCGACCACTGGAGCTCTTCCATACTTTACCACCTCCGCCCAACGCGGACTCGGGGGCTTCCCAAGCAACCCTACCACCGTTTACGATCCGCTACCCGGGTCCGGGTTTTCCTCGCTAGCCTCAGGTGTTCCCGTCGCTTCACGGCACCATGGCACGAAACAGGACGACGCCTCCCCCCTACGGATGGGGCATCGCCCCCAATGGGCTCGTCGCGCCCGCCGCCCTCCCCGATCTAACTCAGTCCCCCCTCCGCGTTCCGAGCTCGGGCTCCCACCTTCTCGACCCCCCTCTCTTCCCCTAGGGGCCCTCCGTTCTCCGCTTAGCCTGCTATCCTCACCGCTCGGGGGCGTCACGTTACCCGCTTCGCTCACTCGCCCTGCCGCGGTCCTCCGGGGATCGCCACTCTCGGACCCGGGTTCCGAGCGACTGGCTGGTGAGCTCCACTCGGACTCCTGACTTCTTCCTCGCTCTCCCCCTTGGGCGGGCTCCATTCGGACTCCGCTTGCTCTCCCTCCCTGGACGAGCTCCATTTGGACTCCGCACTATGCCTTCGCTCCCCTCTAACCCGGGGACCTTCGGCCTCTAACCCGCTGGATCCGATTCTCGGGTCACTCCCCCACGGACTCCACTCAAGACTCCTCCAATTCGGAGGATTCACTCCCCGAACGAGTCTCGCCCTCCCCGCTTCGCCCACTCGCGCCCCAAGGAGGCGGAGTAGCCTCGTCGTGCGGGCTGTTGGTCCCCACACTTCCCATTCCTCCCCAGCCGGGAACGGGGCTTCCCGACGGCCGTCGCCCTTCGGGGCGGCCGCCATCCCGGTGGCCGTCCCGCCCTGGGTTCAGCCTCATCGCCCTGTGTCTCTGCTGGCTTCAACTTCTCGACATGCACGGTTTTCGTACGATCTCCCAGGTCTATCACATAGTTCACGGGAGAGGTCACCGCTACGACCGTATACGGTCCCTGCCAGGGGCGGTTGAACTTCCGAGAGTTTAGGGTCCGGGCAAAACAGCCGCACCCTGTCTCCTACTTGGAACGTTCGCATCACCCGCCGTGCGTTCACCTCCCGCATCCGTCCTTCCCGTGTCCGCTGGTCTCTTTCGATGCGGCCCGATGAACCCCCTCCAGCCGCCGCTGCAACTGCTGCATACTGGCTCCCCTGGAGAGGCCCTACTAGGTCAAGAGACACCTGTTCCCACGGACGCGTTGAAATGAAGGGCTCCGCCAACGGGGCGGCCAGCCGGGGAGGGTTCTTCCGGGCGGCGCAAGTGGTGCACGCTTGGACAAAGGCTTGCACGACCTGTCGCACCTCCCGCCAATAGCAGTGTTGTAAGATGCGGGCCAGGGTTCTTTTAACCCCTGGGTGCCCCGCTGTCGGCATAGAGTGAGCGCGGGCGAGGATGGCCCCGCGCATCTCCGGAGGTACCAAAACTTGTATCCCCCGTGGTTCGTCTCCCGGTAGGCTAGCCCGTCAGAGGTCACCACGGCCCTTCCGCTAGCGCACCAATCTTGACACCACGCGTCGGGTCTCTGGGCCTGGATAAGCCGGTCCCGCTCCAGCGGGTTGTCAACCGCTCGGTGTAACGCCCCCACAGCTCGGCTGAGTGCCCACCGAGTGAGACGGGACGAAGGGTCTCAGAGGCTCAACATCCACTGGAGAGCCGAGTGGTCGGTTACCAGTTTAAACTCTCGGCCCAACAAATAGCACCGGAAATTCTTGGTGGCCCATACCGCCGCCAGCAGTTCCCGTTCCGTCGTGCTATAGTTCTTTTCCGCCTGGTTGAGTTGACGGCTCGCATAGGCGATGGGTCGTTCGTGCCCGTGTTGAATTTGCGACAACACCGCTCCCACCGCCGTTCCCGAAGCGTCCGTTGCCAAGATAAACGGGTCCGAAAAGGACGGGTAGGCCAACACTGCCGTTGAGCAGAGTGCCCCCGTCAGGTCCCCGAAGGCCCGTTCCTGTTCTTTCCCCCAACTGTATTTCTCCTTATCGTGCGTGAGCTTAGTTAAGGGGGTCGCCAGGGCCGCGAACCCCGGGATGAAGCGACGATAACAGCCGGCCAGCCCAAGGAAGCCCCTTAGTTCACGCAAGTCTCGGGGACGCGGGAAGTGCCGTATCGCCGCGATCTTATCCGGGTCCGGTCGGACTCCCCCTGCACTAACCACATGTCCCAAGTAATTCACCTCCCCTGCCGCGAAGGTACACTTCTGTAGTCGCACTCTCAGGTTAGCCTCCTCGAGGAGGGACAGGACCCGCGCCAATCGCTCCGCGTGCTCATCGATACTCTCCCCGAACACGATGATATCATCGAGGTATACCAGGCACTCCACGCCCTTGACCCTGGCCAAGAGGGTGTCCATTGCCCTTTGGAACGTAGCCGGAGCGTTCTGGAGGCCAAACGGCATCCTGCAGTATTCAAAATGGCCCCCCTCGGTAGTGAAAGCAGTCTTTTCCCGATCCTCCGGGGTGATATGAATCTGGTGATACCCACTCGCCAGGTCAAGGGTGGTGAAATAAGGGGACGGTCCCAGATGCTCTAGGGTTTCATTAATTAACGGTAGCGGATACACATCCGCTTTGGTCACCTCATTCAACCCCCTAAAGTCGGTACAAAAACGAAATTTGGGGCTACCGTCAGGCGATTTCTTGGGAACTAATAGGATCGGCGTCTGCCACGGGCTGGAGGAGGGCTGGATGACCCCACTCTTCTGCATGTCCTCTAGATGGGCGGCCACGACTTCCCTCTGATGATAGGGAACCCTATAAGGGCGTTTCACCACCGGGCGCGCGTCTCCGGTCTCAATGCGGTGTTGTACCGGAAGGGAGCAGCCCCGCTCGTCGGGGGGTCGGAACACCCCCGGATAGCGCAATATGGCCCACTCCATCACCCTCCGTTCTAGTCAAGATTGAGGCAGGGTCCGCTGATGTGGACTAGGGGTTCTTTCTTTTCTAACCCCCCCGTACAACAGCAAGTGAGAACCAGAGGGTGCGGGGAGCCCCCATTGGGACGGCGGCTTTCGAGTATTCGAAGCTCGTAACTATTAGGGCTTGCATAAATTAATAATTGGAAAATTGTTTAACATAACTGTTCTGTGTATTTTTAACTTCTGATTCAAAACATATACATATGCTACTAATAATTATTATTAATAGCATATGGGTATTAAACATAACAATCCTTCCCCCCTAGGGAGGGGTGGGGTAGGTGAGGCGGGATGGTGCCCGTCTCAGCCTGGCAGACCTCCTCAGTGCAGGTCCCACAGCGGCAGGTTCGGGCACGTTGGACCTGCAGGTGGCGGGAGGCCCATCCATGTTGATATCCAGCTTCTCTCTTGATTAGCTTTGGCATCCTGGCCCCGCTCCGGTGTCCTCTGCTTCTCATCCTGACTGCTTCCGTCTTCAACCTCTCTCATAGCTACTAATTGGTTTGCGTGCCTTCTCCATGGTGTGGTGTCACCTACGTCAACATGGTATGATCTCGGACCCAGCACTTGGACAACCTTCCCCCTTCGCCATTTGTTCCCTGATCGGTAGTCCCGAGCTAGCACCGCACACCCTACCTGGAGGTAACCATCTTGTTGGGATCGTTGCGCCACTTTTTCCTGGTTTTCCCTAACCCGCTGCCGCACGCTAGGTCTCAGCAAATCCAGTCTCGTGCGAAGTAGACGCCCCATTAGCAGAACACACGGTGGTTGCCCGGTCGTACTATGTGGGGTGATCCTGTATTTGAACAGCAGTCGGTCAAGTTTCTTTTGTAATTCCATATTTTCTCCCCCAGCAGCCAGTAGCCCCTTTTTCAGCGTCTGTACGAACCGCTCCACCTGCCCATTAGTTGCGGGGTGGTAAGGTGCACTCCGAATATGCTGGACATTGTTGCTTTTCAGAAAATTGCTGAATTCCGCTGACGTAAACTGTGGCCCATTGTCGGTAATCAACTGTTCCGGAATACCAAATTGGCTAAATAGGGTTCTTAAACAGGCTATAGTATTATCAGCTGAAGTACTCTTCATGATTTTAACTTCTGGCCACTTTGAAAAGCTATCTATAGTGATCAAGAAGTTAAACCCCAAAAATGGACCTGCAAAATCCACATGCAACCGCTGCCATGGATGCTCGGGGTACTCCCATGGATGGATTCTAACCTTCACTGGGTTGTTTCTCACATCTTGGCACCCCTCACAACCTTTTGCCCTGTCTTCAATGCTTTTGTCCAGCCCGGGCCACCATACATATGACCGCGCCAGCTCTTTCATCCTCCTTTCTCCCACATGTCAGGAATGTAGTTCGTCCAAAATTTCTTTGCGAAACTTGTTCGGTATAATTACTCTCCTACCCCACAATAATATACCCTCTTCGCTTGTTAACTCATTCTTCTTCGAAGCATATGGTGTTAACAGTGGGTCTTCTGTTTTCTCCCAGCCCCTGAGAGTAAATTCCAGCACCCTAGAAAGTACTGGGTCATTCCTCACGGCCTGACGTACCAACCTGCTGGTGATTACGCCATCCTCTTCTAATTTGTAAACAGTAAAACAACTGCCAGTGTCCTCGTTTTCTTCTTGAAGACCATTATCCACGGGCAGTCTAGATAAGGCATCAACGTTCCCATGGAGATGGCTCTTCCTATGGGCTATCTCATAGCGGTGTGCTCCTAGCAATATCCCCCATCGCTGTAGACGGTCCGCCGCTGTCGATGGTATACCCCTTTTTGGATCAAAAATTGATCTCAGAGGTTTATTATCTGTTATTATTTTAAATTTTCTTCCCCTGAGATAATGGTCGAATTTCTTCACTCCCCACACTAGAGCTAAAGCTTCTCGGTCAATCTGCGCATACCGCTTTTCACTAGCAGTCAACGTTCGTGAGGCAAACCCCACCGGTTTTTCTCCTTCTTCAGTCATTTGGGATAATGCTGCACCCAGTCCATAAGGCGATGCATCACATGCCAGGATTAGGGGTAATTCTGGGTTGTAGTGGGTCAACACCATGTCTGAAGTAGCCAGAGCTTTAGACTTTTTGAATGCTTCAGCGCACGCCTTGTCCCAAACCCATTTCTTATTTTTTTTTAATAAATCATGAAGAGGTCCAAGGGTTGTTGATAGATTTGGCAAAAACTTGTGATAATAATTCAATAAGCCCAAAAATGATTTCAATTCCGAGCTATTGTTGGGTTGTGGAGCCTTCAATATAGCTTCCACCTTTTCCTCAGTCTTATGCAGGCCATTCCCGTCGATTATGTGACCACAATAACGAATACTCTCTTTCAAAAATTCACACTTCTCTTTATTTACCTTTATTCCTCTTTCTCTCAAAACCTTCAACACCTCCCTCAGATTAGTAATATGTTCTGACACAGACGAACCACTTAGTATAATGTCATCTAAGTAGCACATAGCCTGTGTGCCTGTTAACACCTCATCCATAACCTTTTGCCATATAGCCGGAGCAGATGCTATTCCAAACGGTAGCCGGTTAAACTGATAGAGACCTTTATGCGTGTTAATGGTTACAAGTTTTTTCGTATCTTCCTCCAGTTCTAATTGGAGGTAAGCGTCATGTAAATCAATTTTTGTAAATGTGTGTCCTCCACCGAGCTTCGCAAATATATCCTCGATTTTAGGTAATGGATACTCTGGTACCTTCAGACAAGGATTTAGCGTAACCTTAAAATCTCCGCATATCCTAAGCTTCCCAGAGGGTTTCATTATTGGCACAATAGGCGTGGCCCAGTCACTGTGCTGAACTTTCTCTACTACACCATGCATTTCTAAACGATCTAATTCCTCCTCAATTCCCTTCCGTAACGAATAAGGGACATTCCGAGCTTTCATATAAACCGGGGTAACGAATTCTTTTAACGCAGCTTTAGCTTTAATGCCGTTAACCCTCCCGAGCTTAGTGTCGAACACATCGTTGAATTCTTTCAGAACTCTTCCTAGTTCGCTATCCACACAACTCGAGGAGACTGTTCTGATAGCCCGCCAAGCAACCGGTATTTTTCTCAACAGATCTCGTCCAAATAAGGCTCTGCCACCGCCCTCTACAACGTACAGTTCAGCCTTATATGTGGTCCCCTCATAATCAAGACTCACTACGATCTTACCTGCGGGGAATATTTTTTCTCCTGTATACGTTGTCAGTACAATTCCCGTTTTCACCAGCGGTACTTTTCTACCCTTGAAGATTTGTCTTGCGTCCATTAAGCTCACGATGCTTACCGAGGCTCCCGTATCAACTTCCATAGTGAGAGGATATTTGTTTATCCTTACATTAATAAGTAAAGCGTCTGCTTTCTTACCTGAAGCAAAGTTATTGCAAACTTGGACATGATGAAGGTCTTCTTTCTCTTCGTCCTCGCTCAGATCTTCCTCATTTATTTGCTTCACAACTCTCTGCTGTCTACAAACTCTGGGAACGTGGCCTATTTTTTTACAATTCATACAAACATTATTTTTGAATTTACAAACGTTTCTTATGTGGCCTTCTTTGCCACAAGCAAAACAAACTATATTATTTCGTGTTGTGACTTTCTTGTTCTTGTCTTTTTTTATCCATTTGACATGTTCACCATTACTGTCCGACATGATAATATCCGTTTCCTTTGAGACACTCTCTAGTGATAACGCTATGTCCAGGGCCCTAGTCAGGGATAAGTCCCTTTCACATAAGAGCCTCTGTTGGATTGCTTCTGAACGTAAGCCCAAGACAAGTAAGTCACGCAACATATCCTCTAAAAACTCTTTATATTGACAATGTAATGCAAGACGTTTTAATTCACAATAGAAATCATTTATAGACTCACCTTCTAATTGTCTTCTTTTTAGCAATCTGAACCGTTCCGCAATTATGATCGGTTTTGGACAAAAGTGACCTACCAAAAGTTCCTTAAGTTCCGAGAAGGTCAGCTCATGAGGCTTCTTGGGGCTTCTAAGTTGAGAAACGCGGACATATTGTGGAAACTTGTAATAAATAAATAAAACAAACTTATTTTTGAAATATTGTCTATTCCACTAAAGATATATACATATATAACTACCGGTTTCGGATTTATACCATCGTCAGGTCTAGTTATGAACTAAGTCAGTTTGCAGAGAGCTCTCTGCAAACTGACTTAGTTCATAACTAGACCTGACGATGGTATAAAGCCGAAACCGGTAGTTATATATGTATGTATCTTTAGTGGAATAGACAATATTTAAAAAATAAGTTTGTTTTATTTATTTCTTGGGGCTTGTCAGAGCCCTCACCTTGGAGTAAGTCTGTAGTCCGATGTGCCCCAGCAGAAGTCTACTTCTGGTAGGCTCTGGGACTTCTCCAGCTTCAAAAATATTTTCTACCACTTCAATGTACTCTTCAATCGAATGATCTGTACTAAAGCTCGGTATACTTACAATTTTATTACCCATTTTGCTTTTCCTCGTTCGCCAATTTATTAGGGCTTGCATAAATTAATAATTGGAAAATTGTTTAACATAACTGTTCTGTGTATTTTTAACTTCTGATTCAAAACATATACATATGCTACTAATAATTATTATTAATAGCATATGGGTATTAAACATAACAGTAACCATCTAAAACCCTTGCATAGACCCATTGACGGTCCTCACGCCAAGGCGATCTGCCGCCTAAAATGCAGTCCCCGGGGAACAGTGGACGCGTGCTGCTGGCGGGCTTCACCCGCCTCCCCGAAACAGTACACCGCGCGCATCACCCACAGTACACAAAACAACACAATACGTACACCGGAACACATTCAATAACACAATTTCAACTCCGGGTGAGTATAACCGCCGAACGCGGTTCGCCGCATACAAAATAATATATGATGAGTTCTCAGAAGGAGAAAAAACTTACGGTGCAGGGGCTCGGATCCCCAGTACCGGCGTTCGGGAGTGAGCGAGCGGGCTCCCGTGCGTCGTCATCCGACGACCGCAGGACCACAGAGGTAGGCAACCTGGCCTCTGTGGAACCATTAGCGACAGGAAGTCTCTCGACCCGGGGAACTAAGAACCCAGACCACTCAGCGGCCCCACCGAATCCGGACTCCGTTGAAATATTTAAGCCGAGGCACTCTCTCGGAAGGTCTCCCCCACCTCCAATCCCACTGCCCCAACCCAAAGAGGGATGCAGAGGCCCCCCCAGGGACCGCTCCCACTCACTGCCCCTCGTCAAACCCAAAACCACCGTAACGGTGAACCCCCCCCCCCCCCCCCCCTCCTCTAACCCCCCAACTCGCACCACACCCCCTCCCCTTCTCCCATATCCACTTTCCCCCCCAGGCCCTCCTCCCGGAGGAAAACCCGCAGCAGCAAGGGACCTCTTCTTTACCCCCCCGCAAGAGGTAAGATCCAACAAACGGGCGCGCCAGGTTACCCCGGAAACCACGGTAGAAACGAGAAGCCCCCTCGAAGAAGCGCACGCTATACAGCTGGTTTATGCGAGATATATAGAGATATAAACTCTTGCCACTTAGAAATTTCGCCATTATAAACAGGAATGTTTATGCGAGGTAAAACTGATTGGGATTGATGTGCCGAAGGTGTGATAATATGGTCTACAGGTGTTTGTCTTTTACACCTCAAGTAGTTGGCTCGAGTTGTGTAAACAAGCTGGTCAAATGCAAGCTGTACCTGATTTATCTCCACAGACTTAGCTTCCTGCATTGTTGCCTGCAGTTTTGATTGGATAAGCTCTTGTTGAATTGCACGAAACTGTGAGACTAGATCACTTAAGTACTGATAAGCCGGAGTGAAATCGTCCAAAGTGTCAACGGTTAAACACTTTGACTCATTAAGGGTCGCACTGACCTGCGAAAACACTAATTCCCTACTAGCAAGGGCGACTGCTATTCTCATACCGCTCTCTGAAAGTTTGGATCCTTCTTCCTTCTTTGACATGATGCAAAAGTTGTGTCAAAACAAAAGAAAAAACTAATGAGGGGTTGCTAGCTGGCTACGTTAGACGTAAAATAAAAATAAAATTGAACAAAAACAGAACGGGGCGATAAAGCTGCTTGGCTACGCTACAAAACAAATATAAAGAGAGGGGCAACATTAAACAAAAATTACAAAGGGGGGTTTATGCTGGCTGGATACGCCACAAACAAAATAAAAATGAGAAGGGCCAACATTGAACGACAATTAAGAAGGGGGGGTAGGGGTTTATGCTGGCTGGATACGCCACAAACAAAATAAAAATGAGAAGGGCCAACATTGAACGACAATTAAGAAGGGGGGGTAGGGGTTTATGCTGGCTGGATACGCTACAAACAAAAATAAAGAATAAAGAAAGGCTACGCACTGTATAAATTAGCAAATTGTAATTTAAACAGGGTACAAACTAATGCTGGGATAGAAACATAAACAATCCTAAGTATGAAGGGATTAACTGCCGAACATAAAACCAACAGATCATGAATTTGCAAAAAAGTAAAAATACTAAATTCAAATTCTGTCTGGACCACAATGTAAAATACTAAATACATATATTAGCCCGGCTGGAACAAAATTCATATCCTAGTCCGGTAGGACCAAATTGTAGGCGCCACTGCCGATTTATAGAATCTGGGTAGAGGATACGGAGGGGGGGGTTATGAACAGTGGACTGTATAAATGAAAATGGACTATATTATAAAGCAGTTACCACTTTCCAGGCAGAGCCTTCTTCTCCCAGGGGCATCTAAACAAATTACAAATGGCTGGCCAGCAATTGCTATTGTATTAAATACCTTACTGGACGGTCTATCTGGAGCAGGCAAACTGGGGCCTCAGGGGGAGACAACGATACGACTGGTAAATGGGGCCGTGTAGGCAACGGAGAGCAGACACGATACTGGGGCCTTTGAGGCAACGGGAACAGACTAGAAGTTGGGACCGTATAGGCAACGGGAACAGACTCGATACTTGGGGCCGTGTAGGCAACGGGAACGGACTAGAACTTGGGGCCGTGTAGGCAACTGGGAACAGACTAGAACTTTGGGCCGTGTAGGCAACTGGAACAGACTCGATACTTGGGGCCGTGTAGGCAACGGGAACGGACTAGAACTTGGGGCCGTGTAGGCAACTGGAACAGACTCGATACTTGAGGCCGTGTAGGCAACGGGAACGGACTAGAACTTGGGGCCGTGTAGGCAACTGGGAACAGACTAGAACTTTGGGCCGTGTAGGCAACTGGAACAGACTCGATACTTGGGGCCGTGTAGGCAACTGGAAACAGACTGAGGAGTACAGAGGGTACTAATCCTCATCTGGACAACAAGTGGGAGGGGGTGCCTAATCATACAAAATAACAGTAAATGGCGCCAAAAGCATCTGGCCTGAACATGTTTGCTTTACTAGTCAGTCTAAACAAATGTTCCACTTTAAAAGAGCAACACAAATTTCATTGTTTCAAGACAATGAAAACTTGTCCGATTTTTGTCATTATTGATTGTTGTTAGTATTTATTTAAAAAATATCTCATTTTGTTGATGTTCTTATAATTTCAGAATTTAACTTGTAAATTCCTTCAATCCAAGACTCTCCGACTGATCACGCAATCTCCACCATACGTTAGCAACAAGACTTTACACCGCGACTTGAACATCACATCCATAGACACAACCATTAAACATTTATACCAACGTTTCTACACCAAAATTTATTTACACACCAATCCGGAAGTTCGCAAAATCTTAAATACAAATTTACCCCACAATCCCCCAAGAAGATTAAAGAGAGTTTGGCATAGAGATCTCCTGGTATGAAGTGATGCCATGAGGCTCACCGCTGGCTGTTTTTCCTCTCTCAAGCCTTTCATGTCATATTTATTTTCATTATTCTTTTTTATTATTTTGTTTTATTTGTATTATATTCGTTTGGCATATGTCAGTCCAGCCGCTGGTTGTGCATTTTTTGCACAGTTGTGGCTTGAGAAAAATAAATACAAAAAAAAAACGTAAATTATCTGTTTTTGAAACAATTATTTAGATATTGACCTTTTCGGTTCATTAAAAATTCAAGCGGCATCTCTAATGATCATAGGACTTACTTGAGTAAATAAAGGTATGGTTCCTAAGTCAAAATGTATATTTTTGTTTTGAAATGAATCAATAACAAATATTATATCAAATATCTTTTGACGCTGATACCGAGACATCCTCTTTGCAAAAATTTTAATTTTCTAAAAAAATCAATTATAGTCATGTGCAAAATTATTGCTTTACAATTGTTTAAAGTTTTCATTCGCTCCTTGCAGGATTTGTCGAGCGAACATTTTATGTTACATTTCGTTTTCCTATTTTTTTATACAGTTTGATATTTTGTACATAATTCAAAAAGCTAAGAAATGTTATGAATATAAAATATATTTATTTTGTAAAGTAATTATAATTCCTCGATCGTTAATAATCTAGAGGATTTGTAAATATTTTGTTGTCGGTATACTGAAAGAAATCATTTTGTGTCTTGTAAATAATTTATTGCATATTGCAATGTGCTAAATATATATGCAAAGATGTGCATATATTTTCTTTTAGAAAAATATATTGTCTTATATAAGAAGGATCTTTAAAATGTATTATAGTTATTCCCTTTGTAAATGAAGTGTAATGTACAATAGTTGTCTTTGTTCTTATTTTATACTTCAATTCAAAATAATATATATTTCATTTTTTGTATTTCTTTGTTTAAATATTCCAAATCCTGTATCCCGTAATTATGTTAAATACCCTCGGTCGCATTGTGAAACTACTTCAATCGATTTTTATCGAAAATAAGTTTTCTATATCAAAATGCATATGGATTGAATGAAACCTTGTAAGTCCTAGGAATATATTTTAGCAATAAATATTATTTCTAGAAGAAAAAAAAATCTACTTATCGCGGGTGTCAAGACCACTGTTCGTATCTAAAAAATAGATTTTTTTTTAATGGCTCATTCGATAGAAGATCCAATTCCGGATGTAATGAAACCAAGGGTCTATCGATATCTCAACTCGATAGTGCCGAAAATCGATGGTATGTGATAAGGTCTAATCACTATATTGCCTGGAATCAGTTTTTTTTTTTTTTCTCCTGAAAAGTTGGCAAAAAGACCTGTGGTCTTGACACCCTCGTTATGTTGTTTCACAATCCAAACAGAGATATGAGACTTAATCTTTCCGAAATTATTTATGTTTTTGTCAGAAAAATATAATTGTGTTTCATTGAGCCCATTGAAGCGCTGTTTATTTTACTTCTTGTAAATTTTTGGCAGGCCAAAACCTGAGATTTATTAATCTATGTCCGCCGCCATGTTTACTTTAAAATTAAACTTCTTTCAATATTTAGTTGATACTTTAAATACAATAACTCATATTTTAACATTATATTCTATTAGTATAATAACAACGCTATCTTGAAATTTATATATATATTTATTAATTTTGAAAATCGCTTCGCTGGACCTTGATATTTTTCCTAGTATTCTTCATGTTTAAAAGTGAAAAACTTGAAAATTCTTTAAGAATAAGTGGTTCTGTATAAATAAATAGAGGAATGATTGCAGCTCATTCAAGTTTCTATTTACGTACTCTCCTTATAACATAAGTGGGAGTGCTCATAAACACTGGATTATATTTAATCTTATTCACAACTAGCCAGCTTACTCCGGGAATATCGATGCGTTATATTACTTTACCTAAAGAGAAGGGGCGCCGATAGCAAAGAGGCTTCAAAACCCGGCCGAGGCATTTAGGTTTTTTAGCTGGGAGGGGAAGAAACCTTGAGCATGCCATCCTTCGGATAATAAGTTAAGCGATAGTCCCAAGCCTGTACGATGCCAGAGACCTCTAGGTAACTAAATAGAACCTAGGTAGGTAAATAGAATTTAGAACTCCACTGGAGTCGGGCTAATGTACACGAGTACATCGCAGAGAGCGCTCTGGTAGTAGGCGATGTGACTTCGTAGATAAACCCCGGGCATGAATCATAATAACTAACTTACCTCTCGCCTTTTTCCTTCGCGCCTATTTCGTTGCTCGAAAAACTTCTTCAGTTCAGTGATTTTGAAATTATTTAATCAACATTATTCCTGTTTAAGCAGATTCAAAATATAAATATTGGTTTAAATATGTCTAATTTTAATGAATATCTTTCCCGTGATGATGAGACAAACAGACATGAAAGCAAAAAACCGCTCATATGATCTTGACTTAAAAAGGATAAAACCTAAATAATTTTCAAAATTACTCAACGACAGACAGGAGCCAACACAAAAAAGTTTAATGAAAGAGGAGTAGCCGACATGTAAGGCTCCTTCCAAAAAAAAAAATCTGGAGGTACATTAATAATAATATTATTTATTCCCGTTGAACCGTAACATGGTAATATATGTCATAAGATGTACATATATTAGTTAGTTAGAGATTATGACTCATGGCCCGGGCTTTAACGACGAGGTCATATCGCCTACTACCAAAGCGCTCTTTCGTCACTCTGGTGGACATAAGCCCGACTCTACTATGGGAGTCCTAAATTTTGCCTACCCTAAATTTTTATTCACCTAGGGCAGGGATCTTTAACGAGTATCTTACATCGTACAAGCTCGGGACCATCGCTTAACGTCCCATCCGAAGGACGACGTGCTTAAGTTTATTTTACCTCCCAGTTAAAATAAACTAAAGGCCTCGGTCGGTTAAAATAAACTAAGGGCCTCGGTCGGATTCGAACCCACAACCTTGAGCTCAGAAAGCAAGCACGCATACCACTCAGCTACCGGCGCCCTCTACATATATTAAGATAGCTTATAATTTTAATACATAAACAGGTATTAACTCTTAGAGTCTGACATACATGCGATCAGTAATAACAATACTATTAGAAAAGAAAATGAAATAAATAAATAAATACTTGAAAATACTAGTACAAAAAAAATAATATTAATAAATACAGATACAGTTTTTTATTTAATTACTTTTTCATGACGACGTTTCGGGACGTTCTGACGTCCGTTCATCAGGTCTGTGCGAAGTAAACTGAAAGAAAACGAAATAATATTAACAAATTAAAAAAATATTTATTAAAAATTTAAATAAATATATAAAAAGTTACAATAAAAATATATAAAGAATAAACCAAAAAAAATAAAACTAATTAGTACATACCTATGTAATAAAACATAATGATTAAAACGTAGATTATGATTTATTTTATTATTTTTGAACTATGAAAAAAAAAAAATTATAGAATGCTTCATTTTTGGACAATATTTAAAATGTATTTGTAGTGCTATGTTTATTAGTCTCACCTGACCTGATTTCAATTTGAAATACAATTGATCAATTTTTGTGTTTTGACGATGACACATCTATGACGACCTACTTTTTGTCTTGTCAATGACATTGATATTATGATGAGCTGCCTCCATTTTCTTTTCATCAACTATTATTTCAATGACACCGATTTTGACTGATGAATGCGGGTGGTGCACCGGCTGGAGGACAACGTTCGTGAACTAAAGAAATTAAATTTCAATACTACACGTAAATACTGTTCCAAGATCTCCATTCCTGTACAAGACTCCTCCCTCTCACAACCCCTCCCTTTCTGCTGATTCCGCTGAAAACTAATAAGTGTCGTCCTTATAGGACTTTGAATCTACATATGAGAATTCGTGTCAATACATGCATTACAACGACAATTATTAGTTCCTCCTCTAATCTCCTTCTTTTCTTTGCCCTTCGGCTTTGGTTGAAAATCAGTAAGTGTCGTGTCGATTCATTCATTCTAGCTACCGTGTTCACAGACGCTCAGACTCACAGACAGCCTTTTTTTTTTTCTCTTTAGGAATCAGGAGGTCGGAAAACATGAAATTCCGTTGAAAACTGACTGGTTACATAACTTTCCCTGTTTTCATGAAGCTAGGGAAGTAAAAAAAAAATTAAAAAAACTTATTTGAATGTAGATTGCACCTGCAACACGTCTATCGCATGACCAGTGTTCACATGCAGTTTGTGCACTATGCAGCCCACATGATGTGTTCCTGTCTTCGTCTCCCACCCAGTTTTCCTTGGGCTTGACCTTATCCTGTCCAACTAGGACAGGAAGAGTGACCTATATGTTAATCAGAACCGCCACTCATCATTATTGTCATTATTCTTGTTAATCTGTTCCGTCTACAAAGTCTTCCCCCCTGGCAGGACAACCGGAAGTTAGATCTACCTTCATGTTTTAATGCTCTGTGTCCCCAACAGGGGACCCTCAAACTCCAAGATATGTCTCATCTAGTTTTACCGATGCACTGTTTTGTTAAATTAACTTTTGAAAAATGAAGATTTTCAATCTTCTTCAACATGAAAAGACGATTATTCCAAAACCATCAGAGCCTTAAAAAAGCAAATTATATATCTAGAAACTGGATTTCCAACTGAACAATTTTGTCGCTACTCTTAGTGACTATCTTTTATCGTTTAGAAGATATTTCGAGTGAAATTAAGCAAAATAGAGGAAAAACTCGTTCGGCCAAAATTTTCTAGTTGTCAAAACAAAATATTGACATTTTTTTGTATATTCATAAATGGTATCGTATAATCGACAAAACAAGTATAAATTGTTTATATTTTCCTATTAGGTTCGGAGGTAGAAGCCTGCAGACGGCGCCGGCATGCTTACGTACTGAACTCCCGGCCAAGGCCCTTAAGTTTTTTATCTGATAGTTAAAAAAGTCTTGAGCACGTCATTCTTCGCATGAGACGTTAGGCGATAGTCCTTAGTCTGTACGATGCCAGGTACTCGTTAAAGACCACTAAGTAACTAAAACCTTGGTAGGTAAGAAAATATAGGACATAGTATAGTCGGGCTCACGTTTTTTTTTAAAAGGGCATTTCAACCGCGAAGAGTCATGAGTGCCCGGTTGGGCTCATGTTTCAATAGGCAATATGACTTCGTTGTTAAAGCCCGGGCATGTGCCACAATAACTAACTAGAAGCCTCCAAAGTGTTTACATTTTTCGTAACACTCCAATTTATTGTTTCTTTCCGTTGGGACCTTTTATCTAAATGGTTTGGGTAAATCAGTAGCCAATTAGGTCCAAGCAATTTTTATTTTCTAACGTTTCGACCTCTTTTGGGCCAATATCAACGGAAACGATTGCTTATAAACAAAGTACATACTACTTAGGAAAGCGACGTGTCCATTTCTGAAATGGACACGTTGCTTTCCTAAGTGGTATGTACTTTTCTCAAAATGTTTATAAGCAATCGTTTCTGTTGATAATGGCCCAAAAGAGGTCGAAACGTTAGAAAATAAAAATTGCTTGGACCTAATTGGCTAATGATATACTCCAATTTATCAGCTGGATACCCCGACCATAGATCTGATTCACGTCAAAAAATAAAGGAAAGGTTTTCATAATTATTATAAGTATGGTTTTCTGTTTAATGTCCTTATTTATTGTGACTCATGCTCGGGCTTTAACTATGAGGTTAAATCACCACCTACCAGAGCGCTCGTTTTAATTTTATCTACTCAGGTTTATTCACCTAGGAAAGTAGTCTTTAACGAGTACATTACATCGTACAGGCTTGGGACCATCGCTTAACGCCCCATCCGAAGGACGGTGTCCTCAAGGTTTTTTTACTTCCCAGATAAAAAAACTTAAGGACCTCGGCTGAGTTTCGAACCCGCGATCTAGAGCTCAGAAGGACTCCTATGTTTTGTATGTCCTTATGTTTTCCAACTAGGGCAGAAAGAATGGAGAATAAGATATACCTATATACAAACAACCTATTATTATTATTTTCAAAAGTTCAATCCTTGCTTCAAGTCCAGTATATTATTGACTATTTTTTACCTTCATAGCCAAGAAACAATTTAATAATCCTTATTGTATAATTAAAGTCACTAATCATCTCCGCTGGAATGCATTATATTTCTCACATACATTTACAATTTTATCCTCAGAAAATCCCGTTGCTCAACAAATAGAAATAATCCCTCATTATCCTAATCCCGAAACCCTTACATAACATAGCGTCTGCCTACTCCCGATCTTATCCCATCTTCAAAAAATTCCTTCTCAACAGAATCACACCCGTCCTCCTCCATTCCCAGAATATTTAGCCCAACAATCGACTTTCATTTTTTCACTCTTCCGAGTAGTGGCATTATTTTCTCATCACTTCATTTTAGTTCCGATGCTTTGCTGGTTGTGGCTGAACCAATACCACAAGACACCATGGCCTTCACCGTGAAAGTATCTTCCCATTCGTTCTAGTGAAGGACAGGCATGTCTTCGGTTAGCACCAAGAGCTAGCTGCCTTCCCAGTCGTACGAGGACATTTTTTTTAATGTTATTGTTGTGCACTGAACAAAAATAATTATAGAATTTCACTTTATAAATCTTGATCAATTGATAATTTGATAAACCTATTTATAAAGTGGATTCACATATCAGTAAAATCCCCGTTATTTGTTAGTATTTAAGGGAACGTTTCGCTCCTAAGCTCATCAGCCTATTCTCAATACTGCCATTTTAAGTTAAATATCAAACGAAATAAGAAAAAGTTTCTTAGGCCTAAGGAAATAATCATAAATCTATTCATAAACCGATTCACATATCAATAAAGAAATGGCCCCCTTTTTTACTGGAATTCCTTCGTTAGTATTGATCAGTTCCTTGATTCTCCTGAAGATTGTAATGTATACATACTTTCATTAGGACTATATAATTTTTTTTTAAATAAATTTTTGTTTGTGTGGAATTAATGTTAATTATGTTTGAATGTTATATTTTGAGTAGAGTAATGTACATTATTACATACAATACATACAATTATTTATAATGACTTATACATCCCACTTGTAGAAGATAGCTTCAAGGCATCATACCGGCGACTTCATGATAAAATGAGCTGTCATCCAAACCCAACAGCAATTCATACAGCCAGCTACTTACTACCGACTCGACAAAGATGACGACTTAAAGAAACACCACTGTGATTCTCTTGCATGAGAAAATGTCTGAATGGACTATCAAGAATGTGAATAAACTCTAGACTAATTTTCTATTTATATAAATTATTGATTGTTATTTATTTAGTTTAAAATTAATTGTTAGTTATTACTTATATATTTTGTTTAAATAAATTCAAAACCTATCAATTACGGAGGACAGCCAATGGGCTGCTACTTCAAAGCATGTTTCATGTCATTTATTTAAGTTATGAGCAAAACTATATAAATTTAATTAAGCATAAAAAAAGAGAAAGCATAATGTAAGCTCACGCACATTTTCAAACGACACATAATTCTGAAGTTTACTTCGTTCTTATCTTCATTAAATTTGTTGTTAATATTCAAATGGAGGGGAAGATAAAGGCATATTAGATAAAGTGTATGGATGGAAGAATTCGGAACGTTTCGAGTCTATGCTCATCATTCTCAATTCTGCCATTAGTTGAATAATCAAACTGAATAAGAAAAAGTTTCTTGGGTTTAAGGGAACAATCGTAAAGATTATAAGGAAGTATAAACTGAGAATAAGAAGTAAGTGTGAATAATTTGTCATTGGAAGATGCTGATACATATTTAAAAAATGGTGTGTGATCTAGCTACAAAGAGATTTTCCAAAGACAGATTATTCTACAGTTCACTTCGTACTTACCTTCATGATTATTTCCTTATCCAGTTTGATTATTTAACTAAAAATGGCAGCATTGAGAATGATGAGCTTAGGCCCGAAACGTTTCTTTCAACACTAAAAGATTAAAGTTTGAAAGACCGAATGCTTGCATTACTTAAGATATCTTCCTATCCCCCTCCATCTCCATATAAACAACAAATTTAATGAATAGATGTGTGAGCTTACATACTTCTACACAAAATATAAAATTTTCCAATAACATTCAAACATAAAATTTAACATTAATTTCACACAAATATAAGTTTAATTTAAAAAAAAATTATATAGTCCTAATGAAAGTATGAACATTACAATCTTTAGGTTAATTAAGGAACTGATCACTACAAACGAAGAAATTCCAGTAGAAAAGGGGGCCATTTCTTTTTTTGATATGTGAATCGATTTATGAAAAGATCTAATGATTATTTCCTTAGGCCTAAGAAACGTTCTTTTATTTAGTTATGATTATTTAACTTAAAATGGCAACATCGAGAATAGGCTGATGAGCTTAGAAGCGAAACGTTCCCTTAAATACTAACAAATAATGGGAATTTTACTGATACTAACAAATTAAAATTTGGAAGATAACATCTCATCCACATGCTTATTTTTCTTCAGTGCTTGCAATCTTCGGATATGAACTCCTGAAGAACTGCAAGATTGGATCGGAGTCATCGGAGAAGCTGAAGCAAGGAAGTTAGAGTGGGCAGGCCATATGACCAAGAATGACCCGGACAGGTATTGACGAAGATGCTACAGCCAAGAGTAACATATAGTGGACCTTTGTCGTTCGTAGACCGATCGAGCGGAAGAATGGAAGGGAACGCAACCGACGGAGTGTTTTTGTAGAGCATCGTGGGCGCACAGAAAAGTGTAGGAGTAGGAGAATTTAAACATATATTCAATTTTTTTCTACAGATTCCAATTAACTCTAACAAAATATTTGGAGATAAAAATGTTGATAATCACAAACAAGAGGAAAATTGAAATAACTAAATATATATAAACTAATAACTATATGTATATATATATACTTGTATATAAAACAATAAACAAAATCTTTTGTTCCTATCTTTTACGTACAACGCCTACTTGAGAAGGGTAATTTTCTTGTCATGACATACCTACATGGAAAAATATACCTATCTATTTTAAAATATATATCATATTCCAAAAATGATTGGCCCGCAGTGTTTGAAGCAAAACGAGTAGAAGGCAATGGGGAGGAGATGAACCTTGACTGGTGCCCCCTCCCAGGAGTTAAAAAGGAGCTTCCCCGATGTAGCCCAGTGTAGCTGCTCAGACGAAGAGACAGATCGGGAAGAGATGGCAGGACTCATTGGGGCAGCACTGGTCGGCGCAATAGTGGGGCTTATCTCTCCGGTGCAAGCAACAACGGTAAGCAGACATTTAATGTTTATATTGATTGTCCAGATACAATGATTCCGCGAAAGTTCTCACCATCTTAACTTTTGAAGAAGTGATGGAACATAGTGGGATCTAAAGGCTCCATCTTCATAGAAATTACTTGAAAACAAACAAAAAAGGAAAGAACTTATTTAACATTTATAATGTCTGATTCTACAAAAAAAATATAAACATACATATAGTGTACCAATTTCGGCTTATATCGTCAGCATTAAGTTCAATAGCGACTGCCAATGTTTCTAAATGTTTGTTTGTTATGCTTTCTTCTGTGCAATTTATCTTCTGATTTCCTCTAGATTTGAAAGATTTTTTACTCACTCATGGAAGGCAAAACATTAAGAAGTCTCTTCTTTCTTATTTTTTAACCTCACTGTACCCAGTTTTCTTTCCTGACTGAAGAATTTCTGTTTCGGGACTTCTCAGACGTTCCTTCATATCGTGTCATCGATGAGATCCCAAATTTGAATATTGTTAATTCAGTGTTTGTTTACTAGTAATACTTAATTACTACATTGCATATATGTATATACAATAAATAAAAATGGTATAGTAAAATAATTTTCCCAATTTATCCCTCTCGTTGTACCATTTACGCAACTCATTCTTCAGCCAGTCCCTGTTGAACTTTGTGCCGACGATGACGTAAGCCGAAACCGGTACTCTGTATGTATATATTTTTCTTGAATTAGACAATATAAATATTAAATTAATTCTTTACTTTTATTTGTTTTTATAGGTGCCAATTCGTTTTTCAAATAATAAAAAATAATGGAAAAAAGATAGGTATTTCATTTTTATTACAACTAGTTTAGCCCAAAAGAATGAAAATGAAAATTTATAGTTCAGTAAAATCTGTAAATTAATAAATATAATATGGACGCTTATTTTCGCTATTTCATATACCCATTTATGAGTATGATAAGTTTCATGAAACGAAATGAATAGGATTAAAACCCAAATAAACTGTTAATTGTCTGTTATTATTCCCCATCTTCTATTTTCTTTAACCACTAAACGATTTCTCTTAGTCCTTGACCCTGGTATCTGATTGGCCAAAAATGTGTAGGGTCCTTGGATGTTCCAAGCTATTGTTCAATAGTTTACACGTATATACGGTATACGTATGTCTTACTCCCGTTGGTGAGAAAAGATCTGACGTCTTGTACAGCCAAATCTCAAATTATGCAAGGATCTAAAGACCAACAGGCTTCTTCCTCTTTTTCTTCCTCAGGGGAAACTACACTTATCTCACTTTAATGCGTATAATGGAGTCGCGAGGAAAAACTGTAAGCGTGCCGGTACTGAAGAGAAAAAAGAAGGCTTACAGATTTCAATGAGTTATAAATTTCCTTTTCCATTATTTTGGGCTATAACTAGTTGTCATATAAATAAAATACCTAACCTTTTTATAAATTTCATTCTTTAAACGAAAAAATAAATAAAAGCCAAGAACTTGTTTAACTTTCATATTGTCTAATTCCACAAAAATATATACGTACATTGTACCGGTTTCGGCTTACGTTATCGTCATAACTTTACAATTTAATGGCCAATATGCACAGTAGATGGGCTCAAAAAAAAAAATATATACATATGCAATTTAACCTTTTATTAGTTTTTTCCACTATATCGATACAGATCCTAAAAATTTGTACAAAAATTACTTGAACATGTTCTAAGGAATGATACGATGTTGTAAGCATATTGAAGTGAATGGAACAAATCCCAGCGGACTAACCTTTACTGTGAACCATTTTCATTAGCTTCTAAAAAATGAGTGCCGTTTAATGAAACATGCTGTGAATATGGTCTTATGGGGGTTATCTTGTTGCATAGGGTGTGTACTACGTCCCTTACACCGACAATAAAACAGATTAACATGTTGTGGTTTTGTGTTGCCTGGAGACCAGTCTCCTCACCAACTCTCCTTCCTCTCACAAACCCGACCGAAGCCCTTAGTTTATTTTATCTGGGAGGTCAAATAAACTTAAGCACGCTGTCCTTCGGATGGGACGTTAAGCGATGGTCCCGAGCCTGTACGATGTCAGGTACTCGTTAAAGACCCCTACCCTAGGTGAATAAAAATGTAGGGTAAAATTTAGGACTCCTACAGTAGAGTCAGGCTCATGTCCACCAGAGTCACGAAAGAGCGCTCTGGTAGTAGGCGATATGACCTTGTAGTTAAAGCCCGGGCATGAGTCATAAGAAACCAAACCTAAAACCTTCCTCTCAGATAAGCCACCAATTTTACTATCAGCATTTTACTTCACATTATAGTTTATAAAACAATTTAAAATCGCCTTAATCAGTGTTTTCTGTTTCATGGGGCGCATTCATATACTTTTAAAATATCAAATATCGATGTGCAAAACCATCTTCTGATTTCTCAGGAAAATTTCTATATTTATTATTTTTTGGGTTCTTATTGTAAGGAGACTCTTAATTTATATATAACATATTATTACAGCATTACTTCTCCCATTTATTTTTTCCTTCTTAAAAAATAACAATTACAAACATTTCGGGAAATACTCCCATCATCAGTGTCTATAATTTATGTGTATACATCTAGTCAAAACTAAACTGTTTTAATATAGAAGTCAACTCATTAGATATGTTCTATTAAAGGAAGATTCTGATTGACAGAAGGAATAGTTAGCATAAAGAACACATGTATTATAGGCATTGATGATGGGAATGCTTCCCGAAACGTTTGTGATTACTATTTTTTGAGAAGGAAAAAAATAAATGGAAAAAGTGATGCTATAATAATATATTATATATTTTCTAAAGAAATTATCTAATACATTTAGATTTTAATAACATTTTAACGGAAAATAGTTGCTAAATTTAAGTAATTACATTTTTTTTTTTTTGACCGTATGTATTTAAAAAAAAATATGTTGTTACAAGAGTAAAAAGGAAATTCAGGTAAGGCGAGTTGGGGCAAGTTGGATTTTGAATGATTGTAAAAAGCGAGCTTTAACAGCTAGACTTACAAAACGTTTACAGAGAAGATATCAAATCGTTCTATTTCGTGGTGTACTCAGAAATATTTTGTTTCTTCATTTTGTAGTGTCATTATTTAAAGAATTGCACAGAGGACCAGGTATGCACTTGCCCCTCAAATTTGCTAAGTGGATAGTTGAACTTCATCTATTGCTTGATTTACATTAAACGAACTTTGGGAAAGAGAGTATATAATCTATTTAATAAGGATTATTATAAAACTGTTAAAACATTCTTAAATCTGATGAAAATTTGTAGAGTTATACTTATTTTTTTTTGCAGTAGATGAACTAAAATCATAGGATTACAGTTTTTAAAGTTATGTTTGAGACTTATTACACTCGGATGGCTGCCCTTTAAAGAGCACCATTTTTACTGTAACACTCACCTTACATATTATATTTTCCAAATTACTTGCAGTTTAATATCTATCTAGGTGATCATAAATATTATACGTTCAATGTTGTAATAATGTAAAAGATTAGTTGTGAATGACATTTCAATTTTAAATTACAATAACAGTGACATTATTTCCGCCATGATAACAATAGCCAAAACAATATTAGTTAATAATACGTCAGGAAAGATAGGACTGATAATGGATAGAAAATTGAAACACAAAAGGAAGGGATGTGATTCTGTGTAGACCTCCATGGACAGTCATTGACCCATGTATTGGGACCACGGGTCAGAGGCCAATGTCGCTTACTTACCCATCAAGGTCCGATCTTTTTGCCTCATCCCCGGTACATCACTATATCCAGAGATGAAGCCCGTGTTGGTGACACAATTGATATCGGATTACGTCAGCTCATGTTGGAATCGTTGATTCCCATTGGAGTCAAGGCTGGCCATCCTCATTAACCAAAGTCGAAACATACACAACAAAGAGAAAAGAGACAAGATTATGGGGATATGACGTGGGGGAGGATGGCCGGGCTTTCTTGTGCTTCTAGGTCCGATCCGACGTGGGGAGAATGACCGGGCTATTCAGTCTTCTAGGTCCGATCCGACGTGGAGAGAATGGCCGGGCTATTCAGTCTTATAGGTCCGATCCGACGTGGAGAGAATGGCCGGGCTATTCAGTCTTATAGGTCCGATCCGACGTGGAGAGAATGGCCGGGCTATTCAGTCTTATAGGTCCGATCCGACGTGGGGAGAATGGCCGGGCTATTCAGTCTTATAGGTCCGATCCGACGTGGGGAGAATGACCGGGCTATTCAGTCTTCTAGGTCCGATCCGACGTGGAGAGAATGGCCGGGCTATTCAGTCTTATAGGTCCGATCCGACGTGGGGAGAATGGCCGGGCTATTCAGTCTTCTAGGTCCGATCCGACGTGGAGAGAATGGCCGGGCTATTCAGTCTTCTAGGTCCGATCCGACGTGGGGAGAATGGCCGGGCTATTCAGTCTTCTAGGTCCGATCCGTTGTGGGGAGAATGGCCGGGCCATTTAATCTTAAAGGTCCGATCTGACGTGGAGAGAATGGCCGGGCTATTCAGTCTTCTAGGTCCGATCCGACGTGGGGAGAGTGGCCGGGCTATTTAGTCTTCTAGGTCCGATCCGACGTGGGTAGAATGGCCTTGCTATTCACTCTTCTAGGTCCGATCCGTCGTGGGTAGGATGGCCGGGCTATCCAGTGATTCCAGGCCCGATCCGACGTGGAGGAGGATGCCCGAGCTATTCAGTCTTCTAGGTCCGATCCGTCGTGGGTAGGATGGCCGGGCTATCCAGTGATTCCAGGCCCGATCCGACGTGGAGGAGGATGCCCGAGCTATCCAGTGCTTCTAGGTCCGATCCGTCGTGGGGAGGATGGCCAAGCTATCCAGTGCTTCTAGGTCCGATCCGAAGTGGGGGAGGATGGATCAATGACGGATGTGATGTTAACCGATGGTCCCGAGTTGTCAGGTACACGATAAGGACCCGTACCCTAGGTGAATCAACCTGGATAGGCAACATTCAGGTCTCCCAGAGTAGAGTCAGGCTCATGTCCACCAGAGTGACAAAGAGCGCTCTGGTTCTAGATTATATGAGTTCGTAGTTAGAGCCCGGGCATGTGTCACAACTAACTAATAAATTTGTGTTGGTGTGCATACGACAGTCAGCTCACAGGTAAGTACAGAAACAAAAGAAATTATCTGTAAAAAACAGGTCAAGAAAACCTGTGTATTTATGGGACATCTCAGCACTGTGTTATGGAACAAACCCACAATGTGGCCATTGTGGCCGTGCGGGTTCGAATCCCGCAGGAGTCGGTTTTATTTTGTAGATAAAATCATTATAGAGACATTGGTAATATGCACCGTACAAAAGTCTAATAAAAAAATAATTAATAAAAAATCCCGAAGTGTAACTCGCAGCTGACAATGTTCTTTAAGGCTAAGTTCACCTAGTTTCTTGACATTAGTGTTATTTTTGTTATTATCAAACTAAAACAGTTGAGGATCGAAAACACGTTCACTACAGTACACAATTAAATTGAAGTAGTTCCTTTTCTTAAATGTTTCGAAATACATTCTTTCTTCCACCTACTTCTTAGGTTAGGTCAGGGTTATATATAAAAAAAAATCCTCCTTCTCCAAATGCAACTGGCTGCCCTTCACCTGCCCTCGTCCGATAATAACAAAAACATTTATATTTTAGAGTTATGTATTCAGCTCAATAACCTTGGTTCTTATTCAATCTATTTTTTTATTTAGGGGAATAAAATATTTCTCTTATGAAATTGAAATTGATGGATAGACAATAATTTTAACATATAGTGTATTCAGGTTGGCCAATATATTGAAGTAAGATTTCATCAAAGAAGATACGTCAATAACCGATCGATTAAACCAGTTACTCTGTTTTTATGTTTGTTTGAATTCAAGTTAAAAAAAAAAAGTCTATGTACGAGGTGTGTTCAAAAAGTAACGGGTTGTATTAGTCCGATTCGCGAGAGTTTTCGTTTTTGTGTTGGCTAAATTTTGCCTACCCTAAATTTTTATTCACCTAGGGCAGGGGTCTTTAACGAGTACCTGACATCGTACAGGCTCGGGACCATCGCTTAACGTCCCATCCGAAGGACGGCGTGCTTTAGTTTATTTTACCTCCCATATAAAATAAACTAAAGGCCTCGGCCGGGTTTCGAACCCACGATCTTGAGCTCAGAAGTCAAGTACGCATACCACTGAGCTACTGGCCCCCTCAATAGTGATAATATATATTGTCTACGATTTATTATACATGGAATAAAAATCACCATCTCCGCTCTTGATAAAGGATATTTTTTTTTTGTTAGAAATGCCTAAATCATAACAACTGGACACAGACCCACCAGATAAAAAATTATGTGATCAACAGTTTAGTCTATATTACTTTTGTGAGAGTAAGTCTATATTACTTTTGTGAGAGTAAGTCCATATTACTTTTGTAAGTTAATGAGTAAGATCATAGCCTACAGGAGTAACTCTAGTGAGCTACGGTATGATACCTATTGATTATCAGCTTCATCTGTCAAAGATATCAAAGAGAAGTAGGGCTAAAAAAAGGCAGAGCGAAAATTTAGTTGATTACAAATAATTAGAGATGGGGAAGTACAAACATTGCCAGCGATTCGCCGTCGATTTTTTGACGTGACAACGTCTTATAATTTGGTAGGCCGGCACCCCATGTTCGAAAACTGCGTTGTGTTACTTTAGGTAACACACGTATCGCGCATGCGCCGAGAGAGAGAGAGCACGTCACACTGTCTTCGTTCGGCTAATTGCTCTCCTGTCTCCATTCACGTTGTACCGCTTACAAACGTATCGCTGCTGACCAATTTGATGTTTACTTTGTTTTTTTAAATCAAAATCATTCATGTGAATCGAATTGTTAATTGAACTTCACAAAACATGTAACAATTATATTATTGTCCTACATGATGTATAACTGTGAAAATAGCATTGATTTAAATAAACGCTTCATAAAATTGTTCACCATTCTAAAACTATTTGATCTATGAATTTGAAAATAATATTTTTATCGAATAAACTCTTTATAAAAATTGTAAACCAAATTTTCATTTTTTGAAAAATATCATGCTTATAAATGTTTTCTTTCTATATTGTATTTAAATTGTTTCAAGGTTCAAAAATTGTATTGAAATGATTTGTTAAATTTGATTCTTGACACTTTCGCTATCTCGCAACTCAGACGTTGGCACGCTCATTTCGCCACGCATCGGAGTTGCACGCACCCGATTTTTTTCTTTTTCTTTTTTCTCCAGTTTGTAGGCATTCATATCTATATGTTAGACGTGACACATTCCCTTTGCAGAGGTACAGAAAAATGTATTAATTAACTCTTTATCACTAGTTAGTGTATCTGAAAGACTAAATACAGAGTCCGGGTTCAAAAAACTCGAGCTGATGTGCTTTTGTATCTATATCTAAATGACTGATTATATTTCTTATTTATATCTAGTGTTGACTGATAAACTGCACTAATTTGTTAGTGTTTGCGAATAGTGTATGAGAACTGTGTTGCATCCAATTCAGTTTACTAACTTCCCTTTCAGAGCTAGTTTGTTCCGGACAATGTTATTTTAGTACAATATTGAGTGTAAAAATAATAACCACCACTTTCACTAATATTACCAGGGATTTATACTAAAATTTAATAAAAGACATTTGCAATTATTTTAGCACAAACGGTCAATTGGTTTTAGGGGGAAAACGAAAAAGTGTTTGTTTAATTCGTGCTGGGGAAGTTTATTGCTGGTGATTCATCGACGACGAAATAACAAAATGTTTGACCCTCCCTCGACCACTCGACGCGTTATGTAATTTCTGAACGGCCCCTTATGAACTGGGACAAGGTTCATCAAATAAACATTTAATTGTAAGAATTATTATATTTTTAATTGTCGTTAATTTTTACCAGGTAATTGTGCACTGGTCTGTCCTTTAATCGTTACGGTTCTTTAGCGATGTATTCAATGGTCCCCCTAACTAGTCATTGAGGACTCACTGTCTTCTCCTGATTACAACATCCTAAGTAACCATTTGTGTTGAAGGGCAGGGCCGTTAGTTAAGGTTGTAACCTTTTTCTGTGGTTTGAGTTCAAAGTTCAGGAGTCATTGTCATCATATGATGTGTAGAAGAGGTTATTAGTCATCCGAGCGGATTGTGAAAACAGTTAAACATATGAAGCATTTTCC
Source organism: Aradus depressus (assembly GCA_963662175.1). Lineage (NCBI taxonomy): Eukaryota > Metazoa > Arthropoda > Insecta > Hemiptera > Aradidae > Aradus > Aradus depressus. Next base: position 50,287,384 of record OY759216.1, on the reverse strand, counting down.
AGTCAGAAAAATAGCGTTCCCAAGATTTCTTTGAGGGGAAAATGTGAAAACATTATTATAAAATAACTAAATGAAATGATTTATTATCATTGAGGCTACATCTCTTAGTAGCAGTGTTCAGTTTTAAAATACTGAGAGAAAGTCAATGTACTTGCACAATGAATTAAGTTTTCGCTCTCCCTCCAAAACCAATCGACCGTTTGTGCTAAAAGACAATAGTTGTCTTACATAGGGGCTTCTGAATCCTCAAACTAAATTTCATATCGATATATTTATTACATAGGCAGTTATTAGGTTTTTTTGAATGGAGTCTCAAATTCTCTCTTTTAATTTTATTTTTGTAGAAAATACAATTTTACGGAAAGGTTCCTTCACCATTACCCTTATACACTGAATACAGTCAAAAATAATCAGTAAATTAAAAAAAAACAATGCTACTTCTTGAGAGAAAATTTTAAAAACTCTTAATGAAAAAGGAAAAAAAAATAACTGAAATGAATAGAAAGTAAGTTTATAAACAGTCGAAAACAGAGATTATATTTAAAATCGCGATCGGATATTTGTATGCTTCCCTCCCTGAGTTTTCCCTATTTTTTTTAACCAAAGCGTTTTGATTTGCGTCCCACTTAAGTAATTTAATATCTTATATAGGTACATATTTGAGAATATTCCTTATTTTTTCATTGATTATTTAGTAGGTGTCACTCTAAACTTGAACCAATTTTAAATGTAAAACAAACTTTAAGAAAAAATTAAGATATATATAATTAAAAATTGTTATTATTATTTTTCATAGCAGTATTTTTCAGTTTTTTCTTACCATCTCGACGAGCGCTCTTTCGTCTTTCTGGTGGACATGAGCCCGATTCTACTGTGAGAGTCCCCTAAATGTTGTTTATCCAGTTTAGTTATCTAGAGTGAGAGTCTCTAACGAGTACCTATCATCGGACAGACTCAGGACCATCGCTTAACAACCCATCCGAAACGTTTAATGGTTTCAATATCGAGTTTCGTTATATGAAATTCTTTTAATTTCTTAAATATATTTTCACAAACCTATAAATGGAACATTGTTGTTGACGACATTATAGGTTAGGTTTGGTTAGGTTAGGTTTTATGACTCATGCCCGGGCTTTAACTACGAGGTCATATCGCCTACTACCAGAGCGCTCTTTCGTCACTCTGGTGGACATGAGCCCGACTCTACTGTGGGAGTCCTAAATTTTGCCTACCCTAAATTTTTATTCATCTAGGGTAGGGGTCTTTAACGAGTACCTGACATCGTACAGGCTCGGGACCATCGCTTAACGTCCCATCCGAAGGACGGCGTGCTTAAGTTTATTTTACCTCCCAGATAAAATAAACTAAGGGCCTCGGTCGGGCTACGAACCCACGACCTTGAGCTCAGAAGTCAAGCACGCATACCACTGAGCTACTGGCGCCCTCGACGACATTATATATGTAACTTTACGAGAGCTGGACACTTTTTTTAAAAATTATAAATCTCGTTGGAAGCTAGAAATTATACAAAGGCTACTTATTTATTCTTGTAAGATTATTAAAGGTCACTGATAGAATGATAATTTGCCTTATTTTATCATATTTAATACATACATTTTTTGAGGTAAATATGGATGACATGATGTTGTCAGAGTAAATGATGCAAATAATTGAAAAAAAAAAAAAAAATCCTTGAAAATAACAGGGTAGTGATCTTGGGGTTGGAGTCGTGATTGGAGCGAATGTGTGCCATGGTCGAACCGTTTTGATGCCGTATCGTACAAACCACTCGGTGGAGAAAAACAGCAACGTGTGCTTCCCAACAAAGAGCTAAGAATCCTCAACCTATTGAGAAATGTCCCCATTTTGTAATATCAATGCGTTTATCTTTAACCAGTTGGTTTAATCCATGAACCAAGTTCACCTACGGTTTGGAAGCGCGCTTCTGTAATGAAAAAAAAAGTCAGTAAATCACCGGCTATGTACTTCCCCAGTACGAATTAATCTATTACGTTTTAGCTTTAAAGCCAATCGACCGTTTAGCCTGAAACTCACATATGGTATTTGAGTCGAGCTCCCCTTCTCTTTGACCGATTTCGCGGAAAATTAATAGGCGCCATCCTTGGGGTTTTTAATCTAAGTATAAAATTTTATGTCGATTGAGTTACGCCTCTGCCCTAATGCCCCTTTCCCTTGGAAGGATTTGGCTGAAAATCAATAGTTGTGCTTATGGAGTCACACATATAAAATTTCGTGTCTGTACTCATTCTATTGGCTGCTATTAAAGTTTTTGTGTTAAACCTCCCCCCTAATCGCTTCCCTTTAGTCGATTTGGCTGAAAATCTATAGGTGTCATCATTGGAGGGATCTGGATTTACATATTAAATGTCGTGTCAGTATAATTATTCTATCGGAAGTTATCGTGTTTACAAATACAAACGCAGACAGCATTTTTTTTTTTTTCCCCATTCTTATAATTAGGAACTCGATAAACATGAAATTCGGTTGAAAACTCAACATCGAATTTTTGACCAATTGCATAACTTCCCCTATACTTCGTTTAGCTGGGAAAGGAAAACTATTATGTTTGACATGGGTGCTGATAATCAGGGCGTTGCACAGGATTATATATATATATATATATATATATATATATATATATATATATATATATATATATATATATATGGTGGGCTGGTGTATTACACCTAAGGACCTAAGCATTCAGTGCTTTTATCCCTTCCCTGTAAGCGCTTAGCTTCCCCCTTATTATATTAACTATATGCCTATATTTATACTATACTTATACTACCTGACCCAAGTCCTTCATGGACTGCTCAGTCTCCCAGTTTCCTTAATGAACCTAAGAATGCTCTCATAGTCCAATCTTTTAAAATCTTCCTCTGCGATTGCATCTCTACCAAAGATGTGGAATCTCTTTCGCGCATATCCCGAGCAGATGCCCAGGAAGTGTGCCGCCGTTTCGTCTTCTTCCCCACATCTATCGCAGGTAGGACTGTCCTTGACTCCCATAGTGTGTAGGTGTCTATTGAACGGACCATGTCCTGTGAGAACTCCAGTCAGTTGCCTGAGCTCGTTCCTTTTGAGGTTCAGGATCCCGTCTTTCAGAACCCTGGACTCCCCTCCCAGGAACATCTTCGCCTGCATGTGGTCTTTTCTCTCCTGCACAGGATTAACTTCATGTCATACTATATCTACATTATACCTGAAGCTGATTACGAGCGACACCCGGACAATAAATACAAATCTTATTGTATATGCAGACAGCCAACCTCTTACTATTCTATTTCAGAGTGATCATCTGAAGATGTTGGATATGAACAGTGAGGAACACGAAGTGATGACGGACGACGAGTATCTGCTCAAGGTGTTCCGGATCCCCAACCCAGGCAGCATCCCTGTCCTTCTCCTCCATGGCTTCATGTCTTCTTCTGATGTCTGGGTCCTCATGCAGAGAGACTCCAACCTAGGTCACATCTTTATAGTTCATTTCTTCAGTTACAGTTTTTTTTTTTTTTTTGTTTTTTCTCCTACTTTTTTTTTTTATATTTTTTCTACATAAAGTTTTTGGGCTGCAATCCCACCCGTAAATTATATTATTATATCTATAAAACTTAAGACCTTCTCATTGCCATAATATTTGTTTAAATACAATTTACGGTCTTAATTTAATAATAAATAATAATTTAAAGACCTGGAAAATAAATTACTACATAAATAAAAATTAGAAAAAAGGTCAAATAAGAAAATGTAAACAAAAATACACAACAAATCAATAAATAAGGTAATTTAAATGGAAATCTATATCGAAAAAAAAAAAAAAAATTGAATAATTAATTATGATATCGATCCTTAGGACACGATAAGAAGTGGTAAAAATATGACAGACAAGGAAAACGTTACTTAAAATGATTAATAGACGACGAAAGCACAGAATGGTCAGTTTAAATTTAATGAATTATTTATTATTCACTTTTGGATTATGTAAGGAGATTCTCAATGTATATATATTTTCAGAGCTTTATTCTTCTCCAAGTTTATTTTTAAAATCAGAATTTTCGTATTGTTCATAATATTTTTCATGCAGAACATAATTCACGAGTCGATGATCTTTGTGTTAAAAAAAAAAAATCTAGACTAAGAGTTTTAACATAGAGGTCGACTCGTAAATTATCTTCTGCATAAAGAATATTATGATCAATAAGAAAATTGTTTAATTACAATAAAGATCAGCAAATATACGGAAGATACTCATGATGGGAGTGCTTCCCGATGTCTATTTGCTAGCTTCTAAAGAGTGATACTTAAATACATTGGGAGAAGAAATGTATATATGCTGTGAAAATGTATATTTATATTTATTACTATTGTTATTTAAGACAGTAATTGTATCAAAACATACTATATCGGTGATGGTTTAAATTTTAAAGTTACTATGGATGAAACTACTATATAGAAAAAGTAATGTTTTAAATGATTTTGGAGAGAAAAAAATAACTGCAACTAAAGTATAAAACATTCTTAGAAATCTTCCTAAACACAACAAACTCAATCTTATATATCCATTTCAGAGTCCCACCATTTATATTTGTGTAAATTGAATCTATTATTATAGAGAATGGTCTAGTCAAATGAAAAATTATAAACAAAATTAGAATTTTCTCTCATATTCTGTTTTGTATTAGAAGTTGATCGGTTTGATTGAAAGCTTGTGATTTTATAAAAAAAAAAAATATGTCTAAATTCTATGGATACTAGAGAATGAAACGTCTATATGCAACCAGCATTTCCCCTAAAAATTGTTTACTACCTAAATAAAGATATCTATTGAATATAAAGAATTTTCAAATGGTGTAACTATTAGATTTGCCGTCTAGATTTGTTTATTCTCATACCAAAAAGAGACAGGAATAACATTTTCAAAAATAACAAATAGCAATGAACTGAAATATCTTTTTTCAGCGACCATATTGGCTGATAATAACTACGATGTCTGGATGATGAACGCCAGGGGAAATGTATACAGCCACAAGCACGCTAGACTGTCAACTAGTCCAAACAGTTATAATTACTGGAACTTCAGGTAACATCAATATTTTGAATTATCTAACCTTCATTAAAAATTACCCATATTCTCATATATTTTTCATACAACAATAAATGACTATGTAAGAGCCAAATCCCAATTCCACAGAAAATACAGTTTTCTTCTTAATATTATGATATACATAGTTTGAAAATAGTTTTATTTTTCTTGTGGGAAATGAAAAGACATTAAAAATGTCTCAATTTTATGTCGCTGTTGACCTAGAATTTGTCGATTTCTGTCCGAATCATTTTTGCGATCAGTTTCGTTATAATGGAAATACAACTTATAGCATAGAACATGTTTAACATTCACATAGTAATATAAACATTAAATTGTTGTATTACTGTATGTCCGAGGAACCTTGAAACGTGAAATTTTATTTCTCTTATTTCGGAAAAACTCATTCCCGGTTTTTCGCACGATTACAATATTTCCTTATACTAAAGGGATAAGAAAGTAAAAAGAGAAAAAAAGTTCAGCGTGAATGTTTTCCAATTTTATAAAAATTGTATACCAATTGTTGAAAAATTAATAACAATGAACAACTTCGTACTGAAGAGACATTTGCTGAACATGGTACATTGTATGTATATATTTTATGGAATTAGACAATATAAATTTTAAACAAGATCTATGCTTTTATTTGTTTTAGTTATCAATTCGTTAAAAAAAAATGGGTATTTTATTTTCATATGGAATAAAATGAGGATTTATAGTTTATTAAAATCTGTAAATTAAGGAAGATAATATGGACGCTTATTTTCGCTACTTTAACGAATAGGATCTAAAGACCGACAAGCATCTTATACACTTCCCAGGCCTTAATGCTTGTCCAGAATGGAATCGGGGGAAAACTGTGATGGCGCCAGTAGCACAGAAGTAGCACGAGATGGGACAGTCCCGTTTTCTTTTTTACCTGGGAGGTACCAAAATCTTGATGCAATATACTTAAGTAAATATATATATGAAAGTTTTTCAATATTTGAATCTTCTAAAGAGGCCCCTACGCTAAAAAGGCTGGACAACATTTAGGACTTTCACAGTAAATCTGTTATTCCCCCCAATATATTTATCTAGGGAAAACTGTTTCTTCTACACTTTCGATTCCTATAATTTATTTATAGGTTATAGATTCCTATAATATATTGATCAATATCATTTGTTCAGCTTATCTATTGGATTTTAAAAATTGGTTAGAAACCTTCACATAATTCTAATAATGGGGTGAACCGGTAGTGGCCCGGACTAATTTCTGGAAAGCAAGGCTGAATAAGAGGGATACGAGGATCTCCTTCTTTTAGTCTAGTCTCTGTTTGTAGGATTTCAAATTATTTCCCGTTGGCCTTGATCCGGCTTATGGTCTATACACAAGCCTCATTTATTTTCTATTGAAACAGGAAGGAATTAAAAATTTTAATTACTTCAACAAAAAATGAATCGAAAAATTAATAAACGACAAATTATTTGTATATATTTCTTCAACGAAAAATTACTCATGACCATCATTATAAGAATCTAGCTGCAGATGTTTCATACAGTCTTAAATATCAAATTCTATGCTTTATCAAAATCAATTTTAATGCAGTAGTTCAAGATCTATTTTCTAGCTTGTTGCATGGAAGTTCTACTGTTCGAAAACCTTAATGTTATAATTTATGGTGTCCAGATTTACTTTGTGAAGGTCCATTCTAGGAATAGATAATTAAAAATACACAATTTGTTCGTCAAACTTCACTAGCTACAAACGTTTTTAGTTTGTAAGTGACTCTTGATAATGCCTTTACACGGCGAAACTAGTCGAGTATTTAAGAATATACTGAAGTTTGACAAACAAATTGTGTACTTTTAATTATCTAACCCTAATATTCGTACACATTTGTATCTACTGAGTAAAATAAATAACCGAATAAGTATTGCTAAATAGTTGTAAGGCTTCAATGACTGTAATGAATAAGGTCTGGCCCTTAGACTTCAGTAGGGCACCACACAAGTACTTTTTCGTACTGAAAAATGTTTTGTTAACTAAAATTATCCAATTTTTGAATGGAACACTCCATATAATTAGTCTTAGTATTAATACATTTGTAAATTTGACAGTGTACATGAGATTGGAACGAAGGATCTGCCGGCAGTTATGGACCACATCCAGAAGGTGACCGGCCATGAGCACCTGCTGTACCTGGGCCACTCTCTCGGCACCACAGCCTTCATGATCCTCTGCTCCGAGAGGCCCAGTTATTGCTCTCGGTTCGCATCAGCCGTCTTCCTAGCCCCAGTCGCCTTCCCACCGGATCGCATCAAACTCCCCGTAGTCGACTTCTATATACGAACCTCACAACTAATTGCAGTAGGTTTTATTTTTATATTATCCAACAAATTCTATCAGTTGTAAGCTTTTTGTCCATCTATGGAAGGTTTTAATATTATTAACAACTTCCAGTGCCTCTTATTAGAGAGAAAGGCATTTGTGGCACTGGTTAAGAGTGTTATAAGTTTCCTGAAGTTTTTTTCAAAATTAGAGGTAAACTGTTAATTTAAAATATTCTCAATGACGTTCTGATAATGACAGCTTTATTGGATTACCTTAAGAGAATAAATAAACTAACAAACAATTTAAAACAGGAAAAATCGAAATTGCATCTAATTATGTACAAAACACTAGGATTTACAGTATATTCCAAATAATGAAAATTGCAATAATGTGTGTTAAATTAAGAACTATATATAACATTCCCATAATAGGTTGTAATGAAATTTTTTAAACGAATTCTAAGACAAAAAGCATGCGAAATCTTAGAAACTGCCTACAAGAGTTTTCTTAAGACTAATTGTTGGGAAAAAAACAATTCATGTTACTAAGTAACGAAAAACAAATGAAAGCAAATTGTTTAACATTTATATTGTCTAATTTCACAAAAATAAATACATAGTGTACCGGCTTCAGCTTGCGCCATCTTTAGCACAAAGTTCAACAGTGACATTTAAGTTATCTAGATTATCATATTTATACAATTTTGAGGGTACCTGAAATTAAGTATTCGGATGAAGTATCTCGATTTTAATTCATCAAATGGAAACGAGAGAAATCTGCTTAAAAATTGATATAGAAAAAAAAAAAAATGTACTCAGAACTATTTCTGAAATTTTGTCTGAACATTGCAGGTATATCAATAATTAATGTACTAATTTTTAGTATAGCTTCAACGTGGATTTATAGAGCCAAACATTTCCGACTTGGATATTGTATTCATAATCTACACACGTTGGAAAAACCATTAAAGAAATTGTCAGTTTCAATAACAAACATTCTGAATTTAATATTTTGTAGGAAGGTTATAGAACTGTCAGAAACTATGAATTCTTGGGTCAAAATCAAGGCTTTGTGAAAAGCCTGTTGGCGTCCTGCTCAAACCCTGACAACTGGTATTGTCAGAGTGTCGTCAACTACGTTCTACATTTTGACCGCCAGAGACAGAAGACATTGCCAGTAAGTTGACTGAAATTTTAAGTTGTATTTATTTTTAATGATACTTAACATTTTCTGCAGAGATATTGTGAAAAAACTTATTTTTTTTTTTTAATATTGTCTATTTCGCAAAATATATATCTATGGACACAGGGAATAAGTTATTGAATCGTAAAATGGCTAAAATGAGTTAAGTGTACTGTGATCATCTCCCAAGCCATCTGCGCACTGTGAAGAAGCTGGGAGCTCAGGACTCTAATACTTTCGGAATTATAAAGATGTGGGTTTCTTGGTATCTCGTAAAATTTTGTATGTTCTCGGTTAAATTAACTTAATCTACTTCTTTGAGGAATCATTGATGAGATAACTGCATTTAACCATTTATTCACTACAGCAGACTATTCCAAGTTTTCGGTTAAATCAACTTTATAGAGGCATCATTCACGAGTATTTCAAAAAGTATGGTAAATAATTAGGTAAGTGATGGGGAATGATTAGGTAACTAAGGGAAAATCCAAAAAAGGATTAACAATATTCATTGTCATTCACTCCTATAGATTTAGAAGGTATATGATTAATAATGATGCAAACATAATTTACTTATTCCAAAAACTGAATTTACACGATTAATGCAAAAATAAAAAAGTGCTGCCCTGAAAAGTTACGAATTTAGACTTACCAATTTATTCCCTGTGACCACAGATATAATATATGAAAGACTTTCGATAGTGCTACCGTAGCTGATGATTCAGCTACGATTTAACAAATACTATAATACCGTATTTGTTAATTTGTGGCCGAAAGTACTCCCATGTATTATATATATTTTCTGAAATATACAATATTAGAAAAAACATGTTTTTCTTTATTTTTTGTATTTATTTTTTTCTTCATATCAATGTTAACTATCACATTATTTAAAATTTTCAAGAAACCTCTGGTGAACTATGTGGCAACTGCTTTCGCTGGAACTTCTTTGAAAGTATTTGAACATATCACCAGTATTATTTCTCCAAGTAAGAATAACAACAAATATTTTCCCATTAAATATCATATACTCGTATTACCATAATGAGTTTTCTTAAATGATGTACATGATTTTTGTAGATGGGAAGTTTGCACCCTACGACAAAAGAGGACCAAGAAAACAATATTATATAGAAAATATCACAGTGCCCATTGCAGTTTTTCATGCCACGGATGACACATTTATTGACGAAAAGGTATTTATTATACTATTTACATTCCAGAAATATTATGAAAACTTATAATAAATGAATGAACGCAAACTTATTTTTGAAATATTGTTTATTACAGAAAAAAAGTATACATATAATATGTCGGTTTTGGCATTCTACCACCGTCAGGTTTAGTACAATAAATAACTAACTTGGGGCGGCTTTTCAGCCTGTTAACTTAGAAATGATTAAAATTGCGAATAGAACGCCGTATTCAGCGTCATATTTTAGGTTATCCTAATCTATAGTTGTATTTTTCGATAAAAGAAAAAAGGATAACTACATCGTTTATTAATGGGAAAAGTTATTACATAAGCTAATACGAATCAGGAATAGACAATAATACAGAAAATAAGTTTGTTGTATATTTAATTATACTAATTGCTCCGAACAACTTATAAAACAATATCTGAGTCATTCCAAAAGTTTACCAATACTATTAACCACACAAAAAATGACACACCATCTCTCCTAATTACATAAAAATAGATGAAAATATGTTTTAAAACGATCAAAAAATGCAAATTGATCTTGGAAGTATATTTTTTTTTGTTGGAGTTACTTGTTCTTGTTGGAATAGCCAAGATTTTGTCGCGCGGCGAGCACTTTTGAGATGAAACGGATCATATCTCGGTTTCCACTTCTGATTATGGGGATCATTTTTATCAAGGGTGATAAAAGTATTTCATTTTTTAAATTTCCAGAATTTTTTTAGCTTTCATAAAATTAAACATTTAAGTTTTGCTTACACCCAAAGTACCTTATTTTAAATAGTTTTTTGGAGAACAAGGCAGCCCTTGAACACTTTTACCATTTCTACCTGTTTTCGCTTTTTAATATATGCACACAAATTGAGACACTTAAGTTTCTTATCTAGGCGGCCGTCCTACGGATGAGACGATGGTCTCGAGTCTGTGCGATGTCAGGTATTCCTAAACTAAACCTAGGTAGCAAAATTTAGGACTCCCACAGTAGAGTCGGTCTCTTGTCCACCAGAGCGCTCTGGTAATAGATGATAAGACCTCGTATTTGAAGCCCAGGGATGAGTCACAATAACTAACTAACAAAAGATAAGTATATATTTATATGCCAACATGTGAGATGTAATTGGACAACTATTTTTTTCTCTCTTTTTCGGTAGGAGCTGTAGTGAAAAGGACCAGTGTGGATATCAAATATTATTTTTTCTGTACTTGATATGATATATAATTTGTTCTTTTATCATGTATCCAAGGAATAAAATGATGACACTCCCGTCGGATCTTTTAGTGAAGCAGTACATTTTCTCTCACAAAAAGTAAAAAAAAAATCAGTGGCGGGTAAATAGAGGAAAAATCCCCGCACCTGCCCATTACATACCCCTCTCCTATTTGTTGTCATTTTGTGTACATGAATAATGTAATAAGTTGAACTTTTTCCTTTAACAGTCAATGAGAACTTTGAGATCCAAATTGAAGAGCATAGTTTTAGACAAAACTATCAACGTACCCTTCAAACACATGGGTTACATGTTCGACCTCAAATCTCAATACTACATCGCCGAAGACATCTTGTCACTTTTCAACCAGATCCTCATCTATTTTAAATAATATTTTGGAAAAAAAAGTATATATATATATCCATCTGTAAATATGTACAAATTAGTTATATAGTCAAGTTGTTATTCAATTGTAATTTATTTTTAGTAAACACCTATTTAGATTATACGTATACTTGTTTGCTATTTATAAAAATTTAATTTAAAATAACGATAAATAATAATTTTAATATTGAAAATGTTATAAAGAGGGAGGGACCCATTCCAGAAAAAACATCACCAAAAAACAACACAAAATGTATAACAATGTTAAAATATTCAAGAGCCGGAAATCCTTCGATCGCATATCAAAAGAAAAAATATTACTAATATAAATACCAGTATGTATTTGAGAAAGACCTAAATTAAATCAATTAATTTTTTTAATAGATCAGTAGCTATAATGTATTTTAATGGTTAACTTAAGGTTTTGAGATAGAAATTATTATTGTTATATTTGTAAGTAACGCCATTATGTTAGTAACTAATATTTTTACAAAGAAATGTGCAATTTATTAGTTTAACTTTTTTTTTTATATATAAATGATTGTTAGAGTAAAACTTTTCATTATTGAAACTAAGATACCTGGTTGTTTATTGTTTTTATAACATTAATTTAGGTGCTACGGTTTCACTTTTTCAATAGTAAACAACTATTTTGACTGTCAATGGGAAATTAACACTGCTATACATTTATATTAACATAAACATTTTTACTAAAATTATCATCCTTACTCTATAAGAATAATATATTACATGAAGAATAAATAATTGTAGAAATTTCTAGGTTAATAAGTAACATATAGATTATGTCCCACCAGTAAATTTATGAAATTTGTATAAGAGCGTATACGATTTGTCTGAATCTAGTCTTCTCTAGTCTTATCGTAAGTGATTTAAGATAGATTAATTTTATAGTTGTATTGGACCAATGTGATTACAAAATTATATTTGTTTTTTAAAGTAAATATTATATTTTTTATTTATATCAGACTGTATAAATTATTATAGGTATTTCTTTGCCACATCAATGTTGTGTCTTGTTTCACATCGAACTGGAAATGATTGAAACGTCTCCGATGTAAATAAAAAATGATAATAAAATTGTATGCTTATCAATTTTGTGGTTTAAGATATTTTAGGAATATTAAAAAGTGCATGCATATATATTTGTAATCTTCTTTATTAGAACTTTGAAATAAATATTCCTTTCACATATATTTTTTCCTTCCCACTATTTTATAATAAGTTGATACATGTTTGAGTGAAAGGGTGTGACAGCAATGGTAAACCTTTACCTTGGAAGAGCCTATTGTAAATTTTTATTTATTTGATGAGGCCTTGAAAAGTTGAGTGATCTTAGTCAATATTTCTCATTTAGAGGAATGAATGGTCTTGAATCTAATGTTAATAAGAAGATTAGCAACAATATACGGTGATAATGAGCCGGTGAGCTGATGAATCACGTCTGAGGATAGTTTCAAATATGTTTTTTTTTTTATTTTTATTTACAAATAATTACAATTAAAATAATTACAAAATAAAAGATAAACATTACAAGATAAATAGGCTACCTCCTCCCAGAAGACGGAGTCTGAGTGTGGGAGGGGAGCAGTCAGCTAGCACTGTACAATCACTGTTAAAAATTATTTAACATAGTATAGAGAGAAGAAATACAAAAAAAAGAAAAATACATAAATAAATAAAAAACAGTATCTTTAGTAAAAAATAAAAAAAATACAATAATAATTTTAAAAAAATAATAATAAAAATAAAAGAATGAGAAAAAGAAAAAGTGACTAAAATAAGAAATATTCTCGTAATATAGAAGAAAAGTAAAATAAAAATAGATGAATAATGAAGTGCGGATGGAATGAAACTGACAACCCGGAGATAAATGGAGAACAGTGTGTTCGTTAGACCCTGTCTTCATCATATGGTACGTCTGCTCTCAGCAAAAGCTTGAGTTATTAAAAAAATATAACTTCCCCAACATGAATTAATCAATTACGTTTTCGCTCTCCCTCCAAAGCCAATCCACCGTTTAGGCTATAACTCAATATTTGACTTTAGTGGCTTCTGAAACCTCATACTAAAATGTTCTATCGATACATTCATTACATCGTTGTTATTGGGAATTTTGAGCTGAGCCCCCTCCCCTTTAGCTGATTCCGTTGAAAATTAATAGTTGTCAATCCATTTTCAAGTAGTGGTTTAGACATCGTGAATATTTGAGAGAAAATTATTTTTGTTTGACTCTTTAGATCTACTATATTTTATTTATTTCATCATTCTGACGTTTCGGCTTCTATGAGACATTTTCATACATCAAATAAACGATCATCAATAATTAATCATAATTGTTGCGAAAAGTCTTTTTCAACTGTAAATAGGCCATCTATTAACACGTACATTTGGCCATGTCCATATTATACTGCAGGATCAGACTTTTCACTACAATGATATAATGACTATGTGTGCAATGCATTCTGCTGTTTGCAAACACTGAGTCAAACAGTCTAAATTTATTGAATCATACTGTTAATGTGGTCGGTTAACATACAATATTGCGTTTTTCACCATTTGAAGGAGAGAGCAATTGATGCAGCTGACGTATTTCAAACCATTCAATTCTTTGGAGAAAGCATCGAATAACTTTTTGTCGTGCGTTGTTGACCCTATCACAATGGCATTCAGTCGTGAGGTCCGTGTTTGATTAGTGTTTGCTGTATTATGCCCGATTTGCGATCCCCGACGTAATCTAGGCATATCTGTATAAAAAACTCAGTTAATGTTTTAATAATTATCAATAACTTCTCACCTTGTATGTTCTTTATGAATATATTAATACTTTAAATAGATTTCAATTGAATTCAATGGATTTTTTCTAGCCTTTTTGTAGACAACAACAGCTGTTTTTGCACAAAATTCTTTTTACTATCGAGTTCTTTGTATGTTGAAGAATATTTCTATCGAAAAAATGTCGAAGTTTGTACGTTAGAACACTGAAAAAAACCGCTCAAAAAAGTGGTGTCCGATTGTAAACCGAAAAGGGCTTCGCCCGGATTTTTACATTTGAAATAGAAAAATTATATTTTGCGCGAGAATTTTGTCTCTCAATTGTTTTCAATGGGGATTTCGTTTTTCGGTGATTATTCCTCCGTGGTATGTTCGATTTCAGATTTTTTTAGTAGTAAACCATATTCACCATGTCCACTAGCATCGTGGCAAATTTCCATGTGATCGGTAAAGGGGTTTAGGAGGAGTACGAGTACAACGAAATACATGAGTCGCCTAAGAAAGAGCTTCGTAAACTCACCTCAATTATTGATGATCGTTTCTGTGATGTATGAAAAAGGCTCATTGAAGCCGAAACGTCAGAATGATGAAATAAATAAAATATTGTAGACCTGAAGAAGCCAACAAAATTAATTTTCCCTCTAAGAGGTGTCGTGGAGGTTCTGGAACAACATATACAACTTCATGTCGACATATTCATTCGGTAGTTGTCGTCTTTACAAACTCACACATAGACATGGAATTTTGTTTTCATGTTTGGATTCAGATGATTGGAAAACATGAATGTCTAGTGAATATATGTTTTTCCGGTTGCATTAACCACCATCCCTCTATACTGCATACAGCTGGGCAATTAAATAGTCTTAGGCAATCACTTATTTTAATTTATATTTCATCATTCATACAAATTGGCGATCTCATTTCTCTCAAAGTAATAGGAAAAAATGTGAACAAGACATAAATTATAAATTATTTTTATTTAATAAATTATAAAATAAGAAAACAATTATTGCGAGCAATACTATAAAGTTCTAGCAGGAACTTGCTTTATATCTTGGCTAGTACAGATATAGCGTCAGCGAGCCTGTCCAACTCTCCTTTACCTTGACTCAACTTCTCACTGTTACCCCTTCGAACCTCTTCGGGCACCTTCACTTCGTAGTCTTTAGCCCCCATCGCCTGTTCCAGCCTTTTCATGCTGTCCCTTAGAAATTCCACTTTCTTCTCCAGTTTTGCTATCTCTTTGGACGGTTCTATAAGACCCTATAGAAAAAAAATTATTATGACTCATGCCCGGGCTTTAACTAATAGGTCATATCGCCTACTAACAGAGCGCTTTTTCGTCACTCTGGTGGACATGAGCCCAACTCTACTGTGGGAGTCCTAAATATTGCCTACCCTAAACTTGTATTCACCTAGAGTAGGGGTCTTTAAAGAGTACCTGACATCGTACAGGCTCGGGACCATCGCTTAAAGGACGGCGTGTTTAAGTTTATTTTACCTCCCAGATAAAATAAACTAAGGGCCTCGGCCGGGTTTCAAACCCACGATATTAAGCTCAAAAGGCAAGCACGCATACCACTGAGCTACCGCCCCCCTAAAAAAAAATATATATATATATATATACATAGTTTTAAATGAAATTGTGCAGCCTAAAATAATGTGGGCATGTTGATTTTACGAGAAGGCAATCTGACAATTTTTCTTTATCTAGTGACAATTGTCTACTCTAGGACCTTAGATTTTTTTGATCTGGGAGATAAAATTAATGTGATCGCTTCGGATGGGACGTTAAGGAATAATCCCGTGTCGGTGTCTTGTCAAGTACTCGTGAAAGACCTGTACCCTAGATGACTAAACCTGGGTAGGTAAAAAGCCCTTTGGTAGGCGATATGACCTCCTAGTTAAAGCCTGGGCAAAAGTTATAAAAATTTACAGAAAAAAAGAAAAAGTAAAATTTGCTGCAAAGTGCTTATTGGGCTTTAACAAGAAATGTGCCCATAAAACAGTTGCAGAGCATCAAATTTATAAAAATATTGCATGAAATGTGATCTACTATAAATAAGTACTTAATTAACAAAAGTAATATTCAAAGCACCTTGAGAAGGAGAAAGACGTGACACTTGTGGCAAAGAGTGAGGATGGCTGTACCCTCGGGGGGGGTGTCGGCAGACTCAAACTTACTGCAGTTGGAGAGGGTTAGCACGACCTGGGTCAAGTCTGACAGTGTCCTCTTGGTATCACTCTCTAAACACTTGTAGTAGGCTGCAATGATACAATACATTAAAGATTAATTGAGAAAATTACATTTAAATTTATATAAACTACCATATTGAATAATAATGATTACCTTCTGTTTTAATTTTATTCGGGAGATTATAGTCAGACCTAGCCGAGCGAATGCTATGAATGACTTTCTGTACAAATTCCACTTCACTTTCTACTTTTTCGTTTCTCCATGGACAACTTTCCTGAAATATACAATAAGAAAATTATTAAAATAATTTTAAGCAAGGCGAATGAGATGGCAGTTACAAGAAAGAAACCGGACACTTCCTCCCTTCTTCCGCTAAACATAGTGAGGAGAAGTTAAGAAGAGGATCCATTGGTGACAGCACCGCTAAATCGAGATATTAATTGACAAGTTGTAGTAAAACTAGCCTAAACAGCACGGAGGCCACTCCAAAGTTGTTCCATGTTATTGTGATTACAATTCTATATATCTATATAATAAAAATGAATCCTAAATTTTGCTAAGCGCAAAACTCGAGAACGGCTGGACCAATTCGGATATTTTTTTTTCAAATATTCGTTGAAGTCCGAGGAAGGTTCTTAGGAAGAGAGTTCCTAGCTGTCAACTGGAGGGGGGGGGGGGGGGGGGGGGTATTTTGTATTTTGCGCGTAATTTGCGCGTGATTGGTGCATGATTTTGTATGTTTTGCGCGTTATTTGTGCATGTTTGGCGCGTGATTTTGTATGTTTTGCGCATGATTTTGTGCGTGATTTGCGCATGGTATTGCGCGTGATTTTTATGTTTTGCGCGTGATTTGTGCATGATGTATGTTTTGCGCGTGATTTGTGCATGTTATGTGTGTGATTTGCGCATAATTTTGCGCGTGATTTGGTATGTATTTGCGCGTGATTTTTGTGCATGATTTTATGTTTTGCGCGTGATTTGCGCATAATTTTGCGTGTGATTTGCTCATGTTATGCGCGTGATTTTGTATGTATTGCGCGTGATTGGTGCATGATTTCGTATGTTTTGCGCGTGATTTGCGCATAGTATTACGCGTGATTTTGCATGTTTCGCGCGTGATTTGCGCATGTTGTGTGTATTTTGCGCATAATTTTGCTCGTTATGCGCGTGATTTTGTATATATTCGTGCGTGATTTTGTATGTATTGCGCGTGATTTTGTATGAATTGCGCATGATTTTGTATGTATTGCGCGTGATTTGCGCATGATTTTGTATGGTGTGCGCGTGATTTGCGCATGATTTTGTATGTCTTTGCGCGTGATTTTGTATGTATTTACGCGTGATTTTTGCGCATGATTTTAGCATGTTTTGCGCGTGATTTTTGCGCATGATTTTAGCATGTTTTGCGCGTGATTTTTATGTTTTGCACGTGATTTTGTGCATAATTTGCTCATGTTATGCGCGTGATTTTGTATCGCGCATAATTTTGTGCGTGATTTTGTAGGTATTGCACGTGATTTGCGCATGATTTTGTATGTTTGCGTGTGTTTTCTTATTTTGCGCGTGCTTTGCACATGATTTTGTATGTCTTTGCGCATGATTTTAGCATGTTTTGCACGTGATTTTTGCGCATGAATTTAGCATGTTTTGCGCGTGATTTTTGTGCATGATTTTTATGTTTTGCGCGTGATTTTGTATCTTGCGCATAATTTTGCGTGTGATTTTGTAGGTATTGCACGTGATTTGCGCATGATTTTGTATGTTTGCGCGTGATTTGCGCATGATTTTGCATGTTTTGCGCGTCACTTGTGCATGTTTGGCGCGTGATATGTGAATGATTTTGTATGTTTTGAAGGTTTTGCGCGTGTTTGGCGCGTGATTTGCGCATGGTATTTTGCGCGTGATTTTTGTGAAAGATTTTTATGTTTTGCGCGTGTTTTTGTATGTTTTGCTCGTGATTTGTATGTTTTGCGCGTGATTTGCGCATAATTTTGCGCGTGATTTGCTCATGTTATGCGCGTGATTTTGTATGTATTGCGCGTGATTGGTGCATGATTTCGTATGTTTTGCGCGTGATTTGCGCATAGTATTGCATGTTTTGCGCATGGTATTGCGCGATATTTTTTATGTTTTGAGCTTGATTTGTGCATGATGTATGTTTTGCGCGTGATTTGCGCATGTTGCGTGTATTTTGCGCATAATATTGCGCGTGATTTTGCTCGTTATGCGCGTGATTTTGTATGTATTGCGCGTGATTTTGCTCGTTATGTGCGTGATTTTGTATGTATTGCGCGTGATTTTGTATGTATTTACGCGTGATTTTTGCGCATGATTTTTATGTTTTGCACGTGATTTTGCGCATAATTTGCTCATGTTATGCGCGTGATTTTGTATCTTGCGCATAATTTTGCGCGTGATTTTGTAGGTATTTCACGTGATTTGTGAATGATTTTGTATGTTTGCGCGTGATTTCGTATTTTGCGCGTGATTTGCGCATGATTTTGTATGTCTTGCGCATGAATTTAGCATGTTTTGCGCATGTGATTTTTGCGCATGAATTTTAGAATGTTTTGCACGTGTTTTGCGCGTGATTTTTATGTTTTGCGCATAATTTTGTGCGTGATTTTTATGTTTTGCGCATAATTTTGCGCGTGATTTGTTCATGTTATGCGCGTGATTTTGTAGGTATTGCACGTGATTTTGCGCGTGAATTGTGAATGATTTTGTATTTTGCGCGTGATTTTTATGTATTGCGCGTGATTTTTATGTATTGCGCGTGATTTGCGCATGATTTTGTATGTATTTAATGTTTTGCGCATGAATTTGCGCATTGTATTGCGCGTGATTTTTATGTTTTCGCGTAATTTGCACGTGATTTTTGCGCATGAATTTAGCATGTTTTGCGCGTGATTTTTGTGCATGATTTTTATGTTTTGCGCGTGATTTTGTATCTTGCGCATAATTTTGCGTGTGATTTTGTAGGTATTGCACGTGATTTGCGCATGATTTTGTATGTTTGCGCGTGATTTGCGCATGATTTTGCATGTTTTGCGCGTCACTTGTGCATGTTTGGCGCGTGATATGTGAATGATTTTGTATGTTTTGAAGGTTTTGCGCGTGTTTGGCGCGTGATTTGCGCATGGTATTGCATGTTTTGCGCATGGTATTGCGCGATATTTTTTATGTTTTGAGCTTGATTTGTGCATGATGTATGTTTTGCGCGTGATTTGCGCATGTTGCGTGTATTTTGCGCATAATATTTGCGCGTGATTTTGCTCGTTATGCGCGTGATTTTGTATGTATTGCGCGTGATTTTGCTCGTTATGCGCGTGATTTTGTATGTATTGCGCGTGATTTTGTATGTATTTACGCGTGATTTTTGCGCATGATTTTTATGTTTTGCACGTGATTTTGCGCATAATTTGCTCATGTTATGCGCGTGATTTTGTATCTTGCGCATAATTTTGCGCGTGATTTTGTAGGTATTTCACGTGATTTGTGAATGATTTTGTATGTTTGCGCGTGATTTCGTATTTTGCGCGTGATTTGCGCATGATTTTGTATGTCTTGCGCATGAATTTAGCATGTTTTGCGCATGTGATTTTTGCGCATGAATTTTAGAATGTTTTGCACGTGTTTTGCGCGTGATTTTTATGTTTTGCGCATAATTTTGTGCGTGATTTTTATGTTTTGCGCATAATTTTGCGCGTGATTTGTTCATGTTATGCGCGTGATTTTGTAGGTATTGCACGTGATTTTGCGCGTGAATTGTGAATGATTTTGTATTTTGCGCGTGATTTTTATGTATTGCGCGTGATTTGCGCATGATTTTGTATGTATTTAATGTTTTGCGCATGAATTTGCGCATTGTATTGCGCGTGATTTTTATGTTTTCGCGTAATTTGCACATAATTTTGCGCGTGATTTGCGCATGATTTTGCATGTTTTGTGCGTCATTTGTGCATGTTTGGCCGGTGATATGCGCATGATTTTGTATGTTTTGAAGGTTTTAGGTTTTGCGCATGAATTTGCGCGTGTTTTTGGTGCGTGATTTGTGCATGACATGTGCGCGTGATTTTGCTCGTTATGCGCGTGATTTTGGATGTATTGCGCGTGATTTTGTATGTATTGTGCGTGATTTGTGCATGATTTTGTATGCTTTGCGCGTGATTTTGCGCATGATTTTGCGCATAATTTTGCGCGTGATTTGCTCATGTTATGCGCGTGATTTTATATTTTGTGCGTGATTTTGTATGTATTAAACGTGATTTGCGCATGATTTTGTATTTTGCGAGTGATTTTGTATGTATTGCGCGTGATTTGCGCATGATTTTGTATGTATTAAATGTTTTGCGCATGAATTTGCGCATTTTATTGCGCGTGATTTTTATGTTTTTCGCGTAATTTGCACATAATTTTGCTCGTGATTTGCGCATGATTTTGCATGTTTTGCGTGTCATTTGTGCATGTTTGGCGCGTGATATGCGCATGATTTTGTATGTTTTGAATGTTTTGTGCGTGATTTGCGCATGATTTTTGCACATGATTTTGTATTTTGCGCGTAGTTTGCGCATAATTTTGCGTGTGATTGGTGCATGATTTTGTATGTTTTGCGTGTCATTTGTGCATGTTTGCGCGTGATTTGCATCAATCATACAAAATCAATCGCAAATTACGCGCAAAATACAAAATCATGCGCAAAATCACGCGCAAACATACAAAATCATGCGCAAATCACGCACAATACATACAAAATCACGCGCAAAAACATAAAATCGTGTGCAAAAATCACGCGCAATACCATGCGCAAATCACGCGCCAAACACGCGCAAATTCATGCGCAAAACATTCAAACTCATGTGCATATCACGCGCGCAAACATGCACAAATGACGCGCAAAACATGCAAAATCACGCGCAAAACATAAAAATCATGCACAAAAATCACGCGCAATACCATACGCAATACAATGCGCAAATCACGCGCCAAACATGCGCAAATCACGCGCAAAACATTAAATACATACAAAATCATGCGCAACTCATGCGCAATACGTACAAAATCAGGCGCAAATTACAAAATCATGCCCAAATCACGTGCAATACCTACAAAATTATGCGAAAATTACGCGCAAAACATAAAAATCATGCACAAAAATCACGCGCAATACCAAACGCAATACAATGCGCAAATCACGCGCCAAACATGCGCAAATCACGCGCAAAACATTAAATACATACAAAATCATGCGCAACTCATGCGCAATACGTACAAAATCACGCGCAAATTACAAAATCTTGCCCAAATCACGTGCAATACCTACAAAATTATGCGCAAATTACGCGCAAAATACAAAATCACAAGCAAAATTATGCTCGTGATTTGCGCATGATTTTGTATGTTTTGCGCGTCATTTGTGCATGTTTGGCGCGTGATATGCGCATGATTTTGTATGTTTTGCGCGTCATTTGTGTATGTTTGCGCGTGATTTGCATTAACCATACTAAAGCACGCGCAAATTACGCGCAAAATACAAAATCATGCGCAAAATCATGCTCAAATCACGTGCAATACATACAAAATCATGCGCAAAATCATGCGCAAATCACGCACAAAACATACAAAATCATGCACAAATCACGAGCAATACATACAAAATCACGCGCAATACATACAAAATCACGCGCAAAACATAAAAATCGTGCGCAAAAATCACGTGCAATGCCATGCGCAAATCACGCGCCAAACACGCGCAAATTCATGCGCAAAACATTCAAAACATACAAAATCATGCGCATATCACGCGCCAAACATGCACAAATGACGCGCAAAACATGCAAAATCATACGCAAATCACGCGCAAAATTATGCACAAAATACAAAATCATGCGCAAAATCACGCGCAAATAGCATGCGCAAATTATGCGCGTGATTTGTGCATGATTTTGTATGTTTTGTGCGTGATTTGCGCATGTTTGGCGCATGATTTATCGCGCGATCAGGTGTTAGTACAATCTCTGCGGATACCCACCGGTAAGAGGCATATATCCAAGCTATTACTATTACTATTCTGGGAAGGACCTTACCAGATTTTAGACAAGGAAAGTCCTCAAATTTTTATTTTAGGACATCTCGGCAGCGACATTGAAGGAGGAATCTTTTATATGACATCACAGAAGCCGTGTATTAGCGGATAAATTTACAAGCAGGCTAGAGAAGCGCTATGGCTCTCTTTGAGATTAACGATCTTACTTCAGCCGAGTTAGGGGGGCGATTATTGCAGACGAGATCGCGGCCCTAGAGTCAGGGAAGAGATTTGTGACGTCTCTATGGGTGTCCATCCCCAGCTATCCCAGGAACAGTTAGACAAAGTCACACACACATAAAACAGACACTATTTTTTATTATTTGGGAATTATTTATTATTTTACACTAACGGCCAACACCTCATTATACAACAACACACAAAGAATTTCACATACACATTTGTTGGGGACACGGGATTTATTATTTAATTTTTTTTTTGTAAATAGAATAAGGCAGACGGGGACATTCTGGCACTCCCCTGGGGCTTAACATCGAGCATACCCCCCTTAGTCGAGCTCATGATTCAAAGTGAATCGCCAGGTTGTAGATGTAATTTTAGATAATAAGTTAGGGTTAGTTTTATTTTTTTTTAATTCTAGATATTAAGTTAGGATAATTTTTTGTTTATATTTAGTAATAGGATATTTTTTTTAATAGTATTAGTAAGTCTTTTTCTTTTTATATTGATAGATGGGATAATTTAATTTAGGTAATGGTGTCATTTTTAATTTAACGTAATTGTAGGACGGGGCAGACGGCATATGGACTGGCCATCCATGGGAATTTACCTACGTATTTGAATTTGATTAGTAAAGCAGATCTGACTAGGCTGACGGCGAGGTGATGGCACACACATTGGTGAATGGTCCTATATGGTAAATGTACTTCCAATTGTATTTGTCTGTTTTGTTTTGTATTTTTAAATAATATTTGTATTAGTATCCGACCGTGTGTATCTATTGAAAATGTCACATTGACCCATATTTTATCTAGTGACCATGATGGGCTATGTTAACCCAATGAGAGCCTTGTAAATATATTTGTAACATATATTCAGGTATGGACCTTATTTATTATGATGTAGTGACGACCATGGTAGGTCAAAAGTAACTGTAATTTTATAATATATTTATTTTATTTAAGAAATCCTAAGGCAAGGAGCCGAAGCATACATGACTGGAGGGGGAGATATATTATAAACTGGAGGGGATTCCCAGAATTGAAATTGAATTATCGTACACACGGAGCAGGGGCCACTCCATTGATGCTTGTAGAATCCATTTTAAGGGGCGGGAGTTGTTTAATTATTTTTTTTATGCCATGAACTGACTGTTTGAACTGAAGAAAGGGTTTCGCTACTTGATTAATGCGGATGCCGGAATTTACATATGTTTATGAAACTGAGATGGGATTTGAGTGGGCTTATTTTTCTATTTTATATTTCGTCGTCGTTCCGGCAGAAGGTAAATACCTGTCGAAGGCCTAAGGAGGCATATGGTTAGGGTCTGGTCAACCCAAATTTTTGTTGAAGCGGATTGAGTATATGGGAATTCAGTTGAAACATTGTCGAGGCGTGGGGCCTTTTTGGGTGTTTTAACCAGTCAGTGAATGTATGCTAGAAATAGAATCGTTGTTATTTGCCAATGGAGAGGGTTAACTCCAAGAAGTACAGTGTAAAGTAGAATCATGCTTTGGTCACGCATGCATAGGCAAGCCATGCCGAATAGAAAGGAAATTTAAAATCATGTTTTGGTCACGCATGATAATGAGGTCGATACCTGAGTATTTGTAATGTATAATTATTTTATTATGACTTTGGGCAAGTCTTCTTTTAATGAATATTGGTTAAGTGTATATGCTCAGTGAACGAGCAAGTGTTAAGTGAAACTAATAAAATATGTGACTTCCAATGGTCATTTAGCCGACATATTTTATTTTAACGGGAACGGGGGATATTGTAGCATGCCTACCTTATAGACAATATATAATGCTCAGAACTAGCGATGCTGCAGAGAATCGCGATCGCTAGGAGTAAAATATGGCTTGTGAGGTGTTGAACGAAAGAGAATTGCATTCGGAAGAACATGCTCGAAACCAGCGATTGCTGCGAGAAAAACGCAATCGCTGGGAGCAGAAACAAAGAACAATGGAGATGGGGAATGGAAAGGAAGCCAGGATAATTGTCGGCATCCTGTGTGGTAATTATATTGTCGGCTCAGTTTTTCACATAACTCTAATTAATATCCGCTGGGATTCACAATTTGACATCCGCAGGCAATCACAAAAGTGGTCACCGGTGATTGGCTGAGGATGGGGTGGGCGGAGACTGACGACCAATGAGACATCAGGAATCATCCCCAGAACAAATCATCCCCACTCTTCGCTCAACTTATTCAATTGTTAGTCTTCTCTTAGCTCTTCGCTCAACCTCTTGGCTCACTTATTCAATTGTTAGTCTTCTCTTAGCTCTTCGCTCAACCTCTTGGCTCACTTATTCATGGTTAGTCTTCTCTTAGCTCTTCGCTCAACCTCTTGGCTCACTTATAAAATTGTTAGTCTTCTCTTAGCTCTTCGCTCAACCTCTTGGCTCACTTATTCATGGTTAGTCTTCTCTTAGCTCTTCGCTCAACCTCTTCGCTCACTTCTTCAACTCATCGTTCTTGTGCCAACAGTTCACCACGTTACTATTATATTTGACAGTGAGTTTCAGTATGTGATTGTAGATACTTGGTTCACGTCTCGGATGATCAACACCTATAGTTTATATTTGACAGTGAGTTTGAATATGTGAATTGAGCAGTGTTCGTTCATGTTTTGGGCCATTCAGGCGAGTGAGATACATTTTGATTTCGGACGCACATAAACTCAGTGAACAATCTAAATTCTATTGTGGCCTCCAGGCAGACCTACAAGGACTAGGTGAGTAGATGGGGTCGGAGGGATGTACATCAAGGATGACCACATCGCCACCTGCAGGGATCAGTATCGAGGTACCTCGTAATTAACGTAGAAAGTCCTTCAGACAAATGGCCAATTTATATTCACTTGTTTTTTCTTTTATAAATATGATATTTTCTTCTAAAATAAATATGTTACTGTTCTAGGGTTTGAGTTGTCCATTCTATTTCCCCCCTCCCATTCTTCTTCTGGTTGACAGCAATAATTAATTATTGTTAATTACTGATGTCAAACCACAGTTAGGAACTTGTACCCGTCCTTCTCGTGGGAGTGCATTTGGCTATCCAGGTATTGTTTTTTATTAAAGTCGCGATGTAAAAAAATACTCAATTTTAATAATTTTCCGATTTAATTTTATATTCACTATTTACGTAAAAATGCACTCACACAAGGAGGGAGATGGTATAATATATATAAAATTGTAATCACAATACAGGGAACAACTTTGGAGTGGCCTCCCTGCTGTTTAGGCTAGTTTTACTACAACCTGTCAATTGATATCTATATATATATATGTTTTTAATATAAACATAATAAAATAAATAAATATGGTTTCGAACTCAAGATCTTAAGCGATCGTGAGTTGGAAACCCGACCGAGGCATTTATGTTGTTTTATCTGGGAAGTAAAATAAACTTAAACATGTCGTCCTTCGGATGGGACGTTAAACGATGGTCCCGAGCTGTACGATGCCAGGTACCCGTTAAAGATCCCTGCCCTAG
The DNA here is from genome assembly GCA_963662175.1 of Aradus depressus. NCBI lineage: Eukaryota > Metazoa > Arthropoda > Insecta > Hemiptera > Aradidae > Aradus > Aradus depressus. Next base: position 50,261,231 of record OY759216.1, on the reverse strand, counting down.
GTAAATAATAATAATAACTGCTGAATAAATCAATAAATAATATATTTGTTGTCATATTGTCGCAACAAATAATAAACAACATCAACATTTATTTGGACCAGGAAGATACAAGGTGCTATACACAAATACAACAAATAATATAATGTTGTTATTGTTATCCATTTCAGGAGATACCGAACAACTTATTTGATATTTAAATGACAAACTTAATTTACAAATGAATCGAATCGAAGCATTCCAACAACAAATTCGAAAATTACCATCGACGCTGTATTATCGAGGTATTTAGAGATACTATAATCACAGTTGTATCTTATTTTAGCTGTCACAAACCTATAATTTCATATATAAAAGAAATTGAAGAACAATTTTGGAAGTTTAATTCCTCATACTATTTTTCTAATTGTAACATTATAAAACAAATTTTAATGAAAATCAGTATACGACAGCAAATTTTTGAAACTAAAGCAGATGTTTACACATCAATTCTCGTGAGTAGCGCGTCACTTACACATTTGCTTTTATTTTTTTTAATGTAACCAGTGCAATAGTACTCACTGGTTCAGGGTAGGGAGCGACACACACGCTGACGGCCTGATGATCGGGTATCCTCTGGTAAAGCTCCTCGGCAATGAAGGGCATGAAGGGGGCGAGGAGCCGAAGACCCACATCCAGGGTGGTCCGGAGGGTCCGCTGTGCCGCAGCCTTCTCTCCCAGACTTCCAACCGCGAACACACGCTTCATCCATTCCTAACAAGACATTGTTTTGTCATCAACAACGCTCTATAGTAACATAACTAAATAAAGGTGAGTCGGGGCAAGTGCGCAGGCCCCAAATAGCATTCAAGTTATATAATGCTGCCATCTATAAGATTACAAAGTTAACATTTTGCTCATTAACGTCGCAGCCACTAGAGTGCACTAAGCGCCAAGCATACATTTCTATACTCTCATAGTATGATTTCACTTCACCAACTAAGAAATGCAAAATAAAGTACACTATACATTTTTAGCAAATTTCAAAATGTCAAAGATTAGAGTACTTATAAATCTTGCCCCAACTTCCGTGTACAGAGAATCAAGCAGTACATGAAAGCCAACTAGGTACGTATTCCAGTTTTGAAAGGTAAGTGCATGCCTGCTTCTCTGTTCAGTTTCTTTTATTATTAAAACTAGAAAATGAATAAGCGAAATATTCGAGTACGCCACCAGAAAAGGAAAGGTTTGATGTCCTCTCTGAAAATAAATTGATAACTCTAGCTGCAACAGCTGATATTTACAATCATTCAAATTCCAACTTTATCAATTTTGGTACGCCTTAGTACAATTGCAGTAAAACTGAGGTTTAATCACTAACTTTTAATACTGTGCTCAAGATCTCGGGTTCAAAATCCGGCCGAAGGCCATTAGGTTTCTTTTATCTAAGAGGAGAAAAGACTTGAGCACGCCGTCCTTCGGGTGGGACGATAAGCGATGATTCCAAGCTTGTACGATGTTAGATATTCGTAGAAGACACCTGCTCTCGGTGAATAAACCTAGGTAGGCAAAATTTAGAACTCCCATTGTAGACTTAGGCTCATGTCTACCAGAGCGACAAAAGAGCGCTCTGATCGTAAGCGTTATGACCTCGTAGTAAAAGCCCGGACATGAGTCACAGTAACTAATATGTAATGTTATACAAGTACAAAATAAACAAAAACAAAGAATTACAGTACCAGGACATCGATTAAATGTGCCCATATGTAAATTGAAGGCGGTAAACAAATTCATAAGAAAAGTATAAGCCCTTACAAGATAGACGTCGCATAAGTCGTAGAGCCAAAGACTGTAGGAGGCTGTGGTAGCGATCGGGAAATCGTACTTCTGGAAGGCTTCGTTACACTTGTATACTGCATCCGCCAGTCGGCTCAACATCCACAGGTCCATCTTACCTTCTTTACCTTCAAACTAACAACACATCATTAACAACTAGAGAGTCTAAAATACATAATAATTGTTTAATATTGTTAAGTATGGAATAATTTGTCATAAAGAATAGGGCGTCCTATTGTCTATAATTTTTAGATTTTCGAAGTGAAACTTCTTTCAAATCGTTGTGCGTCATGTAACCCTAGCTGAAATTTCATTCATGACGAATGTGCGACAGAAGAGGATATAAAAATCAGCTTTCATCATTAAAACCGTTATAATATTTAAATTACTTAAAGCTATTGTTTCGATTTTAGAGAAATCCCTTGTAAACGCTATAACTGATAATGTTCTAAATGACGATAACGTAAAAAGTAATTACTAATAATGCAAATACAATACAATATAACATAATTTTAAAATATAAAATTGCCCTCAAATATAATATATTATTACAGCATCTCCTCCAATTAATTTTTTTCCTTCTCAAAAAATAGAAATTACAAACGTTTCGGGAAGCATTCCCATCATCACTGTCTATATGACATGTGTTCTTTATGTTAAGTATTCCTTCTGTCAATCAAAATCTTCCTTTTATACAAAATATTTATTGACTATTATTAACTTCGATATTTAATCATCTAATCAAAACAACTCTATTAAAATGTTATATAAAAGAAAGCTTTTGATTGACAGAAGGAATAGTTAACATAAAGGAGAATAGATGCTGTAATAATACATTATATATGAATTAAGAATCAACTTACACAACCCAAAAGTTAAATTGCTTTCTTAAATTGTATAAATTGATAGTTCAAAGTGAATTATACCTTTTACCGATACATCCTATAAACACCGTTCAATTATGAAAAAAATAAACCTACTACATTTAAATCATATAGCAAACAAAAGAAATTTAACTTCGAAAGTGCAGATTCTGTGAACTACCACACTAATTTTATTTGATTTTTTCTGTGAATATGAATAATAAATGTATGAATAAAACTATGTAAATAAATGAGACGTAAATACGTGTATAAGGAACATATTCAACTACAAACATTTTTTTCTTTTTGAAAATTATTGCTTTTTAAAAAAAGTTTGTAAATAAGCATTTATTTTCTATCTGCATCGAGTTAGTTGTTAATAAGAAACAAAAAAAAAAAGAAAAAGAGATTAGTATTTTTGTTAAGGCAAGGGTTTGAATGTTACAAGAAAGGTTGGTAGTCATCAACATAATTCTTCAAAACAATTCTGATAATCCTTTTCCATGTTAAACAAAGTAAATATAAACATTAATAATATTTAGTATAAATAGCTAATACAAATCTTATTAAACACTTAGGAAATATATAATGAGTAGTCCATGAGCAAAACTGAAACTTTTTTCTTTTTATATACCTTTAGTACAAGGAAGTATCGTAATCGTAGGAAAATCCGAGATCGAGTTTTTTCCGGAATCCGAGAAACATAATTTCACATTTTGACCATTTTTGAAATCTTATTTTTCTCTCTGTGTCGTATAAGTAATCAGAATTTTGTGAGCGCTCTGACTCAAAAACAATTGTGGCAAAGAAATGAGGATGATCACATGTGTTAACCCTAGATCTGATTATATTTTGGCCGAGTTCGGATGAAAGTTAAGACCATTTTACTTTTGAGTCCTAAGTTCATTTTACAAAATAGGTCCCGAAGAGGTCTTCATTTTCATCCGATCTCGGCCAAAATATAATCAGATCTAGGTTAACACATGTGACATCTTCATTTCAAATTTCAAGTTCATAAAGAAAATATTTAACTATATACGCTTTTTTTTTCTATGTAAAAATTACCACTTTCGTTGTTTGTAAGTTTGTAAAAAGCATTTATATCTATCTGCATCGAATTAGGTGTTAATGGGAAACAAAAAAATAAAAATGAATTAGTGTTTTTATAAAGGCAAGACAAAGGTTTCAAAATTACACTGAAATATTCATCATCAAAATAATTCTTCCAAGAAAACATTTACAAGATACCGCTTTTATTGAGGATTTGAACAAAAAATATCTTAATTATATTTAATTTAGCAGCGTACAATGGAGTTAATCAACTCCTTCAAGAAAACCGATTAGTTATTGTGACTCATACCCGGTCAGTTAACTGCGAGGTCATATCGCCTACTACCAGAGCCCTCTCTCGTAGCCCTGGTGGATATCAGCCCGACTCTAGTGTGGGAGTTCTAAATGTTGCCTACCTAGGTTAATTCACCTAGGGTAGAGGTCTTAAACGGATTACATGACATCGCACAGGCTCGGGACAATCGGTAACGTCCCAGGACAGCGTGCTCAAGGTATTTTCATCTCCCGGATAAAAAATCTAAAGGCCTTGGTTGGGTTTCGAACACGCGATCTTGAGCTCAGTGGGCAAGCACGCTACCGGAGCCCTCGAACCTTCATATTTATTAATTTCAAGCCGCAACTATACAAAAATGCTGCACTGACTTGTACATAAAGAAAACAAGAATAAATAAAAAATATAGTTTTGCTAATGATCTACTCAAATATATGATAAATTTTCATCGGTAATGTTAGTACTATCAAACTACAACTAAAAGCCCAAATTACCTGAAGAGGGTTCCTGCCACAGAACCCCCGAATATGGCTGAACCATCGGTCCAAGTATTCAAACTTAGTCGGGTCCCACACCTCTTTTTCTAATTGTTTGAAAAGCACAAAATCCAAATCCGACACCATATAATTCCCGACATAGCTGTAATATTTGAAGTGACTATTGCAAGCAGTTAACAAACACTTTTCTGAATAAAATTTTTTTAAAAGATCTTTTTTTACTTTGTCCTCCGGCACTTCGGAGTTGGTCTTCAAGTCGTTCGTTAAATAACTCAGGGACAATTTCATTGCATTCCACAGTTTGTTACAGAAAAATCTGTATCCTTGTACTCTTAAAATGTCCAAGTTAATATCACGACCTGAAGGAAAGAAAAAAAAATTGCTATAACATATACAAATGTAAACTGTAATTTACAAAAAGATGGATATTAATTGTTTAATATATTTAAATAAATATAATCATCAAGATGGAAATATCAGAATTGGAAGGCAGGAAATTAACAGGAAGTCGGGAGAAAACCATCAGCTGTCCCGAGTGTGTAAGGATGGGGGCCTGGGCAACCAATAGACGCTCAGAAAAGTCCCGGCGGGAAAAAAATGGAGGCGAACGAGCCACACCCAGCTACGAATGACTTCGTCAGTCACCACAGAAGAGGGAGGATCGTCCACTTCTGGAGCCACCAGCGAGACAGACAGCAGAGGTTGATGGTTGAAGAAATCCAGAACCCAGCAGAAATCGCAACGAACAACGAAAAGCAACAAGGTACCGTTAGACCATAAACAATTATACCAGTATATTTTAGGAGAATAGTAAAGTTTTTGGAAGGATTCAGAGTAACCATTATAAAGTTTAAGAATGTTTTTAACAAATATATTTAGTCAAATAAGGATGGAGTGATTTTTCTTTTATGTATTTTGCACCTCATGTCATCATGAATTTTCAAAACTGTTGAGTCTTGGTCACGCAACCAAAGAAATATGTAAGAATTAGAATCACATAGAATCATTATTTTTCAAGAACAACATTATTTTAAAAACAACATTATCATTACAAAACATTGTCAGAAAAATTACATTATAATATTACTTCCACAGTTATGCGAAGTGTAGGGGAAGTTATTTAATAGGTCAGAAATTCGATGTAGAGTTTTCATTGGAATTGTATGTTTTCCAAACCCCTGATTCCAAAATTTAAAAAACAAAAATCATTATGTCATGGTTATATGTCTATCCAAAACCCGATTAAGACTATGACACGCCAAGTCGGGGGAAGGGGATAACACAAAAACTTCATAAGGTTAGTACTTATTAATTTTCAGCGGAATCGACCGAAGGGAAGGGGGAGATGAGAGGACTGGGGCCCAAAAATACGAATAAAAAAATTAAAATTTATCCAAAAGTTCAGAAGTTCAAAAACGGTCGATTGGCTTTGAAGGGAGAGCGAAAACTTAATTGACGATTCGTTCTGGGGAAGTACATTGTAGATGATTCACCGACTTAAAAAAAAAATCAACCTGAAAACATGAAGAGGTAGATAAATATTATAAATGAAAGATCTCAACAGGACACAATAAAAATGCATAGATTTGACGACAAAGTAGGTAGTCTTTGCAACGACGAAGCAGCCCTAACAACTCCGCCCTCGAGAGTCCAGCCTCTTAGTAAAATGCATGAAATTCCTTACAGGGAGGGTTGGGTCATTACGCATAGAATATTATTTTTCTAAATACATGTAGAAAAATCGTAATCTAGATAATGTAACAAATACATGTCACTGATGATAACGTGTGTTGAAACACGGTTTTGGGTGGAAATAAAAAGTGGGAAGACAACATTTTTCATAAGATATCTCGTCCCATAACGTCTTATTATCAAGGAACGATCACTCTCACATCGGCCCTGACTGCATATTCTCACTCAAGACCCCGTTTTTGTCTACTCCCGTCTCAATAACAATTTTAATGACTTTAGTCTTCTGACTAATAAACATTCCCCCGCTCTTGTACATTATTATCGCATGTGTACTTTAGGTATTGCTAAAAGTATATATTTGCGTAACTCCAAAAACGAAAATAAAACACGAGGAAAAATGAATGAAAATAAAAATGTGCAATATTTACCATGTGTCATGTAGGAGAGTAGAGTGAAGCGAAGTGCATCAGTGCCACACTCGGGTATCCCATTAGGGTAGTCGGCTTTCTGTCCAGCCCGGGCCTTGTCAACCTCCTTCGGATCCAGGTTAGAGGAGGTCAGCTGATCATGTAGTCCCTCCAGGCTGATACCCTCAATAACATCCATCGGGTCAATCACATTACCCAAAGACTTGGACATCTTTCTACCGTGGGCGTCTCGAACGATCGGATGCAGGAAAACCTCCCTGAAGAAAAAAAAAACAAAACAATACTTTAGATTGTGACAGTTATTTAAAAGTTCAAAAAATACCAATATATTCGCAGGAAACAATAGTTCAAAGGTAATCATTGTACAGACCATATGAGTCATGGAAAGTAATTAGCAGAGGCAGAAAGTTGCATTTAAATGAATTTTAGGACATAAACCAGCAATTAGATTCATTATAGATCAAGATGGGGCCAAATTAAATGTGGAAAAGTCCTAGCAGTATAAGTATGTTAAATATGCCCCTAATTTAGTTTTTGATATGGATTATTTTTAAGATAGGTACTTCAATTTGAAGTTTATAAATGTAGTTTTTGCTCCTTGTCGTTTAAGCTCGAAGAATTATGGCAACAGTATATAACCTGTTTTTTTCAAACTTTTTTTTCTCTGTACACCTAATAGAGATGACATAATGAGTCCTAAATATACAGAAAAGACATTCTGAAGAAAATTAAATATAGAGTTTGTTATTATGACTTATGCCAGGGCTTCAACTATGAGGTCATATCGCCTACTACCAGAGCGCTCTTTCGTCACTCGGGTGGGTGGACATGAGCCCGACTCTACTGTGGGAGTACTAAATTTTGCCTACCCTAAATTTTTATTCACCTAGGGCAGCGGTCTTTAAAGAGTATCTGACATCGTACAGGCTCGGGACCATCGCTTAACGTCCCATCCAAAGGACGGCATGCTTAAGTTTATTTTACCTCCCATATAAAATAAACTAAGGGCCTCGGTCGGGTTTCGAACCCACGATCTTGAGCTCAGAAGACAAGCCCGCATACCACTGAGCTACCGACGCCCTCTATTAAATATATATATATTTTAATATATAGTGTAACTACAAATATTGTCAGCTTGCAAAAGTTTCATTTCAAGATGCGATATTTAAGTGTTACATTGAGTCCAAAAAATTCTAAATAAATGTGCAGTTGGTTTGCGGTTGCACACAGTCCGCACGTAAATTTACTTGCTCTAAGTGATTTAATTATTACACAACTAAACACAAAAATCCTATTAAATGTTGATGCAATGAATGGCTCGACACGACTCCCAGTATGTAAATTCAAAATCCTATAAAGATGACACCTGTTAATTTTCATTAAACTTTTTTCTCATGAAGAATGAGATAGCTATATATTTGTTTGTTGATTTACTTGAATGGGAGCTTTCCAAGAAGTCTCTGACCAAAGAATACCATTCTTGCCACCCAGAAAAATATGATGTCATGTCCAGTTTCCAGCAAAGTTGTCGGGTAGAACACTTGAAGCTCTTCTGACTGTCAACAATGGAGGAACAATTAAACAACTATCTACAGGCATTAAAATTACGAAAATGATTCAAAGAAAAGTTACTAAATTACCTGTTCTGGCCATCCGAAGACAGAAAACGGAAAAAGACCAGAAGAAAACCAAGTGTCCAAAACGTCCTCATCTTGTTTTAGTTGAATTTTGCTTACATCGACACCAAACTTCTTGGCGGCTTTTTGTCTCGCTTCGCTTTCACTACGACCGCTTACCCATCGATCATTTTCATCAATCTAGAAGAAAAAAAGATGTTAGTAAATAATATTGATATACTATACTATTACAACAAAATAAAATTATATTTGTTCTATAAAATTTTCAAGTTGCAACTGACTGAGAAGGGGAGCAGAAAAAAACCTGGAGCAGGCCGTTCTTCGGACAGGACGCTAAGCGATAGTCCAGAACAGTTTTAATGAAAAGAACTCGTTTATCGATCCCTAACCTAACAAAACTTGGCTTGGAAAAAAGTAGGACTTCCACACTAGAGTGAGGCTCATGTCCACCAGAGCGGCAGTATGCGATATGACCTCCTAGTTAATGCGTTAAGTCCTATCTCAAGAAAGGCCAATGATACCCCATAGACACTCGATTCAAACTTACGATCTGGTTAGATATTCCAGTGAGGGTGATGTAGTAGGCAGGGATGCGGTGTCCCCACCAGAGCTGCCTCGAGATGCACCAGTCCCGGATGTTGGACATCCAGTAGGACCACGTCTTCTTGTGTTGTTCGGGGATGATTCTTAATTCTCCTGAATCTACTGCTTCTAACGCAAGCTGAGCCATTTTGTCGCACTTAACGTACCTCGAAGACAAAAACAAAATTCATTAGTAATAGTTGTCATAATTTCAAAATCGAAAATTATTCATGGATGTAATAAGCAGCCTAAAAACTATAAAGTAATACCAACTATTCCAGCGATTTTTACACCGTCTCCAAGGAGGTTAAGTAACCCATGAAGATACGAGAAGACTAGGAAGACCCAGAGCCAGGTGGAAGGTAGGACACTGAAAAAGATTCACGAGGACAGGGGATGAAAAGATGGTGTAGGGCGGCTCTGGACAAGGAAAGATGTAGAGAGTTTCTTCAGAACGAGGTATGCTAGAGGAAGGGGGTGAGAAGGTAGCGGACGGTGGCGCTAGACAGGAAGAGATGTAGGGAACTCCTTGAGGGAGCCAGGACTAGAAAGCCGAGGAAGATGAAGGGTTACAAACTCACCATTGCGGTTTGATGAGAGGCTCCACTACATCCTTCGACCTGCTGCAGAGTGGCACTACCATAGGGTTGTCCTTTGTGTCACGGTACAGCCCCTTCGCCTTCAGCCCAGCCAGCACCGCCGTCCTCGCCTCGAACCTCTTCATCCCGGAGAACTCTCCACAATCACTGGTAATGTTCCCTTCTTCAGTGAGAATGGTGAGGAAGGGCAGTCCGTGCCGTACTCCCACCTCGTAGTCGTTGTGGTCATGCGCTGGCGTGATCTTCACCGCACCTGGGAGAGGAAAAATACATGGTGTGAGTTAGTGGCCGCCGTGTGGCAGAAAATAAATACTGTATTTAGTCCAATTGAAGAACGTCTTCTATAGTTCACTAATGTACTTGTAAGTAGGGTGAAAGAAAAAATAGAGATTCTAAGTGCGAATAAACCAACTCAGTTATTATAGGATAACCTAAACTCACGAACCCGACCGATTTAACCTGTACGGCGATTTGACATTTAAGGGTAATTATTGATCTCTGTTCACCAGTTATGAGTTTGTTAAGTAAGACGTTAAAAATAAACCATAAAAACAAATATTGCTCATTTGTCTACAGATAGATCTGTTATGAAGCTACTTTTGAACAAAATGGGAGCGTTTTGCATCCTTATAATTTTATTTTATAACTCGAGTGGGTTTGTACCGTGAAGATGGTAAGAGTTTGTTAAATATACACCCAAATTATCACCCCGTGTTAAAGTACTCCTTTCACAACACACATCCACACGAGTCATTATAAGACCCTGAAGAAGAAATAAGTAATTTCCGAAACGTTGGCCAAATACTGAGTTTTTTATTTACACGAATCTCTCGACTTCCTTTAACACTGAAAAGATACTGTCAACTGTATCAATCAGTATAATAAACCTTTCAGAGAAGGAAAAGGATGTTCGTTGGTCTGTTAATACATATTGCGGCTCAAATAGAGACAAGAGGTATCGCTTCCTGTGTCAGCTTAGTTTGACAACCATATTGGATCATATTCATGAACAGGTCTATTTACACCAAAAAACCTCACCAGTTCCGAACTCCATGTCGACGAACTGGTCGACCAGGATGGGTATAGTCCTGTCTAGGAAGGGATGTACTAGCCGCTTGCCATGGAGGTGGGTGTACCGCTTGTCTGAAGGATGAACAGCCACACCCGTGTCCCCCAGCATCGTCTCCACCCTGGTTGTGGCCACCACCACCTCTTCATCACTGTCGCACACCTTGTACGCGAAAGAGACCAAAACCCCAAACTCCACTTTGTTCTTATAGCCAGGGATGGAGAGGAAAGTTCGCCCCGTCAGCTCCATCTTATCTACCTGTCATAAATAAATAAATAGAATTACATAAAGATCATTACAGTTTCTACAAGAATTTCAATCTGTCGCCATGGAAGTAAAGAATTACATTGGCATATAACCTTCCATTAATATGCATATTTCGTAAGAAACTTCTTCAAAGAGCTTTTTTAACTTTATACATAAATCACGACTTAGCATTTTTAAGCACTGATATGGGAAACATTTTCGAAACTTGAATAATCATTTAACCATCCGGATTCGACAGTTTTTTGAACATCGTTTGTATTTTGTGAACTTGCCATTGCAATTATATTTCTTAATAATAAATCTTATTGGTTCCACCAGCCTTTATAAATAATGTGGAAAAAATAACAATAAAATGAAAACTTATGTTCTAATTAGAAGCAAAATACATACATCCCTTCAACAGAGAAAAAACACTGCAAACTTAGTAGCTAACATGTTTCAATTTCAAATCACCTTCATCAAGTGAACATTATACTGGTCTCAAATCAAGGGTATTCTTCCTCGACCTCAAACTACGTTTTTTGAAATATTGCATATTCCACAAGAAATGTATGCATAAACTATCTTTTTCGGCATAACCTAAGTTTATTGGTACCGGTAGTTTATGTATAAATGTCTCTATAATTACTAGTTCCATTTATCTAATTCTCTAATTAAAAAAATCATTCGTAACTAGTCTTACGATATAATTTTAGAAGGAGAAAAGGTAGTAACAATATATGTATACGGGCGAAAACCAGAATATATTTTAAACACATTGCAAAAAATCCCACCGAAAAACATCAAAATTAAAAATGTTTTACGGGTGGTCAGCGTGTAAAAAATACCCAATATATCAATATAAAATTACATGTAAAGAGGTTTTGAAAAAGAAGAAGAAACCCCACCTCAATGTCGGAGATGGCACTTTTGAGGGTGCAGGACCAGTTGACGAGTCTGTTACTTCTGTAGATGTCCCCCTCCTCATGTAGTCTCACGAAGGCCTCCACTACGGTCCTACACAGCTTCGGGTCCATCGTGAAGGCCACCCGGCTCCAGTCCAGCGAGGAGCCCATCCTCTTCGTCTGCATGTAGATCCGGTCCCCTTTTCTACAAGAAATGAAAAGCCAATTCGTTACTTGATCAAACTCATAAAAAACAAAGAAACAATAACATAATAATATTATAATAAAAAAACAATAGTGTTATAATATATTAAGGTATTATATAAGGTATACTGTTATAATATATTAAGGTATTATATAAGGTATACTGTTATAATATATTAAGGTATTATATAAGGTATAGTGTTATAATATATTAAGGTATTATATAAGGTATAGTGTTATAATATATTAAGGTATTCAACCAGTGTGGTGATACGCGATCCAAAGTTTTGGATAATTCGTTAAACCTATTTACATATCAATCAAGAAATGACTCCCTTTTCAATTGGAATTTCTTTGTTAGATACCTGAGGCTTGTAATGTATTTTCATTGTGCTTATTTGATTTGTGCAATATTTTTTTTGTGGGGATTATTGTAAACATTTATATGTGAACGTTATCATACAAATGTTTTTATATTTTGTGAATACTGAGCCAAATTGCTATATCCTCAGTAGAAATATGAAAGCACACCGAACTCTTCATTCTATTTGTTGTTTATTTTTCAAAACTTCAAGAACGAAATTTGCGATAGGACTAACAATTTCCGCGTAAATCAAGCAAACATTTTAAGGCTATGTTCGGCATGTATCTCGCAAACTGAGAGGCGGCCTTTGTGTCCAAGATGTGCCTTTTACTTTTATCTACAACTTTTATTCGAAGAGATTTTTTAATGTCATAAATACAAGTGCAATCTTGTAAAATATACTTATGCCACGAACTAAATTGGTCTTCATATTCGTCTGATCTCGGCGAAGCCAAAGTTAATTATAAACTAAGACAAACAGTCTGTTTTTTTCTAAAAACAATTATCAGACAAGGACAGGTTAGCCACTAAAAACTATGTAGATAAACCCAAGCTTTATACTCACTCATTTTTCCACTGCCAAATTCTTTTAATGAACTCCTCTCGACCAATATCATGACGTGTTTTATTCTCTTCTCTCCAAAGTTTCTTCTCGACCACAACCTGTGTGGCAATACCAGCATGATCACAGCCAGGGACCCAAAGTGTTGTACGTCCTTTCATCCGATGCCTAGAGAAAACAAGCTGAAAATATCACCAAAATTCCATAAAACCACCAACCATTCAATTGACACAAGAAACAGAGTCACGCATACGCAGAGTATAGGACAAACTACTTCCAAGTTAACTTACCACCTTGTTAGAGCATCTTCTACAGCATTTGTAAGGGCATGCCCAAGATGAAGGGATCCAGTCACATTGGGAGGAGGTATTACCATGACAAAAGTTCCCTTCGGGTTCTTTGATGATATACTTTGTCTCTGTTAAGACACATTCAACATTTTAATCAGTAATTCAACAATGAATATTTAAGCAACATTACGTCAGAAATGAGTTTAACATACCCCGTATTCTGGTTTAAAGAATCCTTGTTTCTCCCACCAAGGATACCAAGCTGCTTCAACATACTTAGGACTATATGAATCAGGCATACTAGACGTATCCTTTTTTTCTCCCAAAGGAGTGTCAGCTGTATATTCTGCGGCAGTTGCAACAGATGGCTTCTTTTTTTCTTTCTTCTACATGCAAAATACAAACAGTTAGTGATTTCATTAAGCAGAAGATTGTTAAATGGTCTGATATTAAGAGAAACTTAAATGATAACATACTTCAGGTTTTTCTTTCTTGTCATCAGAAGGTTGACTATGTTTATCTTGTTTTTGTTTGAACTTTTCAAGTTTGGCTAATTTTTTCGCCTCCTTCTCCAACTGTTTAGGAGTTTTTTGGGGCACAGCAACGTCTCCGTTCTCCATTCTGAATTAATATAGCTAAAAACACGAGGAACTCCACTAGTCGAAGTGAAAGGGCATATAACCTAGCTGAATCACAGAGCAGTAAATGAGTGAAACGAACCACGTAACCTCCCCGCACTCAATTTGACCATCAGAATAGTACAAATATTGAATAGAAAATATAATTATTCAAAATTTATTACAGTTAGTACGTTTAATAGTGATAACAATTATTTTTTAATTAAATTTAAACATAACTTAAAAAGATGATGTTTCATCTAAGAAATTTTTAACTCTCATCTTCCCCCCCCCCCCTCCTTTGTCTTTTAATAAAAATGTTTTCTATGATACACAATTTTGATCCGCAATTTTCCATTCCTTTTCGTGAGGGAAACAAGCAAAAATATTTGGATCTCACAAATTCAAACACCTTTGACACCTGCGATAAGTTCTGTACATAATAATCTACCTCTCTTATCTTTTCATTATCAGTTGGCACCTAGACCCACTTTTTTGAAGTGTATTGGGAATTTATCCGTTATAATTTACACATTAGTTTCTGAGAATTATGTCGAAGTCATTATTTCAACCGTTGAACTAACAAAAAAAAAAAACTTCGCTTAAGTAAGTATAAAGCTTATAAATTCCAATGGTGTCCATGAGTAGGTACAGTGGCTCACAGTCAAAATGATACAAGGGTTTTTTAAATAGAAACATACGTTTTGATTAATAAACTTTAATACATTTCTAATGGAACTTGTATAACACTGAACTTTAACATTAAACTTATTTAAATAATATTCACATTTAAAGAAATTTACATTTAGTTGAAACGTTAATTTGAGTCATAGAAAAAATTATAAATAATGACTTCACAGTGAAAATGATGCAAAGGAAAAAATACATAAGAAATCTATCTTTAAATACAATCAATATTTGGTCGAAAGTCCTTCGTTATTTAATACCTGTTTCAAACGGTCTGCCACAGACGCCACCAGCTTTTCAGTGTAATTTGGCTGAATCTTCCCCCATTCTTCCTTAAGCGCTCTTTTCAGTCCTCCCTTATTTGTAATTTCATGTTTTCTCACCTCCATTTCTAATATAATCCACAGATTTTCTATGAAATTTATATCAGGTGATTGGGGCGGTGTTTTTATAGTTTTTGGGCAATTATACAAACACCATTCTTAGGCCAAATATGAAGAATGCTTGGGATCGTTATCCTGATAAAATGTAAAATTGTTGCTAATTCCCAGTTTGTTTGCACTTTCTTTCAGATTCTTTTTAAGTACATCACAATAAATATATTTGTCCATCGTCCCCTCAATAAAATGGAGATTTCCTACTCCAGAGGCAGCCATACATCCCCAAACCATGACATGGCCACCTCCACCGTGATGGTCATTCCACCTCCATGCTTGACTGTCGGGCGAAGATTTTTTCCCCTGAGCTCTTCGTTGGCCCGTCTCCATACAAAACCTCTTCCGTCAGATCGAAATAAGTTGAATTTTGATTCATCTGAAAATATAACCCGTTTCCAGAAGTGCGAATCTTTCTGTAAATACTCTTTGGCTCTCAACTCTAATCTTTCTATTCTTTTTGTTTATGTATGACTTTTTTCTTGCAACTCTTCCATGAAATTGGTTCTTTCTAAGTATCCTACGAATGGTTTCAGCACATACTTTTTGTTTAAATGTTTTTCAACCATTATTGCCAACTTTGGAGCACTCAGTGTAGGATTTATTTTAATTTGGGGTGAAATCTATCGCTCATCAGTAGCAGTAAAACTTTTTTTTTCACTTTCCATGGGTTTATTTATAAGCCGATGTTCGTTTTTATAACGTTCAATAATGTGCTCGACTGTTGAATAGCTCCTGTTAATGATGGAGGCAATTTCTCTGTCTTCTCTTTTTTTAAATTTGCTATGACGATTTCTCGTTCGCGAATTGTTGTTTGAGCACCCATTTTTAAAAATAGATGGAAACACTCGGAGCGAAGCTCTTTACAAGACGGAGTACTCCAATAAATGGAATTAGAAACAACCAAAACAAACACTGCATCATTTTCACTGTGAGCTCATTATTTGCAGTTTCTTCCAACATTCAAATTTACGTTTTAACAAAATGATAATTATTTATATTCTAATATTATTTTAATTAATTTAATGTTTAGTTTAAATGTTATAAAAGTTACATTGGAAATTTATTATAGTTTATTATTCAAAATAGCAATTTATAAATTAAAAATTCCTTGCATCTTTTTGACTGTGAGCCACTGTAGCTATTATTTAAAGAATGGAAATTTTTTGAAAAATATTCGATAATTTGATGCAGTTTTTAAAGAAAATTTTTATTAGCATACAAGAATTCTTGTTTTGTTAATGACCATGCTTCCGTTCCAAAATGTGTACATCCTTATTTATAATTGTTTCTCATCAATAAACAGTATTATAGTTACATTTACAAAATACATTGACATGAGCAAATGATGCAATACTTGTTTAAATACATTATTTCTAATAATTATAGACAGGGGCATCACTGCCCATGTTACGCCGAAAAATAAAATAATAAATATGTTTAAACATTTATTTCATTGTTACAGATACAGTGCGATCTCCAGGAAACTGACGATATGATTTTCCAACAAATTCATCGTACAAGATGTTACATTTTCATTATGATTGAGAAACTTTAGTTCAATAATATTATGATCGCCTTTTTGGTCATATTCTTCGGTACATTCTTCCAGGTTTTTTCAGCAAGAATTGACCCTTCATGTCCAACTCCATGTACATGTTCCAGAAACTTAGTCAACTGTTCAAAACTACAGCTGACGGATTTAATCGGCCTGGAGCATCAAATTGGAGAGGTGTGTATTTATATATATATTTTTTGTTTTGAAGGAAATACCTAATTGTACTTTTTTTTAGTAACCTACGTATAAGAAAGTTTCCTAAACTATTGCCCGCCTATTACCAATGCTATTTTGTTACGAGATTTTAGGCGGTACAAGGCAGTACTCATATTTTTTAATATACGGGGTGGATAAGAAATTCCTGAAAATTTTCAGAATCATAAAAAAAAGGGCGGGCCACCACAATCTATTTTTTTAATAGTTTATTTACGCATCTATTTAGTAGGAATTAATTATTACTAAAGGACCTTAGATGTCTATTCAATTTAAAAGTAATTGGTGTGAACAAACGCGATCAGAGCACCACTGTCGAACGGACTGGAGGAGCCCCAAAAATATTAAAAGTTGACAAATTCTATATTGTGGGGGGGAAGGGGGGGGATTTACAATACAATATAGTAAGAAAAGAAGAATTTCAAAGGAAAATCCGATAATTTTCACAATGTAATCTGTATCTATATTGTTATATTATATAAATTTTATTGTGAAAGTTGTTAGATTTTTCTGGTCCAACCGCTTATTTGGTTCAAAATTTTTTGGAACGCCCCTCCTGTACCAACCCCCTGGGTGCCCATGTAGCCCCAAAAATGTTAGTATACGACATCTCCATATGAGAGGGGATGGGAAAATTTACAATACAATGAGGACATTTAGCTGGAAAGTTATAAAAAAAAAATAATTGCATTTATCTGAAATATATATGTGTAGATTTCATAGTGAAAATTATCAGATTTTTTTGGTCCATCTATGTTGGATTTGGGTACAGGTTAAATGAGAACTTCGAATAGAACAAGAGATATATTTATTTGGACAACACCCTTATTACAAAACCGCGTGGTAACGAACACAAAGTCAGTTGTTCAATAATGTCCCATACCGCGTGGGAACTACACAAGTCACTCACTTACTGTGCTTGGTAACAGACGACTCACTTTATACCCGCGTGGTAATAAACAACTCACTTCCGCATGGTAACTAACGACTCACCTTATACCCGCGTGGTAATAAGGACGAATCCATTCCGCACACCGCGTGCTGGCTCGACCCAGTCTCTCAGTCCACCCCGCGTGGTGACCAACTGGTCCCTCTCGTTGTTAAGAGACGACTCACTTTATACCCGCGTGGTAACAGCCAACTCAACCAACTCAGTCCACCCCGCGTGGTGCCCAACTGCTTACAGACTCATGTAGTTCAAGAGTCCCGCCGACTCCTATCGATTGTCTCGGCGTGTTCCCGAATTCACCCACACTCAACTCGCGACTTAACATCCCGCCCCCCATGAAGGCTCGGCTTCATTATTGGGTTGGGAGCGGGCATAGTCGCGAAAGGGGTCTGCGCACAACCCCGGTGGTCGTTGCGACATCCGCGACTCGCGTGATCGCGTCTTGCCCCGGGTAGAGCTGGGTGATCCGTCCCAGCTTCCAGGATTGCGGCGGAGCGTTGTCGTCCCCGTAGGTCTCCTTCAAGAGCACTTCTGACGCGAGCGGGTACCGCTGCAGCTCCCGATCAGCCAGCTCATGCAGCGTGCGAATCGCGAGAAAAGGCGCGGAAGTCGTCCATGAACGGAGCGGAGGCGACATGCATCAGTGTAGCAAATGGTGTGCGAGTGGTGATCTCAGTGCCGCGTGGAATGGAAGGCGGCTGTCCGAGCCGACTTTTGCGTCCAGGCATACGATGAGTAGGCCAATTGGTGCGTTGAGGTCGTGGGTTGCAGGCTTCATCCAAAGAGGCTGGAGGCGCTGAAGTCGCGGTGTTAATAAATAACATAGACTAGATTTTGAAAAATGATATAATTATATTTCATTTCAAATACAAGGGCCAGTCGGCGTAGTTAAAAGGAAAAACAAAAATAAACAAAGTTAACTCTCCTGATGTGGAGGGGTGAATGTGGAAGATGGGCTGATGAACTGATCTCCAAACCAGGCCGAGAAGATCTGGGAGTAGGCTGAGGACGCCGTCACACCAGATGAGCCAAGTACCAGACTTCAGAGGTCCACGGAAAGGCGATCCGGATTGACGAGAGAAGTTGGTGGCCTTGAGGAGAACCCTAATGTCAACAGGCTGAAGGACCATGGAAGACTATCTGTCCAACACTGACCAGCGGTCATAACACGAACTATTCCCCACTCCCCCACACAGGCTCCTCCCACAAATTGTTAATATGATGTAATATAAACATAAGAATAAATTACATGAGTAATATTGACCATAGTTATTATGATAATAATATTAATAATTATTAGAATAATTAATGGAAGAAAACTTAAGAAAAAATACCTCTACAAAAAATCAAAAATTAATTAAATGTTGCGCTAACATAACCGCCCACCAAATTTTATATAAAAAAAAATTTAAAGAAATTACTTCTCTGAGTCACCCGATTGGGGAATCAGTGGCACACACTTAGATAGGGGACGTTTAAAAATACCCTTAAGAGTATGAACATTTACAACCCTAACAATTCCGTCGGGACCTGGGAAGACGTCAGTTATTCTTCCGCGAGGCCATTGAGCAGGTGAGGAATGTTTGTCCCAAAGAAGAACCAAATCACCGACATGAGGATGGTAAGTAGTTCTAAACCATTTTGGTCGTTGTTGGAGAGTTGTAAGATATTCATTCCTCCATCGTTGCCAATAGTGTTGAACTCTTTGTTGTACGAGTTGCCATCTGGTGAGTCGATTCTCAGGACTGTCCGTAAAGTCGACTTCTGGTCTCGTTGTTAGAGCTGTCCCAATCAAGAAATGACCTGGAGTAAGAATGTCTAGATCAGTAGGATCTGATGTTAAGGCACAAAGAGGTCTTGAGTTTAGAATCGCTTCAATCCTTGCGAACAAGGTGGTGAGCTCTTCGAAAGTGAAAGCTGTATCATTGAGAACGCGTTTAAAATGATTCTTCACGCACTTGACGCCGGCTTCCCAGATACCTCCGAAATTGGGTGAGTAAGGAGGGTTAAAAACCCATTCCACACCTCTCGTCAGTAGATGGGAAGACAAATCCTCTTGGACAGATTTTTTATGTAACCATTTCTGCATGTCAGAGAGATGCTTTGCCGCTCCGACAAAGTTGCTGCCACAATCTGACAGAATTTTAGTAGGGAGCCCTCTACGTGAAATGAATCTATCGAGCGTGGCCATGAAGGACGCTGTCGAAAGATCAGATACCAGTTCCAAATGAAGAGCCTTAGTAGTCATACATACAAACAGACATAAATATGATTTGCTAACAGGCGCATTTCTTCTCCGAGACTCCCTGATAGAAAATGGGCCGGCAAAATCGACGCCAACATTAATAAAAGTTCGGCCAGCTTCAAAACGACACGTAGGCAAACTGCCCATCAGAGCCTCAGCTGGCTTTGCTGAAAACTTATAACAAATGTCACATCTAAATAACTCTTGTCTGATTAAACGCCTTGCTGAGAGGATCCAGAAACGTTGACGTATCAAGGCATGGAGTTGATTTAGACCAGCATGCAAATACAAGTGGTGATAGTGACGTATTATAAGTCTAGAGAGGTGGGAATGATGAGGTAGGATGATAGGGTGCTTCATACCTTCAGGAAGAGGTGATTGTTGAAGACGACCGCCCACCCTCAAAAGTCCCAAGGGATCCAAGAATGGAGTCAGACCTCGGAGATTAGTGGAGGCATAATCCTCGTCGCCACTGTGTATAGCGTTAGGTAAATAACAATTTTGGATAAGACGGATACAGGTTGTCTCCGCCGCGTTCAATTCTCTTAATGTCAAAGGTCCACACAGATTGGAGTTGCGGGCATTCTGGATGAATCGCCGCACATACGATACCGTCCTGAGAAGCTTCATAAATGATGAGAAGTTTTCGATCCATGACACAAGGTCAGGGACGGCCTTTGAACTGAGAGTAGCAATTATACCGCCCCTAAGCTCGGGCAAAACTGTTGTCCGGCTACAAAATCTTTCGATCTTTGGCCAGTCATGGACGGGAAGTTGTAGCCAAGACGGTCCGTTCCACCATAGATCACTACGTAAAATCTGAGATGGGCGGAGACCCCGTGAGGCAGCGTCAGCTGGATTGTCCAATGTGCCCACGTGACGCCAGGACACCTCAGGAATTAACTGTAAAATTTCTACAATACGGTTGGCCACAAAGGTTTTCAATAAATGAGGTGGAGTATGTAGCCAACCTAACACAATAGCGGAATCCGTAAAGAAGAATATTTGATTTATCGAAATTCTGTCTCGAAATTTTTTCAGAGAGCTGAATAATTTTGCAAGAAGAAGAGCACCACAAAGCTCAAGCCTTGGGATAGAGAGCGGTTTTATAGGAGCCAGCTTAGATTTTGCTTTCAAGAGAAAAATTTGAACATTGTCATCCGTTACCGTTCTAATATAAATGATGGCCGAGAATCCCTTCTCTGAAGCGTCGCAGAAACCGACGAACTGGCAATCGTTACTGTGTTTCACCGGGATGAAACGTGATAAACGGATGGACACCAATTGGGGAACTTCCATCATGAAATTTTCCCAGTCAAGTTTGACCTCAGTTGGCAGAGGATCGTCCCAGCCGAGGCCTAATTTCCAAATATTTTGCAACAGAAGCTTGGCCAAAAATATCACCGGTGTTAAATAACCTAGAGGATCGAAGATACGCGCAATTGCAGATAGAACACCACGTTTAGTGCACTGAGGACGTGGGGTGGTGATATTATATGAGAACTCATCTGACTGAGCATTCCACTGGACCCCTAACACCTTAAAAACACAATCTTCTCCCTTCGAAAGTGAAATAGACCTTTCATGAAACTTCTCTGGAACTGCCTTGAGCACACTCTCTGAATTGCTGGCCCACTTACGAAGCTCGAAATTACCCTTCATGAGTAAATCAATTAGTTGTTGTTGAAGGCTGAGGGCTTCATCGATACTTGATGCCCCAGTTATGATATCATCCATATATACGTCCTCGCGTAACACTTTGGACGCATGGATGAAATGATGACCTTCATCCAGAGTGAGTTGTTTAAGAACGCGAAGAGCCAAGTAGGGGGAGCAGGACATCCCGTAAGTCAAGGTGCACAATTCATATTCTTTAACGTCATCAGCAGGATCCGATCTCCAGTAAATATGTTGATAAAGACGATCGGGTTCATTGATAAGGATTTGGCGGTACATCTTACAGATATCCGTCACAAACACAATACGATGAAGTCTAAAATTAAGCATGATGTCCGCAATATCAAGTTGAAGTTTCGGTCCAACAAAAAGATGTTGATTTAGAGAGCCGGTAGAAATCGACGACGACATGGACGCATCAAAGACCGCTCTCAACTTAGTTGTTGAGCTAGTCTCTTTTAAAATGCCATGATGGGGAATTATGTATTTCCCAGGAGAGGAAGCGATTTCCATGTGTCCCAGAGAGAGATACTCTTCCATAAAAGTGATATATTCCCGTCTCAATGTGGGATTTCTCAACAATTTCTTTTCCAAGTTGTAGAACCGCTTCAACGCTTGCGATCTTGAATCACTTAATAATGGTGAAGGAGATTTAAATGGAAGAGCAACAACGTACCTCCCTGAAGTCAAACGACGATGAGTCCGGGCAAAATGTTCTTCGCAAAGTTCCTCTTCCGGATCGGTCACAACTCCAATGCTAGGTTCCTCCAATTCCCAGAATCGTTCAAGTTGACGGTGAATAAAGGGAATCGTCGTGAGGGTCAAAACCGATGGCCTGGGGAAGGACTCAAAATCAACTGAATAGGCACCAGTAACAATCCAGCCAAGAGATGTTTTAATGGTGGCTAAATCTGTACCGATAATAGGGATGGGTCTACCTTCCAATATTTTATAGTAAATATCGGCACCTAAAAGGCAGTCGATAGGACGAGGCAGTCCAAAATTCAAATCGGCTAATTTGATCGAAGGGTTAATTTTTCTGATTATAATTTCCGGAACTGCAATAGATGGAAGATCCGACGTTATTTTGGTGACAACTGTGGCGCGGACACCTAGTAGAGGGGCTTTACGATGAATAGATTTCATCTCAAAAAATGTAGTTCCTAAGGACGGAACACTAAGGTCCCCGACAGAACTTATCTGATGGGAATCATTCGCCACCGTCAAGCGGAGTCGCCGAGCACAGTCTGAAGTCACCAATGAGGATTGAGCTCCCGAATCAATGAGAGCACGAATGGGATGAAAACATCCTCGAACATCTGTTATGAAAACAGTAGCAGTACTAAGAAGTATTTGTTGAGCTGGAACATCAAAAGAATTACCACGAAAGGTAAGAATCGATTTCGAAGTTCCTGAAGGCGTCCCCTGTGATAATAACTTGTTTGCTACCACATTTCCTGTAGAAATTTGATCTCTTTTGTTTATTTAAATTTTGATTTCTACAGTAGTTTGCCGAAAATTGCCCTAAAAAAATATTATCAATAATTTAAGACGTGCAATTTTTAAGAAAGTACACGTATACAACAAAAAAAAATTCAATTAAACAAACTTTACACTTGGATTCACAAAGAGATACCAATTTTTAAATAATTTTAAATAATATTAATTTCTAATCCAAAGGTTTTTTAAATGATACTACTGGGACAACAGGGAAGATGAATAGAATAGAATTTGAAGAGGACAAATAATTGGGTTATTATCTATATTTACATATTTAAATTAAAAAAAAACTTATTTGAACAAACAAAACAAAAATTTACAATGGCACAAAAACATTAAATTAATACTTAAAAAACTATTTCTTTTTTTATTTGGGCATATTGAAAAATATATATTATTAATTGTACCTTCTCGACGCCTCTACCACAAAAACCAGACCCCGTCAACTCTTCACTTTAATTCCACCCCAGTCAACTTTCATCTAATTGTTCAACTTCATTTTTATTTAAAAAAACATATCAAAACACATGGACCGTTTAAGAGCTAGCTCACGACTCCATTACATTTTTAACACTATTTCACAGCTGTTTTTTATATGTTTTCTTGTTTTGTTTCTCAAACACCTTGATATATATCTAATATATATATGATATTAGATTATAATAAAAAAAATTACCTCTTTTCATTAAAATATTCATTAAAAAAATGTTCCGTAGTGTACATCACATTTGCCTTTTCCTTCTTTTTTAAAAAAAAATGTTTGTTCACAAAATTTTTTTTTTTTATATAAGTTCTTTCAGATTTAATTTCTTCCTACACACAGGTTGATTAGCTTCTTCCTCGAATCCACATGATAAGCTTCCTCCTTCAATACACAGATGGATTAACGTCTTCCTCCAATACACAGGTAGATTAGCTTCCTCCTATAACGCACATGTTGGCTGGCTCCTTGGTGTCTTCAACTCATTGCTCAACGATGTATCGAAGTCTCTCTCTCACTTACACTCACTGATTTATTTTTATTTTTTATATGCCCAATTCGACGCTCTTTTTATACATATATGCCCATTTTTTATTTTTTTTATAACTATTTACAATTATTAAACTTATATATATATGTACCTAATTTCTAATAAACAAAAACAAATATTAATCTAAAAATTTACAATTAATCCTTAACCTAAAGAAAATGTTAACTTAAATTTATAAAAATTGGAACTAATTGAACATAAAAAAAAATATAATACTAAATTTTTACATATTTACAGGATCAGTCATAGTCATGAAATCAAGTTTGGAAATAATCAAGTTGGAAATAGATTTAAGAAATTGCCAATTAATTTTACTTTCCGCCTTTACCATCAATATAACATTTGTATGTATTCAAAATAATTATATAATTAATTATATATTATATATAAAAAAAAATTTACTTGAAATAAAAATTAAATAAATCCTTTTTTATTTACTTCATCACACTTCCAAAATATTACTTAACAATCAAAATTAGGCCTCACGCCGGGTAATAAGGAATACAAATTTAATTTATTTAATATATATAGTACTTGTCTTTTGAGGTATTAAATTCTTTGAGACGTCCTTCATACTTCCTAACTAAAAAAAATGTATCTCACATATATTTCATTTCAATTTACTTCCCTAACTAATTACACCCTAAGAATACTTTCGTCGATGTAGCAAAAATACGGTTCCTCCTATCTCAGGTAGGCAACCAACACTACAATATAAATCTCCATTATATCGCTAGTTCTTTCTAGTCGACATACAAAAATCATCTTCCACGCAGAAAAAAATATATATCTCCAATATATCGCTAGTTCTTTCTAGTCGACACACAAAAAAAATCATCTCCCACAGATCAAAAAAATATATATCTCTAATTAATCACTATCTCTTACTAGGATTAAAAATAATATCTCCCAAAACAAATCTATATAATCCCGACGTCTAAAAGAATGTCATCAGCAATTAATTCAAAACTTCTCTATTAACTTCTCTAATTAATATACCCTTTGTTTGTTCCTATTCCTAAAGTTATATAATGTGCTCCTACAACTCTTCTCATCTATTCTCTCTATTAAACAAATTTACGTAGAAAAACATGTTACTCAGAATAATAAATGAAATTGTCTAAATAATAGAATTTATAATAACAAAAATTTACTAACCTATGCATACATACAATTTATATAATATATTATCCTTCCAAGGCTTCTATACATTTTCGTTCGTCTTTCTAATTTATAATATTATTATGATTTAGTCACGTCCGGTATCCTAGCTGAACAGTTCCGAAACAGAAAATCTGTCCCCTTGACTCGGCCTCAGGAAGTTCGTCATGTCTCCAAAGAGATCTAGGCATCTCTCAGCCTGCTGATTATCTTTCTAACATTTTGTAATAAAAAATATAATAAAAAAAAATCTATCTTCTTCCATATTATGTTCGTTCAAAATCAATCAGTTGTATATATATATATATGTTTTAATTTTCAATAAAATCGTTATTAACATGTAAGTCTCAAATAAATAATTTGTATATGTTAAATTTGGATGACTAATCCCTAAATATAATCTTAGATTAATTTTATACTGATCCTAACATCTAATCTAATCCTAAAAAAAAATGTAAATCCTAATTAATTTAAACGCAGAACTATACCAAAATTCATCCATACTCTTCATATATACCAAAATTCTCTCATTCAAAAAATAAATTTATCATCCATACTATTATATTAGTCCATGGTCACTTCGTCATATTTTAAATTAATCCTAATTCTGTCATGTTAGTCTGTCAGTCACTTCCTCAAACTCATCCGAGTTGCAAAAAAAAAATAGGTTCACTATAAAAAGTGGCTAATGCAATTATATTGCAAAGCCCAAATTTAATTTTATCTTTTTCCGGATGCCCCGGCGAATTATGTCTTTAAAAATCCCCTCCCCCTTCTCTAAATATTTGTTCAGTGTTAATTTTGCCCTTAATACCTGTTTGAATGCTTTTACTCTCTTTTTAAAATTGTTCTTATAACTTTTATTAGCCTCCTTTCTATTTCCAGTTTGTCTGTAAGTTTTAACTATATTTTCTTTAAAATTAAAATTTGTCTTTTGTTTGTTGTCCTCAGTCTGTTCGTTTGTTTTGTCTAATAACATCCAAATGTTCCTTTCACTCTGTCCATCCACATCAACATTCATCCTATTTTCTTGAATTTCACTTAATACTAATTTTTCTACATTTTGACTCTCTTCCTCCACCTCTTTCTCTAAAATTTGGGTCTGTTCCTCCCCACTGTTATTCTCTGTTCCTTCTACCTCATCAACTTGTGACTGACTGTCAATAATAAGAACCTCTTTTTCTACTTCAGAATTCCCTTCATCCAACTTGTTAATTTTTTGAATAAAGTGCTTTTCTAAGTTTTCTCCTGCTTTATTTATCCTACTTTCAACTCTTTCATTTTCTATTTGAATTTTCTCTAATTGGTTCATCAAATTGTCCATCTTTTTATTTAATTTAAATTCTAAATTTTTAATGTCACCCCTTAAGTTTGTCTCTAATTTTCCTAATTTTTCCCCCATTTCCCTTTTTAAATTTGTCTCTAAATTTCCTAATTTATTACTTTGCTCTTCCATTTTTTGATTCATATCCCCCATTTCCCTTTTTAAATTTGTCTCTAAATTTCCTAATTTATTACTTTGCTCTTCCATTTTTTGATTCATATCCCCCATTTCCCTTTTTAAATTTGTCTCTAAATTTCCTAATTTATTACTTTGCTCTTCCATTTTTTGATTCATATCCCCCCTTAAATCTCTACCCTGTTCTTCTATTTTTTGATTGATATTTCCAATATCCCCCCTTAAATTTCCCATATCCCCAGTTAACTTTGTCAACACAACACGGAGCCATTCCATATCAGGAGCAGCAATGCCCTCTTTTTCTTTATCTTTATTTACCCCCTCCCCTTGCGACTCCTCACCTGTACCCTGCATGGACTCCATTGCGGCTGGAGTCTCCCTTTCTCTATCTTCCGATAGCTCCATATCGGATCTTTCCTCCGAACTTGACCCTTCCTCTCTACTTTCCTCCTCTAATCTCGCTTGTCCTCTGGTAATTGGCATTTTCTTACTTTACTAAATATATAATTACTAAACAAAAACAATGTTATATAAAATAGTAACCTTCTTTTGAAGTTGGCAAAAAAAAATTATTTCTCAAAATTAAATGTAACCCTTATTTGTCTCTATTCTATCCTTTTCATCTTTTTCAACCTGTTTCCCTACTTTAATTAATATAAAAAATTTCTCCCATCTAGGTTTGCCAAAATATGATGGGGCTTTGTGGCGAAAATCGTCCACACAAGGGATATGCCAAAAATGTGATAATAACTTGTTTGCTACCACATTTCCTGTAGAAATTTGATCTCTTTTGTTTATTTAAATTTTGATTTCTACAGTAGTTTGCCGAAAATTGCCCTAAAAAAATATTATCAATAATTTAAGACGTGCAATTTTTAAGAAAGTACACGTATACAACAAAAAAAAATTCAATTAAACAAACTTTACACTTGGATTCACAAAGAGATACCAATTTTTAAATAATTTTAAATAATATTAATTTCTAATCCAAAGGTTTTTTAAATGATACTACTGGGACAACAGGGAAGATGAATAGAATAGAATTTGAAGAGGACAAATAATTGGGTTATTATCTATATTTACATATTTAAATTAAAAAAAAACTTATTTGAACAAACAAAACAAAAATTTACAATGGCACAAAAACATTAAATTAATACTTAAAAAACTATTTCTTTTTTTATTTGGGCATATTGAAAAATATATATTATTAATTGTACCTTCTCGACGCCTCTACCACAAAAACCAGACCCCGTCAACTCTTCACTTTAATTCCACCCCAGTCAACTTTCATCTAATTGTTCAACTTCATTTTTATTTAAAAAAACATATCAAAACACATGGACCGTTTAAGAGCTAGCTCACGACTCCATTACATTTTTAACACTATTTCACAGCTGTTTTTTTATATGTTTTCTTGTTTTGTTTCTCAAACACCTTGATATATATCTAATATATATATGATATTAGATTATAATAAAAAAAATTACCTCTTTTCATTAAAATATTCATTAAAAAAATGTTCCGTAGTGTACATCACACCCCATAGATGGAGGCCTAGTATCTTCAACGAGGGTGTTTGTTGAAAAATGAAGTAAGGAATGGTGAAGAGATTGGCAAATGAGACATCTAATTTTAAATTTGCATTCGTCGGTAGTATGACCCGAAGTTAAATGATATTTACATCCCTTGAAGGTTTTTACAAAGTGGAAGCGTTGCGACGGCGACAGATTCAAAAAATTGGGACATTTGGTCAAATCATGACCAGACAATTTACAGTATGGACACTTTGAAGTGCGCACATCCGATGGTTTCGAAGCTCTCTTGGTCGTCAAAAACACAGAAGAAGATTTATTATGGGTCTTCGTTGCCTTCGGGCAAGACGACTTACCGGGTTTGCTGGAAGACAGCTTCAGAATTTGCTGTCTGTCTCTGACAAACTCCAGAAGATCGTTGCATCGCGGAAATTCTTCCTTAACATGCTTGGATTCGAACATTTCCCTTGTTCTCTGGTCCAGACATTGAATAGCAAGATGAAACAAGATAAATTCCGCTTCATGAGGAATTTTTAGAAGTTGAAAAGCTTCCATACTGTCACCCACATGAGATAAAAATAATTTATAATTGTCGGAAACCTCTGGGTGAGATTTAAATGAGAGAAGTTTGTCCAAGAAGGCTGTAGCTAAGAAACGCTTCTTATCGTAGCGAGCCATCAAAGTCTTCCAGGCTAGGTCATAATTAGCCTCCGTCACAGGTATGGACTTTAAAAGGGATCGAGCCTCACCATTCAGACTAGAAATTAAATAATAAAATTTATCAGTTTTAGACAGTGTCGGTTCATCGTGAATTAAAGAAATGAAAACATCTTTGAAATGCGGCCAATCTGTCAATTCGCCTGAAAAATTTGGAATATTAATTTTTGGGAGGCGCGACCTGGTGTCGTTGATAACAGCTGGCCTGGGAGGCGGACAAAGCTCCGTATGAATCATAAGGATCTCATAGATATAACGTTTCGAGTTCGATAAAATCAAAGAATCTCTATCCGTGGGATAATCCTCGCCTTTCTGAGCATTTACAAAGTATGTTTCCAACGCTTCATTTGTAAAGTTTAATTCACTTCGAAGATTTGAAAGATCGGAGAACATCGCTTGAAATAGATTCGTTTGACTGTTATCTACCTTAGCTGCACGGCCTTGTTCTCGAATAGATTTAATATCTTGACATAAAGAATAAAGTTTGCGTCTTAATATTATTGTCCGAGAATCGGAGAAAGCAGCAACATTAACATCCGCTTCCTCACTTGCCATGATTAAAAGAAAATGAAAATTGAAAATGAAACGAAGTATTTCTAAGAAAATGAAATTAAAATAATAAATATATCTGAAGTTGAAATTAACAAAAGAAGCTAGAGTGAATATAAA
Organism: Aradus depressus; assembly: GCA_963662175.1. Taxonomy (NCBI): domain Eukaryota; kingdom Metazoa; phylum Arthropoda; class Insecta; order Hemiptera; family Aradidae; genus Aradus; species Aradus depressus. The sequence goes on along the minus strand of OY759216.1, from coordinate 50,231,687 downwards.
CAAAATTGAACCTTCTAGTAGAATCAAAACAAATACAAGAACCTAAATGAGTGCCACTGAAAATATTAGGTTGGAAAAATATATATTTATGTATTTTAACACAAGAAAATGATAGACTATAAACTATTTAAAAAATAGATTATAATATAAGAAGAGTCTATCAACATAAAAATAAAAATAGAAATCCACTGATTAATGGATAGAAGAATGTTATTTACCTTGATATGACCTATTTCCAGATCATAATAATAACATCTGATTACTGTCATAAATGATAACACGAAGGTTATAGGCAGGTATGAGGTGCGCAATAACAAGAAAATAGCTAGATGTACAAAAATAGGATTAATTCCAAAGTAGGATTAGAATACATCTTTGAACAAAATTCAAATACATATTTTAACAAATATATATGTTCCTGGCCGGAATCACCAAATTCTATGTTAATAAATAACATAGACTAGATTTTGAAAAATGATATAATTATATTTCATTTCAAATACAAGGGCCAGTCGGCGTAGTTAAAAGGAAAAACAAAAATAAACTAAGTTAACTCTCCTGATGTGGAGGGGTGAATGTGGAAGATGGGCTGATGAACTGATCTCCAAACCAGGCCGAGAAGATCTGGGAGTAGGCTGAGGACGCCGTCACACCAGATGAGCCAAGTACCAGACTTCAGAGGTCCACGGAAAGGCGATCCGGATTGACGAGAGAAGTTGGTGGCCTTGAGGAGAACCCTAATGTCAACAGGCTGAAGGACCATGGAAGACTATCTGTCCAACACTGACCAGCGGTCATAACACGAACTATTCCCCACTCCCCCACACAGGCTCCTCCCACAAATTGTTAATATGATGTAATATAAACATAAGAATAAATTACATGAGTAATATTGACCATAGTTATTATGATAATAATATTAATAATTATTAGAATAATTAATGGAAGAAAACTTAAGAAAAAATACCTCTACAAAAAATCAAAAATTAATTAAATGTTGCGCTAACACGCGGGTCTCGGCTCAGTTTGCGCAGAAGAGGCGTCGCAGGTGGATTCGTTCGCGGTAGCGGGAGGTGCAGTCTTCTCAGCAGCAGAAGATCTACGGCGTCGGCGCTGGTGCCGCGGGGTCTTGTTTTTTCTAAGTCGACTAATTTGACTTTCTTCGCGACATTTTTCAAATGAAAATAATAAAATAAGATGGACTGTATTACTTACTTTAATCCGGCCCGGTAAAAACCATGGTGGATTTGGGTACAGGTTAAATGAGAACTTCGAGTAGAACAAGAGATATATTTATTTGGACAACACCCTTATTACAAAACCGCGTGGTAACGAACACAAAGTCAGTTGTTCAATAATAAGTCCCATACCGCGTGGGAACTACACAAGTCACTCACTTACTGTGCTTGGTAACAGACGACTCACTTTATACCCGCGTGGTAATAACCAACTCACTTCCGCATGGTAACTAACGACTCACCTTATACCCGCGTGGGAACTACACAAGTCACTCACTTACTGTGCTTGGTAACAGACGACTCACTTTATACCCGCGTGGTAATAAACAACTCACTTCCGCATGGTAACTAACGACTCACCTTATACCCGCGTGGTAATAAGGACGAATCCATTCCGCACACCGCGTGCTGGCTCGACCCAGTCTCTCAGTCCACCCCGCGTGGTGACCAACTGGTCCCTCTCGTTGTTAAGAGACGACTCACTTTATACCCGCGTGGTAACAGCCAACTCAACCAACTCAGTCCACCCCGCGTGGTGCCCAACTGCTTACAGACTCATGTAGTTCAAGAGTCCCGCCGACTCCTATCGATTGTCTCGGCGTGTTCCCGAATTCACCCACACTCAACTCGCGACTTAACAATCTACTTTTCTTATTTGATTCACTCTTTTCACTCTATAGCAACTCCCTGGGTACCCATTTAGCCCGTAAAATATTAACAGAAGACATTTTCTATTAATAAGGAATGGGAAAATGTATACTACAATATGGTAAGAGGAAAAACGTTTGCTGGAAACATATAAAAAAATTAAATTTTCATTTAGCTGAAACATTTGTTTGTTTTATGTGTTTTAGGAAAATCTGATAATTTTCACAATGCATATGTAGGTATATTATACAATGAATATGTAGGTATATTATACAATGAATATGTAGGTATATTATACAATGAATATGTAGGTATATTATACAATGAATATGTAGGTATATTATACAATGAATATGTAGGTATATTATACAATGAATATGTAGGTATATTATACAATGAATATGTAGGTATATTATACAATGAATATGTAGGTATATTATACAATGAATATGTAGGTATATTATACAAATTTTATTGTGAAAATTGTCAGATTGTTCTGGTTTACCCATTTATCTTATTTGAATTATCTGTGTTATTTATAATTTTATTAACATAACATTTTTAAATGTTTAGTACGATCGAGTGGATATTTCATTTAATCAACTCATCAGAGTCCCAGACCTCCAAGTCAAAACACTCAACATCTCGTTCAACTTAGTGACCGATGTCCCAGAGTCGCTGGACTGGCTACAGGAGCTGTACTTGAAGAACAATCTGGTGCGGTATGCTTCCCTTAAATCGGACCATCTGGAGATCCTGGATCTGTCATACAACCCAGTCCAGGAAGTGCTTCTCATCTCTAGAAGTCTTCTGATTGTTGATCTCTCCCATGGGGACATTGAGTTCATCCCAGACAACTTTATGGATAGTCTGCCATCATTGAGAGCTCTCAATCTTGCAGAAAACCCTATCAAACGCCTACCAGAATTGAGGTTTATATTTATAACTGTCTTAATACTTCCACAACTATGTATAAGGGAAGTTATATAATCAGTCAGGCATTTATATAATAATTCTTTTTATAGTTAAGTTATTGTAACTTATGCCCTGGCTTTAACTATGAGGTCATATCGCCTACTACCAGAGCTTTCTTTAATCGCTCTGGTGGACATGAGCCCGACTCTACAGTGGGAGTCCTAAATTTTGCTTACCCAGGTTTAGTTAAATAAGGTAGGGGTCTTTAACGAATACCTGACGTCGCACAGGCTCGTGACCATCGCTTAGGTTTTTTTAACCTCCCAGGTAAAAACCTAAGTCGGTCGGGTGAATAATAATTACTATTATAATTAATAATTTGGTACGAGGGCACCGGTAGCTCAGAGATAGTGTGCTGAAGATCGCAGATTCGTAGCCTTAGGTTTTTATTTGAAGTGAAAAATCCTTAAGCACGCTGAATCCCTTCGGATGGGGCATTAAACGATGGTCCCGAGCCTGTAAGATGTCAGGTACTCGCTAAAAATTCCTACCCAAGGTAACTAAACATGGGTAGACAAAATTCAGGTGTTGTTTTTAGTTGAATTTAGGAGAATTGGGCGCACAGAAGCATATTTCTGAGCACAGTGATACTTTCATTGGGAAAAAAATGGCTAATGTGCAGGTTCCCTCATCTTTACAGGTGATCCTGTCCTTAATAAACCCCAAAGTAGCAGAACGTTAGCCACAAGCCTACCACTAAAAAACGCCAGCGTGGACCTAAAGTCATGAAAAAACTTGATAACAAGATTGTAACAGAAATGTACATTTTAACAACCCTAAGTCGGCAAGTTTTGACAATTTTCATGGAGATATTTGCACGCAAGGCGTTTTATGTGATAAAATTGTATGGATGCTTTTAAGCCACATATAGGGGGCAGGTATGTCCATACTTAACAGCAAAAAAATGTTATTTCCTAATTAGGTGATCTGGAATTGTGAGGACGTGAAGAAAATACTTACTGCCGATTATTTTGAATAATATCAGGCACAATAATTATTACAAATATATCGGTTATCTCATCACAGTGAATTTTTTTGTTGCATGAGAATTTTCACTACCGTGTGTCGTTTTCGAGATAGTTATGTTGGCAATAAATTCATGATATTTCAATATATACAAAAATTGTTTAAAGCTGTTTTCGATAATTTTAATAAGTTGCGTTAGAGAAAGAAGTTATTCTTAATATCCATTATTTAAATACATTTAGTTTCTGTATTGTTTAACTATAGTTACATAAGTTCTTAACGGTTTTAGGTCCCAGAGCTTACAGCAATTGTGGGTGGAAGGAACACAGCTCCGTTATCTAAAACATACGACCTTCTCAAAACTTTCACAACTGAGGATTCTGAATCTCAGAGAGAACAAACACCTTCACAGATTGCGCATAGAATCTTCAGCGCAATTACTTGTAGCTGAACTTGGCTCCTTGGAAGATGTCAATCTTACTGGTAACATTATTTCTGTTATAAAACTAAAATTACTTTACGATACAATATTATAAATTACTAATGCGTTATATGTTAATCAGGTATGCCCAAATTAACGACATTGTCTCTGAATCATAATCGAATCCATAATTTACAACTACCAGAAACAGTTGAAGAGATTCATGCAAGAAATAATTTTCTTACTGTGCTGTCACCACTGAAAAAATTAAGGAAAGCAGATTTATCCAATAACATATTAGTCTCTGTACAATTTCATGATATGGACTGGCTTAATATATCGGGTAATCCTTTGAAGCATCTGAAACTTGAGTCTATGCGATATTTAGATGCTTCACATTGTCATCTTGAGGCAATAGAATGTACCAAAGCTAAGTTTGAAACTCTTAATTTGTCGGGGAATTTTATTGAAAATTTTTCCTGCAGGATCGGAGTGCAACTGTTAGATCTAAGTTACAATCGTTTAAGTGCATTTAGAGTGAAACTTGAGGGTGTTCATGAAGTGAATTTGACTGGTAATAGAATAGTTTTGGCGGAAGATGTGATCCCTCAGGGAAGAATGCATCTTGATGACAATCCATGGACGTGTGATTGCAATATGCAACAGCTTTATGTAGCCGCTGAGAATAAAAATGCATTATACTGTTCACATCCGACTAATGTGAGTGGTCTCACATGGACTGCTGCCTGCTACAAGGCAAAGATTCCAAATTGGATGCGTCGATATCCCTATATCCCTTTCATTTTGTGCTGTTTGATTCTTTTTCTACTTGGGATTATCCTGTACTGGCTTCGGGGCAAATTGGACCTTCCGCCACCGACCCCAGAAGAGATACGGCGAGTCTCACATGTGGTAGCAGAGCCGATGGTTCGGAGTCCATCTCCGCGCAATGAGCTGCCCAGCTACGAAGAGGCTCTTCTCATGCCTACCGTACTAAGAAAGTCACACGCTCTCACACAGACCAGGTCTTACGAGATACTCTCCCACCGACTCAGCTCCAGTTCTATATAAGTTTGTCAATCATTGTAATAATATCATGAGCCATTTTGGGCCTCAAATAAACTCCATGAAGTAGAATTTTCCATAACTGTTAAAAAGACTGAAAAGAAATCTACTCCGCAGGATATGATATGTAATAAATACCAAACAGAGACATTTTAACATGCACTGTGATTTCGGTTAGTTCAGCGAAGTGACAATATCTACCATCTGGCAAAATATTCAAAATATAGCAGCGTATTCTACTGTTATTTTTATTTTATTCGCGCATGCGTCGGAATACCTCTTGAGTTGTAAAAACATTCAGAAGTCGTAATATGAAAGTATTTACAATATAAAAGGAAGTATCGGCCGAGCTCTCACACCTGAGCTACTGATATTGACCGTCTTTAGGTAAATAAATAGAATGGACGATATTTACTGCAATAGTATGTTGAATTATTTTGCCTCTGAACGGCTCGAATATCTGTGATCTTGTAAATTATAATCATTTTATATAAAAATATATTTTACTTATACCTTAAGCCAAAGACTATTCAATAAAACTATTAAGAATAGTAGAGAATACTTGTGTTTCACGGTTTTCAGTTGTATCTTAACTATTATTAAAATGTATAACAATAAAGAAAGAATACATATTTCCAACCATGTATTATGTACAAAGTTTAATACGAAAGTTAAACTGATGAAGCTCAATGGAAGTTTTACATCTTCATTCTTCAGACAGTTCTGTACCTCACCTTCTTTGATATCAGAAAAAAAATTATACCAAAGAAGCCTAGAAGGAACAAAATAATATTTTAATAAATGTGCTTAATTTTTAAATCCTTTCATTAAAAATTTATTGCAGCCTGATGATTGTTATTATCATTGAATAATTTTCAAGAGTAATTTATTTGTCTGTTGAAATGTAAAGTCATGAGATGAACATACAAAGTAAGAATGGAGAGTAGATGAGGAAGGTCTCAATGTAGGTCCACATCTGGTCGAGTCCCTCCGTGTGGGAGCTGGAACATGTCTTCTCCAACTCGAGGGGCGCACAGAACCCGTCCTCTTCGTTGTTGATCCTCCTCTGCAGCCACGGCGAGCCAGTCACACCACTCCACAACAGTATACCAACATCTGGGCACAACAATCCTAATTACGAATATACATAAGCAGTTATTACACGATTCAGTAAGAAGATTCAAACGTCCCTGTGTAAGTCAACTGTTGATTAATTCAGTCAAATGGTGTTAGAGCAGTGGTTCCCAAGTGGGCGATTTGGGTTATCAGGGGGGCAATAAATAAGTGGGGGGCGATGATTATTCTAAGGGGGAAACATTAAAATAGTACTGTACAGTAGAAGTTGCCTGGTAGCACGAGTCACTGGCTATCAAATTTTAACTGTCAACTTTCTTAATTTTTCCAGATTCTAATTAAAAAATAAAAACATATACTCCTGTTTTTTAAATGTATGTCAATGATCTTAGTTAATTATTTCACTTCTTCGTTCTTAAAAAAAATCTGTAAATATGTACATTTTAATTTTTTTTCTATTTTATTTAAGAGTGACCGGATAAAACTGCTTTAGTTGTTTTTATATACGGTAATAAAATTGTTTAAAATAATAAAACTGCTTTATTATTTACACTTTACTTCAAATTAAAATTAGGTATACAATGAAAATGAAAAGGGGGCGGTAGGTGTTAGTCAACCTCCAGAAAGTGGAGATGGGCCACAAAAGGTTGGGAACCACTGTGTTAGAGGGAGCAAATAGTTACTTGATTAATTCGTGCTGGGGAAGTACATTTCCGGTGATTAATTTTTTTTTATTATAATCGAAACAGGTTTTCATCACTAATCTGTCAACATCAGTGGTACTACATGGTAAAATATGTGTGCATATTGAGTACTATTTTTCCACCAATCACGTCAGTTTGTGTGGAGCCCGCAATAAGAGTACTATTTTTCCACCAATCACGTCAGTTTGTGTGGAGCCCGCAATAAGAGTACTATTTATATTATAATATCGTATATTTATGTTTAATGAAACACTGATAATGACACAATAGTAAAGAAAACGGGTTTTAGTTGGAAAATAATCCAGTGGGAAAAGGATATTGTTTTAATGAATTGTATACTTCTCATTTCACGATTATGTACAATGGCAGCAATTTTAGATATTGTCTTTATTATTTAGTATTGAAGGTGGCTTGTTAGGTTAGGTTAGGTAGCCAAGACAAATACACCGAGTGCCTCATTACCTTTCCCATCTTATAGCTTGTGTTGTGAACACTATCATTACCCCAGAAGTAGGATTTGTGCCATCTCCAACATTTTAACATAAAATGTTATATGAAGTCATTTTAACACAATTTATCAACTAAATTTAATCTAAACTAAACAAAAATAAATATCAATAAAAAAGGTTATCAATAAAAAAAAATCTTGAAACAAAGTTGCTAAAATTGAAGTAGTTTCTTTACAAAAAGTATACTTATACGTGGTTGTTCAAAAGAGAATTAAAAAAAAAAATATATGTAGTTTAATGACTCGAATTCACCTGAAATTGTTACCGTTTTAGTACCAACTTGATAATGCACACATGTAACTTGTTGGGGTACTAACTTGATAAGGAAAACATCTTATAATGTATTATATCAATAAAAATATTAATTGATAAAACTCACATATTGTAAAATAGGACATTATTTTTCTTTTTACTTAGTTCACTATTAAAATTTTAAACCAAGCAACAAAACAACATATGATCTGACTAAAACAGGTGACCCAAATTGTTAAAAATAAATATAATAAAATAACAATAAGTGATAAAAATTTTATTCAACAATAAAATAATAAGTATACGTACAGAGTTGAAGTTGTTTTTACATTAAGTGTAAAAAAATAAATGTGTATAAATATTATGAAAGTATACTATATACAAATCTCTCTCTGTCTGCCTTATACAATAATATCACAAGATTTTGAAGTGTTGTTAATCAATACAATATTAATCCAAACTTTCTATGCAAATTGCATAGAAAATTAATTTATGAATATAAACATTTTCTTTGATCGTAGAAAAATAAAGTTTTCGTTATTCATTCGGAGAAAATTCATAAAAATAACCCATTTTATGATGCTAAAAAGTATATAAAAATAAAAATAACTTTCTTCGACAGGAATTTCATGCATATTTTGTCAATTGTCTAAAAAATTGCATGACATTTTTATTTATTTTTTAAGGAATGATTGCGACAAGATGAGGCAGTAACTTAAACAAAATGAAACAAAAGTACGTTGCGTGGAAAGTTAGATGTTCGAAGTTAGACTAACAACCTCAACAGCAGATCAAGCATCAATTAGAAGATTAATTAAATAAATAAAAGTAATGAATTTGTTTAACTTTTATATTGTCTAATTTCATAAAAATATATACAATATATAATTAGAGAATTAGAGGGCGCCGGTAGCTCAGTGGTATGCGTGCTTGCCTTCTGAGCTCAAGGTCGTGGGTTCGTAGCCCGACCGAGGCCCTTAGTTTATTTTATCTGGGAGGTAAAATAAACTTAAGCACGCCGTCCTTCGGATGGGACGTTAAGCGATGGTCCCGAGCCTGTACGATGTCAGGTACTCGTTAAAAACCCCTACCCTAGATGAATAAAAATTTAGGGTAGGCAAAATTTAGGACTCCCACAGTAGAGTCAGGCTCATGTCCACCAGAGTGACGAAAGAGCGCTCTGGTAGTAGGCGATATGACCTCGTAGTTAAAGCCCGGGCATGAGTCATAAAACCTAACCTAACCTATAATTAGAGAATCATTTCTCCCATTTATTTTCTGTCTTCTCAAAAAATGGCAATTACAAACGTTTCGGGAAGTATTCTCATCATCAGTGTCTATATTACATGTGATCTTCATGTTAACTATCTCTTCTGTTCTTTTCATAGAACATATTTATTGCTTGCTTTAAACTCATACGGAGATAAAAAAAAAAAAAGATAAATCTAATAAGCAAAGTGTTCAAGTAGAGGCAAATCGATCTATGCGCTTCTATCGGAACCTTGAAAGTTGATTGCTAATTCAATAAGAAATTGGTTAGTTAGATCTACTGATAAAGAATCACAAAGGTGAGTGTACACCTGCTTAGCGTTGCTGGCGTCATAAACAGCGTCTCTTTTTCTTTCTCTATTCTCTAGCGTTCAAAAACCTACATTTCTTATTTCTCTTACTGTAGGCCTATTGTCTCTACTTTGGAATCAAATGTAGTGATTTCAGATGTTCCTAACAATGAAAATAATGTTGATTTAACAAATCAAAATAAAATAAGCCAATAAATAAAACTGTTTGCACCTAAAATGTTGAGTTATTTGAAAAATCCCATACATCATAAAAACAAAAAAAAAATGTTATTAAGTTGAAAACATTTTGACCATTTGAGTTTACGTATAGAAGTCGACTTTTTATGTTCTATAAAAGAAAGATTCTGATTGACAGAAGGAATAGTTAACATAAAGAACACATGTATTATAGACAGTGATGTTGGGAGTGCTTCCCGAAAACGTATGTACTTACGATTTTTTTTGGGAAGGTAACAAATAAATGGGAGAAGCGATGCTGTAATAATATATTATATATGAATTAAGAATCTACTTACACAACCCAAAAATATATACATAAAGTGTACCGGTTTCGGCTTATGCCGTCGTCAGCACGAAGTTCAAAAGTGACATTGTGCCGACGATAGTGTAGTCCGAAACAATTAATGTATATATTTTTGTGTTATTAGACAATATAAAAGTTGAAAAAGTGCTTTGTTGTTATTTATTTTATTAGTTCTCATTATATCGACACAGATCCCAGAAATGTATTCGGAGAAGGTTGATTGTCAACTGATAAATGCAATATAAATAGTTCTTGTCTGACTAGCCCCACTAACAAAATAACTAAGGAACTGTTGACTACTAAAGTAGCTCTCAGTGAGGTAACCATCAGGCCAGTTCGGAGCCTGCATCTTCGTCCAGCAGCCAGATAACCTTCCCCTTCCCCTCAGGCTTCACTCGTCCTGCTGGAAAATCTTCTTTGTCTTTCAAAATTCTCTAAAAAAAAAAAAAAAATCAATAAAACTTATCATCCAAACTAATCAATAATTGGCTAACTTTCCTTGCCACTGCTAGAGAATTCACAAGATTCCAAAAAAGCTCTCTTCCTATGAGGTTTATTGTGCATTCAGCTCTCTTCCTATCAGGTTTATTGTGCATTCAGCTCTCTTCCTAAGAGGTTTATTGCGCATTCAGCTCTCTTCCTATGAAGTTTATTGCGCATTCAGCTCTCTTCCTTTGAGGGTTATTGCGCATTCAGCTCTCTTCCTATGAGGCTTATTGCGCATTCACAGAAAAGTTTAAATTGAAATAAGTAAAGACAACTACATATCGCACTAACATTTGCTTTTAAAGTTTTTTTTTTTTTTTTTTAAATAAAAATAAAGTACATTTTTTATATTTCATAAGGTCATAACTAATTTTCAACTAAAAATCCCAATAATTTCCGATGTAATGAATGTATCGACATAAAATTTTATATTTAAATTCAAAACCCCATAAGGATGACACCTATTAACTTTCCACGAAATCGGTTGAAGGGAAAGGGAGAATGTAATGAATGTATCGACACTATAAGTATGAGGATCCAAACGCGACTAAGTAAGTCAAATGGGAATGCGAAAACGTAATTGATCAATTTCTATTGGGGATGTACATATCAGGTCATCCACCGACGAATTTTCATTACTAATATCCTTATTTTTTTATAAGTAATTTACTAATTTAATTCATTTCTATTGGTTTATTTATTTATTTTTTTCGCCACTGATAAGTGATGAAGATATATTACACTCTAGCTTTGTGCGCTGTTTAAATTAATATCGTCAAGGGTTCTGTTTAGCGTTATTTATTATACGAAATTACATTGATAAACCTTTTTTTTCATTAACGGGCGGATTACCATAAGAAAATGTTTTACCTTGACCATGTTGGCCTTCCCCTTACCACAGAGGGGAAACAGACAGAGGCGGGCCCTGTTCAAGACGGGATAAGTGAGAGTGACCCTGGAGGGGGGCGGTTTGGGAGAGTCGGTGATGGGAGCAACCCAGAGAGTGTCCTCTGAGAGGAGAGGATGTCCAGGGAACAGAGAGCAGGTGTGTCCATCGGGTCCCAGCCCTAGCAGAAGCAGGTCGAAGGAGGGCCACTCTCCATCCAAGAAGTGATCCTTCAACTTCTTCTGATAGTCTGCAGCAGCGGCTTCAGCTTCAAAAAAAAAAATATATAAATCCATTAGAGGGCGCCGGTAGCTCAGTGGTATGCGTGATTGTCTTCTGAGCTCAAGAACGTGGGTTCGGAACCCGACCGAGGCCCTTACGTTTATTTTATCTGGGAGGTTAAATAAACTTAAGCACGCCGTCCTTCGAATGGGACGTTAAGCGATGGTCCCGAACTTGTACGATGTCAGATACTCGTTAAAGACCCCTGCCCTATGTGAATAAAAATTCAGGGTAGGCAAAATTTAGAACTCCCACAGTAGAGTCGGGCTCATGTCCACCAGAGTGACGAATGAGCGCTCTGGTAGTAGGCGATATGACCTCGTTGTTAAAGCCCGGGCATGAGTCATAAAACCTAACATATAAATCCATTAAAAGAAAAAATATCTGATATGACCATAACAAGACTTTCTCATATCCAGTAAATTCTTACGGGTCAATACCCTCCTCCCTCACTTTTAACTGGTATTACTGTGCATAAGAAAGTTATACATTTGTATTACAAATATGAAACTGCTCCATAATAATAATTATAGAATATACATCTCATTATTTTCTAAACGATCACAATTATAAAAAGAAAATTATCGAGGGGTTTCTGCCAAAACTGACCAAGTCACAATTTGGAAAAAATTAGTTTATTTAATCAAATGCCATGTAGTTGGTCAAATAAACTAATTTTTGCCAAATTGTGACTTGGTCACTTTTGTCAGAAACCCCTCGATATATATTTTAAAATTCGTTGTCACGCGTTGCGATTTAAACATTACTTTGAACTATTTACATAAATTTACTGCACTTTATTTGGAGCGCTATAACTTCGTTCGAATTGGTCCTATCTCAAATCTGACGACATTTCGATAGCTGTAAAGTTAATAAGAAACATTTTATGGCAAGGACCAATTTTTTGATAGGACTAACAGTTTTAGCGTAAATCAAGGAACCGTCTAAAAAAAAATGGGTTTAGAAGTGTCATACCAGGGCATTTATCTTGCGAACTTGGTCAAAAAAAAAAGTATTTCATGTAACATGTGTTTTTCAATATTCAATATTCTCTACAACGTTTATTCAAAGAGATTTCTGATTAGGTCATAATACAAGCGGTATCTTGTAAAAGACTCCGAAATAAATTTATCTTATTTAAGAGTTTTTGAAATAGTGTCTATTCCACAAGAAATGTATTCTTAAACTGGCAGTTTTGCACTACACCATCCTCAGGTTTAGTTACAAACTAAGTTAGTTTATCGAAGCCAATCGTTTAGGTAGGTATACATTTTTTGCGGAATAGACAATAAATGAATAAAACAAACTTATTTTTGAAATATTGTCTATTCCACTAAAGATATACATACAACTACCGGTTTCGGCTTTATACCAACTAGTTCATAACTAGACCTGACGATGGTATAAAGCCGAAACCGGTAGTTGTATATATATATATATATCTTTAGTGGAATAGACAATATTTCAAAAATAAGTTTGTTTTATTCATTTATTACAAGTTTCCACAATATGTCCGCGTTCCTCAACTTAGAAGTTGTGAATAGACAATATATAAAAAAACGAAGTTTTTTTTATTTATTATAAATTTTCACAATATATCACAGTTTCTCTACAGAGAAACTACAATATATGTAAGAGAAAATAAAAACAAATAAATTCAAAAAACTTGTTAACAGTATATTATCTAATTCCACGAAAATATATACTGTATCAGTTTCTGCTTATGCCATCGTCAGTACTTTGAGCAATAACATTCAAGTTTACTAGGTTGACATATTTATACAGTTCTGAGATTATCTGCGGCTGTGATTCTCCAAATACATGGGAAGCCACACAGAGGAGAGAATTCCATCTGTCCTAACGGAAAAATGGAACTCTGAAAACATAAGGGTAAATAGAAATGTCAAACAAACAATCTTACCTCGTATTACTAATATTTCGTTTCACATTCCTACCATTTTTTGGACATTATTTAAACCCATATATTTTCACAGTTTCATTTTTTACACTATATGGACACAGATCGCAAAAACGTATTCGACCATAAAGAGATACAATACATGAATTTTACCTTTCAAGTTGGGTTCAATAGTAACAAACTGTTTCTCAACATCTATGGGAAGGTTTTGAAAGGCCACCTTATAGCAACCAAAAGTAGATTCTGGATCATCGAATGAGACAACTCGCTCATCGCAGAAGAAGAAAACCCATTTAGACCAATCCGTTTTGATTGAAGGCAGACAGTCTTTCAGTAAATTAACTAGAGATCCGCCTGTAAAAAAAAAAATCATTATTATTTATGAACGTATTTACTCACAATAATATACAGATATGCTTAACATTGGAGATTTTAATGAAAAACAAGCTGAATATATTTCATAAAGATTAAATGAGAAAAGGCAAGAACATATAACAGAATCTCAATTAATTAAAGGGAACATAACATAGTTACGTTACAACAAAAACATACATTCATATATCTCGGCTGTTTGGGCAAAAGGACTTATGTCAGAAAATCTGAATTTTAAGAGGGGAATTTCTGAAGGTTTGAAAAATTTCTGCAAATCAGGTAAAACACATCAATAAAAGTATTAAATATAAACAAATTTCAAAAATAAGTTTGTTTTATTTATTTATTACAAGTTTCCACAATATGTCCGCGTTCCTCAACTTAGAAAATATAAACAAAAGTAAAATATTCCAACATTCAGTTACATATGGTAAAAATATTTAAATGCACTTGTCTTTTGTATGATAAGACTTATTCTGACTTGAGCCCTTTTGCCAACACCAGAGATATTCGATCGACGATTTGCTGGTTGCCTAGTTCAAATTCCTGTGAGAATCGTTCACTGGTTCACAAGATTTTTTTCGACCAACAACACTTAATACAGTGTCAAACAAATTTTTTTTTTTTCTTCTTCTTCTGACGAAGTTAAGTATTTGTAAATTCATTCGAAGAGCATAATCATTTGCATTCAGTTTTTTGTAGAAATCATCTCCTATATAATATAAGTCGTTGGTGAATCATCACCGGCTGTATACTTCCCCAGCATTAACCAATTATAGTTCTGATTGTATTGCTTAATTTTGCACAAACACCAGAGATACAGGGTGTCGCATTCTTATAGGATCGGCGTTTTTTATCTGAAAGTAGATGAGTTACAAAAATATTCGTAACGGATGTCTCCTTACTTTTTGCCATCAATATTTAAGTATCAGGTATACGGGATCTCGAACTCAACTTCCTCACTTCAAATGGGATCAAACATTTTTCCTGATAAATTCTGAAACCATATTTTTTAAAATGAAAAATAAGCTTTGAACACGAGCAATCCATTGGATACTCGCTAAGATATTCAATGAAGTTCGACGAGATTTCAGCTTCTTCCGACTTCTTTTTTCACATCGTTTTCGGCGCTTTATATTGAGAATATTTTTTATGGTTAGGATGTCCCAAATTGGGGAATTTATTAAGTTTTTTTAATGCGCTAAAATCGGCTGTTACACTAAGGAGGTAATCTTCAAAATGGCAATAAGAAACGTGTCAAATTTTTGCATAAAATGTTGACGAGTGTGATCTTCAAAAGAAAAACACTTCTTCGTTTTTCACTAATTGCAAGCAATGTAGGGCGATATTTATTCACATACAAATGCCTAACATTTACACGAGGCTCTTCGTGGAGATATATAAATTTCATACCACCGCGTGGTAAAAAAATAAAAGAAAAGTAAAATACTGATATATGTTGATTTAGTTCTTAAACGTCAACATGATTATTTCAGAGCGTATTCCAACGGTGTCTTCTTGCTCAAAGCTCTTTTGATTAGGTAATTTTTAAAAAATCTAGCTTCATAATTCGTCAATAAAAATATGTGATCCCATTTGAAACATGAAAGTTGAGTTCGAGATTCAACGGGCACCATTCTTGAAAAAGAATCATTGATAATTCATTTACATTACTTGAAAAAATAAAGAAAACATGAATTACTAATATCTTCATCGCAAAATTCCGTATAAAAATCAAAGATCCATAAAGTAACACAATGTACATATTTAGCAAAAATAACATACCTGACAAGCCAACTTTGAAGGAATTGCCATTGCTAATTGTTGTATTGGAGTGATTTTCTAACAAAGTACAAAATTCATTATTAAAATTATTTTTATTCACAACTTTAATCAACACCGAATCGGTGGCCATGACTATAACCTTTTTGTAACCTACTGAGTTGAATCGGGAATATATCAGGGATGTCGAAAACTGTTCCTTATTAGGAACGGGAACAATATGCTACTGCTCCAAAAAAATACTAATAATTAATAATATCTAAAAATACTTGGAAATAAATGTTGTAGCCTCTAAAATTATAATACCAAATACAGCTCAATTGAACTGTGGCGTAGCCACGGATAACAGGTTATTATATATATTTTTTAAATTATTAAATTGAATATACACATATATATATATATATTAAAATAGTTAACAGCCACCAGAGAATCTACGCGGACCTTGGCTTCAATGGGGGTCCAGTGAAGACACTTGTTGACTCGGGGGCCAGTGACACGCTGCTCAACATTCATTTAGCGATTTAGGAATTTAGGCCTGACCGAGGACCGCCAATGGAGGAAGGATCGCTTCTCAGGGACTGGCCGAAGTAACCATGACATTAGGAGGTAAATCCTATAGGCATAAATTAATAGTTCGTGATATCTGGCAAGACTTTATTCTGGGAGTGGACTTCCTAGAAGACAAGCAGATCCAGCTGCTTTTTTGGAAAAGGGGTCTTGAAGACTGAAGTGGTCGTGATGGCCCTGTTGCTGACGGTGTGGAGGTAATCTTCAACCCATGAGTCAGTAACCAGGACCAACGGTATGCATAGCCCGAGTGATAGCAAGGGAGTTATGTATACAGGTGGCAACTCTTTTTTGCAGGGACTCGAGTGGGGCAGGTAGAGCGGAGAGAAGTTCCAGAACTCGATGCCGAGATGTGTGAGGTGTCAGGCTGCCGCAGTGGGAGCACCCGGAAAATGACAGAACTGTTCGAACTGCAGTCAATGGATCTCCGTAGCGAACAGCGGAAAGAATTAAGAAGAACATGTACAACAGAGGGCGTAACGACTCAGGTAAAACAGAGTTGAAATTGAGTCCTTAGTCAAATCCTTTTGTGTTAGTGCGCAAGAAAGACGGAAGCGCCAGATTTTACCGCCGCCTGAACCAGAATTGACGACATACTTGACCACTTATTAATACTTGTCGCTAGACTGTGCTGCGGTGTACTGGCAGGTGGAAATGGAGCCAAAAGAGTGTCATGTCATCTCAATGGAAGGAGTTGCCATGGATACCGAAAAACTGAAGGCTTACGTCATGAACTGGCGTACACCCCTCATCAGCACGACCACTGCCCTGGCAGCAGTTTCCTTTGTTGTATCCTTTAATTTTTATATCATATTATATTTTATATTTCGAATTTTTACAGGTTTATATTTATATATTTTTTATTTGTTCATATTTTTATATTGTTCATTTCTTACTTCGTTTTTTCTTAAGTTTTTTAGTTAAACCTCTCCTCTAATCCAAATTTAATACATCAAATTCTTGACCGATTACATAACTTCCCTGGATTTCACCTTCAAAACAAGTACTTTTATTATCTGAGTTCTGAAGAGAAGTTGTAAAATGAATTTTAATATAATCCATGCACAATTAGATTAAAGATCAAAATTAAAACATTACTACAATTTGACACTTTCACCTTTCTATGAAAAAAAATAAAATAAGAGAGAAATGCTGTTAGTTTGGCCGCTTGAGGCATTTACATTGGTAGAAGAGAAGTAAACCACAAATAGCTTCAGTCACAGTTTCACTTACTATAATGAAACTATAGCCAGGTACAATCCAATCGATTTCTCTCCTGAGAAAATTTTCAAATGTTGGTCTGGCTTTGGTTTCAACGTTCCAACTCGACCAGAAACCAGTTTTAGATCCTTTCTTCTAATGATAGTGAAATTATCGTATTATTATTATTGCTATAGAGTCGGGCTCATGTCTTCCAGAATGACAAAAAAGCGCTCTGGTAGCAGGCGATATGACCTCGTAGTTGAAGCCCTGGCGAATTAATGTTTCGCTCCCCCTTCAAAACCTAATACTCAATAGTTGACACACAGAAGCTCCTAAATCCTCACTAAATTTTGTGTCGATAAATTCATTACATCGGCAGTTATTAGGGCTTTTGAATTGAGCCTCTCCTCTGAACCACTCTTCCCTTCGGCTGGTATCGCTGAAAATCGATAAGTGTTGTCCTTATGGGTTTTTAATCATACATATAAAATTTTGTGTCGATACATTCATTCTATATTGTTCACAGACACTCATAGACAGACATTTGGTTGTCATCTTTTGGTATCTGGAGGTCGGAACACATGAAATTCCTTCGAAAACCGCATCGAAGTTTTGACCGCATACATAAATTCCCCTATATTCCTTACCCCTTACTTTTATATATGAAGCACAGCTTTTATATGATTTATTATTTATTTTTTTATAACAATCTGTAAATAACTCCGTTTTCCAATAAAGGGTTTCCACCAACATAAACATTTTTAGTTGAATTTAAATTTTATTGCATCTATTGCTTTCAAGAAGGGGGGAAAAGCATTAAAGAAGTTGATTCATTTATTTAATACTTTTTTCCAAAAAAGTGTAGCTCATAAAAGAGAATGGAGTGTAGTGCTTTGCTATGATATATTACAAAAGTGACTTTATAATAATTTATACACATATAGGCGAAAGGGACCCTTCGAAAATAACGCTGTGGGCCTCCTGATTTGTAGCTACGCTTCTGACCCCGGTCCAACCTCCTTTATTTAGCGGTAATCTGAAAGAAAATGAAAGAAAAATTAAAAAGTCGTCGGTGAATCACCGGCAAGGTACTTTCCCAGAACGAATTTATCAATTAACTTTTTGCTCACCCTCCAAAACAACACTTCAACAGTTGACTTACATAGGAGCTCCTAAATCCGTATACTAAATTTTGTGTCGATAAATTTATTACAGCGGCAGTTATTAGGATGTTTGAGTTGTGCCCCCTTCCCTTCTGCCGATTTCTCTGATATTTGGCAGGCATTGTCCTCCTTATGGTGCGTTGACACGATGCTAGTTGACTGGAATGACAGCTCGCATGCGACTGACATTTTTGAGACAGTTGACTGTCTTGAACATAATTCACTGTCTCGCCTCCTTGTTGATTCAGCTGATATGTTGATTGCACATTTAAAGGATGACAATAAGAAGAAAAAAAACGTCGAATGTGGGTAAGAGATTGGATAGCAAAAAGAAACTCCCTAGGTGCTTTGGCCACTTTTTTGAAGGAAGTTGCAGTTCAAGATTCTGATACATACACAAATCATTCAAGACCAACTGTAACTTAGTAGTTGTCGCCATTTTGAAATTGAACTCGCACGGCAAAAGTAGAAGGCCATCCGAGTCAACTCGCACCTGTCCAACTGACTGTCTCCTTACTGGCTTCATGTGTTAACACGGTGCGAGTGCTGACTGGTTCCAGTCAACTAGCATCGTGTCAACGCACCCTTAGGGTTTGACTTCAAATATGAAATTTCATGTTAATAAATTCCATACAACGGCAGTTATTGGGTTTTTTGGTGATTTGAGCCCCCTCTCATCCACGCTTCCCTTCCGCCGATTCCTCTGAAAGTTAATAGTCGTCCTTATGGGGTTTTGAATTCACATATGAAATTTTGTGTCTATACATTACAAGTTGTTAAGAAATAAATAAAACAAACTTATTTTTGAAATATTGTCTATTCCACTAAAGATATATATACATATATAACTACCGGTTTCGGCTTTATACCATCGTCAGGTCTAGTTATGAACTAACTTAGTTCATAACTAGACCTGACGATGGTATAAAGCCGAAACCGGTAGTTATATATGTATTTATATCTTTAGTGGTGGGATGTACACTACGGAACATTTTTTTAATGAATATTTTAATGAAAAGAGGTAATTTTTTTTATTATAATCTAATATCATATACATATATATTAGATATATATCAAGGTGTTTGAGAAACAAAACAAGAAAACATATAAAAAACAGCTGTGAAATAGTGTTAAATGTAATGGAGTCGTGAGCTAGCTCTAAAACGGTGCATGTGGTTTGATATGTTTTAAATAAAATGAAGTTGAACAATTAGTGAAGAGTTGACGGGGTCTGGTTTTTGGGGTAGAGGCGTCGAGAAGGTACAATTAATAATATATATTTTTCAATATGCCCAAATAAAAAAAGAAATAGTTTTTTAAGTATTAATTTAATGTTTTTGTGCCATTGTAAATTTTTGTTTTGTTTGTTCAAATAAGTTTTTTTTAAATTTAAATATGTAAATATAGATAATAACCCAATTATTTGTCCTCTTCAAATTCTATTCTATTCATCTTCCCTGTTGTCCCAGTAGTATCATTTAAAAAACCTTTGGATTAGAAATTAATATTATTTAAAATTATTTAAAAATTTGTATCTCTTTGTGAATCCAAGTGTAAAGTTTGTTTAATTGAATTTTTTTTCGTTGTATACGTGTACTTTCTTAAAAATTGCACGTCTTAAATTATTGATAATATTTTTTTTAGGGCAATTTTCGACAAACTACTGTAGAAATCAAAATTTAAATAAACAAAAGAGATCAAATTTCTACAGGAAATGTGGTAGCAAACAAGCAAGCTTTTTATCACATTTTTGGCATATCCCTTGTGTGGACGATTTTCGCCACAAAGCCCCATCATATTTTGGCAAAACCTTGATGGGAGAATTTTTTTATATTAATTAAAGTAGGGAAACAGGTTGAAAAAGATGAAAAGGATAGAATAGAGACAAATAAGGGTTACATTTAATTTTGAGAAATAATATTTTTTTTTTCTCAAACTTCAAAAGAAGGTTACTATTTTAACATTGTTTTTGTTTAGTATTAATATATTTAATAAAGTAAGAAAATGCCAATTACCAGAGGAGAGGCGAAGAGATTGGAGGAGGAAAGTAGAGAGGAAGGGTCGAGTTCGGATATGGAAGTATCGGAAGATACAGGAAGGGAGACTCCAGCCGCAATGGAGTCCACGGAGGGTACAGGTGAGGGGAAATCAGATAAGCTAGATAGATTTATGGAATTCATAACCCAGAAATTTACAAATCTAGAGACAAATTTAAGAGGGGATATGAATCAAAAAATGGAAGAGCAAAGTAATAAATTAGGAAATTTAGTAACAAAGTTAACTGGGGAAATGGGGAATATCAATCAAAAAATAGAAGAACAGGGAAAAGAATTAAGGGGGGATATTGGAAATATCAATCAAAAAATAGAAGAACAGGGTAGAGTTTTAAGGAGGAATATGAAAGAGCAAGGAATAGAATTAAGGGGGGATTTGGAAAATATAAATCAGAGAATAGAAGAACAGGGAAAAGAATTAAAGGGAGAGATGGAAAATTTAAGAGGCGACATTAAAAATTTAGAAGTTAAATTAAATAAAAAGGTGGACAATTTGATGAACCAAGTAGAGAAAATTCAAATAGAAAATGAAAGAGTTGAAAGTAGGATAAATAAAGCAGGAGAAAACTTAGAAAAGCACTTTATTCAAAAAATTAACAAGTTGGATGAAGGGAATTCTGAAGTAGAAAAAGAGGTTCTTATTATTGACAGTCAGTCACAAGTTGATGAGGTAGAAGGAACAGAGAATAACAGTGGGGAGGAACAGACCCAAATTTTAGAGAAAGAGGTGGAGGAAGAGAGTCAAAATGTAGAAAAATTAGTATTAAGTGAAATTCAAGAAAATAGGATGAATGTTGATGTGGATGGACAGAGTGAAAGGAACATTTGGATGTTATTAGACAAAACAAACGAACAGACTGAGAACAACAAACAAAAGATAAATTTTAATTTTAAAGAAAATATAGTTAAAACTTACAGACAAACTGGAAATAGAAAGGAGGTTAATAAAATACATAAGAACAATTTTAAAAAAGGAGTAAGAGAATTTAAACAGGTATTAAGGAGAAAATTAACACTGAATGAATATTTAGAGAAGGGGGAGGGGATTTTTAAAGACATAATTCGCCGGGGCATCCGAAAAAAAAGATAAAATTAAATTTGGGCTTTGCAATATAATTGCATTAGCCACTTTTTATAGTGAACCAATTTTTTTTGCAACTCGGATGAGTTTGAGGAAATGACTGACAGACTAACATGACAGAATTAGGATTAATTTAAAATATGACGAAGTGACCATGGACTAATATAATAGTATGGATGATAAATTTATTTTTTGAATGAGAGAATTTTGGTACATGAAGAGTATGGATGAATTTTGGTATAGTTCTGCGTTTAAATTAATTAGGATTTACATTTTTTTTAGGATTAGATTAGATGTTAGGATCAGTATAAAATTAATCTAAGATTATATTTAGGGATTAGTCATCCAAATTTAATATATACAAATTATTTATTTGAGACTTACTTGTTAATAACGATATTATTGAAAATTAAAACATATACATACAACTGATTTTTTTTTAACGAACATAATATGGAAGAAGATAGATTTTTTTTATTATATTTTTTTAGAAAATTGTTGAAAGATTAAAATCAGCAGGCTGAGAGATGCCTAGATCTCTTTGGAGACATGACGAACTTCCTGAGGCCGAGTCAAGGGGACAGATTTTCTGTTTCGGAACTGTTCAGCTAGGATACCGGACGTGACTAAATCATAATAATATTATAAATTAGAAAGACGAACGAAAATTTATAGAAGCCTTGGAAGGATAATATATTATATAAATTGTACGTATGCATAGGTTAGTAAATTTTTGTTATTATAAATTCTATTATTTAGACAATTTCATTTATTATTCTGAGTAACATGTTTTTCTACGTAAATTTGTTTAATAGAGAGAGTAGATGAGAAGAGTTGTAGGAGCAAATTATATAACTTTAGGAATAGGAACAAACAAAGGGTAATATTAATTAGAGAAGTTTTGAATTAATTGCTGATGACATTCTTTTAGACGTCGGGATTATATAGATTTGTTTTGGGAGATATTATTTTTAATCCTAGTAAGAGATAGTGATTAATTAGAAATATATATTTTTTTGATCTGTGGGAGATGATTTTTTTTGTGTGTCGACTAGAAAGAACTAGCGATATATTGGAGATATATATTTTTTTTTTGCGTGGAAGATGATTTTTGTATGTCGACTAGAAAGAACTAGCGATATAATGGAGATTTATATTGTAATGTTGGTTGCCTACCTGAGATAGGAGGAACCGTATTTTTGCTACATCGACGAAAGTATTCTTAGGGTGTAATTAGTTAGGGAAGTAAATTGAAATGAAATATATGTGAGATACATTTTTTTTTAGTTAGGAAGTATGAAGGACGTCTCAAAGAATTTAATACCTCAAAAGACAAGTACTATATATATTAAATAAACTTAAGCACGCCGTCCTTCGGATGGGACGTTAAGCGATGGTCCCGAGCCTGTACGATGTCAGGTACTCGTTAAAGACCCCTGCCCTAGATGAATAAAAATTTAGGGTAGGCAAAATTTAGGACTCCCACAGTAGAGTCGGGCTCATGTCCACCAGAGTGACGATAGAGCGCTCTGGTAGTAGGCGATATGACCTCGTAGTTAAAGCCCGGGCATGAGTCATAAAACCTAACCTAACCTAACCTATTAAATAAATTAAATTTGTATTCCTTATTACCCGGCGTGAGGCCTAATTTTGATTGTTAAGTAATATTTTGGAAGTGTGATGAAGTAAATAAAAAAGGATTTATTTAATTTTTATTTCAAGTAAATATTTTTATATACAATCTTTTTATATAATTATTTTGAATACATACAATTGTATATTGATGGTAAAGGCGGAAAGTAAAATAATTGGCAATTTCTTAAATCTGCATCCAACTTGATTATTTCCGAACTTAATTTCACGACTATGACTGAACCTGTAAATATGTAAAAAAAAAAAATTTAGTATTATGTTATTTTTTTTTTATGTTCAAATAGTTCCAATTTTTATAAATTTAAGTTAACATTTTCTTTAGGTTAAGGATTAATTGTAAATTTTTAGATTAATATTTGTGTTTGTTTATTAGAAATTAGGTACGTATATATATAAGTTTAATAATTGTAAATAGTTATAAAAATATAAAAAATGGGCATATATGTATAAAAAGAGCGTCGAATTGGGCATATAAAAAATAAAAATAAATCAGTGAGTGTAAGTGAGAGAGAGACTTCGATTAATCGTTGATCAATGAGTTGAAGACATCAAGGAGCCAGCCAACATGTGCGTTCGAGGAGGAGCCCATCATGTGAATTGGAGGAAGACGTTAATCCATCTGTGTATTGAAGGAGGAAGCTTATCATGTGGATTCGAGGAAGAAGCTAAATCAACCTGTGTATTGGAAGAAATTAAATCGGAAAGAACTTATATAAAAAAAAAAAAAAAAAAAAAAAAAAATTTTGTGAACAAACATTTTTTTTTAAAAAGAAGGAAAAGGCAAATGTGATGTACACTACGGAACATTTTTTTAATGAATATTTTAATGAAAAGAGGTAATTTTTTTTATTATAATCTAATATCATATATATATTAGATATATATCAAGGTGTTTGAGAAACAAAACAAAAAAACATATAAAAAACAGCTGTGAAATAGTGTTAAATGGAATGGAGTCGTGAGCTAGCTCTAAAACGGTGCATGTGGTTTGATATGTTTTAAATAAAATGAAGTTGAACAATTAGTGAAGAGTTGACGGGGTCTGGTTTTTGGGGTAGAGGCGTCGAGAAGGTACAATTAATAATATATATTTTTCAATATGCCCAAATAAAAAAAGAAATAGTTTTTTAAGTATTAATTTAATGTTTTTGTGCCATTGTAAATTTTTGTTTTGTTTGTTCAAATAAGTTTTTTTTAAATTTAAATATGTAAATATAGATAATAACCCAATTATTTGTCCTCTTCAAATTCTATTCTATTCATCTTCCCTGTTGTCCCAGTAGTATCATTTAAAAAACCTTTGGATTAGAAATTAATATTATTTAAAATTATTTAAAAATTGGTATCTCTTTGTGAATCCAAGTGTAAAGTTTGTTTAATTGAATTTTTTTTCGTTGTATACGTGTACTTTCTTAAAAATTGCACATCTTAAATTATTGATAATATTTTTTTTAGGGCAATTTTCGACAAACTACTGTAGAAATCAAAATTTAAATAAACAAAAGAGATCAAATTTCTACAGGAAATGTGGTAGCAAACAAGCAAGCTTATTATCACAGTGGAATCTATATTAATAAAGCTGAAACGGGGTTTGTTTGTATGTTTGTTCCAGCATCACGCCCAAACCGCTGGACCGATTTTTATGAAACTGCCCATGTAGCATTCTTTTGAGCCCGATTGAATAATAGGCTATGTGGCGTCCCAAAATTTTGATCGGGAGGGGGGGTTGTAAGGGGGGCCTAAGTATATAAATAGTGCTAACTCATTAACTAATGGGCGAATTGTCATGAAATTTTACAGGTAGTCTTTTTAAAAGCCAAACAAGAAAAAAAAGTGTGTGGCGTCCCAAAGTTTTGATCGGGAGGGGGGGTTGTAAGGGGGGCCTAAGTATAAATATAGAGCTAACTCATTAACTAATGGGCGAATTGTCATGAAATTTCACACGTAGTCTTTTTAAACGCCAAGTAGGAAAAAAAGGTGTGTGGCGTCCCAAAGTTTTGTACGGGAGGGGGGGTTGTGGGGGGGCCTAAGTATAAATATAGAGCTAACTCATTAACTAATGGGCGAATCGTCATGAAATTTCACGTAGTATTTTTAAAAGCCAAATAGGAAAAAAAGGTGTGTGGCGTCCCAAAGTTTTGAACGGGAGGGGGGGTTGTGGGGGGGCCTAAGTATAAATATAGAGCTAATTCTTTAACGGTTGGTCGGATTGTCACGAAATTTCACATGGAGTATTCCTGAAGGCCAAATAGAAAAATAAGGTGTGTGGCGTCCCAAAGTTTAGAACGGGAGGGGGGGTTGTGGGGGGGCCTAAGTATAAATATAGAGCTAACTCATTAACTAATCGGCGAATCGTCATGAAATTTCACGTAGTATTTTTAAAAGCCAAATAGGAAAAAAAGGTGTGTGGTGTCCCAAAGTTTTGAACGGGAGGGGGGGCAGTGGGGGGGCCTAAGTATAAATATAGAGCTAATTCTTTAACGGTTGGTCGGATTGTCACGAAATTTCACATGGAGTATTCCTGAAGGCCAAATAGAAAAATAAGGTGTGTGGCGTCCCAAAGTTTTGAACGGGAGGGGGGGTTGTGGGGGGGCCTAAGTATAAATATAGAGCTAACTCTTTAACAGTTGGTCGCATTGTCACGAAGTTTCACATGTAGTATTCCTGAAGACCAAATAAAAAAATAGGCGGTGTGACGGCTCAAAAATTTTTTACGGGAGGGGGGGCAGTGGGGGGGCCTAAGTATAAATATAGAGCTAACTCATTAACTAATGGGCGAATCGTCATGAAATTTCACATGTAGTATTTTTAAAAGCCAAATAGGAAAAAAAGGTGTGTGGCGTCCCAAAGTTTTGAACGGGAGGGGGGGTTGTAGGGGGCCTAAGTATAAATATAGAGCTAACTCTCTAACGGTTGGTCGGATTGTCACGAAATTTCACATGGAGTATTCCTGAAGGCCAAAAAGAAAAATAAGGTGTGTGGCGTTCCAAAGTTTTGATCGGGAGGGGGGGTTGTGGGGGGGCCTACGTATATAAATAGTGCTAACTCATTAACTAATGGTCGAATTGTCATGAAATTTCATATGTAGTATTCCTAAAGGTCAAATAGAAATATTAGGTGTGTGACGGCCCAAAATTTTGAACAGGAAGGAGGGTTGTGGGGGGGGCTAAATATACATATAGAGTTAGCTCATTAACGGTTGGTCGTATTGTCATGAATCGGATTGTCATGAATTTCACATGTAGTAGTAGTAACTATGTATTCGCTGTGGGGTTCTCTGTTGCAAGACATTTACTAGCTGTGATGTCCAGCGTTCCTAATATCGTACTAGCTGTGGGGTCCGCTGTTGCAAGGTACTTACTAGCTGTAGTGCTCAGCCCCAGCGTTCCTAACTATGTACTGGCTGTGGGGTTCGCTGTTGCAAGGCACTTATAAGACATTTACTAGCTGTAATGCCCAGCGTTTCTAATTACGTACTAGCTGTGGGGTCTGCTGTTGCAAGGCGCTAGCAGTGTGGCCCAGCATATTTCACTCGTAGGTACTAGCTGTGGGGTCCGCCGTTGCAAAACTCATACTAGCTGTGATGCCCTGTGGTTCTAACTACATACTATCTGTGGGGTTCGCAGTTGCAAGGCACCTACTACCTGTAGGGCCCAGCGTTCCTAATTACGTACTAGCTGTGGGGTCTGCTGTTGCAAGGCGCTAGCAGTGTGGCCCAGCGTATTTAACTACGTAGGTACTAGCTGTGGGGTCCGTCGTTGCAAAAGCATACTAGCTGTGATGCCCAGGGTTCCTAATATCGTACTAGCTGTGGGGTCCGTTGTTGCAAGGCATTTACTAGCTGTAGTGCCCAGCGTTCCTAACTTCGTACTAGCTGTGGGGTCCGTTGTTGCAAGGCATTTACTAGCTGTAGTGCCCAGCGTTCCTAACTATGTACTAGCTGTGAAGTTCGCTGTTGCAAAGCACTTACTAACTGTAATGCCCAGCGTATTTAACTACATACTAGCTGTGGGGTCCGCTGTTGCAAGGCACTTAATAGCTGTGATGCCCAGCGTTCCTAACTTCGTACTAGCTGTGGGGTCCGCTGTTGCGAGGCACATACTAGCTGTGGTGACCAGCGTTCCTAACTACGTACTAGCTGTTGGGTCCGCCGTCGCAAGGCACATACTAGCTATGATGCCCAGCATTCCCTACTACGTACTAGCTGTGGTGCTCAGCGTTGCAAGCCACATACTAGCTGTGGTCACAAACGTTCTTAAGTACGCACTGACTAGGACGTCCAGCGATGCTAAGTATTCACTAGGTGTGGCTTCCGCCGTTGAAAGGCGCATACTAGCTGTGGTGCCCAGGGGTCCTAAAAACTTACTAGCGTTACAACAGCTGAAGGACTATAAGCCTTATTCCGTATGAATAATTGAAAATTATAACATCATGAATGTACTGTCGAGGAACTGAATAGCGTTATAGAAGATATTGGGAGAAAAATCAAAGTTCCCCGGGCAACGCCGGGTATAACTGCTATAGATTTAATATTTGTTAAAACTGATAGAGAACGACCGGATTATCTGAATCCTACACAAAAATCAAAATAAAAATGTTTTTCAAAAAATTCACGCTATTTAACGGTTTATAGGCTTAATAATTGTTAAAACTGATACGACAGAATCAGATATATCCGAAAAGTCCCATCCGACGGACGACGTGCTCAAGGCTATTTTCAACCTAAGTGAAATTTCACCTAACCAGGTTTTTTTTACAAAACATATGTCTCATTATCGAGTACCTCACATTCGAAAAAGCCCTGGATCATCGCTTAAAGTCCCATCCGAAGGACGACGTGCTCAAAGTGTTTTTTAACTTCTCGATTGAAACATCTGACCTAAGTGCCTCAGCTAGATTTCTAAGTGGCGGTCCTGAGCTCGGTAGACTCCATTCTTGAAATTTCTCGCTTTTTAACGGTTTATAGATTTAATATTTGTTAAAACTGATAGAGAACGACCGGATTATCTGAATCCTACACAAAAATCAAAATAAAAATGTTTTTCAAAAAATTTGCGCTATTTAACGGTTTATAGGCTTAATAATTGTTAAAACTGATACGACAGATTCAGATTTATCCGGAAAGTCCCATCCGAAGGACGACGTGCTCAAGGCTTTCAACCTAAGTAGAAATTGACCTACCCAGGTTTATTTACATAACATACGTCTCATTATCGAGTAGCTCACATTCGAAAAAGCCCTGGATCATTGCTTAATGTCCCATCCGAAGGACGACGTGCTCAAAGTTATTTTTAGCTTCCCGATTAAAACATCTGACCTAAGTGCCTCAACTAGATTTCTAAGTGGCGATCCTGAGCTCGGTAGACTCCATTCTTGAAATTTCTCGCTTTTTAACGGTTTATAGATTTAATATTTGTTAAAACTGATAGAGAACGACCGGATTATCTGAATCCTACACAAAAATCAAAATAAAAATGTTTTTCAAAAAATTTGCGCTATTTAACGGTTTATAGGCTTAATAATTGTTAAAACTGATACGACAGATTCAGATTTATCCGGAAAGTCCCATCCGAAGGACGACGTGCTCAAGGCTATTTTCAACCTAAGTGAAATTTCACCTAACCAGGTTTATTTACATAACATACGTCTCATTATCGAGTACCTCACATTCGAAAAAGCCCTGGATCATCGCTTAAAGTCCCATCCGAAGGACGACGTGCTCAAAGTGTTTTTTAACTTCCCGATTGAAACATCTGACCTAAGTGCCTCAGCTAGATTTCTAAGTGGCGATCCTGAGCTCGGTAGACTCCATTCTTGAAATTTCTCGCTTTTTAACGGTTTATAGATTTAATATTTGTTAAAACTGATAGAGAACGACCGGATTATCTGAATCCTACACAAAAATCAAAATAAAAATGTTTTTCAAAAAATTTGCGCTATTTAACGGTTTATAGGCTTAATAATTGTTAAAACTGATACGACAGATTCAGATTTATCCGGAAAGTCCCATCCGAAGGACGACGTGCTCAAGGCTTTCAACCTAAGTAGAAATTGACCTACCCAGGTTTATTTACATAACATACGTCTCATTATCGAGTAGCTCACATTCGAAAAAGCCCTGGATCATTGCTTAATGTCCCATCCGAAGGACGACGTGCTCAAAGTTATTTTTAGCTTCCCAATTAAAACATCTGACCTAAGTGCCTCAACTAGATTTCTAAGTGGCGATCCTGAGCTCGGTAGACTCCATTCTTGAAATTTCTCGCTTTTTAACGGTTTATAGATTTAATATTTGTTAAAACTGATAGAGAACGACCGGATTATCTGAATCCTACACAAAAATCAAAATAAAAATGTTTTTCAAAAAATTTGCGCTATTTAACGGTTTATAGGCTTAATAATTGTTAAAACTGATACGACAGATTCAGATTTATCCGGAAAGTCCCATCCGAAGGACGACGTGCTCAAGGCTATTTTCAACCTAAGTGAAATTTCACCTAACCAGGTTTATTTACATAACATACGTCTCATTATCGAGTACCTCACATTCGAAAAAGCCCTGGATCATCGCTTAAAGTCCCATCCGAAGGACGACGTGCTCAAAGTGTTTTTTAACTTCCCGATTGAAACATCTGACCTAAGTGCCTCAGCTAGATTTCTAAGTGGCGATCCTGAGCTCGGTAGACTCCATTCTTCAAATTTCTCGCTTTTTAACGGTTTATAGATTTAATATTTGTTAAAACTGATAGAGAACGACCGGATTATCTGAATCCTACACAAAAATCAAAATAAAAATGTTTTTCAAAAAATTTGCGCTATTTAACGGTTTATAGGCTTAATAATTGTTAAAACTGATACGAGAGATTCAGATTTATCCGGAAAGTCCCATCCGAAGGACGACGTGCTCAAGGCTATTTTCAACCTAAGTGATATTTCACCTACCCAGGTTTATTTACATAACATACGTCTCATTATCGAGTACCTCACATTCGAAAAAGCCCTGGATCATCGCTTAAAGTCCCATCCGAAGGACGACGTGCTCAAAGTGTTTTTTAACTTCCCGATTGAAACATCTGACCTAAGTGCCTCAGCTAGATTTCTAAGATGCGATCCTGAGCTTGGTAGACTCCATTCTTCAAATTTCTCGCTTTTTAACGGTTTATAGATTTAATATTTGTTAAAACTGATAGAGAACGACCGGATTATCTGAATCTACACAAAAATCAAAATAAAAATGTTTTTCAAAAAATTTGCGCTATTTAACGGTTTATAGGCTTAATAATTGTTAAAACTGATACGAGAGATTCAGATTTATCCGGAAAGTCCCATCCGAAGGACGACGTGCTCAAGGCTATTTTCAACCTAAGTGATATTTCACCTACCCATGTTTATTTACATAACATACGTCTCATTATCGAGTACCTCACATTCGAAAAAGCCCTGGATCATCGCTTAAAGTCCCATCCGAAGGACGACGTGCTCAAAGTGTTTTTTAACTTCCCGATTGAAACATCTGACCTAAGTGCCTCAACTAGATTTCTAAGTGGCGATCCTGAGCTCGGTAGACTCCATTCTTGAAATTTCTCGCTTTTTAACGGTTTATAGATTTAATATTTGTTAAAACTGATAGAGAACGACCGGATTATCTGAATCCTACACAAAAATCAAAATAAAAATGTTTTTCAAAAAATTTGCGCTATTTAACGGTTTATAGGCTTAATAATTGTTAAAACTGATACGAGAGATTCAGATTTATCCGGAAAGTCCCATCCGAAGGACGACGTGCTCAAGGCTATTTTCAACCTAAGTGATATTTCACCTACCCAGGTTTATTTACATAACATACGTCTCATTATCGAGTACCTCACATTCGAAAAAGCCCTGGATCATTGCTTAATGTCCCATCCGAAGGACGACGTGCTCAAAGTGTTTTTTAACTTCCCGATTGAAACATCTGACCTAAGTGCCTCAGCTAGATTTCTAAGATGCGATCCTGAGCTTGGTAGACTCCATTCTTCAAATTTCTCGCTTTTTAACGGTTTATAGATTTAATATTTGTTAAAACTGATAGAGAACGACCGGATTATCTGAATCTACACAAAAATCAAAATAAAAATGTTTTTCAAAAAATTTGCGCTATTTAACGGTTTATAGGCTTAATAATTGTTAAAACTGATACGAGAGATTCAGATTTATCCGGAAAGTCCCATCCGAAGGACGACGTGCTCAAGGCTATTTTCAACCTAAGTGATATTTCACCTACCCAGGTTTATTTACATAACATACGTCTCATTATCGAGTACCTCACATTCGAGAAAGCCCTGGATCATCGGTTAAAGTCCCATCCGAAGGACGACGTGCTCAAAGTGTTTTTTAACTTCCCGATTGAAACATCTGACCTAAGTGCCTCAACTAGATTTCTAAGTGGCGATCCTGAGCTCGGTAGACTCCATTCTTGAAATTTCTCGCTTTTTAACGGTTTATAGATTTAATATTTGTTAAAACTGATAGAGAACGACCGGATTATCTGAATCCTACACAAAAATCAAAATAAAAATGTTTTTCAAAAAATTTGCGCTATTTAACGGTTTATAGGCTTAATAATTGTTAAAACTGATACGAGAGATTCAGATTTATCCGGAAAGTCCCATCCGAAGGACGACGTGCTCAAGGCTATTTTCAACCTAAGTGATATTTCACCTACCCAGGTTTATTTACATAACATACGTCTCATTATCGAGTACCTCACATTCGAAAAAGCCCTGGATCATCGCTTAAAGTCCCATCCGAAGGACGACGTGCTCAAAGTGTTTTTTAACTTCCCGATTGAAACATCTGACCTAAGTGCCTCAGCTAGATTTCTAAGATGCGATCCTGAGCTTGGTAGACTCCATTCTTCAAATTTCTCGCTTTTTAACGGTTTATAGATTTAATATTTGTTAAAACTGATAGAGAACGACCGGATTATCTGAATCTACACAAAAATCAAAATAAAAATGTTTTTCAAAAAATTTGCGCTATTTAACGGTTTATAGGCTTAATAATTGTTAAAACTGATACGAGAGATTCAGATTTATCCGGAAAGTCCCATCCGAAGGACGACGTGCTCAAGGCTATTTTCAACCTAAGTGATATTTCACCTACCCATGTTTATTTACATAACATACGTCTCATTATCGAGTACCTCACATTCGAAAAAGCCCTGGATCATCGCTTAAAGTCCCATCCGAAGGACGACGTGCTCAAAGTGTTTTTTAACTTCCCGATTGAAACATCTGACCTAAGTGCCTCAACTAGATTTCTAAGTGGCGATCCTGAGCTTGGTAGACTCCATTCTTCAAATTTCTCGCTTTTTAACGGTTTATAGATTTAATATTTGTTAAAACTGATAGAGAACGACCGGATTATCTGAATCTACACAAAAATCAAAATAAAAATGTTTTTCAAAAAATTTGCGCTATTTAACGGTTTATAGGCTTAATAATTGTTAAAACTGATACGAGAGATTCAGATTTATCCGGAAAGTCCCATCCGAAGGACGACGCGCTCAAGGCTATTTTCAACCTAAGTAGAAATTGACCTACCCAGGTTTATTTACATAACATACGTCTCATTATCGAGTACCTCACATTCGAAAAAGCCCTGGATCATCGCTTAAAGTCCCATCCGAAGGACGACGTGCTCAAAGTGTTTTTTAACTTCCCGATTGAAACATCTGACCTAAGTGCCTCAGCTAGATTTCTAAGTGGCGATCCTGAGCTTGGTAGACTCCATTCTTGAAATTTCTCGCTTTTTAACGGTTTATAGATTTAATATTTGTTAAAACTGATAGAGAACGACCGGATTATCTGAATCCTACACAAAAATCAAAATAAAAATGTTTTTCAAAAAATTTGCGCTATTTAACGGTTTATAGGCTTAATAATTGTTAAAACTGATACGAGAGATTCAGATTTATCCGGAAAGTCCCATCCGAAGGACGACGTGCTCAAGGCTATTTTCAACCTAAGTGATATTTCACCTAACCAGGTTTATTTACATAACATACGTCTCATTATCGAGTACCTCACATTCGAAAAAGCCCTGGATCATCGCTTAAAGTCCCATCCGAAGGACGACGTGCTCAAAGTGTTTTTTAACTTCCCGATTGAAACATCTGACCTAAGTGCCTCAGCTAGATTTCTAAGATGCGATCCTGAGCTTGGTAGACTCCATTCTTCAAATTTCTCGCTTTTTAACGGTTTATAGATTTAATATTTGTTAAAACTGATAGAGAACGACCGGATTATCTGAATCCTACACAAAAATCAAAATAAAAATGTTTTTCAAAAAATTTGCGCTATTTAACGGTTTATAGGCTTAATAATTGTTAAAACTGATACGAGAGATTCAGATTTATCCGGAAAGTCCCATCCGAAGGACGACGTGCTCAAGGCTATTTTCAACCTAAGTGATATTTCACCTACCCAGGTTTATTTACATAACATACGTCTCATTATCGAGTACCTCACTTCGAAAAAGCCCTGGATCATCGCTTAAAGTCCCATCCGAAGGACGACGTGCTCAAAGTGTTTTTTAACTTCCCGATTGAAACATCTGACCTAAGTGCCTCAGCTAGATTTCTAAGATGCGATCCTGAGCTTGGTAGACTCCATTCTTCAAATTTCTCGCTTTTTAACGGTTTATAGATTTAATATTTGTTAAAACTGATAGAGAACGACCGGATTATCTGAATCTACACAAAAATCAAAATAAAAATGTTTTTCAAAAAATTTGCGCTATTTAACGGTTTATAGGCTTAATAATTGTTAAAACTGATACGAGAGATTCAGATTTATCCGGAAAGTCCCATCCGAAGGACGACGTGCTCAAGGCTATTTTCAACCTAAGTGATATTTCACCTAACCAGGTTTATTTACATAACATACGTCTCATTATCGAGTACCTCACAGAGTTCGTGTCCAGACGTGGTTGAGTGCAGATCTCGTGAGGATTAACGTATTCTTTTTTTTTAGATTTCTACAATTTATTAATTATTTTATTTCTATCCACACTTTATTTATTTTATTTTCACATTTATATACCTATTATTTCTTATTCTTAGTGACCTTCGGTTTGGTGAGTACAATCTAATATATTTTAAACTAATTAAGTGGAAAAAACAAAAACAAAATGAGCATACCGCCGGATAAACGGCACAAGCGTGGAAGAATCAAGTCCCCTTTAGAGCCACTAACCTCGAACATCCAGCTTTTACCGAAATTTTTGATAATTTCCCGTATAGGCGAAGGGAGTTTGAGTAATATATCACCATTTCTTGTGAATAAATCAATAGTAGGAGTCGCGGGGGATGTGAAAAATATAAAAAAACTTAGAGACGGTACGATTTTGGTTGAAACCCTAAATAGTAACCAATCAAAAAAGTTACTGCAAGTTGAAGAATTATTCAACAAAATAAAAGTTAAAGTTGAACCCCACAAAAAACTTAATCATAGTAAAGGGGTAATACGATGCCGAGATTTCGATTTTCTAGAACCCGAGGAAATTTTATACGAATTAAAAAGTGAAAATGTTATTGACATAAAGAGGATTATAGTGAAACGAGACAATACGGAGACAAAAACAGATAATTACATTGTTACCTTTTGTACCCCAACAATCCCATCTCATCTACGAGTAGGTTATTATAATGTTTCAGTTCGACAATTTTTTTCCAATCCCTTGAGATGTTACACTTGCTTGTCTTTTGGGCACCCATCCTTCTCATGTAAAAAAGATGCACTTTGTGCCAAATGTGGAGAGAAGAAACACGAGGAAGTCGAATGCAATAAGCCAGTTAAGTGTGTAAACTGTAAGGGAACTCATAATGCTTTTTATAAACAATGCCCAACGTTCATTAACGAAAAAGAAATAAAAAAGATACAGGATAGTGAAAAAATTCCTTACGGTTCGGCTAGAAAAAAATTGTTAGACCGGCAAAGTAGTACCACCTTTCAGAAATCCTTTGCAAATATAATAAAAGAAACTAAAGTTAGTGTTAATACGAAAGAAATTAGTATTCAAGTAGACCCATCTGAACTTGAAACAATGTACCCAAAACAAGAGATAAGAGATAAAGCGACGGGGACCCCCCACTCTACCACCCGCACCTATCTCTCCCCCTCCCACTCCTGCAGTACCTGTTACTGCTACTCCCACCACCCCTCCATCACAGTCTCCAGCAGTACCTTTTACTGCTACTCCCACCACCCCTCCATCACAGTCTCCAGCAGTACCTGCTACTGTTACCGCTACATCCCCTCCTTCCCCCATCCCAAGTGGCAGTGAAGAAATTCCTGCCACTGACACCCCCAAGATTCTTATAAGAAAAAACGAAAAAGACAAACAATACACAATAGTAACTAAAGCATCAAAAAAGAACGTACCCCAAAAGATGGAGACTGATAAATAAAAATCATAAATATATGGTTTTTATCAGCTTTCAGTCTGTAGTTTACACTTTACGCTTATATAAAAGCCTTTTTAACTTTTCTCTTAAATACTGCGGTATTTCTTCATTTACTGTACCTAGTGATAATATGCAAATTTTACTAACATATAACACAAGGCATTGCATCTCTATACTAACGTTTAAAAATTTCAAACCAATATGTACATTTTATCTCATCTCCAATTATTTGTATATTTTAACCAATGACATGTACAACATATATGAGACTAGACATCTAGCAGATTATACATACACATGGGAGTGTCAGAAGGAATACACCTGTACATGTACCATACAAACCTCTATGGTCCTACTCCAAATAGACATACTGCCACATGTGCCAAATTGTATAACTAAGCACTGTAGAGCTCCATATAACTCCACTTATTTCAGCCTAATAAAAGTCGAAATCACTACAAAAATTACAGGCCAAACCCAACTAATTTTACAGCCTCTTCTTAAAAGTATCCACATAGTATGCGCTAATATACAGATACAGATAAGCGAGTTTACATTTAATGATTTCAAATGACCATACTACAATGGAATTTAAACGGATTAAAATGTCAATTTGAAGAACTCAAAATACTTCTGGAAGACTATAAGCCATGCATATTCTGCCTCCAGGAAACTAAGTTAAAAATCAGTGACAGAATAAACATCAAGAATTACAATATATTTAGAAAAGATAGAATAAATGTGAACCGAGCCTGCGGTGGAGTGTTGACTGGTGTTTCCAAAGACTATCAAGCTGAAGAAGTGAACATCAACACATCTCTACAATCTGTTGTCATCAAATTCTATGGAAAATTTCCACTGACTATTTGCAACGTTTATCTTCCGCCAACAGAAAACATAGACGAAGCAGAGATGACTCACCTTATCGGAGAGCTACCTCAACCTTATATTATCCTGGGTGATATGAATGCCTCACATGGGATGTGGGGCTCCTCCAGGTCAGACAGCCGTGGGAACACCATCAAACGGATATCTGATGGCTCAGACTTGATTCTACTAAACACAGGAGCAGGCACATATGTCAGCCCAGCTTATGGCACCATCTCAGTACTCGATCTGGCTTTTTCCTCGCCCAACCTTTCCCTCCAGCTTGACTGGTACGTGCTGGACGAGCTACACAACAGCGACCACTATCCAATTAGAATAGTACTCCGGGGAACAGAAAATCGGTTTGAGAGGAACCCCAGCTGGATCATTGACAGAGCAAACTGGGAGATGTTCAAGACCTTGGTACACATCGACGAAAAGATGTTCACTGACAATGTCAATGAAACGAACGAATACATTACCAACTGCATCGTCAAACCTGCTGAGGAGACCATTCCAAAAACCAAGTCATATTATAGTAAAAACTCTACACCTTGGTTCGACAGTGAATGTCGGCAGGCCAGGAAAGAAAGAAGGCAAGCACTCAGGATATTTAGAAACAATCCAAACACACAAAATCTTATCCACTATAAAAAAATGCGAGCTTCCTGTCGGAGGATGTTCAAAGGAAAACGTAAACAAACATGGCAAAACTATGTTTCTACAATCAATCATAACACTCCTTCAAAGGCGGTATGGCGGAAAATAAGAAGTATTTCTGGAAATAACCACCACGTCCAGCCTGCAATCAAAGTGAACAACAACATAATATATGAACAATCAGAGGTTAGTAACCTCTTCGTAGAATACTACGCATCCCAGAACCCTAGCGCAGAGACCGGACTGGACACAATCTATCGCACCAGATTCAAAGATGGAAACAACGACCAGACATACAACATGGAAGTCACAGAGTGGGAGTTGGACTCAGCCATTAGAGAAGTCAAAAATACAGCAAGCGGCCCAGATGAAATTCATAATGCCATGCTCAAAAATTTGAACCCGGCAAACAGAAGAGCACTTTTGGCCTTCTTCAACAAAATATGGACAGAAGGGTCCTTCCCTGATGCTTGGAGGGAATCTATCATTCTCCCATTACTAAAACCAGGAAAAGACAAACTACTACTGGCCAGTTATAGGCCGGTCTCATTAACGAGTTGTCTTTGCAAACTGTTCGAAAAGATGGTCAATCGACGACTACTCTGGACACTCGAAACTAGCGGCCACTTAAAGAACATTCAATGCGGTTCCCGAAAAGGTAGATCGACGCTTGATCATTTGGTAGCCTTAGAGGCTGAACTGCTGAACACCTTCATCAATAAAGAAGAGAGTATAGGGATCTTTTTCGACATAGAAAAGGCCTATGACACTGTTAGAGGCACCGCAATACTACATCAAATGTACGATTGGGGACTACGTGGAAACTTACCCATATTCATAAGCAATTTTCTAACAAATAGGTGGGTTAGAGTAAGAATAGGAAGCAGTTTATCAGCAAGAAGGCAGGTGAACAACGGTATCCCACAGGGAAGCGTTCTTAGTTGCGCAATCTTCGCAATTGCGATGGACAATGTTGCGTCTGCTATCCCTAAAAAGATGAAGGCTTTTCTTTTTGTAGATGATCTCGCCGTTCTGTGCAGGTATCGTGACACCCATAAGGCCCAAGATGACTTACAGATACTCCTCAACAACCTCAGAGAATGGTCAAGTAAAACAGGATTAAAGTTTTCAAAGGAGAAAACTTGTTGTGTGCACTTCTCTCGCAAAAGGCGGCCTAGCCCCGACCCTGCACTCGTACTAGACGGAGAACCCCTCGTCTTCAAAGATGAATCAAAATTTCTTGGTCTGATCGTAGACAAGAAGCTAAACTGGTCCAGCCATATCAAATACTTGAAGAAAGAAAGCTCCAGAAGACTTAACTTATTGAAAATTTTGGCCAATACGCAATGGGGAGCCGACAGGACATCTCTTCTAAGAGTATATCAGAGTGTTGTGAGGTCGAAATTAGACTATGGAAGTTTTATTTACGCTTCGGCTCCAAAGAGCTACCTGAGTAGATTAGATCCTGTGCACCACGCTGGCCTTCGACTTGCTACCGGAGCCTTCAGGTCAAGTCCCGTTGTCAGCCTTTGTGCCGAAACTGGAATTCCCCCTCTTCTGTTCCGCCGACATTGGTTAGCCTCCAGCTATATTGCTGCTCTGTCATTAAATGAAAATAACCCTGCCTACAACTATATCTTCAAACCCAAATACCGCCGTTTATATGAAGGGATACCGAATACGTCAGCTCCCCTGGCAATAAGGGCAAGGCAATTCATAATAGACCTCATGGACGAGCAACCACGAAGTGACCCTCCGGAAGAACCACCATGGACACATAAGAAACCCATACTCCATCTGGATCTGCATCGACTGAAGAAGTCTACAACTAGCGATTGCACATTTAGAGCAGAATTTAATAAAATTAAAAGCATACGCTACAAAAATCATTTTTTGTTCACTGATGGCTCCAAGAGCTCTGAGAGCGCTGGCTTTGCTGTAGTTGCTATGGACTCCACAATAAAATGCAGACTAACACCTTGGAGCAGCAGCTACACTGCGGAGCTGTGCGCCCTCTCTGCAGCACTTTACCACATAATTACCATGAAAGGACAATCCTTCACCGTCTGCTCCGACTCAATAGCTGCACTACAAGCCACACAAATATTGTTTACCGATAATCCTGTGGTTAGTAAAATACATAGATACGCAGACAATATCATATCACAAGGCAAAACGGTTACTCTTATGTGGGTCCCATCACATATTGGGATAGAAGGTAACGAAAGAGCAGACACCGCCGCAAAAGAAGCTTCTACCTCCGCTACCGATTGTAAGAGAATTTTTACAAAATCAGATCTGAAACAGCTGCTTCATAGCAGAGTTAACCAGGGTTGGATCGACATGTGGAAGGAAATAGACTGTAGCAACAAATTGAAATACATAAAAGAAGGAGTGGAACCTTGGAAGACATCTATAAGAGATAACCGAAGGGAAGAGGTTGCCCTGATGAGGCTAAGAATAGGTCACAGTCGTTTGACTCACAGTCACCTGATGAGCAGAGATGAAGCGAGGAAATGCGAACTGTGTGAGGAGGAGATGTCGATCCGACACATCCTAGAGGAATGTCCGCTCTACCAGGAGGAGCTGGCCAGGAGAGGCATCACCAGATCACTTCCAAGAGCACTAGGCAACCGTCCAGAGGTACTTCAGAGAACAATGGATTTCTTTAAAGATTTGAAATTAATAGACGAACTATAGAGAAAAAAAAAAAATAAAAATAAAAAATAAAAAAAAAAATAAAAAAAAAAAAAAAAAATAATAGAAAAAAAAAATTAGTAATAAAAAAAAAAAAAAAAAAAAAAAAAAATAGAAAAAAAAATGAAAAAAAAAGGAAAAAAAAAAAAGAAATAAATAAAAAATAAATAAAATAATAATAATAATAATAATAATAATGATAAATAAAAATAAGAAGAAAAAAGAAAAAAGAAAAAAGAAAAAACCAAAAAACTAATAAAAAAAAAAAAAAAAAAAAAAAAAAATAGATGCATTGCGTTATTTAATAAGTTATTAGAGTTTTCTTTTAATTAGTTATTGTATTCATGTTACTTATTTTTATATTTCTTTTTAATTATTTTTATATTTCATTTTACAAATTGTACACTAAATGAATAATGCTACATTAAATGTAAATGACTAATCACGTCTCCATCTTTAAGAAACAGTTTGACACTTAGATGCTTATGACCTAGCTGTTGAGCATCTAAAAATCCTAATCCTAATCCTAATCCTAATCGAGTACCTCACATTCGAAAAAGCCCTGGATCATCGCTTAAAGTCCCATCCGAAGGACGACGTGCTCAAAGTGTTTTTTAACTTCCCGATTGAAACATCTGACCTAAGTGCCTCAACTAGATTTCTAAGTGGCGATCCTGAGCTCGGTAGACTCCATTCTTGAAATTTCTCGCTTTTTAACGGTTTATAGATTTAATATTTGTTAAAACTGATAGAGAACGACCGGATTATCTGAATCCTACACAAAAATCAAAATAAA
Source organism: Aradus depressus (assembly GCA_963662175.1). Classification (NCBI taxonomy): domain Eukaryota; kingdom Metazoa; phylum Arthropoda; class Insecta; order Hemiptera; family Aradidae; genus Aradus; species Aradus depressus. The sequence continues at coordinate 50,190,814 of OY759216.1, read as the reverse complement.
AATGTTTTTCAAAAAATTTGCGCTATTTAACGGTTTATAGGCTTAATAATTGTTAAAACTGATACGAGAGATTCAGATTTATCCGGAAAGTCCCATCCGAAGGACGACGTGCTCAAGGCTATTTTCAACCTAAGTGATATTTCACCTACCCAGGTTTATTTACATAACATACGTCTCATTATCGAGTACCTCACATTCGAAAAAGCCCTGGATCATTGCTTAATGTCCCATCCGAAGGACGACGTGCTCAAAGTGTTTTTTAACTTCCCGATTGAAACATCTGACCTAAGTGCCTCAGCTAGATTTCTAAGATGCGATCCTGAGCTTGGTAGACTCCATTCTTCAAATTTCTCGCTTTTTAACGGTTTATAGATTTAATATTTGTTAAAACTGATAGAGAACGACCGGATTATCTGAATCTACACAAAAATCAAAATAAAAATGTTTTTCAAAAAATTTGCGCTATTTAACGGTTTATAGGCTTAATAATTGTTAAAACTGATACGAGAGATTCAGATTTATCCGGAAAGTCCCATCCGAAGGACGACGTGCTCAAGGCTATTTTCAACCTAAGTGATATTTCACCTAACCAGGTTTATTTACATAACATACGTCTCATTATCGAGTACCTCACATTCGAAAAAGCCCTGGATCATCGCTTAAAGTCCCATCCGAAGGACGACGTGCTCAAAGTGTTTTTTAACTTCCCGATTGAAACATCTGACCTAAGTGCCTCAGCTAGATTTCTAAGATGCGATCCTGAGCTTGGTAGACTCCATTCTTCAAATTTCTCGCTTTTTAACGGTTTATAGATTTAATATTTGTTAAAACTGATAGAGAACGACCGGATTATCTGAATCCTACACAAAAATCAAAATAAAAATGTTTTTCAAAAAATTTGCGCTATTTAACGGTTTATAGGCTTAATAATTGTTAAAACTGATACGAGAGATTCAGATTTATCCGGAAAGTCCCATCCGAAGGACGACGTGCTCAAGGCTATTTTCAACCTAAGTGATATTTCACCTACCCAGGTTTATTTACATAACATACGTCTCATTATCGAGTACCTCACTTCGAAAAAGCCCTGGATTATCGCTTAAAGTCCCATCCGAAGGACGACGTGCTCAAAGTGTTTTTTAACTTCCCGATTGAAACATCTGACCTAAGTGCCTCAGCTAGATTTCTAAGTGGCGATCCTGAGCTCGGTAGACTCCATTCTTCAAATTTCTCGCTTTTTAACGGTTTATAGATTTAATATTTGTTAAAACTGATAGAGAACGACCGGATTATCTGAATCCTACACAAAAATAAAAATAAAAATGTTTTTCAAAAAATTTGCGCTTTTTAACGGTTTATAGGCTTAATAATTGTTAAAACTGATACGAGAGATTCAGATTTATCCGGAAAGTCCCATCCGAAGGACGACGTGCTCAAGGCTATTTTCAACCTAAGTGATATTTCACCTACCCAGGTTTATTTACATAACATACGTCTCATTATCGAGTACCTCACATTCGAAAAAGCCCTGGATCATCGCTTAAAGTCCCATCCGAAGGACGACGTGCTCAAAGTGTTTTTTAACTTCCCGATTGAAACATCTGACCTAAGTGCCTCAGCTAGATTTCTAAGATGCGATCCTGAGCTTGGTAGACTCCATTCTTCAAATTTCTCGCTTTTTAACGGTTTATAGATTTAATATTTGTTAAAACTGATAGAGAACGACCGGATTATCTGAATCTACACAAAAATCAAAATAAAAATGTTTTTCAAAAAATTTGCGCTATTTAACGGTTTATAGGCTTAATAATTGTTAAAACTGATACGAGAGATTCAGATTTATCCGGAAAGTCCCATCCGAAGGACGACGTGCTCAAGGCTATTTTCAACCTAAATGATATTTCACCTAACCAGGTTTATTTACATAACATACGTCTCATTATCGAGTACCTCACATTCGAAAAAGCCCTGGATCATCGCTTAAAGTCCCATCCGAAGGACGACGTGCTCAAAGTGTTTTTTAACTTCCCGATTGAAACATCTGACCTAAGTGCCTCAGCTAGATTTCTAAGATGCGATCCTGAGCTTGGTAGACTCCATTCTTCAAATTTCTCGCTTTTTAACGGTTTATAGATTTAATATTTGTTAAAACTGATAGAGAACGACCGGATTATCTGAATCTACACAAAAATCAAAATAAAAATGTTTTTCAAAAAATTTGCGCTATTTAACGGTTTATAGGCTTAATAATTGTTAAAACTGATACGAGAGATTCAGATTTATCCGGAAAGTCCCATCCGAGGGACGACGTGCTCAAGGCTATTTTCAACCTAAGTGATATTTCACCTACCCAGGTTTATTTACATAACATACGTCTCATTATCGAGTACCTCACATTCGAGAAAGCCCTGGATCATCGGGTAAAGTCCCATCCGAAGGACGACGTGCTCAAAGTGTTTTTTAACTTCCCGATTGAAACATCTGACCTAAGTGCCTCAGCTAGATTTCTAAGATGCGATCCTGAGCTTGGTAGACTCCATTCTTCAAATTTCTCGCTTTTTAACGGTTTATAGATTTAATATTTGTTAAAACTGATAGAGAACGACCGGATTATCTGAATCCTACACAAAAATCAAAATAAAAATGTTTTTCAAAAAATTTGCGCTATTTAACGGTTTATAGGCTTAATAATTGTTAAAACTGATACGAGAGATTCAGATTTATCCGGAAAGTCCCATCCGAAGGACGACGTGCTCAAGGCTATTTTAAACCTAAGTGATATTTCACCTAACCAGGTTTATTTACATAACATACGTCTCATTATCGAGTACCTCACATTCGAAAAAGCCCTGGATCATCGCTTATAGTCCCATCCGAAGGACGACGTGCTCAAAGTGTTTTTTAACTTCCCGATTGAAACATCTGACCTAAGTGCCTCAACTAGATTTCTAAGTGGCGATCCTGAGCTCGGTAGACTCCATTCTTGAAATTTCTCGCTTTTTAACGGTTTATAGATTTAATATTTGTTAAAACTGATAGAGAACGACCGGATTATCTGAATCCTACACAAAAATCAAAATAAAAATGTTTTTCAAAAAATTTGCGCTATTTAACGGTTTATAGGCTTAATAATTGTTAAAACTGATACGAGAGATTCAGATTTATCCGGAAAGTCCCATCCGAAGGACGACGTGCTCAAGGCTATTTTCAACCTAAGTGATATTTCACCTAACCAGGTTTATTTACATAACATACGTCTCATTATCGAGTACCTCACATTCGAAAAAGCCCTGGATCATCGCTTAAAGTCCCATCCGAAGGACGACGTGCTCAAAGTGTTTTTTAACTTCCCGATTGAAACATCTGACCTAAGTGCCTCAGCTAGATTTCTAAGTGGCGATCCTGAGCTCGGTAGACTCCATCCTTCAAATTTCTCGCTTTTTAACGGTTTATAGATTTAATATTTGTTAAAACTGATAGAGAACGACCGGATTATCTGAATCCTACACAAAAATCAAAATAAAAATGTTTTTCAAAAAATTTGCGCTTTTTAACGGTTTATAGGCTTAATAATTGTTAAAACTGATACGAGAGATTCAGATTTATCCGGAAAGTCCCATCCGAAGGACGACGTGCTCAAGGCTATTTTCAACCTAAGTGATATTTCACCTAACCAGGTTTATTTACATAACATACGTCTCATTATCGAGTACCTCACATTCGAAAAAGCCCTGGATCATCGCTTAAAGTCCCATCCGAAGGACGACGTGCTCAAAGTGTTTTTTAACTTCCCGATTGAAACATCTGACCTAAGTGCCTCAGCTAGATTTCTAAGATGCGATCCTGAGCTTGGTAGACTCCATTCTTCAAATTTCTCGCTTTTTAACGGTTTATAGATTTAATATTTGTTAAAACTGATAGAGAACGACCGGATTATCTGAATCTACACAAAAATCAAAATAAAAATGTTTTTCAAAAAATTTGCGCTATTTAACGGTTTATAGGCTTAATAATTGTTAAAACTGATACGAGAGATTCAGATTTATCCGGAAAGTCCCATCCGAAGGACGACGTGCTCAAGGCTATTTTCAACCTAAGTGATATTTCACCTACCCAGGTTTATTTACATAACATACGTCTCATTATCGAGTACCTCACATTCGAAAAAGCCCTGGATCATCGGTTAAAGTCCCATCCGAAGGACGACGTGCTCAAAGTGTTTTTTAACTTCCCGATTGAAACATCTGACCTAAGTGCCTCAGCTAGATTTCTAAGATGCGATCCTGAGCTTGGTAGACTCCATTCTTCAAATTTCTCGCTTTTTAACGGTTTATAGATTTAATATTTGTTAAAACTGATAGAGAACGACCGGATTATCTGAATCCTACACAAAAATCAAAATAAAAATGTTTTTCAAAAAATTTGCGCTATTTAACGGTTTATAGGCTTAATAATTGTTAAAACTGATACGAGAGATTCAGATTTATCCGGAAAGTCCCATCCGAAGGACGACGTGCTCAAGGCTATTTTAAACCTAAGTGATATTTCACCTAACCAGGTTTATTTACATAACATACGTCTCATTATCGAGTACCTCACATTCGAAAAAGCCCTGGATCATCGCTTATAGTCCCATCCGAAGGACGACGTGCTCAAAGTGTTTTTTAACTTCCCGATTGAAACATCTGACCTAAGTGCCTCAACTAGATTTCTAAGTGGCGATCCTGAGCTCGGTAGACTCCATTCTTGAAATTTCTCGCTTTTTAACGGTTTATAGATTTAATATTTGTTAAAACTGATAGAGAACGACCGGATTATCTGAATCCTACACAAAAATCAAAATAAAAATGTTTTTCAAAAAATTTGCGCTATTTAACGGTTTATAGGCTTAATAATTGTTAAAACTGATACGAGAGATTCAGATTTATCCGGAAAGTCCCATCCGAAGGACGACGTGCTCAAGGCTATTTTCAACCTAAGTGATATTTCACCTAACCAGGTTTATTTACATAACATACGTCTCATTATCGAGTACCTCACATTCGAAAAAGCCCTGGATCATCGCTTAAAGTCCCATCCGAAGGACGACGTGCTCAAAGTGTTTTTTAACTTCCCGATTGAAACATCTGACCTAAGTGCCTCAGCTAGATTTCTAAGTGGCGATCCTGAGCTCGGTAGACTCCATCCTTCAAATTTCTCGCTTTTTAACGGTTTATAGATTTAATATTTGTTAAAACTGATAGAGAACGACCGGATTATCTGAATCCTACACAAAAATCAAAATAAAAATGTTTTTCAAAAAATTTGCGCTTTTTAACGGTTTATAGGCTTAATAATTGTTAAAACTGATACGAGAGATTCAGATTTATCCGGAAAGTCCTATCCGAAGGACGACGTGCTCAAGGCTATTTTCAACCTAAGTGATATTTCACCTAACCAGGTTTATTTACATAACATACGTCTCATTATCGAGTACCTCACATTCGAAAAAGCCCTGGATCATCGCTTAAAGTCCCATCCGAAGGACGACGTGCTCAAAGTGTTTTTTAACTTCCCGATTGAAACATCTGACCTAAGTGCCTCAGCTAGATTTCTAAGATGCGATCCTGAGCTTGGTAGACTCCATTCTTCAAATTTCTCGCTTTTTAACGGTTTATAGATTTAATATTTGTTAAAACTGATAGAGAACGACCGGATTATCTGAATCTACACAAAAATCAAAATAAAAATGTTTTTCAAAAAATTTGCGCTATTTAACGGTTTATAGGCTTAATAATTGTTAAAACTGATACGAGAGATTCAGATTTATCCGGAAAGTCCCATCCGAAGGACGACGTGCTCAAGGCTATTTTCAACCTAAGTGATATTTCACCTACCCAGGTTTATTTACATAACATACGTCTCATTATCGAGTACCTCACATTCGAAAAAGCCCTGGATCATCGGTTAAAGTCCCATCCGAAGGACGACGTGCTCAAAGTGTTTTTTAACTTCCCGATTGAAACATCTGACCTAAGTGCCTCAACTAGATTTCTAAGTGGCGATCCTGAGCTCGGTAGACTCCATTCTTGAAATTACTCGCTTTTTAACGGTTTATAGATTTAATATTTGTTAAAACTGATAGAGAACGACCGGATTATCTGAATCCTACACAAAAATCAAAATAAAAATGTTTTTCAAAAAATTTGCGCTATTTAACGGTTTATAGGCTTAATAATTGTTAAAACTGATACGAGAGATTCAGATTTATCCGGAAAGTCCCATCCGAAGGACGACGTGCTCAAGGCTATTTTCAACCTGTGATATTTCACCTAACCAGGTTTATTTACATAACATACGTCTCATTATCGAGTACCTCACATTCGAAAAAGCCCTGGATCATCGCTTAAAGTCCCATCCGAAGGACGACGTGCTCAAAGTGTTTTTTAACTTCCCGATTGAAACATCTGACCTAAGTGCCTCAGCTAGATTTCTAAGTGGCGATCCTGAGCTCGGTAGACTCCATTCTTCAAATTTCTCGCTTTTTAACGGTTTATAGATTTAATATTTGTTAAAACTGATAGAGAACGACCGGATTATCTGAATCCTACACAAAAATAAAAATAAAAATGTTTTTCAAAAAATTTGCGCTTTTTAACGGTTTATAGGCTTAATAATTGTTAAAACTGATACGAGAGATTCAGATTTATCCGGAAAGTCCCATCCGAAGGACGACGTGCTCAAGGCTATTTTCAACCTAAGTGATATTTCACCTACCCAGGTTTATTTACATAACATACGTCTCATTATCGAGTACCTCACATTCGAAAAAGCCCTGGATCATCGCTTAAAGTCCCATCCGAAGGACGACGTGCTCAAAGTGTTTTTTAACTTCCCGATTGAAACATCTGACCTAAGTGCCTCAGCTAGATTTCTAAGATGCGATCCTGAGCTTGGTAGACTCCATTCTTCAAATTTCTCGCTTTTTAACGGTTTATAGATTTAATATTTGTTAAAACTGATAGAGAACGACCGGATTATCTGAATCTACACAAAAATCAAAATAAAAATGTTTTTCAAAAAATTTGCGCTATTTAACGGTTTATAGGCTTAATAATTGTTAAAACTGATACGAGAGATTCAGATTTATCCGGAAAGTCCCATCCGAAGGACGACGTGCTCAAGGCTATTTTCAACCTAAATGATATTTCACCTAACCAGGTTTATTTACATAACATACGTCTCATTATCGAGTACCTCACATTCGAAAAAGCCCTGGATCATCGCTTAAAGTCCCATCCGAAGGACGACGTGCTCAAAGTGTTTTTTAACTTCCCGATTGAAACATCTGACCTAAGTGCCTCAGCTAGATTTCTAAGATGCGATCCTGAGCTTGGTAGACTCCATTCTTCAAATTTCTCGCTTTTTAACGGTTTATAGATTTAATATTTGTTAAAACTGATAGAGAACAACCGGATTATCTGAATCTACACAAAAATCAAAATAAAAATGTTTTTCAAAAAATTTGCGCTATTTAACGGTTTATAGGCTTAATAATTGTTAAAACTGATACGAGAGATTCAGATTTATCCGGAAAGTCCCATCCGAAGGACGACGTGCTCAAGGCTATTTTCAACCTAAGTGATATTTCACCTACCCAGGTTTATTTACATAACATACGTCTCATTATCGAGTACCTCACATTCGAGAAAGCCCTGGATCATCGGTTAAAGTACCATCCGAAGGACGACGTGCTCAAAGTGTTTTTTAACTTCCCGATTGAAACATCTGACCTAAGTGCCTCAGCTAGATTTCTAAGATGCGATCCTGAGCTTGGTAGACTCCATTCTTCAAATTTCTCGCTTTTTAACGGTTTATAGATTTAATATTTGTTAAAACTGATAGAGAACGACCGGATTATCTGAATCTACACAAAAATCAAAATAAAAATGTTTTTCAAAAAATTTGCGCTATTTAACGGTTTATAGGCTTAATAATTGTTAAAACTGATACGAGAGATTCAGATTTATCCGGAAAGTCCCATCCGAAGGACGACGTGCTCAAGGCTATTTTCAACCTAAGTGATATTTCACCTACCCAGGTTTATTTACATAACATACGTCTCATTATCGAGTACCTCACATTCGAAAAAGCCCTGGATCATCGGTTAAAGTCCCATCCGAAGGACGACGTGCTCAAAGTGTTTTTTAACTTCCCGATTGAAACATCTGACCTAAGTGCCTCAACTAGATTTCTAAGTGGCGATCCTGAGCTCGGTAGACTCCATTCTTGAAATTACTCGCTTTTTAACGGTTTATAGATTTAATATTTGTTAAAACTGATAGAGAACGACCGGATTATCTGAATCCTACACAAAAATCAAAATAAAAATGTTTTTCAAAAAATTTGCGCTATTTAACGGTTTATAGGCTTAATAATTGTTAAAACTGATACGAGAGATTCAGATTTATCCGGAAAGTCCCATCCGAAGGACGACGTGCTCAAGGCTATTTTCAACCTGTGATATTTCACCTAACCAGGTTTATTTACATAACATACGTCTCATTATCGAGTACCTCACATTCGAAAAAGCCCTGGATCATCGCTTAAAGTCCCATCCGAAGGACGACGTGCTCAAAGTGTTTTTTAACTTCCCGATTGAAACATCTGACCTAAGTGCCTCAGCTAGATTTCTAAGTGGCGATCCTGAGCTCGGTAGACTCCATTCTTCAAATTTCTCGCTTTTTAACGGTTTATAGATTTAATATTTGTTAAAACTGATAGAGAACGACCGGATTATCTGAATCCTACACAAAAATAAAAATAAAAATGTTTTTCAAAAAATTTGCGCTTTTTAACGGTTTATAGGCTTAATAATTGTTAAAACTGATACGAGAGATTCAGATTTATCCGGAAAGTCCCATCCGAAGGACGACGTGCTCAAGGCTATTTTCAACCTAAGTGATATTTCACCTACCCAGGTTTATTTACATAACATACGTCTCATTATCGAGTACCTCACATTCGAAAAAGCCCTGGATCATCGCTTAAAGTCCCATCCGAAGGACGACGTGCTCAAAGTGTTTTTTAACTTCCCGATTGAAACATCTGACCTAAGTGCCTCAGCTAGATTTCTAAGATGCGATCCTGAGCTTGGTAGACTCCATTCTTCAAATTTCTCGCTTTTTAACGGTTTATAGATTTAATATTTGTTAAAACTGATAGAGAACGACCGGATTATCTGAATCTACACAAAAATCAAAATAAAAATGTTTTTCAAAAAATTTGCGCTATTTAACGGTTTATAGGCTTAATAATTGTTAAAACTGATACGAGAGATTCAGATTTATCCGGAAAGTCCCATCCGAAGGACGACGTGCTCAAGGCTATTTTCAACCTAAATGATATTTCACCTAACCAGGTTTATTTACATAACATACGTCTCATTATCGAGTACCTCACATTCGAAAAAGCCCTGGATCATCGCTTAAAGTCCCATCCGAAGGACGACGTGCTCAAAGTGTTTTTTAACTTCCCGATTGAAACATCTGACCTAAGTGCCTCAGCTAGATTTCTAAGATGCGATCCTGAGCTTGGTAGACTCCATTCTTCAAATTTCTCGCTTTTTAACGGTTTATAGATTTAATATTTGTTAAAACTGATAGAGAACAACCGGATTATCTGAATCTACACAAAAATCAAAATAAAAATGTTTTTCAAAAAATTTGCGCTATTTAACGGTTTATAGGCTTAATAATTGTTAAAACTGATACGAGAGATTCAGATTTATCCGGAAAGTCCCATCCGAAGGACGACGTGCTCAAGGCTATTTTCAACCTAAGTGATATTTCACCTACCCAGGTTTATTTACATAACATACGTCTCATTATCGAGTACCTCACATTCGAGAAAGCCCTGGATCATCGGTTAAAGTCCCATCCGAAGGACGACGTGCTCAAAGTGTTTTTTAACTTCCCGATTGAAACATCTGACCTAAGTGCCTCAGCTAGATTTCTAAGATGCGATCCTGAGCTTGGTAGACTCCATTCTTCAAATTTCTCGCTTTTTAACGGTTTATAGATTTAATATTTGTTAAAACTGATAGAGAACGACCGGATTATCTGAATCCTACACAAAAATCAAAATAAAAATGTTTTTCAAAAAATTTGCGCTATTTAACGGTTTATAGGCTTAATAATTGTTAAAACTGATACGAGAGATTCAGATTTATCCGGAAAGTCCCATCCGAAGGACGACGTGCTCAAGGCTATTTTCAACCTAAGTGATATTTCACCTAACCAGGTTTATTTACATAACATACGTCTCATTATCGAGTACCTCACATTCGAAAAAGCCCTGGATCATCGCTTAAAGTCCCATCCGAAGGACGACGTGCTCAAAGTGTTTTTTAACTTCCCGATTGAAACATCTGACCTAAGTGCCTCAACTAGATTTCTAAGTGGCGATCCTGAGCTCGGTAGACTCCATTCTTGAAATTTCTCGCTTTTTAACGGTTTATAGATTTAATATTTGTTAAAACTGATAGAGAACGACCGGATTATCTGAATCCTACACAAAAATCAAAATAAAAATGTTTTTCAAAAAATTTGCGCTATTTAACGGTTTATAGGCTTAATAATTGTTAAAACTGATACGAGAGATTCAGATTTATCCGGAAAGTCCCATCCGAAGGACGACGTGCTCAAGGCTATTTTCAACCTAAGTGATATTTCACCTAACCAGGTTTATTTACATAACATACGTCTCATTATCGAGTACCTCACATTCGAAAAAGCCCTGGATCATCGCTTAAAGTCCCATCCGAAGGACGACGTGCTCAAAGTGTTTTTTAACTTCCCGATTGAAACATCTGACCTAGGTGCCTCAGCTAGATTTCTAAGTGGCGATCCTGAGCTCGGTAGACTCCATTCTTCAAATTTCTCGCTTTTTAACGGTTTATAGATTTAATATTTGTTAAAACTGATAGAGAACGACCGGATTATCTGAATCCTACACAAAAATAAAAATAAAAATGTTTTTCAAAAAATTTGCGCTTTTTAACGGTTTATAGGCTTAATAATTGTTAAAACTGATACGAGAGATTCAGATTTATCCGGAAAGTCCCGTCCGAAGGACGACGTGCTCAAGGCTATTTTCAACCTAAGTGATATTTCACCTACCCAGGTTTATTTACATAACATACGTCTCATTATCGAGTACCTCACATTCGAAAAAGCCCTGGATCATCGCTTAAAGTCCCATCCGAAGGACGACGTGCTCAAAGTGTTTTTTAACTTCCCGATTGAAACATCTGACCTAAGTGCCTCAGCTAGATTTCTAAGATGCGATCCTGAGCTTGGTAGACTCCATTCTTCAAATTTCTCGCTTTTTAACGGTTTATAGATTTAATATTTGTTAAAACTGATAGAGAACGACCGGATTATCTGAATCTACACAAAAATCAAAATAAAAATGTTTTTCAAAAAATTTGCGCTATTTAACGGTTTATATGCTTAATAATTGTTAAAACTGATACGAGAGATTCAGATTTATCCGGAAAGTCCCATCCGAAGGACGACGTGCTCAAGGCTATTTTCAACCTAAGTGATATTTCACCTACCCAGGTTTATTTACATAACATACGTCTCATTATCGAGTACCTCACATTCGAGAAAGCCCTGGATCATCGGTTAAAGTCCCATCCGATGGACGACGTCCTCAAAGTGTTTTTTAACTTCCCGATTGAAACATCTGACCTAAGTGCCTCAACTAGATTTCTAAGTGGCGATCCTGAGCTCGGTAGACTCCATTCTTGAAATTTCTCGCTTTTTAACGGTTTATAGATTTAATATTTGTTAAAACTGATAGAGAACGACCGGATTATCTGAATCCTACACAAAAATCAAAATAAAAATGTTTTTCAAAAAATTTGCGCTATTTAACGGTTTATAGGCTTAATAATTGTTAAAACTGATACGAGAGATTCAGATTTATCCGGAAAGTCCCATCCGAAGGACGACGTGCTCAAGGCTATTTTCAACCTAAGTGATATTTCACCTAACCAGGTTTATTTACATAACATACGTCTCATTATCGAGTACCTCACATTCGAAAAAGCCCTGGATCATCGCTTAAAGTCCCATCCGAAGGACGACGTGCTCAAAGTGTTTTTTAACTTCCCGATTGAAACATCTGACCTAAGTGCCTCAGCTAGATTTCTAAGTGGCGATCCTGAGCTCGGTAGACTCCATTCTTCAAATTTCTCGCTTTTTAACGGTTTATAGATTTAATATTTGTTAAAACTGATAGAGAACGACCGGATTATCTGAATCCTACACAAAAATCAAAATAAAAATGTTTTTCAAAAAATTTGCGCTTTTTAACGGTTTATAGGCTTAATAATTGTTAAAACTGATACGAGAGATTCAGATATATCCGGAAAGTCCCATCCGAAGGACGACGTGCTCAAGGCTATTTTCAACCTAAGTGATATTTCACCTACCCAGGTTTATTTACATAACATACGTCTCATTATCGAGAACCTCACATTCGAGAAAGCCCTGGATCATCGGTTAAAGTCCCATCCGAAGGACGACGTCCTCAAAGTGTTTTTTAACTTCCCGATTGAAACATCTGACCTAAGTGCCTCAACTAGATTTCTAAGTGGCGATCCTGAGCTCGGTAGACTCCATTCTTGAAATTTCTCGCTTTTTAACGGTTTATAGATTTAATATTTGTTAAAACTGATAGAGAACGACCGGATTATCTGAATCCTACACAAAAATCAAAATAAAAATGTTTTTCAAAAAATTTGCGCTATTTAACGGTTTATAGGCTTAATAATTGTTAAAACTGATACGAGAGATTCAGATTTATCCGGAAAGTCCCATCCGAAGGACGACGTGCTCAAGGCTATTTTCAACCTAAGTGATATTTCACCTACCCAGGTTTATTTACATAACATACGTCTCATTATCGAGTACCTCACTTCGAAAAAGCCCTGGATCATCGGTTAAAGTCCCATCCGAAGGACGACGTGCTCAAAGTGTTTTTTAACTTCCCGATTGAAACATCTGACCTAAGTGCCTCAACTAGATTTCTAAGTGGCGATCCTGAGCTCGGTAGACTTCATTCTTGAAATTTCTCGCTTTTTAACGGTTTATAGATTTAATATTTGTTAAAACTGATAGAGAACGACCGGATTATCTGAATCCTACACAAAAATCAAAATAAAAATGTTTTTCAAAAAATTTGCGCTATTTAACGGTTTATAGGCATTAATAATTGTTAAAACTGATACGAGAGATTCAGATTTATCCGGAAAGTCCCATCCGAAGGACGACGTGCTCAAGGCTATTTTCAACCTAAGTAGAAATTGACCTACCCAGGTTTATTTACATAACATACGTCTCATTATCGAGTACCTCACATTCGAAAAAGCCCTGGATCATCGCTTAAAGTCCCATCCGAAGGACGACGTGCTCAAAGTGTTTTTTAACTTCCCGATTGAAACATCTGACCTAAGTGCCTCAGCTAGATTTCTAAGTGGCGATCCTGAGCTCGGTAGACTCCATTCTTCAAATTTCTCGCTTTTTAACGGTTTATAGATTTAATATTTGTTAAAACTGATAGAGAACGACCGGATTATCTGAATCCTACACAAAAATCAAAATAAAAATGTTTTTCAAAAAATTTGCGCTTTTTAACGGTTTATAGGCTTAATAATTGTTAAAACTGATACGAGAGATTCAGATTTATCCGGAAAGTCCCATCCGAAGGACGACGTGCTCAAGGCTATTTTCAACCTAAGTGATATTTCACCTACCCAGGTTTATTTACATAACATACGTCTCATTATCGAGTACCTCACATTCGAAAAAGCCCTGGATCATCGCTTAAAGTCCCATCCGAAGGACGACGTGCTCAAAGTGTTTTTTAACTTCCCGATTGAAACATCTGACCTAAGTGCCTCAGCTAGATTTCTAAGATGCGATCCTGAGCTTGGTAGACTCCATTCTTCAAATTTCTCGCTTTTTAACGGTTTATAGATTTAATATTTGTTAAAACTGATAGAGAACGACCGGATTATCTGAATCTACACAAAAATCAAAATAAAAATGTTTTTCAAAAAATTTGCGCTATTTAACGGTTTATAGGCTTAATAATTGTTAAAACTGATACGAGAGATTCAGATTTATCCGGAAAGTCTCATCCGAAGGACGACGTGCTCAAGGCTATTTTCAACCTAAGTGATATTTCACCTAACCAGGTTTATTTACATAACATACGTCTCATTATCGAGTACCTCACATTCGAAAAAGCCCTGGATCATCGCTTAAAGTCCCATCCGAAGGACGGCGTGCTCAAAGTGTTTTTTAACTTCCCGATTGAAACATCTGACCTAAGTGCCTCAACTAGATTTCTAAGTGGCGATCCTGAGCTCGGTAGACTCCATTCTTGAAATTTCTCGCTTTTTAACGGTTTATAGATTTAATATTTGTTAAAACTGATAGAGAACGACCGGATTATCTGAATCTACACAAAAATCAAAATAAAAATGTTTTTCAAAAACTTTGCGCTATTTACGGGTTATAGGCTTAATAATTGTTAAAACTGATACGAGAGATTCAGATTTATCCGGAAAGTCCCATCCGAAGGACGACGTGCTCAAGGCTATTTTCAACCTAAGTGATATTTCACCTACCCAGGTTTATTTACATAACATACGTCTCATTATCGAGTACCTCACATTCGAAAAAGCCCTGGATCATCGCTTAAAGTCCCATCCGAAGGACGACGTGCTCAAAGTGTTTTTTAACTTCCCGATTGAAACATCTGACCTAAGTGCCTCAGCTAGATTTCTAAGATGCGATCCTGAGCTTGGTAGACTCCATTCTTCAAATTTCTCGCTTTTTAACGGTTTATAGATTTAATATTTGTTAAAACTGATAGAGAACGACCGGATTATCTGAATCCTACACAAAAATCAAAATAAAAATGTTTTTCAAAAAATTTGCGCTATTTAACGGTTTATAGGCTTAATAATTGTTAAAACTGATACGAGAGATTCAGATTTATCCGGAAAGTCCCATCCGAAGGACGACGTGCTCAAGGCTATTTTCAACCTAAGTGATATTTCACCTACCCAGGTTTATTTACATAACATACGTCTCATTATCGAGTACCTCACATTCGAAAAAGCCCTGGATCATCGCTTAAAGTCCCATCCGAAGGACGACGTGCTCAAAGTGTTTTTTAACTTCCCGATTGAAACATCTGACCTAAGTGCCTCAGCTAGATTTCTAAGTGGCGATCCTGAGCTCGGTAGACTCCATTCTTCAAATTTCTCGCTTTTTAACGGTTTATAGATTTAATATTTGTTAAAACTGATAGAGAACGACCGGATTATCTGAATCCTACACAAAAATAAAAATAAAAATGTTTTTCAAAAAATTTGCGCTTTTTAACGGTTTATAGGCTTAATAATTGTTAAAACTGATACGAGAGATTCAGATTTATCCGGAAAGTCCCATCCGAAGGACGACGTGCTCAAGGCTATTTTCAACCTAAGTGATATTTCACCTACCCAGGTTTATTTACATAACATACGTCTCATTATCGAGTACCTCACATTCGAAAAAGCCCTGGATCATCGCTTAAAGTCCCATCCGAAGGACGACGTGCTCAAAGTGTTTTTTAACTTCCCGATTGAAACATCTGACCTAAGTGCCTCAGCTAGATTTCTAAGTGGCGATCCTGAGCTCGGTAGACTCCATTCTTCAAATTTCTCGCTTTTTAACGGTTTATAGATTTAATATTTGTTAAAACTGATAGAGAACGACCGGATTATCTGAATCCTACACAAAAATCAAAATAAAAATGTTTTTCAAAAAATTTGCGCTTTTTAACGGTTTATAGGCTTAATAATTGTTAAAACTGATACGAGAGATTCAGATTTATCCGGAAAGTCCCATCCGAAGGACGACGTGCTCAAGGCTATTTTCAACCTAAGTGATATTTCACCTACCCAGGTTTATTTACATAACATACGTCTCATTATCGAGTACCTCACATTCGAAAAAGCCCTGGATCATCGCTTAAAGTCCCATCCGAAGGACGACGTGCTCAAAGTGTTTTTTAACTTCCCGATTGAAACATCTGACCTAAGTGCCTCAGCTAGATTTCTAAGATGCGATCCTGAGCTTGGTAGACTCCATTCTTCAAATTTCTCGCTTTTTAACGGTTTATAGATTTAATATTTGTTAAAACTGATTGAGAACGACCGGATTATCTGAATCCTACACAAAAATCAAAATAAAAATGTTTTTCAAAAAATTTGCGCTATTTAACGGTTTATAGGCTTAATAATTGTTAAAACTGATACGAGAGATTCAGATTTATCCGGAAAGTCCCATCCGAAGGACGACGTGCTCAAGGCTATTTTCAACCTAAGTGATATTTCACCTAACCAGGTTTATTTACATAACATACGTCTCATTATCGAGTACCTCACATTCGAAAAAGCCCTGGATCATCGCTTAAAGTCCCATCCGAAGGACGACGTGCTCA
The DNA here is from genome assembly GCA_963662175.1 of Aradus depressus. Taxonomy (NCBI): domain Eukaryota; kingdom Metazoa; phylum Arthropoda; class Insecta; order Hemiptera; family Aradidae; genus Aradus; species Aradus depressus. The sequence continues at coordinate 50,174,266 of OY759216.1, read as the reverse complement.
AAGTGTTTTTTAACTTCCCGATTGAAACATCTGACCTAAGTGCCTCAACTAGATTTCTAAGTGGCGATCCTGAGCTCGGTAGACTCCATTCTTGAAATTTCTCGCTTTTTAACGGTTTATAGATTTAATATTTGTTAAAACTGATAGAGAACGACCGGATTATCTGAATCTACACAAAAATCAAAATAAAAATGTTTTTCAAAAAATTTGCGCTATTTAACGGTTTATAGGCTTAATAATTGTTAAAACTGATACGAGAGATTCAGATTTATCCGGAAAGTCCCATCCGAAGGACGACGTGCTCAAGGCTATTTTCAACCTAAGTGATATTTCACCTACCCAGGTTTATTTACATAACATACGTCTCATTATCGAGTACCTCACATTCGAGAAAGCCCTGGATCATCGGTTAAAGTCCCATCCGAAGGACGACGTGCTCAAAGTGTTTTTTAACTTCCCGATTGAAACATCTGACCTAAGTGCCTCAACTAGATTTCTAAGTGGCGATCCTGAGCTCGGTAGACTCCATTCTTGAAATTTCTCGCTTTTTAACGGTTTATAGATTTAATATTTGTTAAAACTGATAGAGAACGACCGGATTATCTGAATCCTACACAAAAATCAAAATAAAAATGTTTTTCAAAAAAATTGCGCTATTTAACGGTTTATAGGCTTAATAATTGTTAAAACTGATACGAGAGATTCAGATTTATCCGGAAAGTCCCATCCGAAGGACGACGTTCTCAAGGCTATTTTCAACCTAAGTGATATTTCACCTAACCAGGTTTATTTACATAACATACGTCTCATTATCGAGTACCTCACATTCGAAAAAGCCCTGGATCATCGCTTAAAGTCCCATCCAGAGGACGACGTGCTCAAAGTGTTTTTTAACTTCCCGATTGAAACATCTGACCTAAGTGCCTCAGCTAGATTTCTAAGATGCGATCCTGAGCTTGGTAGACTCCATTCTTCAAATTTCTCGCTTTTTAACGGTTTATAGATTTAATATTTGTTAAAACTGATAGAGAACGACCGGATTATCTGAATCCTACACAAAAATCAAAATAAAAATGTTTTTCAAAAAATTTGCGCTATTTAACGGTTTATAGGCTTAATAATTGTTAAAACTGATACGAGAGATTCAGATTTATCCGGAAAGTCCCATCCGAAGGACGACGTGCTCAAGGCTATTTTCAACCTAAGTGATATTTCACCAACCCAGGTTTATTTACATAACATACGTCTCATTATCGAGTACCTCACTTCGAAAAAGCCCTGGATCATCGCTTAAAGTCCCATCCGAAGGACGACGTGCTCAAAGTGTTTTTTAACTTCCCGATTGAAACATCTGACCTAAGTGCCTCAGCTAGATTTCTAAGTGGCGATCCTGAGCTCGGTAGACTCCATTCTTCAAATTTCTCGCTTTTTAACGGTTTATAGATTTAATATTTGTTAAAACTGATAGAGAACGACCGGATTATCTGAATCCTACACAAAAATCAAAATAAAAATGTTTTTCAAAAAATTTGCGCTTTTTAACGGTTTATAGGCTTAATAATTGTTAAAACTGATACGAGAGATTCAGATATATCCGGAAAGTCCCATCCGAAGGACGACGTGCTCAAGGCTATTTTCAACCTAAGTGATATTTCACCTACCCAGGTTTATTTACATAACATACGTCTCATTATCGAGTACCTCACATTCGAAAAAGCCCTGGATCATCGCTTAAAGTCCCATCCGAAGGACGACGTGCTCAAAGTGTTTTTTAACTTCCCGATTGAAACATCTGACCTAAGTGCCTCAGCTAGATTTCTAAGATGCGATCCTGAGCTTGGTAGACTCCATTCTTCAAATTTCTCGCTTTTTAACGGTTTATAGATTAAATATTTGTTAAAACTGATAGAGAACGACCGGATTATCTGAATCTACACAAAAATCAAAATAAAAATGTTTTTCAAAAAATTTGCGCTATTTAACGGTTTATAGGCTTAATAATTGTTAAAACTGATACGAGAGATTCAGATTTATCCGGAAAGTCCCATCCGAAGGACGACGTGCTCAAGGCTATTTTCAACCTAAGTGATATTTCACCTAACCAGGTTTATTTACATAACATACGTCTCATTATCGAGTACCTCACATTCGAAAAAGCCCTGGATCATCGGTTAAAGTCCCATCCGAAGGACGACGTGCTCAAAGTGTTTTTTAACTTCCCGATTGAAACATCTGACCTAAGTGCCTCAGCTAGATTTCTAAGATGCGATCCTGAGCTTGGTAGACTCCATTCTTCAAATTTCTCGCTTTTTAACGGTTTATAGATTTAATATTTGTTAAAACTGATAGAGAACGACCGGATTATCTGAATCTACACAAAAATCAAAATAAAAATGTTTTTCAAAAAATTTGCGCTATTTAACGGTTTATAGGCTTAATAATTGTTAAAACTGATACGAGAGATTCAGATTTATCCGGAAAGTCCCATCCGAAGGACGACGTGCTCAAGGCTATTTTCAACCTAAGTGATATTTCACCTAACCAGGTTTATTTACATAACATACGTCTCATTATCGAGTACCTCACATTCGAAAAAGCCCTGGATCATCGCTTAAAGTCCCATCCGAAGGACGACGTGCTCAAAGTGTTTTTTAACTTCCCGATTGAAACATCTGACCTAAGTGCCTCAACTAGATTTCTAAGTGGCGATCCTGAGCTCGGTAGACTCCATTCTTGAAATTTCTCGCTTTTTAACGGTTTATAGATTTAATATTTGTTAAAACTGATAGAGAACGACCGGATTATCTGAATCCTACACAAAAATCAAAATAAAAATGTTTTTCAAAAAATTTGCGCTATTTAACGGTTTATAGGCTTAATAATTGTTAAAACTGATACGAGAGATTCAGATTTATCCGGAAAGTCCCATCCGAAGGACGACGTGCTCAAGGCTATTTTCAACCTAAGTAGAAATTGACCTACCCAGGTTTATTTACATAACATACGTCTCATTATCGAGTACCTCACATTCGAAAAAGCCCTGGATCATCGCTTAAAGTCCCATCCGAAGGACGACGTGCTCAAAGTGTTTTTTAACTTCCCGATTGAAACATCTGACCTAAGTGCCTCAGCTAGATTTCTAAGATGCGATCCTGAGCTTGGTAGACTCCATTCTTCAAATTTCTCGCTTTTTAACGGTTTATAGATTTAATATTTGTTAAAACTGATAGAGAACGACCGGATTATCTGAATCCTACACAAAAATCAAAATAAAAATGTTTTTCAACAAATTTGCGCTATTTAACGGCTTATAGGCTTAATAATTGTTAAAACTGATACGAGAGATTCAGATTTATCCGGAAAGTCCCATCCGAAGGACGACGTGCTCAAGGCTATTTTCAACCTAAGTGATATTTCACCTACCCAGGTTTATTTACATAACATACGTCTCATTATCGAGTACCTCACATTCGAAAAAGCCCTGGATCATCGCTTAAAGTCCCATCCGAAGGACGACGTGCTCAAAGTGTTTTTTAACTTCCCGATTGAAACATCTGACCTAAGTGCCTCAGCTAGATTTCTAAGATGCGATCCTGAGCTTGGTAGACTCCATTCTTCAAATTTCTCGCTTTTTAACGGTTTATAGATTTAATATTTGTTAAAACTGATAGAGAACGACCGGATTATCTGAATCCTACACAAAAATCAAAATAAAAATGTTTTTCAAAAAATTTGCGCTTTTTAACGGTTTATAGGCTTAATAATTGTTAAAACTGATACGAGAGATTCAGATTTATCCGGAAAGTCCCATCCGAAGGACGACGTGCTCAAGGCTATTTTCAACCTAAGTGATATTTCACCTAACCAGGTTTATTTACATAACATACGTCTCATTATCGAGTACCTCACATTCGAAAAAGCCCTGGATCATCGCTTAAAGTCCCATCCGAAGGACGACGTGCTCAAAGTGTTTTTTAACTTCCCGATTGAAACATCTGACCTAAGTGCCTCAGCTAGATTTCTAAGATGCGATCCTGAGCTTGGTAGACTCCATTCTTCAAATTTCTCGCTTTTTAACGGTTTATAGATTTAATATTTGTTAAAACTGATAGAGAACGACCGGATTATCTGAATCTACACAAAAATCCAAATAAAAATGTTTTTCAAAAAATTTGCGCTATTTAACGGTTTATAGGCTTAATAATTGTTAAAACAGATACGAGAGATTCAGATTTATCCGGAAAGTCCCATCCGAAGGACGACGTGCTCAAGGCTATTTTCAACCTAAGTGATATTTCACCTACCCAGGTTTATTTACATAACATACGTCTCATTATCGAGTACCTCACATTCGAAAAAGCCCTGGATCATCGCTTAAAGTCCCATCCGAAGGACGACGTGCTCAAAGTGTTTTTTAACTTCCCGATTGAAACATCTGACCTAAGTGCCTCAACTAGATTTCTAAGTGGCGATCCTGAGCTCGGTAGACTCCATTCTTGAAATTTCTCGCTTTTTAACGGTTTATAGATTTAATATTTGTTATAACCGATAGAGAACGACCGGATTATCTGAATCCTACACAAAAATCAAAATAAAAATGTTTTTCAAAAAATTTGCGCTATTTAACGGTTTATAGGCTTAATAATTGTTAAAACTGATACGAGAGATTCAGATTTATCCGGAAAGTCCCATCCGAAGGACGACGTGCTCAAGGCTATTTTCAACCTAAGTAGAAATTGACCTACCCAGGTTTATTTACATAACATACGTCTCATTATCGAGTACCTCACATTCGAAAAAGCCCTGGATCATCGCTTAAAGTCCCATCCGAAGGACGACGTGCTCAAAGTGTTTTTTAACTTCCCGATTGAAACATCTGACCTAAGTGCCTCAGCTAGATTTGTAAGTGGCGATCCTGAGCTCGGTAGACTCCATTCTTCAAATTTCTCGCTTTTTAACGGTTTATAGATTTAATATTTGTTAAAACTGATAGAGAACGACCGGATTATCTGAATCCTACACAAAAATAAAAATAAAAATGTTTTTCAAAATATTTGCGCTATTTAACCAAAATAAAAATGTTTTTCAAAATATTTGCGCTATTTAACGGTTTATAGGCTTAATAATTGTTAAAACTGATACGACAGATTCAGATTTATCCGGAAAGTCCCATCCGAAGGACGACGTGCTCAAGGCTATTTTCAACCTAAGTGAAATTTCACCTACCCAGGTTTATTTACATAACAGACGTCTCATTATCGAGTACCTCACATTCGAAAAAGCCCTGGATCATCGCTTAAAGTCCCATCCGAAGGACGACGTGCTCAAAGTGTTTTTTAACTTCCCGATTGAAACATCTGACCTAAGTGCCTCAGCTAGATTTCTAAGTGGCGATCCTCAGCTCGGTAGACTCCATTCTTCAAATTTCACGCTTTTTAACGGTTTATAGATTTAATATTTGTTAAAACTGATAGAGAACGACCGGATTATCTGAATCCTACACAAAAATTTAAATAAAAATGTTTTTCAAAAAATTTGCGCTGTTTAACGGTTTATAGGCTTAATAATTGTTAAAACTGATACGAGAGATTCAGATTTATCCGGAAAGTCCCATCCGAAGGACGACGTGCTCAAGGCTATTTTCAACCTAAGTGATATTTCACCTACCCAGGTTTATTTACATAACATACGTCTCATTATCGAGTACCTCACATTCGAAAAAGCCCTGGATCATCGCTTAAAGTCCCATCCGAAGGACGACGTGCTCAAAGTGTTTTTTAACTTCCCGATTGAAACATCTGACCTAAGTGCCTCAGCTAGATTTCTAAGATGCGATCCTGAGCTTGGTAGACTCCATTCTTCAAATTTCTCGCTTTTTAACGGTTTATAGATTTAATATTTGTTAAAACTGATAGAGAACGACCGGATTATCTGAATCTACACAAAAATCAAAATAAAAATGTTTTTCAAAAAATTTGCGCTATTTAACGGTTTATAGGCTTAATAATTGTTAAAACTGATACGAGAGATTCAGATTTATCCGGAAAGTCCCATCCGAAGGACGACGTGCTCAAGGCTATTTTCAACCTAAGTGATATTTCACCTACCCAGGTTTATTCACATAACATACGTCTCATTATCGAGTACCTCACATTCTAAAAAGCCCTGGATCATCGCTTAAAGTCCCATCCGAAGGACGACGTGCTCAAAGTGTTTTTTAACTTCCCGATTGAAACATCTGACCTAAGTGCCTCAGCTAGATTTCTAAGTGGCGATCCTGAGCTTGGTAGACTCCATTCTTCAAATTTCTCGCTTTTTAACGGTTTATAGATTTAATATTTGTTAAAACTGATAGAGAACGACCGGATTATCTGAATCCTACACAAAAATCAAAATAAAAATGTTTTTCAAAATATTTGCGCTATTTAACCAAAATAAAAATGTTTTTCAAAATATTTGCGCTATTTAACGGTTTATAGGCTTAATAATTGTTAAAACTGATACGACAGATTCAGATTTATCCGGAAAGTCCCATCCGAAGGACGACGTGCTCAAGGCTATTTTCAACCTAAGTGAAATTTCACCTACCCAGGTTTATTTACATAACATACGTCTCATTATCGAGTACCTCACATTCGAAAAAGTTCTGGATCATCGCTTAAAGTCCCATCCGAAGGACGACGTGCTCAAAGTGTTTTTTAACTTCCCGATTGAAACATCTGACCTAAGTGCCTCAACTAGATTTCTAAGTGGCGATCCTGAGCTCGGTAGACTCCATTCTTGAAATTTCTCGCTTTTTAACGGTTTATAGATTTAATATTTGTTATAACCGATAGAGAACACCCGGATTATCTGAATCCTACACAAAAATCAAAATAAAATTGTTTTTCAAAAAATTTGCGCTATTTAACGGTTTATAGGCTTAATAATTGTTAAAACTGATACGAGAGATTCAGATTTATCCGGAAAGTCCCATCCGAAGGACGACGTGCTCAAGGCTATTTTCAACCTAAGTAGAAATTGACCTACCCAGGTTTATTTACATAACATACGTCTCATTATCGAGTACCTCACATTCGAAAAAGCCCTGGATCATCGCTTAAAGTCCCATCCGAAGGACGACGTGCTCAAAGTGTTTTTTAACTTCCCGATTGAAACATCTGACCTAAGTGCCTCAGCTAGATTTCTAAGATGCGATCCTGAGCTTGGTAGACTCCATTCTTCAAATTTCTCGCTTTTTAACGGTTTATAGATTTAATATTTGTTAAAACTGATAGAGAACGACCGGATTATCTGAATCCTACACAAAAATAAAAATAAAAATGTTTTTCAAAATATTTGCGCTATTTAACCAAAATAAAAATGTTTTTCAAAATATTTGCGCTATTTAACGGTTTATAGGCTTAATAATTGTTAAAACTGATACGACAGATTCAGATTTATCCGGAAAGTCCCATCCGAAGGACGACGTGCTCAAGGCTATTTTCAACCTAAGTGAAATTTCACCTACCCAGGTTTATTTACATAACATACGTCTCATTATCGAGTACCTCACATTCGAAAAAGTTCTGGAACATCGCTTAAAGTCCCATCCGAAGGACGACGTGCTCATAGTTATTTTTCATTTCCCGATTAAAACATCTGACCTAAGTGCCTCAGCTAGATTTGTAAGTGGCGATCCTGAGCTCGGTAGACTCCATTCTTCAAATTTCTCGCTTTTTAACGGTTTATAGATTTAATATTTGTTAAAACTGATAGAGAACGACCGGATTATCTGAATCCTACACAAAAATCAAAATAAAAATGTTTTTCAAAAAATTTGCGCTTTTTAACGGTTTATAGGCTTAATAATTGTTAAAACTGATACGAGAGATTCAGATTTATCCGGAAAGTCCCATCCGAAGGACGACGTGCTCAAGGCTATTTTCAACCTAAGTGATATTTCACCTAACCAGGTTTATTTACATAACATACGTCTCATTATCGAGTACCTCACATTCGAAAAAGCCCTGGATCATCGCTTAAAGTCCCATCCGAAGGACGACGTGCTCAAAGTGTTTTTTAACTTCCCGATTGAAACATCTGACCTAAGTGCCTCAGCTAGATTTCTAAGATGCGATCCTGAGCTTGGTAGACTCCATTCTTCAAATTTCTCGCTTTTTAACGGTTAATAGATTTAATATTTGTTAAAACTGATAGAGAACGACCGGATTATTTGAATCCTACACAAAAATCAAAATAAAAATGTTTTTCAAAATATTTGCGCTATTTAACCAAAATAAAAATGTTTTTCAAAATATTTGCGCTATTTAACGGTTTATAGGCTTAATAATTGTTAAAACTGATACGACAGATTCAGATTTATCCGGAAAGTCCCATCCGAAGGACGACGTGCTCAAGGCTATTTTCAACCTAAGTGAAATTTCACCTACCCAGGTTTATTTACATAACATACGTCTCATTATCGAGTACCTCACATTCGAAAAAGTTCTGGAACATCGCTTAAAGTCCCATCCGAAGGACGACGTGCTCATAGTTATTTTTCACTTCCCGATTAAAACATCTGACCTAAGTGCCTCAGCTAGATTTGTAAGTGGCGATCCTGAGCTCGGTAGACTCCATTCTTCAAATTTCTCGCTTTTTAACGGTTTATAGATTAAATATTTGTTAAAACTGATAGAGAACGACCGGATTATCTGAACCCCACACAAAAATCAAAATGAAAACGTTTTTCAAAAAATTCGCGCTATTTAACGGTTTATAGGCTTAATAATTGTTAAAACTGATACTACAGATTCAGATATATCCGGAAAGTCCCATCCGAAGGACGACGTGCTCAAGGCTTTCAACCTAAGTGGAAATTGACCTACCCAGGTTTATTTACATAACATACGTCTAATTATCGAGTACCTCACATTCGAAAAAGCCCTGGATCATCGCTTAATGTCCCATCCGAAGGACGAAGTGCTCAAAGTTATTTTTAACTTCCCGATTAAAACATCTGACCTAAGTGCCTCAGCTAGATTTCTAAGTGGCGATCCTGAGCTCGGTAGACTCCATTCTTCAAATTTCTTGCTTTTCAACGGTTTATAGATTTAATATTTGTTAACTGACAGAGCCATAGAGTGTGCTGGTTTCGGATTATGCCAACGTCAGCACAACGTTCAGACTGACTTTAAATATGGTGACACCGATCCACTATGGAAGAAAAATGCCAAAAAAAAAAAGATGTATGTATAGATATGAACACAAATTAAAACTTGTGTACATTGTGATGTAATCTATATTAATAAAGCTGAAACGGGGTTTGTTTGTTTGTTTGTATGTTTGTTTGTATGTATGTATGTATGTATGTATGTATGTATATTTGTTCCAGCATCACGCCCAAACCGCTCGACGGATTTTTATGAAACTTCCCATGTAGCATTCTTTTGAGCCCGATTGAATAATAGGCTATGTGGCGTCCCAAAATTTTGATCGGGAGGGGGGGTTGTAAGGGGGCCTAAGTATATAAATAGTGCTAACTCATTAACTAATGGTCAAATTGTCATGAAATATCACACGTAGTCTTTTTAAAAGCCAAACAGTAAAAAAAGGTGTTTGGCGTCCCAAAGTTTTGAACGGGAGGGGGGGTTGTGGGGGGGCCTAAGTATAAATATAGAGCTAACTTATGAACTAATGGGCGAATCGTCATGAAATTTCACATGTAGTATTTTTAAAAGCCAAATAGGAAAAAAAGGTGTGTGGCGTCCCAAAGTTTTGAACGGGAGGGGGGGTTGTGGGGGGGCCTAAGTATAAATATAGAGCTAACTCTTTAACGGTTGGTCGGATTGTCACGAAATTTCACATGGAGTATTCCTGAAGACCAAATAGAAAAATAGGCGGTGTGACGGCTCAAAATTTTTTACGGGAGGGGGGGTAGTGGGGGGGCCTAAGTATAAATATAGAGCTAACTCATTAACTAATGGGCGAATCGTCATGAAATTTCACGTAGTATTTTTAAAAGCCAAATAGGAAAAAAAGGTGTGTGGCGTCCCAAAGTTTTGAACGGGAGGGGGGGTTGTGGGGGGGCCTAAGTATAAATATAGAGCTAACTCTTTAACGGTTGGTCGGATTGTCACGAAATTTCACATGGAGTATTCCTGAAGACCAAATAGAAAAATAGGCGGTGTGACGGCTCAAAATTTTTTACGGGAGCGGGGAGGGTAGTGGGGGGGCCTAAGTATAAATATAGAGCTAACTCATTAACTAATGGGCGAATCGTCATGAAATTTCACATGTAGTATTTTTAAAAGCCAAATAGGAAAAAAAGGTGTGTGGCGTCCCAAAGTTTTGAACGGGAGGGGGGGTTGTGGGGGGGCCTAAGTATAAATATAGAGCTAACTCTTTAACGGTTGATCGTATTGTCATGAATCGGATTGTCATGAATTTCACATGTAGTAGTAGTAACTATGTATTCGCTGTGGGGTTCACTGTTGCAAGACATTTACTAGCTGTGATGTCCAGCGTTCCTAATATCGTACTAGCTGTGGGGTCCGCTGTTGCAAGGCACTTACTAGCTGTAGTGCTCAGCCCCAGCGTTCCTAACTATGTACTAGCTGTGGGGTTCGCTGTTGCAAGGCACCTACAAGACATTTACTAGCTGTGATGCCCAGCGTTTCTAATTACGTACTAACTGTGGGGTCTGCTGTTGCAAGGCGCTAGCAGTGTGGCCCAGCGTATTTCACTACGTAGGTACTAGCCGTGGGGTCCGCCGTTGCAAAACTCATACTAGCTGTGATGCCCTGTGGTTCTAACTACATACTATCTGTGGGGTTCGCAGTTGCAAGGCACCTACTACCTGTAGGGCCCAGCGTTCCTAAAAACGTACTAGCTGTGGGGTCCGTCGTTGCAAAAGCATACTAGCTGTGATGCCCAGGGTTCCTAATATCGTACTAGCTGTGGGGTCCGTTGTTGCAAGGCATTTACTAGCTGTAGTGCCCAGCGTTCCTAACTTCGTACTAGCTGTGGGGTCCGCTGTTGCGAGGCACATACTAGCTGTGGTGACCAGCGTTCCTAACGTTGGTCGGATTGTCATGAAATTTCACATGGAGTATTCCTGAAGGCCAAATAGAAAAATAAGGCGTGTGGCGTTCTAAAGTTTTGAACGGGAGGGGGGGTTGAGGGGGGCCTAAGTATAAATATAGAGCTAGCTCATTAACGGTTGGTCGCATTGTCACGAAGTTTCACATGTAGTATTCCTGAAGACCAAATAAAAAAAAAGGTGTGTGGCGTCCCAAAAATTTGAACGGGGGGAGGGGGGGGGGGGTAGGCCTAAGTATAAATATAGTGCTAACTATTCAAAGATTGGTCGGATTGTCACAAAATTTCACATGTAGTATTTTTAAAATCCAAATAGAAATATAAGATGTGTGGCGACCCAAAGTTTTGAACGGGAGGGGACGTTGTGGGGATAGGCCTAAGTATAAATATAGTGCTGGCTCATTAACGGTTGGTCAGATTGTCACGAAATTTCACATGTAGTATTTCTGAAAGTCAAATAGAAAAATAGGCGGTGTGACGGCTCAAAATTTTGTACGGGAGGGGGGGTAGTGGCGGGGGGGCCTAAGTATAAATATAGTGCTAGCTCAATAACGGTTGGTCGTATTGTCATGGAATTTCACATGTAGTATTCTTAAAAGCCAAATAGAAATATAGGGTGTATATGTCACAAAATTTTGAACGGGAGGGTGGGTTGATGGGGGCCTAAGTATAAGTATAGTGATGTCATTAACGGATGATCGGATTGTCACGAAATTTCACATGTAGTATTCATAAAGGCCAAATAGAAAAATAGGGTGTGACGTCAAAAAATTGTGAACGGGAGGGGGGGGTATGGGGGTAGGCCTAAATTTGAAGATAGTGATAGGTCATTAACGGATGATCGGATTGTCATGGAATTTTACATGTACTATTATTGATGGCCAAATAGAAAAATACACTAGCTGTGATGCCCAGTGGTTCTAACTACGTACTAGCTGTGGGGTCCGCCGTTACAAAATCATACTAGCTGTGATGCCCAGCGTTTCTAACTAGGTACTAGCGGTGGGGTCCGCCGTTGCAGAACACATACTAGCTGTGATGCTGAGCGTTTCTAACTACGTACTAGCTGTGGGGTCCGCCGTTGCAAAACACATACTAGCTGTGATGCCCAGTGGTTCTAACTACATACTAACTGTGGGGTCCGCTGTTGCAAAGCACTTAATAGCTGTAGGGCCCAGCGTTCCTAAAAACGTACTATCTGTGGGGTCCGCTGTTGCAAGGCACTTACTAGCTGTGATGCCCAGCGTTCCTAATTACGTACTAGCTGTGGGGTCCGCTGTTGCGAGGCACATACTAGCTGTGATGCCCTGTGGTTCTAACTACATACTATCTGTGGGCTCTGCAGTTGCAAGGCACCTACTAGCTGTAGGGCCCAGCGTTCCTAAAAACGTACTAGCTGTGGGGTCCGCCGTTGCAAAAACATACTAGCGGTGATGCCCAGCGTTTCTAATTAGGTACTAGCGGTGGGGTCCGCCATTGCAGAACACATACTAGCTGTGATGCTGAGCGTTTCTAACTACGTACTAGCTGTGGGGTCCGCCGTTGCAAAAACATACTAGCGGTGATGCCCAGCGTTTCTAATTAGGTACTAGCGGTGGGGTCCGCCGTTGCAGAACACATACTAGCTGCGATGCTGAGCGTTTCTAACTACGTACTAGCTGTGGGGTCCGCCGTTGCAAAAACATACTAGCGGTGATGCCCAGCGTTTCTAATTAGGTACTAGCGGTGGGGTCCGCCATTGCAGAACACATACTAGCTGTGATGCTGAGCGTTTCTAACTACGTACTAGCTGTGGGGTCCGCCGTTGCAAAAACATACTAGCGGTGATGCCCAGCGTTTCTAATTAGGTACTAGCGGTGGGGTCCGCCGTTGCAGAACACATACTAGCTGCGATGCTGAGCGTTTCTAACTACGTACTAGCTGTGGGGTCCGCCGTTGCAAAAACATACTAGCTGTGATGCCCAGCGTTTCTAATTAGGTACTAGCGGTGGGGTCCGCCGTTGCAGAACACATACTAGCTGTGATGCTGAGCGTTTCTAACTACGTACTAGCTGTGGGGTCCGCTGTTGCAAGGCACTTACTAGCTGTGATGCCCAGCGTTCCTAATTTCGTACTAGATGTGGGGTCCGCTGTTGCGAGGCTCATACTAGCTGTGGTGACCAGCGTTCCTAACTACGTACCTGCTGTGGGGTCCGCCGTCGCAAGGCACATACTAGCTGTGATGCCCAGCGTTTCTAACTAGGTACTAGCGGTGGGGTCCGCCGTTGCAAGGCATATACTACCTGTGGTGCCCAGCGTTCCTAACTACGTACTAGCTGTGGTGCCCAGCGTTGCAAGGCCCATACTAGCTGTGGTCAAAACGTTCTTATGTACGCACTGGCTAGGACGTCCAGCGATGCTAAGTATTCACTAGCTGTCGTTTCCGCAGTTGAAAGGCGCATACTAGCTGTGGTGCCCAGGGATTCTAAAAAATTACTAGCGTTACTACAGTTGAATTCCGTATGAATAATTAAAAATTATAACATCACTGTCGAGGAACTGAATAGCCTTATAGGAGATATTGGGAGAAATGTCAAAGTTCCCCGGGCAACGCCGGGTATTACTGCTAGTAGACAATATTTCAAAAATAAGTTTGTTTTATTTATTTATTACAAGTTTCCACAATATGTCCGCGTTTCTCAACTTAGAAGTTGTTAAGAGTTTTTAAGTTAAGCCTCTCCCCTAATTCCCTCCTTTCCTTTGGTCGATTTAGCTGAAAATCAATAGGTGTCGTTATTAGAAAGTTCTGGATACATATATAAAAGTTGGTTTCAATAAATTTTAGTTTAGTCACATTTAGTTTTAATGTCATATCTTTACTCAAATCTAGAATACATAAGCTCACTAATAATGTATATACATATGTCAATAGGGGCCCTGAAGAAGGCACACTTAGTGCCGAAAGCCTGGCAGAAATTCCGTCCACAAGCCTGATCTCTCTTCCTTCCTATTACATCGTTGGTCAATTCTTCCCAAATTGACTTAAAAGAAGCCACTAAATGGCAGAAAAAAGTATATGATTGTATTATCTTTTAAATATATTTGTTTGTACTTGAAAGAAATAAAACTTGTTTATTTATGATATTGTCTAATTTCACCAACTATGTTTACAAGGGAGTACTTTCGGTATTTCTACCATCCTCAGCCAAAAACATAAGAGATAAGACTCTCAAAAGCATAAGAGATAAGTCTTATCTCTTATGCTTTTGGCTGAGGATGGTAGAAATACCGAAAGTACTCCCATGTAAATATAGTTGGTGAAATTAGACAATATCATAAATAAACAAGTTTTATTTCTTTCAAGTTCATTTGAATTATTTCACAATATCTCTGCAATAATGTCAGTTTTCATATTTGTTTGTTTTTGTGACTCATGCCCGGGCTTTAGCTATGAGGCCATCAGCCTCTGGCGGCTCCTTCTCTTAATGTACCATCCAAAGAACGGTGGGCTCAAGTATTTTTTTCTTTTCCCCCCAGTTGAAAACAAAAAATATCTAAGAGCCCCGGCATAGTTTGGAACCCGCGGATCTTGAGCAGGCACGCTACAGCAGTACTATTTCAATTTATTTCTCTTATCTGTATGGCAGTGTCAACTGTGGTCCCCCCAGAGAGTTTCTGAGGACGGTGAGATAAGGAGTATGTAGCTATGTAGGCTTAGGTAACATAAGAAGGGTCCCTCCAACCTCCCACCAGAATATTCTTGTCATATTTATTCTCAGGTTGTCTGAATTTTTGCTAGATTTAGCGGATGTTGATAACAGTTATAGTACTGTAAGGGGGCCGGTAGCTCAGTAGTATGTGTGTTTGTCTAATAAACTCAAGATCTCGAGTTAATTTTATCTGGGAGGGGAAAAAAAAACAAGCACACCGTCCTTCGGATGGGAGGTTAAGAGTTGTTCCCGAGCCTGTACGATGTCAGGTACTTGTTAAAGACTCCTATCCTAGGTGAATAAAAATTTAGGACTTCCAAAGTAGTTTCGGGCTCATGTCCATCAGAGTGACGAAAGAGCGTTTTGGTAGTAGGCGATATGACCTTGTAGTTAAAGCCCGGACATGAATCGTAATAACCTACTATTATTATTGCACATGGCGGAACCATGGCTTATTTATACAATTATGCACTGTTTTTCTATATTACAAAAAGATTAAATATGTAATGAATTTTCAACAATCTTTCTCTCTTTAAGATGTATAGCATTTATAGAACTACCAGGGTTGCATAATTGCCACAATCGATAGTTTAAATACTATCGATAATGGTGGAGTTCCTAAATTGAGAATAATATATGGAAGAAATAATTAATTCAGAATTAATGAATCAGAATGAAACGAAGTTATTTCTACTGACAATGGCAGATTTCCATGTAATATGGACTGAAAAAAAAAGAAGGAAAAACTGAGTTAGAATAAGAATTATACCGACATTGAATATTGTAATTAAAATTTCATTTACAGAAGATGCATTTAATTTTATAAAACTAGATTTACAAAATATACAATCATCTCTTCTTGAATCTTGCAATTGAAAAAATATGCTTTAAAAAGTGTGCGTTTTTATTCATTTGAGTAATTTTTTCGAACGTTGTATTGCATTCTAAAAATTATTTACTTTTTTACTATTATTATATATATATATATATTTTCTTTTATGATATTTTACAGGCAGAGGGTTCAGAAGAGTGTGACACTGTGATATTAATGTAGGTAGTTACTAAATGTGTTTGTGTATGAAACATAATTTTAATAACTTGGTTATTTTATTTTTTTTGAACAAACCCAGTTAGTGGGGAGAGTAAAACTGGCTATTCATCGATTTATTTGTGACCTTTACTAAACCCACAGCTCCTAACTTGGACCACCCTAAGTGAAATAAGAATCAGTCAAGTTGATTAGGTCTTTATGACTGGGGGTGTGACATTTCGTGACCCCCCTGACAAGGGTGGCATATATTGATTTGTATGTTGTTTTTATAGAGGGGTGAGCTAACTTCTCACCCTCCACCAGCTAAATAGTCCCGCCTCTGCCTTGAGGCTAAATGATGTCACCATGATTTATTTCTTTGCACCTAACGAGATCCTACACGCTGAAACTTGAGAACGGCATATCTCTCTCAAAGCTACGACCGGGAATACTACAAAACAAACAAAAAAAACTCTATATAATCTTGGAAACAACTCGAAGCACGTGCCGCCCCTGGCCAGAGCAAAAAACGTAAATGTATATGTACAAAACAAGTCACATTGCATTTTTTTAAATATACATGAATTCTATCATTTCATTTACTCGCCCAAAATCTTCATTTATGTTATACTTTATACTTTGTACGAAATTGATGTACATAGATATTCCATTTCAATGCGCTACCATTTTCAAACAATGCGCAATAACAAAAAATATTCTGAATAAAATCGCAAAGAAATATTTAAAAAAATGAAATCCTGCCTTTGCCTGCGTTTATATTTAATGGTTATTAATAAAAATAATAAATATATTACTATATATAACAATATAAGTCATGGTTATGATACCAAGAATAATTAAACATTGTTCCTCTATTTTTGAAAAAAAAAAAAATTATAACTCCTATAGAAATTAATTTCTTCTCCACTGCAATAGATAAAATAAAACAATTAAATACCTAACTAAAAAAGTTTATGTTATAGGGAAGCATCTATTCGGAAATGTTTTTTTTTGTTTTTTTCAATGTTCAAAATAATCGTTATAAAAAAGTTGTGTTCTTATTCAAAAACATTATTTCATACTTAGCTTTTGTTATTATTTTCTTGGCAGAGTCTCTTCACGGATATCCTTCTACAAAAACTATTCGAATTAATTTTTGTTTAATATTTTTATTATCAACATCATTATTTTTAAATAGCTATTTTTTTCATATTTTCATTTCACATCCGGGTAATATATTACTATATTGGTATATTATATATACCTATATATATATATATATATATATATATATATATATATATATATGCATACACTTTAAGATAACATTAATGAAACCTTTCGGAAAGGTGGAACTATACTTATTTGCAGTGGTAGGGAAAGTCGTGTAGTCTTTACTATTGAAAACACAAGTACTTCCCCAGGGCGAATTAATCAACTACATATTCACTGTCCCTTTGAAGCCAGCCCATAGATCTGGTTGAAAAAACACATATATTCAGTGACTTCTGAATCCTCATACTAAATTTTGTCTCGATACATTCATTCTACCGCGAGTAATCGAGTTCATAGATATACGCATAGCACTTGTTAATACATTTTTTAACATGGATAACAAGATATTCAGTTAATAACTTAACATCTAATTTCTGACCGATTACATAACATCCAACACTTTGTATATCTGGGGAAAAACATGCAGTAAATGAAAAAAATACGATTTGCAATACGGTAGTAGTTTCCGTAACCAGTGGCTAATCATGTAAGTAATCTATGTACTTATAGCTAGTTTTTCGTAATGTATAGTAAGATAATTGTATAAGGGTATTGCTTACAATACTCGAAGGAATTACCTAATTCGTCAAAATATTTTATAGGCTTATTCTTTAAATATTTTTCCATCAACGAAAAAGGCTGCATAATTTGAGAAATCATAATTGCCCCTATCAAATATAATTGTATAACATAATAATAATTATTTTAAATTACAATTATTTAAAAAATATTTAATTTAGTTATCATCCAATTATTTGAATTGCTTTATTAAACTCATTGTAACTGAATCGAATCTCATTCCTCCCATCTATATACCTAATTATTATATTTAAAAAACCAATCATTGAAAGTAAATATCAATTATTTCTTAATTATAAAGTAGGAAATTGGAATCTCGGTACAGTTTGAAGAGAAAACTGTTGACCATTTGTCTGACCGAATTCTTTCAAGACACTGAAGATCTTTCTCATCAGGGGTTTCTGTAAACATAACAGAAATATTACACTTTTTTATATCTCAAAAAAATAATATAGATTACTCTCACAAAAGTAATATAGACTTACTCTTACAAAAGTATTATAGACTAAACTGTTGATCACAAAATTTTTTATTTGGTGGGTCTGTCTTTGTCCAGTTATGATTTAGGAATTTCTAAAAAAAAAAAAATCCATTATCAAGAGCGGAGGTGGTGATTTTTATCCCATGTATAATAAATCGTAAATAATATGATAATATATATATTATCACTATTGAGGGGGCCGGTAGCTCAGTGATATGCGTGCTTGCCTTCTAAGCTCAAGGTCTCGGGTTCGAAACCCGGCATGAGGTCCTTATTTTATTTTATCTGGGAGGTAAAATAAACTTAAGCACGTCGTCCTTCGAATGGGACGTTAAGCGAAGGTCCCGAGCCTGTACGATATCAGGTACTCGTTGAAGACCCCTGCCCTAGGTGAATAAAAATTTAAGGTAGGCAAAATTTAGGATTAGAATCGGGCCATGTCCACCTCTCGTCGTTAAAGCCCAGGCATGAGTCTTAATAACTAACTATTATCACTATTTGGCCCAATTTCTTTTTTTTTATAATTTCCCCCCCTCACCAGTCATAAATCTGTATCCTGTACACTTGACAATGCTCTAACTAGCGAAATATATTGTGTATTTTATACAAATATAGTGGAATTTTTTGACTTGTTCTAAGTGTTTTTATTCAGTACTATTTACAATGAACTTTCACAAGATCTCTGGCGAAAACATCTCTAATAATCCTATAAATATAGATGAACTAGATGAACCTGAACTAACCAGTTGAATGAATTCTTACTTATGAAAATGCCTATATGCAAGGGATGTTGAAGATGGCATGATTTTTTTATTTTAGTAAATTAAGAATGACAATAAAAGGCCATGCACTGTCACGAGTTTTCAGGATTAGCTTTTAGTTTCACGCCAAAGAGTATAACTAAGAATGCTTGGCCTTGAGACTGTTTTCTTTTTATTACTTACTTACACCACGATGCTGAATTTTAAAGATAAGTTAGTGTAGGTATAAACAATTTTTGTGGAATAGACAATATTCAAAAAGAAGTTTGTTCCATTTATTACTTCCCCAGCGATACGAAGTATAGGGGAAGTTATGTACTCGGTTAAAAATTCGATGCGAGATAGCGAAAGTGTCAAGAATCAAATATAAGAAATCATTTCAATACAATTTTTGAACCTTGAAACAATTTAAAAACAATATAGAAAGAAAACATTCATAAGCATAATAGTTAAAAACGAGTTTATTATTAATATTATTAATCTGTATATATCTAATAATAATATTGGATAACTAGGTTATCTGTATATTCAGAAAGTAACAGCTGTACTATAATATAATATATATTCTGTATTAGTAGTAACAGCACTCTCTCTCGGCGCATGCGCGATAAGTAACATATATAGGTAACGCAGTTTTCTAACATGGGGTGCTGGTCTTCCAATTTATAAGACGTTGTCACGTCAAAATGAAAAAATAATTTCTGTCTATGTGTCTGTGAACAAGATCACTCTTGATAAAATAGATGTATATAACACAAAAAATCGAATAACTGCCGTTGTAATGAATGTATTGACACGATATTTCATTTGTGATGAATATTCAAAGCCTTATAAGAACGGCACATATTAATTTTAAGCGGAATAAGTCGAAGGGGAGTGAGAATCATCAGATAAGAGGAACTCGACTCAAATACGTTAATAATAATAACTGCAGATGTAGTTGAATGTATCCAAGCACAATTTAATATGAGGATTGAGTAGCCGCTATATATTCAAATATTGAGTTTTAGCTCCAACGGTAGATTCGCTTTGGAGAGAATACGAAAACGTAATTTATTATTTCATGCTGGGGAAGTTCATAGCCGGTGATTAACAGAAATCTTAGAAGTTGATACGAATTATGTTAAAGGATGTTTGGAATGGAATTTTAATTGTAGATTATATCTTGGACATAAGACATGTTTTCATAAGTATTTATGTAGGACGTTGGACTATTACTGTATTCTGTTTGTATATTTTCAGAGATGCAGCTCCTTTGGATAGGTACGTACTATCAAAAGAGAAGCGGTAGAGTTCTATGTGGTGAACTGGAGAGAAGCAGTCTTGGATCTGGACAGATGGTGTGGGCTGCCAGAGACCTCTAGGACTGGAAGCAACGGACTAAAGGTAAGTTATGTTGATAACTTGTGGCTATGGTCGTATAACTGTTTTATAGATTGTCAGTTTGTTTTCAACGGATATATTTTGCTTAGGTCCAAGTAGTCATCGTTTTTCTTGTCTGCATGTTATTGGAGGTTGGGGTGAGAGATACAAAATAAGAACCTATTTCCTTCTAAATCGGATAAAAGAGGATACACAAATAGTTAGAGCTGGGGAAGGTGATTTACCAACAAATTTTTGAACTATACGGTTCAAGCGATGAGAAAATGGCATGGTTGGTTGGTGAAGTGTTGCGAGTGGAAACCAAATTGAAAATGAAATTTTCCTCTGTGAGTTAGTCATTAATAGAACAGAGGAAGGAAGGTGGCCGTTTCTTGGGGTCTAATTGTGCCTCGAGTATCTGATCCTTTAATCAAACTAACGGAATTACAAATAACAAAACTAATAAAGATAATTAAACTTTACTGACAGTTAAATTTAATTCCACCTGAGTACTATTTTATCGATGCAATTTGAAAAAATTAGGAGTATTGACTAACATTTTCATCGTCCATTTGAATAATTTCATGTAATTCAATGATGCGGTTCTCTTTGTCGGTTTAAAAATTGATTACGGGTGGCCTTTAAAGGGACTTGATGACGGAAACGAACTTTTTTTTAATTTTTTTTATACAATGCCTTTAAATCTTTACAAAATAAGACAAATGATAAATAGGCTACCTCCCAGAAGATGGAGTCAGAGTCAGCTGGGGAGCAGTCAGCTAGCACTGTACATAGCATAATAATTAAACATATTGTTACATATTATTATATCTTTGAATATTTGCAATATATATATTTTTATTTTTTTTTTTTATTTTTTTTTTCTTTTTTTTTTCTTTTGGCTTTATGTACGGTGCATATTAGCCATGTCAATGTGTTATATATAATTATTTAAGACATCCATGGCCCCGGGAGGGAGTTCTATCTACGAAATAAAACTCACTCCCGGACGGGATTCGAACCCGCAAACCATGGTGAGACCATGCGACCAAAGCCCTACGCTCTAGCCCGCACGGCCACCATGGCCCCCGCAATATATTTATATATACTTATATATAATCAACAATAATAATGAGAATGGACATGGCAGTGACTCGATAAATTAATAAAGTAGGTACATATTAAGATAGAAGAATCCATAAGAAGAAAGAAAACTAATATAGAGAAGCAATGCAAAAAAAAGAAAGAGGAATAAATAAATAAAAATAGAATCTTTAGTAAAAAGAAAAAATGAGAAAAGAAAAAGTGACTAAAATCAGAAATATTCTCGTAATATAGAAGAAAAATAAAATAACAATAGATGAATAATAAAGACCTGACAACCCGGTGACCTGGCATTGAGTTTTAACAGAGTGAGAGACAAGACAAGTGGATATGAAGTTGGCAGAGTACAACATGGTTATTATTTATCACTTTGTTCTGTTTCGACGAGGGCTGTTGAGAGGTATGTGATAGCTTACTGAGCGCGAGATCGCAATGCGGCCGAGATCCTTAGATTGTTTACCTGGAAAGTGAAAAAACTTTGAGCATCCTTTGTATGGGACGTTTAGCGATGGTCCCGACCAGGTACTCAGGTACACGTTAGGTGAATAAACCTAGGTAGGCAACATTTAGGACTCCAACAATAAAGTCTACCAGGGTGACAAAAGAGCGTTCTGGTAGTAGGCGATATGACCTCGTAGTTAAAACCCGGGCATGAGTCATAATAACTAACTATTCTGTTTCTGAATAAACTCCATGATACTGTCCTGATTTCTAAGAGGGATCTTAGTGAAAAGTGTAAGATTTTTTTATCGTAGAAATTTCAGAAGGAAAACTTTGGTTAGATCAGAGATAGGTGCATTAGAACAAAATTGAGGGTGAATGATGGGCTATGTATTTCTCCAACGCGAATTTATCTACTATGTTTTCCCACTCTCTTTGAAACGATTTGGTTAAAAATCAGTAGTTATCTGACTTGTGAAAAGTGATCTACATATTAAGTACTAGCAGTAATACCCGGCGTTGCCCGGGGAACTTTGACTTTTCTCCCAATATCTCCTATAAGGCTATTCAGTTCCTCGACAGTACATTCATGATGTTATAATTTTCAATTATTCATACGGAATAAGGCTTATAGTCCTTCAACTGTAGTAACGCTAGCTTTGGAGCTAAAACTAATTTATTCAAAAATATTTCTCATTAAGTTAGGTTTTCGAGTTACAAAGATTGCGTGAGTGGATGCTGGGATGGACCAGGGGCTGATTAAAAAATAGACCTTAACCTTCCGGTAGATAAAACTTATCTATTCAAAAAGATTCCTCATTAATCATTGCAGTGGTTTTTGAGTTACAAAGATTGCGTGGGTGGATGCTGGGATGGACCAGATATTGAGGTACTAATACGCCTATAACCTTCCACAGACGATAACGAACAAATTAAAAAAAAAATTAATCAAATCCATCAAGCCGTTCGTGAGTTAAAGCGGTACAACGCAGAGACGTTTTCAGCTTTATATATATGATTGTGTCGATAGACAATTAATAGTTTCTGAGTACAAGCCATCTCCTCTGGTTTTTCCCTTCCCTCAAGCCATATCGATACATTCTTAACTTGAACACTCTTGAACCACAATGCCACGGTTTGTGAAACGAACAAAATTATCATGAAACATTCTCTAGAAACTGAAGTGCGAATGAATTCGTGAATGAACCAACACGAGTTGAATCTCATGAATCGTAACAGTGGCGTAGTGAGGTTTTTTCCTCTTCTGTCTCTTCCATGTTTAGTTACTTTGAGTTTTAGTCACAAATTATGGCATTTAAGTTTATGAAGAAATATGTAAACTTTCAATTGCTGCTTATTCAATTTTATTGGTGCGGTAAGATGTGCCCCCCCTCCCCCAGAGTTTGAACCGCACACTCTTTTGAACGCTATTGACAAACTGCAAACTAAACTAACAGAGGTGTTTTCCAGTTCAAATGAATTCGGTTGAATGGATCTTTTGACTCTAAAAATGAGCCAGCTCCTTATAAAGTGAGCCAATGTTGATATAGAAAACAGCTAAATATGCATTTAGTATCACTCAACTTGACACGGATTATTCATTGTCTCCAACTGTTTAGCTGTAGAAAGCTGTTTTTATTTTGTCTTCCCCCACCACTTCAGAATGTTGAATGAACTAAATAAACAATTATTATTCACTTTTGGGTTGTGTAAGGAAATTATATAATATATAAGGGCGCCGGTAGCACAGTGGTATGCGTGCTTGCCTTCTGAGCTCAAGATTGAGGCCCTTAGTTTATTTTATCGGAGGTAAGATAAACTTAAGCACGTCGTCCTTCGGATGGGACGTTAAGCGATGGTCCCGAGACCGTACGATATCAGGTACTCGTTAAAGACCCCTGCCCTAGGTGATTAAAAATTTAGGGTAGGCAAAATTTAGGACTCCCATAGTAGAGTCGGGCTCATGTCCACCAGAGTGACGAAAGAGCGCTCTGGTAGTAGGTGATATGATTCGCAGTTAAAGCCGGGGCATGACTCACAATAATATAACTAACTATAATATACATTTTTAAAAGGTTGAAAAAAGGTGCAATTAACTAAATACTGTAAACCTATGTGACATACTCTTGTATCTATAATCATTGCAGAGCAGATTGTCAAAGACTACAAAATAGCCAATCCAGAGGAATCCCCGCTCCTGTCATTTTCATGCTGCATTTGCACCTAAATACTTTCTACAAAAAGTGAATATAATTTTTTTTTACTTTCTTAGCTCATAATAATAATAATAAATTTATTTCCGTTAAACCAATACATGGTAATAGGATACGTCAAATGAATTTATACATTAAGATAGCTTATAAATTAGATTTATAACTACTTGAGTCTAACACATCTATGATTAGTAGTAATAACAAAACCATTAAAAAAAGTAAAATGAAATTAATAAAAACTGTACAAATAAATACTTAAAAATATATGAGTATATAAAAAATAATAATAATACAAGATACGTTCATAATGAGTAGACTCATTTTTCAATTTAATAAAAATTAAGATATTTTCAAAAAAACTCTTGAAAAATAAAATGAGAGCTTTGTATCAAATGTTTTTGGATACGAAACACGATTCTTTATTGTGATTATATTATTCTTTTTGAACAGTGAGAATAAAATTCCGTTTCCGTGTAAAGGGTTTCCTCTAACATGAAAATGTTTAGTTGAAATTTAAATTTTTTTATTGTATCTATTGACTTCAAGAAGTGGGGAAGGGCATTAAATAAATTAATTCCTTTATGAGTTATATTTTTTTCAAAAAGAGAAGAGCAATGTTTAGTTATTCGAAAGTCTTCTTTCTTCCTGGTATCGTAATCGTGACTGCTATATGAAGTATTGGGGAAATCACGTAATGCAAAGGGGAAAACTATGTAATCGCTCTGAAATTCGATGTTGAATTTTCCCCAAAATTTCATTTTTCCCGACTTCAATAAAAAAAAAAAAAATGTCCGATGTGTAAACGATAACTCACGATAGAATGAATATATCGACACGAACTTTTAATGTACACCAAGAACTCCTCCAGGACAACTTAATAACTGCCGATGTAACGAATGTATCAACACATAACTTAGTACGAGGGTTCAGAAGTCCACTATTGATTTTCAGTCGAAAAGGTCGATTGGATTTAGAGAAAGCGATTAATTGATTAATTCGTCCTTTGGAAATACAACGCCGGTCATTCACCGAGTATGTGTTTTTCTCTCTAGAGAATTGTATACTTTTTAATCGACAAGAACAATTTGGGTTTTGCAAGATCTATAACGAGTTTTAGAAACTTCATTTCTACGGCATTAGGTTGACGGACGTCCACTTTCTCGATGTCTTGAACGGATCAAACAAACGTTTTTATATGAAAGTAAATTTTTTCTTTCTAATTCTCGATAGATTTTCCGTTGGCTCCCGGATTAGTTTATTTCGCTCCATAAACTGTTTCATTTAGAGCGAGGCGCGATCCCGAATAACCAAAGATAATGGCCCGGCTACCAGTGATGTCTTAGAGTTCATTAGGGAAGTAGCTTTCACAGATGGATGATTGATGATTGTCTGACAGCGGTTTTGTTCTGCTGGCCCCCGACGGTAGACGGTCGGCACACAAAGGTGCAAGAACTAGGCCGGTCTTCTTGAGGAACTCAGCTAGGATCTTGCAACTATTGTTCTCCCCTGCGCTCCAGGTCTACAGGGAATATGGATCTAGTCATATATGACCTTGAGGCTCAAGTTGAATGATCCGTATTTAGTGATGCTTGGGAATGTATTTGTGTTCTAACCCATGTTTTACTTCCCCCATTATTCATAGCATACAGGAAATCATGTAATCGGTCAAACATATGATGTTAAGTTTTCACCGGATTTTCATGTCTTCCGCCCTTATGTGTATCTCTGAGATAATTGTGTCATTGTCATCATATTGTCAAAAGTTGAAATGACACCTCTGGAAGAAATGCCGGAAAAAAGTAACTCAATATTTATGAACACTCTCTCAGGCGTTCCTCTCAGACAGGAGGTCACGCGGCCAACGTCAAATCAGATGTTTTGCCATTGCTTCTATTAGTGTGTTCGAGGTAGCATGCTAGCCTACTATTGTTCGGAGACTGTACGATGTCAGGTACTCGTTAAACACTACTACCCCAGGTAACTAAACCTGTGTAGGCAAAATTTAGGTCTCCCATTGTAGAGTCGGGCTTTTGTCTATCAGAGCGACAAAAGAGTTCTGTGGCAGTAGGCGATATGGCCTCGTATTTAAAGCCCGGGAATGACTCACAATAACTAACTGGTGAGTTCAGGTATGACACTACTTTGTGTAGTTGTGTGACCTCGTGTAAGAAAGATATGTTTAGGTAGGGATGTTATGATTAAAATGTAGTATGAACTTTGTATGATTGTTCTGAGGATTTTATTTAGAATAGCTTAAATTATTTTGTTTGAGAGGGCTTAGCAGAACCCCAGAGTTGAAATAACGGTACTTACACTAACATTTTGTTTTAGAAAAAGGAGTAGTGTTTATGTCAGCTTCTGGCTAACGCCCCAGAATCTCTCTCCTGTCTACGCCACTGATATCTCTCCCTCCATGGTGGAGGAGATAAATCCTGCCCTCTGTTGAGGTTCCTTGTCTGACGTGCTGTGAAGGCTCCGCCCTGTAATAAGTAGGTTTGTCGGCTCTAAAATTTCTCAAAGCTACAGGGTGAAGAATTTCGGGGATGATGTTTGTGGAGGGCCTAGGAAGACTAATTGATTTCTAGGGAGGGGGGCGAAGCTGACAGATCTTCTACCTGGCGAACACAAAACCCTAAACACACATCCTACCTCAATTTGCAACCTTCTCATACAAAGCAAACTCAACTCAAAATTACTCTTCCTAGTGTGCCCTAGAGTGGGTTCGGAATAATGTGGAAATCATGGTGCAAGGCGTAGTCAGTGGGGGGGGGGGGGGGGGGGGGGGGGGGGGGGGGAGGAGATATCGGCATCCCCCCCCCCCCCACTCCCGAAATTCCTCTTTATATCAGTTGTTGATTAAATAATAAAACATTTTCGGTGAATCGTCGGCAATGGAATCCCTCAGAGCGAATTAATCAACTCTTTGCTCTCCCTCCTAAACTAATGAACCATTTGGTGTAAAAATTAATAGATGACTTACATATGGGTTTCTGAGTCCCTATATTAAATATTGTGTTGATATATTCATTTTTTATGGCAGTTTTTATGGTTTATGAGTCAAACCACCTTCTCTAATCCCCTCTTATCTATTCCTCAATTGATGGGGTTAAAATCAAAGTGGTCTAAGTGACATTTTCAAAACTTTGAGGAAATTGTGCATTAGGAAAGAAAAACATTTTATTTGGACCAGTACTAAGTATGTACTTTACACAAAATGAGCAAATAAACAAGAAAATTATAATTAAAACAAAAAGTCTTGGTACAGTCTTGGTTGCAG
Organism: Aradus depressus; assembly: GCA_963662175.1. Taxonomy (NCBI): domain Eukaryota; kingdom Metazoa; phylum Arthropoda; class Insecta; order Hemiptera; family Aradidae; genus Aradus; species Aradus depressus. The sequence goes on along the minus strand of OY759216.1, from coordinate 50,146,972 downwards.
CCTGCGAGCTACAGGCTGGCCGAGACTGTAGTGAACCGCACCAGAGCAGGTTGGCAGACCTTCATGGAAGCTTCGGGTGAGTTTCTCAATGTGGGCTGCAAAAGGAGCAACTCCCAGTTCCCGATGGATTTGGGTGTTCCTGATAAACCAAGGTGCGTTCACCGCTATCCGGAGGACTTTGTTTTGGAATGTTTGTAATCGTGTTATGTTAGTGTGGCTAGTGCAGAACCATACGGGGCAAGCGTAGGTTAAGAGTGGAAGTATTAGTGTTTTGTAAAGTAAGGATGTGCATGTGTGTCTGAGTGGTGTATTTCTGTTTATGAGTGGGTAGATGAGCCTGAGTCGTGTGTGTGCTTGTTGGAGTTTTATGTTGATATGTAGGCGCCATGTTAGTCTTGTGTCAAGGTGCACTCCAAGATAGCGCACATCCTGGTCTTTAGGATTCCATGGAATTGGGAGTTGGTCGATTTGCAGCCTTCTGAGGTGTTCTATCGAGAAGCGGCGTAAAGCGAACACCTTCGCCTCCGTCTTCCCACCGTTCAACTTAAGCTTCCATTTTCCAAACCACTGGCCGATCTCATCCACCTGGATTTGTAGGGAGTCGATGGCCGCTTCCAGATCTATGTTTTGGCTGAGGATCAACGTGTCGTCAGCGTAAGTCGCCAGGGTTGCAGAGACTGGTTCTGGCATGTCGTGACAGAACAGATCAAACAAGAGTGGACTGAGGATCGCACCTTGTGGGACTCCCGCTGATATCTTCTTTCTGGAGCTCAGTGTGTTGTTCACCCTTATTTGGAATGTTCTGTCACGAAGAAAAGAGCTAATGATGTTCTGGATGTATTGCGGAGGCCAGGTCTGTTTTAATTTGAAGAGCAAGCCCTCGTGCCAGACGGTGTCGAAGGCAGCTGCGACGTCCAAGAAGGCTGCTACTGTGTACTGCTTCCGCTCAAAGCCCCCCACAATGGTCTCAGCAACTCTCTGTAGCTGATGGACGGCTGAGTGGTTTGATTTAAACCCAAACTGGTGGGCAGGGATGGTCCCTGCAGTCTCCAGATGACGGAGGAGCCTCTTGTGAATTATTTTCTCAAGAAGTTTTGAGAGGCTATTTAAAAGACTTATTGGTCTATAGCTGCCTGGATCGTTTTTTGCCTTACCTGGCTTGTGAAATGTTAGAACAACGGCGTTTTTCCAGTCTGCAGGAAAGTAGCCGTGGCGAAGACAGGCGTTGAACACACTTGCCAGGTAGGCTATGCTCTTCGGAGGAAGCTTCTTCAGCACCAGGTTGGGGATGATGTCTTCACCGGGGGCCTTCTTGATGTGTAGTCGTGTAATGTGGGCGTGTATTTCTGATGGTGTGGTATGCTGAATGGGTGCTTCGACTGTGTGAAGTGTATTTGAGAGGTATGATTCAACTGTGATGAGTGTTTCATGATCGTCAGCGTCTGTCGTTGTGAATTTATTTTCCAAATGGGTCGCCAGTAATTCGGTTTTCTCTTTGTCAGTTGTGGCAGTCATTTGTCCGTCAGTTAAGATGGGTAGGGGTGTCCTTTGGTTTAGAAGTCGTCGTGTCTCTTTCCATAAGTTGTTGTCGCCCGGAGTCATATCAGTCAAGTATTTTCGATAGTTCGCGATTCTGTCTTTGTCAAGTTCCCATCGTATGCGTCGGGTCAGGCGATTCAGTTCTCTTTTCTCAAGGGGATCTCTTGTTCTTTGCCAGTGTTGTCGTAGTGTGTTCTTTGTACGGATCATATCCATTATGTGTGTTGGTGTCTTGTTGTGGAATAGGTGTCGTTTGTCAGTGAAATGTCGGTATGTTGCTTCATGTACTGAGGTATGTATGGTTTGTGTGAACGTCCTAACTGCATTGTCAATGTCGTCCGTCGTGCTATAATGATGGGGGACCCCGAGACAGTTCATTCCATCTTCAAACGTGGCCCAGTCGATCTTCCCCGTGATCAACCTTGGAAGATATTCCTCCTTCTGTGGCCGTGCTAGGAAGGTGCAGATAACTGGGAGATGGTCTGAGTCTAAGTCGGTCAGTGTCTCGTGAAACAGGGGCAAGTTAAAGTTGTGTATCAGTCCTATGTCCAGTATGTCGGGTTGGTATGTTCGTTGAGTTGGGTAGAATGTCGGTTCGTCAGGTGTCGATATTTGTATCCCCAGGTTTTCTGAGATGGATTGTAGTCTAGTCCCGTTGTTATTCTGTCTTCTGCATCCCCATAGCGTGTGTTTGCTGTTGAGGTCCCCGATCATTATAGTCGGTAGTCCTGTGAAAATATGTTCGAAGTCAGTCTGTACCAGTCTTGTGTTCGGTCGATGGTATGCTGATATGATGTTGAGTGTGCCGGAGAGTGTGGTGAGGGTGACTCCAACTGCCTCCAAGTTCTGGAGAGGGGGAATGTTAATCTGTGAATGTTTCAGGTGTCGTTTGATGAAAATGCCAACACCACCGAAACGTGTCGGTCGGTCCAGTCTATATGAACAGTAGCCAGAGAGTTTGAGTTTGTCTGTCGGTTTGAGGTGGGTCTCAGTTATGCATGCAATGTCGACATTATATCGTGATAAAAAGTTGGTTAATGACGGTTGCCTTATCTTTAAGCCGTCCGCATTCCAGTTTAATATAGTTAAATTTTGAAAAGTTCCCAGATTAGGGTTTGCCATGATTCATCGAAAAAAGGTTAGTGAATAAATTGGATAAGAATGCTTGGATGTGGGGGATGAATGGTTTGATGAGATTCATGATGAGTCCAGTCAGGTCAGTCGTTGCCTCAGAGCTAATTCCATTGTTTGCAGTATTAGGTTGCGGTGGTGTTGGCCTACTTCGATTTTTGTCAAACCAAAAGTTCGTAGGTGGTTTGGGCTCCGGGGAGGTAGGTGCGTATGGTGGTGTATTGGGTGTGTTGGCTGAATGTGCGTGTGTGTGTTGCGGAGGTTGATTAGTATTAGTGTGAAATGTTTGGCTTGCGGTGGTGCCTGCGGAAGCTGACTGTAGTTGCCGTTTCGGTGGTCGTTTCAGACAGCCTCCAAAGTTGGCGGTATGGTCGCCCCCACAGTTGGCGCACTTCGGTTTGTCAGTTTTTTGGAAAGGACAAACTTTATAATGGTGATTCCCTGCACACTTAACGCAGGTCGACTCAAGGCGGCAGTAGTTCTTGGTGTGCCCGAATTTTTGACAGTTCATGCATTGAGGAACGTGCAGGGACCGGCGTCTTTCCTCCACGTGGATCCGACTGTAATATAGTTTTGTAAGTGAAAATATGGCTTTTCCCTGATCGTTATTAGTCAGTTCGACTGCGCACAATGGCGTGGGCATTTTGTCTCTATTGTGCAACCTGGTGACCGAAATAACTGGGTAGTGAGGGAGCAATTCATTTTTGACGTCTTCTTCACTGAACGCGTATGGCACACCTCGGAGAAACACCGATACATTTTTAGTTTCTGGATTAACATAAGTATAATAGTTAATTTTATGCGTATCGTAGAATTTTGTCAGGGCCCTAAAATCGTCTGACGAGGTCGCTTGAATTTTAATTTTTTCTTTTAGGCATTGTTTGGTTTCAAACGGTGATGTAGCCACCTTTAATATGTCAGCTGTTATTTCTTTTAGGTTATTGTAACCTACAATAAAAATTGGAGGTATTTTAATTTTTTTACTATTTTCGGAATTTGAATCGGCCGTTTGGGGCTTGGAAGTGTCTAAATTGGTTAGAGCGGAATACCTGTTAGAAACTATGACTGGTGAGTTGTAAGATTTATACCTCTTGGTGACGGCGAGGTGTGAGGCGGGTGTCTCCTGGTCAGGCTGGTCTAGGGTCCTCTTCTTGCCGCTAAGGCCTGGATGGTCAACGGCCATCGATGCTGTGGCCAGGGGCTGGTGTGGTACCTGTTTGATGTTACTTGGCTGGCTGTGGCTGGCCGTGGGCACTGGTGCACTCTCTTCAACCCAGGAAGAGCGCGCCCCGCTGCAACTCATTCCGTTTGGTGAAAAGGTCCTCTCCCTGATACTTTTCACTGTTTCACGTTTTTACAAACACAGTAAAAACCGCACTATTAATTCGAAATTGTGCATTAGGTTTAACTGATTTAAAAAATCTATAATTTATCGAAACCGGAAATATTTTGTCTTCTGCATTTATGGTGAAAGTTGCTGTTAGAAAACCATAAAATTGAATAAAAATCTTAATTTCAAGGTCACTATTGATATGTTTAAGTTACTTGTTCATGTCACCAAAATGGTATATGTGATTTGCCACTAGATCTCAACACTGGCTAGGATTTCACTTGTATAACTTTTTTCCTGAACACAACTATCATTTTTGTACCCGATTATGCACTTAACGAAAAATTTTCAAAAATATCACTTGGGCCATTTGGATTCTAACCCCGTCAATTAATATCTGCTGTCCTTATATAAACAAATAAGTGTATTAAACAAAGTAAATAAAAAGACAATGGATGAACACTCGATAAACAGTTTATGAACTCAATAACACATGTATAATAATAATTCAGTTTAAAAAGCGGAGGGCGCCGGTAGCTCAGTGGTATGCGTGCTTGTCTTCTGAGCTCAAGAACGTGGGTTCGAAACCCGACCTAGGCCCTTAGTTTATTTTATCTGGGAGGTAAAATAAACTTAAGCACGCCGTCCTTCGGATGGGACGTTAAGCGATGGTCCCGAGCCTGTACGATGTCAGGAACTCTTTTAAGACCCCTGCCCTAGGTGAATAAAAATTTAGGGTAGGCAGAATTTGGAATTCCCACAGTAGAGTCGGGCTCATGTCCACCAGAGTGACGAAAGAGCGCTCTGGTAGTAGGCGACATGACCTCGTAGTTAAAACCCGGGCATGAGTCATAATAACTAACTATAACAATAATTTCTTCAGGAGTAAACTGAATCATGTTAGATTTCTTTGCCAAAATAGAAACATGTTTGTCTTCTGTTATCCTTAAGAGTGTGATACATGCTAGTTTTGTTAAAAGGGGTTGATATGTGAGTATAAAAAAAATTGTAAATTACCGGGTAAATTTGGATAAAGTACAGCTTTAACAATGAAGAGATTGTTTTATAAAATTAATACTTTAGTATTATTTTTATATAAATTCCCAAGAAAATTTTTCATTAATAAATTGTACACAAAGCCGATAGTTGACATTTTTGACTTTGTTTTCTTTTAATCTTCTAATTTTCGCACACTTTCTCTACGTGCCAATTGAATTTCTCTTTTCTCTAACGCTATTCTATGTAATTTAGAATTAGAAAAGATCGTTGGAGCGGGCATCTCTTCTGCAAGTCTCTCTATCATCACTACGGTTCCCTTTCCATGCCACATAATTCACTATCACTCTGTATATACAAGTATGTATCGCAATTGAAGAGAGTTAGTGGGTAAATGTTACCGCTTTGTATAAAAAAGGTCGTCGGTGGATTATTATCCGAGTACTTCCCCAGTCCAAATTAATTAATTACGCTTTCGCTCTTCCTTCAAAACCAATCGATAATTGTAATAAAAATCAGTAGTTGTCTTATCTAGGGGCTTCTGTATCCTCCTGGAGGTCCCGACTGTTTGAGATGTCAGTTTAGGAACATATTCGAACCCAGTGAAAAATAGTTAAAACGCGTATCAGTGTACCGTAGAGTCATTAAAAAATTGAAGAAATCCGAAGCCCAGTAAAAATCGTGGTAGATGACGCCACGCAGTAAGTTATCGGTAGATTATAAGTTATAAAATAAACTAAAAAAATTGTTTTTATTAAAAATGGATTGCTTGCAAGTGACCAATAGAATCTTCAAATTTCCCGTGCGTCAGATTCCTAAATAAGCAATCAGCTGTTACATAAATGTACATGTACAAAACAAGTCATATTACATTTATTTAAATATATATGAATTCGATCATTTCATTTCCTCTCTCAAAATCGTCATTTATGTTATACTTTACACTCTTAAAGCTGATTTTACATGCGCAGTAAAAATGCAAAGAGCAGCAGCAGCAAAAACACGCTATTGGATGTGAGTAATTTAATTCTAAAAGCACAGAAACCACAGCGTGCAATTGCTGCTCCTGTGCTTTGCATTTTTGCTGCTTATGTAAAGTCAAGTCAAGTATTACAGTCAATGGTTACCTTGGGGGAAGCTTCTAGAGGTTCGAGTCTCCCAAATTAATAACAAAAAGTCTGCAACGCTAACCACGGAAACTGTGGACTGTGCCACCGGGAGTCTATACCCCCCCTGTGGTCTAACTTTGCCTCCCCCCCCCCCCCCCCCCCCCCCCCTGCCCAAAATCCTGGTTACGCCCCTGGTTATATATAAATGTATTCTAGGATAATAGCATGATAAATATTATGATAGATATCAATAATGTTTTTAACAAATATATTTATTAAAATGAAGAAGTTAGTTCATGAAGGAAGTTTCTTTTTAGTGTTTTGCAATCCTCATGTCATTTTAGTTTTCCAAAACTGTTGGTAATCTTGGCGAACCAATTTTTTTCTTTTATTACAAATATCATTATGAGGAATAACTTATAATTTAACCCACAATTCAGCAGAATTAATCAAGTTTGCCCTCGAAATTGTGATTATTTTTATACTAGCAGTAATACCCGGCGTTGCCCGGGGAACTTTGATTTTTCTCCCAATATCTTCTATAACGCTATTCAGTTCCTCGACAGTACATTCATGATGTTATAATTTTCAATTATTCATAATAAGGCTTATAGTCCTTCAGCTGTTGTAACGCTAGTAAGTTTTTAGGACCCCTGGGCACCACAGCTAGTATGCGCCTTTCAACGGCGGAAGCCACACCTAGTGAATACTTAGTAGTAAGTGCCTCGTAACAGCGGACCCCACAGCTAGTACGAAGTTATGAACGCTGGTCACCACAGCTAGTAAGTGCCTCGCAACAGCGGACCCCACAGCTAGTACGTAGTTAGGAACGCTGGTCACCACAGCTAGTAAGTGCCTCGCAACAGCGGACCCCACAGCTAGTACGAAGTTAGGAACGCTGGGCATCACAGCTAGTATGTGCCTCGCAACAGCGGACCCCACAGCTAGTACGAAGTTAGGAACGCTGGGCATCACAGCTATTAAGTGCCTTGCAACAGCGGACCCCACAGCTAGTACATAGTTAAATACGCTGGGCATTACAGTTAGTAAGTGCTTTGCAACAGCGAACTTCACAGCTAGTACATAGTTAGGAACGCTGGGCACGATATATTTTAGTACGATATTAGGAACCCTGGGCATCACAGCTAGTATGATTTTGCAACGACGGACCCCACAGCTAGTACGTTTTTAGGAACGCTGGGCCCTACAGGTAGTAGGTGCCTTGCAACGGCGGACCCCACAGCTAGTACCTAAGTAGTTAAATACGCTGGGCCACACTGCTAGCGCCTTGCAACAGCAGACCCCACAGCTAGTACGTAATTAGGAACGCTGGGCATCACAGCTAGTAAATGTCTTGTAGGTGCCTTGCAACAGCGAACCCCACAGCCAGTACATAGTTAGGAACGCTGGGGCTGAGCACTACAGCTAGTAAATGTCTTGCAACAGTGAACCCCACAGCGAATACATAGTTACTACTACTACATGTGAAATTCATGACAATCCGATTCATGACAATACGATCAACAGTTAATGAGCGAGCTCTATATTTATACTTAGTCCCCCCCCCTCAACCCCGCCACCCGTTCAAAACTTCGGGATGCCACACACCTTATTTTTCTATTTGGCCTTCAGGAATAATATATGCGAAATTTCGTGACAATACGACCAACCGTTAATGAGCTAACTCTATATGTATATTTAGCCCCCCCCCCCCCCCACAACCCCCCCTCCCGTTCAAAACTTGGGGACGCCACACACCTTTTTTCCTATTTGGCTTTTAAAAATACTACATGTGAAATTTCATGACGATTCGCCCATTAGTTAATGAGTTAGCTCTATATTTATACTCACAACCCCCCCTCCCGATCAAAATTTTGGGACGCCACATAGCCTATTATTCAATCGGGCTCAAAAGAATGCTACATGGGAAGTTTCATAAAAATCCGTCCAGCGGTTTGGGCGTGATGCTGGAACAAACATATATACATACATACAAACAAACAAACAAACAAACAAACAAACCCCGTTTCAGCTTTATTAATATAGATTTATTAATTTTTAATTTTATTAATTCAATTATTATTTTTATATTATTTTACATTTTTCAAATATTTATCACAACTTACTAAACTGAATTCGTGCTAATCCGAACAGTAATTTTATATATCGGATAGTATGGGGTGGGGACAGGGGGTGGGAACATGGGGTGGGATGAGGGGGTGGGGGTGGGTACAGGGGGTGGGGGTGGGTACAGGGGGTGGGAACATGGGGTGGGATTAGGGGGTGGGGGTGGGGACAGAGGGTGGGAACATGGGGTGGAATTAGGGGGTGGGGACATGGGGTGGGGACAGGGGGTGGGAACATGGGGTGGGATTAGGGGGTGGGGACAGGGGGTGGGAACATGGGGTGGGATTAGGGGGTGGGGGTGGGTACAGGGGGTGGGAACATTGGGTGGGGACAGGGGATGAGGGTGGGGACAGAGGGTGGGGACAGGGGGTGGGAACATGGGGTGGGATTAGGCGGTGGGGACAGGAGGTGGGAACATGGGGTGGGATTAGGGGGTGGGGGTGGGATTAGGGGGTGGGGGTGGGGACAGAGGGTGGGAACATGGGGTGGAATTAGGGGGTGGGGACATGGGGTGGGGATAGGGGGTGGGAACATGGGGTGGGATTAGGGGGTGGGGACAGGGGGTGGGAACAGGGGGTGGGATTAGGGGGTGGGGACAGGGGGTGGTAACATGGGGTGGGATTAGGGGGTGGGATTAGGGGGTGGGGACAGGGGTGAGATTAGGGGGTGGGGACAGGGGGTGGGATTAGGGGGTGGGGACAGGGGGTGGGGGTGGGTACAGGGGGTGGGAACATTGGGTGGGGACAGGGGGTGAGGGTGGGAACAGGGGGTGGGATTAGGGGGTGGGGACATGGGGTGGGGATAGGGGGTGGGAACATGGGGTGGGAACATGTGGTGGGATTAGGGGGTGGAGACAGGGGGTGGGAACATGGGGTGGGATTAAGGGGTGGAGACAGGGGGTGGGAACAGGGGGTGGGAACATGGACGCCGCATTGAGAGCCCGGCAACGGTCACTTATCTCGGAGTGCGGATCGGGCCGGGCCTCAACGTGACGCCCCACGTTGTTGCCATTAAAGAAAGGACTACCGCCACTTTCAACGCTTTGAGCTGCCTAGCCCGCGCGACGTGGGGCCTCGGCTATTCTGCGTGTAGAATCATCTACACTGGAGTATTCGAGGCTGTAGCAAGGTACGCTGGACGGGGCTGTCGCCTCGTACTATTGTAGACGCAACTTGCCCTTAGGAGCAGATATAGATGAGCCTTTACGTCTAGCCCTGGAGGAAGAGATGCGCGGACAGTCCAGACCGGAGCGTTGCAGGGACATAGTCCAGGAATGGATAGTGGAGAAATGGCAACAGCGGTGGTCACGATCATCGGATGGCCGAACGACCTACGCATATTTACCGGAAATCCGGGTACGTCTGGACTCTACTTGGATACTGCCTGACCACTGGATGTCCCAGATACTATCAGGTCACGGAGATTTCAACTCCAAGCTGTTCTTCTTTAAGAGGAAGAACAACCCGAACTGCTCGTGCGGCGGGGTCGAGACTGCGGAGCACGTGGTCCTCGAATGTCCGCTGTACGACGGGCCTAGGGTGGAGTTGATACGCGGGACAGGATCGTATCTGGGACTCGACCTGCGGCAGCTGATGACGGAAACCGGCTACCCAATGTTCAGCCGATTTGTCGCCTCCTGGCGGAGAAAGAAGCAAGCATTTTGACCCTGCGCCGGGGAGGCCTGCAGTCGTCCCCGGCACCGTAATGAACCACAATTAGCGATCGCCCTACATTTATCCCGAGCTCTCTCGGGCCGCCAAGAAAATTAAGGTGGGCTGGGAGTGACCGCTGATCGTCGCAGATGGTCGGCAGCGGTCGCTCCTAGCCTACCACAGCATCATATGTTCTGGATTTTTAATTATGTACTTATTTTGTATTTTAATTTTGTAAATAAATTTGTTAGGCCTTCCTTTTTCCCCGACGATTCGCCGATGGTGTCGTGGCCTCCACCGGAGGTCGGCAACCCAAAAAAAAAAAAAAAAAAAAAAAAAAAAAAAAAAAAAAAAAAGAGTGGGAACAGGGGGTGGGATTAGGGGGTGGGGACAGGGGTTGGGATTAGGGGTGGGGACTGGGCCAGTTGTCCGAATAAGTCTAAGCCGCCGAAGTGTAGTAACTGCGGCACACGGGGCTCCCGCGTCGCTCACCAGGCGGACAGCGAGACCTGCCCGTCATATATCCGTGCGTTAGAGTTGTTGGCCTCACGCACTGATTATGGCGAATAGGATGCGCGGGGGCCTTCGTTTGTGGCAGCACAACATGAATAGGCGCAGGATTGTGGCTGATGAGGTGCGTCAACTAGTGTCATCGGAGGGCGTCCAGGTGCTAGCTCTCCAGGAACCCTACTGCGTTAGAGGCAGCGTGGCAGGCCTAGGTACTGGCCACAAAATTATTACTGGCGCACCGAGCGACGAACGGCCAATGGCCGCAATCGTCGTGACCGGCCCCCAGGTGGATGTGATGGCGCTCCACCATCTCTCCACCAGCCATATAGTTGTGGCCTGTATCAGGCACGCCAACGCAAGCTGCTACGTGATCAGCGGATACTTCCCACCGTCTGAGAACATAGAACGACAGCTGGGCCACCTGGACCTAGTTCTGGACTCCCTCTCGGGGTGCAATGTCATAGTTCTGGCGGACGTCAACTCCTGGTCAGTCTCCTGGGGATCGGTTCGCACCGACCGCCGGGGCGACAGGCTATTGGATTTGATCGCCCGCCATGACCTGTGCATAGCCAATGACCCACTTTCTCCGCCCACATTCCACGGTTCCAATGGAGTGTCCCATGTTGACGTCACGCTGGTGTCGAGCGGACTATTCCGGGCTGTGGGCAGCTGGAGCGTCCGAGAGATCACATCTAGCGACCATAGTGTACTGGATGTTCTGCTCTTTGACGCCCATCTTCCCGCAGTCCGGCCTAGAGACCCGCGCTTTGCTACCCGCAAGGCCATCACCGAGGCTTTCGTGACCGCCGTTGCCGCCTACTCCTGCGACGATCAGTGGGAGGGTCTCAGGAGTTCTGAACCGGTTGGCCAGATTGAGGATGGGGTCGGCAGGCTCAGTAGTATACTACTTCGAGCTGCCGATGAGACCATCCCCAAGAAGGTAAACCGGATCAGGAAGTTACCCTGGTGGAGTGAGGATCTTACCCTCGCCAAGAAGGCTGTATATCGTGCCAGGAGGAGGTTTCAGCGGTGCCAAAACCAAAACCCACTCCAGAGGGTAATACGGAGGGAGGAGTACCGGCAGCTTAGCAAGGCTTATGGTAGAAGAGTCGAGGCCGCGAAGAAGGAGAGCTGGAGGAAGTTCGTTGAAGACGAGAGCAGCAAAAACCCGTGGGGAATCCCTTACCGTGTCGCCGCCGGGAGGCTAAGGCCGGTCGCCCCGGTGGCCTCCATCAGGGTTGGCAACCAGTATGCCACGTCCCTGGAGGAGGCTGGCGGGATGTACTTGAGGGAGGCCTTCCCGGGGGACGACCCGGCGGAGGATTCACCCAGCCAACGAGACATCAGGAACGCTGCCCGTACTTGGCCGGATACGGGGAACGCACCTGATTGGGACGAGATTGACCTGAGCTTGGCGGTTGGGAGGCAGAAGAGTGGCGGCGCCCCTGGGAGCGATCTCATAGACGCCGCTATAATCAAGAAAGCCTTCCCGGCCATCAAGTCGGATCTCTTACTACTTTATAACTCCTGCCTTAGGAGGGGCCACTTCCCTAGGACTTGGAAACGAGCACTCGTGTGTACGTTTGTTAAGCCTGGTGATAGGGACCTTTCCCTGGCAGGTAGCCACAGACCAATCAGCCTGCTCCCCGTATTCGGTAAAGTATTGGAGACTCTTATCTTCAATGGAATTCGGGCCCAGGTACATGCTTTTGTATCCCACAGGCAGTTCGGTGGCTTGAGGGGCAGATCCGCCGAAGATGCGTTGATGATGCTGAGGGCGGATGTGGAGAATGACCGTGGGAAATATGCCCTGTGTGTCTTCTTTGACATCGCGTCGGCCTTCGACTGCGCCTGGTGGCCTGCCATCCTCACGCGACTGCGGGCTGTGGGACTGCCTGGGAATGTGTTTGGGTTGATATCCAGCTTCCTCAGCGATCGATCTGCGACCATGAGTCAGCTATACGCTAGCACTACAGTGGACGTCACTAGAGGCTGTCCTCAGGGCTCGGTCCTCGGACCGATACTTTGGGCCATACTCTTTGACGGACTGCTCCGTGATCTCGAGGGCCGTGGATATAAGGCAATCGCCTACGTCGACGACCTCGTTGTTACGGTGCACGCTGATAGTCGAGCTGCTCTAACCCTTCGCGCCCAAGCCGCCATTGACGATATAGACAACTGGTGCTGCGCCAACAAACTGGCTCTCTCTCCTAGCAAGACCTCGGCTTTGCTGATGAGAGGGAGAACCGACGCCCGACACCCCCTGGTAATCAAAATCCACGGACGCCGCATTGAGAGCCCGGCAACGGTCACTTATCTCGGAGTGCGGATCGGGCCGGGCCTCAACGTGACGCCCCACGTTGTTGCCATTAAAGAAAGGACTACCGCCACTTTCAACGCTTTGAGCTGCCTAGCCCGCGCGACGTGGGGCCTCGGCTATTCTGCGTGTAGAATCATCTACACTGGAGTATTCGAGGCTGTAGCAAGGTACGCCGCTGCTGGGTGGTGGCATCGTCCCACGAAGCGGCGACGCGTTATCCTTGTGCAAGCCCAGAGAGCAGCCGTTTTAAGGGTTACAAAGGCCTATCGTACTGTCTCTACGGCTGCGCTACAGGTGCTGGCAAGAGCTCCGCCAATAGACTTAGTCTTGGACGGGGCTGTCGCCTCGTACTATTGTAGACGCAACTTGCCCTTAGGAGCAGATATAGATGAGCCTTTACGTCTAGCCCTGGAGGAAGAGATGCGCGGACAGTCCAGACCGGAGCGTTGCAGGGACATAGTCCAGGAATGGATAGTGGAGAAATGGCAACAGCGGTGGTCACGATCATCGGATGGCCGAACGACCTACGCATATTTACCGGAAATCCGGGTACGTCTGGACTCTACTTGGATACTGCCTGACCACTGGATGTCCCAGATACTATCAGGTCACGGAGATTTCAACTCCAAGCTGTTCTTCTTTAAGAGGAAGAACAACCCGAACTGCTCGTGCGGCGGGGTCGAGACTGCGGAGCACGTGGTCCTCGAATGTCCGCTGTACGACGGGCCTAGGGTGGAGTTGATACGCGGGACAGGATCGTATCTGGGACTCGACCTGCGGCAGCTGATGACGGAAACCGGCTACCCAATGTTCAGCCGATTTGTCGCCTCCTGGCGGAGAAAGAAGCAAGCATTTTGACCCTGCGCCGGGGAGGCCTGCAGTCGTCCCCGGCACCGTAATGAACCACAATTAGCGATCGCCCTACATTTATCCCGAGCTCTCTCGGGCCGCCGAGTAATTAAGGTGGGCTGGGAGTGACCGCTGATCGTCGCAGATGGTCGGCAGCGGTCGCTCCTAGCCTACCACAACATCATAAGTTCTGCATTTTAAATAATGTACTTTAGTATTTTAATTTTGTAAATAAATTTGTTAGGCCTCCCTTTTTCCCCGACGATTCGGCGATTGTTTTTTTTTTTGGGGTGGCCTCCACCGGAGGTCGGCAATCCAAAAAAAAAAAAAATTGACAGTGACAATCCGACCAACCGTTAAAGAGTTAGCTCTATATTTATACTTAGGCCTACCCCCACAACCCCCCCCCTCCCGATCAAAACTTTGGGACGCCACACACCTTTTTTTCCTATTTGGCTTTTAAAAATACTACATGTGAAATTTCATGACGATTCGCCCATTAGTTAATGAGTTAGCTCTATATTTATACTTAGGTCCCCCCACAACCCCCCCTCCCGTTCAAAACTTTGGGACGCCACACACCTTTTTTTCTTGTTTGGCTTTTAAAAAGACTACCTGTAAAATTTCATAACAATTCGACCATTAGTTAATGAGTTAGCACTATTTTTATACTTAGGCCCCTCTTACAACCCCCCCTCCCGATCATAATTTTGGGACGCCACATAGCCTATTATTCAATCGGGCTCAAAAGAATGCTACATGGGCAGTTTCATAAATATCCGTCCAGCGGTTTGGGCGTGATGCTGGAACAAACATACATACAAACAAACAAACAAACAAACAAACCCCGTTTCAGCTTTATTAATATAGACAAGCAGTAATACCCCGCGTTGCCCGGGGAACTTTAACTTTTCAACTAATATCTCCTATAAGGCTATTCAGTTCCTCGATAGTACATTCATGATGTTATAATTTTCAATTATTCATACGGAATAAGGCTTATAGTCCTTCAACTGTAGTAACGCTAGTAAGTTTTTAGGACCCCTGGGCATCACAGCTAGTATGCGTCTTTCAACGGCGGAAACCACAGCTAGTGAATACTTAGCATCGCTGGACATCCTAGCCAGTGCGTACTTAAGAACGCTTGTGACCACAGCTAGTATGGGCCTTGCAACAGCGGACCACACAGCTAGTACATAGTTAGTAACGCTGGGCACTACATCTAGTAAATGCCTTGCAACAGCGGACCCCACAGCGAATACATAGTTACTACTACTACATGTGAAATTCATGCCAATCCGCTTACCCTTTAACAGTACATTCATGATGTTATAATTTTCAATTATTCATACGGAATAAGGCTTATAGTCCTTCAACTATAGTAACGCTAGTAAGTTTTTAGGACCCCTGGGCACCACAGCTAGTAAGCGCCTTTCAACGGCGGTAACCACAGCTAGTGAATACTTAGCTTCGCTGGACGTCCTAGCCAGTGCGAACTTAAGAACGTTTGTGACCACAGCTAGTATATGCTTTGCAACGCTGGGCACCACAGCTAGTACGTAGTTAGGAACGCTGGGCACCAGAGGTAGTATATGCTTTGCAACGGCGGACCCCACAGCTAGTACGTAGTTAGAACGCTGGTCACCACAGCTAGTATGTGCCTCGCAAGAGCGGACCCCACAGATAGTACGTTTTTAGGAACGCTGGGCCCTACAGCTATTAAGTGCCTTGCAACAGCGGACCCCACAGCTATTACGTAGTTAGAACCACTGGGCATCACAGCTAGTATGTGTTTTGCAACGGCGGACCCCACAGCTAGTACGTAGTTAGAAACGCTGGGCATCACAGCTAGTATGCTTTTGCAACGGCGGACCCCACAGCTAGTACGTTTTTAGGAACGCTGGGCCCTACAGGTAGTAAGTGCCTTGCAACTATGGACCCCACAGATAGTATGTAGTTAGAACCACAGGGCATCACAGCTAGTATGAGTTTTGCAACGGCGGACCCCACAGCTTGTACGTAGTTAAATACGCTGGGCCACACTGCTAGCGCCTTGCAACAGCGGACCCCACAGCTAGTACGTAATTAGGAACGCTGGGCATCACAGCTAGTAAATGTCTTGTAGGTGCCTTGGAATAGCGAACCCCACAGCCAGTACATAGTTAGGAACGCTGGGGCTGAGTACTACAGCTAGTAAGTGCCTTGCAACAGCGGACCCCACAGCTAGTACGATATTAGGAACGCTGGGCATCACAGCTAGAAAATATCTTGCAACAGTGAACCCCACAGCGAATACCTAGTTACTACTACTACATGTGAAATTCCATGACAATCCGATTACCCTTTAATGATTCAGCATTATTTTTATGCTTAGCCCCCCCTCCCAAATTTTTAAGATGTCACATAGTGTATATTTCTATTTGACCTTTATGAATACTACATGTGAAATTTCGTGACAATCCGATCAACCGTTATTGAGCTAGCACCATATTTATACTTAGGCCCCCCCACAACCCCCCCCCTCCCGTTCAAAACTTTGGGACGCCACACACCTTATTTTTCTATTTGGCCTTCAGGAATACTACATGTTAAATTTCGTGACAATCCGACCAACCGTTAAAGAGTTAGCTCTATATTTATACTTAGGCCCCCCCACAACCCCCCCTCCCGTTCAAAACTTTGGGACGCCACACACCTTTTTTCCTTTTTGGCTTTTAAAAATACTACATGTGAAATTTCATGACAATTCGCCCATTAGTTAATGAGGTAGCTCTATATTTATACTTAGGCCCCCCACAATCCCCCTACCGTTCAAAGCTCTGGAACGTCACACACCTTATATTTCTACTTGGCTTTTAAAAATACTACATGTGAAATTTCATGACAATTCGCCCATTAGTTAATGAGTTAGCTCTATATTTATACTTAGGCCCCCCACAACCCCCCTTCCCGTTCAAAACTTTGGGACGCCACACACCTTTTTTTCCTATTTGGCTTTTAAAAATACTACATGTGAAATTTCATGACGATTTGCCCATTAGTTAATAAGTTAGCTCTATATTTATACTTAGGCCCCCCCCACTACCCCCCCTCCCGTAAAAAATTTTGAGCCGTCACACCGCCTATTTTTTTATTTGGTCTTCAGGAATACTACATGTGAAACTTCGTGACAATCCGACCAACTGTTAAAGAGTTAGCTCTATATTTATACTTAGGCCCCCCCACAACCCCACCTCCCGTTCAAAACTTTGGGACGCCACACACCTTTTTTTCCTATTTATCTTTTAAATATACTACATGTGAAATTTCATGACGATTCGCCCATTAGTTAATGAGTTAACTCTATATTTATACTTAGGCCCCCCCACAACCCCCCCTCCCGTACAAAACTTTGGGACGCCACACACCTTTTTTTTCCTATTTGGCTTTTAAAAAGACTATGTGTGAAATTTCGTGACAATCCGACCAACCGTTAAAGAGTTAGCTCTATATTTATACTTAGGCCCCCCCACAACCCCACCTCCCGTTCAAAACTTTGGGACGCCACACACCTTTTTTTCCTATTTATCTTTTAAATATACTACATGTGAAATTTCATGACGATTCGCCCATTAGTTAATGAGTTAACTCTATATTTATACTTAGGCCCCCCCACAACCCCCCCTCCCGTACAAAACTTTGGGACGCCACACACCTTTTTTTTCCTATTTGGCTTTTAAAAAGACTATGTGTGAAATTTCGTGACAATTTGACCATTAGTTAATGAGTTAGCACTATTTATATACTTAGGCCCCCCTTACAACCCCCCCTCCCGATCAAAATTTTGGGACGCCACATAGCCTATTATTCAATCGGGCTCAAAAGAATGCTACATGGGAAGTTTCATAAAAATCCGTCCAGCGGTTTGGGCGTGATGCTGGAACAAACATACATACATACATACAAACAAACCCCGTTTCAGCTTTATTAATATAGACTAGCAGTAATACCCGGCGTTGCCCGGGGAACTTTGACTTTTCTCCCAATATCTCCTATAAGGCTATTCAGTTCCTCGACAGTACATTCATGATGTTATAATTTTCAATTATTCATACGGAATAAGGCTTATAGTCCTTCAACTGTAGTAACGCTAGTAAGTTTTTAGGACCCCTGGGCACCACAGCTATTAACTGCCTTGCAACAGCGGACCCTACAGCTAGTACGTAGTTAGAACCACTGGGCATCACAGCTAGTATGTGTTTTGCAACGGCGGACCCTACAGCTAGTACGTAGTTAGAACCACTGGGCATCACAGCTAGTATGTTTTTTGCAGCGGCGGACCCCACAGCTAGTACGTTTTTAGGAACGCTGGGCATCACAGCTAGTATGAGTTTTGCAACGGCGGACCCCACAGCTAGTACCTAGTTAGAAACGCTGGGCATCACAGCTAGTATGTGTTTTGCAACGGCGGACCCCACCGCTAGTACCTAGTTAGAAACGCTGGGCATCACAGCTAGTATGTGTTTTGCAACGGCGGACCCCACAGCTAGTACGTTTTTAGGAACGCTGGGCCCTACAGCTAGTAGGTGCCTCTCAACTGCGGACCCCACAGATAGTATGTAGTTAGAACCACAGGGCATCATAGCTAGTATGAGTTTTGCAACGGCGGACCCCACAGCTAGTACCAAGTTAGAAACGCTGGGCATCACAGCTAGTATGAGTTTTTCAACGGCGGACCCCACAGCTAGTACGTAGTTAAATACGCTGGGCCACACTGCTAGCGCCTTGCAACAGCGGACCCCACAGCTAATACGTAATTAGGAACGCTGGGCATCTCAGCTAGTAAATGTCTTGTAGGTGCCTTGCAACAGCGAACCCCACAGCTAGTACATACTTTGCAACAGCGGACCCCACAGCTAGTACGATATTAGGAACGCTGGGCATCACAGCTAGTAAATGTCTTGCAACAGTGAACCCAACAGCGAATACATAGTTACTACTACTACATGTGAAATTCCATGACAATCCAATCATCCGTTAATGACCTATCACTATCTTCAAATTTAGGCCTATCCCCCCCCCCGTTAAAATTTTTGGGACGCCACACACCTTATTTTTCTACTTGGCCTTCAGGAATACTACATGTGAAATTTCGTGACAATACGACCAACCGTTAATGAGCTAGCTCTATATTTCTACTTAGGCCCCCCCACAACCCCCCCTCCCGTTCAAAACTTTGGGACGCCACACATCTTTTTTTCCTATTTGGCTTTTAAAAATACTACATGTGAAATTTCATGACGATTCGCCCATTAGTTAATGAGTTAGCTCTATATTTATACTTAGGCCTCCCCACAACCCCCCCTCCCGTTCAAAACTTTGGGACGCCACACACCTTTTTTTCCTGTTTGGCTTTTGAAAAGACTACGTGTGAAATTTCATGACAATTTGACCATTAGTTAATGAGTTAGCACTATTTATATATTTAGGCCCCCCTTACAACCCCCCCTCCCGATCAACATTTTGGGACGCCACATAGCCTATTATTCAATCGGGCTCAAAAGAATGCTACATGGGAAATTTCATAAAAATCCGTCCAGCGGTTTGGGCGTTATTCTGGAACAAACATACATACATACAAACAAACAAACAAACCCCGTTTCAGCTTTATTAATATAGATTATACGTACAAAGTAAGTGTTGTGAGTCTTGTTGCTTTAGATATAAAATAATATGTTGGAGTTGTAACCTCAACATAGAATGATATGTTGCCGAGCTGCCCACGATTCATATGGTTACTTTTAGGAACTTCTATTATCATCCAGGTGGTTCTAATTCAGTCGCTTTTTATACTTAGGTTAGGTTTTATGACTCATGCCCGGGCTTTAACTACGAGGTCATATCGCCTACTACCAGAGCGCTCTTTCGTCACTCTGGTGGACATGAGCCCGACTCTACTGTGGGAGTCCTAAATTTTGCCTACCCTAAATTTTCATTCACCCAGGGTAGGGGTCTTTAACGAGTACCTGACATCGTACAGGCTCGAGACCATCGCTTAACGTCTAATAAGTTTCTAATGTTTTTTAAATTTTATCTATTGATTGTGTTTCAGCTACAAGACAGGGGTTGAGATCATGGCAGAAGAGAGCAGATTCGTGAAGAATCTCAGAATGGAAGATCAGGAAATCCGGATAGTTCCTGACGACACCTGAATCATCGTCACCTACACTGGTTTTACAGTTCAGGGCAACCATTTGCCTATGCCGCCCTTCTCACACCGTACGGAATTGGAGTTCATCAGGTCCCAGCTGCAGCAGAACCGAGGCCGAGGGCCCCCTTACAGGGGCTTCTGAATCCACATACTAAATATTGTCAATATATTCATTACATCGGCATTTATTCGGGTTTTTGAGTCAAGTCCACCACTTATCACCCTTTTCCTTCTACCAACCACGGAAAATTAACAGGTGTCTCCTTTATAGAGTTTTGATTTTAAATACAAAATTTCATATCGATATTTCATATTAATTTTGTGTACCCTTTTAAACTCTTTAAAATGTGTACTTATGATTTGGTTGAAAATCTGTAGGTGTCTTATTCAAAGTTTTCTGAATCCTCATAAAAAATTTCGTGTCGATAGGTTCATTACATAGGAAGTTATATAATGGACCAGAAATTTGATTAATTTTCACCGGAATTTTATTTTTTCCGCCCCCTTGACACCAAAAAAAAAATTGCGTTTGTCTGTGAACAGCAGAATTGAAATGATCGTGAAAACTTTACTTAGAATTTCTGATCGATTTCACAACTTCCCCTATAGTTGGTATAGGGATGTAGAATCGGGTATATTCAAGCAAAGGATGGTTAATTATTAAAGAGACAAGTTGAGAGCAGCATAAACTAATGTTAGTTACTGGGCGGAGCTACGCCCATCGGGAGGGGAGCACAAAATGAAATTTGAAATAATAATGCACTTATGAACCCCTACAGCCCTTCATAAAGGATGCATCTTCCATAATTTGTATGGAAAACGGTGTTTCCTTTTATGAAACCGACTATTTCTTAAAATTGAAAAAAAAAAAAAAAAAAAAAAAAAAAAAAAAAAAAAAATCTGACCGAACGTTTGGATGGAAATAGAGGGCGCCGGTAGCTCAGTGCTATGCGTGCTTGTCTTCTGAGCTCAAGAACGTGGGTTCGAAACCCGACCAAGGCCCTTAGTTTATTTTATCTGGCAGGTAAAATAAACTTGAGCACGCCGTCCTTCGGATGGGACGTTAAGCGATGGTCCCGAGCCTGTACGATGTCAGGTACTCGTTAAAGACCCCTGCCCTAGATGAATTTAAAATTTAGGGTAGGCAAAATTTAGGACTCCCACAGTAGAGTCGGGCTCATGTCCACCAGAGTGACGAAAGAGCGCTCTGGTAATAGGCGATATGACCTCGTAGTTAAAGCCCGGGCATGAGTCATAAAACCTAACCGTTTGGATGGAAATGAAAATAATAAAAATAACCAGATTCAAGAAATTATTTAAATATTATATTGTCTAATTCCACAAAAATGTATAAATTTAGTGTGCCAGTTACGTCACCGTCAGCACAAAGGTCAACAGTAATATTACAATACAACAGTATCTCTGTTAACTCAACTAGGTTAATTAATTAATTAATGTTATTATTAATTTGTCTGGTAATAGATATTTTTTAATAATAGTAATTTTTTTATTTATTTTATTTTTTTGTCTTTTATTTATAAAGGTAATTGTTGCTAGGATGCAACAACCAGCTATGATGGAATTGATATGTTGGCGTGATTGGCATGTGAGAGGAAGCCCACCCATTGGTAGGTCCTCGGGACGAAAATTTATCTTAATTATTAGGACAAGAACAGAAAAAAAAAAATAAAGTAAAATAAATAATAATAATTATTAAACACATTTATTTTATTATCTTCTTATTTTTTCTCTTATTACTAATATAAGATATTATTCCACATTGGCATTATTTAATTTAATTATAGTATTTATTCTACTTAATTTATTATGAATATTATTTCTTTAGTTAATTTAATTTTTTAAATTTTAACTCGTATTATTTGAATTTTATTTATCCTTTGCGAGGCTTCCCTTCGACGAAGGAGTCACAGCTTGAGGTAATCTCAGAAATGTATAATTATGCCAATCTAGCAAAGAAATGGGTATTGTTGAAGTTTGTCCTAACGATGACGTAAGCCGAATTCGGTACACAATATGCACATAGGTAGGATTAGACAATATATTTGTTAAAATAGTTCTTTGCCTATATTTATTTGAATTAGTTTTCCCACTATATCGACATTGATCGCTACAATATGTTTGGACTATCAAAATAATGGTCTAAAAATTTTGGCTCAAGGTAATATTTATTTCACGCAGTCAGTTTTTCTTGAAGAAGAGGGAAAAAAATTCTTGCACTTTTTTTTTATGTAGTTCAACAAAAGTATGCTGTGTTTTCTTCTGTTATTTTATTAATTGAGGGGAAGTTTCACAGGGATTAATGTTTCCCATCCCCCTCAATCCAAAATGAAAAACAAAGAAAAATCATGTTTGTGGAAACGATAACTCTTCATGTCGTAAAGAAATTTTATTTATATGTCCCCCGCCCCATAAGGACGATTGATAACTATCAATTTGCAACAAAATCAACCGTAGGAAAAGAGGAGGCTTCTAACCAGAAATTGTATATATTGAAAAGAAATGTTATAGTTAGTTCCTGTGACACATACACGGGCATTAACAGCGAGGTCATATCACCTAGCAGAGCGCTCTTTTGTCGTTCTGGTGAACATGAGCCCGACTCTACTATTTTGCATATCCAAACTTTTTATTCACCTAGGGCAGGGGTCTTTAACGAGTACCTAAAAAAAAAAACAATGGCCTCGGAGCTTGAGCTCAGTAAACAGGCACGCTGTCTTTGAGCTACCAGCGCCCTGAGATAGATTTTTTATATGAGGATTGAGAAGTCACCGAGTAAGACATTGATTTTCATATAAATAAGTTTAAAGGGAGAGCGAAAACTTATTTGATCGATTGTGGGTAAGTAGATTGCTGTGTTTTCCTTCCACTTCACTCTTAGGTTAGAGGTTAGGTTAGGTTTTATGACTCATGCCCGGGCTTTAACTACGAGGTCATATCGCCTACTACCAGAGCGCTCTTTTGTCACTCTGGTTGATATGAGCCCGACTCTACTGTGGGAGTCCTAAATTTTGCCTACCCTAAATTTTTATTCATCTAGGGTAGGGGTCTTTAACGAATACCTGACATCGTACAGGCTGGGGACCATCGCTTAACGTCCCATCCGAAGGACGGCGTGCTTAAGTTTATTTTACCTCCCAGATAAAATAAACTAAGGGCCTCGGTCGGGTTTCGAACTCACGACCTTGAGCTCACAAGACAAGCACGCATACCACTGAGTTACCGGCGCCCTCCACTCTTGGGTTAGATTACAAAATTCCCCAAAACTGTTTCCATTAGGTCAACATTTTCGATATTTTTACGTTCGACATCCATCATTCTTTTTATTTTCTCTCTATACGTGATAATAAACAAAACCTTTCAAACCCTAATTGAAGAAAGTATATTAGATATTATAAGACAATGGATAATAGTTTTCTATTTTCGTGTTATTGTTTATTTGAAAAGATAATATTTTGTTTACACTGAATAAAGGCAAAAGCTTTCCAAAATAATTTTTCATCTTTTATATAGTCAATGTTATTCTAGGTGCTATTCGATAAGATGGCGCCACATAGGCTCTTGTCTACCTATATCATCTTACATTAAACACTCAGTTCTCTTACATTTCTACTTATCCCAGCTTTACGAAGCATAGGGGTAGTTATGTAATTGGTCAGAAATTTGATTTTGAGTTTTCACCAGGATTTTATCTTTTCCGTACTCTTGTTCCCTTATAATGAAAGAAAAAAAGAATCTGCCTGTTTGTCTTTGTACACGGATAACTCCTGATAGAAGGAATATGTCGACATGAAATATTATACGTGTATCCAGAGCATCATAAGGACGTCACCTATAATACTCAGTAACAGCTGTTGTAATGAATGTGTTGTCACGACAACTTGCTGATTCATAAAAAAAAAACGGGTTAGGTTAGGTTTTATGACTCATGCCCGGGCTTTAACTACGAGGTCATATCGCCTACTACCAGAGCGCTCTTTCGTCACTCTGGTGGACATGAGCCCGACTCTACTGTGGGAGTCCTAAATTTTGCCTACCCTAAATTTTTATTCACCTAGGGCAGGGGTCTTTAACGAGTACCTGACATCGTACAGGCTCGGGACCATCGCTTAACGTCCCATGCGAAGGACGGCGTGCTTAAGTTTATTTTACCTCCCAGATAAAATAAACTAAGGGCCTCGGTCGAATTTCGAACCCACGTTCTTGAGCTCAGAAGACAAGCACGCATACCACTGAGCTACCGGCACCTTCAAAAAAAAAAAAAAAACGGTTTAATCAATTAAATTGTTGCTCTCGCTCCAAAAACAATCGATTGTTTTGTCTAAAAATCAATAGTTGACTTACATAGGGGCTTCTGAATCTTTATTTAAATTTTGTATCGATACATTCATTATATGGGCAGTTATTAGGGTCTTTGATTCGAGCCTCCCTCTCTGTTCCTCCTTCCATTTACCGTATTCTGCTGAAAATTAATAGGTGTCGTCCTTATAGGGTTTTGAATTTACATATGAAATTTCATGTCGATAAATTCATTAAATCGGCAATTAATGACCATTTATATAAATTTCGCTACACAGTATAGTTTGGGAAGTAAAAAATGGCCTCGCATGATCTGTTGCATCTGTCACAAAAAGTTTATCTGAGTGGTCAAGGCGCCTGCTTTGAAGTTTCGGGCTCCATCTCTACAACATCGGGAATATTTCTTATGGTTTAAATTAGAGTTAAGTTATCTTTACTGTAAAATGGATGTTAGAGGAGCATGACAACCGTTAGTTGGTCCATCCTGCCCATGACTAGAGACCATAAAGACATTAAGCCCCAGAGCGAGCTAGTTAAAGCCTATTCATCTACATAGTCAGACACTGAATAAAGAGAAATATTAATGAAGTATATATACCGACTTTTTTATTTATATTTTTAACACAATTCAAACACTGGCCGCAGGTAAATAGCACTGACACTATGAAAAATTGAAGTGAAAGTTATACAAATGAGGCAAGGTTTATCATTTGAGCGGTTTTTGAAGAAATAATTTATAATTTTATGAAAGGTGTGATATTAATAATATTAAATCTCCTCATTAAACCAGTCTTAACGGATTACCATAAGCCCTCTTAACGTACATAGCTTCACTTGTCTCATGCATATTTGTAAACTTTCTCTGGCAGGAACCTGATCCAGTGAAATATGAGACATGACCATACTTTAGAATCCTACATATGTTTTGATTCTGGCTCCAGGGAAGACAACCCACCACTCATGCATACCCGATATCGTGAGTGCCAATTTTGACAACGCACGAAGCTATCCTCTAACGGTTGGGTCTTCAAAATTGTATCTAGATAAAGGAAATTGGAAAGAAAAAAAAAAAATCCATGATCTTCGTTTCTTATTTGATTTTTTCATTGGAGGATTTTGACAATTTGTGCTTTCATTTGCTAAATGTATACTAACCCAGTATACGAAATATAAGGGAAGTTATGTAATCGGTCCTTGATGATTACAAAAATGGAAAAAAAAAGTACCCATGAATCACCGGCTATGTACTTCCCCAGCACGAATTAATCAATTAACATTTCGCTCTCCCTTCAAAACCAATAGTCCGTTTTGGTTAAAAGTCAATAGTCGACAATAGGAGCTTCTGAAAGCTCATAATAAAGTTTGTGTTGATACATTCATTATATCGACAGTTATTGGGGTCGTCCTTATGGTTAGTTAGTTATTGTGACTCATGCCCGGGCTTTAACTACTAGTTCATAACTGTGGTGAGCCCGACTCTACTGTGGTAGTCCTAAATATTGCCTATCTAGGTTTATTCTCCAGTTGTGAGGTCTTTAAAGAGTACCTGACATCGTACAGGCTCAGAACCATTGCTTAACGTCCGTGGTGTCAGTTCGACGCGTCAAACACGTCCTTATGGGGTTTTGAATTTACTTATGGAGTTTTGTGTTAATTCATTCATTACAACGGCAGTTATATTAGAGTTTTTGTCTTAAGTCACCCCCTTAATCCCCCCCCCCCTTTCCTTTTGCCGACTCAGATGAAAATCATGGAGTTCTGGATGAAGAAATATAATTTCGTGTCGATACATCCATTCTATCGGGAGTTGTCGTGTTCACAGATACATACTCTCACACACAGACATCGAATTTAATTTTTTTTAAATTACATATCGTCCTCTATTATTTCTTAGGTTAATTTTTTTCCATATGAATTTTCTTTTTTCCGACAATAATATATCCTCTGACATCGTACAGGCTCGGGATCTCGGATTAACGTCCAATCCAAAGGACGGCACGCTCAAGATATTTCAGCTCCCAGATAATATATCTAAGGGCCACGGGCGGGTTTCGAACGCGCGATCTTGATTCAGTAAGCTAGCACGATACCTCTGAGTTACCAATCCGAACATCTCCATTTTGTTGAGTTGAACGGTTACTTGAATGATATAATCTTTACTTCTTGAACGCTTCTTCAAGCTATTTTTTCAAGTGACTTGAACGGCTAAGTCAGAAACTTCAATGCAATTTTCCTGAACCTATTTCGGCATTTTTAAAAATTGCTTGAAATAATGTCTTCAGTTAACTTTAATTGAAATAACTATTTATATAATGGGATTTCAGTCTATCATGTCAAATGCCGAAATAAATGCTTAATGTGGGCCGCTAGAGGTCTATTAACCCTCCATATTTTTGATTGATGGCAGCACCTGAGTGAGTCAGTAGTCTAACGGATTGTAAATATTTTCTTATCATTATACTTCTGTCATTTTGTTGGACAAAAAAAAAAATGTTGGTGAATCCTAGGTAGTGATCTTCCCCAGCTCGAAATGTTTTTAATCAACTAAGTTTAACTCACCATCTAAACGCTTTTCTTTTGACTAAAATCGGTATATTCCTTGGTCAGGGAGTTTTCCTCGTGTGTAATTTCATGTCGATACGTTCATTACATTGACAACTATATTAGTGTTGTTAAGTGTAACTATCGCTCCTCTGATTGACCTCACCCTCCCTTCGGCCGATTCGGTTCCAAATTAATAAGTGACGTCCTCATCGATACACATATGAAAATTTGTATGGATATATGAAATATATCGCGAGTACATTCTATACACACTCATATACATGCCATGTTTACATCACCGGCTGTACAACGAATAGGAGAAATTATGGAATCGATCTGAAACTCGGGGCTGGGTATGAACGGAATTTCTTATTCTATCTGATTCCAAAAATTTAAAAAAAAAGTCGTCGGTGAATGATCGGCTATGTACTTCCCCAGCACGAATTACGATTCAACTACGATTTGGCTCTCCCTCCTAGCCAATAGACCGTTTGGAAAACTCAACATACATTGTGGCACTCACACTAAATTTTGTGTCGATATATTTAGTTTGTGCGATATATTCATTACAAGAGGGCGCCGGTAGCTCAGTGATATGCGTGCTTGTCTTCTGAGCTCAAGATCGTGGGTTCGAAACCCGACCGAGGCCCTTTGTTTATTTTGATCTGGGAGGTAAATTAAACTTAAGCACGCCGTCCTTCGGATGGGACGTTAAGCGATGGTCCCGAGCCTGTACGATGTCAGATACTCGTTAAAAACCCCTGCCCTAGGTGAATAAAAATTTAGGGTAGGCAAAATTTAGGACTCCCATAGTAGAGTCGGGGGTCATCAGAGTGATGAAAAAGCGCTCTGGTAGTAGGCGATATGACCTCGTGGTTAAAGCCCGGGCATGAGTCATAAAACCTAACCTAACCTATTCATTGCAACGGCTGTTATTAAAGTTTTTGTGTTAAGCATCCCCCTAACCCCCCCTCCCTTTGCCGATTTGACTGAAAATCAATAGGTGTCGTCCTTAGAGGGTTCTGGATGCACATGTAAAATTTCATATCGATACATTCATTCTATCAAGAGTTATAGTGTTCACAGACAAACAGAAAAATCGTGGAATAACTTGCCAGTCAAGCTTACCGCCGAGGCAATTAGATTTTTATGTGTAAGGTGAAAAACCTTGAGCACACTGTCCTTCGGAAGGTATGTTAAGCTATAGCCCCGAACCTGTACAATGTCAGGTATTCGTCCCTGCTCATGTCCACCAGTGGAAGAAAGAGCGTCAACTAGTAGGCGATATATTTGAAAAATCGAGGAATAACTTCACACAAAAGTTTACACAATTAAGCCCGTGCTTTTAACTTCGACGTTATTAGCCCTACCCGCTAGCCCCATGGCTTACCCAGGCTTATTTATTTAGAGTTGGCTTTTAACGAGTACCTGACATCGTACAGGCTCGGGACCATCGCTTAACGTCCCATCCCAACAACGGCGTGCTCAAGGTTTTCAAGTAAAATACATTTTATTGGTTGCTAAAGGAATACTCAAGTAATTATTTATAGGTATATAATCACTATATGTACATGTTTTTTTATATAATCTTTTGCTGTTTTTGATTGATAACTATTGATTTCCGCAGGATAAGCTGAATGGAGCAACATAGAGTCTGGAAAACATGCCGAAATGAAGGTAATTGAGGGTGATGTTGGTGAACTCCGGGTTGCAGAGGACAAGGAAGAGATGAACGCAGATTCTTGCGATCCTGTCGATTGAAGAAACTGAAGGGTTGTCTCGCTGGAGTTCCGGTTCTGGGCAGGAATCTACAGAGAAGACCAAGACTGAGGGGGGTATGGAGCCCAAGATGTATGCAGGTAATTCTTATTAAAATAATATAAAAATATGTCTGGTCTATTTTAACTACTGCTTAGCTATATTAAACTTTAACTACTGCAGTGAACATTTTAATGACGACATTTTTCTTCAATTTACTCGCCACTGATTTTACTTTCTCAGCTATACGAAGTATAGGGGAAGTTTTGTAATCTATTAAAAATTCGATGTGGAGTTTCAACGGAATTACATGCTTTCCCGACTCCTTATTACAAAAATGAAAAAAATAAAATGTCTGTCTGTCTATCAGTGTGAGACGGTAGAATGAATATAGGGACACAAAATTTAATATGTGAAATTAAAAAGCCCTCTAAGGAGAACCACCTATTGATTTACAGTCAAATTGGTAGAAGGTTTCTTATTAAAATAGAAGGTTTAACAGAATCTCTAATAACTGCCGTTGTAATGAATGTATTGATACGAAATTTCATATGGATTGTATATTCAAAGCCCTGTATATAATACATATTCATTTTCAGCCAAATCGGCCAAATTGGGGGGGAGGGGGGGGGGGGGGGGGTTAGGGGGGAGGCTTAACACAAAAACTCTAATAACTGCGTTGTAATGAATGTATTGTCACGACATTTCATATGTAAATCCAATTATATAAGGACGACATCTATTAATTTTCATCTCAATCAGCCAAAGAGAGGAGGGGATCAGACGGGTTCAATTCAAAAAATTCCGAATAACTGCCGATGTATTGAATGTATCGACCTAAAGTGAGGATTCAGTTTTGGAGGGAGAGCGAAAACTTAATTGTTTAATTTGTGCTGGGGATTCACTGACAACTTTCTTTTTTCTCATTTGTGACCTGAGCGGGTCCGGAAAACATGAAATTTCGGTTTACTTGGTTAGCTTGGTTATTATGAGTTAGTTAGTTATTATGACTCGTGCCCGGGCTTTAACTATGAGGTCATATCGCCTACTACCAGATCGCTCTTTTATTATTCTGGTGGACATGAGTCCGATTCTTCTATGGGATTCCTACATTTTGTCTATCCTAAATTTGTATTCACCAAGGGTGAGGGGTCTTTAACGAGTACCTGACACCGTACAGGCTCGGGACCATCGCTTAACGTCCCATCCGAAGGACGGCATGCTTAAGTTTATTTTACCTCCCAGATAAAATAAACTAAGGGCTTCGGCTGGGTTTCGAACCCACGACCTTGACCTCAGAAGGCAAGCACGCATACCACTGAGCTACCGGCGCCCTCAATACTTGGTTATACAGCTGTTGAAGAAAAACCACATGATATTTGTTTAACCTGAAACGGATAAAAACCAAATTATTTTCCAACAATACTCAATCAACATCCGCCCCCTTACAGTCTTATTTCCAATTATTATGAACGGAAACAAGGTTTTGGTTTGTTGACCTGATGACTAGGCAGATAGGTATTACAACCTTGACCTGACTCCCGGATAAAATTGGGACTGTATGGGTTA
This sequence comes from Aradus depressus, assembly GCA_963662175.1. Taxonomy (NCBI): domain Eukaryota; kingdom Metazoa; phylum Arthropoda; class Insecta; order Hemiptera; family Aradidae; genus Aradus; species Aradus depressus. Next base: position 50,117,031 of record OY759216.1, on the reverse strand, counting down.
GTGAGGTCAGTTTGTGGGCCAGGCCAGTCGAATAGCGGGATAGATAAACAGACATCTTTGTAAACATCTGTAGCGTAGAACAGGGGGCTCCCAAACCGAGCAATTTTCACATTACTTTTTTTTTTTTTTTTTTTTCTATTTGTTATCGAGAAGCTAATTTTTTTCTTCCTCTGAAAAAAATAATAAAAATATCTGCTTGGGAAGAAATCAATGAATAATGGATATTGAGGGCGCCGGTAGCTCAGTGGTATGCGTGCCTGTCTTTTGAGCTCAAGGTCGTGGGTTCGAAACCCGACCGAGGCCCTTTGTTTATTTTATCTGGGAGGTAAAATAAACTTAAGCACGCCGTCCTTCGGATGGGACGTTAAGCGATGGTCCCGAGCCTGTACGATGTCAGGTACTCGTTAAAGACCCCTGCCCTAGGTGAATAAAAATTTAGGGTAGGCAAAATTTAGGACTCCCACAGTAGAGTCGGGCTCAGGTCCACCAGAGTGAGAGAAGAGCGCTCTGGTAGTAGGCGATATGACCTAGTGGTTAAAGCCCGGGCATGAGTCATAAAACCTAACCTAACCTAATAATAGATATTCCTATTAAATAGTCCCATCGACTTCTTACATCTCCCGCATTATGAAGTTTAAAAAAAATGATGTCATCGGTCAGAAATTCGGGGTTGATTTTTCACCGGTATTTCATGTTTTCTGTTTGAAAAAAAAAAGAGTCGTCGGTGAATCACTGGCAAAGTACTTCCTCAGAACGAATTCATAAAATAACTTTTCGCTATTCCTCCAAAACCAGTTGACCGTTTGCGCTAAAATTAAACAGTTGACTTACATAGAAGCTCCTATTCATCATACGAAATGTTGTGACGATAAATTCATTACATCGGCAGTTTTTAGGGTTTTTGAGTTGACCCTTCCTCTGCCCCCCCCCCCCCCCCCCCCCCTCCCTTCTTCTAATTCCGCTAGAAAATGTGTCGTACTTATAGAGTTTGAATTCATGAATGAAATTTTGTGTTGATACATTCATTACAACGGCAGTTATTAGTGTTTTTGATTTAAGCTTCTCCTTTGGCTGCTTTGTCCGAAAGTCGATAGATGTTGTCCTTACGGATAAAACGGTCGATTGGTTTTGGAGGAAGATCAAAAACTTAATTAATTAATTCGTGCTGGAGAAGTACATTACTGGTGATCCATGAAATTCCGATGAAAGGTCTAAATCGAATATCTGACGAATTACATAACTTCCCCTGTACCTCATATATATATATATATATATATATATATATATATATGTATATAACAGTGTGAGCTTGTTTAGCTTCATTAGTCAACAAAAATATCATGAAATCCTCACACAATACCTTGGAACATATAAAACAAGAATTTAATAGCACGTAATTCTGGAACAGGCAAACAGGTGGGAATGTATTTCATTGAGTCTTGGTTTCGTGATAGGAGGAACAACAATTCTGTATTGTTTTACACAATACATCTTTCCAAAAAAATGACAAACAACTGTGAACCATTTTGCGTGGTTTAATCTCAGTTCACGTTCAGTCCCAGCCATGAAATTCGCTGACTGGTGGACAATGAACAAAACTAGTCTTTGTTGTTCATAATTTATTATAGACATATATTTTTGTTACTTCGTCAGCTGGTCTTGAAAATTTAAAGGAATGGCTTCTCTTCAATGATTTAATGTTAAATGCGTCTAAAACAAATATCTTAAACTTTAAAATTACGGATAATGTGCCAGAATATTAACAACCATTAACTGTTGATACTGTTTCCGTATTATTCAAAGATAATATATAATTCCTAGGTCACCATATTGATACGAAACTTACATGTGCTGAACATACGGCTATTATCGGTAAGAAACTGAGTTCCGTTTGCGTCTTACATCGAAATCTTAAAAAGATCATGCCAAAGGAAACGTTAACTACTCTATTACACCTATTTCCAATCAGTTTAATACATAGGGGCGCATGTAGCTGGAGTATTAATATTATCAGACTTCAAAAAAAAACTTCAAGGATTATAAACAATATTACACAAAGAAAAAGCTGCAGAGAAATATTTAAACAACTTAAAATCCTGCCTTTGCCATCACTGTTTATATTTGAAACAATAATGGTTATTAGGAAAAATAGAAATATTTTCCCTCTCAACAATACAAGTCATGATTACGATACCGGGAAGAAAGAATACTTTAGAATAACTAAACATTTTATAATTCATTTAATGCCCTTCCCCACTTCTTCAAGTCAATACAATAAAAAAATTTAAACTTAAAATAAAAATGTTTATGTTAGAAGAAACCCTCTACACGGAAACGGAATTTTATTCTCACTGTTCAAAAAGAATAAAATAATCACAATAAAGAATCGTGTTTCGTATCCAAAAACATTATTTGATACAAAGCTTTCATTTTTATTTTTTGGGCAGAGTTCCTCCACACCTTAAAGGTCAGTCCAATGTACCTTATTGTTTTATTTATTCATTTATATATATTTTTCTATTTTAGACATTTGCATACATTAATTTATAATTGACTAATATATATATATATATTATTTCTTTTCTATGTCTCGCACATTGGGACCTGATGAAGGGACATAAGAACGACCAGAAACATCGTTGGAATAGAGACTTCCAAAGAGTTTCTTGAAAAATAGTTATCTTAATTTTTATTAAATTGAAAAATGTGTCTACTTCTTATAAATGTATCTATGTTTTAATTTTTTTTTTGTACTCATATATTTTTAAGTATTTATTTATTCAGTTTTTATTAACTTCATTTTACTTTTTTTAATAGTTTTGTTAGACTCAAGTAATTATAAATTTAATTTGTAAGCTATCTTAATGCATAAATTATTTTGATGTATCCTATTACCATGTATTGGTTTAACGGAAATAAATTTATTATTATTATTATACGAAGTAAAGTGGAGGTTATATAACCTGCAATGAAATTTTATGTTTTTATTCGAATGAATCTATCGTATCATTAGCAATATACTTTCCCAGAACGAATTAATCGATTGATTTTTCGCTTCCCCTCCAAAACCAATTGTTGACTTAAAAGGACCTTCTGAATATTGATACTAAAGTTTTGAGTAGATAAATTCATTAAATCGGCAGTTTTTGGGGTTTTTGAGTTGAGATTCCTTCTGACCCCCCTTTCTCCTTGGCCGATTTGGCTGAAAATTAATATGTGTTGTCCCTAAGATGTTCTTGATACACATATACAATTTCGTGTCGATACATTGAGCCTATTGCGAATTACACATATATACAGACAGACAGATATTTTTGTTTTTAATTTTTGCAATTAGGGGTGTCGGAAAACACGAACTTCCAATGAAATCTTAATTTCGAGTTTCTGACCGATTACATTTCCTCTATTCTTCATACACCTATAGCGAAATCGGTCGGTGGGAAGGAAAAATTCAGAGGAGGGTGCCCAACTCAAAAATCCTAATGACTGACGGAGGATTTAGAATTCCCTGAATACGTCAACTGCTGATTTCTAGTCAAAACTGTCAACTGGTTTTAGAGGGAGGGCGGAAACTTAATTGATTATTTCGTGCTGTGGAGAGTCGAGAGTTGCAAACATTTCCCCGAAGTTGAAGTTTTTCATCCATACGAAAACTATAATAAATTGTTGAGGTTTGTTTCATTGACAGAACAGCTTTAAATTAGTTGCATGCCCTGGCATTGACGCCGGTATTTCCAACATTGCAACTGGAGAATGAACAACACAATTCATAATTACCTACCCTAAGTCAGGCCTGCTAACCTTCCTCACAGCTCACGTTAATAGCTTCAACGGTTTCTTTCTTCCCTTTTTCTCATCCTTCAATTTTTTTTTTTTTTTGCATTTTGCACCTTTATAGTTTTCTCAGGGGCTGTATGAATTATATGAGGTGTATATATGTATTTATATAAAAAATGTTATCTCCGGCTTTCGTATCTACAGCCACACATTACTTTTGTAACTTCAGTATAGTAATAAGAAGTTTTTTTTTGTTTTACTTCCCTACCTTTACGAAGTATAGGGGAAGTTATGTAATCGGTCAACAATTCGATGCGGAGTTTTCAACGGAATTCTATGTTTTCCAACCTCTAGATTCCAAATATGAAAAAAAAAATTATGTCTGTGTGACTGTGAACACGATAACTTCCGATAGAATAAATGTATCGACATGAAATTTTATATCTGTGACCAGAACCCTACAAGGACAACACCGATCAATTTTCAGCTGAGTCGGCCAAAGGGGAGGAGGAATAGGGGGGCTGATGTAGTGAGAAGTGATTATTTCACAGGTTGTAAAATAAAATATAGTTTGACCTCTCACAGATTTTATTAATTTAGCTAGCCGGCTTTCGAGGTTCTTTCATCATCAGGCAGCCTACAAAATATTCGTTTTGTTGTAGATTGCCTGATGATGAGGGTAACCTCGAAAGCCGGCTAGCAAAATTAATAAAATCTGTGAAAGGTCAGATATATATTTTATTTTACAACCTGTGACCTAATAACTACCATTGTAATGAATATATCGACACAAAATGTCATACGACGGGGTTCGAATCAAAATGGTCCAAGTGACTTTTTTGAAAATTTTTCGTTTAGTGTATAATCGGGTACAAAAATGATAGTTCCGTTCAGGAAAAAAGTTGTACAAGTGAAATCCTAGCCAGTGCTGAGATCTACTGGCAAATCACTTATTCCATTTTGGTGACATGAACAAGTAACTTAAACATATCAATAGTGACCTTGAAATTAAGTTTTTTATTCAATTTTATGGTTGGCTAACAGCAACTTTCACTATAAAAACAGAAGACAAAATATTTCCGGTTTCGGTAAATTAGGTATATATTTTTTAAATCAGTTAAGATCTTAATGCACAGTTTCTTGAAAGTTTTAAAAATGTCACTTAGACCATTTTGATTCTAACCACGTCCACATGCGAATTCAAAACTCCTTAAGGACGACACTTTTCAAATTTCAGAGAATCGGCAGAAGGGAGATCATAAGAGGCTCAACTCTCCTGTATCGACTTAAAATTTCATATTTAAAGTCAACACCCAATGAGGACAAAACCTGTTTAATTTCATATCGGCCGAAGGAAAAGGGGGTTCAGAGTAGAGGGCACAATTCAAAAACCCTAATAACTGCCGATGTAATGAATTTATCAACACAAAATTTAGTGTGAGGATTTAGGAGCCCCTATCTGAGTCAACTGTTGAATATTAGGGCAAACGGTTGACTGGGTTTCGAGGGGGAGCGAAAAATAAATTGATTAATTTGTTCTGGGGAAGTACATTGCCGGTGATTCACCGAATACTTTTTTTTAAAAATAATTGTATCCAAAATGATTCTGTTAACATTTATTTTATTTCCATAGCTATACGAGGTATATATAGGGGCAGTTATGCAACCGGGCAGAGATTGAATAGTGATTTTCCATTGGAAGTTCATGTTTTCCACCCCGTGATGTGACATTGAAAATAATAAACCCCGATAGAATTAATTTATCGACACCAGTTTCTTAATGTTGGTCTGGCTTGCGCTCGGCTGAACAGGACAGACCTATGAGTACCGTGTTTGTCTGCTTGTAGACGTCTGGTCTTGGCATGTGTCAGGAGTTAATGTGTTGTGGTCCCCAGTTAAAACAGATCTTTGTTATCATTTTTTCATCCTACAAAAAGTAATTATAATGTTTCTTTTACGAAATGATTGTAAAATATAGTGAACTTGTTCATTCAAATTATGTTTGTCATATCTGTTCGGACATGCAATTTACATATAATGGCGGTTGCTGAAATTAACATAATGCAGCTGGAACAGGTAGATGACATCATTTTTGTAGTAAAACTAAATCATTTTACACACAGAATATTGTCGTATATAGCGGGTGTATAAACTTGGAAAAACATCCTACATAAAAGGTGATATTGTATAAAGGGGGTGTATAAACTTGGAAAAACATCCTACATAAAAGGTGATATTGTATAAAGAGGGTGTATAAACTTGGAAAAACATCCTACATAAAAGGTGATATTGTATAAAGAGGGTGTATAAACTTGGAAAAACATCCTACATAAAAGGTGATATTGTTGTATTTAGCGGATGTATAAATTTGGATATTGTAATTATACTCACATGCTAATTATAAAGAACTAAATACGAATGGAAAACTTAGATTTTTGCATAACGGAATGTAAAAAATAGGGAGTCCGCCCTTTTGGTCGCCAACCCAGCCGGCAGACTCCGCCACCCTGGGCCACCCATCTTGCTTTGCTTGCACTTTAGAGACAACTGCACTAAAATAAGATATGTTGGCATTAAATGCCTCAAATAAATAAAATACGTTGTCTTCTCACTTTTGTTTCCGACCAGAACTGGCTTTCAACGATGCGATGTGCCGCTGCTGTTGACGTGCTGTTCAGAAATAAAACAGTGGAAAGACAAAGTAATTTATTTCTATAAGAGATCTCTTCCCACAACATCTTACTGTCACATATGGACTTACCTTTTTCGTCTTCAGCAACCCTTATTTCGAACATTTTGTTAATGAAGTTTTACAATATGATATTCTTATAACTTTTTTAATACCTGTCTTTTTCTGTAAGTCCTTCATTTTTATGTACGCAGGGCTGGATACAGAGACAGTGCGCCACGTGCATTTGCAGGAGGCGGGTGCGGCAAGTTTTGGGTTGACGGAATATAGAAAATTGAAAAATATCATCAAAAGCCGTTATTTAAAAACGAGCTCAAAAACACAAAAAAAGAGTTCGATTATAAGAGAAAAAAAAAGTCGTCGGTGAATCAGAGGATTTTTTTTTCATATTTGGAATCTGGAGGTCGGAAAACATGAAATTTCGTTGAAAACTGCGCATCAAATTTTTGACCGATTTCATAACTTCTCTTATACTTCTTATTGGTGGGGAAGTAAAAAGTAAGTTCTAATACTTTATAAAATGAACTTGGTTCCGGGCAATCCGCTATCCTATTGACAAACATAAATGATTCTGTTCGTAACGATACTATAGAAGTAAATTCTAGGAGTAAATGGAATCGAGGGGTGGGGGAAAGGAAGCCCAAATCCTCTTGTTCAGTTCATAGCGACGGTCGTTCTCCTGAACTTACTATCTGTGCTTGACTGTTGGGTCAGTCTTGTTCTGTTACAAGGACTTATCTTGTAGTCATGTCTATCTGATGATATTCCGCTCCCCAGAGAGGTGTCCTCAACATTTTTCCCTGATCTCATACAAAGTGGCGAGCCCCCAAGAAGCAGGGAGGGTGGTGGGAGGTGGAGGGTGGGGGGCAGACATAAGGAGCCGTCTTCACCCTCACTGCTTCAGTCTGTTTACTGGCTTTCGTGTGTTTCAACCTGTTCCTATTTACTGAAACATCGTTTACGATCGTATTTTGACATCGTTTCACATCGAATTTCATTCGGATCTTGGTAAGTAATTCAACTTACTTAGATAAGTGTGTTAAAAATATGCTCCGAAAGATATACTTTCATTTTCTACTCATTACTACTAGGTCCAATCTTTGTAGTTCTGTACGTTTACACACAAACGTATATGAGGATACGCATTGACATACGCAATCTGGGTGTATGGTTCCCGGGGAACGCGGCCTCGAACGCTCATTCCGAGATGGTGAATCCTCCGCACGACACAAGGAAAAGCCCGGAGCTCGCTTCCCGGAAGTTGTTACCTCATATATCTGTACTTCCTTCAATGACTAATCGACTCCATAGAGTTGTCATTATCATTCTTTTCTTTCCTATGGTTTCCCGCTTACACTACACATTTTTACGTTAATTCTACTTATCAATACCGGTTTACATGTTTTTCCTAGCGTTATCCTACTACGTCATCTACTCTATCTTCGGGCTACCTAACTATCTTGCGAATTCGCAAAATTAAGAAGTGACAAGCTCCAGGGCTCCTGTGTATATTTTCCCGCCCTTGACATAGAAAAGGGCGGCAAGGGCGGATATGTCCAAGGACAATATTTTACTCCCTCAGCTATTACGTAGTATAGGGATAGTTATGTAAACAATCAGAAATTCCATATTGAGTTTTCAACGGAACTTCATGTATGTGTGTGTCTGTCCGTCTGTGAACACGATAACTCTCGATAGAGTGAATCCATCGACACACGAATTATATGTGTTACCAGAACCCCCCTGAAGCCAAATCGGTTTAAGGGAAGGTATCGACCCAAAATTTACTATGATAATTCAGAAGTTTCTATATGAGTGAGTCAACTATTGATCCAAAGGATCGATTGATTTTGGAGGGAGAGAGAAAACTTTGATTAACTCGTGCTGTCCCCCCCCCCCCCCCCCCCCCCCCCCACACACACACACACTAAGTACTCTGCTGCTATATACTCTTCAAGTGTCTAAGAAGACCTTAGACAATTTTGCACAGTTATTTTTTTTTTTTCCAAATTTTAAGGAAAATCCTCACTAAATTGTCACCGGGAGTTTTGAATAAATAATATGTTCAGTGAAATGAGTAATTGATTTCGCGAATATTCCAAAAATTTCGGAGGATATAATATAAGAGGGTCCTGTCCCACCCCTCACACAAACGTGGACCTGCATATATGGAAAGGATAGACCGGCAACCTGTAAGAAGGCGAGTGGCATTCCGTGCATAGCACGTTCCTCATTGACCAACAGCTCGAAACTGCACAATAATGCACTAATTCTAGGGTCACTTATACATGAAAACGTTTAGGTGCATTTTATATCATTCTATCAATAATAAATATGGGTTTTCTATTGTACCTAAATTATGAATATTGTGTCGTTATTCGGTCGTCAAACTAAGAATTTGATCTCTCTCCACAACCAATCGAGCGTTCGGACTAAAAATCAATAGTTAGATGACTTTTAGCATACGAGTAGATAGGGCTTCTGAATGCTCAAACTAAATTGTGATGCAAATATTTTATGAGCAGTTATCATGTTCACAGAGAAACACACACAGAAAGGTTTTTTTTTTATGCGAAGTATAGGAGAAGTTATGTAATCGGCCAGAAATTCGATGTTGAGTTTTAACCGGAATTTCATGTTTTCCGACCCCATAAGCCCAAAAATGGAAAAAAAAAGTCTGGGCATGTTTGCCTGTGAACACGATTACACTCTATATAATGAATTGACACGAAATTATATTATTGTATTTATTGTGTAGACACCTATTGATTTTCAGCCAAATCGACCAAAAGGGGAAGTCAACGTTTGATTTTTATCCCAAATGGTCGATTGGTTCAGAGGGAGCGTGGACATTTAATTGATTAATTCGTGCTGGGGAAGTACAATACCGGTAATTCACCGTCCATTTTTTTTTTTTTTTTTTTTTAGTTTTTGGGAAAAAACAAGGTCAGAAAAAAATGAAATTCCGGTGAAAATTCGTAACTTCCTCTATTCTTTGTACAGCTGAGGAAGTGAAACAGGTTTTAACTTAGAATTGTTTATGACTTCCGGGCTGTTATGGTTTATACATTCTTTCGTTTCTGAAATGATGATACGACAACCCGTGATACATTTTTGAGGTCGTGCCCAACTTTGTAACTTGTATGATGATCATTCAACAGAATTAGCTATAGGGTATTATTTCTTCATCATCTATAAGAAGTATAGGAGAAGTTATTTATTTATTTCTACAGGCAAAGCCTATTATTACACAAGAAAAAGGTATATAATAGGTATAAAATAATATATATATAATATAAAATAAATAAAATAAAATAAATTGATTTACAATTAACCTCATAAAATACGTCATTAATAAACAAAAAAGAAAATATAATTATTTTGATGTGAACAAATATAATAATAACAATTATTTAAAATTTACTCTTATTAACAAACACTTAAATAAGTACTATAATGCTTTATATCACCATTTCTACACAATTGATTTGATAGTATTTATATTGTCTGTGAAAAAATAGAATTTATCAGAAATGCTATTAGCAAGCCTTTGAAATCGATCTATGGGGGAATAGAACCCATAATCAGTGTAATGAAAATTAGGTGAAAAGGGGAGAACTGAACGACAAGTACGTGAGGGAATATTGAAATTTAGGAGTGAAAGTAGATGAGGACAGTCAATTGTATTGTTTAATAATTTGAAAAAGAGTGATAAATCGACTTTGATTCGTCTTGACTCCAGAGTATCTAATTTAAGAGAAGAGAGAAAGATTAGTTATATAATCAGTCAGAAATTCTCATGTTGTGAATCCCAGATTCTGACTGTCATATAATAATTTTCAGCGGAAACAGTCGAAGGGAAGAGGGGGATCAGAGGGACTCAAAACTCAAAAACCCTAATCATTGCCGATGTAATGAATGTATCGACATGAAATTTTATATTTAAATTCAAACCCCCATAATAAATGCACCTATTAATTTTCCGCGAAAAAGTATATAGCTGGTGATTCACCGACAATTTTTTTCCCCTGAATTTGTGCACGTGACACATCAACATGAAGTATTTCATGAAGAATGCCAGAGTATTCTGTAAAGAATGCAACGACTCTCATACCTGAAGATTACCTCGGAATCTTCATGTCTTCATCAAATTCCTAACCTTCTTTGAATCGTTGTTGTGAACAATTTGACAATAATTAAAATGTAGGTGTACATTTTTTGTTATAATAGCGTATAAGCGAATTACAACTTCGAAAACATAAATAAAGTTAAACTTTTCTGATCTTTCCTCAGTTCATATTTATAGTTAGTTATTGTGACTCAAGGCCGGGGTTTAACTACGGTATCATATCGCCTACTACCAAAGCGCTCTTTCGTTACTCTGGCGGACATGAGCCCGACTCTACTGGGAGTCCCAAATTTTGCCTATCTAGGTGTATTCACCGAGGATAGGGGTCTTTAACGAGTACCTGACATTGTACTGACTCCGGGACCATCATTTAACGTCTTATCCGAAGGACGGCGTGCTCAAGATTTGTTCACGCCCTGATTAAAAACCGAAGGGCAGAAAATGGGCACGCTACCTTTGCATTTTTATATATCTTCCATTACTTTACATCTTTTTATGGGATCTTTTTATCTAATATATTTTTGTCTGTCTGTGTATGTGTAATTGAACATGTCTGTCTGTGTATGTGTAATTGAACATGATAACTCAAGAATGTATCAGCACGAAATTCTACATGTGTATCCAGAGCCCCATAAAGGCGACACCTATTAATTTTTAATAAAATCGGCCAAAGAGAAAGTGGAGGGGGCTTTAAGGCCGCATAATTGAGTCATATTTCGGACGCCCCCACGCGCCCTAAGGTCATCTCAGGTACGGATATCCTTTCTATTCTCTACGCTGTATTTATAGTTTGGATGTTGATTTTAGTTTTGAAATTATAAAACGAAACATTATTTCGTTACATTACATATCCCCCGTTTTCGTAACGCTCGATATACGCCCCCAGTATTATTACAATTTTTTTTCTTCTTTTATTTCATATTTACAATCAGTCAAGTAAAATCATTAGTAAATTTGATGAAAATTATGTATAATAAACACAATATGTACAAGGTGAGGAGTGTAAGAAAAATAAAAAACAGAATAATAATTACAAATATAAATAAAAATGTCTTTATAAAATGTTGGAGGATATGTACAAAATAATAAATAATATACATACAAGGGTAATAATAATAGAAATAAATAAATAAATAAGTACGAAATAATAAATAAATTCATCCCAAGATCACTCGAAACACCATCGCGATGAGGCCATCCTCATTCCTCAAATTTAGTGGAAGTAGAGAAGATCTTCCCGATTTTAAAGACTTATTCAGGTCAAAGAAAAAATTGTTGCTTTGAGAGGCAGGAGGTTGGGGGGAGACGGAAGGACGGCTCTGCACTGGTTTTGCCACTATTTGAGGGTGTGTTTCGATTGATTTTCCTAGTGCGAACTGTTCAACTGTGCTAGTGTTGGTGCATGATTCACCTCATGTTGACCTCATGGCTGTCTTGCCACCATCACCGCAACATAACTGAGAACATCCCTTATAACTAGTTATTGACATGCACCTTTTGAACTAATTTATTGTGTGGTACCCTTGAAATTATATTTCTGGTTATTTTTTGGCAATATAACTTTAATTGAAATTCGTTAAATGCTTGTTTCATTTTTTTTTTTCATAAAAATTATTTCATGTAAAATGTATCTCCTAATATTCTCTAAAACTTTTATTTCAAGAGATTTTTGATTAGGTCATAAATATAAGCAATAATAATAATAAATATAATAATATAATATAATTTTCGTCTGATTTCGGAGAAATTCTATCCTAAGTTTTTTTTTTCTTGGCCTTATTTACGGTGCCATATTAACCATGTCAATGTATTATCTAGTTATATTTACGACATGCATGGCCCCGGGAGAAAGGTCTATCTACGAAATAAAACTTACTCCCGGACGGGATTCGAACCCACAAACCAAAGCCAATGTGTAAAATGAACAAAAAAGGAATAATATTGATTATGATAGAATAATTTAGAAAATATGATAAAATAAATATAATAAAAATACAGAATAACAAAAAAAAAAAAAGAAAAAGAGAAACTATGAATCTTCAAGTGAAATAACTCTACTTAACTGCATAATAGAAAAATTTCAAATTTAACTTTGATGTTTTGAATGGTTAATGGTGACGTAAAAATAAAATATAAATAAAACATTGTGATATTTAAAGTAGTATTTATTCAAATTATAAATTTCGTTTTAAAATACAAAAACACATTTATTTATTTTTCGATGGGAGGATAGGATGATATAAGATTATTTATCTTCGGATCTATGTTCCTGAGTAACAGTCGTAAGTCTCCATGAGCACTATGCTCCTGTATTCGTATGGATTCATCTGAATTTATAGGTAGGTATACTTGCAAAAGGGTACAATACCCAAACGGGGATAACCAAGTGAAGAATGCTTGTATTTTATCTACCTATCTATAATATTTTACTCAGAACGTAAAAATCGTTACTAATTTATTTTAACTTTCATAATAATGGAAATGGGTCACAATTATTTTACTTTATATTAAACCTTTCGCGGACCCCCGACGTTGTCCACGCACCCCCAAATTAATTTTAATTTGCCACAGACTCCCTCAGCGGCCACAAGGACCCCCCAGGGGTCCGTTAGGAACCATTTTGGGAACCTATGGACTAAACGGTCGTTTGGTTTTTTAAGGAGAGCGAAAACTTAATTGATTAATTCGTGCTGGGGAAGTACATTTCCGACATGTACGAGCGGCACATTAGATCAGGTACGTCTTTAGGTTAACCGCTTTAATACAATTTCTTTGATTTTTTCGATATATTCAACTGTTCGTCAGACTCTAGAATCATGTAAATGATAGGAAATGAACCAGTTCCCCGTGTAGTTCGTGTTTCTGCCACATTATGTTTGCTAACGAGGGTGAGGCAACACTTCTCTTAATATCGTTACTCTACATTCCTAAACCCCCCTTTCTTGCATGTCAAATAGATGTAAAAGTGATGACGTCAAATATTTTCATGGAGTTTACAAAATTTCTAAGTCAAATAACAACTTAATTGTATTACACTGGTTGCAAAATAAAAATATCTGACCACTCACTGATTTTATTATATGCTATGGCTTTCGAGGTTGCCCTCATTTGACAGGTAATGTCCTCTCATTGTGTTTTGACTTCAAATATGAAATTTTGTATCGATATATTCATTACAACGGTAGTTATTAGAGTTTTTGAGTTAAGTCCGCCCTTTCCTTTGGCCGATTTGCCTGAAAATGGACAAGTGTCGTCCTTATGGGGTTTTGAATTCACTTATGAAATTTTTTATCGATGCATTCATTACAACGGCAGTTATTAGAGTTCCTTATGAGGGTCAGGTCTCACATATAAAATTTCGTGTTTATAGATTCATTTTATCGAGAGTTATCGTATTAACAGACACACACACAGATATAGATATTCACAACTCTACAAAAAAATAAATACAACAAGCAAATGTGCTAAGAGAAAGATAATGGCATGGTCAAGAGGGGAGAAATCACCCAATGGTGACACTCCCTAGTCATTGCGTTACTCACATTTGTAACTAATCACTGTCACTGCTGCTGCTCAGGAGGTCTCTAGGCCATTGACGCTTAAGCCGTAGTTGGGGAAGAATGTCAGAATGGAGGGCTCGGACTAGAGGATTATTGTGAGAACTAAGAGAGGAAAATAATTTTTTATACTTGGATTTAGCAACTTCGGTGACAAAAGGTACGTTAAGGTCAGTGTGAAGAGTTTTGTTGGAGACATAGTAAGGAGCATTGGCTATTGTACGAAGGATTTTGGATTGAATTGGGTGCGCTGGAGATTGGAAGCCTTTGCAGAACCCCAAACATATATACTTTTTTTTTTCATATTTGGAATCTGGAAGACAGAAAACATGGAATTCCGTTGAAAACCCCTCATTAAATTTTTACTCGATTACTTAAATTCCGCTATACTTCATATAGGTGGGGAAGTAAATAAGTATCAAAACAAGCACGAAGAAACATCGGTTAAATGCGCAAAAATGAATAAATTTAAGGGGTAAAATGAATAAACTAAATAAACAAATTATTGATTTTATTGTTTCAATTATTTATTTATTTATATTTATAACTTTAGCGCATGTAGCCATTATGCTTGTTTTGACAGAATTTTTTTAGCATTTTTACTAAATGATCTTTCTTCAAAATTACTCCGGCATTTTTGAGTTTAAACTTTTTTCTCTCGATTTTCTGCCATTTTACAACATAAACAATTTGACCACAACAATATTAATGAATTTACCCACTTCCGAAATAGATTTTTGATACAATTCATTTTTCAGAATTATACACAAAACCCTGGGTATCCAAGAAATGGATTCTACGATTTTGGGACTTTTCTGACTGTCGTTTACTTTCGCCTTAACGATCAGGTCATATCGCCTACTTCCAGAGTTATTTTTTTGTCGCTCTGTTGAACATGAGCCCGACTCTACTGTGTGAGTCCTAAATTTTGCCTATCCAGGTTCATTTATTTTCCTAGGGTCTTTAACGAGTGCCTGATATCGTTGGCATGCTCAAGGATTTTTTTACCTCCTAGATAAGGGTCTCGGCCGGGTTTTGAACCTGGGATCTTCTGAGCTACTGACGATGTTTAGTAAATGTTGTAACCCACTGAAACTACTTCAGTTTTATAAAAAAATATATTTTGCTTTCATTGGTCACCAAAGAGTTTAAAAGGGTTTTTATTTTATTTTTTAAATATTTTGGACCACAAAATAAATTCCAGAAATTTTTCCCATCCCGAACACCCTGTTTTTGTTGTTGTTTTTTTGCACATATAAAAAAACTATAAAAATATTCATTTCTACTGACCTCTGAAAGTAAAAAAAAAAAAAAGTGTTTTATAGACTTTTTAAGCTGTCCATTAAATTTTATTTGGAAGCTTTAATCCTGAATATTATTTCTTATTACCAATTATTGTGTTTAATTAATTAAATCATAATTATTAAATAAATTAGTAATAAAATAATTAAGTGCGTATTATGAAGAAGAAAATTAAAACGAATTTTATACACCCTCATCTAGTAAATCAGCGGTAATTATGGTTATAATGTGCAGGTCTGGATGCACTTATCTTTATGAACTGTACTCAGTATCTGAACAGTGCACTTTATTTTCCAGTCATTAAATTAACTATAGAACTTATAGACAGAACTGTAAGTAGGTAGTGCAGGAAAAATATTCAACCAAAAATATTATTGATTTAATTTCATATCATACACATTTTTAATACATTTTTTCTTACTCATGAATACACTATTTTGAAATCTTGGGAATAGTGTTGTCTTCGGAAGTTCCGATTTTGGATTTTAAATTGATTTCCCAAAGTATGAAACTTATTTCACTTCAAACTGTATAAAAACACATGAGCATACGGGCATCTCATTATTATATTTTAAAGAAATCCAAATGAAATAATTATTAATTGAATTTTTTTTAAATACGTTTCTTCGGGTATTTCTTTAAAATTGCACGTCTTGAACATTCGATATTTTTTAGGGCCCTTTTTGGATATTACTGTAGAAATCAAAATTTAGTAGAAAACCAGCTATAATTTCTACAGGAAATGTGGTAGGTACTTTCATTTAATTAATTATTTCTTTATTTTAATATTATCTTAAATTGTATTTAACATCATTTTTTAATTATGACAGTGAACATGATAACCCTGGCCAGATCATTCTATAGACGTATCAGAACCCCATTTAGGACGACACCTACTGACGAAATCAACCAGAGGGAAAGGGGGTACACAAAAACTGTAATAACTGCCCTTGTAATGAATATATTGACATGAAATTTATTGTGTAAATTCAAAGTCCTATAAACACGACAACTATTAATTTTCAGCAGAATCAATGGAAGGGGAGTGGGGGATCAGAGAAGGGCGACTCGACTCAAATAGCTTTATAATTGCCGATGTAGATTCAAAAGCCACTATTGAAGTCATCCATTAATTTTTAGCCCAAATGGTCTATTGGTTTTGGACGGAGAGCGAAAATTTAATTGATTAATTAATTCGTGTTGGGGAAGTACATGATGATAAACCAACGATTTTTTTTAAATCTGAAAAAATAGGCGTCTACTTTCTGTAAATTATTGTACTGTAACTTAAAATAAACAGGTATATCATGACTAATAAATGATATGTAAATTAATTTAAAAAGACAGATGTTGAAACTATGTGAGAAATTCAGAGTAAAATATCAGATTTGGCTGATAAATGTATTTAAAAAACGTTAAAGGAACAACGGTCTTCTATTATATATTCAGGAGCGTGACAAAATTGGGTCTGACGTAGCTCCGAATATAAGGATGGGATATATTTTTAATACCTTTAAATAATTACAAAATAAGACAAATGATAAATAGGCTACCTCCCAGAAGATGGAGTCAGAGTGTGGGAGGGAGAGCAGTCAGCTAGGATTGTACATCGCTGTTAATAATTAGACATATCCATTCTATCTTTGACTGATACCAACTCTCTTCCCGTGACATTCTCACACGTGCCGAGAACCACTATAAAAACTTCCCCAGACAAACTTGATGCTAGTGCAACTTTACGTTACTAGGTTTCACTACCATCACGCCACTCTCCCCAAACCTTTTTAGGCCCCTGGCGAGCGCGGGTTCTGTCTGGGGCAGTTTAGACACATACACATACACACAGAGACAGACAGCATTTTTGAAATCGGGGGGTCGGAGAACATGAAGTTTCGAAATTCGAACTGATAGTGATAGATTATTTAATCCCCAAAAATCCCTTTTCAAGTGAAGTGTGGTGTCAATGACTCGAGTATAAAATATTTCTCCTTGTACTTGTTTCCCGGTTGACTTGGTCCATTGATCTTCCCTCCATTCAGATTCTTCAGTTTTTTTTTTTTTTTTCGAGCCATACTTTATTGCGCAGCATGCATTTTATTTTATTTTGTTCGCATCACGCCTACACATATAAATTGTTAACTATATAATGTGCATAATTTGAGATCATGTATGATTAAGGTATGATCAGTCCTTCAGACTATTTATTGGTCAGCGGGAATGAAATTTTGTCCATACAGTTTGTATTTGGTCGAACAATTAAATTCCAAAATGGCATACTAATGTCTATTCGCGTAGACGGATATAGCTTTCGACTGTTTAGTCAGGCTCATGTCCACCAGAGTGAGGAAAGAGCGCTCTAATAGTAGCCCCGATATGAGCTCGTTGTTAAAGCCCAGGCAAGTGTCAGAATAACTAACTAAGGTAAATTGTGTGTAGAAAAATTCATTACGTATACAGTTATAATGGTTTTTGAGTCGATCGGGTGATTTCGCAGAAAATTAATAGGTGTCATTATGGGATTTTGAATTGCAATATAAAATTTGACGTCAATACATTCATTACAACGGTAGTTACTAGAGTTTGTGTGTTAAGCCCCATCCTTTTGGCCGATTTGGCTGAAAATGAACAGAAGTGGACCTTATGGGTTTCTGGAAACACGTATAAAATTTCGTGTTGATACATTCATTCTACCGGGAGTTATTGAGACACAGCAATTTTTTTTTTTTTCATTAGAAAAATTCAAATTTGAGAACAGACACAAAGTCGTTCTATCCCTGCTCTAGTGCTAAGAGGCGATGTTTTTATACCCACCTGCTAAGGACTCTAGATAAATGGTTTCTGTCATATTTCCCTTCCCCTATATCGATCGATGTTCTTGTTCTTCCTTACAACACTATCTCACATCAGCTCTTCGTCCCCTCTCTTCTGTACAAACAGCCCTGTGGGGGTGGTGTAGTTCCCAGATCACAAGAGGTCCCCCTTCTTACTACAGCCCCAGGCCTCCACAATGTTTATGTTCAACATCTTCTCAAGAGGTTATTTTCAAGAATATTCTCTGTATCTCGTTATAATATATTTATAGGATGAGAAATAACTGTTCTCTTTCAACAAATTCTACTCAATCTACTTACATCATAATAATTTAAATTTGATGACACCGTGCTAACCTACTGAGATCAAGATCGCGGTTTCGTTACGGTTAGATTTTTATCTAGGAATTGAAAAAACGCACACCATCCTTCAGATAAGCGACGATACCGAAACTGTGCGATGTCAGGTCCTCGGTAAAGACCCCTGCCCTAGGTGAATAAACCTAGATAGGCAAAATTTAAGACTCCCACAGGAGAGTCAGGCACATGTCCGCCAGAGTGACGAAAGAGCGTTCTGATAGTAGGCGATAGGACGTTCATTTAAAGCCCGGGCCTGCGTCACAACCAAATTGAAAACGGTCTTCTGGAACTCGCCAATGTCTTGGGAGAGCTTCTCCCCAAATATAAGTTCTACTGTAATTACTTTTTATTTAATACTTTTATTATTGTCATTAATATAATTAGTTAATTAATATTTACTTTATTTGTTGATTCATTTCTTATTTCGCTTTATGAACTGAGAAAGGGAGGCGTAATAGCGTAGTGAAGGAAATATAAGGAGCCGGTAATAGAGTCTGGCTCATGTCCACCAGAGCGACAAAATAGCGCTGAAGTAGTAGGCGATATGACCTCGAAGTTGAGTTCGTGCCCGGGCATGAGTCACAATAACTAACTCTATTATTAATATCGGTTGATGTATATAATTTATAAGCTATTTTCGATCTGTTATTATTACTTGCTGCTGCCCTGTTGCGACATCAGCTGCCGAAAATTTGCTATGATTTATAATAATTAAGCTTTCAGTTTCGTTTCTTTGAGGGTTCCTCAATAAAGAGTTTTGAATGTCTTTTTGCTTAAGGACTCCTCTCCAGAACTGGATGTTTCTCTGAACTGGATGCTCTTAGAGACCCGCAGAAGGATTCCGATCCTATGACTGCTCTTTCAGCTCTTGACCTGGCTAGTTGATCAGCCCTTTCGTTACCCTACTATCCCTGATGTCCTAGCACCCATCTCAATTCTACTCTGTTTTCGTCCTCCAGAGACTCCAGTGTTTGAAGGTATTCCAGGACAATTTTGGAATCTATGTTGACAGCTTGTAGCGCTTTTAGCACTGCTTATCTGTCTGAAAATATTAGGATCCGCTCTTCCCTGATGTATCGTCTGTTGATGAGCCAGATGCATCCTTGTTCAGGTTAATCATTTGTAAAATGTACACTTTCCGACCTGAGGTGTTCGGCGCCACTTATATATCCTTATCTTCTATTATGTCCATATCTTATCGAGTCTCTTAGAGCTTCATTCATCTTCCTCTCTCAAACAAATACTATACCATAACTAAGTACTGTAGATGTTTGCAGATCGAGGGTATATCGCCCCATCAAGTAACCTTACGAACGGCTCTATCCAAGTCTAGCTAAGTACCTCTTTCTCGCCTTAACTTCAGTTTAAGGCATTATTTTATTTCCTCCTTTTTCTGCCAACATCTTTGGTAGAAATTACGTCTAACGGTTTACACATCGTAATTACTTAGTTGTAAATTATAACAATTATCAAACATGAAGCCTTGGTATCCGCACTCTAATAGGTAACTATTGGCCGTATCCATCGTAAAATAAGCAATTTCTGAAGATATTTATTGCTTTAATTATCACCTATTGTGGTATTGTGTGATACTAAAGTTCGAGTATTATAAAAAGAATTAATGGCTTACTATTTTATGTCCGAATACATTTTTTATGCGATCTATGTCGATACACTGGAAACTCTTATAAAAACAAAGAACTTTTTTAATATTTATACTCTCTAATTCCATAATAACTTGTTAAACACATCAACGATATGGGTCACATGTTCAACGAAGCAACGGTTATAAAATATTTATATAGTTGTGAAAAGAGTAGACGACTAGACTCTCTGGAACAGCTGGAAATTCATAGAGGATTGGGAATTATTTGAACGACCAAACTCATTTCAAATTCTCACAAAGTTTAAGTCCCTAAGTCCAGTTTGGACGTATAATGCTCTTAAGAGTGCTCTTATAATTTTATATACATGGAACGTATATAATATATAATTAATTATATATTATTACAGATAATATTATGTTATGGTCGTGGAAAAGACACTTCCGGAAATGTTATAAAATATTATCTTAGTTGTAATTAAATTAAAAAATATATTTACTCTATTTATTATAATATATATATATATATATATATTATATGTACTTTATTGATCTCTATACTTTTATTTGTATACACATTTTCAAGTATTTATTTATTCAATTCATTTTATATTTTAGCAGTATCGTTAATGTGTGTCAGACTCTAAGAGTTAATATCCGTTTATGTATCTATTTTATAGACTATATTCTTTTGACGTATCCCATTACCATGTTATGGTATAATGGAAATAAATATTATTATTATTATTATTACATCATCATTTCTCCCATTTATTTTTTGCCTACTCAAAAAATAGCAATTATAAACGTTTTGGGAAGCACTCCCATTATTAGTATCCCCATATTAGTAATACATGTGTTCTTTAGGCTAACTATTATTTCTGTCAATCAGAATCTTAGTT
Source organism: Aradus depressus (assembly GCA_963662175.1). Lineage (NCBI taxonomy): Eukaryota > Metazoa > Arthropoda > Insecta > Hemiptera > Aradidae > Aradus > Aradus depressus. Next base: position 50,095,902 of record OY759216.1, on the reverse strand, counting down.
TTATAGAACATATTTTCTGAGTTTTGACTAGGTGTTTAAATATAGAAGTCGTGTCAATTAACATGTTCTATAAAATGAAGATTCTAATTGACAAGAAGAAATAGTTGAAACACATATATTATAAAAAATAAAGAAAAACTTATGTTTTCTTTAAATACTGTCTATTTCACAAAATATGCATAAAATATATGGGAGTATTTTCGATATTGTTACCATCTTCAGTCAGTATTTAACAAATACTAAGTGGAAGTTCAACAAATTTACATTCCGAACTGTTCCTTCTCCAGCCCTCACTAAGTTTTTTCCTGTCCTTTTCTCCTATACAGTAAAATTTTAAAAAAACATGGAAAAATATTAAAAATATAATTTTGTGTCAAATTTAAATCTTAATAATAAAAGAAAAATTAGAAATAGTATCAGTACTGACAGACTTTTACTTCATATTTGGAATCTAGAGGTCGGAAAACATGAAATTCCGTCGAAAATTTCGCATCGAATTTTCGACCGATTACAAAATTTCCCCTATACTTCGTATAGGTAGGGAAGTAAAACAGATTTAGTAAAGAAACCAATGGACTATAAGAGAGAACATATAATGACCAGGCAGTGGAACATATTAATACGTACATTATATGTACACAAGCAACTAACCACTGCATTGAGTGAGGCTTCAGCAGGGTCAGGATTGCTGGACAGAAGATAAATGATAGGTTTATTGTAAAATGTTATAAAACTTTTTTTCTTTTGTTGATTTTCCCTGTTTTTATTTTTACCGTAAACAAAGCATGATACTTATTTACTATTAACTTCTAAAGAGGGTTACAAAAGAAGAACCTTAAATGCACCTATGTTTTGGTTAACGGTTAGCATGGTTAGAGTTAATGACTGGTTTGGTTATCAGACCCCTTTTCCTCGGTGCAGTTGAGTCGTTGGAAAATTGCTAACTAAGGAGTGTGTCAGGAGGACGAGATGGTCACGGTCAGACGGCAGCACGATTTCTTCTCCTTCAACCTTCTTCAGTACAATCTCTTGTTGACGTCCTCACTAGTGCATTCTGTCTTGTTGGAGATTTGCATTTACATTTTATACTCCCCTGAGGAGGAGGGAGAAGTAATGGCTAATAGGCGCTGGTAGACAAAATCTCGCTACTCGTGTCTATGCACAAAGTTCTGCGATTGTTGATTGATATTGATGATTAGAACCATTTCGGTGTTCTGCAACTCTCCATAGACAAAATCTCAACAAAATGGGTTTCCCATCTCGAACGGAAAACTTGCAACTTTTGCGCAATATTTCGTATAAACGAAACCTCGAATCATTTATTGTTCCTGTGCATGCGCTTATTCAGTCTCCGTCCTCAGTCAGTGCTCAGTCTTCCGTTTATGCTCTTTTTTTGTTATTAAATGTGGTCAACTGAGAAAACTCTACATTTAATAGAAGCTTTCCATAGTTATTTTCCCCCCAACCATCTGAAGTACATCTTCGACATCTCTCTCGACGCCGTAAGTCCAGATGGGTTTTAGTATAGTGTTGTATATGTGAATTATGTTTTCAAGCGATAATGTCGATTGTCGTCCGATGATTGATTTCAGTCGTCCAAATCGTCTTTTGAGGTCTGTGCGTTTCAATCTGATGGTGGGTTGTCCCAGTTAAGGTGGACAAGTGTTGAATGTCTCTTTTCATAATTATAAGTATGATTCTTCAGGTACCTTAGGTTTTTTTATCTGGGAGGGGAAAAATCCTTGAGGACGTCGTCCTTCGATGGGACGTTAAGCTAGCTTTAATGGCTTTTTCCATGGATGAATAAATCTGGGTAGTGAAAATTTAGGACTGCCGTAGCATGTCCATGAGAGCAACGAAAGAGCGCTTAGGTGTATGACCTCGTAGTTAAGGCCGGGCATGAGTCACATTACCTAACTGATCCTTGAGAGTCTGTAATAGTCTAGGACGGACCTCTGACAGAGATTACAGATAAGGCAGTGCTCATATGTTTTCTATCACGGTTCTGGCTGTCTAGGTTGCATTGTTTCTATGGTGATGCTTCCGTTATCTTTAAGGTGGGCGTTACAACGTCGGCACTCAGGGGCTTCGTCAAAAAAAAAAAGATATATAAAAAATAATATGCTAGGCTCCATCGTAACGAGAATGGCTAATTGGAAACCAATCGGATAAGGCTTCAATTCCCACTAAAACCTATAATTTTTCGAAAATAGTATCAGCATGTGTCGATACATTCAATTCATCGGCAGTTATTATTAGTTCTGAGTCGAGATCATCTCCTCTGATCCCCCCTGAGCTCAAAATTGCGGATTCGAAACCCGGCCGAGGCTCTTAGGTTTTTTCTCTGGGAGGTCAAAAAAAACCTGGAGCACGGCGTCCGTATCAGATACTCGTTAAAGACCCCAGGTGAATAAACATAGGTAGACAACATTTAGGACTCCGACAGTTGATACCGGGCTCATGTCTACCAGAATGACGAAAGAGCGCTTTGTAGTAGGCGCTATGACTTCGGAGTTCACAATTAACTAGAATTTCTGACCGATTACGTATAAGAGAATGGAATGTCGGAATATTTTGGAATCTCTGTGCATGAGCAGTAATGTGAATTTATAATTATACTTTAGCCGACCACCCATGGATGTTTAGAATGGGAAGGCAAACGATCTGTCGTTAATATCCAATACTGACAATCCACGAAGAAATAAAAATAAAATAGTGTGATAATAAAATAATGTGTGTTAAATAAAAATAAATATAAAATTAAAATAATTAAATTAATAATATTAATAGTAATTAAATAAATAAATATTACCACAAGAAAGTGCACGTATTAAAAAAAAAATTAATTAACAAATTTTTCATTTGGATTTCTTCTTTTACTAAAGAGATGCCATATTGTTTTTCTAAATTTTGCAAAAATGTTAATTCTAATCCAAAGGTAACAATTATCTTACTGGGTTAACAGGGAAAATGAATAGCATACAATTAGAGAACAAATATTTGGGTTTATTCACTTAAACCTACATTATAAATTGAATAACTAAGAGATTTAAATATATAAAAAAAAAAAATTATTTACAAAAATAAATCTTACAACCTAATTTTAGTCTTTTTTTCTTTTAGAATATTGGCCATTCTTCAAATCAATGTTATTTAGGGCATATATATGCATAAATAAATAAAAGTACCTTCTTTGCGCATCGATTTCACTCCTATACCGTTCACCACACCTTATAGTCTAGTGCAATTAGGTTTATACCTCGGAACCCAGCTATAAAGAATGAATTTGAACGTTTCCGGGTTTTTTGAATTTCTTATACTAAAAAGTAAAATGTTTACCCTTTGAAACTTTCCGCTAATGATTTTTTTTTTTTTTTAAATACTCCCATGAAAATGACGTCACTTCTTGTATAGTATATTCCTTTTACAGCTATATTCATTTTTTCTCTCGAGAATTATTTATTTTCTATATAAAGTATACAAAGGGACATTAAACGTCCTTGAAAAGTAGCCATTGCAGGTATAGAAAAGGGAGTAGGGTGGGGAAGTAGGGATAGTGGAGAACACGAGTGGCAGATGATTATTAAGCCTAAACACTTTTCTCACCTCCACAACATAGACTCGGTCCACACTAATTAGAACAGCTGATGATCGTCTTTTGTTTTCCACTCATTGGCTCGTTCCAAAACAAATGCGACTTCATATAATTATTCACCAATTTATTTGCTTCTTTGTTTTTTATTCAAATAAATATAATTTTTTTTTTTTATAATATATTAATAATAATTAAAAAGTGTGTAATTTTATACATCACAATAGTAAGAACGGTTGGAGATTGGGATGGCTAAACACCGACGCTAATCGCTCCACCACTCTTGACCCCTCTTGACTATTCATTATTCGATTTCAAAAGGTAAACATATACCTCTGAGACAGCCTTTTGATTGTAACAATCGACAATCCTGCCTCCAGCGGCCGCAACTCAAGATGCTGGTAGTATTTAGCCCTCCCTATAGCAGAGGAGACTTGCTTGTTTGTTTGAGACAGGGCGGCTCTGGTTGTTTGTTTGTACCTGAAGGGTCTAATTCGTGGTTGTTCAAACAACCCAACCCCCACATTACCAGGTTAACATTGAGTGCTGTAACAAGAAGGCTTGACTCCGCCCCAACAAGGATAATGCCCCCCTTTATTCAAGTCTCTGTTGAGCTCTTCAAATAATGGGAACAGCTATTTGAGTCTTCAGACTTCGGAATTCAAAATAATTACACAATAGGTAAATTGAGTAATTATTTTGTCAAAGCTATCCTTTCTAAAGCTGGAACGTCCCTTAAAGAACAGTGTAATACATTATTCATGGTTATATGTTTATTTTAATTTTTTTTTATTATCTAGAAGACTTTGTTGAAGCAGCTGTGTATCGTACAAGTACAAAGTCCATTTGGGTGGTCCTTTTTATCCCTGAAGAATTTTTTTCTCCCCAATTATTATTGCCGAATTGTTGTCAAAGGCTTCACTTATTTATATACAACTACCCCAACCACGAAGTTGAGTTTTCCCATGAGGACGACATAAATTGATTTTCAGTCAAATTGGCCAAAGCAAAATGGCGGAATTTTGGAGGAGGCTTAATACAAAAAACTCTAATAACTGCCGATATAACGAATGTATCGAGATATAATTTTATATTTATTTTTTTATTTTCATAGAGATATTTCCAACTGTATAAGGAATATATACAACAAGCAAATGTGCTAACGGGTCATTCATAAATTACGTAACGCATTTATGGGGGGGGGGGTGGTGGGGGGGGGGGGGGGGGGATAATTCTTACTATAGTGGAGGGGTGTAAAGAATTTGATCTTATGTAAGCTTTTGAATTTAAAATCTACTACTTTCGCGCTAAGAAATGACGCTATTGGATAGCGCCATCTGTACTTAATTCTCAAATTCAGTATTGAATCCTACAGAAATCATATGGTCTCAGTACTTCTAGACATTTTTTTATTCTATTGTCTCGCTGACTAGGGATTTCCCTATTTCTTGAATTTTGAAAAATAATTGTCATTTTAGTATCATTTATTTATTATATCTGACATGTCTGCATATTTACATCCACTATTATTTAAAGCTTGGGTACAAGCTGCTCAAACTCTCTTTTATGTTATCAATACGATCATTTTTTACGAAAATTTCTTATCAAGGGGTAAGGGGAGGGGGGGGGGGGGGGGGGGGGTTAGTGAAGTAAGTTTTTGAATTTTGTGTTGACGATGAAGTAAGCCGAAATCGGTACAGTATATTTTTTGTGAAATTAGACAATATAAAAGTTTTTTTTTTTTTTGCCTTATGTACGATGCATATTAGCCATGTCACTGTGTTATCTAGTTATTTACGACGTCCATGGCCCCGGTAAGGAGTTCTATCTACGAAATAAAACTCACTCCCGGACGGGATTCGAACCCGCAAACCATGGTGAGACCATGCGACCAAAGCCCTACGCTCTAGCCCGTACGGCCATCAAGGCCCCCAATATAAAAGTTAAACAAGTTTTTTTGTTTTTATTTATTATACTATGGTGTTGTATGTGGATTTTGTTCTCAAGTTATAAGGTAACAGATAAAAAAGTCTGGCCGGGTTTCGAACCCGCGATCTTGAGCTCCTGCGCCTTCTATTTCAGTTGACGTTGATAGCCTGGTGGTTTAGTGTAAACTGGTGGACAAGTCTTTGTGGTATATTGAAGACAGTTCTGAACTTTTTTCTACCTCGTGTTCTAACTGGAAGTTCATCTTGCGAGGAAGTTCATCTCTTTAAAAAAAGAAGAAAAAGAAAAAAAAATCTTGTAAGTAATGGGTTAAATAGCGTAAAATTAAATTAAATTTAATTCAGCTCTTGTGTAGGATGTGCCGTGACTGTCTCTTTATCCGTTCTGTCACTCCACGGTTAGTTTAACAATACTTTATCCTCTGCGCACAGCTACTGCGATGAAGACTATCGGAACTTCCGCCGCCTCAATGATCAACAAAACATAAAAGTTCTCGAATACGTTTTTTTATATACGTCTCCTATACCTCAGAAAGTCTAGGGAAAGTTATTTAACCAATTTCAACGGAATTTCGTGATTCTGATTCAAAAATGAAAGAAGCCTCTTAGGACGACGTTTTTTGATTTTCAGCCAAATTGGTTAAAGGGATCGGAAGGATTATAGGGGAGAGTTTAAAAAAAACTATAATAACTACCGTTGTAATGATTGTATTGACACGAAATTTCATATGTAAATTCAAAGCCCTTTAAGGACGACATCTAATACTTTTCAGAGGAATCAGCCGAAGGGGAGGCTGAACCCAACAATTCAAATAACTGCCGATATATAAATGTATCGACATGGAATTTTATATTTAAATTCAAAACCCCATAAGAATGGCACCTATCAATTCCAGGAAATCTTCGGCGCAACAACTCATCTCTTAGTCCAAGGCCTCCTGGATCAGCCTTCGCCAGTCGTCTCGCTCCTGTGCAGCTGCCCTCCAGTTCCTGACTCCAAGTAGGATCCTCGCATCATGCGCAACACCGTGCTTCCAACATAGCTTCGGCCTTCCAACACGTCTGGTCCCGTGGATTTCCTCTGTAGTAGTAATGTCATCTTTGGCACATCATGGTCTCCCATTCTTGCCAAGTGTCCCGCCCATTTTAGTCTGTGAAGTCTTACAAACCTTACTATGTCCGGTTCTTGCATGCCGATGCAACGTAGGATCTTCCTTTCGTGAATCAGGAGTGCTTGTTCGTCGGTATTTGTTATTGTCCATGTTTCAGAATCTTAAGTTAACACTGGACGGATCAAGGATTTATAGATTTCTAGCTTTGTTGCCCTAGAAAGCAAGTTACTTCTGAGGTGACGCCGGAGTCCAAAGAAACAGCGGTTAGACCTGGTGATCCTGCTTCTTGTTTCATTTGAGAGGACAGAAGCCACTATGAAAGTCAAATATTGAGTGTGGTAAATATTAACTGTTAATCTTAATTAATTGATAAATAAATGAAAATAATAATTAATAATTGAATTAATAATAATGAAATAATAATTAAAACAAAAAGAATAAATAATAAAATTAAATTACCACATTTCCTGTAGAAATTTTATAGCTAGTCTTCTGTTTAGTTTTCATTTCTACAGTAATTTCCGAAAAGGGTCCTAAAAAATATCAAAAGTCCAAGACGTGCAATTTTGAAGAAAAACCACGTATTTTTTTTTTTTTTTTTCAATTAACAAACTTTTCATTTGGATTTCTACAGACATGCCATTTTTAATTTCCTTTTTCAATAATATTAAATCTAATCCAAAGGTTTTCAAATTATCTTACTGGGCTAACAGGGAAAATGAATAGAATAGAATTTACGAGACCATATATTGGGTTTATTTTCTTAAATCTACATTATAAAATCAAAAAACTAAGATTGAAACATTAAAAAAAAACATTAAATTAATTTTTTTTTAAACGAAATCTTATAAACTAATAAATATTGGCTATTTTTCTTTTAGAGTTGTCTTGGGGCATATAAAACATATAAACAAATAAAAGTACCTTCTTTGTCGATCAATTTTATTGTCATTTCACTCCTACTTCGTTCATCACATCTTAAGCCTAAACACAAGTCTCCATTTTCACTCAGACCGTCTCAACTCAACCCAGACCTTGACTCGTCTCTACACACATTAAACAACAGCTCATGGTCGTGTTTTGTTTTTTTACTCATTTGTTTTAAAAGAAATGGTTTCTTATTATTTATTTACTAATTCAGTTTCTTTTTATAGAAAAATAAATATAAATAATTTTTAAATATTAATAATTTAATGTGTCTATTTTTTTTTTATACATCACATGAGTTTAGCCCAAATGGTTGATTGGCTTTGAAGGGAGAATGAAAATCAAAAATTCGTGCTGGGGAAGTACATAATTGATTCACCGACTCCTTTTTTTTTGTTTTGTTTATATCTTTTTTTTGTAAAATCTGTCTATACACAGAAGATATTTCTTTGTTCTGTGAAGGATCCGAACAGTTCGCGTGTGACACGCTGAGCACTTTGTTTTTTTTTTCTCTTCCTCTTCCCCTCCTCCCCCGGTTTCAAAGAATTCTGTTTTATTTCCCCGACTATTCAGGCAGAAAATAAAGAAGAAAATATATATAACAAAGGATATAAAACACAGGAAACTCAGAGAAACGTGCAAAAACCAAATTAATAAAACAAATCAATTAATGTGAAAAAAAAAAAAAAAAAAAATGCATTACTTTTGTGCATGAACCTTTCCATACATGACATTCGAAATGTATAATGTCGGAAGAAATGTAAAGAAGTATTTTAAACTTGAGTTCTACTGTTTCTCTCGTGAGTTCCCATAGTATCCTCCATTCTGCCACGCTTCCTCAACGTTAAGCGCCAATGGCCTAGAGACCTTCTTAGTAGCAGCATAGCATTTCTCCCCTCTTGACATTGCCATTATCTCTCTATTAGCACATTTGCTTGTTGCATATATATTATTAATACAGTTGTAAATATCTATTTGTAAATTTAAAAAAAAAAAAGAGTTTTACTAAAAAAATATTTTATCTCGGAACAAATTAACAAATCTCGGGGTGTTTGGGCAAAAGGGCTTGTCAGCAAATCTGAATTTTAGTAGGGGAATTTCTGAAGGGTTGAACAATTCCTGCAAATAAGGTAAAACACATTTACGTTACTTGAAATATTATTTCAATAAAAGTATTAAATAAAAACAAAGTAAAATATTCCAACATTGAGTTACATTTGCTAAAAATATTTAAATGCACTTGTCCTTTGTATCACAAGACTTATTCTGACTTAAGCCCTTTTGCCCAAACACCAGAGATATCGATCGACGATTTGCTGGTTGTCTAGTTTTTTTTGACGAACAAAATTTAATATAGTGTCAAAGGAAATTTTTTTTTTTTCTTCTTCTGATGAAGTTAAGTATTTGTAAATTCATTCGAAGAGCATAATCATTTCCATTCAGTTTTTTGGAGAAAGCATCTCCTAATTATTATAATTCGTCGGTGAATCACCGGCTGTATACTTCCCCAGCATTAATCAATTATATTTCTGATTTTACCTGTGAAATTTCATGTCAATACTTTCATTACAACAGCAGTTAGTCCTCATGGGGTTCTAGATACACATGTAGAATTTCATATCGGGAGTTATTGTGATCATAGATACACTGACTGACAAGCAGCATTATTTTTTTTTTTGTCATCAAAACATGTAATCCCAATGAAAAATTAATATTGAATTTCTGTCTGATTCCATAACTTCCCCTATACTTCGTTTAGCTGGTTGAGTTGAATATTTATTTACACAAACTTATTTTTTTAATTCGGCATCCTATTACTGTTTCATTTATTTTTGAAACAGAATATACTCGTTTCACAGGCTAAGTGTCATCTTTAAATTTCAAACGAGAGGGGGGCCAAAGGGGGTTTGAGAAGTCCAAGAATGCAACTGCGTTGGAAATTCGAGTTTTACTTATCTGACGGGTGACAGAACATGTTGGAAAGTTAAAGAAGAAAGTTTTGTTTTGGTGGTTATCTGGTTGGCTGGGAACAGAGGCTCGCTGGCTAGACCACCCTTGGGGTTTGGTTTAAATCTTTGATAAGGAGGCCAGAAGGGAGCGCTGTGAGGTAATTACAGCCCTTCTAACTGTGGAGAGAGGGCCAGGGTGTGTGAGGTCTCTGGGGACGCCTCGGGGGGGCTGTACAAAGAAAAATAGGTGGTAATTGGATAGAAGGAGGCTTGTCCATCCGTGAGACCTCTTCACAGGTCGACAACCTTAATGGTAATAAAGCTCAGCAAGGACCAAGGTCCGTTCCTACGCAAACAGCCGTCTTGTCGCTTTCAGAAATGCAAATTTGTATCTGGTACGTAGTGTTCGTTTACTTACTTTCAGGAATGTCGGCTAGGTCAGTGGCAACGGTCTTAGGGACTATCCATAAATTACGTTATATTTATGAGTAATATAGTATATATACGTTATGTGATGATTCCAAACATGTATGATGATCAGGTACTCGTTAAAGACCCCATATACTAGATGAATAAACCTGGATAGGCATAATTTAGGACTCCCACAGGTAGAGTCGGGCTCATATCTAACAGAATGACGAAAGAGCGCACTGGTAGTAGGCGTTATGGCCACTTAAGTAATGCCAGGGCATGAGTCATAATAACTAACTATTATTTAACATTTCTCAATGGCTCCTCTCCTTCCGTTCGTGTGACTAATAATTTATGGATAGCCCTTTGTCTTCATTATTGGATAGTATCAGTTGAGTTCATAGTAACTCCAGTATTAGAATTTCGAAGTTGAACATTTTTCGATAAAATATATATATGAATACAAGTCCGTGACCAGTCCGTCCTTCGGTTGGGACGTTAACCGATGGACCCGAGCCTGGCTCCCTACCTAGGTGAAAAATTTATGATAGGCAAAATTTAGGACTGCCATAGTAGAGTCGGGCTCATGTGAGAGACAAAAAACCGCTCTGGTAGTAGGCGATATGACCTCGTAGTTAAAGCCCGGGCATGAGTCACAATAACTAACTATAGCGATGCGCACCCCCTCGGTAAGGCTGACAATATCGCGGAACCCTTTTATTTGCATTTTTCCTGAAATATGCAGTTTTCAAAGGAGAATGTATTTCCATATGTAATCGGAATAGCATTGTTACATTCTTGCACTTCTGCAAGACTCGTGGACCTCCTAAGAAGGGGTTCTAGACCCCAGTTTGATAATAACTGCTATAAACTATTAGGTTTTAATGCCATTCCTAGGAAATGGGTTTTATAACTCCATTTGGGACACAGGAATGCCTATTCTGGAACTCAGATATAGCATATCAATACAATATATTTCACATGATTACTTATATGGATATGTTATTATATATTATCATGACATGCGTCCAGAATGCTTTTTTTTTAAAAATGTGCTAGGCTCTAATCTTTAATCTTTTTCCCTCTCTATAATGCTCGTGTCCCCCCTCCTTTTCTGCAACCAAAGGAATGAAATTGCTAAAGACATTTATAGAGTATATTATTAAATTGATCAGAGTTCTCCTGGGAAGGGCTGTCATCTAGTTTGATCCTGGGAGAATCTCCCAGGAGATTAAAAAAGGAAGTGGCCACGTGGCCTCCTGACACAGGAATGATTAGGAAGGGATCTGACCAAACTACTCAACGAGACAGTAAATCCGGCAATTGTAAAGGGCGCCCCAGATAGCGCCATTTTTACTTCCCCAGCTATCCGACTTATATAGGGGAAGTTATGTAATCTGCTAGAAATTTGTGTTCAGTTTTCACCGGAGCTTCATTTTTTCCGGCCCTCTGATTCCATTCATTTAAAAAATACTATCTAAACTATATATATAACTCAGGATAACTCCTGATAGAATGAATGTATCGATATAAAATGTTAAGTGTATTCAGAACTGCTTAAGTACGAAACAGTGATTTTCAGTCAAATCAGCCAAAGAGAAGGGGGGGGGGGGGGGGGGTCAGAAAAGGGGAGTCGAAAACCCTAAAAACTGCTGATGTTTCGACACGAAATTGAGTATGAGGATTCAGAAGTTCTTGTTTAAGTCAACTATTCAGGGAGCCATGAGCTTTTTCCAGACCATATGAACAGTTCTACAGTTTACCTAATGTCTTGGAGGATCCGACTCTTCGCAGATCCTATGAACTGTTCTGCAGTCTAGCTAATGTCTTGGAGGATCCGACTCTTCGCAGATCCTATGAACAGTTCTGCAGTCTAGCTAATGTCTTGGAGGATCCGACTCTTCGCAGATCCTATGAACTGTTCTGCAGTCTAGCTAATGTCTTGGAGGATCCGACTCTTCGCAGATCCTATGAACAGTTCTGCAGTCTAGCTAATGTCTTGGAGGATCCGACTCTTCGCAGATCCTATGAACTGTTCTGCAGTCTAGCTAATGTCTTGGAGGATCCGACTCTTCGCACATCCTATGAACAGTTCTGCAATCTAGCTAATGTCTTGGAGGCTCCTACTCTACTCTTCCCAGATCCTATGAACAGTTTTACAGTCTAGCTAATGTCTTGGAGGATCCGACTCTTCGCACATCCTATGAACAGTTCTACAGTCTAGCTAATGTCTTGGAGGATCCGACTCTTCGCACATCCTATGAACAGTTCTACAGTCTAGCTAATGTCTTGGAGGATCCGACTCTTCACAGATCCTATGAACAGTTCTACAGTCTAGCTAATGTCTTGGAGAATCCGACTCTACTCTTTGCAGATCCTATGAACAGTTCTACAGTCTAGCTAATGTCTTGGAGGATCCGACTCTACTCTTTGCAGATCCTATGAACAGTTCTACAGTCTAGCTAATGTCTTGGAGGATCCGACTGTACTCTTTGCAGGTCCTGTGCCTTTCTGGTCGCCCCTAGCTCTACAGACATCTCATCCTTCTTTTGTTCAGCTCTTAATTAGAGACCATGGCTTTTAATTACTGTCCATCTGTCCAGCATGGCAGTAGTAATCTAGACCCTAGTACCTTCTTGTGAAGTGGTTGCTTTATTTGAAAAAAAGTATAATTTTTGTACTTCATTTTAAAGTTAAGACACTCTTTTTTTTCTATTCCCTCTTTTTCAACTTTTTTTTTTTTTTGAATCGTAAATGTTACTTTTTTTTTTTTTTTTTTTTTTTTAAATTTACAAAAAGATATTTACAACTGTATAAAAATATATACAACAAGCAAATATGCTAATACAGACATAATGGCAATGTCAAAATGTCATGAGGGGAGAAATCACCCAGTGGTGACACTCCCTAGTCACTGATTTTCTCTCATTTGTAACTAATCACTGTCACTGTCACTGCTGCTGCTAAGGAGGTCTCTACGCCATTGACGCTTAAGCCGTCGTTGGGGACTTTTTTCTTATATATATTTTTGTTGTTGTTGCGAAAAACAATTTTATTGTGAACTTTTTCCAGAATCTCATACCATTTTAAATGTAACTGCTACAGTTTGTTTATTCATATTGGCGCAAATAAATATAATTTTTCTATTTATTAAGCTGTGAGATTGTATAATGTATGATTGTGATATAATTTTGGGGAGGACTTAATAAGTAAAGTTCGGTAAAGTTACTTCAAATCACCTAGGCAGAAGTGTTGTACTCCTCTCTAGGCAGCGCTAATCCTTCTCCGCTGGTTCTCCCCCTGTCCTGTAGTTCGCATAATAATAGGCATCTCTTCTCCTAATTTCTTTGTGGAATCGGATACTCGCAAGCTTCTATATTTCTTCTTTGGTAGGAGGAAAAGTTCAAAAAAAGGAAAAGTTAAGAAAAAGTTCGTTGGTGAATCACCGGCAATGTACTTCTCCAGAACAATTTAATCAATTAAATTTTCGCCCTCCAAAACCAGTCGACCGTTTGCGTTAATATTCAACAGTTGATTTACATAGGGGCTCCTAAATCCTCGTACTAAATTTTGTGTCGATAAATGCATTACATCGGCAGGTATTAGGGTTTTTAAATTGAGCCACCTCCCCTGAAGCCACTTTCCTTCAGCCGATATCACTGAAATTTTATAAATTATGTCCTCATTGAGTTTTCATTTCAAATATGAAATTTCATGTCGATACATTTATTACATCGGCAGTTATTGGAGTTTTTGAGTTGAGTTTCCCCTTTTGATCCCTCCTTCCCTTTTGTCGATTCCGCTCAAAATTGATAAGTGTTATCTTTATAAAATTTGGTGTTAATACATTTATTCTATCGGGAGTTATCATGTTCACAGACACACATACAGACAGAATTTTTTTTTTCAAATTTGGAATCTAGAGGTTCGAAATCTCGGCATTGAATTTTTCATCGAGCGATTACATAACTGGGCCAATACTTCGTATAGCTGGTGTGGAAGTAAAAGTTGAATTTGTACTATTAGTTGATGACATGACCCCCCCCCCCCCCCCCCCCCCCCCCCCGAGCCTACTTGCCTACGCCACCGAAACTGAGCTGATATAAGTGACCACAACATTGACCTATTTAACGATAACGTTGTTTCGACAAAGTGGACCGTGCGTCAGGTACGAATTATCCAAAGGATGTAACGTTATTCGAATAATTGTTATTATCTTCCAAGTATGGAAAGTAGGCTAATCGTTGTCGATAATCGTGAAATCAGTAATGACTCTACTTTGCCATTATTCCAGTCTTCTTTTTATTATCATCTTTCTTTTTGTCTGCTGTTTATCACAACTTTTAGATGTCTATTCGAATTTTTACAGGAACTAATGTTGTAGCTAGTTTTTGTTTTTCGCTCGTGGAAGGAGAAATAATTGCTTTTTAATTTCCCAGCTGTACGAACTATATGGCAAGTTATCAGTGAGAAATTCGATGTTTACTCAGAACACCTGTTGAGTTTCATCCAAATCGCCCAAAGGGTAGGGGGGGCGTAAGGGGGAGGGCTTAACACAAAAACTGTAATTACTGCCGTTGTAATGAATGCATTGACAAGAAATTTCATATGTGAATTCATGACGCTATAAGGACGACACCTAGCAATTTTTAGCGGTATTGGCCGAAGGGAAGGAGGGATAAGAGGAGGGGGGCTCGACTCAAAAATCCTAAATAACTCCCTGTTATCAAAACATAATTTAGTATGTGATTTCTGTGATTGGTATAATAATAGAGATTTCGAATTTATTTTTTATTTTTTTTTATTTATTCTACAATCTGTACAAAAACAATAAGCACAAGTATTGACCATAATAATAAATTATAAAATAATAATTTATACAAAATTTTCAAGATAAACAATAAGAAGCAAGGAGGAAATGAATATGTACAAAATAATAGCAAACAAGAAAGTAGAAAGGGGGGGGAGGTCGCGGGAGACTCCCCTCCCTCCCAACCCTCCCTTCCCAACCAACCACAGACCAGCAGTGGAGGATGACCAGGAAACGGGGCTTCAAGAGAACAGAGGCGTGAGGGGAGAATCCGGTCATCAATAGCCCTACCGAAGAATATCGCGATAAAAATTAATGAAATGATGTATAAATCATTAATATCGATTGTATAGAAAATTGTGAAAACATTCTCCGTCCGCGATCCGATATTAATATTATTTGCTCAACCCAAATCTTAGTCCAACGAACCAAAAATGAAGAATCCTTCAGAATATCTTAGCATCTGCATTAGACGACGAATTTGCTTCCATTAGCAAGTCATCAAGCTGTAATCAGAAATAACGAATGAAATTAGCACTAAAGATCAATGCAGACAAAAACTTATCGACTAAATATTCTGATTTCAAACTTTAATACGTTAGGCAATCAGATGAGTCAGTTTTGCATCAAAATGAAATTGCATTTATGAGAGATCCGCTAAGAAAATCAATAAAATCCAATAGGAAGGAATATCAATGTAGAGGAAAGTGCAGTTGGATGATGAGCCCCTCAGAAGGGAGGACGTAAGAGGATTATCGGAGAGTGGGTGCCACTGAGTAGTGGGAGACCCCGAGGGATAATGTTGAGCTCATATAGATCTATACAGCAGGGTACTTCATGGACAATATGTCCAACTAAACAAACATTTGGAGACGACAGCCACTAAACTTCAAAAGGATCTCATATTACTTACAAAGTATAGGGGAACTTATATCGTGTCAGAAATTCTGTATGGAGTTTCCACCGGAGTTTCATGTTTTGCGACCCTCTGATTCCAAAAATGGAAAAAAAAATGGTAGGAAAATTACGCTTTCTTTCTCTTTCCAAAACCTCTCTAAGGGCTAAAAATCAAGAGTTAACTAAGCTGGCTTAGTTTTTTTTTGGGAGGTTAAGCGATGATCCTGTGCCTGTACGAAGTCAGGTACTCGTTAAAGACTCCTACCCTAGGGGGAATGAAAATTTAGGACTCCCGTAGTAAAGTCATCATGACCTCCAGAGTGACGAAAGAGCGCTCTGGTAGTAGGCGATATGACATCGTAGTTAAAGCCCGGGCATGAGTCATAATAACTAACTCAATAGTTTGACTTACATAGATACTTCTGAATGCTCATAGTAAATATTGTGTCGATACATTCATTACATCGATAGTTTGAATCAAGCACCTTCCCCCTCCCCTATGATTTTGGCCTTCCGATGACCAAGTGCCGTCCTCATGGGGCTTAGATTTAAATATACTACTTCAAATCGATACATTCATTACATCGAGAGGTATTTGGGATTTTTGAGTTCAGTCACCTTCCCTTTGAACGAGTTGACTGAAAATCAATAGGTGACGTCATTAGAGGGTTCCGGGAACTCTTATAAAACTTCGTGTCGATGCATGCATTCTACGAGAGTTATCGTCTTCACAAACACACAATTTTTTTTTTTTTTTTTTTTTACATTTTTGGAATCGGGGTGTCGGAATACCTGAAATTCCGGTGAAAACTTAACACCGAATTTCTGACCTATTTATAACTTCCCCGAGGACGCCGGTAGCTCAGTGGTATGCGTGCTTGCCTCAAGATCGTGGGTTGAAACTCGGCCGAGGCCCTTAGTTTATTTTATCTGGGAGGTAAAGTAAACTTAAGCACGCCGTCCTTCGGATGGAACGTTAAGTGATAGTCCCGAGCCTGTACGATGTCAGGTACTCCGTTAAAGACCCCTGCCCTAGGTGAATAAAAATTTAGGGTAGGCAAAATTTAGGACTCCCACAGTAGAGTCGGGCTCATGTCCACCAGAGTAACGAAAGAGCGCTCTGGTAGTAGGCGATATGACCTTATAGTTGAAGCCCGGATATGAGTCATAATAACTAACTATAACTAAGTAAAATGTGGTTAAAAAAAAAAAAAAGGAGGTAAGATTCAAAAATAGTTGTGCCCGGGAGGTCAGCTCTTTCGACTTATTGGCCTCAGGTCGTCTTCAGAAGAATATCAAAAATTTAGTTGAAAATATAGGCCCAAATGCACTCTGTTGCACTCTGAGTGGAACAAAAAAGAGGAACATGTACACAGGGTAAAAAGTAAAAAGCAAGGATGCTCCTCGTCCATTGACATACTAACAATAGTTATAATGAAGGAAGATGGCGGATTTTTTATATTAGTTATAGAGCTCATCTCATTTTCTATTCACATGGATACAATGGCAGATTTACGACAGAGCCCAGAGGGCGCCAGTGTTGAAAAGAGGCGCCTAATTGTAGAAGAAAAAAATATTTTTTTATAAAGAATATAACTAATAGGCGTTGAAGAAAAAAACTAAAAAAAAATAAGAAAAATAAAATATTAAAAAGGTATAGAATAGTTGACAGATGGAATTTTAACAGAAACGGATAACTAAATATGAAAAAAATAGTTGTCTTTAGCAGCTAGAATTCATCAATTATGTTTTCGCTCTCGCTCTAAAACCAATCGAGTTATCGCTAAAAATCAATAGTTGACTTACATAGCTGTATGCGTGCTTGCTTACTGAGCTCAAGAACGAGGGTTCGAAATCCGGCCGAGGTCCCGAGCCTGTGTGATGAGTTACTCGTTAAAGACCTTACCCTACGTAGAATAAACCTAGGTTGGCAAAATTTAGGACTGCGGCAAAATCGGGACCTATATTCTAAATTGGGTGCCAATACATTCATGAACCCCGACCGCCGATCCTCTCGTTCCCTTCGGCCGATTTAACTGAAAATCAATAGGTGTAGTTCTTATGGGGTTTTGATTGCACATAAAATTTATAGTTTTTTACGGTTTTTGAAATCATGAAATCGAAAATTATAAAATGGGTAGAAATCACTTACTAAATTTTGTTTTGACAATTTTGGCAGTTAGGTTTTTGAGTCGAACCCCCTTCTCTTATTCCTTCTTTCCCTTTAACGTATTCCGCTGAACATTAATAGGTGTCATCCTTATGGCCGTCATATTGTCAACCCATAATAATCAAAAGTCAACAAAACCTTTGGTCTTGATAATCAAACTAAAGTCTTAGAAAGACGATTCCGAAAATATGTATTGCATAAGTTGGTTTTCAAAATAATTTACTAATTTTATAAAAATATATCTTGGGTATCACGGCAATATTTACGAATAGATTTTTTTTGTACCCATCCTTAAATAAATGCTCAGATTGCAATCATTATGCATTATTTTTAAGGAGGTCATAATATAATCTACGGCTGGATATAGTTAGTTATTATGACCCCAGCAATTAATTACAAGGTCATAACGCCTTCTACCAGAACGCTCTTTCGTCACTCTGGTGGACATGATCCCGACTCTACTCTGGGTGTCCTAAATTTTCAAAATATTGTTTAAATTGTATCAAGTGGCAACTAATTATATAATTATTGAGCGGAGCTCATTCTGGAGTGAAACGGAAGAATGAGCGTAGCTCAATCTTTAGACGACTCGTGTGTTTCGTTTGTGCCCCTCCTGCATTAAAACTGTTTATCTGATCCTAATCAATTTTTGCATATTGATGGATGTCAGTCACGTGAAGGTTGTTAAAAAATAATTTCGAAAATCGGACGTACCACGGAGGAATAATCACCGAAAATATGTTCATCCATAGACTTCAATGCGAAACGTTCAAATTCTTCTCAATTGACAATCGATAATAACTAAAATCGAAGTACCATCGAGGAATAATCACTGAAAAAAACAATGAAACTGAGACCATTGTTGGAAGACATTGTTGCGGTGCTGCGCGTGAATTATAAAGTTCGGCTCGGTGGCTAGTGAATTTAAAGTTCAAGATATAGGCAATTTGAGTCACGGCTCCGCTCAATATTTGCAATTAGCAGAATGCATTGCATACCTAGTTAAATTTGATTTGTCCCGAGCTTGTGCGAGTTCAGGTACTCGTTAAAGACCTCTACCCAACTAAAACTGGATATGCAAAAGTGTAGAGTCGGGCTAATGTCCAGCAGAGCGACCGACGAAAGAGCACTCTGGTAGTAGACGATAAGACCTGATAGTTAAAACCCCGGCGTGAGTCACAAAAACAAACAAAGATTATTGTCGACTTGAGGTTTAAACCATAACATTTTATTTGTGTTATTCAAAACTATTTGTGATGGTGCTGTTGGTTTGTTGTAGAGGAGGGGTTTGTTGTTTACTTTTAGTGAGAGAGCTTTGAGGATGTCTTCTTGCAGGTGGCTTTGTTGTAGTTGGCAGAACACGGAAAGCCCCTTAGCGTCTGATCCCAAGTGGAAATGATTAACCACTCCCCTGGAAGTTGTGCTGGGGAGACTCCAGGTTTATGGATTGATAGAGGGAGGAAGTGTCGAGCCGATGTTATCTGGGCCCCAGCCAGCCTCTCTTGTCTTCATCCCTCCTGGATTCCTGCCTCCAGACTCTGCACCCCTCTCATATATACGACGGAGATAAGATTCTCTGATAAGGCTCTAACCTTCCTTCTCACCTCGGCTCTTCACTCTGTTTCATTTTATTAGTCCTCCAAAACGTTCCCACAGTGTTTGATGAAAGTTTTATTAGGCCATTCCAAGCGTCTCATTAATAAAAGAAATATTCTCATTATTTAGCTCTTATAATGAAGACGTCTTCCTCATGTTCTCCATGTTCTAGATTGGAAGGAAATAAACCAACTCATTATTAGCCGTCCAAATCCCTGAAGACTAGTTTAAATGGTTCCCTGGGCGGAGTTGCGTTTTCTCTCTTGGCTGTGGTCTCGGGAAAATGAAAGAATTGTCTTGAACTTCCTTGAACGCATCTGATGCTTAATATTTTTGAAGTGAAACTGATAAGTAACCATAAGGTATCAGTCCAATAACTCCAAGGAGGTCATAATATAATCTAGTGGTGGATGTAGTTAGTTATTATGACCCCAGGCATTAACTACAAGGTCATATCGCCTACTACCAGAGCGCTCTTCCGCCACTCTGCTGGAGATGAGTTCGACTCTACTATGGGACTCCTAAATTTTGCCTATCCTAAATTTTTATTCGCCTAGGGTAGGGGTCTTTAACAAGTACCTGACATCATACACGCTCGGGAACATTGTTTAAAATCCCATCCAAAGGACGGCGTGCTCAAGTTTTTTTTTCATTTTCCAGATAAAAACCTAAATACCTCGACCAGTTTCGAACCCGCAATCTTGAGCTCAGTAAGCAAGTACGCTTACCACTGACCCTTGTCGCATCTACATTTATTGGGTAATAGAGATATTAATGATTAATAAGGCAGTGATTCAGAGAAGTTAGGTGGCCATCTGTGCCGTAAGCGTGGCGTTAGAGAACCTCTGCTGGACAGAATACGCATCTGCCCCCAAGTAGATAGATCCAGCTGGTATCCTGTCTCCCTTGATTGATCACTTATATATGATTAAGCTTTTTTTAAAAAAAAAAAATATATATTTATGATTAGCTTTTAATTTAGTTTTCTTTAATAAGTTCCATGAGAGTGATTGTCATGGCTGGCATCTTTTCAAGTTCCACATCAGTGATTTGTAAACATCTTGAGAAGCTCATGAGAGGTATAGTGGTCCAGTTGTCTTCTCTGCTAACCTTTATGGACAAGGTTCAATTCTTCAAGCTAGTCGTCTTAGACTCTTCTTGAACTTGAATTTCCTCAACATTGATACAGGAGTCAAAGATATCAAAAATTGAGAAATAAGGCGAAATTGGTGTTTGTCCGAACAAGAAATAACAATGAAAATATATAAAAATACAGTAAAATCCGGTTATAACGATATTCAAGGGACCAAGACAAATACATCGTTATATCCGGAACCAAACTGTTAGTAGACCTACATACAAATGTTATGGGCTTATTAGTGAAAATAAAGGTGTTTTACAATGTTCATAACGAGTAAGTTTACATATTTTTGTTTACTTTTTAAAATTTACTTACATACATTTGTAACTGTATACAGGTTAGGTTTGATGACTCATGCCCGGGCTTTAACTACGAGGACATATCGCCTACTACCAGAGCGTTCTTTCGTCGCTCTGGTGGACATAAGCCCGACTCTACTGTGGGAGTCCTAAATTTTGCCTACCCTAAATTTTTATTCATCTAGGGTAGGGGTCTTTAACGAGTACCTGACATCGTACAGGCTCGGGACCATCGCTTAACGTCCCATCCGAAGGACGGCGTGCTTAAATTTATTTTACCTCCCAGATAAAATAAACTAAGGACCTCGGTCGGGTTACGAACCCACGACCTTGAGCTCAGAAGTCAAGCACGCTTACCACTGAGCTACCGGCGCCCTCGTAACTGTATACATAAATTATGTATACACATGAGTACATATGCACTAATTTTCTACAAACAAATCAATTATTTTAGTTTGCTTGGTTTTTTTAAAGTATAAATGTTTGCTTACATGGAGTTCTTATGAAGTTCCTTAGTCACGATCCCTACGGAGGCAAAGGAAAGGCTAATCTGAAACTAGGAATATACGCACTAGAAGGGAAGAAGGGAGTTCGAAGAAAATTCGACAAGGGGGAAATGGAATGACTCATTGCGCTCGGAAAGAGTAAACAAGAACCGTATTTAAAACCATTTTCTATAATGTTCGTATTTTTCATCCGTTCAAAACTCATACTGCTTTACCCAATTATGTATTTATATATGTGCGTATGTGCATACATATTATATCGTTATAAACGGAATGAAAAAACAACTTTTTCTTATGTTTTAGATAGTTTTATACGGAATATCCGTTATACCTAACATCGTTATATCCGGATTTATTTCTTCACTTTTAAATAACAAACCAAACTAGATACGGGTTATATCCGGAAAATCGTTATAAAAGGATTTTACTGTACATATAAAACAGTGTTGCTCCAATTTAAATCCCATATCCACCAGAAAGTCACTAGATCCCGCCCCTCGGATCTTTACCTCCCTTCCCACAGGACAACAACCTACCACAACTCTTTCCTTATCCAAGCTAACTCCCTCTGGAACTCTCTCCCTCTCCAGATCCGCCATGCTCCTTCTCTTCTTTCATTTAAGTCCTTACTTTTCCATTATCTCCTAACTCAACAAACCTCTGATTCCTAAGGCGGGCTCCTATGAGATAGTTCTAGTCTTCCTATAAGTCTCTCACTCCACTGGACAGATTGTCACGCTCCAGTTTCATCTGCCCAGTTTTTTTTTTTTTTTTCTTTTTTTTTTTGCGATTAAATTCATATATAACTCACTATTGTTATTAGGTTTTACATTATTATTCATACTTTGTTTTATTCTTATTTTTATCACTAATTTTCACCAGTTTTTTATTGTTTTAATCATTGCCTCTCTCTAACATTTTATATTTATTACTAGACCTCTTTTCCTTTATTTTTATTCTGTCTCAATGGGTCGATACTTGTACTCTTTTATCTACTTCTTATGTTATTATTCTTAGGGGACGAAAGTCCCAGAATAAAGATTATTTTTCATTTCATTTCATTTCAGTGTTCCGCCATATTGGTTTCCACTATCGTCAGCACAAAGTTCCAAAGTGAGATCAAGAAAATATAATGAATTAATCAATTAACTTTTCGCTCCTCCTCCAAAACCAGTCGACCGTTTGCGCTAATATTCAACAGTTGACTTAGATAGTCTCTCTTAAATCATCATACTAAATTTTCAGCCAAATAGACTAAAGGTAAGAGAGGAATTATGGGGAAGGCATAACATAAAAACTGTAATAACTACGGACAAAATGAATGTATCGACACGAAATTTCATATGTGAATTCGAAATCCGATAAGGACGAAACTTGTTGATTTTCAGCAGAATCGGTTGAAGGAAAGGGGAAGATTTGAGGGGGGCACAACTCAAAAATCCTAACAACTGCCGATGTAATGAATGTATCGACATGAAATTTCATATTGGATGCCAGAACCCAATGAGACATAATCTATGAAATTTTAGCGATGTCGGCTGAAGGGGAGGGGGCTCAATTCAAAAGCCCTTATAACTGTCGATGTAATGAATTTCTACACTAAATTTAGTATGAGGATTAAGGAGCCGCTGTGTAAGTCAACTGTTAGGTTAGGTTTTATGACTCATGCCCGGGCTTTAACTACGAGGCCATATCGCCTACTACCAGAGCGCTCTTTTGTCATTCTGGTGGAAATGAGCCCGATTCTACTGTGGGAGTCCTAAATTTTGCCTACCCTAAATTTTTATTCATCTAGGGCAGGGGTATTTAACGAGTACCTGACATCGTACAGGCTCGGAACCATCGCTTAACGTCCCATCCGAAGGACGGCGTGCTTAAGTTTATTTTACCTCCCAGATAAAATAAACTAAGGGCTTCGGTCGGGTTTCGAACCCACGTTCTTGAGCTCAGAAGAGTCTACTGTTGAATATTAGCGCAAACAGTTAATTTGTTCTGGGGAAGTACATTGCCGATGATTGGTCTTAAAGATGATCTTTGAAAGTGAGGATTATACTTTTGAACTAATTTGTACATAACAGAAACTAATGTTTAGGCTTAGAAAAAAAAACATGTTACCGTGACAGAAAGTAAGTAATTGTGGTGTTATAAGAGTGTTATATTTCCGAAAAAAGATTAGCCGTGTGTTATTTTAATGGGCTGCAATATATCTGATGATCTCCTTGGACATGCTGCCAATGACCTTCTTCTTCCTCACAACGTTCCTTTTCTGTCTCTACTTGTGTTCACTGACTCATGTGCCACTTCTTAGTTGTCTTCCTTAGAGGTCGTTATGTTTCAAAAGTTCAGTGACATCTGTAGACAATTAAAATGTAAATCCCAGGAGAATGTCTATAAAGGAGGAATGAGAAGATATTCTTCGAATTGGCAGGGTTTTTATTAGGGATTTTAAAAGGTCAGAGGGAATTATTAGAACTGACCATACTCACAAAAGCCTTCGTATTCGTTATTACTTTTTACTTCACGAGCACGAAGTATAGGGAAAGTTTTGTAATAGGTCAGAAATTGTATGTTGTTTTCAGCGGAATTACATGTTTTCCGACGCCCCGATTCCAAAAATAAAAACAATTAATTGTTAATCAACCTATCGATTTTAAGCCGTTTCGGCCAAAGGTATAACGATCCAATACCTAACCATCTATTATTATGCCGGGAAATCAGTCGAAGAGAAAAGGGGCTCGCCTCAAAACCCTAATAACGGTCGATATAATGAATGTATCGACACAACCTTCAGATGGGACGTTAAGCGATGGTCCCGATCCTTTACGATGTCAGTTACTCGTTAAACACTCCTTCCCTAGGCAAAATTTAAGATCCATAGGTAGAATCGGGCTCATGTCCACCAGAGGGACGTAAGAGCGCTGGTAGTAGGCGATATGACCTTGTAGTCGATGCCTGGGCATTAGTCACAAATTAACAACATTTAGTATGAGGATTCAGAACCCCTTATGTAAGACAACTACCTACTCGTTATTTACTCTCAGAACCCTTCATTTTTATGTCCTACTCAAATCTACACGAAAGTATGTTGGTGTTCACGAGTTTTTTTGACTCAGCGTGGAACCGGACGCTATGCTCTTTTTATAGCTGCTACTTAGTCACAAATAATTTCCGAGTTTGATCATGTGTTTGCTAGAGGTTGACCGTACTTCCCGAGCTACCAATGGTTTCAGAGGGAGAGTGGAAACTTACTTGATTAAATCGCTCTGGGGAAGTAGCTTGCCGGCGATTCACTGACGAATTCTTATCTGGCCTAGTTTGAACTTGTCCCGTGGTCCATGTCATCGAGCAAGTGGCCCAATGCTGCCTGTATCTCCTTGGTGGGTCCAACCTGTTTTGTCATTTCCTCTTTGTTCAATGTGGGGGGACATTATGATTCTCCCATCTGTCAAGAGAGGGAGCATGCCTGGAGATCCAAGCTTTATGATAATGTCTGTTACATAAGTTAATGGATGTCAAGAGGTATCTTGAATCATTTTCATTCGCAAGTCATCTTCTCTGAAGAAGATAGATCCTAAACTAGGTAGAAATGTGTCTAACTTTACCTACCAACTAATGGCTTCTCTGAATATCCATCTTCATCAGATAGTTAGTATGATGTCAGTTTTTTATTTCGAAAAACACAGAGTTTGTTTAATAACAAACTGATGTATCGTTCGCAGTCCCCATAATTATCGGCTGAGAACATTATGATTCAAAAGGCATTTGGAGATTTGTACAATATTCAATTTAATCTGCTTCAGGACATATCTTAGATCAGTTTCTGTCGCAAGTCATCTCCCCCCAAGAAGACATATCCTCCAAAAGAGCCTCTTCCATTCTTCCTATTCATTCCTTTAGGTGGATCAGGTTTTTCGTATTTTGAAGAAATTGTCAATATTTTATTGAAATTTATCTGCTGCCTTTCTTGTATAATTTAAAACAGTTCTAATTTGTATTGTTTTGTTTCAGGTGTTTTTGGAGATTTGCATTGGAATATTTGTGAGTAGAAAATCTTAATTTCTTACAAAAAAAATAATTCATGATTTTTTATAAATCCTGTTATCAAACTTATTCTTGTTAGATACTTTCAAGAAAATGTTTTCAAAATATTTTGTATGTAAAGTGTTTTAATAGTTGTTCTTCATGTTGTAAATTCTAAACTCAAAAAGAGGCACTAAGTTCATGATTTGAATGGTGTAATAAAATACATTAAGTTATAGGGTGCTGATTAGTTTGTTCAAAGTCAGGAATATCTCCTATCGACAATAACTGTTATTATCGATACTATCACAATAGAATAGTAAACATCCATGGCTTTCATGCTTTTACCCATAACTATCTGTAGTACCCGGCGTCGCCCGGGGAATCACAGAAATATAGGAAGTCCCTAGTATATTAGCGTATAGCTTGGCTTACATTTTAAAAAGTAATATGTTTTATTTCATTTAGGTTAGTTATTGTGACTCATGCCCGGGCTTTAGCTAAGACGAAAGAAGAGAACGTCAGTCAGAAAAGTGTCATAATCGTAGTATCCATTTCCTGGCTACCCAGACTTTTTGTTTTTAATCCTATAAAATGCATTGGATGAAGAATCAATTTTTCTGATGCGGAAAGTCATTGTGAAAATATTTTTTTTGTGGTCAGATGGTAATTAAATCAAGAATCGCCGCTACATTTTTAACTGCATGTTTTATGTTTTTTGACTTCCCAGATAAAAATCTAATGGCCTCAAACCTTCAAACCCGCAATCTTGAGCTCATTATGTAAGCACGCTACACCTGATCTACCTATCAATTAATTTCTGGGCGCCGGGGAACACAGAAGTAGCGCGGTCTTGCCTACTGTTCTCAAAATCACGGGTTCGAAACCTGGGAAGTGCTCGTTATAGACTCCTACTCTACAATCTGCAATTAGGAGTCAATTATAAAGTTAATTGTCAATATATTCGACAGAGAGTTTCCTCGTTTTTACTGCTTATTAATGTAAACTTCGTAAAAATATATATATATATATTTTTTTAATTTATCCAACTAATATGAATTAGTTGACGGATTGAAGGGGGACATACTCTCGTTATTAGAAATTCAGTTTCCATTTTTGCCGAAGGGACTAGAAACGAGTTAAAAGTGACCAAAGACGGCGAATGCTCGAGGAGTGGGCGTGAGGTGAGGCGTGCACGGAAGCGATCCGCTGTACCTAATGGTCACATTACCTAGGCTATCAGATCTGGAGGTGAGGTCGTGCGCCAGTACTAACCATTCCCACAGCGATTTACAGGGCTCCCCTAACCCCTCAGTTACCTATCGTGGTCCTATATCTAGTACCGAGAGACGTTAGCCAAGCAGTCCATGTCCACTAAGAAGGCCTTTGCAATGTAGCTTTCCAAGCGCGGATTAATCAACTACGTTTTTGCGCACCTCTGAAATTAATCAACCGATTTGATTGAAAATTTAAAGTGACTTCTGAATCTTTATAATAAATTACAAATCGATACATTTATTACATCAACATTTATCAGCGTTTTGGCGTTGAGTCCCGTCCTCTGTTTCTAATCTCTTCTCTCTAGCAGATTCGGCTGAAAATCGATTGGTGTCGTCCCTAGGTAGTTTTGATAAAAAATACAAAATTTTATGTCAATACATTCATTACAATGACAGTTATTACAATTTTATGATAAGCTCCCTAATTCCCCCATTCCCTTTTTCTGAAATGGCTGAAAATCAATAGGGTTAGGTTAGGTTTAATGACTCATGCCCGGGCTTTAACTACGAGGTCATATCGCCTAGTACCAGAGCGCTCTTTCGTCACTCTGGTGGACATGAGCCCGACTCTACTGTGGGAGTCCTAAATTTTGCCTACCCTAAATTTTCATTCACCTAGGGTAGGGGTCTTTAACGAGTACCTGACATCGTACAGGCTCGGGACCATCGCTTAACGTCCCATCCGAAGGACGGCGTGCTTAAGTTTATTTTACATCCCAAATAGAATAAACTAAAAGGCCTCGGTGGGGTTTCGAACCCACGATCTTGAGCTCAGAAGGCAAGCACGCATACCACTGAGCTACCGGCGCCCTCGAAAATCAATAGGTGACGTCATTATGTGGTTCTGGGCACTAACGTCTCTATACATTTATTACATTAACTGCCGATGTTGTAATAAATTAAATTCAAAGACCCATAAAAATGACACCTATTACTTTTCCGCAAAATTCAATCGAAGAGAGGGGGGTCGACTCGAATACCCTAATAACCGATGAATGTATGTACATAAACTTGTGTATGAGGATTCAGAAAACTCTATGTAAGCCAAATATTGAGTTTTAGCCCAAACGGTCGATTGACTTTGGAGGGAGAGCGAAAACGTTATTGATTTATTCGTGTTGGGGAAGTACATAGTCGTTGTTTCACCGCCAACGTTTTTTATTTAAGAGGTGAAAATGCACGCCATTCTACGGATGGTAAGTTATGCGAGGGTCCCGAGCCTATAAGTCAGGAACTCGATAAAGACCACTACACCCTATTTAACTTAATCTGGGTAGGCAAAATGTAGCCCGGGCATGTGTCACAACAACTAAATATTAAGCTCAAATATGCAATAGAGAAAGAAAAAGTTTTGCTAGATTCTGGTCTGTAACTGGTATTCGCTTGTGTTACAGAGGGCTTATACGTGAGACAAAGCATATTTGATACTTCACTTAGTAAGTATGCTTCCCTGTACGTGGCCAACTTCCCAGACTCCAAAAACAGCGTGTTCAGAATAATTCAGTGACCCCTAGGGTGCGTGGCATTCCTTCATGCTCTCTTACTCCAGCGTTTCATAATGTGATTCCACTTAACGATAAGAAACAATGAGAAAAATAAAGATCGTGATAACATGATGCAAAGTTTATGTCAATAAAAATTTTAAAAAAGCAAGGTTAATGTCCTTTTAATTCAATGAATTATAAATATTTAAAATAAGTCGGTGAATCGCCGGCTATGTACTTCCCCAGCACGAATTAATCTATTACGTTTTCGCTCTCTCCTAAACCAATCGACCCTTTGGTCTATAGTGAGTTATCGTATTCTCAGATTACTAATAATATAAGATACAATGCTATAAGTTTTGCCGTCATGAAATTTCGTGAATATAGATCAAAAGGTTATATATCGACAGTCACTTTATTTCTATAGATAAACTAATACTTTGCCATCGCTGTTTATATTTGAAACGTTTATGGTTATTAGGAAAAATAAAAATATTTTCCCTCTCAACAATACATTTCATGATTACGATACCAGGAAGAAAGAAGACTTTGGAATAACTAAACATTACTCTTCTCTTTTTGAAAAAAGTATAAATATTTTTCGGAAATATTTTTTTAATGCCCTTCCCGACTTCTTGAAGGCAATAGATACAATAAAAAAATTTAAAATTCAACTAACTAAACATGTTTATGTTAGAGGAAACCCTTTACATGGAAAAGCAATTTTATTCTCACTGTTCAAAACGAATAATATAATCACTATAAAGAATCGTATTTCATACCCAAAAACATTATTTGATACAAAGCTTTCATTTTTATTTTTTGGGCAGAGTTCCTCCACACCTTAAAGGTCAGTCGAATGTACGTTATTGTTTTATTTATTCATTTATATATTTTTTATTTATTTAGACTTTTTTATTTATTCATTTATATATTTTTTATTTATTTAGACTTTTTTATTTATTCATTTATAATTGATTAATATATATATATATATTAATTATTATTATTTTTTTATATATTGTTATAGTTACATAGTTTTCATTGGGACCTGATGAAGGGACGTAAGAACGTCCCGAAACATCGTTGGGGTAAAGACAGTTTCGAAGATTTTTTTGAAAAATAGTTTTCTTAAGTTTATTTATTTTATACTCATATATTTTTAAATATTTATTTATTCAGTTTTTATTAATTTCATTTTACTTTCTTTAATAGTTTTGTTATTACTACTAATCAAACGTGTGTTAGACTCAAGTAGTTATAAATCTAATTTATAATCTTAATGTATAAATTCTTTTGACGTATCCTATTACCATGTATTGGTTTAACGGAAATAAATTTATTATTATTATTTTTGTACTTCCTCGGCCGGTCAATTAACAAATCGACAAAAAATTTTATATGTGAATCCAGAACACCGTAAGAACAGTTCCCAGGAGGCCTTCCCAAATTGACCAAAGGGAAATCGGAGGGGTAAGTTTTAATCAAATCGTAAAATTGGAGTTCAGAAGTGGAGCGAAAATTTATTTTGCGCTGGGGAACTACATTGCCGGTGATTCACTGCAGAATTTTATTTATTTTTCTCATAAATCCAATGAAAAGAACAGCTTAAAAGTAGGTTGGTATTTTGTTTGGCCTTGAAGAGAGTGTTAATAACTTTATTATGAAGTAAATATTACAATTATAATTACTTATAATAATTGAAGTTTTAGAATAATTAACAAGAATTTGAAAGTAGGCAGAAATGACCTGTTTCCAAAATAGTTCCTTTGAAAAACTATATTTTTTTAACTTATTATTTTTGAATTGGTTCTACTTCTTTTATTCGTATTATTTATTTTCATTTTACAACATTGGATAATAGTTTTACATTTAAGTATAGTAACTATGTCTAATTGTCGCCAATTTAAATGAAAAAAAAAATTCAAGTAATCAAGTACAAAGATTCTAATTAGAACATATTTAGTTCAGTTATAAAACTAAATGGTGTAATTTTTTACGAAAATATAGTTGTCCAACTGTTGTTTAGTTGTTTGGCTTAAATGACGTTTGGACAGAACAATGTTTTGTCATTGTTGCATTTAAACTCCAATTAGAACAATTAAAAATGCAATTATGCTTGGAAAAACAATAAAATTACTCTTAGTTTGTAATTTGTGGAGGTTTCACTCTTGTTAGTTAGCTCTGGAGGAGTGTTGGCGGTCCTGATTCAGTACTTAACGTCTTTCTGCGAGGGGGCCGATAGCATAAAGCCGTGCTAGCCTACTGAACTCAAGATCCAAGGCCCTTAAGTTTTTTTGTCTAGGAGGTAAAATCCTTGAGCACGACATCCTTCGGATGGGACATTTAGCGATGATCCCGAGCCTGTACGGTCAGGTAACTCGTTAAAGATGCCTTGCAACCTTAAGGTAACTAAACCTGTGTAGGAAATTTAGGACTCCCAGAGTAGAGCTAACAGGAAAGGGATAAGAGCATTAGATCCTTAGGTCTCTAGGTGTACACCCCCCCCCCCCCCCCCCCCCCCCTCCTTCCCAATACGATATACCTATCTATGTCTTTCTACGCCAAGGCATATTTTAGAAAATTAACAAATTATATTCACTTTTACTGGTTACAAATATTCCATTTCATATCTTAAGAAGTAATTTCTATGAGGATCCGCCCAAGTTCAGGTATATTACATAGGCATTTTACTAAGGCTTTGTATTTAAAGGAACTTCAAAATACATTAAATGAACATAAACATTGATATGCCTAACTTAAACATTGCTATGCCTAACTAGAAAAAATGTATCGCACTCAGATAAAATAATTTTACTATACAAAAATTAATTCACTTCAACAACAATTACAGTCAACTTTAAAATGGATAATTTACACTTTAAAATTATTAGTTTTAACTTTAACTTTGCAAGTCAGACATGTCCGAACAGTGATTCAGAAAATACTGTCAGGAAAACAGAAAAACTGCGAATTATTAGAATTTGGCAAAAGAAACAAGAATTTTTGTGTCCGAAAGAAGCGGAAGTTTTCGTGCTCTCGATCTCTATCACAGTGGAAAAAGTGTATCTTCTTACAAAGTCTCTTACAAGATGCACACGTCGTGTTTATCGTATACAAGAATGTACCTTGAGGCTTGCAAAGTTAAAGTCAAAACTAATTATTTTAAAGTGCAAACTATCCATTTTGGAGTAATTGTTTTGGAGTAAATTATGATGACAAAGTTGAAATAATATATTTTAAAGGGTAGTTATATATTCCCATTTTACTAACAACATTAAAAAATCTTATACCTACTAATTTTTCTGATTTGCCTTTGTCGACTGTCTCTTATTCCTGAAAGGTTTCAGATGATCTTTCCCTCTTGTCTATTTCTCAAAATTCCTGAGATGTCTTCCTACGGGATCCGGTATTCAAGCATTCCTAGACGGCTGCCTATGAATAGTTTGATTTGGATCGTTTGTCTAACCCTCGGTATTCTGAAAGTTTCTACCTTTCCGAGCATTTTTCGGTTCCCAGGACTCAGTCTCATTCCTTCTCCCAGCTATATGAAGTATAGAGGATGTTATGTAATCGGTCAGAAAGTGATTGTTGAATTTTAAACGAAATTTCATGTTTTCCGACCCCCTGATCTCAAAAAAAAAAAATAAATAAAAAGTCCTATCTGTATGTGAAGACAATAACTCTCCATAGGAGGAATATATCGATTTCAACCATATCAGAGGGAGATTGATCATTATTTTGCGCTGGGGAAGTACAATGCCGGTGATTCACCGATCACTTTTTCCCCATGCAGTGAGCACTCCTGGGTTGAAACCAAAGACTTGCTTCTAATATTCCCCGCATCTTGACCTTTGGAACTGTTGTATGTCATGTATGTTACTAAAGCGAGTTATGAATTCCTTTCTAAGATTCATTTTCGGGCTCCCCAGACATTTTTCTATTACTAGTTCTTATACACACCTAAAATGGCTCTTCCCATCCTCTCGTCGACAATATTTCCCAGTCTCCTTCCTCTATCAAAGCATATCTTCCCAAAAGCCCTCCTACATCTTCCAAATGCTCCAATTTAAATCCCATATCCACCAGAAAGTCACTAGATCCCGTCCTTCTGATCTTTACCTCCCTTCGCACAGGACAATAACCTACAACTCCTTCTTTATCCTCCACAACAAACCTCTGATTCCTTAGGCTGGCTCCTATGAGATAGTTCTCGTCTTCCTCCAAGTCTCTCACTCCACTGGACAGATTGTTACTCTTCTCTTTCATCAGTCCAGTTGTTTACAATTCATTCATATACAAGTCATTATTGTTATCATGTTTCACATTATTATTCTTACTTGTTTTTCTAATTTTTATTTTTTATTTCTCTTTATAATTTTTCCCTAGTTTATTATATTGTTTTATTCATTGCCTGTTTTTAACATTTAATATTTATTCCTAGAGGCCTCTTTTCTTTTATTTTTATTCTTCTCAACTGGTTGATACTTGTATACTCTTGTTTATTCTTTATGTTATTATTCTTAGGGGACGTATGTCCCAGGATAAAGATTATTTTTCATTTCATTATGTCCAATATTAGGTACTGCATTAATCTGTATCTTCGTTAACTTACATCTTGGCGCTCTACTACGGTCATCCAGTCAAACTACCTCGTCCTCCCTAGCTTTGCCTCTGTTGAATAACTAAATAACTAAAGATCGAATTGCAATTGAATATTGTTCATTTCCACATTTCTTGAAGCCAAAAGACACGATAAAAAAGGAATTTAAATTAAATTAAAAATGTTTATGTTAGAGGAAATCCTCTACTCAGAAACAAACTTTTTTCTCATTATTAAAAAAAAAAAAAAGTACAAAAGTCGTGTCTGCATATAGTCGTGTAGACGTTACTTTCATTTTTATTTCCTTGGCAGAGGTCCTCCACCAACATCTTATTAATTCTATCATAATTACTTTGTGTTTAATATTTTTATTCTTATCATTAATTATGTAGTTATTGTGCCTCACGCGAGGGCTTTAACTAAGAGGTCATATCGCCTACTACCAGATACCAGAGCGCACTTTCGTATATTAAATATAAATATATTTCGCTCTCTGTTACCTGAGGTAGGGGCGTAGAATCGCCCCGAAATATCGATCATCGTGAAAAAAGTCTTATCTTAAAGAAATATAAATATTTATAATCACCCAAGATATTGTATATGTGACCGAAATTCCGTAATGACAACATCTATCTATTTTCAGTCAGACGAAAGGGATTAGGGGGGGAAGGCTTAGCTCAAAAACTCTAATAACTGCCGTGGTGATGAATGTGTCATATATGGATTCAAAATTCGTATGAAGATGCCACTTATTAATTTTCAGTGAAATCGGCAGAATGGAAGGTGGTGATGAGAGAGAGGCTCAATTCAAAAAACCTAATAACTGCCAGTGTATGGGCATGGAATTTCATTGGTCAAAGCCCAATAAGGACATAACCTGTCAAATTTCAGCGAAATCAGCTATATTAATTTATTTTCTGAATTTTTTAAAAAATTGTTCTCGCCTACTTCAACTTGGATACAAAGAACGAATTCTGTATAATCTATTTAGTCTGAAACACATATTTTAGCCCTTATCTTCCAAACTCTTTCACATTGCTCTTGAACTTTTATTCATTGCCGAGTGCCCGTAATCCACCGGATTTGATGTTAGTAACTTGGATCTCCGGTATGCAATCCCCGTAGATCATCCTGTAATCCCTGCTTCCTCTCTCCTCCTCTAAAACCTTACTGTTCTTCTCTATTGTTCGTACCCTGGATCTCCGGTATCCAATCCCCGTAGATCATCCTGCAATCTCCGTAGATCATCCTGTAATCCCTGCTTCTTTCGTCCTCCTCTAAAACCTTACTGTTCTTCTCTATTGTTCGTACCCTGGATCTCCGGTATGCAATCCCCGTAGATCATCCTGTAATCCCTACTTCCTCCTTTTCTAAAACCTTACGGTTCTTCTCTATCCTCCAAAAAATACCCTTCGCACATATTTTTTTCACAGGGTTTGCCTCGTGCCATTTTAACATAACTGTCTTAGTTATCATACAAAACTGTCTCATATTTTATGGTTGTTTGTCTATCTTGAGAAAAAGACAGCCTACAGTTAAAACGAAAGTACTTCTACTAAACAAAAGAATTGTCTGCAAAGATCAGAACAGATTACGTTACACTTCATCATTATGCCTTCATACCTGTAATTATATTAATTCATTTTTTTTTTCTTTTTCTTCTTCACTACCTGTTCGCATGTCATTTTTACATACATTTTTATGGGGAAATATCCGATTTATGTCCGTTACACTTCTTTTCAGTGACGTTATTTTAATGATAGGGTGTTTTGTTGGACTACATCCCCTTGGGCTCTCTGTATAATTTTCCTTCCTGGATATTATGGAAATTGTTACAATTATATATTTCTTTGTAACACTATGGAGGCTTTAAATTATTTTAATTTTGATCCACTCAAATCTGGCTTGAAACTGTCTTTTTGTGCATAAGATTTCCTGAAGACTCAAACTCTTTTCATGAATTCATATCCTGTGTGTTTGCTTTAGTCATTTTAGTATCCAGATAAGTCCATAAGGACGAGCTCAACTCAAAAAACTCAAGAATTGCCGATTGTAATGAATTTATCGATACAAAATTTAGTAAGAGGATTGAGAAGCCCCAGAAGAGCGAAAACAATAGATTAATTCGTACTGGGGAAGTAAATTACCGGGGATTCACTGATTACTTTTTTTAATTTCTGGTTCAGAAAATATGAAATTCCGATGATAATTTAACATCGAATTTCTGATCAATTATATAATTTCCCTTACCCTTCTACAGCTGGAAGTAAATAGGAGTACGGATTGTTATCCTGCTTTGAGTTAGTTATTGTGACTCATGCCCGGGCTTTTACTGAGAGGTCAGATCTCCTACTGCCAAAGAGCTCGGACATGAGTCGAACTTCTGTGGGAGTCCTAAATTTTATCTACCTAGGTTTTACAGGTTGTCAAATAAAATGTAGTCTGACCTCTCACAGATTTTTATTAATATAAGCTAGCCGGCATTTGAGATTGTCCTCATCATCAGGCAGTCTGATAAAATGAAAATTTATAATGAAAATAAATAAATAAAACAATTTAAAAACTTTAACAATTTAAAATTTCATGGATGGGGACAGAAAAGTTATTCCTGTCCACCATTTGAGTCAAAACTAGGAGAATGGAGTACGTGAGACTGCAGTCTCTTAAATTTTTTTACTAAAATATTTTAATTTTCATTCAAATTTCAAAATTTTTATTTCATCAGACTGCCTGGTGATGAGGGCAACCTCGAAAGCCGGCTAGCTTATATAAATAAAAATCTGTGAGAGGTCAGACTACATTTTATTTGACAACCTGTGAAATAATCACTTCTCACTACATCAGCCATTTTCATATCAACTACCTAGATTTATTCACCCAGAGTAGGTGTCTTTAACGAGTATCTGACATCGCACAGGTTCGGGACCATTGCTTAATTCCCATTCGAAAGGATGGCGTGCTCAAAATTTTTTTCATCTTCCAGATAAAACCTAAGGGCCTCGGCCGGGTTTCGAACCAGCGATCTTTAGCTCAGTAGGCTAGCACGTTATCTCTGAGCTACCGACTCTACCACGCTTTCAGGCCTCTTGAAAGTCTATCTCGAGGTCGTGTCCTTCATAGAGATTGTTACCGGGGGAACAGCCTCAATGATATACATTCTCCAATATTGTTGTATTCATTTTAATTTAAACATTTTCGAAAGGTGTGTAATATGTAACCTAAATGAACCAGCTGCTTCAGTCAGAATAAAATAACTACAAATAAAAAAGCTGTCCTGTATAATGTACTAACATATTTGATTGTCAGAAAGATAATGTGTTTGGACCCTGATGAAGTTCTCTCTTATTTATGTCCCTTATCCAGGCTGTCTTTGATCCTGCCGCTGATCCACTGATAACCAACTCCGGTGCATTCATTTTGACCTCTTCGTACTCCTACGTGTTCTGGGTCGTTCTTTTTTATGGTAATTACGTTTATTTCTTTACTCCACAAGTCACTAGAACAACTGTTTCCAAGACAATGAATTGTTGGAAGTGAATGAACCATAAATATAACCGTTGTATGTTATCTGTCATGAGGGTAAAGATTAATGGCAGTATTCCTCCAGGTATTCTATTACATTTTATTCATTTATGGTTTGTCTTTTTATGTTGATAACGTCAACGAATATATCAGTCATTATAACGTGAGCGATGTGTACCTCCTGATGGGGAACAGAGCTCCAAGGTGTGTCCTCTGTCGGGAGTTGACGGTGAGACATATGACAGGACAGAAGCTGGAAGTGTCGAGAAAATATCAATATGCCCGCAACACTCCAAGTTATATTTTGAGGGAGAACACAGATTCCGGAACCCAATAGAATTTCCAAAAATGGTACATATATTCTTGCATATTTAGAAATGAAGAGTTGATGATTGTTTACTGAAGGATTGACTCTTCTTGACCAACCCCGGGGTCATTGAGAAATCATCATTGTGATCGGGTATCTAACATTATGCATGTCGGTAAAAAAACATCTTTTTATAATGGGTTTTCTCCAGAATACTTTCTAGTCGGGAAGTGATGGAGAAAACAACGCTACGCATCCTGGCCGAATGTGAAGACTATAAGATCCAAGAGGAGGCTTCCTATCCGTTCTGACCTGGTGCCAGGCTGGATGGTTGTCCAACTAGTTCCTGCTGTCTCCTACTTACCACCCTTGCACCTCTCCTTCCTAGACTGGTCGCTACAACTGGAGAGTAACACTTCCCGCCATCATTTTTTAGTCGTAACCGCTAATCCTGTATCGGAATATCGAAAACGCTAATGACCAGAGCAGCCAATGTTATAAATATATATATATATATATCCGGTAAAATCCGGTTATAACGATATTCAAGGTACATCGTTATACCCGGAAATCGTTATATCCGGAACCAAACTGTTATAAGAAGTGCGTCTTCTAGATCTTGATGTCGGCTGCTTCTAAGTTTTTTTTTTTTCGAAGTCACATCTTTTGTCGTATTTTGTCTCTGGATTTCCTAATTGTCGATATCGTAGACTGGTAAGTTCGAAGCTCCGACACTAAGTTTTTGATTGTTTCTCCTTTCTCAATCCT
This sequence comes from Aradus depressus, assembly GCA_963662175.1. Classification (NCBI taxonomy): domain Eukaryota; kingdom Metazoa; phylum Arthropoda; class Insecta; order Hemiptera; family Aradidae; genus Aradus; species Aradus depressus. The sequence continues at coordinate 50,058,562 of OY759216.1, read as the reverse complement.
ATTTATGATTTTCACTTTTTCTTCAATAGAAAAAGTTATGTTTGTTCGAAGTCATTTTCTATTCAATTTTTACACTCTCACGTTCCCTACTGAGGCAAAGGAAAGACTAATCTGAAACTAGGAATATACGCACTAGAAGGGAAGAAGGGAGTTCGAAGAAAATTCTACAAGGGGGAAATGGAATGACTCATTGCGCTCGGAAAGAGTAAACAAGAACCGTGTTTAGAACCCTTTTATATAATGTTCGTATTTTTCATCCGTTCAAAACTCATACTGTTTAACCCAATTATGTATGTATGTGAGTATGTACATACATATTATATCGTTACAACCGGAATGAAACAACAACTTTTTCTTATGTTTTAGATCGTTTTATACGGAATATCGTTATACCTAACATCGTTATATCCGGATTTATTTCTTCACTTTTAAATAGCAACCAAACTAGATACGGGTTTTACATCGTTATATCCGGAAAATCGTTACATCAGGAATCGTTAAATAAGGATTTTATTGTATATAATATATATTCGAGGTTTTTGAGGGAATAGTAAGGAGGAAGGGAATTCAGATTTGGAAAAAACTCTACTTCAGGTTCTCTCCCCCAAGCAAGGCAATTCCTTATAAATATTGTCTGTTTTTCCAGAGCTTTTAACAGTTCCCTATATTGACGAAGGACTTGAACTGCCTCCAGAGGTAAAAGCATATGCGTATAAGCAGATACCCGGTATTTCACTTCCACAAAAAGGTCTTCTCAAACACCAGCAATGTACCTCAGCACGAATTGAAAGAAAATAGTTCTAGAGGAATGGACATTGCGAAAAGGAAACTCATCTTGGCGCAAATAACCGCGTTGTCGACTGTCAGAAGAGTTGATTAATGAAGATCTTTTCTTGACCAACCCCGTAGGACATTGAGTAAAGTGATCGTGTATCTAACATGACACCAATCGGCAAGAAAATATCTCTTTATAATATATGCCTTTTCCTGGATTCTTTCTCCAGAAGATGTGAATTTATGGAAGAAGCGACGATGTTATATGGGCCTTCAGGCTTTGAATAACATGGGTAAATAGCCTACCCTTTCAATCAATCAATGATACCTACCGCTCAACACAAAAACCCCGACAACTGCCGAAGTAATTACTGCGGAGTTAAAGGAGGGGGCTCAAAAACTATAATAACTGTCGATGTAACTAATACATCAACACGAAATTTACTATGATGATTCAGATGTCCCTGAAGTTTTCATCATTTCAGAGGGAGAGCAAAAATGTTGTCGATTAATTAGTCGGTCCCGAGCCTGTACGATCTCAGGTACTCGTTAAAGATCTTGACCCTAGGTGAATTTAGGACTCGCACAAGTCCACCAGAGCGACGAATGAGCGCGAGTAGGCAATATGACCATGTAGTTGAAGCCCGGGCATTAGTCACAATAACTAATAACTGTTGTTTCCTTTGTATAGTAAAAAAAAAAAAAAAAATTGAGTTGAGCCCCACACTGAGAAATTAAAACCTTAAGTGCACGAAAATCTTTCCATTTGACCCTCCCAAGTTTGAGCTAATAAATTATTCATAGCTGGCTTCAAGATGGTATTTGCATTTCCTTTTATTTATGACAGTGCAACGGTGCAGTTTCCCTTTTTGTATTGTCTAAGCACACATAGCATGTATGTGGTCCTCAGGCTCAAAGTGGCTAAGTCCATTAGGGTTTGACACGTTTCCTAAGTACAGTTTACGTCCGTCTAAGCCCTCTTCCTCTTCACCTTCCAAGTTAAGTAAAGGCTATAAACATTCTCTCCAAGCTCACATTTGGTCTGGTGTCTTCGTGGTTCTCCTTTCCTGCTACTTTTGAGCCCTTTTTTTTTTATTCACTTCCACCCCTGGAGGTGTAGTCGTAAAGATAATATGGTGTATGTATACACCATCTATAAAATATATAGGAAGTTTGCTTACAAAAATATAAATAAATTTATTGAACAAATATTAAATTTATTTTGTATTAGTAGGCAAGAGAGCTACATGCTTCTACTTGTTATTCCCTTACTCCCTTTATACTCGAGTGAATCCTCACTCCTCTGACTGGGAGGGACGAATCCTTGCTCAATACATGGGGATAGATGGAGCTGAAGGACCTGTTGGTCTTGGTGGAAGCGAGGACAGCTGGGATGGGACAACAACAGAGAATGGAGCCAGACAGAGAGTACCGAGGAGGATAATGAAGGGGTAACTGGAAGGACAGAGAAGAAAAAGAGACCCCGCTCTGTTGAAGGACGACCTCAATGGGTGTGAGAAGGTGGAGACAGCAGACTGAGGAAAGAGAAAATTGGCGGAAGATCGTTGCAGAGACCCAGGACTCTAGTGCTATGGAAGGTAAAGTAAAAAAGGTTTCAGAATCCTCATATAAGTCTTGATACATTCGTTAAGTCTATATATTATTATAAATATTCCATCTGTAGTAGTTTATCGTGTGGGACAGACAATTTTGGATTTTACTAATGGATTTTGAGAATAGGAGAGTATGAAATTCAGAAAACAAATTTTCGTAATATTGCATAACTTTCTCTATACTGCTGGGGAAGTAACATTTTATTGGACTCCATAACTCTCGAAAGAATGAATTTACCCACGCGAAATGTTTCTATTTGCTTTCAAAGCTCCATAAAACACATTCTGCCGTGCTAAAATCAGATGCTCCATGAAAAACGAAAAATGGATACAAGTTTTAAGCTCTCGACGAAGTTTCTGTACTGATTAGGAATGTGCTAATGTTTCATTCGATTTTATTCGGCCTTCAGAATAGATATACAATTTAAAGACGATTCCAACGATACGAAGTACTCCATACCTCCTAAGCCTGGTAGTATTAATTTTCAGTCAAATCGGCAAGAGGGGAAGTGGGTAGTGGAATGATTATAATATAATCATATATCCATATATGATATAATTATGTATGATTATAATATAATCATATAATGATTATAATATAATCACATATTATGTGGGATTCAGAAGTTCATAAGAGAGAGAGAGTGAGAGAGGAAACTTAGTTCATTACAAATAATAACTTGTTCGCTAACTTTTTTTCCACTTTTTCTGACCGGAAGGGGTGGATGGGGAGCCCTTATTATTAATATAAAAAAAAGTGGATGTAGGGTCGATCCTTGCGGTAAACTTTCCACTATCCGCTCTACAGCCCAGCTACCTCCCTCACCTTACAGTCTGTCTCATATTTCATCATACCCGACTTCTTCTTTGTTCTTCCACATGAGTTGACAAAGGAAATCCGGCCATCCAGGTTGGGGGAGAATCACTTGACGGAGATACGGGGCCGTAGCCCCTGCGACTGGGGGGATTTTCGGGAGCAATATTAAGACGGCTTGTAGGGATGCATGTTACTTCATCAGTTGTACGTAGTATAGGGGAAGGTACTTAATCGGACAGAAATTCGGTGTTGAGTTTTTGGGAAGTAACAAACTGCAGGTAGGGGGAAAATGAAGTATTGTTAAAAGGAATAATTGAATTATTATAGGTCAACAATTTATTTTGCTGTCTTCCTCCAGCCAGACTAGCCAGATGAGGGGGGGGGGGGGGGGGGGGGGGAGTCCTAATGGCCGATTCCAGAAATTCAATGTTTTCCATTGTTTAGCGTCTGCAAACGATACTGACGATTCTATTGAACATAGGTGAACGTACAAGATGCATTCTCTTCAGGGCAAAACGATCCTCAAAATGACTACCGGCGATTTTTCTTTTAAACTTTTTTCTACGATTTTTTGGCCTTCTGACTAAAAACTCTTTTCATAACAATAATAATGACTTTCTGCATTAGAAGAATTGATTTTTGATCGAAATGCATTTTCCAGAATTAAAAAGGAAAAATCTGGGTAGCCAGGAAATTAATTCTTATGGTGTTTTTTTTTATTGTCGTCCCCCTTCGCCTTGAAGAGTACCTGACATCGCACAGGCTCGAGACCATCACTTAATTTTTCCCCAATTAATACGAAGGACGGCGTACTCAAGTTTTTTTCACGTTCCAGATAAAAAAAACCTAAGGGCTTTGGGCATCTTGAGCTCAGTAGACTATCTCTGAGCCACATCCGACCTCTGCAGCAAATAGAACTCCTCATAGGTCAGTAATAAAGTGCCCACCTAAATTATTGGTCATCCCGAAAATAGAAATGTCGGAATAATAATAAACTCATACTATTCAATAAAGGTTGCGGCTAGCGGAAAAGATAATAACAAAATGAAGATTCTTAACTCACGTTTTTATATGACCTTCCGTACTCCGTATGTAAAATTATTCGTAGTTTCCATCAAAGTCTTCTTTATTTTTAAGATATAAACAAGAAAAAAAAAAACACTGTTTACGAACAAGTTTAGTTTTTCTAATATTTTGCGACCTTCAACTTTTCTATTTTGAGAGGATCTATTTGTCAGAGATTACTTATAAAAATTGTATTTTATATAATATATAAAATACAATTTTTATAAGTAATCTATATATATATATATATACATCAGAGTTGGCATTTTGTAATTGATTATCGTTACGATTACTAAACACCACGATTACTTGATAATAATTATTTCACACCGATTTGTAAATTGTTATTGACTAAATTAAATACCCGATTTAAATACGTTCTTAACTTCTCTGAAGCCGATGCTCAATACGCTGCTTTTGCTGCGTTTTCATATCCGAGATTCAAAAACCGATGGTTGGCATGCCTCAATGATTCTGACCAATCTCAACTTAAAAAATTATTGACTTCAACTTTGTCAAGGGAATTCGTCTTTCCTAATTCCTCCCTTCGTTCAACTACGACAAGCAAACAAGACGGGTTTTTTAATTTCTGTACTGTAATCAGTAACCGCTTGAACATTACTGTAATCAGTAACCGCTTGACGATTACGATTATAAGTAAGTGTAAATAACACTTCCTGTATTTATCAGCCAGGGATTTTTATTTTAAATTTGGGAGGGGGTCTTGTTACTTAAAAAAAGTTTTCAATGGGAATTATACATTTCCAAGTCCCCTCAATACTTTTCGACCGTGGACTTGGGGACTGTGTTTATACAATCGGAACTTTTGGAGCGCTCAAACACAGAAACTATTGTAGCTATAAACTTGAAATTTGAAAATGAAAATGTCTAAAGTCCTAACTTAGATTTGATTTCATTTTGGACTAAATCGGAAGAATATTTTGACAATATGACTTCGGGGCCTAAGTTCATTTGACAAGATACCGTTTATATGTATGACCTAATCAAAGATCTGTTCAAATAGAAAGTGTAGAGAAATCTAATAACAATCAAAACACATTTTCTATGAAATACAATTTTTCGTAGGTCACCCAGTTTGCGAGATATATGCCGAAAAACCGTCCTGAAATTTCTAATTGCTATTGTGTCCTCAAATTTAAAATGTTATGTAAATTAAAATACTGTAACAGTCAACTATCCGGACTGTAGTTACTCACGGATAATAAGTGCAGAACCTGGATGATTTTCGCAATGACCTAGCAGTGTTTTCTTCCCCTGATCCTGACCAGGGTCTTCAGTCTGCCTGGAACCTCACACATGCTATACAGACCAACACGTTTCTCCCATTAATATTTACACACAAAACACCACCTCGGTCGGCAGGTATACATCCCAAAGAGGCCTCTTAAAAGATTTTATACAATATTAGCGCATCTTTTAACCTTTAAAATAAGTATGTTTTGGAAGACGCCGCGATAAAAGGTCGAATCATCGTAACATGAAGCTTGTAAACGTGGAGTCACAGGATCTACCACCTTTACTGATGAATAAAAATGTTTACTTCCTTAATTATATGAAGTATAGGGGAAGTTATATATAACTATATATAGTTATATCGATATATATATATATATGTATATATATCGACCGAATTTCATGTTCCTCGATCTCCAAAATACCGCAAAAAAAAGTCATTGAATCATCATCCCAACGATGTTTCCGGGTCGTTCTTACATTGTTAACTAGTTGTTATGACTCATGCCCGGGCTTTAACTACGAGGTCATATCGCCTACGAGCGCTCTTTCGTCACTCTGATGGACATGAACCCGACTCTACTGTGGGAGTCCTAAATTTTGCCTACCCTAAATTTTTATTAATCTAGGACAGAGGTCTTTAACGAGTACCTGACATCGTACAGGCTCGGGACCATCGCTTAACGTCCCATCCGAAGGATGGCGTGCTTAAGTTTATTTTACCTCCCAGATAACCCAGAGCTACCGGCGCCCTCTCCCCAGCAAGATTTAATCAATCTAGTTGTCGCTCTCCCTCCATAAGCCATTCACCGTTTGGGCTAAAAATTATTAGTTGACTTAGATAGGGGCTACTTAATCATCAATACCAAATTTGTTTCGGTTGTTAAAAGCCTCTCCAGGTACTCGTTGAAAACCCCCTACCCTAGGTGAATAAACCTGAGTAAGCCAAATCCCACAATAGAGTCGGACTGATGTCCACTGGAACGACGAAAGTGTTCTCTGGTAGTAGGCGACAATTACTAGCTAGGGGCGCCGGTAGCTCAGTGGTATGCGTACTTTTCTTCTAAGCTCAAGATCGTGGGTTCGAAACCTGGCCGAGGCCCTTAGGTTATTTTATCTGGGAGGTAAAATAAACTTAAGCACGCCGACCTTCGGATGGGACCATAAGCGATGGTCCCGAGCCTGTACAATGTCAAGTACTCGTTAAAGACCCCTGCCCTAGGTGAATAAGAACTTGGGGTAGGCGTAATTTCGACTCCCACGGTAGAGTCGGGCTCATGTCCATCAGAGTGACGAATGAGCGCTCGTAGGCGATATAACCTCGTAGTTAAAGCCCGGGCATGAGTCATAACAACTAATTAACAATGTAAGAACGTCCCGGAAACATCGTTGGGATAAAGACACTTCCGAAGAGTTTTTTTTGAAAAATAGTTATCATAATTTTTATTAAATTGAAAAATATGTCTACTTATTAAAACATATCCTGTATTAATTTTGTTTATATACTCATATATTTTTAAGTATTTATTTGTTCAGTTTTTATTATTTTCATTCTAATTTTTTTAATAGTTTTGTTATTACTACTAATCATAGATGTGTTACACTCAAGTAGTTATAAATCTAATTTATAAGATATCTTAATGTATAAATTATTTTGACGTATCCTATTACCCTGTGTTGGTTTAACGGAAATACATTTATTACTAGCTACGACAGTTGTTAGGGTTTTTGAGTTCAGTATCCTTCTCTTCGGTCGATTTTATCGAAAATGAACAGGTACCTTTTGGGGTATTGAATTTCATTAAATTAGCAGTTATTGGGGGTTTTGAGTCGAGCCCCCCCCCCCCCCCCCCCCCCTCCCCCCCAATTCTCTCTTCCTTTTGACCGATTTGACTAAAAATTAATAGGGTGTCGTTTTTGTGGAATTCTGGATACACATACAAATTGCATTTTTCTTCATTATTTCTAACGGGAGTTATCACATTAACAAGCAACACACATATGGAGAGATTTTTTTTTGTAATTTTTGAAATTAGGGGTCGGATAACTTGAAATTCCGGAGAAAATTCAACAAGCACATCTGTCGATTTAAATCAAAATCAGCTTAAGGAAACTGTTGATGTAATAAATGTATCAATAGAGAAAATTGTTTGAGGATTCAGAAGTTCCTGAGTTAGGCACCTGTTGATTTTCAACCAAATCGGTAGATTGGTTTCAAAGGGAGAGCGAAAACTTAATTGATTAATTCGCACTGGTATAATTTCTTATATTTATGTCAGCAGGTATTATGTAAAAAATGTTGTGAATGCCTCCTGGGGATATCCGTTAACTTTACGCAGCTTCTGCTATATTCTATATTTGACCTTATAATATATTCTGTTTGAATACCATCTAAGGGGTGAAGTGTAAGGGTGGTTGTACTAATGAAGACTGATTTCTCTAATGAAAGCTGCTATTATTAATCAAGTGGCTCTACTTTTGGCAGGCTCTTCAAGGAAACGTTTTAATAATTATAACCCTTCTTCTTATTCCTGTCGATCAAAATATTTTTTTTTTTTTTGTGAAGGCCACATTGTTATTAACATAATAAATTTCATGGATCACGAATCAGCACTTTTTTGAACTAATTCTTTTTTATTATTATATATACCTATACATTATTACCCCAAATATGATGATTTAAAAAATAAAATATTTAAAAACACCATAGATCTTTATGTTGGAATTATTAAATGGTAAAGATTGGCAACTACTGGTAAATTATTGCAAAAATGCATACGATTTCAGAAACTGTGAATTAAATAAATAAAGAAATAGGAACAAATATATATATATATATATATATATATATATATATATATATATATATATATATAATTTTATTTTTATTTGATTTTAGAAAGAAAAATTTGTAGTGATTAAGTGTATAAGATAATATTATGTAAATCTAGACTCCTCAAGACGGCTTAGGCCATTGAGTTTGTCTTCATAAAAGTTCACATTATTGTAATTATTTAAACTTCCGAATTAAAGTTGAATTTAATAGACGCTAAAAATTGGTGCCACCCGACTTGAATGTTGAAGTATGGTTCTTCAAGGGGATGCGCATTTTTATAATATTCTGATAGTTTCAACACTGGGCGGCAGCACCCTACCTCACGTTCATGACATAGAGAATACAGACATACAGCGCCTGTCAATCGATATCAAAGCATGATTTCATTCGCACGTCTCCGCCAAATCATGATGTAATAACCCCAAGGACCTGCAGAAGAGCCGTTCGCATGTGTTCGTCCAACACGATGTCGTCGCTTCAGGCTTCCTGCTGGGATGCTACATCGCCGGAGGAGGAACATTTACACCATCAGCCGAGCGACGAATGCAGTGACGGTTCGATAGGTTGAAGCCGGCTCTATCTCTATGAAGCCAGCTATCGCTGATGATGAGGGGGTGAAGTATGCAATCGGTCAAAAATTCGATGTTGAGATTTCACTGGAATATCATGTTTTTCGACCTACGGATATCAAAAATGTAAAAAGTTCTGTGAACATAACAACACCCGACAGAATGAACGTATCGACCCGAAACCTTATATGTGACGTTAATTCAAAACGCCATAAGCCAGGAAGGGCGATCAGAGGAGGGAGCTCGACTCAAAAACCCTAATAACTGCCAATGTAATGAATGTATCCATCAACATTTAAAATGAGGATTTTGATGCGGAAGTTATTTATACTTAGAGTGGTTTGAGTGTAATACTACTTAATAACTTCCTGAAGTATTCCCAACTTAGCTGCAGATTGTACTTAGATGTAGGGTGGGAATGTTGGTAGTTGAGGAAGTGGCCCAGTCTAAGTGGGTAATGGATGGTAGAGACAATGACAGTGGCAGCACTAAGGAAGATAATAGGTGACCGACCATCTTAGAACAGGAGGGTAATTATCTGCAACTAATTATAGGTAAACATTACATTGTATGGCTTGGCCGTCCTCCCGGATCTGGCTGCCCAGGTAGTCTACACCATAGGACAAGGAGCTCATTGATCTGTAGTACTGAGTCTCTGAATAGCAGCACCACTCAATTCTGTTTCCTCTTTACGGTTTTTTTTTTCCCCGGGTGTAACGGCCCCTGAAGAGGCTCAACAGCACCCGTCCGCCGCGTAGGGGGGAAGTTAGGTCATATTCCAGGTTTTTAATTCATTTATTTGCTGCTACGGCCAGTTGTAGGACCCCGCCAATTACCGGAGCGATCGGTTCGGCCCCTAACGTACCTTTTCGGCGTTTCCCAAGAGAACTCGGGATCAGGCACTCATGTTGTTGGCTGCGTTCCGCGGAGGATGGTCACATGTGGGCCGTGTTGCCAGCACCCAACGGTCATCCCCGCCAGGAGGCGACGAATCGTCCGAACTCCGGGTAGTCAGCTCACTCATCAGCTTCCTCGGGTTTAGTCCCAGGTACGATCCTGTCCGGCGTATCAACTCCACCCTAGGCCCATCCTACAGCGGGCATTCGAGAACTACTTGTTCTGCAGTCTCGACGCCTGATGATTGTGACCATCGCTGCTGCCATTTATCTACTATCCACTCTTTACAGTTAGTTTTGGTTATTGTGACTCAAGCCCGAGCCTTAATTATGAGGTTATATCTCCTACGACCAGAGCTTTCTGGTGGACGTGACTCTAGTGTTGGAGTGTAAATCCTGCCTATCCAGATTTTGTTACCTATGCTAGGGATCATCCGAAGGACGACATGCTCAAAGTTATTTTTACCTCCCAGAGAAAACCTCAGCCGGGTTTCAAGTCCATGTTGAACTCAGTAAGCAAGCCTATCAACTTTCAGCAGAATCATAAGAATATGGCGGAACAAAAACATAAAGAAAACGTAATTGATTTAATACCTGCTGGGGAAGTACATAGTCGTGATTCACCGATGACTTTTCTTTTTTTTTTTGTCTTATTATTATAAATTTGAGACAGTCTAAATCAGATATTGGATGTTTGACCTCATTTTGGAGCTATGATGGCCAATATCCGGTCTCCGGAACATTGTTGAGAATGTCTGATGGAACATTTCTCAGCTCAGATCGTGATACTCCCCATGGGTTCTCTTATAGCCCACTTTATGAGCTCCCCCACCCAATCCGCTATTATTTAGCTGTGAAATGCATTGAAGAAGAGATTGGCTGTAAATTGTGCACTTTAATCAGTACCTTCTGTTGAATTCATTATGCTTCTGTTAAGTTCAAGTTGAAGACATGGCAATGAACGTAAAATAGAATCGTTCTATGTATAGTTTATTTTCCTCTATTATTTTTTACGTACATTCCAACTGAACTATCTAACGTCACTGTTGGAAGAAGATAAACATGAATGGATTCTGAACGTCTCCGAAAGAGATTACCTCAAATAAATGGATAATTTCTTTGACTTTTTTAAATTTAATTTATTCACAATCTAGGTGTGATTCGTTAGCCGTGAACTAACATAACTTATCAATTCACTAGAAAATGCACAAATATTTTAAGAATTGCATATTGGTTAAATAGTTAATCTAAAATCCACTAAGAAACATATTCATATTCTTTTCCTGTACAAAATATAGATTATTAACAATTTTATTACTTGACGCCGGGAACTTATTAAAAAAAATTGTTTAATAAAAAACAAACTACCGCCTTACCTCTATCATCTGTGGTGTCATTAAGTTTACCAACTTGCCAATTAAGAATATTTTATGAAATATATTTTTCTATCCAGTAATGCAATTTTATTTTAGTTTATTTATTTTTTTCACGATGCACATTTATGAAGGGCTATTATATACCTTTTTATAACATGTTTCCCAGAACTTGTTTGCAATTTTCCTTCTTTATGTGCACTTACATGAACTTCGTTGTATGTAGTTAATTGATGTAGTGAAATTGTTTTATTATGCAATTCCTAAAGGGAATGACTGGTCATAAAGTATTAATTTTTTAGACTTATTATCTATTTTATTAACTACTATTAACTAACAATTTATTATATATATATATATATTGTGATGTAAAAAAATTTTAGAAGATTATTAATATATAATATTATAAAATCAGTTATTATTATTTGTATAAAAACAGCTGTTAGGAGTGAAGTAACTTAAATAGTGAATAAATATACAAAGAGGGACTAGTCGCATTTTGTTTTAAAACGAAATGTGAACAACCAATGAATGGAGAACAAAAGACGAAGATCAGCTGTTTTAAATGGAGTGAGAAAGAGTCTAAGTTGTGATGTGGAGGTGGACAGTCTAGAGAGAGAAGTGTTTTTAGGGTTAAGGTGTAGTGAACCAGTCTGAGTCAGAGAAGATGTAGAGGAGATGTAGGAGTGAAAATAACATTAAATTAAAGAATGACCACAATATTTAAAAAGAAGAGAGATTAAAGTAGATGTATAAATTAGTTTGTAAGATTTTTATTGTAAGTAATTTGATTTTTTATTTGATATTGATATTTTGATTTTTTTTTATAATGTAGGTTTAAGTAAATAAACCGAACAATTTCTCTTATTCTATACTATTCATTTTCCCCAGTAAGATAATTTATACCTTTGGATTAGATTGAAAATTTTTTCAAATTTAGAAAAACAAGATGGCATCTCTAGTAAATTTAGAAGGAATCCAAATGAAAAATTTGTTAATTGAAATTTTTTTTTAAATACGTGCACTTTCTTCAAAATTGCACGTCTTGAACTTTTGATATTTTTTTTAGTGCCCTTTTCGGACTCCGGACTATCGCAAAACCTTAGGGCCTCGTCCGGGTTTCGAACCATCGATCTTCAGCTATGAAAGTTAGCACGCTATCTTTTATATACAGTGAAACCTCTCTTGGCGGTCACCTCTGATAGCCGGACACCCCTGGTGGGCGGACAATTTTTACGGCCCCAGCAGAATATATAGGGATTTCAACACACATGCCCCTCTCTTAGGCGGACCCTCTCTTGGAAGGACGCGGACAGTGACATCTAGTACCGAGAAGAGCAGACTACCTCTGTTGGCGGACAGGCAGGCCTCTAATTCGGGTTGACGTTTAATATGTTCTTAGACTTCTCTTTGTACATTGTACTACCAACCTACCAAACTTTCCACGTAGTGCACCTGTGTTTACGAAGGGACTCGTAATTCCAAGAAGTTTGTAATGTTCCATACTGCCAGTTACCAAAACCAACGCGAACTTAATCAAGCGTTATTGCCTCCAAGCAAACGATGCTTCGTCATTAATTTTAATTTCTCAGGTAGAGGACAATATAGAAAAGTCGAATGGGAAAAAAAATTTGAAACAAAAGAAAATGTTTGATTTTTTTAGAACTTAGACGTTATACCATTGTTTATGTTCGGATTCTAGTACAAATTTCTGATTTCATTATAAATTTCCTATTTTTTTAAACTGTATTCAGTTGTTCAATAAACAACATTTTTTACATACGATACACGTGTTTGGAAAAGATATCTTTCATCCTTATCAATTTGCCTCCTATTTACCTTTTCCCTCTGTTAGGAGGACACCTCTGCTGGGTGGACAACTTCCATGGCCTCATTGGTGTCCGTCTAAGAGAGGTTTCACTGTATATATAATATTTATTATATTTCGTGGTAAATAAAATGACATAATTATATCATTGGACAGTGAGCAGAGAAAGAAAATTTATTTAGCCAAAATCCCCAACTTCACTTGAATTTATTAGTTAGTTATTGTGATTCATGCTCGGACTTTAACAACGAGGTAATATCGCTTACTACCAGAGCGCTCTTTCGTCTCTCTGATGGACATGAGTCCTAAATTCTGCATACCCTGGTTTAGAGGTACTGGCAGGAAATGAAACTTTTTTGGCTGTTGTTCCCTTTCGCCTTAATGGAATATTTATAAATAAATATAAAGTTTATTTATTATTTTTAGGATTCATATTTTATAACTATCTCTATACTATGTGTATCTGGGCAGGTAAAAAAACCAATAAACATAAGTTGATGTGCTCCCAATGGTTGGTACATTGGTATGGAGCTATTAAAGAATGTACCTTCTTCGTGCGGGGTTAAGCTCAGCTCGAAGACGTGTCGCGAAATGAAAGGAACTACTTGAGATTCATGAAGACGTAGTAGCGATTTAGGTACATGATGTATTTAGCTTGGCGTATTTTTCTTCTTCCCACAACAAAATTTTTCCTGGTCGCTCATAATAAAACCGCATATACTTGTTCGCGGAAATGTCTCATCCCCAGCCAGACCTTCTTTACGACCATTAGAGGTCTTGTTCTGATTTGCAGTTCTGGTAAACATTCTTGCAAGTCTCCTATTGTCCGACAGGGCCCTTTTATTTCCCCAGCTTGTCGAAGTCTATCGGTGTTATGTATCGGTCAGAAATTTGCTGCTGTTTTCAACGAAATTCCATGTATTCCGACTCCCTAATTCCAAAAATTACAAAAAAAAACTGCGTCTGTATGGGTGACGTTAAACACGATAACTCCCAAAAATGAGTCTATCGACTCGAAATTGTACATGTGTATCCAATATCCCATAAAGACGCCACTAATTGATTTACAGCCAAATCGGTAGAAGGAATGAAGGGATTAGGGGGTGCTTAACATAAAAACTGGTACTAATGGATTTATTGACTCAAAATTTTATACGTACGTTTAAAACTACATATGTCGACAGCTATTAATTTTCAGCTGAATCGGCCGACGAGAAGGGGAGGATCAGGGGCGAACTCAAAAACCCTAATAAGCGCTGATGTAATAAATTTTATATTTAAATCCATTGAACAGCATAAAGACAGTTACATATTCATTTTTCATGAAATCGACCGAAGGGAAGAGGGATTAGAGGTGGTCTGGGGACTCAAAAGCCCCAATAAGCGCCGATGTAATAAATTTTAGATTTAAATCCATTAAACCGCATAAAGACAGTTACATATTAATTCTTCATGAAATCGACCGAAGGGAAGAGGGATTAGAGGTGGTCTGGGGACTCAAAAGCCCTAATAACTGCCGATATAATGAATGTATCAACGTGAAATTTTATATTAGATTCATTAAACCGCATAAAGACTGTTACATATTAATTTTTCATGAAATCGACCGAAGGGAAGAGGGATTAGAGGTGGCTGGTGGACTTAAAAGCCCTAATAACTGCCAATATATTGAATGTATCAACGTGAAATTTTATATTAGATTCATTAAACCGCATAAAGAGAGTTGCATATTAATTTTTCATAAAATCGGCCGAAGGGAATGGGGATTGGAGGTGGTCTGAGGACTCAAAAACCCTAATAACTGCGGATATAATGAATGTATCGATACTAATTGTAAGTCGATGGACGGAGAGCTAACATTTAATTGACTAATTCGTTCTGGAGAAGTACATTTTTATCGGTCATTACCAATAACTTTTTATTACCATTTGCACCAACTCCTGAATTATCCTTCAATTAACAAATGGATGGATAAAGTGTTATCATATTACCTTTTGAGGTCGCTCCTACAAACGTGTTTCACATACCATTTGTTCCTGTGAAGCGGAACAAATGGTGACACCATCACAAGGAATGGATTAAAAATAAGATATCTTTTTTGTGGGGCCGCCTCACCGCAGGCTCGCCTTACCGCAGTTTTCCGCCTACTCTTTTTTTTTTTTTTTCCATTCTATTATGTCATTTAATTCAATTGATACCTTTGTTTCGCTAGACCATTATTCACAGGACAGTCACACGAGAACTTGTGTTAACCATTGAAATATTATGAAACGTACCAGTCAGATACCGTACCGTAAGCCATTTATCTTTAAATGAGATGTGATATCCTTTCGGCAATTTACTGTCATCATGTAGTGAATCAGAACATACATAAATCAAAAAATATTTTTTAAAAAATCGCTAGAATTTATGAACTGTTACAGTTCAAGTCAATAGTTAACAATAAATAAGTTAAGTAAGATAACAAGCAATGACATGTTAAGTGGTATCAAAATAGACACAGAAAATACATAAAAAATTGAATGAAAATATTATACGTAAAAATTATCTGAAAGTAGTTAGTTATTATGACTCATGCCTTGGCTTTAACTAAGAGGTCATATCGCCTACTACCAGAGCGCTCTTTCATCACTCTGGTGGACATGAGCCCGACTCTACTATGAGAGTCTTAAATTTTGCCTACCCTAAATTTCTGTTCACTTAGGGCCTTTAACGAGTACCTGACATCGTACAGGCTCGGGACCATAGCTTATTGTCCCATCCGAATGACGGCGTGCTCCTAGATAAAATAAACTAAGACCCTTGGCCGGGTTTCGAACCCACGATCTTGAGCTCAGAAGACAAGCACGCATACCACTGAGCTACCGGCGCCCTCGACCTCTAAGTAGAGAAGAGGGTTAAATAAATTATAGATGCATCTCAGGGTCTAGCTGGATGTAGAGCTGAGAAAATGTTCCCCTATTCTTGTTGATATTTTCCGTCCTGACTGGCCTACATGGATCGCCCCGCATTCGCAGGTAATTTGGTGGACCCCACTCCTGTCGGGAAATTCGACTCCATTTATCTTCTGTTTCATATATAAGAAGAATTCGTCCATTTTTCAATGAAAATCTTGTTAAGGTGCCCTGAACGTGATTTTGAATGGGCGTTCTAAATTATCAAAAACTGAATTACACTTATCTACTGCGCCTTATTGCCGATGCTCCATTTTACCTATCCAATCTCTCATTGAAAACTGACATTATTGCAGAGATATTGTGAAATAATTCAAATGGACTTGAAAAATAAAATAAAACTTGTTTATTTAATATATTGTCTAATTTCACTAACTATATATACATGGGAGTACATTCGGTATTTCTACCATCCTCAGCCAAAAGCATAAGAGATAAGACTAAATCTTATCTACTCAGTCTCATCATCTAATACTCAGTCTTATCTGTTATGCTTTTGGCTGAGGATGGTAGAAATACCGAAAGTACTCCCATGTATATATAGTTAGTGAAATTAGACAATATATTAAATAAACAAGTTTTATTTTATTTTTCAAGTCCAATCTCTCATTGCCTAATCCCATTTGTCCCCTCTGTTATCAGGACGCGCTACCAACATTTTCACAACAAACTCCATCACACGAATCCAATTATTCAACAATTTTCCATAAGCACTCTTCCCACAAATCCACAAAGACTTAAGCGGTCATGGCAGAGGGAACTGCTCCAGGACTAGCCTGGACTCCTCTTCGGTCACGTACCTCAGCAGTACAGCGACACACTTGTCATTCCTTAACTCATCCCACTTGCTAATAATTTTTCGCTCCCTCTCCAAACAAGTAAACTGTTTGCGCTAATATTCAACAGTTAACTCAAATATGGGTTCCTAAATCCTCGTACTAAGTTTTGTGCAGATAAATTCAATACATTGGCAGTTATTAGGGTTTTTTTCCTTCCCTTTAGACGATATCGCTGAAATTCGGCAGACTATATCCTCATTGGGCTTTGACTAAAAAAAAAAAATATAAAATTTCAAGTCGATACATTCGTTATATCGGCAGTAATTGGGGTTTTTAACTTGAGACTTCCCTCTGATCCTTCCCCTCTGCCGATTCTGCTGAAAATGAATAAGCGTCGTCCTTAAGGGTCTTCAAATTCACATATGAATTTCTGTGTCAATACATTTAATACGAGGGCAGTTATAAAAGTATTTCAGCTAACCTCTCCCCTTATCCTCTTTTTCCCTTCGTCCGATTTGGCTGAAATTCGATAGGTCTTGTTCTTATTGTGTTTTGGTCACACATATAAAATTTCTTGTCAATACATTCACACTATCGGGAGTTATTAGAGTTTTTATGTTAAGCCTCCTCCCTAATCCCTCTTTCCTTTGATCGATCCGACTGAAAAACAATAGGTGTCCTCTTTAAAGAGTTCTGGGTTCACATATTCAATTTCGTGTCGATACATTCATTCTATCGGCAGTAGTCGTGTTCACAGACAGACAGCAAATTTTTTTTTTTCATGTTTGGAATCTAGAGTTCGGAAAACAAAACTCCGCATCGAATTTTTGACAGATTACATAACGTCCCTTATACTTCGTATTGCTGGGAGGTAAAATGTTCACTTTCAAACACCTGTAAGTTACTGCCGTTTGAGAGACTAAATATATCATTTTATATAAATAGTGTTGAAATTCTTGTTAATCTGTGAGGAAGTGTGCGGAACGATATTTAATGCCATTACGTTACGACTTGTAATTATTTTTTTTTTCAATTAATAAAGTAAATTATGACGGGTTTTTAGTAGATAGACATCTTCAAGATAATAAATGTAGTGTTGACTTCGTGCATTAATTTCGTTTTCATAATTTATGTCTGTTTCGAAATGATAGTGACAACCCATATATTGTATACTTTGACTGTAATATTAAAAAATATGGCCTTAAGTTTGAGGGAGTGCTTCATGTCAAATATATGGAAAGTGGAGATCATAAACTTATTATAAAGGAGCCTTAAGAATATGTTCTTGTATGTAATCATCGATAATAACGGGTGTGCCAAATGCTAGTTGACGGGTTAATAGCAACAACCGATGTAGATTCATTGTAAGAAACAAGGCTGGAAGGGTCCTTGGAAATACGACGGGAGGAAAACAAGAACAGGTCGAACTACATGGAGTAAGGTAAACCCTTGGGACATAGTTCTTCCAGACCTGGGTATACCTGGGCTCATGGGTCAGCTACGACAACAAGGTGAGAGAGGAGATAGACTGGAGAGATGCTACAGCGAATCCAAGCTACTATGAGCTCCAGTGTCACATCAACTCTCGGCTGCTAACCAAGATCTAGCTTTGTATCCCTGGGCTCATAGGTCAGCTACGACAACAAGATGAGAGAGGAGGTAGACTGGAGAGATGCTACAGCGAATCCAAGCTACTACGAGCTCCCGTGTCACATCAACTCTCGGCTGCTAACCAAGAACTAGCTTTGTATACCTGGCCTCATAGGTCAGCTACGACAACAAGGTGAGAGAGGAGGTAGACTGAATTGACAAGAAATTTCATATGTAAATTCAAAGGCTTATAAAGGTCGCCTATTCATTCACATCATCACAGTCAGGAGAGGGCGACATAAAAACACAAAAAACCGCCGATGTAGTAAGTTTATCGTCAAAAAATTTATTATGAGGATTCAGAAGCCACTTTATAAGTCAAATTGGTTTTTGAGGATTACTTTGTGCTAGAACGTAGCCGGTGAATTCCCAAACACTTTCTTTTTTATAAGTTTTTGTGATTTAATTTTTTATGGAAACATTTTTGGATCCATGTTAATAAGAAACTTTTCGTTCAGAATTAAATTTCCTATAAGATCTCCAAGTATCGACGTTTGAAAATGTTTCACCCTGCTACATCTAAAAAGAAAATGTAATCGAAGAGCATTTTTTGGACAACGGAATGAGAATACAATCCCCGGCATAAGTTTCAGGTTAATGATGATCTGTTTCTGAATCAGGATATGAAGTCCTTCCTGGGATAGTCTCTAGTAGGAAGATATAAAAGTGGAGATAGAGTGAGATGGGCCACCGGAGCTGCATGGGCCTGTCTAACAAAGGAAGGCCTCCAACATGCAAGTACCTAGTACTGCACATTAAGTGCATGAATGATGTCTGTTCCTTGGTTTATGACCCTTCTTCAGTGATATATGACCGCCTGGCAGGCACATCACTATATAATCATCTTAGACCCCATCATATTTTCAGTGGCGTAGACATTTTTTTCTGGTGGGGAGAAACATTTTAAGTCGTCAGTGAATTACTAGCAATATACTTCCCCCCACGAATTATTCAATCAAGAGTTGCTCTCTTCTTTTTTTGCTGGTCTAAAAATCAATTGAAATATAAAATTACATCGACAGTTATGGGGTATTTGAGTTGGGCCTCGCTTTTATTCTCGCCTTTCCTCGGCTTTCTTCGGCCGATTCACCTAAAAATTAAGAGGTGTCGTCCTTATATGTTTTTGAATTTACATCTGAACTTTTGTATCAATACATTCATTACGACGGCAGTTGGTGTCCCCCCGATTCCGTACACCCAGATTCCGTACAGCTAAAAAATCTCCCAGATTCCGTACAAATTAAAAAAAAAAAAATCATCCCAGATTCCGTACAACTTTTTTTATCACTGTAGGATCACTGGATTTATACCTGCTAAGAAATAAAAGTTACTGCCTAGTAAGCAGGTGCAGCACCGTCATTACTGAATAAATTTTTATTTTTATACCTGTGAAACAAACTTATACTATTGTATATTTATGCAATAGTATAGAGAGTCCAAAGTCTCTAGAAATTGTGATGGAAAATGTTAAAAAAATAAAATTCAGAAAAAAAAAAAATGATCAAAAAAAAATAAATAAAATCAAAATAGTCAATTAAAAAGTTAAATTTAGTGAGAAAAAATGTCCAGCACTGGCGAGACAGTAATTTTTTTTTGATAACCGCAGGTATAAAAATAAAAATTTATTCAGTAACGACGGTGCTGCATCTGCTTACTAGGCAATAATTTTTATTTCTTAGCAAGTATAAATCCAATGATCCTACAGTAATAAACAAAGGTTGTACGTAATCTGGGATGATTTTTTTTTTTTTTTTTTTTTTCAATTTGTAAGGAACCTGGGAAATTTTTTAGCTGTACGGAATCTGGGTGTATGGAATCTAGAGACAATCCGGCAGTTATTAGAGTTTGTGTGTTAAGCCTCCCCTTAATCTCCCCCTTCCGGTTGTCCAATTTGACTGAAAATCAATACGTGTCGCTATGTAGTTTCTGGATGCGCATATAAAATGTAGTTTCGGTACATTCATTCTGTCGGAAGTTATAGTCTTCACAGACGGACAGACATTTCTAATTTCATTTTTGGAATCAGGGGTCGCAAAACATGAAATTACGTTCAAAACGCATCTTCGAATTTCTTACCGATTACATAACTTCTCCTACACTTCGTGTAACGTGTCTGTCTATACGTCTCTGGTTCTGTGAACACGATTATTCCCGATAGAATGAATGCATCGCCACAAAATTCTATAGTTAGTTATTATGACTCATGCCCGGGCTTTAACTACGAGGTCATATCGCCTACTACCAGAGCGCTCTTGCGTCACTCTGGTGGACATGAGCCCGACTCTACTGTGGGAGTCCTAAATTTTGCCTACCCTAAATTTTTATTCACCTAGGGCAGGGGCCTTTAACGAGTACCTGACATCGTATAGGCTCGGGATCATTGCTTAACGTCCCATCCGAAGGACGGCGTGCTTAAGTTTATTTTACCTCCCAGATAAAATAAACTAAGGGCCTCGGTAGGGTTTTGAACCCAAGATCTTGAGCTCAGAAGGCAAGCACGCATACCACTGAGATACCGGCGCCCTCCAAAATTCTATATGTGAAGCCAAAACCTTTTAACGACGACAGCTATTGTTTTTCAGCCAAATCGACCTAAGGAAAGAGGGGTATAGGAGGGAGGCTTAACATAAAAACTCTAATAACTGCCGATAGAATTTCTTATGTGAATTTTAGAACCCATAAGGACGACGACAGACAGACAGCGGAATCGGCAGGAGGGAAGGGGGATTGAAGAGGAAGATCAACGCAAAACGTCCCATAACTGCCGATGTAGTGAATGTATCGACATGAAATTTCGTATTTAAAGTCGAAACCCAAAGAGGAAATAAACTGTCAAATATCAGTGATATCGGCTGAAAGGAAGGGAGGGGGCTCCATTCAAAACCCTAATAACTGCCGATATAATGAATTTAACTACACAAAATTTAGTATGAAGATTTAGGAGCCTCTATATAAGTGAACTGTTAAATATTAGCACAAACGGTCAACTGGATCTGGAGAGGGGGCGGACAATTATTTGATTACTTCGTTCTGGGGTGATTCACCGACGACTTTTTTTTTTAATTTTTGGAATCGGGGATCGAAAAATTGGAAAATTCGTGAAGTTAAGGAAAATTTCTCAGGATTCCTGATGGATATATTGGCTGTCTGTCGAACATGACAAGTACAGGAGGTTGGACAATCTATAGTTTCCGTAAGGCTGACATTTGTCACCCCGTTGAACTAATGACAGTTCTGACTGGTAGATGGGACTCCCGGGACGGGACAGTACGAGTCCTTGTCTCAAAGAGGAACCTCTTTCATCTTCATCATCACCCTTATTACTATAGATTTTTCAAAGTCTCACATAGATTAGTTCGATGTCAGTCAGTGTGTGGTCCATGCCCACCTCTAGACTTCATACATAAAGACATAGATTTATCACACCTGGGACGAGGTTGTGGGCAGGCGACTTGCTCATACATTTTCAAATGTCCTCCCACTCATACAGTTCTTTATAATTTATTTATCCTTTTTAAAAATATTATAACTGCAATTTTTAAAATGGAAATATTAAAATTCCTGCAATGTCGAGAAAGGTGAGTTGTACGGGAAATATCACGGCATTCACAGCCACTGCGCATGACCCGACGAATAAAACTGGGTTTTCCACTTGAGTGTGTTTTTAACCATTTTCATTCTTATTTGTAGGAATATTGAGGGTCAGTCAAAGATGGAGAAAAAAAAAACACTATTCAAATGCCAACGTTTCGATATATTTTATATCATCATCAGGGCTATGAATAAGCAGCGTTGGGGAAAAGACATGTACACTCATTGCAATGTAAGACTCCATCCAGTGTACATGCCTTCTCCCCAACCCTGCTTATTCATAGCCCTGATGATGATATAAAATATATCGAAACGTTGGCATCTGAATAGTGTTTTTTTTTTTCCATCTTTGACTGACCCTCAATATTCCTACAATTAGAATCTACAGTCGCTAATCAACATCTTTCATTCTTATGTTTTTTAGGTCAATAGTAGGCAATTAGTATTACAGTAGAACCTCTATAAGTCAAACATCAAGGGAGACGCCAAAAAATTCGAGTTATAGAGTTTTCGACTTATGGAGGATTTGGACTTAGGCGGATTTTGATTCGACTTGTAGAGGTTAAGATTCATTCTAACTTATTTTGAGTTAGAGGAGTGAAATAAATAAAAATTCAAGTTACAGAGGTAACAAACATATTTATATTTATTATAAATCAACATTATTTCAAAACATCCTTAAAATAAAAAATACGTAGTATATGTAGGTATTAAAAAAAGTCAGTAATTTTTTTTTGCTTTAGATAATTGGTAATCTTATTTATTGTATACTCCTGAATTGTTTTCTAAGAAACAATTGTGTACATTGTCGGCAAATTCTTAAAGTCGGTAACTTATTTTTTTTTGAGCTATAGAGGTAATAAGTTTCAAATAATCGAGTTGTAAAGGTTGTAAAATAAAACATTGCTATGTTCGAGATACAGAGGTCCAATTTATTTTTTCGAGTTATAGAGGGAAAATATGTACCTACCAAAATGGCTTGTAGGGACTCATTGATTATTTCGACTAATAGAGGGCTGAGATTTCGAGTAATGGAGGTTTTGGGACTTGAAGGGAAAGGAACAAAACTTTTTTTTCTAGTTTTGGAGGTTTTAGACTTATCGAGGTTCGACTTAAAGAGGTTCTACTGTATATATATTAATATATATCATTAATATTCAAGATAAATAATAGATAATTTTAGTTGAGTAAGATATGCCACCAAATGCGTACATAGGTATAAAAAAAAAAGACGTCGGTAAATCATTGACTATGTACTTCCACAGCACGAATTAATCAATTACGTTTTCGCTCTCCCTACAATGCCAATCGCGTCGACCGAATTCGCGGAAACATATTAGATAATTTCTTACATTTGTAGTGAAGGCGTTTTTGAGTTGAGTGCCTCCCCCTCCCCTTTCCTATAGCCGATTTGGCTGAAAAACTATAGATGTCGTCCTTATATTATTCTGGATGAAAATATACAATATCTTGTCGTTATATTCATTCTAGGAGGAGTTACTGTGTTCACATACACATGTATGTATACAGGAAATATTTTTTTCATTTTGGAAATCAAGCGATAGGAAAACATGAAATTCTGACGAAACATAACATCGAACTTTTGATCGATTACATAACTAACTCGTATATCTGAAAAAGCAATACACTTTGGATTATGCTAATGTATTATTCTTTGATAATAATGTATGCTTATTTTTTCAAGATCCTAAAAAAGAAGTGGCGGGTAGTAGTTGGAGTTAATTAGTTATTGTGACTCATGCCCGGGCTTTAACTACGAGATAATATTGAATACTCTCTCATCCCACCCCGCGCCTTCCAGTCACAGACAGACAGTAACAATTAGTGATCTATAAATAAAAGGAAGACATTAAACTGCTAATACCTCTCCGATTTTTATTTAAACAATTTTCTTATTTACAACTGTTAACCACCCCCTAACAAGGACATATTCTATTTTGTTGTACCATTGGAAAGTAGGATAATTGGGCTCTTTTCACAAGTTCTTATTCTCACGATTATAAACCCATTTTATCATAGTGATTATTTGTGATATTGTTAACAGTTAAGGTGTACAGAATTAATTCAGTAGCAATTGTCCATAAATATGGTTTGATGTTCGTTGCAGTTGGTACTTCCTGGAATGACTTGTTTAGTGCTGTATTACTTCCATTGGCGAGTTCCTTCATTGCCTCGTAACCCCAAGCTATGAAACACATAAAACCCCAAATGGTGTCTAGTCTTCATCTTTTATCTGTGTAAATTCCGTATAACCTTACTAAAAACTAGAGTTAGATGATAAAATTTACTATAGTGTTGCATTAAATGGACATGGGAGAGCTACTGGTTCAGTAAAATGAAATTGCAGCCCAGTTTAATATATATAGAGGGCGCCGGTAGCTCAGTGGTATGCGTACTTGCCTTCTGAGCTCAAGATAGTGGGTTCTAAACCCGGCCAAAGCTCTTAGTAGTAGTAGGATGGCTTAAGTTTATTTTACCTCCCAGATAAAATAAACTAAGGGTCTCGGCCGGGTTTTGAACCCGCGATCTTTAGCTTAGTAAGCAAGCACGCACACCACTACAGATTAGCTTTAAAAAAGTCTTTCGTTATTTATGAATAGCCCCTTATTCAAAATAAGAGAAAGAAAAACTATAATTGAGCTATTTGTCTTTCCTTCCTCCAAGTGAAAAATTGTGTTATTAGAGTTGGAAAAATATTTTTTGATCTTGAAATAAATGGAGCAAAATTAGGAAAAGTTTTTTACAAGAAAAATTAGTACAGAATTTAAACAATTATCCAAAAGTGGTACAATTGTGTAGTATGAAATAATTTATTTTGGAATTTTGTAATGTCATTTTTCAAGGCTTGTAATTTTGAGTAATGTTGGAAATAATTTTAGTAAAAAATTGCACCGCAGAGGACTGTATTCTAAAATTACTTTCAACGTTGCTCTCAGCATTTCTATAAAGGCAGAACTTCAATTTTTAGCTTGGTAATCTGTCGTAAGTATGGCTAATGTTGACCTTTTTAGCTTAGTTTTGAAGAAAATGCAGGGCACTCAATTCTACTTCTGTTAATTTTTACTTCCTCAGCTGTATGAAGTATAGGAGAAGTTATGTAATTGGTCAACAATTCGATGCGGAGTTTTCAAAGGAATTTCATGTTTTCCGACACTCTTGGAGCACGATAGCTCCCGTTAGAATAAATGTATCGACGCGAAATTTTATATGTGTATTCAAAGTCTTCTTAGACACCTATAGATTTTCTGACCTAATAACTGCCCATGCAATAGTGGTGTCAAACTATCGAGAGCACTATCGATTAATCGGTAGGATTTGACTAACGAATATTATCGATAGTATTACTATCGAATTTGAAAATGTGATTTAAAATTAGCGGTCTTGCCAATTTCTCACCTATATTCTCTATATTTTATGATAAATTTACAGAATTTCTACATTTCTTTGACTATTTTTTCCTGATCGTTTCCATCGGCTTTCTGTATTATTGAAATAAATTACCGGATGTTTTCGTTTGAGATGATCCTTGAGATTTGACGTGTTACCTGAAGTTCGGGATTCCTTTTTTTTCATTCTTTACATCGCGCCAACTTGTTGGGCCCATCTCTATCGAAATGCTCCCACACATCCGAATGATTTTTCATGCCTCACACTGGTAATTAAATTGAAAAGAAAACGAAGCAAAATCGAACTAAGAATAATACAAAATAAAACCACTTAGTAAACAAAGTAGGTTAAAGGAACTGATAATACTGATTAGGACGAAACCTCTTTTCTTGGTTACTCACAGAATAGCCAATCGTACGGAGACCGAACTTACTGAAATTTTCGCGCTGTTACATTACTTCCGTATACTAATATATACGAAAGTTGGAATACTTTTTCTGTTCCCTGATGCTTTCTTTTGTATATTTTTCCATTTCCATCAGCTTGATATCTGAGCCGTGTATCTTCATGGACCATGAAATCTGCCTTCACCACTTCGAGATAATACGAGCCATCTTGTCAGTTTGAACCTGTCTCAGCTCCCTGTTTGTTATCAAATGATAGATTAGTGTCATTATTATCATGTTTTAAAAAAAATAATGTGGTTACCTCACTCCCTAACCAGTTGGATTTACAACATTTCTAGGTGGAATCCGATCAAATAGAATATCTAAATCTTCTAAACCCAGTTATTCTTGATGTTTCTAATACGGGAATTTAACTCTGGGTGGGCATAAATAGAATAATCTTTATGTACAATTGCAATCAACTTCATCATCCTTTTCTGTGAAAATCGCAGTTATCCAAGATTTGCGTTTTAATCGATTAACATTATTCTTTTATTCATTATTACTTCCTTATGGGTGTTATGTAAACTGTCAGAAATTCGATGTTTAGTTTTTACTGAAATTTATTCTTTTTAATTCTGATTCCAAAAATGAAAAAAAAAAAAAAGTCTCGATAAAACACCGGCAATGTACTTCCCCAGAACGAATTTATTAAATGTTCGCTCCCCCTCCAAAACCAGTCGACTGTTAGCGCTAATATCCAACAGTTGACTTATAAAGAGGCTCCTAAATCCGCATACGAAATGTTGTTATGAGGAATTTATTGCATCGGCATTTATTAGTGTTTTTGAAATGAGCCCCCTCCTCTGAACTGCCCTTCCCTTCGGCCGGTTTTGCTGAAATTTGACAGGTTATGTCTTCATTGGGTTTTGATTTTAAATATGAAATATCGTGTCGATACATTGATTGATAACATTTGCAGTTATTGGGGTTTTTGAGTTGTGGCCTTCTGCTGATTCCTCTGAAAATCAATAAGTGTGGTCCTTATGGGGATTTAAACTCACATATGAAATTTTGTATCGATACATTCATTCTGTCAGCAGTTATTAGAGTTTTTATGTTAAGCCTCCTCCTAATCCCCGTTTTACTTTTGGTCGATTTGTCTGAAAATCAACAGGTGTCATGGTTAGAGGGTTCTGGATTCACCTATACAATTTCGTGTCGATACGTTCATTCTATAGGGAGTTATCATGTTCAAAGACATACAGACAGTCAGACTTTTTTTTCATATTGAAATGCAGAGATCGGAGAACATGATATTCCATTGAAAAATCTGCATCGAATTTGTGCCCGTGTAGTTTTAATAACTGTCGTTGTAATGAATGTATTTACACCAAATTTCTTATGTAAATTCAGTCTCCATAAGGACGACATCTATTTATTTTTGGTGAAAGCGGCCGAAGGGGAGAGAAGGGCTTAAATCAAAAATCCTAATGACTACCTTATGTAATGATTGTATCGACATGAAATTTACAATGAAGTTATTGTTTTTTTAGCTAAAACGCTCGTTTGGTAGAGGGGGTGTGAAAACTTGATAACCTTGTGTCGGGGAAGTACATTGTCTGTGATTCACCGACGATTCTTTAGTATGTATATATATGTATATATATATATATTGTGATGTAAAAAAAAAATACACACATTAAAATGATTGAATTATAAACATAAAAAAATTAATTATATTTATTTTTATATAAAAAGAAACCATTTCTTTTAAAACAAATGATTGTAAAAACAAAACACGGCCATCAGCTGTTTTATTAGTGTGTGTAGAGTGTCGAGGCCTGGTTGAATGGCGACGGTCTGAGTATATGGACAGTGGTATTTAGGCTTAAATTGTGATGAACTAAGTAGGAGTGTATTTCTGTTTATATGTACAGGATATATGCCCAGGAATATATAACTTAATTGTAGAGAATGGGCCAAAATATAAAATAAAAAGATTGAATTAGTGTTGAGAATTTAGTTTTTAAGATTTTTTTTTTCTTTCGATTTTTGTTTGTTTCAATGTTTAGTTTTTAATTTTAATAATCACTCAATATTTGTTCTCAAAAATTCTATTCTATTTATTTTCCCTGTTGGCACAGTAAAACTATTTGAAAACCTTTGGATTAGATTTAATATTTTTGTAAAATTTAGAAGACAAGATGGCATATCATTAGTATTCCAAATGAAAAGTTTGTTAATTTACGTGCACTTTCTTCAAAATTGCACGTCTTGAACTTTTGATGATGTTTTAGGGCCCATTTCGAAAAACTACATGTACCTATATAATATAATCTTAATTACTGTCGATATAATGGAATGTATCATGAAATTTTATATTTAAATTAGTTTTGAAGGCAGAACGAAAAGTTAATTAGTTCGTTCTGTTGATGTACAATGCCGATGATTCACAGAGAACCTTTTTACTGAAAACTTTCGAAAATTTCTTGGCATATTTGCCTATTTCCTTGACTTTTTGATAGCGATTATTGGAAAGTCCGTTGTGGAAAATAATGGAAATGATTATTGCTCAGCATCGGCGAGCTTAAGGAGTTATTCAGTTAATTGTTATTTGAGTAGCAGTGTTATTTGTCTAATAACAGGTTCATCAGGCACCTCCCTCCACGTTGCAGACGTCGCGACGTCATGGTTGGCGTGAACCAGTAAATGCAGTGTAGCGGTTGGTTAAGTAGATTGGCATAGTCGGACAGGGAAATTACTGTGTAATTTTTTGGCGTCAGGATATCGTCTTCCGCAATCTTGGGAATTAGTGAGTAATTCCTTCTTTCCCAAACTAATGCCTTTTTTCTTGAAACTACTACATTCTTTTCTTTGCATTGATCCCTTGATATAAGATGTTAGTTTGTTATTGTGACTCATGCCCGGGCTTTATAATACGAAGTCATATTGCCTACTACCAGAGCTCTCTGTGAACATGACTCTGGCTCTAAGATAAGAAGACAGTTCCATCTGCAAGCAAGGTCGTAGCGTCAGTTTTTTGGGATGCGCATGGGATAATTTTCATTGATTATCTTCAAAAAGGAAAAACAATCAACGGCGAGTATTATGCGAACTTATTGCAGCGGTTAGAGTAATGAAATCAAGAAAAAACGGCCGCATTTGGCGAAAAAGAAAGTGTTGTTTCATCAAGACAATGCACCTGTTCACACATCCGTTATCGCGGTGACCAAAATCAATGAGTTAAAGTTCGAATTGCTTCCTCACCCACCCTATTCGCCAGATTTAGCCCCTCGGATTATTTGCTCTTTCCAAACTTGAAAAAAAAAATGAAAACAATTAGAAAATTATTCGGTGGTAAAAGATTTGCCAACAATGAAGAGGTGGAATCTGCGGTTGATAGCTATTTTCAGGAACTCGACGGTTCTCACTATAATATATATATACATAGTTGCTGGGTATCGAAGCTATTGAACATCGATGGGAAAAGTGTATCGAGCTATGGAGACCATGTTGAGAAATAAAGAAATGTTTCTTAAATTTTTTGTGTTTTCTTTGTTAGTTCGGATACTTCTGGGACTACCCTCGTAGTTAGTTCTTTTACGTGTACCTGACAGGCTCGGGACCATCGTCCCGAAGAACAGCGTGCTCAAGGTTTTTTCACCTCCCAAAAAACAAAAAAAAACCCTAAGGGCATCGGCCATTGCAATTAGTTTCTATGCGTTACAATTTAAACATAAATTTGACCTATTATTGTGCATTTTTTGGAGTGCTATAACTATGTTCGTATTGGTCCTATATCAAACCTGAGGACATTTTCATAAAAGGATTTTCAACAGGAACATTTTTTGTAGGGATTGATTCTTCCATAGGTTTACGTTTAAATCACGTAAACGTCTAAACGAATGGGTTTCGAGTTAGCTTTCTGGCATCTTGCGAATCATGGCGGTCTTCGAAAAAATGTGTTTAGTATAAAATATGCCTTTCAGTATTCTCTACAACTTTTATTTGGAGAGTTTTTCGATGAAGCCATAAAAATAAGCTTTGTTTTGTAAAGTGTACTTAAGCGCTCAAGTAAAGTGGTCTTAATTTTCGTCTGATTTCGACCAAAATCTAATCAGATCACACCCTCATTTCTAATTTACACAAATCGTCATCATCGTGAAAATGATCAAAATGTGTTCAGACCTCGAAACGAGAAATTACCTTTAAAAACTCGAACTCATTTTTTCGTATGTCGTCTTTATATACTAAAGGTTAAGAAAGTAAAAGTGGGTCATTGATATTTTATCAATAAAAATGATCAGCGAGAAACCCATTCAGGTATCCTTTCACTGAAAGAAGAAGGAATGGGGAAAAAAAACAGTAAAAGATAGCGAGATGTGGGGAAGAATTTAAGTGAGATGAGAGTGAGACGATGGAGAGCCAAGGTCATAACATAAGGTGGAACAGAAAAGAGATGAATAATAATTATAGATAGATGATAATATAGATTAATGGATTATTAATAGTTATTAATAATGTATACATAGATACTAATAATATAGATAAATAATAATGATAATTTATCATTTAAGGGTTGTGATTATCAGTTGGTGTGTGACATGGTTGAAGAAAAATTCCAGTTTCTCCGAATTTAATGGATTACATTTTTTAAATGATTCTTTTACTGTGTACTTTGGACTTTTGCACCAATTGTATTTTCTATGGGATTCATGGAATTGTCACTCCCATAACAAACTGTAGACAGAAAATCTGTTTAATCTGTTGTTGTTTCCCAATAGTAGGGCGAAAAAGGGAGTTTTTGATCTCTAACAGAACACTTTGTACACAAATATAAGACCTAAAATATGAACCATGAAATAAACAATAGAATTTAATTCGAAAAATAGACATTACTTGGATATATCGCACGTCCAATAGAATAAAGACTGTAAAAACTGAATGTCATTTTTGATATAATAAGAAAGAAGGGGAATTGAAATATATTCCTTTTATATTTGTATTCAGAATCCTCTAAATCCATTGATTTTCAGCCAAATCTGCCAAAGGGAAGGGAGGATTAGGCGGGAGGCTTGACATAAAATTTTAATAACCATGTTCACCATCAGTACAAATAGTTTTGAGACATTTCTGTCATTTTTTTCTGAGCGAACTAGAAAATGAACGAACTGGTTGATTACATTGATTCTGTTATCTATTCATTAGTGTATTTAAAATAAATGAAATATGTCTTTCTCTACTTTTTTTTTTTAGTTTTGTGTGTAATTCCTTCTTCTTTCTTTCTAAAAAAAAAACTATCTCTTAACGTTCAATCCAAAAGGCGAACTCAATTGGCCTCTAGATTTCGAACCCGCAATCTTGAGCACTTTAAGCAAGCATGCTATACTCGGGTTACCGCCCCCTGTGCCTGCATTATTTCAATAATATTATCAAATATCGATGTGTTTTGGGCTAAAAATCATAATAAAACATATATAATTATCACAATAAAATATTCTGTATTAAAGATAGGGTCCAAGTATACAAGGAATGACCTGTAAATTCCTCTCTTTTTTATCAGGTTTAACATTTCATTTTCACCCACAACTTTTTGCACAATGTAGAAAGAAGAGGAAGGTAAAATCACATTTTCGGCGGAAATTGGACAACCTTTGTGAACGAATCCATCGACGTGAGCCTCCACTGTGTGAGTCCTCTACAATAGGAATTCAACACTTCATTTTGTGCAAAGGATTACGACGAACCTATTCAACATACTTGGACCTAAAATTTATCATTCTCCTCGAGGTAAAGTTACCTGCAAAATGACTACATGGGTTTTTTTATTAAACGTTTTTTTTTCTACGATTTTATGCCATTTGACTATATAAAGAGTTTTTTCACAACAATATTAATGGTAAATAAATAAGTTTGTTTTATTTATTTACTACAAGTTTCCACAATATTTCCGCGTTCCTCAACTTGAAAATATTAATGGTGTTCTACACTTTCAAAATTTTTCTTTCTAGAGGTAGCGTGCTAGCCTACTGAGCTCAAGATCGCGAGTTTGAAACCCACCCGAGGCCCTTAAGTTTTTTTTTATCTGGGAGGTGAAAAAAACATGAGCACGCCGTCCTTCGCGTGGGTCCTTAAGCAATGGTGCCTAGGTGAATAAACCTAGGTTGGCAAAATTTAGAAATCCCACAGTAGGGTCGGTCTCATGTAGTAGGCTTCGTAGTCTGAACACGAGTCACAATAACTTACTGGATTTAGCTACTTCGGTGACAAAAGTTACGTTAAGGTCAGAGTGAAAAGTTTTGTTGGAGACGTAATAAGGAATATTGGCTATTGTACGAAGGATTTTGAATTGAAAGGATTGGATGTGCTGGAGATGGGAAGCTTTGGCAGAACCCCAGAGTTCAAGTCCGTAAGTCAATGTAGTCGTTTAGTTTTCAAAGTTAATTTAGACATTTTGTCCAGTAACAGTTTATATTGTCTGTTTATTTCTTGTCTTTTCAGTCTCGTGTGAGGATTCCTAGTTAATTGTTTGTCGAGTATGAGACCTAGATTGTGGATTTCGTTTTTAAAGAGATGGGATTGTTGTCAAGATAAACTGGAGGGCAGGTATATTTTTAGAGATGGGTGAAAACGATGTAAACTGACTTCTAGTCGTTCACCTTTTTGTACCAGGACTGAAGGGTTATCAGGTGTTCTTAGAGATGTCTGGATGATAGGACTGGGTCTGGAAGAGGAGAGAGGATAGCAGTATCAGCTGCAAAGGTGTGGAGTTGTGTTGATGGATGGATGGGTGAGGATATCATCTGTGTATATTGTATATTATACCTAATTATTAAAACCAAAATATTTGGGTTTCCAGGAAATGGATACTACGATTTTTGAACTTTTCTGGATGTCGTTCCCTTTCGTTTTGATGTTGCTCAACCAGATATAATTAGGGTTTGGGTCTTTAAAGAATACTTATAGATCGCACAGGCTATCGAACCTTTGACCTTCAGCACACCCTTTTGTACATGAATACCATTAACATATTATTTTATTGTTGCTAACTGGTAAGAAAGTGGAAAGGATACTTACGAGTGTGTGCAGCTGTAGCGGTACTCGATGGGGATGTGCAGTTGTCTGAGGTTAGGCCAAGGTGGAGTTTCCGAAGGCTGGACAAGGCCGTTCAACCTCCCCTCACCCATTATCTTCCCCCATCTTTGATTTGCATACTGAATCAACAGAAACATATGTGTGCCACCTCCACCACCGTTAGGTGACCAACCAGTTTTTTTTTTTTTTTTTTACTTCCCCAGCTATAGAAGGCATAAAGGAAGTTATATAATCGGCCAGAAATTCGATGTTTTCACCAGAATTTCGATGTTTTCACCAGAATTTCATGATTTTCGACTTCCTGATTCCCAAAAAGAAAAAGAAAAATATCTCTTTGCGTTAGTCTGTGAACACGATAGCTCCCGATTGAATGAACGTATCGACACGAAATTTTATATGTGAATCCAGAACGGTCTACGGACGACACCTATTGGTTTTCAGTGATATCAGCCGAAGGGGAGGGGGTGTCAAAGGGGCATCAACTTGTTAGGAATGTATCGACAAATAATTAAGTTTGTAGATTCAGAAGCCGCTACGTACGTCAAATATTGAGTTTTAGCCCAAACGGTCGATTGGCTTTGGAGGGAGAGCGGAAACATAATTGATTAATTTATGCTGGGGAAGTACATAGCAGTGGATTCACCTCCTAGTTTTTTTTTTATTATTATTTTCTGCATCTATTATTAAGTACCTACATATTAACATAAACAATCGGACCTCACTGTAAGGATAACCAATAAAAAAGAAAATTAACACCTTCCTTACAAAATAGTTTTCTTTTTTATTACCTACATATTATTTATAGAGGGCGCCGGTAGCTCAGTGGTATGCGTGCTTAGCTTCTGAGCTCAAGATCGTGGGTTCGAAACCCGACCGAGGCCCTTACTTTATTTTATCTGGAAGGAAAAATAAACTTAAGCACGCCGTCAACAAAGTAATTTGTTAATTATTAAGTTAATCCTTTTATTAGTTTGTTTTGGTGAATAAAAATTTAGGGTAGGCAAAATTTAGGACTCCCACAATAGAGTCGGGCTCATGACGAAAGAGTACTCTGGTAGTAGGCGATATGACCTCGTAACCCTAACCTAACCTATTATTTATATATTAACTCGAAACTCTGCCGATCCCACCAACATGTAATAACTACATTATTAATAATATATTTATCAATTCTGATTGGTTCTTTTCTTTTGTTTCAGGTGACTCAGAAACCCAGGAATTGCTAAAAGTCCAGATCTCGCTGAACGTCTTCTCTGAAGTAAGTAGACTAAAAAAATTCTTTTTTAAATTTTGCGAATTTTTGGATAAATAAAAAAAAACAGCAGGTTTTTCGGTCTTTTATCTGAAAGGTGAAAAAACCTGAGCACGCCCTCCTTCGGATGGGACGTAAAGCGATGGTTCCGAGCCAGTACGATGTGAGGTACTCGTTAAAGGCCCCCCCGCCCCTGGTGAATAAACCTGGGTACGCAAAAGCACTCTGGTAGTAGGCGATATGATCTCGTAGTTAATGCGCGGGCATTAGGCACAATTACTAACTACAATGTGTATGTATTTACAAATTGTAAAATGAATTATGGAAATTAAAATATATATCGACTGCAGTTTGCGAGCTAATGGCTGGCCGACTTAGACATCAATTTTGGTAAGTTGTTGCTGTAATATGAATGATTCAGTGTGAGAAACTAATCAGGCGGTTTCCCTTTGTTTGTGTAAATGCGTTATGGTCAGTTGGTAAGCCAAAAATGGTATGTAAATGACAGAGGGGCTAATACTGAACCCTGAGGCACGCGGGATGATATCAGGTTGAGGCTGAATAAAAACACTTTTGGGTATCGCAAGCACTTTACCACTTTAGTTACAGTGGTAAAGAAAAAGTGACACGTATTTACCCATGTTAAACATATCAGGCGATAGGTCCACTGAGGGTTTTTCATGGAATTGCAGTTCTCAAAATCTGCTTACCCTGTCTCCCTCTCTTTTTTTACGGATGAATTAGCATCCTGGCAGGGTACCACCCTATTTGCGTATACCCACTATGCGTATACTTTTGGGGGAGGGGGGGGGGGGGGGGGGAATTACCTGAACTAAAAGGGTTCGACAACTTTTGTTACCTGACTGCACCTAACTCCGATTACATCTTGCGTACGGAAAAAAAACTTGTGCAGATATACACCAACATCGTTCCAGTAGTATTTGCACTTTTGCCAAATAAGTTGCTAGTAACTTACGATGAGGATGTACCGCCTGATTGGAGCCCTGAAAAAGTGAATATTGACTTCGAACCGGCTGCAATATCGGCTCTGAAAAAAATCTTCCCTACCCCTCAAGTGATAAAAAGAGTGTACGCATAGTGGGCAGGGGAGTACCCTGGGGGGGGGGGGGGGGGGAGACAAAAAACCAATATAAAAATTAAATAAACTTAAAAAATAGTTTTTATTAAAAATGGATATCTTGCAAGTTACCAATAGGATCTTCAAATTTCCCGTGCGGCTGATTCCTAAATCAGCAATCAGCTGTTACATAAACGTACATGTACAAAACAAGTCATATTACATTTATTTAAATATATATGAATTCGATCATTTCATTTCCTCGCTCAAAATCGTCATTTATGTTATACTTTATACTCTTAAAGCTGATTTTACATGCGCAATAAAAATGCAAAGCGTAGCAGCAGCAAATGCACGCTATTGGATGTGAGTCATTTAATTCTAAAAGAAAATTTCTGCTCGCTCAGAATGTTGTTTACATATCATATTTGTTTTTGTTGTTTTTAAAGTTTAAAAATTTTCAATCATGATATACATTTATATTTAGTTTATAATTGTTTTTGTTTAGTTATATTTTAGTTTGTTTTGGTGTAAATCATTTAAATAATTCTTGGTTTAGTGACAATTAGTTTTAATGCCATGTATGCCATTCAAATCTAGCATAGATCAACTCATTTATAATGTATATATGTCAATACAGGCCCTGAAGAAGGTACACTCAGTGCCGAAAGGTTGCCAGAAATTCCACAAGTTTGTTTTCTTCGACCACAAGCCTCATCTCTCCTGCTTCCTAATGAAATTGGTTCACGCCGTGGCTTCTGTAATGTGATTGAAAAATGTGAAGAAAATTACGGTTTCCGTTAGTCTGTGCGTGAACCTATGTATGGCTAGGATTTCCAAGAGTTGAACTAACTACATTATACAAACAAGACCATTGTACTTTCCTTCTACGATCTCCCTGTACACAGATCAATTTAATTTATTTATTAACTTTTTTCTAAGATAGCATCTGCCTAGACAAATTTTATTTGTCCAGGGAAATAGTTATTACTTTTATTTTTTAACTTTTACTAGTCACAATAAACAGTTCATTGGGAAAATAGAAATTAAACTTATTTACTTGTTGTCGCATTCACCTGTTACCGCAGTTTGTTTAATAACAGATGTTTTGTTGATTTTTTTATTTTTTGCCGTCATTTCTTCCAGAGGCGTCTTCTTTTTTCCCTTTAGACAATATTTCGGGATATTTCCACGACCCTTCTTCTGGTCACTATGAACTTTTTCCTCCTGAGGACCCTCCTTTTTATAGCCAAAACCTTGACTGTGGCGGTCTCTCTCTCTCTCTCTCTCTCTCTTCCAAGAACATAGTGACCGGGAGAAGGGACGTGTAAGTGTCCCAAAATATTGTCTAAAGGGAAAAAAGAAGACACCTCTGGAAGAAATGCCGGGAAAAAAAAAAAAAAATCAACATTTCAACATCCCAGAGAAGAAACACAACAGATGTTTTGTTGTAATAATTGGTTAGTTATTGTGACTCATGCCCGGGCTTTAACTACGAGATCATATCGCCTAGGGTAGAGTTGCCGAAGCTCGCTCCTTTTGAGGTTCAGGATCCCATTCCTCAAAACCTTGGAATTCCCTTCCAGGAACATCTTCGACCGTCTGCATGTGGTTATTTCTGCTCCAAAAACACTCTAGTCCACTTTTTAATCC
Source organism: Aradus depressus (assembly GCA_963662175.1). Classification (NCBI taxonomy): domain Eukaryota; kingdom Metazoa; phylum Arthropoda; class Insecta; order Hemiptera; family Aradidae; genus Aradus; species Aradus depressus. The sequence goes on along the minus strand of OY759216.1, from coordinate 50,021,688 downwards.
GGATTCGGTATGCCTCCCGGGATATTCCTAGTATTTCAAAATTACTAACTTATGTCAGAACATAATAAGATCATTCCTTACTACTTATTCTGGCTTACATCTCTTAACCGACAATCAGAAGAGAGAGACATATTTTATCATATTCGGACATATCTTACAGTCCAGATCAGAGCGTTTCAAGGACATTGCACAGGTATGGGTAAAGGGAAAATGGCAACAATGTTGGTCACGAAGTTCAGAAGGCCAACGACATACTCATATTTTCCGGTCGTCCGGGTACGCTTCGAATTCATGTGGGTACCACTGGATGTTCCAGATATTATCAGGTCACGGACATTTTAACTCTAAACTCTTCTTCTTTAAGAGGAAGAAGAACCTGATCTGTTCAAGAGGGGACATTGAGACTGATGAACATTTAGTCTTCGAATGTCCGACCAGGCCAGGTTGGAGTTGATTCGCTCGGGACCGGATCTTACCTGGGACTGGACACCTAGTGTTCAGCCGGTTTGTCGTCTCCTGGGAGCAATAGAAAGTGGTGAACATGCTCAACGTTAACCCGAGAATAAAAGGTAATCCGGTTCTTTTTTTCAAAAATTAAGTTTTGATTATATTTTTGGGACATAAGTTCAATAATAATCAGATGACATCTCTAGAAATCTCATTTCCCAAACCACAATGTCCTCGGGAAAGTTACCGAAAGCGCCAACTTTCCCCTCCTTTCCTTTTCTCCTTTAATTGGAAAATTTAATAGGTTTCGTCCTTATGGGGTATTGAATTTACATAAGAAATTTGGTGTCAATACATTCGCTACAACGGCAGTTACATCCAGATTGTTACTTCCCAACTATACGAAGCATACGGGAAGTTAACACGATAAATCCCGACAGAATGAATGTATCGACACGAAATTTTATATGTGAGTGCAGTACCTTCTAGCGACGACATTCATTGATTTCAGCCAAATAGACTAGAGGGTAGGAGATGATTAGGGGGGAGTATTAACACAAAAACTCTAATGACTGCCAATAAAATGAATATATTGAGACAAAATTTTATATGTGTAATCTGAACATTGTAAGGACAACACCTATCGATTTTCTGCCAAATCAGCTGAAGGGAGGGATTAGGAGAGTGGCTTAACTTCATATGTAGAACAGCATAATGACGGCAAATACGATTTTTCAGAGGAATCGGCAGAAGGAAAAGAGATCAACTCAAGAAGTCCAATAACTGCCGATGTAATAAGAATATCAACACAAAATATAGTATACGGATTTAAGATCCCTTATGTAAGTCAAATATTGAATATTAGCGCGTGATTTTGAAGGGGGAGCGAAACATTAATTGATCAATTCATTCTGGGGAAGTCCACGGCCGATGATTCACTGACGACATTTTTTAGTTGGCTCAGATGGAGGATGACTCAAGGAACATTGTTCCAGTGAAACCAGACTTTTCCAGGCACCTCTCCAGTTTCTCCATAATTGTTCTGTCTTTGGGTCACCAAACTACATTTGCATGTCAAGTCTGAGGTCTCTTCAGACCTCTGCACGAGTACGAGGCTATGAAGGGTCCTTAAAAATCACAAAACAATGAGACGGTGTTTATGCAAGCGTCATTTATTTTTGTCAGTTCCAGCAATGTCTGCACCATTTGTTCAGACGGTTTGTAAAATGCTTCTAAAAATATTATCCCATTTGTCCTTGTTTATTCTGATCCATTAGTCAGAGGATTGCTCTAGAAAAAAGTACTTCCCCAACACGAATTAATCAATTAAGTGTTTTGCTCTCCCTCCAAAGGTGAATCATTCACAAGTATTTCAAAAAGTATGGATAATAATTAGGTAAGTGTGTATAAAAATTAGCTAGGTATGGTCAATAATTAGGTTGTATATCCAGAACCTCATAAGGACGACATCTATTCATTTTTAAATAAATAAAACAAACTTATTTTTTGAAATATTGTTTATTCCACTAAAGATAATTTTAAGAAGATATATATGATTAATAATAATGCAAACATAATTTATTTATTCCAAAAACTGGATTTACACGATTAATGCAAAAGTAAAAAAGTGCTGCCCTGAAAAGTTACGAATTTAGACTTACCAATTTATTCCTTGTGACCAGTATACCTTGTATAACTGGGGAAGTAAACGGAAATATTCATCTATTGAGCAAAGTTAAGTAGATATTTTTAGTAATATCCCACTTATCCTTCGATCAGCCATTAAGAGCAGATCTTTAGTCAGATAATTTCAACGTCAAAATTTGTTTTGATTTTAAAAATACATTTGACCGATATTAACTTTGATAGAAGGTCATGATGCTCCATTTTAAACGATTTATCAAACTGTTTTATTTGACTGTGAATATACTTAGTAAATAATAATAATACTATGTCTGTCTGTCCTATTCAGATCTGTTAAGCCATAACCTGGTATAAGAACACTTCATAAAAATGTATACATCAAGATACTTTATGAATTAAATACTGAAACAGTTATTAAATCTTAAAGTTGGACACACATGTGAGGTACTCTTTAGACAAAGACCCCTATCTTATGTGAATAAAAAATTAGGGTAGGCTAAATTTAGTATCCCCATAGTATAGTGGGGTTCATGTATTATAGCGACTAAAGAGCGCTCGTAGTAGGCGATATGGTGGTTGGCATATGAAAATCGTCTGGATCCATGTCCGTTACCCTCTCAGCCATCTTCATCCCCACTACCTATTATATTGAAAAATTTGTCGAACTTGTGGATATAATTTTTTTAAGTCCCTGAGCTATAATATATTATGTATTCTGCCTTTATTTCATAACCCTATGTAACTGTTGATACATTTGGTTTGGGATTGTATTTTGAAATTTAAATTTATTTTCTTTTAACATTACTTCGGATGTGGTGGAGACTGAAAGACAATTTATGCAAAATTCCCTTTCTCTGCCTAGGAATCTGCAAGGGGAGTATTTACAATGATGCAGATTTGTTTCACACTGGCTACGGATGCAGTTTATTATGGAAATGAAGTAGAGCCCTTTAATCCTCCTCTTAAATATAATATTATATATATGTATATATATTTTATTCTCTTATAAATCGTTGGCTTTTATCAAATTTGATCTTGAATAACGGGCATTTAAGTGCGTAGCTGTGTTTTTTCCCTTACATTTTTCATTCGCACTCCTAGTTTCTGTATACATTCAATGTAATATTCCCCTACATTTTTCACTCGCACTCCTAGTTTCTGTATACATTCAAAGTAATATTCCCCTACATTTTTCGCTCGCACTCCTAGTTTCTGTATACATTCATGTAATATTCCCGTACACTTTCACTTCCCCAGCTTTTACGCAGCATAGAATTTACTTAATCGCTCAAATTCCATGTTATCCTAAATCAAAAAAAAAAAAAAAAAAAAAAAAATGTGGACATGGAAACTACTAGAATGAATTTATCGACAAAAAATTTTAAATGTTGATTCAGAATCCGGTATGGAGGACATCTGTTGATTTTCAGTGAAATTGCCCAATGAAAAAGGAGGAATTAGGATGGGGCTTAACTCCTAAAATCCATAATTACTGCCGAGGTAATAAAATGTATTGAGGCCAAATTTTTTATGCGTATCCATGACTCAATTTGGACGTCACTTACTGATTTAAGCATGGAGAACCTCCGGATCTGCCCAGCCTGTGACTCGCAGTGGAGGCAGACCGAGAAGGACAGGAGAGCTAAGACAGGCGACAATGTATAGAGGGTAGAGACTTGGGTGGGCCATCTTATCATAGCAGTCCTCTCATCAAGAACCGCTCTCATGGTTGACAATTCCACCTTTCAGTTTCAATTAAGAAAATCATCCTTTGACCATTATTTTCGCTTTTTTAAACTTGAGATTATTATTATTATTATCTCTCATTACATTTAATTAAGATAAGCTCCTTACTTTAAGAAATGATAATACATATATGGTAGGAATTATTCAAATGAAGGGATCATTTCAGAACTAGTTTTTTCCATGTTGCCATCTAAGGTAACTAATGAACAAATTTTAGATAATTTATTTTTACAGCTATCTAATTTATTCCTTTGAATTATAGAGTATTCAGATCTTTAATAAATGCTTTATTAGGGGTGTCCACTGGACAGGTGTTTAAAATGATCCTGTCAGTTGTTATGTTGTTTTAGGTTGTAAACACTTATTTGAAACGAACCCTAGAAATTGTTCAATGTCCTGATATCGTAAAATGAATATCAATGAGTGTCATATATATGGCCTTTTAAATCCACTTACAAAATTTCAACATTATAGTATCAGCGAAATTTCTCTGAAAATATTTGTTATGCATGTCACCTTAATTCTTGTTTAACATTTACACTGCTTAATTCTACATATTATACAATAATAATAGTTAAAAAATTGGAGCAACTATTAATAATAATAATATCTATAAATAGCTTAATAAAAAAATATAGAAATAGCGAGGGTGCCGGTAGCTTAGTGGTATGCGTACTTGCCTTCTGAGCTCAAGATCGTGTGTTCGAAACCCGACTGAGGCCCTTAGTTTATTTGATCTGGGTGGTAAAATAAACTTAAGCACGCCGTCCTTCGGAGGGAATGTTAAGCGATGGTCCCGAGCCTGTACGATATCAGGTACTCGTTAAAGATCCCCTAACCTAGGTGAATACAAATTTAGGGTAGGCAACATTTAGGACTCCCACAGTAGAGTCGGGCTCATGACGAAAGAGCGCTCTGGTAGTAGGCGATATGACCTCATAGTTAAAGCCCGGGCATGAGTCATAAAACCGAACCTAACCTATAGAAATAGCTTATAAATCATGTACATCACCCTACATTAAATCTTCGAATACACATCTGAGATTATTAATAATAATTATTTTTTTTAAAAATAAATAAATAAAATTCCTAATACAGAAGATACTATTTATATTTTTAATTACAAATATAATAATATTTGAATATCTTTACGATAAATTTTCTTTCAGGACGCTATTTCGGTGCGATCACAGTCGCTTTCTTAGATTAGGAAGATGGAAGTATACAATTAAAATATACAAAAAAAAAAAAAATGTATATAAATAACAAATATTAGTGAAGTGTATAACAAATAGTATATAACAACCGGTTTCGGGTTATGCCATCGTCTGCACAATGTTCAAAAGTAGTGTTTGAACGACCAAACTCACTTCATGTTCTCATCTCTGTTAACGCCACTTGGTTATTTATGTATTTTATGGTGAAACTTCTAAGTGAAACTAAGCTGATAAATGAGTTACAAAATTATGTGACGCTCTGAGGCGAATGCAAATAAAGAGTGAGAGAGGGGAGAATGAAAAGAGAGGGAAAGAGCGTGCGCGCGCAGACGCCGACTCGAAACTTGGAAGTCTCTCAGTCTAGTCATAATGAATCACAAAGGTGAGTGTTCGTCTGCTTAGCGTCATAAACAGCGTCTCTTTTTCTTTCTCAATTCTCTTTCTCTATTCTCTCTCGTTCAAAAACCTACGTTATCTACTACTTTGGAAACAAATTTACTGATTTCTGTTGTTTCTAACAACGAAAATAATATTTGTTTTAACAAATGAATAATAATAAAATAAGCCAATAAATAAAATTGTTGCTGCAAATTTATGGATCAAAAAAAAAAAAAATGCGAAAAAAGTGTTGCAAGCACACACTATTTTTTATATATATAACATGTAGTGTTTATATGTACAAATATATTTTTAGGAGGTCTGAAATACTGGAAGAAAACAATATCTCCATAGCTAAATTTCAAATATAATTTTGGTTTATTCAGCTGACCAGAGGACAGGCTCTCCCGGGACGGAGTCCCTCCCGTTTCCCTCCATACATTGCCGAAGGAAGGAAGCTGCTACCGGTATTTTAGTAGGCGGACTCTTATAACGGGACCTGAGATGTCCAACTCTGATTATTTCTCACCGTTCCTAATTAACTCCTCATACTGTATACATTTATATATACACTGTAATTTTCTCTAAATTATAATTATATGTATATAATTATTGTATTAGCTATAATTTATCTTGTATATCTGAGTGATATACTCGGCCAAACCAGTGATATGCCAAAAAACCTCCATAGATTTTTTTTTTTCCAACAAAAAGCATACACCAGACAATTCGGAAAATTTACACCTGCATCGGAGCTCAATAATTAAAAAGTCGTCGGGCAATTATCGTACATCCCCAGAACGAATTAATAAATTAACTTTTTGCTTTTCCTCCAAAACCAGTCGAACGTTTGCACTAATACTCCTAAATTCTCATATTAAGTTTTGTGTCGATAAATTCATTACATCGGCTGTTATTAGGGTTTTTGAATTGAGCCCCTCCCCTAAACCACCCTTCCCTTTCGGTCGATATAGCTGAAATTTACAGGCTATGTCCTCAGTGGGTTATTACTTTAAATATGAAATTTCATGTCGATATGTTCATTACATCGGCAGTTATAATTTTTGAGTTAAGCCTCCCCATGGATCCCCCTTTCTTATCGATTTATTAATCTTATTTTACATATTTCACAGTAAACTTAATATTTATCTAAATATTTCATTATTTTTGAATTTTATTTGTCTATAAGCATTTATTAGAAGTCATTAATGTGAATGTTTTTAGAATAACCACTTGAATAAACAACCCCTTGTTCCGCTAGAATACAGAATAATTCGTTTTCCTAGAATACATCTCATTCTAGTGAACTCTCCTCCTCCGAGTTGGCTTTGTTTCTTCCATTTCTTTCGTGCCGTAAAGTTGGTTACAAAATAATGCAATAAGTGATGTCTAAGTCAAAGGACTTGGCCAAAAAATCTCTGGTGTTTGAGCAAAAGGGCTTAAATCTTGTGATCCAAAGGACAAGTGCATTTAAATATTTTTACCAAATATAACTGATTGTTGGAATATTTTATCTTGTTTATATTTAATACTTTTATTTAAATAATATTTCAGGTAATATAAATGTGTTTTACCTGATTTGCAGGAATTTTTCAAACCTTCAGAAATTCCCTTTCCAAAATTCAGATTTGCTGACTTGAACCCTTTTGCCCAAACACTCTATGGTGCAAGTTTTGTGATAAGGATTATAAGCGCCGAATTTGATTCCATGGAGTTTGCTGCGTTCAAGTATGCATCTGTAACATCAGTAGACGTTGAATGCTCATTTAGCCGCTACAAGTCGATTCTTAGGCCAAACTGGCAACGATTTTTGCTCAAAAACTTAAAAATGCATTGATTAGCAACAATTTTAAAGTACGATATTTAAAAAAATATTATTATTTTTGGAGATTATTATTTTTACCACACAAAAATCGTAACCCTACTTAGGATATCATCGTATATGCAGGTGGAAGTGTACAATTATTTCAATCTTTGTGAGTGTGATAACTCCTGGTTGCAATCCTTTACTTGACAACTGTGATATCTTTCCTCGCCGATCTATGGACAACAACTAATAATAATAACACGAACATGTTTCTATGTAGTTCTTTCAGAATTGTTGATGATATCTGTTATGATTATATTTTATACTACGCTAAAAACTGGTTTTTGAAATATTCTCAAATCAATTGAATTTGACAAATCCAATCGAACTTGCTGATCACAAATTATTATTATTTTTTTTCAAACGAGAATGAAACATAGTTCAATTAAAACATGCTAATGAAGTTCCCATCCAGCAACTTTTTATATATTTATAAATATTTTTAATTTTTTTTTACTTATTTTGAAAACTGGTTTTCAAGCAAATCCTTCCTAATAAATTTTCTTATCTGAATCTTTTGATAATTTAGTGAGCTTTGAAATCTTGAATTGTATTTTGAAATGTTTCTTCATGGCTAGTAAAAAACAGTTAATAGTTAAGTGTAAAATATGGTCAATAAATTATGGTTGTGACGTTTCATTTCTAGGATTTCGTAGGGCAAAGCTCATTATAGGAAATGTTTGATGTAGCTAGTTTTCTGTTTGTGTATTAATAGGTATACCCGGAAGTACTAGAGTCCGTATAAGTCTATATCTTTGTTAAGTTAACGGAATATAAGAACTCGTCGGTCAATCACCGACAATGTACTTACCCAGAACGAATTAATCAATTAATTTTTCGCTCCCCATTTCAAAACCAGTCGAGTGTTTCAACTAATATTCAATAGTTGACTTACAGAGTTGAGCCGCCGTCTGATCCTTTTCCCTTTCGGCTAGTGATGTCGAACTATCTACAGTACTATCGATTAATATGTTATACTTGACCATCGAATATTATCGATAATGATATTTAATATCGATTGAAATTGTGATTTAAAATCAACGATCTTGCACTTTCCAACTTCTCACCTATATTCTCTACATTTTATGATAAGTTTACTGAATTTTTACACTTCTTTGACTATTTTTCCCTGACAAAAACATGGCATGCACCAGACTTGTAAGGAGGAACTGTAAGTTCTTTGTGAATAAGGTAGGCACCTAATTTATTTTTCCATCTTACCATAAAGCAGATGATCCTTGGGCCACAAAATAAAACAGCACATATGATGCTAAATTTGATTAAAATATAGATATTTTTAACATAACCTTTTTTTCAGTCTAGATTTTTGGTTTACGTACTTGTTCACTTTACATAAACTGGTAACTGAAGTATACATTTAAAAAAAACTTGTTTTCTCAATAAAAAGGATAATACTGATTAGGACGATACCTCTTTTCTTGGTTACTGACAGGATAGCGAACCGTACGGAAACCGAACTCTTTTTCCCGACAGCGGCGATTGCTTTTCATGTGAGAAATTCATGTTTCAGAATTTCGATTAGTACTATCGATTAATCGACAGTAATCGAACTATCGATACTATTGGTTTGGTAATTCGGTAATCATTAGATTTTGTCCTTGTAAGGGTTTTGGATACACATATTCAATTTCGTGTCTAAAACTCAATATTTCTGAATCCTCCTACTAAATTTTGTGTCGACACAATCATTACATTATTAGAGGGCGCCGGTAGCTCAGTAATATACGTGCTTGCTTACTGAGCTAAAGATAGTGGGTTCGTAACCCGGCCGAAGCCCTTAGTTTATTTTATCTGGAAGGTAAAATAAACTTAAGCAAGCCGTCTTTCGAATGGGACGTTAAGTGATGGTCCCGAGCCTGTACGATGTCAGGTACTCGTTAAAAACCTTTACCCTAGGTGAATAAAAATTTTGGGTAGGCAAAATTTAGAACTACCATATAGTCGGGCTCATGTCCACTTGAGCGACGAAAGAGTGCTCTGGTAGTAGGCGATATGACCTCGTAGCTACGACATGAGTCATAATAACTAACAGTTATTAGGTTATATAGCTCCTAACCCCCCCCCCCCCCCCCCCCCCCTCCTTCCTTTCGACCGATTTCGCGGATATTAATAGGTGCAATCTTTGAGGTGTTTTGAATTTAAATATATAATATGTCAATTCATTCATTACAATGGCTGTTATTAGAGTTTTTGTGTTAAGTGGTCTAATATGGCCGATGTGACTGAAAATCAATATATGTCGTCCTTAGAGGGTTCTAGATACACATACAAAATTTTTTGACGATACATTTTTTCTATCGGAAGACTAACAGAATTATTTTTTGTTTTTTTTTAATTTTTGGAATCAAAAGGTCGGAAAATATGTAATTACGTTGAAAATTCCGCATCGAATTTTTAACCGATTACGTAACTTCCCCTACACTTCGCATTGCTGGGGAAATATAATTCTTACTTACGCTACAAATACTAAAAAAAGAGAAAGTCTCTTATTATGGTTTGCCGTCCTAAAACCACTAATATGTCGGTTGGTATGTCATATATGGGCGCCCTGAGGGAGTGGGCTTAACGGAAGAGAATACCCGTTACGGACTTAAGTTACACCATTGTTCATTTTCAGGCTCAAATATAAATGAATGTTTTAGTTATTACTTTCCATTTCCGAAAATTGATTTTGAAAACCATATTTTAAGTTGTAGATGGACAGTCCAGCGTGTCAATTAAGTGAGACTTAACATTTGTTCACAGAGATATTGTGAAACACTTAATAAAGAGACAAAATGAAATGATTTTGAGAAGGGTGGGGGGGGGGGGGGAAAGAGAGAGTGTGAGTGCGAGGGAGGGAGGGAGAGAGAGTGCGAGGGAGGGAGGGAGAGAGAGTGCGAGAGGGTGGGAGGGAGAGATAGAGAGGGAGTGGGGGGGGGGGAGGGAGGGTGAGAGAGAGAGCGAGTGCGAGGGAGGGAGGGAGAGATAGTGAGAGGGGGAGGGGGGGGGGGAGAGAGAGAGAGTGTGAGGGTGGGAGGGAGAGATAGCGAGAGGGGGGGAGTGGGGAGGGAGGGAGGGTGAGAGAGAGTGCGAGGGAGGGAGGGAGTGATAGTGAGAGGGGGAGAGAGGGGGAGGGAGGGAGAGATAGGGAGAGGGGGGGGAGAGAGGGTGAGGATACATAAACCATATTTTAAAGTTTGTTGCTATGAGTAGAAATTTAAAAATTACTTTGATATATTCCTTACAGACATTTAGTTAACATTCTTCGGGGTGCTATAACGTTCGTCGTATTGATCCAATCTCAAATCTGAGGACTTGGTAGCGATTTGAAATTTTATTAGGAACAACTAACCGTTTTTCGGTAAATCAAGGAAACGTCTAAAAATATATGTTTAAAAATTACCTACATTTCAAGATGGTTTTCGGCATGTATCTCGGAAATCAAAAAATCAAATTTCATATAAGTATTTTCTACAACTATTACTCGAAATGATTTTTGATTTTGGATTTGAAGCTGTATCTTGTAAAATGTAGTTAGATCCTGGGGGAAAGTAGTTTCAATTTTCGTTCGATTTCGGCCAAAATCTAATCGGACCTAAGTTAGAACATGTGATCTCTTCATTCCAAATTTCATGTTCATAGCTACAGTCGTTTTTGCAGTAGACAGCTCACAACATTTGAATCACGTACACTCCCACCCACCCACACATACACACAAGCACAGACAGACATCATCACGAAAATGGTCAAAAACTTATTCAGGGGACCTTGAAACGTGAAATGTAAAATGAGGGTGTATATAAAATGTATGGAAGTACATTCGCTATTGCTACCATCTTCAGCGACAACTTGACAAACTAGTTCGAGTTGAACTTCCAGTGAAAGTACTCTCATATATGTTATATATAAGGGCACCAGTAGCTCAGTGCTATGCGTGCTTGACTTCTGAGCTCAAGATCGTGGGTTCGAAACCCGACCGAGGCCCTTAGATTATTTTATCTGGGAGGTAAAATAAACTTAAGCACGCCGTCAACAAAGTAATTTGTTAATTATAAAGTTAATCCTTTTATTAGTTTGTTGTTGTTTGCGATGCAAGACCAGGCTTTAAGGCGAAAGAGGGCGACAGTCAGAAAATTCCCAAAATCGTAGAATCCATTTCCTAGCCTTTCTTTTTGTTTATAATTCTGGAAAATGCATTGGATCAAGAAACCATTTTTGGAATGCGGAAAGTCATTAATATTATACATATACGAGACTGGCAAGTGGTACTTCGAGAGATATGTCACTTACAATATGTTGTGCGATCGCGTGGATGTGAACCTTTTTTATCGCCTCCCTTTAGATTTCAAGTATCTGTCTGCGTATCGTTTATCGCTTACGATATATCGCTTATCTTATATCGCTTTAGTATGAACGGCGCCTTAGTTTATTTTATCTGGCAAGTAAAATAAACTTCAGCACGCCGGCCTTCGGATAGGACGTTAAGCGATGGACCCGAGCCTGTGCGATGTCAGGTACTCGTTAAAGACTCCTACCCTATTTGAATAAAAATTTAGGGTAGGCAAAATTTAGGACTCTCACAGTAGAGTCGGGCTCATGTCTACCAGAGTGACGAAAGAGCGCTCGGGTAGTAGGCGATATGGCCTCGTAGGTAAAGCCCAGGCATGAGTCATAAAACCTTACCTAATCTAACCTATATGTTATACAGGGTGGCCCAGATAAGCGGGCCACAAGTGAAATAACTCCTAAACGGGAAGAGATATCAAAATTATGCATAGGACTAAAGTTGTAGCACTCCCCGAGAGCTATAGTATGGCGTCATCGAAAAGACAAAAATGACCCTTTTAATGGCTCAAACAGTCCTACGAAGGGCGGGGTTCCCTTTTGACCCTTAAGTTTCGTTATATTTTATCAAAGTACTAAAGAAACAAGGAAGAACTGGGCAAACAGATTTTTGATACGTCAAGTAGTTCTCGGAAAAAAAACGTTTAAAGTTGCACGTTTTTCTTATTCTGAAGTTATTATTTTCCGCTCCCTCACCAATCACCAACACCGTATCCACAACGTGCAACTTTAAACGTTTTTTTTCCGAGAACTACTTGACGTATCTAAAATCTGTTTGCCCAGTTCTTCCTTGTTTCTTTAGTACTTTGATAAAATATAACGAAACTTAAGGGTCAAAAGGGAACCCCGCCCTTCGAAGGGCTGTTTGATCCATTAAAAGGGTCATTTTTGTCTTTTCGAGGACGCCATACTATAGCTCTCGGCGAGTGCTACAATTTTGATATCTCTAACCATTAAGGAGTTATTTCACTTGTGGCCCGCTTTTCTGGGCCACCCTGTATATTTTGTGAAATAGAAAATATTTTTTAAAAAATTTTTTCTTTATTATTATTTTTTTTTTTTGTGTCAATTAAGGTTAACAGTACGGGACTTAGAATGTGACCCTGTGGTACTCCCGACAGTATGGACTTTCCGAAATTCTGAAATCACTCCTCCCTCCAAAAAATTCCGTCGTTTGATAGATAGTTAAATAGTTGCAGTTTGAGTTGTTGGGTCGTGTGTGTTCTTCAACTTCTAATCTTCCGAAGACTGGGTCGCAATCCCAAAACATTTCTCGCATTCAAAATTGCCTGCATTTGAAAAACAAAAAACAAAAATAAAACAGAAATCTGAATGAACAATTAAATATTAATTGACCATAAAAAGAGCAACTAATCTATACTCTTCCAGTTGATTGTTGTTTTCCTTTCATTATAAAATGTAATAATATCTTAATTATTATTAATTAAGGATTTCCCTTTTTAGTATTATCTAATAAAGGATTATGTCTGTTCATTATAAAATAGCTATATATATACTGTAATTATCCTAATGAATTTTTTATTTGAAAACTTGTTCTCTGGATTTGTCCATTTAAGGGCACTAGTGAACACATATCTAGATATATTGTTTATGCTGATTCGCTTGGGTCATCTAGTGATGACAACATGCACTACCTTCATCCCCTCTGTTTTGTTGTCTGTCCTCAGTTTTGAGATAGAACCAATACGACTGAAGTTATAGCGCCCCAAAAATTATAAAACAAATGTCTGTAGTAAATCTGTCTAAGTAATGTTTAAGTAGTAACAAATAGCAACGAATTTTAAAATATGATTTTATTATTGGTATTTTTTAAAATTTTGTAGACCTATTCATATTGACTTCAAATGTTTCACGTAAAACTGTAAGCCACGATCCGAGTAGTGACTAGTGTAGTGACTAGTGTAGTGACTAGTGTAGTGACTAGTGTAGTGACTAGAGTAGTGACTAGTTAGGTGTTACTATGCTGATGAGTTGCTTCTTGATAGATTTATACTCATAATTTGTATTAAAATATATTTTTTTGCGCAATGGATCACCTCGATAAACATTTGCCAGCATCTTGTGAATTAGGAAATTAAAATTGTCTATTACAGTTGTCTTCATCACTAATCATAACATCCATGGTCGACGGGAATACGGAAACTAACAGATTGATAAGGGAAGTCGGCTGGCTGGCTGAGTTAAAGGAGACTAAACTTACGCTGACCTTCGGATTAAACGTGCACGGTAGTTAGTCAGTCCCTCGGATTTATGACTTTCCTCTTAGACTTCGTATTCGCCGTGTCTCTAACCAGCAATGGAGATAGACCGAAGCAGTACTAATGAAAATAAACTGGTCGCTAGGGCACTTAGTTCTCTCGGCAAGCACCGACTCAGTCTTCATAGAGGATTGTCTGGATGATGACATTGATGATAGTCTTGTAGAGAGAGATAGTTAGGTTTGCCTCTTTAACTACAAGAAGTGGTCGCTATGCGTGGTTTACTGGAAGCGAAGAGTGACCTCCCCAATGGACCACAGGCGGATTGCTCATCACTTTCCTTTTTCCCAGTCGACTTTGAACATAAACAACGACCTTGTGGGGCACCCCTAATCACTCTAACTGCAAGAAGTGGTCGCTGTGCGTGGTTTACTGGAAGCGAAGAGTGACCTGCCCAATGGACCACAGGCGCATTGCTCAGCACTTTACTTTTTCCCAGTCGACCTTGAACATAAACAACGCCTTGTGGGGCACCCATAATCACTTTAACTACAAGAAATGGTCGCTATGCGTGGTTTGCTGGAAGCGAAGAGTGACGTTCCCAATTCGTAGACACCCTTTCAAACTGATTCTTCCTTACGTCCAAGAGCCTTTCGACGCCCAGACATAGTAGTGAAAGGTGTTTCCCTCTCTTTTTTTTATTTATTATAATCATTTTTGTTTTCATGTTATTATCTAATGACTGCTTAGCCCTATCATTACCTCTAACGGCCATTGACGCCAGTAAATAGACTATTTACACTTTTCTAATTTGTGTGGAGCGCTGAGATGGTCGATAACAACAGGTATTTTGTCTGCTAGCTAATGTGGCCTCATTTATCACACAAGATCACACAAATAAACAATATATGTTCAATTTTATATTTCGACTTTAATTAGAAATAATTTATGAGCACACTACTATATGTTTTCCGACCTCAAGATTCCAATTATAAAAAAAAAATTCTGTCTGTCTGTGAACACGATAACTCCCGATTGAATGAGTATATCGACACGAAATTTTATATGTGAATCGAGAAACCTCAATCGACGACATCTATTGCTTTTCAGACTAATCGACCAAAGGAAAGGGGACGATTAGGGGTGAGGCTTAACACAAAAGCTCTAATAACTCCCGATAAAATGAATGTTTCCATATGAAATGTGACTAAAACTCCATAATGACTACTTTGAGCCAAATCGGCTGAAGGGGAAGAGGGATTAGGGGAGGCTTAACTCAAAAACTCTAATAACTGTCGTTGTAATGAACGTATCGACACGAAATTTCATACTTAAAGTCAAAACCCAATATATTACCTGTCAAATTTCAGCGATATTGGCTGAAGGGATGGGGGTTCAGGGTAAGGATCTCAATCCAAAAACCCTAATAACTGTCAATATAATGAATTTATCGACACAAAAAATAGTATGAGTATTTAGAAGCCCTGTAACTCAACTGTTACTATGAAGGTGGCTGATGTAGTGAGAAGTGATTATTTCACAGGATGTCAAATAATGAGATAGTCTGACCTCTCACAGATTTTTATTGGTAGTAACAGCTAGCCGGCTTTCGAGGTTTCCCTCATCATCAGGCAGTCTGATAAAAAATTAAAATTTTTGAAAAAACTAAATAATATAATAAAAATAAATAAATAACAATATAAAACATTAACAATTTAAAATATCATGGATGGGGACAGACGAGTTATCCCTGTCCCCATCCATGATATTTTAAATTGTTAATGTTTTAGATTGTTATTCATTTATTTTTATTATATTATTTAGTTCTTTCAAAATTTTTAATTTTTTATCAGACTGCCTGATGGTGAGGGAAACCTCGAAAGCCGGCTAGCTATTACTTGTTACTCGGTCGATTGGTTTTGGTGGGGAGCGAAAAATTAATAGGTTAATTCGATCTGGAGAAGTACATTGCCGGTGATTCACCTATGATGTTTTTTATCCCATTTTTGGTTAGTGTAATCCATAGGTTCATTTTTTCATGGCACTACTTCCGGTAGGACATCCTGAAATATCGTCGGAAATAAGAGACCTCAGGAGGATTTGCCGGTAAAAATGAACCTTCAAATCCGAGCAAGTACCCATGAAAATGAAAAAATGAAAATGAAAATAAATTTTATTCTGGGACCGAGGTCCCCTAAGAATAAATACATGACAGACACTGGACAGAGTAACAAATAAAATGAAATATCAGTGATGAGATAAAGGTGCTATAGTGGATAGAACCAAGAGCAAAATAAATAAAACTAAGTAAAAAAAATCATTGAATAAAAATAAAATAAATAATTATGATAAAATTAAAAATAAATAATAAATAAGTAAACTTAAAAAATAATAGTAAATAATGAGTTAAATTACAGATTCATTAAGAAGACATCAAGATAGGATAAATATGTCTAAATAAATATGTAGAGGATAAAATAAAATAAAGAGAAAAAACAGTAGGTATGTATATAAAAAACAAGCTTGTGGAGGAGGGAATCTAGCCCAGGCTTCCTATAAAATTAATTTAAGAAAAACTTATGAAAAAAATAAATAAAAAAATAAAATAAGAGGATGAAGATGAAAAGATAAATAAAATAAATAAGCAAAGACAATGAAAAAAAATAATAAAATATGTTAAGGAGAGGGAAAGTATGGAAGAAGGGGAATAAGAGGCTAATCAGAGGGAGAAGATTGTTTATTGAGGAGGAATTGGAATAGGGAGGATTTGAAGGAGGCCATGGAAGGAGAGTGACGGATGAGGGGAGGCAAGGAGTTCCAGAGGGAGGAGGCTTGGACAAGGAAAGAGTTGTGGAAGGCAGAGGAACGATGGGAGGGGATGAAGAGGTCCGAAGGACGGGATCTGGTGTGTCTTTGGTGGACAGAGGACTTGAATTGGAACATTTGGTAAAGGTAGTTCTTTGGATTTTAACATTTGGAAGGAACCTAGGAGGTAATCACGGCGGTAAGAGGGTTTGAGCCATTTCAACTCGGAGTACCAGGGCGAGATGTGAGCATCTCTAGGGACATCGAAAACAAACCTGATGTGAGCGTTTAGGGTTCGTTGGAGTTTGTTATCGAGTCCCTTGCTCAGATCATAATAGACCAGGCACCCGTAATCGAAATGGGGAAAGATGAGGGAGGATACGAGGAGTTGTCGGGAACTTTGTGATAGAGAGTGACGGGAGCGTTTAAATTGTGTTAGGGATTGAAAGGATTTACGGGAAATGTAGGATACGTGATCTTTCCAGGAAAGGGATTGGTCTAGGATGATACCCAGGTTTTTGACTCTCGTCGAGTAGTTAATATCGTAATACCCATGTAGGAAATTACGAAACCAATTCTTATTTATAATTTTCTAAGCTTTTTTTTTTTTTTTTGTTTTGTTTGTTTTAGGTACCTTTTAACCCGAGACTCTACCTGTAGAACTTCCAACAAAGAGAACTGAACTTCCGGCGAACCCTTGCTATATCATCTTACAGGTAACGTCCTCTCTTATACGTTTACTTTCCAAACTACACCAAGTATAGGGGAAGTTATGTAAATATTTAAATATTTGATCTTAAATATTTACCAGATTATCATGTTTTCCGAATCCCTGATTCCAAATATAAAAAACAAACATTAATAATAATAATAAATTTATTTCCGTTAAACCAATACATGGTAATAGGATACGTCAAATGAATTTATACATTAAGATAGCTTATAATTTAGATTTATAACTACTTGAGTCTATCACATCTATGATTAGTTGTAATAACAAAACTATAAGAAAAAGTAAAATTAAATTAATAAAAACTGAACAAATAAATACTTAAAAATATATGAGTATATAAAAAAAATACGTTTATAATAAGTAGACATATTTTTTCTGTCTATGTGCGTCTCTCGATGGAATGAATGTAACGACATGAAATACAGCCTATCCAGAACCACAAAAGTACGACACTCATTAATTTTCCGCAAAATGGGTTCGTCTCAAAAAGCTTAATAACTGCCGGTGTATCGGCACAAAATTTAGTATCAGGTTTCAGAAGTTATTTTATAAATCAACTACTTATTGATTTTTGAATAAAATTTAAAAGATGATATGTAAAGCGCACTTTTTTACTGAACGCTTATATTGTGTAATTCCACATACATGTACATAAATGTGCATTTCGACTTACACCATCGTCGGCACAAGGTTCAACAATAATGGAGATATGAGCTAGGCAGACATATTTATATTATCTTAAGAGTACCTGCGGTAGGAGGGTTCCTCCTCCTTAGGGGGTGAAAACCCCGATTCTAACGCTATTGACCAACTGCGGATATATTTGAAAACGAGAAAATAACAAGAAACCAAAATATTATACAAGTAATAGTTAAACTGTAAGGGATGTCATCGAATTTTATAATGTGTTTTCATAATTGGTAGTTTATTTACTAAAAAGTTAAATAAAAAAATAAAAACAAACCCGACACAATACAATTTGGGGGTGGGACGACGACGACACACCCCCGGCAAAAATCCTGATTTTATGAATTTAAATAATAATAAAAAAGTCCGGTCTTTGGTGTCTTGAATAAAAGTCAATTTACTTATTTTTTTGTTCATTAATTTTAGAGGCCGAGATCCTTACACAGGCTCTGATGAAACCTAAAGATCTTGGAAAGGGCATACCCGATTTCTACCAAACATGGCTAAGAACCTTCTCGCAATTATCGGCTTTTGTAAGAAAAAAAACCGCTTTGAAATCTGTTCAGCCGTTTTGGAGCTACGATGCCACAGACAGACACACACATAGACAAAGGCTTCAAACTTATAACACCCCTCCTTTTGCGTCGGGGGTTAAAAATATATAAAGTTCTATGAAATCAATATAACATAACATGAATATGCGGTATAGTTACTTATCTCTGAGTAGAAGAATATTCGATCTAAGTTAATATTGACACCAATGTTTGTTAACTAGGTTAACATTGACATATATACTTGTTAATTATGAGGTATTAACCGAGGAGAGAATTTGAAGTGTGTTTCGTCGTTCAAACAATTTCCATTTTTACGAGTTCTATCTGTTTCTAGCTGCTCTAGAGACTCTAATTGTCTACCTTTTTCACAGATGTGGAGGTACTTTATTCCAGTTGTTTCCTTGAAAGAGTGACCCATGTCATTAATATGTTTTGAAAATGTGGATTTTTCCCTTTTCTTTACTATATCAGTTTTGTGTTCTTTGATTCGTTCTCTAAATTTGCGTCCCGATTGGCCTGTGTATATCCAACTGCACATTTCACATTTCAGTTGGTAAACACCACTCCTGACCAAATATTGATTTTTAGCCAAAACCATTGGTTTTGGTGGGAGAGCGAAAACTTAAAGCGAAAACATACTTATTGTACCTACTATCAGAAAATATTTAATCTTTACCGTATATATTGATACGGATTGAAATCTGCTTGTCGAATCTGCTTAAGTGATAGCTAACGGTGAAAGAGAGGACACATGCGGCCTGTGTGACATCATCTAATTTGTCCATGCTGGCCTGAGGTGGACATACATTGTCGGATGACAGCCTGTATAAAATGGTAGGTTACGGTACCCACCCAATGCTACGTGAACACAGGCCTCCAGCCTGCATTATGGCCAAGTCGTGATCCCCCGTCCATCCTATGTTATCCATACTAGACTCCGCTATGATGGAGGCCGCTTGCCCCTTTGCATCAGCTCTTTGCCGTATGTCTCGATTCGATTTGTACCGCCCTGTTCAGAGAGTATGGATTCTCCCTATATAGGGTGTCCCTTTAATTTTTTGGATTTTTTCGACCGTTTTTTTTTCATTAGATCAAATACCAGGCGCAGAAAGTAAAATACAATTTGGATATACCCTAAAAATCCAAAAACAGAAATATTATATAAGTAACCTAATTTCTAGATTTTATTTAGGTTTCAAGAATTTTAAATTTTTATTCCATTTTTTTAATCTACCCTCCAAAATGGACAATTTAGATCACGTAAATTAGCTGAATAACCACCGCTGTCGCAGCACCGAAAACATATTTTCGCCATGTAGCTTTTCCTTTCAATTTCGCTTTTTTTTTTTTTTTTTTTTTTTGGCACAAATAAAATTTATTTTTTTATAAGTTTTAAGTTGTCAAGAACGTTTTCTATCTATAAGTGTTTTATGTAGTTTTTTTAGTGTTTTTTTTATCTTATTTTTTACCGATGTGTAAATATAAAACTTTTCATTTATTGACCAGCGTACCGAGTAATCAATTTGAAGCATAAGGAAGCCAAATTGCGACGAAAACTTGATTACATTCGCAAAATATATTTTTGGTGCTGTTCTAGGGCTGTTTATTCATTCTGGTTTTGCATCGCTGTAGCTTTAAAGTCAGTTTTGAAGGGTAGTTTTTGGTGAAATAGAAACCTCTCATTTAAAATATTGATAACAATTACTTTATGTACCCCCTGTTATTACTTTATATACCCCCTGTTATTACTTTATATACCCCCTGTTAAATGAGTAATACGAAAGTATCCAATCCAACAATTTTGTTTACAACAATAAATTTTCGGCAATTATCTACCGAAGGTATCAGGTAGAGAAGGGGGTGAAAGAGGTTACAGATTCATCTCAGGGTCAAGTTGGATGCTGACTGATGTCCAACGTGACCCTGAGATAACCCTCTTCTCCACTGTTAGATTCACTACCTGATGATGGCAGATAATAGATCAGAAGGTCGGAAAACATGAAATTACGTTGAAAACTCCGCATCGAAATTCTGACTGATTACATAACTTCCCCTATACTCCGCATAGCTGCGGAAGTAAAACAGGTAAACAAAAGAATCCGATGGAGTTTTATTTTTTAGGAAGATTTTGAATTTAATTATGTTCAAGCTAATTAAGTTTATTTAACCTATTTTGGTTTTTCAAGATTAATTATTTGATCAAAAATTAATTAGTATTTTTCTTTTTAGTATATATAAATCCGCCCCCTGGTAATCAATATTGACACATAGCTGACTGAACATGTTGACAGCTTCTGACAATGACAAATACGCCCGGACAATTTAACTGAAATGAAGGGGGATAGAAAATGAAGTACTCTTCCTTTAGAACATGTAACCGGGGCGGTTAGGGGCTAACCACCCCCTGACAAAGAGTTCCGTTGTATTCGTCAAAACATGCTACCATCAATATGACGAAAGAGTGCTCTGGTAGTTGGCCTTATAACCTCATTAAAAATAAAGAAGAAATTCAGAAACATTACAACATTCGGAATCCAGGGGATAACTCAGCATCAAAATTCTATATGGTCACATAACTTCTCCTAGACTTAGTTTAGTTGAAGAAGTAACAAATTACAGATAGGGGGGGGGGGGGGGGGGGGGGGAGGGATTATATTGGAATTATATTATACATATGTGATAGTAAGATGTTGTGGGACGAAATTTTCGTAGAAATAAAATATATAGATACTATAATGTGATAATATCATAGAAGACAACTGGCATAGCTCTTCTAACCGCTGTGCTGTGTGGGTGGGGTAAGTTAATTTTATAATTTTTATTTTCTTACTCTGTACCCTGATGCTATAAGAGTTATTTATACTTTTTATTATTTGTATATTTTGTTATTCTATGATAGATGAACCACTGATGATGACGCTATTGTGTCGAAAACCGGTTCTGGTCTAAAATTGGTTTTACGACTCATGCCCGGGCTTTAACTACGAGGTCATATCGCCTACTATCAAAGCGCTCGTTCGTCACTCTGGTGGACATGAGCCCGATTCTACTGTGGGAGTCCTAAATTTTGCCTACCCTAAATTTTTATTCATCTAGGGTAGGGGTCTTTAACGAGTACCTGACATCGTACATGCTCGGGATCATCGCTTAGCGTCCCATCCGAAGGACGGCGTGCTTAAGTTTACTTTACCTCCAAGATAAAATAAACTAAAGGCCTCGGTCGGGTTTCGAACCCACGATCTTGAGCTCAGAAGACAAGCACGCATACCACTGAGCTACCGGCGCCCTCTCTGGGCCGTGTATATATTTTTAATTTTTTTTTTTTTATGTATTTAATGTTTAATATCATTCATCAAATTTACTTGTAGTTTATTGTAAATACTATTTTATACATACTATACATACTACTATTCTATACATACTATACTATACATACTACTATTCTATACATACTATACTATACATACTACTATTCTATACATACTATACTATACATACTACTATTCTATACATACTATACTATACATACTATACTATACATACTACTATTCTATACATACTATACTATACATACTACTATTCTATACATACTATACTATACATACTACTATTCTATACATACTATACTATACATACTACTATTCTATACATACTATACTATACATACTACTATTCTATACATACTATACTATACATACTACTATTCTATACATACTATACTATACATACTACTATTCTATACATACTATACTATACATACTACTATTCTATACATACTATACTATACATACTCATTGTAAATATTCAAAATATAAATATACAAAAAAAAAAAAAATAATAAAATAATTAACAAAGAAAATTTGTTAGAAAAACAGCTAGATTATAATTGTGACACAGTTATGAGGGTTCATAATTTAAGCGGTATTGGGAACATGTTAATTGTTAGCTATTCATGAACATGAGAGCTCTAAAGTGTGAATGCCAACGAAGTATGAGAAGCCATGAGTAAGTACTGATGGTGTTCATCAGGATTAAGTTCCTCTACTTAAGTGTCCTGCTAATAGAAGGAACGCTAGTCGGGAACTGCAAGTTCCCATGACACTGCATCTCACCTTCTGTTAAACGGAACGTCAGTTAGCCCCAAAACATGTCTTCATTATACCCATATCTGGAAGAGGTAGCTCTTGTTCTATAACTACTTTGAACTATCCTCGCTCCCTCTATTTTTAGTTTTTAAAACCGCTATCTAGGCCTCATACTCGACAAACGACTAACTTGGAATCCTCACACGAGACAGAAAAGACAAGAAATGAACAGTTATAAAGTTTTACTGACTTCTAGACAAAAGATCCTATGTGGACTTACCGACTTGAACTCTGGGGTTCTGCCAAGGTTTCCAATCTCCAGCGCATCCAATCCTTTCAATCCAAAATCCTTCGTAAAATAGCCAATGCTCCTTATAACGTCTCCAACAACACTCTTCACACTGAACTTAACGCACCTTTTGTCACCGGAGTCTCTAAATTCAAGTATAAAGAATTACTTTCCTTCTTAGTTCCCAATGGCCCTAGAGACCTCCTTAGCAGCAGCAGTGACAGTGATTTCTTACAAATGAGAGGAAATCATTGACTAGGGAGTTTCACCACTGGGTGATTTCTTCCCTCTTGACATTGCCATTATCTCTCTATTAGCACATTTATTTGTTGAATTTATTTTTATACGGTTGTAAATATCTGTTTGTAAGAAAAAAAAAAAAATCCAAGTTTGCTTGAAAAATGTGTCTTGTCGGAGGAGAGAGAAGCTAAGGGAAGATTCTCATCTCTGAGTCTGCTGGCGATTTAATTAATAATTGAGGATATAAAGAATGTATTGAAACAAACTTTTTTTATATTTTTTTTTGTTTACAAATAGCTATTTACAACTGTATACACATAAATACAACAAGCAAATGAGCTAATAAAGAGGTAATGGCAATGTAAAAATGTCATGAGGGGAGAAATCACCCAGTGGTGACACTCCCTAGTCACTGTTTTTCTCTCGTTTATAGCTAATCACTGTCACTGCTTCTGATCAGGAGATCTCTAGGCCATTGACGCTTGAGCCGTCATTGGGGAAGTATGGCAGAATGGGGGGCACGGACCAGAGGATTATTGTGGGAACTAAGAAGGGAAAATAATTTTTTATATTTGGATTTAGCGACTTCAGTAATGAAAGGTACATTAAGGTCAGTGTGAAGGGTTTTGTTGGAGACGTAGTAAGGAGCATTGGCTATTGTACAAAGGATTTTGGATTGAAGGGATTGGATGCCTTGGCAGAACCCCAGAGTTCCAGTCCGTAAGTCCACATAGGTTTTGAGTATTGAGTTGTATATAAGTCGTTTTGTTGTCAAAGTTAGTTTGGATCTTTTGTCTAGTAGTATTAGTAGAAGTTTATAACGTCTGTTCATTTCTTGTCTTTTCAGTCTCGTGTGAGGATTCCAAGTTAGTCGTTTGTCGAGTATGAGGCCTAGATAGCGGACTTCGTTTTTTAAAGGGATGGGATTTTAAGGTACACTGGAGGGCAGGTATATTTTCGACGAAGGGTGAATCGAAACAAACTTTAGTATGAGTATTCAGAAGTATCGATGTAAGTCAACTATTGATTTGTAACCCAAACGGTCGGTTGCTTTTGGAAGAAGGGAAGTTTAATTGATTAATTCGTTCTGGGGAAGTACATGGCTTGGGATTCACCGACTTTTTTGTATGTTCTGCCTTGTCTACATTTGGAAAGGCAGTTAAAATTGGCTAAATACCGCCATAAACCGTTACGAATCCGCCACTGCCATATACAGTTGCCAATTTGAAAGAAATATGGACTTCATGACCCTTCATTTTAAGAGGTCCGCTAACTGTTATGCCTCTTTTTTTATTATTTTGCCCCTGAAACTTAATTGACGAATTATTTGCTGTTGATTGTTTTTTATTGTTTGTAGGATGACATTTAGGTTGAAGTGTAAATGAACCCAAATGGCGCCATTCCTGACATTAAAAACATTAAAGGCGCCAATAAATTATAAAATATCAATTGAAATTTGTTAAATAATGTCTCATATTAATATATGAATATTTTTTTCAAATTTACTATTATGTAGTTATTATGACTCATGCCCGGGCTTTAACTAAGAGGTCATATCGCCTATTACCAGAGCGATCTTTCGAATTTTGCCTACCCTAAATTTTTTTTCGCCTAGAGTCTTTAAAGAGTATCTGACAGACTCGGAACCATTGCTTAACGTCCCATCCGAAGGACGGCGTGCTCAAGATTTTGTCACCTCCCAGATAATAAACCTTCGGGCCTGGTTTCGATTCCGCGATCTTGAGCTCAGTGCTACTTAGGTGTCGTAGGAAATGCCTTCTTGCAAAAATAGTAAGGCTATTGTACGGAGGATTTTGGATTGAAGGGATTATATGTGCTTAAGATCGGAACCCTTGGCAGAACCCTAAAGCCGAAGTCCATAAGTTCACATCGGTTTCAACACTGCGTTGTATTTAGGTCGTTTTATTTTGAAAGTTTATTTAGATATTTTGTCTAGTAGTCTTACAATTAGTAAGTTTGTAGCGTCTGATCATTTCTTGTTATTCAGTGTTGTGTGAGAGTTTCATGTTAGTCGCTTGTCGAGTAGGAGGCCACGATAACAGAGGGATTATGATATGACAAACGTACTACATTTCTAATGCAGTGTAATGTAATTGCAGCAAGTGCCCATTCAATACCTTACTACCCCGAGGAAGAGAGCGAATACTATACTGATTAATTCGCTCTGGGGAAGTTCATTGTCGGTGACTTGCGGTGTACTTATTTTAATTTCTTATCCTGATAAGGAAGATTCCCATACATTTCCTATGAAAAGTACATACAGTAGAACCTCTTTAAGTCGAACCTCGATAAGTCGAAAACCTCCAAAACTCGAAAAAAAAGTTTTGTTCCTTTCCCTTCAAGCCCCGAAACATCCATTACTCGAAATCTCAACCCTCTATTAGTCGAAATAATCAATGAGTCCCTACAAGCCATTTTGGTAGGTACATATTTTCCCTCTATAACTCGAAAAAATAAATTGGACCTCTGTATCTCGAACATAGCAATGTTTTATTTTACAACCTTTACAACTCGATTATTTGAAACTTATTACCTCTATAGCTCGAAGAAAAATAAGTTACCGACTTTAAGAATTTGCCGACAATCTACATCATTGTTTCTTGGAAAACAATTTAGGAGTATACAATAAATAGGATTACCAATTATCTAAAGCAAAAAAAAAATTACTGACTTTTTTTAATACCTACATATACTACGTATTTTTTATTTTAAGGATGTTTTGAAATAATGTTGATTTATAATAAATATAAATATGTTTGTTACCTCTGTAACTTGAATATGTTTTTATTTCACCTCTCTAAATCAAAATTAGTTAGAATGAATCTTAACCTCTACAAGTCGAATCAAAATCCGCCTGTCGAAATCCTCCAAAAGTCGAAAACTCGACTTATAGAGGTTCTACTGTATATAATGTCCTGATGTCTATTGAGTTTGCAGCAAGGTGGATACTTGAAAAATTTTGGCTCAGTTACAACATATTTTATTTTTATCCTGTGTTGGCCTTCACTAAGGACATCAATATGGATGAACCGGAACGTAATTGATTGACGGACTTCTTGGGGTCACGAGCACGAGCCATGAGATCAGCTAATGTACTGAAGTCATTTCGTTAACATGTAAATGACGCCTCAGCAGGAAGTGAATCTCTGCGGCTTTCATGACGTCCTTCTGGGATCGTGATTCTCCACGGGTGACTTCACTTTTTACAGGAGGTTTGTGTGAAAGTGCCCATGAGTGACTCAAAAACTCTAATAACTGCCGATGTAATGAATGTATCGACACGACATTCTGTAGTCCCTGGTAGTATGAGGATTCAGAAGTTCCTTTGTAAGTCATCTATTCATTTTGACTGAAATCGAGAGGGGGGAGGGGGGGGGGGGTTTAGAAAGGAAGAACGCAACTCAGAAACCTTAATAAACTGGCAAAGCAAACACAACTGAATAATTCGTGCTGGGGAAGCACATTGCCCTTGATTCACCGCATTCATCCATTTTGGATTTGTCTTGGGGCATCCTTCTTCTCTAGATACAGTTGTTTCTTTAAGTAGGTACTTTTCTGGCTAATGTTGATTTTTTCTTTTCTGACAATATTTCGGGACACTTTCACGTCCCTTCTTCTGGTAACTATGAACATTTTCCTGCTGGGGATCCTCCTTTTTATAGCCAAAACCTTGACTGTGGCGGTCTCTCTCTCTCTTCCAAGAACTAATTGTTAAAAAAGTGCGAGGTAGTTAGGCTTTTTTAACAATTAGTAGAGAAATTTAATTCAATAAAATGATGCAGATAATATATCAGATATGTGGCGTTACCATGGTACATTACACCCCCCTTGCAGTGTGCATGGCGCATTGTCCACTGCTGTGATACTGTGAGGGCTGGCAATGAGCAGGGATGTGGTTGGGCCGGCCCATTGGTTTGGTTTGGTTTTATGACTCATGCCCGGGCTTTAACAACGAGGTCATATCGCCTACTACCAGAGCGCTCTTTCGTCACTCTGGTGGACATGAGCCCGACTCTACTGTGGGAGTCCTAAATTTTGCCTACCCTAAATTTTTATTCATCTAGGGTAGGGGTCTTTAACGAGTACCTGACATCGTACAGGCTCGGGACCATCGCTTAACGTCCCATCCGAAGGACGGCGTGCTTAAGTTTATTTTACCTCCCAGATAAAATAAACTAAGGGCCTCGGTCGGGTTACGAACCCACGAGCTTGAGCTCAGAAGTCAAGCACGCATACCACTGAGCTACCGGCGCCCTCGGGCCGGCCCATTAATAAGGCTGGATTTATGCCGTATTCTGGCTTGCTCCGGTCAGTGGAAACTGATACGTACAAGCCGATCCTTGCTATTGTGACCAGCTCGTCCGTACGGTTGTGGACTTTCTATGATGGCTTTAGCGACTCCACTCGAATAAGAACGAAGCGAGCTATACTTCGAAGTCGATCCCCGCATCGATCGGGGGCACGAGGGGCAGTAATAATCTCCGATTCGAACTGCTTTCGATCAGAGGTTATTTGTGCCGATCACCCAAAACGAGACTCCCAGTTAGGAAAAATGGTTAGCGCGACTGTAGATGAGCTGATATCCCATCATTAAATTGATCCGGGAATTCGTATATTTTGGCTGTATAAATTAGAATGAGGGAAGGCAAAAATTTCTTCGGTGAATCATGGCCAATGTACTTTTTTAGGATCACTAAATCTTCTTACTAACAACAGTAAATACTGAAAAGAAATGTATATTCTCAACGAGATACAAAAAATAAGTGAATAATATTTTTTTTTTTAATATATAATTCAAAAGGCGTCACCATGGACAACACATATTTCCCCAGCAGACATTTTTCAAGTTATTATGACTCATGTCTGTACTTTAACTACGAGGACAAATTGCCTACTAACAGAGAGCTCTTTCATCACTCTGGTGGACATGAGGCCGACTCTACTGTGGGAGTCCTAAATGTTGCCACTCAGGTTTATTCAGGTAGGGTATGGCTATTTAACGAGTAGCTGAGGCTCAGGACCATCGCTTTACATCCCATCCGCAGGATGGCGTGTTCAATGTTTTTTCACCTCCCACATAAAAAAAAACAAAGGGCTACGAACCCGCGATCTTGAGCTCAGTAGGCTAGAACGTTACCCCAGAGTTGCACTCTCTATTAATCAACTGAATTTGATTCTGAAAAAAGGTATCTTACTGTAGGATTCCGAAAACCTCATACAATTTCGTTGTCTTTTTTTTTTTTTTTTTTTTTTTTTTTTTGGTCTTTGCCATGTCACTGTGTTATCTAATTATTTACGACATCCATGGCCCCGGGAGGGAGTTCTATCTACGAAATAAAACTCACTCCCGGACGGGATTCGAACCCGCAAACCATGGTGAGACCATGCGACCAAAGCCCTACGCTCTAGCCCGCACGGCCACCATGGCCCCTTCGTTGTGACGTTTATTACATCGATAGTTATTGCCCCCTCCTCTATTCTACATGTAGATTCAGTAAAACCGAATCTTTACCAACTGAACCCTGCTCTGGCCGAATAGAAACGGTTTTCCTATTCCGGACTTTGGGTCAACTTCGAAGTGGTTCATCCTGAGAAACTTGTATAATTACTTAATGAGTGACCCTGTAAGACCATAGCAATTTAAATAAATGGGTTCATTTGGCGACCCTATTTTACGTAACTGACCCGTGTGAAACTTTTATTCTACTTTTTTTTTTTTTTTTTTTTCTTTTTAATTTGCCACACATTAAATAAATCAAATTAGAGCATTGCTATTTTTTTTTTATCGGGCAAAGAGACCGTTAGTTTGGTTGTTTCCAAACTTGGATTTTCTCAAGATGTCGTTTTTCTCGTTGTTTTTTTTTGTTTTTTTTTGTGCGCGCGTTTTTTTTTTAAAGGCGCCGCTTAATTCTCCGATAACGAGGTCATTATTAATGTGAGTCGTACATGTTATAAGACACCTGTTGAACAGGTCAAATTAGTACAGGTTCAGATAAGATTTAGAAAGACTCATTATCCTGTCTTGACAGTTGTGCCTCCAAGGAATGTCTAAACGAGTGCATACTACGGATGTTTTTGCGAATGCCGCGGGTCGAAGTGATATTTTGGGGCTTACATTTATCAAGTGGACTCCAATAATTTTTATTTATTTATTTTTACTTTCTTATAACTTTAATATAAGAAAATATTGTTATCATAGGAAAATCTGAGTTAAATTTATCAATAAACATGGTATTTCACGTTTCAAGGTTCCGTCAGGTGCGCTGACAGACGAAAATTGGCATTTTAAAATAACATTCTGCAAGATACCACTTATATTTATGACCAATCAAAATTCTCTTCAAATAACAATTGTAGAGAAAACTGAAAGGCACGTTTACATGAAATACGATTTTTTGCAGGTCACCAGGTTTGTGAGATTCGTGGAGTAAACCGTTCTAAAATGACGTTGCACTCAAAAACCCTAACAACTGTGTACTGATGTAACGATACGGAATTTTATACTTGGACTTAACATCCACTAACGACTACTCCTATCAGTTTTCAGCCAAGTTAGCCTCGGAGGGGGGGGGGGGGGGGGGGGGGGGGAGATCAGGGCATAAACAAAAACCCTAATAACTGTCGATGTAATGAATGTATCTACATGAAATTTAGTACAATGATTCAGAAGGCCATGAGCAGGACACCTATTGATATAGAACCAAATCTGTAGATCGAGTTAAGAGGAATCGAGTTTTCAACGGATTTTCACGTTTCAAGGCCCCCGTTTTGACTATTTCCGCGAAGATGTCTGTGTGTGTGTATGTGATGGAAAGTTGTGAGCGCTCTAACGCAGAAACGATTGTAGATTCAACTTTAAATTTGGAATGGAGGAGTCACATGTGCTAACTTAGATCTGATTAAATTTTGGCCGAAATCGGAAGAAAATTGAGACCACTTTATTTCGAGAAATTTTACAAGATATTATATTTTATTTATAGTTATGATCTGTTCAAAAATCGTTTCAAGTAAAAAATAATAAAATGTGTCTTTCAGTTTTTTTATACATTTTATATAAATATGATTTTTGCAGGTCGTCCAATTTTCGAGATACTTACCGAAAACCGTTCTGAAATGTTTTGGAACACATATTTTTAGACGTTTCCTTGATTTACCCGGTAACTGTTAGACCTTACCAAGAAAGTTCCTAAGGATAAATTCTACGAAATTTATAGCGCCCAAAGAATGTAAAATGAATTTCCGTAGGTAATAATTCAAAGTTAGGCTAGGTTTTATGACTCATGCCCGGGCTTTAACTACGAGATCATAACCCCTACTTCCAGAGCGCTCTTACGTCACTCTGGTGGATATGAGCCCGACTCTACTATGGGAGTCCAAAATTTTGCCTACCCTAAATTTTTATTCACCTAGGGCAGGGGTCTTTAACGACTACCTGACATCGTACAGGCTCTGGATCATCGCTTAACGTCCCATCCGAAAGACGGCGTGCTTAAGTTTATTTTACCTCCCAGATAAAATAAACTAAGGGCCTCGGTTCTTATTGATAGTTTTTAAGAAAAATAAAATATAAGTGATTTGGCCATTACAGTATTTGCTTATACCAATCACGATTTTACAGGACACCCACTCCCCCTTCTCAAAATCATTTCATACTCGTATTATTTGGAATAAAAAAGTCACTCTCCGAATTACGCTATACAATGAAAAAGAAAAATACTGCTGACGCTAATTCATTACTTTCATGTGCCCAGTGATGCTAGACTGAAAAAAATTTTAAATGGGGAAAGGCAGAGAGAAGGATCTGTAATCGTGGTTGGTATATAAAAAAAATGTAATAATCTGTTAGACTTCCTTTCTGTAAGTTCTAAAGTTTTAATTATGGGAGGCCCTAGTAAAGTTGCTTTGGGTGGGGTTGGCAACATTTGAAGTTACGGCTTGCGGTTTAAGTCCTTACTATCTACCTCCTCCCGGGACTTAGTCTCAAAGAGGACTTTGTTCAGGACTTGGTGGGGAGTAAAGAACATTCGGACTTTACTTATTGTTTTTATTGTCTCATTATGGATCTTGTTGGCTCTGGTCCGGGTAGCAGACAAGTGTCCCCTTTTCTCAATGAATGTAGCTTCAAACCATACAACCTTGTTGCCGGCTTACACCCTCATCATCCCCCCTTCCGAAGAGCCTATTTCGCGGAAAATTAATAGGTTCGTCTTTATTAGGTTTTGAGTTAACATCTGAAATTTCGTGTCAATACATTCATTGGACGGCAGTTACAACTAAAGTTTTTGTATTAAGCGACTAATCCCCGTTCCGATTCGGCCGATTTGACTGAAATTCAATAAGTGGTTCTAAGGGGTTCAGAAAAAACATATACTATTTCATTTCGATACATTCTAACGGGATATATCGTGTTCACAGACAGCGAATTTTAGTCCGATTACAAAACTTCCCCTATACTTCGTATAGCTGGGGGAAAAAAATACTTTTTCGAACTCATCTCGTCGAACCCTTTAATATGATATGCTGCACCTCCCCCCCTCAAATGTTTCATCCCTATCCGCTCAACGTTATGGAAACTTATAAACACATACCAATTTGTATGATATGATCACACTATTTTTATTTTTATTTTTTTTTTTGTGAAACTAATGAAGGTTCTTAAAACATTTGAAGTTAAATTATTAGGATAGAGTTTTGTAAAGTATTTCAAGAGTTGTAGAAGGAATTTGAGGTTCTGTCGTGTAAATGAAAAATTCAAAATTTGGCCAACGTTTCGAAAAGTATTTATTTTCTTCTTCAGGGCCTTATAATGACTTGAGTGGATGTGTGTGGTGAAGGTGTTGTGAAGAAGAAAATAAATTTTGAAACGTTGGCCAAATTTTGAATTTTTCATTTACACGACAGAACCTCTAATTCCTTCTACATTGAAATGATACTGTCGACTCTATTAATCATTATTTCAAGAGTATTTTCATAAAACTTTCACTTCTATTGCTTCATTCCAGGTTTATAAAAATATAAATTAAAAAATAAACCAATAAAAATAGTACCTTAAATTGAAAAAAATAATAATAATAAAGTGGTATAAAAAAATTAAATTGGAAATCATTAAATAGAGGGGAAGAGGTTCTCATTAGATGCGATGAGGGAAGGGAATCCATTTTGTATCTACTTGGCGTTTTTCTGCTGACGACTATAAAATATTTTATAGAGATCCTAGACGTACCTACCACGGACGTTTTGTACACTTTTCAAACATTCCTCATCTCAGGTGAAACATTTTAACTGTTCCATACATATAGCGAAGTCAATCCAAATTTTTAAATGTTCATCAAATTCATCTTGATATAATTGCGAGCACATTTTTACACAGAGTGTCTTGACAAGTGAATTGGGGGCTGAGATGAGGGTGTCTCCACAAGTGAATTTGGGGCTCAGATGAGGGTGTCTCGACAAGTGAATTGGGGGCTGAGATGAGGTTGTCTCGACAAGTGAATTGGGGGCTGAGATGAGGTTGTCTCGACAAGTGAATTTGGGGCTCAGATGAGGGTGTCTCGACAAGTGAATTTGGGGCTCAGATGAGGGTGTCTCGACAAGTGAATTTGGGGCTCAGATGAGGTTGTCTCGACAAGTGAATTTGGGGCTCAGATGAGGGTGTCTCGACAAGTGAATTGGGGGCTGAGATGAGGTTGTCTCGACAAGTGAATTGGGGGCTCAGATGAGGGTGTCTCGACAAGTGAATTTGGGGCTCAGATGAGGGTGTCTCGACAAGTGAATTTGGGGCTCAGATGAGGGTGTCTCGACAAGTGAATTTGGGGCTCAGATGAGGGTGTCTCGACAAGTGAATTTGGGGCTCAGATGAGGGTGTCTCGACAAGTGAATTTGGGGCTCAGATGAGGGTGTCTCGACAAGTGAATTGGGGGCTCAGATGAGGGTGTCTCGACAAGTGAATTCGGGGCTCAAATGAGGGTGTCTCGACAAGTGAATTTGGGGCTCAGATGCGGGTGTCTCGACTAGTGAATTTGGGGCTCAGGTGAGGGTGTCTCGACAAGTGAATTTGGGGCTCAGATGAGGGTGTCTCGACAAGTGAATTTGGGGCTCAGATGAGGGTGTCTCGACAAGTGAATTTGGGGCTCAGATCGGGGTGTCTCGACAAGTGAATTTGGAGCTCAGATGAGGGTGTCTCGACAAGTGAATTTGGGGCTCAGATGAGGGTGTCTCGACAAGTGAATTTGGGGCTCAGATGAGGGTGTCTCGACAAGTGAATTGGGGGCTCAGATGAGGGTGTCTCGACAAGTGAATTTGGGGCTCAAATGAGGGTGTCTCGACAAGTGAATTTGGGGCTCAGATGAGGGTGTCTCGACAAGTGAATTTGGGGCTCAGATGAGGGTGTCTCGACAAGTGAATTTGGGGCTCAGATGAGGTTGTCTCGACAAGTGAATTGGGGGCTGAGATGAGGGTGTCTCGACAAGTGAATTGGGGGCTGAGATGAGGTTGTCTCGACAAGTGAATTGGGGGCTCAGATGAGGGTGTCTCGACAAGTGAATTGGGGGCTGAGATGAGGGTGTCTCCACAAGTGAATTTGGGGCTCAAATGAGGGTGTCTCGACAAGTGAATTTGGGGCTCAAATGAGGGTGTCTCGACAAGTGATTTTGGGGCTCAAATGAGGGAGTCTCGACAAGTGAATTTGGGGCTCAGATGAGGGTGTCTCGACAAGTGAATTGGGGGCTCAAATGAGGGTGTCTCGACAAGTGAATTGGGGGCTGAGATGAGGTTGTCTCGACAAGTGAATTGGGGGCTCAGATGAGTTTGTCTCGACAAGTGAATTGGGGGCTGAGATGAGGGTGTCTCCACAAGTGAATTTGGGGCTCAAATGAGGGTGTCTCGACAAGTGAATTTGGGGCTCAAATGAGGGTGTCTCGACAAGTGAATTGTGGGCTGAGATGAGGTTGTCTCGACAAGTGAATTGGGGGCTCAAATGAGGGTGTCTCGACAAGTGAATTGGGGGCTCAGATGAGGTTGTCTCGACAAGTGAATTTTGGTCTCAGATGAGGGTGTCTCGACAAGTGAATTGGGGGCTCAGATGAGGTTGTCTCGAAAAGTGAATTGTGGGATGAGATGAGGGTGTCTCGACAAGTGAATTCGGGGCTCAAATGAGGGTGTCTCGACAAGTGAATTGGGGGCTGAGATGAGGTTGTCTCGACAAGTGAATTGGGGGCTCAGATGAGTTTGTCTCGACAAGTGAATTGGGGGCTGAGATGAGGGTGTCTCCACAAGTGAATTTGGGGCTCAAATGAGGGTGTCTCGACAAGTGAATTTGGGGCTCAAATGAGGGTGTCTCGACAAGTGAATTGTGGGCTGAGATGAGGTTGTCTCGACAAGTGAATTGGGGGCTCAAATGAGGGTGTCTCGACAAGTGAATTGGGGGCTCAGATGAGGTTGTCTCGACAAGTGAATTTTGGTCTCAGATGAGGGTGTCTCGACAAGTGAATTGGGGGCTCAGATGAGGTTGTCTCGAAAAGTGAATTGTGGGATGAGATGAGGGTGTCTCGACAAGTGAATTGTAGGCTGAGATGAGGTTGTCTCGACAAGTGAATTTGGGGCTCAAATGAGGGTGTCTCGACAAGTGAATTGGGGGCTCAGATAAGGTTGTTTCGAAAAGTGAATTGTGGGCTGAGATGAGGTTGTCTCGACAAGTGAATTGGGGGCTCAGATGAGGTTGTCTCGAAAAGTGAATTGGGGGCTCAGATGAGGGTGTTTCGACAAGTGAATTGGTGGCTCAAATGAGGGTGTCTCGACAAGTGAATTGGGAGCTCAGATGAGGGTGTTTCGACAAGTGAATTGAGGGCTCAGATGAGGGTGTTTCGACAAGTGCGTTATCATTATTACTTCCCCAGCTTTAGGGGAAAGTATAGGGGAAGTTATGTAATCTGTCAAAACTTCGACGCGGAGTTTTCAGGGGAATTTCATGTTTTCCGACCTCCAGATTCCAAAATGAAAAGAAAAATATTTCTGTCTGTCCGTGTGTCTGTAACACGATAATTCCCGATAAAATGTATATATCAACATGAAATTTTATATATGAATCCAGAATTTCCAACGACGGACACCTATTGATTTTCAACCGGATCGAGGAGGAGCGAAAAGTTACTTGATTAATTCGTTCTGGGGAAGTACAGTGCCGGTGATTCACTGACGACATTTTTGTTTTGCTTGTACTATTTCTTTCTGTTTCTATTAAAGCGCATGCGCATATTTATTTATTTCAACATTGTTTTTATATTTTTATTTAGTTATTATATTACTTATTTGTTATTACATTTCTTTATTTTCTTTTGTATAACTATAAGAATTTATATTTTGTAGAAAACCCATTTATTGCCCCATTAGTGCATTAAAAAATATATCTATCTATCTAAGATACCCTAAAATGGGACAATTTATGTAGTTCAGACAGTTTAGAAAATAGTTTCTTAAATCCTTTTTGATTTCTTGTGATGAGAGAATCAACGTTAATTGGGTGTACATCAAAATTTGGATTCTTTGTAACTGGGATAAACCTTTCTTAGGGCTGCAATAAACCTAAATTTCTTTTACAATGTTGAAGATATAAAATGGTTCGATTTTATTATAAATGGACAAGTCTTTTACGATATCAATTAACCCCCATTCCTTTGGAATCTTATATTTGTATCGGGCTTGTATTATGTATCGGGTAGATACAACTGGTTCTATTCATTAATCAATTTATGTAATAAAATAAAAAAAATGTCTGTCTGTTGCCTAATTGTGGATTAAATGGAGGAAAACCAATTTAAAAAAATATTTGTGTCAGGTTATTTTAGTTCTTTTTTTTGAAAAAGAATGATATTAGGTAGATCGAATGCCAAAAAAAGATTATGAATCACAGACAATGTACTTCCCCAGTACGAAATAATCAATTTAGTTTTTGCTCTCCCTCCAAAACCAGGTCCAGGGGAAAAAACGTATTAGTGCATTTTTTTCAAAATTGAGATATACCTGACATCTTGCGGAAATTTTTGTAATTTACCGGATAATTTGTAATTGGTCAAAAATATATTATCTCTTCCCCAAGTAATTGGTACGAATGTGTTTATATACGATACATCCCTTCCTATTTTTTTTTTATTTTTTTTTTTTAGTTTAATCATATTTTTTAGTGGTCTTTATTTTCGTTTCCTTTCAAATATTTTTTTCATTCATAATTGGAAATTTATTTTTCTCCTTCACCCATTATTCGGAAACTGATAATATAGTTCCGGAAAAATTTATAGTTATAATTATTAATTAATTTTCGGGTATTTGAATAAAATAGGCTACAAAAAATTTTCATTTTTCATTTTAAATAAAATTATTATTATTCTTTGAGTAGTTGATAATATCTCCCAAAATGCTCAAAAAATATAATAATATAAATATTTGGTTAGTATGCTGATAAAGGGTGGTTTAGTGGTTAGAGCTACTACATACGGAACTTTGGGGGTTAGATTAGTTAGATTTGAATCCATTCTTACAAAATATTCAATATTGTTTACCATAAATCGTATACCTTACGCCTAATTTTTGGTATGAGGAATGCCCTAGAGCTTCTCCGCCATACTGGCTCGTTCCATTAATTTTTATTTATTCCACATTTATTGTAGTTTTTCGTACTCATAGAGCGAAAACAACAAAGAAATCCGCTAACCTACGTCTCATTATTTTGAGTTAATGACCATGTCGATCGTGGCCTACTATTAGGCGCGTATATCGTCTTTGCGAATAACACAAATAAAATTTATCTTTATCATTTTTACTTTTCCTGCTATATGAAGTATAGAAGAAGTTATGTAATCGGGCAAAACTTTGTCGCGGAATTCCATGCTTTCAGACCTCTAGATTCCATATATGAAAAAAAAAATAGTTTGTCTGTGTGTCAGTGAACACGATAACTCCCGATAGAATGATTGTATCGACACCAAATTTTATATGTGAATACAAAATCCCAAAAGGACAACACCTATCAATTTTCAGCCAAATTGGCCAAAGGATAGGGGGGTATTAGGGGAGAGGCTCAGCTCAAGTCCCCAATAACTGCCGATGTAATGAATGTATCGATATGAAATTTCATTTTTAAAGTCAAAACCATGTCAAAACCATTTTTAAAGACATAACCTGTAAATTTTCAGCGGTACGAGCGGAAGGGAAGGGAGGGTTCAGGGGAGAGGGCTGAATTCAAAACCCCTAATAACTGCCGATGTAGTGAAGTTATCGAAAATTTAGTATGGGGATTTGGGGATTTAGGAGCTTGGATTTTGAGGAGGAGCGAAAAGTTAATTGATTAATTCGTTCTGGGGAAGTACATCGCCAAATTGCTTATGACATGTTTGACATTTGACATCCTTCTTCTTCAGTTGCATTCGTTTGTTCAAAACAGTTTGAGAGACGAGTTCCAGTTCTTTCCATTAACATTTGTATGGCACATTAACATTGACGATGAATACATGTTTTTTCTAAAAGAGTTCTTACATTCCTGTGACAGGACTGGCATAACATTAGGAAGAGATTAGACATTGGTAAAGAAGCCCACCAAGTGTGAAGTGTGAAGACTCACAGTTGTATGTAGATAAATTCCAACATTGTTCATTTGTGAACCGCATTCTCATCACTAATTACAGTGCAGCGTCCGCAGACAAAGAAACGTCATTAAGTGGGAGAGGTCCGTTTTGTTAAGACTATTACTTTCCCAGCTGTGTCAAGTATAAGGAGAGTTATATAATCGGTCAGAAATTCGAAGTTGACTTTTCACAGGAATTTCAGGTCGTCAATCACCGGCTTTGTACTTCCCAAGCAAGAAATAATCAATTTCATTTTTGTTCTTCTCAGCCTCCCTTCTCTGATCTCCCTCATCCTTCGGCCGAATTTGCTGGAAATTAATATTTGCCAACCTTATGAGGGTTTAAATATAAATATAAAATTTTATGTCGATACATTCATTACATCAGTAGTTATAGGGATTTTTGTGTTGAGTCCCCTCCTTTTTTGCTCATTCCTCTGAAAATTAATAGGTGTCGTTCATATTTGGCTTAGAATATACATATAAAATAGAGGGCGCCGGTAGCTCAGTGGTTTGCATGCTTGCTTACTGAGCTAAAGGTCGTGGGTTTGTAACCCGGCCGAGGATCTTCGGATGGAACGTTGACCGATGGTCTCGAGTATAACTGACATCGATACCTACTGATGTCGAAGGGTAGTATAATGCCAAAGCAGAGCCGGCCACCAAAAAATATACCGGAAGGCGTGGGGGGGTGTTGAGGTGACTCCCTTGGCTTCTGCTGGTAGGATAGATTGTAGACTGTGTTTCTTCCCCTGACGTTGTACTCTGCTTCTGCTTCTGTTCTTCTTGACTATATGTCGAACCCCGAGCGATCTGGGCAGGGCCACTAGCTGGACCAATTAAAAGTTTCCAACTAGGTGTTAAATAAAAATTCGTGTGGATACATTTATTCTATCGGGAGTGATTGGGTTCAGAAACAGACATAGTTTTGAAGGTAGAATGGTAAAACCTCCTGAATTTAATAGATCGGGCAAAAGTAATGTTGTTTAATAAGTGTCCAGAATGCTAATAACATTATTGTCCTCACATAGTATAAAATGTTATAACACTCAGCCCCCAGGGAACCTAGTGTCACATGAAGCCATAGTAGGGCCTTAGAATAACCGAGATGAGCCATATTGCCATGTTCGCCACGGCTGGTTATCCGATCCTAGTTCTAGACTATAAGGTTTCCTATATACTTTTCTTCCATGCCTTGTTGTGACATCGATGAAATGTTGAAATGTTGTAATCAGTGTTTATTAAAAGAACACAAGAGTTGTTGTCCACCCACAACTAGAGTCAACTTACAGTCACACGAATGTGACGTCATCTTCAGTGCTAACTGATTAAATGAAAGCCGAGAGGAGTAACAGTCTTTCTTGCAATACTCTACTAACGGCCAGGCTTTCACTACTGTCATATCGCCGACTACCGGAGCGCTCTTTCATAAGCCATAAATTTTGCTTAGCTAGGTTTAGTTATCTAGGGTAGGAAGTGTTGAATGAGTGCCTGACATCGCAGGGAAAATCCCTCCCATCCGAAGGATGGCGTGCTCAAGGTTTTTTCACGTTCTAGATAAACAACCAAAGGGCAACGACCGGGGTTTGAACCCGCGATCTCGCGAAGACTGCACGTAGAGAATGACAACAGGGATGTGTGGAGATCAATTCCTCAAATTCCTTTGCCCTTCTCTGAATCTTCTCTCCATAATATTGTTCATCCTTCCTGGAGAACGATTGGCGCCGTTCGACCGGTTTGGAGATTTCTTTTGGTTATAGCCTGCGAGGAATATGTCTCGAAGGAACAGTCCTGGTCTGCCTCCAAACTCTTACTAAAAAACCTATTAACTGCCGATGAAATGAAGGTATCGAAACGAGAAGTAAGAAGTGGGGTCAAAACAGGGGGGCGGGCTTTCAACTCAAAACTCATTCCTGCCGATGTTATTTATCACTTAGTAAATAACTATACAATGATGTTATATACTTAGTAACACTAATCACACAAACAACTATTGTTTTTCAGTCAAATTGGCCGAAAAGGAAAAGAAAAGAGGGAGAGTGGAAACTTTGGTGGTGCCTGAAGTAAGATTAAACTGTGCTCAGATTCTTTAAACATTACTCATAATTTTTTTCGGGAACGTTTGTAAGGCCTGAGGATTGTAAAATACAAAAACTCTAATAATAACCGTTTTCACAGGCACAAACAGAAGATATTCACACTTAACTGACTTATTATGAACTGCAGTTCCCGTTTTCTTCAGATATGCATTCCAAATTTCAAAGATTGCCTACAGAAACTCAACAATGAATCTCAACTGTCATCTTATACATTCTAGTTTCCGTTTGTGGCGATATAAACAAATGCAAAGCAGCAGACATTCTGAGGGAAGACAGACTACATTCCAGTAGCGGCTAAACACAGACCCGAACCAGTTCTTTTCCTTCGGATTCGACCCCTAAAATTTTAGTGTTGATATCAACTGACCAAAGTTGTATAACATTTATCTGGCACGTACCATAATTTTAAAAATTATTATTATTCACAGGATCAGAAGAACACATAACTTAATTTTTTATTTACCTATTGGGTGAGACAACTGTCTGTCAAGATGTCACGCGCTTTGACCACATTATTGATCATGGTGGACATGAGCCAGTCAATTCAATTCAATTCAATTCAATTCAATTATATTAGCCTTTAAGAAATACATCTTTTAGGCTCAGGGTTCGGCCTGATATATACATTATTCAGTTTAAAAAAAGTACAAATAAATGAAAATAGAAAATAATAATAATAATAAAATACAAAGTAATAGAACCTAACTGTTAATTAACAAATTAAAACAAAAATAAAAATGGTATTTTATTTGAATACTTCAATGTCCTCTAATTTTTAGCGCCCTGCATAGTATAATATTATTGAGGTTTTGGTTGTTTGTAATGTTGAAAAGGGTCTTGTGAGGTTGCAGGCTCTTTAGTGCTTCTACCAGGTACTTTTTTCTTAGTGACATGAGTCAGTCTAGGAATCCTATATTTTGCCTACCCAGGTGTAGGGTAGAGGTCTTTAACGAGTACCTGACATCGTACAAGCTCGACTCGACCATCGCTGAATGTCCAAGGACGGCGGGCTCAAATTTTTCTCACCTTCCAGATAAAAAATCCGATTCCACGATCTTGAGGTCAGTAGGATGCCACTTCTGAGCTAACGGCGCCCACTGGACGTTAACAGTAGTGTTACATTCGTTTAACATTCTAGTTACCTTCAGACTTACTGTCATACGTGTGTCCTTAATACTTAAATATCTTGACGCAAAAGGATATAATGTCCTCTTGTCCTGAGCTTATGGTTTTGTTGCGGATGAAAGATCCTTAAATTCAGTTGTTTTATGGCTTGTATCTTAGAATACTTTACACATAGAGTATGGCCGGGGGATGAGGATCGTAAATTAAAGATTAGAATGTGTTTATTCTCCTATCTTTTTTTTATTTCGTTTATTGGTTTGTATTTGCAGTACGTTTAGACGAGGGACGACGGATATTCAAACAGAACACCTTGGTCTAAAGTCTGATTTATCCCAAAAGGAGTCACAATTGCTCATAAAGTTTGCTTCTGAACCTGAGTCCCTGTAGACTAGTCCCTTGGGACTCTTCAGTTCGTTGGACTCTTCTCGGACTTCTTCAACATTGGGGGTTATTGTTTCGGGTGTCTGAGAGGTCTTCTTCATCGCGTTTTTTGGAGATCAAAGCTGGAGTTACCCAAGTAGGCTCCCTCAGCCCCCTACTCTTCTCTCTCCACACATCACACATTCCACAGCACGACAAGCAACATACGCAGTCGACACAGCCATTCTCTCAACACACTCAGACCCCACACTAGCAAGCTCCTACTTACAAGAACATTTACACCAACTAACAGATTAAGAGAATAAAAATTAATAGAGACAAATCTCTGCAAACCACAGTCAATCTCAGACACAACACTTGTCCACTAGTTTACATTAACAACCAGCCCATTCCATCATCCGATATCTTGGACTTCATTTAGGCAGACGTTTAACTTGGACAACCCACATCAGACTAAAACGCACAGACCTCAAAAGACGATTTGAACTACTGAAATCGGACGACGATCAGCATTATCTCTTAGAAGGCACTATATCAGAATTTTCATGACAAACTCCACACTCTCCCCACAAATCCGCCACGACGCCTCAAGCGGGTATGGCAGAGGGACCTGCTCCAGGACTAGCCTGGACTCCTCTTCACAGTACAACCACGCAGTTGACACCACTACTTAACACAATTGCTAATGGCAATAGGAAACTGTAATTTGACGAATTTTTTAAAAATAAATACTTTAATTTTTCTTAAAATAAATTCTCTAACAAAATAAATAAAAAATTGTATAAGGTTTAAATCTGTGGAGGAAGTTGGGACTTGCTGATGACCACCTCTATTATTATTAGTATAATGAGGTTATTTTCTGGGAAAAGTTGCTTTTCACAATGGTAATTAGTTTCCCGAAGGAGGAAGGAGCGAGCCATGCTGTGTGGTCTTTGTACGTCGAATGACCATCCTCCGGAGAAAGACAAGGGACAATGACCGACCCACCCTCCGTCTTCATTATACATTAATTGATCAATCTTCTTCCTTGAACCTCCCTCCCCTCCCCTCCCCACCTCATCCACAATGACAAAGAGGAACATCTTCTTTTAAAATTTAATTAGAATATTTCCTTTTTATTTTCAGTCGTCCTTTCTGTAACGTTTAATGTGGCATGTGTGTTTTGATAACAGCCATAGTCATCGTATTTTAGATCCTTGATATATCCTTGCTTGATAACTGTATTCCACATCTACGAGATCGAGCCATCCCTCCTCTTTGTAGCCTTGTCTTCTATGAGTTTCCTTCCCGGCTTCAAGTTCTCTTATCGAACCTATTTCTTCATCCATCCTCCATATCCAAATTTTCAT
This sequence comes from Aradus depressus, assembly GCA_963662175.1. Classification (NCBI taxonomy): domain Eukaryota; kingdom Metazoa; phylum Arthropoda; class Insecta; order Hemiptera; family Aradidae; genus Aradus; species Aradus depressus. The sequence goes on along the minus strand of OY759216.1, from coordinate 49,978,841 downwards.
AGCCATCCTATTTTAAACAATGCTCGTTATCTATACTAATATATAAAGAGAGAATATTTGTTTATGTATTAGAGGTAATTTCGAAAACTAATCAACCGATTGGGATGCTTATTTCTTAGACATAGGCTATACATCTTCAAGCTTCATCTGAAGAGAGCGGATTTTTTTTCTTCTTTTATTTGGTATATTTACAATCAGTTAAAATATACAATAAGTAAATTTGATGACAGTGAGTATAAAAAAAAAATATATATAAAATAATAAATGGCAATATACACAAAATAAGAAATAATAATAATAATAATAAGGAAAACAAGAATAATAATATAAAATATAATATAAACAAAATAAAGAAATATAATATAATAAAGAATATAATATAAACAAAATAAAGAAAAGTATGTACAAAATAATATGATAAATCATAAGAAAAACAAACTCTCCAGCTCAGAGCCCCCCGGAACACCCCCTCATGGTACTCCCCTCATTCCTACAACTAAATGGAGGTAGAGGAGGTCACGGGGGCTTATAACTCGATGATATTCATATGTCAGGTATTCGTTAAAGACTCCCAGGCAAAAAAGCACTCTGGTAGTCGGCGATATGACCTCGTTGTTAAAGCTTGAGTATGAATTACAATAACAAATAATAAGAAATGCATAATCCCTGTTTAGGTAGTCAATAATTTGTTATATTTGCTTCTATAATATATTCATTATTATTAATCTACATTTCTAGCAGTGCAATGAAATATAATACATACTATTAATTCTGTATTATATACGACGTAAATATAAATATAATTGGACCCAAATTGCCAGTATACGAGTCTTAGGAAATGATCAGAATTTAAATGTATTTCAAATTTTACGTAATTGTTATAATTTTCTCCGAATATATCTGCTATCTGGCTGGAATGTTATAATAAAGTATGAAGTCTACCTGGAATCATTGCAATATTATTGATCTACTTTATTGGAACGGTCTACCCTGAAGATGGCTCCAGATAATGACGTGAAACTTACAGCTCATTAATATATCTGCTATCTGGCTGGAATGTTATAATAAAGTATGAAGTCTACCTGGAATCATTGCAATATTATTGATCTACTTTATTGGAACGGTCTACCCTGAAGATGGCTCCAGATAATGACGTGAAACTTACAGCTCATTAATAGTCTCTATCTGCTTTTTAATGCATTTCCATACTTTAATTTTTTTGACCTTTACTCAGAGAATTCCACTCTCATCATTAGGATATCTTATGGTTTTTCAATTTAAAAAATAAAACTATAATGAAATTTAAAAAAAAAAAAAAAAAAAAAAAGTCAGTCGATGAATTACCTTATATGTTATACCACAGCACGAATTAATCAATTCAGCTAATTGTCTGTTTGTGCCTCATGCTCATATTAAATTTTGTGTGGATACATTCCTTACATCGACAGTTATTAGGGTATTTAAGTCGTGCGCTCCTTCCCTTCGACCGATTTCGCGGAAAATTAATAGAAGGCATCATTATGGGGTTTTGAATTTAAATATAAAATTTTATGTGCATACATTAATAAGTTGGGAATTTTGAGTTGAGCCCTCTCTAATCCCATCTTTCCTTTGGCCGATTTGGCTGAAAATGAATAGGTGTCGTCCATAGTGGGTTCTGGACAAATATATAAAATTTCATATCGATACATCCATTCTATCGATGGTTATCGGGTTTACAGACGCACACACAGATTAATTATTTTCATTTTTGTATTAGAAGTTCGGAAAACACGAAAGTCCGTTGAAAAATCAGCATCGAATTTTTGACAGATTGCATAACTTCCCTTATTCTTCGTATAGCTGGGAAGTAAAGAATCGATCATGATTTTTTGTTTTTGTAATCAGGGGGTCGGAAAACATGAAATTTTTGTAGAAAATGGACATCGAATTTTTGACCGATTGCATAACTTCCTTTATTCTTCGTATAGCTGGGAAGTAAAGAATCGATCATGATTTTTTGTTTTTGTAATCAGGGGGTCGGAAAACATGAAATTTTTGTAGAAAATGGACATCGAATTTTTGACCGATTGTATAACTTCCCTTATTCTTCGTATAACTGGGGAAGTAGAGCTTGAAATTTTGAAATGTTAAGCTAATATAAAGATGGCTGATATAGTGAGAAGAGTTTCATAGGTTGTAAAATAAAGACGTCGTCAGAGCTTCACGGAGTTTATTATTTCACGCTAATGGGGAGTTTTGCATTACCCAGGGGCCATAGGTTTTTTTTATCTTGGAGATTAAAAAACCTTGCCCACACCGACCTTCGGATGGGAGGTTAAGCGATGTTCCCGAGCCTGTACATGTCAGGTACTCGTTAAAGACTCCTACCCTAGGTGAACCTGGATTGGTAAAACTAACACTCCCGTTGTAAATACAGGCTCATTTCGACGAAAGTGCTCCCTGGTAGTAGGCGATATCGTAGTTATCCGGGCATGAGTCACAATAACTAACAAATACTATTCACATATGAGAAATACATCTGTTAGGTTTGCATAAAACTTTTATAAGTTCCTTGACCCAAATGGATTTGCGTTAGTGAAAGTAATAAAACATTATTAGGTTATAAGGTAATCAAAACGAGGTTAGGACATAATATTTCAAGTTATTACTGTTTACGTTGGTAATAACGACTATTAACATCAAAGGTTTTTAAGTGTTGCTTATATTCCTTCATAAGCACATATATCTTGACAATTCTAGCGAATTGCAAAAAGTGATATTTCATGATTCAATAAAGACATATTTTCATCATGGCTTTGAATATACAATAAGACATTTCGCAGGTTGTAAAATTAAGACGTACCTGTTGTCTCCAGTCATTGTTGTAGAAAGCGGGATGCCATGAAATTTGTGAGGGTTAGACTATAGCTCTTTTTACGTCCTATGAAAGAATCACTTCCTACTACATCCGACTCCTTGGATCACGGAGACAAATATATTCTTGTGGCAAGAAAAAATGTTCTTGGGGCAACAAATTTGTTCTTGCAAAACAGTTTTATTCTGTATTTTGTGTCGGTGATAGGAAATAGACGCCATTAGGTGATTTTCTCGATGAGAATAGAGTTTTACTACTCATACAAAGTGTGACGAATGTTGTTAAATTTAATTCTGTAAGAAGATATCTTCTTTTCTCCGTGTTATAAAAATTGTGCAAACTACTATTGTAATGAACGTATTGACACATTTAGCATGAAGGTTCACAAGTGCCCTGAGTAATTCAACTATTTGATTTTTAGCCTAAACGGTCCATTGGTTTTGGAGGGAGAGCAAAAACTTAGTTAATTCATGCTGAGTAAGAATCTTTCGACCCACAAACTCTGTTGAGTAAATTATGGACATAATGTTAATGGGTTACTTACGAGAGTAGAAATGAGATTGCTCATAAGATAAAGCATAAGCTCCTGATAAAGAAAAATTATTTTAAATAAAAATAAAATAATTGAATTAATAAAATTAATAATAAATAATAAAATTACCACATTTCCTGTAGACATTTTAGCTGATTTCCTACTAAATTTTGATTTATTTTTAAGAAAACACACGTATTTAAAAAAAAATTTCAATTAATAATTATTTAATTTGGATTTCTTTTAAATATAATAATGAGATGCCATATTGTTTTCCTTAAATTTGCAAAAATGTTCTGTCTAATCCAAAGGTATGTATAAATTATCTTACTGGGTTAACAGGGAAAATGAATAGCATAGAATAAGAGAACAAATATTTGGGTTTATTTTACTTAACCTATATTTTAAATAAAATCAGAATATCAATATCAAATAAAAAAATAAAATTACAATAACATCTACTTTTAGTCTTTTTTCTGTTTTATAGTGGCCACTATTTATAATTATTTTATATTTTGGACATATTTACATATAAATAAATAAAGTACGTTTGCGCAGCGACTTTACTGTTAATTTCACTCCTACATGATTCACCACATCTTAACCCTAAAAACAACTCTCTCTCTAGACTGTCCACCTCCACATCTCTCCTTAGACTGGTTCTCACTATTTAAAACAGCTCATCGTCGTCATTTGTTCTTTATTCATTGGTTGTTCACATTTCGTTCCAAAACAAAATACGACTAGTCCATCTTTTGTATATTTATTCACTAATCAAGTTACTTCACTCCTAACAGCTGTTTTTATACAAATAAATATAATTAATTTTATAATATATTAATAATTTTAATGTGTGTACATTTTTTACATCACAATATAAATCATAAAATGATGTCATTGGCTATTAATGAGTGGAAGTGGACTTAATTTTATGTTAATTAACTTACTTTTATATGTATTTATTTATTTTATTATTTTTATTTATAAAGTACTAGATGCTATCTTGAATTTCTCATATTTAAGTTGTTATTTTGTTGTTTCAGAATGGAGATAAAGGTGTTGTGTCTCCTGCTGACGATGCTGCTAGGTCTGGTGGCAGCGGTGGCTGTCCACGACGCTGAGGCTAAGATGCTCCCCATCAGGGTGGAGACAGACTCGAAGCGATCCACCAACGACGTGCTCCGTCACATAGGGATGGCACGAATCAAGTCCCCGCCTCACCATCGCAAGCGTCTAGCCAGCCAGAGTCGCAAGTCCCACACTGGTGACTCCCATATGTACGTCATCAAGCTGCCTCACAATCCGTACTACTATGAGAATGATGTCCTCCTCAAGGACGGCACCTCCTCCTCCAATGTCAACAGCATCAATCGGATCCCGGTCAGCTTCAAGTCGAACGGGAAGCCAGGCAAGATCTACCACTGGAACCTGCCCGTCGTTAAAAAGATGGCTGCTAGAAAAGCAAGCAAGGAGGCCAATCAGGTATTCAAACCAAGTATCTGGGAAGACGGAGAGCGACGAGTCAGCTACTACAAACCTAAGAAACCCTCCAAACAGGCTTTCCATAAGTTTTTCCCCGGCAATGGAAAACCTCAGTCTTTGTTCGTCATCGAAACAAAGAACAAGAGGACAGGAGGTCAGCATGATCAACGACTCAAAAATTGAGTTTCCTCATGATATAATATTTTGCCAAATTACTGCCATCACGTGGAAAGGTTCAATGGACATACAAAGACACCTCGCGTAGCTGGATATCTTCAGGGCATTGAAAAATGTCTCCAAAAACCTAATGTATTTAAATATTTGGTCAAATGCAGACAAAATCATGGGCACGTTACAAAAAATACCTCAACTTGTACGGTCCCCAAAGCAGGATGAGACGAACGTAGCAGGCGGATCTCAGGGTCCTCTCATTCCAACTGTTCAGTAAATGTTACTTTTTTTAACATAATTTGTATAAACAGTTTTTGCTCATGTACCGTTCACTTAAATATACATAAATTTCCTTCCTATATATCAACAGTAATTTCTGCATTTAAATTCACTGACATTTACCATGGGAAAATAATATAAATAAAATAAAAATACATTTTGTCCGTTAGTTTGAGGTTTCATCATATTCCATGTAATTTTTTTTTTAATTTTAATATTTGTAAATGGATGTTATTGCAATTTGGCACATTTTTGTATTGCTTGAAAATCTCTCGTTTTATGGAATCTATTAATAAATACAAAAAAATGTTTGAATAAGGGCATAAATAAAAATTTAACATAGCAGAGATTAACAGGAGAAAATAATTGGCATTAGCAAAAATGTATTAAATTCCAAACCAAAAATTACAATTTTGCACAGTTGAAAAAAAAAATTTATATATTGGGTGTTGATTCACTTAATTTCTGGTCTTTTTTGATGGGACGTTTTGTAATATTAACAATTTTCTTCTAATTTATGGCCGTTGAATAGATTTTAATTCTTCTGATGCTAAAATTATAACATAAGAAGTGTTATAAAACAATAATTTCTTTTAAATTTCAATTTTTTTTTTTTTTTTTTTCATAACGTAAAAGTATATTCAACTTTAAATTTGGTTCACCCGTTGCTGAGATATAGGAAATCTTATTTTAGAGATATGCCGCTTCACCATTCTTTGATAGTGAGACATGTTTTTGGGGTTTTTTCACGGTTATCTCAATAGAAAAGGATTTCTTAGTTCGGAACATTGAGTAGTATCAAGTTTGTTTTAATTTTAATTGCATTTAAGAGGTCGAGGCAAGTGTGTTCTCGGAGCAAGTGCATAGACGCCAAATATCATTCAAGAAAATAGTGATACGGTTCTGCCATCGGTGAAAATCATGCTCTTTAAACTGGCAGCCAGTAAAGTGCACTTGCGCCAAGCAAAAGCTTCAGATAAGTTAATAACTTCTCACTGTCTGATTTTACTTCACCTATCCAAGAACTACAAATTTTCATCAGGTTTCAAAATTTCAAACAGTTTTAAAGTCCTCACTATGTCTATATAGGCTCTTTCTCAGAGAATCAAATAGTAAATGTGCCCATGTGCTCTTGTGTACTTGACCTCGACTCTACTGTGGGAGTCCTGAATTTTACCTACCCTTTTCTGTTCACCTTGGATAGTAGGGGGTCTTTAACGAGTATCTGACATCCTACAGGCTCGGGACCATCGCTTAACATTTTATCCAAAGGACGGTGTACTTCAGTCTATTTTACCTCCCGGATAAAATAAATTAAGGCCTGGGTCGGGTTTTGAACTCGCGATCTTGAGCTCAGTACGCAAGTAAAATATGATTTCGAATATCTTCAAAAATTATGAACCAAATTTCTTGTTTTTTATACCGTTAGTTTTGTTATGAACAATAAATTTGAAATTAATAATAAAAAAACGGAGGCTGCTATTAGAAAAAAAAAAAATATATAAAAAACTTTTTATGTTATAATTTTAGAATGAGGAAAAATAATTCAAATATTTTTTCGTACGGTTATAAACTATTTAGGAATATATAACTTTATATTATATATAACAGAATAAGAATATTGAACATTTTGCATAAAGACCAAAAATTAAGAAAGTTATAAAAGTAATAAAAAACACCCTTTATATATGTACATAAATATATGAATACATATTAATTGAGATATTTTATTTATTTATTTTTTTTTTTAAACTTTGTTTTGAAAAATGAGGACAATCAAAGACAAAGAATTTTTTTTTATTTTTTAACTTTACATAAAAATTTAAAAAACATTTGTACTGATTATACGTATGCATATTTAATTTATTACATGTTCTTTTAAAAGCAGGACTTTGTGACGAGATACTTACTTATATTGTCTAAATCAAAAAGAAAATTTATGTATATTTTAAATCTTGTTATTTTATTTTTAGATTTATGTTAGTTGATGTTTAGACTATGTAAACAATGTACTATAAATTATTTACTTATAGTAAGCCTTGTTACTTTTTTAGTAGAACAACGCTCAAAATTCCTCATAAATTATGTTAGGCAATTTACACTATTTTTTATTTTTTTTGTATTATTTTTTTCTTTCAGTAAATGTTTATATTTAGGAAAGTGTACTTTTTTATTATTATTTATTTATTTTTATAATTTTTTTTTTGTATATTTATCATTAATTAAGAGAGAAGAAAAGAATATATATATATATTAAATAGATTTAGCTTTAATTATAAAAAAAGTATTGATTTATTTATTTGATGTAGTCTTATTGTAATGAGTACCGATTGCATTTAATGTATAGAGAAATATTTCAAGTACTGAATTTGAGTAAATAAAAAAAAAACTCATGTATGCTAATTTAATAAATTTAATTTTTTTTTTTTTAATTCTGATATTTACTTATTACGCCTCATTTTTATGTACGTTAAATAATCGGTGAATCACCGGCTATGTACTTCCCCAGTACGAATTAATTATATTTTTGTACTCCCTCCAAAGCCAATCGACCGTTTGAGCTATAATTCTATATTTGACATACATTATGACTTCTGGAGTCGATATATTTATTAAGTCAATTATTAGAGTTACTGTGTTAAGCCTCCCCCCTTCCCTTAAGTAGATTTAGTTGAAAAACAATAGATGTCGTATTTTGAGGTCTTTGAATTGACACATGAAATTTCATGTCAATACATTTATTACAACAGCAGTTATTAGAGTTTTTGTGTTGTTTTTGGTCGGAAAACATGAAATTTTGTTGACAATCAAATTGAATTTCTTATAACTGTCTTGGCTCATCTTTCTGAGAACCCAACGCAGGCAGCCACTATAGACCCATTGTCTCAGGGTAACAGCTTATGTATATTTTGAACGAAAGGATCTAATGAATATATCGACTTGAAATTTAGGATTCAGAAGCCACTATTTAAGTGAAATATTGAGTTTTATCCCAAACGATCGACTGGCTTTGGAACAAGAGCGAAAACTTAATTAGTTCATTCTTGCTGGGGAAGTACAAAGTGTTACTGAGTGCTTTGCTGGCTCTCACTTGAAATGTAAGTAAGCCCTCGGTAAGTATAAGCCTATAAGTAAACCCCTGAAGCCAAACGGTGTCGAGGGCTTCGGCTACATCCAAGAATGCAGCAGCAGTAGGTATATTAAAAATGCATATGTATTAAAAATTAAATAATAATAATAACTTAAATAAAATCCACTAATTTATATACATTACATTGCTAAGTATACAGCCCAAATAATCAGTATATCTTTTATCCGCTGGAAGTTTTTGGTGCTAGCGTGGCAGGCGAGTTCCGGTTCTGCAACTGGACGAACGGGGACCGTGATCCGTGTCACCTATCTCTTTAATATGCAAATCTTGGTAGTTGCTAAGCAGCAAATCTCCATCATTTCTTTACTGAATTTTAAAATTCAAATGCTTCTACGATGTAGAATGTCATAAATGTGCTTTTTGGGGTTAAAGGTGAAATCTGAAAAAAAAAAAAGAACATGTCTGGTGACTTTTCTAACATTTAAACGAATGACATTTCAATAATGTTATGCAGGTTTGTGGGAGTCCCAACTTGAAAAATAAATTGTGTCATACAAAAAAAAAAATAACATTACCAGCTATGTAATTTCCCTGTTAGAATTCATCAATTACGTTTTCGCTCTCTCTCCAAAGCCAATTGACCGTTTGGGTTAAAATTCAATATTTTACGAATTTTTAATTGCTTATTACTTTACATTAAATAAAAAAAATAAAAATAAAAATTAATTACGAATTACTATTCCTCATATTAAATTTTATGTCGTTACATTCATCACATTATTAAGGTATTTAAGTCGAGCCCTTCTTCTCTCCCTCCCACCCTCCCTTTCGGCAAATTTTATGTCGTTACATTCATCACATTATTAAGGTATTTAAGTCGAGCCCTTCTTCTCTCCCTCCCATCCTCCCTTTCAGCAAATTTTATGTCGTTACATTCATCACATTACTAAGGTATTTAAGTCGAGCACTTCTTCTCTCCCTCCCACCCTCCCTTTCGGCCGATTTTATGTTGTTACATTCATCACATTATTAAGGTATTTAATTCGAGACCTTCTTCTCTCCTTCCCATCCTCCCTTTCGGCAGATTTCATTGGAAATTAATATGTGCATTCAATGACTATATACTATAGTATAGTATACCTGTAGTATAAGAAAGTATTGTAATCGTGCGAAAATCCGAGATCGAGTTTTCAACTGATTTTCACGTTTCAAGGTCCTCTGAATACGGAAGTTTTCAACGGAATTTCATGTTTTCCGACGTCCTGATTTCAAAAATTAAAAAAAAAAAGTCTGTGTCTGTGACCACGATAACCGTTGACACTTTTTATATGTGTACCTAAAACCCTCTAAAAAAACCACATTTTAATTTTCAACCAAATCAGCTGATGGTTAGGGGAGCCTTATCACAAAAACTAATAACTGCCGTTCTAATGAATGTATTGACACGAAATATATGTAAATTCAATTGCTCTATAAGGTGGAATTAGCCGATGGGAGCTGGGTTTTAATTCAAAAATCCGAATATCAGCCGATGTAATGAATGTGTCGTCATGAAATTTTATATTTAAATTCACAACCCTATTACTTTCCCGTTAAATCGGTCGAAGTGGAGGGAGGGACCAAAGAAAGGCAATTAAATACTCTAATAACGTGCCGATGTAATGAATTTGTCATGAAATTTTATAAATAAATTTACAACCTTATTACTTTCCCGTTAAATCGGTCGAAGTGGAGGGTGGGACCAAAGAAAGGCAATTAAATACTCTAATAACGGCCGATGTAATGAATTTGTCATGAAATTTTATATTTAAATTCAAAACCCTATTACTTTCCCGTGAAGTCGGTCGAAGTGGAGGGTGGGACCAAAAAAAGGCAATTAAATACTCTAATAAAGGCCGATGTAATGAATGTGTCGTCATGAAATTTTATATTTAAATTCAAAACCCTATTACTTTCCCGTAAAGTCGGTCGAAGTGGAGGGTAGGACCAAAGAAAGGCGATTAAATACTCTAATAACGGCCGATGTAATGAATTTATCGACATAAATTTGAATATGAGGATTCAGAAGACTAAGTCAAATATAAAGTTTTAGCCCAAACGGTCGATTGAGTTTGGAGGGGAAGCGAAAACTTAATTAATTCGTTCAAAACCGATGATTCACCAACGAAACTTTTTATTTTCATTTTTGTTTGTTTTGTTCCGTAATTTTGGGTAATTTGAAATTCCGGTGAACAGTCAACATCGAATTTGTGACTGTTAACGTAACTTGCCGTATGAGAAGCTGTGGAAGTAAAACAGCTGAAGAGGAGATTGTTTGGAGGTAGCTAACGGTAGGCAGTGTGCCGGTAAACAGGGGATCGTATGCAAATATCGGTGCCGGGGTCAGGGACCTGTCCTCTCGTCCATCTGCCTCCCACTTCTACCCATAGATATCCTTAAAAACATTTTTACACATTTTCGGATTTGAAATTAACAAATATGAGAAATATTTCTATCAGAAAAGGACGGAAAGGAATATGCAATAAAAATGATGTTAAATATGTTTTATTCCTTTTTTTAATGTGTTCAATACAAGGCAGGGGCGTACCTAGCGTGGGAATATGGATCAACTCGCCTCGAAATTTAAAAAAAAAATTGTAAAATTTTTATTTGCATGGAATAATTTATTGACATAAAAGATTTTCCTACTAGAGGTCGTGCGGATCCTGGTGGAGCTTAACCTTGGGCAGAGAAAGCAGTTCGAAAATATTTAATTTCAAACCTAAAACAATGTGACAAGAACATTTTCCCAACAATTCACAGGTATTTGAAAAATTGGAGCTACACTTGCAGTTTTCTGTAGCAACAAGTGAACGGTTTTTCTCAACCCTTAGAGGTATGAATGGATTAGCTCTGATGTCAACATTCATCTGGACCCTGAAACAGTTTTAAACAAGCTTGCACAATCAAAAGCTAGGAGAGTTTAAATAATTTTGTAATGATCCTAAAACAATTAACTATTTTAATTCACTCACACACATATGTAGTTTAGTTATTATGACTCATGCCCGGGCTTTAACTACGGTCATAATCGCCTACTACCAGAGCGCTCTTTCTTCACTCTGGTGGAAATGAGCCCGACTCTATTGTGGGATTTTGCCTACCCTAAATTTGTAGAGGTTTTACTCGAAATCTTAATAACTGCCGATATGAAGAATATATCGACAACAAATTTTGTATGTATGAACCCAGACCCACATAGTAACAAGATCTGTACATTTTCAGCCAAATCGCCAGAAAAAAAAGGGAAACAGAAATCAATTGTGAGAGTCCCTTACATTCAGTTTTTGGTCTAGACCAGGACTTCACAAAAAGCGTCCAGCGGAAAGATTTCTACTGGTCCGCCATAAAAATGTCAGAAACGAGAATAATTTAAAGAAAATAACGTAAATGCTGCTCTTAGATCTGTTATTTTCCAATTTGCCGCTTTCTGAAGACGGAGTGTAGTGTAGCTTAGTTAGTTTGTGACATAACCGCAAAACGCTGAGAACTTGTATGGTCGATCATGACCGACTCGATTCCCTACCACCAGAGTGCTCTTTCATTACTCTAGTGGACATGAGCCCGACTCTAGTGTGGGAGTCCTAAATTTTGCCTACTTAGGTCAATCCTCCTAGGGCAGGAGACTTTAACGAGTACCTGACATCACTTTCTTTTCAAGTCTAACACTGTCATGAACAGAGGTAGGGTGCTTGCCGTCTGAGCTCAAGATTGCGGGTTCGAAACCCGCCCGAGGTCCTTAGATTTTTTTTTTATCTGAGAGGTAAAATAACCTTGAACGCGACGCCGCGGCCGCCTCTTTGGTTGGGACGCTAAGCGGTGGTCCAGAGTCTGTACGATGTCAGGTACTCGTTAAAGACCCCTAATCTAAGTGAATAAACCCGGGTAGGCAGCATTTAGGATTCCTATTGTAGAGTCGGGCTCATGTAGGCGATATGACCTTGTAATTGAAGCCCGGGCATGAGTCATAATAACTAACTATCGTGATAGGTTAGCAGTTATCTGTCCTGTCATCCTCAAATTGTTCTCCATATTATAAAATACTTTTTTGAATAATTTTCCAACATTTCGCCGTTTTCGCCGCTGCGGTGTGGTTCACAATAGACTATTTTAATATTTATTTCTATACACTGTCTAATTAACTTTACCGTTATTTAACTTTGAGCTTTTTTATGACCGTTTTAAAAGTTATTAACATTTTTGAGATTCCATTGTCTGCTTGTGGAGGTTTCATTAGAGACAAGGAAAGTGTGTTTTTTGTGTTTCGCTTTTCGCCAATTTATCACCTGTCAGCTCTGCGGTGCGTTGTTCAAAAAGGAAGGAAACCTGCTCTCCTCTTTGGCAGCCCTTTACGGTCCTAATCAGTGGCGTATATATGGGGGGGAGGGGGGGGGGGGGGGCTCAAGGGGCCCGGCCCCCCCCCCGAAATTAAAAAAAATATTCATATAAAAGTTAAAAAAAAATAAAAAAATATTAATCAATCGTATTTACAAAATACTTACAAATAACTACATAACTGATATACTTAGCTAGTTTATTTTTTAAAAAAGCTTCAAATGAAATTTAAAAAGTTAAAAACAAAAACAATAAAATTTAATTTTTCTGGGAGAATTCCCTATGGGACCACCAATCCTGCTACCGATGTTACCTCTGCTAATACAAGGTCATACTTTTTTTTTCCTTATAAAATCGGCCTGGTGGGCCCCCCCCCCCCCCCCCCCCCCGAAATTGTTTCCTATATACGCCACTGGTCCTAATCTTTCCTTTTCCGGCGATCCTTATTCAATTAAGTAAAAAAGTCATCGGTGAATCACCGACAATGTACTTCCCCATAACGAATTAATCGATTGAGTTTTTGCTCTCACTCTAAAACTAATTAATTGCTTGGACTAAAAATCAAAAATCGACTTACATAGACTTCAATGATTAGGGTATTTTAATTGAATCCCTCTTCTCTGGTCCCAACCTCTATGATAATGAAAAATTATTGTAAAATAAATAAAATAAAATGATTAAATAAATATATATAATTCAAATAATAATAAATAAATAATGAACTAATAATTAAATAAACAATAAATTACCAAAAATGTGGTAAAAAAAAAAGGGTTAGGGTTTAATCTTAAATAAATGATAAATAAAAATATAAATAATAATTGAAATAATATTAATAATTAAATAAACAATAAATAATAACCACATTTCCTGTAGACATTCATCTCTTTTCTTTTACTAAATTTTGATTTCTACAGAAGTTTTTTGAAAAGGGCCCTAAAAAAATATCAAAAGTTCAAGACTTGAAGAAAGTGCACGTATATTAAAAAAAAATTTCAATTAACAAACTTTTCATTTGGATTTCTAAAGAGATGCCATCTTGTCTTCTAAATTTTGCAAAAATATAAAATCTAATCCAAAGGTTTTCAAATAATCTTACTGGGCCAACAGGGAAAATGAAGAGAATAGAATTTTCGAGAACAAATATTGGGTTTATTTTCTTAAATCTACATTATTAAAATTCAAAAACTAAACATGGAAACAAACAAAAATCAAAAGAAAAATCTTAAAAACGAATTTCTTAAAACTAATTCAATATTTTTTTGTTATATATTTTGGCCATTTTTTAATATGAAGATGGCTGATGTAGTGAGAAGTGATTATTTCGCAGGATGTCAAATAAAAGGTAGTCTGACCTCTCACAGATTTTTATTAAAGTAATAGCTAGCCGGCTTTCGAGGTTTCCCTCATCATCAGGCAGTCTGATAAAAAATTTTTGAATAAAACTAAATAATAAAAATAAATAAATAACAATCTACAACAACAAACATTAACAATTTAAAATATCATGGATGGGGACAGACAAGTTATTCCTGTCCACCATCTGAGTCACAACTTGTCTGTCCCCATCCATGATATTTTAAATTGTTAATGTTTGTTGTTGTAGATTGTTATTTATTTATTTTTATTATTTAGTTTTATTCAAAAATTTTTTATCAGACTGCCTGATGATGAGGGAAACCTCGAAAGCCGGCTAGCTATTACTTTAATAAAAATCTGTGAGAGGTCAGACTACCTTTTATTTGACATCCTGCGAGCCATTTTTTAAATTTAAGTTGTATATTTTTGGGCATATATTCTGTACATATAAACAAACAACAGTACCTTCTTTGCGGAACAATTTCACCGTCAATTCACTTCTATTTAGTTCATTACAACTTAACCTTAAACACCACTCTCTTCTTCACTCACACCGTCTCCATTTAACCCAGGCTTCGACCCGTCTCTCCACACACTAAATAACAGCTGATGGCCGTTTTTTGTTTTTTACTGCCATTTGTTTTAAAAGAAATGGTTTCTTATTATTTATTAACTAATAATTCAGTTTCTTTTTATAGAAAAATAAATATAATTTTTTTTTTTAAATTAATAATTTAATGTGTGTATTATTTTTATACATCACACCTCCTCTTCGACAGGTTTTGCGGAAAATTAATAGGTGTTGTCTTTACAGTGTTATGGATACACAAATACAAATTCGTGTAGATACAATCATTCTATCGGGAGTTATCGTGTTCAGAGACGAACCCACAAAGAGGGACATAAATGTTTTTTTAAGTTTTTGGAATCAGGAAGTCGGAAATCATGAAATTCCGGTGAAAAATTAACATTAAAGTTTTGCCCGATTACTTAACTACCCTAACTTCAAAGAGGGGGGGGGGGGGGGGGGGGGGGGGCTCACCATTCTCTTGACGATGAAGGAGACGTTGGAAGGCATTCTTCCACACAGACAAACTGAAGATTAGTTTGATTTTTTTTTTTTTTTCTTCTTCCCGGCTATATGAAGTATAGGAGAAGTTATGTAATCCGTCAGAAAATCGATGTTGAGTTTTCAGAAGAATTTCATGTTTTCCTTCACCCTGATTCAAACAATGAAGAATAGAAATGTGTGTATCTGTACACACGATAACTCCCGATAGAATGAGAGTATCGACACCAAATTTTATATGTTCAGAACCCCATAAGAGTCGGATGAAAAACCCTAATAACTGCCGATGTATCGACAGGTATGAGGATTCACAAACCCTTATATAAGTCAATTATTGATTGCTACCCCAAACGGTGGTTTGGTTTTGGAGGAAGAGCGACTTTTTCGCTGACATCTGGTTTTTTTTTACTGGAGTTACTACCGTTCTGCTGTAAAATTTCAAAAAAATATTTTTCACAATGTACTGGGAGGTTTTTGTTTAAAAACTTTTTGTCATTTTGTTAAGAACTTTTTTTTGACGTGAAAACGTCTATTCGCTCGTTAAGCACAGTGATAGCCGGTCAAATTTTCTTGTGTTACAAAATACCGTCAGATTTCAATCGATAATAACTACGAGACTAATAATGCGATAACGACGGTTGAGGACACAATGGATAGAGCATGTCTGTACGTGTTGTCTGTGACGTTATCGGGCTAGTGTGGGCGCCGGCGGATGATTGTTGCGAATTAGCGTTGTGTAAAATTAGAAATTAGTGTAGCGTGATAACGCGTTTACATAGGACGTTGATTCGGGTGTCATTGTAAAGAGCTTGAGGAGCACTACTAGGACTCAAAGTGAAACAATAAAACTATTTTCAGAAATATATGTAAAAATCGGTATTAAATTGAAAATTGCAAAAAAATTAAAGATGTCGTCTCATATGAATCGTAAATATGCGCGGAATTATAGAAAACGCAAATCAGAGGAAAGCTCGTATCAAAAGGAATTTAAAAAACCTAAAAGTCTAGTGCCGAGCAAATGCAAGAGCTACGGCAGCATCGAAAAGAAAATGAAATAAACTTGTGACTTATCAATTCTGTAACCATACTACTCTGTACAACCATTGTATTAAAGAGATTGATAATTAAATTACATATTAATTCGAAACACTTTTATGATTTTATCCCGACGTTTTCACAGAAAATCTACGGCATGGACCTTGACTACGCCTTAATGTTTTTTTCTCTATTCTTTCTCGGACAATAGCTTGATGAGATATCTACGGTAAACCATCAATTTAATTTGAGCATTTAGTAAGGCAGAAGTGCACTTTGACTTTTTGCATCTGCAGCTATACGAAGATATATATTACTCTTTCACCTCATTTCTTAAATCTCCCTTCAACTTTTTAACTGGAAGTGCACCATTTTTTTTTTTTTAATTTCGCCAGCTAAACGAAGTATAGGGGAAGTTATGTGATCGGTCCATAATTCGATGTTAAGTTTTCATCGGAATTTCTTGTTTTCCGACCTCTTCCTTTCAAAAATGAAAGAAAAAACAAATGTCTGTGAACACAATAACTCCCGATAGAATGAATGCATCGGCACGAAATTTTATATATGTATCCAGAACGCTCTAAGGACAAAGCCTATTGATTTTTAGCTAAATCGACCAAAGGGAAGAGGGGGGCTCAACTCAAAAATCCCAATGTGTCGACACAAAATTTAATATGAGAACATAGAAGCCACTATGAAAGCCAAATATGGAGTCTTCTATTGGAGTTCAATTGACTCTGGAAGGCATCTTCCCAAATAGATTAAATAAATTATGCATAATAATAATTTTAATTTGAAAAATAATCAAAATCTTGTACCGGTTCTTTGAGTATTCGTAAAGAAATTGGACTGAGGGCGCCGGTAGCTCAGGGTCGTTGTTGTCTACAGGTTATTTATCTGGTACGTAATCTCGAAAAAATATGAGCACGTCGTCCTGCTGTTCATCTCGGCGATGGTTCCGAGCATGAACGTCAGGTACTAATTGAAGACGCTAGGTGGGCAGAGCGACGAAAGAGCGCTCTGGTAGTAGGCGATATGACCTCATAGTTAATGCCCGGGTATGAGTCACAGTCATTAACTAACAACTGGACTCTCTATACGTAACTCTTTATACTTGGTTCTATAAAATGTTCGTTTATACTTATCCTCTGGAAGTAAATAACTCTAGCACGAAGCGGGTGTTGAAATCCTTAGGACATATCGAGAGATCTAACTATGATAAAATATCTCCAGATGCGGGACTGAATATTTTTAAAGACTTGGTGCTCTCCTTATGGGGACCACGTAAAGGAAACATACTTTTAACCCGCAGGGCGTGATTTATTCAGAGCCGATTCCTCACACACGCTCGAACCAGTTAAAGAAGAGAAAGGTTGTACATAAAAAAAATCCGTTAATAATCTAAGTTTCCGCTCTCCCTCTAAAACTAATTGACTGTTTCGGCTAAAATCAATAGTTGACTTACACAGAGACTTCTAAATTCTCATACTAATACTTCCATACATTTCTGATATTGACAGTTATCGGTCAGAAATTGGACATTGACACATTGTATGAGTGTCTGTGTAGGTATAGTTGTTATAGGTAACATCCAATAGAATAGATGCATCAACATGAAATTTTATTTGTGAGTCCAAAACCTTATAAGGACAACACACATGGTGGCCGTGCGGGCTAGAGCGTAGGGCTTTGGTCGTATGGTCTCACTATGGTTTACGGGTTCGAATCCCGTCCGGGAGTGAATCTTATTTCGTAAATAGAACTCCCCCCCCGGGGCCGTAAATAACTAGATAACACATTGACATGGCTAATATGCACCGTACATAAAGCCAAAAAAAAAAAAAATTGTCTGGGTGTATTTTGGTTTTTTCTTAATGTGTTCATGGAAATTATTATTTATTGTGGTTTTAGGGCGTTGTGTTCATGGAAAAATCTTGCTTCTTCACCAGTTGCCATGGTGACCATGTTTGTTTTTTTCTTTTGTTTTTGACTTTAGCATTGAGCCATTAGCCACTTCAAAAAACAATTTTATATATGAATGGTCTCTAAAAAGTGAAACTTAAAAATCCACGCCTATCTCCTGGAAAAATGAATATAAATTATGGGAATGGAGATTGGGAAGTCAGAGCAGGTCCATGTAACTGAGGGTATTCTTTGTGATCTTCCGTACCTTCTCTATAAAGGTCCTTGCATACGAATATTTACTGCAACACATGATAATCTCCTCTGGATCCTCGGTCATTGTACACTCCACACAGAACCTCATGGTGACCATGTTTATATTACACAATATAATATGTAAGTTAAAATACATTATTCATTGACAATGAATGACCTAAGTTTCAGAGCAATAATCAAATAATAGAAAATGTTTGAAATATCATTTTTATTATGGGCCAGGAGTAACGTATAAAAGTTGGATACAAAGTTCCTGAGGATTAAGGGTGTATACATTATTTTTATAACTGATTTTAAGATAGTGCTTGCCAGATAGACCGGGTTGAGCCAGTGCTTTGATGTGTAAGAAAGGAGCTTTCAGGTTTAACAATAAGTACATATATCATTCTTATTTTAATTTTTATAGATACTAATGATGGGCTTATAGTCTATATTGAAAAAATACATCTTTAAATACAGTGGAAATTGCAGCTAAAGAATGCCACATAAAGTTACTAACCACGAAAGCCGGTTAAACTGCTAGTAGTAAATAAGTATGTGTTTTTAAGCATAGTTTAATGGAAACATATAAATATGAATTACTGATAATAGTATATAATATATATAATTATAATCGATAGTGTGAAACGAGAACATATTTACTGTTGAGACTCTCAAGACATTTCCCTGATAATGTCCTATTAACATTTTTTTTCGCAGGTGATCAATATTTATTTCAGTTCGTTTTATTTTTCTTGCTTCAGAAGGTATTTAATGCAGACCACATGCATAACGGTTTAAAAGTCGTTAGAAGGCGTTCTCCACATTAGGTTTTTATATAGAAAAAATTTTAATTTAGGAAATTTGAGGCTGGACAGAAGAGAATGCCCAACGACTATTGAAATATGTATTGTGATGTGGCCATTAATGGAATTCCTTATACCAACCACTTTTTTACAGATCCCTCTCTCCTTCCTTCTTCTCTTAAAATATGCTTACATTAAAGGAATATTGATTTTAAAATTGTGAATATTCTGATATGATTCACCGGTAATGTACTTCTCCAGAGCGAATTGATCAATTACATAAATTTTAGGTCGATACATTCATAACATCGATAGTTATTGGGTTTCTTGAGTTGAGCCTCTCTTGTCTGATTCACTGGGAAATTATTAGGTTTTGAATTTATATATGATATGTTGTGTGTACTAGAACGGCACTTAGTACATTAGAACGGCACTTAGTACATTAGAACGACACTTAGTACATTAGAACGGCACTTAGTACATTAGAACGGCACTTATAACATTAGAACGGCACTTAGTACATTAGAACGGCAATTAGTTCATTAGAACGGCAATTAGTACATTAGAACGGCACTTAGTACATTAGAACGGCACTTAGTACATTAGAACGGCAGTTCTTAGAGTTTTTGTGTTAAGCCCCCTCCCTAATCCCCTTCTTCTCTTTGCTTGATTTGACTGAAAATCAATAATCTATAATTCTGGATATACATATAAAATTTCAAGATTGATTTTGTTAAGATTCATCCGCCCTTGAAATACGAGACAATTTTCTGATCACACTATCACTATGAACATAATTTTAATCTGTATAAAACAGGCATAAGAATATTCTTTACAAAAAAATAAACTTATTTGATTCCAAACGTTCTACTGATGTACCTTATCGTATTGATATAGTCAGTTTCATAGACACTGGGTATAGTACCATTGGCCGCTTGGTTGTAGACCATTTCAACTGTGATCGACCCAGCCACTTCTTTCTCAAAGTCGATCAGTTGTTGAAAGAATCCATTGTTGGGCCGCCAGGACAACACATGACTGTATGCCTCAGCCAAGGACATGGAGAGGGCGCCGATAGCTCAGTGGTATGCGTGCTTGTCTTCTGAGCTCAAGATCGTGGGTTCGAAACCCGACCGAGGCTCTTAGTTTATTTTATCTGGGAGGTAAATAAACTTAAGCACGCCGTCCTTCGGATGGGACGTTAAGCGATGGTCCCCAGCCTGTACGATGTCAGGTACTCTTTAAAGACCCCTGCCCTAGGTGAATAAAAATTTAGGGTAGGCAAAATTTAGGACTCCCTTAGTAGAGTCGGGCTCATGTCCACCAGTGACGAAAGAGTGCTCTGGTAGTAGGCGATATGACCTCGTAGTTAAAGCCCGGGCATGAGTCATAAAACCTAACCTAACCAAGAACATGGCTCGGTACTTGATGAGATAGGCGAGACGTAGAGAGGCTGAGCGACTCACGCCAACAACAGGTCATATTCATATTCATTCAAATTCCAGTGGAAATTCAACATCGAATTTCTGGCCGATTATCTAACTTCCCCTATACTTCTTTCTGGGGAAGTAACAAGGGGAAATAAAAAAATTTACTTACCTTCAATACTATGTTGTTTATTAATGTCACAAATTTATCTTATTTATGGTCATCTTTATGCTGCTTCTGTTTAGTTGAGAAGAACTCCCTTCAGTAGATTGTGCGGTAAGAAACCATATTTGGATAACGTCGTAGTTTTGGTTCTTCTATAATTAATCCTGAAAAAAAAGTAATTATATCTCTAAAATTCTGATAGTTGCGTCCTATGAATACGTCAGAAGGGTTAGTCAAGATGTGTGATGAGTTTGATAACATATTCTGACATTTTTTAGGTTTAACGTAAGTTAAAGACCATAAATGAAACCCCTTATAACTTAAGGAAAGTACTGTTCTGATGCAGTCTATCTCATCTATTTTATGGGTCCGAGATATTCGACAAAATAGGCTTCTAAACTACTTTCTTCTGTTCATGACAGGAACCAACAAACCAGCGGAATACTGGGTAGCCGGTCTCGTCACCAGCTGCCGTAGGTCCGATACCAGGTATGATCCGGTACAGCGAAACCACTCCACTCTGGTCCACTCTTACAGCGAACATTCGTGGACTACATGTTCTGTAGTCTCAAGAACCCCTCATGAACAATTTGGGTTGTTCTTCCTCTTAAAGAAGAGTTAAAATTTCCATGACCTGATAATATAATATATTATTGACAAAAAATTGACGAATTTTGTGTTATGTCACTTCTCAAGCGGGAGTGCGACATGTTACACTTAATTTTATGCTGTGGGAAAAAAAGCTAAGTTATAAAAAAAGGTAACAAAAAAGTTTGAAAAAAAAGAAGGAAAAAAATAAATATTTATAAATAAATTAAAAAAAAAAAAGAGTAAAAATAAATAATAAATATACAAACATAACAATATCATGTATACATATGTAAAAAAAATATAAGTATATAAGTAGTAGGTAGTATATATATATATGTAAAAAAAATCATTAAAATACTGAGTAGATGTAGTCCCGAGACAAACAGGTTTGGTAAACAGTAGTATGAAACAAGAGTGAACCAAGAAGTCGAACATCTTAAAACAACAAACAAAAACAAACAACAGCATTCTGATAATTTTCATTTAAGTCGTGACTGTCGAGTTAGCGACTAATACAAAGGCACCTTAAATTGTTTTAATTTAAATGTCTGTTATTTAGCACCCATCATGTGGCTTTAAAAAATGTTTATTTATGCCGAGATGGTTTCGGTTATATGAGTTTGTGACCATCATGTTTGGTTTTCACGTTGAATGCCGGTTGCCATAGCTAGTTGTATCCGTGTGGTCTGTCCATCCTCTCTACTTGATACAACCAGAGAATGTTCTTCTTGTGTCGGTCTATCTAAGTTGAAAGAGGACAGCAGCCAGAAGATGGTAGGCAATTTGACTAAGGAAGTCGCCCCCATAATCAAATCCGGTGAAACCCCAGGATTACACTGAATGAGAAGATCTGGTTGGTCACCACTTCCGAGCCGGCTCTACACATCCCCTAATATGATGTCCACTTCTGGGTCAGATCATTTAGCCATACACGAACTTAACGTGCATAGCACATCCTATAGAAAGCTTTCAACTTATCCCGTTAATTCCCGGCTCTCCAAATCACCAGAAAATTGTCATTTAAACCCACTATTTGAAAGCTCATTTGAAGGACTTTTGAAAGCGGAAACGATAATTTTATAAATTATCTCGGTTGAATGTGAGAGAAGTGAGCCTCCATTCTGAACCAGTGAGAAATACCAAGAAGTTCGGACAAAACTTCATTTTGATTATGATCATGTCTATATAAATTTTCTTCAGGGTAAAATTTTGGTGCAATCACGGGCCCCGTCCTTAGGTCACAGAGAGAAAAAAAAGAACGATATTCAAAAATATATATATATACATATAATATATATAAATTAATAAACATCAGTTAATAGTATATAATTAAAAAAATTGATGATAATAAAAATAAAATTAATTTTGACAGAAATTATAGGATATTGGTGGAGGACCCCTGCCATGAAAATAAAATTTAAAGCAAAAATTAAAACTTTTATATTCGAAAAATGAGAAAAAAATCCGTTTTTGAATAGTGTGTTTTTTCGTATATAAACATTTTTAATTGAATTTAATTTAAAATTGTATCATTGTATTTATTGATTTTAAGAAGTGGGTAGGGAACGGCATTAAAGAAGTTGATTCCTTCTTTCAAAAAAATGAGGAACAATGTTTAGTAACTCGAAATTCTTTTTTCTTCCTGGTATCTTAATTACCATTCAATAACAAAAAATGCTGGCAAGATTCCAAGATTTAAAATTTTTTCTGCAGCTTTTTTTTTTTGATTAATATTGTTTACTATTCTTAGTGATTTGTTAAGTCTAAAAACATTACTGTATTCGGATAATATAGAAAGAGAGGTGTGAAGACAGCCGAGTAACACTTTACAACAAAAACAAATCTAGTTTATTGTGAGGGGCGGGGGGATCAGTCAGACGTAATAGCATCTCTAGCTGTCATCTCAGGATGTCAGGACCATGTCAGTGCGGCAGAACGCATGGCCACTTCAACACGAACTGGAGGCAAAACGAAGAACTAACTTCATGACTCGACTTCACCGCATTCGTTTCAGTCGTCTAATATGAGTGCTTTATGAAAATAACCAATTATATCCCTATCGTAGGAGGACAGTTCTACCGGCACCGCACTGTAACAGTTCGGTAGATTGGTCGCTTGAAGAGGCTAACATAGTAGCCATTATTACAGTGTATATATAGTAATATCTGAACAAAACTACGACAACGTTATCACAAGAGGTTTCGGCAAAGCCGCCAGTGAGTAACTTTTTTTTTTGTTATTCTACAATTTGTACAAAATTTACAATAGGTAGAAGTGAATAGGAAATAAATATGTACAATTGATGGGAGAAGCCAGCCAGTGCTGACACTCCCTTAGACAGTCTCGTTATTTATTCAAAGAAGATTGCGAGGCCAGCGTCGTCTTAGGAGGCGTGGAGGGTTGTCGGGATGGGACTGAGAGGACATGAGCTGAGCGACAGGATTGGGATGGGTATTCAACTTGGAATGGAATTTCTTGAAGCGGAGTTGGATTAGGTCTTGGACATGAGGAATGTTAAGGTCTTTGTGTAGGACTTTTGGTGACATAAAAGGAAGCATTAAAAATTTGTCGTAGAACTTTTTACTGAAAAGTTTGTATTCTGTTGATGTTGGAACTCTTGGCTGAGCCCCGTAGTTCTAGTCCGTATGTCCATATTGGTCGTATTATTGTTTTGTAAATTGTGAGTAACTTGATTTACTTGTATGCAATAATATGCCTAATGACCCGGCCAGTCCAGGACAAACTCAAAATGAATCCTGATACTAAATTTTGTACCTATACATTCATTACAACGAGAGTTATTGGGATTTTTGAGTTCAGGCTCCTCCCTAATCCCTCCTTCCCTTTAGTTAATTCCGCCGAGAACGAATAGATGTCGTTGTTATCAAATTTTGAATTCATTCATGAAATTTCGTGTAGATACACTCATTAAAACGACAGTTATTAGAGTTCTTGTGTAAAGCCTCTGTACTTCGTATTACAGCGAAGTAAAAAGCACTGCCATTTTTTTTTTTTTGAAAGTCATATTCCTAAACGGCACTGTCAGCTGGGTCCCTAATCCATTCCTCCTCTAGAAAACACACAAGGATGCCCATGAAGATATTAAATATCAACGTACGTATAAGGTGGATGAAATTTTGATGGAGTTCACGGGAACCAATTCTGACCTAAACAGCTTACACGACTACGTAAACTCACTTACAGACACAATACAATTCACCATAAAACAAAACAATAGTATCAATTATTTGGATCTACAAATCACAAAACACTTTCAATATTTCTATTACTTTTTATTCATATAATTTATTTAATATTTTATTACTACAATATTTTATGAATTTTAACGAGCAGAATTTTATGTCTAATTCTTTGCTGCAAAATTATGTTTTTTTTTTTGTAGACTGCCTGATGATGATGTGGGCAACCTTGAAAGCCGGCTAGCAAAAATTAATAAAATCTGTGAGAGGTCAGACTATATTTTATTTTACAACATGTGAAATAATCACTTCTCACACTTTTGACAATAATCATTCTTGTGAGATTTGTGAGGGGAATGGAACGGACCCGTTACACATATGGAACAGAAAGACATCCTCGAAAATGATTACAATTCAATTTCAGCCAAGCCGTTCCAACCTAGCCCGCTATTTCGTCACCCGGCCTCTGGATCATCTCTTGACTCATCATCTCAAGAATGTCCTGTATGTATCACGTATAAAAAATACATATACATATTTTTTTTGTTTTGGAAAAAAATGTCGTTTCAGCAGTATTAAAATATTTTTTTTTCGTAATGTTTGTTTTTGAAAATTTAAATTCTAGCTGGGGTGTCTGCCGTTGAATGACTATAAGCCTTATTCCGTATGAAAATGGTTGCCCGAGCAACGCCGGGTATTATTGATAGTTTTAAATAAAATTAGAATATCAATATAAGAAAAAATCAAATTATTTACAATAAAAAAAAAAAACTTACAAATTAATTTCTACATCTACTTGTGTCTCTTCTTCTTCTTTTTAAATATTGTGGTCATTCTTTAAATCAATGTTATTTTGGACATATAAACATATAAATAAATAAAAGTACCTTTGAGTGTCTATTTCACTGTTATTTCCCTTCTACTTGGTTCACCACACCTTAACCCTAAAAATTACTATATCTCTCGACTGTCCACCTTCACATCTCAACTCCGACTTCTCACTTCCACAACCCAACTTAGATTGGTCCATTCTATTAGAACAGCTAATGATCGTCTTCTGTTCTTCACTCATTGGTTGGTTTTAAAACAAACTGCGACTTCATATATTTATTCACTAATTTAGTTACTTCATTTCTAACAGTTTTTTTTTTTTATACCAATAAACATAAATAATTTTATAATATAGGTTAGGTTAGGTTTTATGACTCATGCCCGGGCTTTAAATAAGAGGTCATATCACCTGCTACCAGAGCGCTCTTTCGTCACTCTGGTGGACAGTCCCAAATTTTGCCTACCCTAAATTTTCATTCACTTAGGGTAGGGGTCTTTAACGAGTACCTGACATCGTACAGGCTCGGGACCATCGCTTAACGTCCCATTCGAAGGACGGCCTGCTTAAGTTTATTTTACCTCCCAGATAAAATAAACTAAGGGCCTCGGTCGGGTTACGAACCCACATTCTTGAGCTCAGAAGCCAAGCACGCATACCACTGAGCTACCGGCGCCCTCTTTTATAATATATTATTAATAATTACAATACGTGTAATTTTATACATCACACAGGGTACATGAAATTTAGTGAAAACTCAACATAAAATTTCTGACTCACACTGCTGATACGTAACTTCCTAGGCTGGGGAAGTAATAAGACACTAATTGATGATTGATCTACCAATGAAACATAATTTCCGTCCTATAGAAGAAATACGATTAATAAAAATAGGTACCATTTGTAGATGATATAGTTTTTTGCAAGTACTACTATTATTTATATACATCTACAATTTATTTATTATTATAAATTGTAAAGTTATTATTTGTTAACTGTAATATTATTGACAGTGTTGCCTCTCAAAATACTATCTAATACAATATAATTTTTAAAATAAATAAGGAGGCATTAGGAGAGATTTACGGTCCTCTATCCAACCAACTGAACTGGTTTAGTGGACTGGCACCAGTCTTTTGATATCCTCTAATCATGTATCATATTTATGAGTGAGAATCACCTTAAAGCATCTATTTTATCTGCCAAACACCATTACAACTCCACCCATTTATCCATCACATGTATGGATATGTTTATGTTTCTTAGGTGTTATAGTTCCGTAGATCGAACCGACCGTCTACAAAACCCTTTCAACGAGTGTATTACGTCTGTCGGTCCCCTACTCCCATTTTTACACTATTGAAGACTAGCTGGTAACCGGCTTTCGCTCGAAGTAACTTCAAGCAGATTAATATAAATAATGTTATCTGCCTGGTTAGTAACCTTGGGTTACATCATTTTAGAAATAAGTTAACATTTTCAATGATTTTGAGGCCGAGTTTGTGACCCCCCTCCATCATTTATGGAAATATCTGATTCCTCATGACGTTCAAAAGCTCTTTAATTTTTAAAACGATGTTCTACTCAATGTTCAATTCAAAACTCTGTTTTGCAATATTTTTGGTTTATTTTTAACCTCAAAAAATCAACCGTTAAAGAGAACCCTGCTTTCAATAACATTTATATTTTATTAATTAGTACCTAATTCACATAATTATCTGAAAAATCCTTGAGCGCGCCGTCCTTCTGGTGGGACGTTAAGCGATGTTCCCTAGCCTGTACGATGACAGGACTCGTTGATGAAGAAACCCCTACTCTAGGTGAATAAACGTGGGTAGGTAAAATTTCAGACAATGTTGGGCTCATGTCCACCAGAGCGACGAAAGAGCTGGTAGTAGGCGATATGACTTCGCAGTTAAAGCCGGGGCATTAGTCACAAAATAACTAAATAACACAACCCCATAACAACGGCAACTATTAATTTTCCGCGAAATCGACGAAAGGGAAGTGGAAGAACAATAATGAGTTGGGGGGGGGGGGGGGGGGGGGGGGGGGGGGGGGGGGGGGGTTGACATTGTAATATGGAAACATTCAATCTAAAACATCTAGTGTTGTCAATAATGTAATCAAATGTTTACTTCACAAATCTTTTGTCAACTACTGTTATGATGAGATGGGTTGCCAACAGAGGTGCAGAAGCTGCTCCAATGTTTTATAACATCTATTCCCCTATACCTATCTCCCCGGTGAAACCATTATTATAAGGATATATTTTATATATATTTAATATATTAATTTATAAATGTAATAATATATTATAATAAATATATTTTATAATTCGTAGCTATGCGATACGATTTATAAACATTACTTTAAAATATGATCGTCCCGAGCCTGTGCGATGTCAGGTACTCGTTAAAGACCCCTCCCTACTAAAGAACCCTCCCTACCCAAGGTGAATAAACCTAGATAGGCAACATTTAGGATTCCCATAGTTGATCAGGTCACATGTCCACCAGAGAGATGTAAGAGCGCTCTGGTAGTAGGCGATATGACCTCGTGTTTAAAGCCCGGGCATGAGTCACAATAAATAAATAACTTTGAAATATTTCCTATGGAAATTTGTGTTGCATTCTTTGAAGCGTTATAACTTTGGTTTCTTCGGTCCTATCTGAGATTTGAGGACACATTGGAGATTGGAAATTTTGCAACATATTTGGTAAGTTCGCGTAAATCATGCAAATTTGGAAAAAAAAATGAGTTTCGAAATTTCATTTTAGGAAGGTTTTTCACCTCATCTCACCATCTAACAAGCAACCTTCAAAAATAATTATTTCTTATAAAATCTCACTTTTAGTGTTTTCTACTACTTTTTTTTGAAAAGAGTTTAGCTTAGATCGTAATTATGAGCAGTATCAAATGTACTTAGACTCTGAAGTAAAGTGTACTCAATTTTCGTTCAATTTCGGTCAAAGTCTAATCAGATCTAAGTTCGCACATTAAATGCACACACAGTTCCAATATCATACATACGTAATCAGAGGATCTTGAAACTCGATCTCAAATTTTCGCACGATTACAACACTTTCTCATATTATAGGGAGGTTTATATATAAAAAAATAATAAAAAAAGATCAAAGAGGGCAGAAATAATAGACGGAATTTATCTAAGGAGAAACAAATGAACAATGAGTACAACTTATCATGATGAACATAGTTCTCTGCTCGTGACTCATTAGTCACAATTACGGTTGACTAATACAGGGGATGTACAATGGGCGGCCTGTGAGCAGAGAGAGGGATGCCTTCCTAACTGCGGCACACATTACAATAGTGATTAATAGTAATGAGAACACGAAACGCTTTGTCACAGCTCACCTGTGGTACTGCTCATCGGATCCTTTACGAACATCACTCAGCGTCAGACGAACAAGGCTTCTTTGAAAACATCACATGGAAATTTATTATCTATAGGTGAGATATATTCAGGTATTTTTTGGCAATGTACACAGGCCCTACCATAAAAAAAAATATTTTTTTCGCTTTTCGATATTTTGATTGCGAGCGTGTGGCTAGTATGGTATGTGAATGACCTGATTAGAGTTAGAAAAATAATACGAATGAATGATTTCTTTATAAAAGTAATTTTTGTGATAAATAAATGTACCTTAATTCCTACATATTTCGTTTGTCATTCTTCATCAACTGTTCCTATAGGTACTGTGAAGAGTACAGTGCCAACGAGCATGGCTGTTTTCAATCGACAAATTAGACAGAGACTTAAGATGTTGTCTAGATCTTCCAAGTTCCATGCTTGCATGCACAACTGATATGCTGGGGCAAGCAAGGGGGCGCCATAATTGGATCTCGCTCCATCCTAAAACTTGCCTCGGGCCGGCACTGAATGTACACTAGCGCCAGATTTAAACAAGCACAAATAGGTGATTGGTAACTTGTTATTACTAACTTATACAGTATAAGGAAGTTATGTAATCCTGCGAAAATCCGAGATCGAGCTTTCAACTGATTTTCACGTTTCAAGGTCCCCTGAATCGTTTGACCATTTTCGCGATGATGTCTGTCTGTGGGTGTGTCTCTGTGTGTGTATGTGATTAAAAAGTTGTGAGCTCTCTACCACAAAAACGATTGTAGCTATGAACTTAAGTATTTACTTATTATAAATGTATCTGTGCATTCTTTTTTTTTTTTATACTCATATATTTTTAAGTATATATTCATATATTCAGTTTTTATTAATTTCATTTTACTTTTTTTAATAGTTTTGTTATTACTACTAATCAAAGATGTGTTAGACTCAAGTAGTTATAAATCTAATTTATAAGCTATCTTAATGTATAAATTCTTTAGACGGTAGCCTATTACCATGTATTGGTTTAACGGAAATAAATTTATTATTATTATTAAATATTGCCAAAGTTCCTTTCAAGTTATCTCGATAACGTTGTACCTGCTATTTGTGATCTAAGTTGAGAATTGTTCAAATATTGAGAAAGAGGATTTCAGGTCCATGAAGTAGAAGGGACAAACGTAAGAAGATTGGAGACGGGGAGAGAGCTAAGTTTGCAGAAGGGAATTTTGTGTGTTCGGGAGAATTGAAAGTTCTCTGGGAGTACTGACAAGATTAGGAGGGTGTTGGAGCAGTATCTTGGTTATGAACAGTTTACTGAAGGATCTTCACATTGTACAATCTCAGTCATAAGTATACGGCAAGTTAGGTAATCGGTCAAAAATTCGATCTTGAGTTTTTACCGGAATATCATGTTTTCTGATACTTGTATGTCTGTGGCTGTGAACACAATAACTCCCTATTTGAATATATCTATTAATTACTGAATATATTGATTTTCAGCCAAATCTGTCGAAGGGAAAGGGGCGATTAAGAAGGAAGAAATGATAACTGCCGACGTGATGAATGTATTGATATACAATTTCATTGTTAAATTTAAAATCTCATAAGAATGACCCATATCAATATATCAATGACTGAGATTTGCAGAACCCCACTGACCCCAACGAAGTTAAACTCCTAAAAAGACATTGGGAGCAAATGTGGGAGGAGGTGAACCCGAACAAACTCAAATAAATCAAGAAATCGGTATCGCCCTGGAGTTCGTCTACAAGAAGCTGCAGACAGGAGGAAGTGGCCATCGCCCGGCTGAGAATCGGGCACACGCGGCTCACCCACGTTTACCTGATCGCAAGAGAACAGCCCCCCAGGTGCAACCATTGCCACCTCTCTCTGAGTGTATACCACATATTCTCGGAGTGCTCCTTTTATGAAGACTTTCTCAGGAAAAATGATGTTCCGAGGAGCTTGGAGGCGCTGGGGGACAACCCCTCCATCCTGGATAGAGTCATTAATTTCTTAAAAGAAACTGGTCTTTACCAAAAAATGTGAGCTCTACTTTCTGCTATCATTTGCCTTTTTTAGGTCGCTTCGCCAGTTGAGTGGGGCCTAAACAGCCCATGGGGGGTCCCCCTGGGGGTCTGGGGGTCCTGCGTGGGGCCCTCGGGTGGCTGGCGTGCACGGCTGGCTGGATGGGGGGGCCTGGGGCGGCGCCACCGGGGCCTCTGGACTGGAACGGTCCCGGACTTGGAGGGTGTGGACGGCTTTCCTCACATGCACACCCTCGTCCTCAAGTCCCATTAACTTCTCGATTAAGCCTAATGCTTCATATACTTGAGTGAGTGGCCCGGCGGTGCCGCTGTTGTTCGTCCCCCCGCCCGGTCTGCCTGTTCGTTGGTCGCCCTTGGTCCTGTGCTTGGCCTTCCTCTGGGCCTCCTGGCCCCCTGTGGGATCCCACCGTGGCTGTTCTCGTCAACTGCATTAAGAGTTCGCTAGCTTAGTTAGGGTAAGGAATGTAACAAGATAGGGCGATAATAACCGAAGCAGTTGTTCGCCCAAAATAAACCAACCAACCAAGATATCAATTTTCCGCAAAATCGCTTGAAGGGAAAGGAGGACTCAACCAAAAATCCCTAATAGCTGCCAATGTAAAGAATGTATCGGTACGAAATTTATGTACAATGACATGTATACATGTGTAATACCTGTATCTAGAAACTCATAACGATGACTCTTACCGATTTTCAGTCAAATCTGACTATAATATGTGAATCCAAAACCCCATGAGGACCCGACTCAAAAACTCTAGAAATTGTCGATATGTTAAAAGTTGTTAAATTGGGTTCAAATGCAGAGCGAAAACTTACTTCTTATGGACTTGAAAAATAAAATAAAACTTGTTTATTTAATATATTGTCTAATTTCACTAACTATATATACATGGGAGTACTTTCGGTATTTCTACCATCCTCAGCCAAAAGCATATAGATAATAAGACTGCGTCTTATCTCTTATGCTTTTGGCTGAGGATGGTAGAAATACCGAAAGTACTCCCATGTATATATAGTTAGTGAAATTAGACAACATATTAAATAAACAAGTTTTATTTTATTTTTCAAGTCCATTTGAATTATTTCACAATATCTCTGCAATAATGTCAGTTTTCATTACTTCTTATGCTTAGGAAGTATAAACGGCATTCAATACTTCGATAAATGCACTTATCTCAATGCAACAAGTTGCATGAAGCAACAGGTGAATAATAATGATATGATATAAGGTGAATAAAAAAACTAAAAATGAACATAAATCCTGATATATGGAGAGATTTCCACTTTCCTAATCCTGGAGTTTGCAGAATTGAATATTTGGCAAGGATCCTACACTCCGAGATTGCAAGCCCCAGAGTAGAAAGGGCCGGGCTAGCTCTCGAATAGTACGACTCACGCTCTCAGAGAAAGAATGAAAGATAACAACTCAAAGCACTTACATGATCCTAAGTAATACCTTTAAAATGTTTCGTCATGAAGAGTCCCCAGTCGTTCCTCTCAGACTACGGTCGTGTCTAGCCTGTCACATGGGGTCAGGAACCTCTTCTGTCAGTGTTCATATTGGTTGGGCCTTGTCTGTTCAGTCAATTTTCAACCTTTAATCAGGGAAAAACAAACTATTTATGTTTTGGCGATCGTTGGGATCTTATCAGAATATTCGTAGTCAATTTTTAAAAAATGTTGATAATAATTATTATCGCCTACTACTGGAGTGCTCATTGGTCACTCTGATGGACATGAGCCTGACTCTATTATGGGAGTCCTAAATTTTGCCTACCCTAATTTTTATTGTTCTAGGTTAGGGGGTCTTTAAAGAGTACCTGACATCATACAAGCTCGGGACCATCGCTTAACGTCCCATCCGAAAGACGCCGTGATCAAGGTTGTTTCACCTTCTAGATAAAAACCTAAGAGTTTTGGCCGGGTTTCAAACCCTCGATCTTGAGCTCAGAAGACTTTTTATTCTATGATATCTGTTGGTGTATATAATTTATTACCTATTTTTATGTACAAAATTGTATGACATATCCAATGTTTAACGGAAATGAATATTATAATATTTATACATATATACACCAACAGATATCTTAGAATAAAAAGCCTTCTGAGCTCAAGATCGAGGGTTTGAAGCCCGGCCAAGGCCCTTAGGTTTTTATCTAGAAGGTGAAAAAACCTTGATCACGGCGTCTTTCGAATGGGACGTTAAGCGATGGTCCCGAGCTTGTATGATGTCAGGTACTCGTTAAAGACCCCCTAACCTAGAACAATAAAAAAATAGGGTAGGCAAAATTTAGGACTCTCATAATAGAGTCAGGCACCAGAGTGACCAATGAGCACTATAGTAAATCATCTCAATGAAATCATCTAAATGATCTCATAGTTAAAGTCCGAGCATGAGTCACAATAATACATTATAATAACTATTTGAAGTTTTCCTATTCGACCGTCGAGTGGCCAAGGTCGACTGCCAGAAGTCATCTGCATGAAAAGAGAAAGTGCAGTCCGTCTGCAGTCGAAGAGACGGATCTCTTTTTCATACGGGAACATCTTGTCCACATTTTGCTGTCGGTGAGAAGTGGGAATGCACTTCAATTTTCAATGAATTCCTCT
The DNA here is from genome assembly GCA_963662175.1 of Aradus depressus. Lineage (NCBI taxonomy): Eukaryota > Metazoa > Arthropoda > Insecta > Hemiptera > Aradidae > Aradus > Aradus depressus. Next base: position 49,945,388 of record OY759216.1, on the reverse strand, counting down.
AACTATACAATTGCAGAAAACAGGATATGCCAGAGAGCGAGTTGCATGTCGGTGAGAAGTGTACCAGAAGCAGAAACTAGTTTCTGGAGAACAGGGTCGGCATCCGGTCAGGAGAGGTTGTCTCCATATGGCGATTGACAAACGCATCGACAGCCACGACCCATTGTGCCGTGTCTCCGTCGACAGATAGCGTTGTCATTTATACCGGCCCCCATTCCTCCTCAGCTACTGCCTGCCGATCCTGTAATTAGGAGCCTGGCTCCAGGATCCTGTCCTCTCCTAGACTCAATGTTTTATTGCCTATTATCCCCTTAAACTATTTACAACTGTTGCCGACATTGATCTATGTACCCCACCTATTTTCAAACAGTATCAACATTTGCATGTTTTCCTGTTCTGCTTCCTTGCTTGGCTATCCTCGACCTGTGAAGTTCAATTTGTTTGCCAACTGCTAGTAAATTTATAGGCCGGGTTAACTTCCAATTACCTGTGCTAATTGGTTGGGAGAGCTAGCGTCAATAATTAAGCGAACAATACCATCCAACAAATGGGAAATAAATATTTACGATCGTGAATCATTTATAAAGGAAAATGAAAAAAACCAAACCCTTACACAAGATTAACAGATAAACAGAGATTATTTAATTCATCAAGGTCTGTAGGAGAGACAAGTGTAATTCGTATCTACTCTGAAAGAATTATTTCTTTAATTATTATTATATTATAATCAATGGTAGTTCCAAAGACGAAATGGATAATGAGTGCTACGTTACCGCCAAATTGAATATATGCACAATTATGATTATAATAACATATTGTAATATTAATATATATATGTACTTAGTTACTTATTATGACTCATGCCCGGGCTTTAACTACGAGGTCATATCGCCTACTACCAAAGCGCTCGTTCGTCACTCTGGTGGACATGAGCCCGATTTTACTGTGGGAGTCCTAAATTTTGCCTACCCTAAATTTTTATTCACCTAGTGTAGGGGTCTTTAACAGTACCTGACATCGTACTGGCTCGGGACCATCGCTTAACGTCCCATCCGAAGGACGGCGTGCGTAAGTTTATTTTACCTCCCAGATAAAATTAACTAAGGGCCTCAGCCGGGTTTCGAACCCACGACCTTGAGCTCAGAAGGCAAGCACGCATACTACTGAGCTACCGGCGCCCTCATTTAATATATATTGTGTTCGCATTTCGTTGCGAGACTAGCTCCGTAGCTCTAGAAGATAACTGTGAAAAGGTGTGACAGTACTTTTATATTCTACGGAGCAAGAACAATACATTACTTATAATAACATTAATTTGTAGTATGTTTTTTTTACGATAAATAAAAACAAATATATATATATATATATATATATATATATATATATTAATTTTTTTTATGTATTTTATTTCAATAATCATACAACAAAAGTAGAAAATGTTGGTCACCAGAACATGCACAAAGCTTCAAACTTCGATTCCAATGGGACTGAGAAATCGATCGATACATTTGATGACACCAAAACCAGTTACTATGTAAGTTACATAAAAATGAAATTTCCAATCAACTGAGTACAAAAATTTAGGTAATATGTACCTACATGTGGAGTTGAAGGAGGACGTCTATTTTTGGAATAAACGAACAATAGTTCATAAATTAATTAGGTATAGCAAATAATTCTTTATAATATATTGACAATATCCTGTTGTCAATATTCTGCGTACGGTTATGGAACGAAGTGAGAGAAAGGTTGTTTTAGTTTTCGACAATTTCTTAATTGTTGATACTTAACATTTTTTGCAGAGATATTGTGAAACACTTTAAAAAAAATACACAATAAAATATAGGGAGTACCTTCGGCATCGCTAACATCTTCAGCCACGACAGTTTAAACAGTGTTTAGAAGAACAAGTCATATTTGAATAGTTGGCTAAATCAGGATTACCACGAAGAACAGAAGCAAAAAGCCGAATAGAGCAGTGAAACGAAAGGAACTGGAATGGCTGAAAGTGAAAATCAAGAGATGGTACATAATAAGAGACAAACTCAGTCAGACTTTATACTAAGACAAGAACTGGGTTGGCAGTACAACAATAATGAAACTGACATAATAGAATTCATGGCTGAAGATGGTAGCAATACCGAAATTACTCCCATATATTTTTGAAATAGACAAATTTTCTGTAAAAACGTAGTTTTTAAAAAAATTTCTTCATTGTTATGGGCGAGACAAATAAAAACATGTTTCAATAGATTAATTTATTTTGACATCCAATTCACATTGAAATAAAATAATAAATATTATATAAATAATTAAATAACTTATAATAACAAATTCATCAATTGGAAAATTTTATAAATACATTATTCTACATTTTACAAGTCATTCAAATTCACACCTACTAAGGGACTAGGCAATACTTTGAATTTAAATAATTAGGTAATATATTATTATAATGTACTCATCAATTACCTATCTTAATAATCACAATTTTAATTATTGATAAACTGAAAAAATTATATTGAAATATATATCAATAAACTGAAAAAATTATATTGAATTATATATCGATAAACTGAAAAAATTAGTTTGAGTTCAACCATTTTAATTTTACATCATTTTCATTATGATAATTTTGGGAATTTTTAAATAGAATATTTAATATGTAAAAATGTACAAAATAAACTTGATAATCAAATAATATTTTTAATTGAAATAGTAAAAAATATTTACAAATACATTTGATGAATAGGATATAATATTAGCTATGTAGAAACACAGCCAAATATTTTGTTCAATTATGTATACGTCTTACTATAAATATCACTAGTATATAATTATAGTAAAAGTTGACTTATAACTCAATTCATATATAAAAAAAAAACTAAATCTTAAATAGTTACTTAGAAATTAGGTAATCTTACATTCTACCTAAAAGTAAGCTTTAAAATAAAATAAAATTTAAATAGCAATATAATAAATAATAAATAAATAAAACTTATCATTTATAAGCTCGGTTTTTAATATATTTATTTATTATTTTAATTAAAAAATTCTTTACAGAAATTATAGATTATATATATTTATAAAATATACACATTTATACAACCAGTTCTTTAACGAAAAAAAGAACAGGCAAATTTTGATTTTATAGAATTAAAAAAAATTATAAGGACATTCAGAAATTATATTCTGGATTTCAATTATATACCTAAATGAGCTTATAATCAACATATACATACAATGTTATAATAATTATTATAATGGTCAATGAAACAAAATAATGAGTATAAAACAGGAAAATGTTTGTTTTTATATATTTCTGAAAGGGTGAAAAATAACCTGAGAATAGCATAATTACGAGAGGGCAGAGACTTCAAAAATCTTATTGAAAATATGCATTTTATTTCGAATAGATAATACATTTTAAATAATCTGCTCTTTATTTCTTCGAACGTTTTAAAAAAATACCCTAAATGAATTAGAATAGGGAATGGACAATTAATTCAAAACTGATAATATTTATATCCGCAAAAAGCAGACTGGATACGGTCCAGATTATATACATAAAAATATATGTATCCCTTATAACATCGCAGTATTATAATCTTATATCAAAACATAGTTATAATATCAAATTATTATAACATCATTATTATTTTAATATTAATCATCATATTTGATACATTCTGGCTTTGGGGTGCACACAGATAGATACAACAAAAATTGCTAAATACATAAGCGTGTCAGCATTTAATTTTTTCTATATAGAGTCACAACGATACATATGCTATTAAAAATGCTTATAAAATAATATAACCAATGGCGGATCCAGGCAAGGGGTCAAATGTGAAATTGGGATTTGGGAAGATAGAAACTGAGGCTATACATAGTTTACAAGTCGGTAACAAAATGGCGTCGAGAACCACCCGAAATTACTTCCCTCACTCCCCCTAACTTCCCCACTTCGAATTTTATGTAATCAACTAAGTTTTCGCACTCTCTTCCTCATGGTCCAATCTGGCTGAAAATTAGTAGGTGTCGGGGACTACTCATTGGCAGTTATTAAGGGTTTCGGATCGAATCTCCCTCCCTTCCTTCTGGTGGATTCGACTGAAAGAAGGATAAGTGTCGTTCTTTTGTGGTTTTGGATAATCATCTAAAATTTCATGTCGATTTATGATTAAGGAGGACAATTACAATTAATTGTATTTGAATACATTAATCAAATCGGAAACTGATTACAATATAATTGATCAATTTCTTAATCAACTAATTTTTCTGATTAAAATTGTATTCAGAAAAGGGATTGATAACATCGTGATTGATTTCTTTTAATCAAAATGTATACTGATTACAAAGTATAGAAATAAATTGTCTTCCCACTGTTTTCACACTAAAACAGTGGAAAGACAACGTTTTTAATTTCTATGAGAAATCTCGTCCCACAACATCTTACTATCACACATGGATCACAAAGTAGTTGATTCTTTTTGCAATCAAGTATTTTTATTCTGATTATAATCGTTGAAATTGTTTGCAATTTAATTAATTGCTGCCCAGCTGTGAAGTTCTTAATAGATTTGAAATCGCATTGCCTCTGTACTTTAGACGTATGTTCGCTATTGGTATTGTTCTAGTTACATTTGTCATGTGAAAAATATTCCTTGATCCGCCACTGGATGAAATTTTAAAACACTTAGAAAAAAAACCTAAGGATAGAAATTTTGAAGAGCATCATCATACAGAGCGTTGTATGTGTTCCTGAGGAGGAAGATGTCCGTAGGTCGACCGTTGAAGATGTACGGTCCTTTGTCCAGATGAGTCATGGGAGAATCCTGAGGGAAGCTATACACAGAGGTGGGCTTCCCGTTGGAGAGGAAGTTGAGGGGGAGGTTGATGATGGAGGCAGGACGAGGTTGGACGACGGGACGAGGCTGGACGATGGGCGGAGGCCGGAGGGTTGGAGGCCGGGACACGTAGCCCACCCCCGGGACCAGCATGTAGGGTGAAGGCGGTAATCGGATGTAGTAGACTGGAGAGTCTGGCTTCGGCCGAGAAGGACGCGCTCTGCAACAGTAACACAAAGTATTATAATATTGTTATACATATATAGTTATATTATTAAAAATCAGGTGGTTCTCTGTGCATTGAGTATTCCTGCCAACTATTTAGTTGTTATGCGTGTCAGGTTATACAAACACCCAACAAATGTGGTCACATTTTGTGTCTATATGCTTGATCTATCATCAAATAATAGGAAAATATATACAAAACTACATATTTTGAATCTGCCTATAAAATATACATATTTTTTAAAATTTACAAATAGGTATTAACAGCTGTATAAATAATATATACAACAAGCAAATTTGCTAGAAGTGTAAATATGGCATTGTCTAAATGTCAAGAGGGGAGAAATCACCCAGCGGTGACACTTTCTAGGCACTGAGTTGGTGGACATCTAGTCATCGAGGAGTGTTAAAAGAGACAAGAACTAAGTTACATCACATTGATAGAGACATGAGTGTATATAGTGCAAATAAAATTATGATTTGGAATTTTTTTTTGATGCAGTAGCCATCAATATATTGTATATAATAAGAAATGGTACATATGTTATAGAAGAGAGGACAATTGTCAGTAAGCTCCAGAAAGAAGCTACTGTTTTTTTCTATTAAAATAGATATGCCCAAAAAGAATGGTTTTGTATTTAACTGATTTTTATTTTCCAAATTTATTTTTTATCTTTATAATGTAGTTTAAGTGTTAATAAACCCAATTTTTTTGTTCTCGATTATATTATATTCATTTTTCCTGTCAACCAAATAAAAAATACTTTTGCATTAGATAAATACACATTTTTTCAAATATAGAAAAATTTCCTGGCATCTCAGAATTAAATTTAAAAAAAAAATCCAAATGAAGTAATTACAAGTTGAAATTTATTTATATGCATGCACTTTCTTCAAGATTGCACGTCATAATGTTTATATTTTTTTCATTAGGACCCTTTTTGGAAAATACTGTAGAAATCAAAATTTAATATAAGATCAGCCAATTTCTACAGGAAATGTGATAATATATTTATTTCTTTATTATTATTTTTAAAAAAATGTTATTATTTTTTATTATCACAATATATATATATATTATTAATAAGCTTATGTACTAGAAGCTTCATTTCTCCCTTGCTATTATATCGTTGGTCAATCCTGCTACCTACTAATAACCAGAAGACAGAGATGTTGAACAGCTACAAGTTTATTTAGCAGAGCCAGCTTTCTAACAACTTAGTTATTGTAGTTCATGCCCGGGCTTTAACTAACATTAGCTTGCCGACAACTACCAGGGAGCTCTTTCGTTGCTCTGGTGGACATGAGCCCCACTCTATTGTGGGAGTTCAACAACTGGGGTCTGTCTGGGGGACGAGTACCTGACATCGCACAGGTTTGGGACAATGAACGCCCCAACCAAAGGCCTAGGGCCACCTTGCTAACTCATTTAATAAAATCAGAAACTATTACAGTTATTTTACATCATGATAACTCACGCTGGAATTAATATATCACAAACGAAATTTTATTATCTGTAATCAGAACCCCCTAAGGAAAACTCGTACTGATTTTTAGCCAAATCGGCCAAACGTAAGAGATGTATCGACATATAATTTAATACTGGATTCAGAAAGTCCCTGAGTAAGTCAATTTACTGGCCAAGTTTTGTAGGGAACGCGAAAACTTATTTAATTAATTCGGACTGGGGAAGTACATTACTGGTGATTCACCGTCAACTTTTTTTAATAATATTTTTTTTTTGTTGTTAATTGAATGTTGAAAGCGTTGAATAGACTGAGCTTCTAATGAATGCGCCTGCCTTGAGGCAGAATGCTACAAAAGTTATTAATATGGGCCCTCAAGCATGCTTCACAGATAATGACCCGGCATAAACCAGAAGAGAGCCTTCTTTCTACTTTAATATAACGGATATAGTTTCAAACTGATAATGTCTACCTTACTTATTATAGATCATTTATTATTTTAAATATAATATTTAGAAGTTATTGCTACAATACCCAAGCTTGGGTCAATTCTCTTTCAAAGTCTGTCTGTGGTTCCATAACTTCTAGTATACAGCAAATAGCCCCTAATTTAAGCAAATTACAATAATATTCAATACTATGTTTGGAAAAGATAATATGAACGCTTTTTAATGGACGAAGTCCATCAACAAATATCCGTCCACGCAAAAACTGCCTAAGTTTAGCGTACTTCAACATTAGATATACAAAATGTTACTTTCATCCCTCCCCAAGACGGGAAATTCAAAAACAATATTCACAAATTACCAAAAACTACAAAAGAAGTGAATTATATTTTCTCATTCCGTCTAAAACCAATCGACAATTTGAGCTTCCCTTTGGCCCATTCTGATAAAAATTGATAGGTGTCGTCCTTATGAGTTTTTGAATTTAAATATAAAATTGCATATCGATACATTTATTACATCGGGAGTTATTGTTGTTATAAGTTGTTATGTCAAGCCCCTTCCTGATCTCCCGTTTCCTTTCGCTGATTTGGTGCATCATGTGTGAAAAACCCTATGATTTAGTTATTTATGTACAATGAAAAACCTATTTGGTGAATGAGGTACCCTCAACTTTCGATTAACCGGGGCAATGATGAGGGCGGGTACTACGGATAAAGCAAAGTTAATGTTAACCCAAAGGCTACAGTTAACATGAATGATTTCCATTAAAAATGTAGGTTAATGAGGTTAAATTATGACAAGATGAACTCTTAAGACTCCAGGGATGAGGAATTGTGATAATAAAAAAAAAAAAATTAATTAATAATAATAAATAATATAATATTAAATATGTTATCACATTTCCTGTAGAAATTTTCTGGTCTTATATTCAATTTTGCTTTCTACAGTAGTTTCTGAAAAGGGTCCTAATAAAAAATATGGACAATTTTGAAGAAAGTGCACGTATATAAATAAATTTCAATTTGTAATTACTTCATCTGGATTTCTTCTAAAATATAATTCTGAGATGCCAGGAAATGTTTTAATCAAATTTTAATCAAAATCAAAAATGTTTATTTATCTAATTCAAAGGTATTTTTTATTTGGTTGACGATTCTGACGCAAGCCCAGAGAGCAGCCCTTTTAAGAGTTACAAGGGCTTATCGTACTGTCTCTACGGCTGCGCTACAGGTACCTTACGTCTAGCCCTAGAGGAAGAGATGCGCGGACAGTCCAGACCAGTGCGCTGCAAGGACATCGTCCAGAATTGGATTGTGGAAAAATGGCAACAACGTTGGTCACGATGCCCGGATGGCCGAACGACGTACGCATACTTCCCGGACGTCCGGGTACGCCTTGACTCAACATGGGTACAGCCTAATCACTGGACGTCTCAAATATTATCAGGTCATGGTGATTTCAACTCCAAGCTCTTCTTCTTTCACAGGAAGAACACCCCGAACTGTTCGTGCGGCGGTATCGAGACTGCAGAACATGTGGTCCTCGAATGCCCGCTGTACGACCAAGCTAGGGTGGAGTTGATTCATGGGACAAGATCGTATTTGGGACTAGATCTACGGCAGATGGTGACGGAAACTGACTACCCGATGTTCTGCCGATTCGTCGGCTCCTGGCGGGAGCAGAAACAGGCAATGTAATGATCCCGAGCTTTACCTAAACGTAGACTGGGTGATGTTGCTGCAACGCAAGGCGCACCCTCTTTTAAAACCAACTAAAAAAAAAAAAAAAAAACTATTTGGTTGACAAGGAAAATTAATAGAGTAAAATATGGTGTTTATTAACACTTAAACTATATTATAAAAAAAATAATAAATTTGAATAATAAAAATCAATTATTTACAAAAATTATAGTAATAATTTCTAAAATTATATCAGTCTATTCTCTGTGGCCACTTTTTATTGGGCATATATCCCATACCTCCTTTCTGGAGCTCACTCACAATTGTCCTTCTGTTCTATAACATACCATTCTTTATTATTTTCTATATATTGATGTATACTTCATCAAGAAAAATTTCACGTCATAATTTTATATACACTTCATGTCTTTATTAATACTTAAGAACTACCTCGCTTCATGTCTGTAACACAACTGTGTTGTGTCTAGACTCTAACAGACGGTCCGGACAGCGTTTGTTTTCTTGACTGTCTTTTGTTGCTTCAACCGTCTTTTTTCCTTTTTCACTTTTAATTAAAATGAATATATTTAATCTTTTTTATAACCCAGAAAATTAAATGCACAGTAGCAAAAAGTAGTGCACAGTAATTAAAGATCAGTAGAAAACATATTATTCACAGTAACAAAATTCACATTTACTAGATTAAATTGAGAGTAATAAATTTATAACATGTTTAAAAAAGTAAACGAATAGTAGAAAAAAAGAAACTCATGGTAAGAAAGATATATTGACAGTAAATAAATTAAATGCTAGTAGAATAATATTTAACGTTTGGTAAACAAAATAAACGCCCAGTAAAAAGGATATATTCACAGTAAATAAATTAAATATTTAACGAATAGCAAAAAAATAAATAAAGGTAAAGTAAAAAGGATATATTAACGGAAATAAATTAGCCGGTTCGCAATTAGATATTTTTTTTTATATTCCCCCGTGGGGTTTCTCTATATCAGGAGAACATGGATTGTTTCACTAAAAGTAGTGACGGGAGGGTCAACATTTAATTTCTTCGTATACATCAACTGGATTTACTCGGTAAACAGCCATTTTGTACTGTGCATTTTAAATATTAGTCTCTAATTTTTTTTACCGGGCATTCAAATTTTTTACAGTGTTCTAAAATTTCCTACTGCGCCTTATTAACCGTGTTTTGGATGAACTTACTAAGCAATACATTTTTAGTTATTGAGTTAAAATTGTATTTACAGAGTTGCATTTTACTGTGCACTTATCATTTTGTACTGTGTAATTAACCTAATTAATAAAATAAATATTTTATTATAAATAATTAATTTTAGAGTATTTTAATATTTATATGTGAACTTTTTATACATCAAAGAATATACCTACATTAATTTATAGATCTTACTCCACTGTTTTCTCCCCACACATTCTTGTGAGTATGGTCTCCCTAATCTTCAATGGATAATTATGCCATTCATTCTTTCATTTCTTGTAATGTTAATTTTAACTTAAGGGGAGCCGTGTGGGTGTATGCCTTTCGTTGCATGGACCAATCACTGTCGCGGATTCGAATCCCAAACAATGACGAATTTACTTGGCCCACAATTCTTCACCCCAAGCTCATATACAAAATTAGTTAACACATGAATCCGAATTTACATTTTCGTATTCGATTACATTTACAAGTGTATGTGTGAATTACCTGGAGAGTATCTCATTGCCGTCCGTTCCTGGGAAGTCAGTGCCGTCTAACTGGTCATCGTAGTCAGTGTACTCCTGAGGGATGCCGTCCAACAGGGCAGGAGGCCGGTCGATGTAGCTCTGTGTGAAGTAGGCCAGCGACTTGGCCTCCCGCCCTTCCTTGCTCCAGGTCAGCTCCGCAGACAGTCCTGTCAGTATCTGCCAACAGAGATGTACAAGAGATTAAGCTTTTCTTAATGCAAATTCTTACAAAAAAAAAAAAAAATTGAGCAAGAACAATTACAAATTACTAGCAATTGATATCCGGAGGTAGTCGAGTGGATGATGGGTGTAGCGAGTCGATTAACCTACTTTATATTATAGGGTATCCTTACTGAGCTCGAAATCGCGTGTTCAAAGCATGTCGTCCTTTAGATGGGATGTTAAGCGATGATCGCGAGCCTGTACAATATCAAGTATTCGTTAAAGGCCCCTATTCCAGGAGAATAAATCCGGGTTTAGGATTCCCACAGTAGAGTCAGGCTCATGTCCAGGAGCTCTATGGGTATAACAACTTTAGATTTTTATCCGAGACGGTTGATTGGTTTTTGAAGGGAGAGAAAAAAAAACTTAATTGATCAATTCGTGCTGGGGAAGTACACTGTTGGAGATTCACAATTTTTTAATAATATTCCGTTCAAGACATTTAACGATGCTAGTCTTGCTAATGCACGATTTGCGAAGAAGACATGTGCTGGGACTTATATCAGTAAGTACTAGGTATGTTTTCACAATTCCTCATGAAGTAACGGTGATCCTCTGTTGGCCTAGAGAGAACTGATCCCATGTTTCCTCACTGAAGAGGATGAGTACTATCTGGAACCTGTTCTTAGTTTCGTGCAACCCTCGGGGCTACCCAGTTATACAGTTATTCCCTTCGGCTCTAGGTTCCCCCATTTCTAGTAACTGCTACTGACCAGTACTATTAGATAATATTCCATTAATAAATAAATGAAGTGGCGCCTTATTTTTTAAATTTCAAAAATTCTCTAATATGAAATAAATTGTCAGTGCACTTGAGCATATGTAAAGGTGTTCTTGGAAACAAAAAAAAAAAAAAAAAATACGATATACCCACTGATCTCCACCTTCCCTTTGGTTCCGCTGAAAATTAATAGGTGTCTTTCATATATTGTTCTGAATACCCAAATAAAAGATGTGCTAACGATGTTCTGTTTAGTCATATTTACGTTCTTGTGTTATACCTCAACGCCTGTTGTTTTTACACACATAAACGCGTAATTTGTGTGTTAAAATATTTTTAATAAGCGTGTTAGTGTGTTATTACAAAACATAATCTTCAAAAATAAAATATTCACCCATGTTAAAGTATAAAACACTTCTCAATGTCTCAGAGAGTAACACACATGTCATTCAGTATTCAGTAAAACGTGTTGAAGTAACACAGGTAAAATCATTTAACGCACTTTGTGACATTATACGTTTTAGTGGTTTACTTAGGAAATTACACACGCACTTCAAATTGGAGATCATTAAGATGGTGATGAATAATGGGCCTCATAATATGACTATTGGTTTCACACGAAAAAAACACATTGAAGATTTGAATTCATACATGATTCATTTTATAATAAAATAACTCTCTGTATATGGAATGTGAAACGAAACAGTGTAGGTAGACTACAAAATATAACCCCATAGAGTACAACCTAAATGTAACCTCCTATTTCAGGAATGTTAGGTTTTTAGTCCTAGTTCCGTCTGTATGCGTCCCAATTGAGTTTTGTTATGAAAAGAAAAAAAGTGCAAGAAATGTTAACAAACACGCCACCGTATTAACATTTATTCAATAACTTAACAATTCTTTGAAGGAACAGTAAGATCGTTCAATTTCTACTTTATTTTATTTTTTTTTCGTTTATAAAAAAATTGTTTTTTAACGTTTGATATTTGTTTATATTTATGTGGTTCATATTGCTTATAATTTTGCTGCTTTTATATTCACAATTCTAAAATTTTTATTACAATATACTTACTTACTTATTCTTTTCTTAATATTTTCGTGAAAATATTTTTAAAAAAATAAATACAATATTTGGTTTTATTCTTTCAGTTTAATTTTGTCAAAATTTATTATATATTTGGAATTTTATAACTTTAATAATTCTGTATCGACAAAATAATTAATTAAATTTACTTAATTTATAAATATGCAAAAGATTTATTCTTATTTTTCAATCCTATGTAAGTAACATAAGTTATACGACACTAGTATTTCGGAACACGCTAAAGCGTGTTTTCTCAATTCGTGTTTCAAAGTTTTGTAAATTATATAACACACTTCGTGGTGTGTTACTATAAACTACACACATGTTAAAAAAACAAACTAGCGTGTTTCAATATAACACACGTTGAAGTGAGTCAGAAACGACTACATGAAAAAAACACATTAAAGTGTGTTTTATAACATTTGAAGTCATGTCAATACAGGCCCTGAAGAAGGCACACTCAGTGCCAAAAGCTTGTCAGAAATTCTACAAGTTTGTTTTTATAGAACCCAGGCCTGATCTCTCCTTCCTATTACATTGTTGGTCAATTCTTTCTAATATTGATAAATTATTTGATATAATTATGCTACATCCGTTTCAGCAACTTGAAATTCTACCTTGTAAAGACGGAATGTCTGTAGCTGCAAAAATAAGGGGAAATACTGATGTTTGGCAGGGAATATCTGAAGTGGCAAGTACTTCAGAAGAACGAACGCAGAGAACAGTAGAAAAATGTGACAAGGTGTAAGCAATCAGCCCATTTTTTAAAATCTATGTGATATATGAAAAAAAAACAATTATCAACGAAATATCGACTATTCTCTTCTTGACAGTTAGATATGCCGACTTTAAATTGGCTGCACTTCTTGAAAGAGTAAAGTGCATTAAATTACAGTTTGAGAAATAGTAATTGTTAAGTGAGTGGAAGAGGAAGATTTAGTCTCTAATGGATTTCCGTTACTGGGTAGTAAAGATCAGGAGCCATCAGGGCTTATAGTCTTGTATAGGTAACGGTGAGTCCAAGAAGGCTGAGACAAAGCTGGGAAAAAAAGAGGTAAAAATAAAGGGAAAAAAAGGAGGTAAAAAGAGAACAAATTTCTTTAGTGTAAATTTCTGCTTTGATTTAAGCACGTTGAGCACTCTGTAATCTCTCACGGGTAAAAGTTTTTTTTTGCCTAGGCTTTAACTACGAGATAATATCGCCTACTACCATAGCGCACTTTCGTCGCTCTGGTGAACATAAGTTCGACTCTACCTTACGGAGTCCTAAATTTTGCCTACTGGATTAGTTACCTAGATAGCTCGGGACCATCGCTTAACGTCTCATCCAAAGGACGGCGTGCTCACGTTTTTTTTTCTGCCTCCCAGATCAAAACCTCAGGGCCTCGACCGGGTTTGATCTTGAGCTCAGTAAACTGACACGCTATCTTTGAGCTACCGGCGCCCACGTATTGTTGTGTCTATGACTGTGATGTTCAAGTGGCGGTAGTGTCTTGCTGCCAAAGAATGGTGGGCATTGTGTGAACAGTCGAAGTGTTTCGAATTGAGAAGTATCTGTATTCATTTGATGTTCGAATCCTTTTGAATTTTATTTTTTTATACAACATGACGACGGTAGCTCGGAGCTAGCATGTTTGCCGACTGTGCTGAAGATTGGGGGTTCGAAACCCGGCTAAGGCCCATAGGTTTTTTCATCTGGAGGGTGAAATGAAACATTGAGCATACCGTCCTCTAAGCAATGTTCCGAGCCTATGCGAAACAGGTACTCGTTAAATGCATCTTACCCTACATAACGTATTTAAGGTATAAAGAAGTAACAAAACTGACGACAATTGAAGTTCACTCTACTAAATTAAATAACTATGATTAATTTTTTTTGCAGTCTAGTCAAACTTACAGCAAGGAAATAAATAATGAAATAAGCTATTTTAAGATATTCATTCTTAAAGAATTTCTGGTTCAACTGGCCCACTTTGTTCGTTAAATTTCACAGATATCTGAACAGAGAGAGCTGAATTTATCTTGCAGATCCGTTAGAAGACATATATGGCGACATTAGTAGACTTTTTTCGCTTTACGAACACGTCTTGAGAGTAATAAAAGAAATAATTCTGGCAAGCGTGGCTGAAGTGGTTCTGATGGGATCTGTGCACGAAATAAGGACAGTGGAAGATCAAAAGGAGCGGTGGACGGGAGCCCCCAGGAGGAGCTGCCAAAGAGAAGAGTTGTCTTTATCAGTTTGGGAAGTTGGTCGGTATAGCGAGTGGTTAACAGGTTGTCTGATCTGCACACGGATAGGAGTCGGCCTCGAGACCTCAGTGGTTATCTGTAGGGTACCATCAGGGAGATGGGGGTCTCACCTCAGTAAACCAACCGGCCTCCTGTTCTCAAAATACTACCGACTGTTCAGTTTTCACCAAAATTTCATGTGTTCCCACCCTGAATCAAAAAATGATAAAGAACGAAATGTCTCTATGTAACCCGATTGAGTGAACATATCGACGCGAAATTTGGGGTTACAAATGTGACTTTTGAATCATCAGTACTAAATTTTGTGTCGATACATTCATTACATCGGCAGTTATTGCGGTTTCTGAGATAAACACCCCTCCGATTCCCCCTTCTCTTCGGCTGTTTTGGCTAAAAATTGCTAGGTGTCGTTCTTACTGGGTTTTAAATGTACATGACATTTCTTGTCAATACATTCTTTACAACGGCGGTTATTAGAGTTGTTGCGTTCTGCTTTCCCGGGAATGAAATTTCGGTCCAAACTCAACTTCATATTTTTGGCCGACTATATATATAATTTCTTATTTACTTCGTATATATGTCGTTTAAAACGAATTTCGATTTTTTAACTTTTACCCATACACTAATTACAACGGTTATTATCTTTTTTTTTTTAGTTAAACCGCCCCTCTAATCTTCTCTTCCTATTGACGGATTTAACTGAAAATCAGAACGAAAATTTGAATCACTTACGTACAAAATTCATTAGCTCTCAAACCTATAAAAGCAGATAACGCTATGAGAAAGTTTCATGTTGCTAACTTACATTGGGCATCAAGAAGAGACAATCGAAAAATTAAAAACGATTTCTCTATTGAAAATTTTATTTATACGGGCAGTTCCTCTGAGTGGATGACCTGAGCCGGCCGAGGGAAAGTCGATCGACGGTCGAATGCAACCTAGTACAACTCCCATGTCCTGTTTCGACCCATCTCACCTAAATAGGCCGATGACAACTACACTGGGGTATCTCCCATTAACACGTTGTTCGACCTACAAATCAGGATTTGGCCCAGTTCTCCTCTATAATTTGTCAAATAATACCCGTATTCAAGATTATAGACCAAATTGTAATACAGTTTTTGGAAACCTTTGAATAATTTTAATTAAAATATCCCTAAAATTAACGGTAAAAATAATTAATTCATATTTTTGTTGTAAACATCTCAGAAAGCCATTGTTCACCGTTACTTATTAAACTGAAAATAACAATTTTGGTTATTATCGTTTTTAGGATACAAAACTTAAAAGAAAGTGTAAACAATAATTTTCATTTAATATGTGACTATTTATGAAGAGTATTTATACAATATGGAATACAACGATCTAACAATATTAATTTTGTGAAAGTTGACTTAATTTATTGAGTTTTCCATTACGGAACATAAATTATTGTTCTTGTATAAAAACAATAAAATAATTCAAACGAAAAAAAATGTTAAGAAAAAAACAGTAAAAAGGACACAATTTATATAAATTAGGAAAGTTTCTACCCAAAAGACAAAATTTAATGCGAAAGAGATGTTGAAAAGTTATTTAGAATTGCCCTTCAATAGGAGCTATGCGAAAGACAACTTTAATTTCACAGGTTGTCAAATAAAATGTAGTCTGACCTCTCACAGATTTTTTTTATTAGCATTAGCTAGCCGGTTTTCGAGGTTGCCCTCATCATCAGGCAGTCTCATAAAATATTTTTTTTTTGGAAATTTGAATGAAAATTAAAATATTTTAGTAAATAAAATTAAAAATTTTTAATTATAAAAATAAAAAAAACATCTAAATACATTAACAATTTAAAATTTCTTGGATGTGGACAGATAAAGTATTCCTGTCCCTGATCTGAGTCACAACCTTGAGGTCAGACTACATCTTATTTGGGGAGTTTAGAGCCAGAGCGGACCAACCCACAATTTTTCGGAAAATGAGTTATTACCATCCTGATGTTGGCATAGGTTCCCTTTTTCAAAACCAGTGTGGATCACTTAGTTTCTTCACTTCAGTGATAGATAGCAGCACTTTAAGTTTAGTCCACAAATATTTTGTGCATATATTTTCAAAGTCCCAATGGATCATACGGCCTTCAAAAACTTTATAGTACACAAAAAGGGATCACTCATTCAATACTATTCTAAAATTTCAAATATAAATAAATATTTGGGACCCATTTATGGAGATAAACAAAATGTACTCAATTTTCAATTGCCATTTTCTACCTGTTCAGTTTCTACCAGTTGGTCCGCTCTGGCTCCAAACTCCTTATTTGACAATGTGTGAAATAATCACTTCTTACTACATCAGCCATCTTAATTTTATCAACTTCAATTTTTTTCTAATACATTCGAAAAGAAAAAAAAAAAATTTTATAGGAGAATCACCGGCTATGTACTTCCTCAGCAAGAATTAATCAATTACGTTTTTGCTCTCCCTCCAAAACCAATCGACCGTTGGGGCTAAAACACAATATTTGACTTACATATGAGCTTCTGAATCCTCGTACTAAACTTTGTGTCGAAACATTCGTATATGAGTATTGAATTGAGCTCCTCTTTTCTGGTCCTTTGACCGATTTCACAGACAATTATTAAATGCCATGCTTATGAGGTTTTGAATTATGGGGTTACTAAAGTAGACTAGTACATAATAAACAAACAACGTAAGACACGGGGATTTCCTAGTTTGAATTCTAACCCCAACTTACCTGATGCTCCAATATGTATGGTTCCTACACAGCCAACTTATACTACACTCACAAAACTGCTAGTTTTTGTATAGATTTTAGAAAACGTCTAAACAATTTGTTTCAAAATGATATTTCAGGAAGGTTTCCGGCGTATATCCCGCAAACCGGACGACCTGCAAAAAATCTTATTTCATATAAAATGTATCTTTTAGTTTTCTCTACAACTTTTACTTGGAAATAGTTAATTAAGTTAAATATATAAGCGGTATCTTGTAAAATGTACTTAGGTCCCGAAATAAAGTGGGATCAATTTCAGACAAAATTTAGAATCTAATAACTTAGGTTAGCACATTTGACTTATTCATTTGTGTTTCAGCTGTTTACGCTTGTGTTTCAGAGCGCTCAAAATCATCACACACACACAACATATTCAGTGGACCTTGAAACGTAAAAATCCGTTGATACCTCGATCTCAGATTTTCGAGATACTTTCAATACTTTAGTTAGTTATTATGACTCATGCCCGGGCTTTAACTATGAGGTCATATCGCCTACTACCAGAGCACTCTTTCGTCACTCTGGTGTAAATGAGCCCGACTCTACTATGGGAGTCCTAAATTTGGCATACCCTAAATTTTTATTCACCTAGAGTAGGGGTCTTTAACGAGTACCTGACATCGTACAGGCTCGGGACCATCGCTTAACGTCCCATCCGAAGGACGGCGTGCTTAAGTTTATTTTACCTCCCAGATAAAATAAACTAACGGCCTCGGCCGGGTTTCCAACCCACGACCTTGAGCTCAGAAGGCAAGCACGTATAGCACTGAGCTACCGGCGCGCTCCTTTCAATACTTTCTTATACTGGTATGAGAAAAAAAAAAGTTTTATTTATTTATTACAAGTTTACACAATATATTCTCGTTTCTCAACTTGGAATTTGAAAATGTTCACTAACTACCGAGCAGTTGACTCATAGTGTGATTCATGGGGAATATCCTGAAACTTCTAGAAGTCGCCACTGAGTGCCTGCCAGGCTTCTACAAGGGAGAACAATATTTCTAAGATGTAAATTAGAGAATTCTTTAACATGAATCATGCCATCACTCTCCATCTAGCTTACGTGTGGACGCTCCAAGTGGACAGTGTAATATAACATGAAATTTACATGATAGTTTAGTTTTCAAGAAATGTGGATTTATCACTGGAATTGCGCTGACAACGTACTGAGAGCTGGCAGCTTCCTCTAACTAGTGTCCGCTATCTTTCACTTCCTCAACTGTTTTAGTTTAAAATCATGCGGTTCATAATGAAACAATAAAGTCAGTGAATCACCGCCTATGTACTTCCCCATCATCCAGTATCAATGAGACATTTTGAGCTCAATATTTGACTAACAGAGTGGATTCTGAATCACTCACTCTACATAGATTGTGTGTCGATACATTCATTACATCGGCAGTTATTAAAGTCTTTGAGTCGAGCCAACCTTACCTTCAATCGCGGAAAATGCATAGATGAATTGAAATGTAAAATGTCAGATGGATACATTCATTACATCGGCATTGATAGAGATTTTTGAGTTGAGACCATCCCTTCCTCCCTTTTGACTGATTCCGTTGAAAATTGATAGATGATGTCCTTATAGGCCGTTGACTATACATATGAAATTTCGTGTCAATACATTCATCACAACGGTAGCTATTACAGCTTTTACAGTCCACCAGAGAGTGATGAAAGAGTGCTCTGGCAGTAGGTAATATAACCTTGTAGTTAAAGCCCGGGCATGAGTCACAATAACTAACTAAAATGAAATTTGTTTGTCTAACTAAAACTGGTTTTCAGCTACAAGGAGATCAGTAAAAATATTGTTTGGGAATCGGTCAATTAATTTTTATATTATTTCAAGAAGTTACGCAAACGACACACATTTTCATAAAAAACTATCATATGCGATAGAAATATTGTCTTATTGATTTCAACTTATCAAAACTATTAACAAATTTGTAAAAATTGCTGTTTATCTAAAACCCATTTGTTGGTTTAACTCAAAATAAAGATTTTTTATTCGTGTCCCTTTTGAGCCGCTCGTATTTCACTATATTTTTAACAATAATTAATGGCTTTTAAAAGCCCGCACATAAGCCGTAAATCAAAGGACTGATTAAGTATTGTTTCGAACAATCGCATATAGAAAACTATCATCTTCATCGTTAAATTTTAATAAGCATTTAAAGATAACGGAATATTAGTAATGTTACTAGTAGGATTAATAATATAATAGTACAGGACGATGTACCACTTGCCATATTCATAGTAGGTACACATATTGCCTGGCTAACAAATACATAAGCCCATGTGTACCGAACTCTTACTAACACTACACGAATTAATCAATTATGTTTTCACTCTACCTCTAAAACTAATTGACCATATTGACAATTATTAATACATTTTTTAATATATAAAATACATCGGCAGTTATTAAGATATGTAGTGGAATCCCTCCACTGATCTTCCCCTTCTCTTCAGTTGATTTTGCGGAAAATTAATAGGTGCCATTCTTACGGAGTTTTGAATTTATATATAAAATACCATGGCGATACATTCATTATATCCGCAGTTATTGAGGATATTTGATTTGACCTCCTCTGACCCCTCTTTCCTTCGGCCGAGTTCGCAAAAAATCAATATATGTCGTCCGTATGGGGTTTCGGATACTTATTTAAAATCTCGTGTCGATACATTTATTCTTCTTTTGCTTCATGGCTTCTTGATATGTATACCAACCCAGGGTAGATTGGCTCCTGAAGATCACTTCTTTCTTCAAGATCACAAATCCACAATTTCGGATCCATTCATTCGTGAAACTCAATGCTAAAAGACGAGCGGAAGATGAATATAAATTGAAATTCGAACTGACCTATTTTCAAAGAAGATTACTGAAGTGTTCCTGTCTCACGCCTCAGACATGGAGTCCACTGAATGAGGAACCAATAACCCTTGACCCAGCTTCTTGAACCACTAGAACCCTCTCATCTCACAGTACAAAACAAACCTAACAATTACCATTACGGCAAGGAGGCTCCTCTTCTTTATATTATCAGATAATGAGGGCGTAATAACAACCCTATCTTCAACAGTAGCGCATCTATCGGTTCCTCATTTTTCTGCTAGTCGTTCCCAATACATGTTCATTTTATATTCCCCCAGAGGAAAAGTTATGGTAGTCAAGGAAACATTGTAGTACTTCAGGTTCAGAATAGGACAATTTATGTAAGATATCATGTATGGAATATATATCTCTCCTTAGTGTAAATGTATTTTAAGTAGAGACGGAAATGGTGTAATGTGCCCGAGGCATAAGATTCAGCAAAATGTGTTGTAACGTGGGCATGTCTGAGTGTAAGTCACACTCTGAATTACGTTGTAGGTACCTAAAATGAAGCAAAGGAACCAGATGATGCCTTTCTTGTACCCAGTAGTACTGAGGCATGCTTACCTAAAAGGTGAAAAAGCCATGAGCACGCCGTCCTTCAGATGGGACTTTCAGTGATGATAGTCTCGAGTCTGAGCTATGTCAGGTACTCGTTAAAGACCCCTCTGGCCTTGCTGAATAAACCTGGCTAGACAACATTTTGAACTTCCACTGTAAAATCAGGCTCATGAACGTTTCGATATATCATCTTGAAAAAGACAGTTCTGGAAGAATTTAAACTACACTAAAAACTGTATCTACTGTATTTATTAGTATTATTATTTTTCTATTAACTTATTTTCTAGTAGGTACGTATTTATTTACTTATTAATTTCATTTTATTTTTACTAGTTCTGATATAACTAATCACATGTGTGTCCGATCCTAAAAGTTACTAGCTGTTTATGTATCTAATTTATAAGCTATCTTATATACTTTTTTAGAGGGCGCCGGTAGCTCAGTGGTATGCGTGCTTGCCTTCTGAGCTCAAGTTCGTGGGTTCGAAACCCGACCGAGGCCCTTAGTTTATTTTATCTGGGAAGTAAAATAAACTTAAGCACGCCGTCCTTCCGATGGGACGTGTTAAGCAGTGTTGCCAACCCTGTGATATTGGATGTCACCAGATGGTGTATAAAAAATCACCAGAAAATCACCAGATTTTTTAACAAGCGTTATAAAAAACACGATTCAGTTTTTTAGCCAATTGCGTACCCACTTTTTCCTATAATTTTGAGCTAAGAAAAAATTGGATAACGTAAATAGGAATTTAAAAAAAAAAATATATGAGGTGTCATATTAATATATAATTAAAATAATAATAATAACATAATTGTACATAAACTAAAATTAACTTTACTATATACAATTGTAGACAGAATCTGGAATATCTTCGTCTTGTAATATTTCTTCCTCATTTGATCTGTATGCGTCGGCCGATTTAATTTTTTTTATCATTTCGTCAGGTATTTCATAAGAATGACAGCATACATCATTTCTTTTCAATCCAGATTTAATTATGAGAATCGATGTCAACATCGGCAGTTGCATCCACGCTCAGTGGCTTGCCGCGGACAGTAAATCCGACAGTAAATGTTAAATATTCAACAGAAATAATTATAAAATTAAATAAATCTTTCTTGTGAAAAATTCACCAGAAATTTCACTAGATTAAAAAATTTCACTAAATCAAAATTATCTTCACTAGATCATAAATAAATTCACCAGATCTGGTGAGAATTTCACCAAGTTGGCAACACTGGTGTTAAGCGATGGTCCCGAGCCTGTACGATATCAGGTACTCGTTGAAGACCTTTACCCTAAGTGAATAAAAATTTAGGGTAGGCAAAATTTAGGACTCCCACAGTAGAGTCTGGCTCATGTCCACCAGAGTGACGAAAGAGCGCTCTGATAGTAAGCGGTATTACCTCGTAGTTAATGCCCGGGCATGAGTCATAAAACCTAACCTATACATTTTTATGTATATCCTATTATCGTTGGTATGGTTTGAAGGAAATAAATATTATTATTGTTTCCAGATAAATTAATTCGCCACAAGTACCGCACGCGGCCCATCGATATCAAGACAGATTTCCTCAACCTAAATTTATTGATTGTGGCATATTTTAAAGAAATATCGCAAGAAAAGTTTGAAAATTCGCTTCAAAAATCGGAATAAACTAAGCTAACATTTTGAAAATTTCCGTTGGTATTTTTTTGGAAAGAACCGGACAGATATCACCTTTATTCTTGAAAAAAAAAGTTGTATATATTTTAGTATCTGTCTTGTTGTTGCCTTGCTTTCAAATTTATATTCCGAACTGTACTCAGATTTATGAATTTCAAATTTTATGATAGCTTAGAGAAAACATTAGTGTCCTAAGAGAATTGTTTACACAATGTTTTATGTGACATTTTATCATAACTTCAGTGGTTTCCCGCTGATAACTTTACGCGCCTTTAAAAATGTAGTCGATCCCTATGCTGATTTTTAGCATAATTTTCAAGAAATATGCTACTAAGAACGAAGTCAGGCAAAGGACCAAACTATTTAGTACGATAAAATTCTTGGTCACCTTTATTTAAGTTTCTCTTAGTCTTAAAAAACAGTAATTCAATTTTTTTATTTTTACGGTAATTTTACTCCCTTAGCTATAAAAAGTACGACAAAGACGTGACCAGAAAGTCTGTCTATTGAAGGCGGTGATTGTCGCTACTAATCCCTATTCCATCTACTTCTCTAGCTATTCGAAGTATAGGGGATGTTATTTAATTGTTCAGAAATTCGATGTTCATTTTTCAGCGGAATTTCATGTTTTCGTGCAACATGATTCCAAAAATGAGAAAAAAAATATCCTACCTGTCTGTGCGTATGTGCCTGTGAGGAAGATAACTCCCGATAGAATGAATGTATTAACAAGAAATCTTATATGTGTACCCAGAAACACATAAGAACGAAACTTGTAAATTTTCAGCAGAATCGGCAGTTAGGAGGGGGGATTTGGTGGGCGGATTAACACAAAAACTCTAATAACTGTTATTGTAATGAATGATAAATAATCGATACGACACAAAATATGTAAATTTAAAACCCCATAATTACGATACCTATATTTTTTTTTAAATTTAAATTACTTTCCTGTGAAATCAGCCGAAGAGAAGGGAGTAGATTTAAAAACCCTAATAACTGCCGATGTAATAAATGTATCGACACAAAATTTAGGGTCATGATTCAGAAGCCCCTATGTAAGCCCCTGCAGGGTATATACAAGTATAGGTTACATACACTTCAGGGTATATACAAGTATAGGGTACATACTGTTTATTTCAAGGCTCCTTTGAATACGGAAATCCTCAAAAAAATTGAATTTCTTCGGAGCTTCCTAATTCTTGGACAAGCTACATGATAGGGAAACGGAGAACAAAAATAAAGGGGAACAAAATAACAATACTGAATACAATGTATAAAAAATAATATATTATAACAGAAAATATTCAATAACTCAAAAAAAGAATAAATCTTGTTAATTATAATGCAATTAAAAAATAACGTGAGCTTAAAAAGACATTTTTATCAAAATATGTCAAAAAGATTGGGTAAATAATTTTTATATATTATCGGACATATCGGATCTATAATAAAAACTAACAGAATATCAATTCTTAAAACAAAAAAAAAAGGTATATATATATATATATATATATATATATATATATATATATATATAAATATATATTGTTAAAAAATAATCACTAAAGGTAACATAATAAAAAATGTAATCGACTATAGACTACCTACAATGAAAGTAATTCGTAATAAACAATGTTTAAGTAAGTACCCAATATAGAATTAAAAATGAAAATATTAACGTGAGCTCACGATGAAAATAAAAATAAAATGATAAATTTATTTGAAGGCAACCACAATGTGGTGAAAATAGTTAAATAAAAATACAAACAAAAATGATGATCTTCGAAGGACGATGGAACCCGAAGAACGGTGAGATCCGAAGAACGAAGCTCGTCGGACGAACGAAGACAAGCCTGAACAAGGACACTGGCAGATCGCAAGTAGAAAAAAATAAGTTCAAAATAAGAAGGAGGGCCATAATAAAATACGGCAATAAAAAATAAAAACTTATAATACGTCCACTCTCGGGCAACTATAGCATGCGACTGAGGGGGCTGAGTCTCAAACATAGAGACGGATTAGCAGTGTGTTTACATATGAACGTTGTTGACTAAACACATCCACTGCAAGGTATATACAGCCAGTAACAAAAATGTTCGGACGGTTTGATTTTTCAATAAAAAATTATAATATTTAAATGCAAAAGTAATAAAAAATAATAAAAAAAAATAATTAAAGCCATTTTTCAATCAAGAATAAGAATTCAAAAGTGGGTTAGGATAAAGGAAAAACAGCTTTGATTAGAACAAATAAATATTTTAATTTAATAAATTTTATAACAAGTAATGTAGGTAACAAAAATTTTCGGACAAAAATATAAACAACTATAAATAAATTCAATGTTTTTTTTACGATTTCACAAATTCAAAAACCATAATGTTAATTAATATTTGGTTGGGTACCCTTTTTGTGTAATAACATCTTTCATTCGATTCGGCATTGATGATGAAACTAATTTTTTGGTGAAATTTGGAGATATTTTACCCCACTCTTCTAATAACTTTTGTTTCAATTCGTTTTTTTAAGCAATGGGTGTTAATCGAATTTTCCTGTCGAGCTCACCCCATACGTGTTCAATTGGGTTGAGATCGGGCGATTGGGGGGGGGTTTCATAACTTTAGGGCAGTTATACAAAAGCCAAGTACGTACCAATTCACAGGTGTGTTTCGGATCGTTGTCTTGGTAAAAATGAAAAGTCCGTAAAATCCCAAGTTTTTCAGCACTCTTTTTCAAATTGCTCCTTAGTAATTCGGCATAAACTTTTCCAGTCATGGTGGTTTCAATGAAAACCAGTTCACCAATTCCACTAGACGCCATACACCCCCACACCATCACTGAGCCACCCCCATGTTTTACTATTGGTTTTAAATTTTTTGGATTCAGCTCCTCATTATTATCCTTCTCCAAATTTTGTCGCGACTGTCGGGACTAAATATATTAAACTTACATTCAAAAGTATTTGCTTGCAATAGAACAAACCGCAATAATAAAATATTCTTGTATCTTGTAACTCTTCACAACATAAAAAGAAATCTCAGGTCATATAATGTCAGAAAACTAGATTTTTGTGATATGACGTTGGAAGAGAGCGACAGCAGCGCTGACCCTCGGCAGAAACCGTCCCTTCCCCCTACTCTAACCCCTCCACCTTCCCTCTAAAGAAACTAAGTACCCAATTTTTCTAATTTAAACGTTTTTTCTCCGATATTTCGACAAATAAATGTTTCCAGATCATGTCCGTTTACTTCCATGTAATATATGTATGTATACATATACTATTACTTTACTTTTGTTTACTTCCCTATACATATAATATATGTATACATAATAATATGTACTAAAAATTTTGTAATCGTGTGAACATCAGAAATCAATTGCATGCGTGTGTTTATGTGAGAGCTCAAACGCTTTGACCTGACATCGTACAGGCTCATGACCATCGCTTAACATCCCATCCGAAGGACGGAGTGCTTAAGTTTATTTTACCTCGCAGATGAATGACATTACTCCAAAAAATTTCTGAATGATTCTGGAACTCTTTTGCGAAGCTCAATCTTTTTTTTATATTTTTTTCACTCACAAACGGTTTTTGGTACTCTCCCATTATATCCTGCTTCTTTTAGAATTCTTCGAACATTTTGTGGGTGAACTTTCTTTCCCGTTTCTCTGTATACCTCGGCGACGATCTGAGGTGCACTCCTCGAGGGCTTGTTTTTAATTTTCCGGACAACGCTACACCTTTCTCGGTCGTTTAATACTCTTGGACGGCCAGAGGAAGATTTCAAATCTATCCGATCCTCGTGCTTATACCTTCGAATTACATCGGCTACGGTGCTTTTACTCCGGCCTACCATACCACCGATTTTGCGGACACTTAATCCTTTTTCATAATTAAAAATTATTATCTGTTGAACTTCAAAAGATGTTCGACCCATCTTGACAGCAGGAAATATAAATAACTACTGAATGCAGTAATAGAAGGATATAAACACATTTTATTTGTTCGGTATTAGCGGTTGGTTGAGAAGGGATTAAAGATCATGATCAGAGTCGCATTTGTTTACAAAACAAACAACAGGTGTCCAGAAAATTTTGTTACGTGAATTTCTTGTCTTCAATTATTAATGCAAAATTTCCTATTAGCTGTAAATGTTTAATTAATTGTTTTACGGCGTTTTGAAATGATTGATGATCTCGAAATTTAAAACTTTGCTTGAATTAAATATTTTGCCATATAACTATGTGTAACTGCAAAAGAAAAACAAAATTATAAATTGTCCGAACATTTTTGTTACTGATTGTACATCTATTAGCAAGGTCTGCACGATTACAACAAAAGCACTAACTTGGATTTTTTCAGAAATTATAAAGAAAATTTGCAAAATCCGTGGTCGGGCAACCGTCTTTAATGCCATCTGTAATATAACAAAGCCGCTCGGCGACGGATTTTCCAAATTTTTTAAATAATTTATAAAAAAAAATCCAAGATTGAGCTTGTGTTGCAGTAAATTGTTCTGACAGTCTTTTTTTCAGTTGTTGTGTTTTGTTACCTTTAGTTATTACAGATTGTTTAACTCGTTTTTCCCTTTTTCCGAAGTCAGGTTTTTGTTTATTTTTAATTTATTTTTGTTTGTTTAATTTTTTTTTGTATTATTTATTTTTTTCCTAACTTTTATTAAACTTCTTTATACCTAGACAAGAAAATAAAAGTTAGATAAAACAAGGCTGAGTATGTGCCAAGAAGGGAATTTAGCCTTAAGTGTCTATAGCGGGACATATTCCATAAACGGATCTATCTGTTCCTTCTATGTCACTGTCCGAAGAAAATGTATTTGGACTTGGCTTAATGCACGGCGCTAGGAAAGAACCTTTGTAAAAAAACCAATTATTTAAATTTCAAAGAAATAGTTTCTGATAAAAATAAATAAATAATAAGAAAAGGATATTGCGGTTGAATCAAGTAATATGAGAGACCAATTAAAAAATAAAAATAAAAATACATTTATGTGACCATAACATGATTTTCTTATACCAACCACGTTATTACTAAACCTACGTAGGCAGAAACTAGGATTCCCACAATAGAGTCAGGCTCATGTCCACATAAAGGAAGAGCACTTTGGTAGAAGGCAATATAACCTTGTACTACACTACAGTATCTCTGTCAGTTGATTAGGGTGGTCGTGCCAATGTAGGGACTCCTGGGGGTTGGTGTCTTGCTGGGTTGGGGGGCCTGGAGCAGCTCCGCCGGGGCCTCTGGACTGGAACAGTCCCTGATTTGGAGGGTGTGGACGGCCTTCCTCACATGCACATTTTCATCATCAGGCCTCGAATAAGCATTAGTTAGTTAATTATGACATGCCCTGGCTTTAACTACGAGGTCATACCGCCTACTACCAGAGCGCTCTTTCGGTGGACATGAGCCCGACTCTTCTATGTGAGTCCTAAATTTTGCCTACAAATTTTCATTTGGATTTCTTCTAAATTTACTAAAGACATCTTGTTTTTTTTTGTTTTTTTAATGTGGAATCTAAATCAAAGGTATAAATTATCTTACTGGGTTCACAGGGAAAATGAATAGCATAGAATAAGAGAACAAATATTGGATTTATTTTTTCTTAACCTACATAATGAATTGAATAACTTGGAAATAAAAAAAAAAATGAAATTATTTTGATGCAAAAAGTTAAAATGCACTTCTGCCTTATTAAATGCTCAAATTGAATTAATGGTTTACCAGATATCTCATCAAGCTATTGTTCGAGGAAGAATAAAGAAAAAAAAAAGTTCTTAACAAAATAACAAAATGTTTTTAAACAAAAACGTCCCAGTACATTTTGAATTTTTTTTTTTGAAATTTTACAACAGAACGGTAGTAACTCCACTCAATAAAAAAAACAGATGTCAGCAAAAAAGTCGCTCTTCCTCAAAAACCAATCCACTGTTTGGGGAAGCAAACAATAAATGACTTACATAAGGGTTGTGAATCCTCATATCTGTGTCGATACATCGGCAGTTATTAGGGTTTTTCATTTGACTCCCTGTCACTTTCCCCTCACTTTCAGCCGATTTCACGTAAAATTAATATTACTGGGAAAATAATAGTAAAAAGAAGCCAAAATAGAAAAAAAAATTAAAGAATAATAGATGACTATAGTTATGACTTCTGGAGATCACTCCAAAAAGGAGGAGGAAGGAAAATATAAAATAAATAATAGGCGTAAAAAAAAGACGTAGATCAGAGAATAATAGAAAAGGGGCAGGTTGGAATAGCCAAGGAACTGGATAAAGTTGGAGCTAGCAGGAACAAGGAAAAGGGCTTCAGTCCGAAACTTGGCTGGAGAAGAGGACATGACAGGCTTTGGACTGACCGCAGAAGACGTCATAGGGAGAGGAAGGGAAAAGTAAAGGAGTAGGGTTTAGCGAGGAAAATTTCAATTTGGGGAAAATCCTAATTAAAAAAAAAAAATAAAATAAATAAGAATAGAATAATAATAAACATATAAAATAAAATAACTGATAATAAGTATAAAAGAGCAATCTCAACTTTTTAACTGCCACTCTGAAGTTTAAATATTATAAATAAATATTTAAATATATATATATATATATATATATAAGTATATATACTTTACTATAGTAAAAAAGAATAATCTCATTAAAGCAGGAGAGACAGCAGCCAAGAAAGAATAATTGTGAATTAAGTTTATTTGAGCTAATGAGCTAGATAAACTAGTTCACTGATTTAATGAGACGATTAAAGGTGCTATTGCCAAACTAAACTTATCTGAAGAATTACTTAACAAAATTTTAATCAAATAAGAAATAACTTTTCGTTATACCTTTTATATCTTTTTGCGCAAAGAAATGGGTTGATAGGGATTTTTTATGAAACATCGTGTATATTTTTTCTTTTCCAGCAATACGAAGTATAGGGGAAGTTATTTAATCGATTAGGAATTCAATGTTGAGTTTTTATCGGAATTTCATGTTTTCCTATAGCCTGATTACAAAAAAAATTGCCTAACTGAAATAATGTCTCAGTGTATGTGTCTTTGAATACGACAATTCCCGATGCAATGAATCTATGTGTATCTACTTGGCCAAATCGTCCGAAAGAAAGGAGGGAATTGGAGGGGCTCATCTCAAAAACCGATGTAATAAATGTATCGAGACGAAATTTAGTATGAGGATTCAAAAGATTTTTAGCCAGAACGGTCGATTGGTTTTAGAGAATGAGCTAAAATTTCATTGATAAATTAGTAATGAGGAAGTACATTGGCAATGATTCACCAATTTTTTTTCGCAAAAGCTTAAACTAAAGCAACAAAACTGACATGAAAAAATAGCGATGGAATGTAAGAAAATATAACCGCATACTAATACAGTCTGGCGGATTGAATAATTCACAGTTAAGTCTAGTTACAATTGCAGGCCTTTCAGAATCCTCATTCGAGATGTTGTTTTTTTTGTTTGTTTTTTTCTGTATATTGACCCCGGTCCGACGGTGGATAAGGAGACGGAGTGGTTTACCGACCACAAGTCGAGAGGCCAGACCGTTAGACATACCCAGCGTATACCTCTTTCCTTCACGGGGATCAAAACCACGCGAAAATCTAAATTATACCAAACCAATAAACCTATTTTTTCTAATACTTTTTATATCTATGACTGAGATGACTGAGAGCTTGTCATTCAACACTGAAAATGTCTATTTGAACCTCGATATTCTATAAACTGCTCACGAGACAACTAGCACGTTCGAGCAGAATTATTTCTAATTGGTTATTTTCTGTGGTACTCCAGTGCCATTCCGAAATTAAACGTTTTTCTCTTTTGTTTTTATATATATTACTAAGAGGGCGCCGGTAGCTCAGTGGTATGCGTGCTTGACTTCTGAGCTCAAGAACGTGGGTTCGTAACCCGACCGAGGCCATTAGTTTATTTTATCCGGGAGGTAAAATAAACTTTAGCACGCCGTCCTTCGGATGGGACGTTAAGCGATGGTCCCGAGCCTGTACGATGTCAGGTACTCGTTACAGACCCCTACCCTAGGTGAATAAAAAATTTAGGGTAGGCAAAATTTAGGACTCCCACAGTAGAGTCGGGCTCATGTCCACCAGAGTGACGAAAGAGTGCTCTAGTAGTAGGCGATATGACCTCGTAGTTAAAGCCCGGGCATGAGTCATAAACCCTAACCCTTTATTACTAATATTGTAATTGTGTGAAAATTCGAGATCGAGGTTTCAACGCATTTTCATGTTTTAACGTCCCCTGAATACGTTTAGACCATTTTCGCGATAATGTCTTTCTGTGCGTGTATGTTTGAGGGTGTGTATGTTGTGAGGACTCCAACGCAAAAACGATTGTAGCTATGAACTAGAAATTTGGAATGAAGAAGTCATATGTGCTAAATTATATCTGATTAGATTTTGACCGAAATCGGACGAAAATTGAGACCACTTCACTCCGAAGCCCAAGTACATTTTGCAAGATATCGCTTATGCTTATGACCTAATCAAAATTATTTTCAAGTAGGTAATGGTTGTAGAGAAAACTCAAATACATATTTTATATGTATCCGCAGATCGTCCGGTTCTCGAGAAACTTGCCAAAAACCCTCCTGAAAGTTTTGAAACACATAGTGAATAAATAAGATAAAAATCTCCAATAAATAGAAAAATTAGTTAGTTATTGTGACTCATGCCCGGGCTTTAACTACGAAGTCATGTCGCCTACAACCAGAGCGTTCTTCGGTCACTGCAAGACATAGCCCGCCTCAAAAGTGGGAATCATATACGTTTCTCCTACCTAGACTTAGTTAACTTGCGTAGGGGTCTTTAACGTGAAGCTGACATCGTTCAGGCTTGGGATCGTTGCTTAACGTCCCATCTGAAGGACGGCGTGCTCAAGGTTATTCAACTCGCATGTAAAAACCCTAAAAGACTCGGCCGGATTTCGAACCCGCTATCTTAAGCTTAGCAGTCAAACACGCTACCTCTGAGCTACCGGCGCCCTCAATAAAAAATATATTAAACTATTTTTTTTTTAAAATTATCAATTTAATATTTTCTGGATGGGTGCTGGGAATATATATATTCCCAATACAACGGCTGGAATGAGGGTAACCTCGGAAGCCGGTTATTATAAAATAATAAAATCTGTGAGGGGTCAGACTGCATTTTTATTTTGCAAGCTGTGAAAAAAGTCTCACTACATCAGCCATCTTCAACTTTTCTTCTCAGTTAGGTTATGGCATATCACATCTGCTGGTAGAGGACTCCAAAAATGTTGTGATGAAGATTCTCCAATGGAAGTAGACTCTGACTAAGGTTAGAGGTAGATAGAAAAGGCCCAAGTGATCCGATTGGGACGTGGCTGAGGATGGCCCTGACCCGGCCCATAAAACAGAGGGGGCCTTGGGAGTTATGGCTGGTTGAGGAGGTCAGACTAGGAGGGTCTAGAGAGCCTCACTCAGCGGCTACCCTGTCAATAGCCATCTTCAACCCACAATTAGATCTCTCTCTCCACTGCCAATCTACACAGAAACCAGAGTGTACCTTTCAGTTGATAGCTTGCAACAACATGGCGGGGTCCTATAGAGGGCAAAGTCAGTGTAAATACTAGGGCTGAAAAATTATGAAATTTAGTTTAAACCATCGCATCAAATTTTCTAATTACATAACTTCACCTATACATTGTATAGCTGGAGAAGTAAAAATATAGTAATTGTGACTAATGCCCGGGCACTTACTATGAGATCATATCGCCTACTACCAGAGCACTTTTTCGCCACTGGTAGACATGAGCTCTACTATGAGAGTCCTAAATTTTGCCTACCCTAATTTTTTATTCATCTAAAGTCTTTAACAAGTACCTGACATCGTCCAGGCTCAGGATCATTGCTTAACGTCCCATCCGAAGGAGGGCGTGCTCAAGGTTTTTTCTCACCAAAAACCTACGGGCCCGGCCGGAGCTACTACCCTCTAATATTATAGTTCAATATATTTTTTAATTTATTGAAGTACCTATTTTATCATAATTATTCACTTTTAAAATACATATATAAATTTTGTTTTTTAAACTGTTTTACCAGACTGCCTTATGGTGAGGGCAAACTCGAAAGCTGGCTAACAAAAAATATTAAAATCTGTGAGAGGTCAGACTGCATATTCGTTTTGCAATCTGTTCAATAAAGATATTTTAATAGGGAGGTTTGAACAATAATTTATGGTTTCCAGATTTACTTTGCGACTCCATTCTAGGAATAGATAATTAAAATACACAATTTCTTTGTCAAACTTCACTATATATATATATATAAGTTTGAAAAAGAAATTGTGTATTTTAATTATCTATTCCTGTTTGAACAATAGAAATAATTGACACTATTACCTCCGAAGGAGGGCGTGTTCCAGTTTTTTTTTTTTTCCCTTCCAGATATAAAAAAACCTAAGGGCCGTGTTCGAACTTATGTACTCGATTTTAAGTACATTAGATAAGACAAGTTTTCCCGACACTCCCTGAGGACACTAGGAATACTTATAGTAAACAAGTATTTTTTTGGAGCTGAATTTCTGTTAAGTACCCCCTGATTCAAATATGAAAAAAAAAAAAAATACTGTATGTCAGTTGTATGTGTATGTGAACACGATAACTCTCAATAAAATGAATGAAATACGATTTTTGTCAAGTATATCCAAGGACAACATAAGGACGACACCTATTGATTTTCAGCCAAATTGGCCAAAGAAAAGGGGGGGATTTGAAGGGGGCTCAACTCAGAACTCCAGTAACTGTCGATGTAATGATTGTATCGACATAAAACAGTATGAGGATTCAGAAGCCCCTACATTAGTCAACTATTAATATCTAGCCCAAACGGTTGATTAATTTTGAAGGTTGAGCGAAAATTTATTAGATTAATTCGTGCTGGGAAAGTACACTGCCGGTGATTCACCAAAAACTTTATTTTAGTTATTTATTTTATTTTTTTTCTCATAATAATATTGTGTACTGCGAAATTTGTAACGAAGAAATAAATCAACATAAAAAATTCTAATATCAGAAGCTCCAATAGTCATTTTTCATAATTTTCTTCCCAAATGTCTAATACTTTTCTGCAGCATGTGAAATATATGACAGTGGCATATACGGAACGGATGGTCTAAAAGTCTATAGAAAGCGGGGTACTTCGTAAGGTACTAATAAGGTCAGTAAATTACGGTGCATAATATATAATTCATAATGACCCTTGGTCCAATGATGGGTCCTTTTTACTGCAATCTCTCATTAAAAAGTTAAGGAAGGTGGGCACACATTTCCGTAAAGAGATATACATAATATTATTGCATAGTCACATATTATAAAATATGTTTGTAAAATATATATATAATATAAAATAAGTAATTATATGTTCAATTGTTTTACACAGAAATGGATAAAAGTTAGTTAGTTATTATGACTCATGCCCGGGCTTTAACTACGAGGTCATATCGCCTACTACCAGAGCGCTCTTTCGTCACTCTGGAGGACATGAGCCCAACTCTACTATGGGAGTCCTAAATTTTGCCTACCCTAAATTTTTATTCACCTAGGGTAAGGGGTCTTTGACGAGTACCTGACATCGTACAGGCTCGGAACCATCGCTTAGCGTCCCATCCGAAGGACGACGTGTTTAAATTTATTTTACCTCCCAGATAAAATAAACTAATCGCCTCGATCGGGTTTAGAACCCACGATCTTGAGCTCAGAAGGCAAACAAGCATACCACTGAGCTACCGGAGCCCGAAAGAGATAAATAATTTCATACATTGAAAATGTTATAGTGAATTATTTTTTTGATCCAACAAATCGATTTCAAAATGAAACAATTGTGAGACTCCTTAATTCCAAAAGACTGAAATAGATTACACACATACCTTACACAGTCCAACGATATAGATTTTTAAATATTTTTATTAAAATTTGTGATCTATTTAAGTGCATAAAATGCATTACAAGTAGGTAGTAAAGAAAAAATTGATTAGTTAAAAAAAAAAAAAATATTCTAATGTGGCAAAAACGAAAACTTGATTAAAAATGTCGATACTCGCATAAATTATACCCATATGGTTGGTTTTGATTTAGATTTTTTATCTATTTATTAATAGTCTTCGTTAGAGACTAACGGTGTCGTAAGTGATGTGTCGAACGTCCTTTTAGGTTGAAAAAGGAAGAGAATGCGGTGGTGCGAATTTATGGGGAACAAATACAGAATACAGTCAATTAAAGGAAGAAGGCGTGTAAATGTAAATTATAGTGCACACAATTAATTGATTAACAGAAACCCTTATTATAACTTTTATGTTTTGTTTAAATAAGGAGATAAATAATTATTCATTTCCCTCAAAAGAACTACGATTTCTATATAACATAATAAATTTTAAATAACAATTACCACACAATGATTCAATAAGTTAAAAAAAATGCCGCTAGAGTTCACTACTGAACCTTTTTTTTCTCTCGAACATTTTCAATTTTTTTTTCCATGTATATATATCAGCCTTATATTAATATGAAATGTAATTATATTTGTTATAATACACCGATAACCCGTAGGTGTTTAAAAAAGAATCGGTCAACCTGATGCTAAGTATGACGACCATACAGCTCGTAATTAATCGCAGAGCAGAAACAGTAAAAAAGAACTAATATTTAGATACCAGCGATGAGGAACATCAGTATTTATTTCAGCCGATAAATATCCGTCTATCCCCGGGGGACATTACTCAATCTGATTTCAAATTAAGATTATTTCCGTAATATTTTACTAACCAGAGATGAAAAATATAAAGTAAAACGAATGTTTTTTAAAAATATTGTCTATTTTACAAGATATATAAAATATATGGGAGTATTTTCCGTATTGCTACCATCTTCAGCCAGGATTTAACAAATACTGGATGTTATGTATCAACCAGAGATAGTTATATATTTATATATATTATATTTTTTGTATTTACTTATTTTGACACAACTATATACAATCAGCGGCTGTGCTGACATATATACCTAGAGAGAAAAGAATAAATAAATAGGGAAATAAAAAAAATAAAGGTACATGACGGCTCGAGAGAAAAAATAGCGCTGAGCTCTCATGGTACCATTTCATAACAGGAGGTCTGGAAGCCAGATTCTCTTTAACCCTCCTGGGAGGTTGTGGGGTAGATTAAATTTTGAAAATTTCCGGAACGCTTACTAAATAAATAAACTTTGGTGTAGAAACGTTGGTATAAGTGTAATGGGTGTGATGTTCAAGTCGCAGTGCAGACTGTTACTAACATATGGAGGTGGGTATTGTTTGATCAATCCGAGTATTTAGAATTGAAATATTTGTATTCCAGATTGAAATGTCTCTAAGGTCGAAGACTTTGCAGAACCATTTATTCAAGATCAAACAGGTTGGAGAAGTTAGTTGTAAAATGTGTTCTGGATCGAGTCGAAAACGCCAATTTAAATAGTTTACTCGTAAGTCGCCTGTCTAGAGTGAGCTATATAAGTTCCAAGTCAGTCTTCTCGAGGATTAATCCTAAGTATTTCACTGCAGAAGTATGAAGCAATTGCTTGGTTTCAATTGATATTTGTGGGGAGGGGGCAGTGGAGAGCGATTGTTACTTGTTGACATTTAGTGGTGTTAATCTCAGCTTTCCATGATTTACCCATACTTCAATTTTGGTGAGGACTTGCTGTAGTATTAGGATCTAGATTGGCGACATCATCTGCATATGTGTATAAGAGCATTATATAAATATATTATCGAATATATCATTAAACATTCAGCATCCACAATGTTTTAAGGGACATATTTCGTGAAGGTTAGTGCAGGTGGTGTGTCAATGCATTGGTAAAACAGCAGGAACTCCACTATATAAATATGAAACTCACAGTTGTCATTTCGTTATTCCATGAAGTGTATACAAAATTTGTAATCTGTGAAGGTTAGATGCAATCCATAAAAGGGGAGTGAGGGAGAGTAACGTTAATAGAGATTATCTTTAATAATTACCGATATTATGAGTATTCTTCCACACATTTTGGCTTTTCTTCAGATGTGACACCAATTCGAGCTGGAATCTGAAAAAAACAAATATTATTGTCTTAGTTATTACATCTTACATCATTTAACTTATTTATTAATCTCATCAGTGAATAATTTTCTCAAACGATTTACTCATCTCATAAGGCTTATTCCTATAAAGTGAGGAAACCCAGATTTAAGAAAATTTATAAAGAAGTTTTTCGTAATTTTTTAAATCATAAAATAATCCAGTTTTTCCGCAATTGATTATCTATCTTTTCGATAAAGAAAACAAAATTAATGAAAAATTACATTAGAATTAGAAACGGGGTTCGAGAAATTGTACTCATGGCTTGCCTAACTTTCACGTAAAGGATTATAGTTTAGCCTAACCATATTTCAGAAGGCAATTAACATGTGAAATTTTTTTTTCAGCATTTATTTATTTTTATATGCAACTACACAACAAATGAAGAACCATTAGCTGCGCCGACATATATGCATAGAAATAAATTACTTGAAGGGCTTCAGAGAGGAAATGCGGTGGTGAACTCTTAAGATATGACTTGATAACAGGAGATGTCTGAGCGAAAGTCCCATCAATCTTTTTGGATTTGAAACTTTCCGAACTTATGTAAATAAATTCAAGTGCAGAAACGTTGGTAAGGTGGTTATGTTGGTTGGATATTAAAGTCAATGTATAAAGTCTTTTATCTAACGAATGTTGGACATTGTATGATCAGTCAAAGTGTTTTGGTTTGATATATCTGTACTTATTTGATGTACCAAATACTTGTAAGCCATAAGTCCATAGAGGTCGAACAAGATTTCAGGATAATATTATTTCTCAAAATAAAGACACTTTCCACTAATAGTTAGTTAGTGTGACTCATGTCCGGGCTTTAACTACGAGATCATTTTGCCTACTACCTGAGCATTTTTCCGTCACTCTGGTGGACATGAGCCCGACTCTACTGTGAGAGTCCTAAATTTGGTCTAACCAGGTTTATTCACCTTGGCGAATGGTCTTTAACGAGTATCTGACTTCGTTCAGGCTCCGGACCATCGCTTAATGTCCCATCCGAAGGACGGCATGCTCAAAAATGTTTCACCTTCCAGATTAAAAACCTAAGAACCTCGACCGGTAACAAGTAGACATGGCGAATAAATAACACGAGAGAGAAATGCCAACCAACGCTAGTCCTTCAGAATATAATTTAAATACAATGAATAGTTTATCTAAATATGACATTACAATATCCAGTTAATCAAATCAGAAGAATACTTATATTTGTTAATAATAAACAAATTATTATTTAATAATTATTATTAACATAATTCTGTATAACTCTTGTGACTTTCTGTACAACTACAACAGCCACCTAGCGGATTGAATGTGAAGCAATAGTTTCTAATGCTCTCGCTAGGTGGCAGTAGTTGGTGGACACTGCTCATATAAAATTTTAAATGACTAAAAAGAGCATCAAAGCCTGATTACAGTCGGTTAGTTGTGTATTAAATAACATTATTATTTAGTTTAAAGTGATTAGTTTAACTGATGGTAATCTCACATTAATTATGATCGAAATGGTGGAATACTTTCCTCTGATTAGTTAAACTAATCACCCTAAACTAAATAATATTATTTTTACTAATCACATGTGTGTCCGACTCCAAGGTTTAATAGCTGTTGTATCTAGTCTATAAGCTATCTTAATGTATACATACATATGACGTATCCTACTACCTTGTTATGGTTTAACGGAAATAAATATTATTAATTAGATTTTGTTTTGAATAAGAGTCAATATTTACTGAACTTCCTAATGTTGAGTTTAAATATTTTGATTAATAGGTTAGTTAGTTATTATTACTCTACTGCAAGGCCATATCGCCTACTACCAGAGCGATCTTTCGTCACTCTGGTGGACATGTACCCGACTCTACTATAGGAGTGCTAAATTTTGTCTAGTTTTAATCAGAGGAGGAGGGCTCTACTTTAAAAAATCTAATAACAGCCGATGTATCGGTTGTAAGGATTTAGTATGAGAATTCAAAAGCCCCTATATAGGTCAACTGTCGATTTTTACATCGTTGGTGCTTCATCAATTACTTCTTTTAGATGGTAACACAGTTCCCACCTCGACTTGTTGAACTCCTGGTAAAACAGAGAAATAGGAGACTACGAACTAGAGCAACAAAGATAATTCAAATCCTAGACGAAAGGTAAATTTTGGATGAACCTGGGAAAGATTTCTTTGAAAATGTCTGAAAGCTTTCTTTTGATTGAGACCCACGCAGCGGATGTGACTAAGTCCTGGGAATTACTTTCACTGAAACTCGTAAAAGAAGAAGAATAAAAAAAAAATGTAATTATTTATAAGGATTTTTTTCCCCGTTGTTTCAAATTACTAGATTAATGTAATTTTAAAATTATAGGAGCGCATGAAAGACGAGCCTTTAACTGGGGCCGTTTGGACGATATATTTCGAACGGAGGAATAAACATTAGTCCTTCCATTATCCAAATATTCCCCAATCGAACTCCATAGACTTTATTTGTCAACTGAATTATCATGATGATGTTTTTTATTATCAAGACTGCACTTTAGTCTCAACTTTACTTTCTCGGCTGTACGAAGTATAGGCAAAATTATGTAATTGGTCTGCGACGTATAGGCGAAATTATATATTATTATATAATTGGTCAGAAATTCGAAGTTGATATTTCACCGGAATATCATGTTTTCCGGCACCTTGATACCAAAAATGAAAAACAAAAATTCTGAGTATCTGTGAATTCGACAACTCCCGAAATAATGGATGTGTAGACACAAAATTTTATATGTGTATCCAGAACCTTCTAAAGACGAGATTTTCAGCTAAATCGTATTGCGTCAGCACAAAATTTTATATGTAAATTCAAAACGTATCATTTTCATCGGTATCGGCCAATCAGTGGAAAGACTCAACTCAGAAACCTCAATAACTGCCGATGTAATGAATGTATCGATATGAAATTTCATATTTAAAGTCAAAACTCCATGAGGAAAATACCTGCTTTTTGAGCGAAATCGGTCAAAGGGAAGGGGAGAAGGGGCTGAACACAAAATGCTAATTTTATGAATATTTCGACCCAAAATTATTAGGATTTAGAAGCCCCTCAAATATTGGTTGATATCCCAAACGGTTCGGACTAGTTTTGGAGGCTATTTGGTTACTTCGTTCTGGGGAAGTACATTGCCGGGTGATTCACTGACAACTTTTTTTATTATATCTTACTTGATGTTTTGACTTCATTTTAATTATTGCCAATTTAAAAATGCCACTTACAATATGGTTTCACTCAGGTAATGTCTACTACAAATTGTCAGTGACTTCAGTAAATAATTTATTTTAATTGGATTATTAGTTTGACAATAACTGAATAAAGACAATCCGTTAAGTATGATAAAATTAAAAATTGAGTCCTAAAGTGCAGCCTTGATAACCCCCATCTTAACTTAATAGGTCTAACAACACTATACTATGAAAATTATATTGAATTAATATTATTATATTTTTCTCCTAATCACTATTATTATTTCAATTTCTTTGCTTTGAGGAGCTGGGACAGTGTGGCGTTCCTCTCCCACTACATGACGTCTATGCATTTTCATTCAATTTGTAGTTGCATTTAACAAATTTTGAAAAACAAAAAAGACGTAGGAATCACCGCTATGAATTTCCCCAGCAAGAATCCTGCTCGTTCTTCCTTCAAAGCCAATCGATCGTTTCGACCAAATCACAATATTTTACTTACATTGGGGCTCATAAATTCTCAATACTAAATTTTGTGTCGATACATTCATTACATCGAGATGGAGTTTACAATGGATTTTCACGATTCAAAGTCTTCTGGTTACATATTGATCATGTGCCTGTAATTGTGTTTGATTGGAACTTTTTGCGCGCTCTAACGCAGAAATCAATGTAGCTACGAACTTGAAATTTGTATTTAAAAAGTCAAATATGTTATTTGATATGATTATATTAGATTTTGGCCGAAATGAAAACTGTTAGTTCTACCAAAACTTTGGTTCTCCGGAAAAATATTCCTTGTTGAGATTCCAATCGCTAGTTATTCCACAGATTGGAGATGGAACCAAAATACGATCAAAGTTATAGCGCCTCAACGAATGTAAAATAAATTTCTGAAGTATTTCAAAGTATTGTTTAAATTGTATCGCCTAGCAATGATTAATAAAATATATTGTTATTATTGCTAAGATTTTCTTAAATATGGTAAAAATAAAAAATTGTGATGTGGCTATTAAAGGACTTTCTCTCAACAACCACGCTTACAGATCACTATCTCTCCTCAAAATTATTTCATACTGGCATTACTGCCTATAAGAATGTCTATTCTCAAGATAACGCTGTTCAAAGAGACAAAATCAAATCATTTTGAGAAGGGAATGGGGAGAGAGTGATCTCTAAGAGTTGTTGATATAAAAAAATCCTGTAATGGCCACATAATAAGTTGTATCTAAAATGTAGTTAGGTCCCAAGAGAAAGGGGCCTCAATTTTCGTTTGATTAAGGCCAAAATCTAATCACACCTAATTTAGAACATGCGACCTCCAAATTTCAAGTTCATAGCTACAATCGTTTTTGCGGTAGACAGTTCACAACGTTTCAATCACATACTCACACACACACACACACACAGACATCATCGCGAAAATGGTCAAAACGTAATAAGGGGACCTTGAAACGTGAAAATCAGTTGAAACATCGATTTCGGATTTTTGCACGATTACAATAGTTCCTTATACTATAGATATAAGAAAGATATAATATATAGAGAATCGTTTTTCATATCCAAAATCATTATTTGATACAAAGCTTTCATTTTTATATTTTGGGCAGAGTTCCTCCACACCTTAAAAGTCAGTCCAATGTACGTTATTGTTTTATTTATTAATTTATATATATTTTATCTATTTTAGACATGTTCATGCATTCATTTATAATTGACTAATTATATATATATTATTTTTCATATATTGTTATAGTTACATTGTTTTCTTTCTTTTCTATATCTCGCCACATTGGGACCTGATGATGGGACGTAAGAACGTCCCGAAACATCGTTGGGGGATAAAGACACTTCCGAAGCGTTTTCTTTGAAAAATAGTTACCTATCTTAATTTTTATTAAATTGAAAAATGTGTCTACTTATTATGAACGTATCTTGTATTATTATTATTATTATTTTTTTTTTTTATATACTCATATATTTTTAAGTATTTATTTGTACAGTTTTTATTAATTTAATTTTACTTTTTTTAATGTTTTTTTTTGTTACTACTAATCATAGATGTGTTAGACTCAAGTAGTTATAAATCTAATTTATAAGCTATCTTAATGTATAAATTCATTTGACGTATCCTATTACCATGTATTGGTTTAACGGAAATAAATTATTATTATTATTATATGGTCATTACTTTGATATACCAACCAGGCTTACAGATCACTCACTGTCACTCCTTTTCTCAAAATCATTTCATATTGGCATTGCTGGGTATAAGAAAGTCTCTCTCAGAATTACGTTGTACAATGAAATAAAAAAAATACCACTGAAGCCAACTTATTACTTTCATGGAACCGTTAATGTCAATATGAAATGATTTTGAAAAAGGAGGGGGGGGAGAATATGATCTGTAAAAGGTTGGTTGGTATAAAAAAGTCCTGTTAAGGCCACATCAGATGCCACCCAGAGAAGCGCACATATCAGATCATTGTGCCTAAGCCCTATTCACTATTCACCTAATTACAGATCTGTCAGGGATCCGACAACCCCGA
Organism: Aradus depressus; assembly: GCA_963662175.1. Taxonomy (NCBI): domain Eukaryota; kingdom Metazoa; phylum Arthropoda; class Insecta; order Hemiptera; family Aradidae; genus Aradus; species Aradus depressus. The sequence continues at coordinate 49,902,908 of OY759216.1, read as the reverse complement.
ATTTCACTCTTCCCGCTACGGTGCTCCTATTTTCTCCTTTCTCTGCTAAGATTAGCCACTCGTAACCATTATCTGATCCAACTCATCCTCCTTAATCTTACCTAATCTGACTTTCCCATCTGTCAGATCCATCTGTGTTAAACTAGGTGAACATTTAAATGTTATGGTCTCGTATTAACTAATAATATAGAGATGAACATATGTAAGACCATGAAAATTATCACTTGTTAAATAAGCGCCAGATTATCTTGATCTAACTAATAGCAGAGAAGGCGCTGGCGGCATGCACTTACAAAGATACTCAGATGCATTTTTTTAACGTGATCTTTCATCTCTACATATATTAGTTTCATTTTATACAACTTCATTTAGCCCTGCATATCTAGAATCACAAGAAGTGATACATCCAAGCTCTGACTCATCTCTCATCATCACCATTGTATTAAATTTTAGGATTTCGTTGGCCAATGGTCTAAACCTTAGTTCTTGTTCCTGGGTTTTTGAGTCGAGCCCCACAGAGTCTGACCTTCATCTTCCCTTTCAGTACAGCGTAAAATCAATAGCTGTCGTCCTTATGGGGTTTGAATTTACATATGAAATTTTTTGTCGTTACATACGTTATAATGACAGTTATTAGAGCTTTTCTTATACGTCACTCCCATAATCCCTTTTCCTTTCTGCTAATCTGGCTGGAATCAATAGGTGTCGTTCTTATGGGGTTTTGGATATACTTATAAAATTTCGTGTCGATACATTTATTCTATCGGGAGTTATCGTGTTCACAGGCACACACACAAACACATCCCCACAGACAAACAGGACATTTTTTACTTTTACTATATTTTTTACACGATACCTCCCGATAGAATGTACATATGGGGACACGACATACAGTAATTATATCTAGAACCCTCTAAAGACGTTAACTATCGATTTTCAGCCAAATCGGCCGAAGGAACGAGGAGAAGCAATATACAAAAACTGTAATAACGACTATAATTACAACTGCCGTTGTAATGAACGTATTGATACTAAATTTCAAGTGTAAATTCAGTGCTCTATAGTAACGACACCTAATTATTTTCCGTGAATTTAGTCGAAGGGAAGGGGGACTAGAGAAAGGGGGCTCAACTCAATTTTTTTTTTTTTTTTTCTCGAGGGTTGATGGTGTCACCGCGGCCGGAGTAGGCCTATTGTGTGCCCTGTGTGTGTTGGTCCCTACAGCAGTCCTCTATCTTTAATAAAGTCCAGGATTCTTCTGCAGGTTCCTTCCATTACCTGCTTCGGTTCCGTTGTGACAGACCCGAAGCAGGGAAATCTTCTGCTTTCTAGTGCCCCGCACTGGCTTAGAATATGAACCGGAGTCTCATTTTCTTCGCCATATTTCCTGTAGAGAGGGCTTCTAGCGATGCCCATATTGTGTAGGTGTTTGTTCATATGACAGTGTCCTGTAATCAGCCCTGTCATAGCTCTTAGATCCATTCTGCTCATATTCAGAAGCTCTCGGCTTTTTTTCTCTGAGGGTTTCGCTACAAAGTTTTGACTGTCTTTGCTTTGGGACCCCTCTCCTGAACTGCCGCCCCTGCGATGCTTTTAGAGATCTCGCAGAAGGGTTCCAGTCACAAAATTTAGTCTGAAGATTCAGAAGACACTGTAACTATTAAGTTTTAACTCAAAAGATCGATTGGGAACGGCTTTGGAGGGACATGAAAATCCTGTGAAAACTCAACATTGCATTTCTGACCGATTACATAACTTCCCCTATACTTGGTATGACTGGGGAAGTAACACGTCATGGACATTACAGAACGCGTTAGGTTACACATTCCACATGCTGAGTGTTCTTCTAATACAGATATAGTGTCCAGGTCGGATTATCCACTGCAATATTACATTCCATTCGGTGGCTTTAAAGATCAGTTTAAGTTCCTACTTACAATCTATAATGGAGGCACTAAACTTCAGTTTTATGTCCTCTCTGGCAAGTTATCAGCTCTAGATTCACACAATATAATTTAAACTCCACCTTTTATATACATACTCGTATCTGTGAATGTTAAATAAAGTGATGTTCTCTGGACAACATCATTACCTATTTGCATATCTTCAGTGTTCATTTCCATTTCCGATTATCATATTCTCGCCTACTTCCCCTGCATATATCTATATGTTACATATACAGTATTGTCTGATACAATTATCTTTTCACATTCATTTTGTAATATATAAAAGTGACATGAACTATTAGGTTGATATGGTAATAAATGAATTTTCGATCTCATGTAGGCATGTTTGTTTGTTTGTCGGGTACACTATATAGCTAATATTTTGATGTTTCTAACATATTCATGTTTTTTAGTAACCCAGCTACCATACGAAGTTATGTTTTTCTATCTTCTGATTCTCAAAAATAAAAACTTCTTTGTTTGTATTTGTAAAGATAACTCCTGATACAATGAATGTATCAACACGGAATTTTACTTGTGTGTCCTTAATTTTATAGAGACGACACCTACTGATTTTTAGCCAAATCGGGCATAGGAAAGGGGGTTTTAGGCAGGAGGATTAACACATAAACTCTAATAACTGCCGTTGTAATGAATGTATTGACATGAAATTTTCTATGTAAATTTAAAGCCCACAACGATCTCAATAATATTATTACACCTTGATGTTCGAAAATACAAATTAAAATTCCAGTATGTGTGTTTGCGAAGACGATAACTCAGTAGAAGTATCAACACGAAATTTAATATATGTGTCCTTAACATTATAACTATGACACGTATTGATTTTCAGTGAAATTGGCCAAAGAGAAAGGGAATATGAGAGGGGGCTTAATAAAACAAATAACTACAGTTGAAATTAATGTATTAACATAAAATTTCATATGTTAATTCAAAACAACTCCATAAGGTGGACACCCATTACTTTTCAATGGAATCGATCTTAGTGAGGATCTGAAGATTGACTTCTTGTCTCGTTTTTTTCTAATCTATGGATTGGAAAATTGAGATTAAATTGTAAAAATATTAAATCTGCTTCTTAGGTACAAACGGTAGGTCAAAGTCATTTTTAGCGGTATCCTACTCAATTACTACATCTGCAATACAGACTAGAAGGAGCGATAAACTGATAAAAAATATATATATAGTGAAACTCTCCTATATCAGTTAGGGCATGAAATTTGATTTTAAAACTCAACGATTAATATAAAGTAGAATAAAATATTATTTATAAAAAAAATTACTACAGTATGGACGGTTAAAAAGGGGCATGACTATTTGCTAAATTGTCCCACTTGGTCACGCTAACCTCTGAACAGTTCTGCGTCACAAATATAATCAAAACCCCATAAGGACAGCAACTATTAATTTTCCGCGAAATCGGTCGAAGGGAAGAGGTGGATGAGAGGAGGGGGCGAGACACTTATTTAACTTTGAGGGAGTACAATTTGAAATGTGGGGACAATCCAAAATGGGGGGGGGGGGGGGGGGGGGGGGGGGGGTGACTTGTGAACATAACAACACTGCATGCATTTCCCCACTCGTACTAATACAAGTTTAGTCCTTCTAAAGTGATGAATGATGTAAGTACAAGACCCTTTTTTACCATTAAATTCCAGTGAAAATTCAATATGACCCTTTCATAATAGTAATACAAAACCAAAATGAGTATTTTCTCTATTCGCAGAATATGGGGTGAATTCACCAGTTGGCTGGAGACAACTTTTAGAGTTTTTTTTTTTGGTAATGTCCTAGTTCTGATGTAGAACAGTGATATATTCAGGTTTTGGGCGTTAATAACTGAGCCTGGTGTACCTGTTAAATCGCCTGTAACACTCACGGACTTTTAATAACTGGGCGCGATCCAAGCTAATACTAGACTGTTTGTGCACGTGGTGTGGATCCAGGGACTTCCTATGTGTGTTAGTGGAGGTGGAGTTCGGTTCTGCCAGGTAGCCACCACACTGGACTGGTCACAATGACTGAGTCCGTACCTGTGATTAGATCCAACAAATAGGTCACAATCTGCAAAAACTTCAGTATAAAGAGCCAAAAAATCAAAAATATAAACAGCTTCAACTTCATCATGTCTCAAAATCATTTGGAAAAATTGGTCTATGATAGAGGTAGAGTGTTTACCTACTGAGCTCAAGATCGCGGATTCAAAACTTTGTCTAGGCACTTAGTTTTTTGTGTTTTCTTAAACTTCTCTGGGATGTTGAAGTGTTAATTTGTTTCTCCTTTTTTCCGGCATTTCTTCCAGAGGTGTCTTCTTTTTTCCCTTTAGACAATATTTCGGGACACTTACACGTCCCTTCTTCTGGTCACTATGTTCATAAGTGTATTGTTATTTTTTGAGTATGCAAAAAAAATAAATGGCAGAAGTGATGCAGTGAGAATATATAATAGATAAATTAAGAATCTTACACAACTCAAAAAATTAATTGTTATTATATTTTCCCCCTGACACAAGTAATCTAAAATAATTACGAAATATAACAATTACATTTGTTTTTATCTATATATTTTGAATAATAATATTTCTTAAATTACTTACCTACACCAGTGCGTTTAACTTAAGTATTTCAGAGATCTCCAAGACATACAACAAACTTTCAACTTTTGTAAATGAAAAGGGGACGTATATATTCCTTATGATATATAACCAGATAATATTTTTAAGACGTTCATCGTATGGATAGCAAACAGCAGGGATCGGAGACCCAAAGGACACAGTTGTAGGAATCAAAAAAAACCTTGAGGACATTAAGCGATGGTCCCGAGCCTGTTTGATGTTAAGTACTTGTTAGATACCCCTATCCTAGTTGAATAAGCCTGGGAATAAATTTATATTAGGACTCCCGTTGTAGAGCGTAGTCCACCAGAGCGACGAAAGAGCGAGCTGATCGTAGAAGACCTCGTAGTTAAAGCCCGAGCATGAGTCTCAAAAACTAACAAAGAGTAGGGGTCGCATGGTCGAGTGTTAACTACCCTTCCTTCCGGGTTAATAATCGAAGGAAAAAAAAAAAAAAAAAAAAAAAAAAAAAATATATATATATATATATATATATATATATATATATAATTAGGATATGCACTTTCTTCAGAACACATATCCTTTTTTGAAGTAAGGAGGAGCATCGAAATAAAACCATCGATGTTCGCCATGGACAGTCAAAAAACATCGACCTTATTTCATCGGCCATGCCTCAAGTATAGCCGATAATGAATGAACAATGTCAAATGATGAATCATAGTCAAATGAACAAATAATAATGAATGAACAATGTCAAATGATGAATCATAGTCAAATGAACAAATAATAATGAATGAACAATGTCAGGCCAAACGGACGATTGATTTTGGAGGGAGAGCAAACATTTAATTAATTCGTGAGGGGAAGTACATTGCTGGTGATTTCCCCACAACTTTTTTGGATACTTGCCCGGGCTTTAACTACAAAGGTTATATCGCCTACTACCAGAGCGCTCTTTCGTCACACTGGTGGACATGAGCCCGAGTCTAATATAGAAGTCCTAAATGTTGCCTTCCCTAAATTTTTATTCACCTAGGGTAGGGGTCTTTAACGAGTACCTTTCATCGGGAGCATCGCTTAACGTCCCATCCGAAGGACGGCATGCTTAAGTTTTTTTTACCTTCCAGATAAATAAAACTAAGGGCCTCGGGCGGGATTGAGGTGAGACAGTGCCACTGAGATCTACAATGCACTTTCTTCAGTCTCCTACGCACGTACGTCTGCATTCTCATCGCTTCCTTTCACGTGGTTTTCTATTTAATTCCCACAGTGCTCTACCCGGAAAACACATTTTTCTTCCTATACTCACTTAGGTCAATGACCAACCTTATCTTATTGTTCCTGATTTTGTATCAATCGACTCGAAGTCTTAGAGCTAGTATTTTTCAACGGAGAGAAAGGGAGAAGAAAATAGAAATATTCAAGAAAAGTTGCTGAAGTGTTTTTATAATTTTTTTTTTTACAATTTATTAAAAATGTTATATCCTCAGCTATATATATTATATAATCGTTCAGAAATTCGATGTTGAATTTTAACCAGAATTTCATGTCCCTCCAAAACCGTTCCCAATCGACCGTTTGGGTTAGAACTTAATAATTACATAGTGTCTTCTGAATCTTCATACTAAATTTTGTGTCGATACATTTATTATATCGCCAGTTATTGGGGTATTTGAGTCGAGCCCCCTTTTTCTGGTCCCCCCTTCCCTTCGACCAAATTCACGGAAAATAATTAGGTGTCGTGCCTATAGAGCCATTGAATTTACACATGAAATTTAGTGTCAATACGTTCATTACAATGGTAAAATCAATAGTTGACGTCTTTCTCTGTGCTTCGATAGCTCCCGATAGAATGAATGTATCGACACAAAATTACATATATGAATTTCAAAACCCTTAAGGATGACACCAATAAATTTTCAGCAAAATCTGTCAAAGGGAAGAAGGGGATCAGAGGGCAGCTACAATACAATAACAACCGTAATAACTGTCGATGTAATGAATGTATAAATATGAAATTTTATATTTAAACTCAAAACACTATAAGGACAGCATCTATTAATTTTCCGCGAAATGAGTCAATGGAAGGGGAATCATAGGTGGGCGGATCGACATTGAATCTATCGATACGACTTACTATGAGAATTCAGAAGCTCTTATGTAAACCAACTATTGATTCTTAGCCCAAACTGATTTTAAAGGAAGAGCGGTGATTCACCTACAACATTTTTTTGTTGTTGTGTTACTTCTTTGAATGATTATTGTTTGTAGGAGCTTGAATTATTTTGTTTTTAAGAGAGCTTAGCAGAGAAGCACAGTTGAACTCCATACGTCCAGATAGGTCTGAAAACTGTCTTGTAGACAAACAATTTGTGGTTGAGGCGAAGTTAGGAATAGTCGTTTGAGCTCTCTAAATCATTGTTTTACTTTTTGTTGAGTCTGCGTAACGTGTTTGTTCCAAGTCGTCTGTCAAGGTAGAGTCTTAACTATCATACGTCTTTGTCGTGTTTTAGTTTGAGTATTTTTATTTAAGCACGAATCTAGAAAGTTGTTTGATATTTTTGAGGAGCTTGGTCATTGAGGAGAAATGTGTTTATATCACTTTCCCTTACCCACCACAAACCTGTCTTCTATTACCCCAGTCTCTTATATTTAAATTAAGTGCAAAGATCCCATCAGATTAGCGACATTAATATAATAACACAAGCTACTTTCAAAATAAACATTGCCCAATCCGCTTTTTCTCTCATTAAAAATAAGGTACAATTTTTTGTTCCAGCCCACTGAAGCCGGTTCCCGATTGTGGACAAAGACCTGACTCAGGTTCGGAGTCTTCCTGAGTAACTTAAGTCAAGTTTGGTCAGGAACCAATGACGCTGTGCACAGTGAAACAGTTTTCCTTCCTGACTCCAGTCCAGTCAAGTCGGGAAATGTCGAGGCCGTGAACATAATAATAATAATAATTTATTTATGTTAAACCATAACAAGATAATAGGATAAGTCCATAAAAATGTATACATTAAGATACCTTATAAATTAGGTACATAGGTTTAGGTTTAGGTTTTATGACTCCTGCTTGGGCTTTAACTACGAGGTCATATTGCCTACTACCAGAGCGCTCTTTCGTCACTCTGGTGGACATGAGCCCGACTCTACTATGGGAGTCCTAAATTTGTATTCACATAGGGTAGGAGTCTTTAACGAGTACCTGACATCTTACAGGCTCGGGATCATCGCTTAACATCCCATCCGAAGGACGGCGTACTTAAGTTTATTTTACCTCCCAGATAAAATAAACTAAGGGCCTCGGTCGGGTTTCGAACCCACGATCTTGAGCTCAGAAGACAAGCACGCATACCACTGAGCTACTGGCGCCCTCAATTAGGTACATAAACAGTTATTATATACAGGACACCGGTAACTCTGTCAAAATGTGCCTAGGTACTGGCTCAGGATCGAAACCTGCCCCTTAGGTTTTTATATGGGAGCTAAAAAAGCGATAAACACCCCTACCCTAAGGTAACTAAGCCTTGGTGGGTAAAAATAACAATAATAGTAAAAAATAAAATAAAAAAAATAATAGAAAATTTGAGCAAAAAATAATAATTACTAATAGATAGGTACCAAAGATAAAGTTTTTTATTATATTTTAAAATATAAATATTTGTTACCATCATATTTCAGGACGTTCTTAAGTTCTTTTCTCAGGCACAATATGTGAGGTACAGGAAAAAAGAAGAAAAAAAATTGCCAAGTATGGAATAATTTTGAATATGAAATAGGATTTTATATCATTGTTATTTTATTCATTTTGAGCAATGAGAAACAAATTACGTTTCAGAATATATGTTTTCCTATAACATAAATATTTTTAGTTAGGTTAGGTTAGGTTTTATGACGCATGCCCGGGCTTCAACTATGAGGTCATAACGACTACTACCAGAGCGCTCTTTCGTCACTCTGGTGGACATGAGCCCGATTCTACTATGGGAGTCCTAAATTTTGCCTAACCTAAATTTTTATTCACCTAGAGTAGGGGTCTTTAACGAGTACCTGACATCGTACAGGCTCGGGATCATCGCTTAACATCCCATCCGAAGGACGACGTGCTTAAGTTCATTTTTCCTCCCAGATAAAATAAACTAAGGACCTCGGCCTGGTTTCGAATCCATGTTCTTGAGCTCAGAAGGCAAGCATGCATACCACTGAGCTACCGGCGCCCTCATATTTTTAGTTGAATTAAAATGTTTACTTCCTCAGCTATAATAAGTATAGGGGAAGTTATGTAATAGGTTATAATTGCGCTGTTGAGTTTCACCGGTATTTCCTGTTATCCAAAATGGTTCCAAAAATTTAAAAAAAAAATAAATAAAATTTAGTATGAGAATTCAGATGGTACCCATGTAAGTCAACTATTGATTCTTAGCCGAAACGGTCTATTTTTTCTAGAAAGAGAGGAGGACAGTTGATTAATTCATCCTGGGGAAGTACATTGCCAGTGATTTTTTTTTTAAATTCCTTTCAAGACCATTAAAAAAATGAGTTACTTTATGAAGCACACTTTTCTTCAAAAAAGGAAGAGTAATGTTATTAAATAACATTAATAATAAATAATTCTAGAAATTTTCTAGAATACCATTCTTAGAGAACCGTACTTCCTAAGTAGAAACCAGTCAAAGTTCGAGTTATCCTTCAGATCTTACACTGAAATTCGATATAAGCGGTGAAATTTACATTAAAAGAATTAGTTTCCTCTAGAAGAAAATTCTGAATTGAACACTGTATGAAATACTCAGATCAGAAAAATTTTATTCGTCCCGATCCGGAATCCAGCGGGGGCTTATTTTTTTTAAAAGTGATGTAAATGATTAGTAAAGATGAAGAGGTAATTATATGTAACATTTGCTTTTTTTCTACTTACAATGACTGTTAACATTATTACTGTATTTATTTCCTCTTGGTATTGGTTGTATTTGTACCATCGTATTAGAAGTAAGGCCTTATGTTTAAAATAAAATCCATTCATCCAAAAAAAAAATACTCCCTATCTCATTATGTGTTAATGATATAATATTTCAGAACCATTTTTATAAACAAAGGTACGTAGAGATAAACCTATGTTTGTTGACCAGAAGATATTTCAGATATAACAGCTTAGTATTATTACAAGAATCGAACTCCAAACCCATTGATTATAGGTCATTAGCAACTATAACAGTTATTTTAGAACTACTGCTCTTCTCAAATCATTATTTGAAAAAGTAATTACATACTTTAAATTACACAACTAAAATGTATATGGCAGTGCCATATACACCTCCCTCGGGGCATAACTGGCTCATATAGGATGGCCGACGGTTGAAAAACATCGATGTTCGATAACTTGAATTTGAAATTTCGTTGAATTTTTTATGAGAATATAGATAAGAAATATTGATTAATAATGTACTCGTTTCCATTATATAGTTCATACTTTACGAATTTTTTTCCGTTCGGAATAATAAAATATATAAGTTTAAGCCCATTGAATCATTCGAAAAGGGCCGTCTTATGAGCAAGTTATCAACCTGTTTCACATCTGTGCTTATTTTTTAAAGCAAGCATAACCAAGACTAGAAATTGACTGGAGGGAAAGTTTGCTTTCAAATTACATTTTTTTTTTTAATTCACTTCCTCAAGAATTTTGAACTTTTTAAGTTAAAAAATAAAAAATGTGATGTGTCCATTAAAGGACTTTTTTTATACCAAGCAAGCTTACTGACCACTCTCTCTCCCCCCTATCATTTCTCAAAATCAGTTCATACTGGCATTACTTGGGTATATAAAAATAATGAGTTAGCGTCAAGGGTATTTTTTTTTTTTTACAGCGTAGTTCTAGGAGGAGGGGGAGAGTGTGATCTGTAAGCATGGTTAGTATAAGAATGTCCTTTCTTAATTTTTATATATTTTTTCATAAAAACTATCAATAATAAAACCCTAGTTTAAAGTTCATTGCTATAACATTTAGTTTACATTCTTTGGGGCGCAATAACTTTAGTCCTATTAATCCCATCTCAAATCTGAGGACTTTTTGACGATTGGAAATTTATAAGAAACATTTGTGGCGATTATTATTTTTTCGATATGACTAACCGTTTTCAAGTAAAGTTTGAAAAGTTAAATTTAAAATTTAAAAAATCCCCGACACAAATTTTTTTTTTACTGAAACCTTGGTGAGGTGAGCTTTTTTTTTTTGGAGGGGGGGCTTGAAGAGCTTAGGGGGGTGGGGCATGGCCATATAAACATTTGAGCTCAAAGTGCAAGTCTCTAGCTGTAATAGAGGCTGAGATCCTTACACAGCCTCTGATGAAACCTGAAGATCATGGAAATGGGTTACCCGATTTCCACCAAATATGACTATGAATCATCTCGCAAACACCAGCTTTTGAAACAAAAAACAGCTTAGAAATCTGTTCAGCCCTTTTGGAGCTACGATGCAACGGACAGACACACACACAGACAAAGGCTTCAAACTTATAACACCCCTCCTTTCACTTCGGGGGTTAAAAATATGTGTTTAAAAACTACATTTCAAGATGATTTTTCGGCAGGTATCTCAAAAACAGGATGTGTGATTTTCAGATTCTCTACTATAAAATGTAAAAACGGAATCATTCTGGCAAGTTCATGGTGTCAGTCTGTCATTTTATCACAGCCATATAACTTTTGAATGATGTCCATCTACATTTTCAACATGTAAATTCCGACGATTTTGCAGAAAAAGAAAATAGTTTTTTTCTTTTGAGTGCATAATAAAAGTCCATTAATTTTTTTCCCCTTTAGTTACTAAATATTGTATTATTTTTAAATGTCATTCATTATTTATTGATGTTTCACCAGTTTGTTTATGTGTTTGTATACTGTCTCTTCTTTGTTGGCCAATATTTATGTTGTTTGATAAACTTTTCATAAACATGCGATGAAAATAAAATTCGTGTGGAATTCAAATAAAATATAATATAATGAATTATAACTTTATTTATGCGTGTTGACCAGCCGTCTCATCAAGAGACTCAATCGATGTTTTTGTTTTTCTTTTGTCCATATTATCTAGTTAATATGGACCTAACGTATAATATTATGGTACCACAATTATTGTGGTATAATATAAATACTAATTATTAGTTTTAGCTGTCAACAATTTCGTATCGATTTATGATATATCTACATTTATGGGGATATTAATGTAGAATAAATGTATCGACATGAAATGTTATATTTAAATAGCCCCATAAGAATGGGACCTCTTACCTATAGGACCGGAACCCTTCTGCGGGATCTCTAAGAGCACCGCAAGGGCTGCAATAAATGGTTGCCTGACCAGGAATCATATCCAGTTCTGGAGAAAGGTTTCAAAGCAGACAGTCAAAACTCTTTGTAGCGGAACGCTCAGAGAAAAGAAGCCGAGACCTCCTGAATATGAGCAGAATGGATCTAAGAGCTAGGACACTCATATGAACAAACACCTACACAATATGGGCATCGCTAGAAGCCCTCTGTTCAGGAAATGTGGCGAGAAAAATGAGACTCCGGTCCATATTCTAAGCCAGTGCTGGGCACTAGAAAGCAGAAGATTTTACTGCTTCGGGTTAGGTTAGATTTTATGACTCATGTCCGGGCTTTAACAACGAGGTCATATCGCCTACTACCAGAGCGCTCTTTCGTCACTCTGGTGGACATGAGCCTGACTCTACTGTGGGAGTCCTAAATTTTGCCTACCCTAAATTTTTTATTCACCTAGGGTAAGGGGTCTTTGACGAGTACCTGACATCGTACAGGCTTGGGACCATCGCTTAACGTCCCATCCGAAGGACGGCGTGCTTAAGTTTATTTTACCTCCCAGATAAAATAAACTAAGGGCCTCGGTCGAGCTACGAACCCAAAATGGCACATCTTAATTGATCGGAGAAGGGGGGGGGGGGTCGATTCACTTTCTGTATATCTATTCTTGGGGTGTCTCATTCCTAGAATAAAAATTTCTTTTCATTTCATTTCTACTTGTACTACAAATATAGATAATGATAGTTTAACAAATATATATAATATATATATAGTTTTTTTCCAAACTGGGGGGGGGGGGGGGGGGGGGGGGAACAAAATAACACATCTTAATTGATCGGAGAAGGGGGGGTCGACTCACTTTCTGTATATCTATTCTTGGGGTGTCTCATTCCTAGAATAAAAATTTCTTTTCATTTCATTTCTACTTGTACTACAAATATAGATAATGATAGTTTAACAAATATATATATAGTTTTTTTCCAAACTGGGGGGGGGGGGGGGGGGAACAAAATAACACATCTTAATTGATCGGAGAAGGGGGGGTCGACTCACTTTCTGTATATCTATTCTTGGGGTGTCTCATTCCTAGAATAAAAATTTCTTTTCATTTCATTTCTACTTGTACTACAAATATAGATAATGATAGTTTAACAAATATATATAGTTTTTACAAACTATCAAGAAATTGAAAGCGGACAGATAATCTTCTTTATTGTTCAATCAACTTCTCGAATGATATTTCTTTACATCAAGTTTATTTTATGCTTTAGAATAAAAAAAATAAATTGTGGGACATGATGAAGGAAAAGATTCCATAAAGTAGAATGGAAAGTTTTAATCACTCTTCTCGTTAATTAGGTGGACGAAAAGAATGTGACCAGAACTGGTTCCTGTTTCATTTATTGCCATTTAAAGCTTTTTTTGATTTAAAAATTACAGGAAAAAAAAAAGTGTTGAAGAAAATATAGCGATAGAAGGAAAATAAGTGGTATGTGTGAAAGTTTGAGTTATAAGTCCATCAAGACAATTTAGAAATTATCAGTGTCAATTCTTTGAGAGGATAGTGAGATGAACAGTGAAAGTACACTGATCTGATGTAGTGACGAAGGTATGAAGAGGGAAAAAAATGTCGTCAGAGAACCACCGGGGCAGTTTTCCAGCAATGAAGTTTTCGCTCTGCCTACAAAACTAACGATCATTTTGGTTAAAAATGAATTACACATTCTGAATTTCGTGTTGATGCCTTCATTACATCGATAGTTAGTAAGGAATTGAGTCTCCTACTCAGTTACCCCTTCCCTTCGGCCGATTTCGACGCCGTGCTTATGAGGTTTTGAATATTTAAATATAAAATTAAAATTCATTACATCGGCAGTTATTTGGGTTATTGAGTTGAGCCCCTCAAATCCCCCTTCCTTTTGACCGATTCCGGTGAAAATTAATAGGTGTCGTCCTTATGGATCATTGGATATATACTTATATAATGTTGTATGGATACATTCATTCTATCGGGAGTTATTGTGTGCACAGAAACATATACACAGACTTCTTATTTCTGGCCAGTTACATAACTTCTCTTGTAACTCTCGTATAACTGAAAAAGTAAAAATAACAATTTTTTATATTATTTTTTCATAATTTCGAAATCAATTAACACAGAAGGTTAAGAAGAGAATGTCTGCAATTTAGGTGTCGCGGAATTTATTCATTATTATTTTTTTCTTTTACTAAGGGTAAAAAATATGAAGTAATCAACAAAATAACTTCATTATTATTTAATAAAAAAAAATGTGTCTCCTCATTAGCGCAAGTTCGGATGCCACTCAGGTTCATGAATCTAATTCCCAGTCGGAGATGTCAATTTTAGAGATAGAAGTGGATAACAACCTGTAGAAAGCCCGTCTTTAGCCAATGGATTTAAATATATAATAACGATCCGTTGATAACATGAACTCAGTTTTCGCACTTTTATAATGCATCCCTTATACTATGGGTATATGAAAATAAAAAGGGTATAATTATAAAAAATGTATAATACTAAATCGAGGGCGCCGGTACCTCAGTGGTATGCATTCTTGAGGCCCTTATCTGAGAGGTGAAAAAAACATGAGCACGCCGTCCTTCGGATGGGACGTTAAGCGATGGTCCCAAGCCTGTATGATATTAGGTACTCATTAATGACCCCTATCCTAAGTAGGGCAACATTGAAGACTCCCATAGTACATTCGGGCTCATGTCCACCAGAATGACAAAAAGAGTGCTCTGGTAGTAGGTGATATGAACTCATAGTTAAAGCCCGGGCATGAGTCATAATAACTAAATTAAATCAAATAAAACATATTATTACTTTTTAAAATGTAAGCCAAGCTATGAGCTGGAATACTATGGACTTGTGTATAATTGTGGGCAACGGCGGGTACTATAGATAGTTATGGGTAAAAGCATCAAAACATGGATATTTACTATTCCATTGTGCTAATATGTTCTGTTAGTAGGTGATAAGACCTCATAGTTAAAGCCCGGGCATGAGTCATAACAACTAACTAATTTATACCAAATGTGGGTTCTTAGGTCCGTAGGTAAGCCTTTTCACCCCAATCAGTCAAAAAAGAGTGAATTTAGCTGTTGAAAGGATTAGGACTTTTCCATTCATCGATGAACAACATTCATGTTGGAGCCATGGTAGCTGTGCGGGCTAGAGCATAGGGCTTTGGTCGCGCATGATCTCACCTTGCTTTGGTGGTTCGAATCCCGTCCGGGAGTGAGTTTTATTTCGTGGATAGAACTCCCTCCCGAGGCCATGGATGTCGTAAATAACTAGATAACCACCATTATAAGAGTTATGGCTAATATGAATCAAACATAAAGCAAAAAAAAAAAAATTCATGTTACGAAATTTGCTTCGAGGAATTGCATACTTTTCGAGCAAATACACCTGAAATAACTCCATATGCACTTTTTTTAAAATTAATATTATTGTTTTTTATTCCCATATATCCTTGAATCCTTTCGGCGAAACGTGGATCGTTTAAATAATTAAGCGGCATATAATCACGTGGTCACAGACTACATGTAAGTATAATCACTTGGTCACAGACCACATGTAAGTAGATATAATTTAAATTTATGATAAATAAATTTGTTATTTTTCTGCTATGATAAAACCATAAATTTTTTAATTACCCTGTGTCAGAAGTAGTCGGGTAGTTATTTGAAGATCTCAAATTATATTATGTGTGTTATATGAAAATGTGTTATATGAAAAACTTTTTTTTTTCTTCTTCTTTCTACCTAGTGATTTACGGATCTACGTCTGAAATTACATTCGCTTCTTAATTTTATTTTATTCTTCACTAAGCAAAATATAATAAACTACAAACAAAAAAAATCTAACTTATGAAGAATGGGTGGTCTACCACTAACACACTAATGGATTTATGTTAGCGTAAACGTGACAACCATAAATTTAAGAATTTTTTTTAATTTTTTATTTAATCAAAAATATCCTTTATTGTATACTAAATACATATAATGTATGCGCAGTAATGTGGGCTCTGTTCCTCTCTGATCTCACAGTAGTAATGGAGATTTTTTTTGTTGCTCAAAATGATGTACACATACATTAAGCTTTGAGACACGACTATAACCGATTTTCTGGGAAAAGTAAGAACAAAAGTTTCTGGGAATTTCCAAAAACCTCCGAAGAAGGATTTCCTCCAGCAATGTGGACGAGAATTACAGTAGTTTCGAATTTAAGGGTAACAAGGGCCTATCGAACTGTCTCTACGGCAGCGCTACAGGTGCTAGCGGGTGCCCTCCCTTTAGACTTTGCCTTGGATGGTGCTGTTGCCTCGTACTTCAGTGGACGTAATCATATGACGACGGGGACTGTGTAGATGAGAGCGTTGCAAGGATTGTGTCCAGGAATGTGAAGAGGGAAAATGGCAACAACTATGGTCACAAAGTTCGGATGGCCGAACGAAGTACTAATACTTTCCGGACGTCTGGGTACGCCTTGATTAAATGTGGGTATAGCCTTGATCTGGATATCTCAGGTATTATCAGATGATGGAGATTTTAACTCCATACTATTCTTATTTAAGAGAAACAACCAGATTTGTTCATGCGGGGATCGATACTCAAGCATGCCCGCTTTATGTGCAAAGCAACGTCTAAAGTGTGCTAGTTGTCGTTGAGTCGCCGTCAATCTACTTCCCCAGTACGAATTAACCAACATGAATTAATCAACTAAGTCTTCCGCTCTCCCTCCAAAACCAATCGGCCATTTGGGGTGATTATCATCAGTTGAATTACACAGCGACTTATAAATCCTTACAATACATTTTTGAACTTTTGAGTCAAGCTCACCTCCTTTGATTCCCCTTTACTTCGGCCGAATTCGCGAAAAAATTAATAGGTGTCATCCTTAAGGGGTTTTGAATTGAAATATTAAATTTCTGGTGGGGTTCTGGATACACTTATAAAAAATTGTGTCGATACATTCATTCTATCGGGAGGTACCGTTTTCACAGACGCACACACAGAAACAGCCTTTTTTTTTGTATAAAAGAAGTACAAGAAGGATTCATTGAAGTTGGATCAATTTATGGACGCCATGTTTGATGTTTGGCTTAAAAACCGAGAGCTTACAACGCCAATCGTCCAGCCACAAATTGGAAAATAGTGTTGGCCAATGTGTGGAAGTTATTAGTCGAAGGATAGAGTGAGAGTAAAGGAGGGAGTTCATGTTATCCAGAACTTTAGGAACATGAAGAGTTCAAGTTGATGCCTGGAATATATTTGACCTTAGAATCTGGTCAATTTGAGGGGGAATTTCGAATTTATTCCACAATTATACATATACTGAACACAAGAGCATTTATGTATGCTCGATACGTGTACTGCAATTGGTCGCAGTGCGGTACCGGATGCTACCTGCCCTGTCTAGAGTGAGAGTGGGATGGCTGGCCCCCAGGTAGCTACGTGGTTAAGAAGCGTGTGCCTCCAACAGGGTCATCTCTGGAAAGCTGCAGTTCCCCTCCCATCTTTCTTCCTGGACAGTTGGATAGTTGGCGCCGTTCTAGAAAACCAACACCACACTCTGCGTCTTCACTAGCTGATGCAGATCTGACCTATCCCTGGATGTGACAACCAAGCGGAGTTCAAGTCGCCTTCCTTCGACCTTTCTGCTTTTGCTTTCCCAACATATTTACACATTTCTGGAAATACGGTTCTTACCGTCTAAGCATTACCAAAGTAAAGTACTTAGTCAAGTCGCTTTTTTACCTCACACGTTGTCCATTGTATAATTAAGACGACAACAGAAAAACAATTGTTGAATGTCAAAAAATTGTAATAGCGAAAAACTGTAAATAATGTGAATCACTGCAATTAAGGTTTTTTCACCCTCTAAAACCAATCGTTCTTTTTGACTAAAACACAATACTCATATTAAATCTCGTGTTGATCTCTGATCCCCCTCCCTCTTCGGCCGATTTTGAGGAAAATTCATAGGAGTCGTCCTTATAGGTTCTGGATACACACATATGGAATTAGAGTTACATGTACAATTTCCTGTCAATATATTCATTCTATTTGGAGTTGTGTTCACAGATATTCCGGTGAAAAATCAACATCGAATTTCTACCTCTTTACATAACTTCCACTATACTTTGTTAAAGTTGGGAAAGTAAAAAAGAAAAAAAATTATATTTTTGAGCTCTGCTATACCCTCCCACCAATATAGCCTAGATTGCTTCTGAACGTTCTCTCTTAAAATTTTGCAAAATTAGGTCGAACGATACAGGCGTCATGCTGGAATATTGCTTCATAAAGAGACATTTTATAAATTTACTTGCGAAGATAAATTATAAATGTAGATATGTCAATATGTAGGTGTATAATGTAAATGTAGATTTGTTCAAATGTATTTAAACTATTTTGACTGATTTGGTGGTAGAACGAAATGTTTCATTCGTTCTGGAAAAGGACGTCGGAGGTGATTCACTGACAACATTTTTTATGTGATTCACGCTGAATGCATCCTGAAATACTAGCCGAAGCTAAGATGTCCTCTAAGATAACCGGTGCACAGGGTACGTGTAAAGCATGGACATGGGTACATTGAATAATAACGAGGAAAGTGCAGGGAGAAAGTCCGCTAAGTGCCAAGACTGCATAATGAAATGCAACCAACAACAAATACAATGACAGATAGAGAAAAAGAAATGTTTTATTTTTACTTTTTTTATTTATGTCAGTTTTAATTACAATTTAATCAAATTAAGTGTTAATTAAATGTGATTAATCATAATTAAGACTTTCCAATGCATCAACTATTAATGATAGTTAATAAAAATGTATTAAAGTTAAAAAAAAAATTGATTGCATTCTGAACATTGTTCAAAGAGACAAATCTGTTTGCTCAACGCTAGCGGCGAACCTTATTCAGGGCATTAATATACATTCTCTATATTTCCCATATGAGGTATAGGGGAAGTTATCTAGTCGGTCAGAAATGCATTGTCGAGTTTTCACTCAAACTTCTTGTTTTCCAACCTCATGTAATTTTTTTTTTTTTTTTTACATGGGGCAGTTCAACCCTGAAGGGTCATGGGTGCCCCACACATGTAATTAAACAAGGTAACTCTCGATAGAATGAATGTACCGAACAACATTTAATATGTGAAGCAGAACTCCAAAAAAAATGACATTCATGAATTTGGCCGACGGGAAGGGATGAGTGAACAGGGACTCAACTCAATAACCCTGTAATAACTGCCGATGTTATGAATGTAACGACACGACATTCAGTATGTAATTCGAAGACTCCATAAGGATAACACTTATGGATCTTTAGGGAAATGAGTCATGAAATCAGAACTTTTGGAAGACGAACAAAATGATTTATATCGTAAAAATATATAAATGTAAGTTTACATTTATATATTTTTAACATGAATTTATTTATTTTTTATCTTATCTTATTTTATTTTGACTATTTTTATTTTTCTTCTCTCTCCTCACACTTTTCTATCTAGCCCCTACTTCCTAAAATTAATTTTATTTCAAACCTTGGCTGGGCATCCTTCCTTCTCTTTTATAATCAACCATCACAGTATTATGCTCGGTCGAATTTTTATTATCAATTTTATTTTTCTTAGTTATATAGATTTTCTTTTTTACTTATTCTCTTTTATTTATATAGATACTTATATTTATTTTTTTTCATCATAATGAAGTTGTTAATTTTATGTTTTTTCCTGTTAATCTTTTGTTTATCTATTATTTTAATTGTATAGTTTTTTCTCCAATGTAGCACTAATTTTATTTACCTATATTTTTATTTCTTTGTACTGATACTACATTTAATTGTTTTCTGTTCTTTACTCTGGATGTATTTCTTCTTAGGGGACCTCGCTCCCAGAATAATAAAATTTCTTTTAATTTTCATTTCAAGATGAAGTCCATCCAGCACGTACATTTTGGAGGATCCTTCGTCTTCACCCACGTTTATATCCTTCAATTAGACGTCTAACAACCGGTTATTAACCTATCATAGAAGACTATAATTGTATCTTTTTAGCTTATTGGTTTTTGTAATTTTTTTTCTCCAAAATATCCTTCTTTCTCCCTTTTGTATTCCAACATTTCCAATTTTTATATAATTAAATGCGTGATCTCGCTTTCAGGATGAGCTTGGTACTGTGTGATGGATTGCTCCTGCTGTTCTGTAAGGCTACGTCGTCTATCCCGAAGATATCTTTCTTCACCTGATTCAACCTCAGCCATATACGTTCTCCAAAGTTTGACTGGAAATCTCCGGAGAACTATATTTTCAAAAAGTGTTACCGCTCGATGCTTTCCTTCTTCTTCCCTTCCCTCAAGGGCTTTTTTATCAGGTGGTGCATGGCACCCCGCTTGACCCGGCGCCGGGAGCGATTGACGGGCTGCGGCCCGATGTCTACCCCCGGCGACCGCGATGTAGTAGCAGCCCCCACTCCAAGATCCTGAGCTCTCTCGGCGCCATCTGGCAGCCGCAACACAAGGGGGTCTGGGAGCGCCAGTTTGTCCCGCAAGGGACCAGAGGCTGTCGCCCCTAGACACCCACAGCAACAAATAAATAAATAAATTTAGCATAACCATGTCATGTATCCTCATTCCCCGACGAAAAAAAACGGGCCGGGTGATTAACCGGAGCACCCGAGAAAAAAAAAAAAAAAGGTGGTGCATGGCTTTCAACGCTTCTCTAGATCGTCATATCCACCTTGGTCACAGTTAATTTACCTCTCTGATTATAGAGCCCAAGTATTTGAATCAACTCACCTTCTGGAAGGATTTGGTTCTGCCTATCCGCTCCTTTGGGTGGACATTCTAGTTGATCGCAATGTACGCTGTCTTCTACTCGATATTGCCTAGGACATCTGGTGTCACTGCTCCTTCCAATGGCCTCGCTCCTCAGTACGGTGCTCTGCCTACAGAACCCTGTTCCTTGGTTAACTCGACTGTTTTTTTCCTGTGCCAACTTAAAAGGGGCAGACGCATACCCCTCCAGTAACAAAGAGCTCTGTGGAGACTCCATACAAGCTTGGGCCACGCTTATCAATTTTCCTGGGAAGCAGAACTCTCTGGTGATATTCCTCAGACTATCTCTGTTGATGGAATCATAAGCGTAAATCCACAAACAGAGTATGGTCATTCTTATCCACCTCTCCCTTGTCTTTCCAACTAACTACCACAAATAATGATATTATCCAGGTTGCTTCTTACTCTTATAAAACTGGCCTGATAATCTTTTAATACCGTGGAGTCAAATGGTGTTTCTTGGATAATATACCTTTAAACTCCACTATAGGGGTTACCCTAGAGTCTGCTCCCTTTAAACTCCACTATAGGGGTTACCCTAGAGTCTGCTCCCTTTAGACTCCACTATAGGCGTTACCCTAGAGTCTGCTGCCTTTAAACTCTTTTATAGGCGTTACCCTAGAGTCTGCTCCCTTTAAACTCCACTATAGGCGTTATCCTAGAGTCTGCTGCCTTTAAACTCTTTTGTAGGCGTTACCCTAGAGTCTGCTCCCTTTAAACTCCACTATAGGCGTTTACCTAGAGTCTGCTGCCTTTAAACTCCACTATAGGCGTTACCCTAGAGTCTGCTGCCTTTAAACTCCACTATAGGCGTTACCCTAGAGTCTGCTGCCTTTAAAGTCTACTATAGGCGTTACCCTAGAGTCTGCTGCTTTTCTGGCAGGGGGATGGGTACTATAAGTCTGATGTTCTATTCAGAGAATACTATTATCTCCTCCCTCCAGATTAGGTGGTGCAGGACTTTGGACAATACTTCTCCACCGTTCTTCAGCAGTTCGTTTGGTATAGAACCTGTCCTGGGGCTTTGCCATTCTTCAAATTGCGGATTCGTCTGGATCCGCTATCTCTAGCTCTGTCGCGCCAGCTTCCTGAGAAGTTCCTGCTATTATTCCTTCCTTCCTTATTAACAGAAAAAGGAACGTTGATCAACTAATCACTCATAAATCACAAACATAACTTTATCCAATTGTAAATGGGAAAAAATAAAAAAACACATTTTTAATTTTTCCGAAAATCAAGTCACTTTCACTTAATTAGTACGGAAAATGACAGATACGGAATTCATACCCCTATGCGATAATAAATATAATATAAGTTTTAATGTTTACTTTAGGGAAGTAATGTATATTGGTTCTCCGCAGCTAATCAGTAGGTTCCAAAGAGTATAAATTATAAAATGATCAGATAACATGTTAGATAAACGTTAAATGTTGTTATTGCCTTGTAGAAGATCCTCTGAT
Source organism: Aradus depressus (assembly GCA_963662175.1). Lineage (NCBI taxonomy): Eukaryota > Metazoa > Arthropoda > Insecta > Hemiptera > Aradidae > Aradus > Aradus depressus. The sequence continues at coordinate 49,880,721 of OY759216.1, read as the reverse complement.
ACTCCCTCTCTGATGAGGTTAACAGGTATCTTTGGACCTACAACATCGTGATAACCAGCTACGGTCACTTTCACTAGAAACGGACCTTCTATCTGTGAGTTATCCCCAGGCTGTTTTTCTAAACAAATGTTGTCATAACTGGTAATTATGAATGATAACATTTATCTATCGAATTATTACAATAGAATAGAAGACAACCAAAAAAAAATTAAAAAGTTGTAAATTTTCACGTTTTCGCTCTTCCTTTGAAGCCAATGGACCATTTGGCCTAAAACGCAATATTTAATTATATAAATAAAAGATGTAGAAACCTTTGGAAGAAATGCCGAAAAAAACGTAATCACCAATCATCCCAGAGAAGCCGAAAAAATACACCCATCGAGTGATGTCATCCTACCTCAATGGCCTCTTTCATCCAAGTTGCAACATGTAACTAGTGTAAATAACATGAAATTCTAACAAAAACAATATTGAGGATGTTTTAAAGGTACTCACTTTGTTTTGTAGTCACTGCCCGTTGTCTCACCAACCAACCACCACTATCTGAAAAAAAATAATGAAACTATAAGTAATTAATATTATTTCTAGAATTAGGGGATTTTAATGGCAAGGATTCAACTAAGAGGAGGGAAACCACAAATCCTTTAATAATATTATTAATTAAATTTTTATATTTTGCGCTTCAGGGGAACTGAAAAAGTGAAAATATTAGGAATTTTTTCTTTATGAAAGGGATTTTATTTATCCAGTGCTCAGTTAATTAATTAATGAACTTTATATTGAATGATAAAAAAAAAAAATGGATTTCATTTGATTTCTGATTTTCAAAAATTTATATATCATAACTAACTCTGTACATTTTTGGAATTTACGTTAATTGTACCAATAAAATCAAAATTGTTTCCCGGTATGATTCTTAAAAAAAAATATTAATTATATCTATTGTGTCCCGAAAAATTGGTACTCACCTCCAAAGGTGTAGATTCGCAAGGCCTATGAGTTTCGAAATTTGAATATCATTGAGAGGGAGATGGGGAATTTTAAAAGAAATCAAAACATATTTATAAATAAACTGGCTTTACTAAAGAAAAATTTATGAATCTGAAAAATTGAAGTGGCCATATTGAAAATTTATATACAAAAATGGATACTACCTGGTGACGTCACACTTGAACATATATACAATTAATTTTACTTTTTAACATGAAAATTGGAGTCCACACTCTCTCCACATCCCTTCAATCCTTTACCGGTCACTTTTACTCACTTTCAATTGTTTACTCACTACTTTTCACACATCTTCAACAAAAAACAGAGACTAGTCCCACATAGGTTGTGCCCTGTTGAGAGACGACACATCGACTGACGTGCAGGGCATTCTGGATCTCCCAACTCGAGTGTCTTTTGGCTTCCGTCTTTTATTTGGTTCCTAAATATTAAAATTTTCCGACGTTATCTTCCCTCTCTTCCTTGTCTTGTGTCTTCTTAATTATTATTTTAATTTCATGCAGCTCTGTTTATTAATTTTGTCTCCTTCATTTCTCAAAAACAGTATTCAAACTTCGGTGAAATACACTTTCGGATCATTCTACGGCCTTGAATTGGATCCGTCCTCTATGATTGGATCAATTTTGGAACAGGCTTCCTTTTCAAAATTTTGAGCTGGCTTTTCCATCTGATGTGGGCAGTTTTTCTCTTCTTTTCCTTTTTCAATCTCTTCTTAATAATTGACTGTGTCTTTTTCTAAAAATTTTCAAAGCCTTCTACCGACCAGTTTTTTAACTATTGATCTTTTTTTTTCATTTGCGTTTATATTTTCTCCAATTTTTCTTTCTTTTTTTCTTTTAACTGTTTTATTTTCTTCCTGGGTGTGGAATTAATTTTTCCTGAAAATTTAGTTGCTTTTTGAAGTTGGTTGGTTTCTTGATTGATGTTTCAAATGTTCGTTGATAACTGTAAGGTTAGGCCTAAAGCTACCTTTTATTTCTTTTAAAGTTGTTTTATTTTCTTCCTGTTGATTTTCTATTTTATTTTCTTCATCTTTCTTTCTTCTTTATTTTCTTTTTCTTCTTTCAAATTGGTTCCAAAAAATTATAACGTCCTTCGGATGGGACGTTAAGCGATGGTTCAGAGTCCATACGATGTCAGGTACTCGTTACATACCCCTACCCTAGGTGAATAAAAATTTAGGGTAGGCAAAATTTAGGACTCCCACAGTAGAGTCGGGCTCATGTCCACCAGAGTGACGAAACAGCGCTCTGGTAGTAGGCGATATGACCTCTTAGACCTAACCTAACATATTTAAGGAAGGCTATCTTAGAGTAGTTGTTTTCTATATTGGGTCTTGTTCTCTGTTGCCTAGGCAGCATCCTTCCTACCTTACCCACCATGTGGCAGCCACCTAGAACAGAAAGGAAGAATCTCCCTTCACTACAGTACTAATAGGTATAGGAGAAGTTATGTACTTCTATGTACATGTATTATGTTTTCATCGAAATTTCATGTTTTCCGACCTCCTGATTACAAAAATGTAAAAAAGGAGAGACAGCCTTTTACATTTTTGTAATCAGGAGGTCAAAAAAAGCTGTCTGTTTGTGTGTCTGTGAACACGATAACTCCCGATGAAATGAAAGTTTCGACATGAAAATTTATACGTGTATTCCCAACTGTATAAGGACGACCAACACCTATTAATTTTCAGAAACTAGAATAACTTCCGTCGTAATGAATATATCGACATAAAATTCCATAAGTTTAATCGATTAATTAAATCATTCATAAGGATGACATATAAAAAAAAGGAGTGAAGCCCCTTCCGCTGAATCCTCCCCCCCACCTTCCCTTTGACCGATTTCGTGAAAAAGTAATAAGTAACTCTCCTTTTAGAGTTTTGAATTTATATATAAAATTTTATTGTCATTTTATCCTGTTCACAGACATAGACAGAATTATTTATTTTTTTAATTTTTGGAATCAGAATGTGTTGAAAACATTAAATTCTAGTGAAAGTTCAACATCGTATTTCTGACTGGTTCCATAACTTCCTCTATACTTTGTAAAGCTGGGAAAGTAATAAATAAATAAAAATATATAATAATATGACAAGGAAAGTAAATATGGAGTGCTCTAAGCAACAATGAATGCTCTAAGTTTCAAACCGCTGGTTTTATAATAAGAAAATGTTGGATATCTCACATTCATTGTGGGGAGAAAGTAAGCTATTTGTCTGTCTATGTTGACACTTTGAGACAGGAAGTTGCTTCTTATGGGATAGTGAATAGGACAGAATATTAGCAGGGGTACACATCTTCCAATTCTTCTGGGGATTAAGGCTGTAAACATTATTTTTGAAACTAATTTTAAAGCAATACTTTCCAGAGAGACAGAGTTGAACCAGCACGTTGAGCTGTGTGAAAGGAGTATTCAGGTTTAGATATGGCTGGAGTTAAAAGTTCACAAAATATCAGGTTATCTTTTCAATTGATGTAATTATTTGATTGGACTCCTTGTAGTTACATTTTTGGTCAGAGGTGAAAGCTGCATAATAGAGGCCGGATTGGGAAAAGTTTGGCAGTTGGACCGCCTCCAGGGGTGTATCTCAGCTGTTTACTGTTGTTTATACAGTTTATCCTATCAAAAATGTTTATCTCAAAATTGAATTTTGTAGGGAAAACTTGCAAAATGTTTAATTTCCTTAATCTTCAAATTGGCCGATGTTGTCTGAATTTCTTCTGACGAAACCACTAAATTATGCCGAAGGGGGCAAAAATCATTATTGTTACTCGAATTTATTATTATTTCCGATATATAGTATTGCATTTTACATATATACACACAATAAATTATTTACATCATCCGATATTACAAACACAAATGAGATGAAGAAAAATATATATATATATATTTTTTTTTAATTAATGAATAATAAAAGATAAATTAGAATAAAATTTTTAATACAATAAGTACTATTTTTAGGTTAGGTTAGGTTTTATGACTCATGCCCGGGCTTTAACTACGAGGTCATATTGCCTACTACCAGAGCGCTCTTTCGTCACTCTGGTGGACATGATCCCGACTCTACTGTGGGAGTCCTAAATTTTGCCTACCCTAAATTTTTATTCATCTAGGGTAGGGGTCTTTAACGAGTATCTGACATCGTACAGGCTCGGGACCATCGCTTAACGTCCCATCCGAAGGACGGCGTGCTTAAGTTTATTTTACCTCCCAGATAAAATAAACTAAGGGCCTCGGTCGGGTTACGAACCCACGACCTTGAGCTCAGAAGTCAAGCACGCATACCACTGAGCTACCGGCTCAGTACTATTTATATATATTTTTTTAAATAATTATATTTGATTATGATAAATTTTTTTTTTTTGACCTTATGTACAATATTAGCCAAGTTACTGTGTTATCTAGTTATTTACTACACCCCAGCGCTCTTTCGTCACTCTGGTGGACATGAGCCCGACTCTACTGTGGGAGTCCTAAATTTTACCTACCCTAATTTTTTATTCACCTTGGGCAGGGGTCGGGACCATCCAAAGGACGGCGTGCTTAAGTTTATTTTACCTCCCAGATAAAATAAACTTCGGCCGGATTTCGAACCCATGACTTTGAGCTCATAAGGCGAGCACGCATACCACTGAGCTACCGGCGCCCTCTTATATATTATTTATTGTAATATTTTTAATTCATCTATCTCTGCAATAATTTAAATTAATATTTTTACATTTTATTTATTTATTTTAGTCTGTTTCTTGCCTATGCTTTGTACCGATTTATCAAAATGAATTTATTGTCCATTTTATTTAGTTAGTTTATATAGTCCTGTTCATTATATAGTTATTACCGTTCAGTTGATTAATCTCCTATAGTCTTTTTTAAATTTTTGTATCTAAGAAGATCTGACACAAATGAAAACTCAACCATTAATGTTATTCACTCCGCACATATTGCCCAGAATACTTTCAGTAAAGCCACACAAGGTACAAATTGTAAATAAATGCAAATCAACAAAATAAAAAAAGTATTCCCAATAAGCTTTATTTTATAGAATTGAATTGAAGAAATATTATAGGCAATTCTTACAGAAACAATAGTCAATATATTTCTTTGTATTATTTTGAAATCTAATGACATCACAAAACAAAGAGTGTTTTTACAGCTGCCTATATTTACTTCTGAAAATGAGTTCTCAAGTTTACAACTTTCTCAAGTACATGTCTTTGCCCCCAGTGCATGAATATGTTGAATAGAAATTTCATTTTCAATACTTTTTTGTATAGTGTTTCACTTATTCTCAATGCTTTATGGAGGAAACACAATGCTAAATTATTTCTTGACAATTTCCTCATTGTATTAATGCAAGAAGTTTCTTTTAATGTCTTAATTTTGAAGAAAATATCCGTTCTTGAGAAGTAGTACCTTAAGAAAGAAGGAATGTCAGATTATTCTGCGTCTGAATATAGTATATATATACAGTAGAGCGTCGATTATCCGAACGTTAGTTATCCGAACTGGCTTTATGGAAAAAAAATCAAATTAGTTTTTTTCCATGAACTTCCATGACGGATGCCTAATTAGTTCTTAGAAAGAGCTTTGTTAGCTGTATAAGAAACACATTTTATTTTCTAGAAGTTTGCTCACTTTATGCAAAAAAACTGTTAGCCCTATCGGAAAATTGGTTCCTACCATAAATGTTTCTTATGTGAATGTATCCTCATGAAATTTAGTATTTTTACTCCAGAGGGTCATTTAGTTTTGGAGGGAGAGCGGAAAATTAAATGATTAATCTTTGCTGGGGAAGTACATTGTCGGTGATGCAACTCTTTTTTTTGACTGGTCTTATAAATATTCCAATGTCCTGATGATATAATATTGAAACCCGTGTAACAATGGCAGAATATTACCATTGAGAGAAAAAATTGCATTTCAGTTTTAAAAAAATATTAACATAGAGGAAAAAAAAGAGTAAATGATAATTTTCCACCGATACATCTCTGAATTCCCTATTTTCTTATGGGGTTTTGAATTTAAGTATAAAATTTCATATCGATAGATTCATTACAACGGCAATTATAAGGCTATTTGAGTTGAGCCTCTCCCCTAATCTTCCCTTCCCTGTGGTCGATTTGGCTGAAAATCAACAGGTTGATACAAACATCCTGTCGGGAATTAAGGTGTTGGTAGGGAGCTACAGGGAATTTTTCGAAAGGCTGTCAGCTGGATTGAAACCAGAAAGATTAGTAACGAAGGGATTAATTACAAACAGATTTCACAAGAGTTTTCACAGTGACTGTTCAAAATACTAAACGTTAGATTAGGACGCACAGAAGGAAGAAAGAATCAATGTTCAATAACCCTCATGTTAAGCTTTTCACACTCAACTTGCTGACTTTCCAAAGTAAAAGTTAATTGGTTCTACGTCGGTTGTCGGATTTCATTCTTTCACTGGCTGCTGGTATGCTAGAGAAGGCACGGGATGAGCACTCTGCTTGTGTGACTTGACAGGTTAAGTGTTCATTTGATCCTGGCTAATAGGAAGATGGAGAAACTTGTCTGAGCCGGGGGAGGACTCCGTGGAGAGGACGTGTCTGCTGTCTGCCCCAGTTACCCAGAGGGGGGCCTCCAAGAACCTTGAGACCACCAGCAGTTCTAGGTCAGGAGAGTCTACCGCGGCTCAGTCTTCCGTGTCTCTGATGGTTGGTTTACCCCATTACCGGTTTGGCGGTGAACAACACCCTTCACCCTGGCTCTATTCTTCAGCATCTATTATTTTATATTATTTTCCCACAAAAAAAAATGTATTTAGGGGGGCGCTTTCCATTGTTACACCATCCATATAGCCTTAAACCGTACATAAAACAATATACATTAATGAGGGCGCCGGTAGCTCAGTGGTATGCGTGCTTGTCTTCTGAGCTCAAGATCGTGGGTTCGAAACCCGACCGAGGCCTTTAGTTTATTTTATCTGGGAGGTAAAATAAACTTGAGCACGCCGTCTTTCGGATGGGACGTTAAGCGATGGTCCCGAGCCTGTACGATGTCAGGTACTCGTTAAAGACCTCTAGATGAATAAAAATATAGGGTAGGCAAAATTTAGGACTCCCACAGTAGAGTAGTGCTCATGTCCACCAGAGTGAAGAAAGAGCGCTCTGGTAGTAGGCGATATGACCTCGTAGTTAATGAGTCATAAAACCTAATCTAACCCCAATATACATCAAGCAATACCAACCACACTTTTACAGCTTACTCTCTCTCTCTCTCCCCCCCCCCCCCCCCCCCCTTCTCATAATCATTTCATACTGACATTACTGATTATATGAAAGTGATGAGTTGACGTCAGCAATTTTCTATGTTTCATTGTACATCGTAATTGCCAGTATGAAATGATTTTGAGAAGGGGAAGGGGAGAGAGACCTATTTGTAAAAGCGTTGTTGGTATAAGAATGTCCTGTTATAGCGACATCACATTTATTTATAATTCGTTGCTATATGATACAATTTCAAAATTACTTTAAAATAATTCCTACAGAAATTTATTTTACACATTTTGGGACCATATAACTATGGTCTCATTGGTTTTATCTCAATTATAAGGACACTTTAACGATTGGAAATTTAATAAGGAACATTTTTGGTAGGAACCAATTTCTCGATAGGACTAACAGTTTTCGCGTAAATCAAGCAATCGTGTAAAACAATGTTTCAAAATGACATTTTATACGATTTTCGGCATATATATCACAAACCAGACCTACGAAAAATCGTATTTCAAATAAAATGTGGCTTTCAGTTTTGTATTTATATAATATTTTATATCTATTACATAAAATGAAGTGTCATGAACTCATCACTGTATCTATTATTGAAAAATATAAATTTGAAATGGATATTCCTCACAAGATGAAAGATACTAATAAAGGATTTTCTTGATTTTTTTTTGTGTGTTCTTTTTTTTTAATTTTCTCCAAGTTTGACCTACATATGACTCACCACAATCACATTTTTTTTGATACACACTGATTTATCCCCCAACTCTCAGTCGAGATACGAAACTTTTTATTGGGTCTATAAGTTATGTTATATCCCCTTTCTTTAACACATCGACCACCGTAACGGTCCATGGTACAGTCGCTAAATTTACCCGTGTACCAAATTTAATTTTTTATTTTTCGCAAATATATAAGCAACTTATTACCATTTATGTACTTTAAAAGTTGTTTTTAAACTTAAAATGACATCAATTGTGATGTATGAAATTACACACATTGTAATTATGTTTATTGGTATAGAAAAAAAAAAGCTGTTAGAAGTGAAATAACTTAACTGAATAAATATATGAAGTCTCATTATGTTTTAAAACTAACCAATGAGTGGAGGAGGACAAAAGACGATGAACAGCTGTTCTAATAGAGTGGACCAGTCTAAGTTGGGTTGTGGAGGTGAGATGTCTAAGGAGAGATGTGAAGGTGGACAGTCTAGTAGTGAGAGAAGTGCTATCGGCGCCCTCATTAAAGGAAAAAAAATCGAAATGATCCTGTGCTTCATTAAAGACAGCAAAATGTCGGCGAGGGACTGATATATGGGGTTTATACTTTGTATAACATGGGCGCAAAATCCACCCCTGCAATCAATCAATGAGTAGAAAAATCAACCATAACAATTCTACAGTGGTTAATGAATAATAATAAAATTTTTGAATTTTGTACAAATAACTATCCCATAATTAGTTACGTTTCCAATCGTAATTAGTGTCAAGATCTTTGACCTGTTACTCATTAGAGGAAAAAGCAATCGTGACTCACTCTCTCCAGCGATATTTCTCGGAAGAAAGCATTCAATGAACTCTCACAATAACATTCTCCAGGCGCCTAAATTCATTTTTTTTGCAGTTTTAATACTCCATCTTTCGTAACTTTTTTGAGAGAGCATGCATACCAAGCAAGAGGAAACGAAAATTCCAACTATCAAAAGAATTCTCCATTGAGAGAATTCGATGCATCTCTTCTGAAAATATTTACAGCCAGCGTTTTAATTAATACATACAAAATTCTTGTTTACAGAACACTCTTTTTATACCTCAGTTATTCAAAATATAGGGAAAGTTATAATCGGTCAGAAAATCAGAGTTTTCTCCTTTTATTTTGCTAAAATTAAAAAAAAAATTTGTAACTTACGATAGAATGTATCGACACGAAATTATATATGTGTATACAGAACCCTGTAAGAACGACACCTATTGATTTTCAGCTAAATCTGCCAAAGAGAAAAGGGGCATTAGAGAGGAGGCTTAACACAAAAATCCTAATAACTGGCGTTGTATTCGATTTGCAAATTCAAAGCCCTATAAGGGCGACATCTTTCAGCGGATTGAGAAGAAGGGATTAGAGGAGAGACAACACAAAAATCCTAATAACTGGCGTTGTAATGAATTTGCAAATTCAAAGCCCTATAAGGGCGACATCTTTCAGCAGATCCAGAAGGGATTAGAGGAGAGACTACACAAAAATCCTAATAACTGCAGATGTAATGAATGTATCGATATGAAAGTTTATAATAAAATTCAAGACCCCATAAAAATGGCATCTATATATTGTCCGCAAAATTGGCCAAAAGGGAGAGGGGGATCCGAGAAGGGGGACTCGACACAAAAATCCTAATAACTGCAGATGTAATGAATGTATCGATATGAAAGTTTATAATAAAATTCAAGACCCCATAAAGATGGCCCCGATATATGAGGAGTTTGGAGCCAGAGCGGACCAACCCACAATTTTTCGGAAAATGAGTTATTACCATCCTGATGTTGGCATAGGTTCCCTTTTTCAAAACCAGTGTGGATCACTTAGTTTCTTCACTTCAGTGATAGATAGCAGCACTTCAAGTTTAGTCCACAAGTATTTTGTATATATATTTTCAAAGTCACAATGGATCATACGGCCTTCAAAAACTTTATAGAACACAAAAAGGGATCACTCATCCAATACTATTCTAAAATTTCAAATATGAATAAATATTTGGGGCCCATTTATGGAGATAAACAAAATGTACTCAATTTTCAATTGCCATTTTCTACCTGTTCAGTTTCAACCAGTTGGTCCGCTCTGGCTCCAAACTCCTCATATATTGTCCGCAAAATTGGCCAAAAGGGAGAGGGGGATCAGAGAAGGGGGACTCGACACAAAAATCCTAATAACTGCAGATGTAATGAATGTATCGATATGAAAGTTTATAATAAAATTCAAGACCCCATAAAAATGGCCCCTATATATATTGTCCGCAAAATTGGCCAAAAGGGAGAGGGGGATCAGAGAAGGGGGACTCGACACAAAAATCCTAATAACTGCCGATGTAATGAATGTATCGACACAACATTAAGTATGAGGAATCAGTAGCCACTGTGTAAGTCAAATATTGAGTTTTAGCCAAAGGAGGGAGAGCAGAAACGTAATTGATTAATTCGTACTGGGGAAGTACATAGCCGGTGATCCACCGACGACTTTCTTCAAATATACTTACAAAAAGGTTTTTGTTTTCAAGATTCTGTCAGACCATTCTAAATACTACATTATGACTTTTCATTTTATTTATTATTTATTTTTTATAATCTTAAGAAAGGCTAAAACTGGTACCAGAGTCTGCCCCATATATTGACGGTGATGTACGCGGAGAGGTTTTACATTAATTATCATAAGATATCCCCATTGGCTGGTCGGCTCTACATTTCACACCCTTGCCAGAAGCTACAGATCCTGTCTTCAGCAGGCCGGATCTGACAAAGAACCTCGCCCAATTCGACAAGAACAAGTCTGTTCTTTTGTAGGACAACTATGTAAATCTAGTGACAAACGAGCATGAGAATAAGCAACTTACATTTAACGGATCAGTCATCTTAAGTTTTATTTATTCACATAGATGGATAGTTAGATAAATTGAGCATGCCGTCCTTCGGATGGGACGTTAAGAGTTGGTTCCGAACCTGTACGATGTCAGGTACTCGTACAAATTACCCTTACTTATAATAAAAATTTAGGATAGGCAGGTATTATTATAGTTATAGAAAATAACAGGTAATAAAAATAAGTAATAAGAGTAGTAACTAAATAAAAATATACAAATAATGATTAGATGAAAAGGAATAATTGTAAAAGGTCGTCCTATTCATCTAAGGTACAGCAGCCTGCAGACAAAAGGTCGTCCTTTTCATCTAAGGTACAGCAGCCTGCAGACAAAAGGTCGTCCTTTTCATCTATGGTAGAGGAGCCTGCAAACAAATGGTCGTCCTTTTCATCTATGGTAGAGGACCCTGCAGACAAAAGGTCGTCCTTTTCATCTATGGTAGAGAAGCCTGCAAACAAAAGGTCGTCCTTTTCATCTATGGTAGAGAAGCCTGCAAACAAAAGGTCGTCCTTTTCATCTATGGTAGAGAAGCCTGCAAACAAAAGGTCGTCCTTTTCATCTAAGGTACAGGAGCCTGCAGACAAAAGGCCGTCCTTTTCATCTGTGGTAGAGGACCCTGCAGACAAAAGGTCGTCCTTTTCATCTATGGTAGAGGAGCCTGCAAACAAAAGGTCGTCTTTTTCATCTAAGGTACAGGAGCCTGCAGACAAAAGGTCGTCCTTTTCATCTAAGGTACAGCAGCCTGCAGACAAAAGGTCATCCTTTTCATCTATGGTAGAGGAGTCTGCAAACAAATGGTCGTCCTTTTCATCTAAGGTACAGGAGCCTGGAGACAACTTTCAGGACAACAGTTTTATTTATTCAATTTTCTCTATACTGATTTAGTTACTGTTAAATTGCTGAAACATTTATAGTAAAAAAGACGTTCAGAAGAGTGGAAGCAGCAAAAATATTTAAGAATATAAAACTTATAGTGTAAAATTTGGGTTCCGAACGTAATTTGATAAGAAAAAAAATACCCTTTATGTTATTCTTCCTGGGTTTCGCTTCTATGTACGCTTATACATAAGCTACCTAAACTTAGGCGAACATAGGCGTAGTATAACTTACAAAGATGAGAGGGGGGGGGGGGGCAGAGGCATAGGAGAGATTTGCTGAATGAAGGTTGAGGTTAAAAGTACAATGGGGTACTAAATATATTGAATCAAATCAAAAGTAATTAATTTGATCAATGTGTAAAAAAAGAGTCGTTGGTGAATCACTGGCTATGTACTTCCCCAGTGCAAATTAATCTATTATGTTTTCGCTCTCGCCACACATTCATTCTATTGGGAGTTACCGTTTGGCCGATTTTATTGAAAGCGTTTGTTTCTTAAGAGATATTCTTCCCCTATACTTCGTACAGCTGGAGAATTAAAACAAACAAATAACACTGTTCAAGGCCTTGTAGAGAACGGAGAAAAACTTGGTAATAACGGTCCGTTGATGGTCCGTTTTCCATTGTAAATTTTTTTCAGTGGTAAATGCTTGGCAGTTTATATTGATTAAGCTAAAATGTAAAACTTCTTGACATAATCCCCAACATCATTGCAACTATACTTATTAAAATTGAATGTAGGAGCATTAAAATAATGCGCTGACCAGATGTTAAAATTCAAGTTCTGTTCAGTTCGAGTGAAGTAGCATAATAATAGCATCATAAAATGAAAGTTTAATCTCCATTTTGAATTTTTTTTAAATAAATAACATACTTTACGACGTTGTAAAATTGTATACAATTCACTTCAGTTCAAAAAATACGTATTTGCTCTTGAGTGCTTTGAAAAATATGGAATCAGTGGAGTTGACTGATAGGGTCGAACAGGACTTCCATGGAAATCGGGTCGCAAGTTAGGACAAAATATATACATTGTAACGTTCTATATTGTCCATTACATGTAATATTTAAGAAATGGAAAATAAAATAAGTAAATACAATCTGTTTAGTGGACCTAAGGAAGGTTACTGGGGGTTATCAAATCGATTTGTACCAGGGTCGATATAGTTTCAAAATATATCAAATCATTTATTTCAATTATGTCATAAAATGAAATGTTAGGCTAATAATTAATTAACTATAAATGTAAGCAACTAGGATTGTATACGGGAATATGAAAGTGATATAAAAAAACCCAGATGTTTAGTGCTAAAGGCTGTAAAAATTGTGGGCCAATGACGGAGCTGAATCCAAAACAAGAGAGAAGTGGTCTGTCCCCTCGTGGAAGGAGTCGTTGTTCAGAGTGAGATGTGAGAGGGTGTCTGTGGAGGGATCTGTGGAAAGATGTGCAGTGGAGTAAGTTTGATTGTCTGAGGACATAGAAGAAAAAGTGTGTGTGTATCCCGTAATAATGAAGATCAACTGGTAAAGACATCCAGAGGCGAATAATTAGGAAATGAGGAATGGCTGTTTCATGATGGAATGACTAACAAAAATCAGGATAGGACGTCAGAGGTCTACCAACAATCCCATCTCATCAGTGGTACAACACGAAATCATCGATCATCAACTCAATACAGCATGCAAGCCCCGCAGGTTTAGTTGAATGTGTGTTTAAAAAAAGAAAAATCTCTATGTCTGTAAAATTTATGTGATACTAACCCATAAAAAATGTCATGATGAAATTTAAAATAAAAGAAAAATGTAACAAATTATTTTAAAGTCTTTATTTTTATTTATAAATTATACATAACCAGGTTCTCTAATAATCGTTATTGCATATAATTATTATTAAATTATATAATTAAATTAGAATAGCAAGTAGCACTAATAACAAGCGTTACAAATGTCGCTTCGAACAGGGACTTGAAATATTAAATTTGTATATGGCGCCCGAAAAGAAAATTATAAAAGGACCTTATATGTAATTTTGTAAAAAAAATATTTGTAAAAATTAATTTTAAAACTGTATAAAAAGTTAGCGTCCAAAATGGCCGACTATAATAGAAGTTCTCAGAGAACGTATCCGAACAATAATGGCGGACAAAATAGAGTAATTTTTTCTCTTCAGCCGGAGAGTGAGACAAATGTAAATTTAAATACCATGATGGAAATGATAATAAAAAATATGAATTCAAAATTTGAAATGCAATCAAAAAATTTTAATGAAATGAATTCAAAATTCGAGCAACAATCAAAACATTTTAATGAAATGAATTCAAAAATTGATGAATTAAAAGAAGACGTAAGCATAAAATTTGAAAATTTAAATAAAGATTTAAACAAACGTTTCGATCAATTTAATAAAATTGTTGATCTGAAAGTTAGTGATCAAAGTTTAGAAATAAATCATAAATGTGAACAATTAAATAATATGATTGTAGATAGACAGGAAAATGGAGAAATAAAGGAAAATAATGAAACACAGAAGAAAATAAAATTCAATAAGAAGATAGACAAATGTAAATTTATTAAAACCATAATAGCTAATGGTATTGTTATAAAGAAACATAATAATAAGATAGAGAAACTAAAAAAACATAAGATAAATAAAATTAAAAGTCCTAGAAAAATCGGATATCGAAAAACAAATTTTCATAGATGTGTAAATGAACATAACTATAACAAGTGTAAAAAACTTGAGTTCAAAAATAATCATAATAAAAATAATTTGAAAAATTCGAAAACAAAATATCTACGTCAAAGAAATAAACGAATAAAGAAAAAGATAAGTTTAAACATTAGTAACAAATTTAGAAAAATAGATAATCGAAAATTAAATTATAAATATAAGAGAAAGAAATAACATAGGTAGTTTAACCGATGAAATTATGGATATGGAAAAGTGCTTGTCTAGGATAATGATCTGGAACTATAAAATGTAACATTAAAATTAATAAAAAAAAAAATAGAAATAGAAAGTATCAGTTAATATGTTGAATTTTGTCGAAATGAATAATTGCAAAATAAAATGATATAATTAATTAATGAAAAATGTACCTGAGATTTGATATCACAATTTTATCTGTCAAGAATTGTTTGCATGTAAAATTTGAGTTAATAAAAATCAATAAAATGAATGAAATTAATGTAAACAAAGAAGTTGTCACTCGAGATGTAAATAGGGTCTAATTAATAAATAATTGTAAATTAAGAATAAATTAAACTAAAGTTAGAAATAAATATGGGACGTAGTTAACATGATATGTCAACCAAGTCTAGATTGAGGAGACGTACTGATGAATAGATAAAGGATAAGACAGCTGTTAGAGTCTTTTATGATAAACAACTGAAGTTTGTAAACACGTCAAATAATGTTAATATTGATTGTGTATTTGTTTATGGTATGTCTTGTTATTTTTAATATGATGTATGCTATTTTTTATTAGAGTGGTGGTATTATAAAAGAGGTAATAATGACCAATGTTGGGTCTGAGACTGATTGAGAATATGAGAGTGGGTGATGCTCTGTCTAAGAATAAAAAAAAAAAATAAAATAATAATTATAATTAAATTAAATTATATATAAATAATATGTAGTGAACTCTGCATTCTGTACAGAATATTTTTGATTTTAAATGTTTTTAAATAAAAACATATTTATTTATTGTAATATTATATTTATGGTGGTTATTTTTTATGGGAAATTTTATAATAAGGGTTAGTCTCGAATTGAACTATTTATTGGTATTTATGCATGCATTTTTTATGGTATTGGTGATAAAATAAAAATATTTATAAAAAAAAAAAAAAAAAAATATATTAGTTTAAAGGGTTTGTTAGTGTTATTAACCGTAATTGTCAACAACGTGGGCCATGTTGATTTAAGGAGTTTAGCGTCCTTACGGAAACGAGTTATATTAACCCACAAATGGTTTTTGAGAGCGATAATCGCTCGTAGGTTCAGAATAATAGATTGATAAAAGGAATTATCCTAAAATGGATAATAAAAAAAAATAAAAACATATAATATTGAAATATAACCTTGAAAGTAATTCCGTATAATAATAATAATAATAATAATAAAAAAAAAAAAATTTTTGTAAGTGAAACGGGGAAAATGTTATAAGAATATTTTTTTTAAGAATATCATCTTAAGAGCATTATATAAAAATTAGTGCAATAAATCTATAAGGAAAGTAAGTCGAGATAGCGTAAATAAAAGTAGTAAAATATAAATAATTATCTGAGTTATGTCTAATTGTGACAGTGATGTTATTGATAAATGGAATCTTAAATAATAAATAAATAAAGTAAAATAAGAAAATAAATCTAATATAACATTATGATAAGACGTAAATAAATTAATTGAATTGGATTTGTAACCTAATTGTTGTTTAATATTATTAAAGAGAGTTACCTTGAAGAATGTATTCCATAATAGACAAAAAATTTGTGTGTAATTAATTAATTATAGAAACTGGGTCACCATGTTATTTTTAGTCGCCAAGTGGTACATATAACCACAAGATTATGAAATAGTTTGGTACTAAACACGTATGTAGGCAAATGAATGATATATTTTGATATTTTAGCAGAGGGCAATGTAACGTTCTATATTGTCCATTACATGTAATATTTAAGAAATGGAAAATAAAATAAGTAAATACAATCTGTTTAGTGGACCTAAGGAAGGTTACTGGGGGTTATCAAATCGATTTGTACCAGGGTCGATATAGTTTCAAAATATATCAAATCATTTATTTCAATTATGTCATAAAATGAAATGTTAGGCTAATAATTAATTAACTATAAATGTAAGCAACTAGGATTGTATACGGGAATATGAAAGTGATATAAAAAAACCCAGATGTTTAGTGCTAAAGGCTGTAAAAATTGTGGGCCAATGACGGAGCTGAATCCAAAACAAGAGAGAAGTGGTCTGCCCCCTCGTGGAAGGAGTCGTTGTTCAGAGTGAGATGTGAGAGGGTGTCTGTGGAGGGATCTGTGGAAAGATGTGCAGTGGAGTAAGTTTGATTGTCTGAGGACATAGAAGAAAAAGTGTGTGTGTATCCCGTAATAATGAAGATCAACTGGTAAAGACATCCAGAGGCGAATAATTAGGAAATGAGGAATGGCTGTTTCATGATGGAATGACTAACAAAAATCAGGATAGGACGTCAGAGGTCTACCAACAATCCCATCTCATCAGTGGTACAACACGAAATCATCGATCATCAACTCAATACAGCATGCAAGCCCCGCAGGTTTAGTTGAATGTGTGTTTAAAAAAAGAAAAATCTCTATGTCTGTAAAATTTATGTGATACTAACCCATAAAAAATGTCATGATGAAATTTAAAATAAAAGAAAAATGTAACAAATTATTTTAAAGTCTTTATTTTTATTTATAAATTATACATAACCAGGTTCTCTAATAATCGTTATTGCATATAATTATTATTAAATTATATAATTAAATTAGAATAGCAAGTAGCACTAATAACAAGCGTTACAACATATATTAATGTCACATAACCTGAAAATTTACATTTATACAATATGTAAATTTATTTTTATATCATTTTATGACATATGTGATAGAATAAAGTCTCCCACTCTGACATTAGCGCTCCCATTGGTGAAAAATGTATCAATTTTGTTTTTTTATGAAGCTGAACCTCTTAAAATTTAATACTGTTGTTATTTTCTTAGTTATTTACGCTCTTAAAATTTACATTTTTTTTCCTGATAGAAAAAAAAAGAGAAAATGTTAGATATATTTACAGTTGCAGCGATTATTCTTATTTTATCAATAAATATATTTCACACTATAATGCAATATCCGAAAAAATAATTAATTTGTTAAGCATTGATGACGATAAAAAAATCAATAATATATTTATTTTCGTAACTAATAGTTTAAAATTTAGAAAAACAGTTTTATTATGATTTGCCCTCTCGTTTACCTTATACAATATAACACATTACACAACAGTTGGTATTTTTCTTTTCTTTACTTCGGTCAATTTTTATAATGAAATGAAAAGAAATTTTATTATTCTGGCACCGAGGTTCCCTAAGAATAAATACATACATAGTATAGAGATGGACCAATGAGAAATAATATTTAATTTAATATTTCGTAAAATGGAATAAATAAAATAGTGCTACATTGGAGAAAACTGGAAATTAATAATATATAGATCTACAAAAGAATAACATGAAAAAACAAAAAATTTACAGCTTAATTATGAAGAAAAAAATTAAATAAAAGTAGGTATCTACTTTATGAATAAAAGAGAATATGTAAAAAAAAATACAAAAAATAGTATATAGATAAGAAAAAATACATAGATTAATAAAAACGACAGAGCATAATACTGTGATTATGGTGGTTGAATATGAAAGAGAGGGGAGGATGCCCAGATTTCAGACGGTTTAAAATAAAATTATGTTGATCTTCCAAAATTAATTTTTTGTTTAATTAAGTTTGTTATATTTTTCATTTTTAATTATAAGTTGTATTGATATATAGACTTGTGTACATTATGTTATATATATATAAATTGTATTACATTTATATGTGAACTAGTAAGGTCAACCCTTGCTATGAGATTTGTATTTCTATAAACAATAAAGTTTCATTTCAGTTGCAGGGATTAGGTCGCGCAATTTTTTTTTTTTTTTCAACAAAATTCAAAATGAGTAAACTTGTAAAAAGTGTTTATATATTTAAAAAAAAAAAAATGTTAACCTTTTTTACTTTTATATGGAAATGTAACCATGAAAAAAAAGTCGTCAGGGTATGTACCAGCTTTGTACTCCTCTAACAAGAATTAATCAATTGCGTTTTCTCTTTTCCTCCAAAACCAATTGACTAGTAGGGCTAAAACTCGATAGTTGACTTATATAGGGACTTATGAATCCAAACACGAAATTTTGAGTCGACACATTTATTACATCGGCATTATTAGGGGTTTTGAGTCGACTCCCGCCCCTCTGTTCCTCCTCTACCACCATGTCGTGTCAATGTATTCATTACAGCGGCAGTTATTACAATTAATGTGTTGTCATCCCCTAATTGCCCCCCCCCCCTCTTCCCTTTAGCTGATTTGACTGAAATTGTTTTACTACTCCATCTTTCGTGACATTTTTGAGAGATCATGCATGCATACCAAGCAACAGGAAACAAAAATTCCAACAATCAAAATAATTTTCCATAGATAAAATTTCATGCATCTCTTCAGCAAAGATTTGCAGCCAGCGTTTTAATTAATACATACAAAATTAACTACACGTATATGGAAAGCTATGTAATCGGTCGAAAAATTTGATGCGGAGTTTTCAACAAAATTTCATGTTTTTCGATCACGAGATGAGCAAATAAATATTTAAAAAATCCTCTCTATAGAAGAAAAGAAATTGTATTACTCTGGGACCGAGGTCCCCTAAGAATAAATACATACAGAGTAAAGAAAATGACACAATGAAATATAGTATCAGTAGAAATAAATAAAAAGATAGGTAGGTAAATAAAAATTAGTGCTATATTGGAGAAGAACTATACAACTAAAAAATAGATAAACAGGGAAAAACATAAAATTAACAACTTCAATATGATGAAAAAAATAAATAAAAGTATCTATATAAATAAAAGAGAATAAGTAAAAAGAAAAAAAGTAAATCTATATAACTAAGAAATAAAATTGATAATATGTGTCTCTATATGTGTCTGTGAACATGATAACTCCTGGTTAAATGAATGTATCGACATGGAATGTTATATGTGTAATCAGAATCCTCTAAGGATGACACATATTAATTTTCAACCAAATCAAAGGTAAGGGGCGAGACTTAACATAAAAACGAGATATGATGATATGAGAGGAGTCAATTTTCAGCGAAATCACCCGAAAGGGGGGGGAGGGATCAATCCCAATTACTGTCGATGTAATAAATATATCGACATGAAATGTTATATTTAAATTCAAAACCCCATAAAAATCTATAAATTTTCCGCAAAATCGGTCGAAGGGAAGAGGAGGGCAAGAGAAGGGAGCTCGATTTAGAAACCCTAATAACTGCTGATGTAATGAATGTATTGACATAAAATTTAGTTAGATTGAGAAGCCCTATGTAAATCAATTATTAATTCGTTCTGGGGAAGTACATAGCAGGTGATCTACCGACGAATTTTTTTTTACTAATATCAATGAACTAAATAATTATTTTTAGAATATATTGACAATTTATGATTTATAGGTTAGGTTTGGTTAGATTTTGACACGAGGTTATATCGCCTACTACCAGAGCGCTCTTGTGTCACTCTTGTGAAAATGAGCCCGACTCAACTGTGGAAGTCCTAAATTTTGCCTACCCTAAATTTTTATTCACCTAGGGGTCTTTAACGAGTACCTGACATCGTACAGGCTCGGGACCATCGCTTAACGTACCATCCGAAGGACGGCGTGTTTAAGTTTATTTTACCTCCCAGATAAAATAAACTAAGAGCCTCGGCCGGGTTTCGAACCAGCGTTCTTGAGCTCAGAAGACAAGCACGCATACCACTGAGCTACCGGCCATATATGTAGAGTTCAGCTAAGCTGTATGGACTAATTGGTTGAGATTTATTTAACTAAAAAAAATATAATATATTATATTTAACTTAATCAATGAATTCATTTGAGAGCCCACTGCGAATGTTGTAGGCTGCTCTGACATACATATATTTTCATGTGTTAGTAAGATGTTGTAGGACAAGATTTGTCATAGAAAAAAAAGGCCTCTGGGCAGTTGTCCTTTAACCGCTATATTGTGTGTGTGGGTTGTACCACTGACGATTATGCCGTTGCGTTAAAAACCGGCTCAGGTCAATAACAAAACAGTCAGACTACGTCTCTTACTTATATTTTCTTCTAAAAAAATATGTTAACGAAACTAAAAATAAAAAAAAAAAATAGGAACTATAGATTCCTATATTCAGACTGGACTGTAATTGTATTAAATGTATGTTAAACTGTTCTAACGAACTCTAATATAGTATCTCTAACATCTAATACTAGAAAAAACTGCTGCTAATGGAGGAAACTAGAGGTGGGAAAAAAGTAATAATTGAACTTTCACAATAACAAACAAGAAAAAAAAAAAAAATACTACAGGCAAGTTTGAACAGATCACATACTGAAGGGTTCCGTAGGCAATGCTAATGTATTAATTAATACATATTATATTATATTAATAAAATTACTTATATAAGTAAGAGAAAGAAAAATTAAAAAAAAAAAAAAATCGTCGGTGAATCATAGGCTATGTACTTCTCCAGCCCGAATTAATCAATTGAACGTTCATTCTCCCTCCTCCCTCGTTTGGGCTCGAACAAATCAAGGATCAGAAATCAACTTACACAGGGGCATCTGATCATCCTAAATGTTGTGTCAAATACAGGTGTCAAGAAATCCTGGTAAAAAATCAACATACAATTTCTTACCGATTAAGTAACTTCCCTCATACTTCATGTCAAAAAAAATGTTAATGAGGTTATGACATTATAGTTCCTAATTCGGCCACTAGAGTATTATAAGAGTTCTTTAGTTATTAAAAAATTCTATTTGCCCTTCCTTCACTGTGCAGCAACGGGACAGCGGAATTAGTAGCTATTGGCAAGAGTCTGAACGTCTCTGTCCCCAATGGAAGCCAACTGATAGTCTGCAGTGACTCCCTGTCGGCTCTATTGGCCATGGGGAATTTGTATTCAGAAGATCTCCTTGTCCAAAATATATTGATGGCCCTATGGTCATTAGGAAGAAACCAGACTTCAGTTACCTTCCTCTGGATCCCAGGTCATTGCGGCATTGCAGGTAATGAGTCAGCAGACAAGAATGCCAGGCGCGCCATTCTAGAAGGACTACCTACATCCGAAGTCCCTGTAAGTGACTTCGTTGCCTACATCAAGGAAAGAGTTTGGATCAAATGGCAGATTCGGTGGCTCGGTGTGACAGATAATAAGCTAAGGACCATTAAAAGCTCCACTCGCGTCTGGAACACTTCAATACGAGAAAAAAGGAAAGAAGAAGTAATTTTAACTCGGTTACGTATAGGGCACACGAGGCTGACCCATGGATATCTGATGGCTCGGGAACCCCCTCCTCTGTGTCAGTGCTGCGGGGTGGGACTGTCTGTCAGACACATTCTGACTGAATGCATGGCATATAGTCCCCAGCATGAAAATTGCAACCTTGCGGTGGATATTTCCGAAATTCTATCCAATAATAGCTTCCAAATTACCCAACTATTTAATTTCTTACAATTCACAAATCTCTTATCTAAATTATAAAACAAAATTATCTTCATCACATAGCCTTTCTATTCCGTACATATCTTCTTTATTATTATTAATCTACGCCTATCCAAATTAACCCGCAAGGATCCCCACAGACCTGCATCCATCAGGCATCCATGACCCTCGTGGTCGAAATGCCTTAAAGAAGAGAAAAAAAAAAAAAAAAAAAAAAATTCTATATTTCATTATAATATATTATTTATTACTATAGACGTCGTACACGTTATATGTCTGGTCCAAGTCAGTCGTTTGTCAAGATAGAGTCCTAAATAACGTACCTACGTCTTTGTCGTGCTTCAGTGGGTAATCATTCAGCCATAAAGTTCAACCACATGTATTTTTTGAAAAAAATTATATTCATACATTAAATTTATCCGAGAACCATGAAAAAGTTGGTAAAATGAATAATTAATATAATTTTCTTGAGCTAACAAAAGTCCTCTATTTATATTTGCATGGCAATTAAATAACAAACAAATAAGTAATGATGACATTTTTGAAATTGTTTACTTAGCCATTATTTGTTCTTTGTAAAACACAAATAAAAAATACAAGAAGAATATAAACATTTTTATGATAATAGCAGCAATGATGCAAATTAATTTTTTGAAATGTGAAGAAATTGCCTTATCAGTTTTGACATTCCCAGCTACAAAAAGTATAGAAGAAGTTATGTAATCAGTTAGAAATTCGATGTTGAGTTTTCACCGAAAATTCTTGTTTTTCGACCCCTGAGTTCAAAAATTAAAAAAAAAAGTTGTCGGTGAATCATCGATATGTACGTTCCCAGAAATTAATCAATTAACTTTTCGCCCACTCCCCTTCCAAAACCAGACTTACTCAGGAAGTTCACACTAAATTTTGTGTCGATACATTCATTACAGTTGCAGTTATTAGGGTTTTTGAAATGAGCCCCCTCCCCTGAATCCTCTTCCTTTCGGTCGACATTGCTGAAATTTTACAGGTGTGTTATGTCCTCATTGGGTTTTGACTCCAAATATGAAATTTCATGTAGATACATTTATTATGAAGGTAGTTATTGGGATTTTTTTTGTGTGACATCATCTTTAATTATGGTTTGTTTTGGTTTTATGACTCATGCCCGGGCTTTAACTACGAAGTCATATCGCCTACTACCAGAGCGCTCTTTCGTCACTCTGGTGGACATGAGCCCGACTCTACTGTGGGAGTCCTAAATTTTGCCTACCCTAAATTTTTATTCATCTAGGGTAGGGTCTTTAACGAGTACCTGACATCGTACAGGCTCGGGACCATCGCTTAACGTCCCATCCGAAGGACGGTGTGCTTAAGTTTATTTTACCTCCCAGATAAAATAAACTAAGGGCCTCGGTCGGGCTACGAACCCACGACCTTGAGCTCAGAAGTCAAGCACGCATACCACTGAGCTAGCGGCGCCCTCAATTATGTTTAAATATTACGTTTTATTTTAAACCTTTTGTTCACACATGTTGTTGGTTTTGTTCAGTTATGTTCAGCATTTGTTTAGATATCATATTACCTATTTGTTTTTGCTTAATTATTTTTAAATTTTTTTTGTTCACTCATGATAAACGTAATGCATACTTGCTAACTGAGCTCAAGATCACGAATTCGAAACCTGGCCGAGGCCCCTAGATTTTTTATCTGAGAAGTGAAATAACCTTGAGCAAGCCGTTGTTCGGATGGGACGTTAAGCGATGGTCCCGAGGCTGTACGATGTCGGGTAGTCGTTACAGACCGGTGAATAAAAAGGTGATATAATAAAAATTTAAGGTAGGCAAAATTTAGGACTCCCATAGTAGAGTCGGGCTCATGTCCACCAGAGCGAAAAAAATGCGTTCTGGTAGTAGGCGATATGACCTTGAAATAAACACTGGCATGAGTCACAATAATTAACTATACGTTTTATTTAGTTATAATTGTTTAAGTTGTATCTAAACTAGGAGGGAGGAGGAGGGATCTATGACAACCTTTGAACCTTCACCCCACCCATCCTTAACCCCCACTAATATAACCTACTCGTGGGATTATCCATGTCAGGTTATTTTACCCAAATCCATCCTTATCCCCCTACTACTATAACCTCCTCGTTTGGTTATCCGTGTCAGGTTATGCTACTCTTATTCACCATTATAACCTCTTCGTGTGGGTATCCTGGCGATTAAGGTGAAGTGGCGGTGAACAGTGGCACGGAACCCGGTCGCTGTCGTTTTCCTCTTGTTCAGATATTCATAATAAAATTTAATAGAATCTAATAAGTTATTAGTCTCTGGTCTGCCATTTGGCCGGATCCCATGTGAAAGTTAGCAAAAAAAAAAAAACATTTTGACGAAACGAAACTAGTCTCCGAGTTCCGGTACCCGTCACTAAATGAGAAACTGCCGGCCGTGTCCCCAACAAGCTTCTCAGACAGATATATAAAATTAATTTCATACAAATATGTCGTAACCACTTTCATCTTTTTTTGAAGGCCATTAGTCCACTTTCTCTAAATGAACTGGAAAAGGTTTCATTTTAAATTCAAGGTTAAGTCAATATAACTGGAATTGGAAAGGTTGACAGTTCTGCAAAGGAAAGGTTACTGTCCTAAGAACATTCGCTCCTCGACATTGACATTTTAAATAAGTCGTCAGTGAATCACAGGCAGAGTACTTCCCCAGCACGAATTGTTAAATCGACCGTTTGGGCTAAAAATCAACAGTTGACTTAGATAGAGGCTTTTGAATCCTCATACTAAATTTTGTATCGATACATTAATTAAATTATAGTTTTTGTGTAATTCCCCTAACCCCCCCTCTTTGACTGATTTGGCTGAAAATCAATTTGTGTGGTCCTTATGGGATTCTGGATACACATATACTCGTAAATTTTCGGGTCTATAAATCCATTCGAGGGATCGTATTCTCAAACACACAAACAGTTCTGAATTTTTATTTTTTATTTCTGGAATTTGTGCCTTAGAAAAAATCGAATTTCTGATCGATTATACTCTATACTTTTACCCTCTATACTTTTGCGCATATTTCCGGCTTCGGATTTTTCATGAAATTATACAATTTTTTTCTGTCTTCGCGCTACAAAATTTCAGTTATATGTTAAATTTGATTATAGAATAAATACGGAGGTTTGTCTTTTATCGTATCCGAAGGCCGCCATTTTGAAAATGCTATTAAACTGAACTGATTCAGATTCATGTCTTAAATACCCTTATTTTGGAAAAACACATTATTTTTAAGGTATATTAGTATAATATAAAACGTTTTGTAAACTAGCTTCTTGTACCTTTTATTTGATATCCCACATGTATTTTCAAATTATTTTTTTTGTGGATCGCAACTTGCACATTCCTTAACGCTGGACTTTTCAGAAACATGCAAACAGACTGACAGACAGACACTCGAATTTGGTAACCCTACGAAATCCCTAAAAAAGCACAAGGGTTAGCCGTTTCAAGGGGTAGGGCATAATCGAATCCATACATGAAATTTGCATGTAATTGGGATTAACTTTGGGCGTATATTACTTTATTTTTTTTGTCCAAGGTCCGGGCATAAACACCAAATTCGATTATTCGGTCCGTATCTGGTGTACTATGAGGAGAGGAAGGCTACTATAAAATATTTTTTTACAACGTTCACTTTTTGGAAATTTATTTTTTTGGATTTTTAGAGGGGGGGGGGGGGGGGGGAGTGTAGCCCATTTTTATTTTGGCACCACAGGGGCGGGCTACATTATATACCACAGGGGCGGGCTACATTATATACCACAGGGGGCTACTTACAAACGTCCATGGACCCGAGAAAGAAGTTATATATATATATATATATGAAATAAAATTGTCCCCCGAACGAGATTCGAACCCGTGCCCATGGTAAGCGCAAACGGCCACCTTGGCCCTCCACAAGAAAACAGACATTCACATATCTCGGGTGTTTGGGCAAAATGGCTTAAGTCAGCAAATCTGAATTTTAGGAGAGGAATTTCTGAAGGTTTGAAAAATTCCTACATATCAGATAAAACACATTTATGATACTTACAAATAAGTAAAATATTCCAACATTCAGTTACATATGGAAAAAATATTTAAATGCCTTTATTCACAAGACGTATTCTGACTTAAGCCCTTTTGCCCAAACACCATAGCTATTGTGAAGACTCTCTGGAAATAAGTTCCACCTTACTTGTGCACATACAAACGGAACCTTCAACACTAAATGTAGTTTTTGAGTCTCAGTGATATCTATAGTAAAGACTAACTGACGTCCAGTTTTTAGCAGATTTTTTTTTATACACGACTCGTTATAATAGGTTAGCGGTATTCGTCTTATATTACAGACTGTTAAGATATGTGTGGTACTTGTGGGGTCCATCTTACCTTGAGATAACAAATAAAACTTGTGTTCTATGTCAAGTTTAAACACTTCCAGCCTTTAGAGCGGATTTTTCTTTTCATCTTTTTTCAAGATTTCTTGTAATTCTTACAGAAGATTTACTGCCTAAACGTGCCAAAGTTTTGTCCAGCATGTAAGTACTGTTATGTATACACAGTTAAACATATGAACAACTGTGCTGGTACATAGTTAATTGCATACTATTAAACTTATTATAATGCGTAATTACAATTTGTATTAATAATTTATTTATTGTGAACCCTGGAATGGTCCATTTCTTTCAGATTATTTTTTAACAGACTCTTACCATGAGGTGCTCTACAATTAATTTCAACTTTATTCATCCCTCATCCTATACTTCCACAGCTAGACGAAGTGTAGGGGTAGTTATGTTATCGGTCAGAAATTCGATTTCACCGAAATTTCATGTTTTTCAACCCCCTGGTTCTAGATATGGAAAAATAAAAAAATCCTTTCGATGTGTGTCTGTAAACACGATAATTCCAAAATATGTTAGGAAATTCAAAACCATATAAGAACACGTATTAATTTTCCGTCAAATCGTCTAAAAAAGAGGGAGATTCGGGGGGAGGGGGGCTTAACACAAAAGCTCTAATAATTGTTGATGTAATGAATTCAGTATGTGTAACCAAAAAATCCTGAGGATGTCATCTAATAATTGTTCGCAAAATCAGCTAAAATAAGGAGGATCATATACTATAGTCAAAATAAGGAGGATCATATACTATAGTCAAAATAAGGAGTATCATATACTATAGTCAAAATAAGGAGGATCATATACTATAGTCAAAATAAGGAGTATCATATACTATAGTCAAAATAAGGAGGATCATATACTATAGTCAAAATAAGGAGGATCATATACTATAGTCAAAATAAGGAGTATCATATACTATAGTCAAAATAAGGAGTATCATATACTATAGTCAAAATAAGGAGTATCATATACTATAGTCAAAATAAGGAGGATCATATACTATAGTCAAAATAAGGAGGATCATATACTATAGTCAAAATAAGGAGTATCATAATATATTATACTATAGTCAAAATAAGGAGGATCATGTAATATAGTCAAAATAAGGAGGATCATACACTATACTCAAAATAAGGAGGATCATACACTATAGTCAAAAACCT
The DNA here is from genome assembly GCA_963662175.1 of Aradus depressus. NCBI lineage: Eukaryota > Metazoa > Arthropoda > Insecta > Hemiptera > Aradidae > Aradus > Aradus depressus. The sequence goes on along the minus strand of OY759216.1, from coordinate 49,853,007 downwards.
TTGTTGGTGTATAGAATTAATATTGGTTGTTTCATTCGATTATTTTCCCGGTTTTCCTCTAACATAAATATTTTTAGTTAGGTTTGGTTTTATGACTCATACCCGGGCTTTAACTACGAGGTCATATCGCCTACTACCAGAGCGCTCTTTCGTCACTCTGGTGGACATGAGTCCGACTCTACTGTGGGAGTCCTAAATGTTGCCTACCCTAAATTTTTATTCACCTAGGGTAGGGGTCTTTAACGAGTACCTGACACCGTGCAGGCTCGGGACCATCGCTTAACGTCCCATCCGAAGGACAGCGTGCTTAAGTTTATTTTACCTCCAAGATAAAATAAACTAAGGGCCTCGGTCGGGTTTCGAACCCACGATCTTGAGCTCAGATGGCAAGCACGCATACCACTGTGTATTTATATATATTTATCTGTAGTAAACATGAATTTAACACTTGGAATCAGGACTTTAGGAATTTACTTTAGCCAGAGAAAGAGAGAGTAGAAACTACGAGAACTCTACAGACGAACTTCTAGAAAAAATGGGATATTAAGCTCCACCCTTGTAAAATAACTTGAGAAGTGTATTAGCCATGTCACATCCGACCTATTTCTTGACTCTTTGACAGACATTCTAGCAGTAACCATACCTTAACATGTTCTTGTCTAAACCAACCTCATAAATAGGAACATAATGAGGATTATAATAAATATATAGTTTCTAGCTCCTTCATTTGAATATCCTCCATACATTTCATGAACAACAAGACCCCCTGAGAGAGAGGTTTTCCTCCCCCGCAGCTCTGCAGCTAGGCATAGAAGAATGATGTCATGGTTGGACATTATGCAAATATGGCAGTGTCCTGGGACGGATCCAATGAGCTACACTGACCTTGATCGGGATCCGAAGACGGAAGGGTGGTCCGTACCTGACCTTTCTCTTCTCGTTTAAACTAGAGTTAAGAAAATGAAGCGTGGTGCTAAACGGAAAACTGAGTGATCAATAACGATACTTAGGTGACATAAAAATCAATGTTTTACAGAACTTTTAATCGAAACCCAAAACTTAAAACATTCTTGAGGATATATAGAAATATATACCATCTTTTACTGAAGAAAAATTTATATTCAAAATCAGAAAATAATTTGTTCTTTACACATCCCTTCCAAATGACAGATCATTTGTAGGGATATTTTGGATATCACTTCCTCAGCTATACTGTATGTATAATCGCCTAGAAATTCGAAGTTTTTTCACCAAAATTTCATGTTTTTCCACCCCCTGATTACAAAAATTTATAAAAAAAAATCGTCGGTGAATCACCGGCAATGTACTTCCCCAGAACGAATGAATTAATTAATTTTTAGCTCTTCCTCCGAAAACCTGATTTGGACTAAAAATCAGTAATTGACTAAATAGGGGCTTCTGAATCCTCATAATAAATTTAGTCGATACATTCATAACATCGACAGTTATTGGGTTAAACTTCCCCTCTGATCTACCCCTTCCCTTTAGTTGATTGCACGGAAAATTTATGGGTGGAGTCGTTATGGTGTTTTGAAAAATGAAAATAAATTTTATTATTCTGGGACCGAGGCCCCCTAAGAATAAATACATACCGAGTAAAGAAAATGAAACAATGAAATATAGTATCAGTACAAAGAAATAAAAATATAGGTAAATAAAAATTAGTGCTACATTGGAGAAAAACTATACAATTAAAAAAATAGATAAACAAAAGATTAACAGGAAAAATATAAAATTAACAACTTCATTAAGATGAAAATAAATAAATTAAAGTATCTATATAAATAAAAGAGAATAAGTAAAAACAAAAAGAGAAAATCTATATAACTAAGAAAAAAAAAAAAATTGATAATAAAAATCGAACGAGCATAATACTGTGATGGTTGATTATAAAAGAGAAGGAAGGATGCCCCGCCGAGGTTTGAAATAAAATTAATTTTAGAAAGTAGGGGTTTTGAATCTAAATATAAAATTTCATAGAGGGCGCCGGTAGCTCAGTGGTATGCGTGCTTGTCTTCTGAGCTCAAGATCGTGGGTTCGAAACCCGACCGAGGCCCTTAGTTTACATTATCTTAAGCACGCCGTCCTTCGGATGGGACGTTAAGCGATGATCCCGAGCCTGTGCGATGTCAGGTACTCGTTAAAGACCCCCACCCTAGGTAAATAAAAATTTAGGGTAGGCAAAATTTAGGACTCCCAGAGTAGTGTCGGGCTCATGTCTACCAGAGTGACGAAAGAGCGCTCTGGTAGTAGGCGATATGACCTCGCAGTTAAAGCCCGGACATGAGTCATAAAACCTAACCTAATCTAAAATTTCATATCGATACATTGATTACATCGGCAGTTACTAGTGTTTTTAGGTTAAGCCCTGCCTCATCCTCCCCAAATATTCCCCTTTGATCGATTTGACTGAAAATTAATAGTTATCATATTTAGGGAATTCTGGGAACATGTATAAATTTTCATTTCATGATACATTTTTGGAATCAGAGTTCGGAAAACATGAATTTCCATTTAAAACAAAACAGCAAATTTCTGATTTACGTAAAAATGAACGGAATCACGTGCAGATGAACGATTATTTTTGAACCTTGTGCTGACGATGGCGTAAGCCGAAACCGGTACACATTTAAGTATATGTTAGTGGAATTAGGCAATATAAGTGTTCAAAAAAAGTGTTTTATCTATAATTTTATTTCATTTATTAGTATTTCTACTATATCAACCACATAACGCAAAAAATGTATTCGAATCTTTACAAAGCCAAGGCCGACTTTGGCCATCAGAATATTCTCATGGCTGTTGTCTGACAATATTTAATAACATTTAGTATATTTAATAATTAATTAAATGTAAAAAGTAATAAAAAAGAAATGTATTGTCAAATTAACGGGATATATAGTAGCAGACTCGAGCTATAAAAACTAACAAGCTCTGAGATCATTGTAATTATATTGTTAAGCTCTGAATACTGGCCGATTGGTGTCTACAGTTTAGAACGTCCATTACAATATTGAATTGTACTAGAGCATGTATATGACTTATGAACATGTATATGACTAAACAATTATCATGCTCCACGTACAGTAACTATCCTATACTTAGAGACGACCATGCGAACAGCGTGGCGGATAGTGTAAGACATGGGTGCAAATAAATGAACTACAGGGGGAAAATGAGTGTCTTAGGGGTTGCCTATCGATATATTCATTACATCGGAAGTTATTAGTTTTTTTTTTTTTTTAGTTAAACTAACCCCTCCTAATTCCACCTTACCTTTAGCTGATTCTGCATACAAATCGTGAGTACAGCCGTACATACTGACTGAAATTAATTTTTTGTTTTAAATTTTTGAATTCAGAAGACCGGATAATAGGAAATTCTGATGAAAAATGAACATCGAATTTCTGACAGATTAGCTCCCTACCTGCGCATAGCTGAGAAAGTAAACACAATTAAATAGGGTTTTATTTCCTTTATAATAGGTAAAGGATTATTTCTTTTATCATAGGTATCATTTAAATCGGGTTATTTATTTAATTTAAATTTAATAAGTTGAATTTTAAATTTCTTAACCTCTTAAAAAAAATATATATATATATTTTAAGAATTTTAAAATTTGTATTCGTATTAGAATGAAAAAGAAAAAACATTCTTCTTCTTATAAAAACAGCAAAGGGCATTGTGAAGGTAACGTACGAAAACAGAATAATCATCGGTAAATCATGTATTGTAATTCCCCAGTACAATTAATTAATTAACCCCTAAAACTCATCTATCGTTTTGGTTAAATCTTTATAATTGAATTACTGGACTTTTTTAAGTTCAAAAAGGATCCTGTGCTTCATGAAAGAGATAGAAGAGTACCCAGGTAGCGAAGCGCGAGGGAGAGGCTGTTATATGGGCCTTAACATTTTAAATAACACGGGTATCAAACCCGCCCTCCCAAATCAATCAGTAAATAACTATTTAGTTAGTTATTATGACTTTTGCCCGGGCTTTAACTGCGTGGACATGTCACTGGTGGACATGAGCCCGATTCATGTCCACCGACTCTTTATTCAACCTGTGGCAGGGGTCTTTAACGATTACCTGACATCGCACGGGCTCGGGACCATCGCTAAAAATTCCATCCGAAGGACGGCTTGCTTGAGCTCAATAAGGAAGCACGCATACCAATGAGCTACTGGCGCCCTCAAATGTAATTTTCTATGGTTTTAACTAGTGGTGATATCACCTAATACCAGAGCACTCTTTCGTAGCTCTGATGGGCAAGAGCCCTAAATGTGCCTACTCATGTTTAATTACCCAAGGTAAAGGATCTCCGAAGGACGGTGTGCTTAAAATTTTTCATCGGAGCTACCTATACGTTTGATCTCACAATCTCGACAAGTTGTCATCTGAAATGATGGCTCACTATTACAATTTGGCTGAGACACAAAGCAGAGTAGTTTTGAAAAGCGAGGTGACCTTTTGATGAGACCTCTAGGTTTCAACGAGCTTCACAGTCTGTTTGCTTCTCCAAATGATGAAACTAGGGATGAGGTGAAACTGAACCTCGGTAATGCGAAGAAAGTGTTTTCACTGATAGGAACTTTGCCAGGACTCTTCGGCACAACTAACACACTTAAAGAACGGAAAAAAATATGAACGTGCTTTGAATCTCAACGTAATCATTGGTTTTTATAAATTTCCAAGCTAGACGAGGTATAAGAGAAGTTATGTTATCGGTTAGAAATTTTCACCAGAATTTCAAATTTTCCGAACCCCATAACACAAAAGTAAAAAAAATCGGTACAATGAACTTCCCCAGCACGAATCAATCCAAAACTAAGCGACCGTTTGGGCTAAAAGTCATGAATCCTACTACTGATTTTTGTGTAGATACATCGGAATTATTAGAGTTTTTGATTCTAACCCCGGGGAGGTTCTTAATAGACATACAATTTCCTGTTGATACATTCATTCTATAAAGGTTCAAAAAACATGATATTTGGTAAAAAAAATGATGAATTTGAATTTCTGATTACATAAATGGTGATTAAATTACGATAGTATGAATATATCGAAACGAAATTTGACATGTGTTACCAGAATGGAAGAAGGATGACACCAATTTATTTTCAGCCAAATCGGCCAAAAGGAAGGTGGAATTGTGCTGTGTGGGTGGATGAACCACTGATGATGACGCTGTTGCGTCGAAAACCGGTTCTGGTATAAATAAAACAGTGGGAAGACAACGTCTTTTATTTCTATTAGAAATCTCGTCCCACAACATCTTACTATCACATATGAAGGTGGAATTAGTTGGGCTAAACTTCAAAGCTATAATAACAGCCGACGTAATGATAATACCGACACAATAATACAGTAAGATTATATCAGAAATCCCTGAGTATAAAGACACCTATTGAATTTCCACCAAATCATTGATTAATTCGAGTGGGGAAGTACATTTTAAATTATTAAACTGATTGCCTTTTAAACTGAGAGTTGAAGGTTCAAATTGCCATTAATAACACTATCGGGTGACTAGGGATTGTGTTCTGAATAAGGTGGCATCCTGTTGATAACATAATTAGATGGTTATTTCAGACTGAGCCGTGAGATTTTAAATATTTCAAGGATATCAAATTGCCGCCATTATGTTTTCCATTATTCTTTACACAAGATTTCAAGATAATGTTGGTTTTATCTATTATGTGGTTGTTTTTTGTTTTTTTAGTCCATAATCTGGTGGAAAGGTGGAAAAACTTTTCCAAGGCCAATATCTGAGTAATTTCAAGAAAATGTACAAATTATTTCGAAGAAAAACACCGAACAAAGATTCTCTCATTGAATTTTTTTTTTTTTTTTTTTTGAAGGATTGTTTTAAAATCTTGCATGATCTGATAACACAGGAAACAAGTGTACGAGATCGTAGATGAGAAATGTGCAGAATTGAGTACAACTAATAATGGCATACTCGTATTTCGTACTTGAGTTCTTTTAACGCTTTTACGAACTGAATATTTGTTATTTGAGTATTTTGTATTGTTGAAGTACTATTGAGAGAAGAGTAAAAACGTGTTTCCTGGTTGAACAAAACGGAGCAATGACGGCGGCCAATGAATCGGCCGAAAAGAAGGGTGGTTCAGGTTCAATTCAACTGCCGATGTATCGATATGAAATTTCATATTTAAAGTCTAAACCTCATGAGGACAATACAATTTTCCGCGAAATCTGCCAAAGTGAAGGGGTCAAGAGACGGACTCAACTCAAAAATCCCAATAACTGCCGATGTAATGACTTTATCGACACAGAATTTAGTATTAGGATTTAGAAGCCCCTATGTAAGTCAACCATTGATTATTAGCCCAACTGGTCAACAGGTTTTGGAGGGGGAGCATAATTAATTGACTAATTCGTTCTGGAGAAGTAGATACATTACGGTGATTCACCGCCTTTTTTTTTTATTGGGCGCTCCTGACGCCCTGAGGGGGGTCGATCATATCACCCTATCTTCGTTGGAGAATGGGTAACCTTCTCCCTTGTTTACAATATTATACATGTTGCTGTGCACGGCTATGGACCGGCTCGATGGCTACGGTCCACAGTCGTCCTTGGTTTGCGGCGCTTTACGCCGAGCGAGCTCGGGATCTGTCGTGGGATTCTATTTTATGTAATATTATGTAAGTCAAAACTTCCAGGTCTGAGTAATCTGTTCTTTCTTACTTCCTCAGCTATTCGATTAATTCGTGCTGGTGATTTACCAGCGAATTGTTATTATCTATGGGAATCGATAAAACAAACCATTTTCAGCAGTTTTGAGTGATTAAGATTCTGTAGGAATGCCAAGATGGAATCTGATCGGACGACCTTTACAAAAGAACTTACTGAAGAACGCTAATTTCAAAAGGGAGTACAAATTAAAATTTAACTAGGCAAAGACCTTTAACTATAGTTAGCAGTTAGAGTCGTGACTTTGTGGACAAGCTGGGGGCGTCTATTGACATTGTAGCGTTGCACTTCTTGTTCAAAATCAATGGCCTTCGAGTTCTTCGTTAATTGAAGAGGATAAGGACATCCACACGATCCTGTGTAATTCTCATCTGAGAGCATGGTTCACGATTTCAACCAACTTTGGTTAGTTCCTGGGTTTACTGTTTGAGGTATGTAAACAGGAAGACTATTCAGAATCGCACGTTGGGGAATTGGATATAAATGTTTTCGATACATTCCTTACAACAGTTTTTTTGTTAAGCCTCTCCTCTAGTACCTATATCCTTCGGCTGGTTTGGCTAATCAATAGGTGTTGTGCCTATGCGGTTCTGGACTAACACATTCTATCGCGTTCCTCGCATATACGAAGGATAGAGAACGCTTTGAATGTGATCGTTTCTGATAGGCGAACATTGTTTGTTCTTTTCTTTAATTCCACATTTTCTTCATAACTTTGCGTTTCAGATGAAAACAAACATGTTTTGTTCCGTGTCACTAAATCCATGTCATTCAAGAACCAATCAATGGATTTTTATGAAACTTGATACTTAAGTTCAGATTTTATCAAGGACGGTAATACCCGGCGTTGCCCGGGGAACTTTGACTTTTCTCCCAATATCTCCTATAAGGCTATTCAGTTCCTCGACAGTACATTCATGATGTTATAATTTTCAATTATTCATACGGAATAAGGCTTATAGTCCTTCAACTGTAGTAACGCTAGCTTTGGAGCTAAAACTAATTTATTCAAAAAGTTTTCTCATTAATCGTTGCAATGGTTTTCGAGTTACAAAGATTGCGTGAGTGGATGCTGGGATGGACCAGGGGTTGATTAAAAAATAGACCTTAAACTTCCGGTAGATAAAACTTATCTATTCAAAAAGATTCCTCATTAATCATTGCAGTGGTTTTTGAGTTACAAAGATTGCGTGGGTGGATGCTGGGATGGACCAGATATTGAGGTACTAATACGCCTATAACCTTCCACAGACGATGACGAACAAATTAAAAAAAAAATTAATCAAATCCATCAAGCCGTTCGTGAGTTATAGCGGTACTTCGCACAGACATTTTCAGCTTTATATATGATAACAAAATCATTTGTAATGATAAATATGTTTCCTCTCGAAAAAGTAGAAATATTGATAATAAACAAGAAAACTAAATTTTCAGAAAATCTATAATAACCTCTGTTGTTCAGTATTGGTTGTTGCAATTTTAAAAACATGTATTTTATATGAACAGAAAAAACGTCATCTTTTGGTAGGAACACAAATATATCTTGTCCAGATTTCCTCAAAAACTTAATAGTTTGTTAATTGTACTCTTGTCTAACAGAAGATTGAACAACGCCAACATAATGCATTATTCTATTTTTTGTTGTACAAAATTTCATAAGAACGAAAGTATTTTTTGTGTACTTGTATTCTTTATGCCTTTCTTCTATATCGCTGTGTGAAGAGTATACATCACTTTACCGAAATTTAGACTAAGATTTATTTGATACTGGAAACAAGAAATTAAGGACAATTTTTAGTCAATATAATTTAACACAATCTTCTTATATTAAAAATGATTTTAGTTTAGTGAGTTACCTCTAATAGCCTGTACAGAGGTAACTGAATACAGTGTAAACTCCATTTGACGCCACTCGATATAACGACAAAATCCCTAAAACATCGAAATTACTTGAATCTGGTTGGTTTACCTTGTTGTCCATACAATGATACACTCTATGTAGCATCACACCCACTCTAAATAATGACAACAATACGTCATTACTAAACAATAAACAGTACTTTGCCGAAATTAATAAGAAGTGCAGCTGTGTACGTTCTTTTGTTTGTTATTTTGTTGCTTTATTGTCTAGCACGTATTTACCTCGACTGTGTGCATCATACGTACCGAAGATTCTAAGAAATTCGTTTTTTTGTTTGTTGTGATTACCTTAAAATACTGGAGCAGCAAAAAACGTCAGACGAAGATAACAGACTATACGCAATAAGCGTTGTTATTTGTATCAATATTAATGTTTGTTGTTTGTAAATGTTATACTTTATTAGTAAATAAGTAATTAGATTTATCAGTCCAACATATTTTTTTATTTAAACCACAACTAGTTTCGGCAATTTGCCATCTTCAGGTGGTGAAACTGAACATACATAAACCAAAAATTAGATTGTTATTTACGAGCTTTTACAGTTCATGTCAATCATTAACAATAAATATATAAGTTAAAAATAAAATATAACAATTCAAAAATACATATCAATTACCAAAAGTACAATAAGTTAAAATAATTGGATTAAAAACAGTACAATAAATTAAAATATTCTGAATTAAAATACCTTTCTAGAGAAGAGGTCAAGGGACACTTTCGAGTATCATCAGGGACCAGCTGAACACTGGCTGACTGGAAGACTCCCACTCCCCAAAACAAAGCTCTGGAAGGGGGGGTTCAAATTGAGTTATCCTATTTAAGCAGAGGTCTTTTTTGTTTTTAGACATTTCTTAATTTCTAATTTTTCGAACTAGTCGAATGTGGGACCTTTATCTACGAAATGTAAAAATTCCACATTTTTGTCGGCCAAAACCTGTGACCTGTGGCTATCAGGTGGTCTTTGAAGTCGGAAACTCTACTAGACCTGGGTTCTTTAGATTATTAGTAAATACATATAATAGTAAAATACTATTAAATGTAATGTAATATGTATTGATTTTTCTTCTCTTCATTTAACGACAACTCTCAATAACGTCATAAAATGCGCAGTCCCTTAAGTGTTACTATATAGAGTTTACACTATTCAAAATGCTGTACAATAGTCTAAGTCGCAGGCATGTGAGTCGAGTTTTTGTATGAGGTTTCCACGTCAGTCTTCTGTGGAGCTGTCTATTATACCAAAATATTTTACTGTAGAGACATGTGCAGACAGACTGTTGATGAAGACTACTTCCCAAAATTAAATTTCATGAAACTTCTTGTATTCATTTCTAAAGTCTGTCGATACTTTTAGTATATAATCTCTTCTACTGCAGGTTATTTTCTTTTTCAAAGTTTCTTGGTTAATAAAGATGTTAACCGTGAACAAGAGAGTCTGCAAGTACTAATATTGCATAAGAGGAAATCCCTTTCTAGAAACAGGTTAAGTTAAAAGATGAAACCCAGTTAATCAGTAATGATAAAGAAGTGAGAAGGATTGAGGGTTAAGAAGAAAAAATAATAGATAAGTTAAAATATGATGCCTTTCTCCTTGAGTTGCTGCTCTCTATAATGAAGGGACCGACCATTGTAATAATGGCTGTTTTGTAGCTTTGTGGCCAACAATCAGAATCCAACCACTTTCGCACCCTCTTAACCACAGGCGATCTATAATAATTTGACTTTCTAGGAGCAGATTTAATAGACTGCGCGCGTTCTTCTAAGAAAAATCATTGCTCTGAAGTTCTGATTTTCTTGGAATATGTCCATGATCTTGAAGTATGCCCTGGAATTATCAAGTGGGGGAAAAAAAGATTGACCGTAGAACAGAACATATGACGACGTGTGGTTGTTATTTTAACGTTAATAACTTAGTCACCCTTTGATCCGATCCGCCTGTCTGTCTGCCTTCTCAGTTCTGTATTCCTCAATCTCTCAGTCTATTTGTGGTTATTGTGTTTTGTAGACCACAGGGCTTCTCCACAGAAAATTAGTTTTCTAATACACTACGCTTTTTCGACGTAGCATTACAATGCATTTAATGTTCTTTTCAACGATCGAAAAAAGGTTGCGCCGGTAGTATGGAGGTAGCGTGGTTGTATACTGCGCTCAAGGTTGTGGGTTCGAAATCCGGCCGAGGCCCTTAGATTATTTTATCTGAGAAATAGAATAAACTTAAGCATGCCGTCCTTCGGATGGGACGTTAAGCGATGATCCCGAGCCTGTACGATGTAAGGTACTCGTTAAAGACCCCTGCCCTAGGTGAATAAAAATTTAGACTAGGCAACATTTAGGACTCCCACAGTAGTGTCATGTCCGCCAGAGTGACGAAAGAGCGCTCTGATAATAGGCGATATGACCTCGAAGTTAAAAGCCAGGGCATGTGTCAATATACAAACTAACTAGATAATTAATTGTTAAATTAATCTAGCCAAGTAGTCTTATACACCATGTTAAATGAGCTCTCCATATATACATCCTGAATAGTCATTATATTCTTAAAACAATTATTCAGTTAATCGATTTTAGTAGAAAAAAAATCGACGTTGGATCACCGGCTACGTGCATCCCCAGAAAGAATTAATAGTTGATTTACATAGGGGCTTCTCTCATATTTGTGTCGATAAATTCATTACACCAGCAGTTATTAGGGTTTTGAACTTGAGCCCCTCTTCTCTGGTTCCCGTCTTCCTTCAGAACGATGTTGCTGAAAATTAATAGGTGCCATTTTCATGTAGTTTTGAATTTAAATATAAAATTTCATGTCGATATATTCATTACATCGACAGTAATTGGGATTAGTCGATACATACATTTTGAATGGAGAGCAAACAACTAATTGATTAATTCGAACTGGGGAAGTACACTGCCGGTTGTTTTTCTCAACTTTCGTAAATCCCTCAGCAGAGATGAGGCTGTCATCCTATGTCAATCATAGTCATTCATAAATCATACATGGAGTATATTATTATATATATAAGTATGAAATTACGCTGAAACTTGTGTCGCAGAAAACCAGTCAACAAGTTCTCATTAATTTCTCTCACAAATTTCATTGTAAAAGATGTTAAAAATTCAGTTTAGAAAAGAAGGTGTACCAAATAAATTTGGACGGGGGGGGGGGGGGGGGGGGTGATTAATAAGACTGGTTTGAGCATTCATTTATGAAATTTGAGACAGCACTAAAATTATCAATTTGATATAATGGCCAATTTCACTTTCAACTTTTTTAAATTTACTCTCACTTTCTCACACTATACCAAGAAGGCATGAGACTGACGATATTCTACCCGCCATGTATTTTCACAATATTCGTCAGGTTTTATACGACTGTAGTTTCTTCTCTTACTGAAATAGCAATTATACTTAAACAGAAGAACCAATGTTAAGATAGATTGATATAAGACGGTTAACAACACATTTCTCGGTATTTTGGTCTCCAAAATTGCTTTATTCGTATGACGTTTCTCCCAAATTAAGGCATTATCAATCTAGAAACATTAACAAATAAATGCGGTCTAATTAGAATAAATGGTTAGTTTTTTTTTTTAAGTTTTTTATTTTGGCCTTATGTACGATGCATATTAGCCGTATCTCTTGTGAAGGTGTTATCTATTTATTTTAAGACATCCATGGTCCCGGGAGGGAGTTCTATCTACGGAATAAAACTCACTCCCGGACGGGATTCGAACCCGCAAACCATGGTGAGACCTTGCGACCAAAGCCCTATGCTCTAACCCGCACGGCCACCATGGCCCCCGAATGGTTAGTTATTATGACTCATGTAAGCGTCGCATAACCTGAGATGGATAAACACATGAGGAGGTGGTGGAAATATATTAAAATAAATAAAAACATTGAAGTTGTTGTTTAATATTGTCTAGTTCCACAAAAATAACTTTTTACCTTGTGTTGACGATGGCGTAAGTCGAAACCGGTACACTTTATGTATTTTGTGGAATTAGACAATATATAAGTTGAACAAGTTCTTTGTTTTTATTTATTTTAAATACATAAATTTATTATTATTTAAATTTAATATTTTCTCTTTGTTTTTTATATATTATATTAATGCATATAGACAATATCAATTTATAGCACAGATTTTTTTTTTTTACCTATTATTTTGTACATAGCCATATGCTTTCGATGTATATATTTTTTATTTATTTTTTACTACCATCTTAGCTGCTGCTGAATCTTCCATACATGCCTCCTTCACATTACAACACCATGTTACTCAAATTGAGAACTGGTGCAACATTTGGAAAATGAAACTCAACACGAAAAAATCACAACATATAACATTTACACTAAGACGAGATATGTTTTTATCTACAACAATTCGATGTTAAGTTTTCACGGGAATTTAAAGCTTCTATAAGCCTCTATGTAAGTTAACTAATGATTTTTAACAAAAATTTATTTTTATTGGAGAGTAAAAAACTGAGTTGATTAATTCGTGCTGGGGACGTACATTGCGGTTGATTGAACGACATTTTTTTTTTTTTTTAATTAGGGTTTCGCATGTCGTTGACCACAATATGGAACCGAAATAACGAGTGTTTGTCGTAGCCTTTCCTTAGAAATACTGTATTTCTACATATTTCTAGCTACAAATGTATATTCCTTCAGATTCATGTTTCATAGCGTTACTTCCACAGATAACTGGTATTGGGCACACTGACAATATTTCCACAGGAATCTATTCTTCTTTAGATCAGGGACTTTTCGTATACTAATCTATTTATGTATTATAATTTTAATTTATTTATTTACAATCGGTATAAACCATAAGTAAATTTGATGAATGATAAAAAAAAAATTCAATAAAAATAAAAAAGAAGAAAGAATGATAAATAAATTTTAAAAAATATATTATATAGGTACCTATATATAAAAGATAATAATAACACACAAAAAAAAAAAAAAATTAAAAAAAAAAATTAAATAAAAATATACCTTTATATATATTTTTTCGTCTTAATAATGTTGGTCGCGACTGTTGCCATGACGCAACAACCAGCTACCAAGAGGACTTGATTGATAGTGGATGTCCTGATTGGCATGAGAGAGGAAGGCTACCCAGCGGTAGCTCCTCAGAGCGAAATTTAAAAACAATGAATATTATTATTATTATCAAACAATATTATGATTTTGTTTCAAAAAGTGGGGGGTTGGAATTTGGGATTATAGTGAGTCACGGTTCCATCTCCTCTTCAATCTCCTGGGAGGATTGTGTGGCAAGTGTGGTGAAGAAAGTGAGTGGATGTATGGATTTGGGTGTGAATGCAATTTGCTATGGAAATGTCTGTAAAGGTCCTGAATTGTGTCGTGAACTGTGTTTATCATGAGGTCATTGTGGAGTGTTCTGTTACCTGTAATGAGTCTGAGTGTCTTTGACTGGAAAACCTGGATACGTTTCAGGTTAAATATTTTAGCCAAACCGTACATTTGTGAGCCATACATCCAGAGTGGTTTTAGTAGAAATGTGTAACAGTTACGCTTTTGTGTTAAGGGTAATTTTGAATGTCTGTGCAGAAGAGAATAAAGCATTTTAAATCGTTTGTTTAGTGTATTGCGTATGAGGCTTGTATGAGGGCTCCAAGTCAGTCGTCTGTCCAGAGTATATAAATATTTTACTGTGTTAGTCTGAGGGAGGGGCTTGTTGTAGATAAAAACATATCTCGTCTTAGTGTAAATGTTATATGTTGTGATTTTTTCGTGTTGAGTTTCATTTTCCAAATGTTGCACCAGTTCTCAATTTGAGTAACATGGTGTTGTAATGTGAAGGAGGCATGTATGGAAGATTCAGCAGCAGCTAAGATGGTAGTAAAAAATAAATAAAAAATATATACATCGAAAGCATATGGCTATGTACAAAATAATAGGTAAAAAAAAAAAATCTGTGCTATAAATTGATATTGTCTATATGCATTAATATAATATATAAAAAACAAAGAGAAAATATTAAATTTAAATAATAATAAATTTATGTATTTAAAATAAATAAAAACAAAGAACTTGTTCAACTTATATATTGTCTAATTCCACAAAATACATAAAGTGTACCGGTTTCGACTTACGCCATCGTCAACACAAGGTAAAAAGTTATTTTTGTGGAACTAGACAATATTAAACAACAACTTCAATGTTTTTATTTATTTTAATATATTTCCACCACATCGACATAGATCGCAGAAATGTATTCGGATATTGTATTTAACCTCATTATTAGAATTGTTGTTGATATAGGACAATGGAATAGGAAAATCGAAATAATTTATATGTAAATAGGTTTGAATTATTTTAATTGAAATTAATATATATATTTTTTTTTCAGATTTTTTATATAAATATAAATTTTTCAGAGGGCTGCTGAGTGGTATGCGTGCTTGCTTACTGAGCTCAAGATCGCGGGTTCGAAACCATTAACTTGCTTCATCTGAGAGCTGAAAAACCTTGAGCATGCCGTCCTTCTCGATGGGACGTTAAGCAATGGTCCCTGTACGACGTCAGGTACTTGTTAAAGACCCCTTACCCTAGGTGAATAAAAATGTAGGTTAAGCAAAATTTAGGACTCATTTTAGAGTTGGGCTCATGTCCAACAAGCGCTCTGGTAGTAGGCGATATGACCTCGAAGTTAAAAACCCGAGCATGAGTCATAATAACGAATTATAATTGTTTTACTTTCTTATTTATTTCAAGGTTCGCTGGCCAACCCCGGCTTTATGTTATAAAATGCTTAGTAACAATTTTCCGGAGTAATTAACATAATTTATGTTGAACAGCATACATTTACATACATTTGTATTACACAAGCTTAATAAAATGTAAGGCGGAGTTCTAATACATTAAGATATGTGTATGTTAAAATAAATAATGATATAATTACATTGTACACTGGAGTTTCTCAGCAAAATCTGAAATAAAAAAAAAAGTTATATAAATAATAAGTATTAATAATGAGTCTCTAGTCTAAAGAAATTGATTTTCTTTAATGCCCTTCCCCATTTGAAACAATAAAAATAATAAACAAATTTGAACTTCAACTACTTCAACAACTGTTTATAATAAATAAAGAAAAAACGTAGGTTTCAAAAAAAAAATATTGTCTATTTCACAAAATATAAATAATATGGGAGTACTTTCGATATTGCAGCCACAACAAATACTAAATGGAAGTTCAATTTATTAGGTTATGGCTGAAGATGGTAGCAATACCGAAAGTACTCCCATATGATATACCTATATTTTGTGAAATAGACAATATATTTTTTTAAAACATATATTTTTTCTTTATTTTTTACAATATCTGTGCAAAAAATGTTAAGTATCATTAAAAAAGTTTATGTTAGAGGAAAGTTTCTCATTTAAAAAAATATAATCATCGCATAAAAGTAGTGATTTATATAAAAAAGCGTTAATTCATTACTTAACTTTTTTTTATTTTCTTAACTAAGATTCTCCACCAAATCCTATAAGTTCTATATATATATTAATCATTTTTGTTTAATATTTTTATTATTATCATTAATTTCATTAGTTATTTACTTTAATTACTAATAATATTATTGTATATATACAAAAATAAATAAATACTAGAAAATGAAAATTCTAATATTAATATATACATATATTAATATTAGAATTTTCATTTTCTAGTGTTTATTTACTTATTTTATTTTTATGAATATTATTATTCATCTGATATGTATTTGCTTTCTAAGATTGTATATACGGGGGCCATGGTGGCCGTGCGGGCTAGAGAGTAAGGCTTTGGTCGCATGGTCTCACCTTGGGTTGTGCGGGTTCGAATCCCGTCCGGAAGTGGGTTTCATTTCGTAGATAGAAGAACTTCCCTCCCGGGGCCATGGATGTCGTAAATAATTAGATAACACAGTGACATGGCTAATATGCGTCGTACATGAAGCCAAAACAAAAAAAGATTTTGAATGATACGAGTATATATATTTTATAAGCTTTTTGGATATACAAAATTGTATCCAATTACCTTGATACGGTTTATAGGAAATAGATAATATTTATGTTATGATTGGCTACGAGGAGAGACTGAAATAGAATGACGAATGACCATTGGTGGGAGAAAGACGGATGTGAGAGCTGAGGGAGACTCCTCACGGCTGAGTCGTTCTGAGGACGTGCTCCTGACAGAGGTCTCGGATAGACCTTATATGCACAACCTGGAGATGTCTAAATGTGCACGAAGACATCTTAAGGATCATTTGGACCATTTTTCTTCCTGGCAGTGTCTGAAGAACTCCTACAGTGCTGTATAGCCTACACAGGAGTTCCAGAGGATTTTCTACAGTGTTGGGCATGCATAATGTTTTTACATTCCCAGCTAGACAAAGTATAGGGGAAGTTATGAAATCGATCGGAAATTTTATGTGAAGTTTTCAACGGAATTTCATTTTAACGGTGTTTTTTTAGTTTCTTCATTAGGGAGGGGCTTCACACAAAAACTTTAATAACTGTCGTTCTATTGAATGTGTTGACACGTTTCATATGTATATTAAACGACATATTAGGACGACATTATAACACTAATGGCCATTTTAGTCGTTGCGTTTAAAAAATATATATATAAAAAAAGAACGACATTATTACTTCAGCAAAATCAGCCGGAGAGGAGGGGCTCATCTCAAAAATCTCATTACTGCCTAATATAATAAATATATCGACATGAAATTTTCTACTTAAATTCAACAGGATGGCACCTATTAACTTTCCGCGATATAGGTTGAAGGGATTGGAGATAAGGGGCTCGAGTTAATTACCCTAAAAACTGTCGATATAATTGATGTATCGACATAAAATTTAGCATGAAGATTCAGAATTCACTATATAAGTCAAATATTGAGTTTTAGCCCATATTATGTTTTGGTGGAAAAACAAATAACTAGTTAATTCATGATGGGGAAGTGCACAGCCGGTGATTCACATACAACAATATTCAATTAATTTATATTTTTTATTAATTTTCTTACCACCTAAATTTTGTACTATTAATTCTATAGGGTGAAAATCAAAGCATTGAGTGCGTAAATAGATAAATTAAATTATAGGAAAAATAGAGAAAATACTTTTTATTAGGCATGATGATAACAAATGAATTGATTATATTAATTTTTCTTATCAACTTAATTAAGTGGCCCCTGGATTCCATGTTTTAGGTATCATATTATATTTTCTTACCCCTAAGCTCCATTTTTCCTCCCCCCCCCCCCCCCCCCCCCCCCCAAATCAACCCCCCCCCCCCCCACCCCCCCAAATCAACTAAGTTTTTGCCCTTCCTCTGAAACCACTTCGAAGAGGGTCCATATTAGGTCCTGGATTCACATATAAAATTTTATGTCGATACGTCATTACAAAGGCAGTTTGGGCATATTGGGATTTTTGTATTTGGTACCCCCCACCGCCTCCAATCTCTTCTCTTCGGTGGTTTTAGCTGAAAATCAACCTGCGGTACTTGCAGAGCTCTAGATAAACAGAAAATGTTTTGCTGATATATTCATTCTACCGGAAGTTTTTGTATTCATGGACACAAGTACCGGACCCCTGCTCTAAATCCATTGTTCCAATTGCTTATGTAAGCAGTTGACTAAATTATACTCCACATTCAATTCAATTTTTTACAAAGAAAACAATTAATAAAAATTCTTCTCTAATTGTAAGTAAATGAAACATCCCATTTCGAAAAAAAATCTATAGTTAATTTACATAGTAATTTTGAGTCGATATATTCGATACATCAGGAGATATTTTGAGACGAGCTCCTTCTTCTGACTTCCCTATTCCTTCAGGCCGATTTCGCGGAAATTAATAGATGCCGTCCTTATGGGGTTTTGAATTTACATATAAAATTTCATGTCGAAATATTCATTACATCGGCAGTTATTGGAGTTTTTGTGTTGCCTCTCCTCGCCCAATCCCCGCATTCCCATTGGTGGATTTGAATGAAAATTGTAAAATATCCATTCTTTAGGGGTTTTGGATACACTTAAAATTTCGTTATTTTTTTTTTTTTATTAGTATTAGGGAGCCAGAAGATATGAAATTCCGGTGGAAATTCAACATAGAATTTCTGACCGATCACATAACTTCACCTTTGTAAAGCTGGTTAAGTAAAAACAGTTTCCACAAATCCAGTATCGGGAGATGGGCAATTTACAGTACCTATAGTACGATTTGTCCTGTTTTTTTTTTTTAGTGAATGGTCTCTGAAGGAGACAGAGGTGACAAAACAAGAATCCCGTAATAGATTGGGGAGTGGGCACACACTGAATGGATCCAGGTTTTTCTAGAAAAAAAAAAAGTTAGTGGGGTGGAGGTCTAGCGGTCATCTGTCATGAGGGAGCTAGTTCACTTGAACTGATGAAGAAGTGACAACTGGACAGAACTCAGTCCTATCGTCCGACAAGTATGCGACCTAAATATCATGTGAAGGACCTCCTGGAGACATGGGAGGTGTGAGTCTCTTGTTAAGTGTAAGTGTAGGCTCAACCAACCGAGGCTATTTTCACAACTCTACTAATGGTTAGAAGCTCTCCGTAATCTGCTTTACGAGTCTAAGTTAGAAGGGGAAGCGGGAGGGGGGGGGGGGGGGGGGGGGGAGTGAATCGAACATTTTGACTGACATGTCTACGTTCCGCAATAGAACCATAATCTATCATTACTTTACTCGTCATTTGGGCAAATTTAAAATATATGTATATAATTCTTTGGTGGGAGGCAATAACAGTACAAGTCAAAAAAGTCAATTTTTCAGGAGAACAGAAAATTCCTTTTGCCACAGGACAAATTTTCTTTTAACTGCCAAAAAATTAGGTCTACACTACGTGAGAGACATTACCGTTTATGTGAAATATGTGATAATACTGTTTTGCCCAAAAATGGTCTTGCACTCTATTTCCCGCCCATCAAAGAATTAAATTATATACATTTTAGAACTTTGTATTTCTTGTTTTTATTTATTTACAAATTGATGTTTACAATTGTATAAAAAATATGTACAACAAGCAAAAAAGAGGGAGAGAAAATGGCAATGTCAAGAGGAATCGCCCATTTGTAACTAGTCACTATCAGTGCTGCTGCTAAGGAGCTCTCTAGGCCATTGGCGCTTAAAGCGTCGTTGGGGAAGTGTGACAGAATAAGAGAGGAAAATAATTTTTTACAGTTGGATTTAGCAACATCAGAGACAAAAGATGCGTTAAGATCAATGTGAAGAGTTTTGTTAGAGACGTAATAAGGAGCATTGGCTATTTTAAAAAGGATTTTGGTTTGATAGGAAGATAGGAAGCTTTTGCAGAGTTAAAGTTCACATAGGTTTGAGTACTGCCAATATTTCTGTTCATTTCTTGCCTTTTCAGACAAGTCTGAGATATTCTATTCTAAAATTCATTAGATGTTACATTTTGACATAACTATTTTTTGTTTGTTTGTTTTTAGGACATGCCAGGCTTTAACTACGAGGTCTATCAACTACCGGAGCACTCTGAAAATTATGAAAACTTTTGAAATCTAATTTATTTTTAACCAGAACCTATTTTCAATGCAACTACGTCATATATCGTTTTCTATTATTTCTCTCGTCATTTGAAAATAAATCTATACAACTAATTTATATACATTTTAATTATTTGTATAACTTTTTATTGTAGTATAAAAGTCGTTACCTCATTATTACATTATGTCGTAACACTTGCCTCTAAAAGTCCTCTTCTCACAGTTTTATTTTTGACTAGGATCTGTTTTCATTGCAACTGAATCATCTCTGGTTTATCACCCGTATAGTGTGATTGTTGTTAACCACTGATGATGACACAGTTGCGTTGAAAACAGATTCTGGTAAAAACAATAATGTATTTTTATTTATATTAGAAATCTCGTCCCACATGTTACCATCACGTATGGGAGCGCTCTTTCGTCGCTCTAGAGGACATGACCCCGACTTTATTGTGCGAGTCCTACCTGCCTTCAGTTGCCTTGGGCAGCAGTCTTTAACGAGTTTCAAATTTAACAAGTCCTAGTGCGCTCATGTTTTTTTTTACCTTCCATAAAAAAAGCCTCGGCCGAGTTTCGAACCCGCGATCTTGAGCTCGGTATGTAAGGTATGACTCTTATTTAAAATATGAAATCTAAAAACTTTCAAATCGTTCACATCCTGAGAAAGAAGAAGAGACATTTAAAATTTAAGTCAAAAATCAATTTTTTATATAGCTGGCAGTAAACATGAAATTATACACTAAATGAGAAAGGCAGGTTTTTTTTTACACCCCTTAAATTATGTACGATGGGCATAATTTATATGGTTAACAATTTTAAATCAACAAAAAATATTGTACATTTTTTTCCATGAACGTAAAATATCAATTTTACATTTTAAAAAAAATAAAAAAATGAGTGGAAGGCGGAGAGGAAGATTTGGTGAAAGTCGAGTGGAGAGTGAACTGACCTCACGCAAATGGTTTGACCTCTTCGTGTCCAGGACCCTCCTTAATTCAACGTTATGGGGATTTTTTTAGCATTTACAGCAATCAAATGAAAGTTTTTTTTATAATTATTTTATTCATGCAATTTTTACTTTCTTATATCTTTAGTATAAGGAAGTATTGTAATCCTGCAAAAATCTGAGATAGAATTTTCAATGGAATTTTACGTTTTAAGGACCTCTGAACATATTTTGACCATTTTCGCTATATATTTTATGTAAGGAACTCAGAAACGATTATAGAAATAAACATAGAATTTGAGATAAAGAGACAAAGATTTTACATGTGTTAACTAAGATCTGATTAGATTTAGGCTAAAATCGGAGGAAAATTGAGGCAACTTTATTTCGGTGCTAAGTACAATTCACAAAATACCGCTTAAATTTATGACCTAATCAAAACTTCCTTCATATGAAAGTTGTAAAGAAAACGAATGGCTTATCTTACATGAAATAGGATTTTTAAAAGGTCCATATTGCGAGATACAGACTGAAAATTACATCTCGAAACCCATTTTATTTAAAAGTTTGCTTGATTTATGCGAAAACAGTTAGTATTTTCTAAAAATAGTTCCTCACAAAATAGTTCCTTATAAAATTTCAAATTGTCATAAGGCCCTCAATATTGGAACATTACGACCAGAGTTATAGCTCTCCTAAGAATGTACAATAAATTCCTCTAGGAAATATTTCAAAGGATATTCAAATTGGAACGCAAGAATTTTAAAATATTTTTTTATTTATGGTAGATCTTTATTTTTTATTATTAATTTTTTTTTTTTTGTTTCAAGGCATATCAACCACGAGGGTTATTGATGCCTGACTTCAAATAAGTAACAGATCCCGCAGAGAAACCGGGGGGCGAACGGAGGGGGACCCTGCACAGGACCTAGTGAACGTCTCAACCAGGCCAGGGGACAAGCAACGTCACAACCGGCTTTATTAAAAAATAATAAAAATTAAGAACAAGAAAATATATATGTAATGTGACCATAATAGGACTTAATTCTACGGACAACGTTTTTTTTTTCTCACTTTGGGATCTTTATGAACAAAACAGTTCAACGCGAGTTGTTGTGCTCAAATCGGTCAAATATAACTGAAATTGGGTTGGGAGCAAGGTTAGGAATTCTAGCTCGTGTAGTAAACATGTAACTCTGTCCTGTTACATATGTGATTTATTTTAGACTTGTCGGGAAAGTTGAATAATGACTGAAGTAGAATAATAATAAATAATCATTTATTTCATTTCTTCTGATATTGCAAGGAACATGTAAGCTTATTAGTACATGCAACCACTCAGTGCATATACTGAACACGATTGAGGAACTTATCGTTATTTTAGCGCCATGCTATCACTTAAAATTTTTTTTTTTTGGCCTTATGCACGATGCATATTAGCCGTGACTCTTATAAAGGTGTCTGTTATCTAGCTAGTTATTTACAACATCCATGGCCCCAGGGAGGGAGTTCTATCTACGAAATAAAACTCACTCCTGGACGGGATTCGAACCCGCAAACCATAGTGAGGCCATGCGACTAAAGCCCTATGCTCTAGCCCGCATGGCCACCATGGCCCCCGCACTTTTAAATTGAAAACAACCTAATAATAATAATAAATTTATTTCCGTTAAACCAATGCATGGTAATAGGATACGTCAGCAGAATTTATACATTAAGATAGCTTATAAATTAGATTTATAACTACCTGAGTGTAACACATCTATGATTAGTAGTAATAACAAAACTATTAAAAAAAGTAAAATTAAATTAATAAAAACTGTACAAATAAATACTTTAAAATGTATGTGTATATAAAAAAATTTAATACATGATACGTTTATAATAAGTAGACACATTTTTCAATTTAATGAAAATTAAGATAACTATTTTTTTTTTTTAAACTCTTCGGATGTGTCTTTATCCCAACGATGTTTCGGGACGTTCTTACGTCCCATCATCAGGTCCCAATGTGCGAGATATAGAAAAGAAAGAAAACAATGTAACTATAGAAGAAAGAAGAAAAACATTTTATTTGGACCAGTACTAAGTATGTACTTTACACAAAATGAGCAAATAAACAAGAAAATTATAATTAAAACAAAAAGTCTTGGTACAGTCTTGGTTGCAGCCTGCGAGCTACAGGCTGGCCGAGACTGTAGTGAACCGCACCAGAGCAGGTTGGCAGACCTTCATGGAAGCTTCGGGTGAGTTTCTCAATGTGGGCTGCAAAAGGAGCAACTCCCAGTTCCCGATGGATTTGGGTGTTCCTGATAAACCAAGGTGCGTTCACCGCTATCCGGAGGACTTTGTTTTGGAATGTTTGTAATCGTGTTATGTTAGTGTGGCTAGTGCAGAACCATACGGGGCAAGCGTAGGTTAAGAGTGGAAGTATTAGTGTTTTGTAAAGTAAGGATGTGCATGTGTGTCTGAGTGGTGTATTCCTGTTTATGAATGGGTAGATGAGCCTGAGTCGTGTGTGTGCTTGTTGGAGTTTTATGTTGATATGTAGGCGCCATGTTAGTCTTGTGTCAAGGTGCACTCCAAGATAGCGCACACCCTGGTCTTTAGGATTCCATGGAATTGGGAGTTGGTCGATTTGCAGCCTTCTGAGGTGTTCTATCGAGAAGCGGCGTAAAGCGAACACCTTCGCCTCCGTCTTCCCACCGTTCAACTTAAGCTTCCATTTTCCAAACCACTGGCCGATCTCATCCACCTGGATTTGTAGGGAGTCGATGGCCGCTTCCAGATCTATGTTTTGGCTGAGGATCAACGTGTCGTCAGCGTAAGTCGCCAGGGTTGCAGAGACTGGTTCTGGCATGTCGTGACAGAACAGATCAAACAAGAGTGGACTGAGGATCGCACCTTGTGGGACTCCCGCTGATATCTTCTTTCTGGAGCTCAGTGTGTTGTTCACCCTTATTTGGAATGTTCTATCACGAAGAAAAGAGCTAATGATGTTCTGGATGTATTGCGGAGGCCAGGTCTGTTTTAATTTGAAGAGCAAGCCCTCGTGCCAGACGGTGTCGAAGGCAGCTGCGACGTCCAAGAAGGCTGCTACTGTGTACTGCTTCCGCTCAAAGCCCCCCACAATGGTCTCAGCAACTCTCTGTAGCTGATGGACGGCTGAGTGGTTTGATTTAAACCCAAACTGGTGGGCAGGGATGGTCCCTGCAGTCTCCAGATGACGGAGGAGCCTCTTGTGAATTATTTTCTCAAGAAGTTTTGAGAGGCTATTTAAAAGGCTTATTGGTCTATAGCTGCCTGGATCGTTTTTTGCTTTACCTGGCTTGTGAAATGTTAGAACAACGGCGTTTTTCCAGTCTGCAGGAAAGTAGCCGTGGCGAAGACAGGCGTTGAACACACTTGCCAGGTAGGCTATGCTCTTC
This sequence comes from Aradus depressus, assembly GCA_963662175.1. Classification (NCBI taxonomy): domain Eukaryota; kingdom Metazoa; phylum Arthropoda; class Insecta; order Hemiptera; family Aradidae; genus Aradus; species Aradus depressus. The sequence continues at coordinate 49,828,403 of OY759216.1, read as the reverse complement.
GGAGGAAGCTTCTTCAGCACCAGGTTGGGGATGATGTCTTCACCGGGGGCCTTCTTGATGTGTAGTCGTGTAATGTGGGCGTGTATTTCTGATGGTGTGGTATGCTGAATGGGTGCTTCGACTGTGTGAAGTGTATTTGAGAGGTATGATTCAACTGTGATGAGTGTTTCATGATCGTCAGCGTCTGACGTTGTGAATTTATTTTCCAAATGGGTCGCCAGTAATTCGGTTTTCTCTTTGTCAGTTGTGGCAGTCATTTGTCCGTCAGTTAAGATGGGTAGGGGTGTCCTTTGGTTTAGAAGTCGTCGTGTCTCTTTCCATAAGTTGTTGTCGCCCGGAGTCATATCAGTCAAGTATTTTCGATAGTTCGCGATTCTGTCTTTGTCAAGTTCCCATCGTATGCGTCGGGTCAGGCGATTCAGTTCTCTTTTCTCAAGGGGATCTCTTGTTCTTTGCCAGTGTTGTCGTAGTGTGTTCTTTGTACGGATCATATCCATTATGTGTGTTGGTGTCTTGTTGTGGAATAGGTGTCGTTTGTCAGTGAAATGTCGGTATGTTGCTTCATGTACCGAGGTATGTATGGTTTGTGTGAACGTCCTAACTGCATTGTCAATGTCGTCCGTCGTGCTATAATGATGGGGGACCCCGAGACAGTTCATTCCGTCTTCAAACGTGGCCCAGTCGATCTTCCCCGTGATCAACCTTGGAAGATATTCCTCCTTCTGTGGCCGTGCTAGGAAGGTGCAGATAACTGGGAGATGGTCTGAGTCTAAGTCGGTCAGTGTCTCGTGAAACAGGGGCAAGTTAAAGTTGTGTATCAGTCCTATGTCCAGTATGTCGGGTTGGTATGTTCGTTGAGTTGGGTAGAATGTCGGTTCGTCAGGTGTCGATATTTGTATCCCCAGGTTTTCTGAGATGGATTGTAGTCTAGTCCCGTTGTTATTCTGTCTTCTGCATCCCCATAGCGTGTGTTTGCTGTTGAGGTCCCCGATCATTATAGTCGGTAGTCCTGTGAAAATATGTTCGAAGTCAGTCTGTACCAGTCTTGTGTTCGGTCGATGGTATGCTGATATGATGTTGAGTGTGCCGGAGAGTGTGGTGAGGGTGACTCCAACTGCCTCCAAGTTCTGGAGAGGGGGAATGTTAATCTGTGAATGTTTCAGGTGTCGTTTGATGAAAATGCCAACACCACCGAAACGTGTCGGTCGGTCCAGTCTATATGAACAGTAGCCAGAGAGTTTGAGTTTGTCTGTCGGTTTGAGGTGGGTCTCAGTTATGCATGCAATGTCGACATTATATCGTGATAAAAAGTTGGTTAATGACGGTTGCCTTATCTTTAAGCCGTCCGCATTCCAGTTTAATATAGTTAAATTTTGAAAAGTTCCCAGATTAGGGTTTGCCATGATTCATCGAAAAAAGGTTAGTGAATAAATTGGATAAGAAAGCTTGGATGTGGGGGATGAATGGTTTGATGAGGTTCATGATGAGTCCAGTCAGGTCAGTCGTTGCCTCAGAGCTAATTCCATTGTTTGCAGTATTAGGTTGCGGTGGTGTTGGCCTACTTCGATTTTTGTCAAACCAAAAGTTCGTAGGTGGTTTGGGCTCCGGGGAGGTAGGTGCGTATGGTGGTGTATTGGGTGTGTTGGCTGAATGTGCGTGTGTGTGTTGCGGAGGTTGATTAGTATTAGTGTGAAATGTTTGGCTTGCGGTGGTGCCTGCGGAAGCTGACTGTAGTTGCCGTTTCGGTGGTCGTTTCAGACAGCCTCCAAAGTTGGCGGTATGGTCGCCCCCACAGTTGGCGCACTTCGGTTTGTCAGTTTTTTGGAAAGGACAAACTTTATAATGGTGATTCCCTGCACACTTAACGCAGGTCGACTCAAGGCGGCAGTAGTTCTTGGTGTGCCCGAATTTTTGACAGTTCATGCATTGAGGAACGTGCAGGGACCGGCGTCTTTCCTCCACGTGGATCCGACTGTAATATAGTTTTGTAAGTGAAAATATGGCTTTTCCCTGATCGTTATTAGTTAGTTCGACTGCGCACAATGGCGTGGGCATTTTGTCTCTATTGTGCAACCTGGTGACCGAAATAACTGGGTAGTGAGGGAGCAATTCATTTTTGACGTCTTCTTCACTGAACGCGTATGGCACACCTCGGAGAATCACCGATACATTTTTAGTTTCTGGATTAACATAAGTATAATAGTTAATTTTATGCGTATCGTAGAATTTTGTCAGGGCCCTAAAATCGTCTGACGAGGTCGCTTGAATTTTAATTTTTTCTTTTAGGCATTGTTTGGTTTCAAACGGTGATGTAGCCACCTTTAATATGTCAGCTGTTATTTCTTTTAGGTTATTGTAACCTACAATAAAAATTGGAGGTATTTTAATTTTTTTACTATTTTCGGAATTTGAATCGGCCGGTTGGGGCTTGGAAGTGTCTAAATTGGTTAGAGCGGAATACCTGTTAGAAACTATGACTGGTGAGTTGTAAGATTTATACCTCTTGGTGACGGCGAGGTGTGAGGCGGGTGTCTCCTGGTCAGGCTGGTCTAGGGTCCTCTTCTTGCCGCTAAGGCCTGGATAGTCAACGGCCATCGATGCTGTGGCCAGGGGCTGGTGTGGTACCTGTTTGATGTTACTTGGCTGGCTGTGGCTGGCCGTGGGTACTGGTGCACTCTCTTCAACCCAGGAAGAGCGCGCCCCGCTGCAACTCATTCCGTTTGGTGAAAAGGTCCTCTCCCTGATACTTTTCACTGTTTCACGTTTTTACAAACACAGTAAAAACCGCACTATTAATTATTTTTTTGAAGAGCAATTTTATAACACTATTTTTGTTTAACGTGAACAGCTGATCTCCCAATGTAACTATAACAATATATGAAAAAAATAAAATAATACATTGGGGCGCATGTAGCTTAAGTATTAATATTTATAATGAAATTCAGTCTTTAGAAATCCGACCTCACCAAATATGAATTTAAATTTCTCACGAATTCTATTGGTAACAGAACTCCAAAAAGGAGAAAAAAAAACCAAGCGAAACTTTTTCGATTTCACTGATCTAAATTTTGAATAAATTGAAAACCAAAAGAACCTTTCCCTTGAACCAATTAAGATGGAGTAGCCACAAATTTGCACATACGATGATATGAGAGCTCTTATGGTCATGAGATATTTCTTATTTTTTTTTACAAATAAATTTTTCTAAAATATTACTTTCTCAGCTATACAAAGTATAGAGAAAGTTATGTAATCTGTCAAAAATTTGATGTGGAGTTTCCAACTGAATTTCATGTTTTCCGACCTCCTGATTCCAAAAAAAAAAAAAAAACTGTGTATGTGTGAGTGTTCCCAATAGAGTGAATGTGTCAACATGCAATTTTCTACTTAAAATCAAAACCCTATAAGGAGTAATTTTCAGCCAAAAAAAAAAGGGGAGATTAGAGTAGAAGATTTACATAAAAACTTAAATAACTGCCGTTGTAAAGAATGTATTAACACACAATTCCATATGTAAATTCAAAGGCCGCTAAGCACCTTTGTATTTTCAGCCAAACCGGCCGAAAGGAAGGGGAAAATGGGAGGGGGCTCAACTCAAAGTTACAGTCAAAATCCTATAAGGACTAAATTTCTTTCAAAAATAAGGGAGGATTAGGGTAAGGGTTTTACACAAAAACTCTAATAACAGCCGTTTTAATGAATGTATTAACACACAATTCCATATGTAAATTCAAAGGCCGCTAAGCACCTTTGTATTTTCAGCCAAACGGGCCGAAAGGAAGGGGAAAATGGGAGGGGGCTCAACTCAAAGTTACACTCAAAATCATATAAGAACTAATTTTCTCTCAAAAATAAGGGAAGGATTAGGGTAAGAGTTTTACACAAAAACTCTAATAACAGCCTTTGTAATGAATGTATTAACATGAAATTTCATATGTAAATTCAAAGCCCGCTAAGAACGACACCTTTTCATTTTCAGCCAAGTCGACCAAAGGTGAGGGCAAGATCGGAGGGGGCTCAACTTTCAATAATTGTCGATGTAATGAATGTGTCGATACAAAATGTAATATGAGGATTTAGATCCGTCGATCGGCTTTGGACGGAGAGCGAAAAATAATTGATTAATTCGTGCTGTAAAAGTACTGAGCCGGTGATTCACCAACTTAATTTTTTTTTTTTTATATTGTTTATGTAAATGATCAATTATAAAAATTATGTAGATGTAAACAATTTCATTAATCCTATAAATACACATCTGCCACACTGACTTACATAATGTAAGGAGTATGAAAACAGGAACACACCGTTATTACAAAAAAAAAAATAGGAATTCCGTATATTCGAAAGAATTAGACTGCCAAAGATGCAGAGTTCTGTTTATCGTGCATATCATGAACGTGCTTACCGATTTCTTTTGAATTTCACACCACGAATACCGACTGGTTTTTACTCAGCGGACCGTGTTTCCATGACGACCTACATCTTATTATTTATATTTATATTATTATTTATATTTATACTATTTTCTGATTGATTTAATAGTTATAATTATATTTGAAGTCATTTTGATTACCCGAGTTGGTTTTTCTGCAAGTAACTTATACTCATGTTAAAACTTGCGAAAGGTAAAAAAAAAAAAGGTTGGTGAATCACCGGCGATGTACATCTAGGGTTCAATCTATACCACAAAGTATCAATACTTTTACTCACGAGTAGTATCGAATAAAACCTTCGATACTACTCAAATATCGACAAAAGTATCGATACCTAATCGTAACGGTTGAATCGAGTAGTTCGTTGTAATTAATTTCTAAAAAATCTATAAATACATATAGATTTAAATAAAAATCGTATCGATTGGATCGAGTACTTCGTTATATTTAATTTTAAACCATGTATAATATACATATACCTATATAATAATAATAAAAAACACAATACAGTTGAAAGGTTTAAATAAGATATTGTAGTGGGCATAAAAAACAAATAAATCAAATCGAATAAGATAAAATTATATTATTAAAAATATACTGAAAATAATAAAACGCCTTATAAAATAAACATACAATTTATTTTAACTAAGGACGTACAACTACTGGAGACTATTCGTATTCCCACAATATTTCACTTTTTTAAAACAAGACATCAAGTCGCTGAGATCGAATCGTTCTTAATGTAATACATCCACACTTTCGCCGTAGGACGAGGCATTATATATTGAAATGTGAGGGTCGATTTTGATGAATTGAAAAATTTATATAATTTTTTTTAATTGTTGAAATTTGAAACGAGTACTTTGAATCGATACAAGTAATATCTATTCGATATGTACTTGGTATCGAAAGAATAGTATCGATACCAAAGGTACTTGTATCGGGTAAAAGTATCGATACTTCACTTGTATTTACTTATCGATAGATCCCTATGTACATCCCCAGCACATTCTGGAATCCTCATACTAAAATTTGCATAGATACATTCATTACATCGGAAGTTGTAATGGGTATTGAGTTGAGTTCCCCCTCCCAACTCTCCTTTTCCTTTGCGGATTTTGAGGCCACCCTTCTAATTCCCCTTCTCGCCAAAGATAGGACCGATTTGACTGAAAACCAATAGGTTCTCAGAGGGTTCTGGGAACCCGTATGAAATCTCGTGTTATCCTAGTTATTCTGTTCACAGGCGGACAGACACACACACAGACTCAGGAATTTGTTTTCACATACTTGAAATCAGGGGGAAACTCTACACTGAATTTTTGACCGATTACCTAACTTCGTAAAGCTGTGGGATTTCCAAGGTAGACAATTGGGTATTTTCAACTTTTCTTTCAACTTCAGAAGCTGTAAGCGCTACTATTCTAGAGAAGAAACTAGGTAGTGACCTTCGTTTATTGGAGGAATGGGATTGCTAAAGAAGGGCAAGTTACTTTTTAGTGTTCCGTGCCAAAATTAGCAAAACGGAACACTAATGGAATCACTAAAAATTTGAAATTTAGCACAGAGATAGAGGGTGGCGGCACAATTTTAGACGTGAAGTATAAAAAGTTGAATTTTGATTCTGGGGGTTAATTTCAGGGGGTAAATTGGGAAATTAAAAAAAAAATGTACTGAAGGGGGTATCAAATGAAAGCTTATTGAAGCATAAAATTAAAAATTTATATGATGTATTTTATGCACTTTTTAAAACATTTTTCGAGAAAAACGCTTAAAATTTGCTGTCCCCCCCCCTTATCACCAAAAAGATCGCTCATAAAATTTTTAAAAAATCATGATGTTTGAGAATTAGGCGTAGATAGAGTCAAAATTAGCAGGATTGAAAAATTGTAGAGCGATTAATTGTTATAAACAATTTATAATAATTCTTTATTTTTTTATAACTGCTGAACCATTGGTTTTAGAGAAAAAGTTTTTCGACATAAAATATTTCTCACAATGTAAGGAACAACTTTTGTTCACGTTTAATTTAAGTGGGGAGCTGATGGCATGGAACAGTAATTGTGCAAGTATAGTTTGCACTTGACCGATTTTTTAAAAATTCAATTTAAATACTTTTTATTGTATCTGTGATGATTTTAAGAAGGGAAGGGCATTAAGGAAGTTAATTCCTTTATAATAAAAGATGAGTTTAACACAGTTACACATTGGGGAATAGAATGGATGATAAGTTCCGTTTTAGATTAGAGATCTATATGAATCACGAAAATGAATAGAAAAAAGGAAAAAGAAAAGAAAAAGTAATGACAAAAAAAGTTGGGGTTTTTGTAATAAATTGGATACGGTGTTGTGACCACAACCGGTGTGGCCGACCCAGTTTGTTTTTATATGCATACCAACTGGAAGGAACAAGTAATGATGGACAGCGTAGAAAGTCAAGTCGTCAGTGTACGTACTCCAGTGTACCTTATTAATTATCAACTTTTAACGAGGACCAATTTTAATATAATAATTAGATTAGGGCAGGGGGAAGGAGGACAAGAAATATTTTATCACCTTATTTTACATCCTCAGCTACTTATAAAAAGTATAGGGGAAGTTATGTAATCGATCAGAAATTCAAAAATTTGCTTTTTCACCAAAATTTTATTTATTTTCAATTTCCTGATTACAAAAATTAAAAAAGAAATATTCCTGTGTCTGTGAACACGATACCTGCCGATATAATGAATATATCAATACAAAATTTTATATGTGTATCCAAAACTCCGTAAGGATGATATACAACAATTTTCATCCAAATTTAGACTGATGATTAAATTTTGTACCAAATTCGTAAATTTATTTTAAAAAAGAGAGCGAAAACCTAAAACAAAAAAAGACTTTTGGTAGATTTTTTTTTTTTTTTTTTTTTTTTTTTTTTTAGAAAAGCACTGAAATTATTAATTTATGCTGGAGACATACATTGCCGGTGATTCATTTTGGAATCAGAGGGTCGACATGAAATTCCGTTGGAAACTCAACATCGAAATTATTGCCTTTGGAGTGAGTATATCACTGCCAAAGGCCAGCCCTGCTGAAGCTGTTTGACATAAAGAAACTACTTAAAAGGTCAACTGTAACTAGACAGATTGACTGAAACATGAGGTTCTCTCACCCAGGTGGCACTCCGAAGATAAATGGTATATAAATAAGAACTATGTTGTTAACTCCTTCTGCAGATAAACGATCCAATAGTCCTTGAAGACGTTTCCAGGGCCGAAAAAGAGAAGCCTTAGGAAGAGAAGAGCTGCGGAGGTCCTAAAAGATTCCGTCTCTACAAAAAAAGTTCCATTGACTTTCTGGAGAAAGCAGCCATTTTGGAGCAAATGTAGCACTAAAAATAATGCAATATTAAATTGTAGATCATGAAATTGGATAACTTTTCAATGTTCTATGACTTACCAGCCTAGGCATTTTGACAAAACAACAGCGCCCCCGGTTTTTCCTGTGTTTCCTGGTGCGTTTTTGACAAGAATGAGTCATATATTAATAAATTTTTCCAAGTAAAACTTTTTCGAGGAAGAGGGTGGATTTTTTTATTTTTATTTTTGAAGAGGGTTGGTTAGGTGGTCCAATATCCCGTGTACGGGGGGATAAAAATTAAATCACAAGGGGTGGATGAGATACAAATTACTCAATAAAGGGGCACACAAATTACACAAATGTTCGTAAAAAAAAAAAAATCATTGATGAGTCACCCCACCGAATAAACAGCCTGCCTCCATTTCCAGACAAGGTGAAATTCTCACTTAACCGGACAACAGGATTCATTCGATTTTCAACTAATAGAAAAAGGGAGGAAGGAAAACCTCAACTATCCGCATTAAGCTACAGAATCAAGAGTGTAAAATTTTCTATAAGATGAAAGTTGTTGATATTTTATATAATTTTTCTAATTTAAGAAATTGACTACGTTTTAGAGGTCAAAACGTGGAATACTTTTACTTTTTAGAGGGTTTCGTTTTTTGTAGCTAAATGGCGAAATGTAAGAAAAAAGTAATGGAAAGTAAATTATTAGAACACTAAATTTTCTATCGGTTAACGGAAAAAAAATTAATAAAAAATGTTTGAGCTAAGCAGAAATCTCCCTTTATCGGCCGAACTATAAGTTTAAACAGAAGTAAAGAAAAACGTATGTTTTTATAAATATTGTATATTTCACAAAATATGTATAATACGAGTATATGCTAGTATTTTCGGTGTTGCTACCTTCCACTACTAAATACCTAGAAATAATATTTGTTAAGTCGTGGCTGAAATGGTAGTAGTACCGAAAGTACTCCCATATATTATATAATTATATTGTTAAATAGACAATATTTAAAAAAAACATACTTGTTTCTTTATTTTTTTATTAGGTGTGTGTCTGGCGTATGTACCCCTCAAAATTACGTGCCAGCGGGAAATAAGTCATCAAGCCATGAATGATATATAGAAGAGGTCGGAAAGGAAGATATTTGTCTGGACCAAACTCCGCTAACCCATCAACAGGGTGGCAGCCCCAGGACTGGCCTCTCAGTCACCTCCCTTTCAGGATCAGTGCCCCAGGATCTATCTTCCTAGAGGGATGTATTAACAGTGATGAGGGAAAGTGGCATCATAGAAATAATATAATATGAACTACGTGATCAGCTACTACTAGTACTGAAAGCGCCGGTAACTCAGAGGTAGCGTACTTGCCTACTGCGCTCAAGATCGCGAGTTCGAAACCCGTCCAAGGCAACCTTGAACATGCCGTCCTTCGGGTAGGACGTTAAGCGATGGTTCCGAGTTTGTACGTCAAGTATTCGTTAAAAAACCCCCAGTAACTAAATCTGGGCCGTTAAAATTTAGGACCCCTAGTAGAGTCGGGTGACGAAAGAGGGGTCTGGTAGTAGGCGATATGACCTGCAGTTAAAGCTCTTGAAAGAAAGGAAATTACTCCCGTTTCTACAATTGCAAAATACTGTCTTAAGAATATAGTAAGTGTAGCAAATCCCGAAAAACAGTGTCTACGCCACTGGGATAGGACGAACCTAGGTCAACTCATGATCAAAAAGAAAAGTAGCTTGAGAGAGATAGAAAGAGAAAGAGCGAGAAGACAAACAGTTCTTTCACTCTCCCAATTGTAGTAGACACGAACCCTGACATTGGTATAGCTTCCATAACTGGCCAACAGGAGGGCAACTGATGAGACCGATAAATTCACAATCTATACACGAAACTTTCTCGAAAACGAATCTTCACAATCCTCACAAGCTTGTGCGCGCTTAATCATCAGTCGACTCGTTTACTACTTTTTTACTTCCTCGGCGATATGAAGTATAGGGGAAGTTATGTAATTGATCATACGATGTTGAGTTTTCCAACACCCTGATTCCAAAAATGAAGAAAAAATTATGTCTGTGAGTACAATAACTTCTGATAGAATGTATATATATATATATATATATAAGTGAAATTTTGTATCCATAACCATAGGAACGTCATCTATCGATTTTCAGCCAAAGGGAGTGGGGGAATAAGAAGAGCGGCTAAATTCAAAAAACACCAATAACTAATAAATTAATGAATATCGATATGAAATTTTATATTCAAATTCAAAACCACATAAGGACAATATTTATTAATTTTCCGCGAAATCAGCAAAAGAGGAGGGGATCAGAGGACTCTATTGTAAATCGCGTAAAAGTCAAGAGCGTTTGAAGATAAACAAAACGAGCGCATTGCCTGCATTATATTCAAGATATGTAAGATAGGGCATACCTTAAATAAGGTTCTAAATAAGACCAATTTAAGTCAGTAATTTTGATCAATGTGTTAATTTTTAAAGTGAGTTATATTCCGCTGTATACCGCCACGGTATTATTACAGCCGGTCATTGGAGGTCAAGTGGTAATACGACGGTACTTAAATAGTAAGTGGGTCAAAGCGATTTGATTATCAAAAGCAATCCCTAAAAGCCAAAAGATAAAGAAATAAAGTGAATATCTTATTTGGAGGAGAAATTTATGAGTTTAGTTAGTTATTATGACTCATGCCCGGGCTTTAACTACAAGGTCATATCGCCTACTACCAGAATCGCATTATTTGACCTACCGCTGGAAAGGGTATTAAATGGGGAAGTTTTTGTGAAATTTGACAACTTCCAGATCATTGTGTAGGACAGTGGCAAATTTTAGATATTTTGAACAAATGTTATTTTGTCTGTAATTTTGATGTTTGAACAATTAAAAAATACACTTTCAAGCAAGGTTAGGTTAGGTTTTATGACTCATGCCCGGGCTTTAACTACGAGGTCATATCGCCTACTACCAGAGCGCTCTTTCGTCACTCTGGTGGACATGAGCCCGACTCTACTGTGGGAGTCCTAAATTTTGCCTACCCTAAATTTTTATTCATCTAGGGTAGGGGTCTTTAACGAGTACCTGACATCGTACAGGCTCGGGACCATCGCTTAACGTCCCATCCGAAGGACGGCGTGCTTAAGTTTATTTTACCTCCCAGATAAAATAAACTAAGGGCCTCGGTCGGGCTACGAACCCACGACCTTGAGCTCAGAAGTCAAGCACGCATACCACTGAGCTACCGGCGCCCCCCCCCTTTCAAGCAAGATAAAAGGCTGGTTGTGATTTCGTTGGACAGGAAATTTTCCGTTCTTTCCAAAAACATAGTTAAAAGTGCAAATTCTAAAGCTGTAGATAGCTGGATTTGTTCTAAGAAAAAAGTTGGATCAGTTATCTCCTCATTGATATCATAAATATTATCATCTGTTGTATTTGATTCAACATTGGAGCAAGACTGGTGGTTTTCATACTGGTGAAGAAAATAATCCGACATTTTTACAGGCACAGTTATTACTACAACCCTTCTTGCAATTACAAAAAATAGTATTAAGAAGATTAAATCTTCTACGTCATCATCTCAAATGGAATTCGCTTTGTTCCTGCTATGTATGGAGCTCCAAAAAATATTGATTCTATTCTGGTACAGACTCAGGACCATCACTTAAGGAATCCGAAGGACAACGTGCTCAAGGTTTTTTTTTACCTCCCAGGTAAAAAATGTAAGGGCCTCGCCTGGGTTTCGATCCCTCGATATTGAGCTCAGTAGCCTCTGTGCTATCAGCGCCCTCAGAGATAACTGAAATTTTAGATGTGTAGACTCAGCGAAAATTGATCCGTAATATTTTTAGGAAGTTTTTAGCTGTAGATCAGTTTCATATAGGGTGGCATTTTGCTGTATGTTCTAAAAACATCAGGCTCTTTCTTATTATAACCCGACCATTCAAAGTAGTGAATTAAATGTTTCTAAAGAGTCGAGCTCTTGACTCACTCACAAAATTCCACTTAGCCAACTGTAGGCAAGTCATATTAAATGAATACTAAGTCAATATTTTCTAAAATTGATAGATTCATAATTTTTCGTTCATTTTTTCCAGAGGTCACATTGAATCCTGAGGAAGAGTATCCTGCCATATTTGTTGCCTTTATATTATATTAAGGATGGTTTCTTTTGTAGACTCCCTGACGATGAGGAAAACCTTGAAAGCCGGCTAGATACTTTTAATAACAATCTGTAAGAGGTGATACTACATTTTATTTGACAACCTGTGAAATAATCACTTCTCACTACATCAGCCATCTTCATATTAAATGGTAGTGAAGTTACGAATATGGCCAAGTTAAGTTTGGTTTAAAGTCCTCTTGTAATCCCAAATAGGGCAGAAGGTATATACATGGTTGCTGCCCTTTTCTCCTTGTCTTTAATCAACCAGATTCAAAGAAAGTTAGTAAAAAATCTATAAAAACTAGTCTATAAACATTGAGAGGATGTGGGTCAAGTACAGCTCCATCTAGCGGTCGTCATTGGTCTTTTTGTGTTTTTAATCAACCAGGAATCACTAATGAACTGTAAATCTTTCTGTAACTATAGATCTTAATGTTACAAACCTGTCCAAAGGGGGACAGGCGAATTCCTTTCCTAGAACTGTCCAATTCCTTCCCTCAACTTGGTAAATCTTGATGAGACAGAAAACCTCAGAGGGAAATTAAAATTATTTCTGGGAACTGGAATTTTCAGAATGTGAAATGGCCTGTCCAAATTATTTGGAGCACTTCTGTTAATGTAAAGGTTACTCACATCAAAGTTGAAGGTTTCGGTAAGATGGAGGAAATATAATTAATGTGTTTCTTAAGAGCGCGGTCTGGTGGTGGACTTAGAACAACAGCAGTTTAATTCATATTGGGATTGGTGATCACAAAAATCAATGGAGGAACCAACAATTATTTGAAGGTGAACTGAGGGGCCCACGGTCGAGGATTCCAGAATTATGATTGGCTGGTGGGCGGACCAATCAGTAAACTACCTCGAACTTCTTTAACGATTCCCGAAATATTGTCCAAAAAGAAAAAAACAAGTCATCTCTGGAAGAAATACAGGAAAAAATCGAAATATAATTAGTAAAACTTCCTACGTTTCATTAAGGAAGTGGAATTACGAGCTATTATATAACTTACACGAAGCTAAGAGGTTGGCAAGGCTTTCGGTAAAGTAGATAGGACTAGGAGGACGCCGGTAGCTCAGTGGTATGCGTGCTTGTCTTCTGAGCTCAAGAACGTGGGTTCGAAACCCGACCGAGGCCCTTAGTTTATTTTATCCGGGAGGTAAAATAAACTTAAGCACGCCGTCCTTCAGATGGGACGTTAAGTAATGGTCCCGAGCCTGTACGATGTCAGGTATTCGTTAAAGACCCCTGCCCTAGTTGAATAAAAGTTTAGGGTAGGCAAAATTTCTGGTAGTGGGCGATATGACCTCGTAGTTAAAGCCCGGGCATGAGTCATAAAACCTAAACCTATAGGACTAGGCCTTCAATGAAGAGAACTCCATTCAACGTTAAATATCTCAAATATGACAATGAATCTTCGTTCTGAGTAGTGTGTAAATGCCGGTTCTAGGGCAGGACGAGAAGGATAGGTGTGGCAGGTTATGATAACCCAACCTGCACAACCACCCGCCGCCAATCAAACAAGTTCTTACATGTTTGAGACCTGTCCATTATTGTTGTTGTACGCATATTTCACCATCATAGTCACAATTTTTAAAATTCGGTAATTGAATAATAATGTATTTTGAGTTAATATCGATTACATTGTTAATTTTGCAATTTCTCCTACCTGATGATGTCATTTGACTTACAAAATGTTTTCGTATGCATTATACAATATTGATACTTGAGCACACCTAAATGCATCGTAAGACAGAAAAAGAACCATATTTTACGGGTACCTAACAGATAACGTTTAGTGTGTGAGGCTGGCTCGTCATCCAATATTGAGCTCGAACCATCTCCTCAACTCTCAATAGACACTTTCTTGAGGTAGCCGCTCATACTTTTATGGTGGGTTGCACCAACCAGGATTAACTTGCGAGATTACTTAATCTTGGATCAGTTTGATCTTGGATGAAATATTTTATTTCGTTTCACCATCCATTATAGACGAGTGTTAATCCCGGATCAACTGATCTAGGATCGTGATCCGAAACGCATAGAGGTAGGAAGAAACAATCGATACTTCAATGGATACTTCATAACCTCAAGTAACCTTCGTCTTTACAATTTACGTGAGTTTCTATTAACAATGTCGAAGAGATTTGCAAATTTTTCCCTACGGGAAAAAGATTTTCTTCTGGACCTCTGTACAGAGGAATTATGTCAAAAAGTAATAGAATGCAAGGAAACCAGGAAAAGAATGGGAAAAGATTAGGGAGAAATTCAATCATGAAGTCCGCCAATAGAAGTGTAGAACAGCTCAAGCTGTTATATAAAAATACGAAAGCTCGAGCTAAGAAAAGGATAGCTGAAAGTTAGGTAAGTCAAACTTAATTTATTTTCAGTTGCTTTATTTATTCTTGAATTGATTTGAATGAAAATTATCCTTGTTAAATATCTGCAAAATTTCCAAAAAAAAAATTATTTCTGCTATTACAATTTTAGTTTTGTTACTATTGCTCGTACAAGAAAACTAAAAATACTGGAAAACCTAGTTTTTTTGTGAACAATCTGAAAATCCTAATTAAAAATTTGTAAAAATTAAATTTTTTTACGATTTAATTTTACTGAGATGTGTGTTGTGTCAATGTTTAAGCCTAATTTTGAAACGTGTTATTTTACCCTATTTTTAAATTGTCTCCCAGTTTGACATACATAAACAAAATTACAACAACTACATTTTAGATAGTAAACCCCACCTTTTTCTTCTGTTTTTCTTTTTTCTTTGGTACTGTTGAGATGTTTGTATAATGTATTATTTGTTCTGGAACCTACCCAACAGTCTTCTTATTTAAGTACATCGCCTCTGATTGTTAGCAATACCGAAAGTACTCCCATATTATATATATTTTGTGAAATTGACAATATTTTTTTTGAAAAAAAAACACGTTTTTCTTTATTTTTTATAAGTGTTTCAAAATATCTCGGCTAAAGAGTATAACTGGGGAAGTCTTCTTTAATTCACTGCAAAAATATTTTTTCAATTTGATTTTCTGTTCCATTTTAGGTTTTATTCCTATTAATTGACTTTTGTAGTATCACCTTTTTTTAACATAATAATGTGTTTCTCAGGTGCAGAGACATAAAACAGGTGGTGGACCGCCAGATGTCTCCGAATTGACGGAGAGTGAAGAGAAATTGGTGCTGTCTCTGGAAGACAAGCTATGTCAGATACTGTCATCTGAAAGCTTCCCGTAGCACAGTATCTCAACGTAATTAGTAGCCTGTTCATGGGAGAAATAGGGTTATTTCTTGCATCTGTCCCCCTTGATAAATTCCCTTGTATAGATGTAAACAATGTTAAAACATATGCCCTGGACAGTCTATACCTCTGTGTAAATTTTCCGTCATCAAATTCAGAAAATAAATCTCGTCTCTCTCGAATTACACGAGGAACGAAATGTGATGTATCCTCGTCAATTTCTTCAACACTATTTAACCATTCCTCAAGATTCTCTATTGACTCAACATCAGACATAATTGAAAACTTGAAAATTTTGTAAAATTGGAATGACTAACAGAGCAACAACTATTTAATCCTGGTATTTGATCTCACTTAACTGGGGTATCAAATTTGATCTGGGATCACAGACCCTTTTCTTCGGATTAATTGCTTGATCTAGGATGGTGCAACAAAAATTGTTGGTTAATTCAGGAAGATCAAGATCCAGGATCAAAGTCTGATGTTGATCCTGGTTCAGTAATGGTGAGGCAGAAAAGGTGGATCAAAGCAGTTGATCCAGGATCAAACCTTCGTTTGATCCTGGATCAGAAGTGATCCTGGTTGGTGCAACCCACCATTAGTGTTTACAGCGGGGAAATTGAACCATTTTTGAAACAAACTGGAAATAATCCCTGAAAATGAAGCAAAAATTAAGAAGTTATGTTCTTTAATTTTAACTAGGACTTTTAAACTTTAAAAGAATAGGTTGGTATGTTCTCAGGTTGGCACCGAATGACATCTGAAGTGGCTGGGTGAAAGATAGGGCAGTTGAAGAGGAAGGAGGTTGATGGACGAGAGAGAGAGTGGGGAAGGCCGGCACGTAGAAGAGTAAAGAAGAAAGGGACATGGGACTCCATCTGGTGGGGAAAACCTACTGTAGAGCTCTCTGGAAGTGGCAAAGAGTACAGTGACTTCATTATCTGACCGAGATGTCCTCGACCTGTCTTCTAGTCGTCAGCTTGAATAATTCCCTCAGGTCACAATAGACACTTTCTCGAGGTAGCCGCACGCACTCTTAGTTCAGGACATTGGGGAAGTTAAATCGTTTTTCTTCCATAAATCATTAATGGAAGTACACGGGAATACGGTTTAATAGCCGAGACTAGATTTCCCTGGAATGACCTGAATATCCCTGACTCTGAAAGCCATCGAATCAACGAGTCTGGCATTTGTCGTCCAGTGGCGCTGGGCACATAGAAAACCAATGAACCATACATATTTATTTTTATTAATTTTTTTCGTTTTATTATTAATACTTTTTTATTTGATTTTTCTTTATTTTTTATTTAGGTTTTCATTTATTTATGTATATTTTTATAATTATTATCGTTATTTTGTTTTCTTTCTCATTTCTATATTTCGCACATTTTGACCCGAGAGAGAGGGGCGTAAGAACGTCCCGAAAAGTCGTCATGTAAAAAAAACACTTGCAGAAAAGTTATTATCTCAATTTTAATAAAAAATAAAAAAAATGTCTACTTTATTCTTCAATATTATTAATTTTGTACTCATATTTTCAAAGTATTTATTTATTCATTTAATTTTTTAGTATTATTGTTAATTTTAATTCTATGTGTGTCATAGTTGATATCTGTTTATGTATCAAATTTATAATTTATCTTAATGTAAACATTCTTATGACGTATTCTATGACTATGTTATGGTTTAACGGAAATAAATATTATTATCATTATTTCCTGACTGAAAAGAATTCTGTAATGTTTTACATTGAAAACGAACACAATTGGAATCTATTTCAGTGGAAACCTACTGTAGAGCTCTCTGGGAATAACGAATAATATATGCTTTATTATTTGACCATGATCTCCTCGACCCGACTTCTATTCCAGTTGTGAGCTCAAATAATCTCCTCAGATCTCAAAGGAGATTTTTTTAAGGTAGCCGCACACACCTTCAGCAGCATGAAATCAGAGAAATTCGTTTTAAAAGAGAGAGAACCGTTTTGCAGAAAGCTGTATCATGGTCCATTTTGAATTTGTCAAATCATTTATGACAGTCCTCGGACAAACTTTACTTATGTTAATGTAGATATGTACTACCAGTCCTTTGTTGTCTTACATATCATTTGAGGAGTGACTGGTGCAAATAGGACATACTAATTTGTGTGAGATCCACAGGACCCGGACTTTACTTGGATTTAAGTCCGGAAGGAAAAAGAGTTCAGTAGTCGGCGCCTATTGGACTGGAGAGGTACCTGACTTAGTTCATTATTTTATTTATCTTGGTACATTCTTGTTATATAATGTATTCATTTATATTTGTTTAATATATATTTTTTTTATCTCTACTCAGACCACTATTCACATATGCAGCACCCTTCTGGTTAACAACAAACAAAACAAACAGGCAGAAACTTCAAAGATTTGAAAACAAGGTTCTCCGTTTGGCAGTAACCGCACCCTGGTTCGTCCAGAACTCCCAAATTCGTCGAGAAACCGGCCTGCCTGATATCGCAGACTTCCTGAAAAGACTTACCACGTCTCACCACGAAGGACTATCTTTGGTATCGGGAGCTCAATTTTATCGCTTACTGAGCTCAAAATCGCGGATTCAAAACCCGGCCGAGACCCTTAGTTTATTTTATCAGGGAGGTAAAATGACTTAAGCAATTGAACGTTAAGCGATGGTCCCGAGCCTGTCAGATTAAAGACCCTACCCTAGATGAATAAAAATTTACGGTAGGCAAAATTTAGGACTCACATGGTAGAGTCGGGCTCATGTCCACCAGAGTGACGAAAGATCGCTCTGATAGTAGGCATAAGAACTAACTACATTTTTTATTTTTATTTTATTTATATTTGTTATTGTTATATTGTTTTCTTTGTCTTTTCTAACAACGTTCCGAAATATCGTTGTGATAAAGACACTTCCAGAAGAGTTAAAAAAAATAGTTATCTTATTTCTTATAAAATGAAAAAAAATTATTTATTTATTATAAATGTATCTATGTATAAGTGTTTGTGTGTTTTCAAGTATTTATTTATTAATTTAATTAAATTTTTTTAAAATTGGGTTATTACTAAATATAATATGATGATTGATTCTTCTAGAATTCTTTAATATCCGGGCCTCTAATCTACTCTGACTGTCGACCACCATGTTACTCTTTTTTTTCATACCACCTTTAGTACAGTTGAGTGCAAATGAGCCATGATGACCTCTGTTGAGGAGCTTGAAGTGCAGTGATGCATTATAACTGCAATCAATAAAGTGAAAATATAACTTAAAAGGCAAATTGAAGAAATTTTGGATGAAATAGAACAATTATAAGAGAGAATGATGAATGAATTGTGTATACATTAAGGTAGCTTATAAATCTTATTTATAAGATAATGTATATACACTCCTATGACTATGACCATGTTATGGTTTAAAGGAAATAAATATTATTATTGACATTCGGTGGTTCGGCTCAGAGCCTTCTAAGGCAACTTCCTTTCCATCAAAAACAATAAAAGGATAGCAAACTTGGAGTAGGCAAGGACGATCAACCAAAATAAAGAACTCTTGAATGCTTTATAATGTCATTCAGCCAAGACACGCAGCAGGAAAGATTCTATCTTAGAAATGTTTAGAGTTTAATTTGCTAAGAATGTCTAAAGATGTGTTTTTTTGACATAAACATTTGTCGGATGCCATGGCATAGTTGCGAGGAAAGCTGGGACAGAACAAAACTGACTCACCTTGCTGTTATGCACTCCCATATACACGTTTTCGAGGAATACCAGAGAAATGTATCTCTCCTCTCGTGAGCCTGCTTGCAATTTCCTCTTTTAATTACACAGAAATTCGATGCGCGGTTTTCAACGGAATTTCCCCCTGATTCCATAAATGGAAGAAGAAATGTGTCATTGAATCATCAGCAATGTACTTCCCCAGCACGAATTCATCAATTAACTTTGCGCAAACATTCAATAGTTGACTTACATTTGGGCTCCTAAATCCTCATACTAATAATTTTGTGTCAACAAATTCATTACATCGGCAGTTATTATGTTTGAGGGGTGGCTTACACCCTCTGATCCCCCATTCTACCGATTTGGCTGAAAATCAATGGCTGTTGTTCAAATGGAGTTGTTTAGGTCACGTTATGAAATTTTGGGCCGATATATTCATTTTATCGGTTATTAGTTAAGCCTCCCTATAATCCCCCCTTTCTTTTTGACAATTTGACTGAAAAACAATAGGTGTCGTCGTTAGATGGTTCTGAATTCAAATATATAATGTTGGGTCAATACATTCACTCTATCGGGAGTTATCGTGATCAGATACACAGACAGAAATTATTTTTTCATATTTGGAATCTTAAGGTCGGAAAACATAAAATTCCGTTGAAAAACTTCACATCGAATTTTTGACCGATTACATAACTTCCCTTTATTCTTCGTATAGCTGGGAAGTAAAACCTAAGGGCCACGGCTGGGTTTCGAACTACATATTTAAAATCTTGATAGAACAGTCAACAATTAAATGTAATAATGTAGGTAGTCAGAAAAATGTTTTCAATTTCAAGTTTTAATCTAATCGTTTCCCGATTTTCGGGGAATTTATTAAGTTATACTAATTTTTGGCCGAAAAACGACTATAAATTTATTTTTGCTGTTTTTACGGAAAAAAAACAATTTATTTCAAAATACAACACATATGTCTGTAGTTTGTTGCATACGGAAGAAGTTCCACTGTGTTATAAGCAGGTGGGCATCCTGACCGCAGCTGCATCTCTTATCTAGGATGCCCTTCCCACGCGGCGGCGCCCTAAGCACTCGATTAGACAATCTGCACGTGTGATTATAGCCTCGTCTCGCATGGTCGTGTTTGCGAATTTGTTCCAGTCATAAGTCGATATTCACTAGAGGTATTTATAAGAGAAATTAAGAGAGAAAAAAAAAAAACTATAACGAAATCATACAAAATTTTCGAAAATTACAAATAGTTTTATAGAAAATCCAAATCGATGTTTATTGTTCATTATACTCATCATAAATTCCCTGCTATTATGAAAGCGTGCCACGAGGCAATAAGCATATTACGAAATTAAAGGAAAGGTTGAAATCAATTATTGACAAATTAATGTCCTCGCAATCAGAGTTTCAGTTAACGATCCCTCATCAAATTTTTTTTTAAAACTGATATAATGATATAATTGTCTCATTTCATAGAAACTTGGGTTCAGAGGTCAGAAGGAAGATCACTTAATTTTATGGAGGGCGTCGGTAGCTCAATAGTATGCGTGCTTGCTTGCTGAGCTCATGAACGTGGGTTCGAAACCCGACCAAAGCCCTTAGTTTATTTTTTCTGTGAGGTAAAATAAATTTAAGCACACCGACCTTCGGATGGGACGTTAAGCGATAGTCCCGAGCGACGATGTCATGTACTCGTTGAAGACCACTACTCTAGGTGAATAAAAATGTAGGGTAGGCAAAATTTAGGACTTATACAGTAGAGTCGGGCTCATATGAACCAGAGTGACGAAAGAGCGCTCTGGTGGTAGGCGATATGACCTCGAAGTTAAAGCCCGGGCATGATCATAATAACTAACTTAATTTCATAACTCGGGATATTTGATGAATTAGCCAAGTCTACTGAATTGGAAAACTGCTAAGAATATAAGTGAAATAAAAATATTATAGAGTGTGATCAAGAGTTATGTCATTGGTCAAATCTCGATAACTCCCGATAGAATGAATGTATCGATAAGACAATTTAACGGAATCCAGAATCTTCTAACTACGGTACCTATTTTTTTTTTCAGCTAAATCGACCAAAGGGAAAGGGGGATTAGGGGGAAGGCTTAACATAAGAACTTGAATGAATGTATTGAGGCAAAATTTAATGTGCGTGACCAAAACCCAATAAGGATAACACTTACCGATGTTCAGGCAAATCGACCCAACGGAAGGAGGGATTAGGGGGGAGGCTTAACTCAAAACTTCGGCAGTTAATGGATGAGGCATTACCAAGGAAATTGGTCATTATGCGTGTCAAACGCTCTTTCAATACTTCTTGACATTTCTTCCAGCATTTCTCTTGTTTTCCGCACAGAAGTTAAGTATATTTTTGCTCAAACGTTTTTTTATACTCGCTTGTCGACAGCGCAGTTTCTGTTTTAAATGAAGTTCACTATGTATGTATAGTAAGGTGTTGTAGGACGAGATTTCTTAAAGAAATAAAAGACGATGTCTTCCCACTGTTTATTTGCAACCATAACCAGTTTTCAACGCAAGTGCGTCATCAGTGACACATCCCACCCGTACAGTGTGGGGTGTAAAGGTGTAAAATGGGATGTGCCACTGATGATGACGCAGTTGCTTTGAAAACCGGTTCTGGTCGCAATTTGGGAAGACAACGTATTTTATATATATGAGAAGTTCACTATCATCGTTTATTTTGGAACAGTTTTTCAAGGGTTTCAATAGTAAGGTTTCAATTCCAAGGGCCGCCCTGATAGAACTGATGAACCCAAGTTATCCGAAGCCGGAGGACCCATATAACAGTCTTTCAATAGCTGTCAACTACCTTACTCTCTTAGTTATTGTAACTCATGCTTGGGCTTAACTACTAGGTCACATCGCCTACTACCAGGGTGCTTTTTCGTCACTCTGGTGGACATGAGCCCGATTCTACTGTGGGAGTCATTTCGCCTACCTAAGTTTATCGCAGAGGCACGAGACCATCGCTTAGCGTCCCATCCGAAGGACCACGGGTTTCGAACCCATGATCTTGAGCTCAGTAAGCAAGCACGCTTACCACTTTGACGAAAGCCTTATCAAAGATTCTTATTGCCTTAACTCACTCTGAGATAATTAGAGTAAAGAGTAGCAACCGATCTGCTAATGAAAGCGCTCAGTCTTCATGCTATCTTCCAGAGGTTCGCACGCCACTTTCCCCATATCACTAAAGGCTATTTGATCTGGTGACACACCTTAAGGTTTTTTTTTGTGAATAAGAAAGTCTCCGTAACTTAATATGACACCTGGATCTTTAGTCACTTTCGCTTCCAGTTTTCAAGAGTTCCTTAGTGAATATTTTGACTTGGATATTTGAAGTGAAAAAAATCAAAATTAAACGCTCCACTTGTTTAATGTACCTTGCATGCAAGTACTTTCTCATGACCATCTTGGTCAGTACAACTTTACGTGGTGTAATTGAGAAATTTCCAAAATACCAACAGTCAATTATACGAACTGAAGACGAAATTCTGAGCTTAGACTAGAGTTACAGCATAATAGCATTATACCAAATAGCAATATTATCTTAATATCACCAAAGAATTTGTTTCAGCCAAATGTCCAAAATCTCAAGGAAAAAGTCGGAGAATCACCGGCTATCTACTTTCCCCATTATGTTTTCTCTCTCCAAAGCCAATCGACTGTTTGAGCTAAAACTCAATATGCGACTTACATAGTTGCTTCTGTATCCTCAGACAAAATTTTGTGTCGACACATTTATTACATTGGAAGTTATTAGGGTATTTAAGTCGAGTCCCTCTTCTTTGGTCCACCTCTTCCTTCGACCGATTTCGCGAAAAATTATTAGTGGTCATCCCTATGTGGTTTTGAATTTAAATATAATATAAAATTTTATGTCGATATATTCATTACATTTTTTTGAGTTGAGACCCCCTCCGCTTTAGCTGATTACGCGAAATGTTAATAGGTATGCTACTCCTAAGCTACCGGCACCCTCTAATAACGTGTAGGATCATTAATACATCCCCAGCTAAACGAAGTATAGGGGAAGTTATGTAATCGGACAGAAGGGAAGTGGGAAATCAGAGGGGAGTTCAACGCAACAATCCCAATAACTGCCGTTGTAATGAATGTATAAGACACAACATTTTGTGAAATCAAAACCCGATGAGGACGACACTTATTAATTTTCAGTGGAGTCGGCAAAAGGAAAGGGGGGTTCAGGAGAGAGGGCTCAACTGTCAATGTAATGAAGTATCGACACAAAAAGTATGAGGATTTATCCTCATCACTTCTTGAAGTTAATAGATACAATAAAAAAATTTTAATTTCAATTAAAAATGTTCATGTTAGAGGAAACCGTCTACACAAAATCGGAATTTTATTCTCACTGTTCAAAAAGAATAATATAATCACAATAAAGAATCGTGTTTAATATCCAAAAACATTATTTGATACAAAGCTTTCATTTTTATATTTTGGGCAGAGTTCCTCCACACCTTAAAAGTCAGTCCAATGTACGTTATTGTTTAATTTATTTATTTATAATTTATTATTTATATAGACTTTTTTATACATTCATTTATAATTGATCATATATATATATATTATTTTTCATTTATTGTTATAGTTACATTGTTTTCTTTCTTTTCTATATCTCGCACATTGGGACCTGATGATGGGACGTAAGAACGTCCCGAAACATCGTTGGAATAAAGACACTTCCGAAGAGTTTTGTTTGACAAATAGTTATCTTAATTTCTATTAAATTACTTATTATGAATGTATTTTGTATTAATTTTTTTTTATATACTCATATATTTTTAAGTACCTATTTATTTGTTCAGTTTTTATTAATTTCATTTTACTTTTTTTATTAGTTTTTTTATTACTACTAATCATAGATGTGTTAGACTCAAGTAGTTATAAATCTAATTTATAAGCTATCTTAATGTATAAATTCATTTGACGTATCCTATTACCATGTATTGGTTTAACGGAAATAAATTTATTATTATTATTAAGAGCCCCTATGTAAGTAAACTCTTGATAATTAGCGCCAACGATCGACTGGTTTTAGAGGGTGAACAAAAAGTGAATTATTTTCGTTCTGGGGGAGTACTTTGCCTTTATACAGTTGTAAATATTTACTAAGACTACTGGTCGAGGAAATCCTTTCTCCGTCAGATGTCGGAAGAAAGTCTGGGATCCCAGCAAATTACAGGGGATGAGCAAAAAGACGAGGGGAATCCGTCTATTGTAGTGGCGAGCCAGCACAACGCAACGTTACTCATTACTTTGTTTGGAGAAAGTGGCAGACAGGACTGAGACAGAGCCAGTTCCGAACCCCTTTTGTCAATGCAGCCAGCTATAACCGGGTCACACTTTTATAATACTTACAGTACAACTTTTTCTTCAGATAATCACTTTATATATACAGAAAATAAAGTTCTTAACTGTCTTTCCCGAAGAAATGTCTCTCTTAGATAACCATTATGAAAACTTCTTCCTTAATCTAATAATAATATCTGCGCGAAAAGCGAAAAAAAAATCATGTGTGAATAACCACCCTTGTACGTCCTCAGCGATTTAATCAATTAAGTTTTCGCTCTCCCTCCAAAACCTTGTATGGACTCAAAAACAATAGTTGATTTACACTGTTTTTTGTGTAAATACATATTTACATGAGCAGTTATTAAGAGTTTTTGAATCGGGCCCCTTCTCTTCGGCTCATTTTACGGAAAATTAATATATGCCATTCTGATGGGGTTCTGAATACTCATATAAAACCATAACAATAAAAAAAAAATTGATTTTTTCTTTTAAAAAAGTCAGGAAAGAAACAAGATTGAATCCTTTTTGCTCAGCGAATTTTGAATTTGAAGCAAAAAGCTCAAGCGGCTAGGAAGATACGATTTTTTTTATGCTGTGTTAAATTAAGTTTCCAAACTACAGATCTTACATTTTTAGTGTTTACAGAAAAAAAAAAAAGTTAAAATTATATATAATAAAACGTAAATGTCTACTGAGTTCAATACCGCGGGTTAGAAAACCGGCCAAGGCCTTTTGGTTTATGAGGAAAACAAAAAGAACAAAACCTTGAGCATGCCATCCTTCGGAGGGGACGTTAAGCGATGGTCCCCTGTACGATGTCAGGTACTCGTTAAAGAACACTGCCAAAGTAACTAAATCTGAGTAGTAGCTCTCTTATTTTTTGAAATATTGTCTATTCCACTAAAGATCCACTCAACTTAGAAGTTGTTAGTAGCTCTCTGGTAATAGGCGACATTACTTCGTAGTTAAAGCCCGGACATGAGTCATAGCTAGCTAAATGTGTTAAACTCTCGATTTATCACTTGGGAAATTATCACTAACAGACATCAATTACCATTAAGATTACTGGATTTAATTAAAATGTCTCATTTTGATTATTTTATCTCTAATTTAATTATCTCTTAAATCAGTCAGGAAATCTGTGAAGCCTACATTCTGTAATTAATAATTAAATGATGTCCTTACTTTCATTTTGTTTTCACTATTATAAAAATTAATAATTTTTTGGAATTAAAGAAAGCCTTGAAATTAAAATTCTTCGTCGCTCTGGTGGACACGAGCCCGACTCAACTGTGGGTGTACTATTCAGGTTAAGTTCCCTAGAGTCTTTAGCGAGTACTTGACATCGCTCAGGTTTTTTTTACCTTCCAGATAAAAGACCTAAGGTCCTCGGCCGTGGTTTGTACCCTAGATCTTGAGCACAGTAGGCAAGCACGCTATCTCTCTCAGCTACCGGCGCCCTCACCTGGTTTGTTGTCAAATTTTATTTAACTAGGGGAAGTAAAATTTTGCTTTTGAGTTCGGTTTCATAATACAATTTTATATTTAAAAAAAAAAAAATCATTTCTGTTACCCAAAAATGCTTACATACACTTAATTCGCCTCAAATGTCTATAATAACATATTATCCTCTTACTTTCCCCTATCCAAGTATAATAATTTCAAATAAAATAATAAACGTACTAAAAATTTCGAATATTTTCATTTTTATACAGTAGATGGGAAGATCGTGACTAAAGATATCCCATAATAAAATGTGACAATTTTAGTGTTAGGAAAATAAATGAACATTATAATAAAGTGTTTTATTGCATGAAAGTGAGACGTTAAAATGAAATTAATTTTAATTGAAATAAATAAATTTTTTAACAAACATTTATAAATACGTGTTAGTCTTAATAAAAATGAAACATGTACTCTAGCCTTCTTTTGAGGGCGCCGCTGGCTCAGAGGTGGGCCTGCTGGCCCGAGGTTTTCTATCTGGAAGATAAAAAAACTTTGAGCACGCCGTCCTTTGGACGTTAAACGATGATCCCGAGCCTGTATGGTGTCAGGTACTCGTTAAAGACCTCTATCCTCTGTGAATAAAAATTTAGGGTAGACAAAATTTAAGACTCCCACAGTAGAGTAGGGCTCATGTCCACCAGAGCGAGAAAGAAAGCTCTGATGCGATATGACCTCGTAAATATCTTAATTAATTTACATAGAGTCACATGGTATCATCAAGAAACTAATATATTTAGGATTTAACAACGAGGACATAATATGGGGATATTATCGCTCTTTTGTCATTCTGGTGGACATGAGCCCGACTCTACTATGGGAGTCCTAAATTTTGCCTACCCTAAATTTTTATTCATCTAGGCTAGGGGTCTTTAACGAGTACCTGACACCGCATAGGCTCACAGACTGTTCACCTACCAGAAAAAAAAAACTATGGGCCTCGACCGCGGAGTAAATACATACCTTATGTTCTTATCTGTCTGAAGCTACGGGAACCAATACTACGCCTATCCAAAATCCTGTAACAAACCAAAAAAAGTATAAGATATCTTACAGTAAAACGACGTCAGTTAATCACCGACAGTGTACTTCCCCAGTGCAATACTTTGGTATCAACTTTGTTTTCGTACTCTCTTCTAAACACTTTCCATTATTCGGTCAATTTGACTGGAAATCAATAGTTGTCTCCAGGGGCGTAGCCAGGATTTTGAGCAGGGGGGGGGGGTGGGGGGCAAAGTTAGGTTACAGGGGTATAGACTCCCAGGGACAGGGGGGTAGGGGTGGGGGGGGGGGGGGGGGGTATAGACTCCCAGGGACTGAGCCCGCAATTTCCGTGGTAAGCGCTGCAGACGTTTTGTTATTAATTTGGGAGACTCGGACCTATAGAAGCTCCCCCTGAGGTAACCACTGACTGTAATACTTAAACTGACTTTACATGAGCAGCAAAAATACAAAGCGCAGCAGCAGCAAATGCACGCTATGGTTTCTGTGCTTTTAGAATTAAATGACTCACATTCAATAGCGTGCATTTGCTGCTGCTGCGCTTTGCATTTTTACTGCGCATGTAAAATTAGCTTTAAGAGTATAAAGTAGATATAACAAAAATTACGATTTTGAGCGAGGAAATGAAATGATCGAAATAATGTATATTTAAATACATGTAATATGACTTGTTTTGTACATGTACAATTAAGTAACAGCTGATTGCTGATTTAGGAATCAGAATCACGGGTAATTTGAAGATCCTATTGGTTACTTGTAAGCAATCCGTTTTTAATAAAAACTATTTTTTTTTTAGTTTATTTAATTTTTATCTTGGTTTTTTGCTCTGGCCAGGGAGGGGCACGTGCCCTCCCCTGCTCTCCCTGGCTACGCCCATGGATGTCTTACTCAGAGATTTCACAATTCTCACATAAAATTTCGTTTCTGTAAATATAATAAATTTCGAAAATCAATAGACCGAGCTAAAAATCAGCACTAAACTTTTTCGGGGCTTCTGCGTCTACCGCCTTTTTACCCTCGTTCTTTCAATCTTGGGTAGACTTATGCAGAACTAAGTTCTGGATGGTTTTGTGTGAGGCCCTCTCCACTAGTTCGACGTTGTATATCCGCTCCTGCAACTAATCCTTCAGTCGAGCTCTTCTTATTCAATTGGTAAGGGAATACATTTTCATTTTGAGAGGCGAAAGTAAAGTTGTGTTAGTAGTATTTTGAATAACCTTTCTACCATAAAATTATTTATACAAAGCCCCCTTCAATGTAAAACTTGAACTTCCAACTTATCTTGATTGGTTTGGAAGTTACGGTACACTCCCTAATCCATCTGTACTATATATAATTGGAAGTAAACTTTCAAAGAACGATTGACATGTTGATTCCACTTTTTCCCAAAAGAGAGCAGGACTTTCACTGACCGTTAGGTCCAGGGAACCCTATTTAAACGATCTATTGCCCAACATGTCCCTTATATCTCACAATTGTATTAAACGAAAAACCATATTTACAGTATTAATTAGCTCGCATGGACATTTCATTATGGATTATGCTTGCACTGATATGATGAGCATTCAAGGATGGACCTTGCCTTTAGGTCACAAACTCCGCGCAACAATTCCCCGCTGACGCCATCTCCTTGAATCGCACTGATTACAAATGACCTTTCTCCAGCGTCACTATTCACTCGGGTCATCACAGCCTTTCATCTAATGTCTTCCCAACCAACCAACGGCACACGGTCATATAAAAACCCAGTCTACCATTCTTCTTATCGATCTTTTTCCCACAGCGCTAATTACGCCAATAAAAAAAGAGAAATACTCCGGAGATACCGCTACAAATAAACGTCATATTAATTCTGTTTTTGGACTTGTTCAGTCCTAAATTCGAAAAAAGAAAATTTTACAACTGTAAATATTCATAAATAGGCAATCAAACTACCAATAAGATGCATTTGAATTATGAAAACCTGTCAGGTGAACTAGTATTCTACTGATAGGACTCATATCAGTTCACAGTTAGGTGAATCAAGCTGAGGCTTAAGGTACCCTGTTGTTTTGTCACGTCACACAACTGTAAACTCTTACTTGATCGGCGCTACTACCCATTACTGAGCCTTGAACTTAAGCATGACGACTCCATGAGATATCTCTGCGTTATGATGATTTCTCGCGTCGCTCCTTACACCGTTCTTCCACCGCGGATTAGGTCCGCCAAGTTTCTTCGCCCGGTGGAGCAACTCTTCCAGCACATTTCTCGAGGTTCCGCTCTCCTCTTCTCTGCTAACGATTCGTTCGTTTTATTGTCAAGTCGCACAAATGTAAACTCTTTCTTGAACGGCGCTACAATCCATAACTGATTTCCTCAAGCAGTCTTTGTCAGATAACTCTGTCCTATCACATCTCTCACCAGACTCTTCGCATCGCTCCTCACACTGTCTCCACCGCAGCTTAGGTCCATCAACTCTCTTCGTCCGGTAGAGCCACTCCTCCAGCATTTACCTAGAAGTCTCTTTCTCCTTCACACTGCTCACATGCCCTGGACCTTTGCGAATTCCGTCTGTCTTGGGCATAATGCTCATGGATTTGTCCTTCGCCTCAATACTTAGTCGTCGGTCTCCATCGTATATTCTTCAGAAAACAGCTTCATTTTCATGCCCTCACTGCTGCACCCTGCATCAACACTGACGTATGAGGGCGCCGGTAGCTCAGTGGTATGCGTGCTTGTCTTCTGAGCTCAAGAACGTGGGTTCGAAACCCGACCGAAGCCCTTAGTTTATTTTATCTGGGAGGTAAAATAAACATAAGCACGCCGTCCTTCGGATGGGACGTTAAGCGATGGTCTCAAGCCTGTACGATGTCAGGTACTCATTAAAGACCCCTGTCCTAGGTGAATAAAAATTTTGGGTTGCAAAATTTAGGATTCCCATAGTAGAGTCGGGCTCATGTCCACCAGAGTGACGAAAGAGCGCTCTTACCAGAGCCGTACTACCGTAGGTTATATGACCTCGTGTGTCATAATAACTAACACTGACGTATTTAGGGTACAATAGAGCCATCTCTTTGTTTACTAGGAGATCAAGTGTCTTTTCACTCAATTAACAACTGTTACTCGCCACTATTCTTCGTATTATAATGTGAACTGTAGTCAGTGGCGGATTAAGCTTCTGCGGGGCCCTAGGTGATTGCAAATGTGGGGCCCCCCTATTTTTACCCCCCCCCCCCCCCCCCCCCATAAAAAACGAAAACTTTTCATCATTTTTTTTTATGGAGAACTAGGAAAACTGAAATAATATTGTGAAAAATGAACAAGCCGATTTGTTTTTTTATTTAAAAAAAAAATCATGCTTAATAGGGGGCCCCTCATACCTTTCATTGGAAAAAATAACTCGGGTCAAATTCCTTGTCAAATTTGACCTGAATTATTTTTCCCAAAAGCGTGTAAAATCATTTTAAAAGTGACAATGTTTTTTTTTTTTAGACATTGGGGCCTTCAGCATCGGGGGCCCCTTTATCATCGGGGGCCCTAGGCACCTGCCTAGGTTTGCCTATTGGTTAATCCACCACTGCTGTAGTAAGGTGATATATTTATCACGAAGGCACGTTATCGAGCAGCTTGAGTACTGAGCATCACTCCTATTGACTTCTTTTCATGCTCCTTTAAAATGTAATTTAATACATTTTTTTTTTTTGAGAATCAATAATTGACTATATTTGAAGATGTGCTTTTGAATTCCCCTTTTCTCTAAGGAACGTAATAAAGATCCAGGAACGTGCCATCGAAAAGTAAAAGTGTTCCGACGAATGACAAAGAAGACAGTTTGAATAAATTAAAATATTGTGAATAGTTTTACATAATGCATTCAATTTTATATCTCTCCTAACCTACAAAGCTAATGCATTTTTTTCTATCTCTTTTATTAAGCAATAACTTTTGCAATTATGATTAGTTAATTACCATTTCTAAAGATACCATACTGAACAAATCCAAGATTTCTTTACTTCTCCAGCTAGGGGTAGTTTGTATATCTACCCCTACACGATGTATAGGGGTAGTTATACAAACGGTCAGAAATTCGATGTTGAGTTTTCACCGGAATTTCATATCTGACGGTCGAGAATAGTTTCAAAAGGAGAACGAAAACTTAATTGATTTTGGAGGGAGAGCAAACACTTATTTGAATAATTCGAAACTTAAGCCCGATGTCCTTTGGATGGGACGTTAAGCTATGATCCCGAGCCTGTATGGTGTCAGCTACTCGTTAAAGACCTCTACCCTAGGTGAATAAAAATTAAGGGTAGACAAAATTTAAGACTCCTATAGTAGAGTCGAGCTCATGTCCACCAGAGCGAGGAAAGAGCGCTCTGGTAGTAGGTGATATGATCTCGTAGTTAAAGCTCGGGCATGAGTCATAATAATTCACTATATATATTTTACATGACATAGCTCCAAGAGTAAGCCCAAAATAAGAAACTGATTTTCATAATAAAAAAAAAAAGTATTTTTGAGAAGAACGGTAAAATGACTGACCACTTCGGCCATGCGCTCTGGCGAATTTTGAGGACAGGGGTTTTAGTTTGACGCCAAGGACTATACGGACTGATGAGTTTAGCTGTATAACGGAGTTGAGGTGCAAACTGCATGGAAAGGAGGCCCTCTACCCTCAGCGCTAGATAGATTACTGCATCAAACCACCGTCACCTCACAGTTCCCAAAGTGGCAACAACTTCCATGTTTACTGGCCAGTAGCTCATATACCTATTGGGTGAACCCAATCTGATACCCATTTGGGATTATATAGATTATTGCATTCTCAGGAAAAAATTTTCTATGAACTTAATTTCATAAATTGTTCGTCAAATATTATTTTCAGAAAATTAAAGAAAAAAAAAATTGATTTTAGAGATTTTTCCACAAATTGAAAAACAGAATTCATATGGAAAGCTCACTGTTCGCAAATTTGTAACAGCTTCGGCCATAATGTATCGGACATTTCTGAAAAAAAAAAATATATTATCACTAATTAAAAAGCGCAGTTTGTAGTATTTTCATAACCATATGGGGAGAAAATGATTTTTTTTTTTTTTTGTTGTCCTTATATTAGCCACGTCAATGTGTTATCTAGTTATATTTATGAAATCCATGTCCCCGGGAGGGAGTTCTATCTACGAAATAAGACTCACTCCCGGACGGGATTCGAACCCGCAAACCATGGTGAGACCGTGCGACCAAGCCCTACGGTCTAGCCCGTACGGTCACCATGGCCCCCAACATAATTGTTATTGAATCAATTTTTCTATGTGTCTGTGAACACGATAACTCTTGACAAAATGAATGTACCAATATGAAATTTTATATGACATCTATTTTCAGGAAAATCGACTGAAGGGAAGGGAGCGATTAGGAACATGAGTCATAAAACCTAAACCTAAACCTCTTAATTAGTTTTTTTTTTTAAATCCTGTCCGGAATAACCGTATGTCCGGTTTAACCGGATGTCCGGATTATCGGTGTCCGGATTAGCGGGACTCTATTGTAATAAAGATATGATAAGTTTCAGCTTTATACCCCATTTTCCGAGATTTGTAATTTTCATATTTCCAGACTTTTCCAGTCTGAAAAAGATGATCTGTTGTCCAATGTTCTCTACAGTAGAAAGCCCTCATGGCAGCCTCTCGAAACAATGAAATGGTCGTAGCAATAAGTTTTAATCTCATGGTTTTAACATTAAACGTGGTCGGATCCATTGTCCACTGGCCTACTATTCCAATTCTTCTCCCCGACCATATTTTCTGGAGGATGCACGTGATAGTCGACAAAGCGGTCTGGGATAGTTAGCTGCGGCACCTCATTCTTATGCGGCTCATGTTTCTCATGGTACTTCCAGAGCGACCACTAACGACACACATCAACCTGTCCTTAGATTTGGTACCACTTTCACCTTAATCCACACTTAAACCAAGGATCATGTAAATACTATTATTTTGTACACATTACACTCCATCACTTTACAGAGACATTTTTATTTTTATTTATATATTTGTAGGGCTTAGTTTCAAAACAGGCTAAGTCCAAAAAAATAAAAATCGGAGATATTTCAGGAAAATGTTTTTTGAGATATTTTTCAACTTTTAGTAACAAAGATAGTCGAAAAAAAAAATGTTTTCTTAACGAACATTAATAAAAAATGTATTTTAAAAAAATTCTATTTTCAAAACCAGCTAAGTCCAATATTTTTATTTTCAAAACCGCCTAAGTCCAAGAATTCATTTCTAAAATGAAGCCCACATATTATGATGAAAAGTATTGAATCTAATAAGGTAAATCTACCCATTATACCGTGACTTTAAGGATTTCGCGTTATTCAAACAGACGATACAACAGAAATATCGATGTAATATCGATAATTATAAGCAAACAAAAATACTTGTTAGTAGATATTGATATTTCGTTTTATTTAATATATAATTTTGAAGAAATCACAAAATTACTAAAATGTTACAATTTTAACAATTTTTTCTCGTCACATATTTTTTCGACAATAATAATTATTATTGTCGAAAAAATATGTGACGAGATAAGATAAAAAATTGTTAAAATTGTATCATTTTAGTAATTTTGTGATTTCTTCAAAATTATAATCAATTCGACTTTACTTTATTTTATTTTAATAATGAATATTTGAAAATTCGAACATTCCGCAACAATCGACTTCATGAACGCCATCTTCAACTCAAGGGCATTGCCTGTCTCACTTATACTCAAACGTTGACGTTTGTTTACATTCTGTCTCCTGCTTTCTTTTGTGGACTCTTGCTCCGTTTGTTTTCAAACTTCTAAAAGGGCATTTGTAAGGACAACTATAATGAATCGTCTATTGTAGAAATCAAAATAAATACTTTTTTTTCTACAAAATTGAATAAATCCGTATTTTATTTTCAAACCCGGCTAAGTACACTTATTTATTCTGGAAAGTGCTAAGTCCAAGTTGTTTATATTCAAAGCCGGCTAAGTCAACTTGCTTAGAATGAAAACCGGCTAAGTCCAAACATTTTTTTTCGTTTTCTGTGTGTATTCACTTACAAAAAGTAGCCGGACTACAGAAATTAACAGTTATTTCCATCAGCAATACACATATAGTGTTTTCTATTTTCAAAATATTCATGCACCTGGAGAGTTATTTGTTGTTTTCTCAAAATTTACAAAAGTGGACTTAGCCGGTTTTGAAACTAAGCCCTTCAATTTCTTTATATTCACCTTTTATTTGTACCGTTTGCCATTAATTATTTTACTTTGTCCATAAAGGAGGTTGGTCTCTACTGGGTTCCCGGACATTCGGGGATCCAGGGAAACGAAGAGGCGGACCGACTAGCCAAGGAAGGTTCAAGTAAGCCTTTTATGGGGCCAGAGCCGGTGCTGGGAATATCTCGGGAGACATACCGAACCCGAATCACAGAATGGACTAAGGACCTTTTGGAGCGTACTTGGAGAGAAAAGACCACATGCAGGCAGTCGAAGATGATCCTGGGAGGGGAGTCCAGGGTTCTGAAAGACGGGATCCTGAACCTCAAAAGGAACGAGCTCAGGCAACTGACTGGAGTTCTCACAGGGCACGGTCCGTTCAATAGACTCCTACAGACTGTAGGAGTCAAGGACTGTCCTACCTGCGACAGATGTGGGGAAGAAGACGAGACTGCGACACACTCCCTGGGCATCTGCTCGGGATATTCCGCATCTTTGGTAGAGATGTAATCGCAGAGGAGGACTTTAGAAGATTGGACTATGAGAGCATTCTTAGGTTCATTAAGGAAACTGGGAGACTGAGCACTCCATGAAGGACTTGGGTCAGGTAGTATAAGTATAGTATAAATATAGACATATAGTTAATATAAGGGGGAAGCCCAGCGCTTCCAGGGTAGGGATAAAAGCACTGAATGCTTAGGTCCCTAGGTGTAATACACCAGCCCACCATATATATATATAGGTTGTCCATAAATGTCATCAGATTAACTCTCTGTAAATATGCTCAATAAATGGTTGACTAAAGTACTAAAAGGACGACACCTATTAATTTTCAGCGGAAATAGCCGAAGAGAAGGGGAAGGATGAGAAGGGCCTCAACTAAAAATCCCAATAGCTGCCGATGTAATGAATGTGTCGACATGAAATATTATACAGTGTAAACTCTATATAGCGACACTTAAGGGACTGCGAATTTTATGGCGTTATTGAGAGTTGTCGTTAAATGAAGAGCAGGAAAATCAGTACATATTACATTACATTTAATAGTATTTTACTATTATAATATGTATTTACTAATAAAGTATAAAATTTACAAACAACAAACATTAATATTGATACAAATAACAATTATTGCGTATAGTCTGTTATCTTCGTCTCACGTTTTTTGCTGCTCCAGTATTTTAATTGTATTTTCTTATGTATTTTATTCATATCTTGGGATACTGTGGGATCAACATGCTTTGCAAGGTAATCACAACAAACAAAAGAACGAATTTCTTAGAATCTTCGGTACGTATGATGCCGACAGTCGAAGTAAATACGTGCTAGACAATAAAGCAACAAAATAATGTACAGCTGCAGTTCTTATTAATTTCGGCAATTTGAAAGTACTGTTTATTGCTTAGTAATGACGTATTGTTGTCGTTATGTAAAGTGGGTGTGATGCTACATAGAGTGTATCATTGTATGGACAATAAGGTAAACCAACCAGATTCAAGTAATTTCCATGTTTAGGGAGTTAGTCGTTAAATCGAGTGACGTTCAATGGAGTTTACACTGTATATAAATTCAAAATCCCATAAGGCACCTGTTAATATTCAGTGAAATCGGTCGAAAGGAATGAGGGAAAAGAGAAGAGAGGGCCGACTTAAATACCCTTATAACTGCCGATGTAATAAATGTATCGAAACAAAATACAGTATGAGGATTCAGAAGGTGCTATGTAAGTCAAATGTTGAGTTTCAGCCAGAACGGTTCATTGGCTTTGGAGGGAGAGAGGAAACGTAATTTATTAATTCATGCTGGGGAAGTACATAGCCGGGAATAATAATATAATATAATTATAAAGGTCTTTATTTTTTTTTTTATTTTTTCAGAATCTGATGTACAATAATAATAATAACATTGACAATACTCATGGTCCGTGAAGGGTAGCGGGTACCGTGTGAAGGGTAGCCGGTAATATACTATTTTTTTTTTTTTTCAGTTTTAGAATCAGGGGTTGGAAAACATGAAATTCTGGTGAAAACTCAACATCGAGCTTCTAACCGATTACATAACCTCCCCTATACTTAGTATAGCTGGGGAAATAATAATGGTCTATTGTTGTGAACATATTACAAGCACTCTTGAAATAAATTATAGTTGAGAAAATAATCATAGGTGGTTAAAATGATATAGTATGTACATCGAAACACCCTTAGGTGTTATATTTGGGAGGTGAAAAAACCTTGAGCACGACGTCCTTCGGATGAGATGTTGAGCGATGGTCCCGATTTCAGGTACTCGTTAAAGACCCTACTCTAGGTGAATAAACCTGGGTAGGGAACATTTAAAACTCCCAATGTAGAGTCAGGCTCTTAACCACCAGAGCGACGAAAAAAAACATTAAGGCGTAGTCAAGGTCCACGCCGTAGATTTTCCGTGAAAACGTCGGGATAAAATCATAACAAGTGTTTTTTCATTTTCTTTTCGATGCTGCCGTAGCTCTTGCATTTATTCTCGGTACTGACTTTTTAGGTTTTTTAAATTCCTTTTGATGCGAGCTTTCTTCTGATTTGCGTTTTCTATAATTCCGCGCATATTTACGATTCATATGAGACGATATCTTCAATTTTTTTGCAATTTTCAATTTAATACCGATTTTTACATATATTTCGGCGAATATTTTTATTGTTTCACTTTGAGTCCTAGTAGTGCTCCTCAAGCTCTTTACAATGACTCCCGATCAACGTCCTATCTAAACGCGTTATCACTCTACACTAATTTCTAATTTTACCTAACGCTAATTCGCAACAATCATCCGCCGGCGCCCATACTACCCCGATAACGTCACAGGCAAAACAAACACTGAACAACAAACACGTACAGACATGCTCTATCCATTGTGACCTCAACCGTTGTTATCGCATTATTAGTCTTTTAGTTATTATCTATTGAAATCTAACGGTATTTTGTAACACAAGAAACTTTGACCGGCTATCACTGTGCTTAACGAGCGAATAGACGTTTTCACGTCAAAAGCGCACTGGTAGTAGTCGATATGACCAATTAACTGATGCAGGATGAAGCTGCCCGGGATCCGCATTAATAAGCAGTCATTACCAGCGCTTGTCCCCGCTTCTTTCTCACGACAATTCAATATACTTATTCTACGATTCTAAATTTCAGCCTACCGGAAAGTAAGATATTTTCCGTTGCTCTCCGGAGAAACAGACGCACAGTTTTTCTTCATGTTTATTGACTGTCGTCAGTAGAAGGAATGGAATAAAACCTCCAACAGGAACATTAGTTCAATGATATTGACTTAAAAGAAACTTAATACCAAAGTTATCATAAATTCAATGTAAATTTATGCAAGTTATTTACAAGGTAATACAGCCCCCCACTTTCACTGCCATCGGAGCACTGTCACCACAAGAATTTGGAACAGAAAGAAAGGGCAGGAGAATTATAAATAAACATATACATATCTCCTGACCAGATACACTCCACTCGGACAAATCAATCGGAATTTATTACTTCTCCAGTTGTATGTAGTGGAGAAGTTACGTAATCGGTCAGAAATTTGATGATTTCACCAGTATTTCATGTTTTCCGACACCCTCATTCCACCCATAAAAAAAACAAATGTCCCCATATGTGTCTCTAAACACGATAACTTCCGATAGAATGAATATATCGACACGAAATATTATATGTGTATCCAAAACCCCAAAAGAATTATATCTAACAATTTTCATCCATATCAACCAAATGGAATGGGGGGATTAGGAAGGAGGGGGCTTAACACACAAACTACAATAACTGCCGATGTTGTTTCATTGTTGACCAACCACCAAGATGGTGCTCAAAGCGTGTTGACTACCGTAGATGCGTGAGCATATTCGTTAATTTTGTCGATTTTTTTTTTTCGACTACAGATACAATTTAAAAAAGGGGGATAGAATGAAAATCTGTTGTGGAAAAGTGTTTTCTAGTTCGTGAATGAAGAACGGGGTGACAAGCAACTCGAATTTCGGAAAAACCTTAGTGGTATGCGTGCTTGCCTTCTGAGCTCAATCTCGAGGCCCTTAGTTTATTTTATCTGGGAGGTAGGTGAATAACTGTTTAGGACTCCCATAGTAGAGTAGGGCTCATATCCACTAGAGTGACGAAAGAGCGCTTTGGTAGTATGCGATTATGACCTCGTAGTTATAGTCCGGGCATGAGTCATAATAACTAACTAACCAAGTTTTGCCCTCAGTGCAAAAAGGAAAATTCTGGAGAATCATTTATAATTTTCCTAGTCTTGTGCCATTTCTCTGGATATTTAAAAAAATAAATTAAAAAAAACAGAAAAAAACAGTAATTTTCTTGCGCAAATACTTTCTTCTGAAGACGCATATATAAGGAAATTAACTAAGGATTTCATAGTTAGCCTTCAAGTTACAAAATCATAAAAAGTAGGTAATACACATGAAATACACAGCAGAGAAGAACTACATGATGGGGAAAGAATTACGGTCAATAAAAAAATGACTATGTGAGAAAAAAAAAAAGTACGTAGATGACCTATGTGCCAATTTATTTTTACGAGTTGCTACTTAGTTCATTAAGTGGAAAAAAATACTACAAGGATAATAGGAACTAAAGACTGGGTTAGGTCTGTGTTAACCGGGAATTGTGAAGATAAATGTGTAAGTTGAGGACGGTTATAATGACGTAACTGGTACTAATAGAGCAAGGTCGCTGCACTTCATTAGACTATTTACGGTACATTTACATGTGTTCCTGGAACATATTCATTTCAAGTTTAAATCCATGATGCATTACAGTTACTGAATCATTTCAAATTGTTAGTTATTGAATAGTTATTTACTTAATTTAACATTTTTATTTAATTGAGTTACTATGACTCATATCCGGGCTTTAACTACGAGGTTATATCGCCTACTACCAAAGCGCTCTATTGTCAACGGACATGTGCCTGACTCAACACTGGTAGTCCTAAATTATGCCTACCCTAAATTTTTATTCACCTAGAGCAGGGGTCTTTAATGAGTACCTGATATCGTACAGGCTCGGGACCATCGCTTAACAGCCCATTCAAAGGACAGCAGGTTTAAGTTTATTTTACCTCCCAGACAAAATAAACTAAGGGCCTCGGCCGTGTAACGAACCCGCTATCTTTAGCTCAGTAAGCAAGCACGCATACCACTGAGCTACCGGCGCCCTTTTATCTAATTGATTTATTTTTTTAAATTAATGTGTTTGAAGAAAATGAGAGGAGCCTCGAAATATAATAATTATCAGTAAATTCAAAACATTATAAGGATACATATTATTTTCTAGAAAATCGGCCGAAGGAAAAAGGAGGGGGGTCAGAAGGTGGTTCAGCACAAAAATCCTAACAACTACGTAAGTTTAAAACTGCATAAAGATGACATCAATTACATTTCAGTGAAATCAGCCGAAGAATGGGAGAATCAGATGAGCGGGCTCAACTCGATATAAAGAATGTATCGAAATTAATATTATATCATAATATAAACCTCATAAGAATGGCATCTATTAATTTTCCGCGAAATAGGTCGAGAGGAAGCGGGGACCAGAGAAGAGGGGCTCGATTTCAATACCCTAATAACTGCTGATGTAATAAATGTATCATAGAAATAAAATACGTCTTCCCACTGTGTTATTTTGACCAGAACCGGTTTTCAACGCAACAGCGTCATCATCAGTGGTTCCTCCCACCCAAACAGCATAGAGGTTAAAGGACAACTGGCCTGTTGACGCTGTTGCTTTGAAAACCGGTTCTGGTCAAAATAAAACAGTGGGAAGACAACGTATTTTATTTCTTTGAGAAATCTCGTCCTACAACATCTTACTATCACATATAAATGAATGTATCGACACAAAATTTACTATGAGGATTTAGAATCAACTATGAGATTGAAATATTGAGTTTTGGCCTAAGCGGTCTATTGGCTTTGGAGGAAAAGTGAAAACGTAATTGATTCTTGCTGGGGAAGTACATAGTCGGTGAGGTTCTCTCTTTCACATTGAAATTTATGCACAGAAAATCATAAAAACATGAGTGGTAAAGGTTCAGACTTTGGTTGCTTTGACAGAGAATAACATGCACGAAGATCTTAAACTTTCAAATCGTATGCAATTCCCTGTGGCGAGAGGTCAGAAATTCTAGTAAATTCAATATAATTCAAGGTATCGAATAACTTTCTACTTCAGAGCGGAAAATGGAGAGATATCTGTGTTTTAATCAGAAATCATTGGGCTGAAAGTGAGATTCAGTGGAGCCTAACCTAGAAGAGCGCCTCTGCTCCTGAAGAAGACAGGAGACTGGAGACTGACCTGTCACCAGAGATCCTGTTATCCTTCGGACCGTACACTAAATACAATCCTTCTCTTCGTCTTCCTGATCTCCGGACCACGGGGTGTCCATTGTACTAATCAAAGTCTATTAGTTCTAGTAGCGCCATGACTCTTCTTGTGAGGAATTCAACCTTTCACTCCGAAACCTGTCGGCAACTGCGAAATACCCGTTTTTACTTCTAATTATAGACGAATTACCATACGAAACACACACGAATTAACAAGTGTAATACGATAATACGTATGTATTTGATTATGAAGAAGTTAAGTTGAGACCTATAATTATTAAAACACCTTCTGTTTTTTGAACATCACTAACAATTTCTCATTTCCATTTCAGTATTTATTTCTCAGGAAATGAAGGATACGACCTCTAGATTATATCATAAAATGTAGACACTTTTTCTTGATAAACGTATTATAAATTTCATTCTTCTTCAGAGTCAAAATTGAAGACAGTTAATCAAAATTATATTTAACATTTTTTGCAGAGATATTGTGACATTACATAAAAAATAAAGAGAAACGTATGTTTTTTAAAAAAAAATATTGTCTAATTCACAAAATATATACATATATAAAATATTGGAGTATTTTCGCTATTGGTACCACAATACAGTATTTGTTAAGTCGTGACTGAAGATACCGAAAGTACTCCAATATTTTTAACCCCCGAAAGAAGGGGGTGTATAAGTTTGAAGACTGTGTCTGTCTGTGCCATCGTAGCTCCAAGACGGTTGAACGTGAATTTCAAAGCGGTTTTTTCGTTTCAAAAGCTGGTATTTGCGAGATGGTTCTTAGCCATGTTTGGTGGAAATCGGGTTATGCCGTTTCCAACATATTCAGGTTTCATCAAAGCCTGTGTAGGGATCTCGGCCTCTATTACAGCTAGAGACTTGGGAGTTTGAGCTCAAATCTTTATGAGCCCCCCTTTTTTAGAGATTTATTTTTTGTGTAGGGGTTTTTGTAAATTTGTAATTTAATATTTTTTATATGTATATATTTAGTGAAATAGACAATATTTTTTAAAACATACATACGTTTTTATAAAATATTTGAATTAAACAAAAGATTTTTTTGGCCTTACGTACGATGCATATTAGCCGTGTCTCTTATAAAGGTGTCATCTAGTTATTTACAACATCCATGGCCCTGGGAGGGAGTTCTATATAAGAAATAACACTCACTCCCAATGGATGGGTTCCAACATCACGCTTAACGGCCGATCCAATTCGCATCGAAACCTTCGTTCCTGCTACCTCCATAATGGTTTCTTTTCCGAGTTCCAATAGTAAGTATGAATCAAAAGACAGCACAAAAAGAGGGCGTCCATAGCTCAGAGATAACGTGCTTGCCTACTGAGCTCAAGATCGCTGGGATCGAAACCCGGCCGAAGGTAAATAAAACCTTGTGCATGCCGTCCTTCGGATGGGACGCTGAGGGATGGTCCCGAGCATGCACGATCCTAATCTTAAGTGAATAAACCTGGATTGGCAAAGTAGAGTCCGGCTCATGAACATGAGAGCGACGAAAGAGCGCACTGGTAACAGGGCGATATGACCTCAATGTTAGAGCCCTAATAACTAGCTAACAGAAAAATAAATTCGCCGGTGAAACACTGCCAATGAACTTCCCCCGAACCAATTAATTAACTAACATTATGCCCCCCTTCAAAACCAGTCGACTGTTTGCGCTTATATTCAACAGTTGACTCACATAGAAGCTCATATCCTTATATTAAATTGAGTGTCAATAAATTCAATACATCGGCAGTTATTAGGTTTTTTGATTTAAGCTTCCTCCCCTGAAGCCCTTACCTTCAGCCGATATTGCTGACATTTGACAGGGTTTTGGTTTTTGAATTTAAATATGAAATTCATGTCGATACATTCCTTACATTGGCAGTTATTGAACTTTTCGAAAAAATGAACCCTTCTTACCTTTTGCCATTCCGTTCAAAATCGATAGTTGTTGTCCTTATGGGGTTTCGTTAACATCGATTTACTCATTCCGTCGGCAATTAGAGTTTTTGACCCCCCAAATCCCGTCCTTCCCTTTGGTCGATTCGGCTTAAAAAGAATAGATGTCGTCGTTTGACGGTTCTGGATTCAAATATAAAATTTTGTGTCGACACATTCATTATATCGGGAGTTATCGTGTTCGTAGACACACATACACAGACACAAAGATAGATAGGCATTTTTGTTTTTAATAGAAATAAAAGACGTTGTCTTCCCACTGTTTTATAACAGTGGGAAGACCACGTCTTTTATTTCTATTAGAAATCTCGTCCCACAACATCTTACTATCACATATGATTTTTGTTTTTTTTCATATTTGGAATCAAGAGTTCCAAAAACATGAAATTTCGTTGAAAAATCCGCATCGAATTTTTGACCGATTATATAACTTCCCCTAACTTCGTACAGATGTGGAAGTAAAAAGATTATGGATGATCCAGACGGAATAACGCAATGAATGGAAGACGTCCTGCACTCTCACTTGGTACAAGACCCATTGAACATATAATATGGAATTGAATTATGGTGATCGACAAAGAAAGCCCACATAGACACACTATAGTCAATGACGTCCATAATACTATGTTATGTTACTTTACTGACCCACCATCCTATGTTTCGAATCGGACACTGCACACATGCACGAACCGAACCATTCCACTAGAAACTTGCGAGACACATGCATCAACTTTCTACTCACGCTACCCGCCAACCTCAGACGCAGACTTTAAGAATATAGGAGAAAGACCTTGTGAGCCCCCATGATTCCACGTGTCAGGACGTCCTATCTTAAGAGTGAAACACAGTGTCTGGGTGTGTTCGTGTATCTTCAGTGATGGCACTTTGAACTCAGGATTACAACTGAACCGAAACAAAAATAATCCTAGAGGTCGCACCTAAACTGGGAAGAACATAATGTTGTTATAGAAGCTTATTAGCAGAAAACCACGTTCAATATTAGCTAATCCTCTACTGATTTATAGTTAACCTTATCCTGCATCCTAACAGTCTATGCTAATTTGTTCACACACGGTATACTAAAATTTACGATGAAATCAGGAGGAATCATTAAAAAACTGCTCAAAAGGCTATAAATATGCCACCTTTTATTTTTTGAAAGGAAGAAATGTTTGAAGAATAAATATAGAGAAAGTTTGGAGAGAGATTGAAAGAACATAAATCAGATATCAAGAATAAAGGAGGAGAATTCGCTATCGCAAAACGAAAAAAAAGATAATTATCAAAATTCGGGCTGGTTGAGTTCGTCAACAAAGAGAAACCGGTTTCAACCGAATCAACAAATCGACCACTTAAGTAAAGTCAATACGAAATGATTTTTTGTGTACATTCGTGTAGTTTAGATTTTTTATTTGATCTGACCTGACTTATAATAACCTTGTTTAGTAACTAAAAAAACAAAAACATATATTTAGGCCCCCCAGAGGGGGAGAAGGAGGGGGGAGCCAGATACTGAGACCGTTTTCTTTCTTGTCACCTCTCAACCTCCCGGGTCCGGTCATACAGCGGGACGAAAAAAAAAAAAAGTCATCGATGCATCACCAGCAATGTACTTCCCCATCTCGTAATTTTTGTAATTAACTAAGTTAAGTTTCCACTCTCCGTTGAACTCCCTTCCCCACCCCTCCCATCCCCGTGGCGTGGCGTCACGTAGTGCCGGCTTTGAAATAGCCTCCCACGCATAACGTTCGGCTCCTCGAAACCCGGCCAACGACCTTGGTTTTTTATCTGGGAGGTCCTTCGGATGGGACGTTAAGCGATAATCCGGAGCATGTACGATGTCAGTCTAGGTAAATAAAAATATAGATCAGGCGAAATTTAGAACGCCCATAGTAGAAATCGGGCTCATGTCCACCAGAGAGACGAAAGAGGGCTCTGGAAGTAGGCGACCTTGTAGTTAAAGCCCGGGCTTGAGTCACAATAACTATCTAACTCAACATCGAATTTCGGCTGATTACATAACTTTTTTTATTCTTCTTAGTAATGGATGATTTTTGGCCCCTAATGACCACGATGTTCCGATTCTCTGTTTCCAAAGGTTGATGGGATCTTCTGTTTTGTCTTGAGACTTTTCTTCGGTTTCGGAGAGCATTGAGTGGCCAATCACGTTTTGAGGTGGGGATGTATTATTAAACTATGTTTTGGTTCATTGGACATTCTAACCAGGGTTCACATTCAAATAGAAAAATAAAAAAAGGAGAAGAAAAAATAAAAACTATTATTGCCCGAGAAAAAGTTGAAACATTAAACCAGAAAATCGTTGTTTGACAAACTGATACCATAATATCAAAGCAAATAATTAAGCAGAGGATATTGTCACTGGTGAAAGGCGAAAAGTCTCCTGTTAGAATGAGTGACATAGTATCACTTATCCGGACTGGAATTGATGCTATTTTTAGATAGAGCATTTCATATTTTGGGTCTCAAAAAAAAAAAAAATGTTGACCTAAAAAAGTAAAATTCTCA
Organism: Aradus depressus; assembly: GCA_963662175.1. Taxonomy (NCBI): domain Eukaryota; kingdom Metazoa; phylum Arthropoda; class Insecta; order Hemiptera; family Aradidae; genus Aradus; species Aradus depressus. The sequence continues at coordinate 49,783,509 of OY759216.1, read as the reverse complement.
AGGAATTGCCTAAATTTCAAAACGTAAACAACGATTATATACACGTATAAGGAAAGTTGTCTATAATTGGGACATGGGATCTATGTCAGGCTTGTTCTTTCCAAAAATATACTTTAAAACATCGTATAAGATGTATCCAGTCCTTCCAATCCAAAGTCCAAAGAACAATTGTCGTTCTTGGGTTCCAATCTCACCCTCAATAATGAACCTAAAACTCATTTTGTCGACGACCTCATCAAGTTCCGCTTCCTCAACTTACATTTAAAACTTCCCTTTTTAAACATCCCTTCATTAACTCATAAGAACTAGAAGTTCCTAAAACAAGAGAGTGTCTTTGAGTATCTGACATCGTACAGATTCGGGACTATCGCTCAAGTTTCCATCCGAAGGAGGGCGTGCTTGGAAATATTGTCTATTCCATAAAAAATCTACCGGTTTCGGCATTGCTAGGTATAATATATAAACTAAGACAAGTTTACTGAGTACGAATCCTGGCTTTACCGGGGATTATCCAGTTTAAATTCCAACCCCTTCCTTACCTATGACATAAGAACCCCTATAAGAACGGTTTACACTCGGGCACTTGCTCTTGCTTGTAACAAAATCAGTTAATGATGGATTGTGGAAAACGGTAGTTTATGTTTTTTTTTTTGCGGAATAAACAATATTCCATAAAATAAGTTTGTTTTATTTCTTTATAAAATATACGAATGAAAAAAAAAAAGTGGAGTCGGACTCAAGTCGACGAAAGAGCGCTCTAGTAGTTGGCGATTATGACCTTGTAGTTTTTTTTTTTGGCCTTATGTACGATGCATATTAGCCATGACTCTTATAATGCTGTTTACCAAATTATTTACGACATCCATGACCCCGGGAGGGAGTTTTATCTACGAAATAAAAACTCACTCCCTGACGGGATTCGAACCCGCAAACCAAGGTGAGACCAAGCGATCAAAGCCCTACGCTCTAGCCCGCACGGCTACCAGGGCTCCCTAACCCTTATAGTTAAAGCATGAATCACAATAACTAATTTCCACTCTTCCTACCCCTCTCGGTCTGCCACCACTGCTAGTCAGAGACTGGCAGTGTGAGCTGACAGAGGGGCTTCCATGGCTTCCGATATTTCATTTGAATACTTTTAGTGATAGTGATGAACCAGCAGACACATAAATACCTATTTATTTTGGGAAGTTTTCATTGTTTTTTACATTTTTAAATTCAGGATAATTTCAAAGAATCTCAAAATGTATCTGGTAAATTTTTTTATAATGTCTCAGACTTCCTAAGACCTCATCTCAATCTCCCACAAAACACCTTGTTCTTCAACATCCTACAAATTTAAGTTCAAACTATCACATATAAACTCAAAGGAAATTACACCACAGAGTACAGAACTAAATTGTTTTTTTTTTGTTTTGTTTTTTATTTTAAAATATCTTTTTACAACCCTATCTAAAAAGTGGACATTTCCGCTAGCCAATGGGACGTTAAAACCATTCAAAAACTAATATTTAAGTCTAATTGCATATTTCCTTCAAAACCATCAGTTATATCGTTAAAGAGAACATACATTGGCAACTGAAGAACCACTGTAAATGTTATCCTTTCTGCCCCTATTATCACCATAATGTGTTATGTGTTTTTGTTAGTATAATAATGTCCATTCTTTATTTATTTTATAGTTATTACGCTCAACGACCAGTTATTTAGGTTTTCTGTTAGACAAGAGATGGGCATGGTATTAACACAACTGAAACGTTATTACACTGTCCTATCAAGATTTTAAATATGTAGCTCGAAACCTGGCCGCGCCCCTTAGGTTTTACTTCCCTAGATTCCAAACATGAAAACAAATAATTGCTGTCTGTGTTTGTGAACAATATAACTCCCCGTAGAATCAATGTATCATCATGCAATTTTATATGTGAATTCGAAATCCCTTAACAATCACACCTATTTTCAGCCAAATGGACCAAAGGGAAGAGGGGACTATTACTTAACTCAAAAACTCACGACACAAAATTTCATAATCGGTAGAAGGAAAGGGGGGAATGAGAGAGGGGCTCAACTCAAAAAACCCAAGAACTGCTGAAGTAATGAATGTATCGACATGAAATTTGATATTTGAAGTCAAAACCTAATGAGGACGTAACCTGTCATATTTCAGCGATATCTGCTGAAGGGAAGGGTGCTCAATTCAAAAACCCTAATAACTGCCGATGTAATGAATTTTTCGACACAAAATTCAATATAAGGATTCAGGAGCCCCCATGTAAGTCAACTGTTGAATATTAGCGCAAACTGTCGCCTGGTTTTGGAGGGGAGTCAAAAAGTTAATGAATTAATTCGTCCTGGGGAAGTACATCGTGATTCACAGACGACTTTTTTTTATCTGGAAGGTGGCTTTAAAATTTAGGACTCTAGGAATTTTGGAATCCCACAGTATGTCGCTCGGTAGGCGATATAACCGCAGTTAAAGGCAGACATGAGTCACAATAACTAAGACAGACAATAAGTCGCCTGTTAATCAATGGCAATGTAATTCCCCAGCGGGATCAAATAATCTTCCAAGTTTTCGCTCTCCCGCTGAAACCAATTGCTGCTATATATTTTCATTATTTTCTTGCCATAGCCATCATGGTCAAAAATTGTTGAAAATTACGTTAACGTAATTTATGGCTCGCCCCATTTTTGTATATTAACAGTGCTAGCGGGTCGTTCAGAGTGTGAAAGTATTGTCTCATAGCACCAGGAAAATCCTTGTAACAGTCGTAAACTTAAAGGTGAGTTACAAGTTTATGGCCCCTAGAGTTATGGGAACGTAGTTAAACAAATATAAAATTGATTGAAAATTAATAAAAAAAAATAATTGAAAAAAAAACATTAAGGCGTAGTCAAGGTCCACGCCGTAGATTTTCCGTGAAAACTTAAAATCATAACAAGTGTTTTTTCATTTTCTTTTCGATGCTGCCGTAGATCTTGCATTTGCTCGGCACTAGACTTTTTAGGTTTTTTAAATTCCTTTTGATGCGAGCTTTCCTCTGATTTGCGTTTTCTATCATTCCGAGCATATTTACGATTCATATAAGACATTCTTAATTTTTTTGCAATTTTCAATTTAATGAGTCCTAGTAGTGCTCCTCAAGCTCTTTACAATGACACCCGAATCAACGTCCTATCTAAACGCGTTATCACGCTACACTAATTTCTAATTTTACACAATGTTAATTCGCAACAATCATACGCCGGCGCCCACACTAGTCCAGGCAAAACAAACACGTACAGACATGCTCTATCCATTGTGACCTCAACCGTTGTTATCACATTATTAGTCTTGTAGTTATTAGCGATTGAAATCTGACGGTATTTTGTAACACAAGAAAGTTTGACCGGCTATCACTGTGCTTAACGAGCGAATAGACGTTTTCACATCAAAAAATCATCAGTTAAAGTACTTCCCCAGGACGAATTAATCATTTACGATTTTGCCCTTTCTCCTAAGACTACCGACCGTTTGAGCTGAAACTTAACATTTACATACATTACATTGTGTCAATAGATTTATTACATCCGAAGTTATTATGGTATTTGAGTCGAGCCTTCCTCCTCTGGGTTCCCTCTTCCCATTCTACCCATTTCGCGGAAAATTAATAGATGCGATAGGGGTTTTGAATTTAAATATAAAATTTCATTTCGATACATTCATTACATCTGCCGTTATTAGGTTTTCTGAGTTGAGCCCGGTTATAAAATTTCGTGTTTAAACATTCACTCTATCGAGAGTTATCTTGTTCAATGATATTTGTTTTTTTTGTTTCATTTTTGAAAGGAGGGGGTCGAAAAACATGAAATCCCGATGAAAACTCAACATCTAATTTCTGACCAATTAAATAACTTCCCCTATACTTCGTTTAGCTGGCGAAATCAAAAGAAAACTGCGCTTTCAGTTAAAAAGTTAAATGGAGATTTAAGAAATGAGGTGAAAGAGTAATTACCCCCTTCCACTAGATTAGTCTTCAAAACCTGATTTTTTCAACAGATTTAAAAATTAAAATTATAACAAATTAACTTACTTGAACCCACAAATTTATGGTAATTTGCATTTGTTAGTGGTAAAATTATACCTAAATTTTATGTCTTAATTTTACCACCGGTCAGACATATAAAATTCAGTTTGTGACTACTAGAAAAAGAAAAAGAATTAATATTTTTAAAAAAATGATAAATGCCTACCTTAATAATTGATTTTTTTCTTGAGAGCGACCACTAATTCAGTGCCTGCAAAAAAATGGAAAAAATGTATGAATATTAACGATTAGGTCCTGTTTACAAACAACCACAACCAGTTTTCTATTTTAAAATCTGCCTGTCGTTTATTAGAAAAAAAAAATTGCAAATAGAAACATAAATGTTTCCCAATAAGAAAATTGTTATGTGCTCCAATAAAGCGCTATATTAGTAAATATTACAACTGAATAAATAATAAAGGCATACATAAAAATGTTTAGATATGTGTAATTTTATACACAAAGTTAAAAAACAAATATTGTGAAAATACCTCTCCACAGATTATTAATTCAGTGGTTGACGCGAAAAAAAGGTTCTAAGCGCCACTTTAGTCGAAAATGATATTTCTGTGGAATCAGTTTCTATAGGTCTCTAGGGACTGTGTAGGGAAGTTTTTTTTTGCCGTTACAGCAGCAGTTGGTAGTATTGAGCCCACGTCAGCGTTGAGCCTCGTGGAAGAAGGTTTTAACAGCCACCAGTAGTTCTCAACATGGCAGAGGAAGGAAGTGTTATTTTGGCGTTTAGAACCTTTTTCGCGTCAACCATTCAATTTCCCAGGTATCGATCAAGAATTCACATGAGTAATGATTCACATGAGTAGTTGGGTAATCACATGAATTTTATGTTTTCTAATCCCCTGATTATATAACTGAAAAAAATACATAAACATATTGTCTATGTGTATGTGTAGAGAACACGTAGAATGAATGTATCCAGATTTTATTGTATATAATTTTATGTGTAACCAGAATAATGACAAAAAAACTTTAATAACTGTCATTGAAATTAATGTATTGAAACGTAAGTTCATGTGAATTCAAACTCTTCTCATAAGGACGATATTTTCAGTTTTTTCATTTTTGAATGACGGAAAAAATGAAATTTTACATAGGTTTTTGATCGATTAGATAACTTCCCCTATACTTCGTATAGCTGGAAAAGTAAAAAAACTGTTTTATTTTTTATTTACTAGTAGCTATTTACAACTGTATACAAATAAATACAACAAGAAAATGTGCTAATAAAGAGATAATGGCAATGTCAAAATGTCATGAGGGGAGAAATCACCCAGTGGTGACACTCCCTAGTCACTGTTTTTCTCTTTTTTATTGCTAATATCTGTCACTGTCACTGCTTCTGCTCAGGAGGTCTCTAGGCCATTGACGCTTAAGCCGTCGTTGGGGAAGTATGGCTGAATGGAGGGCACGGACTAGAGGATTATTGTGGGAACTAAGAAGGGAAAATAATTTTTCATATTTGGATTTAGCGACTTCTGTGATGAAAGGTACATTAAGGTCAGTGTGAAGGGTTTTGTTAGAGAAGTAGTAAGGAGCATTGGCTATTGTACGAAGGATTTTGGATTGAAAGGATTGGATGCGCTGGAGATTGGAAGCCTTGGCAGATTTTAAAAAACAGGTGAAATTTTTTTTTTAAGAAACACTGAAATATAATGTGTCCTAGTAATGAAGTAAAACTATAAAGGTATCTTATTACTTAAGTCAACTGTCCAAAACAACTCTGGTGTGATTACAAAGAATTAGATAAAAAGGCTCTCATTAGACACGGCATTATGCGTGGGACAGCCACATTTATCTTTAATTAAATGTATACCTACCATAGCTGTCATATTTTCAACTTTTTTTTAAGGTTCAAGTATTCGAGGAGTTTGAATTGGACAAAGGTTTATAGTATAAAATAGGGAGCCATGGTTGCCGTGCGGGCTAGAGTGTAGGGCTTTAGTCGCATGGCCTCACTATGGTTTGCGGGTTCGAATCCCGTCCGGGAGTGAGTTTTATTTCGTACATTGAACTCCCTCCCGAGGCCATGGATGTCGTAAATAACTAGATAACACAGTGACATAGCTAATATGCGTCGTACATAAGGCCAAAAAACAAAAAAATAAATATAGTATAAAATAAAATGGTGGCCTGAATTGGACGGAACTAATTCAAATTCAACTTGGGCTAATAGGAAAAAATTAGGTTTTGAAGACTAATCTAGTGAGGTAATTACTCTTTAATCTCATTTCTTAAATCTCCTTTTTAACTTTTAAACATTTTAACAATAAGGACACTTTTTTTTTTTTTTTTTTTTTTTCTTTAGCTGTACGATGTATAGGGAAAGTTATGAAATTTGTTTTAAATTCGATGTTGAGCTTTTAATGGAATTTCATGTTTCCCGCTCTCGAGAGAAGCCAGCCAGTGCTGACACTCCCTTAGATAAGTTAATTGCTGTCTGAGTAAAACTGAAGGTTGTTGGAGGTCGGAATGAGAGCATTGTTCATAGATACAGGTGGACACTTCGAAGAGTGAAGGTAACTCGCACTCGGTCGACTGGTTTTGAAGGGCGAGCGAAAAGTTAATTTGATTAATTCATTTTGGGGAACTTTTACTTAAGTCCTCGTCCATGATGTTAAAAGACAGGTAGCTGTTCAGTTTTAGGTCATTTCTTGGTTGGCCTATTAGCATAACAGGAGCGGAAATGCAAAGAGGTCGCAGAATAAACAGTAGGTAGGTAGACTCCAGGACAGAGGAGCGAAGAACCATGCCAACCACAGCCAACCGTAACTCCGGTGCATTTTAATTAAGGATTTAAGTAGATTTTTCTAAAGGCTTGAAGAAAGGGACATTCCGTAAAGTAATTATTAGAACGTGTCTGTTACCAGCTAGTTGGGGATTCTTAACACAATGTTACATTGCCATAACGGCTTCGTGCCAAGTGAGCAGTATGCCACGATTTGTCTAAGTTTCACACTGTTGGAACTAAATATCCGTAAACATCTCGAGTGTACATAAGTTTGCCCCGAAAAATTCTACGAAAAAACGTAAAATGAGATTTGTTTCTATCTCTGTCCTTGCTCATTGCTTGACTTTCCATGATAATCTATCTATTTCCTGTTTCACATTTTACAAATATCGGTATTGGCATACCGTGGTATTGTTTGGGGTAGTGTGTGTCTGCGAATACACTATAGGATGCGTCCGACTTGTGTACTAAGAAACTAACTCGGAACCTTCCAAGTTTAAGTACCGAACTACTAAGACCAGCTTAAAGCTACTAAATTGAATACTTCTCCCATTTGTTTAATGACTTTGAAAAGCCGTTAAAAGCGTTTCTTTTATTCCCTCAATCATATTATCTCCATACAATATTTGTTGCTGCTCTCTCTGACGGAGTAATATGGCAGACACGTTCAGAGGTCAGAGAAACATGCAGGCACGTCCAAAGGTCACAGATTTTGGCAACAGGAATATCCCGGGCGTTCTGGCAATATAAACAATTGTGCAGGGCGATGGAAAAATTGAAAATTTTTAGTTTCTTCAATGCTTGGGCTTTAATAACGAGGTCATATCCCTTACGACTATAGCGCTCTTTCGTCGCTCTAGTAGACATGAGCCCGACTCTACTCTGAGAGTCCGGAATGTTGCTTACATAGGTTTGGTTACTTGGGGTGTTTAACGGGTCTTTAACGAGTTTCTGACATCGGACAGGATCGGGACCATCGGGTAACGTACCGACCTACGTTTCACATCGGTAGTATTTTGGCACTCAGGTGGACTTGAGCCTGATTTGGTTGGTTTATTCACCAAGGGTAGGGGTTTTAACGGTTACCTGACATCACACAGGCTAAGAGCCACAGCAACCGAAGGTCGGCGTGCTCATAGTCATTTCACCTCCCTGATAAAAAACCTAACGGCCGGGTTTTGAACCTGCGACCTTGAGCTTAGTAGGCTAGCACTCTAGCTCCTGCGTTCTCGGATACTGTAACGCTACAGAAAGAGTTCACACAGGACATTAAATCCCATTGACACTTCAGATATACAGCTGCTTATAGTCTTAAGCATATTTTTTTTAAATCATAAATTAATTAGAACGAGTTATTGATATAGAGATGGTCAATGTCAGGTACTCGTTGAAAACCCCTGCGCTAGGTGAATAAAAGTTTAGGGTAGGTAAAATTAAGGACTCCCACAGTAGAGTCGGGCTCATGTCCACCAGAGTGTCGAAAAGCGCTCTGGTAGTAGGCGATATGACCTCCTAGTTAAAACCCGGGCATAACTAACTAACTATAGAGATAGGTGTAATTGAAGGGACTTTAGCTGAACAATAACAAAGACTGGAAAAACTGGACTTAACATCCTTTGCTTGTTTTGTCATGATCCAGTTTTTGTTTTTATATTCAATGTAAAAGATACAGATCATTTTGAGGAGTATAACGTTAATAAATTTCGTATTTTTTCAACATTTTTAGAAGGATTTTAAATATTTATATTCATGAGTGACTGCTCAGTTTTTCTTGGTCTGTCAGCACATAGGAACATTTCCTGCTTCTCAAGACCCCAGAAGTCCAAATAAGTCATTGTTTGCGTCATTGTTCCATTTTGAATCTGCCTACTCAGGAAGATGTTGTCAGGGCCAGAGATGGTTTCCAAATAAATAAAACAAACTTAGATTTTCGAACTTATTGTCTGTTCCACAAGTAATTTATACATAAATTTCCAGTTTCGACATTACACCAGGGGAGGGGGGCATCCGCTCAACTGATCACTTCTCTCTGCCTACTGTTATATTTACAGATAATATTAATTTAATTTTCAATTAAAATTTGATCTGCTAGTTAGAAATAATTATAATTTGTCATAACCAGATGTTTACGAACTTCCGGATTAGTGTGTAAATAAATTCTGGTGTAAAAACATTGATGGTAGTATCTACGAGTGAGACGTTCAAGTCGAGGGTGCCGTTATATCCGAGGTAACGTGCTTGCGTAATGAGCTCAAGATCGCGGGTTCGAATGACCCCGGTTTTTATATCTGGGAGGTGAAAACACCTGTTCACGCCGTCCTTCTGATGGGACGTTAAGGTTCCCGAGCCTGTACGATGTCAGGTACTCGTTAAAGACTCTAGATGAATAAAAATGTAGGACTCCCATAGTATAGTCGGGCTTCAGAGCCTTTAGAACATCTCAGGTAAAGGCCGGGCATGTCACAATACCTCAAATCGCAGTGTAGTGGATAGTTGCTGTGTATGTGTGAACAAATGTGATAGTCAGGATGTTGTGGAAAGAAATTTCTTATAGAAATAAAATATGTTGACTTTTCACTGTTTTATTTTTAACCAGAACTGGTTTTCAATGCAACTGCGTCATCATCTGTGGCACATCTCACTTGTACATTGTGTAGATAAAACACTGTAATGAAGAAGCAGTTGCGTTGAAAATCAGTTCTGGTTGGAAATAAAACAGTGGGAAAACTATGTCTTATATTTTTATGGTGTGAGCTTTCGGAGAGTCTTAAATAGAAATATCTCTATTAGTTTGATTTTTTAAACCTCTGCAGTACCATATATTTGTGAGCCATCGGTACAGAGAGAAGGTGAAAAATAAATAAATAAAAATAACCATTTACAACTAAATAAACTTATAGGTCAGAGAAGAAAATTGAAATTAACCTCATCATATTTTATGTTTGAGTTAAATGAAATTTGACAGACTTAACTTCTCTGCACTAATGTAAAATAAAAAATAAAAGTAATTCCTAGAAAATAAAAAGTAACATGCTCACTTTTCCTCGCTTAAAATTTCACTTTTGAAGAGTAATGGGTTGACAAGTTATAATGCATGAGAAAGTCACGCCAAGGGTAAATCGAATAGAAGGATATTTCTTCGTTATGTCTCATCCTATATGAATTCATTTTGCACTCCCTCTAATATATATGTGTATAACAAATGGAAGTGGTACACATTATATATTATTTTAATAAAATTACCTTCCTTGTAGTACAATATACTAACATAGTATATTGTGAGCATGATATACTGAATCTTTCTGCAACAGTTTCTTAAGTATACCGAGGGTTCATGAAAAAGTCACTGAGTTTTTCACAAGTAATAAATTACAATAATCAACTCGGCAGTCTTGGAAGCTCAAAATTGGAATGTAAAAATGTTTTTCGGTTAAAGAAGCTTAAAAATAGATATATATATTTTTAAGCTATATATATATATATTTGAGTGTTGGGTACATCGGCCGCAAATAATAAACCAATCATATTTGGTAAGATCGCTACCGACAGAAATTTAATTTCATTATATGTTTATTTTATTTGAATTGTATTATTATGTTTATTATTTTTTAAGTTTAATGTTCTCACTTGTATATATTATATTATAGTTTTGTACATAGACCATTATTATTATTTTGTTATCATGTATATAATTTTCTTTATACTTTATGTTTTATTACATATATATAATTGTTTTAATATATTTTTTTTATTTTATTTTTTTTTATATACCTAGGTATATACTTTTTTCCCCAATTGTATCATCAAATTTACTTACGGTCATATTAGCAATTATTCAAAAAAAAATAAATGAAAAAAATATATATATATATTATTTCAGCTAGTTTTAGGGACACCCAAACTTGTTTTGAGGGAGGAAAGAGAGGTGGGGGTTGTTCACAGTGTCTCCTATTCTACTGTTCATTTTATTTATCGTTGAGGGTGCCGGTAGCTCAGATGTAGTGTGCTTGCTTTCTGAGCTCAAGGTTCGAAACCCAGCCAAGACCTTTAGGCTTTAAATCTGAGAATGTGAAAAAACTATGAGTACACCGTCCTTCGGATGGTCCCGAGCCTGTACAATGTCAGATACTCGGTTAAAAAAAAAGTATTAGGTGAATGAACCTGGGTAGGCACTCAGTAGAGTCGGGCTCATTACTTTGGACCCATTCTGTACGGGTGGGTTGTTCCACTGTTGCCTTGTAAATATTGGTGTGGGAAGAGGTATTTTATTTCTATGGCAAGAAAACTTACAGTTTCAGTAAAGGACCGACCGACGGGAGGGACAAACTATATATTATTACAAATATATCCCCTCCCCCCCCTCAAACGTGGGTTCGTAATCCGACCGAGGTCTTTAGTTTATTTTATCTGGGAGGTAAATTAAACGTAAGCACGCCGTCCTTCGGATGGGACTTTAAACGATGGTCACGAGCCTGAACGATATCAGGTACTCGTTAAAGACCCCTACCCTAGGTGAATAAAAATTTAGGGTAGGCAAAATTTAGGACTCCCACAGCAGAGTCGAGCTCATTTCCACCAGAGTGAGGAAAGAGCGCTCTGGTAGTAGGCGATATGACCTCGTAGTTAAAGCCCGGGCATGAGTCATAAAACCTAATCTAACCTTACCTATCCCCCCCTCTGAGAAATCACATTGCCTGGAGTATTACGTACACTGCCCGGCCCAAGTGAGACATCAACAAACATTTATCATTCCACCCAGTTGTTCTGCCCATCACATCGTCCATGATTGCCAGACTTGGAGTAGACTGAAAAAATTTCGAGTTGTCATATTTTTTGTTCTACATTTCAAATTCAGTTTCTAATTGTGGAGTTTCGACTTGTTATAAGTATGGTTCTTATTTAATATCTTATAATGAAGAAATTAACACAAAGTCAAAATGTTATACAACACATCCTTTCAAAGAATATTGAAAAGCGGAAATTGAACTTTTTTCCTCTAAGAATTGTCAGGAAATTACTTTTTCAGATATATTTGGCGGAGTATAGTGTAAAAAATTTTTCTCATGCAACGTCCAAGGAGAAACATTTTAAGAACCTGAAATTGTAACGGAAACAGAGAAATTCTGCTGTCTAAATGACAAATGTTACAACTAGCTACGTTGAAACAAATACATTTATGTGCCTTTATAAAAAAGCAAATAATTCATATTTTCACTTTTTTTTTTTCATTCCTATAAATAATAAGTGACAAGTACACATTAAAATAAAATTTAACGAATACAGGGGCGGGTAGAAAGAAAATATTGGTCCAGGCAATTAACCTCCCACTGCACCACAGAAATCGCAATTAGAATTTCAATGCCTTTTTAATTGGCTTTCCACATTGTAAATTGTACTGTAAATAATTTGTATTTATTAATTGATTCATTCACAAATACATTAATCTTGTCTTTTCAATTTATTTTTATTTTTATTTTTAATACGTTTTTTGACTACTGGAATTTGCATCAGTCGAATAGACGTAAACTATTCTGCTTAAATAAATTCAATTAAAAAAGGAGAAAATAAAATGTAATTTATATTCTTTAGACATGGCCATGATAATGAAAAATTGTTTTTCTATATGTTGCACACAAGAGCAAGATTACATTTTTAGACCCTTCGAAACTAATGCGTGTTCAATTGAACAACATATAAATGTTGGCATACATTATTAATAAATTTGATACTTAACATTTTTTTGCAGAGATATTGTGAAACATCTAATAAAAAATTAAAATTAAATAATGTTCAAAAAAAATATATTGTCTATTTCACAAAATATATGGGAATACTTACGGTTTGCTACCATCTTCAGCCACGACTACTATACTACCGTATACCGTATTTGTAAAGCCGTGGCTGAAGTTAGTAGCAATACCGAAAGTATTACTCCGCTATATTTTATGTATTTTGAGAAATAGACAATAGATATATTTTTTAAAACAAGTTTTTCTTTATTTCTCGTTAATAAGATTACTGATGTCCCCAACTGGGAGTTTTCACTTATCCGTATCAAATATTTTTGTAGGCTTTATTTTAGAAAAGGATGAATTTTATTTGCTGCTCCACTTGATCGATATATTCAAAATTTCTTCATCCTACTTGATAAATTTCATGAAATAGTGTACAAATATATTGTAACTTTGTAAGTAAGTGTTTAACGTTGTAACAAAATATTAGTGTCCTTGTAATAAGCCGTTTGAAGCAACCAAATATTAACTTGAAATAAAAAAAAAAAAGGGGCGCCGGTTGCTCAGTGGTATGCGTGCTTGCTTGCTGAGCTCAAGATGCGGGTTCAATACCCGGCCGAGGCTCTTAGTTTATTTTATCTGGGAAGTAAAATAAACTTAAGCACGCCGTCCTTCGGATGGGACGTTAGGCGATGGTCCCGAGCCTGTACGATGTCAGGAACCTACTCGTTAAAAGCCCCCTACCCTAGGTGAATAAAAATAGGTTTGGAGTCATGTCCACCAGCGTGACGAAAGAGCCCTCTGGTAGTATGACCTTGTAGTTAAACTTCTAAGTTGATCCCACACTATGTTAGTGTACTCTATGTTAGTGTACTTCAAAAAATAAATTTGTTTTATTCACTTGTAGTTAAAGTCCGAGCAATAGTATTAATTACCTAAAAAAAAAAATTCAACATTTAAAAGTTCGAGAATCTTGTTCAGAAAATTATTATTAACTATTAATATATTAATTCAAAATTATTATAATTACTATCTTGTTCATAGATAGCTATCAAAACTTTTGAGTAACGTATAAATCTATGCGTTCCATAAAAAAAGTTGTCTGTGAATCACAGGTAAAGTAACTAAAGCTAAATTTAGTCGGAAAACTTGAAATTTTGGTGAAAACTATACATAAAATTTATCACCGATTATTAGCCAGTTGTCCTTTAACCGCTACTCTGTATGGGTGGGATATACCACTGATGATGACGCGGTTGCGTAGAAAACCGGTTATGGTCAAAAATAAAACCGTGGGAAGACAACGTCTTTTATTTCTATGAGAAATCTCCCCCCACAACATCTTACTATCACATATGATTATTTGTTACTTATTTATTGTGTCACATCTCCGGGGGCTCTAACTACGAGGTCGTATCCCCTATCGACTGGACATAAGCCCGACTCTACCCTGAGTTTAAATGTTTCCTACCTAGGTTTAGTTGTCTAGGATCAGACCCCTACCCCTGTAAAGGGTAACTGACATTGTACAGACTCGATATCATTCCTTAACGTCCATCCGAAGGACGGCGTGCTCAAAGTTTTTCCACACCTCACATATAAAACTTAAGGGCCTCGGCCGGGTTTCGAAATGAGCTACCGGAATCATATAACTGAGGATGGTAAAAGTTCCATTACATATTTGCTGTAATTTTGTGAATAGTAATCAAATGAATAAAAGTGAAACCCGAGAATTCCTAGTATTTTGCTCCAAGAACAATGTGCGAGCAATTAAGGAATTCAAGGCTGCTTGTTGTCATATACTTGGAAATAAAACAATTTAAAAACTGTTTATTAGTCCAATTAAAATTAAAAGATTTACATTTACAACTTCAAAATATACAAATTACGTCATACAGAGATGAAGCTGAAAGACCTTGAAACTTTAGAAAAGCTTGTCGCCTGAAAAAAAAGAAAAAAAGAAAGGAAAATCAGATGTTATTAAGTTGTGTCTCACGTCTCGAAGTTCAATAAAAGCATCACGTGGTAACATTTGACTACGTTCTCCCTTACTTCACTTAATACATCACGTTTATTGTTAACTTTAAACAAAATACCCACTACGCATATTTATTATATATATAATTTATTAGCTCTTAAAAAAGCTCTAAAAATAATGTTTGGAAGTATATATCTCGAATTATGTATTATTTTATACAAAAAAATGTTATTTGAAGCATGTCTTTAAGTTATCTTTCGGAATTCTAGGAAGCACCGATTTCGCTTAACTCTTTGGCCGCGGGAGCCTTAAAAAAAGGAGTGTTTTGAGTTATGCACATCAATGGATTTAGGGAAATTAAGGAATAACCAGGGGTCATAGATACATTTTTCAAGTTGGTAAGATGTCCGGCATCCCAGCTAATATGGGACAGACAACAGTCGGCTTCTCAGTATTTTCTGATCTATGGTGGACACCCAAGATAGCATTTTCTGAACTACTGTCGGCACCCCAACTACTATTTGCTGAACTACTGTCGACATCCTAGCTAATTCTACGTTAGTAGCCTTTTAACAGTTTAGAGGTTCTTCGCCTTCTATCTGGTTCTTCTATAGGGAGTTATCGTATTCATAGACACAAAAATACACAGACAGAATTTTTTTTTTTTCATTTTTGGAAAAAAAACATGAAAACACTGCATCGAATTTATGACCGATTACATAACTTTCCCTATACTTAGTATAGCTGGAGAAGTGTAAGTAAAATAAATATCTTCAGAAAACTGTTCAAATTAATTTTTAATATATAATAATTTTTTTCGCTCCCCCTTTAAGTTGTAACAATTCTCCCCCTCAAACTGGCATTACTATTAGACATAAGAATGTATGTGAGCATACAATGCTCGCTATACAATGAAACAAAAAATGCAAACACATGACTTTCTTATTCCTTGTAATGCCAGTTTGAAATAGGTTTTTAAAAGGAGGACGGTGGAGGGATCTGTAGAGTCGTGTAAAGATGGCAGATGTAGTGAGAAGTTATTATTTCACAGGCTGCAAAATATAAATATAGTCTGACCAGATTTTTTAAATGTATTTTATGCTAGCCGGCTTTCGATGTTGCCCTCATCATCAGGTCATCTGTCATAAAATTGCATATCGATACATTCAATCTATCGGTATTTATCGAAATCACACACACACACACAAGTATTTTTAGAGGGTAGGAAAACATGAAATTCCGGTGAAAACTCAACATCGAATTTCTGACCGATTACATAACTTCCCCTATACAACGTATAGCTGAGGAACTATAATTAGATAAATAATGAACGAAACAGGTTTATAGCCACTGTTTGAGATTATGCACAGATTTACGAGATATTTTCCAAGCAAGTAGAAAAACAAGCAATTTAACATTTTACTTGTTAACTTTTTTTTAAACATTTTTATTGACTCACGAAGATTTATTTTTATTAATTTATTATTCATACCTGTATGCGAAGGACGAACTCGTCACACCCATCCGGCTATATAACAGTTACAACAAAAAAACTCTATTTCCCGTGAAAGTAGGTTTTTTTTTCCTTCTTCTTTATCATAAAACAAGTACTTTAAGGCCTTGAGAACAATGTTGACTATCATTTTCATTTCATGCAAGCAATTCAGTAGAAAAAAGCGAAATTTTTTTAACTGAAAATTCTTTACGAATCATTGGTAAAAGTAACGCGAACAATAGTTAATAATTGAAACAAACAAAAACAAAAATAAAAAACAGGAATTTTTCATTTTTAATTTTTGTTTTTTTGTTGTTTGTTTTTAGAGTAAATTAACAGGGTTTTTCCAACTTTCTTTAAATCTCTACAACATATAGAAGGTTTAGGTGAATGTTTAATAAAGAAATTAACATATGAACGTAGTTTGATGATAGTATAGGCAGTGTTATAGATCCTCAGACCCCTAAATTCAGAAATGAAAAAAATTTAATGTCTGCCTGTGTGAATGTGGACATGATAATTAGCGATAGGATGAATGTATCAAAACGACATTTCATATGTGTACCCTTAACCCGAAAAGAATGACACCTGTCGATTTAGAGCCAAATGTGCCGAAGAGATGGGGGGTATTAGGGATAGGGCTTAACACTAAAACTTTAATAACTGTCGATTTTGCCACATTTACTTGACTTCCTGAACACAATAAATATCTACAGAGATATTAAAACAAAATAATATTAGCAACCCGTTTTCTAAAATTGATTCATATACTAAATTAATGAGATCAATAATCAATGAATTAATAGCCGAACGTAGTCAGAACGGTTGGCATTCAAATGGAGGCTGGTGATTAAGTACACCAAATTGTTCCATATCCTCCATTTCTATTTGTCAACTTAAAAGAGGAAACGCTTATAGCCCTCACGCGTACAAAAGGAAAAAGAAACTGCCGATGTAATGAATATATGGACACGACATTCAGTATGTGTACCCAGAACCCCATAAGGAGGACAACTATTGTTTTTCAACAAAATCGGCAGAGAGAAAGGGGATTAGGGGTGGGGCTTAACACAAAAACCTTAATAACTGCCGATGTAATGAATGAAAATATTATTATCTGTAAAAAATTGTAAACAATTAATATCTATTAATAATTAACAATCAGATAAGGACTACATTTATTAATTATTCGCAAAATCGGCCGAAGGGAAGGGGGCATCAAGAGAAAGGCTCAGCTCAAAAATCCTAATAAGGTACCAACCATAAAATACGTCACGTAAAATGCACTTATTTTTGTACCCTTCTTCAACATTTGTCACGATGCATCACATCCAACCAGGAAAAACATTTTTTTTTTATTAATTTTTTATTTATCCTACAATGTGGACAAAAACAATAACAATAAGCAGAAGTGATGACTAAAAGAATACATCATAAAATATTAAGTAATACAAAATATTTAAAACATAATAAGAAGCAAAAAAGAAATTAATAATACAAAATAATATCAAACATATGTATACAAAAATGAATAGATAGTAAAAAAATTAATGATTATTTTTATGTTTATTAGTAATATACAAAAATTATGACAACACAAAATTATTGTTATTGGTTTGGTTTGGTTTTTATGACTCATGCCCGGACTTTAACTACGAGGTCATATCGCCTAATACCAGAGCGCTCTTTCGTCACTCTGGTGGACATGAGCCCGACTCTACTATGGGAGTCCTAAATTTTGCCTACCCTAAATTTTTATTCATCTAGGGTAGGGGTCTTTAACAAGTACCTGACATCGTACAGGCTCGGGACCATCGCTTAACGTCCCATCCGAAGGACGGCGTGCTTAAGTTTATTTTACCTCCCAGATAAAATAAACTAAGGGCCTCGGTCGGGTTACGAACCCACGACCTTGAGCTCAGAAGTCAAGCACGCATACCACTGAGCTACCGGCGCCCTCCGTTATTGTTATTCTTTGGCGATTTACTGCACTACTTTTGGTTCTGTGAGTTGCCATATGTTATTTAATTGTCATATCAATAAAATTAGAGCAGTAGGTCGTTAAGTTTGGCTTCTAAACACCATATCAGTTTATATATAAATAAAGAAAAAATTATTTTTGAAAAGGATCAATGTAGATGTTGTTCTAGAGAACTCAAAGAAGATATTGTTCATTTTTTATTAAACTGTCCTTTGCATAATAATATTAGAGCAAGATATTTATATAAATATATTAAAAACTCTGATGAAGATAAAAATAATATTATTAGAATATTAGAGATTGTTTCTATAGAGCAAATTAATGATGTATATTACTATATTCTAAATGCCATTAATTTAAAAAAGCAAACATTAAAAAATCTAACTTACAATAAAAAATTGAATTAAAATTAAGAATAGAGGACAAAAAATAATAAAGATAATGAAAAATGAATTAAATTTGAGATTTTCATATTAATTATTTGTTAAATACTTGTTATTTACAGTTTAAGTACAAAGTTGTTTGACTTAATGTTTATTGGTTTTATTTAAAGTCATTATGATATGTATATGTATGTATGTATGTATATAAAAGTA
Source organism: Aradus depressus (assembly GCA_963662175.1). Classification (NCBI taxonomy): domain Eukaryota; kingdom Metazoa; phylum Arthropoda; class Insecta; order Hemiptera; family Aradidae; genus Aradus; species Aradus depressus. The sequence continues at coordinate 49,764,914 of OY759216.1, read as the reverse complement.
TATATTTTTTTTGTTTTGCATTTCTCTTGGTTGTATGTAAACAAGTAAATGTACGCATTTATTATTATTATTTTTTATAAGATATTTAGAAATTTATTAAGCTGTAATATTCTTACTTTATTATTATATCGGATATATATTCAAATTGTACACCTACTCGCCACAATAAGCCTTAATAGGGTTCAATGTAGTAATAAATAAATTTTAAAAAAAAATAAAAATTTACTGCACTAGTTATTAAAATAAAAACTATTGAATAAATTATAAAATCCAAAGCAATCAGCAATTACTATTAATATTATAATTCACTCAATAATAAACGTCAATAGGTTTTTTTATTAATCGAAGGAAATAGATAAATAGAGAATAGAAAATCTATAGTTTTTGAAAAAATTGAAATGAAATTGATGTAGGTATTTCAAACGTCACTTCACGTCACGTTTGTTCAGACCCTCTCCCCACTCCTCGTCACTTATCACGCTAGGCAATTGCCCCCCCCCCCCCCCCCCCCCCCCCCATTTTTTTGCGTTTATGGATGGCTGCTGATCGCATCTATCTTCAATTTAGTTTTTTAACCGAAACAGTCGTTTCAGAGGGAGAGCGAAAACTTAACTGGGTAATTTATGCTCGGGTAGTACTGTGAGTGACAGAGGAGTTTTTTCGTTGATGTTTGTGTGGGCAATGAGTGAGGAAGGCTGTGGGAGCTGGTATTTAAATGGACCGGATGGTGGGGTAGGCAGCGGTTAGAGTCCGTCCTTCACCCCAACTCGACAAGGTCACTCACGGTCGTTCTCTCACCTTCATCCTAGTTCTCTCACCCCCACCCTCACCCTCTCATCCACCCCTCTCACTCCCCCACTCACTCTCTCTCTATCACTCTCGCTATTTTTTCTCACATTCTCTCTCCTCTCTTATTTGAGAGGCAGAAAGCAGTTCGTCTCATTCCAAGAAATTAGCTCCAAAGCGGTAGAAGTAAACATGGGTGTCCCTCAGGGATCTGTTCTCGGCCCTATTTTATTTATTATCTATATTAATGATATAGACAAATGTATCGATTCCCCAGTAATTCTTTATGCGCATGACTGTACTATGGTGCATGCATCATCTGATTTACGTCGTGCTGCACAGAATTCATCAAGAGACTTGGAGAGTGCGAGAAGTTGGTTTAATGCAAATGGACATTCATTATGACGTCATACTTTATTATTTTGAATTTAAGAAAATTAAAAATCAAATGAATGTTTACCAAAAACTGTTCATTTCATCAATATCTCATAATTTTCTATGATAAGAAACATCAGTATACCTATATATTGTTATCAGAAATAGAGCGCTGAGGCATGTGAAAGGTTTTTTTTTTAGAGCTCTGTTTTTTGTTATTTTATTACACTTCAATTTTGTTTTGTTTTAAAATTTTTAAGGCATTTCGATCATGAGGGGTCAGGTCTGTGGAGATTCCAGGGGGTTAATTCTGATGGGCGCATATTTATAATATAGGTCGAGACTGCTGTATACGGAATAAAAAGGTTACGTGATGAAGACAATTTTATTTTACAATTTAAATAGGAAGTCTGTGAAGGGCAGAAAGTGAAATAGTTGGGTAATTTGGGAGCTATCATCAGATAGGACCTCGGAAATATCCACCACAAGGTTGAAATCGTCTCTGGACGGACAGTCCCATCCCGAAGGAGGTGGTCACCGAACCATCAGATATCCACGGATCAGCCTGGTGTGCCCTCTGTGTAACCGAGACAAAATTACTTCATATTTCCTTAAATAAGTTATTAGAAATATGAGTCCAACAAAAATTTTTTATTTTTACCACTAAAAAAAAAAAAAAAAAAAAAAAAAAAAAAAAAAAAAAAAAAAAAAAATTGTTGCACTGATAAATCTATTTACTTATTTAACAAGTGAGTCCACTACATCTGCCTACCACCAAGTAATCATATTTCCTTTTTTCTTTAGTTGAGGTAGGTGTACCAGACTCGAGTGGAGCTTCTGATAATTCTTAGCTTATTATCATCCATTGCGAGCCACCGAATCTGCCATTTGAACCATACTTTTTCCATAATATGGCAACGTAATCACTAACATTGATGTAAGAAATCCTTCTATTATGACGCGCTTGACCTACGTATCAGCTGATTCGTTACGCACAATGTCACTATGATATGGGATCCATAAGAAAGCAACTGAAATCAGGCTTCTTCTTAATGATCAAAGGGCTACCAGTATGTCTTGGACAAGGGGATGTTCAGAGAACTGATCTCCCATGGCCAATAGAGCCGACAAGGAGTTTCACAGGTTGTAAAATAAGATGTAGTCTGACCTCTCACAGATATTTTATTTGTATTAGCTAGCCGGCTTTCGAGGTTGCCCTCATCAACAGGCAGTCTAAAAACATAATTTTTTTGAAATTAACCTAATTAAAATATTTTAGTAAATAAAATTTATAAAATTTTATATAATGAAATTAAACATTTAAAACTTTAATAATTTGAAATTTCATGGGGACAGATAAGTTATTCCCCATCTGAGTCACAACTCCTGAGCTCTTTTAAAATTTTATTTACTAAAATATTTTAATTAGGTTGATTGAAAAAAAAATGGTATTTATCAAACTGCCTGATGATGAGGACAACCTCGAAAGCCGGCTAGGTAATACAAATAAAAAATATGAGAGAGGTCAGACTACATCTAATTTGACAACCTGTGAAATAATCACTTCTCACTAGCCATCTTCATATTACCGACAAGGAGTCACACTACCAGTTGACTGACTCTTTTTTTAAAAACAGATTTTGAATTAAATTGAAAAATAAATGAATAAAATTAATTTTTGTACGGATGGAATGTAGGCTAGTTAGTCCATTCAGTAACTACTGAAATTATAGGTTGTTTTCAAAAATCCTGCATAACGTTTAATACGTATATAGTATATATCGTTAAATCGTGAAAAAGGGATAGTTAAAAATTTTGAAAGCGGTTGCTAATCGTTTTAAAGTTTCTGAATATTTATTTATTTTTTTGTTTAATAACAAAAAACTGCAATAACATTATTAGCATTAAAAAAATAAAAAAAAAATTAAACGAACCAATTAGAAGGAAAAAGCTATCATTAGCTGGAGAAATTCAGTTTGAGGAAGCCTCTCACTTGGCTCAGGACCTGTTTATATGCAAACACAATTTACTCCAAAGAATACATTTTTATAAGCTAATAAATTTGAAAGTCAATCATTAAAAAATAAATATCTTTATAAATAAAATTGTGAGGCGGGGAGGACTTCTTGAACATTGAGTAATTGAGTATTCTATAAAAAAATATATTTCGTTTTAAACCATCCAGCGGGCCGCAAGGGCAGGATCATCCCTCTACAGCTAAGGTTAAGGGCAGCCTCACGCTTCACTACTATAGGATTTAGGATAGTGGCTGAAGATGATAGCAATACCGTAAGTATTCCCAATATTATATATATATATATGCTCAGTGGTATGCGTGCTTGGCTTCTGAGCTCAAGAGCGTGGGTTCGAAGCCCGACCGAATCCCTTAGTTTATTTTATTTGGGAGGTTAAATAAACTTAAGCACGCCGTCCTTCGGATGGGACATTAAGCGATGGTCCCGACCTGTACAATGTCAGGTACTCGTTAAAAACCCCTTTCCCTAGGTGAATAAAAATTTAGGGTAGGCAAAATGTAAGACTCCCACAGTAGAGTCGGGCTCATGTCCACCAGAGAGACAAAAGAGCGCTTTGGTAGTAGGCGATATGACCTCGTAGTTAAAGCCCGGGCATGAGTCATAAATCTAACTTTTTTATTATAGTGTTTCACAATATCTATGCAGAAATTGTTAATTATCATTAGTTATTAGAGTATTTGATTGAGGCCCCCTCTGATCTTCCTCTCCTCCTGGCTGATTGCGCTGAAAATTAATAAATCTTCCTTATAGGGCTTTAAATTCACATATGAAAATTCGTGACGATACAGAAAACGAAATTACAACAGTAATTATTAGAGTTTTTGTGTTAGGCCTCCCCTTTCCTTCTGTGGATTTGGGTGAAAATTAACAAAAGTTGTCCTTAGAGGGTTGTGGATACACATAAAACATTTCGGGTTGATAAATTCATTATATCGTTAGTTATCGTGTTCACAGACACACAGAGAGAAAGCTTTTTTTTTGAGTTCGGAAAACATGAAATTCCTTTGAAAACTCCCCATCGAATTTCTTACCGAATATATATATAACTTTCCCTATACTTCGTACAGTACAAGAAGTAAAACAGTATAGTATCAATAATAGGTTAGGTTAAGTTTTATGACTCATGCCCGGGCTTTATATCGCCTACTACCAGAGCGCTCTTTCGTCACTCTGGTGGACATGAGCCCGACTCTACTGTGGGAGTACTAAATTTTGTGAATTTTTATTCACCTAGGATAGGGGTCTTTAACGAGTACCTGGCTACAGGCTCGGGACCATCGCTTAACGTCCCATCCGAAAGACGATGCTTAAGTTTATTTTACCTCCCAGATAAAATAAACTAAGGGCCTCGGTCGGGTTTCGAACCCACGCTCTTGAACTCAGAAGCCAAGCAGGCATACCACTGAGCTACCGGCGTCCTCTGTATCAAGAATTATCTCAAAGAACATTATTTCCAGCTTGTTCTTCAGTGACTTCACTAAAATCGTTAACGAAACAAAAAGTTGATGTGAGAATAATGTGGCAAGTAAAATAATTTTAGTTGGATAGACAAGGTAAGTCAGTTTTTTATGCATTCGTTTTTTTCGTTTTCTGTTCAAACATTCCGTGTTTCTGTTCTGTGTAATGTCTAGTACTAAGTGGGATGACGCCGCACCCTAGACTTGAGCCCTGTCAAGCCCTGCCCCCCCCCCCCCCCCCCCCTATCGAGTTTCTGGCCGATTACATAACCTCCCCTACACTTTGTATAGCTGGAGAAGTAAATGGATTAATTATCGAATAAAATAGGAATCTTAAATGATTCCAGCCCCAGCTTGTCTGAGTTGTCTCATAAGGTAGTTTTTTTGTAAAGGACGCTGAAATATATAATTAATTATTATCCATAGCCTTTAGATCAGGCGATAACCTAAAAAAAAAGCCGGGTTCAACAAAAAAAAATCCTTCTGTTTTTCAAGTTTACGTGGGAGAGAATGCCGAAAATTTGAGCAATGTGGTAATATTATAAGATTTAAAATTTTGTCGATGTCATCTACATTTCAGCTTTCTAATCCAAAATGTCAATATTTATAAATATCTGTCTTTTTATTGATTCTGTTGATCTCACCCATGGTGGTCCGGCTTATCTTGCAAAATTTGTTATGTCTTGTTATATCAAAAAACATATGGGCTATCAGAGAAGACGTAGCAACGTCGGAGATTTCAGATGCAGATGAAAAAAATTACAGATTGTATAAGATCTTTATCAAATTCTGAGTGAAATATGAGCATCTTCCAGACAAAATTAAACCCAAAAGCATTTTGTTTTACAGTTATGTAAAAAACCAGTTGTGGATTTATTTATATACGTATAAGCTGTGTAACCCGTCGTTGCGGGTAGATGCCGATAGGATGAAAATATTATTTAACCGAAAATTAAATTATATAACAGAGATCATCTATTAAATTAATAATACAAGTGATTATAACAGAGATCTGTTCTGAAAACTACATCTGAATAGGCCATTTCGAACTATGAAGTTCAAATGAAATATGTACAGCCATTTTCCAGTGATTTTGGAACTAACAGAAAAGAAGAATCACCGCCAGAATACTTCCCAAGAACGAATTAATCAATTGTTTTTGTTCTGTCTGCAAAACTAATAGACTGTTTGGACTAACCCATTCCTCAAAATTTTGAGTTGATTCATTCATTACGACAGTTATTACAGTTTTTCTGTTAAGTACTCGTAATAACTATTACCCCTTTCCTTTGGCTGTACATCAAATACAGTATTTGTTGTCATGGCTGAAGATGGTACCAATACCGAAAGTACTCCCATATTTTATATAGGTATATAATTTGTGAAATAGACAATAATTTGAAGAACGTACGTTTTTCTTAATTTTATTAGGTGTTTAACAAAATCTTTGTAAAAAATGTTAAGAATCATGTACATCAATAGGTGTTGTCTTTATGGGGTTTTGGATACACATACAAAATTTTGTGTCGATGAATTCATCGGGCGTCTTGCTCCTAGACACAAATAGACAAACTTTTTTTTTTTATTTTTGAAAACAGGGGTTTGGAAAAACTGAAATTTTGCTGAAAACTCAACTTCAAATTTCTCACCGTTTACATAACTTATTAGTTAGTTAGTAGCATAAGTTAGTTATTCTGACTCAGGCTCGGACTTTTACTACTAGGACATATGGCTTACTATCAGAGCGGTCCTTCGTCGCTATGGTGGAAATGAGCCCGACTCAACTGTGATAGTCCTAAATTTAGATAAACATAGTTTATTTACATGGATAGGGATCTTGAACGAGTGTACCTGAAATCATACGTCCCATCCGAGGGATGGCATGCTAAAGCCCTGTGAACTGCAGGCGCCCTCATCTGGGAAAGTAAAATCAGAACTAATGGAATATCATTGAAACGATATAAATGTGGTAACCCTCTATGATTTTTGACAGGTTCAAGCATAATTCTTTCATTTATAATCTATTAGACTGTTCCACTTCAAGTTTGTTGAACACTTGGAACATACGTTTAGAGAATATGAACAGGTCGGTTAAATGAAAGTAGAACATTCTCTTACCCGTTCTAGTCATCTAAAGGGTAGCGTGTTTCATAGGATAGTTTGAAGAAAGGAATTGAAACATAATTGGATTGCAATTTCTGTAATCCGAGCAACGTCCAAGTTATCGCCATATCAGGCTGCAAGAGCCGAGTAGAAAGTAGTTAATGGCAGTGTGTTAAAGTAATGCAGTTCGCAGATAATAGTCTAAAAATTCGCTAAAGGTTAATGACTCTTCAGAAGGACGATATGCAGACGACATCACGCAATGAGCAACGGGAAGGGAATTTAAGTAAAAGTTGGACTCAGAATGTCTTCCCACGTGAACAGCCAACTCGAGTGATTAGCAATCAGGCTGCTCACTCCATCCAGGACACTCTTAGAATTTCCGATCCTCCTCTGGACTGCCTGGAATTCCTCTTGGTGGAGACGTTGAGATTACGGCGTCGACCAACTGTCACGCTTCAAGTTACGGTCTAGGGCATTCCCACTCCGTACATTTTCTTAACTGCTTGTTTTCGTCTCAGTTTGAGTCTGAAGTCTGCCTTTAACAAGTTAATTTATTCAAATTTCCCTCGAATTTGTCCATCCCTATTTACCGGTGAATACTGGAGTTTCGACCAACCAACTTGCCGTCCTTAGGATTCAAGGCTCAAGGTGTTAATGGCAACTCCAGGTTAGAGCTACAACAAACAAATACCACAGAAGTACACATGTGGGAGTGATTATAGTGAATTAGCAAGAGTGTTATAGAATGATAGTAAAAAAAATATTATAGAACTATTAAATTTCATGAAATAAAATAATATAAAATGTTGTTCGGTTTTTTGAAGGAGACAGAATTTTTCTTTTTTAATTTTTGGAATCAGGAGGTCGGAAAACATGAAATTCCGTTAAAAACTTCGCATCGAATTTTTTGACCGATTGTTGACCGATAATTGTTCTATACTTCGTCTAGTTGCGGAAGTAAAAATTACAGCAATGGCGATACAGCTACTGAGCCTCGACATAGAAAGGTCGCTGTCAACGAGAAATTGTATATATGGATCCAAAACTCTTCATAAGAAGACTTACTGATTTTTCAGCCATATCAACCAAAAACAGGGGGAGGATTGTAGGGGTCTTGACTCAAAAACTGTGTCGTTAATGTATCGATACGAAATAATATACATAAGAGAAATGATATGTTCATAAGTAAGAGACACAAATGGATTTTTTCAAAAAAATGAAGTGGGTGGCCAGGAAATGGATTCTACAAAGATAGAACTGTGGTCCCCTTTCGCATTGACCGGCCCTTGGTTCTAAGCCCCGCAGCCCCAACATCGTGCCACCTCCACTACTCTCTCCGGTCACTTTGCGGCTCCTAAGTTTAGAACCACTCCACTGACCGGTTTTACACATCAACTGGTACCAAATGCAAACTGCTTTCCCCTCATATTTAACCCATATGTTGCGGTTTTACGGTTAACCCGCCTTCTTACTTCTCCAGCTACACCAAGTATAGGGGAAGTTATGTAATCGGTCAGAAATTTTAAATTGAGTTTTCACTGAAATTTCATGTTTTCTGACACCCAAGAATGAAAATAAAAATGTTTGTGCACACAACTCCCGATAGGATGAATGTATCAACAAGAAATTTTATAGGCGTTTCTAGATCTTGATTTTTAGCCCGAACGGTTGACTGGTTTCAAAGCTATTTGATCAATCCGTTCTGTGCAAGTAGATTGCCGACTTTTGTTTATACGTTATATGAGTATTCTTATAAAATGTCCCTCCCCAACGGACACCCTTATATAACGGATAAAAATTTCGTCCGCACCAATGTAGTTTCACTCTAACAGAATCTCTTAAATTTTCGTCTATATATCAACAGATTGCAAGATTCGATTGTAAGAGAGCTTCTATTAGATATAAACAATAATCTGAGGACTTCCATTAAATAAAAACAATAATCTGAGGACTTCTATTAGATGTAAACAATAATCTAACGACTTCTATTAGATATAAACAATAATGTGAGGACTTCTATTAGATATAAACAATAATCTAACGACTTCTATTAGATATAAACAATAATGTGAGAACTTCTATTAGATATAAACAATAATCTGAGGGCTTCTTTTAGATATAAACAATAATCTGAGGACTTCTATTAGATATAAACAATAATATGAGGACTTCGATTAGATATAAACAATAATCTGAGGACTTCTTTTAGATATAAACAATAATCTGCGGACTTATATTAGCTATAATCTATAACAGAGAAATTCCTTTTTTTTTTCCTAAAATAATAATAATATTTACGTCCATTGAATCTGCATTTAGTTTCCAATAACAGCTATTTCTCAAACTGCACTTGCTATATTAGTTTTGGTTTTATTTATTTTATTGTTCTAACCACAAAGTCATTGGTGACTCACGGGCTATGTAGTACTTCCCCAGCACGAATTAATCTATTACGTTTTCGCTCTCTCTCCAAAGAGAATCGACCGTTTGGTGGCCACATTAAGTTATTGGGATTTTTGAGTTGTATGTAAAATATTTAGCGAAGGACAGTTGACGTAGCTCTATGACACATTTGCTTCTGTTCCCCTTTCATTTTTAAGTTATTTAACCAATAAAATGGATGTCTCAATAGAAGTCAATGAGGGAGTTCTGACCTTCTGAATAATCACACTTAATTTTGTGCCGATATATTTATTACTTCGGCATTGAGATATTTGTCTTGAACCCCCGATCCCCTTCATCTCCCACGTCCTTTTGGCCGATTCGGCTGAATGTTCCCAATGTGTTTTTGTATTTGCATATGCAATTTTGTTTTGATACATTCATTAATACAGTTATTGGAATTTTTGAGTTAAGCCCCACCTCCCCCTCTAATCCCCTTTTTTCTTTAACCAATTTGGCTGAAAATCGGTAGGAGGCTCATTTTCTGCACATATACGCCCATATATAACATTTTGTGTCCATATTCCTTCTATCAAGAGTTATCGTCTTCACAGTCACACACAGATTTTTTTTTTTTTTGTTGAATCATGAGATCGGAAAAAACGAAATTACGCCGAAAGCTCAGCATCAAACTGAACTATTACATAACTCATAGAGCTATACCTCGTAGAGCTACAGAAGAGAAAAAAAAAGCCAGGATGCTGCCCTCGAACCAAAGAACTACCCCGATATCGGCTCCTCACAATTAAAAATGGTTTTTCTTCACATTCTATTTTCCATTTTGTTTTAGAACAAGTTGTGCCCATTTTTTTTTTTTTTTTCTCTTTAGAGGACCATTTCGCTTATCCGGCTTGGTCCCTGGTCTCAGCTGTCTCAGTAAAATGGGATAGAAGATATCTTCAACATATCTATGTAAATGTATGTTTTAAATATATACAATTTACATACATTAGCAAGCATTAACTTCAGCTTTTTAATCCAAGGTAAGGCTTACATACACATATGTTGTATGCTGTCACATTTGAAAGTACGTAACCTACATGAAATGCAGTGAAAACCATTTGGAAGAGAATTAAATGCACTTCATATGAAGATGATTGATGTAAGGAGATATAATTATTTCAAAGGTGGTAAAATAAAATATAGTCTGACCTCACACAGATTTTATTAATTTTTGCTTTTGATGTTGACCTTATCAGGCAGTCTACAAAAAACTTATCATTTACTAGCAAATACACAATTATAAAGTTCTGTTCGTTAAAATACAAAAAAGTTTAGTAATAAAATATTGAGTAAATATAAATAAATTAAATTAATAAAAAAGTTTTTGAATAAAAAAAACTTTTTATTTTTGTTTTCTTATTTAATTTTTTAAATATTTTATTACTACTATTATGTGGATTTTAACAAACAGAACTGTCTGAAATCTGTGAGGTAAGACTATATTTGAAGGGCTTAGTTTCAAAACCGCCTAAGTCCAAAAAAATAAAAATCGGAGATATTTCAGGAAAATGTTTTTTGAGATATTTTCCAACTTTTAGTAACAAAGATTGTCGAAAAAAAAAATGTTTTCTTAAGGAACATCAATAAAAAATGTATTTTTAGAAAATTTTATTTTCAAAACCAGCTAAGTCCAATATTTTTATTTTCAAAACCGGCTAAGTTCAAGAATTCATTTCTAATATGAAGTCCACATATCATATTAGAAATGAATTCTTGGACTTACCTTTCTACCCATTATACCATGACTTTAAGGATTTCGCGTTATCTAAACAGACGATACAACTGAAATATCGATGTAATATCGATAATTATTAGCAAACAAATTTTTTTTTTTTTCTACAAAATTGAATAAATTCGTATTTTATTTTCAAACCCGGCTAAGTCCATTTATTTATTCTGAAAAGTGCTAAGTCCAAGTTGTTTATTTTCAAAACCGGCTAAGTCAACTTGCTTAGATTCAAAACCGGCTAAGTCAACTTGCTTAGATTCAAAACCGGCTAAGTTCAAACATTTTTTTTCGTTTTCTGTGTGTATTCACTTAGAAAAAGTAGTCGGACTACAGAAATTAAAAGTTATTTCCATCAGCAATTCGCCAAATATAGAGTTTTCTATTTTTTTTTTAATATTCATGCACCTGGAGAGTTATTTGTTGTTTTCTCAAAATTTACAAAAGTGGACTTCGCCGGTTTTGAAACTAAGCCCTTCATTTTATTTTACAGCCTGTGAAATAAATCCAGTCCCTTTTTTGATCAATTAATAATTTCATTTATGGCAAGTGCACGAGAGATCATGATGACAGTTGAAATCAAAGTGATTTTCAATTCTCAATGATATCACACTGCAATTTTGATTTGTAAATTGAAAATGTAACGAGAGTTTATTTGACTAATTTAACTTTCTACAATGACTGTACCGGAATGATGTTGAGACAAGTGGTAGGTACCTCAAATTACCATTAAATAAATGGTACTGTATTTAAAGCATACCATATTATGATTTGGTCATGAGACATAATCGGAGTAGGTTATACAGTTGGTTATTGTGACTCATGCCCGGACTTTAACAAGATATTAGGAGTAGTGACCGACCGAAGATTCGGTTTCGGTTTCGGCCAAAAATCAGCCGAAACTCAGTTTTCGTGACATGTCGTGCGTCGTTCGACTAACTTCGGATGAGTTCGTGGCTTGTGAGTTGTGTGTGGTTACCATACGAATACTAAAATTAATTAGTAATCTAATAATAATATTTCGTTTTTTTCTTTTGATTTCATAACTGTTTTTTTAAAATTAAGTAATTACTTGATAGTCTTACAAATTATTGTAATCGTTGTTAAGACTGGTAATTAGGTAATTTTTTAATCAATAAGTGCTAAATACAAGATCTCAGTAGAAAATAAATTAATCTTAAGAATATAGTGAACACAATTAAAATAGGTACTTACGTAATTAAGGAGTCTGTACTTATCTATTCTAAGTGTTGATTTTTGACAAAGTTTACTTACAAGTCTTTACTCTAACATGTTTATTATTTTTGTTCATGTTAAATTGTTAATGTAACATAAATAAATAACTATTTTTGTTACATACTTCAATTATTGTTTTTTATTTCATTTAAAACGAGTTAACTGTCTGTGTAAAAAATACACTAAATTTCAGTATACAATGGAAATTTTCACATGTCTAAATAAGTTTCGGTTTTGGCCGAAACTGAGACCGAGGCCGAAGATTCGGTTTCGGCTGAAAATCCTGTTTCGGTCGGCCACAACCGAAAAATAATAATAATAAAAAAATACAAAGTAATAGAACCTAACTGTTAATTAACAAATAAATAAAAATAGTGAAAAAACTTCTAGTGAAATGGTATTTTATTTAAATAGGTACTTCAATGTCCTCTAATTTATAGCGCTCTTATGTATACTATGATATTATTGAGGTTTTCTGCCGTTTCAATATACATCTGAAATTTTTTGTTATTTTTATTTATTTCTTCATTTTTGAAGGCGGATGTCGGAAAATAATACTTCCGCTGAAAACTCCGCATCAAAATTCTGACCGATTACATAACTTCCCGTATGCTTTTATATTTGGGAAAGTAAAAACATTATCTTGATGGGTATTATTCGGGAAAAGTATATTTCTTGAATGGAATCTGTCATCAATACTATCAATTATAGACGAGTGCCGAAAGAGCGCTCTGGTAGTAGGCGATATGACTGTGTAGTTAAAGCCCGGGCATGAGTTCAACAACTGACCAACTTACCGATGGTTCTGAATGTAAGTGAAACAAGAAAGATAGAAAATTAAAGTAATAGATGTATCAGTCCAACATAGATTTATTTAACCACAACTAATTTCGGAAATTTGCCATCTTCAGGTGGTGAAACTGAACATACATAAACCAAAAATTAGATTAGAATTTACGAGCTTTTACAGTTCATATCAATCATTAACAATAAATAAGTTAAAAATAAAGTATAACAATTTAAAAACATTACGTAACAATTACCAAAAGTACAATGAGTTAAAATATTTTGAATTAAAATTTAAAAACAGTACAATAAATTAAAATATTTTGAATGAAAATGCGAAATACCTTGTTAGAGAAGAGGTCAAGGGACACGTACGAGTATCAGGAACCAGCTGGACACTGGCTGACTGGAAGACTCCCACTCCCCAAAACAAAGTTCAAGAAGGGTGGGGTTTCAAATTGAGTTACCCTATTTAAGCAGAGGTCTTTTTTTGGTTTTAGACATTTCTTAATTTCTAATTTTTCGAACCAGTCGAGTATGGGACCTTTATCTACGAAATGTAAAAATTCCACATTTTTGTCTGCCAAAAACCTGTGACCTGTGGCTATGAGGTGGTCTTTAAAGTAGGACACTCTACTAGACCTGGGTAAATGTTCCCCTATTCTTGTAGATACCTTTCGACCTGACTGGCCGACGTAGGCGGCCCCACATTCGCAGGTAATTCGGTAGACCACTAAGAAATAGAAAGAGAGATGTACAGCCCGTTTCGAATGAACAACTTCTCAATTTTTCAGCAATTAGAAGAAAACGTTAAGAGATTAAATGGAAACGTTAAAGAAAAGTGCAAGGTAAGAGATTGCAATTTTCCACTTTCAATGGTCAATGAGTTCACTTTCCAGAACCTGCCTGAAATTTCGTTCCTACTATACAACATTATGCCAAACTTAAGTCAAAAAGATACATTTTATAAAACAGTGGGTGTTTTTCGTGAAGCATTTTTTGCTTAGTATTCTTAAATTTCACAGATTGAAAAATGAAAATATATTCTGACATTTCACATAATTTATTAAAATATCCTAGCCTACTTTCGAAGTTGCCCACATCATCAATCAGTCGGATAAAACATTCAAAAGAACGTATCAATTCCATAAGCAAATGAATAAAATGAAACTCCAATAAATATACGGATAAAAAAGGTGTCGGTGAATCACTGGCTATGTATTTTCCCAGCACGAATTCAGCAAATAAGCTTTCCCTCTCCCTCCGATGACAATCGACCGTTAGGGCTATAACTCGATACTTTACTATAACTCGATATCATTCATACCATCGGCAGTTATTATATTATTTGAGTCGAGTCTCCCTTCTCTACGACGGATTGCACGGAGAATTGTTATGGTGTTATCCTTATGGGGTTTTGAATTTAAATATGAAATTTCATGTCGATACATTCATTACAACAGCAGTTATTGGGATTTTTGGGTTGTGTCTCCCTTTGATCGCCCCTCCCCTTCAGCTTATTCTACTGAAAATGAATAGGTCATTTTATAGGACTTTGAATATACATATGAAATTTTGTGTCAATACGTTCATTACCCCCCCCCCCCCCCTCCCCCCCAATCCCAAATTTCCCTATAGCCTTTTTAACCGATCGATTATTCGATAGGTGCTTTATGAAGTTACACATTATATTTCGTGTCAATGCATACATTGTAACGTCACTTATTAGAATATTTGTGTTAAATCTCACCCCAAATCCCCCCCCCCCTTTAGCCGATTTGGCTGAAAATCAATGGGTGTCATCCTTAGAGGGTTGCGGATATACCTATAAATTTTTGTGGTGATACATTAATTTTTTTTTTTTTTTTTTTTTTCATTTTTGGAATCAGGAATTTCCCATCGAATTCTTGACTGATTACAGAACATTCCCTATACTTCCAGGTCTGACTATATTTTCGTTTTGCAACCAGTGTAAAATAATGCAGTTACTCCCGGGCAACGCCGGGTCAGCAGCTACTCGTCACTCAATATAAAGAAGATTCTCTAATAACTTGCCTAGTCACTAAGACCTTTTTTGACAATTTAACGACAAACAATTTTTTTTTTTTTTTTTTTTTTTGGCAAGGAAGTTCTTACAATTAACCGGTTATTCTTCAATTAATCACTCATTAGGTTCACTAATTTTTGAAATGGTAACAAAAAAAATATTAAAAACATGTCTTTTAACCTACTTGTAACGACCATTCATTATTCCTACTTTTTTCAAACTTTCAAATATGATAGGTAGTAATTATTCCATATATAGCAAGTACTCCATCAAATTTAGTAACTATAAATTTTTAAAAGGGAGGATTGTCAGAAACGGAAACAGGAAAGTAGAGGATAAGAGCAATTTAAGAGATTTCGAAAAATCGAGGATTTACAAGGTAGTATCTGAAGGTAGAATAACAAGCTACGGTTGTCCGTTTCGCTTCTACATTCGCACCCTTTCTTAAAAAGAGGATTCAGAGGAATCTGAAGGTAGAATAACAAGCTAAGCTTGTCCGTTTCGCTTCTACATTCGCACCCTTTCTTAAAAAGAGGATTCAGAGGAATCTGAAGGTAGAATAACAAGCTACGGTTGTCCGTTTCGCTTCTACATTCGCACCCTTTGTTAGCGCAACATTTAATTAATTTTGATTTTTTGTAGAGGTATTTTTTCTTAAGTTTTCTTCCATTAATTATTCTAATAATTATTAATATTATTATCATAATAACTATGGTCAATATTACTCATGTAATTTATTCTTATGTTTATATTACATCATATTAACAATTTGTGGGAGGAGCCTGTGTGGGGGAGTGGGGAATAGTTCGTATTATGACCGCTGGTCAGTGTTGGACAGATAGTCTTCCATGGTCCTTCAGCCTGTTGACATCAGGGCACTTCTCAAGGCCACCAACCCACCAACTTCTCTCGTCAATCCGGATCGCCTTTCCGTGGACCTCTGAAGTCTGGTACTTGGCTCATCTGGTGTGACGGCGTCCTCAGCCTACTCCCAGATCTTCTTGGCCTTGTTTGGAGATCAGTTCATCAGCCCATCTTCCACATTCACCCCTCCACATCAGGAGAGTTAACTTTGTTTATTTTTGTTTTTCCTTTTAACTACGCCGACTGGCCCTTGTATTTGAAATGAAATATAATTATATCATTTTTCAAAATCTAGTCTATGTTATTTATTAACATAGAATTTGGTGATTCCGGCCAGGAACATATATATTTGTTAAAATATGTATTTGAATTTTGTTCAAAGATGTATTCTAATCCTACTTTGGATTTAATCCTATTTTTGTACATCTAGCTATTTTCTTGTTATTGCGCACCTCCTACCTGCCTATAACCTTCGTGTTATCATTTATGACAGTAATCAGATGTTATTATTATGATCTGGAAATAGGTCATATCAAGGTAAATAACATTCTTCTATCCATTAATCAGTGGATTTCTATTTTTATTTTTATGTTGATAGACTCTTCTTATATTATAATCTATTTTTTAAATAGTTTATAGTCTATCATTTTCTTGTGTTAAAATACATAAATATATATTTTTTCAACCTAATATTTTCAGTGGCACTCATTTAGGTTCTTGTATTTGTTTTGATTCTACTAGAAGGTTCAATGTTTGTTTATATTCACTCTAGCTTCTTTTGTTAATTTCAACTTCAGATATATTTATTATTTTAATTTCATTTTCTTAGAAATACTTCGTTTCATTTTCAATTTTCATTTTCTTTTAATCATGGCAAGTGAGGAAGCGGATGTTAATGTTGCTGCTTTCTCCGATTCTCGGACAATAATATTAAGACGCAAACTTTATTCTTTATGTCAAGATATTAAATCTATTCGAGAACAAGGCCGTGCAGCTAAGGTAGATAACAGTCAAACGAATCTATTTCAAGCGATGTTCTCCGATCTTTCAAATCTTCGAAGTGAATTAAACTTTACAAATGAAGCGTTGGAAACATACTTTGTAAATGCTCAGAAAGGCGAGGATTATCCTACGGATAGAGATTCTTTGATTTTATCGAACTCGAAACGTTATATCTATGAGATCCTTATGATTCATATGGAGCTTTGTCCGCCTCCCAGGCCAGCTCGAGAACGAGCAGCTACTCCAACTCAAAATATTTCTGTTATCAACGACACCAGGTCGCGCCTCCCAAAAATTAATATTCCAAATTTTTCAGGCGAATTGACAGATTGGCCGCATTTCAAAGATGTTTTCATTTCTTTAATTCACGATGAACCGACACTGTCTAAAACTGATAAATTTTATTATTTAATTTCTAGTCTGAATGGTGAGGCTCGATCCCTTTTAAAGTCCATACCTGTGACGGAGGCTAATTATGACCTAGCCTGGAAGACTTTGATGGCTCGCTACGATAAGAAGCGTTTCTTAGCTACAGCCTTCTTGGACAAACTTCTTTCATTTAAATCTCACCCAGAGGTTTCCGATAATTATAAATTATTTTTATCTCATGTGGGTGACAGTATGGAAGCTTTTCAACTTCTAAAAATTCCTCATGAAGCGGAATTTATCTTGTTTCATCTTGCTATTCAATGTCTGGACCAGAGAACAAGGGAAACGTTCGAATCCAAGCATGTTAAGGAAGAATTTCCGCGATGCAACGATCTTCTGGAGTTTGTCAGAGACAGACAGCAAATTCTGAAGCTGTCTTCCAGCAGACCCGGTAAGTCGTCTTGCCCGAAGGCAACGAAGACCCATAATAAATCTTCTTCTGTGTTTTTGACGACCAAGAGAGCTTCGAAACCATCGGATGTGCGCACTTCAAAGTGTCCATACTGTAAATTGTCTGGTCATGATTTGACCAAATGTCCCAATTTTTTGAATCTGTCGCCGTCGCAACGCTTCCACTTTGTAAAAACCTTCAAGGGATGTAAATATCATTTAACTTCGGGTCATACTACCGACGAATGCAAATTTAAAATTAGATGTCTCATTTGCCAATCTCTTCACCATTCCTTACTTCATTTTTCAACAAACACCCTCGTTGAAGATACTAGGCCTCCATCTATGGGGACGCCTTCAGGAACTTCGAAATCGATTCTTACCTTTCGTGGTAATTCTTTTGATGTTCCAGCTCAACAAATACTTCTTAGTACTGCTACTGTTTTCATAACAGATGTTCGAGGATGTTTTCATCCCATTCGTGCTCTCATTGATTCGGGAGCTCAATCCTCATTGATGACTTCAGACTGTGCTCGGCGACTCCGCTTGACGGTGGCGAATGATTCCCATCAGATAAGTTCTGTCGGGGACCTTAGTGTTCCGTCCTTAGGAACTACATTTTTTGAGATGAAATCTATTCATCGTAAAGCCCCTCTACTAGGTGTCCGCGCCACAGTTGTCACCAAAATAACGTCGGATCTTCCATCTATTGCAGTTCCGGAAATTATAATCAGAAAAATTAACCCTTCGATCAAATTAGCCGATTTGAATTTTGGACTGCCTCGTCCTATCGACTGCCTTTTAGGTGCCGATATTTACTATAAAATATTGGAAGGTAGACCCATCCCTATTATCGGTACAGATTTAGCCACCATTAAAACATCTCTTGGCTGGATTGTTACTGGTGCCTATTCAGTTGATTTTGAGTCCTTCCCCAGGCCATCGGTTTTGACCCTCACGACGATTCCCTTTATTCACCGTCAACTTGAACGATTCTGGGAATTGGAGGAACCTAGCATTGGAGTTGTGACCGATCCGGAAGAGGAACTTTGCGAAGAACATTTTGCCCGGACTCATCGTCGTTTGACTTCAGGGAGGTACGTTGTTGCTCTTCCATTTAAATCTCCTTCACCATTATTAAGTGATTCAAGATCGCAAGCGTTGAAGCGGTTCTACAACTTGGAAAAGAAATTGTTGAGAAATCCCACATTGAGACGGGAATATATCACTTTTATGGAAGAGTATCTCTCTCTGGGACACATGGAAATCGCTTCCTTTCCTGGGAAATACATAATTCCCCATCATGGCATTTTAAAAGAGACTAGCTCAACAACTAAGTTGAGAGCGGTCTTTGATGCGTCCATGTCGTCGTCGATTTCTACCGGCTCTCTAAATCAACATCTTTTTGTTGGACCGAAACTTCAACTTGATATTGCGGACATCATGCTTAATTTTAGACTTCATCGTATTGTGTTTGTGACGGATATCTGTAAGATGTACCGCCAAATCCTTATCAATGAACCCGATCGTCTTTATCAACATATTTACTGGAGATCGGATCCTGCTGATGACGTTAAAGAATATGAATTGTGCACCTTGACTTACGGGATGTCCTGCTCCCCCTACTTGGCTCTTCGCGTTCTTAAACAACTCACTCTGGATGAAGGTCATCATTTCATCCATGCGTCCAAAGTGTTACGCGAGGACGTATATATGGATGATATCATAACTGGGACATCAAGTATCGATGAAGCCCTCAGCCTTCAACAACAACTAATTGATTTACTCATGAAGGGTAATTTCGAGCTTCGTAAGTGGGCCAGCAATTCAGAGAGTGTGCTCAAGGCAGTTCCAGAGAAGTTTCATGAAAGGTCTATTTCACTTTCGAAGGGAGAAGATTGTGTTTTTAAGGTGTTAGGGGTCCAGTGGAATGCTCAGTCAGATGAGTTCTCATATAATATAACCACCCCACGTCCTCAGTGCACTAAACGTGGTGTTCTATCTGCAATTGCGCGTATCTTCGATCCTCTAGGTTATTTAACACCGGTGATATTTTTGGCCAAGCTTATGTTGCAAAATATTTGGAAATTAGGCCTCGGCTGGGACGATCCTCTGCCAACTGAGGTCAAACTTGACTGGGAAAATTTCATGATGGAAGTTCCCCAATTGGTGTCCATCCGTTTATCACGTTTCATCCCGGTGAAACACAGTAACGATTGCCAGTTCGTCGGTTTCTGCGACGCTTCAGAGAAGGGATTCTCGG
The DNA here is from genome assembly GCA_963662175.1 of Aradus depressus. NCBI lineage: Eukaryota > Metazoa > Arthropoda > Insecta > Hemiptera > Aradidae > Aradus > Aradus depressus. The sequence continues at coordinate 49,744,966 of OY759216.1, read as the reverse complement.
CCATCATTTATATTAGAACGGTAACGGATGACAATGTTCAAATTTTTCTCTTGAAAGCAAAATCTAAGCTGGCTCCTATAAAACCGCTCTCTATCCCAAGGCTTGAGCTTTGTGGTGCTCTTCTTCTTGCAAAATTATTCAGCTCTCTGAAAAAATTTCGAGACAGAATTTCGATAAATCAAATATTCTTCTTTACGGATTCCGCTATTGTGTTAGGTTGGCTACATACTCCACCTCATTTATTGAAAACCTTTGTGGCCAACCGTATTGTAGAAATTTTACAGTTAATTCCTGAGGTGTCCTGGCGTCACGTGGGCACATTGGACAATCCAGCTGACGCTGCCTCACGGGGTCTCCGCCCATCTCAGATTTTACGTAGTGATCTATGGTGGAACGGACCGTCTTGGCTACAACTTCCCGTCCATGACTGGCCAAAGATCGAAAGATTTTGTAGCCGGACAACAGTTTTGCCCGAGCTTAGGGGCGGTATAATTGCTACTCTCAGTTCAAAGGTCGTCCCTGACCTTGTGTCATGGATCGAAAACTTCTCATCATTTATGAAGCTTCTCAGGACGGTATCGTATGTGCGGCGATTCATCCAGAATACCCGCAACTCCAATCTGTGTGGGCCTTTGACATTAAGAGAATTGAACGCGGCGGAGACAACCTGTATCCGTCTTATCCAAAATTGTTATTTACCTAACGCTATACACAGTGGCGACGAGGATTATGCCTCCATTAATCTCCGAGGTCTGACTCCATTCTTGGATCCCTTGGGACTTTTGAGGGTGGGCGGTCGTCTTCAACAATCACCTCTTCCTGAAGGTATGAAGCACCCTATCATCCTACCTCATCATTCCCACCTCTCTAGACTTATAATACGTCACTATCACCACTTGTATTTGCATGCTGGTCTAAATCAACTCCATGCCTTGATACGTCAACGTTTCTGGATCCTCTCAGCAAGGCGTTTAATCAGACAAGAGTTATTTAGATGTGACATTTGTTATAAGTTTTCAGCAAAGCCAGCTGAGGCTCTGATGGGCAGTTTGCCTACGTGTCGTTTTGAAGCTGCCCGAACTTTTATTAATGTTGGCGTCGATTTTGCCGGCCCATTTTCTATCAGGGAGTCTCGGAGAAGAAATGCGCCTGTTAGCAAATCATATTTATGTCTGTTTGTATGTATGACTACTAAGGCTCTTCATTTGGAACTGGTATCTGATCTTTCGACAGCGTCCTTCATGGCCACGCTCGATAGATTCATTTCACGTAGAGGGCTCCCTACTAAAATTCTGTCAGATTGTGGCAGCAACTTTGTCGGAGCGGCAAGGCATCTCTCTGACATGCAGAAATGGTTACATAAAAATTCTGTCCAAGAGGATTTGTCTTCCCATCTACTGACGAGAGGTGTGGAATGGGTTTTTAACCCTCCTTACTCACCCAATTTCGGAGGTATCTGGGAAGCCGGCGTCAAGTGCGTGAAGAGTCATTTTAAACGCGTTCTCAATGATACAGCTTTCACTTTCGAAGAGCTCACCACCTTGTTCGCAAGGATTGAAGCGATTCTAAACTCAAGACCTCTTTGTGCCTTAACATCAGATCCTACTGATCTAGACATTCTTACTCCAGGTCATTTCTTGATTGGGACAGCTCTAACAACGAGACCAGAAGTCGACTTTACGGACAGTCCTGAGAATCGACTCACCAGATGGCAACTCGTACAACAAAGAGTTCAACACTATTGGCAACGATGGAGGAATGAATATCTTACAACTCTCCAACAACGACCAAAATGGTTTAGAACTACTTACCATCCTCATGTCGGTGATTTGGTTCTTCTTTGGGACAAACATTCCTCACCTGCTCAATGGCCTCGCGGAAGAATAACTGACGTCTTCCCAGGTCCCGACGGAATTGTTAGGGTTGTAAGTGTTCATACTCTTAAGGGTATTTTTAAACGTCCCCTATCTAAGTGTGTGCCACTGATTCCCCAATCGGGTGACTCAGAGAAGTAATTTCTTTAAATTTTTTTTTTTCATATAAAATTTGGTGGGCGGTTATGTTAGCGCAACATTTAATTAATTTTGATTTTTTGTAGAGGTATTTTTTCTTAAGTTTTCTTCCATTAATTATTCTAATAATTATTAATATTATTATCATAATAACTATGGTCAATATTACTCATGTAATTTATTCTTATGTTTATATTACATCATATTAACAATTTGTGGGAGGAGCCTGTGTGGGGGAGTGGGGAATAGTTCGTATTATGACCGCTGGTCAGTGTTGGACAGATAGTCTTCCATGGTCCTTCAGCCTGTTGACATCAGGGCACTTCTCAAGGCCACCAACCCACCAACTTCTCTCGTCAATCCGGATCGCCTTTCCGTGGACCTCTGAAGTCTGGTACTTGGCTCATCTGGTGTGACGGCGTCCTCAGCCTACTCCCAGATCTTCTTGGCCTTGTTTGGAGATCAGTTCATCAGCCCATCTTCCACATTCACCCCTCCACATCAGGAGAGTTAACTTTGTTTATTTTTGTTTTTCCTTTTAACTACGCCGACTGGCCCTTGTATTTGAAATGAAATATAATTATATCATTTTTCAAAATCTAGTCTATGTTATTTATTAACACCCTTTTTTAAAAAGAGGATTCAGAGGAATCTGAAGGTAGAATAACAAGCTACGGTTGTCCGTTTCGCTTCTACATTCGCACCCTTTCTTAAAAAGAGGATTCAGAGGAATCTGAAGGTAGAATAACAACCTAAGCTTGTCCGTTTCGCTTCTAAATTCGCCCCTTTCTATAAAAAGTGGATTCACAACAATCTGAAGGTATAAAAACAAGCTAGGCTTGTTCGTTTGGCTTTTTTTGGTGAGACCAATTTTTTTTTTTTTTTTTTTTTGAGATCAAGGGAGCGAAAAACATGAAATTTTGGTGGAGTCAACATCGAATTTCTAACCGATTACATAACTTAGCCTATACTTTGTATAGTTACCTCTAAATATTGGAACGACACTGACCCAGAGAAAGTTGTCAACGGAAAGGAAGCTAATCATATTTTGAAACGACCATTCATTATTCCTACCTTGACTTTTTTTTTAATAGTACAAAACCAGAAATAGTATATAACCAGGTACTTTCAAGCAATATTTTACAATAAGCAGTCCAAAAAGAGCATTAATTAGTCCTTAAATGGTTTGCAATCGTTTATTTATTTTTTTTTAATTTCTTCGTTTTATTAAATTTTAAACAAAAAAACATTCCAAAAAAGGAAGAAAGCATTTTTATGACATTTGTTACCCTCTAATTTCAAAAGTGTTTCAATAGATTTCTCACGGCCTCAAATTTCAATTCTGTATTACTGTACTGGAAATAAATATCTCAGCTGGTTATAGCAGGACTTTCTTATACCTACATTCGCTGTACGAAAGTCATTTAATTTTATGTGTGACCAAAACCCGATAAGGAACCTATAGATTTTCAGCCAAATCGACAGAAGGGCAGAATGGGGGGTCAGAGGGGGACTTAACTCCAAATCCCCAATAGGGTACAGGCACCAGTAGTAGACAATGTGCTAATAGTACACATGTTGAACTTGAACTCTAAAAAATAAGAGATTTTTCAAAGGGAAGATTCAAAAATCGGCGGCAAAATCAAGCTTAGGATCTCAGCTGTTGATAAGAGAAATTTCCCGCCAATATCACATAGGCCGTGGTTGACATGCTTGGATTTATACATTTGACTCAGAAATTATATTAAAAATGTTGAAGAGTTTAAATTTTGGAGAAAAAATAAAGTTATTTTGTACCTAAATAAAAATCTTTGATTTAAAATTGGCCTTTATGAACTATGTCAACTATTGGTTCTGGGAGGTGTCAACTTCTGGTTTTCTCATGTCTACTACTGGAAAAAAACATGTCTTTGATATTATAATTATAAATAAATTAATGTAGTGAAATTCTCAATTTTCAAACCACTCCTATGTTATGAATAAGAACATAGATAGAATTAAACATTTGGAATGAAAGTTTCAGTACATATTACCTTTAACCAAATAATAAACGTGAATACAACTGCTATAGTGTCTACTACTAGTGCCTTTATCCTAACTGCCGATGTAATGAATCTAACAACATGAAATTTCATATTTAAAGTTAAAATTCAATGAGGACCTAACTGTCACGTCAGTGAAAATGTCAGCGATATCAGTTGAAGGAAAAGAGGGGTTTTGGGGGGTCTCAATCCAAAAACCCAACTGCCGATGTAATGAATATATCGACACATGGGGATTTAGAAGCCCCTTTTGTAAGTCAACTGTTGAATATTAGCGCAAACGGTCGCCTGGCTTTGAAGGAGGAGCGAAAAGTTATTGATTAATTCGTTCTGAGGCAGAACATTGCCGGTGACACACTTTTTATTCTTTGTCCAGACATCGCATGTAATCAGCTTCAGGTAACCAACAACGCCGGGTAACCAGTTTGTATCATATAACAGAGGCTCCGATTTGGATCTACACGTACTTCAATCCCCAACTTAATGGTAGGGTTTCATTTCTTTTCCCGAATTTCATTCTAATAAGTATTTTTATGTGATGGATCTCACTTTCTCTACACACAACGTGCAATGGGTGTTTTTTTTAGAGGTATAGAACTTTAAAATGAAATAAGACACATAAAAATCGTGGTAATGGCCATGTTATTGGGTTTATTGGAAAGATAATTTTATGCCATTCGTGTTTAAATATGATTTCGGGCAAATGGCCGCTGCGGCTGGCTCGAGTCTGGAAGCCCAATTTTCAACCACTTTTTCGAGAGACTGAGGCCGTATATCGGCAATAACGCTGCGAATGTTGCCTTCCAAGTCGTCCATAGTCTCTGGTTTGTTGGCGTAGATAAGCGACTTCACATATCCCCACAGATCACACGATCTATTGTGGCGTGCGCTGTGTGGCATGTTGCGCCGTCTCATTGAAACCACATTAATGCCAATCAATTTGGGAACGAAAAAGTTAGTAATCATGGCTCGATAGCGGTTTCCATTGACTGTAACGTTCTGACCGGCATCATTTTTGAAGAAATATGGACCAATGATTCCACCAACCCCTTAAAGCAACAGTGACTTATTGTGGATGTAACGGCGTCTCAACAATGGCTTGTGGATTTTTTTCACTCCAAATGCAGCAATTTTGCTTGTTGACGTAGCCATTCAACCAAAAATGAGCCTCATCGCAGAACAAAATTTTGTTGACAGTGACTTTCATCCCTGAAAATGTATCCCTTTTTACAATGCAATGCTCTCGATATCGTATATAATTAGTAGCGTCAAAAAGCACACATGTCTGGATTAACAGAGCATAAACTTTCATTTCTGAATGTCATACATCAACCTTGAGTCAAGGTGATCTTTCGGGGCGGCTTAAGGTCCACTTTTTTTTTTTTCTTTAACACATTAGTGCGCCATGAAGCATGTTTTTTTTTTTTTTGAAGCGACAATGGTTGTTCCCACGTCATCCTTGCGACCTTCCTCAAGACTGTAGAAAGTGATACGCGGATAGATGCGGGGATGAGGGAAAGGTCGGTGGAACAGCAAACAGAAGGGTAGCTCGTTAGTGGAGTGGGTCAGGTGAAAACTAGCCAAAGATCAGCTCCCAGCTCCATTGTCAACCATCTCGGCACCACATCAATTGCACATGACAAGTGTCCCTCTACACGCATTGTACTACACACGAAAATCTCCCATTAAAGACCATCTTTAGACAAAATAATAAGCTTTCTTATTATAAAAAGACCATCAATTTCTAAACTTAATTGTACACTCTTCGTCTTTGGGGCCCTATATTATTATCTTTGTACATATTTTCGTCTGAAAAAAGTCGTCGGTGATTACAACAGTTGCTAGGGTCTTTGAATTGAACCTTCTTCCCTTCAGCCGATGTCGCTGAAATTTAACAGGTTGTGTAAGTCCTCATTAGGTATTGCTTTAAATATGATATTTCATTTCGATACGTTCATTACATCAACAGTCAAATTGAACCTGAACCCCCTCCCTTTCAGCTGATATCGCTGAAATTTTGACAGGTTATGTAAGTCATTGGAGTTTTTGAGTTGAGCCCTCTGTTTGATCACCTCTTCTTCTCTTCTGCTGATTCCGCTGATAATTATTACGTATTGTCCTTATAGGATTTTGGTCACACATATAAAATTTTGTGTCGATACATCCTGTTTGTTTATTGCAGGATCTCGTCTATTTTGTCCATAAGGGAGATGTTCGGACGACAAAGGATCAAAAGTCAGATCCAGGATAACAAATTAGACCGTCAAAACATTGAACTATATTGTTATATCGGTGGTTGTCGGAAGAAGTCGATAAGTCCATTTACCTTGAAAACGAGTTAACAGTTTATTCGCACTAGAAGAAACCGGAAGTTCTTTATTATTTTTATAAGGTAAGTGCACTTAACAGTTTCTTCCGGAATTCGTATTTGCATCGTTAAGTGTTATTTAAGAGACAAGTCAAGATAAGTCATAACAAGCTAAGTTAAGTCATAATTATTTAACTAAAAACGACATAAACCAAACAAAACATGACACTGCACATTCAAAATTTTAACAACCTCTTTATGACACCGAAATGTATATATTTTGGTCCAAATGGTATCTTTAGGTTAATTACAGGACTTTGGAGAATGATCAAATCTTTACAGTGCTCTACTGAAAAGTGGACAGTTTAGACTTATCGACTTCTTCACGACAGCCAGGGATATATTCCTAATCTAGATCCATGTGCAAATCTCCTCCTCAGTTTAATTACAATATCGATAGCAATGTGGGCGTACGTTGCTCAAATCCGTAAACATTATTCCACATCCATACAGAATCTCACTCCCACTCGGCCAAGTGGAACAGAGGTCAGAACCAAGAGGTCAAGAAAACATTTCTTTAAAATAAACGATAGACCCATATTTGGAGGTTCTTATAAATTTGGAAAACTGCATAATGTTCCTTCATCCCGAAATATTACTTTATATTATACCAAAAGAGAAATGCGCCATTCACTTATGCTAATTTCTTTTTTAAGTTTTACTGAGTTTAAAAAAATGTATGAATCTTAAAATGTTGAATCCTCCATGTGTCTAAAAGGTCAATTAGATTCAGACGATTGAAGCAGCAACATTTCAAAATGGCAGGCGGGGGAAACGAAAATTGCATGGTAAACTTGCCTAGATTCACTAAACATTGTGACCAAATTTTCAAAAGAAATAATGTCGTCGGTGAAACATCGCCTATATACTTCCACAACACAAATTAATCATTTAAGTTTTCGCCATCCCTCCAATATAAATTGATCGTTTAGGTTAAAAATCAGTAGATTAACTAGTTGGGCAATGCATTCTGCTGTTTGCAAAAACTGAGCTGAGTCAGTCTAAATTTATTGAATCATACTGTTAATGTCGGTTAACATACAAGTAGTGCATTTTAAATGGGGCATATGAACCGGTTTGTGATCACTGGATGGAACTGTAGGATTTTCAAGTTTGCGCACTTTAACCGGAACTTTTTCTCGGTGTTTAACGTGAACATCTGTTCGACCAAACGACGCAATTTCTAAATCACCAATGATAGTTTTCTTAGGTTTGAAGTCAGTTGACATGGGCGTTATGGTGAACGGTTTGAGATGTGGCTGTGGTGCATGATTTCTTTGGATGTTCTTTTTTCTATGTGTTCTTTGTGTGTTGAAGAATATTTTTATCGAAAAAAAGTCAAAGTTTGTACGTGAGAACACTGAAAAAAAAACGGCTCAAAAAAAGTGGTGTCCGATGGTAAACCGAAAAGGGTTTCGTCCGGATTTTTACATTTGAAATTGAAAAATTTTATTTTGCTCGAGAATTTTGTCTCTCAATTGATTTCAATGGGAATTTCGTTTTTCGGTGATTATTCCTCCGTGGTATGTTCGATTTCAGATTTTTTTAATAGTAAACCATCGTCACCGTGTCCACTACCATCGTGGCAAATTTCAATGTGATCGGTAAAGGGGTTTAGGAGGAGTACGAGTACAACGAAATACATGAGTCGCCTAAGAAAGAGCTTCGTAAACTCAGCTCAATTACATAGGGGCTAGGGTAGTAAGGGCAATGAGATGGCGGACAGTTTGACGAGGAAAGCGATCTCTGAGGGTGCAACCCTGGGCAAGTCCTGTCTTCCCTATATAGACTTGTTTGGAGAGGTGAGGAGGAGATTGTGGTTCGATTGGCAGCAGGAGTACCTACTCTTCTTTGGAGAAAGGATCATTTTATAAGAGAATTAATCCACAAGTTCAACTCAAACCATGGTTTCGTGGGAAAAATCTAACAAAGGACTTTTGTAGGTCAATTTGCCGACTGAGAGCTAATCACGGTATTGGTCGATGGTATCTGCACAGAATAGGAAAACGAAACCTCCAAGTGTAGGCATTGTGACGAGGTCGAGACTCTGGAACACATGATTATAAGTTGTAGCAAGTACCAAATAGAAAGATTAACAATGTTATCCACTGTAGAGAAATTGGTAACACAGCCTTTTTGCTACACCACATTATTGACATCAAATAACACTGACATGTTAATACATAACTTCCCATCTACCATAATTATATTAATTAATTATTTGTGTTTAACTCAAATTTACCATTTAATTCAATATCAAAATTGAAAACAATAAATTAACCAAATTACCAGACGGAAAGATAAGGTCAAGGTAATACTGACGTAGTGAAAAGAACAATATGAAAATATATATTTGTATTGAAAAAAAGTGGGAAGAATTTAATTTTTTCCCCAAATACTATAGTTAACCGAATGTTAAGTTAACAGAGGGCAGGCGGAGAGCCTAGACACGGCACTCATGAAGGTAGAGTGCAGTTAGTGGCACGAAAATGTGCGTGTCGTGTAATTGTTAAACTCATTTTCATGGCAAATTTCTTTTATTTTTACTTTTGATTTCTTATAGTTCTTTTCCTCTTGTTTTTTTTTTTTTGTTTTTTTTCTATCTTTGAGAAATAGAGGGCCCCGCCCTCCAATTTATAAGTGTGCAATTTATTAAACAGTTTTTCGGGGAATTTATTTAGTTCTTTAAAGGTCATGAAGCAAATAGATCCTGTATTAAATAATTATCCTTTCAACTAAAAAAAAAAATAAAAAAAAAGGTAGGTGAATCACCGGTAATTTACTTCCCCAGAATACATTAATCAATTAATTTTTTGCTTTTTCTCCAATTCCAGTAGACCGTTGGGGGCAAAATATCAATAGACACATATTGATTTTCAATCAAAACAGCCATTGGGAAGATGGGATTAGAGAGAGGGGTTAACACAAAGACTAATAAGTGCCATTGTAATAAATGTATTGACACGAAATGAGGTGGGTGTATTGACAGCTGAAGGGAAGTGGGAGATCAAAGGGAAACCCCTCAAAAATCCTAATAACTGGAGATGTGATGAATATATCGATATGAAATTTTATCCTAAATTCAAACCCACATATCGATCAGACGAGGTTGGCTCGCCTCAAAGATCCCAATAACTGGCGATGTAATGAATGTATTGACAGCTGAAGGGAAGTGGGAGATCAAAGGGAGACTCCCCTCAAAAATCCTAATAATTGGAGATGTGATGAATATATCGATATGAAATTTTATCTTAAATTCAAACCCACATATCGATCAGACGAGGTTGGCTCGCCTCAAAGATCCCAATAACTGGCGATGTAATGAATGTATTGACAGCTGAAGGGAAGTGGGAGATCAAAGGGAGACTCCCCTCAAAAATCCTAATAGCTGGAGATGTGATGAATGTATCGATATGAAATGTTATCTTAAATTCAAACCCACATATCGATCAGAAGAGGTTGGCTCGACTGAAAGACCCCAATAACTGGCGATGTAATGAATGTATCGATACAAGTGAATGAAAAATGATTCAGAAGCCCCTATTTTTAATAAATTAATTCGTGCTGAAGAAGTACTCTGCCGGTTATAAACAACTTTTTTCCTTTTGTGTAACCATTATAGAACATTTTAATTAACACAATGCAATAATTAAACAATGAGCGCTGATTAAGCGCCATATATATATATATATTTTTTTTTTTTTTTTGTATTACTTACATTTTGAACATAATGAAGATGCGCTCGCGATGTTTACGTATTCATCTCTGGCCAAGCATTCTTCTGTAGACGATTTTCGGTTTAGTCGTTTGGGATGTAGATAGTAATCAGTGGAGACGAAGTAGAAGCATAAGAATTGCTAAGAACGTCATTGAAAACGCTTATCTCCCAATCTGATGGAGGGATTTTGTTACGGAAGAGCGTTTTGTAGTCGCCATACCCAGACACTTTCTTCTAGAGATTCCTCAATTTGAGAACGAGAGGGCTCTGCCACCTTTCTAAATACATTTTCCCGTTACTTATCTACAACAAACAATACCCCCACACCTTTCTCCCTCACAAAAAAATTAAAATCCCCATTGTCAATTCTCTTTTGGCTGATTTAAAAATTTGCTGATAAAAAGATCACGAAAACCTTCCAGTGATGGGTTCCCCTGCAAAACAAATATATGCCCACGCCACTAGTTCTAGCTCGTGATATAATCGAATCCACTAAAGAAAAATGTATTTGTATGAAGTAATTACAGGCGAATAGCCCAATCACAGATAATAATATTGTATTAACTTGTTTTATGTAACCAAATAATTTGTAGTAATTTGTAGAAAAAATTAGAAAAAAACAAACAATTTTTTATAAGCTTTGTCAGAAGCAGTTTTCCATTCAAGAACTTGAAGAACTAGGTACAGAAAATATACTTTTTTTAATGAAAACATATTTTGGTTCAATTTTTTATAATTAACTTCGAAACCGGATGACCATAAAAATGTTTACTAACATTTGGTAAACCATGACAAATATTTTATTTCAAATTTTCCGCAAAAGTCTTTCCGATCCAAAATAAATAATTTGAGAGAAGCTCTAAGTCCTATTCATTGTACATAATACGAATTATGAGGGAGTCGGTACCTCTTGGATTTTTTATCTGGAAGCAGAGAAATCATTGAGCACGCCGTCCTTCGGGTGAGTCTGTAAGTTGTCAGGTACTCGTTAAAGACCTCTAGGTAATTAAGCCTGAGAAGGCAAAATGTATGCAACATCCAAAGTAGAGACGGGTTAAAGTTTACCAGAGGGACGAAAGTGCGCTCTAGTAGTACGCCTACTGCTATATCGCCATATGACCTCATAGTTGAAGAATTTTCCTCGAATGTTATCGCAAGCCAAATGTTTCTAGGGTAACCCTTACCAAGATAATTTTCCAAATGGCCATTTACAATTATCTAAGATAATATAGGGGGCCGATAATGGAAAATATGGAAAAATAAGAATTATTATAGAACTTATTTAAATTAACCTCACTTTAATTAAACACTATTTTTACTTCAGTGCCTTACTATGGCAAATTTACAAACTAATTACCCTATTCCCCGTCGTCAGAAAAGCGGCAAATTTGAAAACAACAGATTTGAGTTAACATAGTTCCTTTAATTTATTCAAGCTGATTTATTACTTCCTCAGCTATACGACGTATAGAGAAGTTATGTAATCGGTCAAAACTTCGATGCCGAGTTTTTAACGGAATTTCTAGTTTTCCGACCTCCTGATTCCTAATTTGAAAAAAAAAAAAAAAAAAACTCTAAGGGCAACAGTTATTGATCTTCAGTCAAACTGGCTAAAAAGAAAGGGCGGCTTAACACAAGGCTCAGATAACTGCCGTTATAATGAATGTATTGACACGAAATTTCATATGTAATTTCAAAGCCCTATAAGGGCGACAACTAATAATTTTCAGCAGAATTAGCCGAAGGGAAGAGAGGAGCTGAGGGGCTCAACTCAAAACTCCTAAGAATTGCCTGATGTAATGAATGTACCGACATGAAATTTTATATTTAAACCACATATTCATAGCACTTATTAATTTTCCGTGAAAGGGCGGACCACAGAATGGGGTCTTGGCTCAAATACTCTAATAATTGTCGATGTAATTAACACCGACATCAAATTTATTATGAAGATTCAGAAGCCACCAAGTCAAATATTAAATTTTTAGAGTCAAATGGCTGGGGAAGTACATAGCCGGTGAGTCACGGATGACTTTTTTTTTCACCTTTAATTTCTTCATCGGACATTCTCATGACGCCTATTGAGAAGGTCTCTCCGAGGGAGAAGAAGATAGCCGGACGAAGAGACAGACTAAAAATAATAAAAATGTTGTGAGATAGTAAAAAAAAAAAAAAATTTAACATGCCTAACCTATAGCTCTAATAACATGAGAATGTGATGATATTTGAAAGCAATTTTGAATATATTAATGATTGGCCATTTTCACTTTTCTAATGAATTGATATTTTCGGATTCTTCCCATCCTGATGATGACCAAATCGTGTTCGAAATAAACAGGATCCTTCAGAAAGTAAAATGAAACGAAAATAACACAAATAATTATATTCTGAAGAGTCTCTACTCCAATTCGCCTTTATTCTCTTCCTGAAGTCATTTTTTCCTACAAAATATAACGTTTCGGAGATTGAAAACATCACACGTTTTTAAAATATAAATTTGAGCCCTTAACAGTAAAAGTCATTGGTAAATCACCGGAAATAAACTTATCCAGGATAGAATTACTTTTAATAAACTATATTTCCGATCGCCGTTTAAATAAATTTACCTCTTTACTTTTTACCTGAAAATCAACAAGTTATGAATTCTGCATATAAAATTGTGTATTGATACATTCATTCTATCTGGAGTTTCACAGACAAATACATGTCAATATATCTAGATTTTCACAGACTAATACACGTCATTCTACTAGAATTTTACAGACAAATACACATCTTTCTACCCACGAGTATAGTTCCACAAAGAAATGCACTTCATTCTATCTAGAGTTTCACAGAAAAATACACCATTCAATCTCGAGTTTCACAGAAAATAAATACACTTCATTCAATCTCGAATTCTATCTATAGTTTCACAAAGTATAGTTCCACAAAGAAATACACTTCATTCTATCTAGAGTTTCACAGACAAATACACGTCAATATATCTAGAGTTTCACAGACAAATACACCATTCAATCTAGAGTTTCACAGAAAATAAATACAGAGAAAAAATGAATTCAATCTAAAGTTTCACAGACAAATACACGTCATTCTACTAGAATTTTACAGAGAAACACACATCTTTCTACCAACGAGTATAGTTCCACAAAGAAATACACTTCATTCTATCTAGAGTTTCACAGACCAATACACGTCATTATATCTAGAGTATCATAGACACAAAAAATTACACATCAATTCTTTTTTGGTCTAATGATTTCAGGGAGGTAGAAAATCATGAAATTTCAATGAAAACCTTATTACAATGCTGCTTAAGGCATTTATTGCAAACTTTGCAGTGCAAAATTCTATCCAAAAATACGGTATTTTATAGAAGCTCGCGCTGGCGCATTCACAGTATCATGTTCTATACAATTTGTGAAATACACCCATATTATACATTTTTGAATTCAGGAGGATTGGAGAATATGAAATCCCATTGAATGATTAATATAGAATTTTCGGTAGTTTACACTATAGTTTTCGGTAGTTTATACTATAGTTTTCAGTTGTCTCAACATCTTTACATAATATCGTTTTCTCTCTCTCCTTCTTATCTAGCTGTAACTAATAGTTTCCGACACCGAAAAATTATAAATTATCAATTTAAAAAAATACTCAGGCAGTTGACAGTAAATAAAATGCAAAGTTTCCATATAAGGTGAAAGCAATAAATGCCCCAATGAATATTTAGAAAAAAACATGTAATTATATCTTAATTGAATTATATTTTCCTTTATTAATCCAATTAGCAATAATTCTAATAAACATAAAACTCGACTTCCTAGACTTATATTTTATTTTTAATTGACATGTTATTTGGGAAAGTAAATATCATCAAAACAAGTCGCCGGTGAATCACTGGCTATGTACTTCCCCAACATGAATTAATCAATTATGTTTTCGCTCTCCCTCCAAAGCCAAAAGACAGTTTGAGCTAAAACTCAATATTTGACTTACATAGTGGCATCTGAAAATGTATGAACTTTAAATTTGATCGCCAGTCAAGTACACTTGCAGTATTCTTCTCTACACACCTCTACTTAGACCACTATTCACATATGCAGCACCCTTCTAGTTAACATCAAACAAAACAAACAGGCAAAAATTTCGAAGATTTGAAAACAAGGTTCTCCGTTTGGCAGTAACCGTACCCTGGTTAGTCCGGAACACCCAAATTCGTCGAGAAACCGGCCTTCCAGATATTGCAGACTTTTTGAAAAAAATTACCACGTCTCACCATGAAGGGCTATCTTTGGTATCGGGAGCTCAATTTTATCGATTGGGCCAACCAACCCAAATAGAAGGCTAAAACCTCGCCTTTACCAGGACAATTTGTACTCAACTATTTATTTTTTAATTTTTTTATTATTTTTTTTTTTGAAGAAGAAGTCACATCTACTATTTTAGATCTGATTAGACTTTGGCCAAAATCGGACGAAAAATAAGACTACTTTACCTTGGGGCTTTAGTACATTTATATAAGATACCGTTTATATTTATGAATTAATCAAAACTCTCTGCAGAGTTGTAGAGAAAAGTGAAAGACATACTTTATAAGAAATACAATTTTTCGCAGGTCGCTCGGTTTGCGAGATAAATGCCAAAAATGTCTTTTTTGAACTAATTGTTTTTTTACGTTTGCTTCATCTATGCAAAAACGGTTAGTCTTACCTAACCATTATACTCACAAAAAATGCTTCTCATTAAATTTCTAATGACCTTGATGTCCTGTATTAGTAACACTGTGATTTTCAATTTCCACCGAGAGCAATAACACCAATTATATTCATTTATCCGGAATGAGAACTTCGTCTGGTGTAATAATAGAGTTTTGCGATTTATTTTGGGAAACTCATAAATCAAATAAAAATAAAGGTCTTGTTTAACTTTTATATTGTCCAATTCCACAAAAATGTACATAAAGTGCACCGGCTTTGGCTTATCGTCAGCAAATAGTGCACTTTTAAGCTTTGTGCTGATGATGGCATAAGCCGAAACTGCTACACTTTATTTACATATTTCAGTGTAATTAAATAATATATAATAATAAATAATTAAATAATAAATAAACAAGACCTTTGTTTCTATTTAACTTTGTTTGGTCCAATTCTTGAATGGTATTCCATTAAAAAAAGATTACTTAAAAGTTTAGAGTTAAAACTTTTCTTGGAATTATTTTTTGAATGAACTAATTAAATAATTAAAGAACAATTCATTTTTTTTAAATTAATTTCTTAGTACTAAGTAATTACTTAATTACTTCGTTCTTAAATTGCCAAATCAATCAACATCAAATAATAACTTTTTTTCATCATTTTTTTCTTTTTTTCTTAATTATGAAATCTCTCTTAAGTTTTTACTTCCCCAATTATACTAAGTACAAGGGAAATTATTTAATGGGTCAGAAATTCGATGTTCAGTTTTCATCGGACATTTATGAGATGGTTACATTGGAAAAATACTTGCTCAAAAAATAACTACAGAATACCCTAACCTCCTCAATAACTACAGAATACCCTAACCTCCTCAATAACTACAGAATACCCTAACCTCCTCAATAACTACAGAATACCCTAACCTCCTCAATAACTACAGAATACCCTAACCTCCTCAATAACTACAGAATACCCTAACCTCCTCAATAACTACAGAATACCCTAACCTCCTCAATTTTATTTTTTCAAAACGTGTTTGGAGAACGGGAATTATAATCATTCAAAAATCTAGATGTTAAAAGAAAAAAATAAAATAAATGTATCTTGTTGATAAAAAAAGGCACAATAGGATAGGTTAGGTTTTATGACTCATGCCCGGGCTTTAACTACGAGGTCATATCGCCTACTACCAGAGCGCTCTTTCGTCACTCTGGTGGACATGAGCCCGACTCTACTGTGGGAGTCCTAAATTTTGCCTACCCTAAATTTTTATTCACCTGGGGTAGGGGTCTTTAACGAGTACCTGACATCGTACAGGCTCGGGACCATCGCTTAACGTCCCATCCAAAGGACGGCGTGCTTAAGTTTATTTTACCTCCCAGATAAAATAAACTAAGTGCCTCGGTCGGGTTACGAACCCACGATCTTGAGCGCATACCACTGAGCTACCGGCGCCCTCAGAAGGTACAATATCAATAAAATGTGGAATATATATATATATTTTAGGTATGTATTAGATATAACCGCATTATTTTTAGACAATTTACTTCCACAGTTATACGAAGTATAGGGGAAGTTTTGTAATCGGTCAATAATTCGATGCGGAGTTTTCAACGGAATTTTATGTCTACCATCTTGTTCCGACATTCCAAAAATGAAAAGAAAGTCACTCTCTCTGTGTCTGTGAATATATCTCTCGATAGAATGAATGTATCGACATGGAATTTTATATGTGTATTCAGGACCGTCCATGGACGACACCTATTAATTTTTAGTGAAATTGGCTAAAAGGAAATGGGGGATTAGGGGGGAAGCTTAATACAACAACTCTAATAATTGTCGTAATGAATGTATCGACACGACATTTCATATGTAAATTCAAAAAATCTTAAGGACGTCACCTATCAATTTTCAGCGGAATCAGCAGAAAGGGAGAAGAGATCAGAGGGAGGCTCAACCCAAAAATCTCAATAACTGCCGATGTATTGAACGTATCGACATGAAATTTTATATTTAAATTCAAAAACCCCAGAACGTTGGCTCCTGTTAGTGTTCCACAAAAGTGGTCAAAGAGGAAGGGTGGAAATCAGAGAAGAGGGCCTTGACTTAAATACCCTAATCACTGCCGATATAATGAATTTAATTAAAAATTAGGTAAATAAAATACTAAAATAGTTTAATAATATATTCATAGATATGACGAGGATGGCCGTTTCACTTTTATACAACCTCGAAGTGGTCCTGCCGTTATGGTACTTTCGCGCATCACCAAGACTTTCAATAGAATGGACCTATGTGAATGAAATTTCGTACGATATTACAGCATGTGGGACACATGGAACACTTTCTTATTAATTTCCGAAACAAATTACATTGGGTTACTAGCAAATTTCACTATTATTTTTATATATTTTTTTTCTCTCATTTTTATTATGAAAAATTATGGAAATTCATTTTCTACCGCCTAATAAAAATATTTATTGATTATTTTCCCACCATAAACAATAAATAAAAAATATAAATAATAAATAAAATTTTTCAATAAACTAAACGTAAATAAATTAAGAATAAAAACTAATTTGAATTTCCTAAAAGTTATAGTTCAAAATACTTTCTTCTTTCATTTTTGAAGAGTTTTACACCGATTTTGAATTTCGCTCATTTTCGTATATATTATATATTTTGGTCAGTTTTTTTTTTTTTTATATTTATCTATCCACTTCTTCATTGTCAAGTATTTTAATTTAAAAAAAAAGTACAATAATTTCTGAAAAGTTGATCTTTTTTGTTGATCAGAAAAATTATTTCTTTACTGTATAATAATGCCATGGGGATGGAAAAAATTAAGGCCGTAAGGTTTTTTATTTCGGAAGTGACAAAAAATAGAGGACGCCGTCCTTCGGATATGACGTCAAGCAATGGTCCCTTGCCAGTACTATGTCAGGTACTCGTTAAAGAATTCAAACCGAGGCGAATAAAACAGGGTAGGCAAAATTTAAGACTCCCACAGTAGAGACAATAGGCGATATCGTAGTTAAAGCCGGGGCATGTGTCACAATAACTAACATCCCAGGAAGAAGATCCCGTGGCCACCTCCTATACAGACGACGAGAAGGATTATCGGTGTGGGTTTGAGATGACTTGATTATAATTAAGCATTATATCATATGATAGTCAAGTGTTTCTTTATCTCGTTTCGTAAGAGAGTAATTGTTTAAAAAAAATTAAATATATTTTATGATCAAAATTGATTAAATATTTCGTCAGTGAAGATTCATTCATTTGCTATTTTTCAAATATATTAATATAGCTTTTTTTTATTTTTGTAATTTACTTTCTAATAGAAAATAAAAATTCTTTAAAAATTTAAGTTTATCTTCAAATTTAATTTGAAATTTAAGAAAGTGAACCAAGGGGTTGTCCATATCGTTTTATACTCTTCATTTAATTTTCAATGTACATTTGCATTTCCATATATATATTTCCAAAGTAACTAAATGTCCCAATCTGACAGAATTAAAAATATTTAAAAAATTAACATTCACCGCGAAATTATTCTATTATAAATACTTGCCAAAATAAATATTAATTAGAAAATCGGAAATAAAGTGAATTTTTCTTGAAAAGTTCTAAATTAATTTTATAATAATTTTTTTTTATCTATTGAAATACTTTTGGGGTGCCGGTAGCACCGGAGGTGGTGTCAAAATTCGTGAGGGGGCCCAAAGCACCCCCGATTGTTCGGAGGCTTTGCGATGTTAGGTACTCGCCGCCATAATGAAACCTGAGTAGGCAAAATTTAGGATTCCCAGAGTAGAGTCGGTCCTGTACCAGAGCGGCTGAAATCGTACCCCGGGCGTATCCAAAAAAAAAAATTTGGCAACAAAATTTATATTTTTTTCAAATATTTGATCTGTCAGTTAAATATATTTGTTCCTAGTGAACTAGAACAAATTTGACTTACGATTCCTGCCGATATGGTCGGACGACGCGTTCCGCGATGACTGGTCAGCTGTCAGTACGAACGAACGAACACACTAAGGTGGGACGAACTAATGGTAGCGGCGTGGTGAGTTGGTCCCGTTTTGTATCACTACCCCCACCACAGTCACCCCAGTCAACCTACCCCTTCATTCAGTCTCAGCTACACCTTCCATTCAGTCTCACCTGTTGTGGCAGGGGCGGATTTACATTTTTGCCGCTTTGTGCAAAACATATTTTGCCTTTCTGATTTACCGGTGTGTCATCAAGTTGAACAAAACCAAGATATGTAGAAGATTTTAAGGGGTTAAATTAAACGGATCGACATTAAATTAATGAAACAATTTTTTTTTGCTGTATCTTTCAAGAAATAAATAATAAATATTAAACATTGAAACTTGTGATAAGGATCACAAAAAAGAGCGTAAAGGGGGGTCGGGATTCGAATTTTGTGTAAATTTTTGATGGGAGGGGACCGTTAAATTAAAAACAAAATTGATAAATTTAAAAAAATTTAGACATTTGATTGCATACTATATTATTTTATTAAATTTTTTACTACAAATTAATTTTTTCCTTCTTTATTTCATTATTTAGTGTGGTTGAGAGGGGGTGGGTGGGTCAGGAGAGAGACACTTTATAAAAAGGATGAGCGAGGTTCAAAAATTAGTTATAAAAGTTATTAAAAAAGATAAATAATAATTTTAAAAATACAAATATTAAAAAATATATTATAATGTTAATAATATCATAATTATAATATTAATCGATCAAAAGATATCATTTTTTTCCAAATATATTTTGAAATAAGTTTTGACATTTAATAAAAACATTTAAAAAATCAAGCTGGCAAATAATTACCATTTGAGTCAAGTATCTTCGTATGATCCTATAAAATTTTATTTCTGATTGTAGAGGGGCTCATGTACTTTATATAGGTCCGGGCTATAAAGCCCGGGCATGAGTCATAATAACTATATAATACTATTTAGATATTTAGAAGAGCTGTCCAAAACGATATATCGATATTGATATTGTCGATAGTAGCCCACCATTATCTCAGAGTCCATCCAACGTCAACCAACTTAAGAAAGTTCCTGTGGCCACCTCAAGATATACCGCAACAACCATTTAAAAAAAAAAAATAAGAAACACTAAATTTAGAAACTTTACCAATAACCGGTGTCATTGGACCAATCTGATAACCGACAACTAATAAATCGGGTAGAGAGAGAAAACATAATACAGACAATTTGTGAAAGTAATACAACTGAAAGGTTCCGTTGTCTAGTTTTATTTTTATTTTTAATTACACACAGATATACGGTTCATCAAAAACATTCAACATCAAACGAATTCAGGCGTTTCATTCAAAAATCCTCAGACTGATAACACAGTGCCCCCCATACATAAACAACAAAACACTTCATAACGATCTCATGATACACACAGTACCCGAAACAATACAAATATAAAACTACTTATATATCGTTTAGAAAACTTTACACGCATACAAACCCAGAAATACGTACATTATCTTCAAAACACTTACCCTATAACCCCCGACGAAGGTTGAAGAGAAGATGGAACCGCGACTAACCACCTTGAATCATATTCGTTATTAATATTTTTTTTAAACTTTTTTTTTACATAATTTTCCTTTACTTTTATCATCTCTCTTATCCATCCATCAAAATTGTCTTTCAATTCCTTTTTATTTATTTATTTTTTTCTGTTTTTGTCCTAATAATTAAGATAAATTTTCGACCCGAGGACCTACCCACTGGGTGGCCTACCTCTCACATGCCATTCACGCCAACATATCTATACGTACCATCATAGATGCTGGTTGTTGCACTCTAGCAACAGTTGTATCTTAATAAATAAAAGACAAAAAAAAATAAAAAAATAATAAAAAAATAAAATATATTTATTTAATTTTAAAGTTTTGGGGGCCGTTCATAAATTCTATAACACAAATAAATTTTCATTATTTCATTTAGTCAAATTAAACAATATCTAACGATGACTTTTATTCACCCACTACATTCCGTCCCTCTTTTAAAATGGCATTACTGGGGTATAAGAAAGTACATGAAAGTTATGTAATAGCCGGGTTCCATTGTAGGTTTAGCTACGAGGTCATATCGCCTACTACCAGAGCGCTCTTTATAGGTTCAGCATAATTCGGAGTGTGACTTTCCTAGAGAGCTCACAACTTTTCAATCACACATACACAGACAGATATCATCGCGAAAATGATGAAAACGTATTCAGGGAACCTTGAAACGTAAAATTCAGTTGAAACCTCGATCTCGGATTTTCGCACGATTACAATAATTCCGTATTCTATAAGTATAAGAAACTAATAAGCAATTCAGTTAAATTTAGAAAAAGTGTAATTTCAACCTCGTTCCTGTAATATAACGGGCAAGACGAGACACCAGACCGTTTGTCTCAGTCCTCTAGCGCAGATAGTCTCTTCAAGTTACTTATCTGTTTGATTTACCGACCAGTCATTAAATAATCAGAAATGTAGCTGGACAATAATTAAAGCATTATCTAATTAAATACCTTCATACTTTCATTATCAGCAGAGGAACGCTATCAATCCGAGTGTGGAATCTGATTACACAATGACGGACAGATTCCGGAAAATATGAAAACCATCGATCTAACGGAAATCACCAGTGATGATACAGTGCTTGTGTGATGTGAGATACTCGTTAGTTTGCCTATCCTACGAGATATTTAGCCTGGGTAGGCGGGGGATCTCTGTATCTTAGTAGAAGCCCAGGCAAGTCTCACAAAACTTAACAAATTGAGCTGTAAAAAAAGCCTATGACTGTTTTATTTACCCAACAATTCATGGAATTATTTCTGATTTTTATTATGAAGATTGTTCCAAGTTAACGCCTGCGGACCAATAATTCCTTTCTTTAATGCCGCCATTTCAAAAAATGAAGATGTTCTTATCGGTTTGCTCACAGATCGCCCTATTTAAGGAAAAGTCCTGGATACGGCGTTTATAATTTTCCTGGCATTGACCCGTATTGTTTGATATTTCAGAAAACCCAGCAATATTCTCTAGCGCCAGTGGTCAAATCTCTCCCGTAAATGGACTTTCTTATACCAACCACTTTTGTACAGATCACTGTCCCATACTGCGCCAGACAGAGCGACCTTACGTGCCTCAATGTAGCAAGCTTTCTACACGTGGCGCCACTGCCAAATTGAGAGCCTAATTGTTCTTAACCAGAAATATTTCATTTTATATTTAACCATTATTTATGATTAACAGCCCAATGTTAAAAAATAATTGTTTCTGTTAATTACATAAAATATTATTGAGTAATTAACATTAATTACAAGAGAGTTTATATGCAAATTTTCTTAATTGGTCAAATTTTCGGACTTTTAAGGACTAGAAAAGGAATGCATGAAATGAGAAGAACAAGTGGACAGGGGAGAGTTTAGGTTAATAAGCAACCCCTGTGGAAACGACATCTCGCCCTTACGCTGTCTGAGCTGAGGAGACTGGGCACAAAGAGTTACACCGTCAAGATCAACGTCGTTCTCCTAAAGAAGGCTCGTCGAAAAAAAGGGGGACACTTCTATGCGGTCATATCGCCTACTACCAGAATGACGAAAGAGCTCCTTGTAGTTGACATGCGCCCGATTCATCAATAGAAGTCCTTTCCAAAAGAATCATTTCTTTAACGAGTACTTGACATCACACAGGCTCGGGACCTTCGCTTAAGGAGATTTCCTCTAGCATAAAAAACCTAAGATCCTCGGCCGGGTTTCGAGCCTATGATCTTCACAATAGGCAACCATGTTACCTCTGTGCTACCGACACCCTCTATACATCGGGAAGATTTGCCGAAAATATGGAACATCAAGCATCCATCAAGCACTACTTTATTATTTTGGCTTCAGGGCGGTAATTTTTGATTAATTCCCAAGCGTAAAACTTGGCGGTATGCGGCTTCTATGGCACAACTCACCGCCAGGTTCTCTGTCATATCTCAGTGCTCATAAGGTTAACATTTCCACCTTCACACTCGTCAAACACCGTTCACTAATCATATCACATCAGTCATATTATTCGTTATTCAAACGCTCTTGCGTCTCCGGCCTTAGAAAGTCATAACAATTTTCAATGTTCTTTCATTGCTAAATTTCATTTGAGTTTACCTGGGAATCTACTTGAAATTTCTCTTTTTCACGCCATGTATCAAGAGATTGCTGCTGATGGCCAGATTCTCCCCCCAAAACTCTCGGTCGACGTCGCGCCTCCTGGTCTTCCTCCACTGCTGGACCGTGGTTGTTTGGGCAGGCTGGTGAGAGAGACACAATTTTGTACATATTCCTTTCTTTATTACTTCTCGCTTTATATTATTTGTTTTAAATATTTTATATTGCCTACTTATTATTTTATCATTTATTCTCAAATCGACTTAATGTTTATTGTTAGAATAAATAAATAAAAACTATAAAATTAGAAAGTCAAAATGAGCATATCAAACAAAAGTGAAAAAAATATCCCCGCCATGTCTATTATAAAAAAATAATAATTGCATACCCCAAGGTCACTCTCTAATGATAAAATAAATGATTCTTCCTACTATAATCTCCAGGCCTTCCTATAATATAAAATTATAGGATCGTCTCTATAATTTTGTGTATGACTGATAGCTATATTTCCTCAATACCTTGATTGGAGATTGGAGCTCTTCGAGCACTAGGAACCTTACAGTTGTAATCTCCTCACGTTCGCAAATCAGATGAATAGGTTTTGTTTTCCTATCAGATTTACATATAACATATAATGAACGTTTGGTTGTGCAGTATTCTCATATCCTTAAAAAGTTTATAAAGTGAAGATTAGGATTTTTTTTATAGATTCTATTGAAACATAAGTAGAAATTATATTAGTCATTTGCCCGGGTGCGCCATCTTGGTGCAAATTTACATCTTATAAGTTGTGAAACGCGGACTTATTGTTAAAACTTATGATTAGAGGCCGAATTACGTGCAGTAAAAAATTAAAAACTTCCAATAAAAAGACCAGAACGTGCAAAAATATGCAACAAAAAATAAAATCCCGCCATTACCTGTTTTGTTGTAAAAAAAAAAAAAAAAAAAAAAATTAGATATAATTTGTAAATTAAATAACTCTTTTTTCAGCAAAAAAATTGAGTAGTGTTTAAAAATATATCTATAAAATAAAAAGCCTAAACGAATTTATTTATACAAAAGCATATAATATTTAATAATTAAATCATGGAGGTAAAAAACAAAATTGTGTTTTCAGTAAATATTTTGTATAAAATGTATAAATAAATTCGTTTAGGCTTTTTATTTCATAGATTTATTTTTAAACCCTATCCAATTTTATGCTGAAAAAAGAGTTATTTAATCATTAATAATATTTTTTTTATCAAAAATGTTTACATATTATGTAAAAAATTTTGATTAAAAAAATATTAGAGATGTGTGCTTCCCAGAAAAGCGGATCTTTTCAGTTTGTGTGTATGTATACATTACAAATAAATTTTCTAATCACTACAAAATATATCATTTTGTGTAGTAAAAACCTAAAACGTGAATTTTGCCAAAAAAGTTATTTTGATTTCGTACAAAATAAAATTTATGTATATTAACAGAATGCCTAAATTTGAAAAAATTAATTGTTATTTAATGATTTCAAGCAAGTAAAAAAAAAAAAAAAGTAATTGCACGGGAATCCGGGCTTTATCTACTTATTATAAATAAATAAAATAAACAGTAATATTTATAGATATTTTGTTTAGTACTCACACATACTCCTCCCGACTGAGGAATACAAAAGCCTTCCACGGAAGAAGTTTATGGATATTGGAGGTAACTAAATCGGTAGCTCAGGGGTAGCGTGCCAGCCTATAAGGCTCAAAATCGCGGGTTTGAAACCCGGCCGAGGCTCTTAGGTTTTATATCTGGGAGATAAAAACCCTTAAGCACTCCGTCCTTCGGATGGGACGTTAAGCGATGGTCCAGAATACCCGTACAAGATGTCAGATACTCGTTAAAGACTCCCCACTGCAGGCAATTAAACTTGGGTCGGCAATATTTAGGACTCCAAGAGTGGAGCATGACGAGTCACAATAACTAACTAACCTACCCCACAGGTGTATGAAAAAATTGGGTGGCAAGCAACCTTTCATAAATTTTTAACAAATGTGGAGCGAATGCTTAATAGCAATATTTTTATATGCATTTAATATCTCAATTTAAAAAATATATAAAATTGTATTTAATAATCCTTTTTTATTGAAAGTTTTATCACCTATTATGTAATTAAACTCTTTTGTTTTCAGGTCCTCGTTATTAGTTCATATCCGGCAAAAACAACGTTATTTAAAGGAAACTGAAACTTTTGCGGTGTAATGTTTTTTAATGTTGGATCACAAATGATAAAATATGTCGGATTGAAAGTTAACTTTTTGTTCGTGTAATTATTGAACCGTTAAAATTGAACGTTTTTTTATCATGAAAATTCCAAATTTTTTCAAATTTCAAAGCTGAATAAAAATTGTATATTTTCTTTTTAGGGTTTGTAGTCTCCAATGGGAACCCTTATATTACCACTGGGTTGTCCGTTTGTCACAACATTGTATCACGGCAACAACGTATGTAACAAAAAATTACACACATTAAGATTATTAATATATTATAAAATCAATTATTATTTGTATGAAAACAGCTGTTAGGAGTGAAGTAACTTAAATCGTGTATAAATATACAAAGATGGACCAGTTGTATTTTGTTTTAAAACGAAATATGAATAACCAATTAATGGAGTACAAAAGACGACGATCAGCTGTTTTAAAGAGTGTAAAACAGTCTAGAGAGAGAATTTGTTGTTTAGGGTTAAAGTGCGGTGAACCATGTAGGAGTGAAATAACAGGGAAATAGATTAGCAAAGGAGGTACTTTTATTTATTTATATGTTTATATGCCCAAAATAACATTGAATTAATAAAAATGGCCACAATATTCAAAAAGAAAATAGACTAAAGTAGATGTAGAAATTAGTTTGTAAGATTTTTATTGTAAGTAATTTTATTTTTTATTTCATATTGATATTTTGATTTTATTTATAATGTAAGTTTAAAATAAATAAAACCAATATTTGTTCTCTTATTCTATGCTATTCATTTCCCTGTTAACCCAGTAATATAATTTATACCTCAGGAAAACAATATGACATCTCATTATTATATTTAGAAGAAATCCAAATGGAATAGTTATTAATTACAATTTTTTTAAATACGTGCCCTTTCTTCAAAATTTCACGCCTTGAACTTTCGATATTTTTTAGGGCTCTTTTCGGAAATTACTGTAGAAATCAAAAGTGGAAGACCAGCTATAATTTCTACAGGAAATGTGATAAAAAAAGTATTATTTTTAATTTTAATTTTTTATTTAATATTTTTATTTTTGAATTATTATTTTATTTAAGACATTTCTATTTTAACTATCACACTTGATATATCCATTTCAAAATTCGCATGGCATTATGTATCATTTCGGTCAACATAAAGTCTCCTTGATAGTTGGTGACAAAAAATTTATCTGGGAAAGGTAAAATGTAGGTGAGGGGAAATAGTTGTAGACAAACTATAGTGTGCTGTATAGCGCTGAGAGAAATAAAAGAGGAAATAAAAACTGAATAAATAAATACTTAAAAATATATGAATATAAAAAAAAAATTATTACACAGATACATTTATAATAAGTAGACACATTTTTCAATTTAATAAAAATTAAGAAAACTATTTTTCAAAAAACTCTTTGGAAGTGTCTTTATCCCAACGATGTTTCGGGACGTTCTTACGCCCCTTCATCAAGTCCCAATGTGCGAGATAAAAAAACATTTCCAACAAATATTTTGACAGAAATATCATTTTTTCTGGCCCTTCTGTTTCAAAAATGACAATTTTACTTTGGTAATTTTATATGAGGATTCATAAGATTCTAAATAAAACAGCTATTGATTTTCAGCCATATCGACCAGAGGAAAGAGAGTTTAGAGGAAGTTAGATAAATATTCTAATTAGAATTTTATAAGTGGATCTGCAGATTTTTAGCCCACTAATTAGAAGGAGCTTTTAGAGAGAAAGTGGAAAATTGGTTAAAAGCTGGGAATCCGTGGCTCAGAGCTTTCTTTGCATGCATCTTTTTAAAAGCACCCTTAGTTGGTCCTGGTTTCAAATCAGCTAACCACAAAATTATACCGTCCTGTCTTAAATTAGTGGACCAGAACCACTCTAACTCTAAGGGGCGCTTCTCCATCGATATATAGGAGGCAGTGGGTAATTAGCCTTGGCTCACCTTAATCTTGGCTAACTGGGTAGCCGGTCTCCGTCACCAGCTGCAGGTGATTCAGTCTCAGGTATGATCCGGTCCCGCGAATCAATTCTACCCTGGCCTGGTCATGCAACGGGGCAATCGAGGACTACGTATTCTGCAGTCTCGATGCCCCCATATGTACAGTTGGGGTTGTTCTTCCTCCTAAAGAAGAAGATTTTGGAGTTAAAGTCTACGTGACCTGATAATATCTGGGACATCCAGCTGTACCCACGTCGAGACGTACCTGGACATCCGAAAAGAATGCAGAAGTCGTTCGGTCATCCGAACTTCGTGACCAACTTGTTGCCATTTTTCCACTATCCATTCCTGGACAATGTCTGCAACGCTGTAGTCTGGACTGTCCGCACACCTCCTGCTCCAGGGCTAGGCGTAAGGGGTCATCAATATCTGCTCCTAAAGGCAGATTGCGTCTACAGTTGTACGAGGCAACAGCACCATCCAAGACCAAGTCTATGGGTGGAGCTCCGGCCATTACCTGCATCGCAGCCATAGAGACAGTTCGATAAGCTCTTGTAACCCATAAAAGGGCTGCTCTCTGGGCTTAAAACAGAATCAAGCGCTGCCGTTTCGTGGGGCGATGCCACCAACTAGCAGCAGCGTACCTTACTACAGCCACGAATACTCCGGTGTAGATTGACTTACACGTAGAGTGGCCGAGGCCCCACTCCTGAACCCAAAAATAAGTTCCGAAGTAATGAATATATCAACATGAAATTTTATATTTAAATTCAAAACAACGTAAAGACGACACCAATTAATTTTCAAGAGAATCGAAGGGGGGGGGGGGGGGGGGGGGGGTAATCAGTAAAGGAGGACTCAAATACCTTAATAACTGCCAATGTAATGTATGTATCGATACAAAATATAGTATGAGGATTCAGAAGCCACTTTCAAGTCAAATATTGAGTTTTAGTTTAATCGGAGGGAGAGCGAAAATATTATTAATTAATTCTCAATGGGGAAGTACATAACCGGGGACTTTTATGTTGTAGTATTACAGGTAGACATGAAAATGAGCAACTCGAGACATAGGTCATGACTGCATGAGACAGATAGATAAGGTAAGGTGTGGCAGAAGGGATGGATCTTGTCTGGGTGATAGATGAGCTCCAGTATCTAGAGTGGAGTCACATAAATCAGGAACAGATCTTGAAGACCAGGGTGTCACTATCCGATATGACTACTACCTGAAGACAGCTGGTTCCCTTAAATGCCCAAAAATAATTTAAAATAACAGAGAATCCATGGAATTATTATTTTTTTATATACTCCGACGGATTTTATTAATTTTATTTTATTTTTATTTTAATTTTATTTTTATTTTAATTTTATTTTTATTTTTTGTTTTTGTTTTATTAATTTATTCATTTTAATTATTTTTTTTTCACACGGAATTTTTAAGGGAGTGCTGGTGATGACCGGATTCTCCCCTCACGCCTCTGTCCTTTCGACGCCCCGCCTCCTGGTCTTCCTCCACTGCTGGACAGTGGATGGTTGGGTAGTGTGGTGAGAGGATCAGCGCTGGTCTCCCTTGGCCTCCTCCCCTCTCCACTAGTTGAAGAGTAGTATATGGGAGTCCTACTGGTGCTGTCCTCTTCGAGTTTCTTTCATATTTTTATTTATTATTATTATTTTTTTTTTTTTAATTTTAGTTTAGAGGGCGCCGGTAGCGTGCTTGCCTACTGAGCTCAAGATCGTGGGTTCGATACCCGACCGAGGCCCTTACTTTGTTTTATCTAGGAGGTAAAATAAAATTAGGGGGCCATGGTGGCCGTGCGGGCTAGAGCGTAGGGCTTTGGTCGCATGGTATCACCATGGTTTGCGGGTTCGAATCCCGTCCGGGAGTGAGTTTTATTTCGTAGATAGAACTCCCTCCCGGGGCATTGGATGTCTTAAATAATTATATATAACACATTGACATGGCTAATATGCACCGTACATAAAGCCAAAAAAAAAAAAAAAAAAAAAAAAAAATTAAGCGATGGTCCCGAGCCTGTACGATGTCAGGTACTCGTTAAAGACCCCTCACTACCCTAGGTGAACAAAAATTTAGGGTAGGCAAAATTTAGGTCTCCCAAGGTAGAGTCGGGCTCATGTCCACCAGAGTGACGAAAGAGCGCTCTGGTAGTAGGCGATATGACCTCATAGTTAAAGCCCGGGCATGAGTCATAAATCCTAACCTAACCTGAACTTATATTAATTTATATATTTTTAGTTTTGTTATTCTGAATTTTAATTTGTTTATCTCTTACTTTATGGTTTCTATTTGTTCATGTACCACCATTGATTTAGTACAGATTCCATCTATTTATTTTTGTATATATTTGCTATTATTTTGTTATTATTCATTAATGTTTTGCTTCTTATTATGTTATAAATATTTTGTATTACTTAATATTTTATCATGTCTTCTTATAGTCATCACTTCTGCTTATTGTTATTTTTTTGTACACATTGTAGAACAAATAAATAAATAAAAAAAATATGCTTTGACGGAAACTATATGTAAGAAACAAGTGAAATTCGTCGGTGAATCACCGTCTATCTAATTCCACATCACGAATTAATTAATTACTTATTCGCTCTATCTCCAATGCCAATTGACCGTTTGGGTCAAAACTCAACAAGTTGACTTAGTGTCAAGTTGAATTTTGTGTCGATACGTTCGATACATTGGAAGTTATTAGGGTTTTTGAGTAGAAAGGAGGGATTGGGGTGAGGCTTAACGCCAAAAACTCAAAAAACTGCCATTGTATTGATTGCATCGACACAAAATTTCATATGTGAATTCAAAACTCTATAAAGACGACACTTAATAAATTTCATCGGAATCAGGGAGGGAAGTGGATCAGAGGGGGTGTTCAATTCAAAAACCCAAATTACTCTATGTAATGTATCGACATGAAATTTCATATTTAAAGTCAAAACCCAATGAGGACATAATCTGTCTAATTCGTCGAAAGGAGAGACTTCAATACCAAAGCCCTAATATCCAAATGTAATGAATTTATAGACACAACATTTAGTTTGTGGATTTATGAGCCCCAATGTAAGTCAACTGTTGAATATTAACTCAAATGGTCGACTGGTTTTGGAAACGAAGTGAAAAGTTATGAAATTTAAACAATTTACCAACATTAAGATTATTAATATAGTATAAAATCAATTATTATTATTTGTATAAAAACAGCTGTTAGGAGTGAAGTAACTTAATTAGTGAAGAAATATACAAAGATGGACTAGTCGCATTTTGTTTTAAAACGAAATGTAAACAACCAATATATGAAAAACAAATTACGACAATCAGCTGTTTCAAATATAGTGAGAAACAGTCTAAGTTGTGTTGTAGATGTGGACAGTCTAGGGAGAGAAGTGTTTTTAGGGTTTAGGTGTAGTGAACCAGTCTGAGTGAGAGAAGATGTAGCAGTGAAATTGTGGTAATTTTATTTAATTATTTATTTATTATTAATTTTATTTTAATTTTATATATTTATTTAAGATATTTAATTTTTTATTATCACAGTTAATTGATTAATTCGTTCTGGGAAAGTACAATACCGGCGATTCACCGACAACTTCTTTCCTTAAGACAGTAGAGTCCCGCTAATCCGGACACCGATTATTCGGACATACGGTTAATCCGGATGGGATTAAGAAAAAAACTAATTAAGAAGAACTAAAAATTTAATTTAGCGAGCGGTAAGTCAAAGAGAGGGTTTGACTACTGACCTTGAGGTGCCTACAAGAT
The DNA here is from genome assembly GCA_963662175.1 of Aradus depressus. NCBI lineage: Eukaryota > Metazoa > Arthropoda > Insecta > Hemiptera > Aradidae > Aradus > Aradus depressus. Next base: position 49,713,983 of record OY759216.1, on the reverse strand, counting down.
CGTACGGCAAAACGAACTTTAAAACAAAAAACATTACGGACTTTTTCCAGTGAGTCTAAAAATATTATTCTTGTTTTCATTACGTACATTGTTTTATTTTATAGTCCTGTTCAGAATATAACATTTACATATTTCGTTTTTAAAATTCTTAATTTTTACATTATAACATTAATGTACCGTAGTTTTTTTTTTGTACAGTAGTACAGTACTGAACAATAAATAAATTTTGAGTTTTAATCCCAAAGATGTTTTTGAGGGCGCCGGTAGCTCAGTGGTAAGCGTGCTTGACTTCTGAGCTCAAGGTCGTGGGTTCGTAGCCCAACCGAGGCACTTAGTTAATTTTATCTGGGAGGTAAAATAAACTTAAGCACGCCGTCCTTCGGATGGGACGTTAAGCGATGGTCCCGAGCCTGTACGATGTCAGGTACTCGTTAAAGATCCCTGCCCTAGGTGAATAAAAATTTAGGATTCCCACAGTAGAGTCATGTCCAGCAGAGTGACGAAAGAGCGCTCTGGTAGTAGGCGATATGACCTCGTAGTTAAAGCCCGGGCATGAGTCATAAAACCTAACCTAACCCAAAGATGTTTTGTTTTGTTAACCCTATCTCAGTTCGTAGGTCGAAAACTTAGATCTACATACATATACATTATGTAGTATTGAACATAAAATTAAACTGAAGGAAAATATGTATTTATGAGAAGAAAAAAAGTCGCTAAAATATTTATCATTTGCATTTTATTGCAAATCCCGTTTAATCCGGACTTTCGGTGATCCGGACGGGGTCCGGTCCAATCTAGTCCGGATTAGCGGGACTCTACTGTACTTGATCCAGTTCTCATTCCACAATTCAGGATTGAACTCTAGTTCATCTCAAATTAAAGAATATCCCAAGTTACTAACGTTCCTAGTTCTACTTATTGACACTCTTACAAAGTCCATTACGATGAAGTATTATTTTAAAAAATAACGAGTTTCATTAAATCCAAGTATAAAAAAAACATTTAGATTCTTTTATGAAGTCATTTAATACTTAACGATTAACCTTAATCTACTTTTCGAAATTCTTCCGCTTTAATTTATTCTCTAATCGATAACAAAGACGTTATTCTAAAGTTTTTATAAGTAGTTCTAAATCTGTTTGAAAATAATATTTACCAACCTTTTCTGATTAATATCTTAATAGTTGTTTCTTTAGTGATCTAAGTATCTTTTTTTCTTCTAGGATAATACTGGAATATACCAAGATTAAAGATTAAAGATAATTCTAAATGGTGTCTATTGTTTTTTTTATTATTATTATTTATTTGGTTTTATTTGAAGATTAACTTCAAAAGCGAAGCTTAGTTCAATTGTTACTATACAAGTATTAATGAATTCTTAGCTGGACAGAAGAGTAGTTGTACATTGTATAGAGCAGTGGTCGGGAACCTGCTGCCGAATATGATATAATCTGTGAAAAAGAATAAGGATAATAAAATGTGGAAGAGGGAGTGTTTCAGAAGTCCCTGAGTAAGGCACCTATTTATTGACTTTCAGTCAAATTGACCAAAGGAAGAGTAAAAACTTGGTTTATTACAAAAAAATCGAGCCGGGGAAGTGCAACGACATCTGTTTTTTTTACTTCACAGGTTGTCAAATAAGATGTAGTCTGACCTCTCACAGATTTTTATTAGTATTAGCTAGCTGGCTTTCGAGGTTGCCCTCATCATCAGGCAGTCTGATAAAATAAAAATTTTGAATTTTTTTTTGAAAAGTCTCATGTACCCCGTTCTTCCAGTTGTGACTCAGATGGTGGACAGGAAAATCTTATCTGTCCCCTTCCATGAAATTTTAAATTGTTAAGGTTTTTAGATTGTTTTATTTATTTATTTTTATTATATAAAAAAAATTTAAATTTTATTTACTAAAATATTTTAATTTTCATTCAATTTCATTTTTTTATTTTATCAGTCTGATGATGAGGGCAACCTCGAAAGCCGGCTAGTTAATACTAATAAAAATCTGAGCAGGGGGTGGGCCGGATATATGGTGAGCAGGGAGTGGACAGGATATATTGTGAGCAGGGGGTAAATCTATTCCAAGAAAAAAAATTATAGTCAAAAAATTAAATGTATATACAAAACTATATTTTTTTAATCAGTAGGTAATGTAAAAGAAATATCAATGTATAAGAAAAAATTTATTTTTTTAACCACTAATAAATATTTATGGATGTATCAAAAAAAAAAAGAAAGGTGTAGATATTTTTCATATATGTACGTATAATAGCAAAAATGTATACGCATACTGAAGAGTTTTTTTTTCTGTACGCAAGTCGGAATCGAGGTCTAATATGGTCAGGTAAAAAAAAATGCTGATCCTCTTTAATTCAAGTGATAAAAAAAGTATACGCATAGTGGGTATATTTCGTAGGTGAACGCATTCTGGGTATACGCAAAGAGGGAGATACCAATCGGAATGGGGAATTATGAGGGCGCTCAACTCGAAAATACCAATAACTGCCGTTGTAATGAGTTTTCCGCGAAATCTACTAAGGGGGGCAGTTAGCTCAGTGGTATGCGTGCTTGCTTACCGAGCTCAAGATCGCGGGTTCGAAACCCGGCCGAGGCCTTTAGTTTATTTTATCTGGAAGTTAAAAAAAAATCTTCAGCACACCGTCCTTCGCATTGGACGTTAATAGGCAAAATTTAGGACTCCCACAGTTGAGCTAACAGGGAAGGGATAAAAGCGTTGGATACTAAGTCCCTAAGTGTATACGCCAGCCCCTACCAAAATATATACATATATAAGCCAACTACTAAAGTTTAGCCTGAACTTAATTAATTCTTGCCGGGGAAGTACGATGCCCTAGATTCATTGATTATTATTTTTTATTTTTTCTGATGTGGCAGATGGTAACCCTATTTTCTCTTCGTTCGGTTAATATATATGGCATAGTAAAACTGACTCATTTTTGAAACGTTTCCATAAAAAAACATTATCATATGCAATTACTCTATTTTCAATTTTTGACGTGGAAATCCCAATTACGGTTCACATTATATATATATTATTTTTTTATATTTTATTACGTGGCTTTTACAACATGTTAGATAGTTTTACTTTCGTAGAGTTGTAATTAGTAAGTGCCGTCTCGTTACAGTAAGAGGTACTCACAGATTGGGATCACAAGAAACTGGACCGGAACAAAATGAAAACCATGCAATTCTGCTATTTATTTGGGGTGAATTTGAAAAATTGAGGCCACTTCATCTACATTTGTGTTATTTACTGTACGTACCTGGCCATGACTGCTCCACTTTCTCAAGTCAACACTTGGCGGCATTCACTTAAACCATTGCACTTTTTAATTATCTCCATTTGTCTCTACACCTCTATGTATTGTGCACAAATATTAGACAATTTTATGTGACCAATCAACTTTCTGACTATTATCCTGTGTTAGTCATTCCATCTTTGTCCTTTTACTCGCTATCCCAAGATCAGGGGAAGTTCTCTATATTAATGTGTCGTCCTTATGAAGTTTTGAATTCACATATGAATTTTTGTGTCGATAATTGTATCGAAACTTATTAATTTAGATAACTTCCCCTATGCGAGTATCAGTCCAGTAATACCGATGTATCAATCCAATTTATATTTTATTTTTACCACCTCTAGTTTCGCCAATTTGCCAATAATTTGTCAATTATTGAATATTAGCGCAACCGGTCGACTTGATTTGGGGGGAGCGAGAAGTTCACGAAGGACTTCTTTAATGTTCCTTCCTAGAAAAATATCAAAAGGTATATTCGTAAAGCCGCTTTATAAGGCAGGATATGTTGAATTTTCTGAAATAAAAACGTTGAACAAAGGACACTTGTTGAGGAAGACTTGCCTCTGAGAAAGGAGTCTGGACGATACTAAGCTAGGAGCTTGATTGCCTATATGACCTGGTTGGTGCAGCCTCAGTTTTACTGTCTTCAAGGACCATCGTCCATATACAGATACACCCACTAACGAGTTAGTTGTTAGTCCGTCGGTCCGCATCCAGGAGCAAGGCTCATAGTCTGCTAAATAAAATTATCATTCGACCTAGATGCCCCTCTAGCCTACTAACGGAGTCAGTTTTGTGGTTTAATTGTGGCTCCGAAGACACAGCTCAACCACGCCAACCGAGAGCTCTCTTGCGGTCATTCCCACCACTTCAAATAGTAATTTAATGGAAGCGACCCAATCTGGTCAGAGCTATTTGAGAAAGTGATTTGAATAAAAATAGAGTCTAAGTGAAAGTTTAATTATTATTATTTGTGTTAAAAAAAATAATAATAAGTTGATGCCGCAGGAGAAGAGCAGATAATATGAAAATGAAAGCTGCGGTTATTCGAACAGCCTAACTTCTTAGATGCACAAACGTGCATTTCTATTTTTTTTTCTCCCCACTTATAAAAAAAAACCTTATAAGTGTCTGATCCGGATAACTAAGATGCACTTTCTTTCCTACCCTATCCTAAAATTGACCGTTGCCCACGGACGAGAGTTAATATGAAGACGGCTGATGTGGAGAGAACTGATTATTTCACAGATTGCAAAATAAAAATATAGTCTGACCTCTCACAGATTTTATTAATTTTTGCTAGCTGGATTTCGATGTTGTCCTTAATATATAAGATTTTAAAATTAAAATAAACATATATAAAACTCATATGTGATAGTAAGATGTTGTGGGACGAGATTTCTAATAGAAATAAAAGACGTTGTCTTCCCACTGTTTTATTTTATACCAGAACCGGTTTTCGACGCAACAGCGTCATCATCAGTGGTTCATCCCACCCACACAGCACAGCGGTTGGCCAGTTATCTTCCAACTGCTGTGCTGTATGGGTGGGATGAACCACTGATGATGACGCTGTTGCGTCGAAAACCGGTTCTGGTATAAAATAAAACAGTGGGAAGACAACGTCTTTTATTTCTATGTATAAAACTATTTAAAAAATAATTTAACAATTTAAAATTTCATGGTTGGGGGACAGATGTGTTATTCCTGTTCCACATCTGAGTCACAAGAGCGTTTTTTTTTTGTTTGTTTTTTTTCCTTTTGCTGTGGCACATCGGCCAGCTGCTACCACGATGATGATATTGGAGTTCTTCACAGGCACATTGGTTTAAGGACCAAGCGACTACAGAAAACAATTATATGAATTAGCTGAAATAAATTCAAAGTAAAATTTATAGCAATAATTTTGCAAAGAAGCAACATATGTTTCTTAAACTTCTCTGGGATGTTGAATTGTTGGTTTTCTACGGCATTTCTTCCAGAGGTGTTTTCTTTTTTCTGACAATATTTCGAGACACTTAAACGTCCCTTCTTCTGGTCACTATGAACCTGGTTCATGGTGACCAGAAGAAGGGACGTGTCCCGAAATATTGTCAGAAAAAATAAGACATATTATTTTCAGCGGAATCGGCAGAAGGAAAGCTCAACAGAAAAACCCGGGCTCGGGACCATAATTGCCGATATAATGAATTTGTGGACACAAAATTTAGTATTATAGATAGTAGTCATACAATCAAGACAATAGTCAATACAATCCATCATACTACGCCACATTGCCAATGCACCATTTTACGTTTCCAACCTCACATTACATAATGACCTCAATATCCCATTTGTACCTTCTGTTATCAAGACACGATATCAAAATTTTAACGACAAACTCCATCATCACGCCAATCCACTTATACAAGAATTATCTACAAACACTCTCCCCACAAATCCACCACGACGTCTCAAGCGGATATGGCAGAGGGACCTGCTCCAGGACTAGCCTGGACTCCTCTTCGGTCACGTACCTCAGCAGTACAGCCACGCACCTGACACTGCTCTATTTATCACAATTGCTAATGGCAAATGTTATTATGCCGTTGTAAATATATAAATAAATAAAAAAAAAAAAAAAAAAAAAGTGTTAGAAATAGGTGGTCTTAATGAAGGCGGGGCCCCACACAGAGCTGAGAAGCAACAGAGGACCTATTAGTTGAGTGTGCTCCTATGTGGGAGATCTTAACGGGAGGGATACATTTGTATCGGATCTGCATTCCGCGATCGGAATACCGGCGAGCGAAGAGTGGGAGGAGCGCGGCTGTACCTTCATCCGCACATCAGAGAACAGAAAAGAAATATAGTAAAACCCCTTTGCAACGGACAGCCACGGGACCAAGGAAATAGTCCGGTGCAGAAGGGGTCTGTTGAGGAGAGTTGAAAAAAAAAAAAAAAAAAAATTATTATATGTATGTGTAGGTAGATACATATATAAAACGTTTAATTTGTTTTTATGTTTAATACTACATATATAGCTAGTTAACGAACAATAGATAATTAGATAAAACACACATAATTAAAGTTATTATGGATTTTAAGTACCAAACAGAGGGTATGTGTGGTACTTAACATTTTCGCAAAGATATAGTGAAACACTAAATAAAAAATATAAAGAAAAACGAATGTTTTTTTTTTTTTATATTGTCTATTTCACAAGATATATTGAATATATATATTGAGGGCGCCGGTAGCTCAGTGGTTTGCGTGCTTGTGTTCTGAGCTCAAGAACGTGGGTTCGTAACTCGACCGAGGCCCTTAGTTTATTTTATCTGGGAGGTAAAAAAAACTTAAGCACGCCGTCCTTCGGATGGGACGTTAAGCGATGGTCCCGAGCCTGTACGATGTCAGGTACTCGTTAAAGACCCCTATCCTAGGTGAATAAAAATTTAGGGTAGGCAACATTTAGGACTCCCACAGTAGAGTCGGGCTCATGTCCACCAGAGTGACGAAAGAGCGCTCTAGTAGTAGACGATATGACCTCATAGGTAAAGCCCGGGCATGAGTCATAAAACCTAACCCTAACCTATATAAAATATATGGGAGTACTTTCGGTATTGCAACCATCTTCAGCCACGACTTAACAAATACGGTATTCGTTTTTTTAAATATTTTTTGATAGGTATATATGCCTGTTTCACAACGAATTCTACAAATAATAAAAAAGCATTCAAAATTACATTTTTCAAATGAATTGTTTTGTTAGTGTCCGCTTAGGAGAGGTAAATTGATCTCTTGATGTAGAAAAATTGGTTGTCTGAGTCCGTTAGAGGGGTGTCCGTTGCGAGGGGGGTAAAAATGGTTTTATTATACTTGGGGCCGGGACATCGCAAAATTGTCCATCGGAGAGGGGTGTTCGTAAAGAGGGGTTTTACTGTACATATATTAGGCTTGTGGGTGGCTAAAGATGGTTTCACATTATCACTTTTTCCGTAATTGGAAATTAACAAAATTAAAAAAAAAAATGTTAATCGATCGTTACAGCCAAATAAAAGAGTAACAGGCTTGCGGAGAAACTGGATCATTCAAAATTCATCTTAAATGGAGAAGATTATAGGGAGATATAGGGGAAGTTAGTAATCGGACTAGAATTCGAGACGGAGTTTTTAACGGAATTTCATGTTTTCCGACCTACTGATCCCAAAAATGAAAAACAAAATCCAGTCCGTGTGTCTATTAACACGATAACTCCCGATAGAATAACGATACCTATTGATTTTTAGTAAAATCAGCGAAGGTGAAGAGGGGGGGGGGGATTATAGGGGGTCAATACATGCATTCTGTCGTTATCGTGTTCATAGACAAAAAAACTCGTTGAAAACTCAAATTTTTGACCGATAACATAACTTCCTCTATACTTCGTATAGCTGAGGAAGTGATATGTAGAGCGAAAGGGAAGGATGTCATGAGAACCCGAGAATGGCATGAGGCACATCATATTAGGTCTTGGGAAATATATATATATATTTTTTTTTAATTGAGGAGAATGATGCCGCCCTGGAGGCTCCAGCCTAAATGTGAGTAAACCAATCTATGTTAAGGGGATAATAGTTTTGTCTGCTTCCACATCTATATTCTTAATAGGATTATTATTATTAATTTTAGGAGCGCCCGGACGTCCGTTTCTCTTCCTTTCTTCACTTTTACCAATATTGCGTCAAAATGTATAGCCTATGCATATGCTATTTTTTATAATATATTTTTATTTATTTATTTTTTATTCAAAACGTATCCCCTGTAATGAAGAAAAATTAATATCGATAGTACTATCGACTATCGCCCATCCCTACATGTATACTCGTACATTAATATAACTTATAAATTAGATACATAAACAGAGTTTGAAACACATGAATTAGAATTGACAATACTACTAAAAAATAAAATGAAATGAATAAATAAATAGTTGAAAATATGAGTATAAAAATAATAATATTAATAAATACAATAGATTTTTTTTTTAGTTAAAATAAAATCATAACTGTTTTTAACTTTTCCGAAAGTGTCGTTTTTACAACGACATTTTCGGACCTTCTTACGTCCCTTCATCAGGTCAAAAGTATGAAATATAGAAAAGAGAAAGACAATAAAATACGAATAACAATTATAAATTTTTTTAAGTATACTATGTAATATAAATCTATTTTAATGATATTTTCCGTTTCAGTTCGTGTTTTTGCCCTTTTCGGAGCCGCCTTGGCCAACTACATTGGAGAACCCACGATGGTGGACCCCTAAAGGATGTATTTTATTTATTTATTATTATATATTTTTCAATAGAAAAAATCTTGATAAATAATAAAAACATAATTGCTTTTGACTGAAATCTGAGAAGTTTTTTTTTTTTAAGTTGTACAACAGAATTCACTTGTGTTCACATACGTATATATATAAATGAGTGGAAAAATAAATAAATACATAAAAGAAAAAACCAAGAAAAATAAAATAAATTAGAATATTGTATATAAATAATAAAGAATAATGATTGAACGTAGATTCGACAGACCTTAAAGAGCATTCATAGCAGCAGACTTCCTCACAGTCGATTTCGTTTAACGTTTCAAATTTCCAGAACTAATTAGGTTTACAAAGCGAGAGTGATACACTGTATGGGCAAGTTGAGTGAAACTGAGTACCAAACGATGGGAGAGTGAGGTGAGGGGCAGTTGGGTGATCACTTTCCTGTAAGGCTGCCTCATATCATACCTTCTGTTATTGAGAGTAAAAGCTATCTGGAGGCTATTCAGACTAAATCTGCCCGTGAAGAACAAACATCAGACCATTACCCAGACTTCAGGGGGAGAGGACCTCATCCTCAAACGGGCAGTCTCTCCAGATAATTCATGCAAAGAGAGCGAGGTAAAGAGAAAAAACACATTGAAAGGGGAATGAAAGGGAGGCGGCGCCAATCACAACAACTTTCTTATTGTCAAGTTCTTTGGGGGTGTTGGGAACTTCCGATCGTTGAATCGACAGAATTGTTATTTATTAAACCGCTCACGAATTCATAGACCTAGAGCTCGCCGTCTTTCGGAAGAGACGTTAAGCGATAGTCCCGCGCCTGTGCAATGTCAGGGACTCCCCACTTTAGAATCGGGCTCATGTTCACCAGAGTGACGAAAGAGTGCTCTTGGTAGTAGGCGATATGACCTTATTACTGACCACGAGCAGCTTTAGCGGCTTCAATTTTTAAAAACTCACCAAAAATTTTTAATTTGTTATTTCTTTGTCTCACAAAATAGGGTGAGCAAGTAGTAAAATTATTTTCAGAAATGGCTTACTCCCCCCCCTTTCTTAACCGGAAAAGTCCAGTCTTTCTTCAAAAGTCCCGACATAAAGATGTAAGTTGGAACTCTTATTTAATAATTTTGAAAATAATTTTTAATTAAATTTTTTAATTTGACTTTTAGTTGACTTCTTTAAAATATCCATTGAAAAAAAAAAAAAAAATTATCAAAATATTATGTCAAATTTTGCATGCAGCTAAAGCTGCTCGTGGGCACTTACATTAATTATCCTACTTTTTTTTTCAGACTCCATATTTTTCTGATACAACCATTCATTGATTGTTGCTCTGTATAGTTATATTTATTTTCCATCTACACTAAAAATCTCTCAATCATAAAATATATTTTTTTTTAGGTAACGTTCACGGAATATGATGTCCGTGAATGACATTACTAGTATGTAGGAGTAATAATCCATATGGAAGTTTGGAGCCAGAGCGGACCAACCCACAATTTTTCGGAAAATGAGTTATTACCATCCTGATGTTGGCATAGGTTCCCTTTTTCAAAACCAGTGTGGATCACTTAGTTTCTTCACTTCAGTGATAGATAGCAGCACTTAAAGTTTAGTCCACAAGTATTTTGTGCATATTTTTTCAAAGTCACAATGGATCATACGGCCTTCAAAAACTTTATAGAACACAAAAAGGGATCACTCATCCAATACTATTCTAAAATTTCAAATATAAATAAATAAATATTGGGCCCATTTATGGAGATAAACAAAATGTACTCAATTTTCAATTGCCATTTTCTACCTGTTCAGTTTCAACCAGTTGGTCCGCTCTGGCTCAAAACCCCTCATACATAGACCATATGTTGAATATATGCCTTCATAATTACAACATATGAATATATATCAAACCCCGTCAAATTGGTCAATTCCTGAATTTTGAAACCTTTGCCCAGTTCGTTATCCCAATGAATTCTTTTGAGGCGTTTCAGGTGTATTTTAGTCCTGATCTTATCCAGTTTATAACTGTTCAAACAAATTTATATGGTCAGTTTAGGGGCAAGACAGATCTAAATGTCACTACAGACGAAAGTATACTTTTGTTATCCGGGTACCATTGCCTTTCCAGAAGAAGATTGTACTGGAACACAGACGATGACTGCCATATCCCTCTTGTAAGCGACTCAATGAGGCGCAATTGATTCGACGATATACTGAGATATCCCCATTGCGCAGACAATTCAAAAATTGTCTCGGGTACTGACAAATTATATAAAATTATACAATCTGAAATATAGCTTTTACTCTAGTCTTATTTTCCAACTAGTCTTATTCTATACTAGTCTTATTTTCACTAGTCTCATAATAATAATATTCTATTTATTTACTTGCATTATTTTACGAGTACCTATACTATTTTTATTGTATTCACTTTTTACTGTGACTGAATAAATAGATATAATTTTATTTTTATTATTATTAGTATTATTTTATAGATCGTGCTTTATTTAGATTTTTTGCCCAAATTGTTTTTCTGTGCCACTATCATGGGTGAATAAAAATACAGTCAATAAATACACATATATTGGTTTAGCTTTTGTACATAACATAATAATAAATTTATAATTTTATTTGATAATATTATTTATCATATTCTATTTGTAGGTTGTTGAAAATTGAATAAAATGTTAGTATTATTGTTAAATCTTAAAATACCATTAAAGCAGAAAATATTCCCATCCGAATGCCCACGAGCAGCTTTAGCTGCAAACCGTTATTAAGCACTTTCATGTCCCCAATATTTTTTTAAAAAATTTTTCCCTTTAAGTAGATGTTAAAAGGAAATGAAAAACCGGAAAAAAAAATCTATCGTTTGGGCACTAATGGGTTAACCCCTTACTGCCAAAACGTTAAATTTTTATTTTTTATTGACCCAGCCCGGGCATGAATCAAAATATTCAACTCACATTTAACCTAAAAGTTTCGGAGGGAGAGCGAAAACGTAATTGATTAATTTGTGCTCCGGAAGTCCATTACCAGTTATTCAACGACGAATTTTTATTTTTATTTTCTAAAATGTTCAGTCTGTTTTTATGTAAATTAGTTTAGTTAAAATTTAGTTATTTTTTTTTTTTTTTACTATGATTTTAATTTATTTATGTTTATTACATTCGTATATATGTGTTACTACAGCCTGTGAAGAAGGCACACACGAAAACTTTGCAGAAATTCTTCGATTTGGTTTTATCCATCTTCCTATATGATTAATAACGTACATGTATTAAGAAGATTATCCATGACAAATTGTAAAAAAAATATACTTAATAATGAACATAGCTCACGTACGAAGGAAGGAGCACTTCTCTAAAAGCCTTTCCCAACTTAGTGAAAGTAAACATATATTAATTAGTTCTTAAACAAGAAAAAAGTTGTCGGTGAATCACCGGCTATATACTTCCTCACAACGAATTCATCAATTAAGTTTTCGCTCTTCCTTCAAAACTAATAGTTTAGCCTAAAATTTGCAGTTGACTTATATAGGGATTTAATAATTAATTCTGTGTATATACATTCATTACACAGACAATTATTAGGGAGAGTCGAGCCCCATACTCTGACCCTCTTCCCATAGGCCGATTTTTCGGGAAATTAAAAGGTCCTTACAGAGGTTTGAATTTAGATAGATATCATGATAGATTTCATGTAGATACATTCATTACATCGGCAGGTATTGTTTTTTTTCAGTTGAGCCCCTCAATAAAAAAAACGTGAAAAATCGTGCTTCCATACAAAATTGCTTTGTCAAAAAATAATAATAATAATAATAATAATGAAACAAAAACTGCCAAAACGCGTTTAAATTCGACAATTTGTACTCTCTGTGTCTGAAATATATAGAACGGCTACAATTCGGCTTGCAGTGTTACGGAAATATCGGAATTTGAACCAAGCATATAATTTTTTTTGTATGATTAAAATGTAAAATTAGTATAGTTTCGTATAACATTCAATATGATGTATGACTCAATTCTATTAGAAAAAACATAAAATAATTCTGTATTTTTTTACAACGTTGCCCTTGTTTTACGATGGGTGTTTTTGTAAGTATGAAAATTTCATTAATTTTTGAGTTATTAGGTAACAGACAAACATTTAATTTTATTTACTGTTAGACATCACATAATTTTCTCCCCCTCCAAAACCAATCGACGTTTCTGTAGTACCTTCTGAATCCTCATACTAAATTGTGTCGATACATCGACAGTTATTAGGGGTTTTGAATCGAACCTTCCCTCTTCTGGTCTCTCCGTTCCCTTATGAGGATTTCGCGGAATATTAATAGGTGCCAGTCTTTATGTGGTTTCGACTTTACTTACTTTCCCTGGCGCTATGGTCCTTGTAGAACCTGGGCCTGCGCAACGATCTTCTGCCATTTATCCTCGGCCACCCGTCTCCATCTTCCCACACCCATCGTTCTGAGGTCGTCCTCCAGTCAACGTAAGCGGGGTCTACCTCTTCTTTTTTGTCCTCCCGGGTGTCCCACCAGTATCCTCCTCGGCAATCTGTCTGGCTCCATCCCCTGTAAACGCCCTTGCTTCACTAAGGCCACCAGGTCCGGTCTCTTGTACAGGTCCCTCAGCTCCCTATTGGTCCGTATCCTCCATCTATCCCCCTCTGGAGTTGGGCCATATACCTTCCTCAATAACTTCCTCTCCCACGTATTGAACAAGACTTCGTCTCTCCTAGTCAGGACCCAGGTTTCACTAGCATATGTGACGACCGGTCTCAGGACTGTTTACATATAATATATCGAGTCAATGCATTCATTACATCGGCAGTTATTAGAGTCTTTGTTTTAATTTAGTTGGATATCAATAGATGTTGTAGGTGCTTAAAGGGTTTTGGATAAACAGAGACTATAATTTTTCTTACATTTTTGGAATAATGAAATCATGAGAAAACATGAAATTCCAGTGTAATCTCAACTTCGAAGTTCTGACCGATTACATAACTTTCCCCATGCTTTATATATCTTGGGAAGTAAAAACATAATTACATTATTTGTGTTTCAATGTCTGTCCGAATACATTTCGAGAAGAGAGAACGATTTTGTATAAACCTGTTGTGTATTGACCCGAGGTTAAGTTCAATGTCAAAGGTCATAAGGTCAAAAGTCAATTTTGGTGAAATAAAGATACTATGTCGATTTAATGCATAAACACGTATGAATGAAAGTCATTCAGTCATTGGCATAGGTGATTTGTTAGAAATAGAAATTGTCTGTGTCCCTGGACAAAATTGATTTTCACCTAGGCAAGTCCTCCGATAACTGGCAACTGACTGACTGACTTAGACGGGACGTCACGGGAATACGTCAGAAAACTTGACATTGAAAAGGGAAAGTGGATTTTGGCTTTTCACTACTTTCATTGGTCTGTCTAACAGTTAAGACATTTTTCTCAGAGTGTCAATCTATAACATAATTTTCTTATACTCACCAAGTTTTTACAGATCGCAGCTCCCCATCCCCACCCCATTTCCAAACTGTCATTACTGAGTGTAATAATAAGTGATGTGTTGCATAGGCGTAGAAAAGATCATTTTTGTTGTGGGAGCGAACTCATCGCACCAACTCCACCCCACCCCCACCCCCATTATCACACCCCTTCTGCCAAATAAAAAAATCTAGCCGTTTTAAATAAAAATAATACATAAATAATAATTAAACAACCATAAGTAGAATAAAATAGTATTGCACAACTAGTGTGGATATGGTGAGGGCTTATTTTTGCCCACATCCACACGCGTTGCACATGTTTTTTCCAACGACCGACTATTATAATAATAAATTGTTTTATTATTATTTATTATACCCATATAGGAGATTTCAGTTCTTTCCTTTGGTCTCAATTATTTTTTCCTTTTCAATTACTATTTTTTTCTTTTTTTGTATAAATTTCAGAATAATAATCTGGGGGCGAAACGATACTCTTGCCCCCACGACTTGACTGTGGGGGCGATGGTCCCTATGATGTGTTGGCACCAGCGGTTCCCTTTTTTCATTGTATAGCGTAATTCTGAGAGTGACTTTCATAGGCGGGATCTGTAAAAACGTGGTTGATATAAAAAAAAGTCCTGCAATGCCCACATCACATTTTTTTTTTTTTTTAATATTAATAATAGAGACAAAAGCTCTCCAATGTATTAAAACATATTTGATTATAGAATGGAAATAGGCGTTATATAGAGTAGTTTGCGGGTAGCTCATAGGTAGCGTGTTAGTCTAGTAAGCTCAAGATTGGCTCTTAGATTTTTCGTCTAGAAGGTAGAAAAATCTTGAGCATGCCGTCCTTCGGAGGGTAAGTTAAATGAATTTTCCGAGCCTATACGGTAAAGACCCCTACCCGAAGAAACTAAACCTGGGTAGGAAAAATTTAGGACTTCCATACTATGGGCTCATGTCCATCAGAGTGACGAGAGAGCGCTCTGGTAGTAGGCGATATGACCCAACTAGCTATAGAGTCAATGTTTGCTTTGTCAGGATCCTTTTAAGAGGAGGAAGTATTGCTTAGCAACTCTCCCACTCTGCTTCCAAGCATCAACAGTAGAAATTAAATCGAACTAAATGACAAAGTAAGAGTGTTGTTCTTCATTATCTCGAGATAACGTACTTTCTCCTTGATGCATCAAAAGATAAACTAAAAAAAAAAACACGTCAGTCAGTTAACAGTTAAATAATGAGCGAGAAAACGGTGTGACTGGTCCCCGTTTCAATTTCTAATTGTGTCAGATGACATTGGGGCTTCTAACTGTTAGATTTTCTTATATCCGCTTCTAAGAACAGAATTTTGAAATTAATCATTACTTCCCCAGCTATAAGAAGAATTATGTCAGATAATTCTGTCAAAAATTCGATGTTTAGTTTTTACCGGAATTTCATGTTTTCCGACTAATATTGGAAATATAAAATTCCTGTTTGTCTGTTATAGTAGTATCGTTCCAGTTTTAGTATATGTACCGCCGAAGCGGAAAAGAAGTCATCGGTGAATCATTTGTACTTCCTCAGCACGAATTAATCAATTACGTTATAGCTCTACCTCTAAATCCAATCTACTTTTTTGGGCTAAAAATCACTACTTGATACAATGTGGCTTCTGAATCTCCCCTCCTCTGATCCCCCGTTTTCTTTGGCGAAATTTAATGAAAATCAATAATAAAAATAATGAAATATAAATATAAAAAGAAACTGATTTCTTTTAAGGTGTCGTCCTTTTAACAGTGGGGTCGTATACTGTTTAAAAATCGTTTTCTTAATGTTGTCACTCATCTAAAAGATATTAGATCGAGTTATTACTTACAGTCTTCCCAGACTTGAAAGTTTAGAAATTTTTTTTCTTCTCATTTTTATTGGAAATAATTACAATCGGTAAAAAGAAAATCATAAGTAAATTTGATGACAGTGATGAATAATAAAATAATAAATGGGAATATTTGCACGAATAAGTAAATGTAAAACAAAAAACATAATAATAATAAAAATGTCTCATAAAATGGTTAAGTATATTTGCAATATAATATTATTGTACAATAATATATAAAAAATAGTAATAATAAAAAATGAAAAAAAAAAAATTCAGCTGGACCCCCCAAAACATAATTGCAATTAGGCCATCCTCATTTCATAATAGAGGTGGATGCCTGGGTGATCCCCACCTCGTTCTGCCAGCCTCTGACCAGCAGTGGTGGCACACACTAAAGGATCGGAGAATCTGAAGGTGAGTGAATATAACTGGTCATTGTCAGCACTTTACTTTAGGTCGTTGTAATTTTAAGGTCATTATGGAGGATGAGTTCAGAAACATAGAAGGGTGCATCGACAATTGTACTTAGAACTTTGGATTGGAACATGTGGATACGGCTTATTACGAGAACTGATGCCACTCAACAATATTAGCTTTGAACACTTCCCCCGCATTCGTCCAGTCATGGCGAGGTTTTCTGGGCAGCTTTATGATGAAACGGACGAACTAACACAGGTATGTACAACATATATTTCCAACACTGACTTTCAAATCATTAAACAAAAAAGCTATCTTGAATGCAGGTTATACATAAATTTTCCCTCAGTGCATACAAAATGCAAGTTATGCACCTGCATTTTTGAAAGTTGTAAGACAGCCTTTCTGCTCCGGGCAGTACAAGAGAAATATTTAACAAAGTAACAAATCTAAAGAAAGTTTCCTATTATATTATTAAAGTATAAAGAATTTCTAAAGTATGTTCGAATATCTGTCACTATTCCAACTTTTTAACCCTTGTTCTTTTAATTTAGAGTATATTTACAAAATGGCGATAATACAGTTATTATTCCATATGGGTTGTAAAACTGACCTGGGATGTTTCATTGATGATACTAACATTTTTTTAAAGTGAAATTTTCAAATACATTGTTTAAAAATTGAAATGTATTCAATACTATATGAAAATAGTTTTTATTGAATTTTATTAAATAGTTTAAATGAAAATTCACAACATTTTATTACAAAAAAAATTAATCTTGAACTTGAGATTCATTACTTTGAGAATTTATTATTATTTTTTTTTTATTTTAATTTTGTATTTACAACTATATACCATGTATACAATATTTAATAAGCAAATGTGATACATAATAAATAAATGTCTTGGATGTACTTGAATGAAATAAAACTAGTTTATAATATAAACTACCATATATTATATGGTATTGTCTAATGTCACATAATATATATACATGGGACTACTTTCGGTATTTCTATCCTCAGCCGAAAGCATAAGAGATAAGACTAACTTAAAACTCTTATGATTTCGGCTGAGGTTGGTAGAAATACCGAAAGTACTCCCATGTATATATATTATGTGAAATTAGACAATACCATAAATAAACTAGTTTTATTTCATTCAAGTTCATTTGAATTATTTCACAATATCTCTGCAATAATGTCAGTTTTCAAATGTCTTGGATGTTGAAAGAGAAATCATTCAATAATGACTCTCTATTATCTTCTTATTACGGATGAGAAAGAGAAATAAAAAATATATTTAAAAAAAAAATTGATGAAAAAGAAACATAAAACGTTTGTAGATGATTAGTCTTCAATCCACTAGTAGGTCTCGTGGCCATTGCCGCCTCAGTCTCCGAACATAATGTCGCAAGTTTGTGAACTAAAGGATTAGGGTGAAAGGAAAGGATGAATGGAAGGAAGGAATGGAATTTTCTGTCGCGGGATTTAATTACATCCCTTACAAAGGAAATCGACCGTTTGTAGGGCTCTTTCCCCCTCTCACATCGCATTAAACAAAACCAGTTAGTGGGGTGGAGCGGCACAAACCAAAGTCAATGTTTTTGGCTCCAAAACAATGTTTGTGAGATATTTAAATATAATAATATAATATCAAATATATTTTTACGATATATATAGGATAATATCCAAAAAAGGCAAGGGCCTAACCAATCTTACGTAAATCTAGTAAATGTTTAAAAAAATGGGTTTTAAAATTAGTTTCAATCATATTCACATAAACACACATCATCGTAAAAATGGTCAAAACGTGTTCAACGTGACGTTGATGATGCCTGTAAATCCTAATGGGATAAGAAAGTAATAATGTACAAATATTCAAAACTTCGCCAAGGTCTTTCTATTACGGATTTCTAAAGGTAATACAGATTCGACGACTTTGCCACGAAATATAGGGGAAGTTATGTAATCGGTCAACAATCGATGCTGATTTTTCAACGGAATTTCATGTTTTCCGATGTGTATGTGTGTGACTGTGAACACGAGAACTCACAATAGGATAAAAGTATCGACATGAAATTTTATATGAGCATCCAGAACCCTCTAAGGACGACACCTATTGATTTTCAGCTAAATCGGCCAAAAGGAAAAGGGAAATTAGGGGAGGAGGCTTAACACAAAAACTCTAATAACTGCTGTTGTAATGAAAGAATTAACAACGAAATTTCATATGTAAATACAAACCCTTATAAGGACGACCCCTATTAGTTTTCAGCGAAATGAGCTGGAGAGGAAGGGAGGCTCAAAGGGGAGTTCAACTAAAAATCTTATAAATGTGCCCACATGAAATTTTAGGTTAGGTTAGTTTTTATGACTCATTCCTGGGTTTTAACTACGAGGTCATATCGCCTACTACCAGAGCGCTCTTTCGTCACTCTGGTGGACATGAGTCCTACTCTACCGTGGGAATCCTAAATTTTGCCTACCCTAAATTTTTATTCACCTAGGGCAGGGGTCTTTAACGAGTATCTGACATCGTAGAGGCTTGGGACCATCGCTTAACGTCCCATCCGAAGGACGGCATGCTTAAGTTTATTTTACCTCCCAGATAAAATAAACTAAGGGCCTTGGTCGGGTTTCGAACCCACGATCTTGAGCTCAGAAATATATTTAAATTCAAAACCTCATAATGATGGCACCAATTAATTTTTTGAGAAATCGGTCGAAAGGAATTGGGGAGCGATTCGTACCAAGGAAGTACATAGCTGGTGATTCAGCGGCTACTTTTTTCTTTACAATCGATAGTTATCATTTGTATCGATTTTGTCTACTCATAGATAGCTTTCATACGACATATTACTCGTCAAATATATTTTTTTTTTCCGCCCCAAAATAGTGCCGTGCCATAGAAGATAAATAGAAATTGAGTGAATAGAAAATAGTTTTGATATATATATATTTTTTTATTTTTTCAATTCACATCTCACGTTCTATTTCTTGTGCTTGCTCCCAACAAATAGAAGTAGGTATATGTTGTTATATTATTATTAAAGACGGTTTGGGAAAGCGGCGCTCTACGTGTTTCAGCTCTGAGTTGGTTTTTCTTTAGTTTTCCCGACATGTCCTACGTGGTCCATTACGTTTCGACAAGTTGGGAAAAGTGCAGTCTCTCTCTCTTGGTCAAAGAGGATATATCTGGAGAAATCTTAATTTTTGGATCACTTCATGTCTCACTTAGCTCTTATATCCTCCTTTTTTTTTTTTTTTTTATTTCTTGTCAACCAATTTCTCTGGCACAGATGTGAATTCCCTGTTGAATTGCTAAAAATGTTTTCATTCGCATTTAGAGACTCACAAAATTTAATATCTTCTGTTGTTTTCTCAAGTTTTAGAATATTTATATTCAATTCAAATATCATTTTCGTCGAATATATAATCAAATGTTTGACTTTATTAGTTAGTTATTATGACTCATGCCCGGACATTTACTATTAAGGTATTATCGTCTATTACCAGAGCACTCTTTTGTCACTCTGGTGGACATGAGCCCGACTCTACTGTGGGAGTCCTAACTTTTTAGGCGCCCTCTGATAATTTATTGAAGTATCATAAAAAAGCGGGAAGACAAATTACCATATTTTTAGACGTTTCTTTGACTTACCCGAAAACGGTTAGTCCTATCGAAAAGTTGGTTCTTACCAAAAATGTTCCTTATTAAATTTCCAATCGCTAATAATCAAATTCAATAATCAAATCTCAGATTTGAAATACACGATCAAAATTATCTATAGCGCCTGAAAAAATGAAAAATAAAGTTGTGGGAAATATTTCAAAATAAAGCATAAATTGTATCGCGTAGCATCAAATTATAAATTTTTTTTTTACGTGAAAACGTGTATTCACTCGTTATGCACAGTGATAGCCGGTCAAACTTTCTTGTGTTACAAAATACCGTCAGATTTCAATCGCTAATAACTACGAGACTAATAATGCAATAACGACGGTTGAGGTCACAATGGATAGAGCATGTCTGTACGTGTTTGTTTTGCAGTGTTTGTTCTGCCTGTGACGTGATCGGGCTAGTGTGGGCGCCGGCGGATGATTGTTGCGAATTAGCGTTGTGTAAAATTAGAAATTAGTGTAGCGTGATAATGCGTTTAGATAGGACGTTGATTCGGGTGTCATTGTAAAGAGCTTGAGGAGCGCTACTTAGGACTCAAAGTGAAACCTCAAAGTGAGCAAATGCAAGAGCTACGGCAGCATTGAAAAGAAAATGAAAAATGATTTTATCCCGACGTTTTCACGGAAAATCTACGGCGTGGACCTTGACTACGCCTTAATGTTTTTTTATTATTGGTAGTGAGGGCGCCGGAAGCTCAGTAGTATGCGTACTTGATTACTTTGCTCAAGATCTCAGGTTTATTTTATCTGGGAGGTAACTAAAACTAAAGCACGCCGTCCTTCAGATTAAGCGACGGTCCCGAGCCTGTTCGGTGTCAGTTGCTCAAGATCCCTACCCTAAGTGAATAAAAATTTAGGGTAGGCCAAATTTAGGACTCCCATAGTAGAGTCGAGCCCATGTCCACCAGAGCGACTAAAGAGCGATATGATGGTAGTTTTAGCCCGGGCATGAGTAGATAACTAACTATTATTGGTAGTTTTTATGAAAAATTATAAAATTTAAGAAAAAATAAAATAAATGTTATGTGCTCATTATAGGACTTTCATATACCATACTTATTACAGATCACTCTCTCCGCCTCCCCCTTTTTAAAAAATCATTTCGTACGTACTGACTATCAGAAAGTCGCAGTGCAATCAAACAAAAAAATACCGCTGACGCCAACTTATTAATTTCATATGCACAGTAATGCCAGTATGAACTGATTTTGAGAAAGGGGAGAGAGTGATCAGTAAGAGTGGTTGGCATAAGAAAATCATCATATAATATATATTCATTTTTTCATATATTTATATTTTTTGATTGGTGGTTGTGTATACTTTTAAGCTATTTTGATTTTTGACAAAATTTTATGACGTATCCAATTGCCATGTAATAGTTTAACGGAAATTAATAGTATTATTCTTCACTTGTGATAGATGTTGTGGGGCAAGATTTCGCATAGAAATAAAATACGTTGTATTCCCACTGTTTTATTTTTGACCCGGTTTTCAACGCTACAGTGTCATCATCAGTTGCACATTTACCCCATCCACACAGCTTTAGGTTAGGACCTTAGGACAACTTTAACCTCTACGCTGTATAGGTGGTACGGGTAAATGTGCTACTGATGATGACACTATAGCGTTGAAAACCGGTTCTAGTCAAATATTAATCAATGGAAAGACAACGTCTTTTTTTTCTATGAGTATTATTGTTATTATTATTATTTTCCAAGTGTTAGACTTTTTAGCGTCTTACGGCCGAAGCCCGAAGTTTGCCACAGTCCAAAAATTATTATGTTTCATAATTACTTCAGTGTAATGAATTATGGAAACATTAAATCCTACATTTATTATAATTGCTCACAAAATAATTGAAGGTTAAATGGAACATCTTGTCTCAGTTTATTGAATCCAAGAAAGGTTCCGTGAGTTCTAAACTCTGTAAGATTGTTGTTAATTGTGTTGCGTGTTTCCCAGATAATTTACTTTGTGGGTGGCTGATATATGGTGGTTTTTCGAAAAAAAACTTTTATGAACCAACTGAAAAAAAAGGTGTGGTGTTATTTCGAAGGTGAAGTTACAATATTCCATCAAAATTACACCTTAAAACCGCTGGGTAAAAAAAAAAAAAATGAAAAGTGAAAATTATGCAAGAAATGATTGTTTCATCTATCATGATGACTCTAAGCACCTCCTTGAGAAGCCCTTAAAGTGGCGGAGCCAGTAGAGTCATCGAAAACTGCTACTTTACAGGAACAAGTTCTTATTATCTGTTACCTGATATTTTGGAACAGGTATTAACTCCTAAGCAGCAGGAGCATGCAAGAATTTAAGGAGTGCTTGGACAATGAGTCGCTATAATGGCTCCTGGAGAAATATACCTAATACTCTCCTTACTATCCATTAGAGTGACAGTCATAATATGGCTGGAGCAATATACCAAAAAGTTGGCATCACTGTTCCAGTGACAAACAGACATCTGTTACGAAATATCTACTCCTTAAATAACAGAATATCCCAAGTTGTCAGTTTCATCTTGTTTTTACACTCTGGGAGTTTTTACACTCAGTTTCAAAAATTTCAAAAATATACTTTAATGAACTTTGTGAGCTATACTCAATAACGATTATAGCTATGAACATGAAATTTGAAATGAAGATGTTGCATGTGCTAACTTAGATCTGACTAATATTTAGTACATTTTACAAGGTACTGCGTGTATTTATGACCCAGTTAAACATTTCGGGTGCAATGACGAGTCGTACAGCTATTTCACCTGTTCAAAATGCAGGAACGAAGGATATTGGAATTATGGCGTACCCACTGGTGTGGACCAGGTAAACGTCATTTCGGCTCTTATACGCCTTTCATTATTTACGAAGCTTGCGCTTCCAACATTCGATTAGCCTCAGCTTCCAGTCCGACAAGCGATCCCCAGAGTCTTTCTCGGTAAACAGTAGATCACTAGAGCATTCGACGAGTACTGCAGTGCATATGGGGCCAGTCTCAGGTACCGACGCCACGGTGAATGCTGTCTTCTGCTATGCCTTCCTAGTCAAGGTAGCCGTCCAAGTTCCCAAATGACGGGGTATCCTGAGATAGGCGTGATGTCAGCGTCCGATGCTTTTCTTCTACACAATCCTCACGGCAAGCCACACGTTCGGTGGAAAAAAAAAAAAATTACAATCGTCAAATAAATAGATTTAATACCTGGTATTAGACGATGTTACATCGTAATTAAAGCCTGGGCATGACTAACTACATTAGCCTAATAAAAATAACTAAATATAGTATTTAATAAATAACTAATTTAAAAATCCAATATAATTCGTATGTAACATCCATTTAGTAATATTAAGGATATTTTCAATGGGTGCGTGCACTCTTATAGTCGACAGCCGAGCTTCCTGCCCTCCTTGCAAACAGACTCCCACCTCCTGACTACTCGCTACAATCCAGGGTAACCTAACACATATTATTTGTAAATCGTGATTCAAATGAACCACTTTCACTCCTCCGTCCATATTTGTCCCGACTCTGGACACAGACAAATGTTGAGAGAAGCTGTTGCTTGTTTTCGTACCATTCCAATTTGTATGATTAATTTTCCTTGATTTTTTGCTTGTTGAAGACCTACTTTAGCGGACAATGATTTTCTATTGATATTTATTAATTGGTCAACATCCTGTACAGTAGAACAAGATGGCGGTGTTGCGATGTTGTAAAAACTGAAAGTATAGTTCAAACGAATAGATTTATTAACTTCTAAGTTGAGGAACGCGGACATATTGTGGAAATTGTAATAAATAATTAAAACAAACATATTTTTTGAAATATTGTCTATTCCACTAAAGATATATCATTAGATTTATTTACAAAAGATAGAAAAAGATGTATGATGTTTATCTATTTATTACAAATAAGAAAAATTTTCTCAAAATATCGGTGAGTAACCGGCAATATACGATAACAGTACGTATTTATCAAGTTTTCGCTCTCCCTCCAAAATCCGTAATATGAAATTTCATGTCGGTACATTCATAACATCGGCCGTTATTGAAGTTTTTGACTCGAGCTCCACCTCTGATCCCCTCCGTTGTCGTTCGGGGTTCTGAATACGCATATAAATTTTTTCATCGGCAAATTTCGGGAGTTATCATATTTACAGATACACACAGACAGTAATTTCTTTTATTTAAATTTTTAGGGTCAGAATGTCAAAAAACATAAAATTCAGGTGAACATTCAACATAGAATTTCTGATCAATTACATAACTATTCCTATACTTTATATAGACAGAAAAATAAAAAAATTCATGTAAATTTAAAATATTGATGTTCGGCTTTTCAGACTACACCGGAAGTCGTAGGCATTAATTAATAATCACGATTTCCAATAAGAAGATCATGAAACGAAAAAATTGTCTTACATTCACTAATTGGAGAAATCATCTCCTTAATATGAAATGTCAGAAAAAAAAGTTGTAATATAAATCAGCACTTATTGACAATATAATAACAATTTAACTCACACTCCAGAATGGGGCAGGAAAATGTTGAAATAAAATTACTAACAGCATTGTGGGAAATGTTTATGAGATGAACTATAACAGTAGAACCAGAACAGATATAGATTATCGGGGAAGAAATAGATTAGAGAATAGTAGAGCTCAAATAAACGCCATTCAATTGTGAAAAATCGCGGTTTATATTCTCTCTTGTATTAGGAAGGATATAATATTGTACTATTATGTACTCGTATAATGTCTGGTCTGTGGACACGATATCTCCCGATAGAATAAAATGTATAGGAGACGAACTTCCATATGTAAATTGGGACATCTATTAATTTTCAGCGGAATCTGTCGAAGGGAAGGGAGAGAAACGTAGGTGGCTCGACACAAAAACCCGATAACCGCCTTTTTTTTATGTTTTTATTTGCTATATTTACAGTTAGTTTAAATATAACCATAAGTAAATTTGATGACAGTGAGTATGAAAAATATAAAATAATAAATGGCAATATACACAAATAAGAAAAAATAAGGTAATAATGAGTGAAGAAAATAATAATAATAATAATATAAAGTATATACAAATTAATTACCATAGAACTTGTAGGAAATTGTTGGCATATATAAAAATCATATACACACATACATATACCTATATATATATACATATATATATATATATTATTTATTTTATTTTTTTTTTTTTTCACACTTTCTGACCGTGTAATAGTCGTGAAAAATTATAATTATTAAGAAATTATTACCTATATTTATAATTTAAAATTAAATAAAAATAGTATCTATTGTATTTATTAATATTAGCGATTTTATATTAACGTATTTTCTATTATTTACTTTTTTTTTATTATTCATCTCCCTACATATAAACAAAATAATAATTAAAAAATAAAGAATATAAATGAAGTAAGACTAAATGAAATAATTGTGAAAAAAATAAAATACACAAAGAAATCATAAAACAGAATAAAGAAAAGTATGTACAAAATAATATGATAAATCATTTTTTAAAAAACTCATCAGCTCAGAGTCCCCCGGAACACCCCCGCTTGGTACTCCCTTTATTCCTACAACTAAATGGAGGTAGAGGAGGTCATGGGTGCGCAGGTGATCCCCCATACGCCCTAGACTAGCCTCTGACTAGCAGTGGAGGCAGACCGATTGATAATTCAATATGATAAAATTCCTATTTCGATTTAAGCCCACTCACACAACCGAGGACTAAACAACGAAATGAGGTCAGTAAACGACAGGGGCTGTTCGATATTTCCAGTCTTATATTAGGTTACATTTCCATCGCGTCACCGGTACTTTCTTTCTGTAATTATCCCTAATAAATAGAAATAAAAATAAAAAAATTCCCTTGCAAAAAAATGTTCTAAATACATAAGTGGTCAACTTTTACTTTAAACTTTCGTTAGAGCCTCCAAAGTGGGGG
Organism: Aradus depressus; assembly: GCA_963662175.1. Lineage (NCBI taxonomy): Eukaryota > Metazoa > Arthropoda > Insecta > Hemiptera > Aradidae > Aradus > Aradus depressus. Next base: position 49,687,966 of record OY759216.1, on the reverse strand, counting down.
AAGTCAGGATTAACGGAATATCTTCACGTACTTCTCGACCTGCCTCCACAGACTCTAACTCTACCGCTGTCAGATTATTAAGTATCCAACTGGGCTTTGGATGAAGTTGCCAGTGGATCACTATGTACTTCCCCAAAATTTTGTTGACAGGTTGAGTAACCTAGGTCGTCTTTTTCAATTTAATGTGCATATTTCTTTATACTTAACGAAACTGACATGAGCCTCTGCGCTAAGGGGGGGAGGGGGGGGGGGGGGGGGGGGGGGAATTCCCCTCCCTTGTATCCGCCATTGACACACACAGACAGACAGACATCATCGCAAAGATGTGGTCAAGACGTATTCAGGGGATTTTGGCTGAAAATCTTGATCTCGAATTTTCGCACGATTCGCACAACACTATAAGATCTCGAATTTTCGCACAATTCGCACAACACTATAAGTATATAAAAGAAAAAATTCAACTTTTATAAAAATAATAAAAATCTATATAAAATAATTATAATGGTTGAGTTTCTCCTTGCGAAGACAGGAGCGGTGCGGTGTAGCTATAGCCAAGTCAATTAAAAGGAAAAGTGTGTTGTGTTTTCTTTGGACACAGTTAGAGATCTGTAGAAAGTGCAATCACCCACCCACTGTAAACTGGTCTAGCACCATTTCGGATGATATTCAGTAGACTCTAAACTAGCTCTGTTACCCAGTGTTATCCGGGAAGAGTGGACAGCATGTTAGTTAGATTCAAGATAAACTATCAAATCCGTGCTCAGATTCCACATTACATAAATATATAATCGATAAAAATTATGATGAATACATTTTACTTTCCACAAAGTATAAGGGGAAGTGGTATTTTACTAAATTTTGATTCCTACAGTAGTTTTCGAAAAGGGCCCCAAAAGAATATCAAAAGTTCAAGACATGCAATTTTTAATATAATTTAATTAACCAACTTTTCATTTGGATTTCTAAAGTGGTGCCATATTGTTTTTCTAAATTTTGCAAAAATATTAAATCTAATCCAATGGTTTTTAAATTATCTTACTGGGTTACCAGGGAAAATGAATAGCATGGAATTTACGAGAACGAATAATTGTGTTTATCTTTTTACATCTACATTATAGTCTCTTCTACACTTATTCAAAAACAGCTGATGGCCGTGTTTTGTTTTCTACTCATTTGTTTAAAAAGAAAATGCATTCATATTATTTATTTACTAATTCATTTGCTTCTTGGATTTTATAGAAAAATAAATATAATAATTTTTTTTATATTAATAATTTAAATGTGTGTATTTTTTATATATCAGAGTTGAGATTTTACTGAAATTTCATGTTTTTCGACCCCCTGATTCCAAAAATTAAAAAAAAAATTTCCTGTCTGTATGTGTGTCTGTGAATGCGATACCTCTTAATAGAATGAATATATCGACATGAAATTTTATATGTGTATCCAGAAGGAGAGGAGCTTGCGTATTGAGCTCATGGTCGCGGTTCAGCCGAGGACCCTAGGTTTTTTATCTGGGAGGTAAAAAACCTTCAGCATGTCGTCCTTCGGATGGGAAGTTAATCGATGGTCCCGAGCCAGTACGATGCCAGGAACTGGTTAGAGACTACTCTTTCTCTGGGTTCATGTCGACCAGAGCGACGAAACAGCGCTCTGGTAGTAGGCGATGCCTGGGCATGGGTCACAACTAACTAACCTATGACGGGCGGACCAACTGAAATGAACGATCAGATAGTAGACAGGATCATCCTCTCAAAAAGAAAACAGCTTTTTACGCAAAAAGGCGGTAAACTTCAAAAATAACATTTTTCAAAAATACTTGTTTCGAATTGAAAGTATCGAAGCCTTCAACATGAATCTAGATCCAGTTTCCGAAATTCAGGATTTGGTGGTCCCTAGTGATGCCAATCCATTTCCAAACGACGTATTCTATGCATGTCATGTCTATCATTTAGAAGTTTCTAGAATCATCGTGTATCTATTCATTAACTTTATAAGATGCACCCTGCACATATGGAACCCGTCGGTTGAAGGTTGAGGGAGCTCGGAAGACTCAAAGGACTCATTAAATCGAGGCTGACGGGTTGGGGCGACCACCGGCCTGTCGATCTTGCACAGCTCGTCCTATTGCTTTCTTCTGCCCCCGCCAGGAGCCGGCAAACTTGTTTAACACTGGGTAGCTGGTCTCAGTCACCAGCGGCCGCAGGTTCAGTCTCAGGAATGATCCGGTCCCGCGTATCAATTCCATTCTGGCCTGATCGGACAGCGGACCTTCAAGGACGTTCAGCAGTCTCGATGCCCCTCATGAACAGTTTCAGTTGATCTTTCTCTTAAAGAAGAAGAAGAGTTTGAAGTTAAAATCTCCGAGACCTGATAGTATCTGGGACATCCAGTTGTCAGGCAGTACCCATGTGGAGTGCAGGTGTTAATAACTAACTACTACGGATATAACAAAAAGCCATGTCTAAGCTCATGGAGTGGGTCACCAAACTCAGCACAAGTTAAATCGCTCTCTAGTTCCATTTATTCCCACTAGTACCGCTCCGTTCCCTCCCTGGGGCTGTCCATCATCTTAAAATTTCATATTCATAGATATTTAATAAGAGTATGTTCATCAATGTTATTTTTATAACAGATGTGTTAGTTATTTTTATTATTATTATATAATTCTCTTTCATTTTCATTATTTATTTATTCAATTTTATCTTATTTTTTAATTTACTTTTTATATTTTATTTTCATTTTATATTTCGAGAATATTCCTTACTTTTATTTTTATTATTGATCAAAAAAAAAAAAAAAAAAAAAAAAAAAGTTAAAAGTTCCTTAGCCTGCCTTGGATTTGGGCCATCCAAAAGAAGATTGGATATCTTCGCGCATGGAACACATTCTCTTCCATTGGATATCTCCTTCCTCTGGAGTCAGGTGGAGATAACACAACACATCCCAGACACCACACACTTCTCGAAGCTACCAACAAAGAAAAAAAAAAAAAAAATCAATGAAATTTATAAAGGCTTTTTCTGTTTCTTTCACCTGTTGGGAAAAGTAAGATAGAAAAAAAAAAACTAGGAAAAAAATGATCAGTAAAAAAAATGTAAACCTTGACTATTGTATTGAATAGGACCTTCAAATATATATATATATATATATATATATATATTTATTTTTTCAGGCGACCCAGAACTGTCCCTAGTGACGATTTGAAGACCGCTAATCCTCAAATTGACCTACATATATTGCTACATCCACACTCACGATTTCGAAGTAAACCAAATTTCAAAGTAAAATTATTTTTGACATAAAAAAAGGATGTACAGTTACTGCCCCCCACGTTATTATGTATGTAATATATCTCTTGATTATTAAAGACATTCGTCGCGAAATTTAAAGGTTCAATAAAATAAATTAAATTGGCAAAATTTCAGCTTTAAAACATTTTTGGATTCGGAAATATAGCGCATTGAAATTTCCATCCTTTCAAACTAAATGAGGCCGCCGATAGCTCAGAGGTAGTGTACTAGCCCATTGAAATCAAGATCGCGGGTTCGAAACCTTACCGAGGCCCTTAGGTTTTTATCTGGGAGGTGAATAAACCATGAGCACTCCGTCATTCGGATAAGACATTAAGCGATTGACCCTGTACGTGGTCAAGTACTCACTAAAGACCCCTTACCCTAGTTAAATAAACCTGGGTAGGGAACATTTAGTACTCCCATAGTAGAGTCGGGCTCATGTTCACCAGAGTGACGAAAGAGCGCTCTGGTAGTAGGCGATGTAATCTTATAGTTAAAGCCCGGGCATGTGTCACAATAAGGAACTTACCTTTTGTTCAAAAAATATTTTGAAAATAAATTAAATAAATTGCACTAATCAACATTTTTAAAGTTGAGCTATGAAAAGTGAGAGTTAACCTCAATTATTATCTAAAAAATTTAAATAAAACCAGAAAAACTTTAATAGGTCATGAAGTGATGGAAAGTAACGTAAAATTAGTCTTATTCATTATAAATTATACCTAATCAATTGATAAGATAATTTTTTTTTTTTTTTTCAAAAATTCATTATACAGATAGGCGAACTGGTTCATAAAAATTGGTGGCGAATCAATTTTTAAAAAGCTAAGAAATCTTTTTTCCTCGAAGTTTTTTATCGATCCTGTGCCCGAACGGGGAGGGGGGTTGATTTTAGAATTTTGCGGCCCTTGATAAAAGTATTAACAGTGACTAGAATTGTAGCGAGTATTTCGAGGGTAATTGAAGAGTACGAAAAGACTCGTCAGTAAATCATTGACTGTGTACTTCCCAAAATTGTATTCTGGCAACAACGGCGATATACAAAGTATAGAGCAAGTTACTTAATCGGTCAGAAATTCAATGTTGAGTTTTCAACGGAATTTCATATTTACTGGTCCTTGAATGTAAAAATGAAAAAAAATATATATGTCTGTCTGCGTGTCTGTAAGAATATATATGTTTGTGAACACGATAACTCCCGACAGATTAAATGTATCAACACGAAATTTTATATGTGTGCCCAAAACCATCTAAGTAAGACACCTGTTGATTTTCAGCCAGATCGTTCAATGGAAAAGGGGGAATAGGAGAGAAGCTTAACAAAAAAACTCTAATAATTATCGTTGTAATGAATGTATTGACAGAAATTTCATATTTACATTCAAAGCCCTCTTAGGACAACACCTATTAAATTTTAGTCAAATGAGCCAAGGGGAAGGAGGAGTGAGCTGAGGAAAATGTCGGAAGAAACCGCTCAAATGTACCGACTAGTGTCGGCCGGATCCAGCGCCATGGTAGATCGGCTAAAGTCGGATCCAGCGTAATGAAACCCGAGGCCCGTAGTTATTTATTATTCCAGCTGATTATCCATGGACGTTAGACATTGGAAGGCCACCGCTAACAGACCCCCACGCTACCATATATGCATGACTCGGTAAAAGCCATCATGTTAATCTAACCTATAAATATTATGTATGATCCTATATTAATATTTCGTATTATTAATGTGACTCTTATCAAATAAATTATAATTAAATACTTAAATACTGTAGTATGTATCTTCTCAGGCGCATTAGATCCTTCTCTCCACCACAGTCAACCACAGCCCGATGAACGGTCGAGTAGCCCGATGAACGGTCGAGTAGCCCTCCAGAAAATCAAACTGAAGTTCTGGAAGAAGATTAATCTCAACAAGATTAAGTTTGAAGCGTGTCAGCAGCAGATTATCAAATGTAGGAAGATATCATAAGAGGGGTATGTTCGTTCTGAAGATAATACTGGTCAGGGAGAATTGCCAGAAGATACGGAAGTAGTCTGTAGCAGAGAATCTACAGTTTTGGGAGCACTGAGATGAAAGAGAACACCCTCCAGAAATTTGTTGAGGAAAACATTTTGAATAGTTTGATAGGATAGGGTAAACTAAATGAATATTAAAAAATATATATTCCTTATTGTACTTCTTCCTGTATTTATCATATCTTCCCTAAGCCCATCCATTCAAAAACCCTAGAAAAGATTAACCTTAAAATAATATATCAACACGTTCGTATTCGAACACACCACTCTACTGTTCAGCAGGGTCTTCGCATTGTGGGTAACAAATCCTCCTCCTTAGAGCAAAGAGCTACATACTGTACGGTGCCTTTCTGGAAGCTTTCGACCTGTTTTGACAAGCGCATCTTCGAGATTCGTCAGGGTAATGAATATACTCTGACTATATGCCTGTAGATGTAGGGGTATCTCTCAAGTTAGTGTCCTTGGTCTTCTGTATAAGCAGTGGAGAGTGAAAATTAATGCACAGAAGTGCAGTCAAATTGCTTTCACATTCTGAAATCAATCTTGCCCTCCAGTTTCTTTCAAAAGTATCCATTTTCCTGAGAGTGGAGTGAACGAAAAATGTCTCAAAAGTGCAAATTATACAGGAATATGAAACAATTTTCTCAAACTGATGATTTTTAGAACAAAATATTGTTCGAAATTCAAACTTGGATTAACAAAAAATAATAATATTCTGTATGAATGTTTATGATAGATTCTCCGGTGAAACTTTCTTAATCTGTTTGGAATCATATATTTTTTAGAAGTCATACAAAAACTCGGCCCTTGCTAATACGGAATCCTAATTTTCTCATTAGAGTAGTCCTTCTCTGAAGAGAAGGTAAATTTTAATAGCGCCGATTAAGGACAACCGTTTTTAAAAGAGAGACCAGCCATCTTGTGATAGATTAAATTAACATGGATACGTTGATAGTATGGAAGTGTTTGAAAATGAATGAACAGAAGTACATCCATATTACTTTCATTTTGAGACATCAATCCTCCCGTCCAGTATCCTTCAACAATATCTATATTCCTGTTTCCATCAAGTTCGATATCTAGAGTTCTATGACGTAGAATAATACCGCACACGACTGATACGACAAGAACTGAACCTATAGCTCTATCGGTTACTAAACAAAAAATCTCCAAAAACTCCAGACTTTCTCATGAAAACAAACTGATTATATACAAGGCAGTAGTAACTCCTATATGGACACACAGACTTAAACATTGCAAAGTGCTAAGATCAATGTCTATAATTTCAGGAGAGCCGTGCAACTAGTATTGGCCGCTCATGTGCAAATACAATAACCCCGCCCCTCCACCACAATTAAAGTACCCCAATCTAGGTAATATTAAAAAACTTTTTATTTAAAAAAAAACTAGAAATATTTATTACAAATAGTCATTTATTAAATAAAAGTAAATTGTAATCAAAGCATGGCTCTTCTGGCCTTAATGGAAGCGAAATTTTCTACAGCACGTTTTGTGACAATAGAATTCAAGAGATCACTTTCGATGGATAATAATGAAAGGCCCGTCAGTCTCTCTGATTAACCATATTTCCCTTTTTTTCTTCATTCCTTCAAATGAATTTATCTTGCTTTTCCCCTTGGCTTCGTTTTCTTTTTGTTCTCTTGTCTATATTTGGTTTTGTCAACGATAGATTTAAAATAAGGAAAAAAAAATTAGGGCAGCCAGGCGGCCCCCCCCCCCCCTCCCTCCCCCCCCTACTATGGCTGTTATGGGCCCGTCTGCCTCGAACGCCTTCGCCATAGGGTCTGCACGGCTCTAAATTTCACCCTCCTGAACTCTGTAAGAACCTAAAAACAGTCGCCCAAGTGCAAAATAAAATAGGGAAATATTTGAGAGGGGAAAAATATAAAGTTGACGGTGAATCACCGGCAATGTGTTAATCAAATAATTTTTCGCATTCCATCTAAAACCAATCGAGGGTTTTGGCTAAAAATCAATAGAAGAGAAATCAACATAAGGATAGCACCTGTCAACGTTCCGCAAAATTGGTTGAAGGGGAGGGGGGACCAATGAGTTGGAACTTGCCTCAAAATCCCTAATAACTATCGATGTATCGAAATGAAAGTTCATAAACATAGTAACTTCTGATGTAATGCATGTATCGACACAACAGAAGCCCCCCCAATGTAAATCAACGAATTTTAGCCCAAACGGTCGCTTGGTTTTGGATGGAGAGCAGACACTTAATTATTCAAAATAATTCGTTCTGGGGTAGAGTACATTATCGATGTTTCACTGACGATTTTTTTTTTTTTTTTTTTTAAACAGATCTATTTTTAGCAATAACCATTCTCTAAACAGAAATATGTTCACGCTTTAACTGAAATAGTGCGAGAGGAGAGAATGTAAAGAAGTTACGCCCCAGTAGAGCACTCAACATCAAGATGTTACATCTAATATTGTATCTTAATTGTAGAATGTGTTCGATACATGAAGTACTCAATATGTTAGATAAAGGAAGCCCAAAGGGGGTTCAATAAAAAAAATAATGCAACAATATGTGAAACGATAAATGTACCATTGTTTATTCCTCCAACATAAGAGACACTTATCTGAAAGCACAATGCACAACTAGGATTGCAAATTTATGTCTAATTGAACAAAAATGGAAACAAAGTTATAAGAAAAAAAATGGTGTCAGCCGCCAGCGTGCAACTCACTATGGAACCATGGCTTGTATTTCCCTTCTTCATGTTCTGGAAAATTTTGTGTGATGATATCTTCTCAGACCATACGAGTTCGGGCATCTGTAACTGGAAAGGCAATCTTCAACCATCCACTCAACACATTGTCCAACAAAATAACTTTACTTATGAGAAAAATACAAAAGGAAGCAAGGAACCATGAGCACTCACACGGGCTCTTTCTTGAAAGTCTATATATTGTGATCGATCCATAATCGATCGCACCAAGGCTAGGAGCGTTCCTGTATGCCACCAATCTGAACTCAAATGATAGGTGATGGGTGCACTCTGGGATATCTCGCGGAAGATTGCTATAAACCTTAACACAATATATATCTAAATTATTATTGCAACAGAAATAGATTGGGCATTTTGGCCATGGCGCGCCTGGCATGATACTGGAATACGATTACAAGGACATCGAAAGGGAGAAAAAATGATAAAGAATGTCCTTGCCTTTGAGATATATCTGTGAAAAAAAAAAAAAGTGAAAAAAAGAAAACTGAAGCATTTTATGAAAAATAGAAGAACTGTGTTTATTAAATTGAATTAGTTTCATGGAAGACTTGACTCGGAGATCGTGGAAGGCAGCCTCACGTATTCTCTTACTTTTTTTTTGCAACACTTTTGTTTTTAGTAACACTATACCAAGGACATTTGTAGACTAATCTTCATGGTAAATTTAGAATTAGTTTTGACTGTTTTTGTACATTTATTTTGTGCTTCATCAATTGGAGGCAATATAAAGTTATTTACCTCCCAAAAAGTGATCAATAATTTGTATACCTTATGATGTATAAAATTACACACATTCAAATTATTAATATTATAAAAATTAATTATATTTATTTATAGAATAGAATAGAATAATTTTTATTTATCGGCGTCCAATGTCAAAGATTTTGCCGTTTACTCGGTTAAATTAGGTCAATGAGGTGGGTTGTCTTCATTGTGCTTAGGACAGCTTCGATAGATGAGTTGTCTTCATTGTGCTTAGGACAGCTTCGATAGATGAGTTGTCTTCATTGTGCTTAGGACAGCTTCGATAGATGAGTTGTCTTCATTGTGCTTAGGACAGCTTCAATAGATGAGTTGTCGTCTCCGAGCATCTCATGTATGTCCCTTTTATGCAAACCCTTGGCCTTTAGTATATTCTCATATCCAGGGCATTCCTCCAGGATGTGGCTCACTGTGAGAGGCCAGACCCCACACCCGCCACAGCCCGGGGCTATCGCCCTGGTTATGAGGTGGCCATGGGTTAGGCGAGTGTGGCCTACACGGAGCCGCATCAAACATACCTCCTCCTGCCTATTCTGTCTGTCGGAGCTTTTCCATTTGTCGACATTTGCTTTGATGGACCTAAGCTTATTTGTTAGGTCCATGTTGGTCCACAAATTTATTTATATAAAAACAAAGAAGCAACTAAATTGGTGAATAATTATATGTCAATGAATAAAAAACAAAAGAAGACCATCAGCTGTTCTAAATAGGATGGGCGAGTCTGGTGAGATGAGATGTGAAGGTGAAGTCTAGGAGTGAGAAAAATTCCAGTGAAAATTCAACATCGAATTTCTGACCAATTATATAACTTCCCCTATAATTCGTATGGCTGGGAAATAAAATTGTTTGATTTTTATTATGTCTCAGAAGAAAGATTACCCTCGAAAGTGATGCCATCTCTTATCTCAGATACACACTAAAGTACCATCAATCTATGATTTTTTGGTCCCTTTTGCTCTGTGAAGACTACCCTAAATGAGGTGGGTCGGAGAGACACAGAGACCATACGGTTAACCTTGATGACCAACAAAACGTGCCTAATGATATTAATATGCACGAGCGAGTTCAGAAATTCGGACACACCGGTTCATGGTCTCATCATATGACCACAAGTGCAAAACATCTTAAAAAAAGTATGTTATCACTTAATATTTTTTGAAGAAAATGGAATCATATACAAGTGTGTTGGAAAACATCAATATTTATGAGCAAAACAATTATACATAATTTTAATAATATTATAATTAATACCAACGACAAATTATTCTGGTATGATCTATAAATAATTCATGGATATAAGGAAATGCAAAATTGTAAAAAAATCTCTATTAAGCTATGTTCTGCCTTGACAGGTTAGTGGTCAATTAAAGACATGTATTCAAATTTTCATTCTTACTCACCTGGTTTCACATTTCGATACTGCAAGTCTTAACACTTGATTTAAATATTTTCTAAATTGTATGCATCAATTCTATAATAACAATAATATTTATTTCCGTTGAACCATAACATAATAGGATACATCATAAGAATATCGTCGGTCTAAAGGTGATACCTCATATGTGCAAAAAGCCAACTTTACAGGAGAGACAAAAAATTGATTTTGGATTTTTTCGACATTTGTATTAAGTGAGATGTTTATGCATGCCATGAATTGTTTTTAAGCTAGTTTGCAAATCCAAGTAAAGAATTAACGTACTTGACGAAGTTACCAGGTTTCACCACAATTTCGTTCCCATTTCTTTTGCAAGGTACGGTTCTTAAAACCGTATTTCATGTTTTTTTTTCGTTTTATGTCGTATACGAGATCCCACTAGATCAATAGACTCCTCAATCACGTTTAGGCCGACGATATATACATTGAGATAGCTTATAAATTAGATACATATATAAACAGTGTCTGACACACATGGATTAGAATGTACTACTAAAAAATAAACTAAATGAATAAATAAATACTTCAAAATATGAGTACAAAAATAATAATATTAATAAATACAGTGGATATTTTTTTAAATTTAATTAAAATAAGATAATAACTTATTATAATTTGGAAGTGTCTTTATGACGACGACATTTTCAGACGTTCTTAGCTCCCTTTTTGGAAAAACCACGGCTACAAGGTCGATTTTCCGCTCAATCCCATTTCTTTTCGTACCTTTTTATATTCAAAATATTTTTTTTTTTAATAAATAGGACTTTCTTATACAAACCACGCTTTTACAGATCACAGGATCTCTGCCCCCTCCTCTCAAATTCATTTCAAACTGACATTATTGCATATAAGAAATGTTGGCATCAGCTGTTTTCTTTTTGTTTCATTGTGGAGCGAGATTCTGAGCTTGATTTTTTTCTTATATATTCCGTAATGTCAGTTTGAAAGGGGAGGGGGGGGGGGGGGGGGGGGGGGGTAGAGAGGTGGTGATCAGTTACGTGATTAGTAGAAGAAAGTCCTGTTCTCTGTTCTGGCCACATCATAATATTATATACATACATCGTCCGGTTTCTTTTAAATGTATTTGGCCCCTAATTGGTCAAGGGCGCCGGTAGCTCAGTGGTATGCATGTTTGTCATCTGAGCTCAAAATCGAGGGTTCGAAACCCAACTGAGGCCCTTAGATTATTTTATCTGGGAGGTAAAATAAACTTAAGCACGCTGTCCTTCGGAGGGGACGTTAAGCGATGGTCCCGAGCCTGTACGATGTCAGGTACTCGTTAAAGACCCTTACCCTAGGTGAATAAAAATTTAGGGTAGACAAAATTTAGGACTGGTAGTAGAGTCGGGCTCATGTCCACCAGAGTGACGAAAGAGCTCTCTGGTAGTAGGCGATATGACCTCGTAGTTAAAGCCCGAGCATGAGTCATAAAACCTAACCTGGTCAAAGTCAAAAGTCTTAAAGTGGTCTTAATTTTCAGACAAAATCTAATTCTAGATCTAAGTTAGCGCATTTGACAACTTCATCTCAAATTTCAGGTTTCAGTGCTGCAATCGTTTCTTATATCATTTTCAATCACATAAACACAGAAAGACATCAGCGCAAAAATGGTCGAAACACATTCAGGAGTAAAATTCCGTTGAAAAATCAATCTCGGATTTTCACACGATTACAATGCTTCCTAAGCCTAGTAAAATTGCAACTTCATTCAATAAAATGAAAGTGAGAAATGAATCTAATACTCAGTAATTCATAATTTCAAAAGCTACCTGAATGGTTATTTAACTTTCTACCTAATAGATACTTTTCAGATACTTTTCAGATACTTTTCAGATACTTTTCAGATACTTTTACAAATATCTTCTCATTCATTATTGTAATTACTTCTCGTTTTAGGTAATGGTTACTTCTATAAACAGTTCAAATACAACGCCTCAGGAAAATTTAAAATAGAAAGTTAATCTCCAATAACTGCCTCAGGGATATCAAAAACAATATCTCAACATAATTTCATTGACCCAAATTTGAAGTATCCTCAAAATTTCTTTTGTTTTTATACTTTTTTTATGGGTTGACGCGAGAGGACAGCTTACCCAGTCGTTATTTAATTTGTTTTGTTTTAAAGGAGGGGGCCTCTTGCTAAGAAGTGACATCATCCTGTCTAAAGTGGGGAGAGGAGCTCGGGATCGAGGGGGGTAGTAGAGAACTACATGTTTACACTTCCGACGTCACCACACGATCAGTTCAGGCTCCCCTTCCTCCTAAAAAATAAGAGCTTATAGTTGAAGTCACCATATTCACTTACGTCGCTCGGCCATTCGAGCATCATGACAAGTTGTTACCATTTTTCACTATCCAATTCTGGACGATGTACTCGCAACGCTCTGATTTGGACTGTCCGTACATCTCTTCCTACACGGCAAGGCATAAAGCTCATCAATGTCCCATCTTATACTAAGTATAAATACCAAAACTTCCGATGTAATGAATAAATTCGCATGAAATTAAGTAAATTCAAAATCCTATAAGGACGACCTCTATGAATTTTCAACGGAATCGACCGAAGGGTAGAGGGATGAGAGAAAAGGGGTTCAACTCAAAAATCCTAAGAACTGCCAATGAAATGACTATATCGACTTTCAAAATGAGGATTCAAAGAACAAGTAATTCAACTATTGATTTTTTAGCCCAAGGGGAGCAATGACTTAATTAATTCGTGCTGGGGAAGTTCATTCGCCGATGAATCATCGACGAGTTTTTTTGGTTGATTTTGTAAGACAAATGTTTTAAGAAGAAAATTAAATTTCTGAAAATTTTTTTCTAGTTAATGCTCAATAACCTATCAAATTGTGTACAAAACAGAGAGTAGAAAAAAGTAGGTAAAAATAAAGAAAACGTATGTTTTAAAAAAATTATTGTCTATTTCACAAATAATATGGGAGTACTTTCGGTATTGCTACCATCTTCAGCCACGACTTAACAAATACTAAATTTGTTAACGTATCGAAACGGTAGGTAGGTATCCTTTTTCAGCCCTTACGGGGTTTTCCTATTTCTTCTGTACAGTTAATATTTGAAATATGTAAAAACATAAAAAATGACATTTCGTCCCAAATTGGGATCTTAAAATCTCATATTTTCAAGATCATTTTTTATGTTTTTACATATTTCAAATATTAACTGTACAGAAGGGATAGGAAAACCCTGTAGGGGCTGAAAAAGGATACCTACCTACCGTTTGGATTGTAAACTACCTAGTTGAACTTCAATTTAGTATTTGTTAAGTTGTGGCTGAAGATGGTAGCAATACCGAAAGTACTCCCATATTATATATTATTTGTGAAATAGACAATATTTTTTTTTAAACATACGTTTTCTTTATTTTTATCAAGTGTTTCACAATATCTCTGCTACTGTATCCTAGTTAGTATCATGCTCAAATGCTAAGCTCTGAAAGCTCAAAAGATAATAATGTAACTCAAAAGGGAGAAGATCAAACTGTCAAAAGATGACGAGATAGTTTGTGCTTTCCTCAATATTTTCTCTGAAACGGCCGTTGGGATTTGACTTTTTTAAAGGTATCTTCTCTTCAGGAATAATAATAATATTCATATCCGTTATACCATAACATAGTATTTGGATACGTCTTAAGATTTTGGACATCAAAATAATAGCTTATAAATTATATACAACCATATCTACCGGGTGGCTGGGCTGGGCTCTCCGCCAGAGGCGCTAAGAAGGGTGTCAAAGTCTTGCTCAAACAAACCTGATTTGTTTTCCTGCAATGATGTTGACTGCTATGTCAAACTAAATACATATTGTATTAGCAGTTTACCCGGCTTTGGTTGGAGTAACTTTAAGCAGCTTAGTAACGTTATCCACCCGGATAGTAATTTTGTTACATGAATTTAGAGATAAGTTTTACATTTTCAATGATTTTGAGGCCAGTGGTTTGTGACGGAATGTCTCTTGGTCTACGTTCGAACCGGGCTTATACGAATTCTATTTGTAAAACTTCATAAAAATCCTAAACACCATCAAAGAGTTTTTTTATAATGAGCCATTTCCTTAACTCGCATTTTTGGTGAAGATGTGATCATAGAAGAAGATTACAGAAGATCGGACCACGGGAACATTCTCAGATTCTCGATCAAAGTTCAAGACGTGCAATTTTTAAGAAAGTGCACGTAATTTAAAAAAATTTCAATTAAAAAATTTTCATTTAGATTTCTAATTTTTTTTTTTTTTTTTTAATTTTTTTCAATAATATTAAATCTAATCCTAAGGTTTTCAAATTATCTTACTGGGCCAACAGGGAAAATGAATAGCATAGAATTTACGAGAACAAATAATTGGGTTTATTTACTTAAACTACATAATAAAATTAATAACTAAACATTGAAACAAAAATCAAAAGAAAAATCGTACAAACTAAATTCTTAAAACTATTTCAATCCTTTTTCTGTTTTTTTTTATTTTGGCCATTCTTCATATCAAAGATATATACTTGGGTATATATATTTTGTACATACAAATAAATAACAGTACCTTCTTTGCGCATCAATTTTACTGTTAATTGACATCTACTTAGTTCATCACATCCTAAGCCTAAAAACTCCATCTCCACTCAGACCGTCTCACCATAGACTCAGACCTCGACTCTTTTCTACACTAATTAAAAGCAGCTGACGTTCGTGTTTTGTTTTTTTATTCGTGGGTTTTTAAAACAAAATGCATTCATATTATTATTCACTAATTTAGTTGCTTCTTGGATTTTATTTGATACTAATAAATATATTTAATTTAATAATATTAATAATTTGAAAATGTGTATTTAATATATAATTATATTTTTAATATTTTTGTGGAATATCCATTATTTATAGTTATATTATAATGTTATAATCTACTTTGCCTAAACATACGAGTACTATAGAGTGGGAGAAGGCCACTTAAGATTCTGGCACAGAGGCCATCCAAAACCGCGCTATTAAAACTGGCTCCTGATTAGAACTGGAATGAAAATTAGAGATCATTCTAAAGATAGACCTGCATTCCTTCCAAATAGAAAGGAAAAGTTGTTAATATTTTTAGAAACGGTGAGCTATTTAAGAGACTTTATCTCTGATTGAGTGAAACTTAATAGTCTAGAACGATATCAGTGAGTTGGCATAATGTTTCACCTTATTTGGAGTAGTTTGGAATAAATAAAATAATAATGAGACATTAAATTAATTTCTTTTGTTTGAGATAGGTACCTATCTAATGTGATTATGGCCTGAAGGCTTAGTATAGAATGTTTCTTTATCCTTTGAGATTAATATCAATGTTTACGTGTATAGATTATTATCTATCTACGTGTATAGATTATTATATCGCCTGCTACCAGAGTGCTCTTTCATCGCTCTGGTATACATGAGCCCGACTCATAAAATAATAAACTTTTATTCACTTAGGATAGAGTCTTTGGAGAGTATCTGACATCGTAAGCTTGGGCGATTGCTTAATGCCCCATCCGAAAGACGGCGTGCTTCATCTCCCAGATAAAAATGTAGGCAAGCTCGCTGTCTCGTTTATTTTTTATGCATCAGTTGACGTCAAGCCCTATTGGGCATTTTCTTAAATTAATTTTTTCCTAGTCAAAATAATTATTTTTACATGCCAGTATTATAATGGTACATGATGTTAATTATATTTTCGTCCTCAAAATAAATACATTTATGGTTTAATATGTATCCACCAGTAAACACTTTTTTATTTCACTACTTTTTCACAATTTTGAGGTATGTTTTGTTCCCGTCTTGAGGTAACCTTATTTTACCTACATGGCTGCACAAACAAGCCTGATCACCCCCCCCCCCCCCCCCCTCCCCCCCATCCCCTTCTCTACAACCAATTTTGCTGAAAATTGCCGAGATGTCGTCCTCATTCGGTTCTGGATCAACATATACAATTTCTTGATGCCTTATGTTTTTTTTATCTGGGAAGTTAAGAAACATTGAGAACACCGTTCTTCGGATGGGACGTTTGCATAGATCTGTGCGATGTATGATACTCGTTAAAGACCCGTTACTCCCTAAACCTAGGTAGACAACATTTAAGACTCCCACAGTAAAGTCGGGCTCATGTCTACGAGAGTGACGTAATGCGCGCTGGTAGTAGGCGATATGACCTCGTAGTTAGAGCCCCGAAATATAATATAACTTTTGTATGTTCAACCTCCTCCCACCCCTTCCTACAAGTTTTGTATCATCACAAATAATTTCGTGTTTCTGAAACAAATCTGCCAATTTGGTTGAAAACCAATAAGGGTTTTATTTTGGGACTTCTCAATTTTCATATTACATTTTGAATCAATACATTCATTTCATCTGCTATTATTAACCCCTAACCTCCCCATTTTCCCTTAACTAAAAACAGGTGTCGTACTAACTTTTTTTTTTTCATTTTGGAAATTAGTGTTAGGAAGACGTGAAACCCCAAACTTCTATAGACCAATACAGCTGGGGAAACTTTGAGCCATAAAATTTTTAAAAACAGTTATTTAAAAGTATTTTTGAGGTAAACCGACTTTTTTTATTCACCCTCAAACAAGTAAATATACAAATCCAAAAAAAGCTTGAAGCTTCATTTAAAAAAATAGAAATATAATAAAAAGCTGCTCTTTTTAATAACTAAATAGAACTAGCAAAAAATCTGATAAACTGCATAATTATCAGGAAAAATGCAAGATCTAACTTTCTCTCAGACTCAGGAATAACGATGCGTTAATGAACATTTATTCTCATTGACAAACCGCTTCCCGTTCAAATTGTTCCTTTTTATCTTTATTGGGACGTTTGGTGAGGTTTTTCTGTATTTTTTTACCTTCTTAGAAGAAAGTCATGGGAACAATTTGGAAACCCTTGGGCTAAAATCCTTCTTATTTTTTTGGCCCATTTCCTTAAAGCAACTTCAGAGCTTTTTTCAAGTTACTATTGTATGATGTAGAATATAGAATAAATACTATCATTATTTTTATTATCTTACTTATTATATGTAATTGTAAAAGTCTATTGAACTTAGCTTCTGCCCTTTAGCTGGTGACCTACAAACCTGATATTTCGGAAAATTAAGCAGCAAGCATAAAGAAAAATAGAAAAAGAAATTCCTTATAAAAAAATTTGAAAGTCTGTCTCAACATGTATTCACAAAAGTTTCAGGGTATTTCAAGACATCCTTACTGAGCTCAAGATCGCGGGTTCGAAACCAGACCGAGGCTTTTAGGTTTTTTATCTGGTAAGTAAAAAAAACCTTGAGCACGCCGTCCTTCAGATGGGACGTTAAGTAATGGTCCAGAGCCTGTATGAACTTTAAACATTAATTGAATGATAGCTCTTTAACAGGTTGTAACGCCCGTACCAGAACAACGACGATATCGCAGAAGAGGACACAAAACAACACTACGACATAACCTCAACATAACATTCAAATATAATCCAACAATAACCAACCAACATCGCCGAGGGCGCCGGTAGCTCATAGGTAGCATGCTTGTCTTGTGAGCTCAAGATCCCGGCTTGAGCACGCCATCCTTTGGATGGGACATTAAGCGATGGTCCCAAGCCTGTACGATGTCAGGTACTCGTTAAAGACCCCTTACCCTAGGTGAATAAAAATTTAAGGTAGGCAAAATTTAGGATTCCTAAGATAGAGCTCTCCTACATTTATTCACCTGAGATAGGGGTCTAACAAGTGCCTGACATCGCACCGGCACGGGATAATCGTTTAACGTCCCGTCCGTAGGACAGCATGCTCAAGGTTATTTTACCTCCCAGATAAATAAGCTATATAACATATTTATCACAGCTACATTTCTCCCAATATGTTTTTTTTTTTTTTTTTTTTTCTTTTTTTTTTTTTTTTTGTCAAGTTGTTCAATTCATAGATTAATTTATACTGAAGAATGCCGGTGAATCACCCAAGACTTTTTTTCTATGTGGTAGTAACAAGTCCCATTGGTTTGGTATTCTCACGACTTTTCCGAGACTGTTGGCCTTCAAATAAAGTTCTCTATTTCACGCTTCTTGAAAAACCACATCACCCACAATAATGAGACGATCGGACCTCATTTGCAATAAGGAAATCATTTCAGAAGGCACGATTCTATTATCGGCTCTGTTGTTATTGTATGGTCATGGAAACTGAAATATATATAATAGGATCAGACGTGCTCACACTTCACTAGTACAATATATTGTCCTTATTACTTTATTTAGAAACACGGCAACGCAAAGTGACTTACATAGGGACATTTTATTTTTGTTTCGATGTATTCGTTATGACAGCAGTTATTTGGGTTGTTGTATAGAATCTCCCTTCTCTGATCCCCCCCCCCCCCCCTTCCCGTTCAGCCAATTTCGTGGAAAATAAATATATTCCGTTATTATGGAGTTTTGAATTTAAATGCCCAAATTCATATCGATACATTTTTTACAACAGCAGTTATTAGAGTTTTTCTGTCAAGCCTCAGCTCTAATCCCCCTATTTCCTTTGACCGATTGGGCTGAAAATTAATAGGTGTCGTCTTTATTAGGTTCTGGATAAATATATAAAATTTCATTTTGATACATTTATCCTAACTGGAGTTATCGTGTCCACAGGTACACACACCTTATCGTGTCCACAGGTACACACACCTTATCGTGTCCACAGGTACACACACCTTATCGTGTCCACAGGTACACACACCTTATCATATTGCACAGACACATAGAAACATATCATGCTACTTCCCCAGTAATAGGGACTTTACGACCAGAAACCTACTGTGATGTATAAAAATAATACACACATTGAAATAATTAAATTATAAACATTAATAAATTAATTAAATTTATTTTTATATAAAAACCAAGTTTCTTTTTAAAACAAATGAATAAAAAAACAAAACACGGCCATCAGCTGTTTTATTTAGTGTGTATAGTGAAAAGGTCGAGGCCTAGCTATGGCGGCGGTCTGAGTAAAAATGTAGAGTGTTGTTTTAGGCTTATGTTGAAATGAACTAAATAGAAGTTAGGTTAGGTTAGGTTTTATGACTCATGCCCGGGCTTTAACTACGAGGTCATATCGCCTACTACCAGAGTGCTCTTTCGTCACTCTGGTGGACATGAGCCCGACTCTACTGTGGGAGTCCTAAATTTTGCCTACCCTAAATTTTTATTCACCTAGGGCAGGGGTCTTTAACGAGTACCTGACATCGTACAGGCTCGGGACCATCGCTTAACGTCCCATCCGAAGGACGGCGTGCTTACGTTTATTTTACCTCCCAGATAAAATAAACTAAGGGCCTCGGTCGGGCTACGAACCCACAACCTTGAGCTCAGAAGTCAAGCACGCATACCACTGAGCTACCGGCGCCCTCAAACTAAATAGAAGTGTATTGACGGTGAAACAGATCCAAAAAGAAGGTATTTTTATTTGTTTTTACGTACAGAAAATATGTCCAGATATATATAACTTAATTTTAGAGAGTGGCCCAAAATATAAAACAAAAAGATTGAATTAGTTTAAGAATTTAGTTTTTAAGATTTTTTCCATTGATTTTTTTGTTTGTTTTAATGTTTAGTTTTCATTTTATAATGTAGTTGGTAAGAAAATAAACCCAATATTTGTTCTCGAAAATTCTGTTATATTCATTTTCCCTGTTGGCCTAGTAATATTATTTGAAAACCTCTCTCCTAAGTGAAAAGTTTGTAAATTGCATTTTTTTTTTTATACGTGCACTTTCTTAAAAATTGCACGTCTTGAACTATTGATATTTTTTTAGAGCCCTTTTCGAAAAACTACTGTAGAAATCAAAATTTAAATAAAGAAAAGAGATTAAATTTCTACAGAAAACGTGATAATTCTTATTGTTTATTTAATTATTATTATTATTTCATTATTATTAACTATATAATATTTTTATTTATTTATAATTTATTTAAGATTAACACTTAACACTTGAATCCTCTTAAGCCTTAATTTACTCTTTTTTTTATTACCACACAACAGATTCCAAAAATGGAAAAAAAAAATGTCTGTGAACACGATAACTTCCGATAGAATAAATGTACCCAAACGAAATGTTATATGTGTAGCCAGAACCCTCTTGATTCCAACACCTATTAATTTTCACCCAAATCAACCAAATGAAAGAGGAAGATTAAGGGTAGGCTTAACCCAAAAACTTTAATTACTGCTATTGTAATGAATTAAAGTTTTCGAGTTTTAAAGTTCACGAAATTTCATATGTGAATTCAAAGCCCTCTAAGGACATCACCAATTAAGGAAGGGGGGATCAGAGGAACTCCAAACTGCTGATGACATCATCATATATAATGTCAAAACCCCATACAATACCCGTTTATTTTCAGCGTCATCGACCGGAAGGTAAGAGGGTTTCAGAGGAGGAGGCTCAACTCAAAAACCCTAAATGCCGATATAATGAATTTATGGACACAAAATTTAATATTAGAATTTAGAAGCTCAAATGTAAGTCAACTATTGATTATTAGCGGAAACAGTCGACGGATTTTAGGGAAGTGCATTGCCGTGCATTCTTTTTAAAATCAGAGGGTCGGAAAAGATAAAATTTTGATGAAAAGTCGACATCGAATTTCTAACAGTTTACATAACTTGGTCTATATTTCATACAGGGGGGGAAGTAAAGATAGTTTAATGGAACGGAGGAAAAACACCACCCCACTGCTGAATGTGAAAAATTGTTAGAACCGGACTTGGCATAAATCAAAGGTTGTTCATGTTTGAAACTTGTTCAAGCTTCGAGATGAGAGATGTTTTCCACTTATTCAAAATCAATTTTTTATAATTATTCTCTAAAAGAAATGTTATTGTATGTCACCTAACTAAGACTAAAACCCTCTTTAACAAGAGTAAAATGAGCCCATCCCCACTCTTAGAGCTCCAATTTGAGCTTTCTCCGGCTTTTCTATGTCTCTGAAACAGTCCAAAAAAATTTGAATATTTGTATTTTTCACTTGGTACAACTTGGGCACGAAAAACTCATAAAAATCTGAGTTGATTTGAATTTGAATCTATCTTTTGCCAATTTTGATAGAATTTTACAAGGCTTTAATTTAAATTCAGTTCATTTTCCCTGTTTGAAGCACGATGTCGAGAAAAAGAAAAACAACTCTCAATAAAATTAGAAACGTCAAGTAGTGGATATTAAAGAGAGCAAAATTCTATTTTTTATTAAATATATTTTTTTTCGTTTTCTGCTTCCTTTCATGAAACTTAACATACCCTCTACGCAGATTGGTAATTTGCCATAGGAAGAATGTCATTGCTGATGCTCCTTCCAGGATGTAACCAACCAATGGACATGGGAGCTTTGAGCTTCCAAACGATTCAAGATTGGTCCTCTTGTTTACTTACTGCGAAGTTAGCGCAGGTTAAAAAAAAATGAAGAAAAATTATATACAGTATTGTTTATTCTTTATGTGTACAAAAATATTACTTTTAATGTCGCTATTGGATCTATTTGTTTATATGTAGTAAGGCGCCGGAAGAGGGTAGGCGAGGGGTGCTGCAACGGCGGGAGCTGCGTACGCAGGAGCTGTGGCGAAAGCAGCAGGCGCTAAAGCGGGAGCAGCAAGACGAGCAGGAGCAGCGGCATAGGCCGGCGCAGCTATAGCTGGAGCAGCATATGCTTGGGCAGCATACGCTGGAGCCGCCACAGCTGGAGCAGCGATGTACCTTGCAGCAAGAGGTGCAGGAGCAAGGACAGGGGCCAGAGCAGCATTATAGTTCCTTGTGACGACCTGGGCACTCCTCGAGGTGACGATGGGTGCAGCATAGACTGCCGGTGATGCAAAGAGAGGAGCCGATATAAGTCCGCTTGGCTTAGCTGCGGTCATCGTGAAGCAGACGAAAGCCAACAAGAGGATTTTTGCGTCCATGGTAGGATGGGTGGTAGAGATGTGTCGATGGTAGACGACTGTTGCTGTTCGTTCGGCTCCTCCGCTCTATATAGTATGGATGGGTTTGCTAACAGTTCGTGAGGACGGTGCTAATCCCTGGGTGTTACAGGGACCGGGAGTGCTTCTTGAATTACAAACTGTCCCCGCCCGCTCTGTGACCTCTTTTCGAGTCCTTCGCCAGATTGGCTCATCGTACACATTCAGAGTTACACCTTACAAGGTAGAAACACAAAAAACATTCTGATAGCCTGACTATCCCAAGCACCAAAAAAAGCTAACATAAAGCTGAAAAGAAAATTTTCGGTAATGTATTTCTCCAACTCAATTATTTCTAATCATCTAAGTCTATGCTCTCCCTCCAAATCCAACCCATATTTGGCCAATTTGATTGATTTCTTGACTTACTTAGCAATGTGCCGCTGACGGTGACACAGTTGCGTTGAAAACCGGTTCAGGTTAGAAATAAACAGTAGTTTGACGATTTTTCACATGTCACAAGCTTAGGTATATCTGATCAGATATTGCACGAAATGAAACGAAAATTAGGATCACTATAACCTAATCGAAAATCTTTACATAAAAGTTGTAGACAAAACTAAAAATCACGTTTACATGAAATAGATTTTTTCAATGATGGCCCATTTTCCGAGATATATGCTGAAGACCATGTTTTCAAAACTTGCTTGATATGAAAGCGGTATCTTTTAACATGTATTTGACATCGCGCACGCTCAGAATCATCGCTTAACCCATCAGAAGTTCGGTCTGCTTAAGGTTTTTTTACTTACCGGATAAAAAACCTAAGGCCTTCGGTTGGGTTTTGAAACCGCGATATTGAGCTCAGGAGGCAAACACACTACTTCTGAACTATCGCGGCCATCGTTGTTTTTATTTTTAAATTCCCTAGCTGTACGAAATAGAGAGGAAATTACATGATCGGTCAGAAAATCGATGTTGAGTCTAAGTATGTGTGTGTGTGTGTGTGTGTGTGTGTGTGTGTGTGTGTGTGTGTGTGTGTGTGTGTGTGTGTGTGTGTGTGTGTGTGTGTGTGTGTGTGTGTGTGAGTGTGTGAACACGATAACTCCCAACAGAATAAATGTCTCGACACGAAATTTTATACAAGTATCCAAAACCTTATAAGGACCACATCTATTGATTTTCAGCCAAATTGGCCTAAGAGAATGGGGAGATTAAAGGGGAGGCTTAACACTAAACCTCTAATAACTACCATTGTAATGAATGTATTAACACCAATTTTTTTTATTTAAATTCAAATCCCCATAAGAGCGACACCTATTAATTTTCAGCGAAATTGATCAAAGGAAAGGGTGGGATCAGAGAACACTGAAATACCCTAGTAACTGCCGATGTAATGAATGTATCGACACAAAATTTAGTAGGGATTCAGAGGATTCAGAAGACACTTCAGAGGTCAAATATTGAGTTTTAGCCGAAATGGTCGATTGGCTTTGGAGCGAAGGCGAAAATGTAATTGATTAATTCGTGCTGGGGAAGTACATAGCGGGTGTTCTTTTCGCACTTTTCGCATTATTTATTATGTTATTTTTGATTATGAAGAATTGTAGTTTTGTTTTGAAATTCTAGAGATTTTTGTCAATATTTAAATTTTAACATTCATAGACTATAAATTTATTAGAGAACTATATCCCCCAAGGCTCTTAGCATACAGTTTCTTATTAAGGTTAATGAATCTAAATTCGCTCTAAATCCTCTCCCCTTTGGTGAATAGGGCTGCAATTTAAGATGTCTTTAAGGGCTTCTAAAGGAGTTACTTACTCTTACTCGACTTGCAGATCTTAGAGGTTTCTTGGCCGTCTCCATCTGTCTTGACCCCTAGCTCCTATTCTCCTCTATTTCTTGAGAGTCCATCCTCCGGTGACAGGCTCTCCTTTCCTTCATCCTACCTATCATAGCTAAGGAAGTGAAAAAATTGTCAAAAGAACAACGAAGAAAAAGGTTGATGATTCCGATAAAGAAGCGATTAGAAAATCTAAATAATAAAAATTCACAAAGATAGAACGACAAGAACACTAATAATAGAGACAACTATTAAATATAATAGAGCACTTAATAGTTCAAATTGTGGCACTTTATTTTATTATTGGCACTTTATAAGATTTATATTATGGTCGTTAAATTCAAAGAGGACAAGAGAAAGTGAAAAAAAAAATTTATCGTTGCAATAATAAAGGAGAGTTGGAAGACATCTGAATGTCGATAATTTCTGTGTGAAGCTATAATCTTCAACACAGGTCAAACATTACATTGACCAGTTTGGTATTCGATGCGCCTACTAACGGAGTTATAACCATTAAATACTCCATAATTTAGTTAAGTAATTAATATTCCAGGGTGCAGATGAGTGGGAAAAGAAAGTAGACACTGAATTTTAAATCCTCATCACAGACTTATCCAAACAATTCCTATTTTTTTACGTCAGCTATAAGACGTATAGAGGAAGTTATGTAATCGATAGAAAATTATGTAAATTCGATGAGGAGTTTTCAATGGAAATTCAAGTTTTCCGACCTCCAGAATACTTTTTTTTATTTTTATTTACAAACAGATATTCACAACTGTATAAAAATAAATACAACAAGCAAATATGTTAATAGAAAGATGAAGGCAATGTCAAGAGAGGAGAAATCACCCAATGGTGACACTCCCTGGTCACTGATTTCCTCTCATTTGTAACTAATCAGTGTCACTGTCACTGCTGCTGCTTAGGAGGTCTCTAGGCCATTGACGCTTAAGCCGTCGTTAGTATGTCAGAATGGAGGGCGCGGACTAGAGGATTATAATAATTATTATTACAGACTCCTGAGATCAAGTCCGTAAGTCCACATAGGTTTGAGTACTCCGTTGTATTTAAGTCGTTTTGTTTTCAAAGTTAATTTGGATTTGTTGTCTAGTAGTCTTAGTAAAAGTTTATAAAGTCTGTTAATTTCTTGTCTTTTCAGTCTCGTGTTAGGATTCCAAGTTAGTCGTTTGTCGAGTATGAGGCCTAGATAGAGGACCTCATTTTTTAAAGGGATAGGATTTTTGTTAAGGTACACTGGAGGGCAGGTATATTTTCGACGAAGGGTGAAGACGATGTGAATTGATTTCGTGTCGTTTACTTTCACTCTCCACTTTTTCTACCAGTCCAGAATATAAATATGAAAAAAAAATTTTTGTCTGTCAACTCGAAAATGTAAATGTTTAACCGGAGGGATAAGGACAACACCTACTATTTTTTAACCAAATTGGCCAAAGGTGTGAGGGTTTGTGGGGAAGGTTTAACTCAAACATTCTAATAACTACATAATGAATGTATTGACATGAAATTTCATATGTAAATTCAAAGCTGTCTAAAGGCGATACTTATTGACTTTCACCCCTCTCTGATCCCCCTTCTTTTCCGCTGAAAATTTATAAGTGTCGTTCTTATACAGTTTTCAATTAACACATGAAATTTCGTGTTGATACATTCATTACAATGGCAGTTATTAGAGTTTTTGTGTTAAGCCTCTCCTCTAATCCCCCTCCTCTTAAGTCGATTCGTCAGTGGGCTCTGGATTCACATATAAAATTTCGAAAATACATATCGTACTTCGAAGGTAAACTGCACTCACTATATGATAGAAACCCAATTTTACAGAGCGCTTTCAAATTTTGAACTGTCAATTTCACCACAATGGCATTAAATTTTCCTACTTTCATAACTACAGTTATTCTAAACCATTCATTGAAATACTCGGCCGCATTAAAAGATAAATATTTGTATATTTTTATTGCGTCAAAATAAAAAAGCACCAAATCGACTTCGTTCTGTTTCTCCCCAAATTGACGTTAGGGTTAGTGCAGTTTACCAACCTGTTATTTGGTAATTACTTTAAAAAGGACATGATGCAGTATATCACTAAATAGAGCTCAAACAGGTGTACAACTTAGTGCAAAAAAACTATTTTTGAAAAAAACTGACATAGTGCAGTTTAGCTCCGAGATTTATATTATAAAATTATGTGACACAAACATTTTTATAAATCTTGAGCTATAAATTTCTATGTTGTGTAGTAGCGAAGGGTTGTTCCGCAACAGCTGATCATAGAATATACTTCATTATTCGATTGTGGTAACTAGTAATTTATTAGAAAGGAAACGGTGATTTTTTCATATTCCGGAGATTGTCGAAGCCTTGGCAACATTTCGCTATTTTCAGTTTGATCCACATATGATCCGTATCAAGTGACGATGGAATCTACAAGTGAAAGGGACTACATTTTTTTAAATCATTATTTAATTTCTAAAAAGAAAAATCGATAACATCAACAAAGTATATTGTTAGAGACCAGAAGAAAACAAAACAAAAAAAAAAAACAGTTTTTCAAGACATACAATTTTTTTTTTTAAACTAAAAATGTTTTCATTTTAATACACTGACTTTTCACTCACCCACTAATCCTCCTCGTCTGGAGGAATTTGCCAAAAATGCCCATATATGATATTTAAAATATATTGTTATAGCTACAAATTATGAGCTAAATTGCACATATCTGCACAGTATAATCTATAGGTCAAAATATTCATTGTGACAAACATTTTGCAAACAGAAACATTCAAATCGATGCTTTTTTTCAAAAGTTATCGTGAACCAAAGAAAACGAACTTCGATACATGTTGAAAACCTCAGTTCTTAATGTTTTGAAGGTATGGCAGTCAGAATCTGAACTACTGTGCACAAAATCTCGAGTCTCAGTTTTTTTTTTTTTATTTGAGTAGTAAAAAAACTTGAGGGCGCGGTTTTTAGCGATGGTATCGAGCTTGTGCGATGTCTGGTACCTCTACCCCAGGTAACTAAACTTGGATGAGTAAAAGTTAAGACTCTAACAGTAGAGCCTGGCTCATCACAAAAAGCCCCACAATGACAAACAACAGTGCCCTTTTACGTAACCAACTCAATAGAGACTTAGAAGTTGCCTCTATACATGACCCCGGCGACAGACGGTTTCACAATAAGTCACAGTTCGTCACTTAAAACCCATGATACAACTCGGCGCACTCCCTGACCGTCGATGATGGCTGTCCTGCTCTACCAAAATAAACCAAAATCGATAAAACGTAGGGACAGGTTTAACATCGAATTTCTGACAGATTACATAACTACCTCTATACATCGTATAGCTCAGGAAGTGATAAGAACATCAACAAACTTGGATTTGATGATTTTGAAATCAGATTGTATAGTAAAAAAATAAAATAAAATATTAATGAAAAAAATGTCGATTTACTTGTCTACCTTCAACATTTAATTTTTTCAAAGTGTATCTAACGGTGTTCACAATTAAAGTTCTTTTTCTTAAAAAAAATATATATATATATAGTTTCAGAATTTGTCAAGAAAAGTATGTAATCCTGTTTAGAATAAGAACGCGTTAGAGATCCCATCTGGCTGATATTTGAAAAAAAATATGTTGATGTTAAATTAAAAATCTTTTGCAAAAGTTAATGAGAGATTCATTACCAATATATTTGTAACTTGCATATTTTCAGAAAAAACCCGATGATCCTATAAGAATGCGACACTCTGTTTACAGATGGCCCCAAATTCCTCTGAACCGATCAAAGATAGGATTTCTTTATTTTTTTTTTTAACCAACCTCATTTTTCCAAAGAATTTCAAATATATTAGCAAAAAAATATTTCGGCCATTAGGTTTTAAGCCCTAGAGGATATAACGTCAGTTTTTCAAATGGTACCATATGTTTTTTAATTCTTCTGTTCTACGAAGTATAGAGGTTGTTATCAAGTCGGTCAGAAATTCCATCTAGATTTCGGTCAAAATTTCTTGTTTTCCGAACCCCTATACGACAATTTTTAAAAAAATATTGTCTGTAAACATGATAACTCTATACTGAATGAATATATCGATAAAAATTGTATTGGTATATCCAGAACTTACTATTACTATTACTTACTACTACTATTACTTGATTTTCAGTCAAATCGATCAAAAGGGAGGGGGTTATGGGAGTAGCGGCTTAACACAAGAACCCCAATAACTGCCCAGCTAATGAAGGTATGGATACAAAATTTCATAAATTCCTTAATTTTTTTTTCACTCCTCCAAGAATCCTATTTGGCTTATTGCAAGGAAAACTGGATTGAGCTTATATCTAATCCTTTAAAATTTCTATTCTATTTAATAGCAGGAGTTGAATTTAGGATTTGAGAAGTATGGCAGAAAATAATAACAGGTTTTGTGGTGTTTGTTTTGATGTGAACGCTCCATTCCAGTACCTATTCAAAAAGTCGCCATTGAATCACCAGCAGGGAACTTCCTCAAAAAGAATTAATCAACTAAGTGTTCACTCTCCCTCCAACGCCAAGATAGTTTTGAGTAAAAATCAGTGTTAACTTACACAGGAATTTCTGAATCCTCATACTAAATTTCATGACAAATCACTATTTCAATTAAGATTTATTAAGTTTTTTAATTATTAATCGGTCAAAAATTCGTTTTTACTAGAATTTCTTATTTTCTGACCTTCTCAAATTCGTCTCCACATTAGCAATAGAAATTTTAGAATATTGCTTGGAGGGTTTAGGTATGAGTTTTGTCCTGAAAGTGTCTGCAGGCTGTACCTTAGATGAAAAGGACGATCTCATACTCTTTTTGTTCTATTGTCCCTCTTTGTGTATCCCCGGGCAAGCATTTCTCCACAATTATCTTACCAATAGACCAGAATATTACTCAGAAACATTTGTGCATATTTTAAATAATCGACACCCCATAAGGACAACATCAATTCTTTTTCAGCAGAAGGGGATCAGAGAGGGATTTCAACACAAGAACCTCAATAACTGCCGATGTAGTTATTGTATCACATAAAATTTAGTGTGAGGATTCAGAAGCCCGAATGTAAGTGGACTACTGATTTTTAGCTCAACCGATGAACT
Source organism: Aradus depressus (assembly GCA_963662175.1). Taxonomy (NCBI): domain Eukaryota; kingdom Metazoa; phylum Arthropoda; class Insecta; order Hemiptera; family Aradidae; genus Aradus; species Aradus depressus. The sequence goes on along the minus strand of OY759216.1, from coordinate 49,658,766 downwards.
AGTTAAGAAGGGAGAGCAAACACTTACTTAGGAAACATGAAATTCCGGTGAAAACTCACCTTCAGAAAAGTGATCTGAAATTCAACATGTGAATGTCTTGAATAATAGTCGCCTTTTAGTTCATATGGATCACGCTAGGATTGGTTGCGTAGCTCCGCTCGTGACTTGTGTACCCAAAGATGAAGTATACAGTGGAGGCTGGTTTCAGCCGGACACAACGAACCCCGTTCTCAGTCATAGACATATAACCATTGTTTTTGTCATGTTATCCTGTTCACAGAAGGACATGACATTGTTTTTTTTTTTTTGTTTTTTTTTCATTTCTGAAAGCAGAAGGTCGGAAATAAAATTCCTGTGAAAACTCAACATCGATTTTCTGTACTTCGGCAAATCCGTAAGAAACATGCAGAGATATTCGGTTTTGAAATAAGAATGTATAGCAAAAAAATTGTGATGTGATCATTACAGAACTTTCTTATACCAACCACGCTTTCAGATCACTCTCTCTCTCTCTCCCTTCTCAAAATGATTTCATACTAGCATTACTGGGTATAAGAATGTCTACTCTCAAGATAACGCTGTACAAAGAGGCAACATGGAATGATTTTGAGAAGGGGAGGAGGACAGAGAGTGATTTGTAAGGGTAGTTGGTATAAGAAAATTATGTAATGGCCACGTCACATTCACTTTTATAATTTTTCAAAAAAACTACAAATACAAAAACCATGTTTTAAAGTTCGTTGCTATGAGTTACGATATATTCCTTATAGGCATTTAGTTTACATTCTTCGGGGGCTATATCTTTAGTCGTATTGATTCTATCTCAAATCTGAGGACTTACTAGCGATTGGAAATTTTATAAGGAGCAATTAGATAAGAAGATATATATCTATATTGATTAGATCCTTTCTTTTTCGAAAATAAAATTTATTAAGTACTGAGGCGAAGGTATAATTTGATTTTAAACAAGCCGCAATCGTATTTTGTTGTTCTATACTTGAACGCTAAGTGATAGATGTACCTACTTCATTTCTTCTTTGTTTGTAAATTATGACGACTGAATTTGACGGTCATCAGACCAAGAGGTAGTCTTTGGCATAAGATTTTTGATTTTCGAATTATTTTTATATGTGTATTTTTATTATTATTTTTATACTCATATATTTTCAAAAATGTATATATTAATTTAATTTTATTTTTTAATAGTATTGTTATACCAAGGGTGTCCGACTCTAGAAATTAATATCTGTTTATGTATCTAATTTATAAACTATCTTAATTTATACATTCTTATGACCTATCGTACGTTATGGTTTACATAAATAAATATTATTATTATTATTATTATTGATACAATGGAGGGTGGGTTGAGCCAGGCCGTCCTCAGACACAGACAGACACGCCAGTGAATGCTCCAACTTTCCCTCTAATAGCCCCCAACCCAGCCTAGCATTACCAACGTATTTACACGTTTACAGTTTCATCCTGGCTAGCTATGGTTTTGTGGGCCACCGCACCAGATGACCTCTATTCATCTTCTGTGTTTACCACCTATCGTAAATTGTATGCGTTACATTTCCACTGGTTGGTACATATAAAAGAGAGCCTTGTCTCTCCCAATTAATGAATCTATCTCCTGCTTGGATTTCTCTTTCATAGAAAGAAAAAAAGAAAAAACATCACCGGCAATTTACTTCCCCAGCACAAACTAATCAATTAAATTGTCGCTAAAATCAATAATTGACTTACATAAGGGCTTTTGAATCCTCAGTGTAAAATTTGCGTCAATTCATTCATTACATCGGCAGTTATTAGGGTTTTTGAGTCTAATCCCTCCGTTCTCTTCGGCCGAAACCACAGCTGAAATTAATAGGAGTCTTACAAATCAGATTTTGAATTTACATATGAAATTTCTTGTCAATTCATTCATTACAACTTGTGTTAAGCCCCCCCCCCCCCCCCCCCCCTCAAATCCCCTCCTTTACATTGGTCAATTTGACTGAAAGTCGATAGATGTCATACACAGTGATGAAAGAAGGCTCTGGTAGTAGGCGTCCGAGCATGAGTCATAATAACTAGCTCCTTAAAGGTTATCTACCCTTAATTATCATCATGAGATTAAGATTTTATATCTTACACTTAGCGCGTCAGTACGTCACAAAAATCAGGACGTTATCATTGATGCTAAAAATTTAAATAAAAAAATATAATAATGGAGCTTTATCTCGTGAAGGTAAGATTCAAAATTGTTTTCGAGGATTTTCAAACGAATTTGACACGAGACAGGGACGGGGGAATGAATACGACTTTTTGGCGAAACATGTCATATTTAATGCATGCGTCATCAAGCAAAAATAATTCTGTTTTTTTTTTCATATTTTTTGGTTTATGTAAGTTCAATTTCACTACCTGAGGATGGATAGTTGGATTGATACCTCTGTATTACTTATTTGACAAGTAAGTCCGCCGACCAACCAAGAAATAAATTTCAAGATAATTTTCCGTATTTTAATTTCTAAGGGTGTTTTCTAGTGTTTTAACCAATTATAAAATTAACCATAAATAATAGAATAGACAATAAATAATATAAATTATTTATTTATTTTATAAACTGAATCGAAATAATAACGATTTATTAATATTAATGGAGGTTAACTTTAAAATTGGGTCACTGTTGATTACAAATATAAATTTCAAACTTACTGACATATACGACGCAAGCGGAATCCAAGTTCATAATGGCGATCATTAAATCTCCGTGGCATTAATAGTCGCAATCAGTTGTTTTATGACAGCCGGAAGTAGTATGGAACCTGAATTTCTCTATACTAGTTAGCTTGTTAGGTGGGCATTATTAATAATAATCTTTAGTATTCATAATAGCATATTTAGGCATTAAATAATTTACATTACACAAGTGACTGTAAAATGGGTCAAATAGTATCTGTTACTAATTTAACAATTTATTTACTGAATTATTTTCTATGAACATTCGAATTTTCCGCGCTTAATTCCACTCATTAATAAAACGATTAAGAGATTACATTTTTGTTGAACCTGGTGCTGACGATGGCGTAAGCCAAAACCGGTATACATTTATATGTATATGTTTGTGTATTTAGACAATATAAATGTTTAATAAAAAAGTGCTTTATTTGCCATATTTTTAATTTTATTTATTAGTATTTCCACAATATCGACACAAAAGGCAAAAAATGTATTCGGACCAATAAATGTTTGTACAAGTATAAATAAACAATAGGTTGACAACAAAAAAAATACGTTTGTTTTAAACTTTCAACAGAGACGTTGCAACATTGTGCAATCATGCTGACACAGTAGCATACAAATGGCTTCAAAGAGAATGGCAACCCAGTCAAAGCTCTTCACGGCGATATACAATAATTTAGGAAGACAAACAAATTATGATGAAAGGAAATTAAAAGTAGAATACTGGGCGATTGTAATGGCTCTAAATGATGTCTTGTACTGTCTGAAAGACCAAAAAAATCACCGGCAGCGAACTTCTACAGAATCAGAATTAATCAATTAACTTTTCGCTCCCTGTGTAAAACCAGTCAAACGTTTAGGCTAAAATCTCCTTAAATAGTAGCTTCTGAATTCTCATACTCAATTTTGTGTCGATAACTTCATTACTTTGACAGTTGTTGAGTTGAGCCCCCTGCGCTAAACTACCTCTTTACGTAGGCTGATTTTAATGAAAATTAACGGGTGTTGTATTTGATATTAAATAAAAAATTTCATGTCGATACATTCAATACATCGGCAGTTATTGGGTTTTTAGCCTCCCAATGATTCCCCTCTTCCGATTCTGCTTAAAATCTAATCGTGTGTTTCTTCAAATTTGGTGTCTATAAATTCATTCTATCGAGAGTTCACAGACACACAAATGGACACAATTTTTTTTTTCGTTATTGCAATATTGGTGTCGAAAAACAGGAATTTCTGAACACTTAATACTTTCTCTATAAATCAGTTAGCTGGAGAAGTAAAGAAATGCTATACAAGAACTCCTTCATGACTGAATATGGCGTAAATTACAGCATATCTTTTTAGCCTTCAAGAATGTGAATAGGCAAGAATTTACACATTACAACTTTTTATTTTATGGAATTTTTGCAGAGGTAAGTGTGAGCAATTCTGGACTATAATATGTATGTCTAATACATATTTCTTTTACCATAATACATATCAGAATAAAATATTTTTACAAACCTACTATTATAACCACTACTACAAATTATATTATAAGCTTTCTTGAAGAAAAAATAAGTGTAATTTAGTGCTCAATTAGAACATTTTAATTTCTTATCCTCCTTTTTACTTCTTCCATTTCTTATTTCTCAATTTCATTGGTTGTTGTTTGTTTCATTCTTCCAGCAACAGTTGAAACGGTAAATAACTTTTTTAAAGAAACAAAAAATAGAATAATTTGAAGCAAAGAAATGCATTACGATTCAACAGTCCACTCTGGTACCTAAATATATTATTTAATCAGCCAGTAGTTGGTTTATATACATTTTTATCTTATCGTAATATATTTTACTATTTAAATTATATATGTAAAATAATATTATTATGATTTCTATCATTGAAATAATAAAAAGTATATTTCTTGTCTAAAATCCGTTCTTTGTAATAATTATTTTTCATAGACCCTCATTGGAAAACTTAGTGTGAAACTTTTTTCCAGCTATGAAAGTCCAACAGTCATTTTTATGAGTTATGGATGATATATTTAAGAAATAATTATGTCAGGTTAAAAAATAATGATATTGTCTGAGCTCTCACAGATTTTATTATTTTATTTTATGCTAGCCGGGGGATGAAACATTTTAAAAAAACATAATTAAAAAACAATTGAATAAATAAAATGTAACACCCGTAAATATGAAATACAAGTACTATTAAAAATATTAACAATTTCAAATTTCATGTATGGGGACAGATATATTATTCCTGTTTCCCATCAAGTCGCAACTCATCTGTCCACAACCATATTTATTTTTATTTTTATATCATTTTATTGTATTTTATTTTTATTGATGTTTTATTTTATTTATACATTTCTTTTTTTATAGATTATGTTCTTTTTGTTTTATCAAATTGTCTGATGATGAGGGCAACCTCTAAAGCCGGCTAGCATGAAACAATTCGTGAAATCTGTGAGAGTTCAAACTATATTTTAATTTTGCAGCTTATAAAAAATTTTAGTTGGGTAATAGTAACTTTTATTTATTTTTTTTTCTTTGTTGTTAACATTTAAATTTTAATACTATTATTTTCATTAATTCTCTTTCATATTTCATTCCGATATTTCCAAAGTAATAATACTTTAGACAGCCTCTTTATTATCAATATTGTTATTATCAATTCATATATGTTTTCAACATAAATTTACTATTTGGTGTACATTCTTGCCGCTAGGTTAAAATTCGAGACACTTACTAAGTCAATGACAAGGATTTCAGTTCAAAGGTTGTTTTTATGTGATCTCTATTGAACTCAATAATATTTGGAAACGTTTCATGAACAACAGATGATTATTTGAAGGTCAGGTAAGTCATAATATTTAAGGGAATTTATGTAAATGAACCATAACGAGATCTACTAGGAATTAGTTGCTAACTCTAGTAAACTCAATTTTACAGGAAAGTGTACAGTTTCTTTAAAGTTTGAAGATTTCTACAAAATCGTATAGTTTATTTTAAATCTTTTTGAAAATATTTCAGGACACTTGCAAGTCCCTTCATTTGGTCACTATGAACGATATGAACAATCGTTTACAGTGACCAGAAGAAGAGACGTGGAAGTGTCCCGAACTATTATCAAAAAGAAAAAAAAAAAAAACTGAAAAAAAATGCCGGAAAAAAGCAACAGTATCATTCTCGAAAATTTTAAGAAACACCAAATCGTATATTCATATTCGAACAGCTTTTGTGTCAAACCATATTATTTCATCTAAATTTCAAATTGAAAATATTTTTATGTGTGACTTACCCAACTAAGCACCGTATTGTTTATGCACTATCTGGAGGGTTTAAAATTGAAGTAAGATGTAAAACAATCAAATATGGATGCTGCACAAACTACACCACACTAAGAAACAAATATACCGACATGAAAAAACGACTCCAAAGTTGCAAAACTCTAAGAGGATATGTAGACACAATAGTCGTCGCTAATGACCCTAAAGTCGAAGCAACGTTAAATAAAATTTAAAAAAAAAAATTAAATATGTTAACAATAACTGTAATGTATTAAAAAATATATACTAGGAAAGAAAAATAGGATACAAGTAAGAATCATATGGAATAAAAAATTAAATACAAAAATTTTTTTTTTTTTTTTTTGGTATTTATTTATTTAAAGCCACAACTATGTAAAAAAAATGCACAACCAGCGGCTGGGCTGACATGAGGTACTATACAAAAATAATAAAAATAAAATAAAATAATAAAAATAAATATGACATGAAAGGCTTGAGAGAGGAAAAACACCCAGCGGTGAGCCCTCATGACATCACTTCATACCAGGAGATCTCTATGCCAAACTCTCTTTAATCTTCTTGGGGGATTGTGGGGTAAATTTGTACTTAAGATTTTGCGAACTTCCGGATTGGTGTGTAAGTAAATTTTGGTGTAGAAACGTTGGTATAAATGTTTAATGGTTGTGTCTATGGATGTGATGTTCAAGTCGCGGTGTAAAGTCTTGTTGCTAACGTATGGTGGGCATTGCGTGATCAGTCGAAGAGTCTTGGATTGAAATATCTGTATTCTTTTGATGTTCGAAGTCTTGGCTGTACCATATATTTGTAAGCCATATGTCCAGAGAGGTCGGAGAAGATAGGTATAACAATTTAGTTTTTGTCGAGTAGATAATTTAGAACGCCTATTCAAAATACTGTACAATAGTCTAAGTCGCCGGTCTAGTGTGAGTCGTGTCGTCCAAGTGTGAGGGTTCCAAGTCAGCCTTCTATCGAGGGTTAATCCTAAATATTTTATGGAAGAGGTATGAGGTAATGGCTGGTTTTCAATGAATACTGGGGGGCAGTCACCACGGCGGAGAGCGAATGTTATGTGTTGACATTTTGTGGTGTTAAATTTAATTTTCCAAGATTTACTCCAAACTTCAATTTTGTTGAGGTGTTGCTGTAGTATGAGTGAAGTGGTGTGAGGATCTGTGTGAGAGGCTAGAATGGCGGTGTCATCTGCGTAAGTAGCTGTTAATGTGAGAGGGTCGGTGGGTAAGTCGAAGGTGTACATGGAGTATAATAGGGGGGCTAATATTGAGCCCTGAGGCACGCCGGCCAGTATGGGGTAGCAGGAGGAAATAGCTGAGCCCTGACGGACGGCGAAATACCTATCCGTTAAGTATGACTGGAGAATAAGATAATATGTATGGGGTAGGAGGGGTTTAAGATTATATAAAAGTCCCGCGTGCCAGACCCGATCAAAGGCCTGAGATATATCTAGGAATGCCCCGGCTGCATAGAGTTTTCGCTCTAATGCAGACGCTGTGTAGTCGACAACTCTGTGCAGTTGGTGGGTGGTGGAGTGAAAAGAACGAAACCCAAACTGGTGATCAGGAAGATGAAGTGAAAGGATAGAAATGAGGCGTTTATAGAGAAGTTTTTCAAAAGTCTTGGAAAGAAAAGAGAGAAGACTGATAGGTCGAAAGGAAGAAGGGTCATGCTCAGGTTTGTTTGGTTTTGGGATCATGGTGATAACTGAGTACTTCCACTGAATGGGAAAGTATGTTGTACGAAGAATGGAATTGTACAGAGTTGTCAGAAATACAACAGCTTTCCGGGGCAGTCGCTGCAGAATCTCCGCTGTTATCAGGTCGTAGCCCGGGGACTTCCTTCTATGCAGATTTTTAATTTCGTACTGAACTTCGGAGGGTGTGAAAGCTTTTGGTGGGAGGGAGATAGGAAGGGGTGTGTCTAAGAAATGGTGAATACGTGATTCATGATGGATGTCTGAAAGATCGTGATGAGGTCTGAAAGTAGATGAGAGATGAGCAGCAAACAAATCGGCTTTCTCGTCGTCCGTCACGGCCCAGGATCCGTCGTTCTGTCGCATTGGCATAGACTGAGATTGGTGTCGGAGAAGTCTACGGGTTCTCCTCCATAAGCTGCCATCCTCCGCATTCAGATTGGAAAGGGAGGAGTCGTAGTATTCCCTGTTAATCAGTCTGATTTGCGTCTTCAGGTCATTGCTTAGTCTGTTGTATGTCCGTCTGTCTGAAGGTAATCTCGAGGTTTGCCATCTTTTTCTCGCTCTCCTCTTTTCTCCAATCAGCTCACGGATAAATACAAAAAATAAAAATATAATTATTATTATTATTCAAATGATTATAAAAAAATAATAATGTGGATAATCTCACAGGTTGCAAAATAAAAATGAGAGTCTGAACTCTCACAAATTTTATTATTTTATACTGGCCTGCTTTCGAGGTTGCCCTCTTCATCTGGCAGTCTGGTAAAACATTTCAAAAACATAATTTTATAAATGTTAAAAGTAAATGAACAAATAAAATGGGGGCCATGGTGGCCGTGCGGGCTAGAGCGTAGGGCTTTGGTCGCATGGTCTCACCATGGTTTGCGGGTTCGAATCCCGTCCGGGAGTGAGTTTTATTTCGTAGATAGAACTCCCTCCCGGGGCCATGGATGTCTTAAATAATTATATATAACACATTGACATGGCTAATATGCACCGTACATAAAGCCAAAAAAAAAAATATATAAAAAAAAAAAATTAAAAAATTTAAAAAAATATATATTTATTGTTCAATAAATAAAAAATATAATACTATTTAAAAATTAACAATTTAAAACTGCATGTATCGGGATATACACGTTATTCCTGTTCCCCTTCTGAGTCACAAAATACCTCATTTTATGTTTTAGCCTCCCCATAACCCCCACCAAGTCAAAATTATGAGATGCTACATAACCTATATTCTACGTTTTGACAATCTTGAAATACCCTGGAAGTTTTGTGAAGATAGGATCAACCATCATTTCATTCATGTTTTGGGCTCGCTCAAAACTTCCCCTCTCATTAATAATTTTCATATAAGAATGCCTCAAAGATGACAGTCTTTGCGATGTCAGGTACACGTTAAAAACCTCTATCAAAGTGGTTAAACCCTAGTAGGCAAAATTTAGGACTACATCAGTGTCCATCAGAGCGACGAAAGAGCGCTCTGGTAGTAGGCAACATGAACTTGTAGTTAAAGTCCGGGCATGAGTCACAACTAACTAATATATGTACATTTTTTGTTTTCAGAATTTCACAGCATGTTGACACATATCCTAAGTCTTCTGATCATTTTTCCTTTTAATTCCTGCCATGAATATAACTTAATTCCTACGTTAGACGAATTAAATGAAATAAGAAATGCTCCGTTCGTTCCAATAGAAAGTAATCATTTTTAAACAATATAAGTTATAAAAAACTAAAAAATATAATAATTATTATTGAGTCAATTTTCCCTTGTGTATAGGTTTGTTCAGAGAAAGAAGAGACACTGCAAGTACCTCTGTATTTATTTACAAATGCAAATCCGCTCCATCGTCCGCCTTGGTGTTAGCGGGAAACGATAATATTCTACTGACAAAATGCTTGTTTTATACTGATTATCCCATTTTTTTTATGAACATAAGTGGTAAGTACAGTCTTGGAGGTGTTATATTCTTATTTTGTTTCATGTGTATGTCACGGGGTGAGGGGAGTTGGTTTTTTTTCAGAAATAATGCTTTACGTCCCCTCCAAAGGACGACGTGCTCAATGTGTATTTATCTTCAAGATAAAAAAACCTAACGGCTTTGTTTTTTTAATTTATTTTTAACAATCGAATTTTGTCTTTGATTAATTCTAGAACCAGTGCTGAATGCTTCTCTGATAGAAACTTTTTTTTTTTTTTGGCCTTACGTACGATACATATTAGCCATGTCACTGTTATCTAGTTATTTACGACATCCATGGCCCCGGGAGGGAGTTATATCTACGAAATTAAACTCATAGCCGGACGGGATTCGAACCCACAAAACATGGTGCGACCATGCGACCAGAGTCCTACACTCTAGCCCGCACGGCCACCATGGCTCCCAACCTTATCATTTATAATATAAAAATCTAAAATATTATCTCTTTAGAACAAGCTTCATATATACAACACCATATTAAAACCCATCTGAACTTACGGTATCGAGGATCAGCCAAAAAATCAAATATACAACGCCTATTTTAGATTGTCCCCCCCCCCCCCCCCCCCCCCGCTATTTCAGATTGTCCCACCCGCTATTTCAGACTCCCCCCCCGCAATTTCAGATCCCCCCCCCCCTGCTAGAAACTTGCCATCATTATATGTATTTTGTGAAATAGAAAATATTTTTTCAAACATACTTTTTTTCTTTATTTTTATCATGCGTTTCAGAGTAACTGTAAAAAATGTTGAATATCAACATTATGATAATTGTATGCTTCACCGTCGGATTTGGTTTTATGACTCATGCCCGGGCTTTAATTACGAGGTCATATCGCCTACTACCAGAGCGCTCTTTCGGGGCATTATTTGAAGCAGTAATGATTTTTTGCGCATGTCTTACATCATATTTGCAAATCCATTGACTACAATTTTCGTTAAGAATATAGATGTTTTATTTGAAACAGTGTTGAACCGTGTTGAACTTTTTACTTTTTACCGTGTTGAACTTTTTACTCTACTTGAAATGAAAAATAGTCTATATTCTGGGACATATCCCCTAAGAATACTAACACAATAAATAAACCAAGGGATACAAGTAACAACCAATTGAGACTAAACAATAATTGTTAATGACGAGCAATAATTAATTTAAAACAATGAATTTAAACTAAAAATAGTCGTCAGTAGAACGAATTAAACAATTAAAAATTGGCTTCCTCTCCAAAACCAGTCGACCGTTTGCGCTAATATTCAACAGTTGACTTACAAGGGGACTCCTAAATCCTTATATCAAAATTTATGTCGATAAATTCATTACATCGACAGTTATTAGGGTTTTGAATTGTTCCCCCTCCCCTGAATCCCCTCCCCTTCGGCCAATCGCTGAATGTTTACAGGTTATGTATGTTTCATTGGGTTATACAATTTTAAGTCGATACATGAATGTAATGGGCAGTTATTGGGGTTTTTGGGTTGAGCCTCCTTTTGACCCCCCTATTCCGGTTGGCCGATTCGTTCCAAAATTAATAGGCGTCGTCTATCTGTGGTAGAGTTGGGCTCATGTCCACCAGAGTGACGAAAGAGCGCTCTGGTAGTAGGCGATATGATTTCGAAGTTAAAGCCCGGGCATGAGTCATAATAACTAACTATAACAACTAACTATAACAGTAAGGGAAGACAGTGACGGCGGATCGACTCAAGTCCACCTTTCATATGCGCGCTCCAGACCAAGACAAGACTACTAACTCTAAAATGATGGCCTTACAACACTGTATTGACACTTCATTTCTGTTTCTAGAGTTATGTTTTTTATGGGTTTTAAATTGCATTCCTTGTTTGTTTTTCATTTTTTATTAATTTACAAAATAAATGTAGTATTAAAAAATAATTTAAAAATAAATTTACAACTAAGACATATGAAAAGTAGTGTTTTGTTTTCAGTTTTTATCTCAGACAGTAAAAAAAAACTGACTTTTCAAGGCCAAGTCACCTTAATGCCCAAACTATTTTGCAAACATCAACTTAAAAAAATACATATAATTTGAAGTTCAAGTGGAGTTATCGCTCGTCGACATGAATGGTACTCATATCCTGCATATTCCCAAATTAAATTATAGTAGATTATATAACCTCATAGTTAAAGCCCGGGCATGAGTCACATTAAACCTGAGTAAGCAGAATTTAGGATTACACTATGACCACTACAACTTGACTTTACCTGTGGAAAAATTTTTCGGGAGGGAGGGCAACCAAAATTTAAAAGTTTTTACAAAGCAGGAAAAGCTATTTCTATTTGTGAAATGGGGTAAGTGCGAGTGAGCATTGTCATGAAAAAATTTAAAAAAATGCTTCAGACAAACATTTCTTCTTTTTGAAAGATCTTTCAAACGGTATTTATCTTGACCATGCTTTCCATTGAAGATTTTAAAGTAAGGCCTGGTGAAGGACTGAGTCAACTAAATGTCCACTACACTTAGTTATTATGACTCATGCCCGGGCTTTAACTACGAGGTCAGAGCGCCTACTACCAGAGCGCTCTTTCGTCACTCTAGTGGACATGAGCCCGGCTCTTCTGTGTGAATCCTAAATTTTGCCTACCCTAAATTTTTATTCATCTTTAACGAGTACCTGACATCGTATAGGCTCGGGAGCTTCGCTTAACGTCTCATCCGAAGGACGGCGTGCTTATGTTTATTTTACCTCCCAGATAAAATAATGTAAGGGCCTCAATCGGATTTCGAACCCATGATGTTGAGCCCAGAAGGTAAGCACGCATAGCACTTAGTTACCGGCGCCCTCCCACTACACTTATATTGTCCTTTGGTATGGAGAGAGACGCTCGTTGTCCCATCATTACATCTGGGACATAGCGTATAGTGTGTAGTGCAGCGAAATTCACGAGAGGGACGCTCGTTGTCCCATCATTACATCTGGGACATAGCGTATAGTGTGTAGTGCAGCGAAATTCACGAGAGGGACGCTCGTTGTCCCATCATTACATCTGGGACATAGCGTATAGTGTGTAGTGCAGCGAAATTCACTATCTATCAAACCTACCAAGCCCTAGTAAAAGAAAAGTTTATAAAAACTTACAATTTCCTCTTCTCTGATATTTCCTTGTTTTCAGCATATGCCGTTATTATTTATCGCAGTGAACTAAAACGAATAGACATAGACATATTTATCTTCAACACAAATCTGTTCAAAGGAACTATGCTATGTAAGTTCGACATATTCTAATTACTATTTACTGCGTCGTCAAGTAAAAAAACATTAAGTTGAGCAATTAAATATATTATTGCTGTGACAACTTTACTTCCTCAGCTATACGAAGTTGCATAATCTGTCAGAAATTCGTAATTGAGTCTTCACCGGAGATTCATGTTTTACGACATCCTGGTTCCAAAAAAGAAGGAAATAAAAACATGTGTGCAGTTCACACGCGGTAGAAGTGAAACCTTCAGACAACGAAACTGCGAGACGTATCAGGATGCAGTATCAGGAGTGGGATAATTATAGGGTTTATTTATTATAATATTGGTACCAAGTTACAGGACCTGTAACCAAACAGGAACCTGTTCCGACCATTATTAGTATATTAAAGAAGAGTCACTTTATGTACGTCATAAGTGACTCTTCTTTTCGAGTAATAATTGTAGAAAATATTGAATTACATAATTTATATGAAATATGATTTCCTACAGGTCGTCCGGTTTTCGAGATACATGCCGAAATACGTATTTTTAGATGTTTCCTTCATTTACCGAAAACGGTTAGTCCTATCAAAAAATCGATTCTTAACAAAATTGTTCCTTATAAAATTTCCAATCGCTAATAAGTCCTCTGATTTGAGATAGAATCATAGGACAATAGTTATAGAGCGCCGAAGAATGTAAATTAAATGTCTATGAGGAATATATCTAAGTAATTTTTAAATCGTAACTTTTGAGTTAGAATGGAGGAGGGTGTTCAGAGGAGGAGGCTCCAGAATCAAAGAGGTACCTACTAATCCCCTGAGGTACCTCCTCCTCTGCACACCCTACTCCATTCTCCTTTAGCCTCGAAGCTGCAGCAGCAAGCAACGAACTTTAAAATATGGTTTATGTACTGGTAGTTTTTTTTTTTTTTTTTTTTTTTTTTTTTTTTTATTATAAAAATAAGGAAAATATGTGACGAGGTAAAATCATCTGTTTAGAGCCGCTTTTTCGTTTCATCGAGTTTCACATTAACGGATGATCGGATTGTCATGGAAGTTTATATGTAGTTTTCTTAAAGGCCGAGGCCCTTAGTTTATTTTATCTGGGAGGTTAAATAAACTTAAGCACGCCGTCCTTCGGATGGGACGTTAAGCGATGGTCCCGAGCCTGTACGATGTCAGGTACTCGTTAAAGACCCCTAGCCTAGATGAATAAAAAATTTAGGGAAGGCAAAATTTTAGACTCCCACAGTAGAGTCGGGCTCATGTCCACCAGAGTGACGAAAGAGCGCTCTGGTAGTAGGCGATATGACCTCGTTGTTAAAGCCCGGGCATGAGTCATAAAACCTAACCTAACCTTAAAGGCCAAATTGAAAAATACGCTACGTGACATTTCAACATTTTGAACGGGAGGGGGGGTTGTGGGGGTAGGCCTAAATATAAAGATAGTGCTAAGTCTTTAACGAATGATCGGATTGTCATGGAATTTCATATGTAGTATTCCTAGAGGGCAAATTGAAAAATGCGCTACGTGACATCTCAAAATTTTGAAAGGGAGGGGGGGTTGTGGGGAAAGGCCTAAATATAAAGATAGTGCTGTCATTAACGGATGATCGGATTGTCATGGAATTTCATATGTAGTATTTATAAAGGCCAAATAAAAAAAAAAGGTGTGTGACGTCACAAAATAGTGAACGTGAGGGGGGTTGTAGTGGGGGCCTAAATATAAAGATATTGTTGTCATTAACGGATGCTCATATTGTCATGGAAGTTTATGTGTAGTTTCCTTAAAGGTCAAATTGAAAAATAAGCTATGTGACATTTAAAAATTTTGAACGGGAGGGGGGGTTGTGGGGGTAGGTCTAAATATAAAGATAGTGCTAAGTCTTTAACGAATGATCGGATTGTCATGGAATTTCATATGTAGTAATCTTAAAGGCCAAATAAAAAATAGGGTTTGTGACGTCACAAAATCGTGAACGTGGGGGAGTTGTGGGGTAGTCCTAAATATAAAGATAGTGATCGGTCATTAACAGATGATCGAATTGTCATGGAATTTCATATGTAGTATTTTTAAAGGCGAAATAGAAAAATACACTATGTGACATCTCAAAAATTTGAACGGGAGGTGGGGTTGCAATGGGGGCTAAGCATAAAAATTGTTTTAGCGCAAAATTGTGAACGGAAGGGGGGTTGTGGGAGTAGGCCTAAATACGAAGCTAGTGATCGGTCATTAACTGATGGTCAGATTGTCATGGAATTTCACATGTAGTATTTTTAAAGGCGAAATAGAAAAATACACTAAGTGACATCTAAAAAAATTTGAACGTGAGGGGGGGGGGGGGCGCTAAGCATGAAAATAATACTGACTCATTAAAGGTAATCGGATTCTCATGAAATTTCACAAGTAGTAGTAGTAACTACGTACTAGCTGTGGTGCCCAGCGTTCCTAACTACGTTCTAGCTGTGGGGTCCGCCGTTGCAAGGTACATACTAGCTGTGATGCCCAGCGTTTCTAACTACGTACGTGGGGTCCGCTCATTTGTGGTCACAAGCGTTCTTAAGTACGCACTGGCTAGAACGTCCAGTGACTCTAAGTATTCACTAGCTGTGGTTTCCGCTGTCCTAAAAAGTTACTGGCTGGGATGTCTGCCGTTGAAGGACTATAAGCCTTATTCCGTATGAATAATTAAAAATTATAACATCATGAATTTACTGTTGAAAAATTGAATAGGATTCGAACGAGAGATATTAGGAGAAAAGTCAAAGTTCCCCGGGCATCGCCGGGTATTACTGCTAGTTTTATATAAATTCATGAATGTGCCTCTGATGATGGCATTGTTACTTTTATCGGAAATAAAACAGTGAGAAGACAAAGTATTTTATTTCTAAGAGAAATCTCGTCTCACAACATCTAACAATCAAATAGAACAATATTCTTCTAAGTGAAAACTCAACAATGAATTTCTGACCGATTACATAACTTTCCCTATGCTTCGTGGATATGGACATCAAATTGGCCAATAGCTAAGGAAGGGAAGAAGAACAACCCCATTAGCTGCTGTTCTAATAAATGTATCGATATGATTTTTATATTGATTATATGTATTGTATTATACTTGAACCAAACCAAAGAAATACCTATCAATTTTAAATCGGGTAGCGGGAACTCAAAAACTCGATCAACTGTTGACGTATTGAAGGTATCGACACGAAATCAAATATGAAGATTCAAAAGTTCCTGAGTAAGTTATCTAGCGAAAACTTAGTATAGTCATTTGCACTGTGGATATACACATCCGGTAATTCACTGACTCCCTCTACTGGTAGATAGTTATTATGACTCATGCCCGGGCTTTAATTAAGGGTAATATCGCCTACTACGAGAGCGCTCTTTCGTCACTCTGGTGGACATGAGCCCGACTCTATTATGGGAGTCCTAAATTTTTATTCATCTAGGGTAGGGGTCTTTAACGAGTATCTGACATCGTACCGGCTCGAGACCATCAAGGACGGCGGGCTCAAGTTTATTTTACCTCCCAGATAAAATAAATGAATACCACTGAGCTGCCGGCGCCCCTGCCTCCGTCTACTTTGTTAAGCTCAAATAAAAATTAGCCAACGCCTCAAAGCTCATATAAGCTCTTGAGTTGATTTAAGATAGCCTAAAATGAATTTCCAGCCATATACATCTCTTCCTCTCTGTCAGATAAGTTATAATGTTCGTAGTCGGAAATTAAAACTTTCAATATTTATCATGTGTGTGTTTTCAGTGGTCGAACAAACATCCTGTCAAAGGATACCTTGGACAGTATTTGAAATATGTTTCAAGACAAGGATATTTGATGAAAAAGGAAATTTGCTGATGTGTGGCGTTGTTGAATTAAAATGGAAATTTGTGACTGTAGTTGGACAAGTAAGCTTGAAGTGTCTCTCAATGAAAAACGAAAGTCTAGAGATTGTTCCATACCCTGAAACTCTTGTTGGAATTGTAAACACTCTCATTAATAGCTCTTCACAGGTCTACAACATTTTAGGTACTACCCTCAAACAGTTGCAGGATGTAAGTAGTTCCACTAAGTTGCTGTTGGACGCTGAACTATCTAAAGTTGATGAAAATAAAATATTTGAACAATTAACTAATGACAACATTGAAAAAATTTTAAATTCGACAATTACGGAAACTGCCTCTACACAATTGGTTTAATTGATGTTTACATATTTAAATTTTAAGAAATGTAATAAATGGAGAAATAATTTATATGTACAGATTGTAAAATAAATAAATAAAGCAGGTTCTCGGATGTGTGTGTTTTCCCTCTTTGCACCCTAAATCAGAGTAAATTACTGGTCCGTTTATTATGACTCTACAAAAGTGGCATTTGAAACTGAGTGCGGCCCATGAGGTCCACACGGCAAACTTCCCAGCATATCAATATCATTATTAATAATATCACAAAAATAAGCATTTTATTTAGTACAGAATTATTTATTGATTTAATCTATACATAGATTTTTAATTGATATGCTATTTTTTTAAATTTTGCTTTTAAAACTACTACATGTAAAATTTCATTTCGTTTATGAGGTTGAACTATTTTTATGCTTTTAAGAATTTTGAGACGT
Source organism: Aradus depressus (assembly GCA_963662175.1). NCBI lineage: Eukaryota > Metazoa > Arthropoda > Insecta > Hemiptera > Aradidae > Aradus > Aradus depressus. The sequence goes on along the minus strand of OY759216.1, from coordinate 49,641,209 downwards.
CACACGCCCTTTTTATCAAATTTGACCTTTAAGAATACTACATGTTAAATTTCATTAAGATCAGATCATCCGTTGATGAGCTAAACCTATTTTTATGCTTAGCCCACCTCACAACCCCCCTTCCCCTTAAAAATTTCGTGACGCCAGATAGTCTATATCTCAATTCGTTCTTAAAATTACTACAATAGAAATTTTATCACGACCCGACCATCCGCTTATGAGCTAGCACTATATTTATGCTTAGAGCCCCCCACAACCTCTCCTCCCCTCAAGAATTTTGAGACGTCACACACCCTATTTTTCAATTGGCTATTAAGAATATGACATGTGAAATTTCATGACAATCCGACTATCCGTTAATGAGCTAGAACAATTTTTGTGCTTAGCCCTTCTCATAACCCCCCTCCCGTTCAAAATTTTCAGACGCCATATAGCCTATTTTTCAATCTGGCTCTAAAGGATGCTACATTGCAACCAGGACAAATTAGATCGGATAATTTTTTTTTCTAGAATTCCTAAAATCCACTTTTTTAGCAGTCTTTGCTTAAACAAAAAAACGGCTGGACCTAGTTTGATTAAACTTCTTTCAGATCATATTTAGATTGATACGCTTCGATTGGCACCAAAGCGGAGTCGATATAATTTTTCATTCCCGAGATATCGTGCAGGAAAAATTGACCACGCACGTACGTAAACACACATACTTCTTTCCAAAAATTGTGTAAAAATACTGTAATGACCCTGAAACAAAAAAATGATGAAAATTTTGATTTAGATTTTCGGACCCAATTAATAAATATATTCAACTGTTTTCCGGGCGAAGTACTGTACCAGTGTTTGGTACAGTTTAGAACCATATCATTTTGACAAAACGTAATGGAAACTATACAGAACCTTCAGCATGCCATCCTTCGGAGTGGATGTTAAGCGATTCTCGAACCTGTTCAATGTCAGGTTCTTGTTAAAGACCCCCAAACTAGGTGAATAAAAACTTTGGGTAGTTAAAATTTAGGACTTCCACCGTAGAGTCTAGCTCATGTCCACCAGAGCTACAAAAGAGCGTATATCATAGGTAATATGACCACGTAGTTAAAGCGTTGGCATAAGTCATAAATAACTAACTGTTCTATAAAAGAGAGATTCTGATTGACCGAAGTATTAGTTAACCTAAAGAACACATGTATTATAGATACTGATGATGGGAATGCTACCCGAAACGTTTGTTAGTCAGTTATTTTGAGTCATAACTGCCCGGGCTATAACAGCGAGATCATATCGCCTACTACCAGAGTGCTCATTCGTCACTCTGGTGAAATTTTGTAATTTCTATTTATTAAGAAGACAAAAAATAAATGGGAGAAGTGATGCTGTAATAATACACGGTATTATACAGGGGCTGTATTGTACAGGGTCCGGATTTACATGCAATAAAGAACATTAAAAATGTGCATATAGTATGCACTTATTTTTGGGAAATATGAGGGTTGTCTCCAACGGTATGATGAAAGTCAGTGTAAAAAATGATGTTTCATGTTTGTTATTGCCACCATCTGGGTGAAAATACGGTGTTGCATTGAAATTATGCCACCCTTTATATACCAATCTTCGATATATTGCCATTAATAACAATAAATCACCAATTAAGCCGAAAAAAAAGTCATATTTTTTAAACAAAATTTTAAAACTTTAATCAAATTACTAGCATTGCCCCAACAGCTAGAGACTAGTAAGATCATTATTTGAGCGTATATATCCTGTAATATTCAAAAATAAAAGTAATTTAAGAGAAAGTATAGCTCATTTCGGAAGAAAAAATGCTATCAAAATTATAGTTGACGCATATTTATTGTGTCAACAAAAGCATCTGTTTATTGATCAAACAATACGTCATTGCCAAAATTGTGTAGTTACCCCATTGAACAAACAATTATTATTTCAATTTTACAATAGCTAATATCTCACTTATTCAAGGTGATTACAGGCAAAGCAGACAGTTGACACTATATCTATTACTATATCTATTACAGGCAAAGCAGACAGTTGACACTATATCTATTACTATATCTATTACAGGCAAAGCAGACAGTTGACACTATATCTATTACTATATCTATTACAGGCAAAGCAGACAGTTGACACTATATCTATTACAGGCAAAGCAGACAGTTGACACTATATCTATTACTATATCTATTACAGGCAAAGCAGACAGTTGACACTATATCTATTACAGGCAAAGCAGACAGTTGACACTATATCTATTACAGGCAAAGCAGACAGTTGACACTATATCTATTACTATATCTATTACAGGCAAAGCAGACAGTTGACACTATATCTATTACTATATCTATTACAGGCAAAGCAGACAGTTGACACTATATCTATTACTATATCTATTACAGGCAAAGCAGACAGTTGACACTATATCTATTACTATATCTATTACAGGCAAAGCAGACAGTTGACACTATATCTATTACTATATCTATTACAGGCAAAGCAGACAGTTGACACTATATCTATTACTATATCTATTACAGGCAAAGCAGACAGTTGACACTATATCTATTACTATATCTATTACAGGCAAAGCAGACAGTTGACACTATATCTATTACTATATCTATTACAGGCAAAGCAGACAGTTGACACTATATCTATTACTATATCTATTACAGGCAAAGCAGACAGTTGACACTATATCTATTACTATATCTATTACAGGCAAAGCAGACAGTTGACACTATATCTATTACTATATCTATTACAGGCAAAGCAGACAGTTGACACTATATCTATTACTATATCTATTACAGGCAAAGCAGACAGTTGACACTATATCTATTACTATATCTATTACAGGCAAAGCAGACAGTTGACACTATATCTATTACTATATCTATTACAGGCAAAGCAGACAGTTGACACTATATCTATTACTATATCTATTACAGGCAAAGCAGACAGTTGACACTATATCTATTACTATATCTATTACAGGCAAAGCAGACAGTTGACACTATATCTATTACTATATCTATTACAGGCAAAGCAGACAGTTGACACTATATCTATTACTATATCTATTACAGGCAAAGCAGACAGTTGACACTATATCTATTACTATATCTATTACAGGCAAAGCAGACAGTTGACACTATATCTATTACTATATCTATTACAGGCAAAGCAGACAGTTGACACTATATCTATTACTATATCTATTACAGGCAAAGCAGACAGTTGACACTATATCTATTACTATATCTATTACAGGCAAAGCAGACAGTTGACACTATATCTATTACTATATCTATTACAGGCAAAGCAGACAGTTGACACTATATCTATTACTATATCTATTACAGGCAAAGCAGACAGTTGACACTATATCTATTACTATATCTATTACAGGCAAAGCAGACAGTTGACACTATATCTATTACTATATCTATTACAGGCAAAGCAGACAGTTGACACTATATCTATTACTATATCTATTACAGGCAAAGCAGACAGTTGACACTATATCTATTACTATATCTATTACAGGCAAAGCAGACAGTTGACACTATATCTATTACTATATCTATTACAGGCAAAGCAGACAGTTGACACTATATCTATTACTATATCTATTACAGGCAAAGCAGACAGTTGACACTATATCTATTACTATATCTATTACAGGCAAAGCAGACAGTTGACACTATATCTATTACTATATCTATTACAGGCAAAGCAGACAGTTGACACTATATCTATTACTATATCTATTACAGGCAAAGCAGACAGTTGACACTATATCTATTACTATATCTATTACAGGCAAAGCAGACAGTTGACACTATATCTATTACTATATCTATTACAGGCAAAGCAGACAGTTGACACTATATCTATTACTATATCTATTACAGGCAAAGCAGACAGTTGACACTATATCTATTACTATATCTATTACAGGCAAAGCAGACAGTTGACACTATATCTATTACAGGCAAAGCAGACAGTTGACACTATATCTATTACTATATCTATTACAGGCAAAGCAGACAGTTGACACTATATCTATTACAGGCAAAGCAGACAGTTGACACTATATCTATTACTATATCTATTACAGGCAAAGCAGACAGTTGACACTATATCTATTACTATATCTATTACAGGCAAAGCAGACAGTTGACACTATATCTATTACTATATCTATTACAGGCAAAGCAGACAGTTGACACTATATCTATTACTATATCTATTACAGGCAAAGCAGACAGTTGACACTATATCTATTACTATATCTATTACAGGCAAAGCAGACAGTTGACACTATATCTATTACTATATCTATTACAGGCAAAGCAGACAGTTGACACTATATCTATTACTATATCTATTACAGGCAAAGCAGACAGTTGACACTATATCTATTACTATATCTATTACAGGCAAAGCAGACAGTTGACACTATATCTATTACTATATCTATTACAGGCAAAGCAGACAGTTGACACTATATCTATTACTATATCTATTACAGGCAAAGCAGACAGTTGACACTATATCTATTACTATATCTATTACAGGCAAAGCAGACAGTTGACACTATATCTATTACTATATCTATTACAGGCAAAGCAGACAGTTGACACTATATCTATTACTATATCTATTACAGGCAAAGCAGACAGTTGACACTATATCTATTACTATATCTATTACAGGCAAAGCAGACAGTTGACACTATATCTATTACTATATCTATTACAGGCAAAGCAGACAGTTGACACTATATCTATTACTATATCTATTACAGGCAAAGCAGACAGTTGACACTATATCTATTACTATATCTATTACAGGCAAAGCAGACAGTTGACACTATATCTATTACTATATCTATTACAGGCAAAGCAGACAGTTGACACTATATCTATTACTATATCTATTACAGGCAAAGCAGACAGTTGACACTATATCTATTACTATATCTATTACAGGCAAAGCAGACAGTTGACACTATATCTATTACTATATCTATTACAGGCAAAGCAGACAGTTGACACTATATCTATTACTATATCTATTACAGGCAAAGCAGACAGTTGACACTATATCTATTACTATATCTATTACAGGCAAAGCAGACAGTTGACACTATATCTATTACTATATCTATTACAGGCAAAGCAGACAGTTGACACTATATCTATTACTATATCTATTACAGGCAAAGCAGACAGTTGACACTATATCTATTACTATATCTATTACAGGCAAAGCAGACAGTTGACACTATATCTATTACTATATCTATTACAGGCAAAGCAGACAGTTGACACTATATCTATTACTATATCTATTACAGGCAAAGCAGACAGTTGACACTATATCTATTACTATATCTATTACAGGCAAAGCAGACAGTTGACACTATATCTATTACTATATCTATTACAGGCAAAGCAGACAGTTGACACTATATCTATTACTATATCTATTACAGGCAAAGCAGACAGTTGACACTATATCTATTACTATATCTATTACAGGCAAAGCAGACAGTTGACACTATATCTATTACTATATCTATTACAGGCAAAGCAGACAGTTGACACTATATCTATTACTATATCTATTACAGGCAAAGCAGACAGTTGACACTATATCTATTACTATATCTATTACAGGCAAAGCAGACAGTTGACACTATATCTATTACTATATCTATTACTATATCTATTACAGGCAAAGCAGACAGTTGACACTATATCTATTACTATATCTATTACAGGCAAAGCAGACAGTTGACACTATATCTATTACTATATCTATTACAGGCAAAGCAGACAGTTGACACTATATCTATTACTATATCTATTACAGGCAAAGCAGACAGTTGACACTATATCTATTACTATATCTATTACAGGCAAAGCAGACAGTTGACACTATATCTATTACTATATCTATTACAGGCAAAGCAGACAGTTGACACTATATCTATTACTATATCTATTACAGGCAAAGCAGACAGTTGACACTATATCTATTACTATATCTATTACAGGCAAAGCAGACAGTTGACACTATATCTATTACTATATCTATTACAGGCAAAGCAGACAGTTGACACTATATCTATTACTAAAAAACAGGTAATTTTTTACCATTATATTATTACTATTATTTTTAATATTAAATCAGTCGTGTAAACAATTTCACTTCTTTAGTGAAATGAAACCCTACTTTTTACCTTTTAAATGTTATAGGTAGTCATTTATTTTACCTACTAATCCGAAACTAAAAAATATATCAGTAGATCTCTTACTCAGGAAAGTCTAAATCCACTTATACTGAGGGCGCCGGTAGCTCAGTGGTATGCGTGCTTGACTTCTGAGCTCAAGGTCGTGGGTTCGTAACCCGACCGAGGCCCTTAGTTTATTTTATCTGGGAGGTAAAATAAACTTAAGCACGCCGTCCTTCGGATGGGACGTTAAGCGATGGTCCCTAGCCTGTTCGATGTCAGGTACTCGTTAAAGACACCTGCCCTAGGTGAATAAAAATTTAGGGTAGGCAAAATTTAGGACTCCCACAGTTGAGTCGGGCTCATGTCCACCAGAGTGACGAAAGAGCGCTCTGGTAGTAGGCGATATGACCTCGTAGTTAAAGCCCGGGCATGAGTCATAAAACCTAACCTAACCTAACCTCCACTTATACTGTTTTTTACTGAAATTATTAAGTTATTAGAGCTTCGGAGTTACGCCACTTCTCCCCTTAGAAAGAACAGGTATGAATGGAGTTGCTAATCAATTTTTAGGATTTCCTGTCGAAATATTCATTCTATTGAGAGACATGAATTATTTTCTAATTTGTTCTTTCAGGATACTGAAAAACATGAAATTTCTGTGAAAACATCATTCGTTTGACCGTTTAGGGGTTTGATTTTTCTGTGCTTAAATTATATTGTACTCAGTAATAAATTCAATGACTACAAAATGAATATATTATAATAGAATATATTCTTATATATTAAAATAATTCAACCAAAGATTCAACCCCTTACTCTGGGAAGCCATGGATATGGTCGGGACACTCCTGCCCTCTACCCACTCGACTATCTATCGGGTGACAATTGCAAATTATTTAATTTTTCTTTCTCTCAATTTTTTGAACGCGTTACTTTTATGTAAGAATTTAAAAAAAAATAGATAAATAATTGAAAAAAGTCTATTCTATCTAGGATGAGATGAGGGTAACCTTCTGCGCACCTCTTAACTTTCTCTGAAAAAAAAAAAAAGAAGATCTTACCAAGGAAACTATCCATAGATAACCAGAAATATCGATAACCGGTTATGGGGTAAAAGTCAAAGAAAATTTTGTACATTCATTACATCGGTTCTTATTGGGGTTATTGAGTTGACCCCCCCCCCCCTCCCCCCCCTGATCCCCCCTTTCATTCTGCCGATTCTACTGAAAATACATAAGTGTCGTTCTTATGTGGTTTTGAATTCACATATAAAAATTGTGTTGATGACACATTCATTACAACGATAGTTATTAGAATTTTTGAGTTAAGCTTCTCCCCTAATCCCGTCTTTCTCTTTGGTACAATAGGTGTCATCGTTAGAGGGTTCTGGATTCACATAGAAAATTTCGTGTCCATACACTCATTCTATCGGGAGTTATCGTGTTTGGTCCGAATACGTAACTTCCCCTACACTTCGTATAGCTACTAAAGTAAATATATATATTTTTTTTTTGCCTTATGTTCGATGCTTCGTTTTAGCCACGTCACTATTATCTAATTATTTACGACATCCATGGCCCCGGGAGGGAGTTCTATCTACGAAATAAAACTCAATCCCAGACGGGATTCGAACCCGCAAACTATGGTGAAGACAATGCGACCAAAGCCTACGCTATAGCCCACACGGGCCCTCAAGAAAAAAGTTATTGCTGGCGCAAACAATAAGAAAGTAATATTTAAGCTTATGTGACAAATGTATTTTCATGAAATTTAAGTAACACTCCTTGCCTGGAGAATGTACGGAAGTTTCTCTTCACGTGTCATTTTGCACCATTTTTTCCCAGCCATTTTTATTATTTCTCCCCTGGAATAATTGGGCAATCGCATTCGTAAAAAATTTAAAAAATTCACAAATGGATTGCGGGACAAGGCAGGTTTTTTCTTATTTAAATTATTTTTGACTCCGGATTTTTGCAATTTTGGTGATTTCTTCCTCTCAGACCAGGGAATGATTGTTCTTGTCACTGAGATGGGCTTCTTGAATCTCACTCTTTTCTTTGTTTTTTTTTTATCACTCGCCTTTCGGATGCACTTTCGATTGGTCTCAGTCCGTCGTCCGATGAAGCTGAAATCAACGGAGCTCATAATTTTTATTAAATTTTAACATGGTGTATTCATTTTAACCTGTACTAACATATGTCTCTATGAGGAGGTACACATGATAAAAAATATTACAGAAGACATGAAGTTTAAAATGCGGCAAACATAAAATACTTATGTCTAATTGAAAAAAAAATAAAATAAATAAAAAATTAAATTTTGTGATTTTTTATACTTATGAAGCTTAGTTTTATAAATGTGTTAACAATATGAATGAAGTTTTTTTGAATGTTTTAATAGGATTATTGCTATTGTTCCCTCAGTGTTTAACATGGACCCATTATGAAAAAGTAAGTTAAAAGTTTTGAATATTCATACTTACAATGTAAATATTTCCCAAATTTGGCTGAATAACTGCCTCAAAAAAAGAATGAAATTTGGCAGACATGTAATTTTTTATTAAATAAGAAAAAATCAAGAACTGAATGAGTTATTGGATGTCGAGGTTCTGTCGTGTAAAGAAAAAAATCAGTGAATGGCTGGCTTTGTTCTTCCCCAGAACGAAAGTTGAGTTTTCGCTCTCTTTCCAAAGTCAATCGACCATTTGGGCTAAATATTTGACTTACACAGTGGCTTCAGAATCTTTGTGTAAATTTTGTGTTGATGCATTTATTACATCGGCAGTTATTAGGGTTTTTGAGTCGAGCCCACCTCCTCTGTTCCCTTCCGTTCCTTCAAACGATTTCGTGGAAAATTAATAGATGTCATCATTATGGAGTTTTGAATTTAAATATAAAAAAAATGTTTCATGTCAATACATTCATTACATCGTCAGTTATTAGGATTTTTGAGTTGAGTCCCCTTTGGCTGATACCGCTGAAAATTAATAATTGTCGTCTTTATAGGACTTTGGTTTTAAACAGAGTTTTTTAGTTAAGCCTTCATCTAATCCCCCCCCCTTCCTTTTGGCCGATTTGGCTGAAAATCAATAGGTGTCGTCCTTAGAGGGTTCCGGATACACATACAAAATATCGTGTCGATACATTCACTCGATCGGAAGTTGTTATCAGTGTTCAATGAAACACACATTTTTTTCTAACTAGGAGGTTGGAAAACATGAAATTCCGTTGAAAACACCGCATCGAATTTCTGACCGATTACGTAATTTTTCCTATCCTTCGTATAGCTAAGGAAATAAAAACTCAGTATTTGGGTAAACTTTTTAAAACTATTTATTTCCCTCTCTAAGGGTCGTTATAATGGATGGTTGTCGTGAAGGTGCTACACATAACACTCGAGTCACTAGAAGGCCCTTAAGTAGGTAATTCAAGGCATCTAACATCAAGCGTATCCAGTCCTTCCAACCCAAAGTCCTAAGAACAATTGTCGATGCACCCTTCTATGTGTCCAACCTTACCCTCCATAATGACCTTAGAATCCCCTATGTTATTGACCTCATCAAGTCCAGCTTCTCCAAATTCCACTCTAACTTTTCTTCCCACGTCAATCCAGTTGCTCGACTCTTGTCATCCCATTCCCATCTAGATAATCCCCCCCGAAGACTGAGGCGGCGCTGGCCGAGAGACCTGCTACTGTAGCAAAAATATTTAGGGAGTGCCGGTGATGACCAGCTTCTCCCCTAATGTAATCCTCTTACCTTCAACTCTCCTCCTTCTTGGCCTGCCTCCACTGCTGGACAGTGATTGGCGGGGCGAGAAGGCAGGGGGGATCACTCGAGCCCCCGCGGCCTCCCCTGCCACTATGAAGTTGGAGGAATGGGGATGGCAAAGAACCTGTGGTGTTTCGAGGGGTTTCGAGTTGAAGGGCTTTCAAGTTCATTTTATTTTATCTTTATTATTATTTTATTTGTATGTTTATATTTATTATTATTTAAATTTAATATTTTCTTTTTGTTTTGTACATATTATATTATATGCGTTTTTCTTTTTTTTTTTTTTTTCTACTATTATTTTGTACATAATAATATTCTTTCGATGTATATATAATATATATATTATATATATTTGTTTCTCTTTCTTTTAATGTATATTTTAATGTTTTGTCATTCATCAAATTTACTCATGGTTTATACCATATATTGTGAATATTCAAAATAAAGAATTTAAAAAAAAAAAAAATTAGATAATAAATAGTTCCCGAAACATTCACTAAATACTGAGTTTCTTCATTACACGACAGAACCCAGACTTCCCTTGGCATTGCAGGTTGCCATCCTGTTCCAAACGACCGTCCATAGTCGGAACAATATGAAATTTAAACTTATATTAATGCCAGTGGTTGTTGGACGCTCGAAGTTTCATTTGCACAGCAGAAGTGCTGTCCACCCCCCATCACCGAGATCCTTTCGTCAGGTTTGTCGTATATATGCTGTGAACGTATCGTCAACGAATGAGAATTCGTTCTGCCATTTCATTCGACGGATACCTGTTAGCTTTAGAATTGGAAGACACCTCTATTTTTTCAGTAAAAGTACAAGACGCTTAATAGATAGATAACTTTTATTGCACAAAAGATAACAACCTCTATGGCAATGAGTGTTTTTTTTTTTTTTGTTTTTTTTTTACAAAATAATAATAAAAGGATAAAAGAAAGAATTCAAAAATTATATAAAACAAGACATGAACATGAATAAATAAATTTAAAAAAATAATAATAAAAAATATATTTATCCATCTTACATGCAATAAATTAAATTAAATTGTTCTTTATTTTTAAAGCAACAGTGAAAAAATTAAAAAAAATTATTAATTTTTCTAACTTCTAAAATATTTAAAATATGCAAAAATGTTTCTGAGTAATATTCTGGTCTATTAGTGAGATATTTGTGGAGAACTGCTTGCCTGGGGATACACAAGGAGGGACAATTGAACAGAAAGTGGATGAGATCGTCCTTTTCATCTAAGGTACAGAGCCTGCAGACACTTTCAGGACAAAACTCATACCTAAGCCCTCCAAGTAATATTCTAAAATTTCTATTGCTATTGTGGAGACGAATTTGAGCTAGAAATCGGAGTTTTTCAATATGGCAGTTTAATGAAAGATAGCTTCCTTGAGACCCTAAAGCACTGACCAATACAAGAGGCTTAATATGTTTAGGCATTTTATTTGTATTGAATTTAGCGCCAATCCATTGTCCCCAATTTTTGTGGGTGTCAGCTTGGTTCGGGACACGGTCTCTTATTCAATTTACTTTATTCTCAATTTAAAAATACCTTGGTCGCAATGAGATAACCTCATTTTGAACCATCTTTCGATATAACTTGACAATACCCCGAGGGTATACTGTCTGGATCACAATGCTGCCATCTAATTAATGCACTTTTTTTAAATAATTCTAAATTCGTTAGGTACTTGATTCCGTAATTGCTGGCTGTCAAGTATTAAATTCCTCCAAAACCTTTCTTTACAATACTCGCAAAAAACTATCCGCAAAAACGTATGAAGCATTAAATTTCATTTTAAAGCATTTAATTAGCATTCAGTAATGGACTTGTCTAGAATCCGTTCTGCCATGAAGTGTGTGCCACTTTTCAGTTTTCAATACCAGAAAGATTTAACTCATTAAACGCCTTCAAATCTTCGTGTAGGCTAGGGAAAACTATTATTGAAATACTCAACAAGTTTTTTTTTTTTACTTTCCCAGCTATACGAAGTATAGGGGAAGTTGTGTAATCGGTCAGAAATTCTAAGTTAAATTTTCACCAAAATTTCATGTTTATTGAAACCTGACTGTAAAAATGAAAAAAAAAAAAATCTGTTATTTTAATTTTTGGAATCAGGTCGGAAATTCCGGTGACCCAACATCGAATTTCAGACAGATTACATAACTTTCCCTATACTTCGTATAGCTGAGGAAATCAAAATAGTCAAACAAAAGTACACAACATTATTGTGTCTCAATCATTATCAATCTATTATTATTCAATTATATACTTTTTATATTAATATTAATTAATTTTGTTCTGCTGCAACTCCCCTGCTTCAACTGTGAGTTATGTATATGTGAGTATTTCTCCACTAAACTCTTTCTATTCAAAATTTAGAAGAGTATGGCTATATCGATTATTCACAAAATATTTTTACGGTCAATTTTTTGACAGCAACTAGCATACCCTGGATGTTAGTAGTAACTCCCCTATTATTAGAGCGTTCTTTTGTTGTTATTATTTCGTATACAGATATTATTTATTATTTTGAAATAGCAATAACTGAAATTTCTATACCGCTTCTAATTTTCATATTATTTCTTTGTATACGAAAAAATAAAAAAAAAAAAACTGCGTTCACTACATATATTTCTTGAATGTGAGAATTAAATTATTATTACTCATATGAAACAGGTTTACGTAAAAGTAATGAATAATAGTATTTATCAATATATTTGTTACTATTTCAAAGGGTAACTATAGTTCAGAACGTATATACAACAACTTCGAGCGTCCAACTATATTTCCATACCAAGGAGGAAAAAACAATGAATGGGGTATCATGATGATTAAGTGTCAAGAAGTAGGGAGTTGCAATCCGGATTATAGTGAGTACATCGCCTCTTCAGTCTCCTGGGACGATTTTGTGGGAAGTGTGGTGAAGAAAGTGGGTTGGTGTAGGGATTTGTGTGAGAAGGCTACGGAAGCGTCTTTAAAGATCTTGCATTGTATCGTGTCCTGTGTTTATCTTGAGATGACTGAGGAGTATGGAGCTTAAGTACGGCGGGCTTTATGTATTGGTTCTCAGAGTTTTTGACGGGAAAACCTAAATATGTGTTAGATTAGATGTTTTTGCTGAACCGTAATTTTTTATGAGCCGGTGGTTTCATTAGGAATGAGTAGCAGTTACGCTTTTGTGTAAAGGGTAATATTCAATGTCTGCGCAGAAGGGATTAAAGCATTTATGTAGTGTATTACTGGTGGATTCCATGTCAGTCTTGTGTACTCAAATCTTATAACATTTTGAAGTTGGAGATTTAATAAGGAATATTTTGAGCAAAAAACAATTTTTCGATAGGTCAGTTTTCGCGTAAATCTAACAAACGTCTAAAAAAAAATATATTCAGACCAACATTCAATTTCAAAGCTACAATCGCTTCTGCATTAGAGCAAAGTTCCAATCACACAGGCAGAGACATCAATGTATTCAGGGGACATAGAAACGTGACAATCCGTTGAAAAAGCTATCTCGAATTTTCGCACAATTAAAACTTTCCAATACTATAAGTTTTAGTAAAAGGAAAAGAAGATATTTCTTTTTCAATATAATTTTTATATTAGTATGTATAAATACATTAGTATGTACGGATACATTAGTATGTATGGGTAAAGGTAAATAAATGAAGGTTGTTAGAAGTAATAATATATGTATGATGAATTCCTAGAGCTATAGAGGAAATAAGAAAGAGGTATGCGGAAAGGACGAAAAAGGAACCTCAATCTGCTACGATCTGGGGGAACATGCATACAAAGGGGAGTTACTTAAGGACTTGCCAAAATCTTTCGGCTTCTACATGAGAGACGAAGAACCTTTCGACACGGAGAACTATCTCAGAGAAAAAAGAGCAATGACCGATGTAACTAGTGCATTTCTTATTTTCTTTAGCAAGTAACTAATGTCCAGTGGGGTGAGACGGAGATGGAATTTAGTATAGAGGGAAGCTGGGACTGGCCGCACTCAGGAGAGGGGTACACTGTACTCGTATTCCTCCGCTAAACCCTTCAAAATCTAGATATATCGATTATTCACACCTTACTCCAGCCTTATCCTGGATGTTAGATTTAAAACTAGTATTATTTATGCAACATACATGAAGCATCTTATGTCCACGTCTGCACGTCATGAGTAAATGCTATAAAATACAAAATAGAACTGTGTACATCCACTACTTCACAACTTTTCTTGTATGCATTTCTTTGGATCCAACACAAAAAGAGAAACTGCACATTTTTTTTTTTTTTTTGCAACAACATTTGAATGAGACATTTCCAGAAGTATGATATACTAGTACAGTACTTCTCAATCCTCTTTAACATCATGGTTTTTCAATGAATTATATTATTATAAAATTTTAAAATAATTTGTTTTCGTTAATTAATTAGTTGCCCGGGCTTTTATTTCGACGTCATGTCCCCCTACTATCAGCGCTCTCTCGTCGCTCTGGTAAACATGAGTACTACTCTACTATGGGAGTCCTAAATGTTGCCTACCCAAGTTTAGTTACCTAAGGTAAGATCTCTAACGAGTAACTGATATCGTACAAGCTCAGAACCAACGCTTAACGTCTCATTCGAAGGATGGTGTGCTCAATTTTTTTTTTACCTTCCAGATCAAAAAAAACCTAAGTGCCTCGGCCAGATTTCGAATCCCCGATGTTGAGCTCAGTAAGCAAGCATGCTACCGGCGCCTTCCAATTTATATTATACTGAAGAGATTTAAAAAAAAAACACTAAAATAAACTATTTATTCTCTACAGTGTTCCAATAAAATATATTTATATATATATATATATATATATATAAGTTTTTTTCAGTCAGAGCAGCGTCAGCTTTAGTCACATCGAGCGCGGTTTATTCTGATATTACTACACAGAGGGCGCCGGTAGCTCAGTGGTATGCGCGCTTGTCTTCTGAGCTCAAGAACGTGGGTTCGAAACCCGACCGAGGCCCTTAGTTTATTTTATCTGGGAGGTAAAATAAAACTTAAGCAAGCCGTCCTTCGGATGGGACGTTAAGCGATGGTCCCTAGCCTGCACGATGTCAGGTACTCGTTAAAGACACCTGCCCTAGATGAATAAAAATTTAGGACTCCTACAGTAGAGTCGGACTCATGTCCACCAGAGTGACGAAAGAGCACTCTGGTAGTAGGCGATATGACCTCATAGTTAAAGCCCGGGCATGAGTCATTAAAACCTAACCTAACCTATATTACTACAACTGTTTTCAATGAAGCATAATTGCTGGGAAGCACTGTACTAGCAGGTCAAGAATCACTTATCCGGAACAGAATCTCATCTCCACTCCTTGAATTAGGAGAATAAATTAGCCTCAATTTAGATATTGTGTGAAAGAAAAATTGTTGCTTCATTCAAACATTTTAAATTATAAATATATTCCCTAGATAAAAGAAATCGAATCAATCGATGAAAACGATTTAAAGCATGGCAGATATGACAAAATAAGGAAAATAACAAGTATACAATGAAGAACTGATAATTTTCTATTCTGATGTAAAAATGGAGGTACCTTGCAGAAAAATAACCAAGTAGTTAAAACACTTGGAAAGTAAGGTATAATAAATGTATTTATTTCAACCTTTCATACTTATTGTTAAATAATCATTGTCATATTTGTTTAATAAATTTTATAATTTTGAAAGACATTGCAATATATGTATATTTTGAATAATATTTAGTTAATATATAAGATGCTGCTTGGCAAAAAAAGTTGCTATCAGCTGGCCTGCTTGACTATTCTCGTCGACGAACAATATCTCCGTGAATGCCCTCTTGTGGTGTCTACTGAAACCATCAGCTTGTCATTATCAGGGGCTCCAAACATAGGCAAAGCTAGAACTAAAAATATAGGAGTGCTTCTACATTCCCAAGCCACCTTTCTCTACCCTTGTCCTTTTCAAGCCTCCTTTCTCTACGTTGTCCTTCCCAAGCCTCCTTTTTCTATCCTTGTCCTTCCCAAGCCTCCTTTCTCTACGTTGTCCTTCCCAAGTCTCCTTTCTCTACCCATGTCCTTCCCAAGTCTCCTTTCTCTACCCATGTCCTTCCCAAGTCTCCTTTCTCTACCCATGTCCTTCCCAAGCCTCCTTTCTCTACCCTTGTCCTTTTCAAGCCTCCTTTCTCTACCCTTGTCTTCTGGTTCGTGAATATCCTACATCTATGGTCCAGACGTATTTATAACCTCTCTATTTATATTGCTTCATGTTCCACATACAATATAAATTTTAATTATTTTTCTATACATTTTGATTATCTTTCCTTTTTGTAGTACCAGCCAACTATTTTATTAAATAACATTCATGATAATACAATAATGTTCATCTAGAAAGTTAAACCAAATTCAAATCTGTATACGTAAGAAAAAAATCAATAAGTTTGTAAAAATGTGTATAATTGACAGCAGGTAAAATGTTACTGATTCTGAAGAGTATGAAATCACTTTAAACACATCATGCTAATGAGCGCCAATCCTCTTTTGAAGAATTTGAATAGTGTTTCATTTAATATTTTTCAACTGATTTGAAATGAGACTGTAAATTAAAAATAATTAAACTTTTGTAAACAATGATAAGATCGGAGCTGCACAGAACTTTCCCATAGTGCGGCCGTCTATGGGTTTTGGAAAGTATGCACAATTCTCCACATTTCAATAAATAAATTTTACAACAGTAAAATCAACGATGGATTCACTTTCAATACAAATTCTATGTGTTCCATCCACTTGCCCATTAAAATGTATAGACAGTGAGTGGCATTAATTTTTCATCTATTTTCAACATGACTGAAAGCTGCAAGAAACATTGTCTTGAATCAAAATGAATGACATGCTCTCTTATCTCTTGTTTCAGGCCTCCAGATGATATGAAGAGAACTTTGTTTTTTACAGGAGAAGTAACACAGAAAAGTTATAAGATAATTTTATTTGAAATACAATAAAAATGCCAATTATAAAAAAATAGAGGCGGCATATTATACATTAAAATACTGCATATTCAAAAATAAATATTGTTTTTTATTCAACTACAACTGATTTCTATTTCAATCTAAAATTGTTCCTAAAAAAAATACTAAATAAAAGTTTAATTAGATGCTAAAGCAATGAAATAATAATAAATATAAATAAAGTGCATTGTTCAGGTACAAATACAATATGACTTATACAGAAAATTAGATGTAATAAAATAATAAAGTGCATACAATGTACAAAGTGAAATAAATAATTAATAAAGTTGTAGGTGAGTTGAGGTGACGTTTTTAGGCTACCTGTTCCAGAAGGCGAAAGCTTTCTGAATGTTTGCGGAACCTGGCACTTTGGCATCTTTCTTTCTGGTGGCTTCTGTCGGCTCCACGTTCACTAGAGGAACCGGAGGCTGATTTACCCTCTTGTCAATCGACTTTCCGTCCTCTGAAACTGAAGAATATGTTTAAAACTTTCAGTTTTATTTAAAGCCAAACAACTATACGAAAAATGCACAGATATGAAAACATATGAAGTTAAAGGCTTGAGAGAGAAAAAACCAACAGCGATGAACCAGAGAAAACACGAGATCTCAGTGCCAAACTGTCTATGATCTTGAGGGATTGTGGGGTAATTTGAATTTAAAATTTTGCGAACTTCCTGATTGGTCTGTATGAAAATGTTGGCATAGTCGTTGTTACAAGAGTGATGGTTGGGATGTTCAAGTCGCGGTGTAAAGTCTTGTTGCTAATGTGTGGTGGGCGTTGTGTATTGGAGTCGGAGCGTTTTGTATTGAAAAATCTGTATTGGTTTGATGTTCGAAGCCTTTGCAGTAACATATATTTGTAAGCCATAAGTCCAGAGAGGTCGGTGAAGATAGGTGTAACAATTTAGTTTTTGTCGAGTAGATAATCATATGAATATATGAATCAAAAAACAACAAAAAAAAGTACAAACGTAATGTTAGACCTTATATAAAACATACAATTCTTTATACTAGTCATGATTATGAAACCAACTACTATAATGCCCTTCCCAATTCTTGAAAACAATAGATATATTATAAATTTTAAAATTAAATCTAAATATTTATATTAGAGGAAAATAACCATAGTATAAAGGAGGACACCCCCTAATAATAAAATATATTATTACAGTTATACATTAGCCCCGAAATATTGTCGTAAAAGAGTAATGAATGATGTACTTATCTTAAGAAATAAATAAAACATTTATAATTAAAAGGGTGATAAAAATAATTATATATTACATTTATTAATATTAGGAATGTGAGGGCACCGGTAGCTCAGTGGTATGCGTGCTTGACTTCTGAGCTCAAGAACGTGGGTTCGTAGCCCGACAGAGGCCCTTAGTTTATTTTATCTGGGAGGTAAAATAAACGTAAGCACGCCGATGGGACGTTAAGCAATGGTCCCGAGCCTGTACGATGTCAGGTACACGTTAAAGACCCCTACCCTAGGTGAATAAAAATTTAGGGTAGACAAAATTTAGGACTCCCACAGTCAGGCTCATGTTCACCAGAGTGACGAAAGAGCGCTCTGGTAGTAGGCGATATGACCTCGTAGTTAAAGCCCGGGCATGAGTCATAAAACCTAACCTAAATATTAGGAATGTATATTCATTTACTTTCTATCATTTATTTATTTGATTATTATAATTATTATTATTCATCTAATACGTATTTCTATTCTAAGATTTAATGTAGGTTGATCTATGTAATTTATAAGTTGTTCTGATGTAGAAAACTGGGTGACGTATCCAATTACCACGTTATAGTTTAACAAAGATCCTTATTTTTTTTTAGGCTCCGATTTCTCTTCCTCTCAAATAAGGAATTCCTAAAACTTTAATTTTACCAGAAACGTTTTAACTCTCACCCCAATGAGCTCAACGAAAATTTAAAGTTCAAATAGAGGATCCTAGGTCCTTCATAATTTTCTGATTGGACGGAAAGTTCTGTATAGAAACAATGCATGATAAAACTGTGAGACATTTTTTGAAAAATCATACAGCTCAAATACCTAGACAATTATCAACATATTGTCATTATTATATAAAATCAAGTTTAGACGCCATTTTGAGGCCATTGAAACGAAAATATCTAAGTTATTTTCGGATTCCGTATGACTTATAAAAAATAATGTCTGAAATAGGTTATGAAAAAAAAATTGCGAAAATCTATTAAATCCCAGACGATTTACGGAATGAATGAAAAGCATTTTTACTGCAGTAATAAATAACTATATATACCGTATACTCTTTGTGAAGCCCCCATTTCCCGAGAAGTGGAACTCACATTAAAGGTAATAGGTTAGGTTAGGTTTTATGGCTCATGCCCGGCCATTAACTACGAGGTCATATCGCCTACTACCAGAACGCTCTTTCGTCACTCTGGTGGACATGAGCCCAACTCTACTGTGGGAGTCCTAAACTTTGCCTATCCTAAATTTTTATTCACCTAGGGCAGGGGTCTTTAACGAGTACCTAACATCGTACAGGCTCGGGACCATCGCTTAATGTCCCATCCGAAAGGACGGCGTGCTTAAGTTTAATTTACCTCCCAGATAAGATTAAAGGTAATATATTCTCATACATATAATACATTTTTTGTTAAATATTTTAATGGTAATTGTTAATAACATAAAATTATTGTCTTATATCCAGAAACTCCAAACACATCCTTCTTACCAACCTTCTATAATTTACCACTTGTCTCAAAACGAGGTCGCATTACGCCCCGGTACTCAAGAGCTGGCCACAGGATCCACTTGATATTCAAGCGCGAGCTGAATATCAAAATAAAATAAGGGATGCAAAAATTACAAGAACTATTCATACATACTATTCATTAGTTTAATGTCTAGCAATTTGACTCGGCCACACTCTATATCTCATCTTTCACAAGTTTAATTCACATTTATGCTGAAAAAAATGTTTTTCATGATCGCTGGAAGCACAAGAGTGCTATGAGGCCGCGGATTGCCGACCCCCTGTCTTAAACAAATTTAAAAAATAAATTACACCGAAATGGGATGAATCGATAAATTGGTATGGAATAATGAGCCTGACTTTATCAAAAAGACCACCCTGAGGTTGACTCACCTGGAGCTTTGAAGTGGTGATGGTGAGGCTCCTCCTCAATGGCCGACTCCAAACCCCAAGAAGGGGCAGGGCCCAGGTCGCTGAAACCCGAGTCGCTCCGCTCTGAGAAGGCGCGGGCTCTGTCTCTACCTCTGACCGCTCTATGGGGCTCCTCAACTTCTACAGTCCTGCTGCTGCTCGGCAAACCACCGCCACCACGCCGAGACAGAGAGGCCATACGTCCCAGTGCCCGGATAGCATTCCCTGTCTTCTACGTTAGTCACAAAACAAAACAACACCATGCCCAAACACGATATTAGTTAGAAAACATTATCAAGTCCAACAATAAAGTAGGTTCGTCTTTTTTTAACAAGGTATTACTCTACCAATAAGATTTTCTTTTAAAAGAGACAAGTGTTCAGACATTGCTGGAATCCATTAATTAGTAGAAATTAAACGTAGATAAACAATGAAGGACTCAATAAATAAAAACAAATACTAACTGTTTAATGTAAAAACAAAAGTCTCAAATTCAATGCCGCCATTTTGTTTCAATGCGACGGATAATTTCTGAACATTTCCTGAAAGTTTTATCATAACTAGTTAAATCGTACTCGAATCCCATTTGTAATAACTTGTTCAAAAGCCAGAAGACAGTTTTGGCAATTATATGTAACGACTGGGCTGCACTTGCCCAGATATTTTCTCAGAAAGATTAAAATGTGCAAGCTCTCTCGGGGACATCTGCTAAGCTTCCCAGGGAACGGACTAGAGCAGACCTAAGCCTTCTTCGAAGATGGATTGGAATGCGCTAGCTCGAGGGAAACATAGGTCCCCGGAGAGTGGGAGAGGAGCCATGGAGGGCTTTGCTAGGGCAGAGGAGGGCAGTGTTGTCCTGCGACCGAAGAGAGCAGTCTGGTTATGCTGGGGACACAGTTGCTTCTTGGGGTGATCTTCTGCCTGGGTAAGTGTATTACTGATACATAAGTCATTCCAGCCAGTCTAGGTATAAGTGATTCTAGTACTAAGTTGTCATCTGGGGCTTTAATTATACATGATAATTGCTCACGACTGTCTTCTTTTCATTCCTTGAAACCACCCATAGAAATCCCCAGGGCGGGTTGCATATACAACAGTATTTTATAACTATAGAATGTATTATTATAATATAACTTCCAAATTAATATGTATTACAAAAACGACAGTGATTGTGATATCTCCCCCAGACCTATTATTTCACATATAAAATTGTTTTTGTCCGATGATACATTGACAATAGAAATCCACACAAGCTAGTATTTGCAGATATGATCTACAATATAATATCAAGTTGTGAATCTATATTATATTAAAATTTTCTTAATCACAAATTTTTACAGTTTTTGTCACAAAAAAAATGCATGCAATGAAATCACTGCAAACTATCAATGAAGCAAAAATGCAATTACATAATAACAAAATATTCAGATTAATTACCTGCCACTTTCTTCGAATAATAAATTTTTTCAGTTTATCTGTACTGATTTTGACTTGGGACATAGTGTCATCACCCTGAGATATCCATTTATGTCTTAAGCATTCTTCAGCACTCAATCTCTTCCTAGACAATACACAATTTAGTTTAGAAAACAGAATATTTTGAATCACGGTTCAATAATGAAGAGAGATTTACAAGAATAAAAGGAATAATTAACGATAAAAATATATCTGGAATATACAAATACTTGTAGGTACAAGGAAACAACGAATTTCATGATTTAGAGGGAGCAGGCAGCACAGAAACAGCATACTTGCTTACTGGGCTCAAGATCGCAGGTTCGAAACCCGACCGAGGCCCTAACCTTTTTTATCTGGGAGATGAAAAAATCTTGAGCATGCCGTTCTTCGAACGGGGCGTTAAGCGATGGTCCTAAGCCTATACGACGTCATGTACTCGTTAAATAGTCCTACCCAAGGTAACTGAATCTGAGTAGGCAACATTTGGACTATCAGAATAGAGTCGGGCTCATGGCAGTAGGCGATATGACCTCGTAGTTAATGCCCTGGCAAAAATCTGGAAACTCGATAAAAATAACGCTGAAAGTTAATTCGTGTCGTCCTTATAGGGGGTTGATCTTACATATAAAATTTCGTATCGATAGAATCATTTTAGTGTACCTTAACAAAAATCCCATACCTTTGAAAAACGAAGTCCGCTATCTAGGCCTCATTAACTTTGAAAACAAAACGACTTGTATACAACGCAGTACTGAAACCTATGTGGACTTACGGACTTGAACTCTGGGGTTCTGCCAAGGATTCCAATCTCCAGCGCATTCAATCCTTTCAATCCAAAATCCTTCGTAAATAGCTAATGCTCCCTATTACGTCTCCAACAAAACTCTTCTCACTGACCTTAACGTACCTTTCATTACTGAAGTCGCTAAATCCAAATATAAAAAATTATTTTCCCTTCTTAGTTCCCACAATAATCCTCTGGTCCGTGCCCTCCATTCTGCCATATTTCCCCAACGACGGCTTAAGCGTCAATGTTCTAGAGTCCTGAGCAGCAGCAGTGCCAGTGACTAGGGAGTGTCACCAATGGGTGATTTCTCCCCTCTTGACATTGCCATTATCTCTCTAATAGCACATTTGCTTGTATTTATTTGTATACAATTGTAAATAGATATTTGTAAAAAAAAAATATATATATATATATATATATATATATATAATCATTCTATCTGGAGTTATCGTGTTCACAGACACACACACACATTTTCTTTTTCCAATTTTGGAATCAGGAGTTCAAGAAAACATGGAATTCCGTTGAAAACTCCGCTTCAAATTTTTGTCCGAATACATTACTTCCCCTATACATCGTATAGCTATAGAAGTATATAAATGTAAAATGTACATAGTAAAATAAAATAACTAATGCAAAAAACAAATGTATGACATTGATGTTGCCTATATTACGAAGACACACCTCGATTCTCCATGACAAGGTGGATAAAAGATTTCGTCCTAAGAATTCAAGGAATTTCCATCAACAAAATTCTTCACTGACGAACAAAGAGAAAATCTCTCTATTTTGTATTGTTTTCTCGTCTTGAAACGAATCCTTTTGCAACATCTGTTTTTTTATACTTTGCATATCCTATTTTAAACTAATTTTAGAAAAAAATAACAGGAACTTCAGGAATTAAGTCGGGAACCTTCACATCATAATAAGGGAAGCCAGTTTTAGGGGTGTAAATTAAGGGTTGTAGAAAAAAATAACTTACTCCTTTCTTTTGCGGAGAAGTGCAGATATAAAATCTTTGGCGTCTTCTGAGATTGTGTCGAAAGCTTCATCGTCGAAGTCATATTGAGCTCTGGTGATATTGGCAAAGGTTTCAGGGTCTGTCTCTCCCATGAATGGCGACAATCCGGACAAACTGGGCAAAAATAATAATATAAATAATTAGATTTAAAAAAATATTAAATAGTCAGCATTATCAAACTGCTACAAAAAAAAAATATATATATATATATAAAAAAAGTAATGTTTTTTTAAAAATATTGTCTATTTCACAAAATATATGGGAGTACTTTCTGTATTACTTATTTACTCAGTATTTGTTTAGTCGTGGATGAAGATGGCAGCAATACCGAAAGTATTCCCAATTATTTTATATAATTTGTGAAATAGACCATATTTTTAAAAAATATACCTTTTTTTACATTTTTTATTACGTTTTTCACAATATCTCTGCAAAAATGTTGAGTATCATTAAAAAACATATTGTAGAAAATATGTTAGCTCAGTATTATTTCCGACTGTGAGTTTTTCTCATTCCCTAAAATATCAATTCTTCAATGAAACGCAGATAAAAGATGTTTAGGCACAAAAATTAAATTCTTTTATTAATAGTCCTAGGCGTCGAACTACAAGCCTGCCCTGAAAACTAGCGAGAGCGCTTTGCCTAGGTGGCCAGTCATTTTACTGCCCGTCTCAAAAACATACTAGTTTCTTAAATGTATCAACAAAAAGATGATGGTACACATTGATAGTACTTA
This sequence comes from Aradus depressus, assembly GCA_963662175.1. Taxonomy (NCBI): domain Eukaryota; kingdom Metazoa; phylum Arthropoda; class Insecta; order Hemiptera; family Aradidae; genus Aradus; species Aradus depressus. The sequence goes on along the minus strand of OY759216.1, from coordinate 49,617,014 downwards.
ATATTAGGGATAAGTAATTCTTATTTATATAGTTTATTCATTAAACTCTACTTAAAAATACACACTTATTCAATATAAAATATATATGTAGGTACTTTTTTCTAGTGTACAGACATTTTTCAAAAATAAATTTTGAAGGTTGGGTATTACTGGAAAGAAATCTAAAAATCATGGTCTGGGAACACTGTTTTTCATTTATGTTTGTTGTGATATTTATCATTCATGTGTTGACTTTAGCTTCCTTCCTTGTTTTTAATTTTACTTTCCCCACTAGTATAGGGGATGTTATGTATTCGATTGAAAAAAAATCTGTGTGTCGATAATAATTCCTGATAGAATGAATGTATCAATACGAAATTTGTTATGTGTAACCAGAACCCTCTAAGGATGACACCTATTGTTTTACAGCTAAATCGAGCAACGGGAAGGGTGAGGCTCAACTCAAAACCTAGTCAAAAACCAAAGTGGGCATAACCTGTCAAATTTCAGCGATATCGGCCAAAAAAGGGGGGTTTAGGGGATCCCCTCCCCTCAATTCAAAAACCCTAGAAACTGCCGATGTAAAAAATTTATCGACACAACATTTAATATGAGGAAGTCAACTATTGAATATTAGCGCAAACGGTCGACTGTTTTTGGAGGGGAGCGAAAAGGTAATTGATTAATTCGTTCTGGGGAAGTACATTGCCGATGATTCACTGATGCCTTTTCTTCATTTGTTCACAATAATAAATATTTAGGATAAGAATAAATAGTTTTAAGTATATAGTATACACATAAAAAAAAATGTAAACACATTTAAAAAAAGAAATACAATTAGATAGATGGAAACCTATGTAGTGTTTTTATTCAATTTTTACCTCAGACTATACAATATATCTGTACCTCGGAGGTAAACTGCACTATGTCAGTTTTTTTCCGAAATCTGTTTTTTGCACTAAGTTGTACATCTATTTGAGCTCTATTTAGTGATATACTGTATCATGTTCTTTTTAAAGTAATTACAAAATAACAGGTTGGTAAACTGCACTAACCCTAATGTCAATTTGGGGAGAAACATAACTAAGTCGACTTGATGCGTTTTTATTTTGAGGCAATAAAAATATACAAATATTTATCTTTTAATGCGGCCTGAGTATTTCAATGAATGGTTTAGAATAACTGTAGTTATGAAAGCAGGAAAATTTAATGCCATTGTGGTGAAATTGACAGTTCAAAATTTGAAAGTTCTCTGCTGTAAAATTGGGTTTCTAACATATAGTGCAGTTTATCTCCGAGGTACAGATATATATAACCGAATTTTCAAATTCAGATAGTCATATGCCGCCGAGAATTCATGGTTACATGAAAACATTATCATAAAACTATTTGAACTTACAGAACATATGCAATGACTCCGACAGACCACATATCACTCAGGAATCCGATGGGTTCATAGTTGATGATCTCCGGAGGTATGAACTCTGGAGTACCGAAAAGAACCCGGAGCTGGGTGTCAGGCTCCAGTCGGCGAGCTAGACCAAAGTCAATCAGCTTGATCACATGACACCGGCGGCTTCGACACATGATGTTTTCTGGCTGAAACGACCAACAAGTGACATTTAGTCAAATCAAAATAGTTCATCACGCATAAATAATCACTTATGAGAGATCCATACTCCTAAAATTGTACCCAGAACTTCTATTCGTTGTGTGTACCCGATTATCATTTCGACATTCATCATATATTTTAATAAAATGCAAAAATATCAAGAATATCACCTTAGATAATTAAACCTGGATACGCCAGCAGTGAGGACAATAGGACTTCCCTCCTCTGTGGGTTGGAGAGTCATAGCCTCAGGTAATCTCCGAATAATAGAAATATGCCAACTTAGCAAACTTAAATGTTACTATCAAACTTTATGTTAAAACCACACTATACTATATGTATAAATTTTTGTGGAATTAGTCAATATAAATGTTAAGCAAGAACTTTGTTTTATTAGTTTTCCAATAGATCGGACACAGTTCCTAAAAAGTAATCGGACATTTCTTTCTTCTATTCCGAATGGCTCGAGAGAGTTTATATAAACCAATTCAGTTTAATAAAAATTGAACAGAAAATATAAGTTTAATAATTAACAAGAAAGTTTCTTTTCAAATATATATATATTTTTTTAAACTGATATTTACAACTGTATAAAAATAAATACAACAAGCAAATGTGCTAATAGAGAGGTAATGGCAATGTCAAAACGTCATGAGGGGAAAAATCACCCAGTGGTGACACTCCCTAGTCACTGATTTCTTCTCATTTGTAATTAATCACTGTCACTGCTGCTGCTAAGGAGGTCTCTAGGCCATTCACGCTTAAGCCGTCGTTGGGGAAGTATGGCAGAATGGAGGGCACGGACTAGAGGATTATTGTGGGAACTAAGAAGGGGAAATAATAATTGTTTATACTTGGATTTAGCGACTTCGGTGACAAAAGGTACGTTCAGGTCAGTATAAAGAGTTAGCCAAAACCTTTGCCAATATCACCAGAGCTCAATATGACTTCGACGATGAAGCTTTCGACACAATCTCAGAAGACGCCAAAGATTTTATATCTGCACTTCTCCGCAAAAGAAAGGAGTAAGTTATTTTTTTCTACAACCCTTAATTTACACCCCTAAAACTGGCTTCCCTTATTATGATGTGAAGGTTCCCGACTTAATTCCTGGGGTTCCGGTTATTTTTTTCTAAAATTAGTTTAAAATAGGTTATGCAAAGTATAAAAAAACAGATGTTGCAAAAGGATTCGTTTTAAGACGAGAAAACAATACAAAATAGAGAGATCTTCTCTTTGTTCGTCAGTGAAGAATTTTGTTGATGGAAATTCCTTGAATTATTCTTAGGACGAAACATCTTTTATCCACCTTGTCATGGAGAATCGAGTTGTGTCTTCGTAATACAGGCAACATCAATGTCATACATTTGTTTTTTGCATTAGTTATTTTATTTTACTATGCACATTTTACATTTATATACTTCTATAGCTATACGATGTATAGGGGAAGTAATGTATTCGGACAAAAATTTGAAGCGGAGTTTTCAACGGAATTCCATGTTTTCTTGAACTCCTGATTCCAAAATTGGAAAAAGAAAATGTGTGTGTGTGTCTCTGAACACGATAACTCCAGATAGAATGATTATATATATATATATATTTTTTTTTTACAAATATCTATTTACAATTGTATACAAATAAATACAAGCAAATGTGCTATTAGAGAGATAATGGCAATGTCAAGAGGGGAGAAATCACCCATTGGTGACACTCCCTAGTCACTGGCACTGCTGCTGCTCAGGACTCTAGAACATTGACGCTTAAGCCGTCGTTGGGGAAATATGGCAGAATGGAGGGCACGGACCAGAGGATTATTGTGGGAACTAAGAAGGGCATTAATTTTTTATATTTGGATTTAGCGACTTCAGTAATGAAAGGTACGTTAAGGTCAGTGAGAAGAGTTTTGTTGGAGACGTAATAAGGAGCATTAGCTATTTTACGAAGGATTTTGGATTGAAAGGATTGGATGCGCTGGAGATTGGAAGCCTTGGCAGAACCCTAGAGTTCAAGTCCGTAAGTCCACATAGGTTTGAGTACTGCGTTGTATACAAGTCGTTTTGTTTTCAAAGTTAATTTGGATCTTTTGTATAGTAGTCTTAGTAAAAGTTTATAACGTCTGTTCATTTCTTGTCTTTTCAGACTCGTGTGAGGATTCCAAGTTAGTCATTTGTCGAGTATGAGGCCTAGATAGCGGACTTCGTTTTTTAAAGGGATGGGATTGTTGTTAAGGTTCACTGGAGGGCAGATATATTTTCGACGAAGGATGAAGACGATGTAAACTGATTAAATATTAATTATTTTCAAATTATTAAAAAAGTGACAACTACCTTCAAGTCGAGGTGGACTATACTCTTGGTGTGCATGTAGGCCACTGCCTCACATATCTGCCTCATAAACAGAATGCAGTCCTTCTCAGTCAGGGTGAAGTCATCAGCGACCACTCTCTCGAACAGCTCTCCACCAGACACACTGAAACAAAACAAACAATCAATGGCTAAGTATGAAACAATGCGATTTAAGAGAATACCTGTACCTCTCGGAGTTTCTTTCGTTAATTTTTGTTGAGCTCAAGTAAACACGAATTCCACTTCCACTACCTCTATTCTCTTCTGTATTTGTCTGTAGTGCACAAGGCGTTCCCGTTGTAATGTTTTCTCAACATGATCTTTCAAATTGGAAGTGTTCCCGGAAGTTCTGTATTCGGCACTGCACAAACGACATTTAGCCAGTTTTTTTGGACACACATCCTTATCGAAGTAACTCCACACATCGGACTTCCGTTTAAGACTCATTTTTCAGTTCAAAACAACAAAGCACGCTACAAGAACAGTAAATTTTCAGTTCAAAGCAACGAAACACTCTACAAGAGCAGTAAATGTAACCTTCCTTCTATTCAGTGGTTCCCAGAAACAGTCCTTAATCGATACTATCGATAGCTTAACACCGATAGTGTCGAAACTACCGTATCGATAACGTCAACTATCGATAGTTTTACATCCCTACTATGAATTCTACACGTGTACCACTTCTATTCCTGTAACGAAATGAAAATGCTAGCTTGAATAGCCGAGATTCTAGAAGGGGATTAGGCAAATTACTCATTAGCAAGACAAATTGGAGGAGTCATATGAGACTGACGCCTATTGGTTAGTTTAATGATATTTAATTAATCAATTTTGGCCACCACAAAATTAGAAGGTTGAGATCTGCAACACGCTTGGGGCCATGATGCCAAATCTCTCCACTCAATAAATCTGTTAATCTCACAGGAAGGAGCATTGACCTGCTAGCCGTCCATGTAGACCGGACCTGTTCAGTAAGGGCTGGCACGTAAAGAAGACAATTCCTACACATATTCCGTATCCTAGGAACGGGGAGATAACCCATAAGTAATGTAAACAAAAATGTGGGAATCTCGGGGAAGAACACTTCAGATGGAAGAGAGGAGACCCGAACTAAGAGGGAGAAGACAGGTGAGATCTCCACCTGTGTCAGTGGCGGACATTATTATATTCCTATTGAAGAACCCAGGAAAATTAAATGAACAAGAGAATGAAACTTACTATTCCAGGATCATGACAACGTCCTTGGAGAGGCTGAAGGCAGCGATGAGACCCAGGAGAAGGGGATGTCTGAGTGAGTTCATGATGTCCACCTCCTGTTGAACGCTGTCCCGGTCCTGTCGTTTCACTGTCCGCACGTACTTGGCAGCACGGACCAGCCCCGTGGATAGTTCCACCGCACGTCGAACGACCCCATACCGCCCCTTACCCACCTCCTCCAGTACGTTGTACCGCTCCTCCAGGCACTCACCAGCCTCGATCTCTACGTTTTCCCACTTCCTCGGCTCCTCCACTGAAAACAGTCAAAATTTAATGGTTATGTGGCACATCGTTGAAATGCTCAGGAAACAATATTTTATTTTATTTAATTTTGATGAGAAACGGTCCAGTTGACTAAAGACGTCCATATAGCAAATTACATGAATATCTAGTAATATAGATTACGTATTTCAAAAAAATAATAATAATATGGTCCTTTCATGTTAAAATGAAATAATAGAAATAAGTAACAAGTGAAAAACATAAAAATATAATGTACAGAATAGAGAAAGTGCACGTAGCTGTTTTTAATAAGAAAACCTATTATCCTGCAATCAAATACATTGATGTATAAATACATTTATTAAACGAAAACATAGTTCTGTTTTACGTTTAGATTATACACAATTCAGCCATCCTATAATATAGATATTGTCGGGAAAATGAAAACAAGAAAAAGTAACTCAACAGAATTAAAAATAAGTTATGTAGATCATCTCACTTAAATAATGAGATAATAAGAGATAATTCCTGTAACAAAACCGTATACCTAATTTTTATATCTTTTATTGAGTAAAGTAGGGAAAACTGTATGGTCAAAAAAAAAAAAAGTAGAAGAGACATGCTTATTATTTATGATTAAGGGAAATATCAGAAAATTTCTGTTAATATGAACAGTCCGAAAATTTCAGTATTGACTCTACATCTCCAGTATAACTATTTAGTTCGCAATCACACCACCAAAATCGTCAGTTTTGATATGATTTAATTTTTTTTAATGATTTCATTTTCATTTTCCTTGGATTTTTTTTCTATGTATACAGAAGGATTGTGCCGCTTTTCTACCAATCTCATGGAACATTAATTAGATGAAATAAAGTGAAAATTATTAATTTTTTTTTCGAACTGATTTTATAATATTTTCCATACGAAATATTAAATATGTCCAACTGTATAAATAGAGAAGATGCGTTATATTGAAACAGTTCAAACAATGACTTCCTGTTACATAATATTAAAAAGATTGTAGCAGCCGCAGCTATTCTGATTATTCATATTTTAGCTAAATATATTCTAGATCGCGGGTATGAAACCCGGCCGAAGCCCATTTAGCTGGGAAGTAGAAAAATCTCAAGCACGTCGTACTTTAGATGGGACGTCCGAACGACATCGTATACGAGACGTTCAGTGACCTGTACAATGCCAGGCACTGGTTAAAGACCCCTACCTTAAGTAACTAAACTTGGGAACATATTTTTTTCAACATTCTTTTCCAGAAGTGTCTTTACTTTTTTGGAAATATTTCGGGCCACTTTCTTCGAGTCACAATAAATCTGGGTATGCAAAATTTAGGAGTTCCGTTATAAAGTAGGACACATATTCATGCGACATGACCTCGTAGTTACAATAACCAACTATTTCACATATGAAAGTTTTTTTGATGGGAATAAAAGCCTCTTTAACCTTAATCGATAATTCCGTCAAGTAGTTAGTTATTGTGACTCATGCCCGGGCTTCAACTATGAGGTAATATCGCCTACTACCATAGCGCTTTTTCGTCGCTCTAGTGGAGATGTGCCCGACTCTATTGTGAGAGAATTTTGTCTAACCAGTTTAATTAGCTACAGCTATCGTACAGCAGAACATCGCTTCCGAAAGATGACGTGCTCAAGATTTTTTACTATTAAGTAGTAATAGCTACAAGATCAACCTAAAATTGTTATATTTTATTCTCTTATCAAGAGAGTAACTATCAAGATAGTGAGAATTTCCAAAAAGAAATCTAGCATAGATGTCCCCATTGTTAACAACTACGATAAAATACAAAGGGCAGTTGAGTAAAAAGACAGCGATGAATCACCAGGATGTGTTCATTCGCTTTTGTTGAACAAGAGAAAGCTCGGCACAATATACTAATGTTGGGATGATACTTAACATTTTCGCAGAGATATTGTGAAACAGTTAATAAAAAAATAAAGAAAAACGAATGTTTTTTAACAATATTGTCTATTTCATAAGAGATATAAAATATATGGGAGTACTGTCGGTATTGCTACCATATAATATACAAATATTATTCTGAGCTCAAGATCGTGGGTTCGAAACCCGACCGAGGCCCTTAGTTTATTTTGTCTGGGAGGTAAAATAAACTTGAGCACTCCGTCCTTCGGATGGGACGTTAAGCGATGGTCCCGAGCCTGTATGATGTCAGGTACTCGTTAAAGATCCCTGCCCTAGATGAATAAAAATGTAGGACAGGCAAAATTTCAGGACTCCCACAATAGAGTCGGGCTCATGTCCACCAGAGTGAAGAAAGAGCGCTCTGGTAGCAGGCGATATGACCTCGTAGTTAAAGCCCGGGCATGAGTCATAAAACCTAACCTAACTCACAAATATTATTTTACATATCATATGAAATGGACAATATTTTTAAGAAACATTCGATTTTCTTTATATTATTAATGTTGGGATGCAGAAAGCTGGTTATCGTAAGATATAGCGAACAAACAAGCTGACATGAAATCTGAACAAGCTCAGGACCATCGCATAACGTCAGATCCGAAGGTCAGCAGCTTTTTTTATCTGAGAGATAAGGGTCTTAGGCCGGGTTTCTAACGCACGATCCTGAGCATAGTAGGCAAGCATTCTACTTCTTTGCTAACAACGCCCTCAAGAAACAATTATTACCAATACTAAAGTAGTAGAGTTGGAACGGTCCATTGCCCAATCGGCTGTAAGGCTCATCTCGAGTCATGTCTTCTTCATGATATTGTGTCTTCGCTTAGAACAGCCGACATAAATATGTGACCTCTTACACAATATGATGTAAGTTCATCACTCGAAAATTACATCGATAAAAAAGAATGTTCAATATATTTTGTAAAAGCCAATTTTCCTTAACTTCCATCGCAACATTAGAAAGAAGATAATTTTTCTCATACAGCAATTTTTTTCATATAAAGCTTTTTCCTACTCTCGATAAAATACATAAGAATTTAAGGTGATTTTTAAGAGTTTCATCATCTATAGAATTTAAAAGTATCTAGAAAACGCCAAATAATATTTTATGATTTTATGGAATGAGACATGGAATAAACCATTGAATAATAACTTGGGTGATGAAAGTATGATTAACATCATCAAACGAGAAATCACAAAAATCGACCAATCATTGGAAGATCACGTAATAAAATTATATGTTCAGCTCGGGGGTTCAGCTAAGCCCTCACACACCAAAAGAATTCAAGCCATTCAAAATAAAATCCTCCGAACAATCTCACAATGCCCATACTACGTTTCAAACATAATATTACATAACGACCTGAACATACTATTCTAACACGAAGTTAAACTAATAGTTAAAAATTAGCACAAGTTCATGACACATCCGAACACATTGGTCGAATCGTCGTTGGCCTCGTGACCTCCTGCCTGAGGAGGACCCCTCAGAGGTTGGTAGTGTTGACCAGCCGTTTCATCAAGAGACTCAAGAGATGTTTTTACTCTGCTCATATTTCCTTGTTGAAAATTACATAATAAATGCGAAAATAAAAAATATATACTTAAAATATCTATTACGATTCTTACAGAAATTTCCATATATTATGAATGAAAACTCTTCTAAATCCATTCAGGATATTATGACTCATGCCCGGGTTTTAACTACAAGTTCATGTCGCCTAATACCAGAGCGCTCTTTCGTCACTCTGGTGGACATGAGCCCGATTCTACTATGGGAGTCCTAAATTTTGCCTACCCTAAATTTTTATTCACCTAGAGCAGGGGTCTTTAACGTGTACAAGTTTATTTTACCTTCCAGATAAAATAAACTAACGACCACGGCCGGGTTTCGAACCCGCGAACTTGAGCTCAGTAACCAAGCAAACATGCATACCACTGAGCTACCGGCGCCCTCTCTAATGGCAATATTTAATAACAGTTAATTTGTTGGAATAACAAAAAGAGGTCAGGTTCAAGAGGGATCATGGATCTGCCAAGGTCTCCATCAAGATATGATCCACAATGAAAGAAAGATTCCATCTGAACCAAATGAGACCTACTTTACATCAAGATAGTTTAGCGGATAATCATTCTCTATATTATATATTAACTCTGACATCAAGAAAAAACAATTAAGAAGTAGAGATGCTCGAACAATCAATCTTTCGTGAAAGGTCAACCTGAAGATGTGTGTATAGAAAACAAAAATAAAACTCGGTAACATTTATATTGTCCAAATAAGTAATAATACACATGTATCAATACAAATATATATATCTCATTATTACCACAACTAGTTTCGGCAATTTGTCATTTTCAGGTGGTGGAAATTATTAGAGATGGGGTCAAAGAAATGGACACATATCAATCAGGGACTAGTCAGTTAGCATCCAACTAGTCCCTGAGTCAGTCAGCATCCAACTAGTCCAACCCTGATTGATATGTCTATTTCTTTGACTCCTTCTCTAATAAGTTTCACCACCTGAAGACGGCAAATTGCTGAAACTAGTTGTGGTAAAAATAAAAAATATATAGTTGGATTAGTTATTTAATATGACTCATGCCCGGGCTTTAACTACGAGGTCACATCGCCTACTACCAGAGCGCTTTTTCGTCACTCCGGTGGACATGAGCCCGACCCTACTGTGGGAGTTCTAAATTTACAAAAATATGTACTTATAGTCGGGTTTCGGTAACGCCATCGTCGGAACAAAATTCAACAGTAACATTTAAGTTTACTAGGTTGGAATATATATATATATACAATATTTGAGATTATCTAAGGCTGTGACACACCTTCCTCAAGGGAAGCCCCACAGAGAAGGTAAGTACTACTGACTTAACGGCAAACTCTGTGAAAATATATGGGGTTTAAACATAAATAAACTAAAGAAATAGTATCCATAATAAAGTACATAGTGCGTATAATAGATAAATGTAATAATATCAGGGTAGTAAGAGAGAAAACAAGAAAAAAACAAATAAAATAAGTAAATGTTTACATAAATGCACAATATATTATGTTATGTATAAGAAAAAATTAAGAAAAAAAGTCAATGATTCACCGACGATGTACTTTCCCAGAACAAAAGTCAATTAACTATTCGCTCAATTAGCTATTCGCAAAACCAGTCGACCGTTTGCGCTAATTTTCAATAGTTGACTTACATAGGGCTCCTAAATCCTCATACTAAATTTTGTGTTGATAAATTCATTACATCAGTGTTTTGAATTGTGCCCCTCCCCTGGAATCTGGAGGTTGGGAAAAATGAACTTCCATTGAAAAGTGCGCATTGAATTTTTCACCGTTTACATAACTTTCCCTATACTTCGTATAGCTGGGAAAGTAAAAAAGACTTTTCACAGTTAGAATTTTCCGTTAAGACAGTAAGACTTTCCTCTTCTTTGGGGCTTCCCCTTGGGAATGTGAGTCACAGCCTCAGATAACTCAGAATTATACAAATATCTATACATGTATAATATCAATCTAGCAAACTTACAGGTCACAGTTCAACTTTGTGCTGACGATAACGTAAGCCGAAACCGATACACTAACTATATGTATTAATTTTTGTGGAATTAGACAATATAAATGTTAACATGTTCTTTGTTTTTATATATGTTTTATTTAGAGTTTCTACTATATCGACGCAGGTCGCGAAAATGTATTCGAAAATCTATGTATATAGCAATGTCCAACGTTCAAATACGGTGCAGAACTCTTCGTATAATCCTCTCTGGTTTGGTATTTTGTTAAGCTAGCTTTCAAATGTTTCTCCAAAATATTAAGATTAAACAGTGATATGAAACATTACAGTCAACTCTCCAAGGATTCAAAACAGCGCCTTCTTAGAATAATGTAACCATCATTGCTCTGGCTATATTATACACTCGAAACAAAAACCATTTTTTCTGTTAATATATGTAATGAAAATTGCTAAAACCTCATAATTGCAATTTTTTTGAAAAAAATAAATAATTTAAAATATCAAACATTGTTCTCAAAATATTATATATGTCAAGGGTAATACGAATGTGAATGTGGAAATAGGTACAGATTGTTATTGTTCACTATTTGTATGGGCTACAAGAGGCTGAAGCATCCTTGACAAATAGGTCTTATTAAATATCATAGTGACGAATATACACATATACATACAATACATAACAACTAAATTAGTAATCACAAAAACTGTTTTTTTTTTTCAAATATAACCTTTTTACTTTCCCAGCTATACGAAATATAGGGAAAGTTATATAAACGGTCAGAAATTCGATGTTTAGTTTTCAACGGAATTTCATGTTTTCCGACCGGCTAATTCCAAAGATAAACAAAATGTATTTCTATGTGTGTGAGTGTGGGAACACGATAACTTTAATTAGAATAAATGTATCAACAATGAAATATCATACCTAATAACTGCCAAGAAAAATCAACCTAAGAAAAATACTAAATAATTACTGACATTATCAGCTTAAACTGAAATCTTGCAACAGAAGAAATCAAAATGCAAAACAATTAACGTGCATCATGCTAAATGAAATGGCGTTATACTCTTGTGTTCCTCTTCTCCTGAAAAACTGAAATTTCGCAGATACGTGGTCTCACCAGATAACATTTCGGATAGGAATGGTGACAGGTTAGTTCTGGAGCTAGCCGCTAATGACACCAGTTCCCCGCTTTTCTCTTCCACTATAAACGTGTTCATTTAGGTACCTACTTTCTTTGCCTTTCAGTGTGTTGAATTAGAGTTCACACAAAAATACTTTCTTAAAAAATAAGTATTATAATAAAAAAAAATCGGGAAATTGCACAACTTTCTTGAGAAATAATCTTCATCTAACAGACAAACACCGGTATAAATATCTCAATGTTTGCAAAAAATGCCATTTAGGACGCTTCACGGGGAATGTGTCTATCAGTGGATATGAGAGTGACGTACTTACCAGGTTCATGTTGAGGAACAGTATAGTGATGTGAGGGAGGCCCGGGCTCGCTGGCCCCATGGCTGTTGTGTGACCTCACCCTAAAGCTGTAGTTGGACCCTGGTTGGAGGCCGCCCACTCGCTCGCTGAGTCGGTCGCAGCTGAAACAGAGTCCCAGTGTACTTAGTGCCATCTCATCGTCAACTGAGCAGGAAAGCAGGAGGCTACCTGGACATCAGCTCCTCTGGTGGCTGGTGGGGACACCACCTACTTTCTACAGCTTAGTCACATCCTCTTCATACTTTCTTATGTTCATATTAACGATTTATCTAGTTATAAGAAACTCTTCACATCGGTTCTTTTCTAAATTCTTGTGATGGAATATAATATATATATATATATATATATATATATATATATAAATAATAATATTTTTTCCCACCTATGTGCCACAGTTGTCCAGGAGAGCGTGTCCTCGGAGCGCTCCAGACTGTATCCAACGACCATGGAGCCGCCATCGTAGTGAGGACTGGACCAGGCCACAGTGACAGCCGACTGTCCACAGGGGCTGACAGAGGGTCGGCCGGCAGGAGGGTCCGGGGCACCTGAAATGTAGCCAATGGTACACATCCTGGAGAGCAGACAAGACTTTAGAATTTGCAAACTGTGCTCCCAAAGAATAGGGAAAATTTAATTTGTTCCACTCCAGGGCTATTAAGTTAACAATTTGAAGCACTGAAGTTGCTCCAAAACCAAAATTTTCAGTCCTAATACCCTGGAGAATATGGCGATGGAATGAACTAGGTTCACTTTGCTGTGAAAATTTCTTTTCAAATATGTTAATCTTCATGACACTTGCCCTTTCAGCTATAAAACTCCCCTCGGGGTGTTGTAATGTTGAGGTATACGGCAAAATTCTTGAATAAAAAAAAAGTTATCTCAGAGAATATGTGGTATTGACGATAACTCCCGATGATGGAAATTCATATCTGTTCAGGACATAATAAGGAGAACACCTATTGATTTTCAGCGCAATAGGCGGAAGGGAGAGGTGGATGAGAGTAAGGAGACTCCACTTGAAACCCTAATAACTGCTGTAATTAATTGATTGACTCGTATGAGGAATGAAAAGTGAAGGAGTTAGAGACCTAGGTATTGTTTTCCAGTCAAATGGGTAAAATGATGATGTAGTCTTAGTAGGAAATACCTGCCGGTGAGTTAAATTGTGTAACTACAAACCTCTCTAATTATGTTTCTGGCTGATTAGAATACAAACGATCGTTCGAAATAAAAAAAAAAAACAATGTTTTCTTAGCAATATGAAAATCTACTCTACATTTCCTTTGTATAATTTAGATTTGAGAGAGAGAGAGCGAAAAACAATTCCTCGTAAATTACAAACAATACACTTTAAAATTGCACCTAAATTATGACAGAATTTATTTTGTAAATTGTCTCCTTCACCTAAATACTTGTTTTGATACTTATGTATAAATTTAAATAGAAAGAATGGCTCATTAAAGAGAGAAGTTCAATGTTTTTAAAATATATTTTTCTATGCTCATAAATCTTTCAGATCACTCACCTCTTGTCCGCCTACATTTTATAATTGAAAAATTACGTTATTAACAGACTATAGGAGTATAGGCCTGCCCGTGAGGACACATTAGCCATTGGAAATTTAATAAAGAACATTTTTGGTAAGAATCAATTTTTCGCTAAGACTAACCCTTTTCGCGTAAAACTAGTAAATGTCTAAAAAAGTTTGAAAATATTTCGGGACTGTTTCCGGCATAAACCTGCGAGATACGACTCTGTGTGTGAATGGAAAGTTGTGAGCACTCTCAGATACGATTGTAGTATGGACTTGAAATTTAGAACGAAGAAGTCACAGCGAGCTTAAATTTGATTAGAGCTTGGCTGAAATCGGACGAAAATTGAGAACAGTTTACTTTGGGGCCTAAGTACATCTTACAATACACCGTTCATATTTATGACCTAATCAAAGATCTTTTCAAGTAAAAGTAAAACTGAAAGAAACGTTTTATATGAAATAAGATTTTTCGAAGGTTTGCGAAACCTAAAATGTATCTTTCAGTTTCCCTTTATTTGTAATGATTTTTGATTAGGTCATAAATATAAGTGTTCTAAATTTCAAGTCCAACTACAATCAGCAGACAAGAACTTAATCGACGATACAAATTCTTATTACGACTTTTAGACAACAGATCGAAACTTATTAAGTAATAAAAGACTCATTTACAACCAATTACTGAAGCCAATAAAAGCGTATGGAGCTGAACTCTGGGGCTCAACTAAACCTTCGAATTTTTTATAGAATTCAAACCCTACAATCCTGTATCCTTCGTAAAACCACAAACGCTCCATTCTACGTCTTTAATACTATCCTTCAAAATGACTACCTATTCCCTTTGTAAGGGATGTAATTAAATCCCGCTACAGAAAATTCCATTCTACCCTTTCCTTTCACCCTAATCGTTTAGTCCGCAGTCTTGCCACAAGAACCTTTTCTAATGTTCAAGTTCGGAGACTGAGGCGGCGATGGCCTCGAGACCTACTAGTGGATTGAAGTCTCACTGAAGTCACTAATCATCTACAAACGTTCCATGTTTCTTGATCATTAAACTTTTTTTATATATATGTTTTTATTTCTCTTTCTCATCCGTAATAAGAAGATAATGGAGTGTCATTATTGAATGATTTCTCTTTCAACATCCAAGACATTTATTTATTATGTATCACATTTGCTTATTATATATTGTATATATGTAGTTGTAAATACAAAATTAAAAAAAAAAAAAAAAAAAAAAAAAAAAAAAAAAAAAAAAAAAAAAAAAAAAAAAAAAAAACTACAATCGTATCTGAGAGTGGTCAGAACTTTCCAATCATACACAGGCAGACATCATTGCGAAAATTCAATGGTTACTTTAGGGACTTCTTCTGGAGTTTTTTTGAGTCGAACCACCCTCTTATCCCCCTTCCATCGAGCCGATTCCGCTGAAAATCAATAGGTGACGTCCTTACAGAGGTCTGAACTTACGAAAAATTTCGTGTAAATACAATCATTACAATGGCAATTATTAAAGTTTTTTTTATTAATCACCCTCTCCTCTTTGGCCAATTTGACCTGAAATCGATAGGTGTCGTCCTCAAGGTGTTCTGGATAAGGGCTATCCAGATAATAGGGCATTATAAATCATGAAAACATGAAATTCCGCTGAAAACTCAATATCGAATTTGTGACTATAACTTCCCCTATATTAATTATATCTGGGGAAGTGAAATATAAAAAACAATAAAAACAGGAATTAAAACTGAAATGTTTAATCTCACAGCTTGGAAACTGGTTTACCTTCAAAGACATGTATGCCATTGGATTGACACTTAATACTCAATATTTTAAACGATAAGTATAAAAATAGATTTATAATAAATAGACTTAAATTTATGTATAATTTTTAATAAAGAAATTTCAAAAGTGGTCATTACATGACTTAATTAATTTAAAATACAAATTTAGAAATTTAAAATGAATCATTATAATACAATATTAGATAAAGAATATTAACAAGTCATATAACCGGACTTTTACCCATATTTGAATACATGAGGTGAACCGTAATGAAATAGCGGTTCCCACTTTGGTTATGGTTTAAAAGAAGAAAAAAAATAATACCGGTTCAAACTCTTGTTTAGGTCTTAAGAAAAAAAAAAAAGGTTACTTTTTTTTGGTATCTCATCTTTATACAACTACGCCCATTATAGGACCCTGATGCCATCGGTTCATTAGTAACAAAGTCATATATTTCATTTTATTGTACCTTCAAAATAACTTTCAGGTTAACTAGAGCAGTGGTTCCCAAACTTACTATGCCCATGAACCCATTTTTATAGCAAAAACCTGACCATGAACCCTCAAGTGAAATAACTCTACAGAACTGCATAATAGAAAAATTACAAATTTAACTTTGATGTTTTGAATGGTAAATGGTGACTAGAGTATATATAGGTATGCTCGTGTTTCAGTGTATATGTTTCACTCTCAGTGTCACAAGGAAATTTTCACAGTTCTACAATACTTAAAAGTAATAAACAAATCTGTTTTCATTTACGAAATATAGCGGAATTTATATAATCAGTAAGAAATTCTACATTAAACTTTTCGCCGGGATTCGATGAATCACTGACATGTACTTCCCCAGTCAATTAAGTGTTCCCTCTCCCTCCAAAACAAATCGACCGTTTAGGCTAAAAATAAATATTTGACTCAAATAAGAGCATCTGAATCCTCATATCAAATCTTATGTCGATTCATTCTTTACATCCACAATTATTAGAGTTTTTAAGTCAAGCCTTCCTCCTCTCAGCTCCTTGGGCCAGTTCCACGAAAAATTAATAGATGTCGTTCTGATAGGGTTTTGAATTTACAATAATTGTTTTTGAGTTAAGCCTCCTCCCTAATCCCCATCTTCCCTTTGGCCGATTTGGCTGATATTCAATAGCTGTCGTCCTTATGGGGTTCTGGATACACATATACAATACCGTGTCGATACATTCTTTGAAGTAAAATGTCTGAATGTATGAACACCTAATTGTATATAGGTGTTCAGAATCCCATAAGGACAACACCTACTGATTTTCAGACAAATTCGCTAAAGGGAAGGGATAGATCAAAAGGGGTTCTCAACTCAAAACCCCAATAACTTTCGGTGTATCGAATGTATCAATACGACACTTATTAATAACCGCCAAATCGGCCGAGATGAAGGGGGATGAGAAGAGGCTGGCTCAACTCATGAACCCTAAAAACAGAAGCACTTATTTGAGTCAACTATTGATTTTTAGACCAAACGGTCGATTGGTTATGGAAAAGGAACGAAAACATAATTAATTCGTGTTGAGGAAGCACAATGCCGATGATTCACCGACAGTTTTTTTTCTCACAAACGTCCAATAGCCAAACTTTTAGAAATATTCAATATACTTTCTATTGTTCGAAAACAACTGAGTAAATATATTTTTCAATGTTTTTGTCTTACATTCGCCCACATATATAAACACATCAGCCATTGTCATAAAACTATATATTAATTTATGGCATCAATTTAGTTAATAGGGTTTCTCTTAGACGACCTTGGACCTGCAAAACCCCAAAACCAACTTTATTATTTCACATAACGAAAGTATTCGAGATTTCAATTCACTTTTCTTTCCCTACCTATAAGAAGTATAGGGGGAGTTATATAATCATTTGGAAATTCAATGTTTTCAATGGAATTTCATGTTTTCCTACACCTTGATTCCAAAAATGGAAAAAAAAATCGGTTTGTCAGTGTGTTTGTGAACACGATAACTCCCGATAGAATGAATATGGAAGAACCTTATATAATATGGACGACACATATTAACTTTCAGAGTAAAAAAGGAAGAGGAGCTCGACTAAAAAACTATAAAATAAATATAATAAAATAATAATTTTTCAGTCCTCTAAGGACGACAACTATTAATTTTCTGTGAATCAGCCAAAGGGGAGGGGGGTGAGAAGAGGGAGACTCGACTCAAAAACCCTCTAGTAACTGCGGATGTAATGAATTTGTCGACACATTTAGTATATGGAATCAGAAGCCCCTGTCTAAGTCAACTATTGATTGAAACTATCGATTGGTTATGGAGGGAAAGTGGAAACTTAATTGATTAGTTCGTTCTGGTGAAGTACACTGGCCGAGTACACCGGTGACTTTTTGTGCTAAAAACAGTTTTAAATTAAAATGTAAGAATAGCATGTGGTAAGCCGGATACAGATAATATGTATCCCCATATATACCGGTAGATTAAATTCAATAAAAAATGTAAGAGTAGAATGTAGTAAGCCGGATACAGATAATACACATCCCCATGTCAAAAGGTAGATTAAATTCAATAAAAAATGTAAGAAGGAAATAATAATAATAATAAATAATATTGTTAGGAACACGAGTTTACCAATAGGTCTTGTAGGGGTAGTGTTATTGAGATTCATCTACGGAAATATAGACACAGTTAATACGATCGAACTGTAGTGTGGACACATATCCCTGCCTGACTGATGTGGCTCTCAGAGCCGACTGATAGACTATACACACCTCAGTCGAGCATTGTAGCCTTGACAACAGGGGGGAGTCAGCCTCCAATTGACTTCTTGTTCAGCGAATTCCGCTCCAATTTTGACGTCACTACGTTCCGTGAACACTACCACAGCTATTGTAGGTTTAGTGAGAAAATAGTGATCAATATTCGCGGAAAAATACTATTACTTTTTTTATATATATTTACTAGCAAGTTTCTCGGGAGTAAATTTACGAGATATTACATTACGTAAAGAATATCCAGACAAATAATAAAAATGCCCCCCCCCCCCCCCCCCCTCCCCGATATCTCCCCCATCTCTTTATAAATAAAACTGTCAAACATATCGCTCGGGAGGGCGCCGGTAGCTCGGAGGTAGCGTATTTGCTTGCTGAGCATAAGATCGGGTGTTCAGAACCGACCGAGGTTCATAGGTTTTATCTGGGAGGTAAAATCGGATGGGACGTTAAGCGATGGTCCCGAGCATGTACGATGTCGGGTACTCGATAACGACCTCTTACCCTCGGTGAATGTTAATTGAGGATAGGCAACATAAACAATGTTTATTAAACATGTCCACCAGAGCGACGAAAAAACGCTCTGGTAGTAGGCGATATGATCTCTTAGTTAAAGCCCGAGTATGAACCATACGAACTATTGTTGGAAAATATGTTTCATAATTGTTAAAATATTGGATTTTATAATAGAAACTTAATATTAATTGAACATTTGTATCAGGTTTCAAAGAAAAAATTTATATAATGAAAAATACTTAAAATGAAAATGACTTTGAAATGAAATGAAAATAAATTTCATTCTGGGACCGAGGTCCCCTAAGATTAAATACATGAAAGACAGTGAACAGAGCAACAAATACAAAACAAATAAAATATCAATAATGAGATAAAATGTGTGGATAGAAACAAGAACAAAATAAATATAACTAAATAAGAAAATACAATAAAATAGATGAAATATGTAAAAAAATTAATAAATAAAATAATAACATAAAAGTAATTAAATTAACAGCTAAATAATTATATAAAAGATAAAATACTTTTTTTTTTAATATAAAAATCAAGATAATGAAGGAGGAGGAATTCTAGCCAGGCTTGCAATAAAATTAATTTAAGAAAAACTGATGAAAAAAAAAAATATGAAAGGATGAAGATTAAAAAAAAAAATGAATTAAATAAATACGAAAAATAAAAAAAATAAAAAATATATGTTAAGGAGCGGGAAAGTATGGAAGGGGAATAAAAGGCTAATCAGAGGGAGAAGATTGACTTACATATAGATTATGTAACATTTTCGGTAACTGACAAAACGAAATAACTTGAGGACTTTTCTTTTGTTTGAAAAAACAAGCTTAAATTATTATCCAAAGCATATATTGTTAGTATAAACCAAAACTCGCAATACGTGCTAATGTCTTTATTACCAATATGACGAGTGGATTCGTACTACATATATGAATTCTGGAAAAGTACCGAAAAAGGTATCGAAACAGTGCACCATTCGCTGTGAACACCATAACTCCCAATGGAATGAATACTTCGACATAAAATTTTATGTGTAACTAGAACCCCATGAGGACGCCAGCTAATGATTTTCAGTCAAATTGTGTAATGAATGGATCGACACCATGATTCACAAGTTTCTGAATAGGACACCTATTTATATTCAATAAAATCGGTAAACGTGTTTTAGAGGGTAAGCGAAAATTGTGTTGATTAATTCGCGCTGGTTAAGTGGACGACTTTTGTATAATAACTCTTAAGCAGACTCAGAATTAGTCAGTTCTTATAATCTAGAAGTACTATTTAAAATTATACCAAAAATAAGATATTCTAAGGTTGGTCTTTTAATTTATTTTATTTTGTTTGAAAAATAAATAAAATAAAATAATAGATATAGATGTTGTTAGCCTTGGTATTGGCGAATGACGTCACTACTCATAAGAAGTCCTCTTTTTCCTACTTTTAAATACGAAGTTGTAACAACACAGTATCCAACCAAAACATCAACGTCACTAAGGATTGATAAGACCAAAAAAATATTGTGACAGGAATTAAAAGATAAGATTATGACTCAAGTCCACAACAAATATTTTATTTGTGTATATGAATTTAATATTAAAGTCTAGTCACATTTTGTTGGACGGTCCTTTTTCACGAAGTTAATTACTTCAGCCACTGATAAGTAATTATTAATTTTTTAAAAGATAAACCTCACAAAATAAGGTTCACTGCAAAGCCTCACCGAATGGACCGTAGTTGCAAAATTTAAAAATTTATATAATTTCATAAATGTATATGGGTCATTCTCAAAAAAAATCTGAATTTTGTGTCCCATCCTCATAACTTCTGAAATACTTTACCTGTCATTCTGGAGTTATTATATAGATATATATACATATCAAGGAATTAGCTAGATTAAAATCAGAGATTATCAGATGTTACTGTTGAAGCTAAAGATGGCGAGGGGTACCTGAGCCTTTTAAATTATACTGAGAAAATCATACTCAAAATTAAAATTAATTCATTACGTTTATGCAATTGAATCTAAAGTAAAAAGATATGTACTCGTTTCCCATTCCGTTATAAATAAAACAGATGAGTTCAAAATTTAAGGGAAGCAAGGTTAAGAAATTAAGAAGGTTAGGAAGTTTAGAAGGTTAGTGCTAGTTATTTAACTATGACTTCATGCCCGGGCTTTGGGGGCGCCGGTAGCTCAGTGGTATGCGTGCTTGCCTTCTGAGCTCAAGAACGTAAGCTCGAAACCCGACCGAGGCCCTTAGTTTATTTTATCTGGGAGGTAAAATAAACTTAAGCACGCCGTCCTTCGGATGGAACGTTAAGCGATGGTCCCGAGTCTGTACGATGTCAGGTACTCGTTAAAGACCCCTGCCCCTGCCCTAGGTGTATAAAAATTTAGAGCAGGCAAAATTTCAGGACTCCCACCTGAGTACCCAGTAGAGTCGGGCTCATGTCCACCAGAGTGAGGAAAGAGCACTCTGGTAGCAGGCGATATGACCTCGTAGTTAAAAGCCTAGGCAAGTGTCATAATAACTAACATGCCCGGGCTTTACCATATCCCCAACTACCAGAGCGGGGGCTTAACTCGAAAATCCTAATATTCTCAATAAATTCGAAAAATTATACATAACGCAAAAAAACAATAAATGTTCATTATTTCACATTAACGAACTTTAACGGAACGATATTATTTATGCTGATAAACATTAACTCCCTAAAACATTGTTTCATCCCGTAGTATATTTTGTAGTTTTCAGGATTTTTTTTTTTTATAATTAAGAACGAAATATTCCGTGAACGAAATAAGAAAAAAAAATAAATGAAAATAATTCATAAGGGATGCCACCAATAAAGAGGTGGGTGGGTGAGTGAGTGAGTACCTTCAACAGAGAGAGATGCGAAGTGTGTGTCGGTGGCAAGCCGATTGGTCACCGTGATCACATACTTGCCAGAGTCGTCAGCCAAGACCGGATCCACAGCCAGGGTGGCCACACCCTCCTTGGAAGTGATGCTCATCCGGCCACTGCTGCTCAGTCGACGGCCCTGCCGACAAAAAGGTTAATTCTGTAGCTGAGAGGAAAATTAAAAAGCTTAAATAGGGAATTTTGGGTTGCAGAATCTCCCGAATGCTTAAAGTGGGGATAGATAATTTCTAATGAATAAAAAACTTAGAACGAGTCAAAAAATTCCACTTTATTTATATGAAAAACACAATCATAAGTCTGTATCTGTCTGTACACTTGAGAATGCACTAACGAGCGAAATATATTGTGTTTTTCATATAAATAAAGTGGAATTTTTTGACTCGTTCTAAGTTTTTTATTCATTAGTATTCACAATGAACTTCCACAAGATCTCTGGCGAAAACATCTCTTAAGATAATTTCTAGTTTACATTGATAAACAAGCTTCTGAGTAGAAATAGTTTTTTTGAGCACTATTGATTTTTTTTTTTTTTCTGTTAAAGTATTATAGCAATAGACAGGCTTTCAGTATGGAATCTTTCGCGTAACAATATGTCTCTTGAGGAACTGACTACACATTCAAAAAATAATGGGGCGAACAAAAAAATTGAAAATTACAATGTTTTATGATTTTTGTTTTCAAATTTCGCCATTATTGATCAATGCGCTTTATAATCTTTTAAGTTTGAAGATGAAACATTATATTTGATATGTTATTGACATAATTAATGTAAACAGAGAAAAAGTTTTGAAAATGACCGAATGAGCCAAACATAATCTGAATTAGAAAAAAATATCTTGGGAGATCCAAGGCCAAATACGTGTTTGTATTTCAACCATCTTTATTTAGTATATACAGGGTGTCTCAGCATGGAGGTAAAAAACTTTGAGGTCTTAAAGGAAATTTAATTTTGAACAAAAAATTTCCTATAAACATAGGTCCGATTCGGAACCGTTTCAGAAATATTCAACATCTTCCAATTTTTTTAATCCTTAATTCATTGTAATCACTGTATGGATTATGAGACATGCCATTTACTTTTACCTTCTTTTTTCACTAGAACCATAATATTGCTATACAAGTATAAGGGTCATGTAACATAATGTTTTATCGTTTGAAAGCTTATTAAATGCACGAGTTTTCTAAATAAAAATTAAGATATACAATAAGGACATTTTTTTGAAAAAACGTGAGCTACAGTTTGCCAAAGAATTTCCAAATTACACAGTCCTTCAGTTTATGCTGCCTATAAACTGTCAAATTCTTGTAATTGTAATAATAAAGTGAACTTATTTTATTTTTTTTTTTTTTTGTTTAAGCCAAATTCAAACCACTTATTGCTAGACAAAACTTCCTGAAATAATATTAGCGCATTAAAAATTGGATCCTGAATACTTTATATATATAAAAGGATTTTGTCTGAATCTTCCTTCATACTAAATTTCTTGTTGATTCATTCATTACTTCGGCAGTTATTGGAGTTCGGTGTCACATCAGGACTTAGTATAATGTCATGCGTCTTAGCGATTCCGCCATTATAGGTCATTATGCTTTATAGTCTGAAAACATGGTTATGATGTGTTTTCCTCTTGGGTAATAACAATCCGATGTGACAGTTATATATCGAAATGAAATTTCATATACAGAACTCCATGAGAACTACACAAATTGATTTTCAGTCAAATCGGTCAAAGGAAAAGGTGGAATATGGAGGTAGGGGCATAACTCAAAAACCATAATAACTGCCAATGTAATGAATGTATTGACATGAATTCTTAAATGAGTATTGAGAAGGCTCTAAATAAATATACTAAAATACCTATGATTTTCAGTCAAATTGTTCTGAATTGTTGAAGGATAGCAAATCGTAGTTGATTAATTCAAGCTCGAGAAATATATTTGCGGAGATTCATTAACGACCGACTTTTTAACTATAAAAATTTTATAATTTGAATATAACGTTGAGTCTAAATGTAATAATAAAGTAGTTGTGTGTTACCCCTTTGAGCCAGGTGACAGTGGGCTGAGGGAGGCCAACATAGACCGCCTGCAGGATGGCTCTGGAGCCACGGAGTGCTGTCAGATCCTGAGGAGGCCGAACTAGTCGAGCTCCTCGCTCCCTGGCACTCACCCCCTCCCCATCTTTACCCTCCTCCTCTGTACCTTCCTCTGAAACATTAACAATTATATAATATAAATATAAAATAATATAAAATTTATAAATTAATTATAAAATTAAATAATATTTACAAGTGATTAAACAGAGTTATACAGGATGTTTCAGTATTAGCAGCATAAACAATTACTATTAACTCCATCAATACACTCACTAAATGTAATGATTTGTTGGGGGGTCGAAAATAAACAACTCGTTGGTGAACATTCACCGGAATTATTCCAGTTCAGTGTTAATCCCCCTTCCTGATTCCGCTAAAAAATCAATAAGTGTCGTCGTAATTGGGTTCTGGATTCCATAAAATTTTTATTTACGTTTCGACCTGTTATAGGCCATTATCATCTAAAATGAAAAGAACGGACATTGATATACATTTTTTTTTAAACAGCAATTACATATATGTTACAATTTCTAGAATTAAGACGTAAAACAAATAAGACCTAAGCTGTTTAAAAAAAAAAAATGATATCAATGTCCGTTCTTTTCATTTTAGATGATAATGGCCCATAAGAGGTCGAAACGTAAATAAAAATAAATATTGCTTGGACCTAATTGGCCACTTTTTCGCCTATATCACCATATAGAAAAAAGGTCCCAACCAAAAAACAATGAATTTTGAGGCCGAAAAAAAATAAATAAATAAATAAATAAATAAAAAATAAATAAATAAAATTTCGTTGAAAACTCAATTGAAAGAAAAATAAAATCAATTTTATTTATACTCAACATCCCATTTATACCTTCTGTTATCAAGACACGATATCAAAATTTTCACGACAAACTCCATCATCACGCCAATCCACTTATTCTCCAATTATCCACGAACACTCTCCCCACAAACCAAGACGTCTAAAGCGGGCATGGCAGAGGGACCTGCTCCAGGACTAGCCTGGACTCCTCTTCGGTCACGTACCTCAGCAGTACAGCGACACACTTGCCACAGCACATCATCACGATCACTAGTGACAAATGTTGTCGTTGTGAATATGTAAATAAATAAAAATTTTATTTATTTTTTTATTCGTGATGACAAAACTTTACTGAAGAATTTATTTACTTTAATATAAATAATGTAATTTGTTTTGCACTTGAAGCCGATGAAAAACCTACCGAAGAGAACTGAATAGGAATGTAGCTGGCTTACCAACAATGACGAGATGGGTGGAGGTGTACTGGACGCGGCCGTCAGCACCCGCGACACGACAAGTGTACAGACCAGAGTCTTCCAGAAAGGGATCCCGAATTCGGAGACAACACTCATCCTCTTTTCGTTCTTGACGAAAATCCTCGCAGCTGGGTAACACTCTTCCTCCTTTCTCCCATCGCACTTCACCTGTAACAATACCATTTGATGTTTTATACACAGAAATAAATGTAAATGACAAAAATAGATACTTAAAACTACCTTCAGTAAGTTGGTTCTAAGGTAAAGTGATTACACGTCCCGTTGTCACCAAACACAGCTTCGGGACACTCAAATGTCCCATTTTCAGAAAGAGAGCAACCCATAATATCAAATTCAAAAGAAGCCGCGAGAAATAAAAAAAATCCGGCGGTAGTTCCTAGATGACGGCAATCGACCGAATTAGACAGTGATTGAGAGTAAACAGCATTTCTTGTAATGTCAATTTAAACTTTTTGTACGAAACACCGCAAAAAGTGACAGAATGGAACACTGGGAATGTTTCAACGGAAAGTCGTTGGGTGGAATTGTTCAAACATTTTCACAACAATTTGAATAATACCAACTTTCGTATAATTTGTCAATATATTTTATGTTTGCCCAGCACACGTAGAAAGGGTATTTTCTCTTATGAATAAGTTGTGGACTAGCGAAAAAAAATAGTTGGAAGTCGCAGTTCTTAAAGCAATGTTAATAAGCAAGTAAATTGTAAGAAATCATGCTAAGAATTTCATTCTTATTTGAAATCAACACCAAATATACTTAAAATATAAGACGACATAAATTATTTATATTCACGTGTTTATTCCTGTTCTTTTCCTTATTAAAAACAAACTATAAAGAAACATGTTTTCTTGAATACACTAACATTTACCTAAAAACTAGAAGGTAGATGTCCTGTTTTGAGGGAAAAAAAAATAAATGGTCACGTTATTCTAAGGTTACTTCTTTACTCCAGATCGTAAACGTAACTCAGGTATATCCCTTGGTCTTAGAGTCATTTACCTGCTGTCCCAGTTCACCTTTTGCAATCTGTCTCAATATTGTGTAAATACGAATCTATACATACTCGTATACAAAAAGGAAAAGACATCAATACACTCACTGATCTAATTCTGAGATACTTCCACATGGTCTTTAAATCTGAAAACTTGTGTTTAGGCCCTATTCATAATAGGTTACAGGAAAAATCCAAAATTGTTGATCAAGTTCATGTTAAGAAGCATGTAACCTCCCCAAATGGTTATCTCAATCATAACGATAGGAAGAACCCGGCAACAAGTTGCTTTAGTGAACTGTTGAAGGTACATTAACTAAATATATTTATACTGGTTTATCGATTTCACTAGTTGATTGTTAATTATAACAATGGAATTCACATTATTGGTGACTGACACAAAAAAAGATTGCAGTTAATAATCGTATATAAAAAGTCATCTTTGAATTTTACCTTTCTACCAAGATTTATATTTTATGGGCCCCAATGAATTTATTGATGAAAAATTTCACCTTCCAAGACAAATTTTTTAAAGTAGATCTTAAAACTTAGGATCGTATGACATTTCGCATCGAGTGATTTCGTTTTTCGAAGATATTGTTGCTATGATATAAAAACAAACTTACTACCAGGCAACCTGTTAGTAAAACATTAAAATACAAAGTCGCTAAATCACCGGCAAAGTACTTCTTCAGAACAAATTAAGCAATTAACTTTTCAATCCCTCTCCAAAGTCAACCGTTTACGCTAATATTGGACAGTTGACTTACATAAGCGCTCCTTAATCCTCATACTAAATTTTGTGTCGATACATTCATTACATCGGCTATTATTGGGGTTTCTGAGATAAGCCTCTCCCTTAATCCCCCCTCCATTTTGGCTGAAAATCGATAGGTGTCGTTCTTATGGGGTTTGGATACACATATAAAATTTCGTGTAGATACATTCTCATCGGGAGTTATCGTGTTCACTGACCAAACAGTAATGTTTTTTTCGTATCTAGAGGTCGGAAAACATGAAATTCCGTTAAAAACTCAACTTCAGATTTTGGATGGACTACATAACTTCCCCTATACACCGTATACACGATATTGTCTAATTCCGTAACAAGTACGCAAAGTTGACATACACTGTTAGCTCCTGATTGTCACTTTTCACCGCATCGTAAACAACGGTTACGAAAGATAATGTTTTGTGTCAACTGGGAAAAAAAAACAACTAATAAATCATAAAAATTGTACACGAGGGATCGGTTTATAGAAACTCTAAACGGCCATTCCATAAAATATATTTCAGAGTTCATGCCGCCGTTATGGTGGCCTTGTCCCCATGTGTTTGGCGCCACTGCCGCTGTCCAGGCAACTTACGACTATTAAATCTGACTATAACTAACTTTGTTGAAGGTCCTTCGCAAAAACAGTTAGTTGTAGACCACTTCCATAAGTCATGATAGTACAATTATTTTTTTTCTGAGATAGTTAATACCAGCGATAATTCTTCTCTTTTTGAAAAAAGTATAACTCATAAAGGAATTAATTTCTTCAAAAATTAATGCCCTTCCCCACTTCTTTAATCCAGTAGAAACAATATGAAAATTAGTTGGATTTTTAATTTTTTAACTTTATGATAAAAGAAACCTTCTATTCGGAAAAATAATTTTTTTCTCATTGTTCAAAAATAATAAAATAACCATAAAAAAATCGTGTTTTATATTAAAAACATTATTTGATACATAGCTTTCATTTTTATTTGTTTTGCCAGAGTTCCTCAATAGATATCCTCCTTTAAGGTCTGTCGAATCTACGTTTTAATCATTACTTTTTTATTATTTATATACCTACTAATTTATTTTTTATTTTTCTCTTATTTGTATTTTATTTATATATATATTTTATAATTGTTATTGTTATTTTGTTTTCTTTCTCTTTTGTATATTTCGCTCATTGACCTGAGGAAGGGACGTGAGAATGTCCCGAAATGACGTCGTGAAAAAGAGATTTACAGAACTATAAAAAAAAATTATCTTAATTTCAATTAAATAAAAAATGTATACTGTTTTTTTTATGTATTTTATCTACTGTATTATATTATTTTTATACTCATATTTTCAAGTATTTATTTATTCACTTCATTTCCCTTTTTAGTAGTATTGTTAATTCTAATCCATGTGTGTCAGACTAAGAGTTAATATCCGTTTAAGTATCTATTTTATAATCTATCTTAATGTAAACATTCTTATGACATATCCTTTACCATGTAATGATTTAACGGAAATAAATATTATAATTATTGTTACTTATTTTTTGGAAATATCCTCACCAATCAAATTAACCTCCTATGATAAGGTCTTATAACGAATTTAAAAATAGCCCCTACGCCCGCGTACTTTATCATGGTTCACTAAGCGATATAAGGATAAGCACTTGATATACGTGTACATACCTCCAGTAATGGTGACAGTGAGAATGATAGGTCGCCCTTCAACTGCGGTGATCGTGTCCTCGAGACCTTTAAGCACGAGATCCCCTCCAAGCCTGTCTTCACACATCCTACACCAAAAAAACAAAATATGTGTGTTAAAAAAAAAAAAAATGGAAACAATAATAGTGATAACAACAACAAGAAAGATATCTTACACACTTTGGTGCTATTCATACCTTTAAGAAGGGCCATTATAAAATTTAGTTCTTGAGTTGAACCCTTTCCCTTGGGCTGATTCCGCTAAAGTCAATAGGTGTTGTCCTTATGAGGTTTAGAAGACACATATAAAATTTCGTTTCGAGGAGTTATCGTGTTCACAAACACTCACACAGACAGACATTTTATTTATTTTATTCATGTTTGGGTTTTCGGAAAACATGAAATTCCAGTGAAAACTAAACAACGAATTTCTAGCCGATTACATAACTTCCTCTATACAAAGTAAGAAGTCAGTTAGGTTTTATCAAGTCAGTACTGTTTAAAATTCTTAAAAAATGTATTCATTATAACATATATTTTATTATGAGTGACCCATATACAATCGTCTAACTGGCACATAAGATTATTAACCTCATAAAGGTTCTTGCTAAATAAAAAACTCGTCGGTGAATCACCGTTTTCACCAATATTCAACAGTTGACTTATATAGGGGCTCCTAAATCCTCATATGAAATAATCATACTTGTGTAGATAAATTAATTACATGGGCAATTATTAGGGTTTATGAACTCAGCCCCCATTTCCTAAACCCCCCTCCCCTTCCGCCGATTCTGCTGAAAGTTAATATGTCGTCGTTATGGGGTTTAGGTCATACAGATAAAATTTCGTGTTAATGCATCCATACTATCAGCAGTTATTAGAATTTGTATAATCCTCCTCCACATCCCTTTGATCGATTTGGCTGAAAAACAATAGGTGTCTTCGTTAGAGGGTTCTGGGTTCACATATAAAATTTCGTGTCGATATATTCATGCTATCGGGAGTTATCATGTTAACAGACAGACAGCTGTTTCTTTTCATCTTTGGAATCTAGAAGTAGGAAAACAACAACAAACAATTCCGTTGAAAACTACGCATCGAATTTTAACTGTAATTATTAATTTTTGAAGCAGTATCACCACAATAGTGAAGTGAATAATTTATATAGAGTAAATAAAAAAAAAATTGTTCAAACAATTATTGAAATAAATCTGAAGTAAATATACATAGCGGGGTTATTTCTATTTTTTTTATTTGTGTATCATTGGAATTTTACTATTATTATTATCGACTACATTGCAATAAAATAGGAAATGGTAGGTCATCGTCTGTCAAAGAGGCTACACATCTCTCATAAATTTAGGATGGTTGATACTTTTTCTAAAAATTGTTTTCCAAGAAAATAATTGTAGAACCTACCTGATTTTATGACAACTAAAATTTATTGGTGAAAAATACCACCATCCTTAGTAATCAAAGTAGTTTATAGGAATTTTAATAACTATTAATTTCTGGAAGGAAGTCAGCGAGTGATTTCACTCTGTCCATATGTATACGAAGAAAATAAAAATAGTTTATAATTAATTTAATCTTTCTTAGTTATGCCCGCAATTATAAAGAGTGTCTCGAAAAAAGAAACTTATCTTCCTGATATTTCCCTTTTAAAGGACCGCTTTTAGATTCTCGAAATAGACCAAGCAACGCCAGAGTACTTATAAATCCAAAATAGTGCCAAGTCAGGCGATATGATTAATGTAAGGGTTGGGTTTCCATGATTAACGAATCTTATATAAAGGGTATTCGAACCAAGGCCGCAGAGGCTGAGAAAAGTTCTTAGACAATCAAAATATATGGTCTGAGGTAATGGCAACCAAGCGAGGCCTATTTCAAAACTTAATGACTGCCCCGAATTCGAACCCTTCACGTGCTATATTT
This sequence comes from Aradus depressus, assembly GCA_963662175.1. Classification (NCBI taxonomy): domain Eukaryota; kingdom Metazoa; phylum Arthropoda; class Insecta; order Hemiptera; family Aradidae; genus Aradus; species Aradus depressus. The sequence continues at coordinate 49,586,296 of OY759216.1, read as the reverse complement.
CAAAATTCAATAATTTACCTAAAATCATTTTTAAAGTTAGTTATATTATTGTAACACATGCACGGGCTTTAAAGGAGGTCATATCGCCTACTACCAGAGTCGATTTGTCGCTTTGATGGATATGAGCCCTATTCGACTGTATAAGTCCTAAAATACCTGCCTAGGTTTAGAGACTTTTAACGAGTATCTGATACCATCCAGATAAAAAACCTAAGGGCCTCCACCGGATTTCCGAACCGCGATCTTGAGCTGAGTAGGTGGATAGCTACCACACTTAGTTCTCGAATGCCCGCTGTACGACGGGCCTAGGGTGGAGTTGATACACCGGACAGGATCGTACCTAAGACTGAACCCGCGGAAGCTGATGAGTGAAGCTGACTACCCAGAGTTCGGTCGATTCGTCGCCTCCTGGCGGAAGGTAAAGAAGGCAGTTACGCGTGGTTCCGGGGATGACCGCAGGTTGCTGGTAACACGCCCCACCTGCGACCATCCTCGGTGCAACGCAGCCAATAGCATGGATGCCTGGTCCCGAGTTCTCTCGGGAAACGCCGATAAAGTAGGTTGGGGGACCCAACCCGGCTCCGGCGAAAGGCCGGGTTCTACAGCCGCGGCTAGCCGGCCGTAGCAGCAATAAAATAATAAATAAACGATAAATGATATTGTGACCTTATTCCCCCCTACGGGTGTTGTTGAGCCTCCTTCAGGGGCCGGTACATCCGAAAAAAAAAAATGGATAGCTAGCATGCTATCCCTCAACTAGTCAGGCATGGATGTCATTTAAAATAATTTATACATAATTTTTGTCAAAATAAATTATTTTCTGATGGATTCATTCACATGAATCAAGGAATGGTGGAAATAGGTTTTCCGTGGCACGACGCGAGTTTCTAAGATGTACTTTTACAGGAAAATGCATTTTTGATCAATTATGAAGCCAATTGCAAGAAAAAAAAGGAAAATAAATGATTATTTTCTCCTTCAACTTACTTCACCTTTACAAAGAAATAAGCGGTAAAAGTATTATTCAAATCGGTTAAGTAGTTTTCGAGATTACTTCAAAAGCAACAAATCAAATTTCTCTCTTTAAATATTAGTAATAGATATGATATAAATAATTATTGGTTATTCAAACCCTCGAATCCATTAAATATAGAGGGCGCCTGTAGCTCAGTGGTATGCGTGCTTGCTTACTGAGCGTAAGATCGCGGGTTCGAAACTCGGCCGAGGCAATTAGATTTTTATCTGAGAAGTGAAAAAATATGAGCACGCCGTCAGATATAGCTCATGTCCACCAGAATGACGAAAGTGCGATCTGGTAGTAGACGTTATGAGTGTGTGGTGAAAGCCCGGACAAGAGTCACAATAACTAACTCCATTGAATATAACTCCTTTAAGAGGAGCATTGAACATGAAAATTATTCGAAAAATACCAGGATTAAGATGCAAAGGTGGAATATTGGAACAGTCATTGGAGTTGTCAAAAGTAACCGTATATATGGATGAGGAGGAACTGGGAGAGGAAGAGGCGTGGAGGAGCTGATATGATGCCAAGGATGCTGCCATATAGGGAGGTGAGAGACGATATCTGATAAAGTGGCAGGATCTAGGTCAAGGTCCTCACTCCATCTGGACAATGGCCCTTCGAACCTCTCAGGACAGTTCCACAACAACCTGGACACATCTAAGTGTGGTCATTAGCCCAATGAGCAACTGCAAGCTCCCGTTACAAGAACACATCCTTAGAATAAGTAACCTTGGAGATATAAGGGGAGGACCGGGCCCCAGCACAGCAGCTCATCATAATGATTTCTAGCGTTTTAAGAAATAGGAAAGTAAACTACAAGTTCATCCAAATGCTGACTTGACCAGCCGATTTCAAGACGCTTTCTCCGAAAATTCTATTTTTCTTCGCAAAACTATTAGTTATATTCATTGGCGGATCTCCATTTTTAGGTGATCTAAGGTATTTTCTTTAAAGGAAATTTCTTGAGGAAAAATGTTTAGGCTAGATGGGGTAGAGCGTTCTCGTCTTTATATTTATAGTTTTTTTTTTTTTTTTTTGTATTTATAACGACACTAAAGTAATAATTGATTTATTTATAAAAAAATAGAATATGAAGAAACTGGAGGATTGTTTTGATGGCATCCTGGAGGAAAGAACTTCCATTACAATTGTAAATATGTTAATCATTGCATTATTGTCCTTATAAATACAAAAAAATAAAAATAAAACAAATACAAAAATAAAGTACAATAAGGGATAAGATTTCATCTGGTTTTTAAAATAGAAAAAAAAAAAAAAATCTAAAGTGATAAAACACATTTAAAAAAATAAATCATATATAAATAAAATATCTGTGTTTAATTCTTCCTTCTCTAAGAGGACTGTTGGTTTTTTCTCTTTTACGCGTCACAATATATCTTACATTTAGTGGAGCCGTTAACGGGAACCAGTCAAAACTTCAATAAGCTTCAAGGTCGAATATCGGGTCGATAAGAAGGAAACTTATTATTCACAAAGGCTTGGTGGGTATCCCAATTCTTTGCATAATTTTTCATATTATATAATATATTTTCAAAATAAATACGAAAATTCATATACAGTGAAATTGTTACTTAATACAGTAAACGAATAGCCGTCTGTGTAAAATGACCATGGGGTCGGTCAGCTTAGGGGGCTTGAGGCTTGCGGGGTAAGAGTCTGCACGTGTGGAGCAATGTCCAGTTTCTACGTAATACCTTATTGAGTGAACCTACTCCAGTATGGAGGCTGCTTACCCTTGCGTGGTGATGTCCTGATGGCTCCTCGAGTTGGGGAGTCCTGCTCCGACAGTCGCCTCCCAGCAGCTGTCCTCAGATCTCTTCTCCTCCTCTCCGTCAGATCTCCTCTCTTGGTAGTCGTCCCGTCCACTAGGAGCCCGCCACTTCACCCCCTCTCGTCCACCCCTTCCCCCTGTACACAGAGGTATGACCTATCAGTTAAGAGGAAGAAAACGTCAGGTGTGACGCAGGAGATTGGAATTTGACAAGAGAAGAAGCATAGATTGATAACAGGTTGAGGCTATTGGGGAAGATGGTCACGTCCATCCGCCTGTATCCTAATTAGATAAAGACACGTTCAAGGACATTTCAAATATCTAATCAGGTCCCGAGTCTCGCTTGCATTATTACACATCCGGGCTCCGTTATACCTTTAATTGTCACAAGGATATAAAGCAGGCAACTATTTGTCAATTAATTATCTAGTGTACTATGTGTAAAATAATAGTGAAACTTCTAAACTAAACACGAGGTAGCATAAATACTAGTCATTAGTAGTATTAGTATTAATCATTAATAAGATATATGACAAATAAACAATACATTAGGTTAGGTTAGGTTTTATGACTCATGCCCGGGCTTTAACTACGAGGTCATATCGCCTACTACCAGAGCGCTCTATCGTCACTCTGGTGGACATGAGCCCGACTCTACTGTGGGAGTCCTAAATTTTGCCTACCCTAAATTTGTATTCACCTGCACACATACAATACATTATTATTATTTATTGTTTTAAGATTATCTATATTATTATTAATTTGGCTGTTTAATGTCGCTAGTCATGATATAGTTCAGTAGGTATATAATTTTTTTAATATTTTTCCTCTTAGTGTATATTAACATATCTTTGCTTTTACTATTTATGGTATTCATTTTTTCAATTATTAATTATATAAATATTACCTCCGTTTTAAAATTTCACTTCCATTTATTTTCTGTAAGTAGACTGATATTATCATTTCTTCTTTCCCCTATCCTTTTGTTTAAATATATTCTATTCGTTTTTAAATTATAATTATTGTTCTTATTAGTACCATTTTAGTCTCCTTTATTAATTATTACTATTTGTCTATTTTTTTTTTTTTTTTATGGCATTTCAACCACGAGGGTCATTGATGCCTGACTGTTCAAATAAGTACGAGATCCCGCAGAGAAACCGGGAGGCGAACGGAGGGGGAGACCCCGCACAGGACCCCGGGGCACCCAGTGAGCGTCCCAACCAGACCAGGGGACAAGCAATGGCACAACTGGGCGTCTCTCTTTAGGCATTGGGCTTAGGCCCCGGTGTAGCTAGGCCTGTTGGAGAGGGTGTGCTTGTATGTGGCACCGACCACACCCTCCAAGCCCGGGACTATATTAGTCCAGAGATCCCAGTGGAGCCGACCAAGCCCCCCAGCCCAGCCACCGTCCGCACACCGAGACACCCCAGGGGCCCCACCCAAGGCCCCGCCCCCGCCCCCCCCCCCCCCGTCCCCAGAGGGATCCCAGACGTAAGGGATCTGCGTTATCAGCTATTCTTCGGTCATAGATCTATAGAGTGGGACAGGCAATTTGGAGAGAAACTATGAATTACTGGGTGCTATAGATTAGTGGGACATTATGCAAAGAAACCGGGGGATGTAGTAAAGTTGGAGTGGGTATTTGTTATATTTCTATGATGAGTCGAGATTGGCGTAGGAACCTGATTACCAAGTGAATAACTGAGGCGTCGTCACCCAGCGATTCACAAAGCATCACTGGAAGATCTAGTACCTCTCTTAGCCTCTCGTACCTTCTACATTCAGTGAGCAGATGTTGTACGGTGAGCGGGGTTCCACAAGTGGTACAGTCCAGTGGAGGACTGCGGCTCATCAGGTGACCGTGAGTCAGACGGGTGTGACCAATCCTCAGTCTGGTCAGAACAACTTCCTCTCGTCGGGCTGTTCTCGAAGAAGTTTCCCAAGCTCGGACTGAGGACTTTATCGTTCTTAACTTGTTGTCCCTCAACTTCAACCACTGCTGCTCCCAGTCGCTCCATACTGCTTGCTTGAACGAAGTACGAAGGTCCGAGGCTAATATTCCATTACATGGTTGCCCTTCTGTAGTGGCAGCCCTTGCCAGTTTGTCGGCTTCTGCATTTCCTTTGATGCCGCAGTGTCCATTATTATCAGTTGTATATATATATATATATATATATATAGTTTTTTTTCTTTTCTTCTTCTAAAATTTGTCTTATTTATTCATTTCTAATTGTACGGTATTTTATCATTGTATCCTTACTGTAAACTTTTATTTCCTGTTTAATTTTATCATATTATATTATTTCTTGTTGAATTATTGGTGTTTTTCCACAGAGATGTTGTAAATATAAATGTATGTATTTATTATTATTATTATTATTTTTTTTGTTTTATTTAAATAAGTATACTTAACAAATTGTAATCTGTATGAGCTCAGTCCTATCAATAAAGATTATTATTATTAAATGAATAACAACAATGTAATAAAACTGCGACAACCCTTAATGACCATTTTTGTGCTACCTCTCCATCACAGCTTCAGAGCCCTTTGGTAGAAGGCGATATGACCTTTCGGTTAAAGTCAGGGCATCAGTTACAAAATCAAACAAAACAACCAATCATGAAATAAAACATCGTTTTTTTAAATATGTCTATTCCACAGGAAATATAACTGTAATATAACATAACTTACCACTCTCTTGTGGAGGAGTTTGTTTATCTTGAGTATGTTTTGTTAAAATTAAACTTATATTTTGTTCGTTAGATGCATCACCAGGAGTTTAATTGTCTTTCGGCAAAGTCCGTGTAAACATAACATTTTCTCACTTACTCACTAAAATTAATTGCTAGTAAAACATTCTTATAGAAACGGAGAGATAAGATGTAAAATTAAGGAATGGATTGAGCCAGGGATCGTTTTTTGAAAATATTTTGAGGGTCTCTGGCAGCAATGGGCTTATATTATACATACGTAGAGGAGTCAATAAAACCTTATATTTACATATGAAATATGCACATAGTACATAGTTAACAACATAAAATAATCTATTGACTTCAAACCTGCTACCACTACATTCGATAGACGATAAAATATTTCATTTAATCGATCTGGGTCACCTTAATTGAAATTACAGAACATGGCTACACATATAAAACAATATTTAAATTTAAATACATAAAAAAAAACATGTTCACACTTGCGCATATTTATTATTCCCTACCATTTACTTACATAAAACATTGACATATATTTAACATTAAAAAGCATTTATCATTCTTGTAAATGACTGCCAATAAATTTAGTTAACAAACCCATTTAAGCAACAGGAGCTGTTTAAGTTCATCCATTAAAATACATAACGAATGGTCTAGTCTTGAAACACAACTAAATGCAGTTATATTGCAAAACTAGCAGTAATACCCGGCGTTGCCCGGGGAACTTTGACTTTTCTCCCAATATCTCCTATAAGGCTATTCAGTTCCTCGACAGTACATTCATGATGTTATAATTTTTAATTATTCATACGGAATTCAACTGTAGTAACGCTAGTAATTTTTTAGGACCCCTGGGCACCACAGCTAGTATGCGCCTTTCAACTGCGGAAACGACAGCTAGTGAATACTTAGCATCGCTGGACGTCCTAGCCAGTGCGTACTTAAGAACGTTTTGACCACAGCTAGTATGTGTCTTGCAACGCTGGGCACCACAGCTAGTACGTAGTTAGGAACGCTGGGCACCACAGATAGTCTATGCCTTGCAACGGCGGACCCCACAGCTAGTAGGTAGTTGCGAATGCTGGGCATCACAGCTAGTATGTGCCTTGCGACGGCGGACCCCACAGCTAGTACGTAGTTAGGAACGCTGGTCACCACAGCTAGTATGTGCCTCGCAACAGCGGACCCCACAGCTAGTACGAAGTTAGGAACGCTGGGCATCACAGCTAGTAAGTGCCTTGCAACAGCGGACCCCACAGATAGTACGTTTTTAGGAACGCTGGGCCCTACAGCTATTAAGTGCTTTGCAACAGCGGACCCCACAGTTAGTATGTAGTTAGAACCACTGGGCATCACAGCTAGTATGTTTTTGCATCGGCGGACCCCACAGCTAGTATGTTTTTACGAACGCTGGGCCCTACAGCTTGTAGGTGCCTTGCAACTGCGGACCCCACAGATAGTATGTAGTTAGAACCACTAGGGCATCACAGCTAGTATGAGTTTTGCAACGGCGGACCCCACAGCTAGTACATAGTTAGAAACGCTCAGCATCACAGCTAGTATGTGTTCTGCAACGGCGGACCCCACCGCTAGTCCTAGTTAGAAACGCTGGGCATCACAGCTAGTATGTTTTTGCAACGGCGGACCCCACAGCTAGTACGTAGTTAAATACGCTGGGCCACACTGCTAGCGTCTTGTAACTGCGTGAAATTCATGACAATCCGATTACCCTTTAAACCAAATTTTTAAGATGTCACATAGTGTATTTTTTTATTTGGCCATCAATAATACTACATGTGAAATTCCATGACAATTCGATCATCCGTTAATGACCTATCACTATCTTCAAATTTAGGCCTACCCCCATAACCCCCCTCCCGTTCACAATTTTTTGACGTCACACCCTATTTTTCTATTTGGCCTTTATGAATACTACATGTGAAATTCCATGACAATACGACCAACCGTTAATGAGCTAGGACTATATTTATACTTAGGCTCCCCCGCCACTACCCCCCTCCCGTACAAAATTTTGAGCCGTCACACCGCCTATTTTTCTATTTCACTTTCAGGAATACTACATGTGAAATTTCGTGACAATCTGACCAACCGTTAATGAGCCAGCACTATATTTTTACTTAGGCCTATCCCCACAACCTCCCCACCCGTTCAAAACTTTGGGTCGCCACACATCTTATATTCCTATTTGGCTTTTAAAAATACTACATGTGAAATTTCGTGACAATCCGACCAATTGTTGAAGAGTTAGCACTATATTTACACTTAGGCCTACCCCCAGAACCCCTCCCCCCGTTCAAATTTTTGGGACGCCACACACCTTTTTTTTTATTTGGTCTTCAGGAATACTACATGTGAAACTTCGTGACAATGCGACCAACCGTCAATGAGCTAGCTCTATATTTATACTTAGGCCCCCCCCCCCCCACAACCCCCCCTCCCGTTCAAAACTTTGGGACGCCACACACCTTTTTTTCCTATTTGGCTTTTAAAAATACTACATGTGAAATTTCATGACGATTCGCACATTAGTTAATGAGTTAGCTCCATATTTATACTTAGGCCCCCCCACAACCCCCCCTCCCGTTCAAAACTTTGGGACGCCACACACCTTTTTTTCTTGTTTGGCTTTTAAAAAGACTACGTGTGAAATTTCATGACAATTCGACCATTAGTTAATGTGTTAGCACTATTTATATACTTAGGCCCCCCTTACAACCCCCCCTCCCGATCAAAACTTTGGGACGCCACACACCTTTTTTTCCTGTTTGGATTTTAAAAAGACTACCTGTGAAATTTCATGACAATTCGCCCATTAGTTAATGAGTTAGCACTATTTTTATACTTAGGCCCCCCCACAACCCCCCCTCCCGATCAAAATTTTGGGACGCCACATAGCCTATTATTCAATCGGGCTCAAAAGAATGCTACATGGGCAGTTTCATAAAAATCCGTCCAGCGGTTTGGGCGTGATGCTGGAACAAACATACATACATACAAACAAACAAACAAACAAACAAACAAACCCCGTTTCAGCTTTATTAATATAGATGTAGGACTAAATTAAATTGCAGTAAGATTAGCATCGTTGTTTGGGCTTAAATGCCTAATGTTCTCCAACCTGGACAGGAAAATAGGTTCTTTACAGGTTGCCAACCTTCTATAGTTTATAGTAACGGCAATTTTAGAACATAAAACAAATATTTTTATTTTTTAAAAAAATTGTACAAAATTTGTTCATGGGATGTATAATTATTAATTTTAAATTACAAATAATAAAATTGATAAGTTTACCCGGCTTTGGTTAAGAATGATATCGACGCTGTAATAGCCAGTAGGCATAACCCTCAAATTATCAATTTTACAGAAGGGAAAAAACTGTGTCAAAAGATAATTATTCTTTTATTTTGCATGCAGTTATTACCTAAATTAATAGTTTTATTCATTATATTTCGAAATACTTATAGTTCGGAGCATCAACTTGATGGATCCTTCACACCATTGATATTACTACAAAAAAAAATAAAACTAAATTGTTTTTTACCCAAAAATAAATAAACATCCCGTAAATTAAATATAATCTTCCTCCATAATTTCCGCAATTGGAATTAGCTGCGAAATGGAAAAAGGACAATGAACTTTCATAGTAAGCTTATATTTACAATAATATACAGTAAAAAAAAAAAAAAGTCCTTTTTGTACTTTGATACTTTTTTATACACATTGTGTGTGCTTTCACTGGAAAAGGAAGAAAGAATGATATTTCTATAGCAAAATGTTCAATGTAACACTATTTTATTTGTTCAATTCATTTTTTAATAAAATTGATGCAATGATAACAAAAATAAGATACATAACGTACTTGTATCTTATTTTACACAAACACAAATAATTTTACAGAGTGTATATTTATATTCTGTTAAATTTAAAATTGTCTCTAAAACGAAGATTTATTCCTTTATAATCCACTTATTATAATTATTTTTTTGGCAATACTTACGACAGTCGTATAATCACAATATAATAACAATCAGAAAATATGAAATAATTTTGAAATTAAATTATTTGACAGCTCACTTATTATTTAAACATTGTAGACGATATTTCAGAACAAATTTTCACACTTGCTAGAATAGCTTATAATCTCGTGTGGCATCCGTAACGTAAAATGACAAGGAAGTAATGACGCTGTCATTGCTACAATAGATATATTCACATTCAATCATTGGAGAAACACACCTACCCTCCCCCCCCCCTCCATAGCTTAGGTGTGCAGTGGCCTTACGTCGCATTATGTATATCCGTTCGCTTTTTCGTCTCAGTTTTATAAAATTACTACAGTATAATAGATAAGAAATATAAGATTAACGTGTATCGTTTCTATGTACCATAAAAGCATAACATGCCGTCCAGTACATCAAATATTCTTAAAATGTATTTACTCGTTTCTACAAGTTTCATTTGATAACATGAAGTAGTTGATAGTTTTTTAAGAGTATATTTTTTTACAGTTGGAATGGAAATAAAGACTAATGTTTGATCTTGATTCAATATTTGTTTTCCAAATATTCACAACAAAAAATACTGATAGAAATTCCTAAACAAAAAAAATTAATTAAATTAACCCATACGTATACAATAAAAGTACCTCATGTGTATATCTAGTGGTGATGTTACGGCATAGAAAACTTATGTTCAATATAACACATATCATATGAGAGCTAATAATAAATGAAACCATACGGTCTTTAGGTTAGAGTAGGTAAGTTGTTTGTTTTTGTGACTCGTGCCCGGGCTTAAACTACGAGCTCATATCCCCTACTAGCGCCCTTTGCATTGTCATGAACCCAAATACAGACCTGAGTAGACTAATGTCCACCGAAGAGAGCTAAGAGCACTCTAGTACATAGTTGTCAATATGATCTAATAGTTAATAAAGCCCGGGCATGAGTTACGAAAAATAATAACGTAAAAAATTGTGGAGAATTACAGGTTCTTTAATTTTTGTGAAAGTTTTCACATACATATGGCACAAATCACATACATAGGGTAGCTCAGTGGCATGCGTGCTTGACTTCTGAGCTCAAGGTCGTGGGTTCGTAACCCGACCGAGGCCCTTAGTTTATTTTATCTGGGAGGTAAAATAAACTTAAGCACGCGTCCTTCGGATGGGACGTTAAGCGATGGTCCCGAGCCTGTACGATGTCAGGTACTCGTTAAAGATCCCTACCCTAGATGAATAAAAATTTAGGGTAGGCAAAATTTAGGACTCCCACAGTAGAGTCGGGCTCATGTCCACCAGAGTGACGAAAGAGCGCTCTGGTAGTAGGCGATATGACCTCGTTGTTAAAGCCCGGGCATGAGTAATAAAACCTAACCTAACATACATATGACGGGTTCGAAACCCGGCAGAGGCCTTTAGATTTTTTATTTGGGAGGTGAAAAAATCTTGAGCACCCCGTCCTTCGGATGGGGTCCCCAGCTTGTGCAATGTCAGGTACTCGTTAAAGACCCCTATCCCAGGTGAATAAACCTAGGCAGACTAAATATAGGATTCCCACAGTAGAGTCGGGCTTATGTCCACAAGAGTGAATAAAGAGCGCTCTGGCAGTAGGCGATATGACCTCGTAGTTAAAGCCCGGGCATGAGTCATAATAACTAATTAACGTACATACGACAGGAGGCCCTGTACTTCTTCATTTAAAAGGATGGACAGGAGGTTCAAAATTATATTCTTTCGGATAGGTACATGATATTGTATGATCTGTATATTTCATACAATAAATAGATAGTGCCGGTCTCATCTGTCTTCGAATTGGCAAGATTGTTCAGAATAAAGCACACATTTTTCCTTATAATATTTAAGAAGAACTGAGTGGTTGTATTTAATGATTGTTTTGGGATGTAGATCAATTGGAAAAATTAAATAACCGGCAATGTATATCCCCAATAATTAATTAAGTTTTCGCTCTCCCTCCAAAACCGTTTGGGCAAAAAATCTATCATAGTTAATTTACACATAAATACTTCTGAATCATGATACCTACTAAATTTTGTAACGATACATTCATTACATCGTCAATTATTAGAGTTTTTGTATCGACCTCCTCTTTCTCTTAGGCCTATTTCGAAAAAAATATACAGGGTGTAACAAGTCGAGAGGGCGATACTTAGGGATCTTATAGTAAACTTAATTCTGAACAAAAAAGTTCCTATAAACATAGGTCCGCAAATGCTTTGTTTAAAAGTTATAATAAAAAAGACGCTAATACAACACTAATCACTTGAAAGTAAAGAGTAACTACAATAATTGTTCAAAATGTCTTCCCTGTTGTCGTACACATAATTGACACCTCCGGGCAACTGAATTTATGGCTGTTAGTACCTCTTGTTCCTGTCCTCTCATTTCGTCACAAGCGCTCTGAATCCGTTCAACCAGTTCTTCCCTAGTGTTTACAGATTGCGAATAAACGTTAGTTTTTAACGCCCCCCAAACGTAAAAATCCATGGGCGTTAAGTCGGGACTTCTTGCAAGCCATCTTACTGGTCCAAAGCGTCCAATCTATCTCCTTGAATAATTTCTGTCCATCCATGTGCTCTGCCATTATGTGCTGGGCATCCATCCATTTGAAACCAACTATGTACTCGCAGGTTCAATAGGATATCCTCGAGGATGTCCACTAGATCATTTTCCAATAGATTTAGCATTGCATCCGAATTGAATCGGGCAGGAAGAAATATTGGCGAAAGGAGATAGCGGTGAACATTCGCTGCATTTTATGCAAAACTGATTCACAATAAATGAGATTAGTTGCATTGAAGTAGAACCCAACATTCATAAACATGAATGGTATTGAACCTTGAACCCTATTCAGATCCAAAACCCTTATACCAATTGCAGGTATTTCTTTCTTTGCCCTGCAGTTTTTTTATTATAACTTTTAAACAAAGCATTAGCGGACCTATGTTTATAGGAACTTTTTTGTTCAGAATTAAGTTTACTATAAGATCCCTAAGTATCGCCCTCTCGACTTGTTACACCCTGTATAAGTGTCCTTATAGAATTTTAAATGTACATATAAAATGTCATGGCAATACATGATATATCATTACAACTGCAGTTATTAGAGTTTTTGTGTGCAAATCAAGGGGTCGGAAAACGGTAAATTCAGGTGAAAACACAATATCGAATTGCTGACCGTATATCCGAGGAAGTATATAAGAAAAATTATGTAATGCATGTAATAAAGCATGTGTAAAAGGGAAGTAAACAGTAAGAAAAGAACAATTTTAAGATGGAGGGAGAGGGACAGTAAAGAATATGTTGTATAATTATAATTATCAATATGTTGCATAATTGGGTATGTTGACAGACGGCCCTGATCATTGTCACTATAGTTGTGTCCTAGATAATAGAATATTTTTAAGTACATATTTTAATGAAATAATTCATAACTATGTATCTTTATTGGCATAAAGAAGAATTTTAAATTTGTTCGAAGAATGCTCAGGAACTTTTCGTAAGAAGATTGGAGACTCCGGTGCGGAGTCCACTTGAATGCCAAGTGTCCACTTAGAGAGCATCCCACGTCCACCAAGTGGACCACACTTAAGTCCCTCATGGCACTTCAGCACGTACTGTCACATCCACAGAGGAGTTTTTTCTATTCAATAAAATTGGGTTCACACTTAGTTTTTGAAAATCAGTGATTGAGTGTGAATAAATCAATTAGTAAGTTAGTTATTATGACTCATGCCCGGGCTTTAACTATAAGGTCATATCGCCTACTACCAGAGCGCTGTTTCTTCACTCTGGTGGACATAAGCCCGACTCTACATTTTTATTCGCCTAAGAGAGGTCTTTAACATCTACCTGACGTCGTACAGAATCGGGATCATCACTTAATGTCCTACCCGAATTGATATTATATAGAAATATCTGACAACTATAAGCATGGAATAAGATATAAATATAACTAACAATACTCTGAGCTCAAGATCGAGGGTCCGAAACCCGGCCGAGACCTTTAGTTTATTTATCTGAGAGATAAAATAAGCACGCTGTCCTTCGGATGGGACGTTAAGCGATGGTCCCGAGCCTTTACGATATCAGGTAATCGTTAAAGACCCCTAGGTACTCTATGTGAATAAAAATTGAGGGTAGGCAAAGTAGATTCGGGCTCATGTCCACCAGTGTGACGTAAAGAGCGCTCTGGTAGTAGGCGATATGACCTCGTAGTTAAAGCCCAGGCATGAGTCATAATAAATAACTATAAATATAAATAGAAGTACAGCAGCAGAAAGATTTTAAATATTTGCTAAAACAGAAAATGCAAAATGTCCCCAGTAAAAAAATTAATGAATGACTAAAGAAATATTATCAATCTTATAAAGTACGAAATTATAAGTAAGATTTTAAAAATACAATAATGTATTTTTTAGAAGATCATTATAGTCTATATTTTGTATTTTGTTTAATTAACCATTAATAATAAAGAAAATAGAAAAATTAGGCTTATGATACTCTATTTCAAGTTCATTTTATGATTAACCTACAGTTTAATAATAAATATATGATTTTGATTTAGATTTCAATCTCCGATGTATATACCTAACAGTCAACAGACACCAGTGTTGCATCTTTAGCGTTCCAAGTATCCAAATAAATATATCAAAAGCAGTATGATACGCAGTGAATTACATTCTACACATTATTTTTATTTTGTAAAATTATTTTCTTTATTGAAAGAATTGATTTCAGAAGATTTAATTTTCTATTCGTTCTAAGAAAACCTTTTCAATTATAGAGAAATTATAGATTGGTTCAAAACAAAAAACAGTAGGGTATCTGTCCGGTTTATTAATTAATTAACATTAATATAAAATTTTGTGTAAATCTGAGTTGCAGTGCGAACGTTATCATGTAGCATACGAACTTAAAAGGAAAGTAAGTTGAAATAAACGCTGCATCTCACCTATGACCTGAATGGTGGCGGAGGCCCGAACAGTGCCCCGGCTGTTGGTGCAGTGGACAGTGTAAAGGCCGGCGTCCTCATGGCGGATCCCAGGGATGACCAACCATCGCTCCTCACCATCCTCTCCGGAGCGGGACCGGGGACTGACAGGTCGAGAGCCGTGGGTCCAGACTGCGGCAGGATCTGGCCATCCGCTCACTGAACAGAGCAGACGGACCGTTTCTCCTACGGTCACCACTTGGGAATGGGGCACTGAGAGGAGGCGGGGACTGCTCGGCCGGCGGTGCCGGGGCTTCTCTTCCCCCACCTGGCTCAAGTCAGGGCCTCCACCTTAATATTAAAAATAAAATAATTATTTAAATTATTATATACTTTTTTTTTTTCAAAATTACTATTAATTTTTAGTAGGTACATTAAGTAAAAATCCCACCCGAAAAAATAAAAATAAAAAGTCGGTGAATCATCACCGGCAATCTCCAACCCGAATTGATGAACTAAGTTTTCCCTCTAAAACCAATTTATCGATTTGGTTGAAAATCAATAGATAGATAGGTGTTTTACTCAGAAACTTCTGAATACTCATACTAAAATTCGTGTTGGTACATTCATTACATCGACATTTATTAGGATCTTTAAACTGAGTCTCTCATATCTGTATACATCTGTATAGCGTACTATTTGATTATATCGAGCGCGAGCGATGAGACGTACGTGGTGCGGCGATTTATGTTTGGCAGTGAGGAGAGAAAGTGTTATTTTTTTGGTAATTATTCCTAATCGGACCTCCATCTCAAATCGTGCCCAATTTTTTTTTAGTAATTCGCATAACCACTAGGAACATGAAAAGATTAATATTTAATCGTGGGAAGGAAAAAATATATATATATACAGGGTGATTCCCTCGTAACTTTAAAAAAAAATGTGGATGAAACTAGACCGTAAATGGAGTAGAATGCCGCCAACCGCACCTTTCTATTTCACTCATTTCCCGAGATATGATTTTTAAAGGGTTTTTCGAGAAAACCACGTTTTTTGCCATCAAGTCCTTCATTTCTCCCCTTTAAATCAACATTTTTAACCACATTTTTGGAATCAGCGTTAAATTTCCGATCAGACTAGTGTACTTTCAACTTTGAAAAGCACCAACTTGGAACCGAAATAACAGCTAAAACGTTAACATTATAGAAAAATTAAAATTTCGGGAAATACTTCCACGTCAACTACTTTCCCGCTCAAGGACCGCTTGAACCGCCCAATGAGCTAGAAAACTTGCAAATTTAATCAGCTTTCTATTGGTATGGTCAACTTTGTGATTTTTTTTTTTTTTTTTTTTTTAGTGGCATTCTACTCCATTTTGGTCTAGTTTCATCCAAATTTTTTTTTTTAAGTTACGAGGGAATCACCCTGTATAGTACATAAAAAAAAAAAAAAATGTTGACCCTCCCGTCGGTCATTTTAGTGAAACAGTCCAGGTTCTCCTGATATAGAGAAACCCCATGGGTGTGGTTACTGTGGTTTACAGTTTTATCCTCTAATCCTCGATTATTTAATTCAATATTAACTAAAATATGAAGAATAGTTGACATATTATATTGTTAATATTGAGAACTAAAATTTTTTTATGAACTAGATATATATAATATTTTTTTTCTTCCCCCGACTTAATAATAATGTTTTCATGTTGCTGTTGGTTATGCGAATCACTAAAAAAAAATTGGGCGCGATTTGGAGTGTAGGCCCGATTTAGAATAATTAACAGTTTTTTTTTATGTTTTTAAATGTCTAGTTACTTTTCCTCTATTTCATCGCATTATTAATAACACATCGGATTAATAAGAATGTTACAAATATTGAAATTGGAAATGTTTATAATAATAAAAATTATTAATAAATTAAATTGAGTAAATTGATGAACAAAAAAAAAATGGAGTCAGTGTTTCTCCCTCATTACTTCTAGGTTACAAAATTGTATAATGGTAACCCTAATATAGGCTGGGTGTTTATAAAACTACATCCATTTAAAATATAACAGTACCATCAATATTTTTATACATGTTAAATGTATATTTACATTAAAAATAGCTCTTAATTTATATAATAACAGAAATGAAATGAAAGATGAACGCTCTGGTTTCATTAGCTGTTGGAATTAATAACAGTGAGTCAGTCTGACGGACTAATTAAGTGGGATGGATTTCAGTTAATTAACATCATCTGAAATTTTGGCTAACCTAACACTCCTCCTCTTATTAGCGTATTAATTTCATTTTATTTTCGGATGCCCTCTTTATAAATTTTATTTCTTGAAACAGTTGATCTTCCTTCGTTCTGGAGCAAATTCCAATCCAGCAAATTTAATAATATAGTGGTAACCTCGATAGAATTTATTTAGTCATCATAAGCAGCTACATAAATAATTGTGATAATTAAAAAAATTAATAAAAATGTTATAATATACAATTCTTTATAGATAATATTTAACGAGTCATAAAATACTTCAATCTCAGTTTTATTAATATAATGTTTATCACATGTATATGTCTGCAAACTGTAAATTTTTATAATTACTTGGAACCTCCTCATGGGGAAGTGGCTTAGTCAATAATTGTAACTCATGCCCTGTTATAAGTATAAAAATGTTTATTGTTAATTATGGAAAAATATTATAACTTTCAACTTGTTTTTGTACTTTTTACTTTTTAGATGTGGAAATTACTTTTCTTATTGGTCCTTAAAATTAATCTTTATGTAATTTTTTTCCTCTAAAAGTTGAGTTAATTAAGAAAGGGTCGTTGCAGTCGATTATAAAACTATAAAAGGCCAACAACCTGAAGAAAGTTTGTTCTTTCTGCCCGAGTTGGGAGTACACAAGGGCATTTAAACAAATATAATTATTTATTTTTACTATAAATTAAATTGTTGATACTCACGAGTAACACATGGAGATACAGTGTCTGGGGTTGATATTGTGACTGAATCCTCATCCATAGATTCTGAAAAGACAAAAAATGTATTGTTACTCTCAGCTCTTTTAAATAACTTACAACAATGGGATAACTTACCCAAGAATTAACAATAGGTTAACGTATTTTTTTTAAAAATGTTTCCTAAAACGTTTTCCGAATAACAGACGGTAAAGAAAACTACAGCCAGGCCGGTGAATCATGTCCCTCAGACAAGGAGGGGAAATGCGATGTTGCCGCTTGCTCTTGCCAATCCCGCCGCTCACATGTAATCCTTGAAGTTCCTGTTTATCGTTTTCAGTAAATAGCGTTATTCTCTCCGTTTTATCAGAAGTAATAGTGACAAATGTAGTTATTAGGATACTGAGAAGAGATGGGAGTGCAATGCTACAACAGAGCGGGACTGGTAGCAACATTGGGCTAACAAGAGAGGCCTTTTGCTTACACGATATAATTGGGTATATGTTCACCTTCTTATATGTTCGGGCGATGATAGCCATTACAGTTTTTCATCCTAAAACCATTAGCCTCAAGCAGCCTGTCTTTCCCCTTCCACTTCCAACTGGCCTACAAGCCCCAGTTACATGATTCACCGGCTTAACTTTAAATAAACTATCAAAATATATGAAAAACAAAGCAAACATGTTCTCAGTACCAGGATCGATATATGGGATATTTTTTGAAAAAATATTTTAGTTAATATAAGACATTTACATCAATAAAAAGTCATTATTTGCTCGAATAAATGGAATTGAGGGATAATCACGCAAGAGATAATCGTAATAAACGACAAAAACAACAAGGAAATAAATACAATTTTTATCTCTTCGCAGATTATTTTTAACACACTACCGAAAGAAATTTAAACAAATGGCATATTAATTTTGTTTTGAGAATGAAGAAATTCAACCAGATGGTGTTAAAATAATTGAATACGACGTCATCAAAAATTGAGAAGTCGAATTTGGAAGTGAAGCGAACAGAAGCTGAGATCGTAATAACAGATATTATCATAAGGCTCAATATATTTTACAGTTTATATTTCATTCCAATTTCTCATCAGAAGCAAATCATCAGAGTCTGCTATCTCTAAACACTACTTGGTTCAAGTACTCTGGTCTTGTCAGTAATCATACATCATTTTACAGTAGCGCGAACCATTTGAGAATGTCCTAAAACAACAAAACCCATTCTGGCATTAGTATGTGAGAAGGCATTGTATAGTTGTCAGTGAATGTAGTTCAGGGAACTGTTACCAGGAGGTCTATCAACTACTATTTTTGCTTCACCCTCAACTTGGTTTTTATGACCAGCCACACTAATCCATTATTCACAGATGTGGATAATTCCGCCATTTCACGGATGGAGGATATGGCTAGCCGCCGGGAGCCAGATGTTCGAGACAGAGATGAAGGTATCAAGGGTATGACCCCAATCTGCATAATCAACATGTAGCAGACAGACAGACACGAGGTGGCGCCCAACCTGGGACCGTCTCCACTTCAGAGTCCTTGTTCGGTGAGGTGTGTACCACTTCTAGAGTACGTGAGTCTCTCGTTGTACAAGATAAGAAGACAAGAGTGTTGGAAACACACCTCACATTTCCTAGCACAAGTAAAAAAGAAACTATTTTTCATCAAGATTTCAGCTTCTTCTAGACGTTGTTGTTAATAGGGAGTCCCGATGAGTGAAGGGATACTGGCTTGACTATGAGCTCAAAGGAACAATTCGACCTTATTCAAAACTAGAATAGGGAGGCCCTACTGTAAACAGCCCTTCGCTGAGAACCACAGCGGTTGTTGTAACGCTATGAACTTGGCACCCCAAGGTTTTCGAAAATCCTGGGGTGCTAACACTCGGGGTGCCTCTCAGATACCCTTATACAGCCTATGATGAAACCTGATCATCTTGGAGACCGCAAACCCGATTTCCAGCAAACATGGCTGAGAACCATCTAGTAAATACCATCTTTTGAAACGAAAAAACCGCTTTGAAATCGGTTCAGCCGTCTTGGAGCTACAATGCCACAGACAAACACACACACATAGACAAAGGCTTCAAACTAATAACTGCTCTTTTTGTGTCGGGGGTTAATAAAATGGACATTTTTTGGGGAAAATACTGTAATTTATATTCATATATGATATGGGACATTTCTCATAGAAATAAAAGACGCTGTCTTCCCACTGTTTTATTTTCGCGCAGTACCGGTTTTCAGCGAAACTGCATCATCAGTGGCACATCACCTGTATATAGTGTTTTGTCTAAATGAACACTTGAAGAATTCCTCAGAGGGGATACGAGGTTCATTCACTCACCTGTACATAATACTTAAAGGTTAGGTTAGGTTTTATGACTCATGCCCGGCCTACTACCAGAGCGCTAATTCGTCACTCTGGTAGACATGAGCCCGGCTCTACTGTGGGAGTCCTAAATTTTGCCTACTCTAAATTTTTATTCACCTAGGGTAGGGGTCTTTAACGAGTACTTGACATCGTACAGGCTCGGGACCATCGCTTAACGTCCCATCCGAAGGACGGCGTGCCTAAGTTTATTTTACCTCCCAGATAAAATAAACTAAGGGCCTCGGTCGAGCTCAGACGACAAGCACGCATACCACTGAGCTACCGGCGCCCTCTCATGATACTTAAATATTCATTCGAAAATGTATGATATAGGCAATAATTTCTGACCGAATACATAACTTCCCCTACACTTTGGACAGCTGGAGAAGTAAAAAATAGGTTTATTAAACAACTTATTACGGAATTAAATGAATTTCCCTTTTATTTTGAATCGTAATGGTCTATCATCATTTCTTTAACAGAGGAAAAAAAAAAGAAATTAAAATTTTTTCATGGAATGTAATGGAATTAAGTTTTATATGTGATATTAAAACGTTGTGGAAAAAGATTTCTCATAGAAATAAAAGACGATTGTCTTACCACTAATTTATTTTAAACCAAAACAAGTTTTCAACGCAATTGCGTCATCATCAGTGGTACATCACCAGTATATACTCGTAGATAGTGTAGTGTCGGTCTAAACAAACACACAAGTGCACAAGGAGAGTTTACTCCTGTCATTGACATCATTCCACATGACCAAATAACATTTCGCATTCATGGAAACTTTGCTTTTCTCGTTGCTGGCCTTTTTGCTGACCATCCCGAGGCGTGATTCCTGACCTACAAGCCGTCCACGTAGCCCCCGGCACATTATGCCTGTCGACATCAACAAGATAGCGATAGGAACTTTGTTTTTGCTTATGTATTAGCATATCATGCATACAAATGAACATACGCAAAAGAAGTAACACCGAAGAATGACTACATTGAACATGTTACAACGAAAGACAACAAACAGGTTTTCTGGGCTAATCCGCAATCTATATTTTAATTTGTTATTTCTCTTTTTTTTTATTATCATTATCTTATTATCTTTTTTTTTTTTTTTGTAGCGCAGCTTAAGGAAGTAATTACATGTCCAAACTATCTCAGATGGAAATAACAAAATGGTGGCTGTGAACACGATAACTCCCAGCAGAATGAATGTAGCGACACAAAATTTTATTTGTGTATCCAGAACCCCATAAGGTGCACAGCAAATGGCATTGATTTACGGGTACCTTTGAGCCATTTGGTCAAGCTACTGTAACAAGTAGTTCAGCAAAGTTTTGGAGCCCAATTTTTGTCCTGATCGCCAACTTGGCAATCAAAGTAAAATTTATAAGCAGTTTTGCAGTTTTAAGAAGCGGAGAAAGTGGTTTTCGTTGCACTTTTAAAGTAAATTCCCCGCCAACCTAGCCGAATTTTTACACTCGCGTGGCATAATTAAACAGTAAATCAATGCTCGATATTAATCACAACTCACACTCACATACTGTAATTCACTTGGAAAAAGCCGGAGTAAAAAAATGTCTACCCTTTTACACAATAAATTGTGTAACAACTTGAAAAAACAGAATCCCCGCCTAGAACACAGACAAGTTGACTCTTGTGCAAACCTGTGCGCGCGAAGTATTGAGAGCGCCAGCGTGATACAGTGAATCCTCCGAATTGTTGCTATATATTTTTATTATTTGGGGGTGTTTGGGGGCGGATGAGGGGGGCTGGCGGCTGGAATATGTAGAAAATAAGTGAAAAAATTGGGAGAAAAAAAAAACCGAAAATCTATCTCAATTTCAATGATTTTTTTTTCAATTTAAGGGGGCAAATCCCCCCCTTCCCCAAATCAACCTCCTTTCTACAAATGTTTATGTTTTAGAACTTTTAACCTCTCTAGTCTCTCAGAAGAGAGGTAAAGGCTAAAATAATCCCTCCAAATTATCGAAAAGTGATAAAGTGGGGGGGGGGGGGGGGGGGGGAGCTCCCCCCGAAAACTGTGGGTGATGGGGGTCATATTCGGATTCAGGAGGTCATTTTACATAAGAATCAGCAGGAATGGTGTCAGGGCCGATTTTCATGCCGACCAGTATTATCAGTGAAATCGACCTAACCGAAGAAGTGGATCAGAGGGGGCTCAACTCATGAACCCCAAAGACTGCCGATGTAACGAATATATCAACACAAATTTAATATGAGGATTCAGAAGTCAACTTTAAACTTTCTTCCCAGCTAATGATTTTGGAGGGAGAGCAAAAACTTAATTGATTAATTCGTGTTGGGGAAGTACATTGACGGTGATTCACCGACGACTTCATTATTACAGGAGATGGCTAACTTAACTTTGGGTACATCTTGTACGTCATCTCTTGCTATAAGATTTACCTCCATTAAAGAGAACTGCTTGCATTCTGTGGGATAAATTAAATCATTCTTGAAAATGTTTAACCAATTAAATTACAGCAATACAAAATGTGCGTCAACTTCAACTTTGTTCGTCACATCTGCGACAAATGTGGAGAAGAAGACGAGACGGCAACTCACTGTCTTAATGTGCTGAATGAGATTCCATATTTTCAAGGAAACTAGGAGACTAGGATCTTCATGAAGAAGTTGGTGTCTTCAGATCCAGGTAAGATAAGATGACAAGGTAAGGAGAAACCCAAGCATTCCAGGAAAGGATAAGAGCACTGGATTCTCAGGTCCCTAGGTGCATACACCCTCAATATATCTATATAATAAAATTGAATGGCTAAATTTGCTAAGCGCAAAACTCGAGAACGGCTGGACCAATTCGGCTATTTTTTTTTTCAAATATTTGTTGAAGTCCGAGGAAGGTTCTTATGAAGAGAGTTCCTAACTGTCAACTGGAGGAGGAGGGGGGGGGGAGGGGGGAGGGGGGGGGGAGTTGTAAGGGGAGCCTAAGCATAAAAATTGCTTTAGCGCATTAACGGATGGACGGATTATCATGAAATTTCACATGTAGTATTCTTAAAAGCCAATTTGAAAAATAGGCTATGTGGCGTTCATAAATTTTGAACGGGAGGGGGTGTTGTAAGGGGGGCGAAAATATAAAGATAGTTCTGTCATTAAGGGATGCTCGGATTGTCAAGGAATTTCATATGTAGTATTCTTAAAGGCCAAATAAAAAAATTGGGTGTGTGACGTCACAAAATAGTGAACGTGAGGGGGAGTTGTGGCGGTAGGCCTAAATATAAAGATAGTGCTGTCAGTAACGGATGATCGGATTGTCATGGAATTTCATATGTAGTGTTCTTAGAAGGCAAATTGAAAAATATGCTTTGTGACATCTCAAAATTTTGAAAGGGAGGGGGGGTTGTGGGGGTAGGCCTAAATATGAAGATAGTGATCGGTCATTGATAGATGATCCAATTGTCATGGAATTTCATAGGTATGTAGTATTTTTAAAGACGAAATAGAAAAATACACTATGTGACATCTCAAAAATTTGAACGGGAGGGGGGGGGGGGGGGGGGGAGAAGTAGATTTAAGATTTGTTAAAACTGATACGACAGATTCCGATATATCCGGAAAGTCCCATCCGAAAGACGACGTGCCCAAGGTTATTTTCAACCTGAATGAAATTTCACCTACCCACGTTCATTTACATAACATAAATCTCTCATTCGAAAAAGCCCTGGATCATCGCTTGAAGTCCCATCCGAAGGACGACGTGCTCAAAGTTATTTTTAACTTCCCGATTAAAACATTTAATCTAAGTGCCTCAGCTAGATTTCTAAGTGGCGATCCTGAGCTCGGTAGACTCCATTCTTCAAATTTCTCGCTTTTTAACGGTTTATAGATTTAATATTTGTTGAAACTGATAGAGAACGACCGGAATATCTGAATCCTACACAAAAATGGAATTAAAAATGTTTTTCACAAAAAGTCGAGCTAACTTCATATTATCCCATTCATCGAAATTCGCACTATTTAACGGTTTATAGACTTAATAATTGTTAAAACTGATACGACAGATTCAGATATGTATGCGGAAAGTCCCCTCCGAAGGACGACGTGCTCACGGTTATTTACAAACTAAGTGAAATTTCACCTACCCAGGTTTATTTACATAACAAACGTCTCATTACCGAGTACCTCACATTCGAAAAAGCCCTGGATCATCGCTCAAAGTCCCATCCGAAGGCCAACGTGCTCAAAGTTATTTTTAACTTCCCGGTTAAAACATCTGACCTAAGTGCCTCAGCTAGATTTCTAAGATGCGATCCTGAGCTCGGTAGACTCCATTCTTCAAATTTCTAGCTTTTTAACGGTTTATAGATTTAATATTTGTTAAAACTGACAGAGAACGACCGGATTATCTGAATGTTACACAAAAATCAAAATGAAAATGTTTTTCAAAAAATTCGCGGTATTTAACGGTTTATAGGCTTAATAATTGTTAAAACTGATACGACAGATTCAGATATATCCGGGAGTCGCATCCGAAGGACGACGTGCTCACGGTTATTTTCAACCTAAGTGAAATTTCACCTACCCAGGTTTATATACATAACATACGTCTCATTATCGAGTACCTCACATTCGAAAAAGCCCTGGATCATCGTTTAAGTCCCATCCGAAGGACGACGTGCTCAAATTTATTTTTAACTTCCCGATTAAAACATCTGACCTATGTGCCTCGGCTAGATTTCTAAATGGCGATCCTGAGCTCGGTAGACTCCATTCTTCAAATTTCTCGCTTTTTAACGGTTTATAAATTTAATATTTGTTAAAACTGATAGAGAACGACCGGATAATTTGAATGCTACACAAACATCAAAATAAAAACGTTTTTCAAAAAATTCGCGCTATTTAACGGTTTATAGGCTTAATAATTGTTAAAACTGATACGACAGATTCAGATATATCCGGAAAGTCCCATCCGAAGGACGACGTGCTCACGGTTATTTTCAACCTAAGTGAAATTTCAGCAACCCAGGTTTATTTACATAACATACGTCTCATTAACGAGTACCTCACATTCGAAAAAGCCCTGGATCATCGCTTAAAGTCCCATCCGAAGGACGACGTGCTCAAAGTTATTTTTAACTTTCCGGGTAAAACATCTGACCTAAGTGCCTCAGTTAGATTTCTAAGATGCGATCCTGAGCTCGGTAGACTCCATTCTTCAAATTTCTCGCTTTTTAACGGTTTATAGATTTAATATTTGTTGAAACTGATAGAGAACGACCGGAATATCTGAATCCTACACAAAAATGGAATTAAAAATGTTTTTCACAAAAAGTCGAGCTAACTTCATATTATCCCATTCATCGAAATTCGCACTATTTAACGGTTTATAGACTTAATAATTGTTAAAACTGATACGACAGATTCAGATATATCCGGAGAGTCCCATCCGAAGGACGACGTGCTCAAGGCTATTTTCAACCTAAGTGAAATTTCACCTACCCAGGTTTATTTACATAACATACGTCTCATAATCGAGTACCTCACATTCGAAAAAGCCCTGGATCATCGCTTAAAGTCCCATCCGAAGGACGACGTGCTCAAAGTTATTTTTAACTTGCCGGTTAAAACATCTGACCTAAGTGCCTCAGCTAGATTTCTAAGATGCGATCCTGAGCTCGGTAGACTCCATTCTTCAAATTTCTAGCTTTTTAACGGTTTATAGATTTAATATTTGTTAAAACTGATAGAGAACGACCGGATAATTTGAATGCTACACAAACATCAAAATAAAAACGTTTTTCAAAAAATTCGCGCTATTTAACGGTTTATAGGCTTAATAATTGTTAAAACTGATACGACAGATTCAGATATATCCGGAAAGTCCCATCCGAAGGACGACGTGCTCACGGTTATTTTCAACCTAAGTGAAATTTCAGCAACCCAGGTTTATTTACATAACATATGTCTCATTATCGAGTACCTCACATTCCAAAAAGCCCTGGATCATCGCTTAAAGTCCCATCCGAAGGACGACGTGCTCAAGGCTATTTTCAACCTAAGTGAAATTTCACCTACCCAGGTTTATTTACATAACATACGTCTCATTATCGAGTACCTCACATTCGAAAAAGCCCTGGATCATCGTTTAAGTCCCATCCGAAGGACGACGTGCTCAAAGTTATTTTTAACTTCCCGGTTAAAACATCTGACCTAAGTGCCTCAGCTAGATTTCTAAGATGCGATCCTGAGCTCGGTAGACTCCATTCTTCAAATTTCTAGCTTTTTAACGGTTTATAGATTTAATATTTGTTAAAACTGACAGAGAACGACCGCATTATCCGAATGTAACACAAAAATCAAAATAAAAATGTTTTTCAAAAATTCGCGGTATTTAACGGTTTATAGGCTTAATAATTGTTAAAACTGATACGACAGATTCAGATATATCCGGAGAGTCGCATCCGAAGGACGACGTGCTCACGGTTATTTTCAACGTCCCGATTAAAACATCCGACCTAGGTGCCTCAGCTAGATTTCTAAGTGGCGATCCTGAGCTCGGTAGACTCCATTCTTCAAATTTCTAGCTTTTCAACGGTTTATAAATTTAATATTTGTTAAAACTGATAGAGAACGACCGGATAATCTGGATGCTACACAAACATCAAAATAAAAACGTTTTTCAAAAAATTCGCGCTATTTAACGGTTTATAGGCTTAATAATTGTTGAAACTGATACGACAGATTCAGATATATCCGGAAAGTCCCATCCGAAGGACGACGTGCTCACGGTTATCTTCAACCTAAGTGAAATTTCACCTACCCAGGTTTATTTACATAACATATGTCTCATTATCGAGTACCTCACATTCGAAAAAGCCCTGGATCATCGCTTAAAGTCCCATCCGAAGGACGACGTGCTCAAAGTTATTTTTAACTTCCCGATTAAAACATCTGACCTAAGTGCCTCAGCTAGATTTCTAAGATGCGATCCTGAGCTCGGTAGACTCCATTCTTCAAATTTCTAGCTTTTTAACGGTTTATAGATTTAATATTTGTTAAAACTGACAGAGAACGACCGGATAATCTGAATGCTACACGAAAATCAAAATAAAAATGATTTTCAAAAAATTCGCGCTATTTAACGGTTTATAGGCTTAATAATTGTTAAAACTGATACTACAGATTCAGATGTATCCGGAGAGTCCCATCCGAAGGACGACGTGCTCAAGGCTATTTTCAACCTAAGTGAAATTTCACCTACCCAGGTTTATTTACATAACATACGTCTCATTATCGAGTACCTCACATTCGAAAAAGCCCTGGATCATCGTTTAAGTCCCATCCGAAGGACGACGTGCTCAAAGTTATTTTTAACTTCCCGGTTAAAACATCTGACCTAAGTGCCTCAGCTAGATTTCTAAGATGCGATCCTGAGCTCGGTAGACTCCATTCTTCAAATTTCTAGCTTTTTAACGGTTTATAGATTTAATATTTGTTAAAACTGATAGAGAACGACCGGATAATTTGAATGCTACACAAACATCAAAATAAAAACGTTTTTCAAAAAATTCGCGCTATTTAACGGTTTATAGGCTTAATAATTGTTAAAACTGATACGACAGATTCAGATATATCCGGAAAGTCCCATCCGAAGGACGACGTGCTAACGGTTATTTTCAACCTAAGTGAAATTTCAGCAACCCAGGTTTATTTACATAACATATGTCTCATTATCGAGTACCTCACATTCCAAAAAGCCCTGGATCATCGCTTAAAGTCCCATCCGAAGGACGACGTGCTCAAGGCTATTTTCAACCTAAGTGAAATTTCACCTACCCAGGTTTATTTACATAACATACGTCTCATTATCGAGTACCTCACATTCGAAAAAGCCCTGGATCATCGTTTAAGTCCCATCCGAAGGACGACGTGCTCAAAGTTATTTTTAACTTCCCGGTTAAAACATCTGACCTAAGTGCCTCAGCTAGATTTCTAAGATGCGATCCTGAGCTCGGTAGACTCCATTCTTCAAATTTCTAGCTTTTTAACGGTTTATAGATTTAATATTTGTTAAAACTGACAGAGAACGACCGCATTATCCGAATGTAACACAAAAATCAAAATAAAAATGTTTTTCAAAAAATTCGCGGTATTTAACGGTTTATAGGCTTAATAATTGTTAAAACTGATACGACAGATTCAGATATATCCGGAAAGTCCCATCCGAAGGACGACGTGCTCAAGGCTATTTTCAACCTAAGTGAAATTTCACCTACCCAGGTTTATTTACGTAACATACGTCTCATTAACGAGTACCTCACATTCGAAAAAGCTCTAGATCATCGCTTAAAGTTCCATCCGAAGGACGACGTGCTCAAAGTTATTTTTAACTTCCCGATTAAAACATCTGACCTAAGTGCCTCAGCTAGATTTCTAATTGGCGATCCTGAGCTCGGTAGACTCCATTCTTCAAATTTCTCGCTTTTTAACGGTTTAATAATTGTTAAAACTGATAGAGAACGACCAGATTATCTGAATGCTACCCAAAAATCAAAATAAAAATGTTTTTAAAAAAATTCGCGCTATATAACGGTTTATAGGCTTAATAATTGTTAAAACTGATACGACAGATTCAGATATATCCGGAAAGTCCCATCCGAAGAACGACGTGCTCAAGGCTATTTTCAGCCTAAGTAAAATTTCACCTACCCAGGTCTATTTACATAACATAGTCTCATTATCGAGTACCTTACATTCGATAAAGCCCTGGATCACCGCTTAAAGTTCCATCCGAAGGACGACGTGCTCAAAGTTATTTTTAACTTCCTGTTTAAAACATCTGACCTAAGTGCCTCAGCTAGATTTCTAAGTGGCGATCCTGAGCTCGGTAGACTCCATTCTTCAAATTTCACTAGTTGTGGTGCCCAGCGTTTCTAACTACGTACTAGCGGTGGGGTCGCCGTTGAAAAGCACATACGAGCTGTGGTCACAAGCGTTCTTAAGTACGCACTGGCTAGGACGTCCAGTGATGCTAAGTATTCACTAGCTGTGGTTTACGCCGTTGAACGGCGCGTACTAGCTATTGTGCCCAGGGTCCCAAAAACTTACTAGCTGGGATGTCTGCCGTTGAAGGACTATAAGATAGTCAGAAGGACTATATATGAATAATTGAAAATTATAACATCATGATTGTACTGTCGAAGAATTGAATAGGATTCGAACGAGAGATATTAGGAGAAAAGTCAAAGTTCCCCGGGCAACGCCGGGTATTACTGCTAGTATAATATAAAAATATACGTGTCGGATATTTTATCACTATTCTTAGACGAATTGGAGGGAGAAAAGGACCTACATAAACTAAGACTCACCGCTGACCCGGACAAGGGCCGAGGTGGTGGCAGTGCCCAGTCTGTTGGAGGCAGTACAGGTGTAGACACCTCCGGAGATGGAAGTGGCCGAGTGGATCTCGAGGCAGGCTGTTTCACCCTCAAAACTTGTACTGCAGCCCTTCACTGGCTGTAACAACAGATATTTATGAATAAGATGAAACGTTGAGGTAGTGCGCTAGCCTATTGAGCCCAAGATGGCGAGTTCTTGGAAATCCGGCCGAGGCCCTTTGGATTTTTATCTAGCAGGTGAAAAAACCTTGAGCATGCCGTCCTTCAGATGGGGTGTTAAGCGATGCCAAGACCCCTATCCAAGGTGAATAAACCTAGAGTAGGGAAAGTTTCAGACTCCCATTGTAGAGTCGGGCTCACCAGAGCGACAAAAGAGTGCTCTGTTAGTTGATGGCATTTTTGTATTTGTTAAAGTTTTTTTTTTTTCTTTTTTTTTTTTTTTTTTTTTTTTTTCAATTTAGATACAATATATACATAATAATCAAATATGCGGTCAAAAAATAAAAAAATATAACGTCACTTGATGGGAGAAGCCAGCCAGGGCTGAACTCTTCCTCGAAAATTAATTATCATTATTCACTATCCTCGGAGAGAAGATAGCGAAGCCACCTCCTGTTCAAGTGGAGGGGAGAATTGTCAGGATGGGAATGCGAGGAAAGATCTTGTGCGAGAGAGGAAAGGTTTCCGTGGAATGATTGGAATCGGGATATGATTAATTCCTTGACAGCGGGAATACCGTCCTTTGTGTAGGACTTTATTGGTTATATAGAAAGGAGCGTTGACAATTCGTCGGAGGATTTGTTAAACATAAATACAATTTATAATTACTGACAAAAAATTTAAGTTATTTTTATTAATCTTAAGTAAAATATGTATAGATACCGATAATGGGAGAATTTCCCAAAACGTCTATAATTACTAAGTTATTATATATAGTTAGTTTTTGTGACTCATGCCCGGGCTTCAACAACGAGGTCCGATAGCCTACTACCAGAGCGCTCCCTTGTGGCATATTTCGAATTTCGCGGACTTGGGAACTTTCACTAGATTATAACATCGATTATTATATCGCCGGCTTCGCGAACAACCTTGTATGAATAGTTCATGGCTACAATCGTTTCTGAATTAGAGCACATATGGACATCAACTCGAAAATTGTCAAGTCGTGTTCAGGAAACATTGTAGCGTGTAACTCTGTTGAAAATCTCGAATTTTTTGTATGATTGCAATACTTCCAAAAATATATATTTTTCCTTCCATAAAGGTAAGAAAGGAGACAGCGAGCCAATGGGAGATATGACAGTAGTATTAAAACAGGACTAGCTATAGGATAGTGAAAGAAGAGAGTGTAACATACCTTGTTGTCCTTGGTCCAGAGGACGGTAGGCTCCGGGTGTCCTTTGATCCTACACTGGAGTATCAAGGGGTCCTTGTCTGCCACCACTGTGTCCTTCAGAGGTCGGCTCACCAGAGGAAGACTGTCCCGTTCCCTGCAACACATCATTTTGTATAATAATGTCTCTTTTGGGGCCAAGTCCAGCTTCATGCATTTTTGAAATCCCAATGTTCCAAAAGTAACTTTTTGTGAAGCTAAAACATAATATTTATTATTTAACTCTCCTAATACTGTGTGGGGTCCCAATCTCAATCTTTCAAGTGAACGCTGTGAATAGTGGACCTACTCCAGGAGACCTTTTCTACACGCCATCTGGAACCTTAAATGGAATTTATATTCTATGAAAACCAAGGGCGTAGCCAGGGGAGGGGGAGAGAGGGGCGCGTGCCCCCCCTCCTCCCTGGCCAGAGAAAAAAAACAAGAAAACAATTAAATAAACTAAAAAAATTGTTTTTATTAAAAATGGAGGGCTTGCAAGTTACTAATAGGATCTTCAAATTTCCCGTGCATCTGATTCCTAAATCAGCAATCAGCTGTTACATAAATGTACATGTACAAAACAAGTCATATTACATTTATTTAAATATATATGAATTCGATCATTTCATTTCCTCTCTCAAAATCATCATTTATGTTATACTTTATACTCTTAAAGCTGATTTTACATGCGCAGTAAAAAAGCAAAGCGCAGCAGCAGCAAATGCACGCTATTGGATGTGAGTCATTTAATTCTAAAAACACAGAAACCACAGCGTGCATTTGCTGCTGGTGCGCTTTGCATTTTTGCTGCTCATGTAAAGTCAACTTAAGTATTGCAGTCAGTGGTTACCTCAGGGGGAGCTTCTAGAGGTCCGAGTCTCCCAAATTAATAACAAAAAGTCTGCAACGCTAACCACGAAAACTGCGAGCTGTACCCCCGCGAGTCTATACCCCCCACCCTCGTAGCCTAACTTCCCCCCCCCCCCTGCTCAAAATCCTGGCTACGCCCCTGATGAAAATCATTGTTCAATGTCTGGAAACCGTTCGGGATGAAGCAGAAAACGAAACAGATGAAGAAGATGTTTTGGACATGGAACCACCACCAGAGAGATCGGACAGGGCAGAGATCTCCTTACTACATGTGCCCAAGAAAATGTCAATTTCTGTCGAAATATTAGTGCGACTTGGAGTATTTTCAAATAAACTACTTTAAAGAAACTTCCTATATTAAATTTTATAACAAATAAAGAAAAAACGTGTTATTTTTTTAAATGTCTATTTAAAAAAATACACTACCACAGTAGAGTCTGGCTCATGTCCATCAGGGCGACGAATGAGCGCTCTGATAGTAGGCGATATGACCTCGTAGCTGAACCTGACTAACTATAGGTAGAATATATTAACCTAGAGGCTTTTAAATTTCTTATAGCTCCCTAAGATAATCCCTGGCTCGATCGATCCATCACTTGAAGCCCCCACCCCACTAAACATATTTTTAGATGGATTTGGATTTAGATCAGTAAATGAGTAAAGATTATGTTTACTGAGCTCTTATCATTCACTAAATAAGCCATTTGCTGTTTCAGGTACAGATAGATACTGCTACAAACGAATAGGTACCTGATATTTTCTCTAATGCTGATGTGACAATGATTATCAGTAAGAGGTAAGATATTACAGTAAAAGATTTTGCTACAAACTAAGTGTTACTTTTCACCGCTCCCTCGTCCCTGCTTCTTTGTTATCACACTTTCTGATAACGGACTAATATTTTACTCACACATCAGCAGTGCTATTGTTTCTCTCTCTTTCAAAGCTTTGTTTCTGCAGAGATATTCTTTGTTTTTTGTTTATTTACTTTGTGTAATTGAATGTTGGATTATTTAACAATCAATCTACGGTAAACTGAAGGGATTGGTTTTCTTCTTAGTTAAAACTTTTATTGTGATACATTACATTAAGAACTTGAAAGTATGATGCTGAAATCTCATTAAAATACTAATCTTTATACTAAAGTGCCTCAGACATTACATTTATTTCAGTGAGTTACCATAAAATAGCTTATTTGGAACGTTTGTTCAACCTTAAATCTATTTGAAATATTTTCTGTAGATAGCAGCATAAGCATTTGCCATTAATTGTATCTTATTTATTCTGTAATACCTACTTTACATATTGTTACAATATTTCCATTTAGTTTATTCACTCATATATATTTCTTTTGAATTAACTGCATTTTACATCTAGTATATTTAATTGTATGTAGTGGAAACTTGTAATAAATGAATAAAACAAACTTATTTTTTGAAATATTGTCTATTCCACTAAAGATATATATACATATAACTACCGGTTTCGGCTTTATACCATCGTCAGGTCTAGTTATGAACTAAGTCAGTTTGCAGAGAGCAACCCTTCAAATACATCTCAGGTCAAAGGGTGCTATTAAAACTTGGGAGTCCCCCGGCTGTACCGTTAGCTAACTCATGAAATATTTCTTAACAAAACCTAGTTATAAATTTACATAAAACAATATCACTAGACTAATACGGGGAAAATAACAAATAAATAAGTACAAATACAAGTAAATAATAAATAAATAGAAATAAAATTAATAATAATGTTAAGACTTAGATAACTTGAAACATATATGTGGAACCAAATATTAATTACAGATAATACAAACATATATGTGGAAACAGAACTGGATCAGGGTGTTAACAAAGGGGAATAGTTGAAATAAATTTGGTCATTCATGCAAATGTTCCTTTTGGTAGCTTTATTTATTTCTAATTGCTCTAAGCTATTAAGTAGCCTGCTTTTTGAGCAATAGTGGAGATATTTGATGCCTGTAGATGGGTCGAAAGTGTGGCTATTGTCAATTATGTTATGTGGGTCGCGAATGTAGAACGGTTTCCTCGGTTCTTCATTTCGGCCGTGTGTTCTTTAATTCTTTCCTTAAAACGACGTCCTGTCTGTCCAATGTATAATTGACTGCACGTCGCACACTCTAGACTATAAACTCCGCTTCTATTTTCAATATCTGTTCTGTCCCTACCTCTCTCTAGGCACTGGCTTATGGGACCCATCTACAGGCATCAAATATCTCCTTATTTATTTACTTGTATTTGTTCTTATTTATTTGTTATTTTCCCCGTATTAGTCTAGTGATATTGTTTTATGTAAATTTAGAACTAGGTTTTGTTAAGAAATATTTCATGAGTTAGCTAACGGTACAGCCGGGGGACTCCCAAGTTTTAATAGCACCCTTTGACCTGAGATGTATTTGAAGGGTCGCTCTCTGCAAACTGACTTAGTTCATAACTAGACCTGACGATGGTATAAAGCCGAAACCGGTAGTTATATGTATATATATCTTTAGTGGAATAGACAATATTTCAAAAAATAAGTTTGTTTTATTCATTTATTACAAGTTTCCACAATATGTCCGCGTTCCTCAACTTAGAAGTATGTATTATAGTAAAAAAAAAATCGGGTGCGTGCAACTCCGATGCGTGGCGAAATGAGCGTGACAACGTCTGAGTTGCGAGATAGCGAAAGTGTCAAGAATCAAATATAAGAAATCATTTCAATAAAATTGTTGAACCTTGAAACAATTTAAAAACAATATAGAAAGAAAACATTCATAAGCATAATAGTTAAAAACGAGTTTATTATTAATATTATTAATCTGTATATATCTAATAATAATATTGGATAACTAGGTTCTCTGTATATACAGAAAGTAACAGCTGTACTATAATATAATATATATTCTGTATTAGTAGTAACAGCAGTCTCTCTCTCGGCGCAAGCGCGATACGTGTTACCGAAACTAACATAACGCAGTTTTCGAACATGGAGAGCCGGCCTAGCAAATTAGAATTCGTTGTCATGTCAAAAAGAACACATTTAAAATTATTTCAAGAAGATAAAATTATATAGGATATGTTTACTTTATCTTACAATTAGTAAAAAATATTTACTGATATAACCTTACACATCCCTATCTACATGAAAATGGCGGGAATGGAACGGAAATAAACCAACCTCCTGGCGTGCGTCTAACGAACAAAATATAAGTTTTAGGTTTAATAATTTCTCTTATTTTAATGAATTATTATCTAAATTATTTTGTTTAGCAGAAAAAAAAAGTCGGTGAATCAATAATTAATATATTACTTTCCCCTAACGAAATATGGATATCTCTTGAATTTATTCATTTATTACAATTCATTTTTTGGCAACACTTACTATAGTCGTGTTATTACAACATAATCACAATGTGAAATTTACACAATCACAATTAGAAATTTCGGGAATATACAATTACATCACAGTTCACTTATTACTTGAAAATTGTTGACAAAATTAAGAACGATTTTCACAACATTTCCTAGAATAGCATATAATGTCGTGTGGTCGCGGTAACGTAACACGACAACGAAGTCACAATTTTATTTTGTCTAAATAATTTATTAGAGGAATTTACTTTCTATGAGCAAAGCGTCAGAGACAGCAATGCTAATAGGCGCTTTTTGTATGAGAACGCAGCTAAAAATCAACTTGGTAAGAGGAAAATAAATTGACAGGAGACCCCGACACTAACTGACACAGTCCTACATGACAGAGAACTGCTATCTTGTTAGTTTGGTTCTTCTAACTGGAGGACTGTGACGAAGAGCTCACAAGATCCCGGGTTCTAAACCCGTCCGAGGCCCTTAGGTTTTTTAACTGGGAGATTAAAAAAAAACCCTTCGCATGAGACGTTAAGCGATGGTCCCGAGCCTTTATGGTGTCAGGTACTCGTTAAAGACCTCTACCCTAGGTAGACAAATGCGTCGAGTCAGGCTCATGTCCCCCAGAGCAACGAAAGAGCGTTTAGGTGATAGGCGATATGATCTCGTATTCAAAGCCCGGGCATGAGTCACAAAATCAAACAAACGAAGACTTTGACAGGCCATGGTGGCCGTGCGGGCTAGAGCGTAGGGCTTTGGTCGCATAGTCTCACTTTGCTTTGGTGGTTCGAATCCC
This sequence comes from Aradus depressus, assembly GCA_963662175.1. Taxonomy (NCBI): domain Eukaryota; kingdom Metazoa; phylum Arthropoda; class Insecta; order Hemiptera; family Aradidae; genus Aradus; species Aradus depressus. The sequence continues at coordinate 49,550,678 of OY759216.1, read as the reverse complement.
GTCCGGGAGTGAGTTTTATTTCGTAGATAGAACTCCCTCGCGGGGCCATGGATATCGTAAATTATTTAGATAACACCTTTACAAGAGATATGGCTAATATGCAACGTACATAAGGCCAAAAAAAAAAAAAAGTGAATAATAATATGAATGCATTTTGTTTTAAAACAACCCTTTAATACAAAACAAAACCCGATCATCAGCTGTTTTTTATTGGTGTAGAGGAGTGGATGGTGTGTGGTCTGTGTTGAGATGGAGTGAGAGTTTAGGCTTAAGGTGTGAAGAAGTAAGTTGTAGCGAATTGATTGTGGTTAATTGGAGTTTAATTGAAATAGAGGAGGTACTTTAATTTAATTACCTATATGTTTTATATGCCCTAAAATAACTTAAATTTGATGAATGGCCAGTATTTAGAAAGAAAAGACTAAAAAATAAATGAAAAAAGAAATAGGTTGTAAGATTTATTTTTGTAGATCATATGAATTTTTTTTATCTCTTAGTTATTAATTTTATTATGTAGTTTGAGTAAATAAACCCAATTATTTGTTCTCGTAAATTCTTTGCTATTCATTTTCCCTGTTAACCCAGTAAGATAATTGATATCTTTGGATTAGACAATCATTTTGCAAAATTTAGAAAAACAATATGGCAATAGAAATAAAATACGTTGTCTTGCCACTGTTTTATTTTATACCGAGACCGGTTTTCGACGCAACAGCGTCATCATCAGTGGTTCATCCCACCCACACAGCACAGCGGTTGTAAATTGGCCTGTTAAGCCAGTTATCTTCCAACCGCTGTGCTGTGTGGGTGGGATGAACCACTGATGATGACGCTGTTGCGTCAAAAACCAGTTCTGGTCTAAAATAAAACAGTGGGAAGACAACGTATTTTATCTCTATTAGAAATCTCGTCCCACAACATCTTACTATCACATATGAATATGGCATCTCTTCAGAAATTCTAATGAAAAGTTTGTTTATTGAATTTTTTTTAATTTACGTGCAATTTTTAAGAAATTCGTCTTGAACTTTTGATATTTTTTAGGGCCCTTTTCGGAAACAACTGTAGAAATCAAAATTTAGTAAAAGACCAGAGATAAACAAATTTATACAGGAAATGTGGTAATTTTATTTGTTTATTTTAATTATTATTAATTCAATTATTATTTATCTATTTATATTTATTAGTTTTATTTAACAATAATTTCTTTATATATTATTATTTTGTACCTATTCTTCATGACTTTACAAAGACATTTTTATTATTACTGTTATTAAGTTATTATTGTACATATTGCCATTTATTGTTTCATTTTGTTTTACCAACCATTACTGTCAACAAATTTACTCATGGTTTGTACCGATTGTAAATATGCTTAATAAAATATAGAACAACAACTTACGCTTCAACGACACCTCCTTCTGCACACTTCACTTTCTTCCCCTGTCCTGAAAATAAATAACAATTATTAATACTAACACCAAAAAACATCTGTGAATCACCGGCAATGTACTTCCCCAGCGCGAAATAATCAACTAAGATTTCGCTCTCCCTCTGAAAAAAAATCTTAACTGTGATCCTTTCGACCGATTTTGTTATAAATCGACCTTATTGAGTCTTGGCTCCACATATAAAATTTTCTGTTGATTAACGTTGTTAAATAGGCAGTTATGATGGCGTTTTTGTGTTAAGCACCCCCTCCCCTCCTCCTTATAAACTTATTTCGCCGATTTGACTGAAGATCAATAGGTGTCGTCAATAACAATGTCAATAAATTCTACCTGAAATTATCGTGTTCACAGAAACAGACTGGAATGTGTTATCTCTCCAGTTACATAATAGGTCAGAAATTCGATTTTAAATTTCCAACGGAATTTCATGTTTTTCAACTCAATTCCAATAAATTTAAAAAAAAAAATCTTCGTGTGACTGTGAACACAATAACTTCCGATAAAATAAACATATGGATATGAAATTGTATACCTATATGCATCCAGAACCCCATGAGAACGACACCTATTGTTTTTCAGCCAAATCTGTCAGTAGGAGTGGGGGGGAGGGGGGGGGGGGGCGCTTAACTAATCCTAATAACTGCCGAAGTTCGAATTCGATAATATAATTTTAAGTCAAATTGACCAAAGGGAAGTGGAGAATCAGAGGAAGGGGCTTAACTCAAATACTGGAATAACTGTCGATGTAATGAATGTATCATCACGAAATTTAGTGTGATGATACGAAAGTACCCGAGTAAGACACCTGTTGATTTCCAACCAAATCCAACCATATTTCATTAATTTGCACTGGGAAAGTACGTTGCCAATGTTTTTTTTTTTTTTCATTTTTGAAATTAGGAGGTCGGCAAAGATGAAATTTCTTTACAAACTCAAGATCGAATTTCTGAGCGATAACATTACTTGCCAATAATGTCCTTGCAGCCTTATAGTAAGGCAACTAAAGGTTGCCACCAAATAATTACGTTAAACTTTAGGCAAAAGCTAAAAACAATTACCTTCTCGCCATAAGAATAACTATGGGACGAAAGACGAAACGAAGGTTGATAGATACTTATTTATAACTATAAAGAGACATGAGGCAATTACCAGAAGTGACAATGTGACATACTGTTATAGCATCATATATTTGATGGAATAGCGACATGATGAAACGTTAAGGCTATTAGAGACGGCCTTTGTAGAAGCATTTCTACTATTATAAAATTCTAAGGCCAAGTGAAATTGAATTTAAAACAATGTTAAACGTCGAATTTGGTTGCATTGCTAAGTTTATGTACATAATTTGTTCGGATATCAACGGTGCCATACATAACGATAATCCGGAAAAAACGTTATAATTTTTAGAATTCTATTTCGCTTATAACGACGAATACTTGCATACTTTAAAAGTCAAATCATAAATGTTTATTTTAAATCTATATAATAAAAATGAGTGCTAAATTTTGCTAAGCGCAAAACTCGAGAACGGCTGGACCAATTCGGCTAATTTTTTTTTCAAATATTCGTTGAAGTCAGAGGAAGGTTCTTATGAAGAGTTCTTAGCTGTTAATTCTAGGGATGGCGATCTGAGATAGATTAATCGAAGAATCGATGTTTGGGGTCGTAATAATCGATGTGAACAATGAATCGATCAAGTGAATCGATTTCAGACACCCTAAAATCATTTACTTACCATTTCGTTTTATTCAGTTTTTAGTGCGTTATTTTCTTGGCTGAATAAAACGTAATTACAACTCTTACTGTTTCGTTTTATTCAGTTTTTAGTGCGTTTTGTTTCCTTGATTGTTTTTAAATCTTCGCTTCTGGCAAGTTCCTCGATTTATCTTTGGTTGTCATCTTTGTCATCTACTTACTGTTTCGTTTTATTCAGTTTTTACATATCTACATCTATATAATAAAAATGATTGGCTAAATTTTGCACGGGAGGGGGGGTTGTGGAGGTAGGCCTTAGTATAAAGATACCGGTAACTCATTAACTAATAGTCGGATTGTCATGGAATTTCACATGTAGTATTCTAAAAAGCCAAATTTAAAAAAAGGATGTGTGAAGTCTCAAAATTTGAATGGGGGGAGGGGGGGGTGGGGGGGGGGGGGGGGGGGTAGGCCTACATATAAAGATAGTGATAGGTCTTTAACGGATGTTCGGAATGTCATGGAATTTGACATGTAGTATGAGAGAAATCTGAAATTACTTTTACTTTATTTACTTTCTAATTCTAGAAAATAGGGGAAAAGAAAATTTATTGTTGATGAATCTTAGTTGAGTCGTCTTAAAAATAGGAGTAGTAAGATTGTTTACTTCGCAAGCTATACAAAGTATAGGGGAAGTTATGTAATCGGTGAAAAATTCGATGCGGAATTTTAAACGAAATTTTATGTTTTCTGACCTCTAGATTCCAAATATGAAAAAAAAAATGCTGTCTGTCTGTGAACACGATAACTTCCCATAGGATGAATATATATCGACACGAAATTTTATATGTAAACCCAGAACTCTCTAACGACACCTATGGTTTTTCAGCCAAATCTACCAATGGGAAGGGGGGATTAGGGGAGAGGCTTAACGTAAAAACTTTATTAACTGACGATAGAATGAATGTATCGACACGAAATTTCATATGTATGACCAGAATCCCATAAAGACAACAATTGGATTTTCAACCAAATCGGTCAAAGGGGAGGGGAGGATTAGGGGAGAGGCTTGACTCAAAAGCGGTTGTAATGAATGTATCGATATGTAATTTCACATGTGCATTCAAAATCCCATAAGGACAACACTTATTAATTTCCAGCAGAATTGGCAGATTGGAAGGGGGGGGGGGGGGGGGGGGGGGGGACCAGAGGGGCGTTCAGCTCAAAAACCCTAATAACTGCCGATGTAATGAAATAATCTACACGAAATTTAGTATGAGGATTTAGTACTTAAGTCAACTGTTGAATATTTAATAAAAATGACTGGCTAATTTTGCTAAGCGCAAAACTCGAGAACGGCTGGACCAATTCGGCTAATTTTTTTTTTACAAATATTCGTTGAAGTCCGAGGAAGGTTCTTATGAAGAGTTCTTAGCTGTTAATTATAGGGATGGCGATCTGAGATAGATTAATCGAAGAATCGATGTTTGGGGTCAATGATCAATGTGAACAATGAATCGATCAAGTGATCTCAGACACCCTAAAATCATTTACTTACCGTTTCGTTTTATTCAGTTTTTAGTTCATGTTATTTTCTTGGTTGTTTTTAAATCTTCGCTTCTAGCAAGTTCCTCGATTTATCTTTGGTTGTCATCTTTGTCATTTACTTACTGTTTCGTTCTATTCAGTTTTTAGTGCGTGTTATCAGTTTTTTTTCCGTGTTGTTTTCTTGGTTGTTGTTAAAACTTCGCTTCTGGCAATGTTCTGGCAAGTTCCTCGATTTATCTTTGGTTGTTTGGTTGTCATCTTTGTCATTTACTTACTGTTTCGTTTTATTTAGTAAGCATATACCTAAATAGTAGTTTCAAAAGCAATATTTAAAAATTGGCTGTGACCCTTTTGGACGGGAGGGGTGGGGGTGCATTAATGCAGAATGAATCTCACATGGAGCTTTCTTAAAGATGGGAAGTAGCCCTAATTTTAATAGGGTGGGTTTCCTAAGCATGTATTACCTTGAAGGTGCACCGTTCCACGGCAATTAATAGCTCTCACCAGCGTTCTTAAGCACAAAATACCTAGGGACCTCCGCTGTTGCAAGGCACATACTAGCTGCGGTGCCCTGCGTTCCTAACTACGTGCTATCTGTGTTGCCCAGCGGTCCTAAAAACTTAATAGCTGGTTGCACGGAGTTGCAAGGCGCATACTATCCAAGGTGCCCGGCGTTCTTAAGTAGGAACTTGCTGTGGTTCCAAGTAAAAAAAAAAATTATTATTAGAAATAAACCACTTTTGAGGTTTGACCACTTTCAATGGTTTGACCACTTTTTGAGGTTTGACCACTTTCAATGGTTTGACCACTTTTTTTAGGTTTGACCACTTTTCAATGGTTTGACCACTTTTTGAGGTTTGACCACTTTCAATGGTTTGACCACTTTTTGAGGTTTGACCACTTTCAATGGTTTGACCACTTATGAGGTTTGACCACTTTCAATGGTTTGACCACTTTCTATAGCTTGAACAAATTCAATGATTCGTCCACATTCTGTAGATTTGTCACATTCGATGGTTTGACCACTTTTTGAGGTTTGACCACTTTTTGAGGTTTGACCACTTTTTGAGGTTTGACCACTTTCAATGGTTTGACCACTTTTTTGAGGTTTGACCACTTTTTGAGGTTTGACCACTTTCAATGGTTTGACCACTTTCAATGGTTTGACCACTTTCTATAGCTTGAACAAATTCAATGATTCGTCCACTTTCTGTATATTTGTCACATTCGATGGTTTGACCACTTTTTGAGGTTTGACCACCTTCAATGGTTCGACCACTTTTTGAGGTTCGACCACTTTAGAGGTTTGACCACTTTCAATGGTTTGACCACTTTTCAATGGTTTGACCACTTTTCAATGGTTTGAGCACTTTTCAATGGTTTGACCACTCTCAATGGTTTGACCACTTTTGAGGTTTGACCACTTAAGAGGTTTGACCACTTTTTGAGGTTTGACCACTTTCAATGGTTTGACCACTTTTTGAGGTTTGACCACTTTTTGAGGTTTGACCACTTTCAATGGTTTGACCACTTTCAATGGTTTGACCACTTTTTGAGGTTTGACCACTTTCAATGGTTTGACTACTTTTTGAGGTTTGACTACTTTTTGAGGTTTGACCACTTTCAATGGTTTGACTACTTTTTGAGGTTTGACTACTTTTTGAGGTTTGACCACTTTTCAATGGTTTGACCTCAAAAAGTGGTCAAACCATTGAAAGTGGTCAAACCTCAAAAGTGGTCAACCCTAAAAGTGGTCAAACCATTGAAAGTGGTCAAACCTCAAAAAGTGGTCAAACCTCTAAAGTGGTCGAACCTCAAAAAGTGGTCAAACCTCCAAAGTGGTCTAACCTCAAAAGTGGTCAAACCATTGAGAGTGGTCAAACCTCAAAAAGTGGTCAAACCATTGAAAAGTGGTCAAACCATTGAAAGTGGTCAAACCTCAAAAAGTAGTCAAACCATTGAAAGTGGTCAAACCTCAAAAAGTGGTCAAACCTCAAAAAGTGGTCAAACCATCGATGATTCGTCCACTTTCTGTAGATTTGTCACATTCGATGGTTTGACCACTTTTTGAGGTTTGACCACTTTCAATGGTCTGACCACTTTTTGAGGTTTGACCACTTTTGAGGTTCGACCACTTTCAATGGTATGACCACTTTCAATGGTTTGACCACTTTTTGAGGTTTGACCACTTTTGAGGTTTGACGACTGACATGTAGTATGCTTAAAGGCCAAATTGAAAAATACGCTACGTGACATCTCAAAATTTTGAACAGGAGGGGGGGGGTTATGGGGGGGGGGGGCCCAATTATAAATATAGTTCTAGCTCATTAACGGTTGGTCGGATTGTCACGAAATTTGACATGTAGTATTCTTAAAGGCCAAATTGAAAAATACGGTACGTGACATCTCAAAATTTTGAACGGGAGGGGGGGTTGTGGGGGTAGGCCTACATATAAAGATAGTGATAGGTCTCTAACGGATGATCGGTATGTCATGGAATTTCAAATGTCGAATTCTTGAAAGTCAAATTGAAAAATAAAGTGTGTGACGTAATAAAAGGGAGGGGAGTTGTGGGGGTAGGCGTAAATATAAAGATACTGATAGGTCATTAACAGATGATCGGATTGTCATGGAATTTCACATGTGGTATTCTTAAAGCCCGAATTAAAAAATAGGGTGTATGGCATCTCAACATTTTGAAAGGGAGGGGGGTTTTGGGGTAGGCCTTAGCATAAAATAGTTGTAGCTCATTAACGAATGGTCGAATTGTCATGGAATTTCACATGTAGTATTCATAAAAGACAAAAACCAAAAAGGATAGGTGACGTCTCAAAATTATCAACGGGAGGGGGGTATGGGGGGGGGGGGGGGGGGGGGCAAGCATATATCTAAATAGTAGTTTCAAAAGCAATATTTAAAAATTGGCTGTGACCCTTTTGGACGGGAGGGGCGGGGGTCCATTAATGCTGAATGAATCTCACATGGAGTTTTCTTAAAGATGGGAAATAGCCCTAATTTTGATAGGGTGGGTTTCCTAAGCATGTATTACCTTGAAGGTGGTTGCACGGTAAATAATAGCTCTCACCAGCGTTCTCAAGCACAAAATACCTAGGGCATCCGCTGTTGCAAGGCACATACTAGCTGCGGTGCCCTGCGTTCCTAACTACGTACTATCTGTGTTGCCCAGCGGTCCTAAGAACTTAATAGCTGGTTGCACGGAGTTGCAAGGCGCATACTATCTAAGGTGCCCTGTGTTCTTAAGTAGGAACTTGCTGTGGTTCCAAGCAAAAAAAAAAAATCCAATCCAATAGCTTTTGACAGAACGACGTCTGTCGGGTCAGCTAGTTGTAAATATAAGTTGATACTTATTTTCCTTCGTTAATTTATCTTTTTTTATTTAAGTTTCCCAAAATATGTTATTATTATTTTTGTATAGTAAAGGAGAGCCAAGTACGGGTACAACAATGTTTGGAAATAACGTGCCAATTTCAAAAATTCCGGAAGGTCGTACAAGTTAATTCTACTGTACTTCAAAGCCTTAATAATTTTTATTTATCTCAACAGTAGTAGTTAGTAAATAGTTTATATTTTATGAATATGTAAAATTATGCCAAATTATGGTTTATATATCCGGAAGTAGTGAATTGAGAAGGCACTGGCTGCAGGCAACCTGAGGCATAATGGCGGCCTAATGACAATTGGTATTGTTTGCTGGGCTTTCTGATTTTAACCCTAGAGCGGGCGCAAAGGTAAAAGTAACACCGGCGGTGGCAATTATCTATCAGAAACAGTGCAATAAAATGATAATATTAATTCATATTACGGTTTGACGTATTTTAATACTTGGCTTGTTAAAAAAAAAACTTAATATGCATAATTATTTAGTTATGAAAAAACAAAAACAGCTTGAACTTAAAGAAAAAGGAACATTAGAATAATTGCTATAGCAGGAACTATTAAAAATTAATTTCCTTATAAAAATATTTACAAAAAATAACTTATTGTAAAATAAAAGTAAATTGCACAAAAGGCAGATATTGAGGAGCTTTAGAATAATTGCTGGAGCAGGAACTATTAAAAATTAACATAAACCTTACATAAATGTTTACAAAAAAAAAAAAAACCTATTGTAAAATAAGTGAATTGCACGAAAGGCAAATATTTCTGGAATGCTCCAAACAGATAAACTTGGAACACATTTGACACATATATTTGGTAACTCTGTTTCTTTTTTCACAACAACAAGTATCACATCTTGCCATCAGGCACATTATAATGGGGGCGCCTTTCAGAATGTAACATTTCCAATAAACAAATGTATGTATTGAATTTAATTAATTTATGCACTATTTGGGCAATTTAAACAATATATAGTATATTCACTTAGCTTCTCCTGAATCAGACATATTAGCTAAGGTTTGAAAAATAAATGAACGGCACTGTACCACTGTCAGAAACTGATGTGTAAAGATAATGACGTGGCTTTCCTGTGTTTACATCCGGCTTTGCCCACTTATTGTAAACAACGGAGGCCCACCTCTTGGGTTCAATGTCTACAACTAGTTTACTTCCAATACCAATTGTTCCCATCTCTTTCTAGTGAGAGTTTCATAATTTGAATTTTTTCGTGCTAAGTTGGTGAATTGCCCCACTATGCGGCCCCCTCTAGATGTAGAGTCTTCGTTACGTCGAAGAACAACAGTCATCAACGTTGTTTTATACAGTGCTATTACAACAATAGGTCTTACAAAATAAGGCCCGTGCGGGACTGCAGCGTAGAGCTTGAGTCGCATGGTGTGCGGGTTCGAATCCTGTCCTTGAGAGTGTTTTGTTATCTTAAATAGTTTTTCCTCCCAGGCCCATAACGATAACGATAGTTTGTTGAAAAAAAAAACATATTTTATTCGCATAATAAAATTATGTTATCATTATTTATAATATTTCACAAATATTTCTTTTTGTTAAAATGTTCGTCAATACACACACAAACTGGGGGGCGCCGGTAGCTCAGTTGTATGCGTGCTTGCCTTCTGAGCTCAAGATCGTGGGTTCGAAACCCGGCCGAGGCCCTTAGTTTATTTTATCTATGAGGTAAAATAAACTTAAGCAGGCCGTTCTTCATGATTGGATGCTAAGCGATGGTCCCGAGCCTGTGCGATGTCAAGTACTCGTTAAAGACCCCTGGCCCTAGGTGAATAAAAATTTAGGGTAGGCAGAATTTCGGACTCCCACAGTAGAGTCGGGCTCATGTCCACCAGAGTGATAAAGGAGCGGCTCTGGTAGTAGGCGATATGACCTCGTAGTTGAAGCCCGGGCGTGAGTCATAATAACTATCTATTATATAGATACAATTTATAACAGTCTGTTTATATTTGTATTTTTGTCCGCTTCTGCGATACCGTCGTTGTTCGCTACAGCTTGAAGTTAGTTATTAACAGTAAATAAAATAGGTACATAAAACAGTTGTACATATATTTTTGGTAATAAATCATTTATTTACTTCAGGTACATTATAATGTTGAGAGAAATAATTATTTCTCTCAACTTCTACATCAATAAGGTCATTATTTTCTTCTCTCTTTCTTTTTCATACATTTTTCATATTTGTTATCTTTTCTTGGAGTTCAGTGGAGATACCTCTTCCATTAGTGTTGCTACGACGTTCAATCTGATCATGTATCAGCTCATTAGCAAGTTCTCTTAGGAATGACCGACGTGATTTAGAAACATTGCGATTTCCGACGTAGAGTACTCTAGGGTTTATCGCTGCCACATTTAACAACGAATAAAATACTGTCATCGGCCAACGATTTGATTTGCGAGATACGTTGTATGTTTCAGTCATTTGATCTACTACATCAACGCCAGCTTTAGTATCATTATAAAAAGTTATAATAGATGGTTTTTTATGGTCACCGCTTGTAGGATCTATTTCATGGTCGTCATGAAGATTGGATATGAGTAGTACATTTTTCCCTTTTTTAGGGACATAGGAAACTAACGTGGAATCCTTAGTGAAGCCAAACATAGAAGAGAGCAAACTCACCGATTTTTTACATATTTAAATTCTTGTGGGATCTGGGGTTTATTTTTTTTTAACGTTCCTACAACAGTCAATCTCTTTTCTGCCAGATCTTTGATCAAATTATAATCGGTGAACCAATTATCCATAGTTATGTTACGTCCAGTGTTATATATTGGTCGGGCGAGCCTTTTTACAACGTCTTTTGGACTGTTGCTTAATTCAAACATCCCACGTTGTTGCTTTCCTGGATAAATTTCCATGTTGTAAGTGTAGTAAAGTTTTGCGTCTACCAAACTATAAATTTTAATTCCATATTTTCTAGGTTTGGAAGGTATGTATTGTCTAAATATACACCTCCCCCTAAATCCTACAAGCATTTCATCAATGGTAGTGTTCGCACCAAGAGAATATGATGCCTGAGAGTTGGCAACAAAACATTCAAACAGCTCTCTAATAGCTGTAATTCGGTCTCATTGTTTTCTTTCCTTCCTCGACTCTCGATCATCAAACCTTAGGCACCGTAAAAAAAATAAAATCGTTTTAATGTCATTGTCACCCTGAATTTATCTAATCCATCTCCGTGGCAATCCCACAATTCTTCTAGATTGAGCCTGTTTGCTTTATATACACCAGCAAGATACAATAGCCCAAATAATGCTTTAATTTCTATTTCATCCGTTAGGGGAGCATCCCTTTCTCTAGTAAATGACCTCTGAATAAATCCTATATATTGATTCGTATATTTGACGATAAGGGTAATCATTGATCCATCAAAAAGTAAATTCCATGTATTAGAGTACACCGGTCACATTTCTAGCTCTAGCTTTTACTTCTGGTAGTTGAACGAAAATGTTTCTACTAGCTTTTTTTTTGCTGATGTTAAAAGGAGTTTTCTTCCACTCTATAACTTCTTGGATTTTTTTGTTTTGTTTAACTGTGGCTATGTAGAAGCCTTCTCTTTCGTTAGAATCTTCTGGTTCTGAATCCATGTCGTCTTCCTAGAATCTTCTGGTTCTGAATCCATGTCGTCTTCCTCTGTCTCTGAGTCTCCTTCACGTTCCTCTAGACAAATAGATGCATCTGTCTCACATTCTCCATCGGAAACGTCTGATTCCACATCACTTTTTTCTTGTAGGAGTTGGTGAAGTCGCTCGATGTCTTTTGGACATTCAAAATTGAATGAAGTGTTAGTGTTCATCCTAGAAAAAAAAAATCACATAGATAGTCGCAATTATCTCTGAGATTGTATGCAGTTCTGATGGTGGAAATCATTTATACTAATAAATTTTCCTAGCCACGCATATTTATTTCTCATACAGAAATTAACTAAGTGAAAAATTTTAAAATATAAACAAATTGTAATACTTACGTCATCAGGCGCAATTATCCCACAGATAAAAATGCCCTCCACTCTTCGCATGTAGACCTCAAAACAGATGTAATGACACTGAACGGTAGTAGGGGTTGAGCTAGGAGGATACAAGAAGGGGCGTGGCCAAACTACTACCCGTTTAAGTTTTAATAATCATAAAGCCAAAAATATTATCTGTGAGATATTTAGGCCGCTCCAGGGTTAGGTGAAGATTTTAAAATATACAAATGTCTACCTAAAAGGCAACATAGACTTCTTATAACGACTGTCGAGTGGACCTCACACATAAGTTATATCTTCAATTATACTAATATATCAGAAATGAACATTCTGTACGCGGATTCAAAATTTTATAAACAAGACATTTACTGATTTTCTGCTAGATAGGGCAAGAGAGAGGTTTACAAATAATTCGAACTGGAGTAGAAAATTGTATTCACAAAGATGACACAATTTTCAGCCAAATCGACCATAGGAAGGGGGGGGGGGGGGGGGAGAGAGAAACTACACCTATTACTTCTTGTAGAATCGACAGGGGGGGATGAGAGGAGGGATATTCGAATACATGGACACAAAATTTAGTATGAGGGTTCAGAAGCTCCTTGTGTAAGTCAACTACACATTTTTAGCTCAGACAGTTGTTTGGTTTTGGAGGGAGCACAAAACTAAATTGATGAATTTAAGCAGGGGAAGTACTTTTCCAGTGATTATCTGACGTTTCTTTTTTTGAAATTTTATTCTGCTATCAATCATTATCAATAAATTTACTTCAAAAAAAGGAATAATAATTTTGACGATTTCTTTGTTTCTAGTGTGCGCCACGTGTTTCCTTGTTACATCATAAGACTAATGACGGCCGATTTGAAGCGAGCTACTGCAGAAGTTGCAGAAGAGATCTCAATGAAGAGGGTAACCAAGAAGACATATGTTCCACCTAACGTAAGTATAATGAGTGACTATATGAAATATGAGGCTTTGAAATAGGTAGTACGTACAACCTTGAACTCGTCCAGTCCCTGCCTTCAGCTGGCTAAGCTCATTTGCATATGACCATACATGGAAAAGCATTTATTCCGACCAAAGTGTGTCAAGTTTTCGGATTTTAGTTAGTAATTATAAGTTGGGAGCCGACCGATGATTTAAGTAACTCACACCAGGGGGAGGGGCCGACGCATGTCTGTCTTATTTCTCCATCCGATATATATATCTAAACAGTAATTTGTTATAAATTATATATAGTTAGTTATTGTGACTCATGCCCGGGCTTTTAACTTCGAGGTTATATCGCCTACTACCAGAACCCTCTTTTGTCACTGTCGTTGACATGAGCTATGACTCTATATCTAATATCGTACCGTACAGGCTCGGGACCATTTCGTAACGTTCAATCCGAAGGATGGCGGGCTCAAGTTTTTTCTTTACCTTCCAGATAACAAAATCTAAGAGCCTCGACCGGGTTTCGAACCCACGATCAAGCATAAGCGATAAGCACACATACTAGTGAGCTACCGGCGCCCTCATAAATTATATATTCGTCTGTTTAATAACATCACTATCATACTGGTCAAGTAATTGGTCAGAATAGCGCTTCCTCTCATCAGGGATTGGCCAAGTGGCCCAGTGAATACTTGTATATTAGTTTTAGTAACAATTCATACACAGTAACAAAATGGAGAACAGCAAATTTGCGCGCATATCCTGCATTTTTTCTTCTCGAAACTTCTCATTATAATGAGAACCGGTAACCGTACACGTGTACCATTTCTATATCACAACTAACGCTCGTTCCGCTCAATCGGTTAATAATTATTAATTCTCCAGCGTTACGAAGTGTATGGGATATTATATAATCTGTCAGAAACTCGGTGTTGATTTTACACCGGAATTTCATGTTTTCCGACCTTCTAATTCCAAAAAAATAAAAATAAAAAGTCGTCGGTAAATCACTGGCAGTGTACTTCCCCAGAACGAATTAATCAATTAAATTTTCGCTCCCCCTCAGAAACCAGTCGACCGTTTGCGCCAATATTCAGTAGATGACTTTCATAGGGACTCCTTATATCCTCATACTAAATTTTGTGTCGATAAATTCATTACATCGGCAGTTATTAGGGCTTTTGAATTGTCCCCCTCTCTCTTGAACCCCTCCCCCACTTTCCTTCAGCCGATATCTCTGAAGTTTGACAGGTTATGTCCTCATTGGGTTTTGACTTTAAATATGAAATTTCATGTCGATACATTCAATACTTCGGCAGTTATTAAGGTTTTTGAGTTTAGTCCCTTCTCTGGTCCCCGACATCCCTTCTGCTGATTCCGCTGAAAAGTGTAGACCTTATGGGGTTTTGAATTCACATATGAAATTTTGGGTCGATACATTCATTACAACGGTAATTATTAGAGTTATTGAGTTAAGCCTCCCCCTAATCCTCTCCTCCTCTCTGGCCGATTTGGCTGAAAATCGATAGTTGTTGTCCATATGGAGTTTTGAACTCACATATAAAATGTTGTGTCGATATTACATTCATTCTATCGGCAGTTATTCAGTGGTATGCGTGCTTGACTTCTGAGCTCAAGGTCGTGGGTTCGTAGCCCGACCGAGGCCCTTAGTTTATTTTATCTGGGAGGTAAAATAAACTTAAGCACGCCGTCCTTCGGATGGGACGTTAAGCGATGGTCCCGAGCCTGTACGATGTCAGGTACTCGTTAAAGACCCCTACCCTAGATGAATAAAAATTTAGGGTAGGCAAAATTTAGGACTCCCACAGTAGAGTCGGGCTCATGTCCACCAGAGTGACGAAAGAGCGCTCTGGTAGTAGGCGATATGACCTCGTAGTTAAAGCCCGGGCATGAGTCATAAAACCTAACCTAACCTATCGGCAGTTATTAGAGCTTTTATGTTAAACCTTTCCCCTAATCTCCGCCTCCCCTTCAGTCAATTTGTGTGAAAAACAATAGCTCACAGAGAGATTATTTTCATTTTTGTAATCAAGGGCTCAGAAACATATAATTCTTTTGAAAATTCAACAACTTATATCTGACCTATTTCAATAACCTTCATACAAAAAATAATGGAATTTAATAATGGAATTTAAGCAGACACTAACGGTCTGTCTCTGGAGAAACAAATAAATTCAATCTTGGGATATCTTTGAAGGAAAATAAAGTACATACAAAATTTCATCAAAAATGCAAATATGTATCATTGAGATCCAATCGGTAAGAAATCCCTCTTGGTCAGATGGCTGAATGTTTGATAAATATCAGACTATAGAGGTTAGTTCATCTTGTCTTATCATCCTGACTTTTAGATTAGTATGATAATCAAGATTTCTACCTACGTATCGTGTTTTTTAAGAAAAATGAATTTATGAATGTACTTTTGTCAGAGAAGTATTTCTGTTTGTTTGATATAAATTGCTCTGGTTAACAGGTCTGAAAACATAAGTTGTGCTGGAACATGTTTTTGCGGACTCAACATATATTTTATAATGAACAATACTGTTACGAACTGTATAATCTCCTTTTGTCAGATCACTCCAAATATTCATCGTTGATCTCGAATGACCTGAGACAAGTTTCCTTTCGTAACCTTATTCCTCTAACTTTTGTTGACTTACATAGAGGCTTCCGAATCCTCATACTATATCTTGTGTCGATAAATTCATTACGTCGGCAGTTTTAGGGAATTTGGGTCGAACCTCCTTGTCTGATCCCACCTCCCCTTCGGCTAATTCCACTGAAAATTAATATGTGTCGTTCTTATACAGTTTCGAATATACATTTTTTGTGTCAATACAACGGCAGTTTAGAGTTCTTGTGTTAAGCCTGCCTCCTAATAATATCCCCCTTCCAATTGACCAATTTGTCAGAAAATTAATAGGTGTCGTCCTTATAGAGTTCTAGATATAAATATAAAATTTCGTGACGATAGGGATAAAAAAACTATCGATAGTTGACGTTAACGATAGTTTCGATACTATCGGCTTTAACTATCGTTGCTTTGAACTGAAATTTTACTGTTAGGTTAGGTTTTATGACTCATGTCCGGGCTTTAACTCTGGTGGACATGAGCCCGACTCTACTGTGGGAGTCCTTAATTTTGCCTACCCTAAATTTTTATTCACCTAGGGCAGGGGTCTTTAACGAGTACCTGACATCGTACAGGCTCGGGACCATCGCTTAACGTCCCATCCAAAGGACGGCGTGCTTAAGTTTATTTTACCTCCCCGATTAAATAAACTAAGGGCCTCGGTCGGGTTTCTAACCCACGATCTTGAGCTCAGAAGACAAGCACGCATACCACTGAGCTACCGGCGCCCTCAAAAGGTACAATATCAATAAAATGTGGAATATATATATATATTTTAGGTATGTATTAGATATAACCTGTTCGTAAGATTAACCCCCTTTTCAAACGTTTATCTTTAGTTTTTAATATATGCATATGCGGTTAAACGTCCACAGAAAACGCCGAGAGAGGCAGCACCTTCAAAAACGCTAAATAGAAAAACAGGTATCTCTTGGAAATTCCTCTTCTTGTACAAGAGGAAAATCGAAAGAAGGGCGATTTGTTGTTAGCCGTCTTAGCGTCAAATCCAAAGATACCAATATTATAAAGCTAACCCAATGACATCACAGGTTGCAGGTATAGGAAGCTAGATCCGGGGGGACCACCCGCGCCTCCGTCACATCCTCTACATTCTGTTGCAGGTAGTATATCATATGGAGGGCCTCCGAGCTAAACTGTTGTTTCTATTATTTTTTTATCATATTATTTTGTACCGCCATCTTAGCTGCTGCTGACCTTCACATACACGCCTCATTTACACTACAACACTATCTCACACAAATTGAAAACTGGTGCAACACATGGAAAATAAAACTTAATACAGAAAAATCACAGCACATCACATTTACACTTCGACGAGAAACATGCCCCCCCGTTTTCATCTACGACAAGCCCCTCCCTCAAACTAATACTGTACGATACCTAGGACTGACATTGGACCGAAGACTGACATGGAACCCTCACACACGTCTCACACGAAACACGCTGAACCGTCGACTCAAAATACTCTACGGACTTCTAAATAGACGATCAAAATTAGACATGACACAAAAACGGAACTGTTATACTTACTTACTTAGACCATTATGGACATACGGATCACAGATATACGGTTCAGCAAAAACATCCAACATCAAACGAATTCAGGCGTTTCAGTCAAAAACCCTCAGATTGATAACACAGTGCCCCCCATACATAAACAACAGAACACTTCATAACGATCTTATGATACACACTGTACCCGACACAATACAAACTACCTACATACGTTTCTTTAGAAAACTTTACACACATACAAATCCAGAAATACGTACTTTATCTTCACAACACTTACCACAAAACCCCCCACGAAGGTTGAAGAGGAGGTGGAACCGCGACTTACTGCCACCTTAATTTCTATTCGTTCTTAATATTTTATTTTTTATTTTTTACATTATTTTCCTTCACTTTTATCATCTCTCTTACCCATTCCATCGGAATTGTCTTTCAATTCCTTTTTTTTTTTTTTTTATTTATTCATTTTTTTCCCTTGTCCTAATAATATAAATTTTCGACCCGAGGACCTACCACTGGGTGGCCTTCCTCTCACATGCCATTCACGCCAACATATCCATACCTACCAACATAGATGCTGGTTGTTGCATCCTAGCAACAGTTGCACCTTTATAAATAAAAGACAAAAAAAAAAAAATATTATTTTGAACAAAGTTTTTCTGTTTTTTTTTTACTTTATGTACATTACTTTTTATCATTCATTTAGCCGTTACTTCATTTTGTATTTATTAATTTGTATTTTCTTAATTTTTATTTATATTATTTTTCTTTTTTATTATTTTGTACATCTACAAAACATTGTAGTCGCACTGCACTGTCATCAAAACGTATAAGCATCATCTTTCAAAATGATGGAGTCGCACCGCAGTTCTCGATTGGCTCAATGCTACTCAACGAAATTGGACAGAGCGAGCAGTTGTTGCATGGCCATTAAGGTCCACTGACTGAGCTTACACCTACGTTGTTTTTTTTTTTCGTTTGGGGTCTCAACAAACAAGAAGACTTATAAAGATAGATGTGAAAAATGAAGACGACTTGAGAGAACGTTAGATGAAGCTCAAATGTTGAGGGAAATATTATCATTCACTGTTATGATTGTTTTGTGAGGAAGAGAGCAAGGGCGGGTACCCGCAACATAATTAACTATACATTTTACTCTGAATTCATGACTTATTAAAAAATAACTTCTGGGAGGCTAAGTACTCAAGAATTGACACACACTTCTGCCCACCCTCTCCCTTAAAGGTTAGTAAAATAATGAAAATTTGATTTTATTCCTGAGTAAGACACCTATTGATTTTTAGTCAGATAATAATTCAAAGTGGGGAAGTACATAGCCGGTGATCCACCGATGATTTTAAACTAGTATAAATATTTCCCATTGCCGTTATCTTGGAGGTGATAGAAGATGAGGATCAGTATCCGATCAGTCGTGGTTTCAAGACCACAAAGATATCCGTTGATAATTACAAGAAAGTATTGACGTCAAATAACAGGTATTTTCGTATTTTTTTCCTGCCAATCTGAATGGGTTTTACATACTTTCTTTAAATACTAAAACCTATACTAAATTGAATTTTTATTTACAAATCTTATGTATATAAAAATGAAAGTCCGTCTGTGTGAGGCTTATAGGATGCGAAACTGTTGAAGCTATTGCGCTCAAACTTATGGGTTATGTTTGACACATCACTGGAACGCTTTAAAAAGTGAATTTAAAAACTTTAATTTTAATTTTTTTTTTAAATTACAAAAATAACCATTCCAACGCATGGCGGGTTTAGCTAGTAATGAATAATAAATACTAGAAAGTAGAGGTAGTTAGTTATTGCGATTCATGCCCTGGCTTTAACTAACTGCGAGATCATATCTCTTACTACCAGAACGCTCTTCATGAGCCAGACCCTACTATGGGAGTCCTAAATGTATTCTATTTAGGTCTATTCACTTAGGATAGGTGTCTTTAATGGGACCATTGCCTAACGTCCCATCCGAAGGACGGCATGCTCAAGTTTTTTTATTATTTCCTAGATGATAAAGCAGGGCCGGGTTTCGAACCAGGGACCTTGAGCTCATTAGGCAAGCGCGCTACCTGTGAGCTAATGATGGCCTCTCCTTCTTAACTTGATAATGAGCTGTACCTATTATTATAGCATGCTTTGTTATTTTGAACTGAAAAATTAGTCGTAAACGGAAGTCTGAAGTGTAGAGTTACTTCGATAAGGATGTGGGTCCAAAAAAACTGGCTAAATGTCATTTGTGCATTGTGCAGTGCCGAATAGAGAACTTCCGGGAACACTTCCAATTTGAAGGATCACGTGTTGAGAAAATATCACAGCGATTACAACGGGAACGCCTTGTGCACACCTACAGATTCTGAAGTGAATAGAGGTAGTGGAAGTGGAATTCGTTTTTACTTGAGCTCAACAAAAACATACGAAAGAAACTCCGAGAGGGACCGGATTCTCTTAAATCGCAATGTTTCATACATAGCCATTGATTTTCAACCATTCAGCACAGTCAAAGACAAAGGTTTTCGTAATATCCTCTTCACCTTTGACGGTAAATTACACTGTACGACATCTTTTCATCAATTACTTACATGGTACATGTGTGCATATACATGAGCATAAAATATTTCGATAGTATTATCGATAGCCTAGATCATACACCCTTACGTGACGATACAATCATTCTATCGAGAGTTACCGTGTACACACCCAACACAAACACCACTTTTTTTTCATTTTTTGAATGAGAGGGTTGGAAAACATGAAATTCCTGTCAAACTCAACATCGAATTTCTGACAGATTATATAACTTTCCCTATACTTCGTATAACTGCGTGAATGCAAATAAACAAATGCTTTTGTTAATTTTAATGTTAATTCACTTCTTACATTAACATTAATGTTGACATTACTTGTAATTACTTTATTTAATTCTTTGAAATGAAAGTGCAACAGTAACATGTTTAGTTTGGTATGTTATATATGCAGTTCTGAGATTATCGTTGGCTACGACTCTCCAACACCAAGTGAAACAGTACCAAGGAAGGAAGTCTCTATGTTCTAACGAAACTATGAAATATGTCAATACCGGCAATGTACTTCCCCAGAACAAATTAATTTATTAAATTTTCGCTCCCCCTCCATAACCAATCCACCGTTTAGGCAAAAAAAAAACAATAGTTGACCTAAATAGGGGCTTCTGAATTCTCTGTGATGTATAAAAATACACACATTCAAATTATTATTTTTATAAAAATTAATTATATTTATTTGTATAAAAACAAAGAAACAACTAAAATGGTAGATGAATGTATGAGGTCGCATTTGTTTTGGAACGAGCCAATGAGTGGAAAACAGAAGACGATCATCAGCTGTTCTAATTAGAGTGGACGAATCTATGTTGTGGAAGTGAGATGAGATGTGAAGGTGGAGTCTAGGAGTGAGAAAAGTGTTGAGGCTCAAGGTGTGGTGAACGGTGTAGGAGTGAAATCGATGCGCAAAGAAGGTACTTTTATTTATTCATACATATATATGCCCTAAATAACGTTAATGTGAAGAATGGCCAATATTTAAAAAGAAAAGAGACTAAATAGATGTAAAAATTAGGTTGTGAGATTTTTTTTTATATTTAAATCTCTTAGTTTTTAATTTTATAATCTAAGTTTAAGAAAATAAACCCAAATATTTGTTCTCTAAATTTTATAATATTCATTTTCCCTGTAACCCAGTAAGATAATTTATAGCATAGACAAGGAAGGAGTTGTTAGGTCTTCTATGTTATATTCTCAGAACAAGAATAGGAATTTTGATCTATCATAATGCGAGGATTTATTTAAAGGTCAAAAAGTTTCAAATGAGAATCTGATGTCATTCCTAGCAATAAAGAAAACATAATGAAAACAGTCGTATATCTTAAAGAGGAATATCTTATCTATGTATAAGGCAACTGGAGAATTAATCAAACGGCATATAAGGGATGGATTATGCTAAAGTTAGAGTCGGCAGATAAATTTCAATGTCAACCAAGTCAATATTGATTTATAAAAGAGCAATTAAATATAATTAACAGAGCAATTAAATGAAAATTCTTTCGATCCTTATTTACTTAAGTTGAATTGAGTTTCTCTACACAAATACCTAGGAAATGTTTCTGTTTGTCGAATATTGCAGTATATTAATGAGTACAATATGCCCGTAAACTACCCGAAATTGCCGAATTTGAAATTTAAGAAATAACGAGAAAAGCAGAGGCAAAATGTTGCAACAAATTGGGCATTTTTTAAAACTATAATGTTGTTTATTTGGAGTAGAGTGATTTTTTAATAGTATATAAAAAAAAGTAAGTTGTGTATTCTCCTCAAAATTCATCAGCTTTTTACAAGTTTTTTTTGGATTGGCCGGGTCATTTAGCGTGTACTCTTGGAAAATAGTGAATATAAAGAGTTACTCTAAGTCTACGACAATTGTTAGTTATTGTGACTTATGACCGGGCAATAACTACGTCAAATCATCGTAACTGGTGGACATGAGCCCGACCTCTACTAAATTGTACCTAATCTAAATTTTTATTCACCTAGGGTAGGAGGGTCTTTAACGAGTAACTGACATCATACAGGATCGAGTCAATCGCTTAACTTCTCACCCGAAGGACGGCGTGCTCAATTTATTTTAACCTCCCAGATAAGAAACCTAAGGGCTTCGGTTGGGTTTCAAATCCACGATTTTGAGCTAAGTTAGCAAGCAAGATACGTCTGAGTTATAAGTGCCCTCTCTGCAACATTTCACACTATATTCAGCTGAATGGAATGACATGGAATCCCCACATATGACTGAAAAAGATTATATTTTTCAAAAAAAAATTAACCACTTTAACAAAACAAATTGGCCAATATGCACGGAACATCAGGTCAAGAGGAGAAAAAAGATATTAATGGAGAATGTAATACGCAGTGTTGAGGGGGCCATGGTGGCCGTGCGGGCTAGAGCGTAGGGCTTTGGTCGCATGGTCTCACCATGGTTTGCGGGTTCGAATCCCGTCCGGGAGTGAGTTTTATTTCGTAGATAGAACTCCCTCCCGGGGCCATGGATGTCTTCAATAATTATATATAACACATTGACATGGCTAATATGCACCGTACATAAAGCCAAAAAAAAAAAATAAATAAAAAAAATAAATAAAAAATACGCAGTGTTACCATTGGATATCAGCTGTTTTTTTAATAAGAGGAATCGCCACATTTATATGTAACGGTATAGTCGTTGAAGGGTTAACCCTTCATTAAATATGGCCATATTTTTTTTTTTGCTTTATGTACCTACGGTGCATATTAGCCATGTCAATGTGTTATATATAGTTATTTACGACACCCATGGCCCCGGGAGGGAGTTCTATCTACGAAATAAAACTCACTCCCGGACGGGATTCGAACCCGCAAACCATGGTGAGACCATGCGACCAAAGCCCTAAGCTCTAGCCCGCACGGCCACCATGGACAGTATGATTACATTAATGTTTAGGAAACACACCCAAAAAGGAGAAATGTTTTTAATATACTTTTGAAAAATCTACTCTAATAAGAGACTATACTATTGAAGGAAATACTAGAAAATAATTACATGTTTCCTCTTTAAAAAAGTAGTAAAAATACCGTTAATGTATTTTAATGATCACTTAATAACGTATCATAAATTTATGAACAGAAGCCCTTGGGAAAGAAGCTCATTAAACAGAAATGGCTACCCAGTGTGTCTTAGACAAGTATACGTTAGTCTTTGTACCAGCTTTTATGACTCCCATAAACAGAAAAATGAGTTAATAATAAGTTTTCTGAATAAGTTGCAAGAAGGGCTTCTAAAACAATATGTGTTCATATCTTAAGTTCTATTCAATAAGTTTTTTCATGTTCCCTGTCTTTAGGTGACCAATGCAAACTTACATTTCAGAAAGTGGGTACAGCTTCGTTATGAACTTTTTGCAGGTTGCCCGGTTTGAGAGATAATTGTCAAAAACCGTCTTAAAATGACATCTCGAAATACATTTTATTAAGCATTTGCTTGACTTACTCAAAAACTGTATGTCCTATCAAAAAATTGATCCTTCACAAAAATGCTCCTTATTAAATTTCCAACTAACAGAGTACCCTCAGATTTGGGAGAGTATACTAGTACAACCAATTTTATAATACTCCAAAGAATGTACAATGCATTTTTGTAGGAAAATAGTAATGATTAAATTTAACACATAGCAATGAATTTTGAAATGTATCTTTATTATTGGTAGTTTTTTATGAAAAATAAAGAAAATAAATATGAGATGTGGCAAAAGTATATCAACCACGTTTTTAATGATCACTCCTTCCTTCACCAATCTCAACTTAATTTAAAACTGGCATTACGGAGGGTGGAGGGGGATCTGTAAAAAAGTGTTTGGTATAAATGTTCTGGTTCTTACACGCATTCCCGGGACAGGATTTGTAGCTTGTGCTTATTTTCTCTGTGGTTGGGCTATCTCACTAAATTGAGATTGACATACCTAGTTTGAAGTCTCCAGTTGAACGGTTTCGGCTATGGGTGAGTGGACAAACACACGAAGGAAGCCAACAAGGCCTTTTGATTCACCGATAAAACAGTCGGATCCGTATGGAACGTTGGGCTGTTCGAATGTTCTTAATTCGATTGAATGCATTTCAGTAAAATAAAGTTGACTTGATACAAATAACTACTTAATAATGGGTTTGTGATTAATCTCACTGACGTCATTCATGTCATTATTGTATCCAGACCCCAGAAGGACGACACCTATTGATTTTTTACCCAAATCTGCCAAGGTAAGGTGGAGGTTTAACAAATTGTATTATTTATTGTAATTGTATTTGATTTGTATATGTAAGAAATTTCATATGTGAATTGGAAACCCCATAAGGACATAACATATGAATTTTCGCTAAATCGGTGGTGCAATAAAAGGGGAGGCTCAACGTAAAATTCACATTACCTGCCGATGTAATGAACATGTCGACGGGAAATTTCATATTTAAGGAGGGTCGCTTCTTGACTCAAAAAGCCTAATGACCATCGATGTAATAATCATGTCGACGTGAAATTTCATATTTAGGGAGAGTCGCTTCTTGACTCAAAAAGCCTAATGACCATCGATGTAATAATCATGTCGACGTGAAATTTCATATTTAGGGAGAGTCGCTTCTTGACTCAAAAAGCCTAATGACCACCGATGTAATAATCATGTCGACGTGAAATTTCATATTTAGGGAGAGTCGCTTCTTGACTCAAAAAGCCTAATGACCATCGATGTAATAATCATGTCGACGTGAAATTTCATATTTAAAGGTACCCATACACGAAGCAAATCTATCGTCAGATTTATCTACAGATTGATTTGACGCTAAATCTGACGATATTAGGAGTGCACACACAGTTCGATATATCTCAGTCGAGGCAATGGAGCAGGACGATCTTTTATTGTTATCTGAGGCTGTTTTGTTATGTAATAAAATTAAACGCAAAAAAAAACAGAGTAGTTTGGACAAAAGGGTGGTTAATTAAAAAGTAAACAATTTTCGCACATCAGATTTATAAAATGTTCTAAATTATCTCTAGACCAGGTACACATACCACAATTTAATAAAGGAAAATTATAAAAACAGGAAAGTTAAAATACCTAATCTCTTTCACTTCACTTTTGTGTTTAAAAGGTTATTATTATAGATAAACTTATTATAACCTCCTTGATTATCGCCACGATAACCACATACACCATACAATCAATTGTACAAGCAATTAATCTGTGCGATGATTGCATGAAAATTTCTTCAGATCAACAATAGATCTGAAGACCAACCAATCGAACCCGATGATGACATACATTAAACGATTCATCGAACGATTGTCGATCGTCAGATTCATCTGACGATTTATTGCTTCGTGTATGGGTACCTTAAGGAGTGTCGCTTCTTGACTCAAAAAGCCAAATGACCGTCCATGTAAGCCCTTCCTCCTATGTAATTAACTGTTGATTTTCAGTCCAAACGGTCAACTAGTTTTGGAGGGGGAGTGTGAAGTTAATTGATTAATTTGTTCTGGGGAAGTACATTGCCGGTGATTCACCTACTTTTTTTCACTTCTCGAGCTACTATAGTATGACTTTTTTTTATGTATATGTCTAGTGAGTCTCACACAGCTACATGTTTTCTCCACAAGAGCCTTGGGGCCAGTGATTAAAACTGAAAGATTACAGCCAATGGAAATTAAGCAATGACGCCGTTTAAATTAGTCTAGCAAGATCTTATTTTATTTATTTTTTTAAAAGACTGTAGCGCTGTAGTATTCTCTTAATAGTATCACTTAAGCAAGAACTCTTTTTGAGATAACTCAGAATTCCCAGATGGTATGTGGGAGCGGCTCTGAAACAAAAAGACACATTAATGGGACTTCTCATCAAAAGGTATGGAAAAGGTCACACCTACCCAACAGAAGTCATTTATAACCCTGCTTGACGTATTGAAAGGACAGGTGAGAAGAAGTGGTGCGGTTATGACTCCTATATACTTCTTGTGAAGTATCGCTTCCTTGGCTTCTCCGCTAGACGTCCGTTGTTGCAGGAGGTTGTCGGAACTGGTCGGTAGGAAAGACCTAAGGATGTCGTCATATGTCAGCTATTTACTAGTACTACCGTGGATATTACCAGAGGCTGACCCAAGGGCTCGGACGATAATATGGAACGTACTCTTTGACGGGTTGCTCCGTGACCTCTAGAACCGTAGATATAAAGCAATAGTTTATGTCGACGACCTCGTGTTCACGATCCAAGCTTATAGTCATGTCACTCTGTCTCTTCGCGCGCAAGCCGCTATAGATGATATAAACAACTGGTGCTGCTCTTCAACTCTAAACTCTTCTTCTTTAGGAGAAAGAACAACCCAAACTGTTCAAGTGGGGGCATCGAGACTGCAGAACATGTAGTCCTCGATTGTCCGCTATGTGACCAGGGTGGAGATGATTCGCGAGACCGGATCATACCTGAGACTGGATCTGCGGCAGCTGTTGACGGAGACCGGCTACCCAGTGTTCAAGCGATTTTGTCGGCTCCTGGTGGGAGCAGAAAAAAGCGTTGTGACAGGCTGGGGCGCCCACCGGTCATCGCCCCGGCCCGCCATAACCTTACTTAAGCACTAATCAGATCCCGAGCTCCCTCTACAAACATAGACGGGTGATGTTGCACAAAAGTAAGGTGCACTCTAAACAATAAAGAGCAATAATAAAGTTCACAAACTGACAAGATTTTTTTTTTTTATAATTTTTGGAATCAGGTGGTCGGAAAACATGAAATTCTAGTTAACCAATCGTCGAATTTCTGACTGATATCTTTTCCTCAATGTTTCGTATAGCAAGGAGAGTAAAGTCGTGTTTGAATCACCAGTAATGTACTTTCCCAGCGCGAATTAACCCTTGATTTGTTTGAAAATCAATAACTGTCATTACTGAGGGACATTTACATAATAAATGTCTTAATATACTCATTTCCTCGACAGTTATTGACTTTTTGTATGAAGTCCTTTCCTTCTTTCCATTTGATGTAGCTGATAACCAATAGATGTCGTCCTTGCGTGATTCTGGTTACACATGAACTGCCTATTCTTCTCATGTCCTTGGTGGGACTCTGTGCTTGTATACTTTCCGCGTGATATTCCAGGCGATTATGGACCCTCAGAAACAACAATACACAATGCAGATATTGGATATGCAATCCCACTGAGATTGGTTGTAACTACGAGGATGCAAGATGAATAAAAGCAGTGAATCACAGATAATGTACTTCCCCAGCACGGATTAATCAATTAAGTTTTCACTCTCCCTCCAAAACCAATCGACCGTTTGGACTACATTCATTCATTGGCAATTACTAGGGTTTCTGAGTTGTCCTCCCCACCCTAATTTTCCCCTTCCCTTCATCCAACATTATTACGTGCCGTTCTTATGGGGTTTCAAATTTACATATGAAATTTCATATCAATATATTCATCTCAAAGGCAGTTATTAGTGTTTTTGTGATAAGCCCTTCCCCTAATCCCACCATTCGCATAAGCCGATTTGGAAATAGAAAATAGAAAAACATAAAATTTCGCTGAAAAGTCAACATCGAATTTCTGACCAATATAACTTCGTATAACTTCGGGAAGTAAAATCGCTTCAAAAATTACATTGTTCTAAATAAATTTTTTTATTAAAATAAGAAATAAACAGAACGGTAAATAATCTAGCGCGGTCAAGAATGAAGGCAAAATGGTAGGATATAAATTTTGAGAAAGAATTTAATGAAAACAGGTTACATATAAATAAATCAGATGGAATTCCGCGGTCGTTATCGCATCTCATATATCACTTAAATTGTTATTTATAATTCGCTTCTTAATCTTTACTTTACATTAGAATAGCTGAAGATTCCGTTCTCTTGGTCATATAGTTATAGGCGCTGTTATCATTCTGAGCTAGTTATGGCGGCCATGTTGTATGATAGTAATCTTGAAGATTGTACGTCTCGGAAACATTCCTAGCAATCGGTAGAAAATATTAAATTTAAGCTGATCAGATGAGTGAAGGAAGATAGGTCCTTTCATGGTGATATCCTCATTAATTATTATGAAAACAAAAAGAACTATATTCCAATGCAATGTCATTTTTTCAAGTATCCCAGACCTCATTTCGACGACACGACAAAAAGGTCTAAACGACTTTAACCAAATTTTATAGGGAGATCCAATCATTGTGAAAAATTTAAAGTGTCATAACAATGAGCAATTTTACTGCCCAGCTGCACAAATTGGGGGAGATTTGATGTTTCCACCAGAATTTCATGCTTTGCGACCCTCTAATTCCAAGATAAAAAAAAAATTATGTCTCTCTGTGTGTTAGTCTGTAAATGTATCAATAAGAAATTGTATGATTTTCCGAGAAATCGAAGGAGAACAATTATATTGCCGATGATTGATATTTTTTTAAATATCGGTTAAACAATCTGCCACGATTTTTTAAAAATTTTAATATAGTTAATAAAATAAATAGTCATAAATTATTTTAATCTGTTTTAGATTTAGGTTTAGGTTTTATGACTCATGCTTTAACGAGTTCACATCGCCTACTACCGGAGCGCTCTTTCGTCACTCTGGTGGACATGAGCCCGACTCTACTTTTGCCTACCCTAAATTTTTTTTGTAGGGGTCATTAACGAGTATCTGACATCGTACAGGCTCGGGACCATTGCTTAACGTCCCATCCGAAGGACGGCGTGCTTAAGTTTATTTTACCTCCCAGATAAAAAAAACTAAGGGCCGCAGTCGGGTTTCGAACCCACGATCTTGAGCTCAGAAGACAAGCACACATACCACTGAGCTACCGGCGCCCTCTATTTTAATCTGTATGACTTAATAAAGTTCGTGTAAAAATGCCTCAATTTTATTGAATTATTACAATTTTTCTGTTATCTAATTTATTGTAAAATAAAATATACTGAATTTTTGCCCAAAAAACTGATATTGATAATTTTTGTAGTTAATAAAAATTAATAAATTATGTCGTGACTCCGTTAAATTGCCTAAGGAAAAACAATTTCGGGAACTTAAATTTTGCCATGGCAAATATACGTCAGAGTGTAGAAATAGGCTGAACCTTTAATACAGTGATTAGAACAAATTATAACACGGCCTCAATTAGCGAGTTAGACATCTCATTTAAAAATAATCTATGAGTTTTTGACACGAAACTCATTCCATTTGAAAAACACAGATATAAAATGTAATATCGACGATGACATACTGTCGAAATGAAGACAGATGTTCGAAAGTAGTCGTTAAACTAAGTTGTTACGAAAGACACTCTTAATTAACTTTCTGGTACATAATTAATGATAAAAAAAACTATTGCCGAAAAATATATGTGGGAAGCAGTGTTTAAATGTAACTGATTGCCGAAGCGTATCCACATTTCGAAAAAAAAATCGTCGGTGAATGATCGGCATTGTACCTATCAAGCACAAATAAATCAAGTAAGTGTCCGCTCTCCCTCCAAAACCAATCGACAGTTTGGGAGGAAAATCAATAGTTGACTTACAAAGTGTCTTCTAAATCCTCATATTATATTTTGTGTCGAGACCCCTCCTCTGATCTCCACTTTCCCTTCGACCGTTTTGGCGGAAAATTAATAGGGTCTTTTTGGGGGTTTTGAATTTGAAAATAAAATTTCATGTCGATACATTCATTAAATTGGTACTTACTAGGTTTTTGGAGTTGAGTACTCCTTCTTATCGGCTCTCCTCTTCAGCCGATTTCGCGAAAAATTAATATTTGTCGTTTTTATTGTCTTCCCAGCATAAATTAATCAAGTAAGTTTTTGCTCTCCCTCCAAAACGTATGGGTAAAAAATCAATAGAAAAATTAATGAATTCAACCAAAAGCGTTCAAAGAGAATGAGGGCTTTAATTCTATAATAGTAATCTTACTTATATATAAGGGACAGCGTTTGTTTGTTATTCGGGCTAATCTTGAAAACTACTGGACCAATTTTCAGTTTTTTTTTCTTCCTTGAATTCCTTACGTTTCCGCTGTGGTTATAAGCCAAAAAATTTCTATTTTATATTTGTTTAAGAAAAATATTTTATTTGTGTGTGTATATAGTATCGATAGGCCTAATCGAATCTCTCAATAGTTCTCTTTTTATAAGTCGCTATATGGAAAGCCTATTAACGAGTGTTTGTCCCTGTTTATTGTGTTGTGTTTTTAATTTCTTTAGGCATGAATGTCAATTCAACTTTCTATAAATATATTCTAATGTTACTTTTCTTTAATTAAGTGGCTTTGATATAACTCACCATTAACTTTAATGAGAATTGAAAGCAATTTAAGGACTTACCATGTTGTGCTGGGGGAAAAGTTGTTCTACTATAACTTAATATTTTGATTTTAGGTTCGCATTATTTATCTGACTTTATGAAAAGTATTAGAAGTTATAACACCTTCTTTTGGTGCTAAAGAAGTAAAAGAAGGAAACTTTATGCCAACGAATAACGATGGGTATATATACGGCTGCTTAGTTACTAACCTGTGTAAAGTTACTAACCTGCTTGTAACTCTATAAGACTGTCGATGTTCAGCAAAATTGGGGTTTAGAGAAAGAGCCAGAACTAAATGAATTAAAAATACTTTTTGAGATGAGAAAATTGGGTGACTTACCTACAAATTTTTTTTATGTGTCTTTTTAGATGCAATGTATTTTAATATTTAGAGCAACAAACTAAATTTATACGTCACATTGGATCTGTTACAGGTTAACAAAGACAAGTTTGGTCAAGGAAACCATTCAAATTGAGGCTATTCGAATAAGAATTGTATTGTGCTGCTACGTGTCCTTAATTGAGAAATAAGTCAGGTCGGCTTGTTATATCTTGCTGGAGTGAAGCCGGTAAGGACTGCCATAGGAGCGGCAAAGAGCTAAGAAGGTAATGGGCCGTCAGTAGCTAAGGTGAGTTACTGTAGGAGACGGACCGTGGGAAGGCCACTGGTAGAGACATCAGCTACCAGTCAATCAAACTTACACAATATTTTAGTATATCCGATATTGTGCCCTTTATAAAATACTGATCATTGATACTTCGAAAAGAGAAACTAAAGGAGACGCCATAAAAGAAAAATTCGTCAATGAATCACTAATACTTCCCAAGTGCGAATTAAAATCAATTATTTTCGCTCTCCGTCTGAAACTAATTTAAGGATTTGTTTGAAAATCGATAGTAGTCTTATTTACAGAATTCTGAATCCTCATACGAAATTTCGTGTCGATACACCAATTAAATTTACAGTTATTAGACTTTTTATAGATGAGCCACCCATCCCGCTTTTCCCATTTGCTGATTCTGCTGTATCGTCCGAAAAAATTTAAATTCCGGTGGAAACTCAAGATCGAATTTCTGACGGATAACATAACTTCCCCTATACTCTGTGGAGTCACCCCCATGGATTCTGTTAGGCGGGTACTACACTGTAAAAGTTCTTTGACAAAGATCTTTTATAAAAGAACTTTTACGATAAATGTGATAGTATAATAGCTCAAGTCTTATAAAATTTGTCTTTTATAATAGTTCTTTTATCATAGTTTGCATTCCCATCCAATATTTGATAAATGTTGTCTCTCCCACTCCTGCTGTTTCCTTTCTTCATGTTGTACTTAATAATAATTAAGTATAATACATTTATCTTTACAATAAATATTGTATATGCCTATCAGACTCTCATATATAGAGTTACATGTTTCAGGTATAATGGTTGAAAGTGTACACTGAGCGACTACTGTATTGTACTGGCTTGAGTAGCTCTCGCCTGTGGCAAGAAATCGCAGAGTAACCATAAGTCGTTCCTCAGGGGGTATTGGGTTACGCAAATGTGTCATTTCCCGAGATATTATTGGTGCCACCTTCAGAAGCAAGTAATCCAAGGTTTTTTTATTCATCCTCAAATAGTTCAAGTAACTTT
Source organism: Aradus depressus (assembly GCA_963662175.1). Taxonomy (NCBI): domain Eukaryota; kingdom Metazoa; phylum Arthropoda; class Insecta; order Hemiptera; family Aradidae; genus Aradus; species Aradus depressus. The sequence continues at coordinate 49,518,917 of OY759216.1, read as the reverse complement.
TTGTATCTTCCATGGACAGTTATTTCAGTAAATTCTGATGGATGCTCATAAACTCGCGCCGCACAACCCAAGGTCTTACCCACAAACGTTTCCTTACATTTTTATGTTTATTTTTTTCCACCACAGCTATTGCTATTGCAGCAGCCTGCGGCAATTCGTATTAAAACGTCATCCATTTTTGCGACACAACAGTCACTTGCACACAACTTATTTTACATAGTGTAATATTAAATTTTGTAGTCATAAAAGATATTTTATAAAAGAAATAAAAAAAAAAAATTCGATCCAACTTTTATAAAAGATCTTTTTGAAAGAACTTTTATAGTTTAATACCCGCCTTAGACAGGACTGTGGTTGCTCCCCCCCCAGCAAAATATCATGTTGATACATTTGTTACATTGACAGTTATTAGGGTTTTTGACTTGAGCCCCGCTTCCCTTCGGGCGATTCAATTGAAAACAAGACAGGTAAGGGTCGCTCTCATTTGGTTCTGGATTCATTTATAAAATTTTGTGTCGATATGCCCATTATATGTGTGGTTGTCCGGAAAAACGAGGTAACTGCATTTTCCAACTTTTCGAGAAATCGACAATCTAAAATTTGAAAATCAATTCCTGTAATAAGAAATAATCAATTTTTTTTTACTTGGATTATATGTTCGTATGGACAACACAAATTTTAGGAGCAGTAAATATCTCGATTAACACTACCCTAATGAGAATCTGATATTTTGACACATTTTTTTTTTTTTCACAAATTTCTATTTCATAAATGAAAGATGTATGCATCAGAATCAAGTTTATGTTCTTTTTAGCTAACATCGGTCACTAGGTCAGGACTGTTTCTATCATATATATAAAGCTGAAAATGTATGTGCGTTGTACCGCTATAACTCAAGAACGGCTTAATGGATTTGATTAATTTTTTTTTTAATTTGTTCGTCATCGTCTGTGGAAGGTTATAGGCGTATTAGTACCTCAATATCTGGTTCATCCCAGCATCCACCCACGCAATCTTTGTAACTCGAAAACCATTGCAACGATTAATGAGAAATCTTTTTGAATAAATTAGTTTTAGCTCCAGTATGGTTGAAGTCTATGTTTTAATCAACCTGGTGGTCACAAGCGTTCTCAAGTACGCACTGGCTAGGACGTCCACTGATGCTAAGTATTCACTAGCTGTGGTTTCCGCCGTTGAATGGCGCGTACTAGCTATGGTGCCCAGGGGTCCTAAAAACTTACTAGCTGGGATGTCTGCCGTTGAAGGACTATAAGCGTTATTCCGTATGAATAATTGAAAATTATAACATCATGAATGTACTATCGAAGAATTGAAATGGATTCGAACGAGAGATATTAGGAGAAAAGTCAAAGTTCCCCGGGCAACGCCGGGTATTACTGCTAGTTGTTTATATGGCTCAGTCTGATACATCACTTTTTCCGTGTTTTCTTCAGTTACCTTCTTTTACCCGAATTTTAGTCTGAAAACGCATTTTGTTGATGTGTCATAACTTTAAAATAAGTAATTAATTATAGAAAGCGACTGTGGAATATGAAAAGTACAATTATAAAAACTCTAAAAATGAGTCTCTCAATTTTGCAGTTACCTCGTTTTTCCGGGCAGCCACACATATATTATATGTTATTGGGGTTCCTAATAGTGCGGGGTTCCTCCGGTCAGAAATTTGTAAGATGTCTTCCTTACTCATCACTTCACACATATAACATTTCATAACGATATATTCATTCCTTATGAGAGTTATCATGTTCACAGACATACACTGTCAGACTTTATATCCCTTTTTTGGATTAGTGTTCAACATCGAATATCTGACCGATTACATAACTTACTCTATACTTCGTATTACTGGGGGAGTAGAAAGTCGATTAATCACTATAAACTCAGGGGCTTCTCAATCCTCATGTAACATTTCGATACGACAGATCAGCACTTATCAGGGTTTTCGAGTAATCCCTTCTCTTCAACCTCCTTCCCTACAAGAGATTTTGCTAAAATCAATATATGCCGTTATGCCCCTAGATCTAGGGGGAGGTAAGCGGGAGTGATCGCCTCGAGCGATGGTCCTGGGGGAGGCCATGAACCAAGCAGTACATAAAAAAAAAAAAGTTGTCGGTGGATCCCCAGCAATGTACTTTCCTCAGAAGGAATGAATCAATTAGTTTTTCGCTCTCCCTCAAGAACCAATCAATATTTTCTGCATATCGAGCGAAGTTTTCTGCATATTTCAATTCCTGCAAAATTTTAAATTCGAATATGCTACAATACTTCGCTTAAACCCCACTGGCAAATTGACATTCTCTTCTCTTAATTCTCCAACAACTTTGTTGCTAATTTTAATTCAATAATGTGCCCAACTCTACCGAGGACACAAAACAGTCCTTCTCAAGGCTCTTCTTCAGGGCCATGAAGAGCCCCAAATCTTCTCATACCCTGGAGGGTGATACATCGGTATCACAGGTTCTATGTTACTGATTTATTGTATAATTTGATTTAGATTGCCGAGTGTCAAAACAACGATTACCTTACACAAATAAAGATAGCAGTGATAAAACAAATGTTACTTCAGAGGTTTAGAAAAATGTGTGTCAATTAGTAGGCTCGGGTGGAAGTCGTGAAGACCTCCCCAGGCTGAGCAAACCCATAAAGCCAAACGTAACTTTATCATTCTATCATCAGCTTGCTCAGAGTTCCAACCGAACCTTCGGATGAGGCATAGGGTCACCTTCGCGAGATCCATTCTAGAGAGCATCCATGTAACAGAACCTTCAGATCAGGCATAGGGTCACCTTCGCAAGATCCATTCTAGAGAGCATCCATGTAACAGAACCTTCAGATGAGGCATAGGGTCACCTTTGCAAGATCCATTCTAGAGAGCATCCATGTAACAGAACCTTCAGATGAGGCATAGGGCACCTTCGCAAGATCCATTCTAGAGAGCATCCATGTAACAGAACCTTCAGATGAGGCATAGGGTCAGGTTCACATATGAACCATAGAGGGAATTATGTAATTGGTCAGAAATTGTAGAGTTATCACAGAAATTTCATGTTTACCATCCCCATAATTCCAAAATATAAAAAATAATAACTGCCCGTGCATCACTGGCAATGTATTTACTTCCCCAGCTTAGTGCTAGCGAACGCGAAAACATAATTGGTTATTTAGTATAAATTATGAAAATTATGTTTTCGCGTTCGCTCTAAAACCAGTAGGCCATTTGGACTAAAATCAATAGAAATATCAATATTTGACCTATAAAGTGACACACGATACCTCTTGATAGGATTAATATTTTGACACTAAATTGTATGTGCATATTCACAACCTCATAAAGAACGACTCCTTTTGATTTTCAGCCAAATCAGATTTTTAGCCCAAAAGGTCGATTAGTTATGAAGGGAGAGCGATAACTTATTTGAATAATTCGTTCTAGCGACACACATTGCCGGTGTTTCACTGACGACTTTTTTTTATTCCCACAAGACTGACATTAAAAATGAAATATGAAGCTGGGAACAGAGAAAACACACAAAAAATAACAAAAAAACGTTGACGTTATAAGACCAAATATGGTTTATAAAATTTTAATGAACTGAAATTACTTGATTCGACCACAATTAATTTTGAGGAGAAAAAAAAATATACAAAAAAAAAAAAGAACGAACTGTCAACGAATTGAGTTAATTAAGAATTGACATGGGAAAAGTCACATGAAACTGGAAAACAATTTAATTATTTTTAAAATTCACTCCAAGCAGAAGTGACAAGAAAGAGTGAAATAATATAGTTAGTTCTTGTGACTCATATCGCCTACTACCAGAGCGCTCTCTTGTCGCTCTGATGGACATGAGCTCGACCCTACGGGTGTCCTGAATGTTGCCCACCCTAAATTTTTAATCACCTAGGAGGGTAGGCGTCTTGAACGATCCGTCACAACACTTAGAAATTAGAAAAAAAATTAGAATATATATCGACCCAGATCGCAAAAATGTATACGGAGAAAAATAAACAACCATTCAAATATGTTCAATGTTATTTCGCGTGAGAAAGAGTAAAACTTGCGTAATGCAACTTTTTGCAAGATTTGTTGAGACGATAAGATCTGAAAGATATATTTTTTTTTTATTAGAACATATGAAAAAAATGAGTTCATGGGACTAAGAAGACACCAAATAAGGGAAATAAAATATGTTATCTCGGGGCAACCTTTATAAGGGAGAGAGGATTTCAATACGACTTAAAGTTGAAAGATCATACATAGATGAGGATGTCATGCTCCCAGCACTGCTCCATGTGTACACTTGGTTGCATCCCAGCGGCGCCTGCCTGGTGCAGCTAACTTCCAATGGCACCTACTGCAATGAATACCATATGACCAGGGGCCAACGGTTATTCTAACGGAAATACAATATAATGTTTGCACAGAGGTCTTTTAGAGATCAATTTCGCGAGAAAAAGGTCAGATACTATTGTTTTTAACCCCTGACGCAAAAGGAGGGGTGTTATAAGTTTGAAGCCTTTGTCTGTGTGTGTGTTTGTCTGTGGCATCGTAGCTCCAAGACGGCTGAACCGATTTCAAAGCGGTTTTTTTCATTTCAAAAGCTGGTTTTTGGAGATGGTTCTTAGCCATGTTTGGTGAAAATCGGGTACGCCGTCTCCAAGATATTCAGGTTTCATCAGAGCCTGTGTAGGGATCTTGATCTCTATTACAGCTAGAGATTTGGAGTTTGAGCTCAAATGTTTATAAGGCCAAGCCCCCCCCCCCCTCCCCCCCACACACACAAAAAAAAAAGAGCTCTCTCCACCAAGATTTCAGTAAAAAAAGAATGAACAAAAAAATTGTTTTATTGTCGGTTTTTTAAATTTTTAATCTTATGTTTTTTTTTTTTATTCTAAAATAAAATTCACATGATGCTCCTATTAAAACATCATTTTTTCAAAATTCTAATTTTACTCCCCCAGGAGTATGATTACGAGGCATACGGAAAGTTATGTCAGAAATTTTATGTTGAGTTTTCGTCCCCTGATTGCAAAAATGAAAAACCAATTCCTGTCTCTGTGTGTGTCTGTGAACAAAATGACTCGAAATAATGAATATATCGAGTCGAAATTTTATACAGTTACTGTGGGAGGCGGAAATGTTGTCTACCGAGGTTTATTCGCCTAGGGTAGGGGTCCTTTAATGAGTACCTGACATCGTACAAATCGCTTAACTTCCCATCCGAAGGACGGAATGCAAGGTTTTATCACCTCCCAGATAAAAAATCTAAAAGCCTAGGTCGGGTTATAAATCCGAAATATTGAGCTCGCAATGCTATCTCTGAGCTACCGGCGCCTATAAAAAAAATATTAGTATATTTTACAAAATATCGCCTAAATCTAATTAGATCTAAGTTGGCACATGTGACATCTTCATTTCAAATTTCAGTTTCAATGGACCAAACGTTTTTGAGTTCACAGAAATGGCCAAAAACGTATTCAGGGTACCTTGAAATGTGTATGTTCGTTGTAAACTCGATCTCGGAGGATAAGGGTCGATACGATTAAAATACTTATACTAACGGTATGAAAAAGTAAAAAAATATAGATTTAGTACAGAACATGTAGTCTGGGGTATAAATTTTGCAATTATGATAATAAGCCAAGTGGCCAATTGTAAGATAGCTGTTTTACCTCTAGAGAAGACCTGGAGACTGAAGAGTGCCCGGGTCTGTCCATGACAGTTAGTGGCCACCACAGTGTAGGCTCCGGTGTAGGTGAACTTGCACTGGCGCACTTCCAGACAGCACTCGGCTCCTGACCCACTCGTCCGGAACTCACCCTGATCCCGGCTGTAGTAGCTCAACTGGAACAATAATCACACACGGCATTTGTTAGGGACTTATCTTATGTATTGAAGGTCGGAAGGTCCATCAGGAGGTGGGCCGTACAATAGAAGTTAAACCAGCAAGAAACTGAACCACCGGAGAAAAATAAGTTGGATTCGGAAGGGTAACTGAAGAACTGAAATAGTCGGAGGGGCGAACAGGTGGACTCGTCATTTTCCGACATTTAGAGTAACATTCTTCTCACCTAACTGTCTCATTTCTTTACATGTTACATACATTTTAGTCGAACTGGAGTGCAGGTTTCTCTGGATAGCGTTGATCGCCTCTGAATCGAGGGAAACATGTCTCCTTACCGCAATAAGGCCAGCGAACGCCTTTCGTCTTTACAAAACGTTCTTAGATGGGATATTCATCATCCGATGTTACTTCCCCAGCTATACGAAGTATAGAGGAAGTTATGTAATCAGTCAGAAATTCGATGTTAAGTTTTCACCGGAATTTAATGTAAAAAGAATTAATTAATTATGTTTTCACTCTCCCTCTAAAGCCAATCGACCGTTTGTGGCATCTGAATCGATATATGTACTAAATTTTGTGTCAATACATTCATTACAATGGCAGCTATTACGAGTTTTTGTGTTAAGCCTCCCCTCCCCCATTGCCCTTCTTCCCTTTGGCTGAAAATCAATAAGTCTCGTCCTTAGAGCGTTCTGGATACACATAAAATTTCGTGTCGATACATTCATTCTCATCGGGGGAGTTATCGTGTTCACAGATTTTTGGACACAGGATGTCGGAAAACAAAATTCCGTTGAAAACACCGCATCGAATTTTTGACAGTTTACATAATTTTAACTATATACTGCGGAAATAAATGTCCTGACTGTGTGTGTGTCTGTGAACACGGCAACTTCCAAAGGAATGAATCTACAGTGTATCTACACAAACGTTATATCCAGAATGCCATAAGAACACCCCCAATTAATTTATTAATTTACAGTCAAATCAGGGAAATAATAGTAAGTTATTAATCCACTGAATACGAATTATAATCTACGAGGCATTGGACCTAATAAAGTAAACAATAAAAATAATTTCCAGAAACCGAGATGATTTATGGGATGACCAGATAACTGACGTGACAGCACAGCCTGGAGATAAGGTTCCCAGTTGTCCTATTAGCCCAGGCTAATTCTATAGAAGAGCCAACCTGAACTGAAACAAACCGATCTAGGAATGTGTCCTGATATCGTTTGAAGAATAGCCTCCTTAGCTGAACCGACAGGATTTAGAAGCGACCTCATGGATTCCACACCTTATCTACCATTTCTGGAGATACAATTTGGAACACATTCCGTGGTTGTATTTATTTTTTGTTAATTTTATTTTGAGTACATCAATAAGGTAAAATAAAATAAATAAATCAGCATGACTGCAAACAACATTCTGCCGACTAATTTCTCAAATATATGCATAAAAAAGAAAGAGTGCCCCGGTGGTCCTGAGGTAGCGTGCTAGCCTACGAAGCTCGAAACACGGCGGAGGCGCTAAAGTTTTATATTTGGGAGGTAAAAACCTTGAGCAGGCAGTCCATCGGGTGGAACGTTAATGGGTGGTCCAGAGCCTGCGCGATGTCAGGTACTCGTTAAAGACCTACCTAAGGTAACTAAACCTGGGTAGAAGGGCAAAATATAGGACTCCCACAGTAGAGCTAACAGGTAAGGGATAAGAGCATTGGATGCTTAGGTCCCTAGGTGTAAACCCAGCCCACCCAATATATGAAAACAGTAGACAACTTTTTTGAGAAACTTTAATCAATTAAGTTTTCGCTCTCCCTCTAAAACCAATCGACCGTTAGGATTTACATAGTGTCTCATGAATCTTCATAGTAAATAATGTGCAATACATTAATCACATCGGCAGTAATGGAGATTTTTCAGTTAACATCTCCTCTTCGGTTGATTACGCTGAAAATTAATAAGTGTCGTCCGTAGAGGATTCTGGATGCACGTATAAAACTTTAGTCGATATATTCATCCTATCGAGAGTTATCGTGTTCACAGGCATATAAACAGCATTTTTTTTTTTTTTTTTCATTTTTGTAATCAGGATTGAAAAATATAAATTTTTTTAAAAACCGCATCGATATTCTGACCGATTAACATCCCCTATAGTTCGTATTGCTGGGGAAGTAAAAACAATTGTGATGTAGCTTCTGTATGGATGGTAATCGATTTGTATCGATACAGGTAAGGAGAGGGGGTCGGCAATGAAGATAGAATGGAAGCTGGTGTGACGGGGGCTGCAGTTCTTGAGATAAAGATAACAGAAGCAGTACAGGTCTCTGCACACCTCCCACATTATCTCTAAATTATGCACTCTACTCCACCAACAACCAACTGACCTTTCCTTCCTATACCTTTTTTTTCAAATGCCCAACATAATTTCTTTGTTTTTCATTTTATTTGTCCATGTTTTTAAACAAGCTATTGCTTAGCCTTAGATTGAAAGAATGCAGAAATTGTAAGCGCAGCTTCTTTAACTGACATCAATGTATAGCTAAGTCCCTGTATAAATACAGTCCAAGATACTTTTAATTCTTTAAATAATGAAGACAACCTCAACCTGTTTGTGTATTTCTCACGATAGATACTTTTATTACTTCACTAGCTGTACAAAGTAAAGGGGGAGTTATGTAATAAGTCAAAAATTCGATGAGGCATTTTCAACGGAATTTCATATTTTCCGAACTCTAAGGACGACACTTATAAATTTTCAGCGGAATCGGCAGGAGGGAAGAGGAATCAGAGGCGGGACTCAATTCAGAAACCTCAATAACTGCCGATGTAATGAATGTATTAACACGAGATTTAATATTTAAAGTCAAAATCCAATGAGGACATAACCTGTCAAATTTCAGCCATATCAGCTAAAGGGAATGGGGGATACAGGGGTAGGGGCTCAATTCAAATAGCCCAATAACCGCCGATGTAATGAATTTATCGACAAAATTTAGTATGAGGATTTAGAAGCCCCTATGTAAGTGAAGTATTGAATATTCGCGCAAACGATCGACTGGTTTTGGAGTATAAGCTAAAATAAATAAAACGAAATTATTTTTTGAAATATTGTCTATTCCACTAAAGATATTTATAAAAATAAAACTACCGGTTTCGGCTTCACACCATCGTCAGGTCTAGTTATGAACTAAGTTAGTTTGCTGAGTACGACCCCTCCAATACATCTCTGGTGAAAGGTGCCACTTCAATTAGGGAGTCCCCCGGCTTAACCGTTAGCTACATCATGAAATATTTGACAAAACACTAATTTTTCTTAATTTACAAAAAATAAAATCCTTTGACTAATAAGTAAAGAATAAAACTAAAAAACATAACAGATAATAACATATATATGGAAACCTATAATAATAACAAACATAGGCATATGTGGAAATATCTGTTATTATTATAGGTTTCCATATATATGTTATTATCTGTTATGTTTTTTAGTTTTATTCTTTACTTATTAGTCAAAGGATGTTATTTTATGAAAATTAAGAAAAATTAGTGTTTTGTCAAATACTTCATGATGCAGCTAACGGTTAAGCCGGGGGATTCCCTAATTGAAGTGGCACCTTTCACCAGAGATGTATTGGAGGGGTCGCACTCTGCAAACTAACTTAGTTCATAACTAGACCTGACGATGGTGTGAGGCCAAAACCGGTAGTTTTATTTTTATAAATATCTTTGATTCACCGACTTTTTTTCTGCCCACATTTATGATGTCATTTCCAACTATGAACATACATCACAACAAGGGAACCACTTGAGTCTCTCAGGAGGCCTCGCGGCCAACAACGATGCAGTCGACGAGGAGGGTTGGCCGGCAGGGACTGGACTGACATCGCATCCTTTGTGTTCAGGTGTGGTATGAACTAGTTTTATATTGAATTGGTTGTTATTTAATTCTTTTGGGGTGTGGGGGCTTGACAGAACCCCAGAGCTGGACACCATAAGTCCAGATAACGGTCTTGTAGACTACCAGTTTGTGGTTGAGGTGAAGATCGCTTGTATAGTAGTCTTTTGAGTAGTCCAAACAGCAGTTTTATTTTGTGTCAAGTCTGCATAATGTTCCAAGTCAGTCTGTCAAGGTAGAGTATACAGAGAATAAAGAGTACGTCTTTCTCCATGCCAAGGCGAATATAACATGAAGCGATTTTCGTGAAGGTAACTATTTTATTTTATTTTTTGTTTACTTTTTATGTTTATGAGAGCAGAGATCAACAAATCCTCTATTGGCCACTCACATTAACATAAAATTCATGAGTTGAGAAACGAGGACATAGCTTGTATTTACCGAGCAACGGTGGTCAACCAGCTAGTATGTGCATAAGTTAGCTCAAGCATTAAAAAATCATCCACACAATATATTACTTAGAATTTCGTGTAGTTTTTAGTTGACTGGAGCCTTTATTAAGAACCTTCTCTGTTAGGTGGACATTGATTTATAAACGCCCAGGAGGTCAGTTTTACAATGTTCTATTAGAATGTGAGGACAGTTCGTGCGGTAAAAGTGACCAAATAGAGGTTAAAATTTCCATACAACAAGTCCACCTCCTGGTAGATCTGTCAAGATCTCAGAAAATCTCATGAATATCAGTCCGGGCGTAGAACACTCCTTGACAATGAGCGTTTTTTGTTAGTTATTGTGACTCAAGTCTGGGTTTTTACTACGTCGACAACTCTACTATGGGAGTCCTAAATTTTTTCTACCCTAAGTTTTTATTCACACAGATTGAGTCTTTAACGAGTACCTGACATCGTACAGGCTCTGGACCATCGCTGAACGTCCTATCCGAAGGACAGCATGCTTGAGTTTATTTCACCCCCCTCCCCCCCCCCCCCCCCCCCCAGATAAAATAAACTAAGGGCCTTGGCCGAGTTACGAACCTACGATATTGAGCTCAGTAAGCAAGCACTGAGCTACCGCCGCTCTCTGTGAAATCCTCTTTCATGTCCACTAAAGCAGACCCCATCTACAGCGAAGAAGTGGCCCTTTGCCCTGAATATTGAGTTTCTTTTATATGTTTTGACCTGGACGCATCCTTCTATACCTATGAGAGTAATAAAAAGAATGTGATGTAAAAAATCACACACATTAAAATTATTATTATATTAAAAAATTAATTATTATTATTTGTATTAAAAAAAACGGCTGTTAGGAGTGAAGTAACAAAATTAATTTGTGAATAAAAATACAAAGATGGACTAGTCGCATTTTGTTTCAAAACGAAATGCGAACAACCAATGAACTAAGAACAAATGACGACGATCAGCTGTTGCAAATAGTCAAAAAATATCAGGGAAGTACATACATAGATGCACAAAGATACTTTTTATTTATTTATACATATAACATTGATTTAAAGAATTACCACAATATTTAAAAAGAAAAGAGACTAAAGTAGATGTAGAAATTAGTTTTTAAGATTTTTTATTGTAAGTAATTTGATTTTTTAATTTGATAATGATATTTTGATTTCATTTAAAATTTAGGATTTGTTTTCTTATTCTATGCTATTCATTTTCTCTGCGAACCCAGTAAGATAATTGATACCTTTGGATTACATTTAAAAATTTTGCAAATTTAGAAAAACAAGTTGGCATCTCATTATTATCTTTAGAAGAAATCCAATTGAAATAATTATTAGTTGAAATGTGCCTTTTATGCGATTGAAACATTTAACTTTACCGTATAATTTTGAGAAAGACCCTGGAGGTATTTATCAAAATTAAATATATACACTTTTCTTTACATAAGGGTTTGGGTTCCGTTTTTGACATTGAGGTACGGAACCCGACACACATAAAGACTTATGTTCAATGAACCAGTGTACGACAATCGATGAGGGACTATAACTGTTATTGTGGGTGAAAGGTTGCTTTTTCAAAGTTAAACATTTCACAATACTTTAGATAAACAGATAATTAGTTCCCAGGAACCATAGGGCTTAGTTGCCAAGTTTGCATTCAAATTTTATCATTTCCATTGGCACGCACAAGTACATCCCCACCCTCAGTACCAAAAAGAAAGTATCCTAACTATGGAAACCGAATAGTACTTTTATGTGAACTTATGTGTATGGTAGACTAGAATTTCGATATTGTAGCGAATGTTTCTTCGGATGGAACGTTAAGCTATGGTCCCGAGTCTGTGCGTACTCGTTAAAGAACCCTTCACGCTAGTTGAATAAGGCGAAATTTAGGACAGCTACAATTGAGTCTCGGGCCTAACTGTTTATTATTAAAATAAATATCTGGGCTGTGGTCGGCTGGAAGCCCACCTTAATATCATTTGCGGCACTCCTTGTCGCGCCAAGAGAGCTCGGGATCACATCATCTCTCCCTTTTTATAAAACCCTTTCCCATTGGTCAAGTCAAGTGATCCCGAATGGCGGACTCCCCTGCCCCTGGTGAGGATGGGACAGAACTTAACGCTAAGTAGTTTAGCGCTGATTTCTGTAGCAAGAGTTTTTCTAATGGTAGTTCCTCTCTTCCTGTCCATAAAACCATTTCCCATTGGTCAAATCAAGTGAAAATTAACGTCAGACTCCTGAGAAAGATTCCCCTGGTCTGGTTGAGACTGAACTGTTCCCAATAGGGAGACCTGTTGTCACATATTACCAACTTAACGCTAAATAGTGTGCAGTGCATCGTTTAGCGCTGATTTCTGTAGTTTTTTCAATTGGTAGTTCCTCTCTTTCTGTCTATAAAACCATTTCCCATCGGACCAGTCAAGTGATCCCGAATGGCAGACTACCCTGCCCCTGGTCCGGACGGGACTGAACTGTTCCCGTGGAGAGACCTGTGAGGTGCCTCAAATGGACAACATTTCATTCCTCCTCAGAACTGGTTCTGTAACCTATCAGCTGATTAACACCCGTATAAATCAATCTAATCCCACCACAACACCACTACATCCCACTGTATAGCTAGATTTGTCTATATTTTATTGATATCTCCCCATCATTCAATTAGTCTATTAAACTCTCATTGATCTTAAATTGTATTATCTAATCATGCTAATAAGATGATACATTTCATTTTATTTTATTTTATGATTTTAAATGTTCATGTTCTCCTCGAACGTACCAATTAAATCATGAATTAAGTACCAATTAAATAAGAAATTACGTTATAAACTTATCTTAAAAGACGTAGAATCTAGCAGTAACTTGATACTTAATTTACTGTTTCATATTTATAATTACTTCCCCAGCGTGCAGCTCCCTTTTAGAGTCGGGAAATATAAAATTCCAGAAAACTATAACAGAAATTCTGACCGATTAAATAACTGGGAAGTTCTAAATTCTGTTAGAAATCCATATTCTAAGTATATGGGAAGTTATGTAATAACTGTGTCTGTGTCTTTGTGAAACATCTATAACTAGAATGAATATATCGACACGAAATTTTATACTTAAATCCAAATCCCCAAAAGGACAACATCTAATATTTTCAGCTCGAGAACATGAATCGGTTAAAGGGGTGTGGGGTTCCACTCAAAAACCCTTAATGTCCTTCGATGTAATAAATGTATCAACACAAAATTTTTAGTATGAGAATCCACAGTTATCTGAGTAAGACACTAGGGATGGGCGATAGTATCGATAATTCAGTGTTGCCGCTTTTCATGCAAAATACTTTCCAATTCCAATATTATATTATATTTATTTGTGTTTCTTAAACTTATCTAGGCTGTTGAAATGTTGATTTTTTTCTTTTTTTCCGGCATTTCTTCCAGAGGTGTTCATAGTGACCAAAAGAAGAGACGTGTAAGTGTCCCGAAATATTGTCTAAAAAGGGAAAAAAAGAAGACACCTCTGGAAAAAATGCCGGAAAAAAAGAAAAAAATTAACTTATAATTATTTTTCCATGTACATCAACAATAATTTAAATTATTCTATGTCATGGAGGATAAAAGGGGAATAAACCTCTTAAATGTACAATTATATATAAGTCATTATTGCTATTATTGCTGTTATTATTCATACTATGTTTTTCTCATTTTTTTTTTCTCTTCATTATTTTTTCACTACTTTATTATATTGTTTTATTCATTGCCTGTTTTTTACATTTAATTTTTTATTTTATTTTTATTCTTCTCAACTGGTTGATACTTGTATACGTTTGTTTATTTCTTATGTTATTATTCTTAGGGGATATATGTCCCAGAATAAAGATTATTTTTCATTTCATTCATTCATATTGATTTTCAACAAAATCGGTCAAAAGGAGGAAGAGAATTAGAACAGAGGCTTAATACAAAAACTCGAATAACTTCCGTTGTAATAAATTTATTGACAAGAAATTTCATATGTAAATTCAACGCCATCTAAGGACGACACCTAATTGATAAAAATCAACCGAAGGGAAGGAGGGGGAGCGAAAACTTATCTGATGAATCAGTGCTGGGGAAGTACATAGCCGGTGATTTATCTTTCACTAAGTGATTCTGGTAAATGGTTTAGAACAACTTTAGCGAAGCAGGGTTTAAATGGACGCTGGACAAGTCGGAAGAACTGAAAAGGTTTCCCGAATAGACGGTACTTGAGCTGTGAGCATAGCCTTCGTCGAAGATTCCCATGTCGGACGTCTCTGAAGGGACTGAGACTGATGGATTGATAGAAGGAAGCCATTGGAATGTCCAGATAGATTCCATTCTCCTTGGAGGAGACGATGCAGAAATGCTATAAATCACTCAGGAACAGAGGATGGAAAGATGTGCTCTCGGTAAATTCACTCCGTACAGATGTCATAAAGTAATAAAAAAAAAGGCGTCGGTGAATCACCGGAAATGTACTTCCCCAGAAGGAATTAATTAATTAAATTGTAGCTCCTCCTCCAAGACCAGGCGACCGTTTTGCGCTAATAGTTGACTTAGGGGCTCCTGTAATTTCATACTAAATTTTGTGTCGATAAATTCATTACGTCAGTTATTAAGGTTTTTGAATTGAGCCCCTTTCCCTTTGGTCGATATCGCTGAAATTTTAGTTTTTTTTTGTTGGGCCACTCTGATCTCTCTTTTCCTTCTGCCGATATCGCTGAAAATTATTAAATGTTATGGGGTTTTGAATCCACATATGAAATTTTGTGTTGATACATTGATTACAACCCAGTTATTAGACTTTTTGAGTTAAGCCCCATATGGAGTTTTGGAAATATATAAATTTCATTTCCATACATTCGTTCTATCGGCAGTTACTAAAGTTTTTATGTTGGGCATTACCCATTCCCATTGGTAGGTTTGGCTCGTGTTCACAGACAGACCGACTTTTTTTTTCATATTTGGAATCTCGAGGTCGGAAAACATGAAATTTCGTTGAAACCCCATTAAAATTCTGAACGATTACATAACTTTCCCTATACTTCGTATGTATGGGGAAGTAAAAATAATTAAGGAACAAAAAAAAATTGTAGGGCATTGACGTTTTTCCTTATTTGGAAGGGTCAGCCGACTGGCCGACAATGTCCATTGTTCCAGAGATTGTCACAGTTCTTGAGTTCCTACTTTTGAATATACTTGAGGATAAATAAATAATCCACACTACTGTGAGTAACTCTGTATCAGAAGACACGGCAGTGTCTCTGGCCAAGTCCGAAAAAAATGTCGAAAGACACTGCTGTGTTACTTTTCTCGTGATACCAAATGCCACTTTTTGCATCGAAAAAAGTATATTATTCATTAACAAAATGATGTTTTTTCCGACATAGCCGTCTGGAGAACTAACAAAATATAAAAAAAAAGTAGCCAAAAAGAAACATTTTTGACCAAGTTTCGAAGGGTCAAAATTGGCAAAAAAATAGCTTTTTTTTCATTTTTCCTTTTTCAGTGTCCGGGCGTCCAGATGACGTCATCAATGTTAATATATGATTTTTTTTAAATGTATAATAAATACTATAATCATGTGATCTATATATGCAATATATAAACAAAATATTAGGTTCGTTGCTATTAGTTACCATTTAAAAATTACTTAGGGTTAGGTTAGGTTTTATGACTCATGCCCGGGCTTTAACTACGAGGTCATATCGCCTACTACCAGAGCGCTCTTTCGTCACTCTGGTGGACATGAGCCCGACTCTACTGTGGAAGTCCTAAATTTTGCCTACCCTAAATTTTTATTCATCTAGGGTCTTTAACGAGTACCTGACATCGTACAGGCTCGGGACCATCGCTTAACGTCCCATCCGAAGGACGGCGTGCTTAAGTTTATTTTACCTCCCAGATAAAATAAACTAAGGGCCTCGGTCGGGCTACGAACCCACGACCTTGAGCTCAGAAGTCAAGCACGCATACCACTGAGCTACCGGCGCCCTCATAAATAAATTATGTTTGCATCATTATTAATCATATTCCTTCTAAATCTATAGGAATGAATGAAAATGAATATTGTTAATCCATTCTTGGATTTTCCCTTAGTTACCTAATCATTCCCCATCACATACCTAATTATTGACCACACTTGCCTAATTTTTAGGGCGCAGGTAGCTCAGTGCCTGCTTACCTTCTGAGCTCAAGAATGTGGGTTCGCAACCCGACCGAAGCCCTTAGTTTATTTTATCTGGGAGGTAAAATAAACTTAAGCACACCGTCCTTCGGATGGGACGTAAAGCGATGGTCCCGAGCCTGTACGATGTCAGGTACTCGTTAAAGACCCCTGCCCTAGGTGAATAAAAATTTAGGGTAGGACTCCCAAAGTAGTAGAGCTCATGTCCACCATAGTGACGAAAGAGCGCCCTGGTAGTAGGCGATATGACCTCGTAGTTGAAGCCGGGGCATGAGTCGTAAACCCTAACCCTAACCCCCCTAATTTTTATACTCACTTACCTAATTATTAACCATACTTTTTGAAATACTCGTGAATGATGCCTCTCTAAAGTTGAGCAAGTTGATTTAACCGAAAATAAACGCCCTCTTCACTTGGAATAGTCTGCCATAGTGAATAAATGGTTAAATGGAATTATCTACTGAATGATTCCTCAAAGAAGGCTTGGGAGATGATCAAAGTACACTTAACTCATTTTGGCCATTTTTCGACTTATTCCCTGTGACCATAGATATAGGGTTAACTAAAATCTATATTCTTTAAATTCTCATTGGCCAAATTTTAACAGAACTGGAATTGTCAGGTAAGTCTACAAGTTGTAACTTGATCTTAAACAATATTTTAGACGAATAAAAACTTTTTTTTTTCTAAAATCAAAGAATCATCGACAATGTACTTCCCCAGCACGAATTAATCAATTAAGTTTTCGCTCTCTCTTCAAAACCAATCGATTGTTTGAGCTAAAAATTAATAAGGGGTTTTGAATCCCCATACTAAATGTTGTATCGATACATTTATTAGATAGCCTTTCCCCAAATTTCCGTAGCTTTCACCCACTACTGTGGAGTTGTTAAGTTTTGCCTATCCACGTTTAGTAGCATCCTATCCGAAGGACAATATGCTCAAAGTGTTTTCACCTCCCAGAAAAAAGACCTTGCATATTCAACTTATAAAGAGGTTATGAAAATTAGAAAGCTTTCCGAATGACAGAACTGTCATTCCTGACAATGTATTTAATATTACAGAAAATTCTAACGACAGATGTTTCCAAGTCTTCCTCTATAAAGGGTACTTGGACTTGAAGGCACGACTTTCGTGCATCAGCTAACTCTTAGTGAAACTTTTCGTGCACTTCACACCTTTGAAATAGTCAGTTACGTCGGCTGGGAGACGTGAGATACCTGAATTAAGGCTTTTCAATACAATTTTACTTTAAGAGAATATCTATAGAGATCTCACCTTATGCGCTCACCCAATTGGTATGACCAATGTCTAAGACCATCTTTAAATTCAAAATATCGTTGGCCTAAACGTGATACCTCATAAGCGATATTTTTCCGAAAGACCTTTACCAAGAAAAAAAAACTCTATTGATCTAATGGAACCTCGTATACGACATAAAACGAAAAAACCATGAAATACGGTTTGAAGAACCGTCCCTTGCAAAAGAAATAGGATCGAAATTGTGGTGAAACCTCGTAACTACGTCAAGTACGTTAATTATTTACTTGGATTTGCAAACTAGTTTAAAAACAATTCATGACATGCATATACATCTCACTTAATACAAATGTCGAAAAAATTTAGGTTTCCTATAGGTTAGGTTAGGTTTTATGACTCATGCCCGGGCTTTAACTACTAGGTCATATTGCCTACTACCAGAGCGCTCTTTCGTCACTCTGGTGGACATGAGCCCGACTCTACTATGGGAGTCCTAAATTTTGCCTACCCTAAATTTTATTCACCTAGGGTAGGGGTCTTTAACGAGTAGGTACCTGACATCGTACAGGCTCGGGACCATCGAGATAAGATTCTGTTCCGGATAAGTGATTCTTGACCTGCTAGTACAGTGCTTCCCAGCAATTATGCTTCATTGAAAACAGTTGTAGTAATATAGGTTAGGTTAGGTTTTAATGACTCATGCCCGGGCTTTAACTATGAGGTCATATCGCCTATTACCAGAGTGCTCTTTCGTCACTCTGGTGGACATGAGTCCGACTCTACTGTGGGAGTCCTAAATTTTTATTCATCTAGGGCAGGTGTCTTTAACGAGTACCTGACATCGTACAGGCTAGGGACCATCGCTTAAAGTCCCATCCGAAGGACGGCATGCTTAAGTTTATTTTACCTCCCAGATAAAATAAACTAAGGGCCTCGGTCGGGTTACGAACCCACGTTCTTGAGCTCAGAAGTCAAGCACGCATACCACTGAGCTACCGGCGCCCTCAGGTTTCCTATAAAGAATATTTTGTTAATAAGTTTTTTGTCTCTCCTGTAAAGTTGGCTTTTTGCACATACGAGGTATCACGTTTAGACCGTCGATATGTTGCACAAAACACAATTTAAGGAGTCGCGGAATCTCCAGAAAAAACCCCTCGATAAATCGAGGGTTATCTGAAAATTGTTTATTTTTAATTTATATAAAAAAAATTGTGTGTCGAGTTATTGGGACTCAAGCCAGGGCATTAGTTAAGAGGTCATGTTGTCTACTACCAGTGCGCTTTTTCGTCGCTCTCTACTATGGTATACATTTTTTTTTTTTTTTTTTGTTTAGCTATCTAAGGTAGAAGTCTTTATCGAGTACCATCGCTTGACGTCCCTTCCGAAGGAAAATGTGCTCAAGGTTTTTTCACCTCCCAGAGATAAAAAATGTAAGGGCATCGGCCAGGTTTCGAACCCTCGATCTTGAGCTCAGCAGACAAGTACCGCTACCTCTGAGCTATCGGCGCCCTCAAAAAAGTTCATTGGCAGTTATTCGTTTTTATGTTAAGCTCTCCCCCCTTCCTTTTGACCGATTTGGCTGAAAATTAATAGGTGTTTTATCCTTGTGGGGTACTGAAAACATAAAATTATGTGCCGATACATTCATTAAATTGGGAGTTACCATGTACACACATATACAGAAACAGGACTTCTTATTTTTTTTATTTTTGGAATCATAAGTTTGGAAAATACGAAATTCCGGGGAAAATCGAGATCGAATTTCTGACTGATTATATAACTTTATACTGGAGAAGTAAAATACATACAATTGACACAAAAATATTCTTCAATTACAAGAAAAGTTTATATAGTACCATTTAGCTCTTATTGACTTATCCAGACGAATATCCTTATTTTTTGTGTTTTGCAAAATAATCTAACTTTATGCTAAAACGAATAATTTTTCAATGCCCTGGCGCGCCGCATAAAAGCGTTGGTGGCATGCGGCCAGCGGAAAATTGAGAATATTTTGGAAATCAGCTAACTTTGAGGAAGAAGAATTAGAGAATGAGGGCGCTCAACTGCAATGGTCATTTACGCTCGTCATGCTTACACTCGTTAGAGAAACATGTATCGGCTCAGGAACCAACTATTACATGATTTTTTGAGGTTACTTCTCGTTAGTTTTATTAGTTTTATTTGTTAGTTTTATTAGTGATTTGTGTTTGTTTTCTATATCTACGTAGAATAATGTTTTTACTAACAAAAAGTGTACATTGTTGTATATGATCAGTAGTAGATACATAAATGTCGTTTTATACACATAATCTTATTATTTTTTTTTTTTATTATTTTTTTTTTAATTATTTTTTTTTAATTATTATTTTAACTTTGAGGATCTTCTGAGTACACTAACTTTTTCCATTCCACTCTTAAAATTTGGGAACCTTGTAGATATTCAAATTAGTAGAAATGGATACAGGCTGGGATTTTCTCCAGGATATCTGGATTATTTTTAAGAATGTAATAAATACCTTTTTTTATTTTTTTCCAAGAGAGAAAGTGCCTCTTCCTCATGACCAAAAATGAAAATAATAATTTTTTGGCCACTTTTAGTCTATCAATTTCTACTCATCAATTTGTCAAAATCCTTGAGAAAGAGAAATGATGAGGATTCCTTATACGGCCGTATGCAATAATCAATATAATGACGACTTTCGGCAAGGACCTTGTGAGTCTCCTGATTGGCAGGTCTTGATGTTGGTGTAGGTCAGAATAGGTCCGCATACATTTTCATAATATAACTGAAATTGAATTTGATAAATCGAGGATCTATCAACGGAAACTTTCTCTAGCGTAGTTAGGTAATTTATAGAATACATACATAAGACTGATGTAATATAATTTCAGTTGTTACAAAACGAATTATCAATGTGAAGAAAAAAATGTTGAGGCTATAACCACTAAATACTTAATTTTAACGACCTTATACACTTAGTGAAAGGAAGCATTGTATTCATGCAAAAATCTGAGATCTAGTTTTAAACAGAATTTGTTTAAAGGTCCCTGAACATGTTTTGACTATTTTCGCGATGATGTCCCTCTGTGTGTGTATGTTATTAGAAATTTGTGAGTGCTCTCACTCAGAAACGATTAAGTATAGTAATGAATATGAAGTTTGAACTAAAGATGTCACATGTGCTAACTTAGACTTTAGATTTGATTATCACTTAATCGAAAATGTATTCAAATAAAAGTTGTAGAGAATAATGAAAGACACATTTTTTATTAAATACATTTTTTCAAAAGTGTTTTGCGAGAAATATTTCGAAAACCATCAAAATTACACCTCAAAACCTATTTTTTTTAGACTTTGCTTGATTTACGCGAAAAACGTTAGTCCTATCAAAAAATTGGTCCTTACCAAAAATGTTCCTTTCTACATTTCCAGTTATCGAAATGCACTCAAATTTGATACAGGATCAATACGAACAATGATATAACGCTCCAAAGAATGCACAATAATGTTGCAAAAGGAAATAGTTCTAAGTAATGTTATATTGAAGAGGATTTAAAATAAAGAAAAAAAAAGTGTTGGACTTTTTTATACCAACCACGTTTTTACAGATCTCTCTCCCACGTTCATATATCAAATTAGTATTACTGGGTGTAAGGTTCAAATTGAAACGAGTGAGAGGGGGGAAAGATAATGTTCTGTAAACCTGTCGCAACCTGGGCTGGCAAAATTTAGAGAGTCGAGCTAATGTCCATCAGAGCGACGAAACAGAGCTCTGGTAGTAGGCGATATGACCTTATAGTTAAAGCCCAGGCTTGAGTCGCAAAAACGAACAAACAATGAACGAGTGAAAGAATTACTTATTTTTTACTAAACTTAGCCTAGCCATCAATGTCAATAGTTTTACGACGTATAACGTCCCCAAAAAGGTAATGTTTATCCGTCAACATTCTAAAGTAGACTAAAGACACATTAAAGAGAGAAGAAAAAAAAAATTATACCCTTGATAAATTTTCCAATGAAGAAGGTCAGAAAACGAAAGCAAAATCTAAGATGCAAATAGGAGTGATGTGATGTGGTTTGTTGGTCACTTGGAGTGGAGATGCGGTCTAATGTACATAAACCAGAGATGGCCAGCTATGGAACACAATGGGCCATATTGGAACAGCGCACGTTCCGAGGTCAAAACACATTACGAATTTTCAACACAAAAAAAATCGTCGGGTATGTACTTCCCCATAACGAATTGATCAATTAAGTTCTCGCTTCATCTCCAAAACCAGACGACCCTTTCAGCTAAACGTCAATAGTTGACAGAGAGCCTTCTAAATCTAAATATAATAAATTTTGTGTCGATAAGTTCGTTGCATCGGCAGTTATTGCGGTTTTTGAGTTGAGCCCTCCCCCCTTTGGCTGAAAATTAACAGGTATTGTCTTCATGAAATTATGACTTTAAATATGAAATGAGTCCCCCTCTTCATTCAGACGATTCCGCTGAAAATTATTAAGTGACGTCCCAATAGGTTTTTGATCGTTCATATGAAATTTTGAGTAGCTACCCACCCCCTAATCCCCTCGCCCATCCCTGGATTGGCTGAAAATGTGGTGTCATCCTTATGGGTAATAATACATTCGTATATAATTACCATTTTATGGTTGAACAAAAATAAATATTATTATATATTTATTATAGTTTTTCGGATTTACCTATAAAATATTGTAACGATGCGTTTCTTACTCCGGCACCGTGAACCTTGACGTCCCTTTTACTGCCTAAATTTCCTGCGGGGTATCGATATAGCAAGGAAGATATAATATATAATAATAATAATATTATTATTATTATGAAATACAGAAAAGCCCCTCCAGTTCTTGTATGATATTATATTTATTTTATTTTTATAGCGCCAATGTGAAATTGACTGATTTGCCGAGACCCTTAGTTTATTTTATCTGAGAGGTAAAATAAACTTAAGCATGCCGTCCTTCGGATGGGACGTTAAGCGATGGTCCCGAGCCCGTACGACGTCAGGTACAGTTAAAGACCCAGGGCTGCCCTAGGTGAATAAACATTTAGGGTAGGCAAAATTTAGGACTCCCACAGTAGAGTCGGGCTCATGTCCACCAGAGTGACGAAAGAGCAATCTGGTAGTAGGCGATATGACCACGTAGTTGAAGCCCAATGATTCATAATAACTAACTACTCCGGCACATATTGGGGATTTTTGTGTTAAGCTTCCCCCTAATAAATCCTCCCTTTACCTTTGGCAGTCTGAACATATACAATTTCTTGTCGATATATTCATTCTATCGAGAGTTATCGTGTTTACACACATACAATCAACTTTTTATTTTCATTATTGGAATCAGGGGGTCGGAAAATATGAAGCGGTGAAATCAACATCGAAGTTTTCACCGATTACATAACATCTTCTGACATTTTGTATAGCTGGGAAAATAATACAACCTTATGGAAACTCAAAAGTCGAATTTCTGGCTGAGTACACTACCCCTATCTATTGTGTTAATTAAAAATCTCGTCACATTTTGTTGATATGATTAAACATATGATTATGTCAATTAGACCCACTATGGGAATCGTGACAAAAAAAAACGTGAAAGGTCATTTTTTATATTAATTTTTTTTTTTTTTCCCCCACAAGGAAAGTGACTGACTGGATTCAGAAACCGATACGAAAAGATGATAAAAAAAAAACGAAAAGAATACCTACAATATTTAACGGGTGTAAAAAGCCAAAAAAGGAGAACAAACCGAAGATATGTCAACATTGCTGTTCGGAGTGTTGACATTAAACTAAACTGAAACATGAGGTTGTAAGGAATATCTCAAGGCAACGTTTGAAACGTAACACCACACCACCCAGGGAAAAAACACAGCCAGGCATTTTACGAATAGCTCTGTGCATAATAATACAGTGTGTAAAAAGAGCAAAGGAGAGAACCGACAAAGAAGAGCTAATAAAACAGACGCTAAAATTGAACAGAAGTCTGCACAGTTCGAGCTCTAACGAACGATGTGTGGAAATTTCACGAATTCCTGCACAAAAGTACACGACATCATTCTAATTTTTTTTCTTATACCTTCTCAAGGTCCCTGAATACATTTACCATTTCCACAATGTTTGTCTGTGTGTTGTCATAATTTTAATGATAATGGTTACTTAATAATAATCAAACTTTACAAAGTTTTATAAAAAAAAATCTCAATTTATGAATAATTTACTTGGATTTTCCATTAAAAAAATATACAGTAGAACCTCGATTTTCCGTTAGCACGGATAAATGAAAACCACGGTTAATCGAGACACTTTTTATTTAACGAATTACATATGTGTGTACATTGTCATGTTATAACGTTATCAGGGCTTGAAATATGAAGTAATCCTTTGTTTTTTGCGGTTTGAAATGATTTTCCTTACTTCAGTTCTAATTTTTCTCAAATTCATGACGCCATGGAAGTCAAAATTTTCCGAATAGTTCAGGAGGACATCAACTGCTTTCATGGCTTGACTTGTCTGAATGTTTTCTTCTTTAGCGGAAAAACTGTCATCATTGTCACTCTCATCGTCCTCTGAATCAGCCTCGCAAGTTTCTAGGAACCTATACTTACTGCTTACACACCACGGTTAATCGTGAACATGGATAATCGAGACACGGTTAATCGAGGTTCTACTGTAATTTGAAAAGCTAGAAAATTTTATACATTTGCAATAATCTATTCCAAAGATATTTTTATTTGGTTGACAAGGAAAATGTAAAGAATATAATTAAGAACAGCCCTCCATTCAGCCATACTTTCCCAGCGACGGCTTAAGCGTCAATGGCCTAGAGACCTCCTGAGCAGAAGCAGTGACAGTGACAGTGATTAGCTATAAACGAGAGAAAGGGGAGTGTCACCACTGGGTGATTTCTCACTCTGTCTATTCATACAGGATGCTACCAAATACATGAAATTTCTTGTTGAACAATTTAATTATTAAATTATATATTTAAAAAACCTTTTACAGTTACATCCATGTTGTCCATGTTTTCTTATTACAGTACCCTATAGTTTATTGTTTCTATGTGATAGTAAAACGTTGTGGGACGAGATAATAATAATAATAATACAGATAGGCAGAAAATAGAAATAGCAATAACAATTAAAATAAAATGAAGCAATAAACTCACAGAAATAAAAGACGTCTTCCCACTGTTTTATTTTAGACCAGAACCAGTTTTTGACGATCTACGATAGAATAATAAGATATACAAATAATGAAAAGTATAAATAACTCTTAAAGCATCAGGATACAGAGTAACAAGGTAAAACATTATAAACTTACTAAAGTAATAAAGTAGGCTTACAATTTTTATCTTGTTACTCTGTATCCTGATGCTTGAAGAGTTATTTATACTTTTCATTATTTGTATATCTTATTATTCTATCATAGATGAACCACTGATGATGACGCTGTGGTCTGTTCTGGTCTAAAATAAAACAGTGGGAATGGGAAACTTTCCATGAGTTTATTGCTTCATTATATTTTATTTGTTATTGGTATTTCTATTTTCTGCCTATCTGTCTTATTATTATTATTTTTATTTTTACTTTATTTATTTTATTTTATTTTAATATAACTTATTGGTGCAATTGTACAGGAATTTTCTTTATTTAGTAAGAAATTTCATTATTTATTTTTGCTTTTTATTCTCTCCAAACAGACGGCCCTGGCCATTGTCAGTATTGTATACTCGATATTTCAAAATCTATCAAGAGCTTATTCGGCATCAAGAAAAGATGCCCATACTTCAATGAACCAAACTGAATGTAATGAATGAACTGTATGATGCGGTGGTACGCACCGGGCTGTTATTTAGTGGTCTTACCGAGGTTGAGGAATGACGTTTTGACTATACAAACACTGTTCCTTTTTTTCGTATTTTGCTTTGAATGAATAATTCATTGAGATGGAAAGAAAGGTAAGAAGAGTCATGACAATGTTCCAAAATATAATCAAAAAGAAAAAGAAGTCCTCTGAAAAAAAATCTCGGAAAAAAGCAAAATATTATCATCCCAGAGGAAGCTTAAGAAATATATTCAAACATCAATATTCTCTTGAGAAGCACTTCTGGAAAAATTGTATCAAAAAAGGAGACGGATATAAGAAATAAATCATAAACCACCAGAAGGCAGCGACTTACAGGCTAATAAGCACTGCATTAATTTACCTTGGTAAACTTCAAATAAGCGCTGCACTAATGCACCTTGGTGTTTATATCATAAATTCTTATCGGTTATAACAAATTGAACAGTTGGCAAGAAATGAACAATTTTGTGTACGGATACTGTTATGTGAGAACCAAAGGAACTTGTTTTTGCTTCAGCTAGAGCAGGAGGGACGACTCTTCAAGAATTTTAAACATCTGAACCTTGTTCACAGAACTTCTTATAATATATATGAATTCCTGTCGCGATAAGGAGAGAGGAATCTGAAGGTGAGACCAGGAGTTGGCTGACCGCTCACTTGAAGTAGAAATAGTGGTAGGTTAACATTAGGTAAGACTGATGACAGCACCCTCAGTAGATTAGTGATATACCTGTCAGATCCAATCCAATCTGAAGGTGAGTTGGCTGACCGCTCACTTGAAGTAGAAATAGTGGTAGGTTAACATTAGGTAAGACTGATGACAGCACCCTCAGTAGATTAGTGATATACCTGTCAGATCCAATCCAATCTGAAGGTGAGTTGGCTGACCGCTCACTTGAAGTAGAAATAGTGGTAGGTTAACACTAGGTAAGACTGATGACAGCACCCTCAGTAGATTAGTGATATACCTGTCAGATCCAATCCAATCTGAACGTGAGTTGGCTGACCGCTCACTTGAAGTAGAAATAGTGGTAGGTTAACATTAGGTAAGACTGATGACAGCACCCTCAGTAGATTAGTGATATACCTGACAGATCAAATCCAATCTGAACGTGAGTTGGCTGACCGCTCACTTGAAGTAGAAATAGTGGTAGGTTAACATTAGGTAAGACTGATGACAGCACCCTCAGTAGATTAGTGATATACCTGTCAGATCCAATCCAATCTGAACGTGAGTTGGCTGACCGCTCACTTGAAGTAGAAATAGTGGTAGGTTAACACTAGGTAAGACTGATGACAGCACCCTCAGTAGATTAGTGATATACCTGTCAGATCCAATCCAATCAGGAAATGATAAAGAATACAAGTTCAACTTATGAGAACCTATGGAAAGGAAAGACGTCTTCTCATTGTTTTATTTCCAACCAGGAAAGGTTTTCAACTGTTTCATATTTAGTAGGACATCCCACCCGTACAATTTTTAGGCAGAGTCCCTTAGATTTTATATCTGGGAGAAGAAAAAACCTTGAGCACGCTATCCTTCGAATGGGGCGTTAAGCGATGGTCCCGAGCCTGTGGGAAGTCAGATCCTCGTTAAGACCCTTACCCTAGGTAAATAAACCTAGGTAGGCAACATTTAGAAATCCCACAGTAGTGTCAAGTCTCCGTAGAGTCCAAAGAGCGCTCTGGTAGTAGGCAATATAACCACATAGTTAAAGCCCGGGCATGAGTCCAAATAACTAACAAACTTGTAATTCAAAGCGTAGAAAAGGCGACTTACTGTCTCTCTCGAGTGTGGTATACTTAATTTTATAAAATTTCTGAATATTCTTAGAAATATCATTGGTCAAATTTAAACTGATCTGAAACTATCTGGAATGATAACATGATCTAAAACAATCTTATAGGTGAATAGAAACATTAAAATAAGTTTAAAAATAATAATAAAGATACTCATAACATAACACGACCGCAACTGAATAAATGAAAATAAGAACATATGTTCAAAACTAAATAAATTAATCGATTATGGAATAAACAATGGTAAGTTAGAAAATTGAGGTTACGAAACAGAACGACCGGAGCCATTTTAGATAAATAATGAATGCATGAAATTACCAAAAATAAATGTTAGTGTTTTAGTGACTCATGGGCTTCAACTATGAGCTTGCCTATTACCAGAGGGTTCTTCCGTCGCTCTGGTGGACATGAGCCCGATCCTACACTGGGTTAAAAATTTTGTCTACCCAGGTTTAGATGCCTAGGAGTAGAGGTAATAGTGATATTGCACAGGCTCGGGACATCCAAAGGACGGCGTGTTCAAGAATGATGATTCAGTTCGTAACAATAGATAATCTTCAGAAGGATCGATAATTATAATTATACACGAGAAATTAATGTAATTGGGCTACTCCAATGCAAATCCCAATATCCTCCTAATCGACCATTAGGTAAATAGTCGAGTTGACATTTTGGGGTATGATAGTGACGTTGTTACAGAAGGTAAACAATGGAAGAGGTGGGCTGAAAGTGGAGCGGGAGCGGTGCCGAAATAGGCAGGCGACCTTCCGTCCGACCTAGCCCCCCTTCCACACCTCCCGTAATGGGCCTTATTATATCGGCACACGGTTCGATTAGATACTAATAACTTTATATTGGCTCAAATCGAATTTGCTAATCTGCAGATCTCTCTTTGGAAAGTATAATCAGTGTTCCTCCTGATCCCATTAAATATATTTAGGTACAGCAACAAAATCGTCGGTGAATTACAGGTGTTGTGCTTCCCCAGCGCAAATTAATCGACGTACGTTACACCAATCGATAGCTTTGCCTAAAAATCAACAGATGACTTACTATAGGGGTTTCTGAATCCTCATACTAAATTTTGTGTCGATTATATAGTTAGTAGGTTTTTTGATTCCCCCCACTCCCTTGTGATGTTTCCGCGGAAAATTAATAGTTGTCGTCCTTATAGGGTTTTGAATTTACATTTTATCGATACAATCATAACAATGGCAGTTATTAGAGTTTTTTCTGTTAAGTCCTCCCTAATCCCTTTTTGCCTTTGGCGGATTTGGCTGGAAATAAATAGGCGTCCTTATGCCATTTTGGATATACATATAAAATGTAGTTTCGTATACATTCATCCTATCGGGAGTTCACAGACACACGCACACACATAGAAACATTTGTAATCAGAAGTCGGAAATTTCATCCTTTGGGCTGTTGGGGTGTGGCCAAAGTTTTATCCATGAAATAAAATTCTCCCTTGAACGGGATTCGATCCCGCGCCCTTGGTTGATCCATGCAACCAGAGCCTTATGTTCTAGTCCAATTTTAGCGAGCGTATATTACTCTAATAAGAGTACTGTGTAGTTAGATGTTATTGTCGACTAATGCCCGGGCTTTAACTACTAGGTCATATTGCCTACTACCAAATTGCTCTTTCGTCACTTTGGTGTGCATGAGCCAGACTCTACCAGTCATAAACTTTGGCTATCCTAGGTTTTTCACCAAGGGTAGGGGTCTTTAACGAGTAGCTGACATTGCTGACTCATTTCGACATCCTTTACGGTGTTTAAAAAAAAATTAAAATGAAAGTCTGGACGGAAAACGTCCCAAGACACATAAACTTGGATCGTAGCGTCTTGGGGTCTGCATAGATTTGCATAGACGCCGAGTGGCTCATCCTATGCAAGTTATCACTGAGAGGAGTCCAGCCAGAAGAGGTAGGGCGAACAGAGGGCATCTCTATATGGAGAGAAAGTTACACACATCTAGCATCACACACACACACAGAGCCAACACACTTCGATGTATTGTCAAAACTCTTTTTATACCTATCGACCAGCTACGACAGAGTCTATCAGCTCTACACGGCAAATCCGCGTCATTTAACCAGTCTGGAAGCAGTCCCCAGACACTTTTAAAATTCTTGACCCATAACTAAATAACAAAAAGTCGTCAATTAATCACCGGCAATGTACATCCCCAGAACGAATTAATCAAATAAGTTTTCGCTCTACCAGCAAAACCAATCGACCGTCTGATCACTCCCCTATCTTCGGTCGATATACAACGGCAGTTATAAAACTTTTTGTGTTAAGCCTCCCTCTTCTCCCCCACAGCCCTTTGCCCGATTTGGCTCAACATCGGTAGTTATCGTCTTTATAGGCTCCTGGATACACATATAAAATTATGTATCACAGACACACACATCACCATTTTTTTTCTTGATATTGGAAATCAGGAAATTTCTTTGAAAACTCAACGTGGAATTTCTGACTGGTTATATAACTTCCCCTATACTTCGTATTGTAGGGAAAGTAAAAAATGGTTCAAGCTTATGTAAGTTCAAAGCCCTTTAAAGATGACACCTATTAATATTCAGAAGAATCAGCAGAAAGAGAGGAAGGGATCAGAGAGCGGGTCAACTCAATAAACACAATGGCTGCCCATGTAATGAATTTATCGACATACAATTTCATATTTAAATTCAAAACCTCATAAGGATGGCACCTACTAATTTTCCGCGAAAATGGTCGAAGGGAAGGGGGGGACCAGAGATAGGGCTCGACTCAAAAACCCTTGTAACTGTCGATGTAATGAATGTACTAGGAGACCATGGTGACCGTGCGGGCTAGAGCGTAGAGCTTTGGTCGCATGGTCTTTACCATGGTTGCGGGTTCGAATCCCATCTGGAAAAGAGTTTTATTTCGTAGATAGAACTCCCTCCCGGGGCCATGGATGTTGTAAATAACTAAATAACACCGTTATTAGATATGGCTAATATGCATAAGGCCAATAAAAAAAAATTATAAAAAAATGAATGTACTGACACTATATTTAGTATGAAAATTTATAAGCACGTATATAAGTCATGAGCTCAAGAACGTGGGTTCGAAAACCTTAGTTTATTTTATCTGGGAGGTAAAATAAACTTAAAAACGCCGTCCTTCGGATGGGACGATAAGCGATGGTCCCGAGCCTGTACAATGTCAGGTACTCGTTAAAGACCCATGGTGAATAAAAATTGAGTAGAGTCGGGCTCATGACCACCAGAGTGACGAAAGAGCACTCTGGTAATAGGCGGTATGACCTCAGGGTTAAAGCCCGGGCATGAGTCATAAAACCTAACCTATAAGTCATGATTGATATCTAGCCCGGTTGATTCGTTCTAGAGGGAGAGCGAAAACGTAATTGAGTAACTCGTGCTGGGGAATAACCGGCAACTTTTTTTTTCCTTCCGGAGACAAAATGACATTCAGCCAATGGCGAATAATCTCAGAAACATGTCCAGTCTTCCACCGCTGCTGTTCCTTGCATTGGAATTCCAGCTGACATCTTAATTTATATCCTTGAACGTCAGTTGCACTTTAATTATAATGACTCTCATTTATTTTGCTCCCTTTAAAAAATTCCTAATTTTTAACTATACTTTCTCACTACTCGGTCAAAATACATATTTCCTAGCATATTATGGCATGTCATCAACTGTCAAGATACGAGTATAAAGTCATTCAACGGTAATAAATGTTTCTGGTCAAATAACCGCTATATATTCAAAAATGGATCGTAACTTTGTGGCCTGGTCAATTATTTTCAACGAGTGTAATTAAGTATTAAAGTTATGCTCTATTTGCGAGAGCCAGCATAACTTAACTTTGCCTTCCTCAGCTATACGAAGTATAGGGGAAGTTATGTAATCTGTCAAAAATTTGATGCGAAGTTTTCACGCGGAATTTCATGTTTTCCGACCTCTTGATTCCAAATATAAAAAAACAAAATTCTGTCTGTCGGTGGGTGTGAAATATGATAACTCCCGACAAAATGAATGTATCGAAACGAAATTTTATATGTGTGACCTGAACCCCATAAGGACAACACCTATCAATTTTTAGCTATATCGGTCGAAGGGAAGGGGGTTTTAAGGGAGAGGCTTAACTCAAAAACTCTAATAACCACAGTTGTAATGTATGTATATATTTCATATGTGAGTTTAAAACCCCATAAGGACGACAATTATTAATTTTCAGCGGAATCGGCAGAAAAGAAGGGGAGGATCAGAGGGGGTCAACACAAAAAACCCAATTACTGCCGATATAACGAATGTATCGACATGAAATTTCATATTTAAAGTCAAAACCCTATGAGGACATAACCTGTCAATTTTCAGCCATATCAGCTAAATAAAAAAAGGGGGGGGGGGGGGGGGTTCAGGGGAGCGGTTCACCGCCGACTTTTTAACGTGTCTATTCAACATACAGAAAACTTCAAGTCGGAACTTACAACTTCGTCAGTTATCCTTCCTAAAGTCCATCTGCTTTTGGGAAGAGTTAAAAATACTGAACTTACTTATTATTTCTGTTGATATTAATTGGCAAATAAATAAATAAAAGTACCTAATGTTTAAATTGTAGAACATATCAAAAAATGTTTAAATATATTTTTATTACTGAAAAGATTTCATTAAAAAGGTTTAAAAATAAAGAAAAAATAAAATATATGTGATGTGGTCATAACAAGACTTTCTTATACCAACCACATTTTTACATCTCTCTCTTTTTCTCCTCTCTCATAATCATTCCATATCGATGTTATAGGGTGTCAGAATTATACTGTACAATGAAAGAAACAAAAGCCGCTGACGTCAACATAATACTATCATATAGCCAATTAATGACAATATGAAATGAGTTTTCGAGAGGGGAGGGGGAGAGAGTGTAAAAACGTCGTTGGTGTAAGAAAGTATCTTATGGCAATATATATTTTGACTGCTCGATTTACACGAAAACGGTTAGCCCTATCAAAAAATTAGTCCTTACCCATGTACAATAAATTTTTGTAGAAAATATTGCAAGTTGTATGATTTTTTTTTATTTTTCATTTTTCTGATTACTTTTTTTTTTAATATTATAATTTTTATCCTTTTAATGCTATTTTAATTTTATATTTTTATTATAAGTTTGGAATATTTTATTCTGGTTCCATTATTTGGTTTAATTTCTTGTTAAGTTTTAAATTTGTTCTGTTATGTCCGAATAATGGTTGTCTACCAAACACCGTTATTAATTTGTTTTGTAATTTT
Source organism: Aradus depressus (assembly GCA_963662175.1). Taxonomy (NCBI): domain Eukaryota; kingdom Metazoa; phylum Arthropoda; class Insecta; order Hemiptera; family Aradidae; genus Aradus; species Aradus depressus. The sequence continues at coordinate 49,486,282 of OY759216.1, read as the reverse complement.
GTGTGATGTAAAAAAAAAATTACACACATTAAAATTATTAATAAATTATAAAATCAATTATTTTATTATTTGTATAAAAAACAACTGTTAGGAGTGAAGTAACTTAAGTAATTGGTGAAAAAATGTATGAAGTCGCATTTTGTTCTAAAACGAAATAGAACAACCAATGAATGAAGATCAAATGACGACGATCAGCTGTTCCAAATAGACTAGAGAATCGGAGTTGAGATGTTTGAGGTGAACAGTCTAGAGAGAGAAATGTTTTTAGGCTAAGGTGTGGTGAACCAAGTAGGTGTGAAATAACATTGAAATCGATGCGCAAAGGAGGTACTTTTATTTATTTATATGTTTATATGCCCTAAATAACATTGATATAAATAATGGTCAATAATAAAACAGAAAAAATACTGATACAGTTTAAAGTAATTTCAGTTTGTAAGATTTCTTTTTGTAAAATAATTTCATTTTTTTTATAACCAATATTAGTTATGCAATTAATAATGTAGGTTTAGGTAAATAAACCCAATATTAGTTTTCTTATTCTACGCTATTCATTTCCCCTGTAAATCCAGTGAGATAATGTATACCTTTGGATTAGACTGAACATTTTTGAAAATTTAAGAATACAAGATTTGTTAAGAAAGAAAAATTTGTTAATTGATTTTTTTTTTTAAATACGTGGACTTTCTTCAAAATTGCACGTCTTGAACTTACGATATTTTTTCGGCCCTTTTCGGAAATTACTGTAGAAATCAAAATTTAGTAGACCAGCTATAATTTCTACAGGAAATGTGGTAATTTAATTATTTAATTATACCTATTTAATATTTATTATTTTTGTTTTAATTATTATTAATTAAATTATTTTTTATTTGTTTAATTATTATCCTCATTTTATTTATTTCATTTATTTTTTTTAAATTATCACATTTGATTCTTGGCTTTTTTGATTTTTCTTGATATTCTCTTATTTTTTCGTAGTTTAAAATCTTTTCGAAAACTTGTAAAGTGTGCTATTTTTCTATATTTAAATTTTCCCAGAGAGATAAGGTTTCTGGAGTACGCCAAATTGGCAGCCAGCTATCCCTTGCCACATGTCCACACAAGGATCATGACTCATTGGTTACATGACGTTTCATTGCTTAACCTCTCTGTAGAACCAGTATTCCTAAAAAAGTTATCGCTGACTGTGAATCCCCCCTCTCTTTAGACAATAAAGAGGTTAATAAAGAATATTTATTTGAACAGAACCCCCTCTCAGAGTTTCAAAATTTATTTTATTTCTGGAACCCAAATAGAAAATTAATTATAGTTCAGAAGAGAAAAATGTATTGAACATTGTAAATAAATATTTTAAAGGAGGGCGCCGGTAGCTCAATGGTATGCGTGCTTACTGAGTTCAAGATCGCGGGTTCGAAACCTGAAGAATATTTTTGGTGTTTTTGAGTTGATGTCCCCTCAGATCCACCCCTTCCCTTCTGCCGAATCCGCTGAAAATTGATAAGTGTCATCCTTATGGGGTTTTGAATTCACATATGAAATATTGTGTTCATGCATACATTACTACGGCAGTTTGTAGTGTTTTTGAGTTAAGCTGCGTCCCTAATCCTCCCTCCCCTTCGGCCGATTTTTATGAATATCTATAGGTGTTGTCCTTACGGGGTTCAGGTCACACAAATAAAATTTTGTGTACTCGTTAAAGACCCCCCTACCCTAGGTCAATAAAAATTTAGAGATCGTGGGTTCGAAACCCGGCCGAGTTCCTTAGTTTATTTTATCTGGGAGGTACAATGAACTTAAAGTCGCCTTCCTTCGGATGGGACGTTAAGCGATGGCCCCGAGCCTGTACGATGTCAGGTACTCGTTAAAGACCCCTGCCCTAAGTGAATAAAAATTTAGGGTAGGCAAAATTTAGGACTCCCATAGTAGAGTCGGGCTCATGTCCACCCGAATGACGTAAGAGCGCACTGGTAGTAGGCGATATTATCTTGTAATTAAAGTCCGCGCATGCGTCATAACAACTAACTAATATTTTAAAGAAGATTTCCTCCAAATTTGGAATCAATCAGAAAAGTAGTTTCGAATACAAGCGGAAGGTTGAAAAACATGTCTTCGAGACAAACGCAGAAGATATGAATATATATATATATAGGGTTAGGTTAGGTTAGGTTTTATGACTCATGCCCGGGCTTTAACTACGAGGTCATATCGCCTACTACCAGAGCGCTCATTCGTCACTCTGGTGGACATGAGCCCGACTCTACTGTGGGAGTCCTAAATTTTGCCTACCCTAAATTTTTATTCATCTAGGGTAGTGGTCTTTAACGAGTACCTGACATCGTACAGGCTCGGGACCATCGCTTAACGTCCCATCCGAAGGACGGCGTGCTTAAGTTTATTTTACCTCCCAGATAAAATAAACTAAGGGCCTCGGTCGGGCTACGAACCCACAACCTTGAGCTCAGAAGTCAAGCACGCTTACCACTGAGCTACCGGCGCCCTCTATATATATATATATATTATTTTAAATTTTATTTGCAATCTGTAAGTTGTAATAAAACCATAGACAAAGGATGTGGTTAAATGAACGAAGAAAAAAATATCACTTGATAGGATAAATTAACCAGAGCTGACACTCCCTAGCTAGTTTATTGTCACCTCTCAGGAAGATCCCCAGGCCACCTCCTCTTCAGAAGACGAGAAGGGGTATTGGGATGGGCTTGAGAAGATAGGACGGTATGAAAAGTTTGAAAAACGGGAATGGATCAGATCTTTGATCGGATACCCACCGTTTGAGGAGCACTACACATCTCCATTCCAAAATGCATGTTTATTGCTACACACAAACAGATATTGTCGCAAAAATGGTCCAAATGTTCTCAGAGAACCCTGAAATCGAAACCGTGGAAAACTTGATCTCCGATTTTTGCACGATTACAATACTTCATTATACTCAAGATATAAGAAAAAAAAAAATCTATTAGGATAATAGCTCCCCGGAGGTAGGAATGACAAGGAATAGTAGAGAGTGTAAGTTGGAAGATCCCCGGAGTAGGAATTAGCTGGTTTGTGAATGGCCCAAGGACCAAGAGAGAGATAAGTCCTTCCTGGGAGACAACCTGCTTATATGGTGCGGATCCAAACCCAGTATCGGCCTGTCCTATCTCCGACTCTCCAAATCCAGACCGTAACTCATGATCCTCCAGCTTCCTCAACACCCCCCTCCTCTCTTACAGATTGATTTGTTCCAACAAACCTCTATCTAATTACATCAAAAACAAGCAGGTTCTCGCATGTGTTTGTTTCGTTTTTCTGCACCCTAAAGCAGAGGAAATTTCTGGACCGTGTATTAGGACTCTACAAAGGTGGCATTTGTAACTAACAAGAGGACCTTACAGTGTGTAAACAAAAAACTGTTAGACTTATCGATAAATTGAAGATTGAAAACTTTATTGATTAATTCGTGCTGGGGATGTACACAGCCGGTGATTCATTATCATGATTGCATGACAAGGAGCAAAATAATGTTTAAATTGACGCAGAAGAAAAATCAATAAATAAAAATAAATAGTTCAAACACATACAAAAGATATAAAGGTAATGTATTCCAGTAGATAGGTAGATCAAAAGATAGAATATCGGATTTCCGCCCACTTACTTCTTAAGATCTACTAAGTCATTCAAAGATCAATCCTCCGTCCGTCAAGACATAAGTTCAACCTTTACAGAAGTCAGAGGGAGGGAGAGGCAGAAACATCGACTCATGACAGTCACTATGACTAAAGACCAAGACTCATACCACAAACTATACCTCTACGGAATATTTAAAATAAGAAATTATGTTAATAAATATTGTCACACGTTCTACTTGTGATGTAATCCTGTGGGATGCGTGTACTTATTTTCGCCATATCAAGCATCAATACGAATTAAACTTAACAAGCTTAGAAATTAGAAAAACCCATAAGAGATTAAGTTGTTGTTAATTTCTTTAAAAAAATAAGTTAAAAATATTTTGAACAAATGGGATCACATTTTCAAGACAAGAAAATACAAAGGCAAAAATGACAGGCATTACGATCACGGTAAGCCCCCACGCCAGGTAAGTATGCTTACAGTAGTTTCTCTTCGAGTAGCCATTCAAACAGTGCTGTGACATATGTCGAGAGTCAGACTCACATTATACCATTCTTCATCCGCTAGTTTCATGTTAGCTGTTCATTTTAACTTATCTCCTAGCATTTTATTCTACATAATACAATAACCAGAAGCTTATAACTAGTATCCATTTAATATTCAAATAACGAGACATTTTAAATCTTTGGATCAAGATTCAACCTTACAATGAGGTTCTCGGAACCAGGCAGCGCTAGTGTTGAGGGAACTTAACTTAAATAATTTAAGCGAGCTATAATAATGTATTATTATAATATACACTTGAAAGAGAATGCATAACTCAAGACAGACATTAACATAAAATACACAAAGGTTAAATAATTTCATTGGGGGGCCATGGTGGCCGTGCGGGCTAGAGCGTAGGGCTTTGGTCGCATGGTCTCATCATGGTTTGAGGGATCGAATCCCGTCCGGGAGTGAGTTTTATTTCGTAGATAGAACTCCCTCCCGGGGCCATGATAACTAGATATAACACATTGACATGGATAATATGCACCGTACATAAAACAAAAAAAAAAAAAAAAACTGAATGTTGGAATATTTTTTTTTTATATTTAATACTTTATAGAAATAATATTTCAAGTAACATAAATGTGCTTTACCTGATTTACTGACTTAAGCCCTTTTGCCCAAACACCCGAGAAATATAAACGGTATCTTGTATAATGTACTTAGACCTTTAAGTAAAGTGGTCTAAGTACCGTTTATATTTATGAAATTATCATTAAATATTTATTTTATAGACATAAACCAATATATATACATAAAAATAATAAAATAGCTTTATTGACATTCTTTTAAAACAAAAGCCTCTCCTTTTGGAGGTTTTGATTCTACTGTTCTTTCAACAGAAAAAATCAGAAAAGAATTTAACAAACTTATTTTTTGAAATATTGTCTATTCCACTAAAGATATTTATAAAAATAAAATTACCGGTTTTGAACAAAATAACTCCCGATAGAATGAATCGACACGAAATTTGATATGTGTATTAAGAACCCTCTGAGGACGACATCTATTAATTTTCAGTGGAATCAGCAAAAATGGGATGAATGGTGATCAGAGAACGGCTCAACTCAAAAATCTCAATATCTATGAACGTTTCGACAAGAAATATATTTTAATCCAACACCCCTAAGGATAGGGATGACACCTAATAATTTACATTGAAATCGGTCAAAGGGAAGGGAGGGAATAGAGAAGAGGGCTCAACTCAAATAGCCTAAAAACTATAGCCTAAATATAAAAAATAGTCTAAATATATAAAATAGCCTAATAATGAATGTATCGACACAAAATTTAGTACGAGGATTTCACTTTTTTTATTATATTAATGAGCAGAATATAAAACAACCTTGAAAATGTATCTAAGAACTCCTTATTTGTAAAACAATAGTTAATCTAATTTTTTTTTTTTTTTTTTTCGTTGTCAATTGTTTGACCTGTTTGCTTTCATTTGAATTGTTTTCTATACTTATGTAGATGATGATACAATGTCGGAACAACAGAACTATAAGAACAATGACAATACATTATTACAATGTAATTGATGATTTCCATGATGATACCATTTTAGTGATAAAATTTATCCTGAATGATAATTATGGATAAAGTGTGTAGAATTGAATTCATAACTATGGGCCATATGCAGAGCCGTCTTGAACGCTAAGTAGAGTGCCATATGCCATATGGAGTGGTCGCTGCCTTCTTCGGTTCCTTTGTTTGTATTGTAATAGAGGATCGGGGCCTTCAAAGACACATGCAGTTCTGTTGCACTCGCATTATAACTTCTTCATAGACAAATAATTATTTTCATTTTTTTTTACAAACAGATACAATTGTAAAAAAATAAATACAACAAGCAAATATGCTAATAGAGAGATAATGGCAATGTCAAAATGTCAAGAGGGGAGAAATCACCCAGTGGTGACACTCCCTAGTCACTTATTTTCTCTCATTTGTAACTAATCACTGTCACTGCTACTGCTAAGGAGGTCTCTAGGCCATTGACTTGAGAATTATTGTGGAAACTAATAGGGGAAAATAATTTTTTATACTTGGATTTAGCGACTTTGGTGACAAAAGGTACGATAAGGTCAGTATGAAGAGTTTTGTTGGAGACGTAATATGGAGCATTGGCTATTTAATGAAGGATTTTGGATTAAAAGGATTGGATGTGCTGGAGATTGGAAGCCTTGGCATAACCCGAGAGTTCAAGTCCGTTTAACATAGGTTAAATATCGAAATTGATTACATCGGGAGTTATTTTATTCACAGACGAGCAGAACATTTTTACTTCCTGAGCTATACGAAGTACAGGGAAAGTTATGAAATCGATCAAAAATTCGATGCGGAGTTTTCAGCGGAATTTCTCCCGATAGAATGAATCCAGAACCCTCTAAAGACGACACCTATTGATTTTCAGCCAAATTTACCAAAGGGCCCACCTTCCTCTATATTTGGTCCTAGAGATTAGAGGGAGGGGGGGGGGGGGGGGGGGGGGGGGGGGGGCTTAACATGAAACTGAAATAACTGTCGGTAGAATGAATGTATCGACAAAAAATTTCATTGTGAAAACTCTACTAGGACCACACATTAAATTTCAACCAAAATAATCGCCGATGTAACGAATGTATCTACATGAAAATTCATATTTGAATTCATAATATGTCAAATTTCAGCTTAATCTGCCGAAGGAACGGAGAACTCAGGGGAGGGGATTCAATTAAAAAACCCTATTAACTGCCGATGTAATGAATTTATCGACACAAATTTTAGTATGAGGATTTAGGAGCCCCTGTGTAAATCAACTGTTGAATATTAGCGCAAACGGTCGACTGGTTTTGGAGGTAGAGCGAAAAATTAATTGATTAATTCGTTTTGGGGAAGTACACAGTCGGTGATTCAACGATGACTTTAATTCCTTCATTAAGAAGAGATGATGATGATGATGATGTCTCCCTCCTGGATCCTGACTACGGTTGCTCCCAGCTCCCAGCTCCGCAGGACTAGCTCAAGGATCTCTGGCCTCCATGACTCACACTCTCTCCTCTCTTCTCGTCGCCCCTGGCCCCCTACCCTCCTACCTACCTCAACACTTTCTTACAATTTTTTTTTTTTTTTATTTTTTTTATATATCATCTCAAAAAGGATATGTCAGTACAATAGTTAAGGTACAGTCAATCAATGCAATGATGACTAATGTATGTCAATCAAATGGAATTGTACAATAGATGTTGGGGGAGGGTCACAGCATGGATCTGTACAATTCCATGGCACATCCATGGATCTACCTGGAAAACAGGATGGCGACCTGTAAATAGCCTGTCGCTAATAACCATTGCATTTAATGCGGCAAAAAAAAAGAATGTGATGTCAAAAGAGGACTTTCTTATATCAAAGTAGTTGGTATAAAAAAGTTCCGTTGGCCACATCAACTGATTATAATAAAAAGATATTTCCAAAATTTGTTTGTTTTACAATTTCACTTCCCCAGCTACACGAAGTATAGGGGAAGTTATGTAATAGGTCTAAAATTCGATGCTGTGTTGTCAACGGAATTTCGTGTTTTCCGACCTCCAGATTCAAAAATATTTAAAAAAAAAATGGCTGTCTATTTATATAAGTGTCTGTGTCTGTGAGCATTACAACTCCCCATAGAATGAATGTTTCACCAAGACATTTTATAAGTGTGATGACAGGAACTCCATAAGGACGACATTCTGCTGAATCTCGGCAGGAGAGAAGGGAGGGGTTCTCATTCGAAATACCCAGTAACTTTTTTTTTTTTTAATTTTGTTTTAAAAAAGGGTGCATTGCAGCAACATCACCCAGTCAATGTGCAGTCAAACTCGGGGATCAAGGGGTTACTGAGGGACTGGGATTGGCCATCGGCGGAACTATTGCGCCGATCGTCCCCAGCCCATCTTACATTGTCTGTTTCTGCTCCCGCCAGGAGCCGACGAATCGGCAGAACATCGGGTAGTCTGTTTCCGTCACCATCTGCCGTAGATTCAGACCCAAATACGAACTTGTCCCATGAATCAACTCCACCCTAGCTTGGTCGTACAGCGGACATTCGAGGACCACATGTTCTGCAGTCTCGATACCGCCGCATGAACAGTTCAGGGTGTTCTTCCTGTGAAAGAAGAACAGCTTGGAGTTGAAATCACCATGACCTGATAATATTTGAGATGTCCAGTGATTAGGCTGTACCCATGTTGAGTCAAGGCGTATCCGGTCGTCCGGGAAGTATGCGTACGTCGTTCGGCCATTCGGGCATCGTGACCAACGTTGTTGACATTTTTCCAAAATCCAATTATGGACGATGTCCTTGCAGCGCACTAGTGTGGACTGTCCGCGCATCTCTTCCTCTAGGGCTAGGCGTAAGGGCTCATCTGCTCCTAAGGGCATGTTGCGTCTACAGAAATACGAAGCGACAGCCCCATCCAAGATCAAGTCAATGGGGGCGGCTCCCGCTAGTACCTGTAGCGCAGCCGTAGAGACAGTTCGATAGGCCCTTGTAACTCTTAAAAGGGCTGCTCTCTGGGCTTGCGTCAGGATCGTACGCTGCCGATTCGTGGGGCGATGCCACTAACCTCCAGCAGCGTACCTCGCTACAGCCACGAATACCCCTGTGTAGATGGTCCTACACGCGGATAAAAATAATAAATAAAATACCCAGTAACTGCCGACGTAATTAATATGTCGACACAAAATTTAGTACGAGGATTTAGAAGCCCATATGTAAGTCAACTATTGAATATTAGCGCAAACGGTCGACTGGTTTTGGAGGGGAGCGAAAATTTAATTGATTAATTCGTTCTGGGGAAGTACATTGCTGGTGAATCCCCGACGACTTTTTTTTTTAATATTACTTATACTTATATTACTTATTGTCTACACCACAAGAAATATACATAAACTACCGGTTTCGGCATTACATCGTCAGGTTTAATTAAACCGAAGTTTAAGTATAAATTTCTTGTGAAATAGACAATATTTAAAAAAAAAAAGTCCATTCTATTTATTTAGGCAGAATATTGTAAAATGTATATAGGCCCTGAAGTAAAGTGGTATAATGTTTGGCCCGACCTCTAATGACAACTAAGTTGGCACATGTGACATCTGCATTTCGAATTTCAAGTTTGCTTCAATCTATTTGGCGTTAGAACGCTCTCAAAGTTTCAATCACGTACACACACATATAGCAATTCAATGATAGTGAAATCATGTTTAGGGGACCTTGAAACGTAAAATTCCATTGAATACTCGATCTCGGATTTTTGCACGATTACAATACTTTCTTATACTTATGAACACACATATGAACCTGAAATTGACGTCTGAAAGTTTGTTTCTGTGAACACGATAACTCCTGATAGAATAAATGACATATTTGAAATCAAAAGCTGTCAAATTTCGACGATATAGGAAAGGAGGGGGCTTAATTCAAAAACCCTAATAACTGCCGATCTAATGAATTTATCTACATAAAATTTAGCATGTCGATTTAGGAGCCTCCTCTATGTAAGTCAACTTTTGGCGGGGAAGTGAAAATCCGACGTCTTTTTTATTCTTTGTTCTCCTAATCTTTACAGTACCAATCTGTGCCTCGGAATGTGTTTTATGGGTGTCGTAGGTAACCTTTCTAACGTTATCATTCAAGATAAGTTTAGAGGGTTCTATAATGGATTCTAGTATCTAAAATCTTTGTTTTATTGCGTTTCTATCCACTTAGAGACCTAATACAGTTCATGTAGGTTCTGTCTGCCTAGATCTGTGTTTTTCTACCATATGTTTAAAAGACAATTGTTTCTAGAGGTTAGTTAGTTATTGTGACTCATGTCCGGTCTTTGCGAGGTCATGTCGCCTACTACCAGAGCACTCTTTCGTCGCTCTGGTGAACATGAGTCAACTCCGAAATCTTGCCTAAATTTTCCCAATCCTACATTTTTATTCTTGGAGTAGGGGGTATTTGACAAGTAACTGACATCATAGACTCCGGGACCAATGTTTTTCTTCTCACAGATAAAAGTTGTTTCTCTTACAGGACTTTGCTCTGAAATTTTCAGGAAATTTAACAAAAATGATTCATCATCAAAAATCAATAGTCGACGGTCTTCTGAAACCTCATTCTAAATTTTGTGTCGATACTTTCATTACATCGGCAGTTATTAGCCTTAAGGGAGTGGGAATTTAAATATGAAATTTCATGCCAATTCATTTATTTCCAGGACAGTTAATGGGGTGTTTGGGTTGTGTTCCCCCTCTAATCCACCCCTTCCTAGGGGTCGATTCCGCGAAAAATTTATAGTTATTAGCCTTAAGGGAGTGGGAATTTAAATATGAAATTTCATGCCAATTCATTTATTTCCAGGACAGTTAATGGGGTGTTTGGGTTGTGTTCCCCCTCTAATCCACCCCTTCCTAGGGGTCGATTCCGCGAAAAATTTATAGTTGTTGTCTAAATGTGGATACACATATAATATTTCGTGTATAAACATCCATTCTATTCGCAGTTTAACGTGCTCACAGACAGACAGACATGGTTTATTCATTTATGGAATCAGGTTATCGGAAATCTGAAGTTCCGGTGAACAATTCACATGGAATTTCTGATCGATTACGTAACTGGACACTCGTCTTTCCCCTGCGGATCATCAGAGGCTTTAACGTCAAGCACAAAATTAGAAGAACAAATACTATCCGAAAATTTTAAACTGGGAGTGAAGTTGAAAAAATGTCGACATGAATGATTGACACATTGTTTTTAACATCTATGTTTGTTAATTTTTTTTTTTTCTTATTGTGGTGTCTTATTCACAAAATTTCTTCATGTCTTTCTTAACATCAAAGTTTAAAACATAAAGTCCAAAACATTATATATAATTTGAAGTCGAATGCACCGGTAGCTCGGATAGAGTGTAATGTCTACTGAGCTTAATTTCGCGGGCTCCAAACCTAGCCAAGGTCCTTAGGTTTTCTTAACTGAAAGATAAGAAGACCTTGAGCACGTCATCCTTCGGACTGGACGTTAATCAGTGGTACGATGTCAGGTACTCGTAAGAATCCTACTCAAGGTAACTGGAACTGGGTAAGCAACATTTAGGACTCTCACAGAAGAGCCGGGCACATCTTCTCCAGAGCGACGATAGTGCGCTCTAGTAATAGTCGATATGACTTTGTAGTTAAAAACACAGGCTTGATTCATTATAACTAACTCATTAGAAAACAAATAAATTAGTAAATAAAAAGTCATTACATATTACTTAACCAACTTTATCACGTGATAATGATCAATGAACTGTATAATCAATGAACTGTAAACAGAAAATTACCACCGAATGTATTCAAATGTGAGCTCATTTACAAGAATAGTAGTTTAGCATATACATATACATATATATGCTGCTTCAAAATGTCAGGCTCATTTCATTATTTTACATAAGTGAAAATATTTTTAATATTTAAATTTATACCTTGAAACATGAGACAACTTTTAACAGAAAGAGTCAATAACAGTTATTTTTAAAAGACTAAGAAAGATAGACTGAAATTGTGCCTTTTAAAATGACAAATGTTCGTCATTTAAAATTATGTTATTTAAATAACAAATTTTTTTTTGTAGGATCTGCATTCGAGCCACACTGGTATGTTTACAACTGGCAACTTGATGAAATTTCAGAAAAAATAATTTGTAAATATACTTACAAAATAATTTGTATTATGAAAAATTTCAGTAAATTTTGTCAGAAAGCCTTTATCAATATTATATTGTTACTGTTAAGGCCGAAAGTGAAATAAATTTTATAAAGACAATGGGGTATAAGTGGAGGAGATGACGTCATTTCTGAAGTGTATATACTTTGTATAGTGGCCAGTAGATGTCACTGCGGCCATAGTTGTTTAGTTAACCTTAACCGTCAGTCGAGTCTGGCTATTTGAATAGAAGTGCCCTCAGCCCTTTGCTGCACATCTCATCATCACCTCGACCAGTATCTGCCCTGAGCCCTTGCTGCAAGTATTGGTCATAGAAGCCCTATAAGACGGACCCTCAGCCCAGCCGCACTGTGACGAAACAACACCTTGGCGTCTTCACTTAACGACCGCCTACATTCTCCAGACATTCTTAGTATAATTTATTTTACATTTCTTAGATTTAATTTGTTTGTTTTGTTTCCATTAGTTTAGTCCTTTTTTCCATTATTATATTTTTTTAAATAACCTATATACAGTCCACTTATGTTGTTTTAATTTACCTTCTATCATTTGTATTATTTATTTGCAGCCGGTATTAACAGTTATAGGTACAGAATATGTACATCTCTAAAACCACTAATTTGATTCATATACAATTATTGTTATATATGTAGGTACATATATATCTGTGGGTTTATAAATAAAAAAAAAATAATAATAATAAAACGAAAATCAATAAGCCTCCTCGATTCCTAACTGAAATGTTCATTTTACACACACAATAATTGTTGGGTTTGGGTACAGGTTAAATGAGAACTTCGAGTAGAACAAGAGATATATTTATTTGGACAACACCCTTATTACAAAACCGCGTGGTAACGAACACAAAGTCAGTTGTTCAATAATAAGTCCCATACCGCGTGGGAACTACACAAGTCACTCACTTACTGTGCTTGGTAACAGACGACTCACTTTATACCCGCGTGGTAATAAACAACTCACTTCCGCATGGTAACTAACGACTCACCTTATACCCGCGTGGTAATAAGGACGAATCCATTCCGCACACCGCGTGCTGGCTCGACCCAGACTCTCAGTCCACCCCGCGTGGTGACCAACTAGTCCCTCTCGTTGTTAAGAGACGACTCACTTTATACCCGCGTGGTAATAAACAACTCACTTCCGCATGGTAACTAACGACTCACCTTATACCCGCGTGGTAATAAGGACGAATCCATTCCGCACACCGCGTGCTGGCTCGACCCAGACTCTCAGTCCACCCCGCGTGGTGACCAACTGGTCCCTCTCGTTGTTAAGAGACGACTCACTTTATACCCGCGTGGTAACAGCCAACTCAACCAACTCAGTCCACCCCACGTGGTGCCCAACTGCTTACTGACTCATGTAGTTCAAGAGTCCCGCCGACTCCTATCGATTGTCTCGGCGTGTTCCCGAATTCACCCACACTCAACTCGCGACTTAACAATAATGCAAATCGATGTATTTTTTCAGAAGTTTTCGAGAACATATCTCAGACACAGACATACAAAATGGCCAACCACGTTTCATTATGGTTTGCGTAAACAGAATCAAAACATAAAAATAAATATGGGATGTGGCCATAACAGGACATTCTTATAACAACTACATTTTTACAAAACATCTCCCTCAACTTCCCACTCTCTAATTCATTTCAAATTGGCATTACCGGGTAAGAGTGTAATGTGTTCTTTGTTTCATTGTATACGTAATTCTGAGAGTGACTTTCTTATACCCAAAATGCCAGTTGGACGTGAGAGGGAAGAAGGGAGAAGAGTGGTCTGTAAAAACGTGTTTGGTATAAGTAAGTACTCTTATGGCCACATCAAATATTATTTTCTTAATTTTTAACCCTTTAAAAAAAAAAATACCAATAATAAAAACATATGCATTTTAAAACTACTTCGAACTATTTCTTATGGAAATTTATTGTACTTCTTTTGGTGAGCTATGACTCTGTTCATTTTGGTCCTGTGTCAAATCTCAGAGCATTTTCTTAGAATTAAAAATTTGATGAGAAGCATTTTTGGTACAAACAATTTTTTTAGAACCAACCATTTTTGAGTAAATCAAGCAAACATCTAAAAAATGGGTTTCGAGGCATCATTTTAGAACGGTTTTCGGCTCGTTTCCAGCAAACTGGGCGGCCTTCGAATAAATGTATTAAAATATAAAATGTATACGTAAAATGTACTTAAATCCTCAAATACAGTGGTCTCAATATTCGATTGATTTCCCCCGAAATCTTACCAATTAACATCTTAATCTCAAATTGCAAATTATTTCTCACAATCGTTTAGTTTTTAGTTAAACCGTTCACAAAGTTCTAATCACATACAAACAACTCAGAGACAGACATCACGAAAATAGTCAAAACGTGTTCAGAGATTCTTTAAATGTGAAATTCCGTTGAAAAATAGATCTACGAATACAATACTTCCAAGCAGTTAGTAACTTCAATTTAGATGTTTTTAGGAACTTGCCATCACTGGTGGCTGCTTTCGGGTTTAAGAAATTTAGAAAATGTCAATTATTTTGTCATTTTCTACGTTAGTGTACCCTAATGATAAAATGTATTTAATATATACTGTCAATTTAATTTTGACATGCAAAATGATAATATTAAAAGGCGCCAGTCCCTCACTTCGTTATCAAAAATATAAATAAAAAAATGAAATAAATGCGATAATTACAGGACAGTTCCATTTAGACTTGTTAATTAATAAGGCGGTGAAATGGCAAATCTGGTTGGTTTGAGTTATTTTCAGACTTACTAATTGAAGCGGTCAATTCCTTTTCATTACTGAAAAAGTCGTCGGTGATTGACCAGTAATGTACTTCCCCCCTCCCCCACCATAGAATTAATCAATTAAGTTTTCGGTCCCCCTCTAAAACCAAAACTTTACAAAACTTACACAGGGACTGAATCCTCACGTTTCTATATAATCATTATATCAACTGTTATTAGACTTTTTTTTGATTTATAGTGTTCTGGATACACATTCTGAATACCATGTCGATATATTTGTTACATCGGTAGTTATTATCGTTTTTAAGTTGAGCCCCTGTCTTCTGACCATCCATATATATGTTATCAGCAGGTCGGAAAACATGAAATTCCGTTGAAAACTCGACGTGACTGGATAATGAAAAAAAATGTTTAAAAAAATGAACTAAATTATGACTTACGACATAGGTAGTATTCTAATCATTTAAATTATTTACTTATTCCATTTTTTTTCCCCTCTATTTTTATTGTATATATAGGTTAGGTTAGGTTTTATGACTCATACCCGGGCTTTAACAACGAGGTCATATCGCCTACTACCAGAGCGCTCTTTCGTCACTCTGGTGGACATGAGCCCGACTCTACTGTGGGAGTCCTAAATTTTGCCTACCCTAAATTTTTATTCATCTAGGGTAGGGGTCTTTAACGAGTACCTGACATCGTACAGGCTCGGGACCATCGCTTAACGTCCCATCCGAAGGACGGCGTGCTTAAGTTTATTTTACCTCCCAGATAAAATAAACTAAGGGCCTAACGAACCCACGACCTTGAGCTCAGAAGTCAAGCACGTATACCACTGAGCTACCGGTGTCCTCTCCGCTATTCTATACCGGCTCTTTAGTTGTGTAATCATTAAAAAATTTAGCTATTTCTTCAATATATATATATATATAATTACTTCATTACACAAACAAAACAATTGAGTATAAATGTTATTGGAAGCAGGTCTGCAATTGCTAAAGCGCATTATGGCTAACCATCAGAGCTACATTCCTCAACCGGAAAGTACTATATTTTTACTTCCATCAATTACACGAAATATAGAGGACGTACTGTAATCGGTCGGAAACTAGGTGTTGAGTTTTCACCGCAATTGCATATTTTCGCACCCCTGATTCCAAAAATGAAAAAAAAAAAATCCTTTATTTCTCTGAACACGATAACTTCCTATATGAATTTATTGACAAGAGTAAGCAGATCCCCCCCCCTCCCCCCGGAGATCAGAGGAGGGGGCCCAACTAAAATCTAATCTAGCAACACAAAATTTAGTATGATGATTCAAAAGTATCAGAGTAAGATATTTGCTGATTTTCAACCGAATCGATAAATTGGTTTCAGAAAGAGAGCGAACACTTAGTTGATTAATTCGCGCTGGGGAAGTACATTGACGGTGATTCTACTAATCGTCCGCTAGATGTACAGACCACTCTTTACCTCTGTGTTCAGTCAAACACTCGTTGACGGTATTCGAGCTACTAAAAAACAGACTAGAGACTCAAGAAACTACAAATAATGTAATTCATGCCAAGTATCTTCATTTTCTTCCACAGGAGACTAACAGGTTCTTGCACAACTACATGAAGTCTATATGAATGAACTGAAATGAAGTATCCGATAATTTAGTTAGTGCAGGAGCAGAAAAGGTTTATAGAAGCAGACCGTTCAAGAGGAGGAAGGAGGCCCCATAGGAAAACAGGCCTTTCTGTAGAGGAATGGATACAGTGAGCTTGCATCTACGGCTTCTCTTAATACGATACTACCTTATTTACCTATCTTCAAGTAGATAGCTTCCATAATGATTACACAGGAACTGGAGTTGGTCCAAGAAGAGAATTGGAATGCTACTCCACTGAAGGAGACCCGCAGGGCACTGTTCTAACCCCCTTATTGTACTTGATTTATAGTTTGGACAAAACGATAATTCTAGATAGCACAGTACCAAACCCCATCTATGTTTTTATACACTTAATAACCCACTCATATAATTTCTACTTCGTAAAAGGAGATCTCAAGTACGCGTTGCGAAATGAAGAAAACTATTCGGTTAATCGCCGGCTATGTACTTCCACGCGCGAATTAATCAACTAAGTTTTATTTCTCTCTCTGAAACAAATTTGGTTGTCTTTTCTGAATCATCATACTAAATTTCATAATGATACATTTCGCACGATTAAAATACTTCTTCCTTGTACCATAGTAAGTTTCTGAATTCTAGTAGCTGTTTGCCGAAACTAATTGTGGTGTAATAAAATACGAGTTTATTGTTGGACTGCAATCTCTTGGTTACTTATTAGTATTAAGAAAGCCCATCACATCCGCCTAACAATAAAGAATAAATTGCTTATATCTTTAGTAAATAAAAACTAACTCAGAACTAAAATTTGCAAGAATTATACTAAAAAAAACTTGTTTGCAGGGGTTGGTTTCATATCCATGTTATCCAAAACCTGAAGGCCCATATAACAGCCCCTCGCTTGTACCTACTCTTCTATCTCTTTAATGAAGCGCAGGATCCTTTCAAAGCTCTGTTTTCTCAACTCATCTGGGTTAAAGAACGCCTCATCGGAGATGTGAGTAACCTTCACATTGGACCAGGATGACTAGCCGGGTTTCATCTATCATTTCATGTCTTCTGCAGAAAGGATCCCTGTTAGGTATCCGATCACATTTCTCAATGTCCTCCGGGGTTGGTCAAGAAGAGTTGTTAATTGGGCTTTAACTGCATGGTCATATCGCCTACTACCAGAGCCCTCTTTCGTCACTCTGGTGGACCTGAGCCCGACTCTACTGTGGAAGTCCTAAATTTTTATTCACCTAGAATCAACAGTCTTTAATGAGTACCTGACATCATACAGGCTTGGGACCATCGCTTAACGTCCCATCCAAAAGACGGCATGCTTAAGTTTATTGTACCTCCCAGAAAAAATAAACTAAGGGCCTCGGCGGCGAACTTGAGTTACCGGCGTTCTCTTCTTTTGTTGTTCGGACTTTTGACTGTCGATAACCTGGTTGTTCGCGCCAAGATGAGGTTTCTTTCCGCAATGCATCTTTGTGGTTCCTATAGAAGGGTCGGGTGCAACAAGTTCCTGGAACCCTTTATTCATTGAATGAGTCTGCACGCTCCTCGACCAGCCTTAAGTTTCATGTAAGGATACTTGGCTATCTGAGCATTAACAGATTCCATTACTGGTGGAATCAGTAACCTGAATCTCTTGTGTTCATCTCAGTGTACCTCTGACTTCTGATTGAAATACCGTAGCGTGTTCACCTAACTGTATTCTTTCTTCTATAAGTCCAGGGGAATATATTCCTGTTCCTCAATGACTCGTGTTCCATTATCCTACAAATCTTCTCCGTTCGGGATTTTGATCTTGTATCTTCTTTCGAAGTTATATTTATTTTCTGGATATCCGTTCTACAACCGGGTTTCATTTTAAGATAGATCTCAGAGTGTCCATTGGTTAGAAAAACTATAGTAAATCTTGTGTAATAGTTTTTCAGAAACGTCTGTAAGAAGTGGTGGAGCGGTAAGACAGGAAGCGGTCGTCAGTGGCGGTGGTAAGGTAAGAAGGACGGCTGAAGAAGGAGAAACACGTTGTGGAGGACGGCCTCTTTTAGAAGTGGTATTTGTTCCAACAAGTGATACACCAGTCGGTCTTCACATATCAAATGCAGACCAGCTCACATTCAGAACAGTCCCACTGTCCCGTACCAGTACCACTACAGTCCAGTCTCATCACTAAGGAAGGTATACTGAAAATATATCATATAACTATTTTTTATACAAAAATAATTTTAGAATACAAGTAAAAGTTCTACACACTGTTGATTAAAAAGTATTCGGTGAATCATACTTCCCCAGCATAAATTATTCAATTAAGTTTTCGCTCTCCTTCTAAACCCAATCGTTAGACCATTTTGGCTAAAACTCAATACATGACTTACACAGGGCCTCCTAAATCCTCATACTAAATTTCGTGTCGATACATTCATTACATCGGCAGTTATTGGGGGTTTTCAGTTGAGCCCCCCTCTTCTGATCCTCCCTTTTCTTTGACACATAGAAAAACAGTATGACATCTCTTTAGAAATCCTAATGAAAAGTTTGTTAATTGAATTTTTTTTTAAATTACGTGCACTTCCTTAAAAATTGCACGTCTTGAACTTTTGATATTTTTTTAGGGCCCTTTTTGATAACTACTGTAGAAATCGAAGTTTAGTAAAAGACCAGAGATATAATTTCTACAGGAAATGTGGTAATGATATTTAATTATTATTTATATATTTATTTTTGTTTAACATAATTTATTTTATCACAATCTACCTATTACAATGGAGAACTGCGCATCGTAACTGGACAACGTGATAAAATAAAATTAGACCCTTTCAAAATAATTCTAATTTAAATCTAAATACTTTTAATAACTGCCGATGTAATGAATGTTTCGACAAAAAATTAATTATAAAGATTCAAAAGTCCCTATGTAAGTCAACTATTGATTAAAAGGGTTGATTAGTTAGTTGATTAATTCGTGCTGGGAAGTACATTGCTTGTGATTTGCGGAGAACATATTGTTGGTAGGCAGACGTACTAAACCCCCCACCCCCCACCAAGAAGGTACCCCAGACAGAAGTAAAGCTCCCTAAGATCTACAGGGACCATTCCACAGACATCCAGTCACTTTAACATATCAGAGAGCACCTCTAACTGTCAACCTTTTAAAGTGTTCTCTCATCTGTTATCGGTTAATGTTCCTCACGACACTCACAAGTGTATCTTTACAACAACGTAAATGTCGTTCTGTAAGGAAGCCATTTCGACGAGAGAAACAAACAGTACGTCAAGATAATTATCAACTAAATTGGATTCCTACTAAAACAGGCAGTAAAAGACAGCATAAGCCTACATTCTTTGGGAAACCCATTTCCTCTTTGGCAAATTTGATTTTAAATCAATAGATGTCGTCCTTATCTAGGGTTTGTTATTGCGACTCATGCCCGGGCTTTAACTATGAGGTCATAGCAAGGGCTCTTTCGTCGCTCTGATGGACGTGAGCCCGACACTACTCTGGTAGTCCTAAATTTTTCCTACCTAGATTTATTCACCTTAGGCAGAGGTCTTTAGATTATTTCACTCGGCCGGGTTTTGAAGCATATAAAATTTCGTGTCGATACGTTCATTCTATCAGGAGTTATTTTGTTCACAGACAGAACCATTAACCTTTTTTTTTTTGTTTTCATTTTTGAAAGGCTTGGAAAATATGAAACTACGGTGGAAATTGGACATAAAATTTCTAAACTATTACATGACTTCCCCTATACTTTGTAAAGCTGTAAGATCATCCACATATAAAAAAAAAAAGAATATAACTGAAGTTGCGAGCTGAATTCCAACTCCTAACTCTTACCTATCTAGTCGGGCATTCTACCAGTGAGTCATAAACTGACGATAGGTGTGAATAGGATAAGCCGGATTTCACGGCTGATGAGGTAGCAACCCTAATATAGATATTATATTTGAGCGAACCCCGGCCGAGTGGCTAGAGATGAGAGAGAGGCCGCTAATGACGCTAGTTCAGAGGCCCACAAAGAGCTCCCCCTTCGTCCGTTAGTGACAGTATCCGACAATATGCTGACTCACACTCACTCAATTCTTATTTAACTTTGAGTTTGAGATGATGAAATTTAAATCAACTTGCCATTTCTTTTTTGGGAATAACATTACACAGTGAAATTACGTATGGAAGACCAACTACTAACAGAGTCCTTTAAGAAACTCGAATAACCACATGAACTGCCAACTTGAATAACCACATGAAATGCCAAGGTCGGAAAACAGCGAAGGCTGGAGCATCCAGACCGAGTCGGGAAGATGAGCTAAGAAGGAGAGGGAAGCCTGCGTTGACTGGAGGGCGTTAAGGAAGATATGAAGAACGGCAAGCTCGGAGAAACGGAGAATTGGAGGACCGCTGTGGAGGTCCAGATTCTGCAAGAACCGTAGCACCAAGAAAGTAAGTATTCCAGTATTAAATTTTTTAAAGCCTCCAGCTCATATCTCGGCTCGTCCTGGAGTCTGTCATCTAGATATTCAACTTTTCTGTCCTACCAGTCATCGTATCATTTGATCTTCACTCAACTTGGATTCATCTCTATGTACCTTATGGCCCTCTTACGTGCTATAGTAAATAGGTCTCCCCTTGACAACCCAATATTCATTTTAGAAGACTCCGAGAGGAACAACTTATCCGGGATGCCCAGCTCCTCATGCTTCTCCTGAGACACTATCGTAGGATGTAAGAACATCTACGGAGACTGTGGAGCACCACGCCATGCTCGTTATAACACCTCTAATAATAAAAAGTAAAGAAAAAACGTATCTTTTTTAAAAATATTGTCAATTTCACAAATATATTTATAGTCTAGGTAGCTCAGTGGTATGCGTGCTGGCTTTCTGAGCTCAAGGTCGTGGGTTCGAAACCCGGCCGAGGCCCTTAGTTTATTTTATCTGAGAGGTAAAATAAACTTAAGCACGCCGTCCTTCGGATGGGACGTTAAGCGATGGTCCCGAGCCTGTACGGTGTCAGGAAAGATCCCTGCCCTAGGTGAATAAAAATTTAGGACTCCCACAGTAGAGTCGGGCTCTAGAAATTAGGCGATATGACCTCGTAGTTAAAGCCCGGGCATGAGTCATAATAACTAATTATTTATAGTCTATTTCACAAATATATTAATTATATATTTGTGAAATAGACAATATTTTTTTTAGAACGTACGTTTTTTCTTTACTTTTTATTAAGTGTTTCATAATATCTCTGCAAAAAATGTTAAATACCTCTAATAATATTGGTAGTGCTAATATGGAGCGATCATTCCCAATTCCGCATTGATAGTCCACAAACATCTCTTCCACTTTCATCGTTAACCCTAATTTTACTCACATTTTTTTCATCTACGAAAAAAGTACTCTCTCTTATTAACCATCAGGCATTAAATTTTTTTTCTTTTTTTTTCAAAACTTAAATGTTACCAACATTTTTTATAAACGAAAAAAATTCAAGAGAAGAAAAATATAGTTTGAGAGATTCTTTATTAAATTACTTGATATTAAATTTTATGAAAACCCGTCCAGACGGAATTGAACTGACATTTGCGGCGAGATACCCCAAAAACCTACGTCTAACTTCTCGCGACTCAGTTTATTAATGTCGGCTTTTAGTTACTGGCCCAGAAATTCATCTAAACTTCTTTTAAATGCTCCAAGCAAATCTTCAAATGTTAACCACTCTCAATTAATTACACCAATCAATAAAGATCCAAACCATCAAAATATGAGGCTTTTCCCACCTCCCGTTGGTCCTAATCTATGTTTTTTTTATTTTTGTTTTAATTCCTACAAGATTTGAAAATATTTCATGTCGCATCGAGTTAGTTTCCAAAAACAAAAATTAGTGTAGTTAGTTATTGTGACTCATGTCGGAAATTACTGTAGAAATCAAAATTTAGTAGACCAGCTATAATTTCTACAGGAAATGAGGTAATTTCATTAATTCAATTATTATTTATATATTTATTTTCAATTAACATTTCATTTTTTTAAATTATTACAGTAGTATAGGGGTAGTCAGTAATTTTATGTTGAGTTTTCACCAAAATTCCATGTTTTCCGATCCCCAGAATTACTGAATATGAACTTCCTATAAAGTAATACATTATATCACTACATATGGACTATATCTACATATTTTCAGCCGAATCGGTCTAAAGGGAGTGTACGCATCGAAATAGAAATTTACATAAGGTTTGAGAAGCCTTGAGTAAGACGCCTATTGTATTTCAGCCAGAATGGGCGAAAAGTAAAACAACTTAGAAGGAAAGTGACAACTTGGTGAACACAAAGAATTTGAACTGGGGAAGTACTTTGCCGGTGATTAACTTACTTGAGGAATTACGATATACAATAGAACCTCTTTAAGTGGAACCTCGATAAGTCGAAAACCTCCAAAACTCGAAAAAAAAGTTTTATTCCTTTCCCTTCAAGCCCCAAAACCTCCATTACTCGAAATCTCAACCCTCTATTAGTCGAAATAATAAGTGAGTTCCTATAAGCTATTTTGGTACATATTTTCCCTCTATAACTCGAAAAAATAAATTGGACCTCTGTATCTCGAACATAGCAATGTTTTATTTTACAACCTTTACAACTCGATTATTTGAAACTTATTACCATTATAGCTCGAAGAAAAATAAGTTACCGACTTTAAGAATTTGCCGACAATGTACCCCATTGTTTCTTAGAAAACAATTTAGGAGTATACAATAAATAGGATGACCAATTAACTAAAGCAAAAAAAAATGTCTGACTTTTTTTAATACCTACATATACTACGTATTTTTTATTTTAAGGATGTTTTGAAATAATGCTGATTTATAATAAATATAAAGATGTTTGTTACCTCTGTAACTTGAATTTTTATTTATTTCACCTCTCTAACTCAAAATTAGTTAGAATAAAACTTAACCTTTACAAGTCGAATCAAAATCCGCCTAATTCGAAATACTCCATAAATCGAAAACTCTATAACTCGAATTTTTTGGCGTCTACCTTGATGTTCGACTTATAGAGGTTCTACGGTATATCCCGCGTAGTCTTCAATCATTTACACATTAGTTTTCATAATTCTATTAGAACGCAAGTGAATTTATTTAGTATTATTATTTGGTATCAAGTATTATTTCATGATAATCAATCTCAATTTCAGTAGAAACGTCAATTACCATTTGGAAGAAGAGTTTCACTTATAAACGAATTTCTCGCTGTGCTTTTCACGAGATTCCATAGAAAGTCACCCTCTTTTTATCATAAATTTTAAAAATTAGAAAT
Source organism: Aradus depressus (assembly GCA_963662175.1). Lineage (NCBI taxonomy): Eukaryota > Metazoa > Arthropoda > Insecta > Hemiptera > Aradidae > Aradus > Aradus depressus. The sequence goes on along the minus strand of OY759216.1, from coordinate 49,462,697 downwards.
TAGAAATAATATCATTGGCCGCCCCTTCGCAAGGATTCGAACCCAGACACTCGGATTATTTACATGAAAGTCCCCTCACCCTAAGAAGGTAGCGAACCAATGAGATGTGTTTATTAATTATAGAAATAAAACACAGAGATAAGTACGCTTGTCAGATTATATCTCAAGAACGGAAGATCAATCCAAAAGACTTATCGAGTAGCCTTCCTTCATGATAATTTGCTCTCCAGAAATAGATATTTGATGAGGAATTTAATACGAAAAAGAAAATACGATTTTACAAATGCAAATATTTTCCAATCAGATCAAATAATTTGGTTTTCCATAGATAGGCTGCGAATAACCATTCTGAAAATAATAATAATGATTCTATAATAATAAAGAATAACGATTCTGAAAATAATAATAAAGAATAACGATTCTGAAAATAATACAACTGAGGGTTTTGAGGATGTACAACACAAAGAATCATCTTTGCAAGAACAATTTAAAATTTCAAAGAACCAACTGGAGTTCAAGGAAAAATTCTAAGACGAAAACCTTCATTGGCAAAAAAATTAAAGGTTTTTGAAACTATTAAAAACAGAACATCTGCAACAAATTAAACACAATTAAACCTACAATAAAGCAAAATGGGTGTAATTTTTCGATCGCTAATGATTTTTAATTTTTCTTTTTAATTTATCTTCTCCGACCTCTCTGGACCTATGGCTTACAAATATATGGTACAGCCAAGACTTCGAACATCAAAAGAATTCAGATATTTCAATCCAAGACTCTCCGACTGATCACGCAATGCCCACTATACGTTAGCAACAAGACTTAACACCGCGACTTGAGTATCACATCCATAGACACAACCATTAAACATTTATACCAACGTTTCTACACCAAAATTTACTTACACACCAATCCGGAAGTTCGCAAAATCTTAAATACAAATTTACCCCACAATCCCCCAAGAAGATTAAAGAGAGTTTGGCATAGAGATCTCCTGGTATGAAGTGATGTCATGAGGGTTCACCGCTGGGTGTTTTTCCTCTCTCAAGCCTTTCATGTCATATTTATTTTTATTTTTTTTTTTTTATTTGTATTAGCATATGTCAGTCCAGCCGCTGGTTGTGCATTGTTTGCATGCATAGTTGTGGCTTGAAAAAAATAAATACAAAAAAAAAAGGTAGTCGGTGAATCACCAATATACTTCCCCAGCATGAATCAATCAATTAAGTTTTCACTCTCCCACCAAATCGACCTTTTGGGGTAAATGTGAATAGTTTTACGTAAGAGCTTTTGAATCTTATATTTATGCCGATACATTCAATGCATCAGCAGTTATTGTGGTTTGCATGTTGAGCCCCCTTCGGCCCATTTGGCTGAAAATCAATGTGTCGCTTTTATGGTGTTCTGGAGACACATACATATAATATCTTGTATCGGGAGTTATCGTGTTCAGGGTTTTTCTTTTTAATTTTTGAGATCGAGAGAGTTGGAAAACAAAATTCCGCTGAAAACTCAACATAGAATTTCTGACCGATTACATAACTTCCCCTATACTTCGTATAGCTCGTGTAGTAAAAAGGTAAAATACTGGACGATGCCTAAAAAAATATTGTAATATATAATAAACTATTCATTATTATAGTTTATACACTTTTCTTTTTTCTTATAATTTATATTTATACGCTTAACTTTTTAATATGTAGCAGATACGTAAAATAGCTGATTTTGCAGAATACCTAAAGTTAATTCCTTACCATAATATATATTTTTATATTATGGTATATTTATTTATAAAAGGATATCAGAATATAATGTCTGATATCCCTTTTCCATAGTTACATGTAAAGTTTTACAAAGATAAACGGATTCCTAGTAGATGACTGATGAAGGACCAACATTCTTCCACGGACTAAATTGCCAGTTAAACCTGTTTTTTTTTTGTTTTTTTTTTATTTTCTCGTTACCTCAATAACGAAAGAAAAAGGCTGAAGAATAAAATAAAAACGACAAGTATAAAATTGAATTTAATGAAAGTATATATATATATAGTATATATCGAAAGAGTACCTCTAAAGAAAGACGTAGCCGAGAGAAGCGAAGTCTGTCGAGGTAGGCACACGACTGAGGAGATGTGAACTACGGGGGTGGGGGCTCCAGAAAGAAGAGGGGACAGACCGCGGATCTACAGCATAGCTCCATCTGGACCAAGTCTACAAGGAAACTATGGCGTAGACAATATGTGGACTAAGTGCGTAATTCAAGCAATCATATACTACGGAGACGACGCGTCGAGAGGTCGTTTTAAAAGATAGATTATGTTGATTGGTTGGTTTATTTGGGACGAACAACTGCTTGTTATAGGTTAGGTTAGGTTTTATGACTCATGCCCGGGCTTTAATTACGAGGTCATATCGCCTACTACCAGAGCGCTCTTTCGTCACTCTGGTGGACATGAGGCCGACTCTACTGTGGGAGTCCTAAATGTTGCCTACCCTAAATTTTTATTCACCTAGGGCAGGGGTCTTAAACAAGTACCTGGCATCGTACAGGCTCGGGACCATCGCTTAACGTCCCATCCGAAGGACGGCGTGCTTAAAGTGAACTAAGGGCCTCGGTCAGGTTTCGAACCCACGTTCTTGAGCTCAGAAGGCAAGCACGCATACCACTGAGCTACCGGCGCCCTCTACTGCTTGTTATATTTCTTGTCCTTACTGAGCCAGCGAACTCTATACAAATGACGAAAACAGCCATGATGGGATCCCACGGGGGGCCAGGAGGACCGGGAAAGGGAAAGTACAGGACCCAGGGCACCCAACGAACAGGCAGGCCAAGATAGATTATGTACTTGATAAAAAGCATATTATTAAATTATATATTATTAGTAACAGCAATTTAATCATTTCTGTGTAAAATGAAACGCTTTTGATAACGCTATATAATAAAAAAAAATAAAACTTTTGAAGAACTCCTATTCCAATGGTAAATATTAAGTAGTCGGTGAAACATGAATGTACTTCCTACAAACGAGGTCGCCGATAGCTCAGAGATAGCGTGCTTGCCTACTGAGCTCAAGAATGTATAATATATAGGATAGGTTTTATGACTCATGCCCGGGCTTTAACTACGAGGTCATATCGCCTACTACCAGAGCGCTCTTTCGTCACTCTGGTGGACATGAACCCGGTTCTACAAAGTGAGTCCTAAATGTTGCCTACCCTAAATTTTTATTCACCTAGGGTAGGGGTCTTTAACGAGTATCTGACATCGTACAGGCTCGGGACCATCGCTTAACGTCCCATCCGAAGGACGGCGCGTTTAAGTTTATTTTACCTACCAGATAAAATAAACTAAGGAACTCGGCCGGGTTTCGAACCCACGATCATGAGCTCAGAAGACAAGCACGCTTACCACTGAGCTACCGGCGCCCTCTAATAATGTAAATATATTTTTTTTAATTTTACAGAAATTCGGGCAGAACCTTTTTTACAACCTCATACCAACAGTCTGGAGATACGATATTTCATCATCAGTAGATCTTGTTGTGCTCAATTTCACTAAAATCACCATAAAACACTAAAATCACTCACAGGGCAGAGCTACATCCTTCCGATACCGAATGAATGGTTCCGTTTTCGGAAGTGGTTCCGTTACCGGAAGGATGGTTTTGATCCCGGAACTGGTTCCATAACCGGAAGTGGTTCCGATACCGGAACTGATTCCGAAAAACTCTACATTGAATTTTGGATGGATTGATAATTAACTCTGCCTATAGTCGAGAAAGTAAAATTTCGTACACCAAAATGCGTACAGTGTACTTCAGGGACAGACTACATATTTTGAAACCATTAAAAAAATGATATGGGAATTTGAATGTCAACTCGTTCACAAGACCTATAGTGTGGTTATGTATCTCGCCATCTTTGGTGGACCCTGTGAACCACATATGAAATGGTCAAATGTGTCTACTGGAGAAGGAGGGATGACACATAGATCCAAAGGAAGACTTTGTACCACCGTACTCTGTACACCAACCAATGATAAATGAGTTAGTTTGATAAATGGAATGATAACCTTTCTCATAGTGAGTCCTATTCAATCATTATCACACTATTAGCAGTTAGCAGTCCAAATGTTAATTATATCTGTCTGTTAATGATCTGCGGAATGAGAAGAACCGTGTTAATCTGCACGGTTAATCGTTCTTGTTAATCTTAGTACATCTTATGTCCTTGTCTTTAAGAATGCAGCAGTTCTTCTACCCCTCCCAATAGGGAGCAGTCATGTGATCAGTCAGTATCGATGTTGAATTTTCACCGGAATTTCATGTTTTTCGACCCTTCGATTTCCAAAAATGGATTAAATTTGAATCACCGGTAATGTACTTACCAAGAACGAATTAATCAATTAACGTTTCGCTCTCTCCTAAACCAATCAACCATTGGGGTCAAAAATCAATAGTTGTCTTACAAAAGGGCTTCTTAATCTTCTGGGAAAGATGTCGTCCTTACGGGGTTATGAATACACATATAAAATTTCGTATTGTAACATTCTTTCTGTCTTCATAGTTTTAACAAGTAATATTAAGTCCCCTTATATTAAGTCATTAAAGATATCGCTACTTATTTACTTTAATATCATCAAGTGTAATAAAAGTATTTAAAAAAATTATATTTAATGGATTTTCAAAATGTTTTTTTTTAAGATTGATAATACGAGAAAATATACTGGTCCAGGAGTACTAACTGACCCTCGCGTGACTAACAATTGTTTTTTAAAAGAGAAAGAATGAAAATCCTTAATTTATTATCTATATGATAATAATATAAAATAAATTTGTCCCTTATACACATTATTTGAAAAAACGTTTTGAAAGTAAATATATTAGTATATTTAAATAATATTTTTAGGTTGCCGATCCAATGACATGAAACTCAGGAGAAGCTAAGGACTACTGAAAAATATAGAACTAGTTCGTTTACAGGACTATAAATTCCATGATTTATTTTTTACAAAGAATACAGAACTACAAGCTAAATCAAAATTCGATATAATAATAAATAAAATTTGTGTTATGGTCATAAGACTTTCTTATACGACCCACTTTAGCACAGGTCACTGTCCCTCCAAATCATTTCTGGGTATATGAAAGTAATGTGGTGCCGTTAGCCATTTTCTCTGTTTCATTCCATAGCGTCATTCTTAAAAAACTACCAATAATAAAAATATATTTTAAAATTCGTTGCTATGTTTTAAGAATAGAATAGAATTGACCGACTCTCTACTGTGGGATTCCTAAATTTTGCCTACCCTAAATTTTTATTCACCTAGGATTAGGGGCCTTAAACGAGTACCTGACATCGTACAGGCTCGGGACCATCGCTTAACGTCCCATCCGAAGGACGGCGTGCTTAAGTTTATTTTACCTCCCAGATAAAATACAATATACAATTTCATGTTGAGAGATGCATTATACTTTGGCAATTATCAGGGTTTTTGTGTTAAACCCCTTCCTCCCCTTATGGGATGCTGAATACACATATAACATTTCGTGTCGATATATTCATTAAGTTGTCATGTTTGGAATCAATGGTTTAGAAAATGCCGAATTCCGGTGAAAACTCAACATCTTAGTGATCTATTACATAACTTCTTCTATACATTATAGACCGGGGCTGGTAAAAATACTCATTCCAGATCTAATATTTATACATAATAAATCAATTTATTTATATAGTATCCAATGTAAATAATTACCTATCAACATCTAAATAAAATCTGCAACAAGTTGCAGTGCACACACCGATGTAGCTAGATGCAAAGCCTGTAGATGTGTCCTTATTTCTGAAATAGATTAAAATGAGCTTTGAAGCTGCCGCGAGACCATTAAAACCAAGGGAAAAATATAAAAAATAATTTTTCTAAAAGAGAAAAAATGATGCACTAAACTGCATATAGTTGGGCTAAGAAGCTTTTTTATGAGGGCATATAAATATAAAGTTGCATTTAGCAAACGCTAACTTAGTTTTTTTTTTTTCTAACATAAAAGTGAGACTTGTGTGAGGATCGAGAGATGCAGGAGAATTATTTATGCTGTTTATGAACTCTTTAAAGTATAATAATGTATAATAAATAATACATGTGAAATGTAGACACAGAAAACATCGTTGGAAATATACTTCCCCAACGCGAATTAATCATCTAAGTTTCCTCTCTCCCTCCGATATCAATTTTACCGAATTGGTTGCAAATCCGGTTGCGAGGCTGGTACCTTAGTGGTAGCGTGTGTCTACTAAAGGTTGCGGGTTCGAAACCCGATCGATGATCATATGTTTTTTATATGAGAGGTGAAAAAAGACTTTCAATACGCCGTTCTTGAGGTGGGACGTTAAGCGATGGTCCCGAGCCTGTTCGTTGTCAGGTACTCGTTAAAGACTCGTGACTAATGTTTCGTCCTTATGACGTTCTGGCAATACATATATAACGTCCTGTCATACATTCATTCTAAAGGAAGTTATCATGTTTACAGACACACATACAGGATAGGCAGTAATTTTTATTTTACTTTAGTAAAATAAATTGGGCCGTGGGAAAACGTGAAATTCTGTTGAAAATATAACATTGAATTTCTGACCGATTAGATAATTTCCAAAATAATAATGAAATTTTAAAAAAAATATATTCTGGGACTGATAAAAAATTAAAATGAACAGCTTAATTATGAAAAAATAAAAGTATCTATATAAATAGAAGAATGTTTATAATAATCTATAAAATATGAAGAAAATAAAAATAATTAATATAAATCGACGGAGCATAATACAATGATGATTACCCATAGAAGAGAAGGAAGGATGCCCAGACAAGGATTGATATAAAGAAGAGGAGAAAGAAGGAAATTAATAATAATAAAATAAAGAAATTAATGTCAAAAATATATAAATAGCAATATAATGGAGGGAGCCTGCAGAAGAATCCTGGACTTAATCTTTTTTATTAAAGATACAGGGCTGTTTTAGGGACGAACACACACAGGGCACACGATAAGCCTACTCTGGCCGCGGTGACACAATCAGCCCTCGGAAAAAAAAAAAAAAAAAAAAAAAAGTGTAAAACAGGTATAATATTTATTATGATAGAATTTAGGAAATATGGAAAAATATAACTAAATAATAAAAAAAATGGGATAAGTATATAACTTAAATAATTAGAGATAATTGATGTTGACGAGTGGGAAAGTAAAGAGATGAGAAACTAATCAAACGGGAGTGGATTGTTTAGCGAAGAGGAATTGGAATAATGAGGATTTGAAGGAAGCCACGGAAGGAGAGTGACGGATTGGCGGAGGCAAGGAGTTCAAAAAGAGAGGAGGCCTAGACAAGGAATGAATTGTGGAAGGCTGAGGAGCGATGGGAGGGGATGAAGAGGTCCGAAGGACGGGATCTGGTGTGTCTTTGGTGGGCAGAGGACTGGAATGGAAACATTTGGTAGAGGTAGTAGGGTTCTTTGGATTTAAACAGTAGGAAGAGGAAGGAGCCTAGGAGGTAGCTGCGGCGGTAGGAGGGTTTGAGCCATTTCAACTCGGAGTACCAGGGCGAAATATGAGCGTCTCTAGGGACCCGCTGAAATCATTATAGACTGGGCAGCCAAGGAAGGAGGGAGGACAAGGAAGGAGACGAGAAGTTGCCGCTGGAAGTGTTGTCCAGCATTAAGAGAGGTCAAGTAAGTTATTAAGGAGTTTCTTGTTGCCTAGTATGATCGCTTGGGTCTTGCAATGCGTATATAAGATAGATGTTTGCAACCAAAGACCCCAAAAGAGATTTGATATGAATTTTTTAGTATTCAAAATGATCGCCAGCTTTGAACATATTCTGGTATACCAGAAAGGCGATAACATTATGCTAAACATTTTTCTTTCTGATATATACCTACTCTTTATTTTATTTTTTTATTCAACATCCTCATGTATTCCCAATTAGGGCAGAAAGGACGATATACACATTTTGTAATCAGGATTTGATACGGTATACGGTATAGCCTTTTATAAGGCTATAGGTACTTAAGATAATAATATACATCGGCGTTTCTGCATGTTAACTCAAAATTTACAAGAGATGTATGCAATGTCTTAAGGATATACGAGAAATAACAAGTATGAATAACATAGCTAAACCTAGTCTGACCATAAATACTAAAATATAGAAATGGTAAAGTGCATTCACATCCGGAAAATTAACATGTTCAATGTTATTTTGACAGTGAAAAACCACAGCAACATTAATTGTGTTGTCAATTTGAATGGGACTTTATTGTAATGTTTTATGCAGCCGTGCTTTATAAATAATACCAGCAGAGAGGCACCAGAGCTCAGAGGTAGTGAGGTAGTCTACTGAGCTCAAGATCCCGAGTTCGAAACCCGGCCGAAGCCCATAGGTCTTTCAAACTTGCGAACTCCGTCCTTCCAATGGGACGTTAAGCAATAATTCCGAGACTTTGGTCAAATACTCTTTAAAAGCCCCTATTAGGTGAGTAAACCTAGATAGAAAAAATTTAGGACACCCAGAGTTGGGCTCATGTCCACCAGAGCGAAGAAAGAAATCCAATTTTAATATTGGCCAACTTAAATAAAATTGTGGATTTGACGTAAAGTGCATTGGTCAGTCTTTTCTTGTGTAGAAACTACCTCTCTACTAAATAATAATTTCCCCAACTACACAAAGTATAGAGAAAGTTATATTATATTATTAGTTATATTATTAGTCAGAAATTCGAGGCGGAGTTTTCAAGGAATTTCCTTTTTTCCGCCCTCCTGATTCCAAAAATTAAAAAAAAAAATGTATGTGGATGTGAACACAACTCTTTACAAAATGAATATATCAATATGAAATTTTATATGTGTCCAGAACCCTATAAGGACGAAACCTATTGATTATCAGCCCAATCGGCCGAAGGGAATGGGCGGATTAGGGGGGAGGCTTAACACAAATCCTCTAATTACTTCCGTTGTAATGAATTCAAAACCCGACAACAATGCATGTTTGCCCCCTCCTCCATCTCTACTCATCTTCTCATGATCTCCTGCAGTAAGGAGCTCCTCATTAATTTTCCCCATGAGTTATTCTCATAGTTATTTTTTTTGTGCACATTATTCCTCTTCTCTTTTTCACTTATTATTATTGCAATAAATATTTATTCTGGATCATTGCCCGCCCAGATTTTTCTGACTACGCTAAGGTGTGTATCTCTCTAATTTTATTTGTAACAATACACCATCTTACAATATTAAATTTTTCATTATTATTTTCCCTAACTATGACAATAATTTTCAGCAAAATCGGCCAAAGGAGAGAAAATCAAATCAGAAATCCCAATAATTACCGATGTAATGAATGTATCGATACAAATTTTAGTATGAGGATTCAGAAGTCACAATGTAAATCAAATATTGAGTTTTAGCCCAAACGGTCGATTGGCTTTGGAGGGAGAGCGAAAACAAACAATTTATTATTTCGTTCTGGGGAAGTACATAGCTGATCTCACACATATTTCGAATACTATGTATGAAGGGCACTCACTTCATGCCAACATTAGAGCAGAGGAAAGATATTATTTTGAATGAAAGGTCAACACGAAATTAAATGTCATGAAAAGATAAGTAATTAGAAATCAGGAAGAGGAAATGGCAAATGGAATAAATGAGTTGTTAGTAATTTACTATGTAAAGCTACCTCCTAGGCGAAGAGTAGAAGGCAAATACAGTTACCTGGCCCATAGATTCAGGTTGATTTAAATATGTCGGGAGGTATATGGCTCAAGCTGGCCAGGGCATGTTCCTTAATTATTTGATAGCGGTGTGTGAGTAATGAGGAGAGATGTGATGGTAAAGGTCACCTCAAGGACGAGGCTTCAGAGTCATACAATTAAGATAAATGGGACAGAGCCAGGTGGCCTGTCTGACCTAGCTAAGATAGCGAACATAATAGTTAGATTGGTGACTCTTGACACTATTAGTGTATATGTATCCCAGATACATAGATACATGGGCAGATTATCATGAAATGTTTTAAGGTTCGCATGAAACGCTAGACTAAAACGTAACCAAACGCTTTCATTTTTTTTAGTTCATAGACTACTGGTAAAACAAATATTGTATACGATTCGTAATATCTTCATAGAGATAAAAAATGGTGTCTTCTCACACTGTACGGGTGGTAAGTGCCACTGATGATGACGCAGTTGCGATGAAAAACAGTGAGAAGATAACGTTTATTTACCATCACATAATTCGTAATATTGGTTAAACCAAGATCAGCAAACAGTGAAAAATTGTACGGATTACAGATCTACTTTCTAAAAATTCATGTCAGAAGATTATTCTAAGAGACAGAATTCACACACAACTTATTTATCAATATTGTCACTATGTTGATCAATATTTACACGACGATTGTTCCGCCTCCGCATTGTCTAGTGCTAAGTAAATGTCTCCTGAGTTAAACAAGTGGCAGCACAAACATGGTCATTAATAAAATATATGACGAACAAAATAATACGAAAAGTAGACAATAAATGGTATACAAACAATTCAATAGCTAAGTATTGTGATTCATGCCCGGCCTTTAGCCTTCCTCAGGCTCGGGACCATCGCTTAACGTCACATCCGAAGAACGGTGTGCTCTAGGTTTTTTCTATTTTCAGTTTTTCATTTGGCAATTATTTTTTTATTGTTTTTTTTACACCATTCTAATTTTGCCTACCCTAGAATTTATTAAAGTAGGCTATGGGACTTTAAAGAGTATCCGACATTGTACAGACTTGAGGCAATCGCTTAATTTTTCATCAGAAGGACGGAGTGCTCAAGAAGTGCTCTTCATCTCCCAGATAAGAAACTTAAGGGGCTCGGCCGGGTTTTGATCCCGCGATTTTGAGCTCAGTAAGCCAGCATGCTACCTCTGAGCTACCGGCGCCCTCCAGTCATACTATTGATGTCGCAGATGTTCATGGATTACAATGATCTCTCCAGGGTGGGCCGGTGACGCTGCATTAGGACCTCATTAATCTAATATCTTTTTAAGAATTGATTCCGTTAGCTTCGTAGACTTTTAATTACTTTCTATGTTTGACGTTAGTTAGGTAACAGCATTTTGAACTTGGGTACCGGGAGGTCTATTTGAGCTGTCCCGAGGCATGTCTCAAGAACAGTGGTAGCTTTCTCGTCATGTTTTCTTTTTTTACTTCCTCAGTTATACGAAATAAAGAGGAAGTTATGTAATCGGTCTGAAATTCGATGTTGAGTTTTCAGCAAAATTTCATGTTTTCCGATTCCCCGATTCCAAAATTGAAAACACAAACTTTTTGTTTGTATGTCTCCCAATAGAAAGAATGTATTTTCAAGATATTTTATATGTGTATCCAGAATCCCTTCAGAGCGACACCTATCAGAAGGTGGAAGGATTAACAGAAAATCTCTTAATAACTGGCGTTCTAATGAATGCATTGACAATAATATCGTTATGTCAATTGAAAACTATAAAAAGGGGGAGCTTCACACAAAATAACTAGAGGGCGCCTGTAGCTCAGCGATATGCGAACGTGGGTTGGAAACCCGACCGAGGCCCTTAGTTTATTTTATCTGGGAGGTAAAATAAACTTAAGCACGCCGTCCTTCGGATGGGACGTTAAGTGGTGGTCCCGAGCCTGTATGATCTCAGGTACTCGTTAAAGACCCCTGCCCTAGGTGAATAAAAATTTAGGGTAGGCAAAATTTAGGAGTCCCACAGTAGAGTCGGGCTCATGTCCACCAGTAACGAAAGAGGGCTCTGGTAGTAGGCGATATGACCTCGTAGTTATAGCCCGGGCATGAGTCATAAAACATAACCTAACACATAATAACTGTGTATGTAATGAACATATGGACACAAAATTTATTATATTAGTATCCTAGTCAAATACTGATTTATAGTTGTGGAGGGAGAGCGTGAACTCAAGTGATTAATTCGACGTGGTAAAGTACATTGCCGTTAATTTTTATATGACTATATTTCAAGAAAGATGTATTTTTTCCATTATTTTTCACAATATGTTCTCGTCTCAACAAAAAAAAAATTGTTTACATAAGAACAGAAATTTTTGCTAGGTTGTAAAAACCAAAAAATTAATGGGAGAATATATCTGTTGAAAAGTATACCTATTATTATTAACTAAAAATCTCCTTACATTACCGAAAAGAGAAAAAATGTATTTGTTTTTCGTTTTATGTTCCCCAACTAGGGCAAAAATAAAGATAAGTTAGGAGAATGGGAAAGGTTGAAATGAGCAGATGTTTTGAGAGAGGTTATTGTAATCACGTTGTCGAGAGACACGTCCTCTAGACAGACAGAACTGTGACAGAGGAGCTAACGTTACCAGTAGAAAGAATAGTGTAGGATGTCGGTCCTCTCGCTCTCCACCATCTCATTAGAGTACAATTTCATTATTAATCCACCAAATAAAATTGTCAGTGAATCATTAGCAATGTACTTCCCCAGCGCAAATAAATGGACTAAGTTTTTGCTCTCTCTCTCTGAACCCAATTTGTTTATAAATCAATAGATGTCTTACTTAACTTTTGAATCAGGAAAACTGCAGAGAACAGGAGCTCCTTGGTACCTTTGCAAAATCATAGAAAGTTTCCTGGAAAGCAGAACCTTCCAGATGAGAATAGCCTAAGTTTTAGTGATAGAAAGGTCATTGAATCTGGAGTTCCACAGGGCGCCATTCTGAGTCCCATTCTCTTTAACTTGTACTGCCACGACCTGCCAGATACTCCTAACTCAGAGTTGGCTACCAATGCTGATGATACTCTGCTTGTATCCCAGCATATAGATGTGTCATCACCAGTGGAAGTGATGTTCATGTCGTCATGGACTACTTCAACAACTGGTTTATTCCAACATGAAATTTCTAGAATATTATATGAATTCTTATTAGTCAGAATATATATATATATATATATATATATATATATATATATATATATTTTGATGAAAACAATACTTTATTTGAATAAGAACATCGTTGTTAAGACTGACGACAAAACAGATCACATACTTGACACGACTGAGGACCGGACACGCCAGGACAAATACTTGCACCTAATGAAGCTAAAACCATCCCCGAACTGTGAACACTGCGACGAGACTGAAGACATAATACACATATTCACTAACAGTAAAAAATACAACGAGAAACGACGTTCTACTGTCCAACGAAAACATATTTATAGAAACCATAGCACACTTCAAAAAAATAGACTACATAAATAAAATTTTTAAATATATTACGAATTCAAAAATTGAACTCTAATAAAACAAAGAACATAAATAGATTCTGTTGAGGGTGTTGAGGTTTCCGGGGGTTGAGGCGATATCGGGTATGGCTGGCGCCATATACAAGCACACCCTCTCTATACATTATATAGTACTGCTCAAGTAGATAAGAATGGCTAAAAAAGAGAGAGTGGTCCGGTGGTGCCGTCCCTGATCCCATATGGTGGGTTGGCTCTGCAGGTTGGGTGCCCCAGGGGTCCCCCTGATCCTCCCAACCCAAACACGATTGATCCGGCTATATAAGTCTGCAATTAGTCTTAAGGTCAAGAGAAAAAAAAAAAAAAAAAAAAAAAAAAAAAAGACATCAAAAGAACAATAAAACATTAAGAAAATTACTTACAAACAAAAAACGAACAAAACAGGAAACTCAAAAGAAAATAAACAGATTGATCATATGAATAAACTCAATAAATCTATCAGGAATGTCAAATATTAAGGTTACATAATAAAACTTGCTCCGGGTTATTCTAAATAAACTATGAATATATGAAATGACCCACTGACAAATATACCTGATTCAGTTGGTAACAATGTTTAGTTTTATATAAGAATATAACAAAGTAGGTATATATTGTTGGTACACATGTCCGTAGCAAGTAGAGGGGTTGTAGGGATGGGCAGTCCCACGGATGAGAAAACATCAATAATGAAGTTCTTGGATCTCCTTAAAAGGATACAGAGTGGATCCCATGAATTATGGATCACTTTAGATTTATTCTCGGTCCATCGTCAGTCAGTCAGTCATCGAGGGAGGTTGAGGGAGCCACCAGCCGCCCCCTCCCCTCTCCTCTACCATAGTACACCCATTTATCTAATAATAACCTGATTTATTACTAACAATTTTTCATTTCTTTATAAATGGAGTTATTGAATAAAATCTGAGCTCTGACGGTTTAATTGATTCATTTATAACTCAAAAAATATAAATATATATGTCTACAAATCTATACGAGTTATAATTTGTAATTTTTCTCAATTGAAATCAACGATTATATTTATGATTAATAAAGATGGATGCAGTGATAGTAATTTATCATAGTTTGTCTACATCTTCATATATGGCGCATTTAAAGTTTTGGGGCCCTGAGACTTTCCCTTCGGAGGCAGCCCTCCTTCAGAAATTTCTTCAGAAAAAAGTGATGGATGAAGTTACATTGGGTAAGGCAAGAAGTAAATAAATATTAAAAAATTAGTATTGGATCTTATACTTCATCGTAACTCCTCCCTATATCGGACCATCTCTTAACGTCCCATCCGAAGGACGGCGTGCTTAAGTTTATTTTACCTCCCAGATAAAATAAACTAAGGGCCTCGGTCGGGTTACGAACCCACGACCTTGAGCTCAGAAGTCAAGCACGCATACCACTGAGCTACCGGCGCCCTCTCGGTGTTTTGTATTTATAACGACAATAATAACTGATTTATTTATAAAATAATAGAATAAGAAAAAAATTGAGAATTGTTTTCATGGTATATTGACGGAAAAAAACTTATCATGAATGAATAAATCAACTATGAAATTATTCTCGACTTATACAAAAAAAAAAGAGTTCGTAAAGGGATAAGAAAGATCATAATATGATCATAAGCTTCTCTGGGACCTTTTTCTGTCGTTTCTTCCAGAGGAGTCTTCATATTATGATTGACAATATTTCGGGATACCTCCACGTCCCTTCTTCGGGTCATGATACTCGTATATGTTACATCTAATAGAGGCCTTATCGGCAAATATGCGCCTAAATTGGCACCTCTTTGAAGGTCGTTTATCGATAAATCCGAGCGTTACCAACGAATGTAAACACTTTGGAAGCTTATATCTATAACCTAAAATATATAATATTTTATACTAGTTTATACTTGTTTTGTCAGTTATTTACTACCATTCATGTACTAGAGGATTTTGAAATTTTTTTTTTCGAGTAAATGAAAATGTGACATATATTGACCTACACTGCAGCCAAATCTAATTGCCGATGTAATGAATGTATCGAAACGAAATTTAGTATGAGGGTGAGACTAAAACGGTCGATTGGTTTTAGAGGGAGAGCGTAAACTTAATTTATTAGTTCATGCTGGGGAAGTACATTGCCGGTGATATACCGACTACTTCTTTCCTTACAGAGGGCGCCGGTAGCTCAGTGGTATGCGTGCTTGACTTCTGAGCTCAAGGTCGTGGGTTCGTAGCCCGACCGAGGCCCTTAGTTTATTTTATCTGGGAGGTAAAATAAACTTAAGCACGCCGTCCTTCGGATGGGACGTTAAGCGATGGTCCCGAGCCTGTACGATGTCAGGTACTCGTTAAAGACCCCTATCCTAGATGAATAAAAATTTAGGGTAGGCAAAATTTAGGACTCCCACAGTAGAGTCGGGCTCATGTCCAACAGAGTGACGAAAGAGCGCTCTGGTAGTAGGCGATATGACCTCGTAGTTAAAGCCCGGGCATGAGTCATAAAACCTAACCTAACCTCTTTCCTTACAAGGCAAAAAAAAAAGTTCAACATAATCGAACATATGTTTGTAGTGTAAACAGACTGTTATCAGTAAAACATTCAAATCACGACATAAACTAATTGCATAAGTTTTGGTTTGTGAATGTTGAGAAACAAACACAGTTCCCAAACAGATTGCCATCTTTGTATGGGGCCTATAAAAGAACCGACAGACGTCTGTTGGCAGGAAGAAGAAGAAGAAGAAAAAAGTAACGAAGAGAAGAGAGAGAGGTGAGACACTTCACAACTCAAGATAATGAGAGAGGGATGTTTCTATGGAGACGACCACTTAGCGCTACCACCGCACTCAATCCATCAACTGGCCCCCACACCTCAAGAAATAGTTGGGAAACCTCCCCCCTCCCATCTCAATCCTAATCCATTCTGGAACCAAACTGCATATATTTCGGACATTGAGGAAGCAATAACTAACAAAAGGAGGGGAGAATGGAGTGTTTTGGAGCAAGGGTGAAAGAGCAAACGAGACCTTAGGAAGGGAAGTGCGCGGACTCCTCCCTTGCCTTTGCCTCCAAAGTCACCAGCTCCCCTATGATGACACCACCCCCTTACCTAGCGCTGCCTATCCCCCTAGATTTGCAACTAAAATAAATAAATAAATATATATCTCTGTAAACCTTGATGGATTAAATACCTTCTGTTTTTTCTCATTTTAGAGTCGTTCGATCCCTAAATTTATATTTATTTATATTATCTCTGAATTTGAGGCTACACCTTGAGGTTTCTATTCTCCCTCTGAACCTTCGATCTCTTTATTTCTGGTGGACACTTATCTTAGCAAATCGTGGATCCGAGTCCAGGTCTGGAACCAGGTTTAGAGGGAGAGCGAAAGCTCACGTTTGAGTCGGGGTGTAGTCTCAAATTCACAGTTCTAAGGTCTCTTAAAAAAAAAGGTATAAGTCCACCCAATGGGGTGATCAAAGATTTAGAGGAAGAGCGGAAACTTATATGTGAGTCGTAATTTAATCTGAAATTCTGAGATCGAAGGACTCTCAGAAGAGGAGAAACAGAAGGTAAGGGAGGAAGAGATCGAGTTTTTAGAGAGAGATCAAGAAATTATTTTGTGAGTCGGGGTGTACCTTTTCAGGGCTTTCTTATACCAACCACTCCACCTCTCCCATATGGTTCAATTTTGTAATCTGGACATCGGAAAACATGAAACCTCAACAGCGGTTTTCGGACCGATTACTTAACTTCCCCTATACATCGTAACTAAAGTCAAATGATAGATAAAACACTTTTTTGAACACTTATATTGTCTAATTCCACAAACATATACTTAAATGTATACCGTTTTCTGCTTACGCCATCGTCAGCACAATGTTCAACAATAATTCAGATATTTGCCAGGCATACATATTTATATTAACCTAAGAGTACCTGAGGTTAAAGGGTCCCCTTCCTCTGGTAAAACCAGGGGGGTGGAGGTCTATATGGAAGTCTATCTAGTGTTTTATGTATCATTCTATTTTATTCATTAGTATTTCCACTATATCAACACAGAACGCAAAAAATGTATTCGGTCGTAAGTAAAGTCGTCAGTGAATCACAGGGAATGTACTTCCCCAGCACGAATTAATCCATTAAGTCTGCGCTCTCCCTCTAAAACCAATCGACCGTTCTGGCTATAAATCAATAGTTGATTTTCACAGGGACTTGTTAATCGTCACTGTAAATTCTGTGTCGATACATTCATTCATTATATCGCCAAAAATTATGGAAAACATGAATTACCTGTGACAACTCAACAACGAATTTCTGTACGATTATTTAACTATATAATAATCATATAAATGTATTCTAGGTTCGTGATTGTAAATGTATGTTAGGAAGTCAAGAAACAGCAAGAAAGATAAGTGAATTTCCCGGGAAACGCCAGGTAACTCAGTTAGTTATTTAAAAATATATTTCCTCCCCGATCGTATTTCAATCACACTTAAGAGCACACATCATAAAAAATAGGTATTTTCAACCTATTTAACTTAAGTGCTTAACTATGTCTAAAGTCAATGTTATTTTTAAAACAATTTATTTAACCATTTGCTAAAAATAAATAAAGCTAACCCGAACCTACATTTTGACCATATTTGAACTAACAGAAAAATTTCCATCGTCTAATAGTTAATTATGAGAAATGTGAAGGACTTGTTAGAAACTTGAAGAAACATTTGTACACGTTCTTGACCATCTGGAGCCAAGTCCATTGAGGTTAAAACACCGTCAAATCTATGTTTAACCACCTTCCGTTACATAGCTCAGCTTTTAGCAACATTAAAGTATAATATAATAAATAAATTGAAAATAAACAAACAAATCGACTACGAAAAAAAAATCAATTATAAGCTAAAAACAGTAAAAAAGTCAGTAATAGGCTGTGGTGTCTTGATCTGACAAAACATCAGATTCCAGAGAAGGACCTTTGGAACAATAATTGTTAATATAATATAATGAATAATCAATTATTCATTGTAACACAAACTAAACCTTGGACATTGGCGTAGCTAGCATTATTCTCTGAGGGGAACCTGGGGCGCCAACCAATCAACACGAACGAGATAATAAAACAATAGTTTATATTTCACAATCATATTTTTAGTTTAATTTAATTAAACGTTATAATTAACAATCAGGTACCATACACAAACTATTAGTAAGTATGTTCTAACAAAATAATCAACAAAAATTTAAATCAACCATTAAAATTTTCATCTGCCTTTTACAGAAGTAGTAATAGTAAGGTAAGTATCCTCAATTAAATAAGCCTTAATTTTCTTTTTTTTTTTCAGCAAATCGGTCCAACACTTTTTCAGCTGAAATTTATTTTTTACTATTTCATTCTTGTTCAGCTGATAGCACTAAATGTACTCTAAAAAAAAATTATTTTCCCTTTTTACAGCTTTCATTGAATACATTCTAAAATATGCAGTTAGTCCTAATAGTATTTTTATTTTAAGTAAACATTAGCACCGCCTTGCGGAGTTTTTGGTAGTTTTTAAAATTGCCTCGCGTTTTGTTGTACGCGTTTCGGTAAACTTTCATACTTCGCCGATTGGCAGCATTCGTTGAAGTTCAAACTTTAAAAATGCATAATTATGTATATATAATAACGTTCGACTGGGAACTGAAGCTTTCAATATCCTCATCTTGACTTAAATAATCCAACAACAAACCTTCCTTTAATTCGCAATGGTTTGTTAATTAATGTCCGACAGACACACCATTTCCAGTTGAAGTCAAAACAATTCTTTCTTTAGGACCCAAGTTTTCCATTCCCTACAAACAGAATGATATCCCCCTACTTGACTGTAATGTTTGTCTGTGGGGGAATTGTCGTTATATGTTATAATTTTTTTCAAGTACATTACATCGCAATTTTCTGCACCTCCCCTCCCTAGCTACGCCAACGACCTTGGATCTGTACAAAAATTATAAAAATATATATTTTTCACAGCTTTATTGTTCTCCCAATTTATTATTTATTCTTTTATAAGCTAGCAAATAGATATTTGCGGAAAAACTATCTTTCATTTATTTGCTCTCTATTATAATCTATTTTTTCCTTATATTGATCATACCTCTTCGTTATAACCCTTGGTCTGAGTCACATTTTTTGAAAAATTGTGGGTTGGCTTGGGAGTGTAACTTTTATTCGGATCTGGCTTGCCTACTGAGCTCTCAAGATCAAGGGTTCGGAACCCGGCCCACCAAGAAAGACTCAGGTTTTTATATGGAAGGTGAAAAAACTTTGTGCACGTCGTCCTTCGGATGAAAAGTTATGCGATGGCCCCGATATATATATATATACTAGTTAAAGTCCCCTAGGTGAACAAACCTGGGTAGACAAAATTTAGGAGGATCCACCAGTGACGGAAAAGTGCTTTGGTAGAAAGCGATATGACCAGATAGTTAATGACCGGCGTTAAGTCACAGTAACTGACTAAAAAAGCAAAAAATGTCGTCGCTGAATCACCGGCAATATACTTCCCCAGAACGGATTAATTAATTAACTTTTCGCCCCCCTCCATAACCAGTCGACCGTTTGCGCTAATATACAGAAGTTGACTTACATAGGGACTCCTAAATCCCTATACTTAATTTTGTGCAGATGGTTTGTGAATTGAGCCCCCGACCCTGAACCCCGCCCCCTCCCTTCAGCCGGTATTGCTGAAATTTGACAGGTTACCTATGTCCTCATTGGGTTTTGACTTCAAATATGAAATTTCATGTCAATACATTTATTACATCGGCCGTTATTAGAGTTTTTGAATTAAGCCTCTCTGATGCCCCCTTCTTTTTAGTCGATTTGGCTGATAATCAATAGGTGTCGTCGTTAAAGGGTTCTGGATTTACATATAAAATTTCGTGTCGATACATTCATTCTATCGGAAGTTATCTTGCTCACAGCCATACAGAGACATCAGGAGGTCGGAAAACATGAAATTCCATTGAAAACTTCACATCGATTTTTTGACCGATTACATAACTTCCCCAATACTTCGTATAGCTGAGAAAGTAAACTGTTACTAATGAGGGGAAGACTTAATTTCCTTAAGTAATAACACGCAAAGTTACTACCAGGCAGCGATCTGATTTCATGCAACTAGTACTAGTACCCTAAACGACAGGTAACACAGCTAGTTAAAGATATAAACTAAGTTTGATGTCGGGATATAATTTACGAGTACGATAAAACTAAACCATGAGAGGTTATAGTGGAACCAAGCAACCATCTGGCCGTTATATTTACGATATTGCTGAAATATACAACTTATGAAATATAACACCAGGGCTGGACACAGCTGACGATAGGAAGTATATATAATACTAGCTCCACAGGAGTCCGAAAACAACATCGCAAAACATTATTTATTTTATTTTATTTTTTTGAGGAGCCGCTAAAAATTGTTTGTATTTATATAAGTACATACTAGCTGTCAAACTTCGTTAATCAATTTATTCCAACTGCGAGAAAATATTTTAATGTTATTGAATATTACCAGTAGATAGATAAACTTTTATTGCACTGAAGAATATATCCTTAATGGCAGTGTGTTTCTCACTAACTTAACAAGCCCCTCATTACAAAATACATATTCTTATAGATATATTCTTGCATTGAAGAATTACAGATGCGGAATAATAACATTTGCTAAATAACACAAGTTTGAAATAAATGTATCATACAAAAAAATACAGAGAAGATATAAAGTAAGAGGAGAAATTGATACAATTTAAAATTAACAAATAAAATAATAATAATATTTTAAAAAAATGTATATTTGAAGGATTTGTTAAGTCGTGGCTTAGATGGTTGCAATACCGATAGTACTCCAATGTATTATATATATCGTATTTTGTGAATAGTCAACATTTTTAAAAAACATACGTTTTTCTTTATTTTTTATTTGGAGGATTGACAAAAACAAAATCTTAAAATTTCTGCCAAGCCTTCGGCACTTTAGAGCGTGTATTGACATACATATATTAGCAACAATCTTATGTAACTTAAAATTAAGTAAAAATAAAACAACATAAAATTAACAAAACATTGTATCGCCTTGATGGATGGGTCTCAGTGTGACTCATGCCCGGGCTTAACTGCAAGGTCATTTCGCCTACTACCAGCTCATTCGTCTATCTGGACATGAGCCCCACTCCACCGTTGAAGTCCCAAATTTTTCCTTGCCAGGTTTAGTTAACTAGTGTAGCGTCTTTAAACGAGTACTTGACATCGTACAGGCTCGGGATCATCGCATAACTTCCATAGAAAAGGACGGCGTTCTCAAGATTTTTTTACTTCCCAGATAAAAAACCAAAAGGCCTCGGTCTTTCAATACAACGGCAATACATTGATTATCAAGTTATTAGAATGTTTGTGTTGAGGCCAATTCTAATGCTCCTTCCTTTTGGCCTGCATGCACAAATTAAGTTTCGTGATTTTAATTTTTGGATTCAGGGGTCGGAAAACATGAAATTCTCTTGAATTCTCAAAAATTTTTTTTTTTTTTTTTTTTAATCAGAATAGCTCCATCACACTTATATAGTTGTTTACAGTTTTGCTCATATCTTAAATAAATGACATGAAACATGCTTTGAGGTAGCAGCCCATTGGCTATCCTCCGTAATTATGAGGTTTTGAATTTATTTAAACAAAATATATAAGTAATGACTAACAATTAATTTTAAACAACATAATTAACAATCAATAATTTATATAATTAGAAAATTGGTCTAGAGTTTATTCTCATTCTTGTTAGTGCATATTCTTTTAAGTCGTCATCTTTGTCGAGTCGGTGGTAAGTAGCTGGCTGTATGAATTGCTGTTGGGTTTGGATGACAGCTCATTTTATCATGAAGTCGCCGGTATGATGCCTTGATGCTGTTTTCTACAAGTGGGATGTCTAAGTAGACATGAATAATTGTATTTCAAACATACCCTGGGGCTCCAGTGATTAGTTTTAGCACTCTGTTTTGTATTGTTTGTATTCTTTGGATCTGGGATTGGGATGTAGAGCCCCAAATCCCGCATCCATAGGACCATAGGGGGCGTATCAGTGTCAGGTAGATCAGGCGTTTTTGGGCGAAGTGGAAGACAAGTAGATAGTTACACAGACTCCTCGACAAGAGGCCTAAATTAACTCTGAAAAAAGAACAGATTTAGGATCTAAGATCTCTAGGACTCTACCAAGCCTTTCAACAATCACTTCAGTCAGAACCCTTCACACCAACCTTAAACACCTTTCATCACAGAAATAGTTAAATCCAAATACTAGTAATATAAGAAATGTCATTCCTCTCTCAGGTACAACTAAAATACTCCTTTCCATATCCGTCTTTCTGACACACTTCCCAGTAATCCCGCAGACGTAAGCGCCAATGACCAAGAGACCTCCTCGGAAGCAGCAATGAAAGTGACGGGTGGTCAGCATGTGTTCAGTGATTTCTCTCTTCTTTACAGTGTTCTCTCCTCGTGTGCGTTATATTTGCATATTGTATATACACACTTACAAACTTTTAAATAACATATGAATTTAAAAAAAAATCTTAACACTCCATGAGACTACATCTTAACATAATTTCTGAAAACTTGTTCTGCATAATTCAAAAATGTATACACACAATTCAAACGACACTTCGTGGAAACAACACTGGGAGAAACCAGCTCTGCCTTTCTTGAAAATTATATTCTGTTGAAGAAAACAATAAAGGAACGGACAGCTTTATAAGATTTTACAATCTAGCTTAACAAGAAATATATCTCATAAACCTGTTCAATACACTCATCTTCTGTTTATATTTCAATTTCCATTAACAAGTAGACATTTATTAAGTACACTTCGAATAGCTACATAAAATATGTGTACCTACCATCATGTGGGCTCGATTAATGCATATTTTCAGTAATTATGAAGTCGTTCTACCATACATGTACAATTAGCTAGGATTGGATTAGTATAATATTCAGCGCAATACATTAAGTATATATTCTATGCACGGTACCTATGTAATGTAGAATATAATTAGGTTGTAGAATAATCTACTTGTGTAATACTAGCCCATTGATGGCAGAGGCCTAATGAACTATCATCTACAGGAGTTGAATTGAGAAAAAAAACCGTGAGCATGCTGTCCTTCGGACGGGACGTTAAGCGATGGTCCCGACCCTGTGCGGTGTCAGGTACTCGTTAAAGACCCCGATTTTACGTGAATATACCTAGGTGGACAAAATGTAGGATACCCACAGTAGAGTCGGGCTCATGTCATCAGAGCGACGAAAGAGCGCTCTGGTAGTAGACAATATGACCTAGATAAAGCCCTGGGCATGATTCTGACAGGCAGCGTGCTTGCCTACTGAGCTCAAAATCATGGGTTCGTGGCTCTTAAATTTTTAAGCTTTTATCTGAGAGATAAGAAACAACTTTGAGCACGCCGTCCTTCATATGGGTCATGCCCATCAGAGCGATAAAAGAGTGCTCTGGTAGTAGGTGTTATGACGACGTAGTTGAATACATTTAAAAAAAATCATAGTTGAGAAGAATCAACATTACTTACATTTCAAAAACTAAATTCCCAACAAAATACGAGAATCTGGACCAAATAAACATTGAAAGCAATTATTTTCAACTATTTACTTCTTAACTTACTAACTAGTCATTGTACACTATCACAGTCCTTAAAATAGCTGATCCACTTTAAAATTCTGAACATTCCATGAATCTTTATTGGTAAAACTAACTGAACTCGTAATGTCTGGTACATCTAAAAATGAATCCTTGTTCAAAAACAATCTTTTACATAAATAACCAGATTCAAATATCTTTAAAATATAAAGTTAATCACTTTTGAACACAAAATGAAGGATTTTAATAAAAATAAACAGATTTAAATCAAAACACAATACAAAATAGAAATTGAATAACAACGAATGAATACATGAAATGATCTACTGACAATCTGGGATATGGGATTGAATTGCAACGACAGCAGTATTGTAAACATATCATTTATATTCCTGTCGATATTTAGCATGGATAGGGTGGCCTACCTGTAGACATCCCATCGCTCATACCCAAGGCAGTTGATGCAATGTAGGACTCCCTCTCAAAAAATAAATAAATAAATAAAAGTAAAATAAATAAAAGTTATCTATTAGAGAGAAGAGCAACGAACATATAAATAATAGCAGGAATATGGCAGATAAAATCTTTCCTATTACCATACTGGGAAAAAATAGAGAATTCTAACATAGATAATATCAATATGAATATCCTAAGGCAGTAGAAATAGTTAATTTCATAGTATTCCCTAACTTATAATATAATTATCAAATTTAATAACTATTTTAAAATATTTATGTATGCAATTAAATAATGTGGAAAACCATAACATCTAAGTAATATTCTTATAAACAGCAGATCTAAAGATGCAAATCTAACCTAGTGGATAATAGCAGATTAAACTTAATATGGCGGCCTTGTAAGTTGCTATTTTACAGTTTGTTGTTACAACTTTCAAGTTCCGCTGATGTATGGCTGGAGAGTTTACTAATCTGAATTTACCTGAAAGCATTCTTTCATAACCAATATTTATGTTGTTTCTATAAAACATAAGAAATTAGAAAACAAGAAACATCATCCTATTGTAGTCCATCCACGTAAAGCGAAAATGGAGAATATGGTTTGATTGTAATATCGGTGTTGGATTACATTCCCAAAACTGAAACTGAAGTCACCATACTTTTGTACTTTCTTATACATTTAGTAAACTCAGAAACTATTGTAGCAATGAACCTGACATTTCATATGATGTCAGATGTGCAATCTTAGATCTGATTAGATTCTAACCGAAATTAAGCAACATATACTTATATTGTGTATGTAATGAACATATCGACACACGTAATTCTATAAGTGTATCTGGAACCTCAGAAACATAATATGTGCATATTTTCGAAACAGCTCATCCGGCTGGACTCAAAATTAATAAGCCTTGAGTCCTCACTAAAACAATTATTACATTCATTACAACGGCAGTTATTAGAGTTCTTGTGTTGTCTCCCCCCTAATCCCCTTTTTTTTTTGGCCGATTTGGCTGAAAGGTAATAGGTGTTGTCCTTAGAGGATTCTGGATACACATATAAATTGTCATGTTGATACATTCATTCTATCGGGAGTTATCGTCTTGACAGACAGACAGACGCTCCGCAACGACATTCTTACCGATTACGTAACTTTGGGGGCTATGGTGGCCATGCGTGCTAGAGCATAGGGCTTTGATCGCATGGTCTCATTATGGTTTGCGGGTTCGAATCCCGTCCGGGAGTGAGTTTTATTTCGTAGATAGAACTCCCTCCCGGGGCCATGGACGTCGTAAACAACACATTGTCATGGCTAATACGCATCGTACATAAAGCCCCCCCTCACAAAAAAAAAAAAAAACTATATCAAAAAAGTCGTAGGTGAATTACTTCCCCAGAATGAATTAATCAATTAAATGTTCACTCTCTTACATAAGGGCTTCTGGATTCTGTTGTCCTTAAATGAATCTGAATACACATATAAAATTTGTATTCATTACATCCATTCGGTCGGGAGTTATCGCGTTCACAGACATCAGAATTTTCTATTTTTATTTTCAGAATCAGGATTTCGGAAAAAATGAAATTCCGGTGAAAAGTCAAACCGATTAAATAACTTCCCCTATACTTCGTGCAGCTGGGGAAGTAAATATCGCAACGTTTCGGCTGACAATACTATATATTTTTTTAAATTAAAAAAAAAAAAAAAAAAATATTGGCTCAGCACACTTAGTGCTCTACACATTAAAAGAGAAAAAAAGCATATTATATACAAGGGTTATAATATAACCCTTTTTATATATATTATATTATAATGTACTGGTATAGCCGAGGTTTGAGTCGCCTGTTGGGGGTGGTCCGACCGAGGGTGAAGAAGGTAGCGGCCGGCACATCGACAAGACCATCGTGGAACTGCTGTGTAACCTGGGTGATATGGTCTGCAACTTCCGGCACTCCCAACTCACGCCGGATTTGACTGTTTCGGACGAACCAAGGAGCCTTTACTACCAAACGGAGAACCTTGTTTTCAAACTTCCTTAATTTGTTAATGTTTGCTTTGCTGGCTCCCAGCCAGACAGGGCAAGCGTATGTGAGCAGTGGTCGTAGTAATGAGGTGTAAAGAAGTGTAGTACATTTGTGCTTGAGTGGAGTGTTTCTTGTTTGTTTATGTGTTGGGTTTTTTAAATAAATATTTCGTAATGTTTCCTTTGATTTTTTTACAATTTTTTTTAATAAAATAAATTATAGTCCGCAATTGTTTACTCCAATAGTCAATGGAATTTTTTTCAGGAACTATAAAACTTATAGTTTATATAATAGGCACTTTATTTCGGTGATTTTCATTTTCATTCTAAGAAATTTTTTTGCAAAGAAACAAAACGGAAAAAATACAAATAAAGTTGATTATTTACAAGGATTTTAATACCTATATAATATTTAAATGTAGTTGTAGTTGAACGACGCTCGAAATGTTGAAATGGCTTAGAGAAGCAATGAAAACGGTATAACATGATTCTCTTTCTAAGAAAACAAGAAAATCGGCTCTTAAATACTCCTTTTTAAATGGCAAAAATTCCAAACAAACTATAGTTATGGCAGTAATGTCTCGTAATTTAAGTGAAATGGCTGACTTTCAACATTCTCCCAGTTTTTTTTTTTTTTTTTTTTTTTTTTTAATGGGATAGTTGTTGATGGTTTGTGGACAGAAGGCCCCACATGCGGCACTATAACTAAAGACTCCACAAGAAAACAAGCGAACCAGGGACCGTTAAGAATCCAACTCATTAAACCCGAACGAAAGGAGTCGGTACGCAACGCAACAGTTCTCACGTTCTCTGTCGCCATAAGGCGCACTCAACACATTCCCATTCGTCTTTCACTTTATCTAGTCGTATAATTGGAAACATTTTTAAATAATGACGCGTATATTTTTTATATACAACTTTTCTACTTTGCCAGATATACAAAGTATAGAGGAAGTTACGTAATCGGTCAGAAAGTCGATGCGGAATTTTCAACGGTATTTCATGTTTACCAACCTCCTGATTCAAAAAAATTAAAAAAAAAATTTCTGACTCTGTGAACACGATAAATCCCGATAGAATGAATGTATCGACATGAAATTTCATATGTATATCCAGAACCCTCTAAGTTAGTCATTATGACTCATGCCGGGCTTTAACTACGAGGTCATATCGCCTACTACCAAAGACCGCTTTCGTCACTCCGGTGGACATGAGCCCGAATCTACAATGGGAGCCCTAAATTTACCTTCCATAATTACTTTCTAGATAAAATAAACTAAGGGTCTCGGGCGGGTTTCGAATCCGCCCTCTATTTTCTATTATATTTATTATTATTAATTACTCTTCAGTAATCATCAAGTAATTTATGTTTCTTTCCCTTACAATTATATTCTTATTTCATATATATATGGAGGGTTCAGAGCACAAGTGAACCAAGTCCTTCACATATGATTCCGAGCAATTGGCTCTCAAAGTTTTCCTTATGAATGAAAAACTGATGACAAGGACTTGATACAAGCTGCTATCCTGCGGCGTTAGAATCAGCTAAGGACTTGGTTCACTGTAGCACTGGAAGGTATTACTTTGACGCCTATTTGGCACGAAAAACCTCACAAAGCCAAAAAATGGACTTGGTTCACTTGTGCACTGAGCCCTCCATATATAGGTTAGGTAAAGGCTCGGGACCATCGTTTAACGTCCCATCCGAAGAACGCCCTGCTCAAGGTTTTTTCACCATCCAGATAATCTTGAGCTTGATAAGCAAGCGTACCTTCATGTACTCCTCAGGTTTTTTAAATATTTCTGTATCTTGGAGAAATAACAATCTGTTGTCACATTTTAGTGAAAAATATATTTTATTATATTTGGAAACGTAATAATTCACTTTTTTCAGTTCAGTAAGAACCTATGTAATTTTACCTTTCAGAATGCAAATTCTAGCATTCGTTAAATTTATGTCAAGAATTATTCTACTAAAAACTTAGTAGAAAAAGTCGAATGGATGCCATATTGAAGAAGTTTGAAAAGGAGAGAAACAAGGCCGCAGTTATTATATCAAAGTGGATCAAAGAAGTAATATTTTCAGTATTATTATTTATGTATTATCTTCTTTATATGTATGTTATGTGTCCCTGATGACATCTTGAAGAAGTTTGAAGAGGAGAGAAACAAGGCCGCAGTTATTATATCAAAGTGGATCAAAGAAGTAATATTTTCAGTATTATTATTTATGTATTATCTTTATTATATGTATGTTATGTGTCCCTGATGACATGTTGAAGAAGTTTGAAGAGGAGAGAAACAAGGCCGCAGTTATTATATCAAAGTGGATCAAAGAAGTAATATTTTCAGTATTATTATTTATGTATTATCTTTATTATATGTATGTTATGTGTCCCTGATGACATCTTGAAGAAGTTTGAAGAGGAGAGAAACAAGGCCGCAGTTATTATATCAAAGTGGATCAAAGAAGTAATATTTTTAGTATTATTATTTATGTATTATCTTTATTATATGTATGTTATGTGTCCCTGATGACATGTTGAAGAAGTTTGAAGAGGAGAGAAACAAGGCCGCAGTTATTATATCAAAGTGGATCAAAGAAGTAATATTTTTAGTATTATTATTTATGTATTATCTTTATTATATGTATGTTATGTGTCCCTGATGACATCTTGAAGAAGTTTGAAGAGGAGAGAAACAAGGCCGCAGTTATTATATCAAAGTGGATCAAAGAAGTAATATTTTCAGTATTATTATTTATGTATTATCTTTATTATATGTATGTTATGTGTCCCTGATGACATCTTGAAGAAGTTTGAAGAGGAGAGAAACAAGGCCGCAGTTATTATATCAAAGTGGATCAAAGAAGTAATATTTTCAGTATTATTATTTATGTATTATCTTTATTATATGTATGTTATGTGTCCCTGATGCCTCATTATATTTGGTATTTTTATGGTGATGCAATTTCGCCGAAAACATGTATCTCTGGATTTTGTAATGGATGTCGCCATACATTTAATTATAATACAATGAGTTGAAAACATATAAAAGCGAAGAAGTTGTATTGAACTCCAGATTCAGCATTTCTTTTCTATTTGGTGCCTTGGTTTGAGGCCTTTACGGTTGAGTTTCATAAAATTTTATGTATGTTATTGCTTTTGTTTACAATGTCATGGCCGGGCTTTAACTACGAGGTCATATCACCTACTACCAGAGGGCTCTTTCGTCACTGGTGGACATGAGCCCGACTCTACTGTGGGAGTCCTAAATTTTGCTTACCCTAAATTTTTATTCACTTAGGGTAGGGGTCTTTAACGAGTACCTTACATCGTACAGGCTCGGGACCATCGCTTAGAGTCCCATCCGAAGGACGGCGTGCATAAGTTTATTTTATTTCCCAGATAAAATAAACTAAGAGCCTCGGTCGGGTTTCGAACCTCAGAGGTAGATGGAATATACCGCGTTAAAAAACAAGTTATTAGAATAATGGCCAGAACCTGATTTTGTCAACCCTTCAAGAGCCTGGGAATCCTAACTCTGCCATCGTTATTCACTCTACAGTCTGATTTACGCCCCAACTCAGTTATGTTCATCCGCACTAAACAAAAATGTTCATGGTTACAATACCAAGAAAAAGAACTTCGAAACACTAAGCCTGAAGAACAGAATACATGGCAGCCAAGCTATTTAACAAACTTCCTGAAGAAACTATACAAGATAGATTGTTATAAACTATAGGAACTTTTTTGACCTGTAAAGATTTTGATAGTGATGCAGATGTTGACTGATTTTTTTTTTTTTTCAGTAATGAATGTTTAATGACTATTAACATCTATTTGTCTATATACTTTATGAGCTATCAATTAAAACACCAAAAACACGAATCAAATAAATTACAGCTGACGGTGATTAAAAATGACTAAATGATAAAACACATGTTCTGAGTGGAATCCGGTGTTATCTCAACATGAAGGATCCTGAACTATGCACTCAAAATTCTTAGAAAGCTCTTCCAATTATTCCTTCTATTTAGAACCTAATGACCTGTGAAAGTAGAATATCCATGGCAAAAATGAAAAAAAAAATCAAAGTGGATGAAAGATAATCGCTTGAAGAAAAAACATCGAAAGAAGAGCTGGTTTTTAGATTTTCATAGGTCGAAGACCTTATATACCTGTGGCCCTTTCGCCTCCAACATTCTATATACAGTGTACCAGTTTCGGCTTACGCCATCATCAGCGCAAAGTGAAACAGTGACACTTTCTTTTAGTTGTTAGTAGGTATATTTCTTTCTACTATATTGAGGGCGCCGGTAGCTCAGTGGTAAGCGTGCTTGACTTTTGAGCTCAAGGTCGTGGGTTCGTAGCCCGACCGAGGCCCTTAGTTTATTTTATCTGGGAGGTAAAATAAACTTAAGCACGCCGTCCTTCGGATGGGACGTTAAGCGATGGTCCCGAGCCTGTACGATGTCAGGTACTCGTTAAAGACCCCTACCCTAGATGAATAAAAATTTAGGGTAGGCAAAATTTAGGACTCCCACAGTAGAGTCGGGCTCATGTCCACCAGAGTGACGAAAGAGCGCTCTGGTAGTAGGCGATATGACCTCGTAGTTAAAGCCCGGGCATGAGTCATAAAACCTAACCTCTTTCTACTATAACGACACAGATGGCTAATAAAGTGTACACAAACAATTCATAAAATAATAATTTCACTTACTTTGAGATTATCCCTGAGCCATGTCACAGTTGGATTGGGATCTCCAACCACTTCGCATTTGAATATAACTGTGTCTCCTTCCAGAACCTCCATATTTCTTGGCCTTGTCACGAACAGCGGCTTCGAAGAATACCTTAACATAAAAAAAATCACTATTAACTACATTGTTGAATTTCTTAAATCATACAGTCGATGAATTGATTAGAAATTCGATGTTGAGTTTTCATCGGAATTTCATGTTTTCCGCCCCCCTGATAATTCCCGGGAGAAGGAATGTATCAACACAAACTTTTGTATGTGTATCCAAATATCCATAAGGACGATACCTATAACACAAAAGCTCTAATAATTGGCGTTGTAATTAATGTATTGACACAACTTTCAGCATGAGGGTTCAGAAGCTCCTATGTAAGTGAACTATTGATTTTTAGGCCAAACAGTCGATTTTTTTTTGGAGGGAGGACAAAAACTAAATTCCTTCTGGTGAAGTACATTGCTGGTGATTCACAGACGACGATTTGGCTTCCTTCTTTTTAAACCAGCACTAATTATAATTATGAAATTTTTTGAACTTAAATGTAGATATTCATTATTTTTTTAGGAGTGTTGGTCAGTGAAAAACGAGGCATTAAGAGGTCATGGTAGTCAGCCTGAGCTCTAAAAATAATAGCAACAACTAAAAATTAACCAAAAGTAATTAAAAACCGTGACAATAAAGACAGGATAAAAATAACACAATGAGATGAAATGTTGATCCTAGGAAGATTTGCCAAGTTCTGATGAGGCGGTTCTGCACTCATTATGTTTCCAAATATATTCTTCTTGAGATTTAATAGGTCAGAAGGAACATATATATATCTTCAAGCCTAGTCGAAGAGAATAGTAAGGAATTTTTTTCCGCAATACTCCGAAAAAAATATGAAATAACTGACTTTCTGAACTTATGTAACTACAGAAAAAAGTGTAAATACTATCATAAGTATTCTTCACACAAAAACTGGTTGACAGATTTAAGGGAATCGAATGAAATCCGCATATGTTACATTTGCGTAAAGGTGCTAAGTGTACGTTACCAACATAATCAATAGAAAAAATAATTTATAAAAGATGTTCTTTATAAAATTGGCTTAACATAAAAATACATTATTCTGACCAAAATGTTGTTGTAATTGGACCTACAATGTAAGAAATCATTAAAACGAAAATAATGATCGCTCATTACCCTTAGTAGAATTTACATAATATAATCTGTTCATTTCATTTTTAATACACCTGTGATTCGATAAGTAGGCAATGCCCCAATAGGGTTAGTAGGTTTAGTGTCTTCATGGATCGAAGGCGATTTCTCTTTGCGAGTACAAAAAAGTACATACTTTCTGAAAATACTATCATATTTTCTGAACCTTACAATCACATGATGAATAAGCATGTGTTTAATTCATTTTGTAAATACATTATCTATGACTATTACCTCTTGCCGCAGATACAAACATGGAAATGTTCTAATCAATAGATAATATATATATATATATATATATATATATATTATGAATATATATATAATATATATATATATTTATATTATGAAATTTCAATTATTATATCACTGTCCACAGTTATTACAACTCATTAGAGTTGAACATTTCAAAGCGACTTGCATAGCACCTAAACTATGTGACTTTAAATGTTTACATTTGTAACTCATGCCCGGGCTTCAACTACTAGGTCCTATACCTGAGGACATTTCATTTCTCTGGTGGACATGAGCCCGATTCTACTCTGGCAGTCGTAAATTTTCTCTGCCCAGGTTTTAGTAGGGGTTTTCTCGATGTTTAGACTCAGGACCCTCCGGAGAACGGGATGTTCAAGGTCTTTATAAACTCCCAATTCATTCAAATATCAGATATTCAGATACGCCCAGGGAGTTCAAGGGTCACGGCCAACTACTTTAAAGGAAATTTGTAAATATATACTACACATACGGTATTGAGGTGTAAATTGGAGAAGAAGCTGAAGACGGATTGGTGACATCCAACTGACACTTGGAGACAGCCTCTTGTCCGCCTGGTGAAGTAGCGAGGCAGGTGTAGGTGCCAGCGGAGCGAGGGGAGACGTGGGCTAGCTCCAGCGAGAGCTCTCCGCTGGCAGAGTGCGTCATTACGCAGTCCCTGCTGGCCGCCAGCAGCGTGTCATCTCGGTACCTAGACCACAGCATAACATGTTAGGGACAGAGTCTTCTGTTCGTGTTAAACCGAGGTGAGACCACTGAAATTATCTATTTACAACTCGTACTATCTGGAAGATCTAAGAGTGATAAACAATCAAACATTCTTATAGATGAATAACAGCATTAAAATAACCTAAAAAAACAAGAAAACTACTTTTAAACATAAAATAGCCAGCAATACCTTTATTATAATCGAAATAAAATAATAAATCGATACTCAACAACAACAAAAAGTATAAATATATTATGAAAGTTCGAATATTAACGTTCCGAATTGGAACTTGAGAATTCTAAATAAAAAATTGAATAGAAATGATGGCCTACTGACAAACATAAATGAATCAGTTCGAAACAATATCGTAGGAATGTACATTGTAACTAGGTATCAAATGACCAACCATTGTACTTTGGCGAGGCGGGAGTGCGGAGCCAGAGAGGCGGTGAGACGAACATGGCCGCCCTGATGCACGGTGGTTGCCTCCTCCAAAGGAAGCGAGAACAGAAGAGGTGGCAGATGGGGGGTCAGAGAGAGATGAGCTGCCGTCACTGCCACCCCCAGTCCTACAGCACGGGCCGAGTACAAACCACAGGTGGCCTCACTAGCTCCCACCTCCAGTGTGTAGAAACTCCCTTCTGAGAACGTTCGGCAATCTGCAAAGCATATCATTATTAGAAGTATTTTTCAAGAAATAAATTGACAATCATGAAATACCATTCGGGTTATATCACACAGGATGCAATGGGGGCCTTCGGGATATATCTTTGTTATGTTTATTGAAGACTACTATTACATACAGACTATTTTCGAGATGACTTGAAATTAATTAAGGAAAACCACATAAGAATGACACTCTCCCACTTATTATATTATTATCATTATTATTGTTATAGCTCTACCAGTTGTACTGTTATAATATAATCTTGTTTTATATTAACTGGATATTTACTTTATTATAAGCTGGAGACAAGCCAGTTGTGGCTTAAGCAGCCCACATAATTGCAAATATTATTATATAATATCTTATGTATCTTAGTAGTATCTTATGTTAAGAAAACATATTAATATATATTTTTTAAATTATATATTACAGGCTTAGGTGGGATATCCTTTTACTCTCTTAAGTTTTCGCGTATCTATGACAATGCTTATGTGCACTAGTAGCAGATTATTATTTATTGAAAATATATTATATTTTAAATAAAATAAATAATAAAAATCTGCTACTAGCGCACATAAGCATTGTCATAGATACGCGAAAACTCAAAGAGAGAAAAAGGATATCCCACCTAAGCCTGTAATAATTTAAAAAATATATATTAATATGGTTTCTTAAAATAAAATTGAACAACTTTTTAATTCCGACAAATTCGGGGAAGAACATTTAGGAAGTAATGTCAGAAAGCACGCGCGATATTTTAATTACTACGAAACTTCATAGCAAAATATTTTATTTTATAAATAATCATTAGAATAATTATGGAGATGGGAAAATGAGAATGTCTATTTTTTTTGGAGAAAACAAACTAAACATACATTTTATTAAGTGGATACCGTTTACAGACAAACAACTGAAATATTTTTGAACACTTCTATGGTAATACAATTCTTGTATTGACAATTAGCGAACTGAATAGTAGTTTTCATTGTCCTTAGCTCACTTTCTGTTCACAATTGAATAACAAACTTCTATGTATACAATAAACTTCGGTGTATATTGAAGGGCTAAACAACTCAAGGACCATGTTTTTCATCCCCCACAGTCGCCCTTGGAGAAAGAAAAATTCTGGTGATGGCGCTTATAATTTTCCTTGATTTCGCTAATAAATTTGGTAGTACTAGTATAAGGGTTTGAACCCCTGGAATCCTAATCACGATTTTAATACATAACTTCCCCTATACTTGGTATAGCAGGGAAAGTAAAGCAGACGAATGGCAAGGGTTGTGACTACTCACCGTCGCCTACAGGCTGTGAGTTTCGCTGCCACTCCACTGTAGGGGCTGGGTTTCCGACCACCTCACAGGTGAACCTCACCGTTTGTCCTGGATCTGCGGTCCGGTCCTTCAGTGGTAGTCGGATCTCTGGACCATGTTCACCCTCTGGAGGCTCTAATCTACAACAAAAATACCCTAGACGTCAGTGAATCATCATTTTTGTCTATTTGCATAATTTAACAAATGCAATAAACAAACATCCACATGAGGAGAGTACGATAAGGGATAAGTTCCAATACATATGTTTTAATATTTATTTACTTCGAATAAATGTCTGCGATCTGAGTCGATATAGTGGAAAGCTAATAAAATAAATAAATACTTTCATATTGTCTAATTCCACAAAAGTACATACATAAGTGTACCTCGTCTTACGCCATCGTCAGTATACTTTTGAACTCTGTGCTGACGATGGCGTAAACCGAATCCGGTACACTTCATGTATATATTTTTGCGAAATTAGACAATATAAAAGTTGAACAGGTTCTTTGTTTTTATTTAATTTATACACTTCTTGCTACTCCATCTAACCTCATAGAAAACTGTAGATCCACCACAGATGGTATGACCAAAATATTTGATTAAATTTTATAAATGTAGGATATGTCAAGAGAAAGTGTTTTAGTATATCGGCGGATGTAGGTTAGGGATTAGCAATGGTTTAGAAACAGTTGCCCAGTATACCTAATTTGATGGTGCTCCGGAGGTAAGTCTCCCGGATGAAGAACAGTGATGTAGCAGTGGCTGGAGAGACGGCCAAGTGGGTTGACTGCCTTCACAGTGTACAGACCACTCTCCTCCAGAGCCTCCAACGACAGGCTCTCTCCAATGCAGGACAGTGGCTCCCCCTTCTTGTACCATTGCAACCCTGGCTCTGGACATCCCTTCACCTGCCAACAGAGTCATCCTTGAATCAAACTGCCAATGACCTTGAATCAAATTATCTTTTGCTCTCCCCCAGAGACAATCGTGTCAATATATTCATTCTGTCGGAAATCATTGTGCTCACGAACACACCAAGGAAATGTTGCTTTTTTTTTCATTTTAGAATTTTAAAAAAAAGTATTGAAAAATCAACATTCAAATTGAGTGCGCCGGTAGCTCAGTGGTATGCGTGCTTGACTTCTGAGCTGAAGAACGTGGGTTCGAAACCCGACCGAGGCCCTTAGTTTATTTTATCTGGGAGATAAATTAAACTTAAGCACGCCGTCCATCGGATGGGACGTTAAGCGATGATGCTGAGTCTGTACGATGTCAGGTACTCGTTAAAGAAACAGACGAAAGAGCGCTCTGGTAGTAGGCGATATGACCTCGTAGTTAAAGCCCGAGCAAGAGTCATAAAACCTAACCTAACATTGAAATGTTAACGGATTAAATAACTCCCCTGTTACTTCATATATTTCGGGAAAGTAAAAAAATGTGTAAGTATTTAGTTTATAGTTTTTTGTTAATTTATTTATTCATATTTTGTTTCTTTTTCTATATTTCACTCTATTTGACCTGGACACGTGATCGCCCCGAAATTTGTTTCGTGAAAGGAGACATATTAAATATACATATTAGGGTGGTCCTTAAAGTGAAAAAGTTGAAATTTTAAAACGTGCTCCCCCTAGGTCGAAAGTAGTTCCCAAAAAAAACTTTTTGGCACCGAAAAAACGAGAAAACATATTGAATAACCCCGTCCCCCATCGAGGTTGAATTTTAAATGGTTGATTTCCATCGCTTTAAGGTAGAAAATGGTACTCAGGGATTTTCGGGGTCGCTGAAGCAGATTATGATGTTAAAAACTCATTTTAATACATGCCAGCTGTCAAAAAACCTGTCATTATCATTTACTTTTTTCATAATCACGGTTTTTTGAGTATTATCAGTTTCTAAACAAAAATGTCTACTAGCTTCGATTAAAAAAATGTATGGAAAACATTTTTGGATATTTAATCAATTTCTAAAAATAATTTTTACACGTGACAGCTGTCGACAATGATAATACTGAAAAAACCATGATTATGAAAAAAGTAAATGATAATGACAGGTTTTTTGACAGCTGGCATGTATTAAAATGAGTTTTTAACATCATATTCTGCTTCAGCGACCCCGAAAACCCCTGAGTACCATTTTCTACCTTAAAGCGATGGAAATCAACGGCTTAGTAATCGATCGACTGAAGAAAACTTTCAAACCCATGTTAAATCCCATTTAAAATTCAACCTCGATGGGGGACGGGTTAGTTAATATGTTTTCTCGTTTTTTCGACGTTGATTTTTTTTTGGGAGCTACTTTCGACCTAGGAGGAGCACGTTCAAAATTTCAACTTTTTCACTTTAAGGACCACCCTAATACATATATACTGAACTCAAAATCGCGGATTTGAAACACAGCCGTTGCATTTGAGCAGGCCGTCCTTCGGATGGGACATTAGGCGATAGTCCAGATGTCAGGTACCTACTCTTAAAAGACCCCTACTCCTACCCTAGGTGAATAAACCTGGGTAGCCATTTAGGACTCGCACAGTAGTCGGGCTCATGTCCACCAGAGCGAAGAAAGAGCGCTCTGGTAGTAGGTGACATGACCTCGTTGTTAAGGCATGAGTCACAATAACTAACAAACTATAAATACAAAATAGTTATAATTAAAAATTTAATAAAATAGTATCTATTGTATTTATTAGTATTAGGAATTTAGAAATTTTATATTCATTTAGTTTCTATTATTTATTTATTTTATGATTATAATTATTGTTATTCATCTCAGTGCTTTTAATTTAATATTAATGTATATAATTTATAACTTATTTTGATATACTATATCATTATACACCAGCTTCATCGTT
Source organism: Aradus depressus (assembly GCA_963662175.1). Lineage (NCBI taxonomy): Eukaryota > Metazoa > Arthropoda > Insecta > Hemiptera > Aradidae > Aradus > Aradus depressus. Next base: position 49,424,452 of record OY759216.1, on the reverse strand, counting down.
GCATAAACTTTTATGGATCATTCATGTCAATAAAATATCGAAACAAAATATTGGAATAAAGAAATTCTTTACTGAAAAATATAAATTGATTTACCACTCTAAAGCTGAACATTAGTAAGAATTTAGTAGCGAGATTGTCACTAACATTTCTTATCTTAATAATGAGCAAAGTCGTACATTGTCGTCATAAAGAAGATAATCACTGCCTCTTTCTTTGACAAGAGAATGTTTCAAAGAGTGAAACACAATTAAGTACCAACTAAGAACTTGATGGCTGGGGAACCTCCATCATCATACATTGCAAAATCCATTTATAAGATTCAGGAAATGCAATAAAAGAGAGAGTTTAATAATGTTCATAACAGAGAGTTGCAGGACATTGTCCAAAAACATGCAATGCAATATTTTCAACAGACACTACCCGATAACTCCTTACAGAATGAATATATCAACAAGAAATTTTATATGTGAATCCAGAACCCTCTAAGGACGACACCTATTAATTTCAGCCAAATCGGTCTCCTTCCCTTGGACCGAGAGGGATTAGGGAAGAGGCTTGACTCAAAAACTCTTACAACTGTCTTTGTAATGAATGTATCGACACAAAATTTCATATGTGAATTCAAAACCCTATAAGGACGACATTTATTAATTTTCAGCGGAATCGGCAGAAGAGGAGGGAGGGATTAGAGGGGAGGATTAACTCAAAAACCCCATAACTGCTGATGGTATTGAATATATCGACATGAAATTTCATATTTAAAGTCAAAACCCAATGAGGACATAACCTGTCTTTCAGTGATGTCGGCCGAAGATAAGGGGGAGAATGCTCATTCCAAAAACCCTAATAGCTGTCAATATAATGAATTTATCGACATTTAGTATGAGGATTCAGGACCCCCTAAGTTAATTGACTAATCGTACTGGGGAAGTACATTGCCGGTGATTCACCGTCGTTTTTTCGTTAGTTACTGCATGATTAATTAACTATTAGAGTGATCCATAATTAACTATTAGTGATTAATTATTTTAGGATCAGACTATCAAACGATTCGTTTCAATGCTAAGATTAAAGAATTGGTCGACATGAGGTCGCTCCCTGCCTCACTTAGATTGAGAATAAAGAACTATATACATGCTTGGACCCGAGCTTCCTCGACGCCCGACAATGTGAAAAAAAAGTTTACATTACGTATTTATTTTGCAATTTTTTCGTACTCCAATACTAGTCTATATTACATCTTGGTAACATTTGGTATCTATAGCAACTGATTCAAAATGATGAGGAGATAACGTAAATGGACTTACCCTGCAAGTAAGTGTGATGGAGTCTCCCTTGTTCAGAGTAGCCTCCCCGGGTAGTTCCTGAAGGAAGACAGGAAGAGAGGACGGAGATGGGATAGAGAGAAGAGCACATTGTGAGGGAGGTCCCCAGCCATGGACGTTACCAGCGACCACTCGTAGACTTGTCTCTCCTTCCAGGCCGTAGAGCTCCAGCCGAGGCAGTGGGCATACACCAACCTAAGCAAAGAGAATCATGGATGTATCTGTTAACAGATAGGCACGAGAAATCTCTCTGTATCTTTACGTTACCTTTCCTGCCTTTAGTATAAGAAATATTTTATTCGTGAAAAAATCCGTGATCAAGTTTTCGACGGAATTGTGGGTCTTTATGTAACTGGAACTTTACGATTGTAGCAATGAACTTCAAATAAATCAATATTCTATTCTGGAAATTACTCTAAAGAGATACTGATACTTCAAAAAATATAATTCTAAGTAAGAACACTTTATCAGCTGATATTTTCTGAAATGGAAGAGACTAAAAACGTTAAGGATAAAAGAGAAAGTTCTTATTCCACCAGATTAGGAAGAAACGCTATTCATGTTGCCAACTACTATTAAAATAGAGTAAATTTGTGACTTATAGAGTAAGAATAGATTGTAGGGAGTCTACCTCGTTCCAGTCGCCATCTTGGGTGAGCTGCTCCACTCGGTACACCAACGTAGAACAGCTTCCACAGTCCACAGGACGATCCCAGAACAAAGTGATGCAGTTCCTTTTCTCCTCCGTCCATCGCGGGGTCGCACATCTTCCTGGTGGCTCTGCAAAAACACACACAAAGAAGAAGAAAAAACTGTATAAACTAATTATAATAAATAAAATAAATTTATTTTTTTAAATATTGTCTATTCCGCAAAAAAAAAAAAAAAAAAAAAAAAAGATACATAAACTACGTAGTTATGGTATTACACCATCGTCAGATTTACTTATAAACTAAAAAAGAGTGTGACCTATCCCGAGCTTTACAGTGTTATGAAATTCCAACTACTGACTTACCTATCTCTACTTATAAGAATGGTTGGCACTCAGGAAACGTACCTTAGTTTATAACTAAACTTGACGATTGTCTAGTGCCAGTTTATGTGTACATTTTTTGTGAAATAGACAATATTTTAAAAAAAAAAAAGTTTTATGTACGTTTCTTCTTCTTCCAAAAATGTGGCATCGAAAAATGAATAATATACCATTTTATCTGAAGGGAAATGGTTAAATAATACCCAGAGAGTGAAACCAGAAAAATCAATATTAGACACACTTCGTACCCAATTTTTTTCTTCGTTGATCCCATTGTCCCCGATGTTTGTACATAAACAATTTTGAAATGACTCTAATTATATGCTTAAATAAAAAAAAAAAATTCGGTAACCTACTCAAAAGTCCTAATAACTGCCAATGTAATCATTTTATCGACACAAAATTTTATATAAGCATTCAGAAGCCACCTATGTAAGTGAACAGTTGATTTTAAGCTCAAACTGTTTCGGAGGTAGAGCGAAAAACTCCAATTTTTTTTTTAAATTTTTGGATTCAAGGGATCGGAAAACAGGAAATTTCTGTGAAAACCCAACATCAAATTTCTTATCAATTACATAACTTCCCCCATACTTCGAACAGCTGGGGAAGTAATATGCTTTTATAAAAACACTCCTAATATTTGATTACAAACTAGCAAGTGACCTAGTAAAAATGTCTATTTGTGGATCTCTGATAGTTTTCCATTCCTTTCGATACGACAATACATTTTTTTTCTTGTTGGCAACATTTTGGCATTCTTCCCTCGCTGTCGGCTGGGTCAAGATCACCTGAGTCACACAAACGTTACTCTATATTTAGAGCAGTTTCTAGATTTCAGATGGACCACAAATATCTGACTCTCCGGTCTATAAATACAGAGACATTTCGTCGAGGGTGTATTTACATATTGATAACTAAGCAGAAACACATTTCTGACTGTTATACCAACCATGTTTTTACAGATAACTCTCCCCCCTTGTCTGAGTTAATATGAGAGATTGTTAGCTCTTCAGTGATTTTAGGCTCATCCAAAATCACTACAGCTCGTTACTCAGCTAGTTCGAGCTCAGACCCAGCTATACGAAATATAGGAGAAGTTATGTAATCTGTCAAAAATACGATACCGAGTTTTCAACGGAATTTCATATTTTCCGACCTCCATATTCCAAATATGAAAAAAAAAGTTGTCGGTGAATCACATGCAATGTACTTCCCCAGAAGAAATTTATCAATTAACTTTTCGCCAACCCTCCAAAAACAGTCGACCGTTTGGGCTAATATTCAATAATTGACAGAAGCGTATACAGTGGGGGGGTTCTAGGGGTTATGACCCCCCCCCCCCCCCCCCCCCCCCCCCTCCCCTCACCCAAGAATTAAAGATACACTAGTTATTATGAGGAAAGAAACTTAGTTATTTAAAGTAGTCAGATGAATACTGGCTGAATTTAAATCACTATCTATTAATATATTTTCAACTACAAAATCATTTGAATAAAAATTGTATATTATGATTTTATTATATTATGATAACTAGCTGCTTGACACGTAGAAATGAAGATTGACAATACTAGCATATTGAATATAATTCATTTTGAACATCGCTAAAGTAATTATTTTATATGAGTTATAAGTCATATGAAATAATTACTTTAGGAACTTATAGGAAATAGATTTGATTTAATTTCTAGTTGCCATATTGTGCATCTCTTATAGTTCAGGCAAAGCATTCTCGTATTTGCGAGAAAAACGAGATTTGATGTCACAAATAGACAATGGAATATATGTACGAGTATAATGTAGTGATAGTTTATATTTAATTTCTTCCCAATGATAATTGACTCACATAGGGACATAACATCGGCAGTTATTAAGGTTTTTTAAATTGAACCCCCTCCCCTGAACCCCCCCTTTCCATCGGCTGACATCGCAGAAATGTGACAGGTTACGTTCTCATTGGGTTTCGAATTCACATATGAAATTTTGTGTCGATACATTAATTACAACTGCAGTTATTAGAGTTTTTGAGTTAAGCCGCTCCCCTAAGCCACCCTTCATCTGGCCGATTTGGTGGATAAGGTACTAGTCCTTATGGGGTTCAAGTAACACATATAAAATTTCGTGTCGAAACATTCATCTATCGGGAGTTATCGTGTTCACAAATACACAAACAGACCACAATTTTTTTTTTCAAATTTGGAACCTGGAGGTCGGTAAACATGAAATTCAGTTGAAAATTTCCCATAGAATTTTTGGCAGATTACATAACTTCCCGTATATGTCGTATCGTTGGGGAAGTAACAATGAAATAAAGTGTAATTATAAGGAGGGGGGGCTAACAAAAAGCATGCTAACAGAGCTGGGAGCTGGATGCCGCCGTCCCTTGATATTGTATTACCTAGGTAGTTATTGTTGCGGCATGTCGTTCTTTGCATTTCTCTTTGTATACAAAGAGAAGCCACTACCTCCTCCTGTCTGGGTACAGAGCCATACAGACAACAAAGAGATACTGTATATTTTAGTAGTAGTAGTAGTAGTAGTAATTTATTTATTTGTTGTAGTTAGTTATTGACTCATGCCCGGGCTTTAACTACGAGGTCGTATCGCGCAGCTTTCTATTCTATTCTACATTTTTATTCACCTAGGGCAGTGATTCCCAACCTATGGTCCGCGGGAAGTTTTCATGTGGTCCGCGAAATATATCAGCCTGTCGGCATAATAATAAAGAAACTAAAAAATAAAAGTCTAAAAAAATAAAGCATTGGGATTTGTCTTATAAATAACAATATAACAATCCCATACCGTGTGGCATATTCATGGCTATATATGCCTAGTTCATAAGGCCACAAAAAAACAAAAAAAAAAAACAATATAACAATAATAGTATAGTGTAAATATAACAATAATAGTATAGTGTAAATATAACAATAATTAAAGAAATAATTATAATATAGTAAATAAATAATAAATGTTTCAAGGTGCTCATTTCTTGGATATTTTTGCCATATTTTGCTCTTTTGTGTTTTTTGCTGTTTGACTGAATTCCATTACTGGTCCGCCATTGATCAGGTAAGGAATCTAGTGGTCCGTGGGTATGAAAAGGTTGAGAACCACTGACCTAGGGTAGGTGTCTCTAGAGAGGAATACCTGACATTGTACTGGTTCACTTAACATCCCGTCCGATGGACGGCGTGCTCAAGGTTTTTTTTCACCTCCCACTATTAACTACAGTGCCTCGTAGTCAATAATTTTACTTCCCCAGCTATACGAAGTATGAGGGGAATTACGTAATTAATCGGTCAGAAATTTGATCAATTTTCAACGGAACCGTAAGGACTTATTATTTTTCAGCCAAATTGACCAAAGGGAAGGGAAAAATTAAGGATGTACTTTAGACAAAAACTCTTAATAACTGCCGTTGTAATAAATGTATGGTCACGAAAGTACATATGTAATTCAAAACTATAAAATAATGACAGCTATTAATTTTCGAAAAATAAATCTCCAGATAGTCCAGAGAAAGGGAAATTGGGAGGACCTAAAGTGAGCGAACCTTAGATGGGTCTGGCTGTATGCAAAGGGAGCAGGAGACAGACTCGCGAAAGGAGGTGAGGGAGGCACGCGACGGAGACACAAGAAATCTTGGACACCGCAACTCAAAAAGAGCCTACTCGCATGTCGAGACTGGTCGAGATGCTGGAAGAGACCGAGAATTATGTAACCTTTCGATATAAGATACAAAAAGTAAATAATAGATACCAATAGATATATCTAAATGTCTTATTTTCAGTATACACATACCTCTGAAATTAACCTATGAAACATCTTGGAGTTCCATTAACAAACCTCAAGGCCACTGCGTTTAGGAATAAAAACATCGAGGTCAAGATATAAATAAATAAATATATTTGTGGGCACATATTATTAATAATTATTATTATTATTGTAAAAAGTTAATTGTATTTTCAATTAAAATAGATCCCAAGTGGGCCGGTGAGAAGTTTTTACGATTCATGCCCGGGCTTCACCTACAACAGTGGTTCTCAACCTTTTCATACCCACGAACCACTAGATTCCTTACCTGATCAATGGCGGACCAGTCATGGAATTCAGTCAAAGAGCAAAAAACCCAAAAGAGCAAAATATCCAAGAAATGAGCATTAACCTTGAAAAATGTATTATTTAATTACTATATTATAATTATTTCTTTAATTATTGTTATATTTACACAAATTTTAGGCTCGGGAGTCGGGCACGAGCTACACAGGTACACAGCCGGCCGGGCTCAGGCAAGCAGACAGACCGATTACACAATAGCCGCGTACTAATTAATTTTGTTATTTATAAGACAAATCCCAATGCTTTATTTTTTTAGACTTTTATTTTTAGTTTTTTTAATATTATGCCGAAATGCTGATATATTTCGCGGACCACATGAAAACCTCCCGCGGACCACAGGTTGAGAATCACTGACCTACAAGTCCTTATCGCCTATTATCAGAGCGCTCTTGTGGACTCTACTATGGGAGTCCTACATTTTTATTCAAATAGGGTGGGGGTCTGTAACGAGTACCTGACATCGTACAGACTCCGGACCATCCGAAGGACGGCGTGCTCAAGGTTTTTTCACCTTTCAGACAAAAAGCCTAAGGGCCTCGGTCAGGTTTTGAACCCGCGACCTTCAGCTCAGTAAGCAAGCAGGCATACCACTGATCTACCGGTCCCAGTGCGAATTTGATCGCTGGGGTCGATATTTCGTTATGTTCCGTTAATTATTGTTAAAAATTGTAATAAAATAATTGAACTTTCTTATTCGCAGTATACAAAACAAATCCAAGATCAAAACTTTGAAAGAAGTTCATGTTCAATTGGAACCCCGGTACCTTGAGCAAGTAAAGAGGTACATCAGGCCGCGCACATTTCAGAATTGAGGAATTTCAACACATTCCAACTGATTCCCTGTTATTTTTGGCATCCTGTAATACCTTAAGCTGATGAATAGAAATTTAAGAAATAGCCGATATAGTGACATATCTCCGGCATATTAAAAATTTAATCATAATCACGGTGAGGGGGGTGGGAGGGAGGGGGTAATTGTACAAAAACTCAACGTGTTGACATAAGCGATCACCCGTAATCTACTTCCCCAGCACGAATTAGTCATGGAAGTTTTCGCTTTCCCTCTAAAATCAATTTACCAATTTGGTTTACATTACATCAACGATTGACGGGTTTTGTGTTAAGTCCCCCCCCCCCCCCCCCCCCCCAAATTCCGCCCCTTCCCTTTGGCAGATTTAGTTTAAAAGTAATAGGTGTCGTCCTCCAGGAGTTTTGAATACACATATAAAATTTCGTGTTGGGAGATATCGTATTTTTTCTTTTTCGGAAGAAAACATGAAATTCTGGTGAAAACTCAACATGAAATTTCTGACCGATTTTACATAACTTCCCCTATAATTTACATAACTGGGAAAGTAAAAATGATTAATGATTCTAAGAGAAAACAATATGAACAGAATTATACAGAATGTTAACTACATACTTTGATTTTCCTTAAGATAACTGAAAAAATCCTCAACGGGAAGCGTAGGCGGTTTCCACGATTTTATAAATTCTAACTCCATACCGCGGCGACAACACAACACTAACTAAGGTCGGGAGTCAACCAGGAGGTTAGGGAAGGCGGGGTGGGGGCAGCGCTGGGGAAAGTGTCACCACTATCATCCAATCACCGCCCATCTACCATCAACTACATTCCTCTTTTAATGCCATCTAAAAAATTGTAATTATTTAATTATATTCTAAAAACTTAATCTAGACAAAAGATCCAAATTAACTTTGAAAACAAAACGACTTATAAACAAAGCAGTACTCAAACCTATATGAACTTACGGACTTGAACTTGGGGTTCTGCCAAGGTTTCCAATCTCCAGCGCACCCAATCCTTTCAATCTAAAATCCTTCGTAAAATAGCCAATGCTCCTTACTACGTCTCCATCTCTTCACACTCACCTTAACGTACCACTTGACACCGAAGTTGCAAAATCCAAGTACATTTTCCTCTCCTAGTTCCCACAATAATCTACTAGTCCGTGCCCTCCATTCTGCCACAATGGCCTAGAGACATTCTTAGCAGCAGCAGTGACAGTGTATAGTTGCAAATGAAAGTAACTCAATGTCAAGGGATTAGGGGGAGGCTTAACACAAAAACTCTAATAACTGGCTTTGTAATGAATATATTGACACGAAATTTTAAATCTAAACTCAAAGCCCTATAAGAACAACACTTATCAATTTCCAGCGAAATCCGCCGAAGGGTAGAAGGGGGACAACTCAAAAACCTTAACAACTGCCGATGTAATCAATGTATCGGCACAAAATCAATATGAGGATTTAGAACTCCGATTGTAAATCAACTAGGTATTGATTTTTAGGTCTACTCTTAGCAAGAGCACAACATACCCCGGATTCCAATAGTAGAGTCGGTCTCATGTCCACCAGAGCGACGAAAGAGCATTCTAGTAGTAGGCGATAAGACCTCGTAGTTAAAGCCCGGGCAAACAAACAAAAAAATAATAATGAATAAATAATAAGAGCAATAAGTGTACCATTTATAGGAAATACTTTTTGGTTGATAACGATAAAGTTATATTTTATCGTCTCTCACATGCTGTTATACCAGTGACTCGGGAAAATATGATTTTAGCAAATTTCCGTTGAGAGAGAGAGAGACATAAGAAATCGTAGGTACTTATTTTTCTGAATAATATGTTAATAGTATGTAAGCTTCTGCCTCTGTTTTTATAGAACTGTTAGAGAACTGTTCTTAGTAAATAAATAGAATACTGATATTGTGTTTAAAACCCTGCGATCTAGCGGAAACTTATGATACTGTCATGAAGTGGAGAATTTCCAAGTGAATTATTTTTGAACTACTTAAAATATACTCCTTTTTTGTCTTACAATTAACTGAAGTTAAGTTCGTCCAATTTTAATTGAAATGGGGAAAGCAGGAGAATTGTTTCTATACAAAGATAGATTATTTTCATTTTAGAATATACCTAATCCATTCATTGGAAGAATTATCATCAGTTAATGTCTGAATTTAATATAGAAACTTTAGAAACTTAAACTTCCAAGTTTGATGGCACATCGTTGTAAAAACTTTTAAATAACTATATCGATAATTCTGAACTCCTCCAGCTAATTAACTTCGCTTTGTTCGCTATTTTGCAAAGTTTAATGTAAATTTTTGCAAAACTAATTACCTATATGTACCATTTCCCTGTAGACAGAATGCAGAGTTGCAAATACCATTCATTAACTTAGATGTTTTAAATATTAATTTGAGTAAAATATAGTACTCTTATTTAATATACGTAGGTTCAATAAAATTTACCGAACTGGTGTCCGGTATCCTGCCATCTAGCGGTTATATCATGTAGGAAATGATATTGAAATAAAGAATTTCCAAGAGTATTTCTTTTAAAGCTACTTTAAGGTGAAACTGATACGATAAGCAAAATTTTCCTATAATTTATACATATCTATATTCTTATTTCTTTTTACTAATTTTGTTTTGATATGCGGGCAGCACTTTGAAAAAATAGGCGTAATAAAACCGCGAACTGATTTAAATGTCAATTAAAACATTATCTATATTATAACAAAATTTAATGGTTTGCAAATGTTTCAATTTTGATCCCTAAATAACAACTCATTTCTGCTCATATTCACAACAAAATGTTAATTAAGCATTATATTATATTAGAGATAACATTTCCATTCACAGATGAGAAGGATTCTGTGTTCTATTAAACGTGACTTTTCATCAGGCAGATGACTTGAAAATGCAGGAATTCTCCAGATCATCCGACTATCTAATATTGTGATATGTGACATCATCTTGTTTACCTTCAAATATCATTTGTTATTGCAATATATTTGACTTAAGAGAGAGTAAGAAAATAGTCTTGATTAACTAACAATGATGAACTAATCCAACTAATTAATTTCTTATTTTCTAATGTTAACTCAACGACAAGAGCTATTTGTACGGAGCGAAGCTACTGCTGTGGGAGAACGAAAAGGTCGTACAGAACCACGCTGAGAAACTGGGCCGTTAGAAGACATGCGCAGAACTGGAAAGATTATGAAACGGAAACCATTGTTTCACAGATAAAACAAATAGCTAATATTAGCCACCTCACATGACATGGCCTATTCTGCAAAACATCAAGAAAATTAGGGATTCATCAAGAAAACCCCTATGATAGACTCTGGAAGCAAGGAGAAAACCGTCCATTAGGCGACAAGCGCCCGGTTACCGACATTGTCTAATAAATTAGCACATTACACATTGCAAGATTAAAAAATAATGAGCGTTGCTTTATGCACGAATAGTTTTCCTAAGGTCCCTTAGAATGCTGTCAATAAAAGGTATATACATTGACATGGCTTTAACGCTTTCTGACTGCTTTTGCGATCAACTGCACGAATCAGTTGCCAAACTAAGATCTAATCGGTTAGACTATTTCTTAGTGACAATTTAGTAGACATTTTCAAAATGATAATTTGGTTTAGTTTCCCTTAAATTGTTCATAACCGGGCACATACCCTATATCATATTCGAGTGCGAGTCACTCGCATGTAAAAGATACCTAGGAGGTAGATACCAGAGATGTTATTATATAGAGAACTAGTAAGGAAGATGGATTGTCATGAAAAAAATAAACATTATACTGAACAAATTTTATTCAACAGTTTTCAACATTCTATGTACACGCTACTGGGAAATAACAGAAATAAAATAAAAATATATACAAAAACAATCTGATCACACTTATTTATTATTTATTTTTTGAACACTCTTAAACGATAATTAAAATACATTTTATAAATATGCCAATAGAAATTTTAAAATTTTATAAAAATATTTAGTTCTTTAGGAAAATGCTATTTTTAATGTTCCCAAGGAAGGCACTTTTTTTTCTATTGAAAATTTCAAAAACGTAATGAGAAAAATAAACATTGTCAATAACATTTTGTTATAAGTAAGTTGGAGATGAGAATGGGATGTAGCTGGAACAGTAGGAAGACTCTCTGAACTGAGATAGAGCTCTTTCACGTCTGGTAGGAGTCAGGGATCTGGCTCTCTCTCGGATCTGACAACACACTTCACAAGTTAGATGTTATATGAAAGTAAATGTACACAAGTGATCTGGCCATAACAGGACTTTTTTATAAAATAAAATGATAGACTTTTTTGAACACTTATATTGTCTAATTCCACAAAAATATACTTAAATGAGTACCCGTTTCGGCTTACGCCATCGTCAGCACAATGTTCAACAATAATTCAGATATTTGCCAGGCATACATATTTATAGTAACCTAAGAGATAGATAGATAAAGATGTTTATTTAGAAAAGATAAATACAGAAAAGTAAACCAAAAAAATTAAAAAAACAGTACATCATTAGACAATGGTCCTTTGACCGTAGTAAACAAAGAAAATAAAATTAAAATAGAATTCTTGGTTTTCAAATAAGGATTTCTTGGTTTTCAAATAAGTGCACAGTTAGCTATTACAGTTAGAATATAGACTTCCACCCCCTGGTTTTACCAGAGGAAGGGGACCCTTTCACCTCAGGTTCTCTTAGGTTAATATAAATATGTATGCCTGGCAAATATCTGAATTATTGTTGAACATTGTGCTGACGATGGCGTAAGCCGAAACGGGTACACATTTAAGTATATGTTTGCGGAATTAGACAATATAAGTGTTCAAAAAAGTGTTTTATCTATCAATTTATTTTATTCATTAGTATTTCCACTATATCAACACAGTACGCAAAAAATGTATTCGGACATTGATAATGCTAGGACTTTTTTATGCCAATCACTTTTTTACACCCCCCCCCCCCCCCCCCCTGCCCCCTCTCGAATCCATTTCAAAGTGGCATTAGTAAATATAAGGAAATAAAGTGTTGGCATGAGCGGTTTTCTATTCTTTAAAGTATAGCATAATTCTGAGAGTGACTCTCTTATACCCCAGTAATGCCAGTATCAAAATGAATTTTAGAGACTGAAAAAAAGAGATTGGGTATAAGAAAGTCGTATTATGGCCTCATCACATATTATCATCCTCTTTAATAAGAGATAATACTACCAATAATAAAAACATATTTTAAAATTTGTTATTATACGTTACAATTTTAACATTACTTTGAACTATAGAAATTTACTGTATGTTGTGCCTAGCCAGCTACTAAAGTAGAGGGTCTTCAACGACTGGTATCACACAGGCATGGGATCATTGCTTAATGTCCCATGCAAAGCGCGGTGTTTTGTCTATACTTCCCAGATAAAAAAAACTGGAGTCTCTGAAAATCTAATATGACCATTACATGACTCACAACATTGGGTATGACCACACACGAAATTTCGAATCGAACTTTTCAACCCCCCCCCATCCTCTTTTGAGATCTATCTGGCTGAAAATTTGTAGATATCCCAGTTATGAGCTCTTGAATCCACATATAAAATTTCATGTCGATACACTGATTTTCTCAGCAGTTATCCGTGTCCTCAGACGCACTGACATATAAAAGTTGAGCCAAATAAGTGAAAAGGGAGGGGGGCTTAACTCCAAAACTCAAAGAATGGTTATATCGAAAATAATGAAGACTGATTGAATGAGACACCTATCGATTTTCAGCCAAAAAGTGGAAAGCTCTGAGGTAGACTAATAACTTAGCTGGTAAGTGGATTGCTGGTCCTTCCCCCGAGGACTATAAATATTTGACACTTATAAAAAGCCTTACGTTGACGGTACAGAAGGCTCTGTCAGTTCCGTACGGGTTCCTGGCCACGATGAAGTAGGTGCCACTGTCTTGGGGTGAGGCTCTCTTCAGGGTCAGACGGACGTACTCTCCAAAGGACTCTTTCAGGGTCTTCTTCCCATCCGTGATGTCCTTAATGCCCTTCATCAGCACAACTGTCCACAAAAACATTTACAATTACATCTTATTTTGAAATTATAGAACATATTATTGATTAATATTAGCTGTTGTAAAAGACTAGTTTGGTCTCAAGTTGATTTATTTTTTTCAAAACACAATAGTTCGAGAGTTTGGGTGGCAACTAGGACATTATCAGTCAAGCCGACACGCCGGTAGCTCAGTTACAATGACCATTTGACTGTAAGTCGGGTTGGACCATATCTCCTAGCTACTGTCAGTAAGGTTAATATTAGTTTAAAAAATAAAAATAAAGCAAAGTGTCATCTAATGAAGTTAAAATAATTATAAAAATAAAAAAATACATGACACAATTTCAATTAAACTTAAATTCAACTATATCGTCTATATTGTGATGCACACTTAGCACTAAGATATAATGCGTCCAAGTTCTTCCCATACAAAATTGCTAGACATGAATTGTAATTTAGTATTTAGTTTTGAAAAATTTATTACCGAATTCCTGGAGAATGGGGCATTTTACCCCATCATAAGATAATAGCATAGTCGCCGAAACTTCTCGAATTATTATGTTATATGTATTATTATTATTGTATTGAAAAAATTAATCAAATCTATATCTAACCAGCCTTTTATATACAATACGTGAACATACATTATTCGGAATATGATACGTAATACCAACAATATATGCAAGGTGTCCCAAATAAGACTGGCCAGTTTCTCGATAACTTCCCACATCTACTCTTTTGAGAAAGCATCTCAGCTTTTACTGTGGTTCTTTTAAATTAAGTTTAAGTGTGTAAAATTAATTTTTAACATTGTGTGTTTCTTTATTAAAATGCTTATTTTCTTCCAAGTTCGACACAACAAATCGTTTTCCCAAATTAATGTTACCTATTTTTCGTATAAAATTGTCTAATTATTTCCTCAGAATTTGTATTAATAATTAATACAATTATTGTCTCGAAAGTATGTAAAATAATTAATTTGAAAATTAAAATGAAATGTTAATTTTTATTTTGTTTTTTCGATAGTTTAAGCGGAAAGTTGACAATTTGATTTGGAACACCTTTTTGTGTGGAAACATTCAGCTTCAAAGGGGCATAAGTACATTCAGCTTAAGATGAACGTCTGTACCCCCGAATAAGACTGTGTCAGCTCACAAATCAAAATTTTACAAAGAATAATAAAAAAAATTGCTTAAAAGGAAAAATGTTTCTATATATTTTCGTAAAATGTAATTCCAAATAAAAATACACACGATTAATATTTGATTTGTATTTTTAAAAGGAGTTTAACTTCTTTATAAGAGATTTTATACAATCTTATTTAGAATCATGCATTATGAAATTATGCTGATTTCAATATTTATTAAAATAAGGCTTAACAGGATACTGCACACGAAATAGGAGTTAGTATGATGCATTTTCGTGGATAACACAATATTGTGGGATTTATGAATATGCGAAAAGTACATTTTTTGGTTTGGCAAAAAAAAAAAAAAAAAAAAAAAAAAAAAAAAGGATCATACAAAAAGGCCATCTTCAAATCACCATAAACAAGGATTTGAAACGAATAAAACAACAGAAAACATGTATTGTTGTAGTATTTGGACATTCTTATTTAGGTGGTGTCAATAAAAACTTGATGTCATACATTATGTTGTTTGTTGAATACAATTTGCATATCCGAATACATTTTTGCGATTTGTGTCATTATAATGGGAAAATTAATAAAACAAATAAAATCCCAAAAAAATTTTTTTAACAATTATATTGTCTAATTACACAAAAAATGTATAGTATGCATATCGGTTTCGGCTTACGCCATCGTCAACACAAATTTAAACAGTAACATTTAATGATACTGGTATGTACATATTTTTTTAGGAATTAGACAATATAAATTTAAAACAATGTGTTCAACGAACAGCGTAAATGATAACATCAAGAGTGTCCAAATACTAGAACAATAATTGTTTTCTGTTAAAGATATGGTTCGAGACAAGGCCGGCGTCCTTAGATTATTTTATCTGGGATGTAAAATAAATTTAAGAACGCTATCCTTCGGATGGGACGTTAAGCGATGGTCCCGAGCCTTTACGATATCAAGTACTCGTTAAAGACCCTTATCCTATGTGAATAAAAATTTAGGGTAGGCCAAATTGAGGAGTCCCAAGTAAAGTCGGTCTCATGTCCACCAGAGTGACAAAAGAGCGCTCTGGTAGTAGGCGATATGACGTAGTTAATAGAACGGGCAGTCATAAATAAAAAATAAAAAACTAACTAAAAAATAAAAAAATAAAAAAAAATAAAATTATTTTCATAGCTGAAAAAATTGTAATAATGAGTGAAATAACAGTGTAATATAAGAGATAAATAAATTCAAAGATAATAAATAAATTCAGAACACTACAAGTAACACGGTTACCATAGTTTAGAACTAACATAGTTTAGAACTAATACAAGTTAAGAATATTTGACCCTTAATGACAATTAACAGTGTTTAAATTGTAAAGAGAAAAAAAAGAATTGGCAGCTCACCAGTTTCTAAGATACCAGAATCCTTGCCAGAAATCTACCCAGACTTCCAAAAATACAACAGAAAGGACTATTTTTAGGGAGAACAATAACAAAACAAAAGTCTGACTATTTGGCAAATTACATGTGACACAGTTACAGACAGACAAAACAATACACACAAATGGAGCGTCCTCAACGAAAATACATGAAACATCAAACGAAAAGAGGAGGTTGGAAAAACCACATATTGTCATACACTCAAGATGCAATATAAAAACTACAAAATTTTTAAATAAATTGCTCACCTGACCAAAATATTCTAGTGCAAAAGTAGTGGACCTATTGGGAGTTCTTCCATTACTATTAAAATGCCTAAAATAATAGATGATACAATGTTCTCAAACAAACTAATATCCTGAGTCAAAAGATGGCCAATGATACAGAAAAAAAACAGCAAATAGATTATTTAAAATCAGAAGAAAAAAGAAAAATCTTTATTCGTTTAAAATGAAAATACATACACAAAATATAACTGATGGCACCATAAATACCAACTATTTCCATAAAACGATCAACAGAAAGAATGAGTACAAGTACGAAATAAAGTCAAAATCACTGCTCAGAAACTTAATATTATGAAAATCCTTAATATTAACCATTATATTAATACCAATTTATGTGTAATAATGGACTAGAAACAAGATAAAACAGAAATACAATTTAAATTAATGCATTTCTAAATATACAATAAAAATAAAACACTTCGGCCGCCAATTCTAGATGTATAAAAAAAAAAAAAAAACTAAACTATGGTAGTGGAGGGTGAGTAACTTCATGTAAAATACAATATTTTTAGTTTTTCAAAATATCTCAGAAGGCGTGTTCTAAAGCAAAATAGTTGATTCCCTATCCGCCTCCTACTTATATTATTATGAGACACCAATATCGACCATGTAGGACAAAAAGAAGGTAACGTAACCTGACATGGATAACCACAATCCGCTCCCAAGGAATTCGCTCGCATTACCTGCCTAGGTTCTAGAAGCTACATTAAGCATATAGTAATTGAAAATAGTGTGTAGAGTTACTCAATGTAGTGTGGATTATTATATCTATGATAATATATTAGATGTAAAATTGTTATTTCTTGATTTTTCGCCATAAAAGCTAATAATAGCATAGGAATAACCAATCAAAAAATGTAATATTAAATAAAAATAGTGCTATAGATTTAGAAATGCAATCTTGTTAATATTTGGTGTAGGAGGTGTGAAAGAAGCGTCTCCTTGTATAGGTGTAGAGAGGTTGGTAGTAGGACCCACCCCTAGGCTTGGGCTCTCCGGAGACATAGCAGGTGAGAGTAAGGTCTTCTCCAGCAGTGAGGGAGAGCCGGGTGTCTGGACGGGCTGTGATGAGGGCAGGCTTGTCTCCAGGCCGTCGTTCTACCACCTGGAGGCATAAGTTAGAGGTCATTTAATATGAAGGACACAGGGTGTCATCCTCAACAAAACGTGATTAGACCATTTGATAATTAAGGGTTGTAACAATCTGAAATCAAACTAAAACTATAGCCAGTCTTATCAGGATAATGCGTTTCCAAGCCTCCATTGAAGCGAAATTTATTAATATAATTAAGTCAAGACAGAAAAAGGTAATAAATGAAATGAAAGTGAATATAATGATGATGACATTAAATGTCAATTTGAATTTTAAAAAATTGATACCTACTACAGACAGCCTTTGTTCCAACCCTTAACTCTGAATTGAAAAAAAAAAAAAAAAGACTATGCCTCCTGAGACCCTTAGGTTTTTTATCTGCGAAGTTAATATACCTTAAGCACGCCATCCTTAAGGGATGGTCCCGAGTCTATGCGATGGTAAGTACCCTAGATAACTAAAACTGAGTAGGCAAAATGTTGGACAACCATAGTAGAGTAGGGCTCATGTACACCAGAGCGACGAAAGAGCTCTCTGGGGCTGTAGTCAACATGACCTCGTACTTAAAGCCCGGGCAAGAGCCACGAAAACACATACACAGGACTACTTCATAGACATATTTCCCATAAGATTTCCAATGATAATTTTTATTTTGTCTTACCAAATTATGGTTTTTGTGAGTTTGTTTTTGTGACTCACGCCCGGACCTCTACTATAGCTTACTATCAGAGCGCTCTCGTTCTAAACTACTACCAAAGTTTAGGAAACTAGGGTAGAGATTTACTACTTTACTTTAACGAGTACCTGACATGGCACAGGTCATAATAACTTGGGCACGCCCCATCCGAAGGGCGGCATGCTCAAGTTATTTTTACATAATTCCCAGCGGAATTGTGTTATAAATTATATCTTTTGGGTTTAAAGGGCTCAAAATGGAGTTTATTTCTTACAGAATACTCCTTACTTACACTTTGCTCTTAGTAAGTAACTCCTATCTGAGATTTTTTATTTTATTTTCTCTTTTTTTTTGGTACCAATACTTGGCACTTGGAAAAAATATATAAAATAAATATATTTAAAAAATACATTGAAATAGGAAAGGCTTATGATTCCATTAATTTATATAATTTTAGAATTTAGTATTTTTTTTGTCATATGAAATTTGGCCGCAACTGTTGGATTCATGCAATAACCAGCTACCAAGAAAACATGGTGGATAGATGTCGTGAGAAAGGAAGACCACTCAGCGGTAGCTCCTCTGGGCGAAGTTTAAAAACAATGAATGGGGTATTATGATGAATGATTAAAACAAACTTATTTTTTGAAATATTGTCTATTCCACTAAAGATATATATACATATAACTACCGGTTTCGGCTTTGTACCATCGTCAGGTCTAGTTATGAACTCTCTCATACACAACAGTTCATAACTAGACCTGACGATGGTATAAAGCCGAAACCGGTAGTTATATGTATATATATCTTTAGTGGAATAGACAATATTTCAAAAAAATAAGTTTGTTTTATTCATTTATTACAAGTTTCCACAATATGTCCGCGTTCCTCAACTTAGAAGGTATTATGATGTTTGAGATTCAAGAAGCGGCAGAGGGTCGCTATTCGGGTTATAGCAACTCATGGTTACACCTCCTCTTCAGCCTCCAGGGAGGAATGCGTGGTAAGTGTGCTGAAGAACATGTGTGGATGTAAAAATAACTAATATTGCTGTTTACTATACCTGTACATGAGCAGGAGCAGGTTCAATGAGGCGGCCGAGCCCTGACAGGATCCTGGCCTGATAGAGACCTCCCTCAGCTGGGGTGGCGCTCTCAACAAGGAGAGTGTGCAGCCCCGAGACAGAGTCAACCAGGGTGTGGGTCCTCAGGCCCCGAGGCAGGGGGGCCCCTTCCTTCAGCCAGGTCACCTCAGCCCGGTGACAGCCTGACAACAAGGGATATATCAGAGTACTTCACGCATCATGTTATAGGAAAAACATCCCCAAAAAGAGCCAAGCTAAAGATTATATTGTCACAGACATCCATACTTGTCACTTATGAATAATTTTCACTAAAGTGAGTAATCGTGACTCGGCCAGTCCAAAAAAACTTTATACACTTAAAATGTGAGGAAAAAACCTACAATTGTTTTTTTATATAACTAATAAAAATCACTCTAGACCAAAAGAAAAAAACGGTATCTACATTTTAAAAAGTCAATTTAACAGCAAATACTGGAAAACTAGATTAAATAAACACTGGAAGCAACTATTTTTTACATCTTAACTTACTAACTGCTCACTTAAATAACATTATTCATAAAACAGCTGTCGGACTCAATTTTTCTCATCCGATGTATACAGAACTCCTGAAGCCTACAACATTCTAAGAACTCTTATTGGTCAAATTTTAAAACCACTGGAATTCTCTGGAAGATTACTTGATCTAAAACATACTTTTGGATATATAACAACATTAAAATAACTTAAAAACATAAAGAAAACTACTCCCAATCACGGATGAAAGTAAACAAATATATATATATAGTAAGTGAGCTCAATAAATCGTTCGAATATTAAGGTTACACAATAGAACTTATCCCGGGTAATTCTAGATCAATAATGTATAATAATAACCTACTGACAAACATAAAAGATTCAGTTCGTGACAATGGAAAATGACTGATGTCGCCATTACAGGACTTTCTTATACCACTTTTATACAGATCACTATTCCTGACCCTTCTCAAATTCATTTAAAAAAGAGGGAGGGGTATGAGAGTATTTATACTACCCTCGATTTGTAGATGAAGAGCTATAACTCCACCAGAAGGTACCAGAGGATCAGCTATGAGCCCTGTCACCCTGGGGCCATGTTCGGGTACTCTAAGAGGCAGGGTGCAGGGGTCGTGAGACAAGGCGTAGTCATCCATACCTGCAACAGTACAACAACAAACAACTCAACTCATTATATTGTATCATATTTCGAATACAAGGAGATATGTATAGGCTAGTCAGTTTTTTATACTGTTCTAAGCAACGGTCTTGGAACTATTTTCTACAATACCCCATATTTTTTGCAATCTTTGGGACTCTATAGTTCTGTTCTTATTGATCCGATCTCGAATCTGTGGTATACTGAATGTTGAAAATTTCATAAGGAAAATTTTGTGTAAGGGTCAATTTGTTGATAGGACTAACCGTTTTCACGTAAACCAATCAAACGACTGAAAAAATTAATTCCAAGTTTTTTACGACAGTTTTCGGCATATAACTTGCAAACCGGGTGAACTTTAAAAAGTGTACTTCATATAAAATG
Organism: Aradus depressus; assembly: GCA_963662175.1. Lineage (NCBI taxonomy): Eukaryota > Metazoa > Arthropoda > Insecta > Hemiptera > Aradidae > Aradus > Aradus depressus. Next base: position 49,403,837 of record OY759216.1, on the reverse strand, counting down.
TGCATTTAATTTTTCTCTACAACTTTTATTTGTAGAGAATTTTATTATCTTGCTATCTTTTATTAGATAATATAAGAGAATTAGTAGCAGAAGATAATGACGTTAGTCACGAAATAAGAGCACGCATTGCTGCAGGGAACATATGTCTACTTGCGGTCCAAAGAACACTCAAGTTCCGCACATTAACGTGGAGGGCCAAGCTAATAGTCTATAAAACCATTGTCCGTCCAATTGTAACTTACACTGGTGAAACTTGGGCGTTGACAAAAGAAAATGAAGAGACTCTGCTACTGTGGGAACGGAAAGTACTTAGAAAGATTTATGAACCTGTTTCCGAGAACGGCAGATGGCGTATCCGGAAGAACAGAGAGTTGAGAGACCTCTACGGGGATCCCGACCTGGTATCCGTGATCATGCAGGTGAGGTTACGTTGGTTGGGCCACGTAGAGAGAATGGAAGGAGGAAGATTCCCTAAACAAGCCCTCTACGGTAGGCCAGGCGGTGCCAGGAGAAGAGGAAGACCGAGACTGCGTTGGCTGGACGACGTCGAGGCGGACCTCCGAGTGTTGGGCATCAGAGGATGGAGGGAGAAGGTTTTGGATCGAGACGAATGGAGGATTGTGACGGAGGCCCGGGTATTTTCAGGACCGTAGCGCCGCAGGAAGAAGAAGAAGAAGAGAATTAGTTAAGCTCCGGAATAAAGTTGTTTAAATTTTCATCAGATTTTGACAAAAACCTAATCAGATGTAAGTTAGGAGAAGTGACAACTCCATCTTAAATTACACGTTCATTGCTACAGAGTTGGTACATGGTTTCAGAGTTAGTGTGCCTACAAAATTCCAGTCAAATACGCACAAGCAAACAGACTCATATGCAGACATTGCGAAAATGGTCAAACCTATTTCAGGGGACCATGACACGTAAAATTCAATTGAAAACTGGACCTCCAATTTTTCGCACGAATACAATACCTACTAGTAAAAAGTGAAGAAAAAAAAAGTTTTATTAAGTGAGATTGTCATTGAAATGATTGCAACCTTGCCACTGTTCTGTGTTGATCCTGAGGGTAGCTGTGGTGGCTGCCTGGCCAGCGGAGTTGACAGCCACGCAGGTGTACTGCCCGTTGTCAGAGGCAATCACTGACCGAATCTCCAGACTGGCTACTCCAAAACTGTACTCCATCGTATATCTAACAATAACAGTAAAACAATAGCAGTTATTTAGAAAAATTCTATATTTGTTAGTTAGTTGTTATGACTCTTGCCCGGGCTTTAACTATAAAATCATATCGCCTGCTACCAGAGCGCTCTTTCATCACTCTGGTTAACATGAGCCCGACTCTACTATGGGAGTCCGAAATTTGCCTTACCCTAAATTTTTATTCAACTAGGGCAGGGGTCTTTAACGAGTACCTGACATCGTACAGACTCGGGACCATCGTTTAACGTCCCATCCGAAGGACGGCGTGTTCAAGTTTATCCCACCTCCCAGATAAAATATACTAAAGGCCTCGGCCGAGATTCGTACCACTGAGCTACCGGCACCCTCTGAACTATAAAATAAATAATACATTATTTGTATTTTTGGTATTTTGCTTTTAATTGTATTTACACAACAAAATGTTTTGCAAGTACAATTTTACATCTCTAATGGATAATATATTTTTTAAATAAAAGTAAAAATATATTTTAAAACCCATCCGTCTATCGGTATGAACCATTGATATTTGTATCAAAAAGAGATCGACATTCTATCTTTGAAATGCATTCCTAGCAACTACTACAGTCCGGTGGTAAAATAGCGCAGATCAATGATGTGATATCACCTTACTAAGAAGCAACACTATATCATGATTAATAGAGTCGACAGTATATTTTCAATGTAGCAGGAATTCGAGGTTCTGTCGTGTAAAAGAAAATTCAAAATTTGGCTTATAATGACTTGAGTGGATGTGTGTGGTGAAGATGTGGTTCACCACACACATCCACTCAAGTCATTATAAGACACTGAAGAAGAAAATAAATACGTTTTCGAAACGTTGGCCAAATTTTGAATTTTCTTTTACACGACAGAACCTCGAATTCCTTCTACATTCAACATTTCATCGTTAGTGAGTGCCTTTCTGCATGAATTACTACAACGTGATCGCTGCATGTCATATCGCATTATATCACGGCTAACTTAAGATTAAACTAAGGTTGTTGTTTCATTTTATACATTTTGGAATGATTAGTGTAATGAAACAGCTGACAAGCAATTATCCTATTGCGATCTGCGGGGGCTATAAGTCTATTAATACATAGTGTAGTATTATAGTTTATAATTGTAAATCTGAACATAAATCGAGTGACGTAATAAAATATACTTTATCGATACAACGATACGATTTTTGTTTATACACTCTACTCCCGATTAACCGAGGTAATCGTGGGGCGGGTAATACGGATAAAGCAAAATCACTTTAACCAGAAGGCTAGAGTGAAGATTTTCTTAAGATATGTAGGTTAATGAGGCTGAATTATGGCGATAAGTAACTCCTAGAATCCAGTACTGATATTCATTCATTAAAAGAACCTTACTCTTACTCGAATCTTACTCCACTTTTTTCTCACCATACATTTTTCTGTTTCTGTGAGATGGAGAGTAAAAAAAAATTGTTTATACACTTTTACAAGAGTTATTCCTGAGGTCTTTATTTACTTATTTGTTTGAGGTTGTTTCCCTTCAGCTATTTTATTGGTTTTAAAATTTAGCAATTTTCGGCACGAAAAATATCCCGTTTAAGCTCCACCTCGGTTGATATCCCCCCACAACATCTGGAGTAGAGTGAATTTGCCGTTGCGCAACCACCGCTAACTGAATTTCGCCAATTGTGACTCAAATAGAGACATTGTTTACGACTTTTCACGTTTAAAATTGATGACATTTTTTTTTTTTATTATTAGCCTCTGAATCCATATGTGCCGTATCTATTCAAGGCGTTAAACTTAAATCATGACTGAATATTCGGTACTGAAGGAGGTAACTGAACACGAAACAGTACCTTCTGAGCTTTCCATTTATCTAATCACACATTTATTCTTTAATACTCATTAATTTATTTAATACTAACAACTTATTCATATAACAGTAAATATTTTTTTTATAAATGAATAAACAACGAAAAATAAAGAAGGAATCGAAGTTAAAACATCTAAAAAACAAAACACTGCGAACACAAGTGGAGTGGTAGCAATGATTTCGATATTCTTTTCCAGTAAAATCAAACATATCAAGTTTCCCTTCATATTTTCTTTTGGGAAAATAACTACATTTCTATATACCAGAAAAATATAACTACAGATATTTTTTCATTAGTTCAGAGGTAGCGTGCCCTTAGATTTTTTATCTGGAAAGTAAAAAAGCACGCCGTCCTTTAGATGGGATGTTTAGCCATGGTCCCGAGCCTATAGCGATGTCAAACTTGGGTAACTAAACCTGGGTAGGCAAACTTTAGGACACCCACAGTAAGAGTCGGGCTCATGTCTTCTATAGCGACGAAAGAGCACTCTGGTTGTAGTTGATATGACTTCGTAGTTAAAGCCTGGACATGAGTCACAATAACTAACTATATTGAATAAGTATGTATTTCTATTTACATTTTTTTTTTTTAATGTTAAACACTTTATAGAAACAATCGTTAGAGTGAAACGGCAACATGTCTACTGTTGTGAGACTCAAGAACTCAGTGTTTTTGAGACGGACAATAAAATGACTGACCACCTCAGCTACGCGTCCTTGTGAGCTTTTTATGACAGACTTTTAGTTTGGCGCTGAGTGGACTAGTTGAGGATAGAAGAGTTGCGACTGACCTGTCGATAATGGACTGGATGTGTTGACCATCTTTAAGCCACTCCACCGTGGGTTCGGGCTCACCGCCAATGTTGCAGGTTAACTTGACGTTAGATCCATGCTCCACTCGGCGGTCCCTCAGCGAACTGCAGATGTACGGCTTCTTCTCCTATTCAGAACACACCAATAATTATACAAAACAAGGAGTGGTGATAAAAAAAAATATTTTTTACAGAAGAAAAGACTCATTCAAAGGACAAGTTTAATCAGAAAAGAAGCAAACAAATATAAAAAATATTAGGTTTTTTATATTCAAAATATTCTCCGAAAACAAGTTCTTCAACATAGTCATTAGAGATCTTTGTAAATACATAAATGCTTATTGTTAGTATTTTGGTAAAGCAGTGATTTGATTAAAAAAATAAATAGTTACATTTGAGAAATTGCTTTCAATTTTTAATAGCACAAACAGTTTGCATGAAAAATCATATTTAGAAGCATTATAACTGGATAGAGCTAAACAGATACCTACCAACATACACGCCTTGTTCAAAACTCAAGAAACCAGGGCTGAAAACTTATATTTAATTTTACGAATCCCGACTGAAGTCTTATTAAATAAAACTATATATTAATTATATATTAATTATTATTCTTATAATAATTAATTAATTATATTCTTATTAAATAAAACTATATATTAATTATATATTTTTTGAAAATGGTAGTTGAAGTTTGAAATACCACACTTTCATGGCTTTTTGGGCTCCCAAATGTGTTTATTTTTTACAAAGTTAGTTCAAATTTCGTCCATTCAGTCATTTTAAAAACGTACTAACCAGTTTTCATTCACCAATCTTTTGTCAACAATCCAATATATAATAATAATAATTTTGAATAAAACAATTTTTGGCTTGCTCAGTATTCAAATGGTGATTATTTTTTCGTTTTATGAGAGGTTACCTCAAAACAAGACATTAGGTGTGTCACATTTTTCTGTATCGCGAAATTCTTTAACGTAAAATAGAATTAAATAATAAAAAATGGTCACCATTTGGATACTAAGCAAGCCAAAAAATGTTCTTTCATACAAAAGACAAAAAATATAATATATTAGGCTGTTGTCATAGCTTGAGACTGTACACAGTTGTCTTGAAAATGGGCAAAACGTGATATTGTAAAAAATAAACAAATTTGGAAGACCGAAAGGTCACCATTTTCAATTACTCTAGTCTCAAACAACAATAATTTACCTATTTCCAATATTTAAAAAAAAAATTACGTGAGATTTAAAGTTTCATGGTGATTCAGTACCAACACGCACAGACAAACATGTCTTTAAAAAGACGTCAGGAAATAAGAAGTTGGTGCAAAGAAACGGGAAGGTTCCATAGGGATCGGACTGTTGCCCCAGCGATGAATGCACCAAGCCGACTAAAAGTTGCAACAGAAATTTGCTAATAAAGAAAATATCTGTAATCAAAGGACTTTCCGATTCCGGCTGGGAAAAACTATTGCAGAAGATAAAACAACATAAATAAAATTTAGAAATTTTGCTTTTTCATAGATGTTTGCTTAACTGCATACAGTAGATGTTGATAAAATATTAACTCACTAAATGATCAAATCGACTCCTAGATGTGGACCGTTGTCTGACAGGCAGGCTCATGTCTCCGAGTAGTGGAAGGGGAGACACAGAACGTCTCCTTGTATAGCGTCTAGACTGCGCCAGAGGGGAGAAGTCTTCAATGTAAACCGGAGAGACAGGATCCCTGTTTTTGTAGTCTGTGGAGCTCAGGTGATCCAAACTGCCCAACCGTTTGTAGTCTGTGGAGCTCAGGTGATCCCAACTGCCCAACCGTTTCCGAATCCCAAGTGACTCTCTCGAACCCCTCTCATTGCTAAGATGTTCCACAGAATGACTTGCCACTTGACCAGAGGATAAATGTCTGTTTAAATGTCTCCATGATTTGTCCACTTTCTTCCTTATAGAATCCAAAGTAGCAGAGGTTGAATCATACTTATAATCTCTCATCGTGAGATGTGAACCTTTGGATACACGAATCGATGAAAAATCTTTTTCAGAGTAATCATCTCTAACAAGATAATCTTTCGGCGAGTACTCAAGACATAAATCTTTGTAAGATTGACTTAAATAGTGTTTCAATTTTGAATTGTCTCTAGGAATTTCTCTATGAGAAGAATCATAAGAAATACTTCGGATAGACATTAACGAATCGCTTCCTCTAGATATGTCATCAGTATGATATTTTCTGCTTTGTGAAGGTTCCCTGATGGATTCAGCTGGAAGGACATCCATTTTGTGGCGGTTTGTGTAAGGTTCTTCAATTCTCAAGGTAGGCAAGCTGGACTTCCCATAAGAATATCCTTCCCGGTCATTAACTAACACTTGACCTGCTTCTTTCTTCAGACTACTTTCTACATTCTTTTTGTACATCGAGTCAGACTTATTGTCAATGTCATTTTCCATTTTACGAGTTATATCATAATGGATTTCCTTCGCATCGCCAATCCTACAACCATACAACATTTTCATTTCGTCTTCTTTTTCTTCATTATAATCAGTAGGACTTACTTCAAGTAACTCTTTAGTTTTCTTCGAAACTTTAGTCTCCTCCACTTCCGTCTTCAGAGGTTTCTTTTTGTCGACGTGGTTTATTTCCTCATCTGATCCATTTTTCTCCTGATGAATATTCCCACAGGACTCACGACCAAGCGATTCACTTCCCTCGGCAAGTTCCTCGATACAGCCATTAACATTTTTCTGTTCTTCTTCCGCCTCTTTTTTCTTATTTTTCTCCTCAGCCCATTTCTTCTTATTTTCCGCTTCAGCCTCTTTTTTCTTTATTTCCGCATCAACCGCTTTCTTCTTCTTTTCACCGTCAACCTGTTTTACCACCATTTCCGCCTCAGACTCTTTTTTCTTATTTTCCGCTTCCGCCTCCTTTTTCTTCTTTTCCTTTTCAGACTCTATTTTCATCTGTTCTTCTTCAGACTCTTTTTTCTTCATTTCCGCTTCAGCCTCCTTTTTCATTTCCTCCACTTCAGCCTCCTTTTTCTTGTTTTCCGCTTCAGTCTCTTTTTTCAACTTTTCTGCTTCAGCCTCTTTTTTCAACTTTTCCGCTTCTGCCTCTTGTTTCTTCTTTTCCGTTTCAGCCTTTATTTTCTTAATTTCCCCTCCAGCATCTGTTTTCTTTTCTTCCCCTTCAGCCTCTCTTTTCTTCATTTCAGCTTCAGACTCCTTTCTCTTCTTTTCCTCTTCTGCTTCTTCCGTTATTTTTTCCTCTTCTGTAACTTTTTGTTTCTGTTTTTCCTCGGCTTCTTTTTTCTTCATTTCCGCTTCAGCCTCTTTTTTCTTCTTTTCCTCTTCTGCAACTTTTAGTTTCAGTTTTTCTTCTGCTTCTTCCTTCTTCTTATCCGCTTCAGCCTCTTTTTTCTTCGTTTCCGCTTCAGCCTCTTTTTTCTTCTTTTCATCTTCTGCAACTTTTAGTTTCAGTTTTCCTTCAACTTCTTTTTTCTTCCTATCCTCTTCAACCTCTTTTTTGTTCATTTCCTCTGCTTCTGCTTCTTTTTTCTTAACTTCCGCTTCAGCCTCTTTTTTCTTCTTTTCTTCTTCTGCAACTTTTAGTTTCAGTTTTTCTTCTGTTTCTTTTTTCTTCTTATCCGCTTCAGCCTCTTTTTTCTTCATTTCCTCGTCTGCTTTTTTTTTCTTCTTTTCCTCTTCTGCAACTTTTAGTTTCAGTTTTTCTTCAGCTTCTTTTTTCTTCTTATCCTCTTCAAACTCTTTTTTCTTAATTTCCTCTGCTTCAGCCTCTTTTTTCTTAACTTCCGCTTCAGCCTCTTTTTTCTTAATTTCCTCCACTTCAGCCTCTTTTTTCTTAACTTCCGCTTCAGCCTCTTTTTTCTTCTTTTTCTCTTCTGCAACTTTTAGTTTCAGTTTTTCTTCTGCTTCTTTTTTCTTCTTATCCGCTTCAGCCTCTTTTTTCTTCGTTTCCGCTTCAGCCTCTTTTTTCTTCTTTTCCTCTTCTTCAACTTTTAATTTCAGTTTTTCTTCAGCTTCATTTTTCTTCTTATCCTCTTCAACCTCTTTTTTGTTCATTTCCTCTGCTTCTGCTTCTTTTTTCTTAACTTCCGCTTCAGCCTCTTTTTTCTTCTTTTCTTCTTCTGCAACTTTTATTTTCAGTTTTTCTTCTGTTTCTTTTTTCTTCTTATCCGCTTCAGCCTCTTTTTTCTTCATTTCCGCTTCAGCCTCTTTTTTCTTCTTTTCCTCTTCTGCAACTTTTAGTTTCAGTTTTTCTTCAGCTTCTTTTTTCTTCTTATCCTCTTCAACCTCTTTTTTCTTCATTTCCTCTGCTTCAGCCTCTTTTTTCTTAACTTCCGCTTCAGCCTCTTTTTTCTTAATTTCCTCCACTTCAGCCTCTTTTTTCTTCTTTTCCTCTTCAGCCTCTTTTTTCTTCTTATCCTCTTCAGCCTCTTTTTTCTTAATTTCCTCTACTTCAGCCTCTTTTTTCTTCGTTTCCGCTTCAGCCTCTTTTTTCTTCTTTTCCTCTTCTGCAACTTTTAGTTTCAGTTTTTCTTCAACTTCTTTTTTCTTCTTATCCTCTTCAACCTCTTTTTTCTTCATTTCCTCTGCTTCAGCCTCTTTTTTCTTAACTTCCGCTTCAGCCTTCTTTTTCTTAATTTCCTCCACTTCAGCCTCTTTTTTCTTCTTTTCCTCTTCAGCCTCTTTTTTCTTCTTATCCTCTTCAGCCTCTTTTTTCTTAATTTCCGCTTCAGCCTCTTTTTTCTTCTTTTCCTCTTCTGCAACTTTTAGTTTCATTTTTTCTTCAGCTTCTTTTTTCTTCATTTCCTCTGCTTCAGCCTCTTTTTTCTTAATTTCCTCCACATCAGCCTCTTTTTTCTTCTTTTCCTCTTCAGCCTCTTTTTTCTTCTTATCCTCTTCAGCCTCTTTTTTCTTAATTTCCGCTTCAGCTTCTTTTTTCTTCTTTTCCTCTTCTGCAACTTTTAGTTTCATTTTTTCTTCAGCTTCTTTTTTCTTAATTTCCTCTGCTTCAGCCTCTTTCTTCTTAACTTCCGCTTCAGTCTCTTTTTTCTTAATTTCCTCTTCAGCCTCTTTTTTCTTCTTATCCTCTTCAGCCTCTTTTTCCTTCTTTTCCATCTCTTCTTCTTTTTTCTTCTTTTCATCTTCTGCATGTTTTAATTTCTGTGTGTTTTCTACCTCTTGTTTCTCCATTTCCTCGTCGGCCTCTTTTTTCTTCTTTTCCTCTTCTACAACTTTTAGTTTCTGTTTTTCTTCGGCTTCTTCTTTCTTCTTATCCACTATGGCTTCTCTTTTCTTATCTTCCGCTACAGTCTCGTTTTTCTTCTTTTCCGCTTCTACATCTTTTAATGTATGCGTTTCTTCTGCATCTTTTGTCTTCTTTTCCGGTTCAGCCTCTTTCTTCTTTTTTTCCTCTGCTGCCTCTTTTAGTTTCAGTGGTTCATCAGCTTCATTTTTCTTCTCACCTGCTTTAGTCTCTTTTTTCTTCTTTTTCGCTTCAGTCTCTTTTTTCTTCTTCTCTTCTTCTACAGCTTTTAACTTCAGTGCATCTTCTGCTTCTTTTTTCTTATCTTCTGCTTCAATCTCTTGTTCTTTCTTGTTTTCACCTGTTTTCAATTCTTCTTTGTCTTTGGTCACTTCCTTCTCCTCAGCCTCCTGCTTAATTTTTTCCAGTTCAGCAGTTTTTAATTTCTGATCTTCCTCAGTCTCCCTATTCCTCTTTTCCTCTTCAGCAGCTTTTAACTTATGTTCTTCATCAGGTTCTTTCTTCTTCCTTTCCTTCCTCTCATCTATAAGATTCTGTTTCTCTTCGACCTCTTCCTTCTCCGTTTCCTCAACCCTTTTTGTCCTCTTTTCCTCTTTTGCACCTTTTAATAACAGTTCTTCTTTAGCATCTTTATTCTTCCTACTTTCCTCTTCCGCCACATTTATTGTCTCTTTCTCTTCAGACTGTTTTTCTTTTATTCCCTTTTCCTCACCTTCCGTTCTCATCTTTTCCCCTGCAGTTGATTTTAATTGTTGGTTTTCAGACTCTTCCTTTTTCATTTCTTCTACATCAACCTTTAACTTCTGTTCTACTTCAGTCCCTTTTATCTTCTTTTCCTTTTTAGTATCTTTTAATTTCTGTTTCTCATCTCCCACGTCCTTCTCCTCCTCCGGAGCCCCAGATTTTTTATTTTCCTCTTCAGCAACCTTTAATTTCACTTCCTTTTCAGCCTCTTTCATAATTTTTTCCTCATCCGCACCTATTAATTTCTGATCATCAGCTTTTAAAGTGTAATCTTCGTCAACCATTTGTTCCCCCTTTTCCTCATCCGTAGGTTTTAATTCCGGTATTAATTCAGCTTCTTGTTCCTTTTTTTGCTCATCCGCAGCTTTTAATTTCTGTCCTTCTTCAGTCTCTTTCTTTTTCTTTTCCTTTTTGGCATCTTTTAATTTCTGTTTCTCTTCAACCTCAATTTCCTTTTTTTCTTCTACGACAGCCTCTCTCTTTTTCTTTTCTTTTTCGCCTGCCTTTAATTTCTGATCTTCTTCAGCCTCTTCCTTCTTCTTTTCCTCATCCGCAGCTTTTAATTTCTTATTTTCTTCAGGTTCTTTCTTTTCCATTCCCTTTTTGGCGTCTTTTAATTTCTGTTTCTCCTCCAGCTCTTTTTTCTTATTTTCTTCTTCCCTATTTTTCAATTTCTGTATTTCTTCAACCTCTTTTTTCTCATTTTCCTCAGCCTCCTTGTTCTTTGCTACCTTGTCTTCGATCTTATTCTCTTCACTTAATTCTTCATCCTTTGAAGTTCTTCGTTTTTCTTTAGTTTCTTTATCCTTCTGCTTGTTTTCAGCCTCCCGTGTTTTCTGTTTTTCTTCATCAGTATTTTTCTTAGTAATAAGACACTCCTCGTTCTCTTCATCGCGCCTCTCTCTCTGCTTGTCGACCTCAACCTTCTTTGTTATTTGCTTTCCACCATCTTCTTTACTTCCTATTTCTTCCTCTTGATTAATACCTCCTTTTCCTGCGTCAATTACCCTTTCCAACTTTTCATCACCTCCCTTTTCCAGTATAGCAGCATCATTTACTTGTTGCTCTACAATAACTTTCCTTTCTGCTTTCTTTTCACCTTCCTCTTCAACTTCCCGAACTTCAGTTTGCCTTGTTTTTTCTTCCTCAATAAGCTTCTTGCTGGAAGTCACCTCATCTGATCCTTCCCATAGAGCTGATTCCTTAAATCCTTCATTTCCTTCCGTGTCTTCTTTTCTTGTAGCATCAAATGCATTTTCCCCTGGTTCCGATTCTACAGCTTCATCAATTTCTTTTGGAACAATGGATTTTCTTCCCAACTGTTCAGCTTCTTTTTTCACCTCTTCCAATTTCTTTTTTATATTCCTTATCTCCAAAAGATCTTCGTCCTCGGATTCAGATTCTTCATCAATCAGTTTAATATCTCTAATAAGTTTTACAATATTCACGGCAGTGTTCAAGGCCAAACAATCTTCCTTCAGTATGTCGTTTATAACAAGACTTAAATCATCTTCAATGAACCTTGCTTTATCAGAAATAAATTTCACTCTTGTTTTGTCTAAATGTATTTCTCGAAGCAAGTTTTCTGCAACTCTTTTAACGCTTTTTATGTCTATTATCACAGACTCTAATATAGGCTGTGCAGAAAATTTCGCCTTGGTCCCTGATATGAGGTTTATAGCCGATGAGACCTCATTTTCCAACTCATTAACATGATGTATTAATGAGTTTAACTTGTCTTTGCTATAAGTTGTCTCTTTGTAGCTTCGCTCTTCTTTTTCAATTTGTATATCAGATTTTTGAGATTTGGAAACCTTCAGATCAACTAACGTAGGTTCTCTTTCTTCAACTTCAATTGGATCCATATCAATTTCTTTATCTTTATCTCTTACTTCGCTTTTGCCTTTGTTCTTCTCTATTTCCATCTCAGCGTGAATCTCAGATTTTTCGGCTGACTCAGTACGCAATTCACGTGGAGATTGTTTTTCTTTTTTTATGTCTTCTTCAATTTTCTCAGCATCATCCTTCTTAGGTAAAACTTCTCTTTCTGCAATTTGAGTTTCTTTTATAATGTCTTCACCAATTTTCTCAGCATCATCCTTCTTGGGCAAGACTTTCTCTGGTATATGAGTTTCTTTATTTATGTCTTCACTAATTTTCTCAGCATCCTTTTCAGACAAGCCTTCTTTTCCTATAACAAAAGTTTCTTTTTTCATGCCATCACCAGATTTCTCGGCTGACTCAGTAAGCACTTCACGTGTAGATTGTTCTTCTTCAATTTTCTCAGCATCACCCTCAATATGCAGGACTCCTTTTTCTGCAATATTTAAGCTGACTGTTTCTTGGACTGCCGCACTGTGCAAAGTTTCTTTAGCTGCATCTAAGATGTCAAGCTTTTCAAAACGGGGTTCACCTCTCAAAATATCAACAACCGATTCACTGCTCTCAATGTCTTCTCCTTTTTCTTCAATACCTTGTTTAATTTCCTGAAATGCTTTGTTCGTTTCTTCATTACCTCTTGTTACTTCTTCAGAATCTGACAATGATTTAAATTCGCCTTCCGAGGTACCATCAGAAAGCTTCGTTTCCCTCGTACTGTCCGAAGGTAATTTCTCCAAGCTTTTTTCCGTAAGATCTCTTTGATCGACATTTTCTTCTACAGGTAATAAATTCTCTTTATCCTCACATTCATCCACTTTCGCAACTACAGTTGACTGAGCAGCCTTATGTAGATGATCTGAAATTTCCCGAAGACTAGCGTACGTGGCACGATCCGACAATGAGACTTCTACAGGAGCTAGCCCTTCGAGCACTCTTGTCTCTATAATCTGTACAACATGATGACACAGATCAATGAGTGGAATGGCCACAGCCGCGGCGGCGCTACTTTCAGTCATTTCGTTATGTTCTATAACTTCCAGGGCAGCCTTCATCTCACTGACAGAAGCAGCGATACAAGCTGGCTCAGACTTGCCCACACTGATGGCTTCAAGTGTTTCTTTCAAAACGTTAGCCGGACCAACCAAAGTCCCTAGTGATTCCTCTTCTTCCAGATGACTGCACACGACGGACACGGCTTCCTTTAGATCGAGAAGTTCTGTGGAATAAGACTGATGCAACATCTGCTCTTCTATTGACGCTACATTCTGTCTCAAATCGGAAACTGACCCCGCGACACTCTGTAACATTTCTTCCACTTTCACTCTATCTTCAAGTATAACGCCCTCTAACGGAGATAATAAAGTTCTGATCTCAGCAACGTGACTGACCAATCCTTTCAACTTCACAATATTGGACTTTTCATGCACTTCTTCAAACAAAACATCATTATTCAGAGACTCCACATATCCTGTGAGAATTTCTAACGGTTTTGTTAATTGTTGAATAACTAAAGGTTCATTTGCTTTCAAAGCCTTTTCAAAATTAATCAATCCCTCTTCTAGTTCAACACTAGCTTTTGAAAAATCTTCCACATATTTTTTTTCAGCAACTTTAAGAGCCAAATTATCAACTCTGAAAACGTCTGAATGCAAAGCCTTGAGAGGTTTCATTACTGCCTGTAAGGCAGGAAGGATTTTATGCGAGCCTTCTTCTTTCTTCAGCGATTCTTCTAATAACACTAACGCGCTTTTCAAACTGGTTGATTTTTCTTGATTGGTAATATCTGCTGTACATAATTCATTTTTCATTTCTTCTAACTGAGCGGTAAGGCTCTCATTCACCTTTTCATTTCCAACATCGCTTATATTTTCCGCAAGATTCCTGCTGAACCTCAATAATGATTCTTCAAAAGAATCTAAAAACCAAACCAACTTATTGGATTCTTTGGACACTAAAGGTTTAATACAACACTGCATGGATTCAACAGTTGTGGCAATACCCTTGATCAAAGGAGCATCAATAGCTAAACTCAAGCTTTCAGAGCTAAATAATTTTTCAAAATCGGATTTTTGAGAAATTTCTTTTTCAGTTGTATTACATAAAACATGAGACATTTGATTCATTACTATTTCAGCCTCTCTCACATCATCTATGTTGGCGTTGACATGGTGTAGATTTTCTTCAATCATTTTCAATGGACGCGCTATGTTATTCAACTTCTGTGAAAAGGTTTCAATTTCGTCCTCAGAGGTTAAAGCAATAATGTTTTCTTCAAGTTCTACCAAATTGTGTGTGATCAAATACATTGCTTTTTCTGTTTCAGAGTCTCCTGTTGGCAAAATTCTAATTTTTTCAATGACGGATTCAAGGCTCTTCACACTTTCTATGAGAGTTTCAATTATTTCACTATGAGTTCCTTCAAGTTCTTCTTTTGTCACTGGCTTAAACTGTTCTTGCATGGAGACAATTGCTTGAGCAGTTTTGCATGCTTCATTCAACTGTATACATTCTTCCTTTAATGTGTCTCTAGAAAGTGATTGCAAATTTTTCTCAATACATTTAACAGTTTCCAAAACCTCATCCAGATTGTCATATTTTGCCATATTAACTAAAAGATTCCTAACACAGTTTACATCATTAACAATAGTGTTAAGAAGCTGCGGTGGTTTCTTTATATCAAGTATTGAAATTTTGTCTACAACCAAATTTACATCTTTCTCTAATTGTTCAACAAAGTCCTTCAATTCATCCATACTAATTGATTTTCTGGGCATTTTAAGAACAACCTCATCAATATTTGTTAATGAATTTTGAAATGAAAAAATGGATTTATTTAAATTTTCCAAAGCAGTAACAGTGACGGAGGCTTGTTCCAAGGTTGTCTTTTTTTCGTTCATTACCTGTACAGTAGATTCCGTAGCACTTTTTAAATCATGTACAAGATCTTGAATAAGAACAAGTGCTGCTCTACTCTCCCCCTCGAATTCCCCGCTGATATCATCCGCTTGGGCACAGATGTCTCCAAGAGATGAGGCTATATGTGTGAGTACATCAGAAACATTTCTTCTTGCAATTTCCATACTCTGTCCTTGGCCAATTTGTATGTTTTGACTTTCTGCAGCCTCTCCTAACTCAGACAAGGTCAGTGCTACATTCTGGAGAACACAAGCTAAAGGTCCCTCTTCAGTTCCAGCTACAGCAGATACTACGCTTCCAGCAGAGTTCTTGATGTCGGTAAGTGCTCTGTCAACTCTGATAAGATTGCGAACACTGGAACGTTGAATTTCACTCATATGTGCTCGCATTGTCTGTAAAGGCTGCGTTAGTGACTCTAATATCATAATATTAGATTCAAGAGACGAAGGCTCATCCCCGCACTCGAAACTTGCGTGATCCTGTATCAACAATACAGATCTTTGCAAATCTTTCAATGTTTGTTTGAGTTCTGGTGAATCTTCTTTTGATATATGAACTTCTTCTTCTATTTCAAGTAAAGCTCCTTGTAACATTTTTAAAGGTTCATCCAATGTTTTCAGCAAAGTGCTGTTCAATTTTTCTTTACTTGTTTCACGTACCTCATCCAACACATCCATCAATCCTGTTTCTACAATCTCCAGAGGCTTGTACATAATAGTAGATATTCTATGAAGAACGGGAAGATCAGTTTTAGTTAAAGATGACATCTCTCTGAGTTCTCTTACAGATTTGGCGACATTTTTCAAACCTTGGTAAGGATCCATCACTCTACCTTCTATGATTGCCTTCTCTGCGGTCCTCATCTTTGAACATAAAGTGGTAAAGGGATTTAACATTTCATTTAAAGCGTATAGTACAAAACGAAGATGAATCGGATCTTCTTTACACAGAACAGATTCATGAAATGAATTAATACTGGTTTGCACTGATTCTAATGGTTCTATTAATTCTGACAAAACACTTCTTTTCTCGCCACTAATGTCTCCATATTGTTCAATTTCGATTTCGTGTTGCATTATTGACAACTCTGATCTTAGAGTCTGCAGAGGCTTACTTAGAGTTTGTGCAATTTCACAAACATCGTCATAGCTCAAGTCTTCATTTACTATTTCTACAATGGGTTTAAGACTTCTCTGAAGTTCCTCCATAGGTTTCATAATACTGGGTAGTTTTTCGATAAGGTCTCTTTCCACCTCAACGTTATTCAAGTTATTCTTTACAGAATTTACTGAATTTACCATAACACCCAAAGAATTATCTAATTTCTTTATAATTCGTGATCCTTCTTCGGGTAGATTTTCAAGAAAGCCTTCCCCTCCCGATGATATGTCTATACTGGATACAACTTTAACCAAGTTATCAAGAGGCGTCACAAGAAATTCTACAGCAGTATGAGCGGAAAGATTTTCAACAAGCTTAATAGTAGTGTCTAACTCGTCCATAGGAACCGAGAGTTTATACAAAAGTGGAATTCCAGCTCCTCGGATGGCTCGATGACTCTTCAGAGAGCTGACACTTTCCAATAGGTCAAGGGTAGACCGGAGGGCTTCAAGAGGCTTCACAAGGGATTCGACGAGTTTGGCTGAGGGTACACCGCCTGTCTCGTAGTCCTTCACTATCACAGATATACACTTGGATGTAACCCCAGTCAAATGTTTCAACGGTTTGACAAAATCTCCTACAGACCGAAGGATGTCGATGATTTCCTGATCTTCCTCGTTATTCAATTTCTTTCTCATTTCCGTACTACAAGCTAGGAGTCTGAAAAAAAAATTAATTGAATTTCAGTATAAAAGAAAAAAATGTTATTTCATATAACACACTATTCGCTAAGTTATAAAGTAAAAGACAGTTTTTTTTGTCCCAAAAAACCCGATTTAGTTGCAACTATCTTCTCTAACGCAAAACAATCTCAATTCAAAGTATGAACAATTATTATCAAAAGTTTCTCAAATAGTTTTTTTTTTAAATTATTTTACAGTTCCTGTAAAATATGACAAATGAAGTGAGCTGGCTTTGCAGCTAGGCGTCTCATTTTCTAGTTGTAACATTTGTTGCAGTCTAATTACATATAAATACATATTTCCTAAACATACCTGTCGTAGTATTTCTCCAAGTCATCATTCGCGGTTTCTTCAAGTTCTTGTAGTTCAGTAGAAATAGTTTTGATTATTTTCCTATCATGAGGCACTGATTCTTGTCTCTCAATGATCCTCGTCAGGGTTTCTTGCACCTCCTCCACCGATTTCGCGTACCTCTCTTCAGAAATGCCTCTCTCCGGATAATACTGTTCCTGAATCAGAGAAATCTCCCTCTCCAGATCCTTTAAAGGTTTGGTCAACGACTCCATGATACTCGATGTTCTTCTTTGAAGAGATGTCGTGCTACTGCTAATACTTTCTTCTTCCATTATTTTCAGATTTTTCTTAAATTCACTGATAGGTTGAACAAGAGTTTCCAGGACTTGGGAACCAATGAGGCCTTCGTCAATCTTCTCTTCCATCAGTTCTAAGCTCCGTTGTACATCCGCTATTGGCTGTGCTAACGATTCTAAAACCGATACCTCGGGTGATTTGATTTCTTGTCCGTCTGAGATGACATGGGCTTCCACACGAGCCAAGCCTCGCTGAATGTCGTGCAGGGAGTGGGCCAAAGACTCCAACACTGATATTTCACTTTTGTCAAAAGCTAAATCCTCCGCAGTGTCATACGCGCGCTCATCTTCCGTTACGGACGGTCTTGATTCTCTAAGAGTGACCAACTCTGCTGTCTTAAATACCGACACTTTCTCACCAGAATCATCGGGTTCAACTAAGGCCACTGTTTCTACTTTGACATCTACTTCTTTGGCTTGTTCCAATTTCCTCTCTATGGCTTTTCTACTTTCAAATTCGTACAGCGAGTCATCCTCCATTTCAGATTCGGTTCGTCTCCTCTCTTTAGACGACCGTTTTTCAGTTTTCCTCCTCTCAAACTCTTGAAGAGAATCATCCTCTTTTTCGGAATCAATAGACTTCTTTTTTTTACGTTTGGGTTCTCCAATTGTTCTAATCGGCTGCGAAAGACTTTTGTCCTCAGCATCAGCGTATTGACTTCCTTCATCTTCTGTGATCTGCTTCACCCGGAAAGGACTGAACTCTATTTCTGGCTTTTCATCATCCGGAGTGGCCAATGCCTCCTCGATAAAAGAGAACTCTTCTAGATCAGCGTCTGTCCTCAGGTCGTCCTCTCCTCCAGGAGTGAAGTAATCAGGACTTACATCAATTACAAGCGCTTCCATCAACATTTTACCAGAAGTTGAACTCTCCTTAGTAAATCTCATTGGAGGCAATTCAACAACATTGTGTTCTGTCAACAGAAAAAAAAATACTATACATATAAATATTTTATATTCTTTTACATTACTTCCTATTTTTTAAGTGTGTAAAATGAAGCTCATTTTAAAATTCCAGAAGGAAAATAGGAAACACAATTCGTAAATATAGCAAGCATAAGATCCTTATTTACCTATTATTGCCTCCTTAGGCATCTTTGTATTAGATTCATACCTGGGTTGAGTGTAAAACATAAAAACCAGC
This sequence comes from Aradus depressus, assembly GCA_963662175.1. Lineage (NCBI taxonomy): Eukaryota > Metazoa > Arthropoda > Insecta > Hemiptera > Aradidae > Aradus > Aradus depressus. Next base: position 49,385,500 of record OY759216.1, on the reverse strand, counting down.
AGCGTTCGGTTATTATAACTGGGCAATGGACAAAACTATAGCAATATTACTTGGGTATGCAATATCGATTTTTTAAGAAAAAAAATTAATGGTGCAATGTCGTTCTATATAACTGGAATAACCGCTTAAATGTTATCGGTGGTCGGCTAAAAGAAAAACCGGGAACCTAGCAAAAGTGGGCAAAACTATAGCGATATTACTTGAGTAATACAGTTTTGGATTTTCCCCAAAAAATTAAGACAACCCCTCCTACGATTCTAGGTTATTTAAAAAATGCTGACTTCGAATACATATTCATTAAATACAAAACAACAATTTTGAAGAATTGACTGACTAAAACCAACCTGAAACATGTTCTGAGATCTGATCCGCATACATTTCGACAATCTGCAGCGCCTCCTCTTCGGTGAGATCCGGTGTTTCATATAGGGATACGGAGACCTCCCGGCCGTCGAAGGAGAAGGATACCTCTTCAGGGCGGTCGTCGAGGGTGAGGGAGCGGTCTGTGTCGAGGGTGTGCAGCTGGGAGGTTCGCTCCTCCTGGATGGTGGACAGGGAGGTGTCTCGAACACAGGGGGGACTCTTGGTTGTGGACTTCTGTGCTGCTACCACTGGCTTGTCTGAACGGGGAACATGTGAAAACAATATGTTATTTAATCATGTAAATAAATGTAAAAGTATATATATATAACATATATATATATATATATATAACATTATGATTGTACAATACTAATAAATCGTTTTTGAAACTCACTACTCACACTAATACCAACGTTCCAACACCAACATTCATTTACACACCAACCCGGAAGTTCCTAAAATTTTAAATCCAAAAATGTACCTCACAATCCCCAAAAAAGGTTTTCAGTGAGTCTGGCACAGATATTCTGCTATGAAGTGATACCATGAGGGTTCACCGCTCGATATTTTTCCTCTCCCATGCTTCCTATCATCACTATGTGTTTTTATTCATTTTTCCATACATTTATGCATCAGCTCAGCTGCTCATTATCTTGAGAAGTTGTGGCTCAATAATTGTATATACAAAGTCGTCGGTAAATCACTTCCCCAACAATTACCAATCAATTACGTTTTCGCTCTCCCTCCAAATCCAATCGACCATTTAGGCAAAAACTCAATATTTGATTTACATAGTGGCTTCGGAATCCTCATACTAAGTTTTGAGTCAATACATTTATTACATGGGCAGTTATAGAGATTTTTGAGTCTAGCCCACTCTGATCCCCCCTTCTCTTTGTCTAATTCCACTGAAAATTAATATGTGTTGTCCTTAGCAGGCTTTGAATTTACATATGAAATTTCATGTCAATACATTCATTACAACGGCAGCTATTAGTTTTTGAGTTGTCTCACTGTAATCCCCCCTTGGCCGATTCATTCATTCTATCGGGGGTTATCGTGTTCACAGGCGCGCACACACACATCAGACAGAATTTGTTTTTCACTTTTGGAATCAATAGGTCGGAAAACATGAAATTCCGGTAAAAACTCAACTTCGAATTTTTGAACAATTACGTAACTTCTCCTTTACTTCATATAGTAAAACAAAATAATTTGAAAGAGGGAGGTGCATCACTAATTAAACCACTCGTCCCAATACTGATAATCTTCGCAATATTACTAGACACCAATATGAAGAACAACTTACTAAAATTGCTATTTTATTTAATATAATTGTTAATTTACAATTAAACTGTAGAAATGGTTAGAAAAAGTGGTCCAGAAAAAAACTACTTGGGCTACTATTAGTTGACTGGTACCTTGGAAGCCAAGTAAGGACGCCGAGCTGGAGACGGTGCCCATACAGTTCTGTGCGACACAAGTGTAGGTGCCCAGACAACAGGAGCCATCCTGACCGCTGATGATCCTGTGGATGTCACCTGGCTTCAGTTCCTTCCCGTCCTTGAACCATTTCAGGACAGGCTGAGGCACTCCTATCACCTAATAAACAACATTCAAAGAAACACTATCACACTTCTAAATTCTAAAGAATATTTCACAAACTCAAAGTGCGAAATGAAAACTCACAACTGTTTTTATATAACTAACAAAAATCACCTTAGTCCAAACAAATAATCATTAATTACATTTTAAAAAGTCAATTCACAACCAAATACTAGTAAACTGGGTTAAATAAACACTGAAAGCACGTCTCAACTTACTAACTAATCACAGAACACTAACACAAATCATAAAATAGCTGAATGACTATTTCTCAATCTCTCTTATCCGATATACAGAATTTCTAAAGCCTAGAACGTTCTATGAATTCTTATCGGTCAAATTTGAACCAATTTTTTGGATTTGTCAGGAAAGTCTACTAGAGATAACTTGCTCTTAAAAACATTTTTTGAACAAAAATAAACATATGAGTAAACTCAGTAAATCGATGAATAATGGTAAATTCTAAAATTAGGATTACAATGTGAAACTTGCCTCGGACCAGCTTATATCAACAAGTAATACATTTAACAATCAAAAATAAATTATTCAATTAGTACCAACACGTTTATTTTTATTAATTAACCCAATTTTTTCCATTATGTTTAAAAGCCCTAATTCTGAATCGAGGAATGACATTTTATTTTGTCCATTAACAGGAAACAAACACATTTTACAGAAAATATTATGAAAAATACACTTTTAAGGAAGGCAAGTCTTCTTTATCGCTTTCTTATAGAATAATATTTTTGAGAAACAAACGTTTAGATGATTGAAAGTAAAGTTTGGAAAACTGCTTTCACGAAAGTTAACTTGTACTCCCATCATCAGTGTATAAAATTTAAACAGTAGTTTCAACAATCATCACAATGTTCTTCATTAATTTATATAATAATTTTTTTAAATATTTAGAAAATGTTATTTATTATAAGAAATTAAAGACGAACATCGTAATGATAGTTACTGATTAAATATTATATAAAATTTTATAAACTGATGATGCGAACATATGTACGTCAAAATCAGTGTTTCAAGTGCGTTTTGAACTCAGAAAGTAAATGGGACAATAACAAAGCTGCCAAATATATTATTACATATAACATCAGTTGAAGAGGGTAAATCCGGTTCTAGATCCCATATATTAATACTAATAGAAATATATTTTAAAAAATTAGAAAATAGTATAAAGTAAAACAGACAAATGATAACTGAAAATTCCTTTGAAACTACACTCAGGGAGGTTACATCCTACAGGAAGCCCAGAATACATAAGTAACTGAAAACAATTCCAACGGTCAACTATTAAAGTGTATGCATTATTTTTACATTCATTCAGAAACAAAATGTTATTTTAAAACTAAATTCTAGTATTCACCAAGCAGTTATGATTAGTTTAAGGAAAACTAACCCAAATTCTAACTGAAAATTTCTACCAAGGAATATCCTAATCAACTAGAACTTATTTTGAAAGCTCATTCGTCTATTTAATTGTAATAGCACTCAGAAAGCATGAAAGTAATATTAAATCATTTCAAAATTTGGGAAAATGCCAAAAATATCAAATTAACCCAAGGAATGATCACCGGCGCCAGGAGAATGACACTCGTTTGTACCAGTGAATATTATAAGTTAAAATGGAAGAAATGTTGAAGGAATCTTACAATATTTTTTATATAAATATCGGATTTAAAACTGTCAGTACTTACATAATATGTTATATTATAAAAAGTAATTACACTAAAAATATATATATTTACAATAAACATACATTTCTGGGATCTGTGTCGATATAGTGGAAAGCTAATAAAATAAATAAAAACAAAGAACTGTCTAATTATACAAAAATATATATGTACATAAAGTTCGCCGGTTTCGTCACAAAAAGTGACATGAATTTTGTACTGACAATGGCGTAAACCGAAACCGTATAAAAGTTAAGCAAGTTCTTTGTTGTTATTTATTTTAAAAATAAGGGTCTAAATGTAATCACATTTATTGGAAAAATTAGTGTGTGTTATTCGGAAAGGGGCAACTCTGCCTGTTAGGTTATTTAGCCTCTCTGAAGCGAAAAACTGTTATTTCACTGACAGTTCACTAAAATATAAATTGAATAGAATTGTTCTTAATACAACATATATGCAACATAGAAAAACCTATTATAGGACTACGTTGCAAAAATATATAAATTAAAAGTGAATATAATTCAAAAATTCCATTCACACCAATTAAGTCGTATTGTTTTTTCTCAACTGTCTGCAGTAAACAATTTCCTCAGATAAAACCATTTAGCAAATTCTATACTATTTGTATTAAGTTGATAAAGTATAACAATTAAATGAAGTTGATAAAATATAGATAAACAACTCTGATTATCTTTTTATGAAAAAAAAATTTAGTTGAAAATTGATATTTTCTGGACGATGTCGACAAGTGGGCGGGCAACTGATAGTATTATGATAATTTTTTGGAATTACCTTGCATTCCAGGTTGACAGCTCCTTCGTCTGAGAGAACGGCCCGAAGCTCTTCGAGAAACTTGGGTTTCTTGTAATGTCTGGGGATGTTCAACTTGAGATAGGAGGATGTAACACTCTGTCCATAGTCGTTCATCGCCACACATTTCCATTCAGCCTATAAAATTAGACAAGAAAAATCTATAAATCACATGAGACACTCAAAAACAATACCACCCAACCCGCAAAAATAAAATATAGGGTTTAGCTTATTTTAATGTCCGAATACATTTTAAGGATCTCGGTCGATCTAGTGGAAAACTTATAAAAACAAAGAACTTATTTAACATTTATATTGTCTAATTCCAAAAATAAAATATAGGGTTTAGCTTATTTTAATGTCCGAATACATTTTAAGGATCTCGGTCGATCTAGTGGAAAACTTATAAAAACAAAGAACTTATTTAACATTTATATTGTCTAATTCCAAAAATAAAATATAGGGTTTAGCTTATTTTAATGTCCGAATACATTTTAAGGATCTCGGTCGATCTAGTGGAAAACTTATAAAAACAAAGAACTTATTTAACATTTATATTGTCTAATTCCAAAAAAAAATATATGTATATGTTTATAGTGAGCTGGTTTCGGCTCACGCCATCGTCAGCACTAATTTCTAACCCAGGGAAACCCTAATATTTTCACAGTTAGATTTTTCTGTTAGGATAGGAGGACTTTCCTTCTCTGCGGAGTTTCCCATGTGATTGATGAGTTACAGCCTCAGGATATCTCAGAATTGAATAAATATGCCAACCTTAAATGTTACAGTTGAACATTGTGGTGACAATGGCGTAAGCCAAAAACGGTACACTATGTATTTTTTTTTTTTTTTTGGAATTAAACAATATAAATGTCAAGCTAGTAATCAGCAGGATAACAATAATTTGTTTCATGCAGTATAACAAAGAACATTTGTTGTTTGGTGGTATTTTTGAAGAGAGTTCAGGTTAGGAAAACAAAATTCGAAAAAAGAGCAATAACTCCGAACGGAGGCAACTACCAAAGCTGTCTAGACCTGGCCGGTGCTAGGCGTGTTGCCTCCATCTTGTTCATCTACAATTGATCTACTATTTATCAAGACATTATTTTATATTTTATAAAAAAAAAAGTTCTAGTGCGAGTTGAGCTTCGCGCGATAAGAGTCATGTACTCTCACAATTTTTCCCGCTCAAAGTATTTGTGAAAATAATTTTTAAAAAACCTTCCAATACAATACAAATGTATTCTACCTTTTTTAAACAAAAAAATGATAAAACCAAACAATTTTATACATTTTTTGAAATCCTCGTAATAACATCTCTTCAACGATAAATCATAAGGTTAAATGAGAAAAAAATGTATGTTTAAATAATTACTAAAAAAATCTGCATTTTTTTTTTTTTTAGATATATTATTTTGACTATTTCTGAGGGAATATATGACAGACCTGTATGTCTAATTTTAGACTTCTAGTTTAAACGGTTCAAACGCTATAATGATGTGAAAGAATGACGGACGACACGGTGAGTTTTTAGAAGGGTTCTGTTTTTACCAATTGTGGTACGAAACCCTAAAAATAGTATAAAAATTGCCGGCGGACAGGAACCATATAAGATTAGAGTGAATGAGGCTAGCCTGGCACTAGATCAAAAGTCCAAGTATAAATATCACATAAGCGGAACTATATATGAAGGATTCAGAGGTCAAACTGACTGTAAATAGTTCCAAGTTTCCAGAACCTTTCTGTTTAGGACAATGGGAAATTTTGTAAACGTTCAAGTTATCAGTTAACGTGTTATTCTTACTGGAAGGAAGTAACCTAAACAATATACGATGAATCTGTTCTTCATATTTTTCACTTAACATTTTAACTAAATCCACAAAGACAGCACATTTTCATAATCTTCCTCCCTGAATTTCAAGTCGGAACCCCTTATTTAATTGGTACCTTCCTATACCTCCAGCACAAAGAAATATTATAATCGTGCGAAAACTCGAAATCAAATTTTCAACTCCTCTGACCAAGCTTTGACCATATCCTTGAAGATGTCTGTCTGTGTATTTATTACTGAAACTTTGTAAGATCTCTAACTAATTTGAGATATCATATGAGCTAAATTAGATCTGATTAGGATTCGGCAGAAAAAATACAAACATTCAGGCGTTACTTTCGAGCCTAAGTACATTTTGCAAGATACCGCATATATTTATAAAAATCTCTTCAAGTAAGTTATAGAGAAAACTGAGGTAGTAGACTGGGAGGTTTTCGAGATCTATATACTATACCGAAAACCTTCTCACTCGAAACTTTTTTTTTATATTTGATTTACCCGAAAACGCTTAGTCCTATCGAAAAACTGAAGTCACAAAAAAAATGACTTATTAAATTTCCAATGGCCAAAATGACCTCAAAGAAACAAAGTTCTAGCGCTCCATATAATGTACAAAAAATGTCTTCCAGAAATAGTTTCAAGTAATGTTTAAACTGGAGTGCATGGCAAGGAATCCAATTATTATTGATAGTGAAAATATTTATCTGAATTTGATAACTGTGACTAGGGATTAGTTTCATATTGGGTATATATAGGAGACTTAATGGTCTATACTTGTCAACCTCTTCATTTAAAATGAATACTCTATTGTCATATACATATATTTAAAAAGAGAGCGTCGGTAGCTCAGAGGCAGCGTGCTAGCCTATTGAGCTTAAGATCGCGCGTTCGAAACCCGGCCGCAGCCCTTAGGTTTTTTTTTTCTTCCGAGTCTGTGCAGTGACAGGAACTCGTTAAAGACCCCTACCGTGAATAAACCTAGTTAGGCAAAATTTTGGCCTCATGTCCACCAGAATTGATGTAATAATTAATATACATTTAATAATTATTTAGGTGGCTTTCACACCGGAACGACATGCGACGCAACACGTGTTGAACACATTTGAGGGACACATTTGGACTTTCACATCAAAGAGACAAGTGTTGCATACACGTTGTACCAGTAACCCCGAATTATCGGTCGCTAGTCAGTTGAAGTTGCTGTTCATAATTATGTCTTCACCATCATCAGACGATGATGTGATGATATTGATGAGTGCAGTAATGAGTTCTAGACGAAAGGCTCAAAGAAGAAAACGCCGAATGTGGGTGCGCCCCTACTGGGGAAATAACATGAAAAATCACAGCCCTTACGTGATTTCAGAACAACTGCTGGCACACCCTGACAAATTTCAGCAGATGTACAAAATAAAGATAGAAACGTTTCAGAAACTGTTGAGGATTATGCACGATCATCTTCAACCAGAAGATATCAACTATAGAAGGGATGTCCCTGCGCAAGAAAGACTGCTCATATTTCTGAGGTAAGGTCACCTGTGTTGTACAACGCGGGAAGTTGTTTCACTCCCTCAATATTTAGAGGGCGCCGGTAGCTAAGTGGTATGCGTGCTTGACTCCTGAGCTCAAGAACGTGGGTAACCCGAACGTGGGTAACCCGACCGAGGCCCTTAGTTTATTTTATCTGGGAGTAAAATAAACTTAAACACGCCGTCCTTCGGATGGGACGTTAAGCGATGGTCCCGTGCCTGTACGATGTCAGGTACTCGTTAAAGACCCCTACCCTAGGTGAATAAAAATTTAGGACTCCCACAGTAGAGTCGGGCTCATGTCCACCAGAGTGACGAAAGAGCGCTTTGGTAGTAGGCGATATGACCTCGTTGTTGAAGCCCGGGCATGAGTCATGAAACCAAACCAAACCAAACTCCCTCAATAAATGAGGTATTCAATTGTTCCGAATCTAGCAACGATATTTCATCAAGGGAAAGAAAGAATCTCGGGAGGTTATTACCTACACTAGTGCTACGGATCACTGGGTCGGCAATAACCTGCAACACAATGAAACATCGCCAAAAGAACGGGCTGGTCGGTTCCATGCGACAAGTGTTGGATACATGATTTGTGTTGTATACACTTGTGTCTTTAGTGTGAAAGCTCCCATTCATTTCTCAGTTTCATTCTCGGGGACAAATGTGTCCAACACGTGTTGCGTTGCATGTCGCTCCGGTGTGAAAGCCACCTTCGCCTGCACACGTAGATAAGTAGATACATTATAACGCGGCAAATAAACTCGTTAAAAATAATGAAGCGTTTAAAACTTACTTGATCGGCAAATTCCAGTTTGGCAATGTGAAGAGAACACAGTCCAAGTTTATCTCTGTCAAGCTTGTACCTGCCCTCTGTGTCATCTATGTGTTCATCGTCCCGGAACCAAAGCATCGTAGGCTCAGGAGAAATACTCACTGTTAAAAACAATAAACATTTGTAGTAAAAAAAGACAACTCATAAAATAGTTTTTATAAGTCGTTGAGGAGCCGAGTATATGTATCTTTATTATACATCCTCACCGTGAAGTCCAAAATGAAATCAAGTAAAAATTCGACATTAAGTTTTTACTGGAATCACAAGTTTTCCGACTCTCGTTATCCAAAAATGAAGAAAAACAAAATGTGTTATAAAGACAGAGGGGAAGAAGAGAACAACTTAGATTTATTAATTTTTGTGTTTTAGTATTTAGGGGAACGTTTCGAGTTTAAGCTCATCATCAGCCATTTTTAATTAAATAATCAAAGTAAATAAGAAAAAGTTTCTTAGGCCGAAGGAAACAGTCATAAAGGTAAGAACGAAGTAAACTTGTAATAAGAATAATTTATGGTTTCCAGATTTACTTTGTGAAGCTCCATTCTAGGGATAGATAATTAAAAATACACAATTTGTTCGTCAAACTTCACTATGTAACTGTCAAACCAATGTTTGTAAGTTGCTCTTGATAATGCCTTAACATGGCGAAACTAGTCGAGTATTTAAGAATATAGTAAAGTTTGACGAACAAATAGTGTATTTTTAATTATCTATTCCTTGTAAAAAAAAGTAAGTCTGAATAATGTGACATGGGAAAATGCAGATATTCGTAAAACCGGGGGTGACCTACACTCATGACAGAGCGGAGTGCAACTTACTATCTGCATTTTCCAATAAAACATTATTCAGACTTACTTCTTATTCAGAAGTTTACTTCCTTCTTATCTTTATGACTGATTAAGTAGGTCTAAAGCATTTTTAATCTTATTCAGTTTGATTATTTAACTAAAAATGGCAGCATTGAAAATGGACTGATGATGAAGTTAGGCTCGAAACATTCCCTTAAATACTAAAAGAATAAAATTTAGAAGACGGCTGCATTTATCCACACATCTAAAATTCATATTTCTCTGAGCTCCCGAAAGAATGGACATACTGACATGAAAATTTATATTGCAGCTATTCAAAAATCTAGACAAAGTGTAAATTATTGACAATTAATTCTTTCAATGACTTCCAGAATATTAAAATTTTTCTATTATTCAAAACATGAAAAAATAAATATAGACTACTTTTTCTCTCCTCAATATATACTTTATATATTTTTTTTGATTTCTTATAACATTGTTTTACCTTTAACAGTAAAAGTGAAGGGTTCGCTGATTTTGGCTTCCATGCTTTTCAGTCCTTGTATAAATTTTGGAGGTAACTTATCAGTAAATAGTTGAAGTCTTTCTTCTTCAGTCAACTGACTTTGTATATCTTCAACAGTCAGAACAGCTGTACTCTCTGCTTCCCCCATACAGTTACGAGCGATACAGCAGTAAGAACCTAGAATATTAATACTAGCATTTAATTATATATTTTAAATTAAAGAAAAAGACATATTGCAAGTAAGTAGAAGAAAACTGACATTTGATTACTCAAATCTTACGCAGTTAAAAAAAAAAAACCTTTGGGGGAGAGACGCGGTACTTTCTCATCTATGTTGTTACCAGACATGTTACTGATCCTGTACTACATGCACTAGCCTTTTGAATTGAGCTTAAAATATTCCTAGATTTAAAATGAATAAATTGAGAGCGTACTTAAGCGTTTGTGAAATCATTAACCCAATTATGGAACTTTTATGAAAGTTTGCTCTATAAGGCTTTATTGAGCACATCGTATCCTCGAAAATTAGATTAAAAGAATAAAATTAGACTCTAAGAACAAGATAACAAAATAATAATAGTATAAAATCCATTGAGTACTCAGAACTACTAATCTAGATTCAAAATGAAGAAAGAAAAAGTATAAACACATGTCTACATATCCAATGTAGGCCATAGTGTTACGCTGAAGACCTCAACATGTTTTTAAAATGTTGAATTCAATAAAGTAGTTCTCGAGAATTATCTAAAATCTACAAAAGAGGTAAATGTCGAAAATACTACAATCTTTGTACAACTCGAATCGATTTGAAATTAATTAAATAAATAATTATTGGTTAGAATTTTAGAATTACAGAGAAGGGCAAAAGGTTGAACGAAGGGGCATACACCAGAGAGGTTTTTATAAGAGATATATAATAGAAGTCATTTAGTGGAAAAGAGTTTCTATAAATATTTGATTCCTGCTCTGCGACAGATAAAAATATAATTTAATTATGAACATTTAAATTTTTTATTCTGGACTTATTGAAAACATCTGACTGATCTTCAACATAATAACAGATATCCAACGTAATATGGCAGAGTGGTCAAGACCACCACTTGGAGACCTCATTTCAAAAAACAGTAAAACAACAAGGAATACAATTTTTTATGTGACGTCAGAGAAATATATTACAATTGTATAATATTATAAGAAATATATTACAATATAATAATATAAGAAATAATATATTATTACAGCATCTCGTTTCTCATTTATTTGTTACCTTCTCAAAAAATAGCAATTACAAACGTTTCGATCATCAGTGTCTATAATACATGTGTTCTTTAAAGGTATTTAAATATGGAAGTCGACTAGTTAACATACAGAACACATCATGAATTATACGTGTATAAAGATGATGGAAGTGCTTACCGAAACGTTTTTAATTGTTAATTTTGAGAAAGCAACAAATAAATTGGAGAAGTGGTGCTGTAATTATATATTATATATGAATTACCCTTTACACAACCCATAAAGTAATTTTAAGAAATATAATATAACATATTTCTCTATCTGACCTATCGCCATAAGTTTTGTGAAATGATACAAAATTAGTTCGGATTATATCATATATGAAAATATTTCAGAAAGTATATTTTCTGCAGCGTTATTCTTCTCCCAATTCATTTCTTGGTATTTACAACTTAGCAAGAAGAAGTCTAGACTAAGGATGTTAAAACAGAGGTTGACTCGTAAAATATGTTCTTTATAAAGAATATTATAGTCAATATAAGGAAAAAATGGTTTAAAATAAAGATCAGCAAATAATTTATGGATACTAATAATGACAGTTCTTACCGAAAAGTATTTTTGCTAGGTCAAAAAGAAAAAAAAAATAATTTGAGAGAAGAAAAAAGCTGTGGAAAATATATATTATTATAAATTCAAAATCTCCTTACATAGCCCTTTTTTTTTTTATTACTATTATTTTTTTTTTTAAATAAAAGTGATATTTAAAGCAGTGTCAATAGTTTTCCTACAGTTTTCTGGAAAATGTATTATTGGTTATTTTCCTGTTTTTTAAATCACGTTTCCAACGGGTCATAAGCACTCTTGGTTCTAAAAAAAAATAAGTAAATTAATTATCCTCATTTTCAGTGAAGTTCAAAAAATCATAAGTAAACACAGGTAATATCCGATACTTGCGCTCAGACAGATCTCTATCCGACATAGACACAAACATATCACAAACATCCTCTTGTCATAATAAGGTAATTTTTTTTGGTTTTTATAGATTTGTATCATTCTTATTCATGGATAATTTCAATTTTTATTTAGAGAATTTTTAATTTCTATTATGTTTGTAGTTATTGTATTGTTTTTAATGAATAATCAGCTAATTTGTTTGTTATATTCTGTTAAGTCCTAGAAAAAAAAATAAATTGTTTTCGAAACATTGTCGAAATTCTTAGTTTACTTCCTTACATGAACAAAATCTCGATTCCCCTCAACATTGTAACAATAATGTCGATTCTATCAATCATTCAATTTCAAAATTGCATTACGTAATTTGATTTTCGACTAAAATCGATCTCTAATTAAAATATTGAAATAGGAACCCAAGGTGAAGGGGCTTAATAATTTTCTAATTATTGGCCTCATGTACGATGCATATTAACCATGCCTTTATAACAATGTTATTTGGTTATTTACTTCAACATCCATGGCCCCGGGAGGGACTTCTATCTATGATATAAGACTCTCCCGGATGGGATTCGACCCGCAACCATGTTGAGACCATGGAGGCTTCAAAGAGTGGATTGAGTCAATAGTTATCTCACTCTAGCAGCAATACTAATATTCTACTTGTAGATTATTCAATAACATTTAATATATTACATGGCATATTTTATGTAGAATATACTCGTAGATTATGCGTAATATACACAGAATAATCTACTATTTAAACCCTGGCTAGCAGTATAATCATATTGGATTAATGATACCATCCACTTTATGAACAAATTTATTAATTTCTTCTCATTTTAAAAATATACCGAAATAGCAGTAGACCCATTCACATAAAGTATACAAAAAGGAACATACCTAACGAATTGGTGCCAGTGAGCTGGTACACGTCGCCAGGTTTCAGCTCCTGTCCATCTTTGAACCAGGACAATTGTGGAGTTGGGTAGCCCACCACCTTACACTCGAAGCTGACCAGTCCTTCCTCAGTGAGCACAGCCTTCAGAGGATCCAGGAACTTGGGCTTTCGGTAATTTTTAGGAACTGGAACAAATTGCAATTATAAATAAATTTATAAAAAAGATTTTTTTCTTCTGAATTCTAATTAATATTCGGTAAATCACTAGCAATCTATTTCCACAGCATAAAGTAATCATTGATTTTGTTGAAAACCAATGTCTTATTACTCAGGGACCTCAGAATCCATAAAATTCTCCCAGGAGAAACTCCACAGAGGAGGAATGTTCTACTGTCCTAACGGAAAAATCTAACTATGAAAGTATATGGGTCTAAACAAAGTTCAAAAAATAATAGGAATATAAAACCAAATCTTGATAATAAGAGGTAAAAAGAAGAAATTCAAATAAACTGGAGAAATTATATCCATAATAAACTATATAGTATGTATAACAAATAAAAGAAATAATACCAATATGAAGTATCAATATCGTAGTATCAATCACAATATCAAAGTATCAATACCAATATCGTAGTTATAAGAGAGAAATAAGAAAATTAAATAAATAATATATACAGTAATATACGAGTATATTACAATATATTGAGAGAAAAAATACATCAATGAATAACCGAATAACAGCACCAATCGAACATCTTAATTATTCTAGGGGTGTTAACAGAGGTAAGAATTCGAAATGAGTTTGGTCGTTCAAACAATTCCCAGTCTTCTTAGATGTTCCAGAGTGTCGAGCTGTTTACCTACTTCACGTAGGTGCTACTTTATCCCCATCGTTTCGTTGAACCTGTGACCCATTATCGTTGATATGTTTAGCAAATGTAGACTGACTTATCCTGTACACTTGACAATGCTCTAACCAGCGAAATATATTGTGTCTTTTATATAAATATAGTGGAATTTCTGACTCGTTCTTAGTGTTTTATTCAGTAGTATTTACAATGAACTTCCACAAGATCTCTGGCGAAAACATCTCTAAATGTTAACTTGTTCTCTTATTTCGGATGTCTCCTAAATGTTCTCTAAATTTGCATCCTGATTGTCCTATATAAATCTTAATCGCATTCGAATTGGTACATACCGGCTCTCTTCTATGCTTGTATTGTCCTTATTTACATATCTAACGTAAACATGGAAGTTGTATGATTTTTCTTACAGATCACAGAACAACTGTGCCACATGTAACAAGAAGTAATAACTTACAAGAAATGGATACAGAGGAGGATGTGACAGAGGTAGCACCGCCTCTGTTGGTGGCTACGAACCTCCAGGAGCCGTCATCAGCCGCTTCGACAGGACTCACCTGGACAGAATAGCCTCCAAGACCATCCTCCATGAGGTGAGCACGGCAACTCTCCTTCACCTCACCCAGACTGTTGTACCAGGAGACCCGGTCCGGCCAAGGGGGCACCTTCACTGTGGAATAGTAACCAACCATAACTTACAAAAAGTACATACATCCATCAACTCACCAAAAAAAAAAAAAAAAAAATTATCAAACAAAAATCGAACGATCAAAGAGAACAGTAGACTGAGTATTTTAAACTTCTGGATAAGTGGATGTCCAGTGGCTTAAAGTGAAACGTGGACAATCCTATACGAAGATTTTAAAAGAAAAATAAATAAACTGAAGGAACAAAGGAAAAATGTCGGTGAATCACCGGCTATGTACTTCCCTCGCGCGAAACACTCAACTAAGTTTCCGCACTTTGTGTGAACAAAGTATTCATGTTCTCTGTTAAACGTACTTAGTTTTTAGGAGTAATGATAAATGGGCACAAGAATTTAACAACATAGAACAAAATATTTTAGTCACTCGAAATTTGGTTGTAGTAAGAGTCAGTATTTCAGTTGTATTTGGAAATCATTTATACAATAAGATGGCGAAATTGTGTCTTTTCCTCCAATAAAGCATTTTTGGGGGGAATCTTTATTAGGGATGGTGTGATTATTACCATATTTCCACACCAAATTCAAAGTTTCTCTAAAACCTTAAAAGAAGATATTTCAATTCTTTCATTAAACACATTGGTGCACCTGTACGTATTCTGTTCAATAAAATCCAAACCGATCAATAGACTGCGCACCTGCAGCTGCTCCACGTATTATTATATTCCCGGTTTGTGAAACATTAATGATAAGGACTTTTACTTCTTATAAAAAAGAAGGCAATTCCGAATCTAGGGTGGACACGAGTTTCACTTTGAACCACTCTATAAGTATTCGCAGTAATCGCAGAAGTTAGGCTCCATGCTGACAAAAGACTATAAAATTATATGTGATAGTAAGATGTTGTGGGACGAGATTTCTAATAGAAATAAAAGACGTTGTCTTCCCACTGTTTTATTTTATACCAGAACCGGTTTTCGACGCAACAGCGTCATCATCAGTGGTTCATCCACCCACACAGCACAGCGGTTGGAAGATAACTGGCCAGTTATCTTCCAACCGCTGTGCTGTGTGGGTGGATGAACCACTGATGATGACGCTGTTGCGTCGAAAACCGGTTCTGGTATAAAATAAAACAGTGGGAAGACAACGTCTTTTATTTCTATTACTATAAAATTAATTAACGGTACATACACCACGCAAGGAAATCTTGACCTTTTGATGTTCAGTCATGTTCAAGATAACATTCTTAAAATGGACAGAGAGTGCCACTCATATAATTGTAAGACCTAAAACGAAAGTGAGTTGCATGCGTCAAATAATTCTACCAACCATACCATTTTATAATGAATTTGAGCTCATTATACGAAAGTTATACATGTGTATAAATACCTTGACATTCCAAAACGAGAGTTGCACCAATTTTCATTTTTTCGTTTCGTAATTCTTTTGCGAAGATCGGTTTCGGTCCAGTCGTATTAAAACTGAAATTAAATTTAAAAAACATAAATGTGATTTATTTTTAAATAAGGAATTAGAAATACAAATATAATATTATATACAATTAGAAATACAAATATAATATTATATACAATTATTTAAAATAGTCTTTTAACAACTTTTTTTTATTATTATTAATTTTTTTTTAAACGTATTATAACTTCAGGGTGTGACTGAACATACTGAGTTCATAGAGGTCTATCTACAACAATAACAACAAAAAAGTCATCGATGGATCACTGACAAGGTACTTTCCCAAGAGGAATTAATCAATTAAGATTTTGCTCCCCCTCTGAAACCAAAAGATCGTTTCTAATAGAGAATTCTGAAGTCATCAGGGTTTTAGATTTGAGTTCCCTTCTCTGGATCCCGCCATTCCTTTCGGCTGATTTGGCTGTTAATCAATAGGTGTCGTCCTCATTCATTACTATCTACCTCTGTGTGTATGACATAGTTCCTATCTTCTCGTAACATTTACTACAAAGTTTTATGAATGTTGTAATATTTATATGCCAAAGAGATTTAATACCAATTTTGAAAATACTTATTTCTTTATTTATTCACTAAAAAATATGTTACACAGGTAGGTAACCATAATGGCAGATAATTACTGCCATTAATGATTCTTGCTGATAAATATCTATCAGATCACTGCTCTGCAGAGGTGCGTGGCGTTTTGTAGCGCAGCCAGGCTACATCCCGAGGTAGTCACGCTGCCATGTTCGCTTGACTCGGCGGGCTTAGTTTGCTGGTAGTGTATCTAATCCTAATGTTTGAAAGAAAGGATTGACGTGAAAGGCGAGTGTGGCATGAAAGTGATGAGCATTCCATGCTAATCCATCTAAGTGCAGTCAAGGTAGCAGACAGTCCCTGAAGTTGGGAGTATTATACAAATATTCGGTCCCAGGCGTCTTAAAATATAAATGAATAGTGAAAATACTTAATATTTTAAGCGCTAAAACCTTACCTCAAAGCGCATACAAATGCAGCATAAAATTAGAGAATTTTCTCAATCATGCTGATCAGATAGAAAGAATAAAAATGCGAAACTCAGTATTTATGAATTAACGGAAGCTGTCTGGTTATGCGCAAGATTCTACTATTCTGAGAGGCATACCTAGTTCCATATTCTGGTCAGACCCTCATTACATCATCATTTTCATAACATGAACTCTTGTTGCTAAACTTTGAAAAGTGTAATTCCTCGAGCCCCCTTATTTCGAGGACTGTGGACACCCTGCATATCGGACTATAGGTTGACTTGTGGAACCAATCCATCTTTACCTGATCTGCTCCGTTGTTTGTGGTTGGTCAGTGATAGTCTGGGATTCGGGCTGGGGGGAAACAACGTGGACTCTGGAGGAGGAGACAGCGGTGCCCATGCAGTTGGCAGCGAGGCAGGTGTAGGTGCCGAGGGAGGGGTCCCCGGGATCGAGGGTCAGTCCCAGCACGTCCCCAGCCCGGATCTCCACACCCTCCTTGAACCATCGGAGACTCGGCCCAGGCACTCCTGTCACCTTGGTCTGTAGGGAGACTGTACCCTGGGGCCCCAGCACCGCACGCACTTCTTCCACGAATTCGGGCTTCTTATAAGCTCGCGGAACTGCAAGTAGACAAACAGTCAACTAGATATATATCCATATGAAATGATTAGAATAGTGAAGTATGCGTACCAACAAGGGTGAGCTTGGCTTGACTGGATACAAGTCCTCTGGCATTATGCCCCTGGCAGGACCAGATCCCTTCATCTTCCAGTATCACAGGACTTATGTCGCAGCAGTAGAAGTTGCCCTCATTTACCAACTTCAGTCTCTCACTTTCTTCAACCTTCTTGCCATCGTGGAGCCATATCACCTTAAAAAAACGTCATACAATTTTTATAAAGTTATAAATATTCTCATCATATTTTAAACAATGGTTAGTAAGTGCTCGTTGCTGACTAAAAATAAAAAAAAGCAGGTGTGCCTCCCCACATAAGCGCACGGTTGAAGTGAAACTTCTTTTGTCTTCATTAACCATGCGAATTGAATAAACAAATTAATAAATATACATATATATATTTTTTATTTGATTTTTATTATAATCATTAACCATTTTAAAGTAGGTAAATTTTAGGTTAATGAATGACAATAAAAATATTAAACCTAAAAATATTTAAAAATTATATTTTATTGATCTGGTACTTCACTGTTACTTACAAATGTTACTAGTGGTTTGTGATATAAATATTCTTGTATCAACTTTCTGGAGATAAGTATCTTGTAAAAACAGCATCTAAAGTTGTACCATGTTTGGTTGTAGATTGTTTTGGGTCGTTGAAAATTGTTAAATCAAATTGTTCTTTAAAATAATTTTAATGAATTATCATAATTTAAAAATATAAATGGAGCGTAATTATTCAAAATTACGTTTGTTTACTTTCTTGCTGCTGTATTTGCTTTTGTCTTACACGGAATTGTCGAACACGTTCCGTTGAAGTTTTTGGCATTTTTAACTATTTAACACTAACACTGTTACTTAAAAATGTTACCAGTGGTTTGTGATATAAATATTCTTGTATCAACATTGTGGAGATATCTTGTAAAAATAGCATCTAAAGTTGTACCATGTTTGGTTGTAGATTGTTTTGGGTCGTTGGATATTGTTAAATCAAATTGTTCTTTAAAATAATTTTAATAATTTAAAAATATAAATGGAGCGTAATTATTCAAAATTACCTTTACGTTGACTTTCTTGTTGTTGTATTTGCTTTTGTCTTGCACGGAATTGTCGAACACGTTCCGTTGAAGTTTTTGGCATTTAACACTAATAATAAAACTAAACTCATTAAATTAATAATTAAACGTATTATTTAAACCAATAAACCGTACGTATACAAACACTGAGCACCCAACAGCTGATGTATCGACACCGACCTAAACTCGTAGTTGACTTGTACGCATGCGCTAGTCATCCCCCTCTCTTTAGCTGTTTCATGCTTGATTTTTTATGTCGAGGTCATTCCGAGTCACTAGTCTCGCTAAAGAAGTTTCTCTTCAAGAAATAGTTCTTAATGAGGTTGTTAAAAGATAAATCACGAAGGGCCAATCAGTTACAGGTTGAGTTAAAACCTTCGAGATGAGACGTCACATAACTGTAAGATGACTTTACTCATATTGAATACAAGATTTAGATTATAAGATAACCAATATACAGCAGATGGTCATTGAAAGGCGCCACTACTTAAATCTTACTAATTTACATTATAATATGAAATAATGCTTTCATTGTAGTCTCATTTGCCAGATAATATGCTAGTTCTTTTAATTTCCCTGAGCAGCAAAATTCATTTTGAGGATTACAAAATTAATTTTTTGACCTTTCATTTCAGCTTTTTGATGTGCACCCCCCCCCCCCCCCCCCCCACACACACACACACAAAAACATTTTATACTGTTGCAATCATCTTGAAGATGTGTAAAAAAAAATGAACGGGATATACATCATGCGTAGCAAAGCCAGTGCCTCGGATGCGCCCGAGCTAAATTGTGGAGGGGATAGGTGAATTTAGCACTGACGGCGTCTTAATTCGCTGTCATGTTACGTTACTGTTGCCACACACAATTATAAGCTAGTTTTTGCAAATGTTGTGAAAATTCGTTCTAAATGTTTGAGTAATAAGTAAGCCGTAAAATAATTTAATATTTCCAATATTATTCCGGATTATCTATTTGTGATTATATTGTAATTAAGAGGGCGCCAATAGCTCAATGGTATGCGTGCTTGCTTACTAAGCTCAAGATCGAGGGGTTCGAAGCCTTTAGTTTATTTTATCTAGGAGGTAAAATAAACTTAAGCACGTCGTCCTTCGGATGGTACATTAAGCGATGGTCCCGAGCCTGTACGATGTCAGGTAATCGTTAAAGCCCCGTATCCAAGGTGAATAAAAATTTAGGGTAGGCAAAATTTAGAACTCCCACAATAGAGTTGGGCTCATGTACAACAGAGTGACGAAAGACCGCTCTGGTAGTAGGCAATATGACCTCGTTGTTAAAGCCGTGGCATGAGTCATAATAACTATTGTAATTAATACCGACTGTCATTAGTATTACCAAAACATTAATTGTAACCTATGAATAAATGCTCGATTCGTGCTTACAGTGAGGGGTGAAGAGCTGGCAATCTCTGTGAGAAGTCGTGTCCTGGTGCCCACTTTGACGGCCTGGTCTGCAAGTCTTCTGGCCAGAAGAGGCGGCCCGTCAGCCCTTGCCCACTCCTCCTCCATCCCGCCCCCCACTTCCTCCCACACCCGTGATCTGTAACACACATCACTTTTTTACTTTATTATACCTATAATATAAGAAAGTATTGTAATCGTCCTTGATTTACCCGAAAACAATTCTATTGAAAAATTAGTTCTTACCAAAATTTTCTTTATTAAATTCCCCATCGCTATTAAGTCCTAATTTCCGTAGGTTATATTTAAAAATGTTTAAATTTTATCGTAATGAATTATAAAATAGTTTTTATATTATTGGTTATAAAAATAAACTAAATATAATGTTGTCATTACAGGACATTATTTTACCAACCACTCTCAGAATTACTGACGCTAACTCATTACTTTCATAAACCCAGTAATGCCCGTATAAAATCAAACATCTTTTAATCTCTCACCGTACAGGGATACAAACTATCAAATATTCCCTTCCTATATATTAAATAATACAAGTGTGAAATTAAGAAATATTTCAACTGACTTCATAAATTCACTAGTTATAGTGCATAATATGCATTTATTTCACACTTTTATTAGTTAAGCTAGTTATTCTACAGAAGAAGGGATTATACGCTTTACCGCAAA
Source organism: Aradus depressus (assembly GCA_963662175.1). Taxonomy (NCBI): domain Eukaryota; kingdom Metazoa; phylum Arthropoda; class Insecta; order Hemiptera; family Aradidae; genus Aradus; species Aradus depressus. Next base: position 49,364,603 of record OY759216.1, on the reverse strand, counting down.
CACATATAATATTAGAGCTGGCGGCGGAGAATGACCTGTAATGTGATGTTCCAATGTCCATATTTAAGTGTTTAGGGCGATAACTAATGAAAAGTAACGCGTTGTCAGATTGCAATATTAGTTTTCTCTATTTTATTGACAATGACAGCTCGTGTAGGAACCAATTGCCAGAAATGTATAAAAATAAGACTACAACAGGGCCTGAGGGACTATTATTTATATAAAAAGACTAATTTCTGGTGTAAAACAAATGAGGATAGTTTTTTAAATATAATAAATATAAATGTAATTTTCTTGCAATTGTTGTTAGACTTTTGAAATATGTAAACAAAAACCGGAGGGGCGAAAAATTGAAAACGCCTTTATCTTTCCGACTGTGCCTAATGTATCGATAGTGACATTAAGATGATATTGACAAACCCACAGGAACATGGTCAAACAAAGCGTCAACAGTGTTACATTTCTTTTGGAGTACAATTTAATATGAATGTCCACTAATATTCTCTTTAAAAAAATATATGTATAATATATTGTATTAAATTTAAATTCATTTGTTAAGTTCTTTTTAATAAAATATTGAAATTTCCTAGAAGAATCCGAGTTTTTTTTATATTTCAATCAATTGGTCCAAATTAGGAACCTCAGTGGTCCTAAGACAGTTTCCTATTAAGAAACCGGTTGCCTTTATTGGACCGAATGCACAATTTGTTTTGTTTTTTTATCCCAGCAGAAAATTTTACTAGATTTGAATATTAACTTTGTGCATTTAAATCGGTAAATGTCGTAGAAAACCACACAAAACATTTGAGAGCAAACAGATAGAAAGGTTGGTTACAAAAAAATAAACTTATGGTACTGGTCCAATATATGTAACTCTCCCCTGTATATAGATAAACAATATAATTGTTAAACAAGTTTGTTTGTTTGATGCTTTAAGGTGTTCGACTTCTTGGTCATTACACCTTGTTAAACAAGTTTGTTTGTTTGATGTTTTAAGGTGTTCGACTTCTTGGTCATTACACCTTGTTAAACAAGTTTGTTTGTTTGATGTTTTAAGGTGTTCGACTTCTTGGTCATTACACCTTGTTAAACAAGTTTGTTTGTTTGATGCTTTAAGGTGTTCGACTTCTTGGTCATTACACCTTGTTAAACAAGTTTGTTTGTTTGATGCTTTAAGGTGTTCGACTTCTTGGTCATTACACCTTGTTAAACAAGTTTGTTTGTTTGATGCTTTAAGGTGTTCGACTTCTTGGTCATTACACCTTGTTAAACAAGTTTGTTTGTTTGATGCTTTAAGGTGTTCGACTTCTTGGTCATTACACCTTGTTAAACAAGTTTGTTTGTTTGATGTTTTAAGGTGTTCGACTTCTTGGTCATTACACCTTGTTAAACAAGTTTGTTTGTTTGATGTTTTAAGGTGTTCGACTTCTTGGTCATTACACCTTGTTAAACAAGTTTGTTTGTTTGATGCTTTAAGGTGTTCGACTTCTTGGTCATTACACCTTGTTAAACAAGTTATTTGCTTTTATTTGTTATATTCTCTATATATTTATTTATTCAAATACCGTTCTTCAATCAACGACTTAACAAAAGAAAAATCTCAACACATCTTTAAATGACAATAACAATTTTTAACTGGGGAGTATATCTAGGTAAGTGCGTTATAATAAACTAAAATAAAATAAAAGAAAACGGATGCAGAGGAACCAAATACGACTCAACCCAGACAGGCTATTGTCCATGAAATACTATACCAAGTTTGCAATGGTCTAGTGCACTTTTACAGTAGTTTCAGTTGACATTTCAAGACGAATGCAACGCTTTTTCTTGCTAACAAGTTTGGTGTAGTTGTTATTCGTTTGCACATTTTTCTTGAATTTCAATGTGTGGGTCCAATAAGACCATTTGAAGAAGGGAAAGAAAGTGTTGTCATATTTTGAGGAGATACTGAATTACACACTTTTCATGTTACTTGATGAGATCGATCTTTCGGTGCGAGCAGAATGAAGAGGTCAAATCTGCTCTCGCCTCTACGCTGAGCTTCACTCTGAAATGAATGTCTCATTTTGACCAGACCCACTACGGATGAAAAAAAAGCTATAACATATTTCTTTTCTAGGAAAATCTATTTCATTAATTGAAAATGTTGCTTTGAATGTTTGATTAAAATAAATGTTCATGGGAAAATGAGATGCTTAAAAAGATTCACATGTTGTAAACCTCTCAAAAACTTACAAAACATGTTAACAAGTTCTTCTCCTATAGTCTCACTGAATACTTTTATTATTGTAAATAGTGGGCATCGAAATTTTTGCAGGGGGTCGGTAACCCTATCTCGGGCCCTAATTGTTCAAAATTTGCAGAAACAAATTTCGAATCTTAACTAAGATACCATTTTTGTAAGATTTTGAAGATCAATAGTAACGCTTGATGTTTCCTAGCAGTGCTACATTTAAAAAAATAGAATTTTGTTGTTTACACTTAATATGATATCCCACTCAATTATGTACGATCAGAGACTGGCTCAATTCAAAAACTCCAATAACTGCCGAGGTAGGTAATGAATGTATCGAAAATTTCACATTTGAAGTCAAAACGCAATGAGGACATAACCTGTCAAATTTCAGTGATCTCGGCCGAAGGAAAAGGGGGTTCAGGGGAGGGGGCTCAACTCAAAAACCCTAATAAGTAATGAATTTATCGACACAAAATTGAGTATGAGGATTTAAAAGACCCCATGTAAGTCAACTGTTAAATTTCAGAGCAAATGATGGACTGGTTTTGAAAGTAGAGCGAAAAATTAATTGATTAATTTGTTTTGGGGAAGTACCTGGATCACCGACGACTTTTTTTAAGTAGCAGTCTGCTTGAAATGTAACAGATTGTTAAATAGCCACCCACCACTAGTAGATGGTTGTGTAGGTTACGAATAAATGGCGACAGTGAGATGAATCACATCTTACAGCTCCGTTCCTGGAACATTTCCAGCTTCTCCAGACAGAAGTATCATCCAAACGTTTTAAAACATGGCTTTAGTTCCACTACATTTCGTATCTCTCTTCATGTAATGGTCATAAAATGCAGCACTTTGTCAAAATACAAACGATTTTCCAAAATATAATCTATTGCTGTGGTTAATTTTGTATCTCTGCAAATATTTATGTGTAAAAGTTGAAAATAGGTGGTCATTGAACTGACAAATTCAATACGCACTCAAAAACAGACGTTTAATGGCCCAAATATTTTTATAACCAAGTGACCTAAATGGACTTTAGTGTCTTTGAGGTGTTGAGTGTTATTGTTATAGGCTATTCTATATATTCTATTTCCATATACAAACTATAACACTCAGGTAATTCGACTGAACATATATAACAAACCAACTCCAGGTATATACATTTTTTTATATATTTACACAACTAATCGATTCTTATGGTACTCTGAGCGGAGTTAAGTACTATAATTATAATAATCTAATAAGCAAATTTGGTATTTACCTGTTATCTGCACGCATTTTTGACAGCGTTTTTATTGTTGTTGTGTTTTTGTGCATTCAAATGTTGTTAAAGCATAATTAGGCCATAAGTATCAATAATTAAATTCTTTTAAGCAGTACAGTTAGTCCGGATAGTGAAAACACATATATACGACGAGAGATTCTGTACTGCTTCACCAAAAGAACACACTCACAAAAGCTTAAATTTATCGCATTTTTTTTCTAATTAATACATCAAAGCAATTCAAAACCTAATTATTATATAAATTAACCCTTCAATGTGTGACCTGATGAGACATTTCTGTAATATTTTTATTTTGTTTTATTGTCTGTACAACTGAATGTATAATTGTTAACAAACAGATCGAGTTGGTGTCCTCCAATTAGATAGCCATGGTTTGAGATGGGATCAAGGTTCTAACCGCATGCCAATTTCATGCCCTTCTATACCCTTATTTTACTAATTGATTCTTCATTGAGAATGTAATCTTTCAAAATAATAACATATGCATCTAATACTGAGAATTAGTAGTTTTCATAAAACTCCACGTTTATAGAAACGAAACGAAGTTGATATATGCAATATATTAATTATAAGTGTGTTTATAATATAAAATAATTGTACAGCCTCTTTCCTCAGCTAGACTGCATATTCCTGTATTTTTACTCTCGAAGCGAAGCTGTCAGAAAGTTATCAATATATATATATATATATATATATATATATATATATATATATATATATATATATATATATATATATATATATTGATAACTTGAAATAATTTAATTATCAATTATCTTTTAAAAGTTACAGGGAGTCAGACGACACTATAAAACATGTTGCGTTCTGTTATTATACGTAGTCAAAACTCTAGCGCTTTTGACATCATGCGGAAGGAGTTGACTGTCTTTGTCAGACTAGAGTCAAGAGAGCCTTTTGAGAATTGGAGTTGACGAAAATGAAGTTTTGAAGAACTTACCGCACTTCCTGGAAAGTTCTGATGACTGAGTACAACAAGGCAAGGATAGGGACCATAGTTGACAGCGTGAGGACACAACACTGGTGGAGAAACTAAACTGAAACTAGTTGAGACAAGAAGAAAGATGAAGGTAGGGAGTGTGTCTGGATGAGATGTCTGAGAGGAGGTGTCACCCTTTAGAGAACCAGCTGTCAGTCAGGCTCCTCGGTCATGTTCGGCACTTCTCGTTCTCATCTCACCCTTGGCACTTGCTTCTTTAGGGAGAGGCGCCGGCGACTCCAGGACGGCTGTAGCTCAATTCTCCATAATCCTATCTTATTTGAGGAGCACATCGTCGATGGAAATTTCATGCATTTTGTATACAAATTAATTCATCTTCAGAGATATGCATAAGTAAAACATTGAGAACATTTTAAATATCTTGACAAGCACTGTTTATTGTATTAAATATTGAATTCTTGAGTTGGGAAAACTACAATATTATATCTATCAGAATTCCATTTCGTTTAATATTTTCAATATTAATATCATTATTTTTTATAGATAGAATAGGTGGCAGAGGCCATGTACAATGCCAGATGACAACGTTGTCAACCTAAGATAATAACTACCGTATTTAATTGAGCAACTTTAATTTCAATTGGAAAACAGCAAATTTCGTTCATAGCACCGACTGCATATAACAAATTGCCTGACGAAATAAAAATATGAAGCCAAAGACATAGTTAAAATAAATATGATCAAAAAATTTCTTCTTTTAAAAAATGGGCACGTTTAGGATATACCATAGGTACCTAATTAACAATTAATTATAAAAAATTAAACATATAAATATTGCAAAATAATACAAAATGTTGGCATTCATAAATCAAATTATATCCATTATTCTCATCTCTTGTTTTGTAACCATTATATATATTTAATTTTTATTCAAATTAATTATTTTATTTTATCTCATTTTTATATGACTAAAATATATTGAAAGAAAAACATCATTTTATCTTATACTTTATATTTGTTCTTATTCCTTTCTCTAAATTAATTTTAACTCAAATTTTGATTCAATCATGTTCGTACAATAGCCAATGCTCCTTACTACGTCTCCAACAAAACCCTTCACACTGACCTTAACGTACCTTTCATTACTGAAATCGCTAAATCCAAATATAAAAAATTATTTTCCCTTCTTAGTTCCTACAATAATCCTCTAGTCCGTGCCCTCCATTCTGTCATACTTCCCCAACGGCGGCTTAAGCGTCAATGTCCTAGAGATCTCCTGAGCAGAAGCAGTGACAGTGACAGTGATTAGCTATAAACGAGAGAAAAACAGTGACTAGGGAGTGTCACCACTGGGTGTTTTCTCCCCTCATGACATTTTGACATTGCCATTACCTCTTTATTAGCACATTTGATTGTTGTAATTATTTGTATACAGTTGTAAATAGCTATTTGTAAATAAATTTTTTAAAAAAAAACTATTTTTTTTTATCCCCGAATAACACTCACGCCGTTTGTGAACTACTGTTGTAGGTAAACAAAGGATTATAAAATTCCATTTGATTTTGAGAAATGAAGGTTACCAAAAACAATATAAATTTACTCTTAGCTAGAGAATAGAAATTTGTTTACAAACTACACAACCTTGAAAATGTAAATACAATATTGTCCCATTATCTGTAGCCTGAGATTATGGGAAAATATCAAGTTGGAAGGCAGCTGTTACAGAGAGATAAGCTGAGTTAATTGGGAGATATATTTTGATGTGAACCAATCACACACTTTATATTAAAAAGAGGGCGCCAGTAGCTCAGAGGTAGCATAGTTCCCTTAATTAACACAATATTGAGCACGCCGTCCTTCGGATGGGGACGTTAAATAGCAGTCCAGAGCCTGTGCAATGTGAGGCACTCGATTAAAGACTCCTACCTTGATTAAATCTGGGTAGACACAATTTGGGACTCCTACAATAGAAATAACAGGGGAGGGATAAGAGCATTGGGATGGTTAAGTGCCTGGGTGTACACAACAGCCTGAGGAAAGGGTTATGGAAGAATCAGCTAACTCATTAACTAAGGGCGAATCGTCATGAAATTTCACACGTAGTCTTTTTAAAAGCCAAATAGGAAAAAAAGGTGTGTGGCGTCCCAAAGTTTTGAACGGGAGGGGGGGTTGTAAGGGGGGCCTAAGTATAAATATAGAGCTAATTCTTTAACGGTTGGTCGGATTGTCACGAAATTTCACATGGAGTATACCTGAAGGCCAAACAGGAAAAAAAGGTGTGTGGCGTCCCAAAGTTTTGATCGGGAGGGGGGGTTGTAAGGGGGGCCTAAGTATAAATATAGAGCTAACTCATTAACTAAGGGCGAATCGTCATGAAATTTCACACGTAGTCTTTTTAAAAGCCAAATAGGAAAAAAAGGTGTGTGGCGTCCCAAAGTTTTGAACGGGAGGGGGGGTTGTAAGGGGGGCCTAAGTATAAATATAGAGCTAATTCTTTAACGGTTGGTCGGATTGTCACGAAATTTCACATGGAGTATACCTGAAGGCCAAATAGAAAAATAAGGTGTGTGGCATCCCAAAGTTTTGAACGGGAGGGGGGTTGTGGGGGGGCCTAAGTATAAATATAGAGCTAACTCATTAACTAATGGGCGAATCGTCATGAAATTTCACGTAGTATTTTTAAAAGCCAAATAGGAAAAAAAGGTGTGTGGCGTCCCAAAGTTTTGAACGGGGGGGGGGGTTGTGGGGGGGCCTAAGTATAAATATAGAGCTAATTCTTTAACGGTTGGTCGGATTGTCACGAAATTTCACATGGAGTATTCCTGAAGGCCAAATAGAAAAATAAGGTGTGTGGCGCCCCAAAGTTTTGAACGGGAGGGGGGGATGTGGGGGGGCCAAAGTATAAATATAGAGCTAACTCATTAACTAATGGGCGAATCGTCATGAAATTACACATGTAGTATTTTTAAAAGCCAAATAGCAAAAAAAGGTGTGTGGCGTCCCAAAGTTTTGAACGGGAGGGGGGTTGTGGGGGGGCCTAAGTATAAATATAGAGCTAACTCTTTAACGGTTGGTCGGATTGTCACGAAGTTTCACATGTAGTATTCCTGAAGACCAAATAAAAAAATAGGCGGTGTGACGGCTCAAAAGTTTTTACGGGAGGGGGGGTAGTGGGGGGGGCCTAAGTATAAATATAGAGCTAATTCTTTAACGGTTGGTCGGATTGTCACGAAATTTCACATGGAGTATACCTGAAGGCCAAATAGAAAAATAAGGTGTGTGGCATCCCAAAGTTTTGAACGGGAGGGGGGTTGTGGGGGGGCCTAAGTATAAATATAGAGCTAACTCATTAACTAATGGGCGAATCGTCATGAAATTTCACGTAGTATTTTTAAAAGCCAAATAGGAAAAAAAGGTGTGTGGCGTCCCAAAGTTTTGAACGGGAGGGGGGGTTGTGGGGGGGCCTAAGTATAAATATAGAGCTAATTCTTTAACGGTTGGTCGGATTGTCACGAAATTTCACATGGAGTATTCCTGAAGGCCAAATAGAAAAATAAGGTGTGTGGCGCCCCAAAGTTTTGAACGGGAGGGGGGGATGTGGGGGGGCCAAAGTATAAATATAGAGCTAACTCATTAACTAATGGGCGAATCGTCATGAAATTACACATGTAGTATTTTTAAAAGCCAAATAGCAAAAAAAGGTGTGTGGCGTCCCAAAGTTTTGAACGGGAGGGGGGTTGTGGGGGGGCCTAAGTATAAATATAGAGCTAACTCTTTAACGGTTGGTCGGATTGTCACGAAGTTTCACATGTAGTATTCCTGAAGACCAAATAAAAAAATAGGCGGTGTGACGGCTCAAAAGTTTTTACGGGAGGGGGGGTAGTGGGGGGGGCCTAAGTATAAATACAGAGCTAACTCATTAACTAATGGGCGAATCGTCATGAAATTTCACATGTAATATTCCTAAAGGTCAAATAGAAATATTAGGCGTGTGGCGTCCCGAAGTTTTGAACGGGTGGCGGGGTTGAGGGGGGGGGGACTAAGTATAAATATAGAGCTAGCTCATTAACGGTTGATCGTATTGTCATGAATCGGATTGCCATGAATTTCACATGTAGTAGTAGTAACTATGTATTCGCTGTGGGGTTCACTGTTGCAAGACATTTACTAGCTGTGATGCCCAGCGTTCCTAATATCGTACTAGCTGTGGGGTCCGCTGTTGCAAGGCACTTACTAGCTGTAGTGCTCAGCCCCAGCGTTCCTAACTATGTACTGGCTGTGGGGTTCGCTGTTGCAAGGCACCTACAAGACATTTACTAGCTGTGATGCCCAGCGTTCCTAATTACGTACTAGCTGTGGGGTCTGCTGTTGCAAGGCGCTAGCAGTGTGGCCCAGCGTATTTAACTACGTAGGTACTAGCTGTGAGGTCCGCCGTTGCAAAACTCATACTAGCTATGATGCCCTGTGGTTCTAACTACATACTATCTGTGGGGTCCGCAGTTGCAAGGCACCTACTACCTGTAGGGCCCAGCGTTCCTAAAAACGTACTAGCTGTGGGGTCCGTCGTTACAAAAGCATACTAGCTGTGATGCTCAGCGTTTCTAACTACGTACTAGCTGTGGGGTCCGCCGTTGCAAAACACATACTAGCTGTGATGCCCAGTGGTTCTAACTACGTACTAGCTGTGGGGTCCGCTGTTGCAAGGCACTTACTAGCTGTGATGCCCAGCGTTCCTAACTTCGTACTAGCTGTGGGGTCCGCTCTTGCGAGGCACATACTAGCTGCGGTGCCCAGCGTTCCTAACTACGTACTAGCTGTGGTGCCCAGCGTTGCAAGGCATATATTAGCTGTGGTCACAAACGTTCTTAAGTTCGCACTGGCTAGGACGTCCAGCGAAGCTAAGTATTCACTAGCTGTGGTTTCCGCCGTTGAAAGGCGCATACTAGCTGTGGTGCCCAGGGGTCCTAAAAACTTACTAGCGTTGCTATAGTTGAAGGACTATAAGCCTTATTCCGTATGAATAATTGAAAATTATAACATCATGAATGTACTGTTAAAGGGTAAGCGGATTGGCATGAATTTCACATGTAGTAGTAGTAACTATGTATTCGCTGTGGGGTCCGCTGTTGCAAGGCATTTACTAGCTGCGGTCAATAGCGTTCTTAAGTACGCACTGGCTAGGATGTCCAGCGATGCTAAGTATTCACTATCTGTGGTTTCCGCCGTTGAAAGACGCATACTAGCTGTGGTGCCCAGGGGTCCTAAAAACTTACTAGCGTTACAACAGCTGAAGGACTATAAATAAGCCTTATTCCGTATGAATAATTGAAAATTATAACATCATGAATGTACTGTCGAGGAACTGAATAGCGCTCCGCTCTTGCGAGGCACATACTAGCTGTGGTGCCCAGCGTTGCAAGGCATATATTAGCTGTGGTCACAAACGTTCTTAAGTTCGCACTGGCTAGGATGTCCAGCGAAGCTAAGTATTCACTAGCTGTGGCTTCCGCCGTTGAAAGGCGCATACTAGCTGTGGTGCCCAGGGGTCCTAAAAACTTACTAGCGTTACAACAGCTGAAGGACTATAAGCCTTATTCCGTATGAATAATTGAAAATTATAACATCATGAATGTACTGTCGAGGAACTGAATAGCGTTATAGAAGATATTGGGAGAAAAATCAAAGTTCCCCGGGCAACGCCGGGTAAAACTGCTATAGATTTAATATTTGTTAAAACTGATAGAGAACGACCGGATTATCTGAATCCTACACAAAAATCAAAATAAAAATGTTTTTCAAAAAATTTGCGCTATTTAACGGTTTATAGGCTTAATAATTGTTAAAACTGATACGACAGATTCAGATTTATCCGGAAAGTCCCATCCGAAGGACGACGTGCTCAAGGCTATTTTCAACCTAAGTGAAATTTCACCTACCCAGGTTTATTTACATAACATACGTCTCATTATCGAGTACCTCACATTCGAAAAAGCCCTGGATCATCGCTTAATGTCCCATCCGAAGGACGAAGTGCTCAAAGTTATTTTTAACTTCCTGATTAAAACATCTGACCTAAGTGCCTCAGCTAGATTTCTAAGTGGCGATCCTGAGCTCGGTAGACTCCAATCTTCAAATTTCTTGCTTTTTAACGGTTTATAGATCTAATATTTGTTAACTGACAGAGCCATAGACTGTGCTGGTTTCGGATTATGCCAACGTCAGCACAACGTTCAGACTGACTTTAAATATGGTGACACCGGTCCACTATGGAAGAAAAATGCCAAAAAAAAAAGATGTATGTATAGATATGAACACAAATTAAAACTTGTGTACATTGTGATATAATCTATATTAATAAAGCTGAAACGGGGTTTGTGTGTGTGTTTGTTTGTATGTTTGTTCCAGCATCACGCCCAAACGGCTGGACGGATCTTCATGAAACTTCACATGTAGCATTCTTTTGAGCCCGATTGAATAATAGGCTATGTGGCGTCCCAGAATTTTGAACGGTAGGGAGGGTTGTAAGGTGGGCCTAAGTATATAAATAGTCCTACCTCATTACGGTTGGTCGGATTGTCACGAAATTTCACATGTAGTATTCTTAAAGACCAAATAGAAATATGAGGTGTGTGGCGTACCAAAATTTTGAACGGGAGGGGGGGTTGTGGGGGGGCCTAAGTATAAATATAGAGCAAACTCTTTAACGGTTGGTCGGATTGTCACGAAATTTCCCATGTAGTATTTTTAAAAGCCAAATAGGAAAAAAAGGTGTGTGGCGTCCCAAAGTTTTGAACGGGAGGGGGGGTTTTGGAGGGGGCCTAAGTATAAATATAGAGCTAACTGTTTAACGGTTGGTCGGATTGTCACGAAATTTCACATGTAGTATTCTTAAAGGCCAAATAGAAAAATAAGGTGTGTGGCGTCCCAAAGTTTTGAACGGGAGGGGGTTGTGGGGGGCCTAAGTATAAATATAGAGCTAGCTCATTAACTAATGGTCGGATTGTCACGAAATTTCACATGTAGTATTTTTAAAAGCCAAATAGGAAAAAAAGGTGTGTGGCGTCCCAAAGTTTTGAACGGGAGGGGGGGCCTAAGTATAAATATAGAGCTAACTCTTTAACGGTTGGTCGGATTGTCACGAAATTTCACATGGAGTATTCCTGAAGGCCAAATAGAAAAATAAGGTGTGTGGCGTTCTAAAGTTTTGAACGGGATGGGGGGTTGAGGGGGGCCTATGTATAAATATAGAGCTAGCTCATTAACGGTTGGTCGCATTGTCACGAAGTTTCACATGTAGTATTCCTGAAGACCAAATAAAAAAAAAGGTGTGTGGCGTCCCAAAAATTTGAACGGGGGGAGGGGGAGGGGGTAGGCCTAAGTATAAATATAGTGCTAACTATTCAAAGATTGGTCGGATTGTCACAAAATTTCACATGTAGTATTTTTAAAATCCAAATAGAAATATAAGATGTGTGGCGACCCAAAGTTTTGAACGGGAGGGGACGTTGTGGAGATAGGCCTAAGTATAAATATAGTGCTGGCTCATTAACGGTTGGTCAGATTGTCACGAAATTTCACATGTAGTATTTCTGAAAGTCAAATAGAAAAATAGGCGGTGTGACGGCTCAAAATTTTGTACGGGAGGGGGGGTAGTGGCGGGGGGCCTAAGTATAAATATAGTGCTAGCTCAATAACGGTTGGTCGTATTGTCATGGAATTTCACATGTAGTATTCTTAAAAGCCAAATAGAAATATAGGGTGTATATGTCACAAAATTTTGAACGGGAGGGTGGGTTGATGGGGGCCTAAGTATAAGTATAGTGATGTCATTAACGGATGATCGGATTGTCACGAAATTTCACATGTAGTATTCATAAAGGCCAAATAGAAAAATAGGGTATAACGTCAAAAAATTGTGAACGGGAGGGGGGGTATGGGGGTAGGCCTAAATTTGAAGATAGTGATAGGTCATTAACGGATGATCGGATTGTCATGGAATTTCACATGTACTATTATTGATGGCCAAATAGAAAAATACACTAGCTGTGATGCCCAGTGGTTCTAACTACGTACTAGCTGTGGGGTCCGCCGTTACAAAAACATACTAGCTGTGATGCCCAGCGTTTCTAACTAGGTACTAGCGGTGGGGTCCGCCGTTGCAGAACACATACTAGCTGTGATGCTGAGCGTTTCTAACTACGTACTAGCTGTGGGGTCCGCCGTTGCAAAACACATACTAGCTGTGATGCCCAGTGGTTCTAACTACATACTAACTGTGGGGTCCGCTGTTGCAAAGCACTTAATACCTGTAGGGCCCAGCGTTCCTAAAAACGTACTATCTGTGGGGTCCGCTGTTGCAAGGCACTTACTAGCTGTGATGCCCAGCGTTCCTAATTACGTACTAGCTGTGGGGTCCGCTGTTGCGAGGCACATACTAGCTGTGATGCCCTGTGGTTCTAACTACATACTATCTGTGGGCTCCGCAGTTGCAAGGCACCTACTAGCTGTAGGGCCCAGCGTTCCTAAAAACGTACTAGCTGTGGGGTCCGCCGTTGCAAAAACATACTAGCGGTGATGCCCAGCGTTTCTAATTAGATACTAGCGGTGGGGTCCGCCGTTGCAGAACACATACTAGCTGTGATGCTGAGCGTTTCTAACTACGTACTAGCTGTGGGGTCCGCCGTTGCAAAAACATACTAGCTGTGATGCCCAGCGTTTCTAATTAGGTACTAGCGGTGGGGTCCGCCGTTGCTGAACACATACTAGCTGTGATGCTGAGCGTTTCTAACTACGTACTAGCTGTGGGGTCCGCTGTTGCAAGGCACTTACTAGCTGTGATGCCCAGCGTTCCTAATTTCGTACTAGATGTGGGGTCCGCTGTTGCGAGGCTCATACTAGCTGTGGTGACCAGCGTTCCTAACTACGTACCTGCTGTGGGGTCCGCCGTCGCAAGGCACATACTAGCTGTGATGCCCAGCGTTTCTAACTAGGTACTAGCGGTGGGGTCCGCCGTTGCAAGGCATATACTACCTGTGGTGCCCAGCGTTCCTAACTACGTACTAGCTGTGGTGCCCAGCGTTGCAAGGCACATACTAGCTGTGGTCAAAACGTTCTTATGTACGCACTGGCTAGGACGTCCAGCGATGCTAAGTATTCACTAGCTGTCGTTTCCGCAGTTGAAAGGCGCATACTAGCTGTGGTGCCCAGGGATCCTAAAAAATTACTAGCGTTACTACAGTTGAATTCCGTATGAATAATTAAAAATTATAACATCACTGTCGAGGAAGTGAATAGCCTTATAGGAGATATTGGGAGAAAAGTCAAAGTTCCCCGGGCAACGCCGGGTATTACTGCTAGTATATAAATAAAAGTATTCATTTTGCACTCTTTCTCTTTTACTTTCTCAGCTAAATAAAGTAAGGAGAAAGTTATGTATGTAATTCAATGACGCTCTAAATTTTATCTTCTTCATATTTAAAACGTATGATTTAAAAAAACAATCAACGAGGCCCTTAGTTTATTTTATGTGGGAGGTAAAATAAACTTAAGCACGCCGTCCTTCGGATGGGACGTCAAGCGATGGTCCCGAGCCTGTACCATGTCAGGTACTCGTTAAATACCCCTGTCCATAGTTAATAAAAATTTAGGGTAGGCAATATTTTGGACTTCCGCGGTAGAGTCGGGCTCATGTCCACTAGAGTGACGAAAGAGCGCTCTGGTAGTAGGCGATATGACCTCGTAGTTGAAACTCGGGCATGAGTCATAATAGCAAACTATGTTTTTCAAGAAGACTTCTATTGTATTTTTATTCATATTGTATATTTATGCAGTTAAGCATTGATAAAGAGGGAAACAATTGGCTTAAGATACTCAGTTTCAAGTTGTTTTTATAAAGAAATTGTCTTTTAAAATATAATTAATTAGGAGGGTGCCGGTAGCTCAGTGGTATGCGTGCTTGCTTACTGAGTTCAAGATCGCGGATTCGATACCCGGCCGAGGCCCATAGTTTATTTTATCTGGGTGAAATAAACTTTAGCACGCCGTCCTTCGGATGGGACGTTAAGCGATGGTCCCAAGCCAGTACAATGTCAGTTACTCGTTAAAGACCTCTACCCTAGGTGAATAAAAATTTAGGGTAGACAAATATTAGTACTCCCATTGTAGAATTTGGCTCATGTCCACCAGAGTGACGAAAGAGCGCTCTGGTAGTAGGCGATATGACCTTGTAGTTAAAGCCCGGTCATGAGTCATAATAACTATAATTAATTATTAGACGTATTCTAACATTTTCTTAGAAATATTTTGCTCATACGAATTCACAACGATGTTTGGACGCTGATACGACAGGAAATAAAGTATGTTTAAATTATATAGTCTATTCTATAAATGTGAATCAGTTAAAAGAAAAAAATAATAATAAGATAAACATCTGGTGTTGCGACTAATGGCCTCTCTACGGTATCCAGTCTAGTTCTGTGTGTTTACAAAACGAAATTAATTTATCTTGTCAATAAACTGCTGAAATCATTTTAATTATATTTGGAATAGAAACATGTTTAGACAATTCACACCCTTCAATTATAATAGACTTCCAAGACCTGAAAAGGGGAGGGACTGAAGGACGATGTTTTTGATCCCCCATAACCGCCATATTAAATATAAAATTTCAAAAAAATCATACTTCATATTTACTTGCAAGCTTTCATACGAAATCCTATAGTTTTTTTAAAATAAGTTTGTCTTTCGACCGTCTAATTTTCACCCCCATGAGAGGAGAAAGATGAGAGTCTGCTGATAGCTCTTATAATTTTCCTGGCATTGGGCCATATTTCTGAATATTTCAGAAAAAAAAACAATTTTCTTGCTCAAATGGTTTGTTCTCTAGAAAGACGGACAGACAGACGTACACAGCTATCAAACTTTACAAAGTGTAAAATAGAAACTGATCTATGAGGAGTTTCCTATATGTAGCTGCAGTGTCTAGTTTTAAAAATATTTTCAAGATATAAGCTATGAACTATTATTAGATTATTTATTGGATCTAGTGCAGTCTGATAGGAGACAAAACAAGAAGGAACATTAAACCAGAGAGGAGTCGTTCACAGGCCAAGTGGTTCATGTTATCATAATAAGAAGATTATTGTAGAGAATTTGAAATTTAGGGTTAACTTATTTTAAACAATTCGCCGATGAATCACGATTTGGCTGATAATCAAATATTGTCTTAATCAAATACTTCTGAAACCAAATACAAAATGTATCAATACATTTAAATTCCCCAATTATTTTTAACAGATCTGACTTTGCTTTTGCGTAGATAGGTTTAGGTTTTAGATTTTATGACTCATGCCCGGGCTTTAACTACGAGATCATATCGCCTACTACTAGAGCGCTCTTTCGTCACTCTGGTGGACATGAGCCCGACTCTACTGTGTGAGTCCTAAATTTTGCCTACCCTAAATTTTTATTCACCTAGGGCAGGGGTCTTTAACGAGTACCTGACATTGTACAGGCTCGGGACCATCGCTTAACGTCCCATCCGAAGGACGGCGTGCTTAAGTTTATTTTACCTCCCAGATATATAAACTAAGGGCCTTGGTCGGGTTTTAAACCCACGTTCTTCAGCTCAGAAGGCAAGCACGCATACCACTGAGCTACCGGCGCCCTCGAGTTGTGTAGATATATTAAGTCTATAAAAAGTTATCATGGTCACTTTTTTTTTCTTCATTTTTTGGATATAGACGTCTGAAACATTGTTATTACACTAAAAGCAAAAGACAGTTTTTTTGTTTTTTTAAATAGTCTAAATATACTAAGTATGAATGTCCAAATAAATTTCTGCGATGTGTCGATATCGTGGGAAGCTAATAAAATAAATAAAAACAAAGAAATTCCATATTTTTGTGGAATTAGACAATATAAAAGTTAAGTAAATTATTTTTTTCATTCACTCCATGTTCTTTCTCTGTAACTTTGGACATTTCAGGTTTTCCCCTACAGTGCAAAATAAAAATATTAAATGTCTCCTGAATTATTAAATTTAAAAAAAATAAAAAATTGACATTCCGTGTTACTTCCTCAATTATACGAAGATAAGAGAAGGAGCCTCGACTCGAATACTCTAATAACTGCCGATGTAATGACTGTATTATAGTCAGAAAATTCAGTAGGATGATAAGATTGAGTCGATTGGCTTTGAAGATAACAAAAACGTAATTGATTATTCGTGGTCGGGAAGTACATAACCGGTGAATTACCGATTACTTTTTTTCTTTTAGTCTTTCCAAAAATTAATTTGTATATCATAAACTTACTTTTGACAATGTACACTTCCTCATATCATTATTAAAACTGCCAAAAAATTAAAGAAAAGTTATAATCTCACGTTTTGTTGAAATAATTTCAGACAAAAATGTGATCGATCCTTTGGAATGTGTTGTTTTTGGGTTAACCTCAAAATTTGTAACTATTTATAGCTCTCTTTCTAAAAACTCATCGAAGAAAATGTGTGGATAAAATTCGAAATGTTTATTGTAAAACTACTATAGGTCTTATAGATAGGAGGATAACCATTTTGCAAAATAAACAATGACACATTCTATTTTCGGTTAGACGGAATGGATTTCTGGCGTCTGGTCAGAGAGTCTATTAGGGACGTATATTCGCCTCCATCCAAAACATTCGCATTTAAATTGAGAACACTTTTTCGATCGTTGCCTAATTGTAAATGGTATCGCAATACAAAAAAAAACATAACTTTTTTTTAACAATTAGTTCGCTTTTTTTGGAAATTCACTCATATAACATAATAAATATATTAATTTAAAAAACAAAACAAAATATTCTTAATAAAAATATTGCAAATTATTATTTTAAAAAACTTAGGAATATTATTAATATGGGTGTCTATTCTGTCTGATAAATTGTGGTAAGTTGTTTTTTTTAGGGTTCGCACGCAAGTTATTCAAACTTTAGAAATCAATAGTCAATAATCTACCTGAAAGCAGACACTTTCGCCTGGAGTTGGAGCGTCTACCTTGCATCGGCGCCAATATTAGTTTAAAGTTAATATTTGAACAGAATAGTAACTTGCAGATTGCCCGTTCCTATTGATCAAAGCTGTTGAAGCGACAAAAAAATAAAATAAAATAGATTACCTCAAAAATCGGGCAAGAAGACCATTTACGTATGACTATTGAGTTGACTGTAATTTTTATCTTGTTTTTAATCTGTTTATTGAACATAAATGTTATTTTAACACAGACAATATCACAATTCTTTTCTGTAGAAGAATACCACAAATATTATTAAAGTATGATTTAATGGCCTCATGGCGAATCTTATTATTTTATTATTTATTTTATTGTAACATATCGGCGTGAGACAATTAAAATTTGTATTATATATTTTTTTAGTAGAAGTAATCAGCGTTTATATTAAGAACACAACACAGAATTTTCTCTATGAAAGACACCAGAAATCTTATTTTTAATTTGTTTTGAAATACGACATAAGAAATAAATAAAGTAAACCCCAGAAAACCCAAATTAAAAAAAAAAAAAAAAGATTAGCAATTAATTGAATAAATAATAATTTTTTCAATGTTAGTTTAGGTTCTGTCATGTAAAGAAGACTTAGTATTTGGCTAACTTTTTGGAAACTATTTCCTTATTCAGAGCCGCTATTTGTAGTTCACTAACAGACACGAACACATAACACCATCGCCATACAAATCCACTCAAGTCATTATAAGGCACTGAAGAAAGAAATAGTTTCCGAAACGTTGACCAAATAGTGAGTTTCTTTCATTACACGAAAGAACTTCGACTATTGTAATCTGGGAGGTGAAAAAACCATTAGCACGCCGTCCTTCGGATGGGACGTAAGACGATGGTCCCGAGCCTTTTGTATGTCAGGTACTCGCTAAAGACCCCTATCCTAGGTGAATAAACCTGGATAGACAACATTTAGGGCTCCCTTGCTAAAGTCGTGCTCATATCTACCAGAGCGAGGAAGTAGCACTCTAGTAGTAGGCGATATGACCTCGTAGTTAAAGCCCGAGCTTGAAACACAATAACAAACTACTTTGTAAAGACAGTGTAAACTCTGTAAAATAATAAATAAAGAAAAACAGAGAGAATAATAATAATAATCATAATTACGTAGGAGGTATCATACGGAAAAAATATGTAGTAATAAGGGAAAATCAACTTATTTTCCAACTGGGCTGTTGAAAGGGAGAAAGTAACAATCTGTCCAGTTCTGGACGAGAACTATCCCATAGTTTGCTAGCCTCAGGAATCAGAGATTAGCTGAGTTAGGAGATACCGGAAAAGATGGAAGTTAAATAAATAAAAATATAATCCAAATTTTTTTTTAAAAATATTTAGTAAATGTCAATAATTCAGGAATCTTTCAAGAGTGGTGTACAACTGAGTCCCCTCTTCGAGCTTAATAAATAAAATTATCGGTTGTCCCAGAATCTATTGTTCAAGTATATGATTCTATTTTTTGAAAATTATAATTTTGAGCCATTGGTTTGCTGACATTTTAAATATGTTTTATAAAAACTATAATAGTCATTTTATGTTTTGGGCCCCTTTTGCTCAAAATTTTGAGGTGTAAATTGGAACGTAATTTGAATAAATATTAAATTCCATTAAAATAAGTTCAACCATTTTGGAGGAGTCTGCAGACAAGCAGATAGATTTATATAGATTAAAATTGGTAAAGTTGTGAAAATTACATGGTCAAATAAATTTAAAAATATCACTTTTCCCTCGTATTATATCCGTCATTTTAGCCTTCAATCTTTTTTAAACCTTGTTTGAATCTTTTTATATCATTGTTTGAAGTTTGACAATCAAAAAATAACAAATTTTCAAATTTCCCTAATAACCATTTTTTTTTTTTTTTTTGTCAGAAAAAGTTTTTAGCAGCAAAACTTAAGCGTTGACTTAACCTCAAACTATAAAAAAAAATGGCAAACTTTTAAAGATCAAAATGAAGTTTATACCGACGGTAAAAGGTTTTAATTTCACTTTAAACTCAATTGTATAGATTTTAGAATAGGATATTAATAATTAATAGACAATTATTGTCTAGAAAAAAACTATTTTTTAAGTATCGATAGTTATTTATTATGACTCATACCTGGGCTTTAACTACAAGGTCATATCGCCTACTAGCAGGGCGTGGACGTAAGCCCAACTCTACTATGACCGTTCTAAATATTGCCAACTCTAAATTGTTATTCAACTTGTATAGGGGATCTTTAGCGAGTACCTGACATCTACAGGCTCGGGAACATCGCTCAACGTCCCATCCGAAGGACGGCGTGCTCAAGTTTATTTTACCTCCCAGATAAAATAAACTAAGGGCCTCGGCAAATCAGTCAATTCCACTTTGGCGCTATAAAAAATAGAATAAATATAATATCACACAAGGACTGGAGGGGCTTTTCTGTATTTCATAATAATAATAATAATATTATTATTATATATTATATCTTCCTTGCTATATCGATACCCCGCAGGAAATTTAGGCAGTAGGGAACATATGGCAAGTCAAGGTTCACGTTTTTTTTTTTTTTTTAATGTTTTAAATATTTGGCGAAATTCAAAAACATTTTTTGTTTTATCATAGTTTTACACATTCTCCCCTTTTCATACATTATTGGTTTATCAAAAATATTACTAATTAAAATTAAGGATTTTCGATAGTTAAAATTTATTAGAAAAAACACTCATAACTACAGTGAGTAGTAAATATTTCATCAACATAGGTACTAGTTATAAATAAAATATATTTTAAAAATTCAGTCTTAACGTCGTGTAGAAACAGAAAAAATCCTTTGCAGCTTGAAAGACCTTGACCACGTTTATAGAATGAGATTAAAAATACCACCAACTTTGGCTTGTTTCAGTTTTACTTTTATTTATTCAAACATTAAATAAAACTCAACAAATATTTAAAATTGTTTTAAAAAAAACTTATTTATTTCATGATCACTGATGAAATGACTATATATACATAAGTAAATATCAGAAAAATTCATTAAAATTCTAATGATTCTATGACAGAACTATCAGCAATTTGAATGAATTGAAAACAATTTAAGCAAGAAATTGTTAAATTAAACATTTGAATTTCAGGAAATGAATTAGCTCCCCTGTGGCCAGCCAATAAGTTATTTCAAACATTTCCGTCTCTACTAATTATAAATATGTAGATATTTTTATTTTATCCTAGTTTTGTTTTATTTTAGTATCACAATCCTTTTTTTCACTATGACATAGGCTGTCATTAATTTTTAAAAATGGCGCTCAGAGGAATTATTTTCTTATGATTAGTAGCTATGTTAACGAACTGTTAAATTGACTTGAAAAATAAAATAAAACTGGTTTATTTAATATATTGTCTAATTTCACTAACTATATATACATGGGAGTACTTTCGGTATTTCTACCATCCTCAGCCAAAAGCATAAGAGATAAGACTCTTATCTCTTATGCTTTTGGCTGAGGATGGTAGAAATACCGAAAGTACTCCCATGTATATATAGTTAGTGAAATTAGACAATATATTAAATAAACCCGTTTTATTTTATTTTTCAAGTCCATTTGAATTATTTCACAATATCTCTGCAATTATGTCAGTTTTCATTGAACTGTTAAATTACAGCAACCACCATTTTATTATAATAATTCTGGGAAATATAATAATATAATATAATCCATATTTAAAAAAAAAAAAAAAAGGAATAAAATGTAAGTTACCCCAGGCAAAAATAATTGGGTCCATAGAGCTCGCTAGGAGTGGCTCTACATTTCTAAATAGTCCACAAAATGTACAAAATATGTTTAGTTTCTTGACTTTAATTCCAACATTGTTGAAGAATGAAATAATTGAAACGTAGACTCGAAATGACAGGCATAACTGTTTAGAAATCATATTGTGAAACATTTACAGAATACATATAGGTTTAAAAAATCACTGTATATTCTTACTACCTAGTTTAGAGAAAACAGCAACTTTGCTCCTGTCTATTATGAGGGATAAAGTTAAGGAAAAATATAAATAAATGAATAGGTAAAATATAACTGATCTGTCAAGATATTTTAAGACGGTCGCGGTGTAGATTTCTGATGGAACGCCAATAAACCAGTGCTACTCTACTAAAAGTGGTGAGAAAAATGCTTATGATATTTTTTTCTCAAAAGTGTCTCTGTTAGTTGTTATCAGCTCACCTGGGATAATGATAAGACGAGGACAGACCAGAAGAGGACTGGGAGGTGGACTGAAGATGATGATGTTGGATGTTGTTCTTGTCAGAGCCGCACTTGCAGCACTTACTCCCCATGCCGCAACATGTTCCGCGAGGCGGGGGTGGCACCAGTCGACTGCCCTCCAAGCTGCCCCCACTCAACCACACCACACTTCAGTAGTAGGTGGGCGCACGGGCTGGCTCGAATAGCTCCGATTCGACAGCCCGAATCTACTCTCTCTCGTTAATGAAGTCATAGTTGTTGGATAGTGTACTACTGTAGATGAGTGGCAGCAGTAAAGTTGTGAGTAAAGGAGTCTCGCATCTCCCGGCGGAGTAAAGAAACGCTACTCTCTGCTACTAAGCATTATTCAACGCTATTCATTGAAAATTCTCAACACAAATTTGTTAACTATTCGATTCAATTCAATCCAATTTCTTTATTATTCTTAGGAAATACATCTTTTAGGCAAGGGATTCGACCTGGTATATACATTTGAACATTAAAAAGAAGGAAAACACATAATAATAAAAGAAAATAATGAAAATAAAATACAAGGAAATAGAACATAGCTCATAATATACAAATAATATAATTCTTCTAATAAAATTGTATTTCAATTAACTCTGTCTTAATGTTGAAGAGGAGACGGTCTTATGAGGTTGTAGGCTGCTCAGTGCTTCTCCCAAGTACTTTTTTCTCAGTTGGCTGAAGGCTGGACACTCCCTGAAGAAGGTCTTAACTATATAACCGTTTCTTATTAATAATGTTGTGCTTTTTTGTCCCGAACGTAAGTATTAAAAAATGAACCCGTATTACCACTCTCCAAAGACGGTATAACTCTCTTCTGGATATTTGAGAAACCTCTAAATCGTCAAATTGAAGGGAAGGACAAAATGACTGGTACTATTAAGGAACTGCCCAAGAACTCAATCCGTTGTTATAGCGATGGATCCAGGATGGACAAGGCTAGTTCTGGAATATATATATATATATATAAATATGACATGCTAGAGAGGCTATCGGCAGTAAGAACATAAGTGGCGAGATGCTCAGCCTGGATAGAGTTGCCGACCTGGCAATCACAGAACACTTCTGGGTATGGTAACTTTCCCATCTGACTCAATTGCGGTGAGAAAGAAACATACGGAACACTTGGTGAAAGATGTCCGATGTACATGAGAGACTGACGACGATGGCTCCACTGCTATCAAACTTAGGGACGAACTTCAGAAATTAGCAAAATACTTAAACCCTACTGAACACCTTCTGAAACTCCTTGAATAGGAGTATGAGAGCTGAAAGGACTTGAAGGCCACGACCCTTCACTCTGACTCTAAGGTCATGTGGTCCTTATATAATCATAATAACCGCCCTCCAAATTGATAGTATTTAACAAAAAGTTCACATTATTATTTTCCTCACTATTTTAACAACATTTTTAGGTAGGTTAATCGAAAATTTGCGAGATGAAAAACAGTTACATTCTTCACAAAAACAGTTACGTTCTTCACATAAAACACATTTTGAATTAGCAAAACAAGATAGAAATTATGCAATGTTTTTCAAACGTGAATATTTTGTGTTCAACAATTCGAAACTTGGACGATAATGTTAACAAATCGAAAGGTTATACACTACATTCGAAAAGAGTTGTATCTGTAGACGAAAGTACTACCGCGCAACAATTATGAACAGTTATCTGGCACGCCAAACTTCACGTGTGCGAGCCAAGACGGATATTATACATGAGTGAGTGGTTAGAGTACATGGGTGTTAACCTGAGAGAAATTATGAAACTAATATGAATTTGGTTATTCGGTAGATGTCCTCCAATAAATTAACCAACTCAAAATGTTTTGGCAAATTTTAAATCAAGAAACCCTATTCTTTGATTATAGTCATTTTTTCAGCTAGCAATAACGTTCTCCTAAAATTAACTAAATTTCAATGCTGTGCTGCAATTCTGTGTTGCGTCTGTGTAGTAAGGCAGCTCAAATAAAAATCCCATAATATTAAAGATAATATAAAGTGACAAATGTTATTAAAATCTGGCTGGTCAAATGTTGTACCTAAAGCTGAGATGGCGTGGAATTACCCAAATATGGATGGACCAACATAAGAAAAATTCAACATACAAAATGCAATTATTTTTCTCTTTATAAAACTATTAGCAGTTTGCCCGCCAAGCTTGACTATTGCACATTCAATTTCTAGGCCATTCTTCGACAGTACGTTCATGATGTTGCAACTTTCAGTGATTCACATCGATGGACATCCCAGATAGAACGTGCAGAGCATGTTTTGATTCGGCTTATAAAGATGTTACATATTCAATTTCATGAAAATCCGATCAACCGTTAAAATGCTAATACTCATTTTACGTTTAGGGCCTCCCCCATCTTTCTCTATCTTGAGAAGCCACTTAGTCTATTTTTCAATAGGGGCTAAAAAGATCGTACCTACCTATATATGAAATTTCATGAAAATCCGATCAGCCGTTATGTTGGTACAAACAACGTCGTTTCACCTTTATTAATGTAGATATCACAGTAATAATTAATTTTTTTTTTCAAAGTAAAAAAGGTGAGATACTAAGAATTCCAGTTGAGGAACAGCGTGCCGGGACAGGAGACCGGTTATATTTTAGCCCGGTTCAGACTAAAGGGAGTTTTTGGCATCATGCCACAATCGCATAGCCTACTTACTACATACCTCACAACATTTTGAACTTCACAGCCACATCCAGTTTTATATTATTTAACATCCTAACTTACACAATAAACTGTGCACTGTTCACTATTCTCACAAAGAAGACACTAGACTCGGATTCATTATTGATTTTCAATTTACTTCTTAAGTAGAATGTCAGGTCATCTTCGTTCAGTAACAGAAGTTCACAAAAGTGTTAACCTGTCCATTGAACAATTATTATACAATGGAAACATTGGAAAATTATTGTAAATATTGTTAACTATTTTACTATCTACTTTTCTGATATACTGTAAACAAGTTAGTTAATTATTATGATTCATGTTCGGGCTTTACCGGAAATATCTGACATTCTACAAGCTCGGGACCATCGCTTAACGTCCAATACGAAGGCCGGCGATCTCAAGGTCACCTCCAAAATAAAAAAAATAAGGACCATAAGGCAATCTTGAGGTCAGTAAGCAAGCACGCATACCACTGAGTTACCTGCGCCTTCGACTTACTGTACCCTTACTGTAAACAATTTACTCCTATAATAAGACTGTTGTGAACTTGTGAACTCCTCATCATAGTTCTATAGTTCCTGACGGTTTTCAACAATAGTTCTGGTCATTAACCCGAAAAACTCCTCTAAAATTGGGGTGCTAACTTCGAGTAGCAACCCATATTTCATAAAACCGACCGGAACCGGAATCTATAAAGAACATTTTTTTAGATCATAAGTTCCGGCCCAGAAATTTTCAGGGAAGGGGCTAACTGCCGATGTAATGAATTTATCGAAACAAAGTTTAGTATGAGGATTGAGGAGCCTCTATGTAATTCAACTATTGTATATTAACACAAACGGTCGCTTGGATGGATCACGAAAAAATAATTTAGTAATTCGCTCTGGGGAAGTACATTCGGTGATTCACCGTCTTTTCTATTTTTTATAAGTTATAGGATATTCAGACGACTATAATTAACGAACATTTTCTGCAATTTCTCTTTTAATAAAAAATAATGAGCGGTTTATATATTTTTTGTACACTTTCCCTAGGTCCCCAAGTTTAATCTCAATATATTAATTTAGAAACTGAGCTGTTTTGTTATATGAAACGTTTCAATGCAGTATCATCTACTCACTTGATGTTTTTAAAATATATTCGCTTTTTTTAATTAATATATTTCGAACAATGCCTCCTTTAGTTTATATTTCATTGTATTTTTTGGGGTATACCAGCCATGGAGTGCACATATCGTCACCTTAATACTACAACTAGATAACTCGAAAATCGGCATGTATAGGATAATTGTACCATTAGTTGTATTTCGCAGGTTTCTTTGTTGTACTAGAAGTAGACAATTTTAAGAAAATATGTTAAGAACTTATGTAAAAATGTCAGTAGTTCAATTTGGAACATTCTACGACTGATGAAAAAAAAAAAAAAAAATTTGCGTTTTTCTCAAAACTAAATTTCGAGATGTCTAGTTGTAGTATTAAGGTGACGATATACAAATGAAGGCACATTAAAACTCAATTGAATCTAATTTAATTTAGCATAAATAATTTAATCCAATTGAATTAAACACATACCGTGACATTTTTTTGAAAACATCTTCCAACCGTTACGTATGATAAATATAATTAAATGTAAATAATATTAATAAATATGATAAATATCTATCTAAAATACCTTGGTATGAGAGAAGGGCTCCAGTTAGTGGATGGTGTTGATATTCACATGTGGACTAAGGAAGTTAAACTGCAGCTAAGACAAGCTAAATCTGTCCAGATGGTAACACCCCACTACTCATTTACAGGTGGAATCGAGTGTATTATTACAGCTCTCTCAAAGCCTCCATTTCACACCTAACACAATATCTTTACTCATATATTAAATAGTATTTATACTATCCATTAATAAATATACCTAGGTTTAATTTTAGTCCAGGTAGTTTAATTTAATGTATTATTAGCGAAAAAGCCTCACTGTAAATAATAATAAAACTATTATGCACCGCTAAAATCACGATTAAGGAGGATTTCCATTTAGCCGCCAGGAAAAATAAGATATTTTTAGAAATTAAAAAAAAAAAACTCTTGATTTAATGATACTTTAAGAATATGTTTGTAATTATAAAAATATCCATATTAAAAGAGTTTGACAAATCTAACTAAACATAAATAAGCGACTCATCAACAAATGCAAATAATAAATTATAGAACCATATAATTAAAATGAATTAAATATTATTTGACTGTACCTACTGTATATTTTATATTTTTATACATTTTTTTTTTTCTTTTGATATATAAACTTTTATATATTATGGTACCTGTCTCTATACATGTATATGAGTGTGTAGGTATGTATATACATATATATGTGTATGTATCAGGGGGGGCGTAGCCAGGATTTTGAGCAGGGGGGGGGGCAAAGTTAGGTTACGGGGGGGGGGGGGGGGGGGGGTATAGACAGTCCACAGTTTATAGAGAAGTTTTTCAAAAATCTTTGAAAGAAAAGAGAGAAGACTGATAGGTCAAAAGGAAGAAGGGTCATGCTCAGGTTTGTTTGGTTTTGGGATCATGGTGATAACTGAGTACTTCCACTGAATGGGAAAGTATGTTGTACGAAGAATGGAATTGTACAGAGTTGTCAGAAATACAACAGCTTTCCGAGGCAGCCGCTGCACAATCTCCGCTGTTATAAGGTCGTAGCCCGGGGACTTCCTTCTGGGGAGATTTTTAATTTCGTACTGAACTTCGGAGGGTGTGAACGCTTTTGGTGGGAGGGAGATAGGAAGGGGTGTGTCTAAGAAATGGTGAATACGTGATTCATGATGGATGTCTGAAAGATCGTGATGAGGTCTGAAAGTAGATGAGAGATGAGCAGCAAACAAATCGGCTTTCTCGTCGTCCGTCACGGCCCAGGATCCGTCGTTCAGTCGCATTGGCATAGACTGAGATTGGTGTCGGAGAAGTCTACGGGTACTCCTCCATAGGCTGCCATCCTCCGCATTCAGATTGGAAAGGGAGGAGTCGTAGTACTCTCTGTTAATCAGTCTGATTTGCGTCTTCAGTTCATTGCTTAGTCTGTTGTATGTCCGTCTGTCTGAAGGTAATCTCGAGGTCTGCCATCTTTTTCTCGCTCTCCTCTTTTCTCCGATCAGCTCACGGATGTATGCAGGGTAGGAGGGGGGAGTCGGATGAGGACCAGTGTGTGTTGGTAGGACTGCTTGCCAGGCAGCCTGCTGTATGGATACGGTAAGAAATTCCACAGCCTCCTCTATTTCCTCTCCCGTCTTCAGTGAATATGGCACGGACAATGTTGTCTCCAATTGCTGTTGGAAAAGGTTCCAGTCCATAACTCCTGGCGTTAGACTTGGCCTCGTTGAGTCGATCTCAATCTCCGCCCAAAGCGTGAGATGTACTGGGGAGTGATCCGAGGAGAGATAAGAGCAAGATTTAACATCGTATGGCACACCTCGCAGCCCCTTCTGTATGAAGAAGTCTAGTAAGTCCGGCAATTTGCGTCTTGAGGTTGGCCAGTAAGTTGGTGAGTTTGTCGAAATAATGTCTAATGAGAGCTGATTAACAGAAGAATATAGACTTCTGCCCCTGGGGGTGCATAGCCGCGAACCCCATCGCTGATGTTTGGCGTTGAAGTCGCCCCCAGCGAGAAAACATGCGCCCAGATCCATAAAGAACTGGACAAATGTTTCCGGCCTTATGGCGTGCCTCGGGGGACAATATACGGCCACGAGTGAGATTTTTCTGTGTCTGGTGTGTAAGGATACAGCTGCCGCCTGTATGTGTGGTGTGGTATGTGATGGTAGTGCATAGTGTTTAAGAGATTGTTTAATTATGACAGCCGCACCGCCGTGGCTCCGGTTGTCGGGGTGGTCGGCTCTATACACTTTGTAATTTTGAATGAAAAATTTAGATTTTGTTGTCAGGTGGGTTTCCGAAATGAGGGCTATGTCAAATCTTTTTTGATTCAAAATAATTTCTAGCTCATTTTTATGTTGTATTATGCCATTGGCGTTTCATAGAAGGACTGTCAAGGAACCCCCACAACCCCCCAAGAAGATTAAAGAGAGTTTGGCATAGAGATCTCCTGGTATCAAGTGATGTCATGAGGGTCACCGCTGGGTGTTTTTCCTCTCTCAAGCCTCTCATGTCATATTTATTTTTATTATTTTATTTATTATTTTTTTTTTTTTTTTAATTTTTGTATAGTACATGTCAGCCCAGCCGCTGGTTGTGCATTTTTTTTGCATAGTTGTGGCTTAAAATAAATAAATACAAAAAAAAAAAAAAAGTTTCCGTAGTTAGCGCTGCAAACTTTTTGTTATTAATTTGGGAGACTCGGACCTCTAGAAGCCTCCCCTGAGGTAACCACTGACTGTAATACTTAAGCTGACTTTACATGAGCAGCAAAAATGCAAAGCGCAGCAGCAGCAAATGCACGCTGTGGTTTCTGTGCTTCTAGAATTAAATGACTCACATCCAATAGCGTGCATTTGCTGCTGCTCCGCTTTGCATTTTTACTGCGCATGTAAAATCAGCTTTAAGAGTATAAAGTATAACATACATGAAGATTCTGAGAGAGGAAATGAAATGATCGAATTCATGTATATTTAAAAAAATTTAATATAACTTGTTTTGTACATGTACATTCAGGTAAAGCACAATTTTCGTTTATTCTCCGAAAATCGTGAAAGAACTTCCTCTTTGAAGTGTTCTCGATCGTTTTCTAGCAACGTTCTGTGCACGATTAGCATGCAGAGACCATTGAGACGGTCTTGTACCATGGTAGATCTCAGCCATGTCTTCACACGCCTCAGGGTGCTGAATGTCCTCTCAATCGTAGCTGTTGTGCACGGCGGTCCTTGTACTTCAAAAAGGGCCTCACAATGAGTGAGCCTAGTACACCATGTACTAACTTGGGTGGAAATAGAACACAAAAAAGGCAAAACGGACCTTTTAGCCTTTTGGAATACTGCAACCAAGGACTGCAGAGCTCCAACCAGTCATGTCGAAACTTCCTTTTTAAATGTTTGGCATCTTCATCAAAATTGTAAGATTGAGGTGGGACCCAGCAGCGTTGAAGCATTTCCATTCTTTGTGTTGATGTCATAAGTGAAGATCTCCCAACAAAATAACCAATGTCATTGTCCTGATATGAATATGAAGTAGAAGAGTAAATTCATTTTTTTTAGCTAATTTCAAAAATTAATTTAACATACCAATTAATACATTTTTTTCTAGTCTGGCGGGGGTAAAATGTTTTTTTACATGTTTTCCAAGCATTTTCACCTTTAAAATTTGAGATGTTTGATGGGGTACCTTCTTTTTGTGCCATGGGAGCTTGGACTATTAGGTTATCTGTCTGAATCTCTAGGCTCTTCAATGCAATTATAAAATAATTCAAGATACTTACTAAAAAACTTTCTAATATCCATGCTAATTTTAATAATTTTATGCAAATATGTAAAACTGTTAGACGAAAACTTCGTCAAAACCTCAAAACAAACTGTCACGTGAACACAAACACAGTGAACAGTTACAGTTCGCCTGCGCCCTGCACTTACAACAGCTGATTGCTGATTTAGGAGTCAGAAGCACGGGAAATTTGATGATCCTATAGTAAATTGCAAGCAATGCATTTAATAAAAACTATTTTTTTAGTTTATTTAATTTTTATATTGTTTTTTTTCTCTGGCCAGGGGGGGGGCACGTGCCCCCCCCCCCCTGGCTACGCCCATGGTATGTATATGTATATAAAATTTATGTGTGGGCCAGTAAGGTCAACCCTTGCTAAGAGATTGGTATCTGTAAAAGCAATAATGTTTCATTCTTTGTTTTTCAATTTTTCTATGAACGTGTTATTTAGTTTTTTCTATTCTCAGGATTATTGTAATATAGTTTTTAATATTATTATTGATTGCCTTATTTCAAAACTCAAGAGGAAGCAATTTTTTAATTTGTATTTCCATATTTATCCATTTCATTTTTTGAATATAATTATTTCATCTCAATACTTTAACACGTCAATTTTCAATTCTTTTTTTTTTTCACTGTAGCTGATACACTTTATATATATTATTTTTTTATATTTTTCAATTTTATTTAAGAAGGCTGGCTGAACTCCTTCCAATGAAATGTATTTATTTCAAATGGAATAAAGATTATTATTATTATTATTGAAAAAATTAAATTTAAATGAATGGAAGAATGAAATGTGTTATTTATGTAAGTAATTGAAAATTAATTATTGTAAAAAAAATGTATAATTAGCATGTTGATCCTTTTATTGAACAAATTTTAATTTCTCGACAGTTACAATTTTTTTTCATATTTAATCAATATTAAGAAAATATATTATTTAATAGATTAGGGTTAGGTTTTATGACTCATGCCCGGGCTTTAACTACGAGGTCATATCGCCTACTACCAGAGCGCTCTTTCGTCACTCTGGTGGACATGAGCCCGACTCTACTGTGGGAGTTCTAAATTTTGCCTACCCTAAATTTTTATTCACCTAGGGTAGAGGTCTTTAACGAGTAACTGACATTGTACTGGCTAGGGACCATCGCTTAACGTCCCATCCGAAGGACGGCGTGCTAAAGTTTATTTCACCCAGATAAAATAAACTAAGGGCCTCGGCCGGGTATCGAATCCGCGATCTTGAACTCAGTAAGCAAGCACGCATACCACTGAGCTACCGGCACCCTCCTAATTAATTATATTTTAAAATATATTTGATGACAGGACTTTCTTACACCAACCACTTTTGTACAGATTACTCTCCCTCTCAAATTTACTGGCAATACTGGGTATAAGAAAGTCACTCAGAATTGCGCTGACGCCAACAGTGTACTTTCATATGTCCAGTAATACCAATGTGAAATGAATTTGAGATAGGGAAGGGGGAGTGAGAGTGATGTATTAGAGTGGTTGGTATAAAAATGTCCTCTTATGGCAAATTCCGTTTTCTTTTTTTTATTGAGAAAACCAAAAATGTCTCGTGGGCGCCGTTAGCTCAGGAGTAGCATGCTTGCTTACTGAGTCCAAGATCGCGGGTTCGAAACCCGGTCAAGGCCCTTTGTCAGAAAGGAGAAAAACACATGAGCACGTCACCCTTCTGATGGGACGTTTTACTATGGTCCCGAGTCTGTACAATGTCAGATACTTGTAAAAAGACCCGTACACTATTTGAATAAACTTGGGTAGGCAAAAATTAGGACTTCCACAGAAGAGTCGGGCTCATGTCAACCCAGAGTGACAAAAGAGCCCTCTGGCAATAGACGATATAACCTCGTTGTTCAAGTCCGGGCATGAGTCACAATAACTAACAACTATTTCAAAATCAATCATGGGCTTTATCAGTAGCATATTTAGCGAATTCATAAAAAGGCTTCTCTCATTTCCAACATAATACTATATCTACATCCATAGGCGTAGCCAGGCCCCCCCCCCCTGCCCAGAGCTAAAAACCAAGATAAAAATTAAATAAACTAAAAAAAAAACAGTTTTTATTAAAAATGGATTGCTTACAAGTTACCAATAGGATCTTCAAATTACCCGTGCGTCTGATTCCTAAATCAGCAATCAGCTGTTACATAAATGTACATGTACAAAACAAGTCATATTACATTTTTTTAAATATACATGAATTCGATCATTTCATTTCCTCAATCAAAATCTTCATTTATGTTATACTTTAAACTCTTAAAGCTGATTTTACATCCGCAGTAAAAATGCAAAGCGCAGCAGGAGCAAATGCACGCTATTGGATATGAGTAATTTAACTCTAAAAACACAGAAACTACAGCGTGCATTTGCTGTTGCTAAGTTTTACAGTCAGTGGCTACCCCACCCCTGTAACCTAACTTTAGCTAAAATCCTGGCTACGCCCCTGTCTACATCTTTCATTTGACTGAAAAACCTCCTTTTCTATTTACATTGTGTTAACTCTGGATTTTCATTATACATACCTCTTTAGTGATTTGTGACTAGTAGAAATTAAAACAAATAACATGTAAAATGTAATAAAAATGAAGGAAAAAATAAAATAAATAAAACACACAATAGTATTTTTTTTAAACCTTTTGGATTCTTTATTATTTTTCATTTAATTAAGCGTTGCCTTCGTGGATTCCTCAGGAAATTTTGAGTGAATTTCATCTGCAGTCCAAAAATCGACATGTCTGCACCTCAGAACTATACTCTAACAAGAACGCATTTCATTAACTGAACTTCTAGAGCATAACTCAAGGGTACAGATAATCCTCAATGCAGTCTTCCACGTTACCATTAATTAATATTAAAATACAATAATTTAATTACAATGAAATAGTACGAATAATGTGATTTAAGACAATTTAAAAAATCAATTGTTACCATTAATTAATATTGTAATACAATAATTTAATTACAATGAAATAGTACGAATAATGTGATTTAAGACAATTTAAAAAATCAATTGTTACCATTAATTAATATTGTAATACAATAATTTAATTACAATGAAATAGTACGAATAATGTGATTTAAGACAATTTAAAAAATCAATTGTTACCATTAATTAATATTGTAATACAATAATTTAATTACTATGAAATAGTACGAATAATGTGATTTAAAACAATTTAAAAAATCAATTTTACAACTAATAGTTATATTAATACTAATTTAGTTATAATTAAGATCATAATTTGTCAATTGTATAATTAATAGTACATTGTTTTTTGTAAGTTCGGTTTTGATACCTCACTACGACTGAATAAGGGATAGGCTTAATCCCATTAGTCACCTGCCATTCATTATTGCAAATTATTCTTCCATGATAGGTTTTTTAATTTAAAATGTATTTTTAAAATTGATCTGATTGGGGAGGGTCGACAGTAGAGCTATCAACTCCGAATTTTAAAAAACACAGTTCCTAGATACGAAGTTCATAAATTACGTTTTGAAAAAGTATTTAGTTAATAATTAGTAATTACAAGATATTTTTAACAAGTGGGGATTATCTCCAAAAGCATTGTAACTTTCAATACTGTGAATATATTGCCACGAAATTTAAAATACATTGAAAAGTTAATAAGATATCTATTAGTTTTGGGATTAATTTCAACACTCCCAATAACTCTCAATGAAACAAAACATTTTATTAAGAAATTTTACAAGTGGTCTTCCATTAGACACCTAACAATTTTCAAAATCAAATCGAGTCTAGAAAAAGAATGGTTTAGAGGGATAGCGAAAACTTAGAATATTACTAATAGATTATAGAGAATACACCAAATAAATAAATATGTTAATCAAATTGCTGACCTGTACTTCGCAAGACCGGAAAAACAAAACAAAAAAAAAAAAAAGTAAAAAGTGAGATCATAATAATTATGATCTCACTTTTTATTTTTTTTATAAACAATTATTGTTTTCTGTTTTACACACAACCTACAATATACTTAAAAAATAAATTATTAAAACAAGCGTAAAAGTAAAACACTGTTTAACAAAATCAATTTGTTTTAATTAACAATATGATCCGCGCCTGCGAGCTTTCATGACTACCTCGCCGCTCAGGGCTTGCATTCCCTGCGCGGGTTCTACGAGTATAAAAAAATAAAATAAAATGGAAATTTATTAAACTGAAACAACGGACAACCACGTAATCGATTAATTCGTGCTGGGGAAGTACATATCAGGTAATTCACCGATTAATATCCATTGGGATGGCGCAGATTAATATCCACACGAGGTGGCGCAGACAGAATGGATCAGCAGTTTTCCACAAACGGGGTCAGTATATCTAATCCCCAAACTTTACCTTAAGCGAAAGAAAATCCTTTTTTTTTATATATAATAGGGGCATATAATAATATATGCTAACATATAATAATATATGCTATAATAATATATGCTAACAATTTAAAATTATAAAAGTAATCTAAATTTTACAATATACCTATGAGATACATATATCTATACGATTAACCAGTGCCGTCTTGGTATGGTAAACAGGTAAATGCCTAAGATGCCATTTGTTTGAAGCCATTCGCCGTCGAAATTTTTGAATAAATAGATTTAAACATTGATAGACTAATAGATTCATTCATATAACATATCCAGGTCTGTCAGTTTAAAAGGATTTCATAGAGAAAATGTTTGAATATATTTATAAAAATTATAAAGGGAGACAAAATGTTTTATTTGTCTAGAGCGGAAAAATACCTCACGATGGCACTGATTTTAATGCATGATGAGCTAAAATGCCGAGGAGAACAGGTATGTTTCACGATACTCGAGATCATAGAAATTAATAGAAATTGTATAAGTAAATAGTATACGACCACTTATTGTCAATCTGTGCCAATATGAAAAAAAAAATTCAAAATATTTTTTACTTTCCCAGATGTAAGAAGTAAAGAGGAAGTTACGTAATCAGGTCAGAAATTCTACGCAAAGTTTTCAACGGAATTTCATGTTTCCGACCTCCAGATTCCAATGAAAAATTAAATGAAAAAAACAATTCTGCGTGTCTATGAACATAACTCCCGATAGAATGAATGTATCAACACGAAATTTTATATGTGAATCCAGAAATCTCTACTAATTTCACCTTTTGAATTTCAGACAAATCGACCAACGGGAATTAGGGGGGAGACTTAACCTAAAACACTAATAACTGCCCATAGAATGAATGTATCGACACGAAATTTTATATATGAATTCAAAACCCCATAAGGACGACACAATTTTCAGCGGAATCGGCAGAAGGGATGGTGGGATCAGAGGGGGAGCTCAATTTAAAAACCGTAATAACTGCCGAATGTATCGACATGAAACTTCATATCTGAATTCAAAATCCATTGAGGACATACACTGTCAATTTTCAGAGATATCGGCCGAAGGTAAGAGTGCTAAATTCAAAACCCTAATAACTACCAATGTAATGAATTTATCGACACAAAACATAAGAATTTAGGAGTACCTATATACGTCAACTACTGAATATTAGCGCAAACTGTCTACTGCTTTTGGAGGGGGAGCGTAAAGTTAATTGATAAATGATTAATTCGTTTGGGGAAGTACATGGTGCTGTGATTCACCAACAACTTTTTTTTCCTATATTTACGTCATCTCCATTATTCCCTGGAAAAAAAAAAAAAAAAAACTGCCACCAAAGTTAAACTTATACTACAAATGTCCGAATACATTTCTACGATCTGTGTCACACGTATGGTGTAAAGCTAATAAAATAAATAAAAACAAACAACTTGTATAATTTGTATATTGTCTAATTACACAAAATGTATACATAAAGTGTACTGGGTTCGGTTCACGCCATCGTTACACATTATATTTTTTACATATTTTCATGAAATTAGACAATATAACAGTTAAATAAGTTCTTTGTTTGTTTTTATTTATTCTATACACGTACATAACAAAACTACAACATATATAATTTATGTTTTTTCAAAATTATTCATGAAAATTGTCCTTTTTTACCCTTTATCATTTAATTTCCTCATATATTTTAATTTGTACACTCCTGGGTTGAGAGATCAAATATTGCACAATGATGTTTTAAATGTTTGTTACTTTATCCAATATTTAGCAAATAAATAGAAAGAACAATTTAAAAAAAAAAAAAAAACCTCAAGATCCATATCCCGTTAGTATTACATTTACAACCATTCGAAGATGTTCGTCAAAAAATGAGATCTTTATGAGACCCATAAGAGCCCAACCTAAACTTTATTCAACAAAAACAATTCAAAAAAAAATAAAAATATATATATTTCATAAGAGAACAATTTATTTTCATGTTATTGACCAAATACAATATCAAATATAAATTTTATGAAAGGGACGTCTATGTAAATTATAATATTGTTTTGGTTTTTCTTAGTATAGTCCAATAATATTAGAAAAGTTAAAAATTACCTTTCTATAATTTGGGGATATTATTGATTAACTATTAATTTCAACAATAATTGATAATTATTATCAAATATATTAATTTTTTCTTCAAATTTTAACAAAACTGGTACAAGATGTTATTGTAACATATAAATCATGTTTTACTTTCAATAAATTAATTTTGCAAAAAAAGTAAATTTTAATATAAATAAATTGATCATTCAATGAATATCAAAAAAAGGCCACACTTGCATAAGATCTCACTTGAAACAATGTTCTTATTTCAATCTCTAGTGTCAACATGTTCAAACATATAACAATATAATATAATTAAGAATATCGTTAATATTTTGACCAATCATTATGACTAATATGAATTCATGTTTTATCATTAATAAGAATTAAATGCATTTGATTATTCATTATTTCCTATTCATTTTGAAAAACAAATTAAACGCTAAGAAAAGCTACCTTTGGAACTGAAAGCCCCAGATTTTTTATTACTTACATTTGTAGACAAATCGTCTTCATTGGAGTAACTATTGTAACGAATTTTTTTCTTGGAGGCTTTCATAGACTGGACTGATAATGAGTTCCAAGAGGAGGCTGATGAACTGGACACAGAAGAGCCACATGAAGAGGATCTTCTCTTCTTCTTTTTCCTCTTTTTCTTTCTTTCACTATGTTTATCTTCTCTATTTTTCTTATATTTTTTTGAATCTTCATAATCCGAATTATACTTAGAACCACTACCCGAATTAGATTCATTATCAGATTTGTTGTTTTTGTAATTATTCTTCAGGGCATCTGCTGAAATGGAGGACTTAGAACTGAAAGAACTATGAGACTGGGATCTGCCGGAATGTCTCCATTCATCAGTTTTGTACTTGTTCTTCGAGTGTGACCTATCTCGATGCATCTGATCCGAACTTCGCTCTCTTTTCAAGTCCCTACAAAAATACAGAGCTGACGGCTCTTGCTTCATACTTTTTGCAATAACTCTCTTTTGATGGTCCAATTGTGGGAAAAGACTTTGCGAATTCTCCAATGCTTTTTTGGCAGCGTTCATTTCAGCCTGCTGGATACTGTGCCCTGATGCTTCTGCTAGTCGTTTGCCTTTAAAATATACGGCTACTGTGTATAATCGTGTATTTGTAGGACCCATGCACTCGATCACTTTGTATATAGGTATTTCTGGTTCTCTTCCTTCCATCGTTCGTAAAGTTAAACAGCACTGTTGTAATTTTGACTTGGGATCGTTCCAGTCCTGATGCATAATGAAGTCATGCAGCCTGGGAAAGAAGCACACGTTGCAAAATGTCTGACAATAGTCTAATCCTTTATCCACGTAAAGAGCACCCAGAAATGCCTCCAAAAGATCTGCCCTATCTTTAGTCTTCAATTCTGCTTTAGGGTTGGTATATATTGCGTAGGCAGCCATTCCCAGATCATCGCATACGACTGCCTGTGTTCGATTGTTGACGAGGGAACTCCGAAGTAAGGAAAGATGGCCTTCGTGATGTTCAGGGAAATATTTGTACAAATATTCCGAAGCTATGAGCTGCAGTACAGTATCGCCCAAAAATTCTAACCGCTGATTTGAGCCAAGGGTCAGGTTTGTATACCCGATACTACGATCAGTAAAAGCACGAGCCAGAAGCCTTATATGTATAAATTCAATCCCAATAGACTTTTCAAATTGTGTAAGATTCTGTAGTATTTTGAATGAAGATATCCACTGTCTGTCACCCTGAGGCTCTTGTTCTTGCAGAGGATGAGGAGGATAGTTCACCCACACGTCCAACAAACTTCCACAACTATCTTGTAATGTTTGTACATAATCAACATCTTCTTCCTTCAAAGTCTTCAACCGTTTCCACTGTTCTGCCTCTCGTTCATGAATCAAATTTTGTGGAAGTTCCAAATTTAACCAAGGTTTCAATAATAACAATGCTTTTACATTGAACAAGGCATCACCAAACACTTTATCAGCTGCCTCTATCCCACCATCCAAAAAGAGGGCACCCATGAGGGCTTCAAAACAATTGGCCATGGCATGCCTCAACTCTAAATCATGGCACAGATCTGATCCATGGGCATAAAGCATGTAGCCATCCAAGCCGAGAGCTTTGGCCAGGATAGCCAGATGCTGGTTTTGCACAATGGCGGCTCTGTACGTTGCAAGACCTCCTTCCTCCAGTCGAGGAAACAAGTGAAATAGATGAATTGAAGTGACGAACTCCACAACTGCATCTCCTAGAAATTCAAGCCTCTCATTATGCGTTATATTCGACTCAGTTTCTCTCTTCTTACCAAATCTAGACATGATGTTGATCAATGTATTAATGCCCCTTTTTCTAGTGTTCATATAATGTATACGACGGTCCCCATATTCAGGTTGCCGAATCCCGCAATTTGTTAATGAATTACGCGCATGGTCTGGGTTAGTTCCAAAATTTTCTCGGTAGGATGGATGAGTTAGGGCAAGTTGTAATAAGCTACGATTTTTGAATATGTAATTGATATCATTTTCCAAAACGTCCAAAGAGCGATGAAATCTAAGGTGAGAGACTAAAACTGGGAGAAGCATGGCATGTTGGACTATGTCACACATAATCCCAGTTCTGTAGAATCCTTCACTTGAAATGACAATAGTCACATCTCTTTTCATTTTCCCCTGGGTCCTCATTTCCTGAAGTCTGTTTTCTTTTGCCTCGAGTTTTCGCTTATCCTCATAAGATGATTTAGGCATATTGGCCAACAAGTGGCGAAATTTAACATATTCTCTCCATGCTCTCTGATACTCTGGGTTGCCGGCGTAACTTAGCTGTGGTGGACGGATCCCAAAATGAACTATTTCAGGAAATGAAATTTGGCCGTCTTTGCCAATACTTTGATCTTTGTCAAGCTGGTCGACCCTGATGGAACATGGCTTTTTCCCAGGAAAGGTGACCACCATGCCTTTGACTTCATCAACAAGATCTTGCCACTGATAATGAGGCAGCGTTACTACTTCTGGCAAGTGTTGTTGGTCTATTAGAGGTTTAGAGCTTCTCAGTAAATGGTTCAAAACAACATTCATAGAAAGTAACTCTTTCCCGTTTTCAGGAAGTTCTCTCACAAACCTGGGCATAAAATGAAACTGAGAGCATCCATTTGAATCACCAGCAGCTTTAAAATCCAGATCAACCAATTCTAATATTTCCTTAAACAGAAATTCATGAAATAAATTCAATTCCTTAATTGTAAAATGCTGCGGAAGTTTTTCTTCAATATACAGAATAGTGTATTCTATGTTAAACCTTATAACTTTACAAACAGGTAAATTCTCTAAAGCTTTATGAGAAAACATAGAAAAACCTTCGAAAATAAATTCATGTTGATCGTGCTCTATGACTGTAGGAGTTTTAATCAAAAAATTGGTAGGTGGTGAAATGGTTATCCGGTAATGGTAAAGTTTATCTGCGTTATTTGTATCAAGATGACATTTACCCAAACTGAGCTCTCCGGCATATATATTGTGCCTGATGCCAGACCTCCTGGCCTTCACACTGCACCTGCACAGAGGTCCGTCGTTCATCTCCCCAGGATCATTGTACCATAACTCTGCATGTAGTCTATCTGGATGAGATTTTTTCCTTTCCAACTCTTCCAGGAGCCCTTCTTCTTCTTCAAATTCATCCCCTGAAGAAGATTCGGAACTAGACTCGTGACTCAAGCTACAACACTTATACCTGCGCATTTTCTTCTTCCTCGGAGGGCGATCATATGGAGGTTTGTCAGCTCTAGCTTTCTGACCCCTCATCACTATCTCCTTTTCAAAACGATCACACAAAGACAATAACTTATCGGTAGCATGAAGAACAGGGGAATTTATATTCTTCTTAAAGTAATACAAATCAGCTGGTGCGGATCTGGTCCAAAATAGCTTCTCACTTTTTAATAATTCTTCTGGTTTCATTTGACATATCCTTTCCAACTGATCATTCATTTCACTAGCAGATTTACAGTTGTTTAACCTCCATTTATCAACAAGAGATTTTCTTTTAGTTTCAAAAGACTCACTTTTGATAGGAGACCGCAATCTGTCTTTCTGAATGTCTCTCTTTTCAATTAAAGATCTGCTCGAAGGACTTCGAGTTTTCCTCTTTCGGTCACGACTTAACGATCTTTTACTTTCACGGCTTAGAGATCTTCTAATACTCCGAACAGAACTTGGTTTTCTTGGAAGTTCCAAACATTTCAAAATAAATTCTTCTTGTTTTTTACTAACCTCATCTTCCAACATATCATCATTATTTTGAACCAAAAAAGCTTGAAATGACGTCTGTCCTATAGCCGGGTCTTCTAATGGAGGAGGGACATTTGGATCGAAGAAAGGATAAGGGTAATTCTGAAAATCGACACTACTATTCACTTCAGGTTGGTGGTCCATTGAAACTATTTCCAAGTGATTTCCATAAACATTAGGAGGAGGAACATTATACACTGGTAATGTAAAATCATTATACCCAAAATGAGACATTGTTAAAATTAATAAACAAATTTAAATTAAAAAATAAAAGACAAGAGCACTTTGCAGACGTTATTTACATGACTAGTTGTGAACTTCATTTTGCCGAATATACCTTTTTATTTTATCGAAAGAATTATGTCGGATCACCAGATTTTTTATTTCAACTAATAAAACGAATGGACAAAATAAAATGTCACATTTTCCCAATGTTATAACATTCTACGCACCTAGTCTCAATGTTCTTTCCTGATTTCATTATAGATTATGCAACAACTAAATTACAAAAAATGCAATCTATTTTAATCTCACAAATTTATGAAACCACTTGATAAATTCTGAATCACTTCAGCCAACTATTTATGTAAACATTTTTCCCAAGGGGAGGTTAAATGAAGGTTACAATCTTCAACCATGTCATGAATGATAATATTTCTTACTATTACAAAAGTACAAGTAACACAAAAAAAACAGTTTAGAATATATATTTCTTAAATTAACTAATTCTAACAAAGTGAAAATTAAATTAGAAAAAAAACTATTTCTGATCTCACTATCAAGACGCCATACGGCGTCACCGAACCCACATCTCTTCATTTGGTGCATTTTTGAAATATGAATAATTTTTACAAGTAGTATATGTATAATAAATACAATTTTTGGGTTTCAGAATGTTAGGGGCCATGTATAAATACTGAACAATTTTTGATTTTGGAATTTTGTGAAAAAAATATACATATGTATATTAAAAAAGGTTTCGATTGGAAGTTTCATAGAAAAAAAGATTCAGATGGAAAAAGAACTATATGCAAATATCTATTTTCTCTCGTGTCCATGGATAGTTAGAATATTGCTCATACTACACATAGCAAAACAACGTATCTATTAAACTTCATAAAAAAAAAAAAATTAAATTTTAGGTACATGTTCTACATAATTTATTTTCGAAGAGAATATCTCTAAAAATATGGAGGTATCAATTAAAGATTTTTTTTTTAATTAATTTAACATTTCATAATTAAGGAGACAAAAAATGGCTCTTGGTCCCTTCGCATTTTCCAGACGCAACATTTATTATTATTCAAAATTCCAGATGTTTAAATCTTACTAGCTTCCATGTAAATCCTCCAGAGTTCAATAGTGACATTGAAAGACAGTTTTTTTTATCATCTCCAAATCATTCAGTTAAACAAGAAATGAAAATAAATAATTCTAATAAATTTCATACAAATAGTCTTGACTATGAAGAGTGATGGCCAAGGACTACACGGCCCCAACCATTATTACTTATCTACAATTATTATTGAGGTGAACACAATAAGATTCAAGAAAGGTCTTTCAAGAACGAAATATCCCTAAAATGTACTTACAGAGTGAAGTTATAGAATTCATTTCTCGTGACAAACTTGACATTTACATAATATATGTTATTCAAAGTTTTGTAACTGATCCAACGACAAAACATTGACTGAGTCCCCTTATAAACATATATCTGGCTTCCCGGAAGGATGACTCAAGTATTTCGAGATAACACCGGGTTATGCTTGGCAATATACCCCTTTTTCAGCCTACAAAATAGGAGTCGGCAACCCGCTCTCCGTATGGGAAATTTAAAATTATTATATTAAGCAAAATATTATATTTATCTGCGTAGGAAGGCAGTTATACTGATTCTAGAAACTATATATACACTGATACTATATATATATATATATATATATATATATATATATATATATATATATATATATATATATATATATATATATATATATATATATATATATATATATATATATATATATATATATATATATATATATATATATATATATATATATATATATATATATATATATATATATGTGATACTTAACATTTTTGCAGAGATATTGTGAAACACTTGATAAAAATAAAGAAAACGTATGTTTTTAAAAAATATTGTCTATTTCACAAATAATATATAATATGGGAGTACTTTCGGTATTGCTACCATCTTCAGCCACGACTGTATTTGTTAAGTCGTGGCTGAAGATGGTAGCAATACCGAAAGTACTCCCATATTATAGGTTAGGTTAGGTTAGGTTTTATGACTCATGTCCGGGCTTTAACTACGAGGTCATATCGCCTACTACCAGAGCGCTCTTTCGTCACTCTGGTGGACACGAGCCCGACTCTACTGTGGGAGTCCTAAATTTTGCCTACCCTAAATTTTTATTCATCTAGGGTAGGGGTCTTTAACGAGTACCTGACATCGTACAGGCTCGGGACCATCGCTTAACGTCCCATATGAAGGACGGCGTGCTTAAGTTTATTTTACCTCCCAGATAAAATAAACTAAGGGCCTCGGTCGGGCTACGAACCCACGACCTTGAGCTCAGAAGTCAAGCATGCTTACCACTGAGCTACCGGCGCCCTCTCCCATATTATATATTATTTGTGAAATAGACAATATTTTTTAAAAACATACGTTTTCTTTATTTATATATATATGTTGTTGTTAATGGCTCTAATAGTGCTTACCTACTATAATTATCTTCTTTTGATGTATGGGCCGCTCTTGAAAACTCTACGTGTTATATGACCCGCACTTGACATTCTAAGGCACAATATGGCCTGCAAGTCCAAAATGTTTGTCGTCCCTTGTTACAAAACGTTAAAACTTAATACTTAATGGGGGAAGTGAGATATTACAGGAAAACGTAAGTCCAAACTTTCCGGAAAAACGCATTTAGACTGTTGTAAATAAGTTACAAATACCTTAGATTCATCTTAATTTCTCACAGTAAAACCATGATTATTTTATTCAAGAAGAAGGTGTAGTCAAGATGGGTTGGAAACATGGCCGAGATCTTTAGCCATTTATCTGGAGCTAGTAAGCGGAAAGGATGTTGAGCGATGGTCCTGAGCCTATTCAATGACATATCTCTGGTGTTTGGGCAAAAGGGCTTAAGTCAGATTAAGTCTTGTGATCCAAAGGACATGTGCATTTAAATATTTTTACCATATGTAACTGATTGTTGGAATATTTTACTTTTTTTATATTTAATACTTTTATTGAAATAATATTTCGTATATCCGTTAACGACCACTACCCTAAGTAACAAAACGTAGTAGTGACATCTTCATGTCTACCAGAACGACGAATCGCTCTGGTAGTAGCAATATTACCTCATATGGCCGGCTATGTCACAAAAAAAACAAGAACAAAGACAATTCATTCATGCCTATGCCTACATTTTCATTCCCCCCAAAAAACGTTTTCTTCAATAAATCAACAATTCATTATTTCATAGAATAGAAAGAACGAAAAAAGTAAAGTAACTTTATTCGATAAAGTAATAGAAGAACTCTTAAATTTTATAAAGGGCATAAATTACAGTTAAAAAATTTATTATAACGGCAGTTTTTATGTAAGTTCCTTCTAACACCTCACCCCACCTTTCCCTTTGCGGGAATTAGTTGAAAGTCAATAGGGTCAACTCTATTCGATACGATTTTACAGAAGGAGGGACGGTATATTGACATTTTTATAGTTCAGTCATACATTCGAATTGTT
The DNA here is from genome assembly GCA_963662175.1 of Aradus depressus. Classification (NCBI taxonomy): domain Eukaryota; kingdom Metazoa; phylum Arthropoda; class Insecta; order Hemiptera; family Aradidae; genus Aradus; species Aradus depressus. The sequence continues at coordinate 49,320,153 of OY759216.1, read as the reverse complement.
TGTGTTAAAAGCTTTTTGATAATAGAATCATGAAAACATTTTTTTTTTAAAGTAGGTAATTTGCAAAAATACATCTTGTGTGAATCATTTTCTAGCCTGGGTTTTATCTTTTTCTTTTTAAAAATAGGTTTAAGTATCAGTTCAAGTTTTTATTTGTGTCGTATTTTTTTAACAATTAATTGAATTTCCTTTTAATGACCTGAAAACACAATCAGATTCCATGCAATAAATGTACTGACACAAAGCTTAGTATGTATGTGTTTTCAGAAGCATTTATGAAAGTCAACGGTCGTTGGGGAGGGAGAGCGAAAACTTAATTAATTCATACTGCGGAAGTACCTTGCTGGTGATTCACTGAGGAATTTTTTTTGGGCGGGGGGGGGGGGGGGGGGGGGGGGAGCTAAGAGTAACCTGCATTTATAAGATTGTCAAAGGAGCGATTGTCACCGATAGAGAAAAGACTCTTACGCATGACATCACAAATAAAGAATATCTAGAAACAAAACATATTTTCATATCAGCTCTCCCCAGTGTAGCCTGTACTTGCATTCATATTGATTGTTCCCTGTAATAGAATAGTTATAATAAGTAATTTTATAATTGCAATTGTCATTTTGATCTCATCTGATCTGTAGACCTGCTCTGAAAATACTATAAGTAATAACTACTACTTCTGGAATGATACATAACTGCGAAGATATTGAATTTTGAACAACATAGTAGGTAATATTCATATAATTTTTAATGCATTTATTTTCTCTTATGAAAATGAATCAATAATAAGCTCATGAATATAATCCCAGGACAATAAATGTTATCTGCATCTTTTAACAAATAAGTAAAAAAAAAAACGTACCTTTTAAACAAGGATTTGAATTATGCGCCGGAGAAGCGCCATTTTGATTTAAGCTTCTCGTTATCATTCAATTTAGCTTCTTTCAATAAGTATATTTCACTTTCTTCTTCAATTACTTCAATTATAATAATTTTTAAAAAAAATGTCTACATGTATTCAGTTATTATAATCTGACTTTTGATTTTTTTTTAAATATTTGTATGAAATAAAGATTGTTTATAACTCTCCAAGTCACGTGGTACAACTAAATTGCCCTTGTTTGCTCACCATGGATGGTAAGTTATCAATATTAAAAAAGAATTATTTTAAAAAGTTTATTTTCTTAGGATTTATTTTAATTAGTTTTTTAATAATGTATATTTTTTTTCTCAGATGGTGACCCATACGAAGCGAATGTCAACTTGAGTGAACAAGGTAATGATTTTGTACATTTCATTCACACACTTATTCTTTTAAAACATATGAATTTCTTTATATAGTGTATTGATTTATAGATCAGTAAGTTTGTACATCATTTTTAGAATTGATGATGAAGAAATTAACCATTTAGAATTGTAAACAATGTATCGTAAATGCTTATAGGTTATCTTGTACATCAAGAAATACATATGAACGACTACAATTGAAAAAAATAATTCGTTTTTATAATTCATATAACTCAATAATTTGTAAAGAAAATTTTATATATTAGCTTAGAAGGATCAAGAAGCCTTATCAATAGTTTGATAAGGATATTTATTTTGTTTGTTGTACTGCGTCAAATATTTACTGTGCTCAGGCTTAATGATATAAAATGGTCATTATTTTGACGTATTCCGTTATGTTCCTACAATTAGATAACAATTATTTGGATGAATTTGTCCGTTCCTGAACTTACTGATAGTATATATAGTATTAAATGCTTCAAATACTATTTCTCTGCTTTTAAACTACAAAAGTGTCCAAAAGAATCCATTTCTTTATTGCTTTTTCAACTTGGGCTTCTTATCTTTTCATTAAACCTTAAACCTTGTAAAAGCCCTCTTAAAATATACACTAAGGATATCTGCCTGTACGTACATGTGTAAACATCAACATTCCATTTATATTTTTTTTTTCGAGAATAACGTCTAAGGTTGAGGCATCCATCTGATAAATATGGGCGATACCGAAAATGCAAACACTTAGGAAGTTTATATTTCCCAACAAATAGATAAAATATAAATAATTTGCACTAGTTTTGTCTGTTATTTAGTAACATGGTGTTAATTAATATACGAAAATGATATCACTAATTTGAACTATATTTTTCCCGAAAGCGCTTTTGTCAAACGAGATTTCGCTTCAGTTTGCTTACTCTTCTACTCAAAGTATGTTCTGAACTATAAAACATATATATATAAACTGTAAGATGTTCTGTAGGGAATCCAGTTTCTAGATAAATAATATTGAAATTTTCATATTTTAAACATTTGAATTTTTGGTCGGGTGTAACACAGTTGTTCAAGAAGGTCTTCGGTTTTTCATAATTTTTATTATCTGCGAGATATTGTTCTTTTGCGCTTTTCCTTAATTTTGTGATAAACTCATTGTTTTTATTAATGTTACTCACACAAAGCCATTTCGGCTCCATCAGCTTTTTTATGATTGATTAATTAGGTTTTTAAGAAAATTATTTTCTAGGCTTTACTATAGATTTATAATTGAACAAACCTTAGGTATAACAGTATTGATATCATAGGCCAGCGATTTCGAAACTATGATATGCGAACTTTATGCCTTAATTTTGATGGGGCGGATTGATGTTTCACATTTGATGAGTTGTACTTCTGTAATAAAGAGAAAAGATATTCGTTATTCTCACTGATTGATTCTCTTATTGTTATTTACGAAACGGAGAGGACTCCAATGTATAAATAATATAAATTTTTCACGTTATATTATTATTATTTTATTGTACTATTAAGTTTGTTCTTGAGTACATCCAGTATATCCAAAATACTATATATTTAGAGACAAACAGTTCTTCAGACCAACCTTCAGAGTTCAAATGTGAGAATTGGAGTAATTTTAGACTAATTTTGATATCGCTATGTGTTACTATGAAAGTCGTTCATAGAGATCTGAATATTCCTACGGTCTACAAATTAATTGAATGCCTATTCTAAGCATTCCATAAAAACCTCTCTTCTCATTGCAATTCTCTTGCACTAGCGCTGTAATCTAATTCTCATCCCGACAATCCTCAACGCCATTTGAATTGGAGGTGGGCCCTGCGTTCTTTTCTCTGAGAATAGTGAGTGATATGAATTAAACTTTCGAGGGTGTATGAACGTTATCCTAGTTTTGCACATATTTATTATAGTTGCTTATAGTACATTTGCATATGGATCACGGATATATAATTTATAATATGAATTAAAAAAACGCTACTTGTATGTATGAAATATTGTTTTAATTTTGGATGTGTTGAAATTTCATTGTATGTTATGATCAGTATAGCATTTATTTTATCTTTTTTCTCAATGTACTTATATTATTTTATTCGTTTTCAGCTGGTGACACTTATGAAGTCGACGTCAAGTTAGCAGAAGGTGGTAAGTTAACATCTTTCGCACTACTTCTAAGCCGTTAACTCCTTCGGTCAATATGACTAAAATTCAGTAGATGTCTTACTCAGCGACTTCTCAATTCTTCTGTGACATCTCGTATCGATACATCCATTACATGAGGAGTTACTCGGTTTTATGAGTTTAAACCCCATCTTCCATTATTTGGCCGAGTTGGTTGACAATCAAGAAGTGTCTGAATCCACTTATAAAATTTCGTATCGATGTATTCATTGTATTCTGTATATAGACAAGTAATTCGAGCTGGAGAAGTGTTTCCAGTATGTATTGAAGAGGTTTCAGGAAGTGTTCCTTTAAAGACACGTCTTGAATCGGCTTCAATCTCTAATATGCAGTCCAGTGGATAAATAAAGTCTAATCTTAATAATTAATTATCAAAATCACTTTGTTATGTTCGATGCAAATAAACAACGTAATCCAATCTAAAAACGTTCGTTTATATTCATTCGGATTGAAATTATGTGAGAAAAATGTAAGATTAAATAAAATATTAACACACTTCGTAATCCCTCCGTTTTTACAAAAAATAGAAGGAAACAAGAGAAAAGTAACTTTAATAGAAATTATGCTAGTTAAGTAGTGTTCTCTTTCAATCTGTGCTTGTCGTGAATAGCGATAGGAAAATCGGGATGAACGCGCACCTAATTTCTTGCCATTTTAAATTGAATATATTTTGTGAGCTTTCCGGTAGAGGTGTTGTTAGATTTACAACTGTCGAAATCTTGTATTCCGAGGGGTATTTCCAGACTCATCATTTTGTTTAGAGTTAAATGTTTGTTTTAGGCCATATTCGCGCTTTTTTTTTGCTTGTTGCGTATTATCTACAATCGCTGTTCAGAACTCTATCGGAAAGTAGCCTCCTAGGACCAGAACAGTTGATTGCGTTTTTATTTTGAAATTATCTGTGGATCTTCCTCCATGTATTATGAAGCTTATTGGTTTCATAACTGTTGGTGATTCTGCTTCTTCAGATAATCCGTTGCTATCTACGTTTTTCTGAGTGTGGACCTCTCTTTTGACCAGTTTCCTCATTTTCTGTTTTTTTTTTTTTTTAGAAATTAAAAGTCAGACAACGCATTCTTAATATTCCAGGAGACGAGGGCAAAATTGGTCAAGACGTAGGAAATTTGTATAAACTTTTTTTTTGCTTTGTCTGTCAAAGACATCATGAAAGAGGACGTCAGCCAACCCAATACCGCTGGACGCTGGAATGAAATAGCCTGATTGATTATATGTTAAAATAAACCTTTTTTTGTGTATGCTTTTGTAGTTAAATAATTTTCAAACGGTTCGAATCTTCATTAAATTAAATAAAACGTGGACTAGAAACGATAAAGTTACAGCAAAACGTTTTACGTAAGTTACAGTGAATATTGAACAATACAGCTGATCCGAAGTTAGAGCATAAAATTCTCTACATAAATGGTTTTTAACTTGCAAATGCATCACAAATTTGCGACTCATGTGATGTCCCGCAAGATTTCCTATAAGCTATGAACAATTTAATGTTGTAAGGATCCTAATTAAAGACTGTACTTGGTATTTCCTATCTATTAGAAAAAAAATTCATTCGCGCGCTAGTTTTCCCAATAGAGAAAAAATGAAATGAACCCAGAAATATTATTATTGTACAAAATTAAAATAAAAACAAAATTCTTTTCTACTCATATTTCACAATCAGAAATGACTCAATCAGAAGAGTCCATGCTCCTACAATTAAAGTTGCATGACAGTTTGTCGTATCGGTAGCTGTTTCAGAGCAATTTGCAAAAGACCACAAAATATTATTTCTTCTCGAACTTATTATTTCGCTGTTGTAACCACATGAGCGACTTATTTCGGAGAATTGGTTTTTTTGTTATCTTTTCGCCTGTTGCGCCTCCCTCGGTCTTCAAGTTGTTCTCACCCTGGCTTCATGGTTGATATTCCCGTTTATTAACTTCTTCAAGTCATGTCTTCTCAAATGAATGTCAACTTCTATTATTTTTCCAAATCTAGTCGGATTCTGATTTAAGTTCATCAAGTCATCAAACAATAAGTTCGCGTAAATAAACCCAAGGTTCCACTTGCTATTTGTACCCATATTAAAACATCGGTATGAATGAGATGTAACTTGACGTGACTTTTTGTACTATATTTTTGTGAAAAATTACATGATTTCCAGGTATGCCAATATTTTTTCGAACAGAAAATTTACGTTTATGTCTCACCGTTTCGAATCGAATGGATATACGAAATATTTTTACCTTGGATATTATATTTCTCATTTGTACCAAACATTACAAAGTGCTTTTGGTTGATTGAATTAGACAAATATATTGCAGTTAGGTGTGTTCAATGACCAAAGGGCTTTCTGAGTCATTTTTGTATTTATAATTTCATTTTTGGTCGCATCAACTGTTTTCTCTGCAAGTTGCTATCCTGAAAACGTACCAGAAAGATTCCAAACTACCAGTTTCGCGCCGATTTCCTTCCATATTCATTGTTTCACTTACACTCACGCAGGTCTCAGTCAATTCTTCAGTCTGATATCCTACGGGCCCCTATTTATTAAGACATGTTCGTTTTTTTACAAGAGGTATTTGGCTGAAAATCAGTAAGTGTTGTCTTTATGGGGTGCTCGGTCGCCAGTGCCAATTGATCGACTAAGATTTCGCTCTCCCTCTAAAACCAATCGATCAATTTTGCTCAAGAACTTCTCATAAAACATTTCGTATCGGTTCATTCATTCCATTGACAATTGATAGGTTTTTTGAGATGAGCCCTACTTCCCTTCGACCAAGGTTTTTTGAGTTAATCCTTCTGCTTCCCTTTGGGCAACTTTGCTGACAATCAATAGGTGTTGTTCTTAACGGAATCGACCGATTTTGCTGTAAAAACTTCCCAATCTTATAAAATTTCGTGTAAATACATCGTTTGCCTGGTTTCGAGTTGCGGCATCTACTATATTACCACGATAGTACTGCACACTACATACATGATTTAGAACTCCTTTCCAGTGTACCGAACATCTCAAGTTGAACCCAGTTTTTCTCTCGAAAAATGCCTTTTCTTTACATCAGAAAAATATAGCACCTACATATTCTATATAGAATAAATATGCATTCTTAAATAGTGTTGAATATAAATATGTAAATGTAAAAAATTGTCCGTGAATCACAGGCTATAGTCTTCCCCAATTCGTCCATTAAGGAATTTGAATTCAAATATAAAATTTCATGTCGATACATCGGTAGTTATTAGAGTTTTTGTGTGAATTCCCCATCCGAATCCACCCTTCTCTTTGCCCGATTTGGCTGAAAATCAATTCGTGTCGTCCTAAGGGGGTTTTGGGAACACATATACAATTTTCGTGTACACAGGACATAAAAAAAAAAATTGAAATCATGGAGTAACAACATGAAATTTGGTTGAAAGCTCTACATCGAGTTTCTGATCGATACATAACTTCCCTTTCATATATCTGGGATGTTAAATTACTTATTTTAATTACTAATTAACGAAAGAATATATACTCTGGAATGGCAACATCTCTACTGTTGAGACTACCAATGTTTTTGTGACAATAAGAAAATATAATATATTACTTAAAAATATCCAGGGAACGCTCTCTGGCGAGTTTTTAGAACATGCTTGCAGTGTGACGCCTTTAATTTTTTATTGCAACTTAGTGGGAAAGTTACTGCAGGGGATGATGGTCAAAAACTCACTATTTATTACATTATTATATCTCTGGCCGGGGTGTAAAAGCACATAAGTCAAAAATTGGCGGTTACCGGATTATTGCGATACATAAGTCAAAACTAGTTTAATTTTATTTTGGCTTTAACGACATAAGTCATATTAGCAGTGCTTATGAGATAAAGTTCGTGTTTCCTTCTATTCTGAAAAATGATAACAGTTGACTTATGTGTTTTTACACCCCGGCCAGAGATATATCTGTGGTCATAGGGAATAAATTGGTAACTTTTCAGGGCAGCACTTTTTTACTTTTGCATTAATCGTGTAAATCCAGTTTTTGGAATAAATAAATTATTTTTGCATCATTATTAATCATATACCTTATAAATCTATAGGAGTGAATGAAAATGAATATTGTTAATCCTTTCTTGGATTTTACCTTAGTTACCTAATCATTCCCCATCACTTACCTAATTATTAACCATACTTTTTGAAATACTTGTGAATGATGCCTCTTTAAAGTTGAGCAAGTTGATTTAACCGAAAACACCGTCTTCACTTGGAATAGTTGAATAAATGGTTAAATGCAGTTATCTTGTGAATGATTCCTCAAATAAGTTGATTTAACCGAGAACATACACAATTTTACGAGATACCAAGAAACCCACATCTTCATAATTCCAAAAGTATTAGAGTCCTGAGCTTCTAACTTCGTCACAGTGCGCAAGATGGCTTGGGAGATGATCACAGTACACTTAACTCATTTTGGCCATTTTACGACTTAACAGCTTATTCTCTGTGACCACATATATAGGCATAGACATTTTTTCAATGTGCTATGGTGCATAGCAGCTGGTGCAGCTTCAGTCTGAAAATCTGCAACCCCTCCAAAAAAAATAAATGTATGAAAAAATTTCATGCGCGTAGAAGCTGTGTAAAGTTCTCGGATTTTCACTGTAGGCATTCAAATTTTATTTTTTTTCTTCATTCCGTCATATTGGCTAGATTTTAAGAGGGAAATACAAAGCTACTTAATTAACTAAATATCCTATCCCTACGATTTTTCGTTGTAAAACGTAATCTGTTTTTTTTACAAAAACGATTTTTTGCAATTTTTAAAAAAACACAACAGAACAACTGTTCTGAAGTTATCCTTTCGATTGTCTTATTTTTCTGGCTAACGACCCTGTTCTTCTTCTTTACAAGAATGCTTTTTTGTGCGAACTTTAAAAAAAAAATGGGAATAGGCATGTTGTAAATATAGTGACAGTTTATCTAGAGGTCTTGCCAACAGGATGAGCCTATATAGAAATGCGCTAAAAAATAAACATTTACTGATATGAAATTGAGGGCGCCAGTAGTAAGGGTAGCTTGCGTACCTACTGAACTCATAATCGCTGGATGTAACCCCACTGAGACCCACACTTAGGTTTTTTACTTGAGAGTTAAATGTCTCTCGGGATAGCCTCTGCGATATCAGATACTCGTTAGAGTAATAATAATCATTTTATTTCCGTTAAACCATACTATGCTAATAGGATATATCATAAGAATATTTACATTAAGATAGCTTTTATAATTTAGATACATATATAATATATTAAATCTTAGAGTCTGACACATATGGATTAGAATTAACAATACTATTAAAAAGTAAAAAGAAATTAATAAATAAATAGGTACTTGAAAATATGAGTACAAAAATAATAATTTTATACCGTAATAAATACAGTATTTTTTTAAAAATTAAATTAAAATTAAGATAATATTTTTTTATAACTTCTCCGGAAGTGTCTTTTCACGACGACATTTCGGGACGTTCTCACGTCGCATCCTCAGGTCACAATGTGCGAAATGTATTAAAAAAATGAAAAATAACAATTATAATATATATATATATATATATATATATATATATATATATATATATATATATATATATATATATATATATATATATATAAATGAAAGAAATCAATAAAATGTTAATAAAAATACATAAAAGAGTAAAAACAAGAAAAATAAAGTAAAGAGTAGACTTCCTACCCTGTTTAAACCTGGGTGAGCAAAATTTAGGACTCTCAGAGTAGAGATAGGGAAATGCATTGGATGCTTAGGTCCCTGTACACCCTATATAAACTATGTCCCGAAATTGCTATTTCTGTCTCGTTTGAACCGTAGTTTATTAAGGTAAAAGAATGAAGTATGTGCCATTCAGAATTAGCGAAAATGTTATTTAATACTCTCTCCGTTTTTTACAGAATTCAACATTAAACTGTTGGATAGGTATTATGAAACCTTTAGAATGAGGGCTTGATGTTTTTCGATGTATAGAAAGAGAGGTAAAAGGGTGGTTTGCAAGGTACATACGTATAGAAGACCTCCGTTACTACCTTGAGAACTCCAATTGGAACCTTGAAAAATCTCTTACAAAATGGCTAGATTGAGTGGAGGGAGGACGATGCTAGGGGGTAGGTCCACCTAGTGAGGGGAGAGTTGAGTGGGTTCTCTGTATGATGGAGACTGTACCTGTGGACTCAGGCTGTACTGCCTAGTCAAGATGGCTGCCCTCCGGCCCCTCCTCTCTTCTCCCCACCCCCCTAGCACCACCTCCACATTAATTTGGTTAGATTGGTAGTGGGGTGGGGGGGTTGTTTCTTTTTCTTCTTGTGGCGTTGTTAATACCACCTCTTGGGATACTTCACTTTGATGTTAGCCAAGGCCGAGAGCTGCTGAACCTTGACTAGAGACACTGACTCGACTGGCCACCGGTGTTCCTGAAGACACTCCACCAGATGTCCTGGACCCATCTCAGATGTACCCATCTGGACACCAACCATCTCACAGAGATTATCTCGTTACGCTACTCTCCTCCCATACTCCATCTCTCTACAAATATGTGAAATGTGCTGACAAATATAGACGATGATTGGTGGGTGAATTTAATTTCTGAGTGTTTGTGCGTAAGGAAAAATCAACATGAATTTTTTTTGTTTCTGTAAATGTTTTTTTTTTTTGTGACGCATGCCCGGGCTTTAACTACGAGGTCATAGGGCCTCTCTGATATACTCATTATATATCGAGTTATATCAGATGCACAGAAAGCATTATATCAGATGACTTGATTCAAGGGGTCGGTAAAAATGAAATTCCGGTGGAAACTTAACTTAGAAAAGATCTGACTGATGAGATTTTCTTGGGGTTACTTTGGATCTCTAATGTATTGGGCAGTTATGGGCATACCTGCTCGGAATTCAGTAGACACCGTACACCCCTGCAATGCGGGGGGGGGGGGGGGGGGGGTGAATAATAGAAAAGGATCTTTTTTGGAAATCTCTAGCCGTCGGCTTCATCTTCAAACATAATTTTAAGAAGAATAGTGTTTTTTTTGCCCTTATGTACGACGCATATTAGCCATGTCACTGTGTTATCTAGTTATTTACGACATCCATGGCCCAGGGAGGGAGTTCTAACTCTGAAATTAAACTCACTCCCGGACGGAATTCCAACCTGCAAACCATGGTGAGACCATGCGACCAAAGCACTACGCTCTAGCCTGCACGGCCACCATGGCTCCCAAGTTGTGAAGTACAATTCAGTATATTTAAGGGAATGACATGAACTACCAGGATTTGGACATTGTTTATTTACTCAATTTTTACTCTTCTAGCTACACGCAGTAGGTATAGGGGAAGTTCTGTAATCGGTAAGAAATTCAATGTTTAGTTTGCCTGTCTGTCTGTGAACACGCTAACTCCCGATAGAATGTATCGACATGAAATTCAGTATTTATGTTTTTTGGAAAAGAAGCGAAAACATAGCTGATTATTTCGTCCTGGTAACGCCTTTTTTTTGTATGCTGAATGGGCTAGAAATAATAGATTTTTTATAATTGACTGAAACTTGTCGTCTATGGTTGTAAATTCAGTTTTATTTTAGTTTTCGGATTACTGATTGTTTCTTTAATCGTTGATTTTTTCTTTCTTTTTTCCTGATGTACCTTGCATACTGGCCAATCATTGATATTATTAAGTTTCCGTTTCTATCTTAAATGGTTTTAGTTTACATCGACACTTGATTGTGTACTCTTTGTGTTCCAGTTCACAGCTAGACAAAATGATATCAAGGTGCTCATAATTCAGCTGTTTCTATTTGGAAGTGTACATCTTTTGGAAAGTAGGCAGAAAAAAAGGTCAAAAAGCCATCGTCATTTGAAATCATTTCTGTGAGCCCTCGAAAATAGCTGTCCAGCCCCTCGTCGCATTGAAAATCATGCGTAATACTTCTTAATCCTGGAACGATTCAAGTTTTTCATCTACATTTTCAACAATGCCCAGTAAAATTTTAGTGATCTTATCATCTTTAAAAAAATTACTAGAGGCAAGTGTTTGCATATGATGAAGACACATTGAAGAGTTCCTTCCGTAGGTCTTTTTGACGTCGAACTATGTTTTTTCCCGCGCTGGCTAGATGGTAACATCGGGAGTACGGTTGCAACGAACAATTGTCACACTGCAACCTAGGCAACGTAGGTCTATGTCAACTTCTTTAATGACGTAGACAATTTGAAATAGTGACAGTTGACGTAGTTCTACGTTGTAGGTTGCGGTTGATCCTTTAATTTTTTTTTACTGCCTATATTTAAATTATATGATTTTAGAAATATATTGAGTATTTCAATAATTTGAAGCCTTGAAACTGTTGTGTCACTTCCACCATCATAAAAATTCGTCGGTGAATTACCGGAAATTCCCCAGCGCCAATTAATCAAATAAGTTTTTGCTCTCCCTCCGAAACCAATCGATTGTTTGGACTAAAAATCTGCAGTTGATTTACTTAGGGGCTTCTGAATCCTCATACTAAATTTTATGTCAATATATTCATTACCTCGGCAGTTATTAGAGTTGTGTTAAGCTCCCTCTTTCCTTTTGACCGATTTCACTGTAAACCAAAAGCAGTTGTCCTTAAGGGGTGGGTTTCTCGATATACATAAACAATTTGGTGTTGATACATTTCTTCTATCTTATTCTAGGAGTAAACACATGAAATTCCGATGAAAACTGAACATAAGAATTTCTTATCGATTATATGACGACCGAGATAGCTGTCAGTGTAATGAAGGTATCGAGACAGAATTACATATAAGCATTGAGAAGCCTTTGAGTAAGACACCTAATCATTTAATTAAACAGGGAAAACGTTTATAAGGGAGAATGAAAACTTAGTCTATACAGATATTTTGATCTGGAGAAGTCTATTGTTAGTGATTCACCGACGAATGTTTTAATCTAGCATTTGCGTTCCTAGTTCAATGTTTTTATGGTATTTTTTGTTGATTTTTGGCATTTTTACCTGATCTTTTTTCTTTTTTGACAAAATTTGGGACACTTTCACGTCCCTCCGGACGTAGTACATTTTTTTTTTTTTTTTTTTTTTTTTTTTAATAAATTGATAATATAATAATTTTAATTGAGCTGAGTTTACGAAGCTCTTTCTTAGGCGACTCATGTATTTCGTTGTACTCGTACTCCTCCTAAACCCCTTTACCGATCACATTGAAATTTTCCACGATGGTAATGGACATGGTGACGATGGTTTACTACTAAAAAATCTGAAATCGAACATACCATGGAGGAATAATCACCGAAAAACGATATCCCCATTGAAATCAATTGAGAGACAAAATTCTCGCGCAAAATAGAATTTTTCAATTTCAAATGTAAAAATCCGGGCGAAGCCCTTTTCGGTTTACCATCGGACACCACTTTTTAGACCGACTTCGACTTTTTTTCGATAAAAATATTCTTCAACATACAAAGAACACATAGTAAAAAGAATCTTGTGCAAAAACAGCTGTTGTCTACAAAAAGGCTAGAAAAAATCCATTGAATTCAATTGAAATCTATTTAAAGTATTAATATATTCATAAAGAACATATAAGGTGAGAAGTTACTGATAATTATTAAAACATTAACTGAATTTTTTATACAGATATGCCTGACAGCTCAGTTTTTGCGAACAGCAGAATGTATTGCACACCTAGTTAAATTTTACTTAAAACGGATAACATGTAAAATCCACTTTTACGTAATTTCTTAGTACAAGTTGTATTTCATAGTTTCCTCAGAAAATTTAGTGTAATTTGTTCAATAGCTCTGGCGCCTTTCGAAATTTGAAAGTTAGTATTGGTTGCAGAACACTTCCACATTTTCGTCCTTGACATAAAGAAAAGTTTTTCATGAAAAATTACTAAAACAAAAATTGCATGACGACATTGACAAGCCGACTCATAAATAAAAATGTTTAAGTGTTAACCGCTTAATACGCGTAATCAGGTTCGTGCAATTTTCTCGTAAATGTCATTATAAATTACTGTTTCACTTACATTGTTATGTAAATTTTTCGTTGTGAAACTGCCGACAGTTTTACTTCCCCAGTATAGTAATCGATACGGATTTTTAAACGGAATTTCCAGTTTTCCGATCTTCTGATTTCAAAAACTAAAAAAAAAATGATCCTGTCTGTTCCAGTATGTGTCTATGAACGCGATAACTCCCGATAGCATGAATGTATCGACACGAAATTTTATATGTTTGACCAGAACCCCATAAGGACGACACCAAGGGGAGGGGGATATCGGAGAGGTTTCAACTCAGAACTCCCAATAACTGACTATGTAATGGATGCTTCAACATGAAATTTTATATTTAAAGTCAAAACCCAATGAGGGCCTAACCTGTCAAATTTCAATTTCGTTTGAAGAAGGGCGCGATTTAAATAACCTAATAACTGCCGACGTATTGAATGTATAGACACAAAATTTGGTTGGATTCAGAAGCCAGTATGTGAGTCAAATATTGCATTTTAGCCCGAACGGGGAGGGGGAACGAAAAAATTCTTGCTGGGGAAGTACATTGTGATTCACCGACGACTTTTTGCTATGGAATTTTGAATTTTTCTTTTTGCTTTTTTTGACACCCACATTTCCAATAGGCGAAATTTGAACAAAATCTAATTTTTAACTCAGTTCTGGTTTATTTCACTGAAATTGTTGACGAATGGGTTTAAATAGGTAGTGAAATGTGATTAAAGAATGATTGGACTCTAAATTGGTTTCATACATATCAGTTGAAAGCCGGAAAATGAAATGTTAATTGAACGTTTCCAACAGGAAATCGACTTATAACAACTTGAAGATGTCATGTCAGCGGGCAAATTAGTAACATTCCATGAAGTTTTCATGAAACAAGATGAGATAAATATTTATAAATATCCATTTTAGAGTTTTATAATACATATGTATATGTATGAGCTCGGTATAATCAATATTCAGTTATTTTGTGTAAAATGTTGGAAATTAATTGTATTCTTTTATAATATTTGCGTTTTTTGTTTATGTTTAATAAATACTTTTTCAATGTATACTTTTTAAATTTCAACTGCGGCGGTTTATTCGTGTTTTTCAGTTATCCGGGGTAATCTTCCCCCCAGTTAGCTAAGTGGGAGGTTACCCCTGTTAACCGTCGCTCAACTGATATACTTCTTAACACTATCCAGAAGAGAAATATTCTACATAGAAATAAAAGACGTTGTCTTCTTACCGTTTTTCAATGATACTGCATTATCATCAGTGGTATATCTGAACCGTTCAGTGCGGAGAGATTTCCGTGTTTCATCAGTCTCCACACTGTTTGTGAACGGTTGGGATGTGCTACTGATGATGATGCAGTTGTGTATAAAACCGATTCTGGTTGGAAATAAAACAGTAGGAAGACAACGTCTTTTACTTCTTCACAACATTCTTACTTACTATCGACCCAACTTTTCTTTTAATACTACTCTTGAAAAGTCAGTTATAATAAATACTTCACCACTTTTGAAAAGTAACCTTCCAAGAGTTATTGGAAACAGGATTCGGTCATTACGTGTACAATATTTCTTTTCTGGTAAGTCTTAAGACGTATAAATAATGTATTAAGAAAATGTATTTAGTAGATTAGGGCACCAATTTTCCGGGATAACTGAAGGAAGGATTCCCCACGTCGAAAACCACGAATAAACCACCAATGCTGAAATTCAAACCCCCTAGTCCTCACATAACTGACTTTTCAAAAGTAGTAATATTTGTCAGTTACAATACTTCACTACTTTTAAAAAATAATTTATAATCCTTCACTAATTGAGAGATGCGCGGACAGTCCAGACCAGTGCGCTGCAAGGACATCGTCCAGAATTGGATTGTGGAAAAATGGCAACAACGTTGGTCACGATGCCCGAATGGCCGAACGACGTACGCATTCTTCCCGAACGTCCGGGTACGCCTTGACTCAACATGGGTACAGCCTAATCACTGGACGTCTCAAATATTATCAGGTCATGGTGATTTCAACTCCAAGCTGTTCTTCTTTCACAGGAAGAACACCCCGAACTGTTCGTGCGGCGGTATCGAGACTGCAGAACATGTGGTCCTCGAATGTCCGCTGTACGACCAAGCTAGGGTGGAGTTGATTCATGGGACAAGATCGTATTTGGGACTGGATTTACGGCAGATGGTGACGGAAACTGACTACCCGATGTTCTGCCGATTCGTCGGCTCCTGGCGGGAGCAGAAACAGGCAATGTAAGATAGTAACCCCTTGATCCCCGAGCTTTGACTAAACGTAGACTGGGTGATGTTGCTGCAATGCAAGGCGCACCCTCTTTTGAAAAAAAAAAAAATCCTTCACTAATTTTGAAAACAGTATAATATTACTACTTTTGAAAAGTCAGTTATAATAAAAACGTAACTACTTTTTGAAAGATCACAAAATTGAAGCACATAATGCGCGGCAGGTCTACCCTTGCTCTCATGATGCCTTACTAAGACAATTGAGCGTATTTTCGCGTCGTTAAATAATATTGATTTTTCATCTGTCAATGTTCATTATTAATGGTTAACATTCCTTGAGAGAACCTTATCATTGTGATTGTACTTCTTCCTTCTTGCCATATGTTAGACTGGACAGAGAATCCACAGATTCTCCACATACACCAAGTTCTCACAAGTTTGTGGATCCAGGTTTCTCATGAGGGTGGTATTTCTGTTTCTCTTCGCTGTCACCTCGTTTCTTTTCGGCAACTTTTGACGTGAGGTTAGTCAGCCATGTTCTTTTATTTGTCTTTCTTATCTTGTTTATTTTTCTGAACTTTTTTCGATAACGTAATGGACCAATCCTAAATTGTCGTTATTTCAGTAACTTTCTTTGCAAATTGCTTTAATTGACCCACTGTTTTTTAATAATGTGATCCCCTCCCTCTTCCCTTCAGCTGATTTCGCTGAAAATAGACAGGTGTCATCCATATGAAGTTTTGGGTTTACGTATAAAATTTCGTGTCGAGAGATGCATTACATTGGCAGGTATTGTTTTTTTTTTTTATCCCTCTCCCCAGAGGCAGGACTTCCTTTCATTTTTGAAATCAGATCAGTGGGTCGAAAAACATGAAATTCATTTGAGAACTGAACATCGAATATCGGACTGATTACATAACATCCCCTATAACTCCATATAGCTGGTGAAGTGCAAATTAGGAGCCATAATAATATCAACTAAATTTTTGTAAATCAATGAAGTGCCCGCATGAAGCTGTATTATAACTTGGAAACGTCGAAATGATATTTGTTAAATGGCGACTAATCAAATTTTCAGCTACTTTAGGAAAAAAATAGTCAATGAGTCATCGGCATTGTACTTCCCCAGCACGAATTTATCAATTAAGTTTTTGCTCTCCCTTCGAAACTGACCGTGGACTAAAAATTAATATTTGGCTTACATAGTGGCTTCTGAATCTCCATACTAAATTTCTGTGTCAATATATTCATTATAGCTGCAGTTATTAGAGTTTTTGTGTTCTTTGGATGAAAATCAATTGGTAATTTACATACAAAATTTTATGTTGATACAATCATTTATTATCTTTTGTGCTTTATTTAAAAAATTTGTTTTGTAGTTCCTTCATATAGCTTTCTCAATCAGAAGTTCCTGGTTTCGTCAACAGATGGTGTTAGTTTGTCAGATCTCTCGCTACTTCATAACATTCACATCCTGTAAACTCCCATCTCAGAATTTTGAGACCCTGTATTAATAATTTTTTATATCCAGTTTAAAAAATCAATACAACAAATTAAGTGAAATATTAATTGAGTTTTAATTCCAAGAAAATACTTGAGGTTCAAAATTAATTAAAGTGATTGCTTTGACATTTAAATTAGTGTAATTGTCCTTGAGCCGTAGGATTGAAATTTCTAAGTATTTCAGATATACTCCTTCAAAAATTATATATTAAGGGTCCTTATATATCTGTGGTCAAGGGAATAAATTGGTAAGACTAAATTCGTAACTTTTCAGGGCAGCACTTTTTTACTTTTGTATTAATCGTGTAAATCCAGTTTTTGAAATTAATAAATTATGTTTGCATCATTATTAATCATATACCTTCTAGATCTATAGGAGTGAATGAAAATGAATATTGTTAATCATTTCTTGGATTTTACCTTAGTTATCTAATCATTCCCCATCACTTACCTAATTATTGACCATAATTACCTAATTTTTATACACACTTACCTAATTATTAACCATACTTTTTGAAATAATGATGCCTCTTTAAAGTTGATTTAACCAAAAACACCCTCTTCACTTGGAATAGTTGAATAAATGGTTAAATGCAGTTATCTCGTGAATGATTCCTCAAAGACGTAGATTAAGTTGATTTAAACGAGAACGTACACAATTTTACGAGACGTATAGTTAGAGGGGAGAAAGTGAAGTATAGTGGGTGGGGGGGGGGGGGGGGGGGGGAAGAAAGTTAAGTATAGTTAGGAGTGGGGGAGGAAGTGAAGTATAGTTGGGGGGGGGGGGGGGGGGGGGGGGGGGGGGGGGGGGGAGAAAGTGAAGAGTGAAGTATAGTTAGGGGGAGGGGAAAAAATGAAGTATAGTTAGGAGAGAGAAAGTGAAGGGTGGGGGGGGGGAGAGAAAGTGAATAGTGAAGTATAGTTAGGGGGAGGGGAAAAAATGAAGTATAGTTTGGAGAGAGAAAGTGAAGTATAGTTTGTTTTTTTTGGGGGGGGGGGGGGGGGGAGAGAAAGTGAATAGTGAAGTATAGTTAGGGGGAAAGGAGAAAGGGAAGTATAGTTAGGGGGAGGGGAGAAAATGAAGTATAGTTAGGAGGGAGAAAGTGAAGTATAGTTACGCGACGTCGTGAGAGAAGGTGCTGTAGGATGCGTATGTATTTAGGTGGGTAGTGTAGTGTATAGTAGACCTCTGCAGTGAAGGGGTGGGTGGGGCTGCAGGCGCACGCAGCTCTTGTCATGCCACTGATTCAGTGATAGGGCGCTGAGAAGATATCGCACAGGGCGAGTTGTAGAGCGACTCCGCCATCTGGTGCGCCGCATCAGAAGTAAAAACTTTACTTGCCCAGCCATATGAAGTATAGGGGAGGTTATGTAATCTGTCAAAAATTCGATGCGGAGTAGTCGACAGAATTTCATATTTTCCGACCTCCAGATTCCAAATATGAAAAGAAAAAAAATGTATGTCTGTAAACGCGACACGAAACGACCTGAACCCCATAAGGGCAACACTTATTCATTTTTAGCGGAATCGGCAGAAGGGAAGGGGGGCTCAACTGAAAACCCCCAATAACTGCCGATGTAATGAATGAAGACCGACATTGCTTCCACCAGTGTGTTCGGATATGTAGTGAACTTGTGCAAATTTGTGTATAATTGTTGCTAACTTCGTGTTAGAATAGTATGTTCAGGTCGTAATGTAATGTTATGTTGGACACATAGTATGGTCACTGTGTGATTGTTCGCGAGGATTTTATATTGAATGGCTTGAATTCTTTTCGTGTGTGAGGGCTTAGCCTGAATGTCGTATGTTCAGATAGGTCTGATAATGGTCTTGTAAACACTCAGTTTGAGGTTGAGGCGAAGTTGAGATCCCTTGTCTAGTTTTATTTTTATCAGTCGAAATCGCCGTTTTATTTTCTGTTGAGTCTGCGTGTCGTGTTTGTTCCAGGTCAGACGTCTGTCAAGGTTACAGTCCTAAGTTTCGTACGTCTTTGTCGTGTTTCTGAGGCACAATATTGAGCAATACAGTTGGCAGTCACCGCGCTTCAAAGCATCCAATTTTAAAATAAGTTGTTTTAATCCAATTTTTTTTTTTTTAATTATTTAAAAAAAAGAATAAATAACGTGTATATTTAATGGTCACTTTCTTATATCAACCCTGTTTTTACGGATCTCTCTCCCTCACCTTCCCCCCTTTCAAAATCATTTCATACTGCGTATAAAAAACATAGTTGTACCATGTTTGTTTGTAGATTGTTTTGGGTCGTTGGAAATTGTTAAATCAAATTTTTCTTCAAAATAATTTTAATAATTTAAAAACAGAAATGGAGCGTAATTATTAAAAATTACCTTTATGTTTACTTTCTTGTTGCTGTATTTGTTTTTGTCTTACATTGAATTAACGAACACGTTCCATTCAAGTTTTTGGCATTTTTAACTATTTAACTAACACTAACTCAGAATAAAAGTGAACGTATTAAAATAATAATCATACGTATTATTTTAACGCATAAACCGTTTACAAACACATAGCACACAAGCATCGACACCGGCCTAAACTCGTAGTTGACTTGTACGCATGCGCTACTCATACCCCTCTCCTTATCGTTTGTTTGATTTTTTATGTCGAGGTAATTCCGATTCCCTAGTCTCGCTAAAGAAGTTCCACTTCAAAAATTCACTCTTAGAATGATCGTAATTGTACATCGTGTACAATGAAACAAAGAAAACCTCTGACACCAACACATTAATTTCAAATAGAGGGGAGAGGGGGAGTCATCTGTACAAACGTAATTGGAACATTGTTAAGAAAGTCCTGTTATGGCCACATCACATATTTTACATTTTATTATTTTGATGGATAGGTTAGCTTTTATGACTCATGCCCGGGCTTTAACTACCAGAGCGCTCTTTCGTCACTCTGGTGGACATGAGCCCGACTCTACTGTAGGAGTCCAAAATTTTGCCTACCCTAAATTTTTATTCACCTAGGGTAGGTGTCTTTTAACGAGTACCTGACATCGTACAGGCTCGGGACCATCCGAATGACGGCGTGCTTAAGTTTATCTTACCTCCCAGAGAAAATAAACTAAAGGCCTCGGTCGGGTTTCGAACTCACGATCTTGAGCTCAGAAGACAATAACGAATACCACTGAGCTACCGGCGCCCTCCATTTGATAGGTATCATTGTTTTTAAATTGAAAAATAAACAATATTATTATTGGTGATTGTTAATGTTGATGTGTGTGCATAACATGACATTCTTATAACACTTATATATAAATTCCCTAAGCTGTTAGCCGTATTTTGGGGTCGTTGCCTTAAGTATGTAGCAATGGAGTTTAGCTTCGCGTACCAGAGGAGGTTCATTCATACTGCTTGTATAATTCGTACCTACACAAAGTTCTTAAGTGTATCCAGAATCCAATAAAGATGACACTTGTCAATTTTCAACCAAGTCGGTGCATTGATTCCAGAGAACTTAGTTGATTAATTCGCTCTGGGGAAGTACATTGTCTGTGTTTCGCGGTCGCCCACTAGACAAGGAATGGCCCACATATTGGTTTATTCTATTCATTTCTCGTAGGCTTCCTGGAATCTACATTTCTCAAGGACTGTTTATAGTTTTTTTTTATAACTAAGTTTACTACACTTGATAGTTGTTTCTTTTTTTTTTTGGCGGGATGATTGTTTTTGGCGGGGGCGGGGTTGGCAACCCTGTTGAAGTAGATATCGATCGGGTGGTGCCCGCCCCCTCCCCCCATCGTTGGTAGTCCGTCTCTCGCCCCCGTACCACCTTACCATCTTCTCTCTTCCAAGGTGAGTTGCCTCCAATCAAAACCATATTTTATTTTTTCCATAGCCTTTTTAACGTAATAATTTTAATATAACTTTTTTTTTAAATTATAAAGGAAAATAACTTGTATAAAAAGATATATAAAATCCGGATTGATAAATCAATCAGGTCACTAATTCACTTAAATTCCACGTGATCAATTTGACCTCGAATGACCTCACTGTTACTCGGCGATGTAAACCTTTACTTCATCTTTTCAAAGTTATTGTCATTTTCCGGTGATTATCAGCTCTGTCACTCCATTACTAGCATCTAATAATTTTTTTTTAATATAACTTTTCTTATAAATTATTTTGAGTTTTTAAATACAATGCCATACAAATTGCGCCATTAAGATTAAAAATCTTATCTAGATTGAACTAGATCAGATGAAAATTCAAATATCCATACACTTTTTTTTCTTGAGGGACTCTTCATCTTCAGTTTTGTATTCCAAAGTCAATTTTTGACTGAAGACTCTGAAAAAATACCAAAAGGATTTCGGCTGTTTTTTCGTGGATGATTGATATCGAGGAGCAGTCAGGAGAAATGCTAAGTTGATATATACCGGAAGAATGAAATTTTTTGAATTCTGGAGGTTCGGAAAAACAAGGAATTCCGGTGAAAACTGTACATAGAATTTCTGACAGTTTACATAACTTTCCCTATACTACATTTTGATGTAATTACCTCGGAACTTGTTCTCCAATCCAAAGGTTTATTGGAATTATTTTATTTTTCCCTCATAGTAAATTTATCATCATACCCGAACTTTCTGCTACTTATTCGCACATTTTCATTGCCCCCCTTCTCTCTATGGTGGAGGCGGATGGACCATACTCTATGCTTAGTTTTTCGAATTCATTTTCCAACAAATTAGTATAAAAGGACTTCATAATTGTTTAAACATGTTCGTATAAAAGTTCGTTATTTCCATCAACTTTTCGTGTCCTCATAGCTTTTTCCGTTTTCCGATACCTATTCAGTCTTCTCTTGGATTTTCGACTCTGCATACATTTTTGTCAGAAAGTTCATCTGGAACTCTTAAAGATATTATTCTTCTGTATACATTTCAATCCTTAATAATTGTTTGCTGAATTAGCAGAGAGGTTATGCATCAAATTAATATTTTCTGTTTTTTTTTCCCCCCTCAGCTATATGAAGTATTAGGAAAGTTATGTAATATTTCAGAAATGCAATGTTTTGAACTGTATGTCATGTTTTCCGACCCCATTGATACCAAAAATTAAGAAAAACATGTTTCTGGCTCTATGTTTATGTGTCTGTGGACCCAGATAAAATGAATGTATCGGCACAAAACTCAGATCCTTATAGGGACGACAGCTATTGACTTTAAGCCCTAATCGGCCAAAGGGAAGGAGAGGGCTCAACTCAAAAACCCTAATAATTGCTGATGTAATGAATTTATCGACACAAAATTCAGTATGAGGTTTCAGAAGTCTCTATGTAAATCAACTATTAATGTTTAGCCCAAACTGTCGATTGGTTTTGGAGGGAGAGGGAAACATTAATTTATTAATTCGTTCTGGGGAAGTACATTGCCGCTGGTTCATCCAAACATAATTTTTTCCATTATTGTTGTCAGTTTCTCTGTAAAATGGGGATAGTTGGATCATGGAGTTGCAGGAGCGTGCCCTCTGTATCTACGAGGCCGAGTCATGTGAATGACCTCTTTCTTATCGATTAGGAAGAGTCGAGACTACTGTTTTACACCACTCGTTCCTTCTACCTGATAAATCTAATCCATATTGTATTTTAACTTGATGACACTTAGGAAATTTCGACAACAATTAATCTCACTACTTTCTCCCACTTTTACTTCGCTCCTCACCACGTCGGAATTATTTGGAGATTTTACGATGTCATTTCAGTGTGCTCTTTCATTGCTCTGGTGGACATGAGCCTTTACTATGGCAGTCCTTTTGACCTACAAAGGTTTTGTTAGTTAGGGTATTAACATCTCACAGGTTTGAGACTTCGACGTCTCATTACTTAAACTTTCAACTTTCTACTTCTCCAGTTTACACAGTGTTATGAACTGAATTATTCTTTTTTGTCAGGTCATTTCTTGTATTCATTGTTGATCTAGAATGGTCCAGATATTGTGGGTTTTAAGTTGGGCCCCGCTGATCATCTCCCCCTTCCCTTTCTTTGGTCGATTCCACTGAGACCAATAGGACCTTATGGGGTTTTGAATGTACACATGAATAATAACATATGTACACATTTTGAATAATTAGGAATATATATATTATATATACAAACAATTTCGAAGGGATTTCATATCTTCTTACCCTTTAGTGTAAATATCTTTAGATATTTCCCTTAAACTGGAATAATGGAATCGACCAAAGAGAAGGGAGTGAACAGAGGGGCCCAATTTAAAAAATCCAATAAATCAAGCCTATGTAATGAATGTATCGACATGAAATTTTATATATACATTCGAAACTACATAGGGACGGCACGCATTAAATTTTCCGTAAAATCGGGCGAAGGGAAGGGTGGGGGATCAGAGGAGGGGGACTCGACTCAAAAACCCCAATAACTGCCAATGTCATGAATCGTGTAAGTCAACTATTGATTTTTAGAATTGATTTTGAATAATTTTTGTCTATTGGTCTCGGACGGAGAGGGTCAACGTAATTAAATTCGTTCTGGGGTTATACATTGACGATGATTCACCGACGACTTACTTTATTTACAGTTGTTACCAATGGATAAATTGGATTTGTGTAATTTCCAGCAATCCTGATTTCATCTATTTTCCAATAAGGTTGTAAGTCAGACCTCGTTGCCGTCAGTTTCAACTATGCGGTGGTTCGGGTCTCAAACGCCAGACCTCTGTTTGAAATGAATTTGTTGATTAACTAGAATATTCCTTCAATTTGATAAATAATAACATTTTCATCAAGTATTTTGAGAGTAAATTGATATGTTTAGCTTCAAAATGTTTTGAATATTCTGGCTCCTTTTCAAGACTTATAGCGTACGTATGAGTACCTTTGAAAAAAAATGTTTGGGTTGGAGGCACCACAAAGAGTAAGAAATCAAATATTGGATTTAAAGTCAGGATAAAAAAGTTGTCGGTGAATCGCCGGCAATGTACTTCCCCAGAACGAATTAATCAATTAACTTTTCGCTCCTCCCAAAACCAGTGGACCGTTTGCGCTAATATTCAACAGCTGACTTACTTAGGGGTTCCTATATCCTCAGACTAAATTTTGTGTCGATAAATTGATTATATCGGCAGTTATTAGTTAAGGTTGTAAAATAAAACATTGCTATGTTCGAGATACAGAGGTCCAATTAATTTTTTCGAGTTATAGAGGGAAAATATGTACCAAATTGGCTTATTATTTCGACTAATAGAGGGTGGAGATTTCGAGTAATGGAGGTTTTGGGGCTTGAAGGGAAAGGAACAAAACTTTTTTTCGAGTTTTGGAGGTTTTCGACTTATCGAGGTTCTACTGTAATTGGTTTTCAGAGAAAGAGCGAAAAATTAGTTGATTAATTCGCGCCGGGGAAGTATATTGCCGGCGATTCACCGACGTCTTCCGCTCGCGAGGACTCTAATTACAGGAGAAAATCCACTTAGATTCTTATTGGACTTGTTCTAATCTAAATAGACGGGGGGGTGCTCTTACGGTATGGCCCGGCTTGAGGCTTGTGGGAGCGATGGCCGCTGGTTGCCAGGACGACGAACTCTTGGAACTTAAGGGGCGGGTCTCACATACACACACACTCACTACTCAGACCCCCCCCCCCCCCCCCCCCCCCTTCTCTCAATTAACTTAATTATTAATCAATAGCTTTACACGTTATTTACCTTACAAATGTGTTATTTATGGAGGGGGGAAGGAACCTAGATCTACGTGTTGCTTTTTTTCTTCCTTGTATTTGTTTGATAGATTTCACAATTGGTTATTTTTAGGGTTGGTCGGAAGTTGAATCTGTATAAGGAGCGTGTTATTCTTTCTGTTTCTTAGTGATTTCTTGGAAACTACTAACGTTTTGTAATTGAATAATAAATAATTGAAGTTCGTCTGCCAATTAGCATATCATTCTAAACGCCCCCTTGCCTTCTGAGCTCATGATGAAGACTTAAGAACGCCGTCCTTCCGATGGAACGTGTAGCGACTCGTTAAAAACCCCTAAGTGAATAAAAATTTAGGACTCACACAGTAGTGTCGGGCTCATGTCCACCAGACCGACGAAAGAGCGCTCTGGTATGAGTCAACTTAAAGGGAAATTTAGTGGGATAGTTGTTCCGCGTTTGTTTTTTTAAATAAAATAATAACATAAGTAAATCATTATATAAAGTAGATTATAATGTGATATTCTCGGCGTCCTAGGTAGCAACTCTAAAAGCTTGGTTCTTGGATAATCAGAAGGGGGAAGAAATTCATGAAATTCCAGGTTTGTCCTACATCTCTGTACGAGGTACGAACATTCTTCAAGAGTTTTAGAGGAATTACATGAAGAGAGATGATTGTTTTACATCGTTTATCGGTACAAAGGCATCAGTATAAACACGGTGGATTTTCACAATAATTCTAATTGAAGTACGTTTTCGCTCTCCCTCCAGAGCTAATTAACCATTTGGGTTAAAACTCAATATTTGACTTATATAGTGGCTTCTGAATCTTCATACTAAATTTTATATCGATATATTCATTACACCGGCAGTTATTAGGATATTTAAATCGAGTCCCCCTTCTCCATGCCATCCTCATGAGGTTTTGAATTTAAATATAAAATTTCATGTAGATACATTCATTATGTGGGCAGTTAGTGGGGTTTTTGAGGTGAGCCCCCACTTATCCCTCTTCCGTTTGGCCGAGTAAGCTGAAAATCAATAGATGTCCTTAGAGTTCTAGGTATAGATATACAATTTCATGTCGATACATTGTTTCAATCGGAAATAGTGGTGTCGAACTATCAATAGCACTGTCGATTATGATATATGAAATGCTATTATCTATAGTTATTTTAAATATAGATTATACTATCGAATTTGAAATTATTTACAATTAGCGGTCTTGCACTTTCCAATTTCTCACCTATTTTCTGAGTTTACTGAATTTTTTTTACACTTCTTTGACTATTTTTTCCTGGGATGACAAAAACTTGCACCAGACAAAATAAAACAGCACATATGATGCTAAATTTGATTAAAATATAGATATTTTTAAAATAACCTTTTATTCAGTCTAGATTTTTGGTTTACATACTTGTTCATTTGACATGAACTGGTTAACTACACATTTTAAAAAAAACTGGTTTTTCTCAATAAAAATATATTAACTAACAGGTTAGAGGAACTGATAATACTGATTAGGATGAAACCTCTTTTCTTGGTTAGTGACAGAATAGCCAACCGTACGGAAACCTAACTCTTTTCCCGACAGCGGCGATTGCTTTTCTTGTTAGAAATTCTAGAGGGATGTGAAGAAGTCGAAAGAAAGCGAGAAGCCAGCTGTGACATCTGCTGTTGTCTGATGTGATGTGACATTCCTGTCGACGTGTGGAACTTCCTAACCTTCCCGCCACCCCGCCAATTAATTATTTGCTAATGCCCTCCGCACATAGTCTCCTTTCTTATTAATCTTACCATTTATCACTAATTAAACTGACACTTTTGATATATTATTACTCAACAACCTTTATACTGTTTAGAATATGTAATTAATTAATATAGATTGGATTGTTTTCGTCTGGCGGATGTAAAATGTTGAATTGAAATTTTTGTTGTCTTCATAATGAATCGTGAAAGATGATCTGTTGAATGAAACTTTGTAATAGAAACAGATGGAAGAGCTGTGGTAAATTGGGCGAATTAGAGCATTATCGCTCGGGGGAAAAATGTAAAATGTGCGGTCTGGAGCAAACACAGTATTGTAAACTGGGTGGACAGAGGGGCAAACCACAGTATTGTAAAGTTGACGGACAGGGGTAAACCACAGTATTGTAAATTGGGCGGACAGGGGCGAACCACAGTATTGTAAACTGAGTGGGCAAGGCAAACCACAATATTGTAAACTGGGTGGACATGGGCGAACCAGAGTATTGTAAACTGGGTGGACAGAGGGGCAAACCACAGTATTGTAAAGAAACGGACAGAGGGGCAAACCACTGTATTGTAAACTGTACGGACAGGGGCGAACCACAGTATTGTAAATTGGGCGGACAAGGGTGAACCACAGTATTGTAAACTGAGTGGGCAAGGTAAACCACAATATTGTAAACTGGGTGGACAGGGGTAAACCACAGTATTATAAAATGTACGATCAAAACAACGGTAATACATTCTGGGCGTACTAACGTCAACTAAGATATCCCAAGGTGGAATTTGGTTGTCTTGTTTTTAATACAATCAGCAGTGGTTATGAGATATTCGCTGCGACTATTTGTAGACAAGTCGATGCCATTACCCGCCCCTAAACCACTCTTCGTGTTTTTTGTCGTTTTCAGATAATAATAGTATGTAGTAATAAACCGGCAAGCTCGTCTGATTGTTAGACAGATACGGAACAAAAAATTTCTTCTTTTAACCTGAAACACAAAAAATCGAAGACCAAAAAGTGTTTGTGTCGTAATTGTCCATCATAATAGGCGAGTGTTAAAACAAATTTCGCTTGCAAATGAGATGAGAGAATGCTAAGAACTGATCTGGTCTTGGTTGGGGTTTGAGAGAGCGACCTTGAGTATGTCTCACAAGTTCAAACAACCTCTGAAATTCTCCGAATCTAATTTTCGTTGAGTCAGTTCGTACATCCGTTCTACTACAAAGAATTCTTTTATTATCTCATAATTCTGTGCTGACTGTACCATTTCCCATTAAAAATAGCTAAATGAGCAGTCATCGGCCACAAATTTCCTCTTTTGCCTCTTTGTCTTTTTATAAAAATACATTTTTACAAAATTCCTTTCAAGATAAAATATCCTGTCTCTCTTGAAGTTGGATTTTTCATCTAAATTTTACCAAATTGTTGTTCTTTACTCACTTCGTACAGTTATTCCTATATTTTACCAAAATTTTGAATAACATTATTTACTATTATATATTTTCATGATATCTGAAAGTGATTAAAATGTTCTCGACACGAAATTTTATGTGAGTAATCCAGATTCCCAGAGCTATTGATTTTCAGCCAAATCCGCCGAAGGGAAGGGGGGATTAGAAAGGTGCTTAGCATAAAAACTGTAAAATAACTGTTGATGTAATGAATGTAGAGGGCGACGGTAGCTCAAGGTATGCGTGCTTGCTTACTGAGTTCAAGATCTTGGGTTGGAAACCTGGCCGAGGGCCTTATTTTTTTTATCTGAGAGGTGAAAAACTCTTGAGCACGCCCTACTTCGGATGCGACGTTACGCGATGGTCCCGAGCCTGTACGCTGTCTGGTATTCGTTAAAGATTCTAATACCTGCCGATCTAATGAATGTATCGACATAACATTTAGTATGAGGGCGCAGAAGTTCCTATGTAAGTCAACTATTGACTTACATCCCAAATGGTCGATTGGGAAGAGCATTGCCGGTGATACATGGAGGACAGTCAAGGAGTGCTTGAAATTCTTGTCCCGTCCAACTTTTTTTTTATTTTCTCATTGTAATCGTGCGAACATCTGAGATCGAGTTTTCAACGGATTTTCACGTTTCAATGTGAATAATACGTTTTGAACATTTTCGCGATGATGTCAGTCAGTCTGTGTGTATGTGAAGAAATTTTATGATCGCTCTAACTAAGATATGACTGTTGCTTAAGTCTGACAAGATTTTGGCCGAAATAGGACGAGAAATAAGATCACTTCACTTCGGGGCCTAAATAAATTTTAAGAGAAACCGCTTATGTTCATGGCCTAATCAAAAATCTTTTCAAATGAAAGTAAATATAAAATCCATTTATTGACCAATCTGTCTGGAAGGATGCAACTTCTTATTAGTGTTGAGTCGGTAGCGAATTCATATACAAGGTTCTACCCGGAGAGTGCAATAAGGTAAAAGCAGGACTACCTAGGGTTCGGAGTTATGGATGGGGAAGTATCAATAATGTTTACCTTAAGGTAAAAGATAAAATAAGGTTATGTATGTACGTACATGTTATAGGAAATAACGTATCTAATACTGATATCGGCTGATCTCTGATAATAAACCCCCCTTCTTTTTTTGTAGTTTTGTAGGTAAAAGTATGGATGGTATCGACACTTACCTGATACCAAAGTATCGATACTGTGTCCCTGGTTGTAATGTTAACTTGGTGAATGAGCGGGTGAGGGTGGGTGGGGGCACCGTGGTGGGGGTTGGTTATAGTGGATCAATATAGAGGGGGAAGGGCCACGCCCGACCATTGATCTCCCTCCACTCTCCCATCCTCTTTTCCCTTTCTACAGGAGGGCGACCTCTGCCGGCGGCCTTTCTATTACATAAAGCCAAAGTTGAAGCCTCTCTGTGGACACTCATGAGGGAGGCGTCTATACTGGATGGTCCAACCAACCTCTCTCGACAATCAAGTTTCGCTTACTTGGTCAAATCCTATTGAATTACACAGGTCGTTCTGTCGCATTTGTTGAACGGGCCTCAGGTCATCCGGAAAAATTAGCTTATTCTTGAAACTGATCAGTCTGACAGACTTTTCCCACACATGAAACCACCTTCTCTCGACTACATGGTAACTGCAGAGCGCTCTTCACAGTCAACCCTAACGATATTCCGCATTTTCGGTAGAAATAGGATCATAGAGGAAGATTTTAGAAGATAGTCGACGGGAGTGTTGTAATCGAGAAGGAATAACATTGGATAATCAGGTCCCTAGGCACCGGAACCAGTCCACCCAGTGTATAGCCAGATAAAACTTGTATGAAAAGTAGCTTAATTGATATTATGTTTGATTGATAGAATCGACAATATTGACGAAAATCTAGGTTCTTTCGTTTCGAAAACTGTTTATTTCCTTCTTCAGAGTCTTATTATGTCTGAAGTGAATGTATTCGTATCGGTGTCTGATTGTAACATGTGTAACTTCTCCGGACTCAGTTTACTTCTTTAAACGACAAAATGAATTTTTATGAGGGGAGGAGGGTTTGACATATGAGTTTCGCCGTCGTTTTTCTGCTACATTCCTTCTAGTATTGCTTCACAAGCTATTTTTATAAATATTAGATGTCGATTGGCGCCTAGAGCTTCTAAATCGAAATTTTTTAAATAATTAAAATATAACAATCTGTAAACAAAAAACAATTAAAATAACAGTTCTTTTACGAAATTCATACCTAACATTCCCGAACCCTCTCTAACCATTTTGATGTGGGCACTGGCTGCAGTTCATTGTCTTCCGTTATTTCTTTATCGATTGCCATCTAGCTTCAGTGGCCTCTTAGAGGGTGTTCTCGAAAGAAGGTTCCATTATTGATCTAAAGTGGCTTTTGCAATTAGGATTCTCCAGTCTTTTTTTTTACTTGCCCAGCTATACGAAGTAAAGGAGAAGTTACGTAATCGTTTAGAAATTCCATGCGGAGTTTTTACCGAAATTTCTTATTTTCCGACCTCTAGATTCCAAATATGAAAAAAAAAGAATCAATGTATCGTCATGAAATATGTTTTATGTGAATCCAGAATTATCTAACGACAACACCTATTGGTTTTCAGTCAAATCGACCAAAGGGGAGGGGGGGGGGATTAGGGGAGAGGCTTAATTAACTCCAAAACCTCATAACTGCTGATGGTAATGACTATATCGACATGAAATTTCATATTTAAAGTCAAAACCGAATGAGGACATAACTTGTCAGATATCAGTGATATCGACCGAAGGAAAGGGGCTGCGGGGAGGGGGCTCAATTCAAATTATAACTGGTGATGTAATGAATTTATCGACACAAAATTTAGTGTGTGAATTTAGGAGCCCCTATTGAATAGTCAACTATTGAATATTACATAAATAAAACAAAACTTATTTTTGAAATATTGTCTATTCTACCAAAGATATTTACAAAACTAGAAGGTTTCGGCCTTACACCATCGTCAGGTCTAGTTATGAACTTATAACTAGACCTGACGATGGTGTAAGGCCGAAACCGGTAGTTTTTTGTAAATATCTTTGGTGGAATAGACAATATTTCAAAAATAAGTTTGTTTTATTTATTTACTACAAGTTCCACAATATGTCCGCGTTCCTCAACTTAAAAGTTATTGAATATTATCTCAAACGGCCAACTGGTTTTGAAGGGGGAGCGAAAAGTTAATTTATTAATTCGTTCTGGGGAAGAACATAGCCGGTGATTCACAGACGACTTTATTTGTTGGAATGTTTTTTCTTAGTTGCGGATTGAGGATATCTACATACATTCCGAATTTCGGATTTGTATGCTTCATAATTTTCGAGGTATATCGACCTGATGTACAGGCAAGTATTTTTTGTTATTGAAATGTTGACTTGTTCAACTCTTAAAGGTTGCTTAGCTCTTCTCAAGGAATGAATTATAACTTTTTATTGTATTTTATTCATTTTGTTATATTACTTTCAGTTTTGTCGAACAATTATTGTCATTTTTCTTCCTTTCTGTTACTTAATTAGTTTTACTTTTGTCATTCCCTTTACCTCCTATTTTACTTCAGACCTGGACATACCATTCTTACGCATAATTAGTCAACAATTATACACAAAGCACAAGTTCACGACACATCCGAATACATTGGTGGAAGCTATGTCGGTTCGGCCCTTGCCGGGCTGCCCCCCTCGACGACTGAGTTGTCTTTGGCCTCTTGATTTCTTGCCTGAAGAGGCGGTGGAGCTGATCACCGCTTCATCAAGATATGTTTGTTGTATTATACTTATTCTTACAAGAGGGGAACCTTGAAATGATTTTATAATGTAATATAATCATTTGTATATCTGGTGCGGGCAAGGTCATCATACCTATACCACCAAGCGACACACATTTGTATATCTGGTGCGGGTCAAGGTCATCATACCTATACCACCAAGCGACACACATTTGTATATCTGGTGCGGGTCAAGGTCATCATACCTATACCACCAAGCGACACACATTTGTATATCTGGTGCGGGCAAGGTCATCATACCTATACCACCAAGCGACACACATTTGTATCCGGAACTCTGATAATGTTGGGGTTGTGGAACCCAACGCTTTGCTAGCCTAATGGCAGTGGCCCGCCATAACGCCACCATTATGGGGGTTGGGGTTGACTGGCTGGCTCTGCAGTCTGGGTTAGTGTCGGGTTATTGATTCTCCTGAGACACCATCTTCTTATGTTTCTCTTCTTCTTAAGGTTGGAGACAGCAAAATGGTACCTTGATAAACGAACACTCGTCAGTTTCTACATCAATCGGTGGTGTTTTCAACATAGACAGTTATTTGATCACCCATGGCACTATACAATAAACATTACTCTTCGTTAAATTAAGGTTCGTTTTTTTCAAACCAAATATTCTTGTTACCCGGCAAATTCACTACCTTCTTCAACATTTCATAATTTTTTTTACAATCTCAAAATTGTTTGAACAATTGTGACTCCTCGGTACCACAGTTAGTACATTAGTTTTCATTTTAACATATGTTAAGTTTTACCGTCTCTAGCTAACTGGAAAAACCCCTCTCAACATCCCCCACACCCCTCTTCAACCAGATCAACCATACTACTAAATGAGAAAACAAATGTAGATCATATTCACTATATTTAGAAGAGGGTTGCACAGAAACTGCATCATCATCATCATCGGTACACGACCAGTGGCGTCTAACCGAAAACTGTTTTAGTGTTCGACTCAACTTATGATGGTACCACTCATATTGATGCAGTTTGACTGGAAACCCATAAGGCCCACACTTATTGATTTTCAGTCAAATCGCCTGAGGGGAGTGGAGGGGGGGGGGATCAGAGGAGGGGGTCTAACTCAAAAACATTAATAACTGTCGATGTAACAAATGTATCAACCCGAAATGTAGTTATATTCAGAAGTTCCTTTCAACCAAATCGGTAAATTGGGTTCAGAGGGAGAGTGAAAACTTAGTTCATTAATTTGCGCTTTTCAATTAGAATTGTTGTGAATATCCACCATGTTTATACTGATGTCTTTGTACAGGTAAACGATGTAAAACAAACATCTCTCTTGATGTAATTCCTCTATAACTCTTGAACCTTGGTACCTCGCTCGTATAGAGATGTAGGGCAGACCTGGAATTTCTATTCGTGACTCAGACTAATCCCGCAATACATTAAATAGGCACAAATGTCATGAGGGTTGCCTATATCTAGGCGTGGAAGAAAACTACAGTCCGCCATTTAGAGTAACATTTCACAGTAGTAGTATGTACAGTAGAACCTCTACGTAACGAACTTCTATATAACGAATTTTCTCTGTAACGAATTTCTTTTTAAAGACAAATGAAATTCCATTATAAAATGTTTCCAGATAACGAAGAAAATCTTCCATATAACGAATTAAAATGCTCCGAAAAAAAAATCCAAAAAGTAATTTTTATTATTAAAATTATATAATTATGTAATGACGACAATGGGAGAAGGGGAGGCGCCATAGAAGAACCCGCCAGCTGTCATTGAAGAAGTGCCTGATAATGTTTTCCAAATGCTAAACGATTGTGAACATTTCTATGAGAAGTTACAAACACGTGTTCAACAAGATATTAGAAAATACTTCCCAGTTCAATAAATTACATACCAATTGATATGTATACATTTCCCTATTGCTTCATAAAATGTAGTAAATTTTTTTGTATTTTATTATGTACATATATTTCATGCAGATAAATACATATGTATGTATATTTTTTTCTCTAATTGAGTGTTTTTATTTATTTTTAACCTTATATAGGTGTATACATAATATCCTGTGTTACATTTCATAAAAACACAAGTTAAATACATTTGTACATACTATGTATGTATTTCTATATTTTTTTTAAACTGTAAAAAAATACAATTTCTTTATAACGAAGTTTCTATGTAACGAACTTTTACTTTGGAACCTTCAATTTCGTTATATGGAGGTCCTACTGTATGTACATATTCGGTTTCGGTATGAATATAGTGTAGACATCTTTGAATGAATAAGTCAGTGTCTTTATTTATTTATTTTATTTCTGTATTTTAAGAAAAACTGTGAATTAATATAATTGTCTGAGAGTCTTTATTATTTACTTTATCATATTATATTATGATTTGGTATTGTCATAGTACGACTTTATCATGAAATATAGATCTTACTCACTAAAATATGTACAGAACCCTCAAATGTAGAATTGTAGGGTCCTTTTGCGAGGTAAACAAAATCGCTTATACGAAACCGAGCTATCTCATCACGGGTGTGCATCACTTTATTTATCTTATGATATTTTTTATGTGCCAATATGCACATAATATTTTTTATGTGCCAATATGCACGGAACATCAGGCCAAGAGGAGAAAAAAAAAATTTATTATAGGTTAGGTTAGGTTTTATGACTCATGCCCGGGCTTTAACTACAAGGTCATATCGCCTACTACCAGAGCGCTCTTTCGTCACTGGTGGAGCCCGACTCTAATGTGGAAATCATAAATTTTGCCTACCCTAAATGTTTATTCACCTAGGGTTAGGGGTCTTTAACGAGTAGCTGACATCGTACCGGCTCGGGACCATCGCTTAACGTCCCATCCGAAGGACGGCGTGCTTAAGTTTATTTTACCTCCCAGATAAAATAAACTAAGGGCCTCGGTCGGGTTACGAACCCACGATCTTGAGCTCAGAAGTCAAGCACGCATGCCACTGAGCTACCGGCGCCCCTAAATTTCATTATATATATACACGATTAACAACTGTGTGTTTTGTTTTGATAAAATATATCTAGTTGACTGTTGAAAAGAATACTGAAGTAGTGGGGTTGGGATGGTCCCGTGGCCCGATTGCCTGGATTTTTATTTTTTTTATTGAACGTTAATGTTATAGACATTTTCGGCATAATTAAAGTTAACAAGCCCACCCGACTAAGCTATTATAATTTTTATTGACTTTGGGTGGCTGTCTGAAAAGTTTACCCAGATCCGTCTACACCTGTAACTGACTGACAATTTTAACTTAATTACCTTGAGACAGTTTGATAGTAACCATGGATGGGACCCTTCAAAAAAACTTTGGCATATCTACCAAGTTTAGGGGCGTTCCAAGAAACTTATTTCGGGCCTCTAGGGGTTAGAGAAATTGTTTATTAATTTTTTTTCTTATAAAGACGTAAAGTCTTCCTTACCCGGAGTAGGCATTTTTGATACTTTTTCTTACCTTTTAAACATACTTTTCAAATATTTTTTCAGTCAATATGTTCTTTGACTTGTCTTATTCACAAAACAAGATAAATTGATCGTCGGAAAGCATAATTAAGCCTTAAAGATTAACAACTTTCATTAGATTTGTGACTTTTGTTTTCGAAAAAATAATATGTTGATCCCCAGTCGGTTCTTCAGTGATCCTTCACATATACAAATCACATCTATGAGATAAGAGAACATGTGCTTCTTCGCTAAAAAATACCGACGGGAGTTTTATTGTTTCGGATAAATCTCTCGAAGTTGTGTTTCATCATCTGGGTTGAGGAACGTCTCATTGGTGGTGCGAATAATCTTCACATTCGCCCAAGATGTGTACCATGGTTTTCTCCATTACTTCACATCTTCTGCAGATTGGATCCGGAACAAGATCCATTATAAAGAAACGTTTTTTTACTGAGTGGTGTCCTGTGTTAGATACCCGATCATTTTTTTCAATGTCCACCGGGGTTGGTTGTTTGTTGATGAAGATGAATTTCCTTTCCGCAATGACCTTTTCTTTGTCGGTATTCTTTCTTCTGTAAGTCCAGAGGAATATATTCCGACTCCTGAGTGATTATTCACTCTAGAACCATCTGTATGTAACACACCAAGAAATCTTGAAGTATAACCCTGGTTCCATTGTCTTCCCAATCTTCTCTATTGGGGGGAGGATTGCAATCTTGTATCTTCTTTCGAAGTTATATATTTACATACATATACAATCTGTTCTCCTACACAAGACCGGGGTTGCTCTCTCGCCTAGCCTTTTCTATTTGCAAAAAGTGGCCCTGTTCTAGACGATTTCACCCAACATATCAATAAGAAAATTAACAAAATCAGCGACCTCATCTTCCAATTTTTTCCTCTCCCATCATAGCTAAGTCCACCTTACAAATGTCTCCTCTGAACTATCATGTATGCCTGTCTCGCCTGGTCCTTCTAACACCAACATAAAAAATACCTAAAACATAGGCATATCAAATTTAACATAATATATAATTAATTAATTAGAACGTACCTTGTATTATGTAAAAATATTCCAAGTTCTGTATAATTTCTATTCTGGTCACGTATGTATTTCGTCTATTTAATTTTAAATTATTTATTTATTCGTTCATTTTTGCATGAGAGTTTAAAAAATATATGTATTTTTCTCTCTACATGAAATTACATAATCTCTAAAACTTTTTAAAATCTGAACTTGTATAAGGGCAGCAGTGATGCTTGTTTTTTATTGATACCGTTAAATTATATGTATGTCTGTCCTCAGAATATGTTTAATAAATCCTTCTTCTTTAAACGTGAGAGTGAGGTAGTCGAGGAACATTATGGTAAGTTGAAGAAGCCCCCCTCTACTTTGGCATGCTACCTGTGGTTTGCTGATAATTCCATTATCGGCTTTGATCATGACTC
This sequence comes from Aradus depressus, assembly GCA_963662175.1. NCBI lineage: Eukaryota > Metazoa > Arthropoda > Insecta > Hemiptera > Aradidae > Aradus > Aradus depressus. Next base: position 49,283,302 of record OY759216.1, on the reverse strand, counting down.
CCTGCCTCTTGTAGAGGTAGCAGCTGTCTGCTTTACACTATCATCTACCTTGTTCACTGATTCTCTACATTAGAGGTCCTTAACAACACCTCGTCCTGCTCCTTCAGGGCTCATTTTATTGGGGGGGGGGGGGGGGGGGGGGGGGTTTAAGTGGTTGATTCACAGTGTAGGTAATACCCCAGTTAATTAATCCTCAGTTCGAAAAAGATAAGGGTTCTTGTGTTAGTCTGTTGACTGAAGACTTTTCTACCAAAGAGTTTCTGATGATCTTTATAGGCTTCTCTAATAGTTTTCTGTTTTAGAGGGTTAATCATAAAATAAAAAATTTCGACATCTTCAAATAATTTATTTCTTGATTGGTAGGCGGATTTAGTGGACTTACTTGTCAAATAAGTAATATGGAGGTATCAGTCCAACATTATATTTTATTTACACCACAACTATTTTCACCAATTAACTGCCATCATCAGGTAGTAATCTAAACATATATAAACCAAAAAAATTAAAAAAGATAACTAGAATTTATAAACAATTTACAATAAATAAGTTATGTAACATAAAGAGTAATATAAAATATTAAGTGTTAATATCAAAATAGAAACTAAAAATACATAAAGTAATTAAAATTAAAAATATTACACGTAAAATTAGCAAAAAGAGGATAAGGAGTAAAATAAGTTATAGAATGATCTCAGAGTCAAGTTGGATGCAGACTGATCGAGGGCAGGGCGGGTTGTCTTCACTCCTTGCCTCCAGAGTGCTCCAAATTTGGAGTTCTCAAATAATGATACACGTATTTCATCTTCTAAGGGATAAATCCATGATTACTGGATAGTAATGCAGATGGAGGTAGAAGGGAGATAGGTTTAGAAGATTGAAGTTTCTAAAGAGATTTTGCCAAAAATGAAAACAACATAGAATTTTTCACCGATTACCTATCTTCCCATATACTTCATACAGCACTGAAAATTCAATAGAAATAATGGTTGTTTTTTTTATATTATTTGACTGACTTGATACTTCTAAACTAATCTACATTTTTGTAACAATAAGCTACAAGGCCGGACTTGATAGTTGAAGTTGTAAGGCCGCTGGAGTTATACAGACATTTTACTTCCCCATCTATACAAAGTATAGAAGTTGGTCAGAAATTCGATGTTGAATTTTCATCGGAATTTCATGTTTTACCGGGATTCCAAAAATGGACAACAATGTCCTGTCTGTGAACACGATAAATTCCGATAGACTGAATGTAGATCGGATACATATCGACACGAACTTTTATGTGTATATCCAGACCTCCTTAAGGACGACACCTATTGATTTTCAGCTAATTCCGCCAAAGGCAAGGGTGGGCTTAACACAAACAAATGTAATAATTGCCGATGTAATGAACATAAAATTTTATATTTAATTTCCAAACCCCGTAAACACCTATCAATTTTCAGTGAAAACGGCCGAAGGGGATGAGAGGATTGGAGGGGGGCTCTACTCAATCTAAAAAAAACTTACTTTGAGGATTCAGAAGCCCCTATGGAAGTCAACCGACATGATTCACCGAATTTTGTTTTTAATTGGTATTGTTTTAATTTTTTTTTAGTGTGCTACGTTAATCCTCCAAAGAAAAAGGTCATAAGGCTAGTAACCCCTATTTTACAGACTCAGTATTATTAAGTTTATTCTTCCTTCCCATCATTATTACGTATCATAATAGTTATTATTAATTACTAGTTATTAATCAGACAAGAGATAAATAAAGGAATTAAGGAGTCTCGGGATAAGATTTAGTGAGTGAGGTTAGGACTCTGGATTTATTATTGCTGCATAATGCTTGCTTTATCGCTCTAAACAGATTTATTTGAGGATTGTAGCTTATTTATTTGGCTCTTTTCAACTGAAACAAACATTGAATATAATTATGTGTTCTGTCCGTTCTTCCCAGAGATATATTCAAACTGATATCTGATTCCATATTGTTCTCGTCTGGCCTCAGATCCTGTTCTCTAATGGTCAGTTTTGGAAGTCTATGTCGCATCTTTATCGGACCAGCTGGTTTAATTAGAGAGAGGTTTCATATTATAAGAATAACCTTAAGTGCAGGTGGATTCAGACTGTATTAGCAGCTGTTGGTGGCCTTGGAAGAAGGTGATATAGTGGCATAAGGCTCTATGTCACAACTCAGGCATTTTGCATCTGAATAAGAAAAATGTTAAATTTAAACTCAATTTTCCGAAGAAAAAGTGAGTTAAGTCCCTTACATCTTTTTACCTGCAGGCCTTATACTGAGTGGATCCTGACGTCGCCTTCTGGACTTTCAGTGATGGCCTATATTGCCAGTGCGCATGTCATATTGAATTCCTCCAGAGACAGATTTATGTATAGTTATTTTTTGGAGTATTTAGTATTCATTGGATCTATTTCACTGATGATACTTCTTACATTTATTTCCTAGACACTAGGCTCCTTCTAGATTCTTCATTTCCTCCCGCTCGTCGTCCTCCAGCCATAGTAAACGGGCTTTCCTTCTTCTTCGCCTTCCTGAGTACCTTCGTTGATGGTTACTGTATTTTAACAAAAAATATAAGTGAAACATAAAGAATGAATAAGAAAATGCTATAAAAGTGCTTCGCATATAAAAGCTTTAATTCATACTTTTTTGCTTTAATTTCAATTTTCTTGGCAGAGATCTGCCACGAATATTCTATAATTTCTGGTATAATTACTTTTTGTTTAATATGTATATTATTAATTGTATTAGATATTTACTTTTTACTTTATTGTTATTTGTTTATATATTTTTTTTAATATTTATTTTGCCCTTTGAGGAAGGGGCGTGTAATCGCCCCTAAATATCATGAAAGAAGACACCTTAAAGAAATATAAGAATATATATATATATATAATAGTATATATATATACTATACAATTTAATAAAAATAATATCTGTTGTCTTTATTTTATTAGGAACTTATATATTAATTTATTTTCTATTTATTTACTTTCTGTAATTATTATACTTCACCTCTTTTATATTGTAAGATTTCTATAGATATATATATAATTTATAAGATGTTTTTCTGTACGAAATTGTATGTCATATTCAATTACCATGTTATGGTTTAACGGAAAAGTATAGTTCTCTGGGATTAGCCATTTCATGTTCATTATCTCTTCCCTCAAAGAGTAAGTTGGAAACTGAAGACCGGTTAAAATATCTTCTCAGACGCGAACATTTAACTATTTCTATTGAATCTTGAACGAAGATCCCGAAAATAATGATGGAGGGAGGAGATGGAATTCCCGAGAAGGCCTCGTTTTGACCTGAGTGGACCCCGAGGCAGGTCATTCATTATTCGGAGAACAGGAAATGGTTCGGAATTCTCAGCTCAACAAAGAAAAAAACAACCGAGTCTCTCTCCTCTACCGTTCCATTCATGTTCACATTTTCAGTTTTACACAATTTTTGCTATTTGGTAACAAAATTGTACAGAAGAAACTACATTTAGCAAAGGAGGAATATTGTTAAGAAAACACTTCTTAAACACTCATTGCTGCTACCAAAAAGGTCTCTGGGCCATTGGTGATTTGAGTGATGATATAGAAAGGAGAATGCTGTTTGTGTTTTTGAGTGGCGATTGACTCTTAATATACGAGAATAGAATGCAACCGATGTTTTTGAGACAGACTGAAGAATGCCATCCTTATTATTTATTTTAGTATTTAATCAACCGTTGAATATCTGGGGCATAATTCATCATCAAATAAAGATTGTAATGTTTTGATTACAATAGTAAATTCAAATTTCTCGAGAAAATTAAAAACGTAAATGAACCAGAAGGGTCCGGTAGCTCAAAGGTAGCGTGATAGCCTACTGAGCTCAAGATCGTGAGTTCGAAACCCGGCCGATAGAGGCCCTTAAGTGGGGTACGCAAAAAGATACTTGTGGGTACGCCAAAGAAGTAGTTGTGTATCACGTGAGTGCGAGGTTCTCTCATTGGTCGCTGTGTCTGGTTTCACGTCCCGGCCGCTCAGTGCGCCATTGTTCAAGTGGCTGGTAGGTCGTGTATCATCATCGAGAGAATTTTATGAACTGTACGGAACTTATATAGATAGCGGTGTGTATTATAATAACTATGATTAGTTGACTCTTAAATGCTATTGATTTTAAACCCTTCATAAAATGGATAAATTGTCGAAAAAATTACATATTATATTATATTGTAGGGGATACAATATTGTAGGGCATGAGTCATAATAACTAAATGTAAATATTTTTCATTGAAAATAAAGAAATTCATTTTTTAAATAGAATATTTTGAAATTCTATGTTGAAGGCGGTATAAAAAGCTGTTAGGTAGTGTGTTGAAAAGGACGGGAGGTCTGAAGGGATGATTTTCAAGGGTAGCAGGATACCTGCTAGGGTCCTTCCTCTGCCCTCTTTTTTTGTGATGAAGTTCTAGGAAAGTGTTTTCTAGGATAGCTCCCATTGCAGAACCTAACCTATCCTGGCTCATACCTTTTCTTATAGAAGTAGCAACAGGTTAGGATTCTCTCACAATATTTCTCTATTCTAATTTTGGCCTAGTTCTGTTTGTTTGTTTTTGGACTCAGGCCCGGTCTTTAACTATGAGATCATATCCCTTTACTAACAGAGAACTTTTCGTCGCTCTCGTGGACATTTTGCCTACCCTCGTTTAGTTAGGGTGGGGAGTCTTTAATGAGTCCCTGGCACTGAACCATCGTTCAATGTCCGAGTTCACACAAATCATAATTGTATACAATAAATAATAAATAAAAAGATAGATGTCGCTCTTATAGGGTTTTGGATTCAAACATCAAATTTCATATCACATTTATTACATCAGCAGTTATTGAGTTAAGCCCAGTCCTCGCTAACTCTCCTTCCCTTTGACCGATTTGACTGAAAATCAATTTCGTTCTCATATAGAGTTCTGGGTACACATTTCAGGCGTGTTCACTGACAGGCAGCATTTTTTTTTTTTCATTCTTGAAATCAGGGGCTTGGAAGACACGAAATTTCCGGCGAATTTCTAATCTATTACATAATTTCCCCTACACTTTATATCGCTGGGAAAGTAGTAATCATCTTATAAATATGTAAGGAAGTGTATTCGTTATCAATTCCCTTGCTTAGAAGAATAAAGACTTTCCTTTTTTGTTGGGTATTGGGACCAGGAAGTATTTATTTGTAGATATATTTTGATCCTATAGTCGTCATATGAAAAGTTCAAATGTTTCTCAATATGTGCGTGCTTTATTTCATATTTGGGTTGGGGTTGTAAATATATTTTTATGTGTTATAGGGATATAGTCAAGTAAAAGTCCCAAAGCATATCTGATATGGTCATTAAATCAATTGTTTGTAAGTGACTCTTGATAATGCCTTAACACGGCGAAACTAGTTGAGTATTTGAGAATATATAGTGAAGTTTGACAAAGAAATTGTGCATTTTAATTATCTATTCCTAGAATGGAGCTTCACAAAGTAAATCTGGAAACCATAAATTATTATTAAATCAATTGTTTTTTATTGCGAAACATACATCTGCCTTTTCTATAATCTAAAATAAATATTCTTTTATTTAATACTTCATCATGTTCATTTATTTCCCTCAACGATTCCATTGCCTTTTTACTTTCTCTTCTCATGATAGCTGTTGAACATTCCTACTTAAGAAGTTTGTAATTATCCAAAAATAATTTTCATTCCTGTTTGAGGAGGACCCACTGAGGAGCCTGTGTTGCTGGCAGGCGCTTCAACCTTATTTATAGGTCGTTCATAGTCGAAAATTGCTTAATTATTGTGGAGAAAAAAAAGTCTAAATATGCATATTGTTGAATTTTGTTGAACTGAAAGTACTACAACCAATCTTGGCCCTTGTCGACACAGCTTTGTAGCCTTTCAGTGTAAAACGGTGTTTGAGTAATTACTCATTTAGAAAATTTGTTGAAGGGAGTGAGGGGGTGGGGGTGGGTAGAGCACCTACGTCAGAGCTCCATTCATTGATCTATCATAAGCATAACATCTTTGTTACCGTCCATTACCAGACTAAATATAGCCTTCACACCTTCCGGTAGGCAATACCACAATACACATTCCCTTTCACCACCTATGTTAGTTATTATGACTCATGCCCGGGCTTTAACGTGGTCATATCGCCTACTACCAGAGCGTTATTTTGTCACTCTGGTGGACTCTACTATGAGAATACTAAATTTTGCCTATCCTAAATTATAAATTAACCCTAACTTTAACCTAATTGCCAGGCCCATCATATTTTACATAAAAATACCCTTTGTAATTCATCATTGCTACAGTAAAAAAAACAACTTATAAGCCTTTTTTCCATTGAAATATTTTACCTCCCATATAAAATAAACTAAGGGCCTCGGCCGGGTTTCGAACCTGCGAACTTGAGCTCAGTAAGCAAGCATGCATACCACTGAGCTACCGGCGCTCTCTTCACCCGTTTTGTCATAATTCATAGAAAAAGGGATATTCAACTTTATTCGTATACAGTATTGTATTGTAAGTCTAGGAAAGAATTTCAGTTTTGATAATGTATTAAAGAATTTATGTGTTCGGCATTCCTTGCATTAATGCCTTGTAAAAAAATCACAAGAAATATCATACATATGCAATATTGATTAATCCTCTTTTAAATCCATAGAAATATGTCCGGCGATCCAGAGATGTCTCAGAAGACGCTGTAACTGGGTTGGTGTTGGTCCTACAAAACATTATCTGAAAAAGACATTACTTCTAGTCCATTTGTTGTTCTTTATTGGGGCTCAGCTCAAAAATCCTGATTTAATGAATGTATCGACATGAAATTTAACATGAGGATTCAGAACCCTTGTCGGAAATCAACTATTCATATATCTGTCTTTGTGTGTGTCTCAAAATTTAATTTTTGATTTTAAAACCCCATAAGGAGGAAACACCAATTTTCAGCGGAATCGGCAGAAGGGGAGGTTGACTGAATTCAAAAGCACTAATAACTGCCGATGTAATGAATTGATAACACAAAATTTTGTATGAGGATTTAGGAGCTTCTATGTAAGTAAACTATTGAATATTTGCGCAAACGGTAGATTGGTTTTGGAGGGGAGGGGGAAAAGTTAATTTATTGATTCGTTCTGGGGAGGTACATTGCCGGTGATTTACCGACGACTTTTTATTTAATATAATATAATATGAAACGATGGCTTGAGTATATCTACCCTTTTTTTTTTGTTACTGCAAAATAATTCTGCGATTAATGAAGGTTGGTTAGAACTAGGCTATACTGCGATATGTTCACTGTGAATATTTAGGGAGAGTATGTAGAAGGGAGCCTGGTGGATTGGATAGGAAGAGTGATGTTGGCTGAAGAAGAGGGTGGGGGGAGGGTCCGTCGTCAATCTGTCTCAGACACTGATGAATATTTTGTAATTAGCCAAGTTCATCTCACAGTAGGGGGCCTCTCTGTCAGTTTGTGGACCGCCCATCTTGTTCGGCAAGTACACCTCTCCTTCAGGCTTCCAGCATTGTGAAACCTAGCAGTCCGCTACTAAACTCATTTCTCTCTTATAGCAGTGCCGAAACTCCGTCTGACATGGGCTTTTTAGTAGTCGGCATTGGCTCTTTGGAATCGGCTCCTCTACCAGAGACAAGGCTTATTTTTACTTACCCAGCGAAGTATAGGGGAAGTTATTCAATCGGCCAAAAATTTATTGTAGAATTTCTGAGACCCCTTAATACAAAATCAAAGAAAAGTTTTCTTGTATGTCTGTGGGCACGATAATTCCCGATAAAATGAATTATATCGACACGAAATGTAATATCTTTATTCAGAACTCCATGAAAACCTATTGATTTGCAGTTTAATCCGCCGAAGAGGAAGGGGGGATTATAGTGGAAGGGGCTTAACTAAAAAAAACCTAATAACTGCCGATGTAATGAATGTATCGTCTCGAAATTTTATGTGAACCCAGAACCCAATAAAGATAATACCTGTTCATTTTCAGCTAAATTGGCCGAAGGGAGGGGGAGTAGATGAAAGTGGAGGGGTGCTCAACTCAATTCCCTAATAACTCCCATTGTATCGTCATGAAATTTTATATGATGATTGAGTAGTCCCTGAGTAGCCAAATTGGCGGAACAGGAAGAGCTGGTGTTTCATTGACGACTTTTTTCAGTCGAACTCAAAACATTAAAAAACGCCTCTTTGGCTCTGTCATTTTCTAAAACCACCAAAACTTCGTATTCTCGCGTTTTTATTGCCAATAGACTTGGAAGTGGTTCTCTTCGTATTATCACAACGAATAACTCATACTTTGAAGCTGTTCTCTTTCATTTTGAAGCTATCTACGAGATTTTGTCACTCATTGGACACACTCCCCTCACAATGTGTGTTGATTACTCTCAAATCAACTTTTCGGAAGGCTAGGAGTGCACGTTATAAAATTACATGGCCACTAGAGGCTTTCACAATGGCGTCCAGGTCCGATCCCTTGAGGGCTTCCAATCTCCTGTATCCAAATGAGAAAATTGACAATCAGCAAGACCGCTTACACTGATTCCTGTCTTCGAACTCAACGATGAATCGTAACCCAAAAGACTTAGTCAACTTCGTAGCGTTATTAGGGGGGACCCTTGCACCACTCACTGTGTGTAGAACATGTTGTAATCATAGGACGATCTTTTATACAATTTTTCCGGCTCATGATGTGATAGCCATCAGTTCCCTACATTTCATGGTTTGCTCGTTTGACAACTGCTATGGCCTGTTCTGCCTCCCCTTCCAGTCTGTCATTAGTCCAATTTCCATGGTAAGTTAAGGGTTTGAAGAGGTCCGGGGAACCTGTGTCTGGACTCTATCTATAGATGACAGGTGGAGGACGGTCCCTTGGACTCTGTCCAGCTAGACACCTAGTCGCGTCTAGTTGAGTCCCTCCCCTCCTTCCAACGCTTTCCCGAACTGTAAACCCTAGTGAAAATTTTTCCTAGTAGTTTTCTCATGGCTGCTTGGTTTGATGAGCCTCCCAATAAATATCTAGTAAGAAAAACTTATACGTTTCTAGCTAGACTCTTAGGTGGCTCTATCGGTCTATTGACCTGAACGGTGAGGGGTAAGTGTCTCACTCGTGAGCAATGCGATTTCGTCTGTTGCGAACTTCGTTATTTATTGAATATATTTATGAATCGATATCGCTTATGCCTCTGAGTCACTATATAGACTGAATATATCTATATGAAATTTTATATTTCTATTCAGAAAGTCATAAGGAGGACACCTATTTATTTTCAGTCAAATGGGCGAAAGGGAATAGATAATTAGAAGGGCCTTCTCTCAAAAACCCTTGAAAATTGCCGAAGTAATGAGTGTATCGACATGCAATTTTGTATGTGGTCCAGAACCCCATAATAACGACAACTAACATTTTTAGAACTCTCACATCGGGTTCATTTCGTTAAGTCTTGCTCTTAATCTAGGATTGGGTCCCTCAAAATTACCTATTTATTCATATATATATATATATTATACATTATCTTACATATATAAAAAAATAAACATAGATTTCGTTACAAAAATTAATAATAATATTGAAACTGAACATCTAGTTGTATACAAGAAAATGTAGAAAAATGATTTATAAGTATCATTTACTTAATAATTTATGGTTTCCAGATTTACTTACCAATAATTTTGAGGTAGTAAAACTAAACATTTACGCACAAGCTTAATATGTACCTACTGTTGCCAATAGGTATTTGGGTTATTTTTTTTTAGTTTTAAAAAAGTGAGTTCCGAGAGAGGAAAAAATAATCTCTTATTATTTCAATGGAAAAAGGCTTTTATGATTTTTTTATACAGTAGCAATGATGCATTATGAAGGGGATTTTTGTGTAAAAGATGCTAGTGTGGGGCCTGAAAATAACTTAAAAGTAAACATGTCAAAGTATTTGATAATAATAGTTCACAACACCCAATTTGTGACCGATTTTATAACCCTCCTAAGCTTATTTGATGAGCTGTCTACGAAAAGGCAGACCTGCCATAGACTGATAGCTGATAGTGGTGAATGTGAAGGAAAGAAAGGAAATATGTACAAGTAAGTGATACGTCATCAGGAGACAGCCGACAGCTCACATTTCTGTCTGGGACAAGAACTGCTTCATAGACAGGCTAGGACGACTTGCCAACTTGTACCTACGAAGTGTCGTCATCATCATCAGGGGATCCGCCTCTCTCTTTCACATTATCAAAGAATCTAGGACTTCCATAGTGGAGTCGGGCAACACGATAACGCCCAGAAGAATGAATGTATCGACACGAAATTTTACATGTGAATTCAGAACCCTATAAGGATGATACCCATTGAGTTTCAGTCAAATTGGCCAAAGGGAACTGAGGGATTAGGGGGAGGCTTAACACAAAATTTCTAATAAATGCCGATATAATGAATGTATCGACACAAAATGTAGTATGAGGATTCAGAAGGCCCTGTGTGTGTGTTTCTTAAGATTCTCTGCGATGTTACTACATATGTTCATTTTTTCTGGCATTTTTTTTATTTTATTTTTTTTTTACTATTTCGGCACACTTCTATGTCCCTTCTTCTGATCACTATTACATCAGTGTGACCAGAAGAAGAGACGTGGAAAAGTCCCGAAATATTGTGAGAAGGACAATAAAAGACACCTCTGGTAAAAGAAAAAATCGCCACTCTATGTCAAATATTGAGTTTTTACCCAAATGGTCGATTGGATTTGGAGGGAGAGCGAAAACGTAATTAATTCTTGCTGGGGAAGTACTTGGCCGGTGATTCACTGACGACTTTTTCACCGTGCTCCCTCTACAAACCTAGACGTGTGATGTTGCTCAAAAGTAAGATGCACCCGAAACAATAAAGAGCAACCATAAAAGGTGCTCTCCACTACGGTCCAATTAATAGTGTCTCGAAGCAAAAACCAAGACATTCTTGATACATTGTTCAGATACATTTTTGTCAACCATATTGTTATATAACTTTACATTGTAAATAAATGGCTGATATGCTTAGACCATAAGGCCACAAACCAAAAAAAAAATCTGGAATGCTATAGAGTGTTCTTTAAAAATGTTTTTGAAGAATATTTCTGACTTTAAGATCAAATAGTTGAAGCTCTTTCATTTGATATTATAATATACCAGTTAACTAAATCAGCAAGATTTTATTTTTTGTCGGAATGTATTTATTTTTATTTTTTTTTTAAAATAATTACATATTTTTGTGTAATTGACCTGCCTGTGAGTCAAGGTCATCTACATTTTACTTTTGCAGTTTCCGAGGTAAGGCCAGAGAACAGAGTACAAGAGTTCCGTACAACCAGTATACATACAATCAAACAAATTAGGTCCTTGTTCTCGTTATTCAGAAATAATTAGCCATGTTTCTGTTGGTCGTTTTGTTTTTCTGTATAAACCGTGACCACAATGTGAGTGGCGTTTTAGATATTCCACGAACTAACGAGCTAAACGATTATTGCGGTTTTCCTATTCATGTAGTCCTCATGTGTCCAACTGATCGCGTGTGGCTCTACCGAGAAGCCTACAGAATGTTGGTGATCCTCTCCCCTGTCTGTATTCCTGGAACCTACCCTATTGACTTGTGATGGGGAGGGGGCTGCTCCTATATGTGTGTGTGTGTGTGTGGGGTAGTTTTTGCCCTTGTGTATTTCCTCGAATTAGGTATTTCAACAAGTGGTCCCGCCCACCCCGCCAAGACCTCTACCCCCCAGTCGCTGTAGATTTCCTTCTTTGTGCTCTTTCTTTTTCTATTCCTTTCTTATATATTTTATGTGAAAGCAACAATTCTTGTTTTACTTCCCCAGATAGAGTATAGAGGAAGTTATTTGGTTAGAAATTCGAAGTTGATTTTCACCGAAATTCTATGTTTGACCCCCTGATTCCAAAAATAAAAAAAAAAAAAATCCTGTCTTTCCTTGTTAGTTATTATGACTCATGCCTGGGCTTTAACTATAAGGTCATATCGCCTACTACCAGAACGCTCTTTCGTCTCCCTGGTGGACTAAGTCCGACTCAACAATGGGAGTCCTGAATTTTGTTTACCTTGGTTTATTCAGCAGGGGGTAGTGTTCTTTAACGAGTACCTGACATCGCACAGGTTCGGGACTATCGCTTAACTTCCCATCCGAAGGATAGCGTGCTCAATTTTTTTTTTTAACTATCAGATAAAAAACTTAAGAGCCTCTCGGCCGGGTTTCGAACCACGATCTTGAGCTCAGTAGGTAGTGGTCTTTAACGAGTACCTGACATCGCACAGGTTCGGGACTATCGCTTAACTTCCCATCCGAAGGATAGCGTGCTCAAATTTTTTTTTAAACTATCAGATAAAAAACTTAAGAACCTCGGTCGGGTTTCGAACCACGATCTTGAGCTCAGTAGGCTCTGAGCTACTGGCGCCGGTCCGTTTTTGTCTGTGAACACTTAATTCCAGATAAAATGAATATATTGCCTCAAAATGTATACATATCCAGAACGCTGTAAGGACGACACCCATTGATACTGAGGGGGTAGTGGTCTTTAACGAGTACCTGACATCGCACAGGTTCGGGACTATCGCTTAACTTCCCATCCGAAGGATAGCGTGCTCAAATTTTTTTTTTAACTATCAGATAAGAAACTTAAGAGCCTCGGCCGGGTTTCGAACCACGATCTTGAGCTCAGTAGGTTCTGAGCTACTGGCGCCGGTCCGTTTTGGTCTGTGAACACTTAATTCCAGATAAAATGAATATATTGCCTCAAAATGTATACATATCCAGAACGCTGTAAGGACGACACCCATTGATGTTCAGTCAAATTGACCAATGGCAATGGCGGTGCTTAAGATAATAACCCCAATAATTGTCAAAGTAACGAATCTATCGACACGAAATTTTAAATGTAAATCCAAAACTATAGAACGACACCGGTCGATTTCCGTCTCACTTTCGAATAAATGAAGAAGAAGAGCAGAGGACACCCGAGACAATGCTGAGAAACGCTAGAAATTAAGGGGAAAAATCCTCGAGTGAAAATTTGAGGTATTTTGGTGGTTTACGGTGTCCATAGACCTGATGGGGTGAAACGGACGTCGAATTCGAAAACATGTAGACATGGGGGTCTAGTTCAGTGGACGTGACCTTTTTTTTTTTTTTTTCGTGGGGCTGTGTTATTAAAGATAAAAATATTAAATTTTAACAATTCATTTATATGTGATTTGCGTGAAACATGATAAAAATTATTAAATTTTTACAACTTAATTATAAGTGATTTCCATGAAACATTAAAATATGGTTTGTTGTGTTGGTAGTTTTTTTGAAAAATTATAAAATTAAAAAAAAAAATGTAACGTAGCCAATTACAGGATTTTCTTTATACCAACAACGCTTACGGAACACTCCCCCTTCATCTTTTCAAAATTATTTCATTTTGCCTCTTTGTAAAGCGTTATCTTGAGAATAGACATTATTATACCCAGTAATGCCAGTTTGAACAAATTTAGAGACGGGGGAAAGAGAGTGATCTGTAAGCGTGGTTGGTATAAGAAAGTTCTGTAATGATCACATCACAATTTTATCGTATGTTCTAGACATCAGAAAATTATATAAGTTTCTGGGGTCAGTTCAATGGGCTAAGATGTAAATAGTTGATGAGTATTGAATTTGTCAATTTGGCTGAAGAGGAAGATAGTTTTGAGAGGTGAGAGTGAAATCTTAGTTGATCGTAAATGATTCGAGTAGAAGAGGTAGATTTTTTTTTTTTTTTTTTTTTTTATTCAAGAACGACCATAGGCACATATTTCTTGTTTATAATCTGAACATATAGGTGATCGGTCACGCTATGTGCAATAAAAGACGTTGTCTTTTTATCGTTCAACCTCGGACACATTGCTCCTTCTTGTCCTTCCTTCTCTTTGATGTAAATCGGCTTATTTTGTGAAATTCACGATTACACAATATTGAACAGTCAACGCTGTCTCGGACAATAAGTTGAAACGCAGGGTGAAGCAGAATCTGAATGAACTGCGCGTAGGGGAAAGCAAAAATTGAAGGCGCAGTTCTATCCCCCTGCATATCCGTGACCATGTGTGCGATGAGTGCAATATTTGTAAATTGTATATTATCTTTAGAATCTGATCACATATATTTTCTTATGTACTTAATACTGAATATGAATCTGTTAATTTAATTTCTTTGTCCAGTTTATAATATTGTTGGTATTTTTCAGTTTACAGAGACAGCTATGGGGGTGGGAGAGAGGACGAGCAAGACAACGATGAAGAGGAGCTAGTGTTCTCGTATACGAACTGCAGGAAAAAATTTAAAAGGTAAGCTGTAATTTTCTTTTTTCTTTATTAAAAAAATATTAAATAAGAAATTTGAAACTGTAGAAACTGGACACAAAAAGGCAGCAAGGCTTCTTGTAGTTGACATGTTAATGGTTAACATCGAAACAATTTGAAAACTTCTTTCTTGAAAAAAATATATTTATAGGATCGATAGGATGAGTATATCGAGTTTTGAAGTGAATATTGAGTACAAGATCATCTTAAAGGTCTTGAAGCATCACAAATTTCTATTTATGCTGAGAGGGAAGGTTAAAGTCATTGAAAATGTCAACTTATTTCTAATTTAACGTTACTTCGGGCGAAGCCGCATAACTTGCTAGTGTCTGTAATTTTCCAAGCTGTACACAGTCGGATGGATGTGATCCGCAACTGCATTGGGGACATGTGCAGTTTCGTTCCAGCTTGTCGGATGCATCTTGTGTGTCCCTTATCGGAACGTGTGGATCCCCCACCCCCTCTTCCTTTCCTGTCTGTCTGACTCCCTTACTTCCGGACTTCCTCCTGGTTCATTTCTTGTTTTTTTTTTTTTTTGTATCTGTTGTGGAGGGGGTCTCCCTCTCCGTTGTGAACACTTCCTTTCGTTATTTTGGTTTATGAAACTCTCTATCCGTCTTATTCATCTGGTTTTAATCCCTTTTACGTCATGAATTATTACGTTTTTTTATAATTTACGTTTTTATAATACCTCAGGAGTGTCTTTCCGGTTCCCTTCAAACAATATTGATCACCTTCATTTGGTCTCTGTCAAAACGTATTTTGTTTTTCATTCGAATTTTATATCTCGACTGGAGGCTGCAATACCTATATTTTTTTTATTTTTTTTTAGAATAAAAGTAATTATTTATTGAATAAAAAAGTTAGGAAAGGAAAAAATAAAATAATAATAAAATTAAAATTGATATTGATAACAATAAAGCTCTTGAAATATCTTTTTTGTGTAGTTTTGATGTGTATTAATTATATATTGAATCCTCATGCCCAGTTTTTTTTTTTTTTTCTAGTTTGCGGGAAAACGGTTATTTTTGGTAAATATTAAGTTAACAGCACCAATAAGAAATCAGTAATTTCGTTTTTGGCCAGGGTCATTTTCGAGTCCTGGTAAGCTTTTAGCATAACTACAGTCGTTTAGTCTAGATAGACCAAAATTATGTAACCCTCAGTCGAGGGACTGAACAGTGGCACAAGTACAGCACATACTAACATTTTTGTGCTGCTATTATATATACATTATGGGCTTCTGATTACACATAACGTTTGGATCGATATCGGTTCTATCGGGAGTTATTATCAGGGGGTTGGGAAATATGAAATTTCGGTGAAAATTCAAAATTGAATTTCTGACCTATTACATGTATGTAATCTTACGTATACGTAACTTTGTATAGCTGAGGAGATAAAATTAAAGATGGGGTTTAGATAGTTTGACTATTTACGTCAATACTAAAATATTGAATAGTGTGGCTACCTGTTTGATAATGGTTTCTTAGAAACTATAGAAAGTTAGACACGAAGCAGTTTATACCAAACTGTCTTGTGAATTGATTACTGGGGGTGCCATTGGCCATGGAGTTATCTTTCAGAGATGCATCCCATTTCTTTTACAGTATTATGATTATGTGACTTCGTCTATTTCTTTTTTGACTCTACTAATGCTGTTTTGTTTTGGTTCAGTATTCTTGTGATACTCCAACTGTCATCGGATATGACTTGATTTCGTAGCTAGAAGGGGAATATTGAGGGAAATCGTGGTTCTGTCGTTTAAGGCCTCCGACTGCCAACGGAATAGACCCAATTTCAGAGCTGGATGAGGACATTCATCGCTAGGTTTGATAAGTGACACAACAATTGAACCTATCCGAGGTGTTACATTTGATGTGTTGCTCGCCAACCCCTGTGTGGTTGTGTGGATCTAGCGGATGCAGACAGGGCGTCTGGACGGTTCAAAAATAGAGCAAGGGGGGCTATCTGGTAAATATAGCTCACCCCCAGCAGAGTCCATTCACTCGGTTGGACCCAAGTGGGGGGAAGGGGGAGTAGGCAGGATTCGGAGTTCTAATTTTGGAGGATTTCTCAAAATAAGTGACGCCTAGTGTTTAATCCTGGCTGGGCCGGCCTCGAGTTGACATCAAAGAGAAGCCCTTCCTTCTACAGGAAGTGACCTTCCCTAAAGGATCACATCCTCCCTCATCAGTTGTACTTCCTGGAGGTAGACTGTGATGGATCCGACCAGTACAAAACCCCTTTCAATCTTATTCGAGAAGCTAGTTACTACATTCACCCATTGTTCAAGTGACATCGAGCGACTCAGATCATTCTACTCCTGTCGAGCCTTTAAGATGTTTGGTGGGTGATCCATGCACATTTTTGTCATTGGGGAGGATTACGCCTCAGAAATGCCCCCATATATTTGCAGTGTACACTACTCTTATTAAAGACGAATCGTTGGGAGAATTAAGTAAATATTTTCATGTTTTAAAAGTTGAACTGTTTTGCGATTCTTACTTCTTCCTGATTCTTCATAAACTTATTACGCAAGTCTTGATAATTGATCAGATACAAATTTACAAGAGAGTGATGGTTAGCGATGTCGGTTAACTCAATATGGAATATTTATTACGCGGAGATTGTAATCCCAACTTCCTTAAGTTTTGACCATTTATGAAGAAGTTATTAAAAGGTAATGCCCTAATACACCCTCGACCTATGAAAGGTTGATGCTGCATATTGTGGTTCACCGAAAATAAGGAAGGAAATGTCCTCATTGCGAATTAATCAACTGAAAGTTCCCTCTCTTCCTCTACAACCTCATTTGGTTGAATATCATTGGGGTATCTTATTGAGGGATTTCTGAATCATACTATATTTTGTGTCGATACATTCATTACATCGGCAGTTATTAGAGTTGCGTTAATCCTTAGCCTAATCTCCCCTTCCCTTTGGGCGATTTGGCTGAAAAACAATACGTGTCGTCGTTAGAGAGTTCTGGATACACATATAAAATTGTGTGCTAATATATTCATTATATCACCTGGAGTTATCGTTCACTGACAGATGGATTTTTTTTTTTTTGTTTTTTGAAATAGGGTCGCAAAACAAGCTGGTAAAAAATGAATACCGATTATATGACTTCCTCTATACTTCATATAGCTGGGGGAAGTACAAAGAAAAGTCATTTTCAATATCTTTATACATTGATTTAATGATTATATTGCTTGGACATCGTTTTGTTGATTTTGTTGTCTCCTTATGAAATAAGAATCCTCCGAACTGTGAGTTTTATGTGGCCTTGTATTCAAAGTGGCAAGTGAACGTGGACTTTGTGAAGTTTCCTTTCTGTAAGGAGCTGAAAAGCGAGGAAAAGTTCTGGAGATGTTGTAGCCGGAAATGTTATGCTAAAGTTTGGGCAATTGTAAGTTGTTTTACTTGTCTTATTTGAAAATATTATTTAGATAAAGCAAAATACTCTCATGTTGGAACAGAGAACATAATCCGCAGGCATTAGAAGATCACACTCATTAAAAATAGGAGTTTGTTATTATGACTAACGCCTGGGCTTCAACTAGGAGGTCATATCGCCTACTACCAGATACCTCTTTCATCGCTCTGGTAGACATGAGTCCGACTTCACTGTGGGAGTCCTAAATTTTGTCTTGTTATTCACCTAGGGTAGGGCAGTTTTCTGTTATTGTATAATTTCCATGTGAGTCGTTTATCCAAAAGTACTCCAAGACGCACATCCTAGTCCTTAGGATTCCCCAGGCTTTGTTCTTCTATGGAGAATTTGCGGAGAGCGAAGATTTTAACTTCGCTCATCCCTACGTTCAGTTTGAGCCTCCATTTTGAAAACCAATGAGAAACCACTGTCGGGGCTTTCCGGAGCGACGGAGAGGATACTATGCTGACATAGTGAATACTTAACTGTATAATTCGTGCTGGAAAATAGATTCACTAATGAAAGTTTATATTCGTATCGAGAACCACTACTCGGGGTGCTATGGAAGTACATTGTACAGTTTCCGTTTCTGTTTGTTCGGTTCGGTGAAGGTCTTGGGACTCCGATTGATGTCGAATGAGATTTAAAGCCTGTACGATACAAAAGAGGCTGGATGGAACAGAGAGCCGGAGGACACCTGCTTAGGACTCACCCATCTGTCCTCGGAGCTACACCTGCCTCCATTCTTCCCGCTACTTCTAATTTATAGGCGCTACTCACGGATTTACAACGAAACTATTATACTAATTATTGTTAACTATAATTTATTTTTCGTAACTTGGAACCCAGCAGTCAAGTCTTCTCATCTCATTTATCTATTGGTCCAGTGAGCACTTCACGCTAGAACGCACTGTTCTAGTAACATATGTCAGCTGAGAGACATTAACATTAGTTATAACTTCATAACAATATGTCCCTTGTTTGGCGCCAAATTTATAACTTTATCATGGCACAAAATATATTTCGATTGGAATAGATATATGATATGATTCAAAACTTTTTACTACTTACTATGTCCGACTTACTATATTATCTATAGTAATATATAAACAAATTTTACCTCCCTAGCTGTACGAAGTATAGAGGAGGTTATGTAATGGGTCAAAAATGCAATGCGAAGTTTTCAACAGAATTTCATGTTTTCCTCTTAAGCCCAAAAATAAAAAAGCTGTCCTGTAACTTCCGATAGAATGAATGTATCGAAACGAAATTTTATATGTGTATCTAGAACCTTACAGACACATACTGATTTTAAGGCCAATTCGGCCTAAGAGAAGGGGGAATTGGGGTGGGGGGGGGGGGGGGGGGGGGGAGAGAAAGAGAGAGAGGGAGGGACGCAGTAACTTTTATAACTGCCGTTGTAATGAATGTGATGACAGGAAATTTAATATGAATTCAAAGCCCTGTAAGGGTAACGTCCCTTACGTTATTATTTATTTCACTTGATATTTTCTATTTGCCATATATTTTCGCCTAGGTCTATACTACGTATGACCCTTTAATTTGATGTCAAGTTTCAATAATATGTTTCATGAATTCCAAGATATCAGGGGTGGATGGAATGCAGTCAAATAAGATAATACAAAATTCATGTCAGTATATTCCGGTGATACTTGAAATGACTAGCGTTAACAATATTTTTTGACGCTGGCGATTGTCAAAAACGACCTGAAGTGAACTTATTATATACCATTTCATCTGTTCATTGTCGGTTGTATTGCAACTATTCATTAGACCAAAATAAATTTATTCATGAATAAAAATATTCATTTCTAAATTATAAATTAGTGAAATTTGAGACATTCTTGATTGATAAATGCTTAAACATTTCTAGGGGTGTGTGAGGCCTCTTTTTAAATGACTTCAGTTATCTCTGAGAAACATCCTAAACAAATGCGGGTAGATTAATTGAATCAATAAGTCTATGAGGAGGCTTGATTTCATTGTTAGTTATAAAAAAAATTGTAATAGGGGCATTTATCTTATTGAAACACTTATATGAGCTTTAAAGCAACAAACAATGTTTGTTCAATGTTAATTTTATATGTATACATACTTCTGCTTTGACAGCCATTTTAAATGTGTTTGTTTCCTAGGATTTGAAATAAATACATAAATATAAACAACATGTTTAACATTTATATTGTCTACTTCCAGAAATATACATGTATAGCACAAAGTTCAATACTAAGATTTAAGTTTGCTAGGTGGGTGTATGTATACAATTTTGAAATTACCTGAGGATGTGACTCTCCAACCCTAAGGGAACTTCAAAGAGGAGAAAAGTCCTAACGGAAAAATCTAACCGAAAATATATGGGTCTATAAGTTCAAAAAGTATTAGGAATTCAAATAAATATAATTTCTTAAGTTCATTTGATTTTTTGCTTTTACTTTCTCTGCTATGTGGAATATAGAGGAAGTTACTTAATCGGTCAGAAATTCGATATTGAGTTTTCACCAAAACTTCATGTTTTTCAAAAAAAAAAAAATGTTCTCAAGAGCGACGAAAAAGCATTGTGTTAATAGGCGATATGACGTCGAAGTAAAGGCCCGTGTATGAGTCAACTCTGCTGGACATGAGCCCGACTACTGTGAGAGAAGAATTTTGCTTACCCCGGTTTATTCCCCTAGGGCAGGAGTCTTTAACGAGTAGGTACCTGACGTTGTACATTGCAGATATATAATATATTCAACAGTACAGAACTACTGTATTTTATATTAAATACGTTCCTATGGTTGTAGTCTGTTTTGAGACCAGTGTACATTACCTATCAATCAATACGAGATTAGTAAAGTTAAGATTTGTCATATCCCAGTATTACGGAGAATGGAAGACTGGATTGGTAGTCGGCCTAACGAGTTGTGCTACAGCAAACTGGAGGATGAGTGAGTGTGAGCACGTGCTAGTTGCTGCAGCACCTGGAACCCACCTGTCTGACCCGTGTACATCTGCTCTTTGCTGAGGGGCTTGCTTATCTTTAGACTCCCCGTCTTAGCACACCGGGCCCCGCAGATGTCTTCTTGAAGAAGGGGGGGGGGGGGGGATCCACGGAACTAACCAGCCCATCAACCCTCTGGCTCTTCTTATGGAACCTAACCATTTCCATTTCATCCCCCTCAACATCTGTCCTTCCGTTTTTAGTTATGGGCGTTAAACCCTATTTTTGGAAGTTTTATACAGTGTTAATCTCTGGGGTTATAAGTAAGAGGCTATCAAACATGATTGATAGAGTTGACAGTATCTTTTTCAATATTGAAGAAAGTCGACGTTCTGTCGAGTAAATAAAAGAAACAGTATTTGGCCAACTTTCGGAAAATATTTAATTTATTCTTCCGGGCCTAACAGAATATAACAAACAAATTAGTTGGTTTAATAATTATATATATATTGTAATGATCCATATTGTCCATTACATGAATATTTAATAAATGGAAAATAAGGTACTTAATTGCAATCATTTTATTAGACCTAAGGAAGGTTACTGGGGGTTATCAAATCGATTTGTACCAGGGTCGATATAGTATCAAAATATATCAATTCATTCGTTTCAATTATGTAATAAAATTAAATGATAAGCCAATAATGTGTTAACAAAAAATGTAAGCAAGTAGGATTGTATACGGGAATATGTAAGTGTTATAAAAAAAAACAGATGTTTAGTAGTTTAAAGGCTGTAAAAATTGTGGCCAATGAGAGAGCGGAATCCAAAACGATGGAGAAGTGAATAGATAAAACAAACTTATTTTTGAAATATTGTCTATTCCACTAAAGATATATATACATATATAACTACCGGTTTCGGCTTTATACCATCGTCAGGTCTAGTTATGAACTAAGTCAGTTTGCAGAGAGCGACCCTTCAAATACATCTCAGGTCAAAGGCTATTAAAACTTGGGAGTCCCCCGGCTGTACCGTTAGCTAACTCATGAAATATTTCTTAACAAAACCTAGTTCTAAATTTACATAAAACAATGTCACTAGACTAATCGTGGAAAAATAACAAATAAATAAGTACAAATACAAGTAAATAATAAAAATAGAAATACAATTAATAATAATGTTAAGATTTAGATAACTTGAAACATATATGTGGAACCAAATATTAATAACAGATAATACAAACATATATGTGGAAACAGAACTGGTTTAGGCTGTTAACAAAGGGGAATAGTTGAAATAAATTTGGTCATTCATACAAATGTTCCTTTTATTAGCTTTATTTATTTCTAATTGCTCTAAGCTATTAAGTAGCCTGCTTTTTGGGCAATAATGGAGATATTTGATGCCTGTAGATGGGTCGAAAGTGTGGCTATTGTCAATTATATGGGTCGCGAATGTAGAACGGTTTCCTCGGTTCTTTATTTCGGCCGTGTGTTCTTTAATTCTTTCCCTAAAACGACGTCCTGTCTGTCCAATGTATAATTGACTGCACGTCGCACACTCTAGACTATAAACACCGCTTTTATTTTCAATATCTGTTTTGTCCCTACCTCTCTCTAGGCACTGGCTTATGGGATTGATAGTTTTAAACCCGATATTGAAACCTTCTTTTTTCAACTCTTTACCTATTTTTTCTGAAATTTTTCCGTGGTAAGTTAAGCTGACCCATTTATTATAAACTTTATTTTGTGTTTCTAATTTGGTCAGTTTGTTCCTAAAATTATGATTTTTGACCTTCTTTTCAATTTTATTTATTGTTTTTTGTGGGTAGCTATTGTTTTTGGCTATTTCCTTAATAATCTTAAGTTCTTTATCTTTTGATTGTTGGGTCATTGGAATGGAGTAGGCTCTGTGGAACATGGAATAAAAGGCCACAGAAAACCGACTACAACAGACACGGTAATACACCCATCTTCTAACTGTCCTTCCAGTTACAAATACGCGGCCTTTTATTCCATGTTCCACAGAGCCTACTCCATTCCAATGACCCAACAATCAAAAGATAAAGAACTTAAGATTATTAAGGAAATAGCCAAAAACAATAGCTACCCACAAAAAACAATAAATAAAATTGAAAAGAAGGTCAAAAATCATAATTTTAGGAACAAACTGACCAAATTAGAAACACAAAATAAAGTTTATAATAAATGGGTCAGCTTAACTTACCACGGAAAAATTTCAGAAAAAATAGGTAAAGAGTTGAAAAAAGAAGGTTTCAATATCGGGTTTAAAACTATCAATCCCATAAGCCAGTGCCTAGAGAGAGGTAGGGACAAAACAGATATTGAAAATAAAAGCGGTGTTTATAGTCTAGAGTGTGCGACGTGCAGTCAATTATACATTGGACAGACAGGACGTCGTTTTAGGGAAAGAATTAAAGAACACACGGCCGAAATAAAGAACCGAGGAAACCGTTCTACATTCGCGACCCATATAATTGACAATAGCCACACTTTCGACCCATCTACAGGCATCAAATATCTCCATTATTGCCCAAAAAGCAGGCTACTTAATAGCTTAGAGCAATTAGAAATAAATAAAGCTAATAAAAGGAACATTTGTATGAATGACCAAATTTATTTCAACTATTCCCCTTTGTTAACAGCCTAAACCAGTTCTGTTTCCACATATATGTTTGTATTATCTGTTATTAATATTTGGTTCCACATATATGTTTCAAGTTATCTAAATCTTAACATTATTATTAATTGTATTTCTATTTTTATTATTTACTTGTATTTGTACTTATTTATTTGTTATTTTTCCACGATTAGTCTAGTGACATTGTTTTATGTAAATTTAGAACTAGGTTTTGTTAAGAAATATTTCATGAGTTAGCTAACGGTACAGCCGGGGGACTCCCAAGTTTTAATAGCCTTTGACCTGAGATGTATTTGAAGGGTCGCTCTCTGCAAACTGACTTAGTTCATAACTAGACCTGACGATGGTATAAAGCCGAAACCGGTAGTTATATATGTATATATATCTTTAGTGGAATAGACAATATTTCAAAAATAAGTTTGTTTTATCTATTTATTACAAGTTTCCACAATATGTCCGCGTTTCTCAACTTAGAAGTTGATGGAGAAGTGGTCTGTCCCCTCGTGGGAAGAGTCGTTTATCAGCTCTGTTCAGAGGAGGTTTAGTGGAGTAGTTAGTGCCGTGAAAAGAGAAGTATGTGAGTCAGTGACAAAAAAAAGAAACCGGCTGTATGAAGGCAGAGAACATGGAGGGAGTGTTTCTGGAACATTGAACGTAGGATCAGAGAAGATGTTAACGCCAACCTGAAGAAATAAAAATGGTCTAGTCTAATATAAAGCCCCGAGGTCAGAAGACGAAGTTAGAAGACATCCTTGCAGCCCATCGCTCAACTACCACTCTGTTTGAAAATTCACTCTCATCAACAAAAGAAAAGAAAATAAAGAGTCCAGGTTTTTATCTGTCATAAAAATTTCATGTGTGTAAAAATGTGTCACTAACCTTTTCTTTTATAAAAGAAAATTTTATATTAAAAAATATATTTTTTGAACCTCAAATATAACTGTAACAACTTATTTTTGTGTATAGTTTTTTTATTATTATAATCAGGTCATCTTGGAGTATAATTTTATATAAATTTAAAATATAAATGTAACCGAGTAAAAGCAAACGCTACAATATATATACCCCCCTCCAACGTAGGTAAACTCTGGTAGCCCTCCACCGTTAGTGTACGTATTCACAGCTTCACTTAAACCTTCACCCTCCAGTCATTATTGAGCTGATTTTACGAAGCTCTTTCTTAGGCGACTCATGTATTTCGTTGTATTCGTACTCCTAAACCTAAACCCCCTTACCGATCACATTAAAATTTGCCACGATGGTAGTGAACACGGTGACGATGGTTTACTACTAAAAAAATCTGAAATCGAACATAATACGGAGGAATAATAACCGAAAAACGAAATCCCCATTGAAATCAATTGAGAGACAAAATTCTCGCGCAAAATGGAATTTTTCGATTTTAAATGTAAAAATCCGGGCGATGCCCTTTTCGGTTTACCATCGGACACCACTTTTTTTGAGCCGTTTTTTTCAGTGTTCTAACGTACAAACTTCGACTTTTTTTTCGATAAAAATATTCTTCAACATACAAAGAACACATAGTAAAAAGAATTTTGTGCAATAACAGCTGTTTTTGTCTAAAAAAAGGCTAGAAAAAATCCATTGAATTCAATTGAAATATATTTTAAAGTATTAATTATATTCATAAAGAACATACAAGGTGAGAAGTTACTGATAATTATTAAAACATTAACTGAGTTTTTTTATACAGATATGCCTGACTCAGCTAAGTTTTAACAAAAAGCAGAATGTATTGCACACCTAGTTTATTATTTATATAGGTATATTTTTTTAATTACTTTGTAGGAATTCTAACACAGAAAAGACTGAAGCTATGACATTTTGAATCGGAGAATTTTTTTCTGAAGATACTTGCCGAAAACCGGCCTAAAGTATCGTTATGAAACCCATTTATTTCAGAAGTTTGTTTGATTTAGGGGAACTATGCGAAAACGGTTAGTCCTATCGAAAAATTGATCCGTACCTAAAATATTTTTTATTAAATTTCCAACTAAGGAAATCCTTCTGATTTCAGAAAGGTCTAATACGAACAATATTATAGCGCCTCAAAGAACGAACAGTAAATTTTCTTAGTATTTATTTATGTTCTCTTTAAATTGTAACGCGACTGTAATTCATTTTAAAATATATTTTATTACAGTCGGTGAATCGCCGGCAATGTACTTCCCCATCACGAGGTAGTCTATTAATTTTTTACTCTCCCTCCACGAACCTATCGACCGTTTGGGCTATAAATCAATAATTGACTTACATAGCGGCTTCTGAATACTAAAGTTTTCGAGTTAAGCCCCTTCTTTTCTTCTGCTGATTTCGTGGAATATTGATTGGAGGTTTCGATTTATTACAAAGGCAGTTGTTAGTGTTTTTATTTTCAGCCCCACTTCCTTTTGGTCGATTTCGCTGAAAAGAAATACGTGTGGTAGTCCTGATAGGGTTCTGGAAACACATTTTCTTTCGATAGGAGTTGTCGTGTTCACAGGTACACGTACAGGACTTGGGAAAACACGAAATTCCGGTGAAAAGTAGAAATGAAAGTACCAATTTCATAACTTCTTCTATACTTTGTATAGCTGGGGAAATAAGAATGAATGTTATTATTTTTCTGATAGTGAGTTGTTGTTAATCAGAATATATTTCTATGTTTGTGTTATCATTTAGTTGGCCTTTCTCTTGTTAAGGGCGGGGTCTTGTTATCAGTTGAGGAGTTAAAGTCCACTTTGACAATTGTTGACAGAACATTGAGTTAAACAGTATTGTTTTTGAATGAATGGTTTAATAATCACTGATAGGGAGAGACAAACTACGTCAGATCCACCCCCCCTTAGTTGCCCACTCATTGACATAACCAAACGGTTTACATCATAGTCTGCGCAGTGTTGTCGGTATTGTGTTAATGAACATTTTGTCATTAGAGAGATCTGCCGGTAGCTCAAAAGTAGCGTGCTTACCTACCGAGCTCAAGATCGCGAGTTCGAAACCTGGGCGAGGTCCATAGGTTTTTTTATCTGGAAAGTGATAAAAACATTGTGCACGTTGTTCTTCGGATGGGACTTAAGCGATGGTCCTGAGCTGAGCCTTTACGGTGTACATTTAGAACTCCCACAGTAGAGCCGGGCTTATGTCCACCAGAACTACGAATGAGCTCTCTGGTCATAATAACCATCCGGGTCACAATAACTAACTACTCAAAATAAACTTAATTATTTTTGAAAAAAAGACGCCTAACAAGTTACAAACCACTTAACAAAAGGACTATAAATACGTAAATAAGATAGTTTAATATGCAATATTGATCCCGTCTGTGAATTGATTTAATAATTTTGTTAAAGTACGTTACCAAAGCAATATTTACGAATAGGGAGAGGGCGCCGGTAGCTCAGTGGTATGCGTGCTTGCCTTCTGAGCCCAAGATAGTGGGTCATGAAGTCAACTTTTCCGAAGACGGAGTTTCGATTTTTCATGATAAAAAATAAGAAACTCAACACGTTTAAACACACACATATACAGTTAAAATTTTATGTATACAAGACTGCTAAGCAAATGTGAACTCATGTTGTGCTTTAAAGAAGTTAGTCTCTGAAAATGGGTAAGCATTTTTATTAATTTAGTGGAGGGCCCTGGATTTAATATTCCATTATAAAAAAGTGGGTTTAGAAAAATGTGAGGTGACCTCTTGAATAGAGGGGACCTTGTTGAACCCTTTATAAAAAATTCAAATAATCCCACCAACCCTTCGTTATATCACTTACTTTTGTTTTATGTATTTAAAATACATTTTTTTGTTGTCTTGCCTTATATGAAGCGCTATTCAGTGCTAATGTAATCCTCGTGCTCTTTATTGAATTGTTTTTTTTTTTTTGTTTTTTTTGCTTTTGAACAATATTTGTTAGACTCAAAAATCCACGATTTCATGTGCTAACTTAGATATTAGATTTTGGCCAAAATCAGACGATTAAAGCTTCATACTTTACCGGTTTTTAGTACTTTCGTAATCGTGCGGAAAATCGAGATCGAGTTTTCAACAGAATTTTACGTTTGCGTGTGTATGTGACGAACGTTGTGAGAGCTTTAACTCAGAAACGTTTTTTGCTAAAGTTAACTTAGATCTGATTACTTTGGGGCCAAAGTACAATTTACAAGATAGGTACCGCTTATAATCTAAAATCTCTTCAAATAAAAGTTGTAGACAATACTAAAAGACACAATTTATATAAAAAGTTTACTTCACTTTCGCGAAAAGGGGTAATTGTATCGAATAATTAACCCTTACAGAATTTATTCACTATATTTACACTATTTACAACTTTCAAAATAGCCAATATATGGAAAAACGTCATATTTATCCCTCTGGTTTTACTAGACCAAATGTCATATATTGTATAAGTATATAGCATGTTGTGGGATAAAACCTTGTTTCCTGACGTCATTGTTGCTACTTTGTCACGGAAAGTCATTAGAGGATGACGTCCCAGGGAAATTGAGTGAATATTACCCGATGAGGTCACCGTCACCGTCATGTCATGAATGGATGGGAGTGGAATACTTGCTGGTCATGTTTAGCCTAATTATATTTCTGGAGTGTCACGTGCTTATATTTATTGATTGAGCTACCCTACCCTAGGTAATTAGGTAAAATTTTATCTTATATTTAGATTTTTAAAATTTTCTTTCGATCTTACCGGGTCAACTTTTGTTCCGTGTGTATTCAGAGGGGGAGGTTCAACTCAAAAAAACCCTAATAACTGTTATGTAATGTATGTATCGATATTAAAATTCGATTGACTTAAGAGGGAGAGCGAAAAAATAGTTTATTCAGCTGGGGATGTACGTTGCCGGTGATTCACCTACAACTTCTTACCTTGCCAGCTGTACGAAGTAAGCTATACCGAAGTAATCGGTCAAAAATTCGACTCGAGTTTTCAACGAAATTTCATGTTTTCCGATCTCTAGATTACAAATATGAAAAAAAAAGTCTGTCAGTGAGCCCGATAACGACGACACCTATTGTTTTTCAGCCAAATCAACCGAAAGGAAGAGGGAGATTAGGAGGGACGCATAACATTAAAACTCGAATAATTGCCGATAGAATAAATGTATCGACACTAAATTTTATATGTTTGGCCCAAAACCACATGAGGACCAACACCTATCGATTTTTAGTCAAAAGGTAGGGGAGGATTAGTGATGAGAATTCAAAACCCCATAAAGACTACACATTAATTTTCAGCGAAATCGACTGAAGGGATGGGGGGTCAAACCCCAATAACTGCCGATATAATGAATGTATCGACATGAAATTTTATGTTTAAAGTCAAAACCCAATGAGGACATAACCTGTCAGATTTCAGCAATATCGGCTGAAGGGAAGGGGGCTCAATTCAAAAACCATAATAATTGCCGTTGTAATGAATTTATCGACATATTTAGCATGAGGACTTAGGAGGCCCTGTCAACTGTTGTATATTAGCGCACACGGTCGACTGATTTTGGAGGAGGAGCGAAAAGTTAATTGATTGCTCCGACGCTGGAAGACGACCTTCTTGCTAGGTTTGGTCGTTGATAAGTGACACAACAATCGGGCCTATCTCTTACATTTGATGGGTTGCTCGCTTACCCCAGTATGGTAGTGTGGATCTAGCGGAGGATTAATTCTCTCTTGAGAAGTACTGATTCACTGTCACTGTCTCGTAAACAGGAACAGGTCTGCTCCATTCTCTCCACCGGACTTTTTACCTTGCCTTGACGGTCCTTGTTCTTGTATTATTGCTCTTCTGATTGAGAAATAGGAGCTTATTATATACATCTGTGGCTGGGAGTTGTAGTCAATTATAAGCAGTTGGTAGACGCCTCTCTATGAATAACACAGCTGGAGGGCTTCCAGTCCTTGAGTCCATTGTCCTGTCTACAAACAAACACATTTCCCTCTAACATGATTATTTTATCCGCTAAATTTGTATCATTTGCAAACTGTTTGAAAAGTCTTACTGTATATATCCTATCTGTAAATTGATTTTACAATTTTGTTAAAGTATATCTAGCAGATCAAAGCAATATTTATGTGCATTTTTTTTTTTTTTTAATATAATTGCTCTGTAAAAATACTGTATAATGATTGCAGACGGAGGCCCTTTCATCATGAGAACCTGAACAGGCGTCACAGGGAGCTCAGGCTGCAATCCATTATGGAGGAGTCATAATATCGTCACCTTAATACTACAACTAGACATCTCAAAATTTAGTTTTGAGAAAAACGCAAATCTTTTTTTTTTTTTTTTTTTTTTTTTTTAATCAGCAGTTGTAGAATGATCCAAATTGAACTACTGACATTTTTACATAAGTTCTTAACATATTTTCTTAGAGTTGTCTACTTCTAGTACAACAAAGATACCTGCAAAATATAACTAATGGTACAATTATCCCATATATGGCGATTTTCGAGTTATCTAGTTGTAGTATTAAGATGACGATATAGTCTACGGCTGGCTACAAAAAAAATTCTACTCGTAAATGTTGTCTAGATATACTTCAATAAACTTAGTAAATCAATTTACAAATGACATAAATTAGTACTTTTATTTTATTTTAGTATTTATAGCTATTTTTCAGAGTTATTTATTATGACTCATGTCCAAATTTTAACTATGAGGTCAAATCGCGCTTTTTCGTCGCTCTGATGGACATGAGCCCGTCTCTACTATGGGAGTCTTAAGTTTTGCCTACCGAGGTTTCACATAGGGCAGGACGTCTTGAACGAGTACTAGACATCGTACAGGCATGGGACCTTAGCTTAATTTCCTTTCAGAAGGACGACATGCTCAAGTTTTTCTCACTTCCCAGATGAAAAGATAAGAGCCTCGGCCTGGTTTCGATCCCTCGATCTTGAGCTCAGTAAGCAAGACTTGCTCTATTAGACACTTAGTGTTTTACAACTTTTTAAGTAGTCATGTTTTTCGTTTCCATATTAATTTAGTTTATTCATCCTCATCTTTGATATAAACTGGCTTATATACTTCAAACTACTTTGTACCAAAAAACAATACTATAGAAAGTATAATAATCATTTATTCTCTTGAATTTCTCGTATCCTTAGTACCAAGTTCAGATAAATGAAATCAATTTTGGGAAGATGGCATTCATTGATGGATGTTATTATTGTTTTATAAAAGAACCCTTTCGTTGAACGAACTGTGAAATATTAAAGGTGATTTAATGTTTAATTCACCAATCACACGTAACCATCTTGTTCGCACGCAACCTCGGATTCGATAATAGTCATTTAACTAACTAACTTACTAATAACATTATAGTATAAGTTTTTTTTTTTTTTTTGTCGTTTAAGAGCTGAAAGTTGATCTTTTGATTTCAGTTGTCTTAGTTAAGTATGTGGTTAATTAATTACCCATGGCATCACCATGCATCCTTAATATTCAGTTCTCAATGTTGTTTCAGCAAATGAAGGGCTGTCATCCCCTGGTAATATGGTAATGCACTATTGCCGTTCATACATTACTCTTCCATTCGGGAGGATTTGTACTCTAATAACACAACAACAGCATTTATTTGGATCAGTAAAATACACAAATATATAAACAAAAGACTTTGATGGAAGTTGTGGTCTTTTTGGGGCGCACCTAGACTGTAGTATATAGCCACAAGATCTTCCAGCTGCGAAAAGAGAACATCCAGTCCTTCGAGAAATTTGTGATTTCTGTCAAGTCAGGGTGAGTTTGTTGCTATTTAGGGAGGAAAAATTTGTAGTCGTTCCATGTTGGTTTGCTGGTACATACTGATCAAGACTGGACAGGCGTACAAGGCGCATAGTACATGTGTGTTTAAGTTTATCAGAGTGTACAGTGTGAATATTACAGAGAATTGGGAGATCATCAATTTGCTGCTGGCTTGTTCTTCTATGGGCAATCTTTGCAGAGCCAAGATCTTAACGTGTAGTAAGTAGTGTAACTTCTCTTAAGGCTTCCTGGAGCTGTTCAATAGCGACGGAGAGGACACTATGCTGACATCATTGTATCATCATTGAAAAGCAGAGGGCTCAGAATGGCACTTTGAGGGACCCCAGCTGTTATTTTCTTGTTGCTTAGTGCGTTGCTGACTCTCAAGTGAAATGCCCGGCCGTGGAGTAAAAGGGATATATGTACTTGGGTGCCCAGAATCTATCTTAGTTTGTTCAACAGCCCCTGATGCTAAACGGTGTCGAAGGCTGCAGCTACAACCTATAATACGAAGGCAATGTAGTTGGAGCCATGGACGACTTTTAAGTCTTTTATAAATTATCTTTTCAAAAAGCTTAGACAATGAGTTTAAACGGATTATAGTTGTCGGGTCTTGTTTTGGCTTGCCATGCTTATGAAGGAAAACCACAATAGCATTCTTCCATGTGTCAGGGACGTATCCTCTTCTTAAACAGCCATTGTGCAGCTTGTGTCAGATATACAATGTTTTTGGAAGGCAAATTCTTATGGATAATATTGGGGAAGAGGTCATTCTTTTTGTGGAATCTCCGGATGGATGCATTGTGTCACTTCTGAGGAGTTGGGTATGTATAGTTCTGCGGTGTGGAGTAGGGTGGACGAAAAGAAATTCATGGATTGTGGAATCTCCGGATGGATGCATTGTGTCACTTCTGAGGAGTTGAGTATGTATAGTTCTGCGGTGTGGAGTAGGGTGGACGAAAAGAAATTCGTGGATTGTGGAATATCCGGATGGATGCATTGTGTCACTTCTGAGGAGTTGGGTATGTATAGTTCTGCGGTCTAGAGTAGGGTGGACGAAAAGAAATTCGTGGATTGTGGAATCTCCGGATGGATGCATTGTGTCACTTCTGAGGAGTTGGGTATGTATAGTTCTGCGGTGTGGAGTAGGGTGGACGAAAAGAAACTCGTGGACTGTGTTGAATATTTCGTGATCCTGTTCGCATGAGTTTGGAATTTCTTTTCAAGGTGCTGAGCCTTTAGCTCACTCTTGTCCTTGTCTACTCCTTCAGTATTATGTCCATGTTGCAGAGGCGGGAGGCCGGAGTCTTGCCGGAGGAGACGTCGTGTTTTCCTTCAAAGGTTCCTATATCCAGACTTAAAGACGCTAATGTAATGTCGGTGATTGTTTCTGTCATTGTCTACTGTTCCAATCGTCAGTCAGTTCAGCCTTCGCTTCTCTTGTGGAATGCGTGTTCGTATAAGGGGCAGCTGTGATTTTAAAAATGATATTTCAAATATGATGATTTTTTCTGAATATTTCAAATAATATTATTTTTTACTTCCCGAGCTATACCGCAGAAAAAACTGTCTGTGTGTTGCTGCTAAAAGAAGTCTCCTTTTGAATATTAGTGAAATGAGTTTCCATCAAAATTCGATCTAGTAGTTTAGGAGAAGTTACCTGTACAAAAAAACGCCTGGCCTATTACATATAATGTAAATATGAGGAACATTTAAAGTTTGATAAATAAGAGATTTGCTGTTTCTTTTTAGAAGTTGACAGGTACTTTGTTTTCCTTCAACAAGATTATCGTGTGATTCAAGTAGCCCTTTATTCCAGATCGTCATCTCGTCGTCACGGGGATGACAATGGTTCTTTTATGCTAAATGGACCGACTTTGTGTCTCCCAGTTGATTGTGTTTGTTTTACATTTTATCTTCCTATTCTAAAGGGCAAACCTGGAAACTTTTTCTTTTCTTGAGCTTTTTCCATTTTCACAGCTAAATTGCTAAATTTGAGAAATAAATGTAATAGATAATAAATTATAGAGCAAACAATTTGATATCCGTGAAGCCTATGCTCAATTTTTAATATCTTAATTAGGAAGTGATGGGGAATGATTAGGTAACTAAGGAGGGAAAATCCAAGAAAGGATTAACAATATTCATTTTTCTTTACTCCTATAGATTTAGAAGTTATATGATTAATAATGATGCAAACATAATTTATTTATTCCAAAAACTAGATTTACATGATTAATGCAAAAAATTCTGCCCTGAAAGGTACGGATTTAGACTTACCAATTTATTCCCTGTGACCACAGCACATAGAAATCTCAGAAACTTCTGGTTAGCAATTAATTGTATTATATTGACTTGACCTGCTAATTTGACTCACCTTCTAAACCGCATTTATCTTTTGAATTGGCTTTCAGTTAAGGGCAGAGATTTTTTTATTAAATTTTAAAACAGTAGTGTGAAAAATGTGCTCTTTGGCAACAATATAACCTTCCTGGAACCTCCCCTCTAATTGCCCACTGCATCCTAGATATCGATGGGGACTACAGTTTTGTATACTACTTAAAACTACTCGCAATGCTAGTTAAGTCCTTAAAAGGTAGTTGGATATCTGTATAAGAACGGATAACATGAACATCGTTTTTTAAAACAGTAAACAATGGCAGATTTTGGCATTCACGATCCTTTATGAATGGCGTATAAAAACAAAGAGCGGCTTGAAGTGGTTTATGAATGGAGAACCTGGACCCTGGTTACAGAAGTATAGAGATCTCATTTGAGATGGCTAAGAGCGGGCGGGAGTCTGTAGGTTCTTGAAAAGGATCTTCCAGAGCGAAGCAAGGGGAAAAAATAATGTAGTGTGGAACATCATTTTAGTGGTATACGCCGCTCTACTTCAAAGTCCAGATAGCTCGTTATTCAGAATTCCAGTACGAGTTAATCATATAAGTTTTCGCTCTCCCTCCAAAAACCATACGAAAGAAAATGGCTAAAAATGAATATTTAACGTACATAGGGACTTATGAATCCTCAAATTAAATTATGTATCGACACATTCATTACATCGGCAATTATTAGGGTTTTTGAGTTGCCCCCCCCCCCCCCCTTCCCAATGGCCGATTTGGCTGAAAATCAATAGATGTCTGTCTCTCTTATGGGGTACATGGAACATATGTTCGTGTTTCATCGATATCGGCCAAAGGGATAATAATATTATAATGCATCTAATGAATGCATCGACACAAGATTTAACAAGAGGATTCAGAAACCCCTATTTAAGTCAACTCTTGATTTTTTGTTTTGGAGGGAGAGCAAAAACCTAATGGTTCACCGACGATATTTTAATATCATTATTAATATTATTAAGGTGCACAAGGGCGTTACCAATGAACCAGACGCCGAACACTCCTTGTGTTTGACCTGGTCCACAGGGAAGGTCCCTGAGAAGGAAATGTACTCAAAGAAATATTACTGTTAATATTAATTTTATTAGAATGTCATTTTAATATTCAAATTACTAAGAATAAAAAGTTTCTCATTGAATCTTATCATGTCATAATGAGTTTTGAAGGGAAGTCCGTTTGGGAAGGGGGTGTTATTGTCTGTCGGTTGGCCATTCAGCAGCCGTTTTGGAGGTTGCGATTCTTGGAAATTGACACTCCCCACTCCCACCGGGTTTTGATTTTGCCCACGGGTGACTCTGATAAGACAAGTAGAAGGGGTGGGTTATTGAGCTGGCGGGGGCGGGTGAATGGGGGGATGGGGTGGGCTTGACGTCAGCACCGTTCTCCCCTCTCATTGGTCAGCCCCGCCTATGACTCTTCTACCTATAGTACTCATGCTGTCGCTCCTCAATGACCAGTTTTTTTAAAAGTATTTTTTCAGCCAACTTTCAATGTTTGATGTAATACAGATAATCGTGATGTACTTTCGTGTCTTGATTAATGTCATTGTGGATTGCGTGTGAACTGAGAACATATGGGCAGACTAAAAAGAAACTCTTCAATGCAGCCCGTGTGTTATTCTCAATCCTTTTACACGCCATTGCAGACATTAAAAAATTTAATATTGTCCCAAAAAAAATTTAGAGAATAAAATGTTTAATTCACCGCTAATGTTGAAGGCACCGGTAGTTCGGAGGCAGCTTGCTTGTCTACTGAGCACAAGATCGCGGGTTCGAAACCTGGCTGAAACCCTTTTGTCGAATATTAAATTTTGTCTTGGCAACCACATGGGTAGGTAAGATGTGAACTCCCACTGTACAGTCGGGGCTCATGTCCACGAGAGCGCTCTGATAGGCGATATGACCTAGTTAAAGCCCGGACATGAGTCACAATAACTACACCCGAAGTAGTGATCTATTGGCACGAAATGTTAAAGTTAGTTATAGTGACTCATTCCCGGGCTTTAACTACGAGGTCATATCGCCTACTACCAGAGGGAGGTGGACATGAGCCTGATTCTACTGCGGGAGTCGTATATTTTTCCAACTCAGATTTAGTTATCTGGCTAGCTAGGGTCTGTACTCAAAAAACTCAAAAACCCTAGATAGTAACTGTGTAATGACGAATCTAATCGTAATTTTATATGGAGAGGTGTCTCAACTAAAAAACACTAATAACTGTCGATGTAACGATTGTATCAACGATATTTATATTTATGAGGAAGATACTTATTGATTTTCAACCAAAGCGTTAAATTGGTTTCAGAGAGAGAGCGTCAACTTGGTGAATGGTATATTAAAAAAGTAGGTATTTTTTTCATTGTTGTCAAATTTTAAATGGTATGTACACGTTCACAGTGTTCTTGCGTTATATTATGTACAAAAAAAAAATTTTAAAATAAATACAGATAATAGTTTTTCGGACCGGATCATACCTGGGACTGGATCTACGGCAGCTGGTGACGGAGACCGGCTACCCAGTGTTCAGCCGATTTGTCGGCTCCTGGCAGGACGAGAAAAAACCGTTGTGACGCGCTGGAGCGATCGCCATATGTTGGTCGTCCGGTGGTCGCCCCCGGCCCGCCATAACCTCACTTGAGCTAACCAGATCCCGAGCTCCCTCTACAAACGGACGGGTGATGTTGCACAAACGCAAGGTGCACCCGTAAAATAAACAGCAATAATAATATAAGATAAAAGTTTTTCAAAAATATACCTTATATTTCAATAATTGAAATTATTATAGAACACTAAAAAGTGAAAATAAACTATTTCTTTCCGCAGGCGATCTGTGTTGGGTGGAATATTGGACATTAAAAAATTAATTCCGACTTGATATAAGATGTTACATTTAATGTTGCATAGATGATCTTGTCTATAAACTGTCTGCTACTGTCTACAGAACATAAAATGCGACACTTATATATTATGTTGGTGTTTATTTTTTTTAAATGTCTATTATTCATATTCCCACCTAACGCCGATCACCTGGGGAAAGTTCATTTTCAGCTTTTCTGTGTACTATAATTAAAATAAAAATTTAGGGTAGGCAAAATTTGGGACTCCCACAGTAGAGTTGGGCTCATGTCTACCAGAGTGACGAAAGAGCGCTCTGGTAGTAGGCGATAGGACCTCGTAGTTAAAGCCCGGGCTTGAGTCATAATAACTATTTATTTTTTTTGTCTTCAATCTGTTAAGTCAAGATATATTATACATCATATGGGTTACCATAAAGAAGAATAAATAAGATATTCGGAACGTTAATCTAGGAAACAAAATAGTGTTTAAACGTTTTGACAGAACCTGAAAAGTCTCTTCTTCGGCTACATTTTCGACTGTCAAGCCATCTCCCAGTGAGAAAAATATTACACCCTAAAATCAATTGAGATAAAAAAAATAAATATTATGGGGACGTCTCGTGTGTCATTCACTATATTACGGTCTTTCTTGACAGCTTTATTCCAAAGATTCCCCTCACCCTCAAAGGACTACTTAAGTTCAGAGTTTCATCAAAATCGGATCAAGGGAAAGCTTGGAAAGTCGCTCATACTTTTTCTTAGCTAAGTTAATATTCGCTTTTGCAAAAAAAAAAGAAAGTATCGTTTTCTTTTTGGTCAAATTGAAAAAGCATCGAAATAATCTTTGTACATGATGATAGAAGACGCATAAGACTCGAAAATGTTGTTTGTACATAAATGTATTTTTCAATCCCCCCCCCCCCCCCCCCCCCTTATTTCAGGTCGTATTTTTATAGGGGTTGGTTCTTGAAAAAATAAACTCCGACATAATATAAGGTGTTGCATTGTTGATTTTTTATATAAACTGTCTTCTATGTCGCAACATAAAATGCGACTTCTTGTATTATGTCGGGATTTTTTTTTAAATGTTTATTATTTTTGTAATATGCTCATCGCCTACAGAGAGAAAAAGTTATTTTGTAGTATGTATATTCAATTTACTCGTTCTTGGGAAGTACATATTGCCGGTGATTCACCGACTTTTTTTCTGTTGAATAAGAAAGCGGTCAATGTTTTGAGAACATACGTAATTTTCCAACCCCTCCTACCAGGAATATACCTACGTCAAAAACGAGTTTTCACAAAACCGACTATATTTCTTTTCCTACTGAGGAATGAAAGCTCTTTCTATTCATCTACTCCAGGTTTTGTTGTTTGAGAATCATCAAGCTACAACCAGCGCTATACGGTTGGAGGCTAATTTATACAAAACTAATAATGTTTTTGAAGCAGACTGAATAATGCCACCCTATGTCGAGAACTACTAACCTACGTCAAGGATGAGCTTTTACCAAACCGACTATATTTCTTTTCAC
Organism: Aradus depressus; assembly: GCA_963662175.1. Taxonomy (NCBI): domain Eukaryota; kingdom Metazoa; phylum Arthropoda; class Insecta; order Hemiptera; family Aradidae; genus Aradus; species Aradus depressus. The sequence continues at coordinate 49,245,340 of OY759216.1, read as the reverse complement.
ATTCTTATCGCATTGAGGCAAGCTCTTTTCTATTCGTATAGTCCAGAATTTGTAGTTGTAGTTGAATGATGGAAGGTACGCCCGGATCCACCCCCTATTTATCGAACTCTCATCTATTTTCTACAATTATCTTATTTATACAAAACGGCTAATGTTTTTGGAGCAGTCTGAATAATGCCACCCTTTGACGGGAACAGACCTACCTCAAGGATGAACTTTTATCTTTAAAATATTTTCTTTTTGATTGAGGCATGCTAGACCCCAGCCTCTGTAATTAGAGGTAGCCCCCTGTACTGTAGGAGGTTACCACCTTCATATAAAGCGGCTCATATTTTTTAGAAAAGACTGAACAATACCACCCTCTCCCCCCACCTATCCAGAACAGACCTACCTCAAAGGCGAACTTTTACCAAACCGACTATATTCCCTTTTCCATAGAGCTATACTGTTGGTGGTATTCAACCCTAGCCATTGTAATCTGAGAATCAGGGAACTGCGCTGCACGGTAGGAGGTGACACGCCCGGATCCACCCTTATTTATCATCCCTTCATCCCTCCCCTAGATTGGTCTAATTTATATTTATGACTTCAACCCTCCCTATAGTCTAGCTGAAATTAAAGGAAACCCCATCTTAGGCCACCCTATGGGGTTAATTCTTTTTAACTTCTGTGAGTTCATGTGTACTCCGCCGCCTGAGAACATAAAACTCCTGTTTTCCAAAACTTTTTATATATAATAAATGTATCGACACCAAATTTAATGTGAGGATTCAGAAGCCCGAATGTAAGTCAGCTATTGGCTTTTAGCCAAAACGGTCGATTAGATTTAGAGGGAGAGCGAAAACGTAATTGATTAACCCCGTGAATCACCGATGATTTTTTTTTTCTATGTGGAATGGACAATATATGAAAAATAAGTTTGTTTTATTTATTACCTACAAGTTTTTCCAATATTTTCCCGATTTTCAACTTAAACAACACCTGCTTTGCCATTGTTTTCTGTTATATTGCCTCACAATTCGTTGAAGGAAGCGCCAAAACCTCGTCTACTCTTACACTCTTTATGAAAAGATGGCGTGACATTGCTTCAACAATAAGGTTTCAAAACAAAAAGTAAACAAGATTTTACCTTGTTGCACTTTGGCATTTGGGTGACATGCAGCATGCAGGTTTGATGCTAGACTTCTGAACTTTTCATGCTGCACTATAGTACACTTCTCATAAATCCCAGATTGTAAAATCTGATCATAGTCTTATTAGGGGTTTGAAAACCCAGTTTTTATTGAGCCCACCCTCTGATCACCTCCACTGTCCTTCGGCCGATTATCCGGAAAATTATTAGATGCCGTCCTTATGTTAAATCTTCCTCGTAATCCTATTTATTTATTTTTCTGCCGATTTTAATATGTACTGTTCTTATGGAAACACATATCGATACATTCATTTTATTAGGAATTATCTTGTGTTGGAAAACATATAATTCCGGTTAAAACTCAACATTGAATTTCTGACCGATTACATAACTTCTCCTATACTTCGGATAGTTGGGGAAGTAAAAACATAATTTCCTGTAGAGACCTGATCGATGAGGTCAGATCAAGTCTTATAACTCCTTTTTCTTCAATCTTCAACATGCAAAGTTTGGCAACATCTTTATAGTGTACTCATGGTCATTTTTCCCTGACTTCTTAAGCCGGAAGAACTTTGAAATAAGTGACCATTCAAAGTTTATAGCGCTTACCAAAACCCCCGCAATATATTTTTCTTCCCATTGGATTTTTGAGATCATTTGCTCTAATGGGATTCTCAAAGAGCTTACAAGAAAAATATAGGTTGTACCCTGGAAGATATTATCTGAGGATTGCTATCATTGGCAGGTTTTCTCCATCGGCTCTAGAGACCTGCTTAAAAGGTTTTGCCCTTTCTCCCTTGGGAACTGTTATATTCCCCGGGGGGAGAGAGAGACAAAGGTGCCGCACAGGTATGGAACACACGTCCCATAAAACAAACTCCCCTCTTCTCTTCCTTGGATTCAGTTCAGATGGACGCTGACCCTCCGTTCATTCGTTTCTCTTCCATTTAGCCGCCATCTCTATTCTATCATACACTTAATTCGTTAATTAGGTTCTTAGTTACTTCCACAGGTATAGGGGAAGTTATATAATCTAAATTCCTGTGTCAAGTTAAATAATTCCCATATCTCTGTCTGTGAACACGATAACTCCGGATAGAATGACTGTATCGAAATTATATTTTTGTGTCGAGAACCTCACAAGGAACATCATCTATTGATTAAATAATGTAATATCGACACAAAGTTAGTATGAGGATTCAGAAGTCACCATGTAATTCAATTATTGATTTGTAGCACAAACGGTTGATTGATGTTGCAGAGAGAGCGTTGATTAATTCCTTCTGGGGAATTACTTTAGCGTGATTCAGTGGCGATTTTTTTTTTGTAAATTTTTTTTTCATTCATGGGCTTCAACATGAAAAGTCACCATGGGTGTTTTGACGGAATACACCTTACCCTGTTCTTCTTCTAACTGGGAATGTCATGTCAGTCTTAATAAATGATGGACTTGCTCCACAGTTATATAATTTGGATAGGGCTGCTAGCTCCATCTGATGAATGACATTACCCATCAGGTTAGAACATTACCCGTGGACTGAAGAAGACCCATACCGAGGAATGAGAAAGTTGAGCGGGTGCTGTTGTCTTGACTGGTGTCCTGGTTCCTGTTTAGCTCCCTAGGTGTGTGTTCACACAGACTAGGTTAGGTTTCAGTGGCTACTCCAGCTTCCTTCTCTTCTCTTTACGGCTAGTTTCACCTGTCTCACTTCATCACCTTCTTAGACCCTCTACCGGACTACTAGTTAGATAGATAGGTTCGCGGTAGCGTCTTTTATTAAACTTCCTCCTTACCTCCCCTTCCAAGTCCAATCGGACCTATTCAGCTTTGATATCCTTATTCCTAAATAAGCCCTTCATATACTATTCTCGTTTTTCGTTTCGAAACGTCCATAAATTAACAAATGCCTATCTACCGATTTCCTTGACTGTCACTTTATGTTCACCGGCGCACATGCTTACTCCAGAACGTGAATATGCTATAAAGCTTTTTATAGGAGACAAGCTGATCTTTTTCTTATGCTTCTACACAGTGATGCATTAACCTTTTATATCTCCAGCTGTAGAAAGTATAGGGAATATATCGACACGAAATTTTACATATGTATTCATTTTTTCATCTATTGATTTTCGGCCAATTCGGCTGAAAAGAAGAGGATTGGGAGGGGGGGAGAGAGGACTAAACGCAATACCCCCAATAACTGCCGTTATAAGAAGTAATGAATATATTGACTTGAAATTTGATATGTTGGTTCAAAACCCCCAATAACTGCCGATATAAAAAAGCTGACATCTATCAATTTTAAACCGAATCGGATGAAGGAGGGTGAAGGGTTGAACATAGAAACCGTAATAACTGCTTGTATCGATAAGAAATCGTTTATGTGAATCTAGGAGCCAATAAGGAAGACATCTATCGATTTTCACAGCAATCGATTTTAACTTAAAGGAAGGGATAAGAAAAGGTTTTTTGAAAATGAACAAGGAGGGAAAAAGTGAAAATTTGTTAGACGTCCATATGGCTTAATGATACATTGAAACACTCTGTCGAAGTCAACGTAAAAAATTCCGTTATAGCAATGGACTGGAAAACTGGCAAAGGTATGGTCAGAAACATGCAATTCCAGTGAAAACTCGGCATCGAATTTTTGTCCGTTAACGTAATTTCCCTTATACCTCGTATAGCTGGGAAAGTAAAAATAGCCAATGTGCAGATAGCCACTTACAATTTTATTTATACAATTTTTTTTTGTAATATCTCAATTTATACAGATTGAAGTGATGCTAAATATTGTGTTTATAGCTGTTGATGGTGGTAGGACTGATGGGGCGGGTATCGTGTGTATCTGCCGTAAATAAGCCCCTCATGCCTATAAAAAAAACACAGTGCCTGTTGGGTGACATTCCATTCATTGCAGTGGAGCCTTCCTTTCAATTCCTTCTTCTTCTTCTTCTTCTTCTCCACTCTCTTCACTTAACTTCCTTTAAAATATCTTATATTGCCTAGTTGAGTGTTTAGCAATTGAAAGGGGTTATATAAAAAAAAAAAACACCTCCAACTGTGAAATGTGGTAGTCATTAAGTACAATTCATCTTTCTCCTCCTCACAGAGGCTACCGACAAATGAAATGAGAAAAAATATATTAAAGTTGTGAGTGATGCACTGGCAATGTACACTTCCCCAGCACGAATTGGATAAGTAATAAAAAGCAAAGAAACTTCCGCAAAACATCCGTTAACCCACAATTATTAATTAACTTTAATACGTTTTTTACTTTTTCATCCCCCAGATAAATTCTTACAAAACTACTTTCGAGATTATGAAGTACTAGCAGTAATACCCGGCGTTGCCCTGGAACTTTGACTTTTCTCCTAATATTTCTCATTCGAATTCTATTCAATTCTTCAACAGTACATTCATAGGATGTTATAATTTTCAATTATTCATATGGAATAAGGCTTATAGTCCTTCAACGGCAGTCACCCCTGCTAGTATCCGCTTTGTAGCTGCACCCCAGCTAGTAAGTCCTCAGAACCGCTGCCCACCACAGCTAGTATTTGCCTTGCAGCAGCGGACATCCCAGCTAGTATTAAAAATCGTATTATTTTCGTTTCGGAAAAGACATTTATATATATATATATATAGATGAAAAGTTATTAGTAGAATGTAAGTTTTCAAAAACAAACATTATGAAAAAAAAATTGTAATACTGCTGAAACGACATTTTTTTCCTAAAACAAAAAAGATGTAAATGTACTTTTTATACGTGATACATAGTTGACTTTCTTGATATTCACATGGTAAGGGTAAGATTAAGGTAAAACGAAGTCTCAAACATTTCCAGTGCTCTATAGAATTCAATACAAAACAATTTACGCCAATTCGTGTAATAATTTTAGTTACATGAGAGGATGCACAAAACGCGGGGGTGGGGGTAAGGGGGTAGGATAGAAAAAAGTTTCAAACATTTTCAGTGCTCCATAGAATTCAATACAAAACATTTTACGCCAATTCGTGTAATATTTTTTGTTCCATAAGCGAATGGACAAAATGCGGGGGTGGGTACGTGGGTAAGGCAAGGAGTGTAGGGTAGAAAGAAGTCTGAAACATTTCCAGTGCTCTCTAGAATCCAATACAAAAAGGTTTTATGCCAATTCGTTCAATGATATTTGTTTCATAAGCGAATGCACCAAATGCGGGGGTGGGTGCGTGGGTGGGGTATGGGTAGGGTAGAAAGAAGTCTGAAACATTTTCCGTTCTCTATAGAATCTAATTAATACAAAACATTTTATGTCAATTCGTTCAATGATATTTGTTCCATAAGCGAATTTACGAAATGCGGGGGTGGGTGGGGTAAGGGTGGGATAAAACTATGTTCTAAACCTTCTCGGTGACTCGACGAACATAATTGCTAAACATGAGAACAAAATCGGATCGAAGTTTAGGAGTCTATAAAACACAAACACCGACATTAGATTATATATATATATATAGATATGATGCCTAGACTACAAAACAACTTGGGTCTTGCTGGTGTCTGTCCGTAACGCTAAAATTGTAGTGACTTGAAATTTGTCATGTCCAAAGCGTTTCTCTATGAGCACTTGTAAGTATACTCTCCACACACAAAACACAATTAATCCAAGGATTTTACACACTTTTTTTACACTTTGCACACTATGATAGATATATTCAAAGCCGGAGATTAACTTGAAAAATTAAATGAAAACATACCTTAACAACGATAAGAAAAGGCTGAAAACGCAATATTTCTTAACTCCAACGGAATTGGGACTTAATTCCAAGTGAATTGTAATAAAGTGTTAACACTGAATAACATTTGTTTTGATATCAGGGTATATATTCCATTTATTCACTTTTTTTTATTTACTTACCTAATACGTATAATATGTTGTATGTAATGTCATTTTCTGGATTCATAGTAACACTTTTATAAGTACTTACCTAGGACGTATAAGATGTTGCGTAAAAATGTCATTTTTTGGATTTATAATGACACTTCTTTTGTTAGTATTTATCTAATCCAGTTTACAAAAAAATTTTTTTTTTAAGTTCTATAACTTAACGTAAATATAAAATAAGAACAAGAGTGCTCTTGACCAGACATTAATTGGTTTATAGGAGCAGATAAGAAGGAAGACCGATTGGGGATGAGCTCAAGTATTCCTCCCATGGGGGGGAGGAAGGAAGTACTTAGTTGTCACGACCGACAGGCATGGCCAAAGCGAATGAATGCGCGTGCATTTTGAGTACGTTTTTGTCTTCAACAGTTCTCGTATTCCTTTCCCAATATCTTTAATTTTAAACTTACGAAATTTCTACAAGCTTTTTTTTAAAGGTTTCATTTTAATACTTCGTGTACAGTAAGATTACAATTCAGTATTTTAAAGATTATATTATGGATTCTATGATATTATGGTTGAAGATCCGCCATTAGACCAATTTGTTAATGATACATCTATTTGGTTAAGGAGAACCTCCTCTAGAGTATTGAGCTCCGTTCCATTGAGTATGTTGTTTGATTGACTGAGTAAACAAAAAAAGAGAGGGGTAGTAAAGCTGATTGTGTGTTGGAGGGAGTGAAAGTTGGCCCCAGACTCAGGCATGGTGTTGGCGGAGTGGGTGTTCTCAATGAACTCCAAGCACAGCATCCCATCTCGATAGCTTCATTCACTTCATCCTTCCTCCTTCCCCGCCCCATGTCTCCCCATCTTCTCCTTCCTCCATAATCTCTAATTTCTCCTTCTGTCATCTCTTCAATGTTACTCAATTCCGTTTTGGTTAATCTATTCACCTGAAAATTATAGTAGTCTTATGGAATGTGTCAGGGGAAGCATCGTACTGGATATTTCAATAGACATTTATGTTCAAAGTCCGACGGAAAAAGGGTATACAGTTCATAAAACGACGGATTTGCATGTAATTGAATTTTGCATCGTTTTTTTATGTAATTTCTTAAGAATAATTGTTGTATTTGTTTTTCGAATTCTCTAACTTTTTTTTTTTCTGTTACAGGTAAAAAAGTAGTTAACTAAGCTCCAAACTAGCTTTGAAAATATTTATATTTTGTAATATTTTAAGTAATAGTTGTGCCAAAATATTTATTGAAAATCAGTTAAAATTAAATAATAAAAAAATATTCGCTGACCTAAGTAGTTACATTTAAAAAAAATAGTTAAATATAATTAGTTTATTTCATAGTATGTAGTTAATTAGTAATCACTAGTTAACTATTATTTTTGTTTAAGTACTCGCTGTTTCAAATAATTTTGAGTGTACTAGTTTTATTTGCACCGGTCAATTCATAAAAAGGATTTAAAAAAGTCAATGGACAATGAGTGGACTAGTGGCCTTTGGAATTCGTATCTTGTTGGTTTATTTATGTTTATGACTACATGATGAGTTGGAATTTGAAAAAAAATGTTCTAAAAATATTCTTGCGTTTCTAAAAATTGTTGTTCTAAAAATATGTTAAAAGTTCCATATTTTGTTTTCAAACTAATAATTATATTTTAAAAAATTACTGTTTATAGATTATGGTTTTAATTAACAACCCGTACGAGGCCTAGTAAAATTCAAAAATTATTTCAGTCTGATAAGTAGTTAAAATACAAAAATATTTAACTATTATTTTGAGCTAAATTGAAAACGATTAGTTACCAAAAAGGAGTTGACAAATAATTACAAGAAAATATTTTCCTCAAATTTAGTTACGAAAAAGTGATTCGCACAAATATTAGATATTAGAAATATTAGTTGCTCGGGTTTCGCACCTACGATCTTAAGCTCTGTAAGCAAGCATGCATAACACTGAGCTACCGGCGCCCTCAGTTAAAAAATAAATGCACATACAATAAATTATAAATACACAATTTAAAAAAAAAAATATTTTCTTTGAAAGCAGATAAAAAATATAACACTAAAATGAATTAAATATAATAAATAAATAAATATATAATTGGAATTCTTAAATTAAAATGTATTTAACTAAAACAATTAAAAAGCACTTATTACAAAATATAATATTGAAATGTGAAGTGATCCTTTACAAATTGTGAACCTTGATCACACTTTCCTAAGCCACAGCCCTGGGAAAATTCTGTATAGCATATATTTTTTTTTTTGTAGGCTTCGAAATATTCAGTGTTACGATCCGTCATAAGTGGTGCCTGCTCCTCACGGTCAAGTTGAGCGAGTGAGGATCCGGGCTCTGGGAGGTATTTGTCAGGAGCAGTAGTAGGTTATTAGGTTGGCTGGGCTGGGATATGTGTGTATGTGTGTGTGTGTGTGGATTGTGCCCAACCCTGGAGTGGAGTGGAGTGGATGGGAAGGCAGGAGCCTCGACCGAGGAGGGGTTGTTTACAGTCAGAGGCCGTTCACCTCTGCATTCCCACACTCCCCTCTTGAGAGAGTCCTGTCTGTATGTAGGAGACCAAGACTCCACCCTGACAAAAACATACCTATATCCCATCCGCCTACCCAAATAAACAGGATCAACCAAAATCCTTCAGCAATAAGGTCAAGTATTTGTCACCGACTGCCTCATTTTCGTCTAAATCAAAGTCGCGCCAGGCCCTTGCACAGTGGGAAAATGTACTGAGTGTGTAAATGTAAATGAGTACTAGTTCTGTAACGGTTGATCGGTATGAGCTCCGTACAAACATTGGCTTCCAAAATGTTAAGAGACGTTGTGAGGGGCCCGACACACAAAATTACTGTTAACGTTTTAACGGTTGATCGATTTTATTCATGAAACTTTCATGGGATTTCAAGGATCGCAGTAGATAGACGTAAAGATATGGAATTATCTAACCTAGGTCATGTGCATCTGAAACTTTTATTTATGGGTAATTGATACACCACCACGGTTTCAAAATATTTGAAGATTTTGTTGTGATTATGACTCATGCCCGGGCTTTTAACTGCAAGGTCATATCGCCTACTCCCTGCGCGCTCTTTCGTCACTCTGGTGGATATGAATGAGCCCGACTCTACTATTGGAGTTCTAAATTTTGCCTACCCTCAACTTTTATTCATCTAGGGTGGCACAAAGTTAGACATCTACAAAATGAATATCGGCGTTATCTTATTTAATTTCTAATTAATGATTTTTCACCCTTCCAAAAATCGATTCTTGACCAATACTTTTTCATCATTAATGACAAAAATCAGGGAAAATGGAGTGTGGTAATACGAGATTTTTTTGACTGTCGTCTCCTTTTGTCTTGATCCCAGGAATTCACTTCTGCGATTTCTGGTCGAATATAATTATTATAACAGCATTCAGATGAAACTCAAAAATTGTGTAAGGGACATTCATTCATCATAACATTTTTATCGTAGCTTCATATTCCATAATATGGATTATGAAGCTACGATTATTTTATATTATAAAAAAAGAGTTGTAAAACTACTTATTTTACAAATACGAAAAGAAAACAAAAAAAATTAAACATACCTGTTGAGTGAATCGCCTAGTAATATAAAAAAAGTCGTCGAATCACCGGCTATGTACTTCCCCAGCACGAATTTATCAATTATGTTTGTGCTCTCCCTCCAAAGCGTTGGACGCGATCGTTTGGGCTAAAACATCATTTGACTTAGATAGTGACTTCTGAATCCTCATACTAAATTGTGTGTCGATACATCGGCAGTTATTAGGATATTTGAGTCGAGCCCCCTTCTCTGGTCCTTTCCTTCAACCGATTTCGGGGGAAATTTATAGGTGTCACCTATATAGGGTTTTGAATTTATATATAAAATTTCAGGTCACATTCATTACATCGTAAGTTATTAGGATATTTTATTAGAGCTTCCCTCCCCCTCCTCTGATTCCGCTGAAAATTAATAGATTATGTCCTTGAGCCTCGACCCTAATCCTCCCCTTCCCTTTGACAGTTGTGGCTGAAAATCAATAGGTGTTGTCCTTAGAGGGTTCTGGATACACATAAAATTTCGTGTCGATACGTTCGTTCTATCGGGAGTTATAGGTACCCAGACTTTTTAAATATATTTGGAATCTAGAGGTCGCAAAACATGAAATTCCATTGAAAACTCCGCATGGGATTTTTCACCGATTACATAACTTCCCCTATACTTTGTATAACTGGGGATGAAACAAGGCATGACGTACTGGAGATACCATTTAGCAAACACCTTAATCCGAGACTGCAGAAAGTTAACCTCCAAGATCTCTTCTTCGGTGTTCTCGGACAGATGTTCAGAGTCAATAGGACTATATAATAATAATAATTATATTATTTATCTTATTATATCCTTATTTGTAATATAGTAGTTCAGTTTGTCGCCTATAGGAGCACTGTTTGTGACTTTTATCTTATCTTGTGATTCAGGACTGTTGCTGGAATGGAACTTGAGAACAATTATCTCAAGAATTCTACAGAGATCAAACTTGAATAGCCATTCTTGGATTTGGAATGTGAAACGTTTTTCATTTTTTTTTTCAAGAGTTTCATTTAGGAGAGTCATATTGAGAGTTTCAGAATACTTGTGGCCTCTTGAAAACAAAGTAACTTTAGGGTTAATGCCTTTCTTGTTAGTTATTAGACTTCTAATTGACATTTAGATATACAAGAGAGATATTGAGAAATGGGAAATTTTTAATGGAAGTATAGGAAATAGGACTTGATAACGGAAAAAGGTCATTTTGGAGTGTGAGATTAGAAACATAGAAGGGTGCATCGACAATTGTTCTTATGACTTTGGATTGGATACGCTTGATGTTAGATGGCTTAGCACAACCCCATAGTTCAAGTCCGTATGTCCATATAAGTCTTATTATTCTATTGTATATAGTCAGTTTGTTCTCAACGAGTCTGGATTTTCTGTTTAGCTACAGATACAGCTGCCCAAACCATCGGTTCAGTTCTGGTCGTTTCAGTTGTATCTGAGAATTCCTTTTCGGTCTAGATAGAACCCAAGATAGCGAAGTTGATCGGAGACAGAAATCGGGATGAAGTTGAAGAAAACTGGAGGACAGGAACAGCCTGTAATCTGTTGGTTAATTGAAAAATGTTTCTATTGTATTCTTATACTATGTTGACACTATGTGATATTACCGAGCCGATACGATGTCAGGTACTCGTTAAAGACCCCTGCTCTAGGTGAATAAAAATTTACGACTCCCATAGAAGAGTTCGGGCTCATGTTTACCAGAGTGACAAAAGAGCGCACTGGTAGTAGGCGATATGACCTTGTATTTAAAACCCGGGCATGAGTCATAATAACTCACTCACTATGCGATATGTTAGAAATTCACGTAGTGCAGTAATTGTATATTTATATCACACAACAGTTTCAATAATTATTTTGGCAGTTCACAAAACATTGCATTTAAGCTGCTAATCTAGTTCTTGTTCTCACAGCTACTATGAAGGGTTGACATTTAGGGGAATGGGCATTGTGTTCCTTCCGGTCCTCTGATAGGGGAGAGATATTTTAGGGATATATATATGTCGCTTCTGGGAATAAGTAGATAAGTTGAACTTTGGTCAAATTGAGATAAGTGTATTGATGATTTCGTCCTTGGTTCATATGTACGAGTATGTTGGAAAAGTGATTACGTCTGAAATTCGATCGTTTTGGTGGTATTAATGAAATGTTTGTTTCAAGGCACGAAATTTCCAATCGTCTATGAGACCATTCGCGTTCCACAATAGTATTAGAGATGTGTGCTGGTTTTGTTCATTTTGAAAGTTTGGGCAGAAGTTCAGTAAATAAAAAGACGCTTTGGTTTACTCAAATCGTTAATTGGCCGACGATCATCACTCTCATTGTCTAACAAACTCACCATTTTGACGATCATCATTCTCATTGAATAATAAACTCGGCTTCTCAAAACAAATCAGTACACACTACGTCTACACTCCACCGCAATTACACGTGGGCGGCTAATGTGGAACGCTCGCATCTAACTAAAACGTACAGGAAAAAATTCGTCGTTGAGTACTTTCCCCTAGAACGAACTATTCGCTTAAGTTGTCGCTCTCTCTCTAAAACCCGTTTGGTAAAAATCAATAGTAGACATACAAAGAAAGGGGCTTCTGAATCCTCCCACTAAATGTTGTGTCGATACTTTCATTACATCGGCATTATTAGGGTTTTTGAGTCGAGTTCTCCTCCTCTGATTCCCTTTTCCTTCTTCAGATTTCGTGAAGTATCGTCTTTTTGATAATTTGAATTTAAATATAAAGTCTCATGTCAACACAGTCATTACTTTAGCAATTAGAGTTGAGCCTTCTCAACCGAATAGAGGGTATTCCTCTAACATAAACATTTTTTTTGTTGTCTTATGTACGATGCATATTAGCCATGTCACTGTGTTATCTAGTTATTTACGACATCCATGGCCCCGGGAGGGATTTCTATTTATGAAATAAAACTCACTCCCGTACGGGATTCGAACCCGCAAACCATGGCGAGACCATGATACCAAAGCCCTACGCTCTAGCCCGCACGGCCACCATGGCACGCAAAAACATTTTTAATTGAATTATATATTGTTTTTTTTTTTTCAAAATTGTGCCTACCGCTTTCAAGATGTGGGTGGGAAAGGGCATTAAAGAAGTTGATTCCTTTATGAGTTGTTCTTGTTGAGAGGAGAGTAACCTTTATCGTATTTGATACAGTGGCATTCGTTTTCGTATGTCGTATTCTATTTCGTTTTCTCTATAAATATTTGCGTCCTGCGGTTTTCCTCTGGATACGCCTGTACCTAAATAAATTGCTCATTTTCCCATTTCATTAAATTAAATTTACATAACGTATTTATTTTATTTTTTTTATTTCAGATTTTTCTTTCCACCTCCGTTGATATCATCCTCCATTTTCACGAAGTAATATTGCTAATATAAGAATAATATAATGTTAAAAACTGAATATCTTTGGGGAAAATTAAAAATATTTATTAATGATAAATTAATAAATTTAATTATAATTTAAAACATAAAAAATTGTTGTTAGGAATGGGGGCGGTAGATGGGTGGGGAAGGGTGTTAGGAGAGAGGGGTGGGGTGGTATGGTAGGGGAGGGGAGAGGACAAGGCTAGTCGCGGCTGATGCGCAGTTCGCCTCATCGCTCTCTTTCTCTCTATCTATCTCTCTTTGTCACTCTCTTTCACTCTCAATCTCTCAGTCACTCACTGTAAGTTGCTACTTTTATTTACTATTAATTAGTTCATTTTACTATTTTCTTATAGCACCTGTTACTGTTACTAAAAACTGTTACTGAAATAGAAACAAGTAGTCCCATCTACACTACTGATTGGTTCCGTAGTTGTCATTTATTAAATAGTTTAATAACACTGATATAAAGTTAAAATTCGCGAGGGGAATTATAAATATAGATATTGTTATTTAGGTGGATTTTCCATAAGAAAACAGTTTATACGCTAAGATCTACAGTAAAATATATTTTCATCAAATGTGCTCCCCTGAATATAATTTAGGTCGTTCAAATTCTTACATTGTATGTTTATATATGTGCAATTCGCGGTATAACTTTCAAACATTAGATTTTTTTGAAACTGCAAATTTTTGTTTTGCATATATAAATAAAAAAAGAAGATTTAATTTTTTTAACCAGAGGAATCGGGGCACCGGAAAGTAGAGAACATGGGGGATTTTTTTTTTAAATTTCTAATTTATGCTAAATGCAATTGTATGTAGAAAACGTTCATAAGAAGCAGTATAGTAGCGATTGTAAATTAGTTAATTCTGAGTTTTGCATTCCTCGTCTTTTTATCTAGTCAATACTATTTTTCTAGGGGGGAAAACAATTGTTAATTTTAGCAAAGAAATATGCTAACAACACAGCTTTTGGGGGCACAGACTTTTCAATTTTCTTAGTGTCACCAACAAATCATAAATGAAATATAAACAATAAATTTATTTACTCTAGGTGCAATGTTAACCATTGTTTTACTGTCGTTTTTTTTGTTTATTATGTTAAAAAGGTTAAACAAAAACTGATGTACATATGTGTTTATGTTTCCATAAAAATAGTAATTTGTATAATAAAACAAAATTTTAACGATTTCCTAACTTTGTAAAGCAGGAAATAAAAACAACGTGCATTTTTATAGGAGTGAATTAACGCTCCCCATAGAGTTTTATGGAGAAAATTAATACATTTTAGATGAAATAAATAGATCTGTTTGTCGGTAAAAAAAAGAACCTTTCTGCTTTATTATTAGTATTTTGAAATTGACCACAGGCTGGTCATGTAAAAAAAAAAATAATAACGAAATACCATTTTTTAATCAATTGACATCGAAAAAAACATCAAAAAGAACTGCGTCTTGGCGGTTAACCTGTAAAAGGCGGGAAGGGGAAACGCAATTATTGTGGTTGCTATGAATGCCGATAGATGTCAGTGTATGTATGAGGTAGTGTTGACCCTAAACCAAATTTCTTAATCTATCTTATCTGTAAAAGTCATTGGTTTACAAAAGTTTATTATATTTTTCTAACTTTTATAATGCAATATTGGTGAATCACCTGAATTATACTTCCCCAGAGTGAATTAATTAACTAAGTTTTGGGTCTCCCTCCAACCAAACGACCGTTTGGGCTAAAAATCAATAATTAATTTCTGAATTTTGTGTCGATACATCCATTACATCAACAGTTATTGTAATAAGAGTTTTTGTGTTAAGACCCTCGCCCTCCACCCCTTCCCGCAGATTTGGCTGAAAGTCAATAAGTGTCGTCATTATGTTGTTCTGAATACACATATAAAATGTCTTTTTTATTCATTTTTGAAATTAGGGGTAGGTTAAAGTGATAGGGTGAAAAATCAACAGAATTTCTGACTGTTAACATAACTTCCCCTTATACTTCGTATAGCTGAGGACTTTTAATGTTCTTAATTTCCGCTCATGGTTTCTATTGTTTCTATAAAAATAATTACATAGAAATAGTTGGTCTAAAAGCGTTTATATACTTAAGTACTGAATTGACCAATCAATGAAATGCAAAAGTACGTTACTAGATCTATGTTTGACAGTTAACATACGAGTAACATATACCTTGATGCTAATTGTTTCTACTTCCTCAGTTATACGAAGTATAGGGGAAGTTATATAATCAGTCACAAATTCTATGTTGATTTTTCACCGATATTTCAAGTTTTCCGATCCCTTGATTCCAAAATTAAAAAACAATTCTTTCCGTCTTTGTGTGACTGTGAACTCCGATAACTCCCTATAGAAAAAATGTATCGACACAAAATTTTATATATATATTCAGAATCACATAAGAACGAAATTTACTGATTGTCAGCTAAATCAGCCCATGGGAAAGGAGAATGGGGTGCCCCCACTCAGAAAACCTTATAATAATACCTGCCGATCTAATGATTGTCTCGACACAAAATTTAGTATGAGGATTATTGGAGAGGTCCCTTTGTAAATCATATATTGATTTTCAGTTTCAAATGTTTTGGAGGGTGAGCGTACAGTTGCTGGTGATTCACTGATAACCTATATTTTTATTGGGTTAGGTTAGGTTTTATGACTCATGCCCATATCGCCTACTACCAGAGCGCTCTTTCGTCACTCCGGTGGACATGAGCCTACTAAGAGAGTCCTAAATTTTGCCTACACTTCAATTTTTATTCACTTAGAGTAGGGGTCTTTAACGAGTACTTGACATCGTACAGGCTCGGGATCATCGCTTAACGTCCCATCCGAAGGACGGCGTGCTTAAGTTTATTTTACCTCCCAGATAAAATAAACTAAGGGCCTCGGTCGGGTTTCGAACCCACGATCTTGAGCTCAGAAGACAAGCATGCATACCACTGAGCTACCGGCGCCCTTATTTTTATTGTATTTTATTTTTAAAAGAGATTGTTCATCTTGGCATCTAACCTGCAAAAGTGAAAACGGTAATGTAGGTGATAGGTTCGCATATAGAAGAGTCTTTCTGTATGGAACAATTTACTTAACCCACTTTCTTAGATCTTCTTCTAAAGATTTTGAAATTTTATAATATCCCTTAAATTTAAGTTACAAAGTTACTTCTTTTTAAAAAAAATCACGAAATTTACTTCCCAAGATTGAATTAATCAATTAACTTTTCGCTCCCCCTCCAAAACCTGTCGTTTGCGCTAACTTACAAATGGGCTCCTAAATCCTCATACTAAATTTTGTTTGTAGGAATATTGAGGGTCAGTCGTTTCTATGTTTTCTTCCATATTTGACTGACCCTCAATATTCCTACAATTAGAATCTACAGTCGCTAATCAACATCTACACTAAATTTTGTGTATTTATGGGGTTTGGTCACATATAATAATATCGTGTCGATATATTCATTCTATCGGCAGTTATGTTCATATCCTTAACCCCCTCCCGTTTGGCCGATTTGGTTGGAAAACAATAGGTATCGTCGTTAGAAGGTTCCGGATCTGGCAGTTATTGTGTTCAAAGACACACAGAATACTTTTTTTTTTTCATATTTGGAATCTAGATGGAAAACATAATATTCTGTGGAAAACGCCGCAACGAATTTCGGACCGATTACATAACTTCTTCTATACTTTGCATAGCTGCGGAAGGAAAAAAATTGGCTCGTTTCCTTTGCTTACATTTACGCTAATCAGTCATGTTGTAAATGTTTCTGTTTCTTTTGTATCTTGGCAAATTTCTTATTTCCAGAACCTTTTACAGTGCCTATGTTGTCCGGAAGTATCTACGTTGTAGTCACTCATCATTTTTGTATTTAGTGAAGAAAAGTATAGAGCAAGCGCGGGCCTTATAACAAACTTGATTTTCAAGCGCGGACCACATATAATAATATAATAAGCGAAATAAGCTCAGAATTTCAGGAAAATTCCATTTAACGTGTCATGTAAAATATATACCCAGCCTCTTTGGCTCTGCCAGACTATATATCCCTTTTTTTTCACCAATAAGTCCAATTTAAAAAAAAATATATAATTGTTCAGTTTTCATGAGAAGGGCCAATGGTGCCGCGTTTTGTAATAGTGGTTGGTATAATGTTTAGCCTGTGCGATGACAGGTAATCGTTAAAGACTTTTACCCTGGGTGAATACATATAGGTTGGCAAAATTTAGTACTCTGACCAGTATATTCGGGCTCATGTGCATGAGAGCGACGAATGAGTGCTCTCGTAGTAGCCCGGGCATGAGTTAAACAGTTAAGCTACAATTCAAACCCTGTAGTTGATGGTCAGTCATATCTGGGAATTTCTTTAACATCGTCAATCCATAGCTTGTGTTTTGTTATTGTTTTTGACGAATAGTTGCCGTCGTGTGGACCTGTATTGTCCGGGAGGTCTCGGCTACGATCGGCTCTTCTCGTTTCTGCTCCTTTGTTATCATAGCTTTCTGATAAGGATTCAGTTGTGCTATTTTCTTTCTCGTGTGAAGCAGTGATATTATTTTTTTTCTTTTTATATACATATGTGCAATTGTCTGTGGGACTTTCTCATGAGTTAAGACGTCTTATAGGTAGGCATTAACCACTGAGTAATGTTCTAATTAGAAAACTAATCTAATGCTAATCGTTGAAAGAGTCGTCAGTGAATCACCGGCTTTGTTCTTCCCCAGCGTAACGTAATTAATTAACAAAATCTCGTGTTCATACGTTCGGCAGTTATTAGGACTTTCGATATTATACCCCTTACCCCTAATTTTAATCCGTTTCTGAAGAAAATTGATAGGTGTCGTCTCCAAGGATAGAGGGGTTGCCTCAACATATAAGTTATACGTTTTCATCGGCAGTGATTGCTGTTTTTGTGTTTACCCCCCCCCCCCCCTGAAAATCAATGGTTGTTGTCCTTACTTGGGATACTCATGTAAAATTTCGTGTAGTTATATTCGCTCAAGTTATTAATATATACATATATATGTGGATGACATATATTCCTCTTCAGCCAAATCGACCGAAGGGAAGGAGGGGTTTAACTAAGAGTTTAGTATGAGGATGCACAAGTTCCTGAGTAAGACGACTGGGGAAATAGAATTGATTGAAGAAAAAGTGTCTACTTCAAATGAGTCAAAGTGCACTAACGCCATTTTTTAAAATAATATTCTTTTAATGCGTCTGGGATTGTAAATATTTTTTTATGTTACAATATTTTCTTCGATATTTATATTTGACTAAAATTGAATATGTTTTATCTTTATGGAATTTTGGATACAACTATAAAATTATTGCCGATGTATATACATACATTCTATCGAGAGTTATAATCTTCACAGGGAGAGGAAATTTTTTGTTTTACCACCTATTTAATAATAGCTGACTAATAACTATTACTTCGTAAATAAAGGGAAAATTGTTCCCCCGAAAAATTTCCAAAATTGAAATGTGTTAATATTTTACATCCTGCGACGAATAATCTAGGTTCGTGAAACTAGGACCTGGATGAAGACGGACATCTATGAATACAATTTTCCGATTTGGATTCCCACGTACTTATAGTAGGAGGCATTTTAATAGGCCAATTTTCCGACAAACTTTTTGAAAATATGTTTGATGGAGCTTACCCAGAGTGATTTAGTGACCGTGTTAGATTAGCGTTGAAACCTGGGTATAGAACTTAAGCTCCACTCTTTTTTTGTAGAAAATATTGTCCGTTTTGAATGGAATTAAGTATTTGTAATCTTTCCTCAAAAAAAAACTTCATCGGCCAAATCGTCCGAAGGGAAGAAGGAAGTCCCTAATTAAGACACAGAGAGCGAAAAGTTACATGATTAATTCGCACTGGAGAAGTACAATACCGCTGATTGAACGAGAAATACATACTTCTAAAGAGTGAAGATGCACCGACGCAGTTTTATTTTTATATTATTATTTTCACACGTATGGGGTTGTAAATAATTTTTTATGTAAACAATGTTTTCTTTATCATTTAGTAATAAATTCACCTTACTACACTACAATATATTCAGAAATAGTACATTTCGAGTTGTTTTGTCTCTTATTATTTTTTTTTTTTTCTATTTACAAGGAGGTTTGACTTCATTGGGAAAGATAAAAAAAGTTATTTTGGACCGTGTTGCCTTCCTTGTTTGTGAGGTCAGGACACTGCCCACGCCAAGACGCAGTACCAACCAGGGATACAAATATGACCTAGGTTTTTTTTTTATAGGAAGTATAGAGAAAGTTATGTAATTTGTCAGAAATTCGATGTTGAGTTTTCAACGGAATTTATATTATCCGACCTCCAGATTTCTTCAAGTATGAAAAAAAAAAGTAAGCATGATAGTTCCCAATGGAATGAATGTATCGAAACGGAATTTTATATGTGTACCCAGACTCCCGAAAGCCAACTCATCGATTTTTGGCAAAATCGGCCAAAAGAAAGGGGATTAGGACTAAATTCTATATCCGGAATTCTAAGCACCGTAAGAATTACATTAATTTTCAGCGGAATCTGCAGTTGAGAAGGGGCTCAACTCAAAAACTGCCGATATAATGAATTTATCGACACAAAATTTAGTATGAGGATTTAGGAGCCCCTGTGTAAGTCAACTATCCAATATTTGCGCAAACGGTCAACTGGTTTTGGAGGGGGAGCGAAAAATTAATTTTTTTTCTAAAAATGAATGGGTGTATGAAGTTTTGGATATAAATATTAAATTATTATCGATATATACATTCTATTGGGTATAATATAATAGCTGAACTTTTGTATTAGCATATATATATATATATAAAGCTGAAAATGTCTGTGCGTTGTACCGCTATAACTCACGAACGGCTTGATGGATTTGATTAATTTTTTTTTTAATTTGTTCGTCATCGTCTGTGGAAGGTTATAGGCGTATTAGTACCTCAATATCTGGTCCATCCCAGCATCCACCCACGCAATCTTTGTAACTCAAAAACCACTGCAATGATTAATGAGGAATCTTTTTGAATAGATAAGTTTTATCAACCGGAAGGTTAAGGTCTATTTTTTAATCAACCCCTGGTCCATCCCAGCATCCACTCACGCAATCTTTGTAACTCGAAAACCATTGCAACGATTAATGAGAAATCTTTTTGAATAAATTATTTTTAGCTCCAAAGCTAGCGTTACTACAGTTGAAGGACTATAAGCCTTATTCCGTATGAATAATTGAAAATTATAACATCATGAATGTACTCTCGAGGAACTGAATAGCCTTATAGGAGATACTGGGAGAAAAGTCAAAGTTCCCCGGACATATAAATATGTTTGTTACCTCTGTAACTTGAATTTTTATTTATTGCACCTCTCTAACTCAAAATTAGTTAGAACGAATCTTAACCTCTACAAGTCGAATCAAAATCCGCCTAAGTCGAAATCCTCCATAAGTCGAAAACTCTATAACTCGAATTTTTTGGCGTCTCCCTTGATGTTCGACTTATAGAGGTTCTACTGTATATGTATATTTTTATGTTTGTGAAGGGGTGGGTTTTACTTATTTGTCTAAGAGAAAGATAAAAGTTTTAGGTGAATCTCCGGAAATGTACTTCCCTAGCGTCAATTAATCAATTAAAACAATTTAACGATTTGATGGAAAATCAATTGGTGTCTTATTGACACTTCTAAAGAATCATACCAAATGTCGTGTTGACCATTCGTTACTACGTAGCTACCGGCTTCAGGTTTTTGAGGGTACCGGTAGCTCAGTGCTATACCTGCTTGCTTACTAAGCTCAAGATCGTGGGTTCGAAACCCAGCCGTGGCCTTTAGTTTATAGGGATTCGGATGAGATGTTAAGCGGTGGTCCCGAGCCTGTACGATGTCAGGTACACGTTAAAGACCCCTCTACCCCAGGTGAATAAAAATTTAGAGTAGGCAAAATTCATGGCCACCAGTAGACAAAAGAGCGCTCTGGTAGTAGGCGATATGACCTTGTAGTTAAAGATCGGACATGAGTCATAATAACTAATAGGTTTTTTTTTTTTTTTTTTTTTTAGTACAAATACCACCCTAATTCTCCATTTCCCTTCGTCTGATTTGTCTCAAAGTCAGTAAGTGTCGGTCTTATCTAGGATTGATATATTCTTCATTCTATCGGGACTTATTGTGTTCAGATACAGGACAATTGTTCCTCATTTTTGAAATCAGGGAGTCGAGAAATATGAAATTCTGTCCGATTACGTAACTTCCTTTATCGTACTCCTTAAAACTGGGGATGGAAAAAAGTCTCATAGAAATATTTTATTTATGCCACAACCTGAATTGAAATGGAAGTAAGATCTCAACCGGCTTTATAATGCACAGGTTTACATTAATAATGGCTATCCCCGCTTATATACGTTAAATAATAGTTAAACCAATAACCGATTTCCTGTATTTTCTCGCGTTATATTATATAAGATTCAGGATTACTTCATTATTCCATTAATGCAGGCAATGATTATTACTGAATGAGAAATCATTTTAATGTAATATTTACCCGAATGAATAACATGCAAAAAAAATCACCTCCCCCCCCCAAAAAAAAAAAAAAAAAAAAAATTGTATAATAATATATACCTATGTGGCAGCTATAGATGGTAGGTAGCCTAGCTACCCTACTATTTTCCCATTTATTTTCTTAGTTCAAAACTTAAATAGACCTTTCGGGCAAATTATCAGTTTAAGAAAAGTAGGTTAATCACCTACAATATACTTCCCCAGCTACTTTATGTAATCGGCCAAAAATTCAGTTTTTAACAGAATTTCATGTTTTCCGACCTCTAGATTCCAAATAAGAAAATATAACATAAAGAACAACAAATAAATTATAGATACTTATAATGGGAGTATATCCCGAAACGTCGGTAATTGTAGGTTAGAAAAACCAAAAAATAAATGGGAGAATTGTAGAGCTGTGATAAATATGTTATATATAAATTCGGCATCTCCTCACACAACCCAAAAAAGAAATATTCCACTCCAATTTAATGCTGTGCAGCACATGTAAATGTGTTATAATAAAATCATGTAAACGATGAAAACGAATGTATGAAAGAAAATTGGTTGATAAAGTAGATAGAGTGGACGTATGTAAGGTGTCTGAGGATGAGAATGTAGGTAGTGGGAGTGGATAAAGAAGAGGCTTTATCAGACGAAGATAAGATACGATAAGGAATAGGATAGGATAGACATAGGATCAGAAGAGCTCCCCCAGCCTCTACTTGGCTAGATTAGCTGAACTAGAACCAAGTGAACGTCAGTTCTACTGGGACGGAATAAGGTAGCACAACGGATGGGAGTCATCTCACTTTTAGTGTGGGGAGAGTATCTTCATATATCTGGAGTGGGAGGGTAACTTCACATATCTGGAGTGGGAGGATAACCTCACATATCTGGAGTGGGAGGGTAACTTCACATATCTGGAGTAGGAGGGTAACTTCACATATCTGGAGTGGGAGGGTAACTTCACATATCTGGAGTGGGTGAAGAAGAGGCTTTATCAGAAGAAGATAAGATACGAAGGAATATAGACATAGGGTAGGAAGAGATCCCTCCCAACCTCTCTACTTGGCTAGATTAGCTGAACTAGAACCAAGTGAACGTTAGTTCTACTGGCACGGAATAAGGTAGCACAACGGATGGGAGTCATCTCACCTTTGGTGTAGGAGGGTATCTTCACATATCTGGAGTGGGAGGGTAACTCCACATATCCGGTGTGGGATGGTATCCTGAAATATCCGGAGTGGGAGGATATATGAGGATATCCACATATCCGGATCAGAATCTGAGTCACCTAAACTTTCTTTTTTGACCATGTCTTAATTAGGGAGGTGTTGAATCCTAATAAATAATTTCGTGTATGTATACTATCCAGAGATATGTTCACATACATGTTATTTTTGAAATTTGAGGTGATTTTTGACGTTATGATGGATTTTCCATCATCTTATGATATAATGTCAAATTATATCTTTATGAGCAAGGACCGACCACAGAAAGTCACGTGACTGGAGGTCAAATAATTACCTTCATATTTTGACTCTCGATCGTTTTTACTCGGCTCATAAAACTATTTTCTTTTTCCATAATGTGGACTTTTTTTCGCATGGTTTGAGTAATGAAATTAAGTACGAATAAATTGCAAACCCCAGGTCCATGAAACTTTTTTTATAACAATTGGTTCGAACTTGATCTTCGTTTTTTCGAATAATGATTTGTGTTCAAAGTTTAAAAAATCTCGTCATCATCAAAAATAAGTATAAGTACTTACGCACCTAAGGGTGCTACACAACATATACATAATTATCTAAACGACCGATCCCTCCAAAATAGTATTGTAAAAAAATAGGTAATAGTAACTGATTTGTATAAAATGCCCTTGGGTATTATATTGAATGTGAGCCATGAGAGAGGGTTTGGGCTGGATTGCTGCAGGTAGATGGCAGTTACGGCGCCGTCCACATCTCAGCACTCCGTCCTTTTCCTTTCTTCTCTCAGCCAACTCAGAGAGGGGAGGCCCCCGCCACATCAACCTCAGTTTCCATGAAAACATTCCCTCAGGCCCGCACCTCTACCTGCTCCCGGGGACAACACTCCATCTTCTAATGTTTTTGGCGACTCTAATATTTCCTTCAAACCCAGGGTTTTGCAGTGCCGGGAACCCCCAATTCAATACGGGATTTCAGAAAGAAAATTTTTTATTAAATTCCCTAAGGGAGAAATGAGGATATTTTTTCTCATATGAACTAAGAGATTCATTATAGAAATGAAATACGTTGTCTTCCCACTGTTTAATTAATCTCTGGAACCTGTTTTAAACTATACTGCATCATCATCAGTGGTATACATATGAATAATGCAAAGATGGCTAATGAAGAGATTATTTCACAAGAAGGCAAAATAAAAATATAGTCTGTCCTCTCACACATTTTATGAAATTTTTTTTTATGCTGAATTGTTATGAACTTTTGAATGTTTTATCGGGCTGCCTGATGATGAGGGTAGCCTCAAGTGGGAAGGTATCTTCATATATCTGGAGTGTAAGGGCAACCTCGAAAGCTGGTGAACATAAAATAAATTAATAACGTCTATGAGAGGTCAGACTATATTTTTATTTTGCAACTTGTACACATATGACTTACATATACAATATAATTGAGGGGGTTAGAAGCAAAGGTGACAATTCGGCTGAAATTGAGATATGTGTGTAAACATCTTCCTTGACACCTACCCTGACTACTGGCTAATGATCAGAACGATTGTTAGTACCAGTAATGATGTTACTAGTGGAAAATACCTGGTTAATACCTGAATTTACGATGTTACTATAACTTTGAAGGTAATTATCTCGAAATGACATTTTTGTCACTTACATCCCTTTGCTTCTAACCCCCTCAATTGTGAATAACAGATACAAATTGACTAGCAAAAGTATTAAAACATCAGGACAGAGTAATAAAAATAGAATAAAACTAACAGAACCAGTTTAGTTAGTGTGGCGTCTAACCGAACACTGGCTAGTAGCTCAAATGGGAGGGGATGCGGAGCTCATTCATGCACTCAACATATATGCTAATAAATAAACATTCAATACATTTTTTTTTTTCAATATAGCATTTAATTATTAACCATCATTACGATGTTCGTCATTAATTGCATATAGTAAATTGTGTCGGAATACAATTACTGCGATCTGTTTCGGTTTTGAACTTTGTGCCGACGATGGCGTAAATCGATACCGGTACAAATATACTGTTAACAGGTTCCACATAATATAAATTAACATGTTAAACAATTAATACTCAAGGCTGAGTCAAGCAGGCAACTTGTAAATTGAAAGCTTCAGGATTATAACTAATATTTTCCCATTTTCCAGGAGTGCCAAAACAAAAATTCTAAATTTTATAGTTAAACTAATAAATTTATTTGGTTTAACAATAGAAAGAATCACACAAACACACAATATTGTTCTTGTAAATAAATAAATATTTGAACAAGAACTATTTTTTTTTTCTTTGAAAAAGTCAGATATATAGAGTAAAAATTATGTTTATCTCCACTTAATCCGTAACGACGCACATTAAAAATTATTATTTGTTTTACAGAAATAATTAATTCAAATTACACTTCACAAAATGACACTTAACTGCAACGATAATGTTTCCTTAATTTATTGACCTTGTTCTAATTAATTTGTGTAATTGTTTCAGGTATGTATTGGAGTTGCCGAAAGTTGTCCCTTTACTAGTAAGAACTAATTTTTTCTTCAGCACTTTTAGTATAATTTCTGTTTCCTATATTCATAGTTTAGGTTAGGTTAGGTTTTATGACTCATGCCTGGGCATTAACTACGAGGTCATATCGCCTACTACCAGAGCGCTCTTTCGTCACTCTGGTCGACATGAGCCCGACTCTACTGTGGGAGTCCTAAATTTAGCCTACCCTAAATTTTTATTCACCTAGGGGTCTTTAACGAGTACCTGACATCGTACGGGCTCGGGACCATCGCTTAACGTCCCATCCGAAGGACAGCGTGCTTAAGTTTATTTTACCTCCCAGATAAAAACTAAGGGCCTCGGTCGGGTTTCGAACCCACGTTCTTGAGCTCAGAAGGCAAGCACGCATACCACTGAGCTACCGGCGCCCTCCTCTGGATAGTAAATCGTGATGATATGGAGCCTAATTCCTTCCTTGAAAAAAATTATAAACATAGGTATGTGAAAATGGCATCTGTTCACGGGTTCCGAGGTTTATCGTAATACACAAAGATAGTCAGCTACACATAGAAATCGTATTTTATAGAAGTAGATATAAACTTTCAGGAATTGGAGAAATAATTTGTCTAGCTACCGGCGCCCTCATTTTAATAATATATAAATAATCTTAATGTGTGTAAATTTAAATTTACAATTTGGCAATCAAATATGGAAAAGAAACTGAAGCTCAAGGTACAGAGTAACAAAATAAAATGTTCCTCGATGAGTTTCCATCAATATATTTCCTCAACAGGAATAATTCAATTTAACTTTCGCTCTCCATCCAAAGCCAATCAATCGACCGTTTGCGCTAGGTCGATTGGTTTCAGGTCAGCGAATATTTAGTTATTTTGCGTTGGGGAATTGAATAGACGTTGAGTCATGAGTATCCACCAAATTTTCCGCCGCACACATACAAGTGTGTACACCTTACGTTTTCAGGAAAATGGTCAAAATGGCATCTGAAAGTATTAAGAGGACGAATGTAGAAATATGGTACGAAATCGTAAAATAGTAGAAAAACGAAAGCTTAAATCTATATGAATTTATATTTGTAGCGTACCGACATAAGACGTAGTTTAACTGATTTTCTGGGATGATGGAATTTGATTCTGATTTATTGAAGCATCCTTGAAAGAGGGTTAGTACTTTATGGATTAAGTATTCAATTAAATATCAAATCAAATTTGTATTTAATGCACTTTAAAAGCTTCAAATGTCTATAACGTTTTAGTGGGGTTGTCGGATCTTTACAAGGTCTTGCTCCGCCATTGTTATAAAATTAAAAATTGTCTATCGCCCTCCTCCCTCTCGCGGATATTCCAGTCAACGTTTCTACTTCCCAGCTATATGAAGTAATAGGATTTACGTAATCGATTAAAAATTTGATGCGGAGTTTTCAGCGGAATTTCATGTTTTCCGACCTCTAGATTCCAAATGAAAAAAAGAATGTCGTGTCCTGTCTCTGAACACGATAACTCCCGAAAGAATGAATGTATGGTCACAAAGTTTTATTGTGTATCCAGAAACCTCTGAGGGGGTGCTCAACTCTAAAAACTGCCCAATAACTGTCGATGTAATGAATTTATCTACACAAAATTTAATATGAGGATTTAGGAGCAAATGGCGATTCTATCGTGAGTTATCTAGTTCACAGAAACACACGAACAGACAGCATTTTTTTTCTCATTTTGGAATTAGGGGTTCGGAATTGCGTCCGATTGCATAACTTCCCCTAAACTGCATATATCTGGGGAAGTAATAATTGTCGAATGCTGTAACCTCGAATGTTTCTAGCAGTTACACTATCTGATTGATGTTAGAATGGCATTACGTGAAATTACATGAAATGACTAGTGTTCCAGAAATGGTGTTACATTTTATTACAGTTTTTTTTTTTTTGCATCAATACCCAAATTTCATTAAGTTTGAAATTACACCTTTATAGTAGCAGTAGTTATCTTCATTATTTGATACAAGAGAAGGAACTGAAGTTGAGTTCTTGTCTGAATGAAAAAAGGAACTCACTAAATATTAATATTACTTCCCCGCTATTCGAAATATAGGAGAAGAGTTATATAATCGATACCACCCTATTTGCGTATACTTTTTTTTTTTTTTGGGGGGGGGGGGGGATTACCTGAACTAAAAGGGTTCGACAACTTTTGTTACCTGACTGCACCTAACTCCGATTTCATCTTGCGTACGGAAGAAAAAAAAACTTGCCATCATGCAGATATACATAATTTATGCAGATTTGGGTAGTACATATCAGGAGACCAACATTGTTCCAGTAGTATTTGCACTTTTGCCAAACGAGTTGCTAGTAACTCACGAGAGGATGTTCCGCCTCATTAAAGCTCAGGTGCCTGATTGGAGCATACTATAATAGCAAAAATGTATATGCATGCTGGAGAATTTTTTTTTTTTCTGTACGCAAGTCGGAATCCAGGTCTAATATGGTCAGGTAACAAAAATTTCTGATCCTTTTTAATTTAATTGATATAAAGAGTGTACGCATAGTGGGTATATTTCGTAGGTGTACGCATTCTGGGTATACGCAAATAGGGAGATACCATATAATTTATCAAAAATTCGTTGTTGTATTTTCACCGGTATTTTCCGACCCAAAAATGAAAAAGATGGCTGAACCCTATAAGGGACAACTTTAGATTATCAGCCAAATCCGACAAAGGGAAGAGGGGGTTAGGGGAGGACTTAACACAAAAAAACTGTACTAACTGCCAGTGAACATTTATTGGCATTATAATAAGGACGACCACCTATTTATTTTCAGCCGAACGGAAGGAGGGATTAGAGGGGGGCTCAACTCAATAACCCCCATAAATGCAAATTTAGGTAATGTATCGGCAAACATTTTAGTATCGAGGATTCAGAAGTTTACATAAAATCAACTATTGATAATTAGTCCAAACGGTCGATTGATTTAGGAGGGAGAGCGAAAACTTAGGCGATTAATTAATGCTGGAGAAGTACAATGATGATGATTCAGGGACGATTTTTTTTTTTGACTGGGTAAAAGGAGGGAGGAGGAGAGAGGATGGGGTGGGGGTTGAGTTCCCGCCTAAACACTGATCTAGTTTTCCCGCCTAAACTCGGTCTCACACCGCCACCTAGCTAGTAGCAGCCACTCACACATTCCACACCCTAGGCTAACTAGCTAGGTATCATAATCAGACCCTAAGTTTTTTTTAGGGTTCCAGACCGCAAGACGGAACCTTTATAACTCTGTTAGCCCTCTCATACCTACTTCATATCTGCTTGGAAACAACGAAAGATATTTAATTGAATCTTAACCCAGAGAAAATATTTAAGTAAGGTCTTGAAACAAAACTGCGTTTGAAAATGGTTCTTCAATCTTACCTTATTCAACTTGCCAAATTGGTCTCAGAACAATCACTCAATAGCTATAAACATTCTTATATATTCCTTCCTCTTCGGCCAATTTGACTGAAAATCCGTAGATGTCTTGCTCATGAACTTCTAAGATCATATCTATGGTCACAGGGAATAAGTTGTCAAGTCGTAGAATGTTCAAAATGAGTTAAGTGTACTGTGATCATCTCCCAAGTCATCTGCACACTGTGAAGAAGTTGGGAGCTCAGAACTCTAATACTTTCGGAATTATAAAGATGTGGGTTTCTTGGAATCTCGTGAAATTGTGTATACATACATGTTTTTGGTTAAATCAACTTAATCTACTTTGAGTAATTATTCACAAGGTAACTGCGTTTAACCATTTATTCACTACGGCAGACTATTCCAAGTGAAGAGGGTGTTTTCTGTTAAATCAACTTGCTCAACTTTAGAGAGGCATCATTCACGAGTATATCAAAAAGTATGGTTAATAATTAAGTAAGTGATGGGGAATGATTAGATAACTAAGGGAAAATCCAAGAAAGGATTAACAATATTCATTTTCATTCACTCCTATAGATTTAGAAGGTATATGATTAATAATGATGCAAAAATAATTTATTTATTCCAAAAACTGGATTTACACGATTAATGCAAAAGTAAAAAAGTGCTGCCCTGAAAATTTACGAATTTAGACTTACCAATTTATTCCCTATGACCACAGATATGTCATCTCCACCCTCCCCGTTGGCCCATTCTGAAAATTAGTGAATGTCGTCATGGGGATGGATTAAGTTATATCGGCAGTTGTTAGGGATAAGCCCCTCTCCAATCCATATTATCCACCGAACTTGCTCTTAGAACTAGGGAAATAAAAGAGGACCATTTTCGGTTGCACGTGCAGGTGCTCATATTTCAATGTGAGCTTTGTAATGAAACAATTTAGACGGATTTACATTTTAGGTAATGGATTGAATTCGATATTAAAATAAAAATGACTAGGCTATTATATATTTTTCGCCGATTTTTCAGTATTTATTTTTATGCCGACATAATGGATTACGTTTATTTAAAATATGTACCTACTCTGAGATTTCTAACAATAGGAATTATTGACTATATTACAATGTTCCTAGTTAATACTCCTATTAAAAAAGGATAAAATATTGATATCCACTTCTTATTGATAGGTATATAATTTTTAAAGTTATTGCAGTTATTACCAATGCCTTATCAAAGGTCTTAAGGGCTCCTGAGCTGAGGAATTTGGGTCCTTTTTATCGCCTATAGTAGGCCATTTCACATTTTTATGGAAACTTAAATAAATGTGTTTCAATCAAACGAACATGTACATTGAAGTTCGTTAGTAGGTCAGAGGTAGCGTGCTTGCCAACTGAGCTCAAGATCACGGCTTTGAAACCCGTTTTTATCTGGGAGGAGCACGCCGTCCTTCGGATGGGACGTTAAACGATGTTTCTGTGCCTCTACGATGTCAGCTACTTGTTAAATACCTCGATCCCATAGAGTCGGGCTCATGTCCACCAGAGCGACGAAAGAGCGCTCTGGTAGTAGGCGATATGACCGAGTTAAAGCCCGGGCATGAGTCACAATAACTAACTGTACAAAAGTAAACATTGTTGCAAGCAATGGTTAATTTTTAAATTTTATTTTCCTTGCCTTAACACATCGTGAAATGATATCTGTCTTAGAATATCATGTTCTAATGACATGATAACAGTGTTTGGTTTTGGTTCAAGCATTTAGATTTATACATTTATATTAATCTGGATCTTAAAACTTATTTTTCTAAACTTAAATTGTATTTTTGAAAGACTAGTTTTGAGCTTTAAAAAATCGCAGCTGTTTATTTATTATTCGCTTTACGTCCTTCTTTGGGGATGGGATTGTTTACTCAAATGAAAAATATGATTTTATTCTTCAAAATTTAGTTTCAATATTATTTATGTCGAGAAAGACCTGATGAACGTGTTCTCAAGATAAGAGGAAGCTGTGTGTTTGTTTTCTTCGTCATTACGAAATTCTTGGTATTCAATGACTAATGTCAGCTATTAGTGTTTTTTTTTTTTTTTTTTTTTTTTCTTTTTCGTTCAAAAGATTCGAGATCTGAATTGGCATTGTTTGATGATAGCCTTCTATTTTTGAGGCCGAATTCCAAATCGAATGGATGAAATGTGGGCCCAGAACGAACATGTAAGTAGGTGTCGGTGGAGCGCCACTATCCAGACACGGAGGCATGTGTTGCTGCTGCTCATGCCGGGACACACACGGATATGAGAATGAGAGAGAGGGAGTGTGGGGGAGAGAGGGAGTGAGGGAGAATGGAGGGAGAGGAGGGTTTCCAGGAAGGAGCTGGGCACCGACCCCTCTGCATTCCTACCAGGGACCTACCTACAGTCGCCATCTGGGACCACTGGAAGGAGTTGCCATTTGCTGCAGTGTGAGTGGAGGAAAAGGGAACGAAGGAAGAAGAGAATCTGGGAGGTCTCTTTGTCGATGCCCATACAGAAATGCAGAAACTACGTTTTCGTTACTCTGGCACTACAGTGGGAATAGGAAATTTTGCCTACCCTGGTTTAGTTACCTATGGTAGGTGTCTTAAGTAAATGGCATCGCACAGTCTCGGGACCATCGTTTAACGACCCATCCGAAGGCAGCTGCTCAAGGTCTCCTTGGATTAAGGGAAGACATGATGGATTGCAAATGTACTGTGTATGGACAGTTCCAAAACTAGTCCAGGCGATCATGATCTCAGTCCAGTCCTGTTGACCGATCTATAAAAAACCGACTGTACTCTCAAAAGGGAGATTGTCATATAATCCAACTGCCTCCATTGTCATATGTTCCAACCACCGGCCAATTCTAACCTTTTTCATCCTCATCGTGCATTGTATCATTCATATGTTAGGGTTCAGTTCCAATTAGACCGTTATCAAAACTCCGGAAATTGACAAACGTTTTCCATGGTTTTCAAGCGTGGGTCACATATCAAAATGAAAAAGCAGGTTTTTGGATGTGTGTGTTTCGCCTCTCTGCACCCTAAATCAGAAAAAATTACTGGGCCATGTATTAGAACTCTATAAAGGTGGCATTTATTTGTATCTTAGTGAGGCCCTTGAGGTCCCCACGGCAAACTTCCCAGCATGATATGAATATCAATATTAATAATTACACAAAAAAGTAGGCATTGTATTCAGTACAGAATTGTTTGTTCATTTAATTTAATTTAATCTATTCATAGATTCTCACCTCTTCTATCCTCTCCAGTGTTTTCCTCCTCGTCCACTTTTCAGTGTTTTCCTCCTTTTCCACTCCAGTATTTTCCTCCTCTTCCACTCCAGCCTTTTCCTCTCTTTGGCTCCTCCAGGAATTATTTTTGGATATTTTTCCTTTGGGAGCCATCATTTTCGCCACTTGTTGATATTATTATTATTATTTCTTGCAGTATTAGCCGGCGTTGCCCGGAATTTTTAACTTTTTCCCCTAATAATTCTCATTCAAATCCTAGTCAATTTTTCGACCGTGCATTCATGATGTTACAATAATTCAAATAGAATATAGCATATAGTCCTTCAACGGCAGAAACCCCTGCTATAGTAAATGTTTACGACCGTCGGGCACCACAGCTAGTTCGTACTGATGGACGCTGGGTACATACGGCTAGTACATACGTGTCAGGGGAACGGGTAAGGGCTTAGGAACGGCGGACACCCTACCTCGTTTGTGTTTAGGAACGCTGGTGACCACAGCTAGTATTAACCGTGCAACGGTGGAATTCGACATTCGTTGATGATATAGACCCCCCCCCCCCCCCCCCCCCCCTCCCATTAAGAATTTTGAGACATCACACACCCTATTTTTCAATTGGCTTTTAAGAATACTACATGTGAAATTTCATGACAATCCGACCATCCATTAATGAGTTAAAACAATTTTTATACTTAGCCCCCTGCCGTTCAATATTTTCAGGCGCCATATAGCGTATTTTTCTATCTGGCTCCAAAGGATGCTACGGGTCTATCGATTATCACCAGAACAAATTAGATAGGATAAATCTTTTCCAAGAAATCCTAAAATCCACTTTGGTTGCAGTTTGCTGTCTTTTTGTTTAAACAAAAAAACGGCTGTACTGAATTTGATAAAATTTCTTTCGGATCATATTGACGTTGATAAGCTTCGATTGGCAGCGGAGTGGGGTCGATATCAGTTTTTATTCGCGAGATTTCTTGCAAGACACACACACATACTCTCTCCTTTTATGACAGCGATTTAAGGTCATTTCTATTGGATTTATCAGACTGTTTCCGTACATCGTCCTAGAACGTGGACCTGTTGATTCTAATATAACGATGTGACTTCCTCTTGTCTCTCCGTCACGTAGCGATCAACCATATTTTCTTTCTTTTTTTTTGTTTTTTTTTGCTGTGAATGACGTCAGACTTACTGGCTTGAATGCTTCGGGATCGTAGTCTTCTTTGCGTACAAGTATCCCAGAGCAATGCATTCTTTCATGTTCTTAATGGGATGGGATGCTGGAGGAGATGCTCGTTTTCTAATAAGCTCTCATATTAGTGACCGAGTCCACGAGTTGTGGTCACTAATGATGACCGAGCTGGCTACCTGGTTAAGTTAACCCTGGATCCCCTCCCTCTCTCCCCCTCACAAGGTAACACATATTTGGGGCCCTGGTCCCCCAACCTCCAGTGAACCTTTGGAATCTCGTTCAGGAATTTCTCTTGGTACAGTTAGCTTCTTCTCTTCTCTCACACACACTCACTCTCTCTCTCCCTCTATCGGAATGCTGCTGATTTTTTTCCACTACATTTTTAATGAGTTGTTTACTGGTCGATCCGAAATTTAGAGTATACTTGCTGTGTTTCCAGGCGTTTCCCGGGTAAAAAATTGAAAAAGCGTCCTAGAAGTTGAGAATCATCCCCGCTGATTACGGCAATTAGCGTCTGAATTCCAGAGGTGGTCTTTCGTCTTCGACTGGGGGTTGCCATTCTACATTTTCGATAGTCCTTTTCCTCTCTTAGTATCTGACCAACATGTCTAGGCGTTTAAAGTGTCCTACATTTCAAAAAATATTTGTATTTTTAATTCACAAATGAAATTTCATATCAATTGATTCATTACAACGGCAGTTAATCGACTTGTTGTACCTCCCCCCTAATCATCCTCTTCCCTTTTGCAAATCAATAAGTCTCGGTAATTTTTCCTAGAGCTTTCTGGATACACATATAAAAATTCGTGTCGATACATTCATTCTATGGGGAGTTATCGCATTCACAATAGCAACAATAATTGCTAACAGCGACATTCGTAATCATGTCGTACAAAAATTAATTAAAAAAACCGCCTGTTAGAAGAATATGACATGAGATGCTTGTCAACATCATTTTTT
The DNA here is from genome assembly GCA_963662175.1 of Aradus depressus. Lineage (NCBI taxonomy): Eukaryota > Metazoa > Arthropoda > Insecta > Hemiptera > Aradidae > Aradus > Aradus depressus. The sequence continues at coordinate 49,211,211 of OY759216.1, read as the reverse complement.
TATATGAAAGTTCTCTAAACTATGTATTATGATAGATACAATTCTGTGCAGAGACAACAAATTGTGGTTGCATCAGTTGAACAATGACGTTGATTAAAGAGTAAAAATAATTTAGGTTACAACAACTTCAATAAGCCCAGAAATTACATATATTTTATATATATTTTCATTACTTCCACGAAGTATACGGGAAGTTATTTAAACGGTGAGAAATTCAATCTTGAGTTGTCACCGGACTGATAACATGAAATACCGGTGATATCATCAGTCCGACTTCCTGTTTCCAAAAATGAAAATCAAAAAGTAGTTAATATTCTTGCGCGAATTATTGAACGTAAAATGTCAGGAATCCTCAAAGGAAACGGATTCATTCCAGGACACAAGACGGCAGCTAACTTTCTGGGTAGTTGTCCGGGATAATATTTGCTAAGAAAACTGGGGAACTAGGTTCTATATGAAGGACTCGGTGTCTTCAGATCCAGGTAACACAAAATGACAATATAAGAAAGCCTATTGCTTATTGAATGCTAAGTCCGTAGATGCACACAGCAGCTATCTGAAAGAGTTGTTTTTCTAGGTAAATTCGTTTTTTTTTCGAACCTGTATAAGATATGGCCATAATTTTGGAGTTACCCTTCCAATATTTTTTTTCATATTTACTTCTTCCTGCCTCTGGATGTCAGGGTCATGTCAAATTGAATTTTTTATGAGCTTGTAACCTTAATTTGAAATGTTAAACTGGAGTGGTCATCTTTAAAAGATAGAAGAGACAAGTCCATGTTCCCCTTTGTTTCTCAGATGTCACCCACACACTTTTATCATGGTTTTCTATTTTTCTATTTCTCCCATCTTGGAATAAATCTGAAAGACTTCTCCTTCCTTTCCCTTGACAAAGTTCATACTACGAGGGGTCATCAAAAGTTCCAGCACTGAAATTTATAAAGATTTATTTTAAAAATTTACTTAGTTATTGGACATTGTCCCCTTTAAAGTACTCCACTTGGGAAGCTATACATTTTTCCCACCGCAGTTTCCACTCCTGGAAGGACCCTGAGAACTTATCTTCTGGAATGCTGTTCAGCCCGTCCAGCGATTTTTCTTTAATTCCAGTATAGTGAAATCTCTGTCCTTTTAAAGGTGTCTTGAGTTTCGTAAACAGGAAAAAGTCCGCGAAAGTCTGGTGAGTACGGTGGCTGGGCGTTTTTTGTGCAATAATCGCGAATGAGCAACGCAGAATGAACAGGCGCGTTGTCATGGTGCAGCATCCACGCTCCACTTCGCCACAACTCAGGTCTCTTCCTCCTCATAGCCTTACGCTAATGTCTCAGGATTTCAAGGTAACGAAAGCGATTAATTGTCTCACCTCGTGGAAGAAATTCGTATTAGACAACACCCTTCCAGTCGATGAAAACAGTGAGCAGTATACATTTGACTTGAAGAGCTTCTTTGAACCTCTTGTACCATTCATGACACCGTGATCGACTCAGACATTCATCCCCAAAAGCCTCTTTATAACATCTGAAAAGTTTTACCCAACTTCACATAATAAAACCTGACACAAACGCGTTGCTCTTGTTTTTGATTCATTTGACAAAAGATCGCAAAACAGCCAACCCAGAAAAAGTTTGTTACTTCACAGCAAAGTAGTTTGTAGAGAATCTACAAAAACAGCTGAGGTCAGGAAGAGTCACAACAACTAATGCTGTCAACTGTACCGCTCTCTGACGCTCCGTTGGTGAGAAATCCTAAAAGTCCTGGAATTTCTAGATCACCCCTCATATACTGGAAGCTGGGACTAGAGTGGGGGAAGATATAACTATGAGTCTGGAATTTCTGACTGAATACATAACTTCTCTCTATTTTTCGTACATCTGGAGAAGGAAAATTCAGAAAAAACAGACAACTGATATTTGAGCATGATGCTGGATGGGAAAATACGACTATGGATACACATTACCATGTTCTTGGACTTGGATTTGTACACTCCGGTCACAACGAATATCTTTTGGCGCTCTCTTCAAGTCATGATCCGGTCTTAGCGGTTGGTGGATTTCCCCAATCCCTGTTTTCCTCCCTCAAGTATTCTTGGAGCATTGCCTGGTGTCTTGTGTAACAAGTGTAAACACTGACTGGGGATTGAGTGTGTGAGGTATTGTGTAGTGTTAACAAGCCCTCTGTATCAGTATGTGTTCCCCCACGTGTATGTTACTTTATGTCCTATCTCTAGGCCATTGCCCTCCCTTCCCCTCCTTCCTTGACACTTCTACCTCCAGCATCATTCCTCAATTAGGGCTAGTCAACCTACCTAGATACCCGAGAGGATTCCCTTAGGCCTTCCCTGGCGCCCTCAGGCCTCAAATATACTTTACATATGGCAAATATAAACACTTGTTTATTTACTTACCCAGGAAAACTATACGAAAAAAATTGTACAATAAATGTCCGTAGGAAATATTTCAAAGGAATGTTTCAATTGTAACGCTATGGATGGCAACATCACAAAAACTCTAATAACTGTAATTATAATGTATGTATCGACACAAAATTGTATAATTAAATTCGAAACCGCATTAAGAACACCCATATTAATTTTCTTCGAAATCGGCCGAAGAAAGGGAAGGGGTGATCAGAGGAGGGGCTTAACTCAAAAATCCCAATTACTGTCAATGAAATTAATGCATCGATGTGAAATTTAGTATAAGGATTCAGAAGATCCAATGTTAGTGAACTAGTGAGAGAGGAGTCACCGACGCGTTTTTTTTTACTTTTCCAGCTATACGAAGCAATGTTATCATCGGTCAGAAATTTCATGTTGAGTTTTCACGGAAATTTCATGTTTTTCGACCCTTTGAGTCATGGATTGAGAAGTCCTAAAGTAAGACGTAAGACAACCAAATCTGTCGTTGTAGACAGAGAGCGGAAACTTAGTTGATAAACTCACCCTGGGGATGTACACTGCCGGTGATTCAACAAGGAAGAGCGAGGAGTAGAAAGAAGAAAATAAAAATGAAAAAGGTGATAATGCTGAAAGTGGGGTAAGGTAGTTGCGAGTCCCCCTGAGGGCATACATACCAGACATAGTTGGAGTTGGGGCGCCAGAGTGTGGGAAGTGGGGAAGGGGGATCCATGGGGAGGGCGTGGCTGGCCAGTAGACAGATCGAGGGGTAGTAAGTAGTAGGTAGGGGGCTCGGCGGAGGGAGGTGCAGGTTGGGGTGTTTGGAGGAGGCTCTCTGCAGGCAGGTTGTCTTGTCAGGAGTCGTCCACTTCACTCCCACAAGAACATTCTCAGAGAAGAGCAATGTTGTTGAGCAAAAGAGCTGACTCTCTTGTCCATTCCAATTTAATGTTAACTCAGTATTGGAAAGTGTAGAGTTGCATCAAACTGTCATTTATTCACACAACATATGTTAAATACAATATATTAAATATCATATGTTAAATACAAACACTACATCCTCTCTTCTCTTTCACGAACGTCTTAGCATTCACAGTACTTTATTGGCTTCTTAATGCTGGGTCTTAAATCATACGGGGTCCTTGGACGCCCAGACTCTGCAGGATATGTCTCTTTCCGTCAAGTCCTCTTCTCACCTTGACTCCTTCACCTTCCATATCCTGTTCTTCTTCCTCTAGAGTCCCTCCATCATCCATAGGAATTAGATGTTCTCTGTTTCTCCTCAGATCTCTTCCAGCTGATGTAACCAAATTTCACCGAGGGTGCATTGTACTCACACGAATTTTCCCTGGTCTTTTTAAAAAGGGAATCCAAACAGGGTGACAGCAGAGTTGGCAAAAGCTCCTTTTCTTTTGTCGAAATGATTCTTATTTTAGTAACCTTATCCTGCAATCCTTGGTTGCAAAAGTAGTAGCGATCGCAATTTCCTCCCGTATAAGAGTTGTGCTGGCGAGAGTCCTGACTCCAATGGAGTGTTCCTATGAGCAAGTAAGCCCATATTCGGGTCCTCACACTTTGTGAGGATGCGTTTAGCAATGACCACTGTTTTTTCTGCCTCGCCATTGGACTAAGGACTTGACATGATATGTTCAAAACCATACTCGGGAAGAAAAACTTTTAAACTCTTCTGTCACGAACTGCAACCCATAATCTGACCGGATAGAGCACGGTATTCCATGCCTGGTAAAAATGTTTTTTGTAAGTCTGTCCACGTAAAACACTTCCAAGAACCTTGAGTAATAGTCTTGGAACACCAGATACCACTTTCCATTACACTTTCACAGGTCTTTAAAAATGAAATTTCATGTCGATACATTCATTACATCAGCAGTTATTGGGGTTTTTTGAATTCACATATGAAATTTTTGTGTCGATACGTTATATGTACTTGTTTTGGCCAAACCAGGTATTTTTAATTGTCTTGACAATTTTTAACTGTTTTCAACATTTTGACTAATTATAATGCTTTTAGGCTTCAATTATTTAAATGAAGTTTTATTTTTATTCACATGTTTCATTCTACAATTCGTGAATAGTTGATAGTGTAGATGCTGTTTTTCCTATAGTGTAGGAAAAATGTTTTTCCTTCCTTCTAAATGAAATAGTAATTTATGTGTATATCAAGTTATTCAAAAGACAATCGAATTAGATGCTTTCTACATTGGTTTACATAACAAAAAGCTATAAATGAAGAAAAAACTTATTTTTTGCTTGTTTTTTTTATTTTGGTTGTAATTAAATGCCTGATGATGGTGTAAGGTGCACACAAACCTGTAGCCACAAAGCTATTGTAAAGAAGTTTTTTTTTTTCCACCTATCAAAAAAACTTAATTTCCTCTAAAACCTGGAATCAGGTTGTTTCTTTCATATAGGTTTGTGATAAGTTGATAAACGGCATGGTTTTGAAATGAACTGAATTCATTGGTCAGATCACAAATTATATCATGTTTTTTTTTTTCTTGAAGACAGAACGTCCTTCAGTGTCCCTAGGGACGACGATGAACCCCATTGCCGAGGACCGTGAATAACCAGGTATGTCAGTGTGGTTTTCCGTTGACACTGCATACCATTGCTGTTTATCCACGGTTGGTCCGGTTCCTTGTTATGTGGTTCGACCGTAGGAAATTACTAGGTTAAACTATCAGAAAAATGCCTTTTCTGCCTCGCCTAATTCTTATTAAGATGGGTTTATATTCGAAGAATCATCTGTTCATATTCTCCGCCTTGGTTTGTAATAATCATAATATTTATTTCTGTTGAACCCAAAATATGGAAAATATTTTTTATAAATTGTATAAATAAATTTCTTTAGGCTTTTTATTTTATAGATATATTTTTAAACCATACCCAATTTTATGCTGAAAAAAAGAGCAATTAAATTAAAACAATTTTTTTTTTTTTTTTTCTTGGTATGTGGATGTAGTGTGGGGTTGAGGTACCCCGCACTACATCCACATACCAAGTTTGTAGTATACGTTGATGGTTTCCAATAGGGTGTGCTAAGACAAATCCTACGTAAAAATGAACAAAAAAAATTTGAAATGGGTTTACGGAATGTGAAATGAAAGAAAATGTTGTCCTTTCGTATTTAGAAGACCTCTGAGCCTTAACTGCAAGAAGGGAGTTGCAAGTTTTAATAGACTTTGTATTCAGGGAGGAGTTATCTTGTGTGGCGGGGGCGGGAATGAATTGTGTGTGTGTGATGTGTTTTTTGGGGGTAGCTAGATAGTGTGTGTGTGTAGATGCTGCAGGTAGGGGTGGGTGGTTGGGATGGTATATCGACCAGGAGGAGCAGGAAGGGTAAAGGTCGAAGGTTCTCAGTCCTCTCTGGCTACCCCAGTCAAAGGTTCACTCACCCACAGCTAGCGCTGCCAACTCGGAGCGTCCCTCAAGCTCTTCGCCTCTCACACCAGTTGATGCGACCTTAGTTTAAGATTAAGAGTGGAAACGTGTTGGAGCGAATAGTCTTTCTGACTAATCCCCAAAATCGGTCGGGGACAGACGTCACATACTTGGAATGCCCCCCGTAAAATACCAAGACCAGGTTATGGAAGCCACATCGCTCTGGAAGCAGAATTTAAAATTCAACATCATAAAGTTACGGAAAAGTAGAAGAAAGAAAGTAATAGACTACTTTAAAATTGATACAATTAGATTCAAACCTTCCCATCTATTTGATCCTGGTGAGACCAGTCCTTCTATGTGGATGTCAGGCACGGACGTTAACTGCAAATCTTAAACAAAAATTCATAAGATTTGATGTTAAGAAGGATCGCAACGTGCTCGGACGAAGGGCAAAAAATAGCACACGCGTATATAATACGCGTAACGAATCACTTCTGTACTTTACGAGAAGAGGGCGGCAGGGTGAATGAGAGGAAGACAGCCCAGGGAAGACCACAGCTCTAGCGGATACTTTGATTATGGCAAAGGTTAATCCTGTTTTTTTTTTGTCCTGTTTGTTTTTTGCTGTTTTTGTGGTGATTTTTGGCTGATAAACGATATGAGAAATATCGACCCATTTAAATTGACGACAGACGGAGCGACCAGTTTTCGGTGGATTTAAATTTTGGGAAGAGACCGGGCCCGGGATTGACTGATGATGACAATGGTGGTGGGATAGCTGATGGATCTGAGTCAGACACAACACTGTTTGTAATTGTAAATGTGGGACCTCTTCGAGGTCCACTTCTTGATGGATATAGGCCTGTCTTCGGCCAGGCTCACAAGGACATACAGTATCTAGCGCCTAGCCTAGCCTCGTGTCTGCCTAGTCTCAAGACAAGTAGATCACATCTAGCCCCTTCTTTTTGTTCCTTTTCGAAAAGAAAAATAGGAAAAAAAATCACGAATAAAACCTTTCCAAATGTCCTCCTATAGAGGTTAATAAATCCAAAGGAGAGACAGACTCTCAAGGTCAAATCAGTGTCTGGTCCAGTTTGACTTTAAAGGGGGTCGTTTAATTCATGTCTGCTGTCTTTGTTCTTATAAGATATAGTCCTCGACAAGAAAGTTGCGTCAACTCATGTTCTCTACAGCACTTCTCCTGTTCTCAAACAGTTTTGCGTCCGACTAATGTCAATGTTTGCCCGAGGGGTGAAGTGGACTCTGTGTGTACAGTAAGAAACATTAGTTAATCGATAAGAGAAGTGGAAGAGGATAAAATTTTACTGGTTTTTCCCAGTATACTTGATCCTTCATTCTTGGGGTCTGGGGGATTTGTGGTTCTCTGAAAGACGCTTGGAAGAGGATTACAGTGAAAAGTGTCTAGAATTGCTCTTAGTATACTTATCGTCGCAAATCCCCATAGCCTTGCCTCTCCAGGGAATTCCTCATGTATTCTAGCATTGTTCATGTATTCTAGCCATTGATCTGTTCCACGTGTCGTAAACCTCCACATAGACAAATGGACACTCACTATCATAGATCACCATTTTTATTCTTTAAAAAAATAAAGAAATAAGATCTTTCCTAAATGTACTCTAATAGAATTCATAAAACTGTCGCGGGGAGGCAGACACTCAAGGTCAAATGAGTGTCTGGTTCAGTTCGACTTTGAGGGGGTGTCATTTAATTCATGTCTCCTAGCTTTGGTCTCCAGCAAGAAAGTTATTTCAACTCCAGGCTTCCTAAAGTTACATTGAAACTTCACTTTCAACGTTTCCCTTTCCTTTAATGCTGTCTGCAACTTTTTACCCAGAAAAGAGAACTGGACGGCTTATGGAGATTATTATAGGTAATTCGAAGGGTTAAACCATGGAAGACGATTCTGTTCAAGCGTCATTGCCCTATCAGTCGCCTTGCTCTGCAGTCATGACAATTGGAAGAGGACTATTAACCTCTTTTCTATATGAATTGTCTTTTACTTTCGTAACTATAAGAAGTATAGGGGATGTTATGTAATCGGTCAAAAATTCGATGCGGAGTTTTCAACGAAATTCCATGTTTTCCGTTCTCCGGATTCCAAAAATGAAAAAAAAAAATTATTCTGTCTGCTATATGTGTGTCTATGAACATGATAACTCCCGATAGAATGAATGTATCGACACGAAATTTTATGTATGTATCCAGAACCCTCTAAGGACAAGGTGTCGTCTATTTTCAACCAACTCGGCCAAATGGGAGGGGGGATTAGGGGGGAGATTCAACACAAAAACTCTTATAACTGGCATTGTAATGAATGTCTTTACACGAAATTTCATGTATGAAATTTACATAAATTTACATATATGTAAATTCAAAGTCCTATAAGGACGAATTTCAGCGGAATCAGTAGTTAGGGAGAGGGATCAGAGGGGGGCTCAACTCAAAATTCCCAATAACTGCCGATGTAATGAATTTATCGACATGAAATTTTATAATTAAAGTCAAAACCACACAAGGATGGCACCTATTAATTTTCCATGAAATTCTCGTACTCTTTAAAGACTCCTGCCCTAGGAGAATAAACCTGCTGATAGGCAATATATAGGACTCCCACAGTAGAGTCGGGCTCACCAGAGCGACGAAAGAGCACTCTGGTAGTAGGCGATATGACGTCATATTTAAAACCCGGACATGAATCGCAATAACTAACTATAAATATATTGATAATAGATATGGAGATGTGACAGGCTGGAAGTAATCTGGTCAAAGTGGCTGTGTGATTCGAACCGAACGAAGCGGATAGCCTTCTCAACCTTGGCTCATCCTTTACTCTGGAGAACCTTCCTTAGACAGGTTAAGATGGGATTTATGAAGAAAGGACAACTTGAGTGGGGATTATAGCGCTGGTTTGTCTTCTTCTCATGAGGACAAGAAACATGATGTAACATGGTCTTATACACTTAGGGTTACCAGACGTAAATGTTTCAAGAGTAATGTGAAAGTCCGTGTTCTCCTTACATGCTAGTTAGTAGTTTTTAGGTTTTCTCACTAGGACGTAGAAGTCGCTTTGATTTTACTCTCGTTCACCAGAAAATATGCTATTTTTTATCCTCATTGTCTCAAAAATAAACTATGAATAATTTAGAATCAAATTAGACTTTAAATGTTTTGTTGACCACCATATAGGTTGTAGGAAGAAAAGCATTATTTTTGTATTTTTTCTCATAAATGTTTTTGAATATATTCTCTTGCAGGCGAAATTTATTTTGAGCCTTAAAAAATACATTTTAGATCAATTCTTTTGACAATTTTTGATCTTTGTTCATCATCAAATTTTAAATAGTGGCGGGAGAACATTATGACCAAGTTAACGAACTTCTTGTGTTAACTGACAGACTTACGAAGTGTAGAGGAAGTTGTGTGGTCGTAGTAGAGTTTACAGCGGAATTTATGTTTTCCGACTCCTGATTACAAATACGAAAAAAAAAGAAAAAAAACAAACATAACTTTCATCTGTGAACATGATAGAATGAATATATCAACACGACATTTTATATGTGTATCCAGAACCCCATAAGGACGACCCCTATTGATTTTCAGCCAAATCGGACAAAAGGAAGGGGGGAGGGGGATTAGGAGGGGCTTAACGCAAAAAACTTCAATAACTGTCGAAGTAATGAAATTTCGTGTGAGGATTCAGAAGTACCCATGTAAGTGACCTATCGATTATCTACCGAATCGGTTAATTTGGGTTCAGAGGGAGAGCTGAAACTTAGTTGATTAATTCGCGCTGGGGAAGTACATTGCCGGTGATACACGGAAGATATTATGACAGGCACTCGTTAAAGACTCACTGGATGCTTAGGTCCCTATGTGTGCACACCAGTCCTCCCAATATATTCTCAAAAAACAATTATTACCTGGTCAACTATACTGACAATTAGTGTTGGCAGATATAGAGATATTTTTCGGAACAAACTGCGTTACTTCAAGTACTCAAGTCAGTTTACCCCTGTTTCCCTCGCCGGCTACTTGCCTACACAATCCGACGACTACCCCTTCCCCCGCCCATAATAAATTCCCCCCCCCCCCCCCCCCCCCCCCCACACACACACAAAATTTCCTTGATGCAGCCCTGTGTTTATTATATCCCAGTTTGAAGTTCATCAATTATGTGTTTAGCTATGAACAACCTTTTGTCACAAAGTTATTTACTTAAATTTTCATAAATATCATGAATAAATTATTGTATATAATTAAGTTCTGAATTCAACAAAGTAGTTTTTAAAAAATAACTTTTATTAAAATACAGAAAAATTACAAAGTAAAGGTGTTGTGAACAGCAAGACGGAACTCAATAGACTGAGCGCGCGGCAGTCGAACGCCGTTATATTGTTTCTAGAAGTGCTGATGCTGAGTCTATGCTTTTTGTAGTTAGGTGTCACTTAACTCTTCCCTCCTAAGTTTTTCGAACGGCCCGTTCGAATTTTGGCAGCTCACCATGGGGGGTCCAGCTTCTTGGTCGTCTGCGGGGCGCACCGTGATGATTGTTCTAGGTTTGCAGAACAGATCATGTAGTCTATGTCGGTATCTGAATAACACGACTAATACAAGTAACATACAAATTAATAATGTTATGGTTAAGATTAAATAAGAAAATTGTGCTATTGGTGACAGTAGGATGGGTTGTTGGGCCAGTTCCACAGCTTCTTGATGAAGATCAGTTGACGGGCTTAGGTGACGAAGTTGTAGGTTGATTTCATGACTGCTTTCCAAATGCACTAGATTTAGTTTAGGTGGTGTGATCTCGAAGGATGGTTCGGCTGATGTAAATACCAATGTTCCGATTATAAGTCGGCAGGATGAGCTTAGTAGAGCGGCTCCTTGTATAGTCTTTGTGCGGGGTATGCCTTTGCAGTCTTCGATGATTTCATTTGGTTGGTGAAACATAACTAATATTTGTTTATTAGATAGTGCAGTCACTATTTTATACGAATTTTTGACTTTGGCTGAGTTGCAGCGGTCGAGGCTAGTGGTGGTGCAGGGTTCTTGACTAGGCTGCTGAGTACACAGGGTGATTCCATTATTTACCTTGCATTCTTCATCAGACCAGAGTTCAGTGTCCTCCAAGATGACGAGAAATCTTTTAGGTGGTAGAATGATAATTTCTTCACTATTAGGTACAGGGTAAATTTTGGAATAGGTTGCTTGGAAAGGTTTTAGGATTGGTATTTTGAGAAGGAAGGTAATCATTTGATTTATACCAAATATGTATAATTTAGAAGCGTTTAACAATTTAAATAGATGATTTTTGTCTAAAGGAATTAATTGATTATCCCTATACATTTTCTTAAGATAGTTTTGTATTTGTATTAATTCATTTGTGCTAATTATTTCTAGATTAGGTATATTGTTGAATGCTAGGCTAATGGTCCTTTCAAGGACAAGTAGGGAGTTCAGTATACGTTCGGCTTGATAAACCTCATTTTGTAAAATGATTTGACTATCTTCAAAAGATTTCAACTTCTCTAAAAAGACTTTTGTATCTCTAATGTTTTGGTTGAATATTTGTGTTTCGTCTTCAATTCTTTTACTAACATGATTAGCGAAAGATGTAAACTGAGAGATCTTATTAATTTCATTATTTTGATTTTTAAAGAGAGCATCGACATTATTATTTATAGTATTTAAATCGTCATTGTCCGGGTTTCCAGCTACAAATTTAATTATACTTCCGAGTCCGTTTACTATCCCACGTTTTTCACGCCTATTACTACTTAACTTATCTAAAATTTCCCTTATCTTATAAATAGTTCCCTTTAATTGGCTACTAATTCTACTCATTATAGTATTGTTGACTACATTTGTCTTTAGTATATTAGAGTTCAATATGAGTGTATTATAGCTTGTTTCGTATTTAGAGACATTAACATGAAATAGAAAGTTGTGGTAGTGATCTAGTAAGCTAACATTTGACAGTGGTTCTATAAAGTATCCGTTTGTTTCAAGCTTCGTTATTTGGAGGGCCAGGCTGGTCGGGATCAGGATCGACCTGCACAGAAGAAACATTTTTCTTCAGTCTTTTTGCCTTTCTTATGTGGGCTGTAGTTGGTCTGTCTTTCTTAGTAGTTCCTTGAATTTTACCTTTGGTTTGTCCTGTGACTTTTATTTTTTCAAATGGAGGGTCAGTTTTTCTAGGTCTGTTCCTTTCAATGTAAATTTCTTGGTCTTGTACGTCCGGGTTATTCTCTTTATTTTGATTTCTTTTATTTAGTACCTGCTGGGCTTTTTCTTTGGCTTTATTATGGACTTTATCATAGAAGGGCATTAATTCTTGTTTACGTTTTTCGTTATATTGTTCGAAAGTCGTGAGTCCTAGGTCGAAATCTATGGGTCGATCGTATGGTCCATACAATAAATAGAATGGGGAGAATCCAGTTGATGAATGTATTGCTTGATTGTATATAAGAATGGCAGTTATCATGTGATTGGATGGAAGATCACGTGGGTTCTTTAACTTTATAATTCTTAATTTTTCTAGCACTGTCGAGTGTAGTCTTTCTATGGGCGAGTTTGAATTGGGATTGTTGACTGTTGTGAAGTGGAGTTCTACCTTGTTTAGTTTGCAGAATTCTATCATAGTCTTGTTTTTGAACTCTCTCCCTTCGTCGCAAACTATTTTCTTAGGTAGATTATGATGTGAAAAGTAATGTCGGAGTTTATTTAGAATTGTCAGACTAGTTCCATCTTTGATAAGGTATGCCTGAGCGTAGCGAGAAAATAAATCGATTATTGTTAGAAATTTTGAGCCATCGAAAGAGAAGGTGTCAATATGGATGACCTCAAATGGTCTTTGAGCCGTCATTGGTCCTGAAAGTTTTAGGTCGTACGGTCTTCTTTCATACTTCGATCGTTGACATAGATCACAGATATTGATGACACTACTGATGGTATCTTTCATTTTTGGCCAGAAATATTTTTCCTTTAATTGGTTCAGGGTTTCGTTTATACCGTTGTGGTTTTGGTCGTGATATTCCATTACAATGTTATTTTGTCTGTCTTCATCGGTTACATCTTGACATAATTTCGTACAGATAAATATTTTTATTGCATTATTGAATATTTTGTATACAAGGTCAAGGAACGGTTTATGAATTATTTCGTCCTTAAAATATATACCGAAATTTTGGTCTGGTCTTATGATTTGTTTGAGGAGAACTGAGAGGTCCTCTTCCATAGCGCTTCTTCTGATAGTTGCGAAGTGAGTCATCCTATTGAAAGGTCTAGTTAATCTACTTTTACGAGTTTCTCCAATGCTAAATATAATTCGGTTGGTGAAAACATTTAGTGGTCTTTCGCTGATAGGGACAGTTTTCCCAGTGTCTCCATCAGTTGAGTGCACGGTTTCCAGATCAGTGTCATTGTCCTGTTCGTCTAATGTTTTTTCAAGATCTTGTATTATTTCTTGATACTGTTCACTGTTATCTGGGGGTTGATTTAGTATTTCATCCAGATCATTGTTTGAGAGTGCCTGAGCTTCTCTGCGCAGCTGATTGGCGTCCCCTTCGTCCAAACATACCTGGATTGACATTGAATCGTCGGCTTCTTCGTCATCAAAGTTATTAATTTCAATTCTTGATAGAGCGTCTGCTACAAAGTTTTCTTTCCCTTTCTTGTACTGGATCTCAAAGTCAAACTCTTCCAGTTTTATTTTCCATCTGATAAGACGAGAGTTTGGTTCTTTTATTTTGTACAGCCAAACTAAAGGTTTATGATCAGTTTCTATAGTAAATCTCTTACCGTATAGGTATGGTCGGAAATGTTTTGTAGAGTCTATGATAGCCAGTAGTTCTTTTTCAATTGTGGAGTAATTTTTTTCTGCACTGTTGAGAACTCTGGAGTAAAATCCAATAGGTCTATTATTCTGAGATAGAACACTTCCTATTGCAACGTTAGATGCATCGGTAGTAAGAAGAAATGGTTTTGACAGGTCAGGGTAAGCTAAAATAGGTGAATTTGTCAATAATTCTTTGCATTGTTGGAAGGCTTGTACGTAGTCTGGATCATTCGGGTCCAGTTTTGATCCTTTCTTGAGGCATTTGCTCATTGGTGCTACTATTTTGGCAAAATTGGAAATAAAACGTCTGTAATATCCTATTAGTCCTAGAAATGATTTTATTGCTGACGTAGTTCGCGGTATGGGATATTTTTCTATGGCTTCTATTTTCGTTGGGTTTGGTTTAATACCATCCGGGGTCACGACATGACCTAAAAACTGAACTTCTTTTCTCAAGAATTCGGATTTGTCTAGTTGGACTCTGAGATTAAATGTTCGTAATTTTTGAAATACATTCCTCAAATGTTGACAATGTTCATCTAGCGATTTACTGAAAATTACAATATCGTCCATGTAAACGAAACAGAATTTGTATAAGTACTCGCGTAAAACATTATCCATCACCCTTTGGAATGTGCTTGGTGCATTCTTGAGACCAAATGGCATCCTGAGGTATTCATAATGTCCATTGTTTACTGTAAAAGCTGTCTTTTCTATTGATCCGGGGTCCATCTCTATCTCATGAAATCCTTGAGCTAGGTCAAGAGTGCTAATATATTGGCATTTACCCAAGTTATCTAAAATTTCGTCTATTCGCGGGAGGGGGTAACGATCTTCAATTGTCTTCTCATTAAGCTTTCTGTAGTCTATCACCATTCTAAACTTTCGTTCACCGGATGCGTCCATTTTCTTCGGTACGATCCATACGGGAGCACTGTAAGGCGATATTGACGGTCGAATGATTTTATTGTCCAAAAGTTTCTGTATTTGTCTCTGAATCTCGGTCATCATGTGGTATGGGTGTCTAAAAGATTTTACGTATACTGGGTCTTCGTCTGTTGTCCTAATTTTGTGTTTGACAGAATTGGAGAAAGGTAATCCCTCTTCATCGTCATAAAAGGTGTCTTTGAACTGTCTACAAATATTGAGTATGGCTCGTTTCTCTTCTCCATTCAAGTGTGACGTCCTAATTGCTTCAGAAACTTTTAATTTGGAAGATTTAGAAGGCTGTGGGTATTCTATATCTGTGACTGAGATAGGTGTGACAGGAATTCGTTCGTCAAAATAAATCTCTGTATTGTTTACATCTATAGGTACTAGACAAAAGCCATTGCGTATAGTAACTAAAGATTCGGGAATCGTAATGTCGTTGGTAAGTTTTATCTCTGGGAGACATACATCACCTTGTTCTTGTGTCACCGGTATTCTGACATAATTATTTACAAGCACTTTGCAAGGTTTGATTGACTGGGAAGTATATCCTAGGAGGAATGGAATTTCCTGATTCGCGATTTTGAGTGTGTTATTTCTATAATCTATGATCGCTCCAAGTCTTTCTAGATCTTCGCTACCTATTAGTGCGTCGAAATGTTTGTGCCAGTCAATTACGTGAAAATTTATTGATTCGTGAATGCCAAGTTCTGATAATAGAGGGGCTTGAACGTTGTCATCAGCTGATTTCTTGTTTAACAATCCAGTAATGCTGAATGGTTTTTTGAACAGATATTGAGAGAATTTTTCAAAAGCAGGTTGTGTATTAATGACTGAGTTTGAGGCTCCTGAATCGATTAAAATTTTTAAGTTAGTCTGAGGTAAATATAGAAAAGGTAATTTGGGTTTGGAATTTAAGCAATTAAGGTCTACGTGGTCGGCAGTTCTGAGGCTGGTTCCCAAAAATTTACAATATTTTCAGTTGGTTCAATTTGTTCGGTTTGTTCGTCTGGTTCCTCAATGTGGGGGGTGGTCAAGTGAGAGTTGGTCAAGTCTATTTCGCTCTGACCTACGTCTCCTTCTTCATAGGGTTGGTATGTGTAATTTCCATCATCATAATAAAAATAAGGATTATAATCTGTGAGTTCCGTTTCCAATGTATTTACGTCCATTGGCACGGGCGGAGTGTTAGTCCAAGGTCTATTACGGTTAAATTGTTGAGTGTTTACCCTGGATTGAATAGACATAGGGGTTGGTTTTGGTCTAGCATTCTGGTACATTCCAGATGCTGGTCTAACAGGAAATCTTGGGGTAAACTGTTGTTGACCTTGTCTGGGGGGAAGTGGAGGAGGTCTAACTAGGTTTTGCTGACCTTGCTTATATTGTGGGTGTTGGATGGCCCGTTGTTGCATAGGTGGCATCATACGATACCCTAGCACGTTGGGATTTGGTCTAGGATTATATCCATAAAGGTTTGGATATCCAGGCGGTTGTACTGAATGAATCTGAATAGGTTTAAGTTGGGGCGGAGGCTTTGAAGTTCCCTGGGTCCTACGAATGAATTCTGTGTAGTCCCATTCGCTTTGACGATTGTCAAGGAGTTGGCATTTATTTATGCATCCCTCCAGTGAGCTTAGCTCAAAATGACTGAGGAAGGACCGGTAAGGTTCTAACAATCCTATTTGGAATGTCTTTGTTGCTAGTTTGGTATATTCAAATTTTTTAAAGGCTAAGTAATTTGGCTCTTCTACGTTAAGCATTATATTTTGTAATACATTGTTATAATTTTTGACGAGTCTAGCGTAAAAGTCCATGTACGTCTCGTTTCGTTTTTGTACAGTCTGTTTCAAGTTGGTTAGAAGTACGTCCTCCGATCTCTGATCTCCGTATTTTTGTAACAAAGTTTTCTTGATTTCGGTCCAGTTGTCAGCAGCAAGGTAACTTAAAAAGTCCCTAGCTTCACCTTTTATTTTTGATTTGATCGAGCAATTTACTATGTACTGTAAGTCGGGTGTCAGTCTGTTTTCTAAATGTTTATTCAAGTTTTCTACTTCCGTAATAAAAATCGATAAATTATCTCCGGGTGAATACTGAGGTAGAGAATTGATTAGCAACTGAAGCTCGGTTTGTGTGGGGGCGACAGGTGTTGGTTCGAGTACTGGGGGAGACATATTTGTATTAGTTTGATTTTTATTAATAATAAATTTAGCAGGTTGAACAAGCGGTCTATTTGAATTATTTCTAATTTGTTCAAGTAACTGGGTATTATCTGCAATTAGTTCTACTTGTGCTGAATTCATGTGCAAATAAAGAAATAAAGATTAAAGATTTCCTTAGTTTGTCTATTAAAATAAGAAATGTTTTTTTTTCTATACAATTTAAGAAACTTATCTATCTAATTATGAATTATTTAAAATTTAAAAGATATTATTATTATTAAGTATTTATTTTATTATTATTTTATTTTATTTTTTTAATTATTCAAGATTATAAAAAATGGATAAATTTGGTTCAAAATGATTACCTAAAGTTAAGGATAAATAAGGCAAGGACTTACAGGAGTTGGATGATGTACATCGCAGATACCCTTGCGGAGGTCCTTGGGTCTAAAGTAGAGTTGTCCGTCTTCTGTTTGGTCGCCGGAAATAATGAATTTCCACCAATGGGCCAAAGCACTGTCACTAAGATCACAATTACTGAAATAAGTTCGAATCCCGCGTGAAGAATTAAGATTCAAATGATCAATGGAGAAACACCACTAAAATCACTCGCGAGATCCTGTCCGCAGCGCCAATTAAGTTCTGAATTCAACAAAGTAGTTTTTAAAAAATAACTTTTATTAAAATACAGAAAAATTACAAAGTAAAGGTGTTGTGAACAGCAAGACGGAACTCAATAGACTGAGCGCGCGGCAGTCGAACGCCGTTATATTGTTTCTAGAAGTGCTGATGCTGAGTCTATGCTTTTTGTAGTTAGGTGTCACTTAACTATATGTTGAACTGGTAAATAGTGCTTTTAGAGAAGGCTGTGTACATTTCTAAATCACACAGCAAAAAGGCATTCAACTCCATTATAAAATTAATTTGAAATTCTACATTATCGTAAGCTTTTTTCTTTTTGTTTTCATTAATATTTCACTGGCTTTTAACTACGAGGTCATATCGCCTACTACCAGAGCGCTCTTTCATCGTTCTGATAAGCCCGACACACGAGAGTGGGAGTCCAAAGGTAGAGGTGAATCTTGTGGACTCCACCTTAACTTCCCAAAATGAGACCAGTTATTTTAACAGAAGGATGGCCACCGGGAGCGGAGTAGAGCGTAATCTAGCGGCTCCGCTCCGCGAAGCTTGGGTTCGGTCGTGGTTGAATTTGAAAAGAACTCTGTTTCCATCTCCCACCCCAAGGGATGGGACCCTTCCATTCCCGGTATCTCCCTGTAGCATCCCCTGTTGATGTGATTTACTTCTTCCCCATGCAATACGAAGTATACGGGAAATTATGTAGTCGGTCAAAAATTCATGTTGAATTTTCATCGGAATTTCATGTTTTCCGACTCACTGATTCGAAAAATTTTCAAAGAAATTCCTATCTGTCTGTGAACTCGGTGACACCCAATGGACTGACTATCGCCCCAAAACGGAGAAAATCATATTGAAGGGGGGGGATAACATAAAAAAAAAACTGCTATAGTAAAGGAAACTAAAATAACGACTACACCTATTAATTATATAGAAAGGGGGGTTGTGCTAGAGGAGGGAGAGGGGTTGTGCTCAAAAACCATAATAACTGCTTATGTAATGGATGTATCGGCAGAAATTTATAATGTGTATGCAAGACTCATAAGGAGAAGCCGTATTGGTTGAAGGGAAAGAGGGGTGTTCTAAAAGGAGGTGAATCAATTGACGTATCCTAACCTAATAACGGTCGATGAAACCGATGTATCAACATGAAATTTAATATGAGGATTCAGAAGAACATGAGGAAGAGAGCTATTTATTTTCAAAGAAATCGGTAAATTGGTAGTTGCATTAATTCGCGCTGTGGAAGTACTCTGCCGGTGATTCACCAACAAGTTTTTTGTTCACAAACTGGTTCAGACACCGAAAAACAAATCATACATGCACTATTTATCGGGTAACTGGCGCCAGAAGACAACGGAAATACGCCCTCTTGGCGGGGCCCTACCCTAGTCAGGAAGTTTTTTTTCAGGGTGTTCATCCAAAGCAACGTAAGGAGGATGAGACTTTCACAAAGTGAACGGAGGAATGTCCCAATAAGGATAAGAATTGAAAGGAAATAATAACTATATGCAAATAGGAAAGATGTGATTCTGAATATATAAGCTGCTTCACAGTAAAATTAATACTAACGCGACCTAATGATTTGCTTATTAATAATATTGCAACCTTAGATGTGTCTAATCTCACTATCCATGAAAATCTTTTTGCTTAATGTTTATCATCCCATTCCCATCCCCCTGGAAGATTGCTGGCCGAGAGACCTGTTACATTAAAGTAGCTACTATTTAGGGAGAGCTGGCAATGACCAATTTCGACCCTCATTGTAGCTTCCTTTCTATCCCTCTCGGTTTGCCACCACTGCTGGTCAACTGGTATCAACTAAAATATTGCAAGGATGGGAATAATGTAAATTCATATCAAGATCCGTCTAATTCATAATCGCCCCTTCATAATATTCACCCTTCCTCAGATCACTATATGGCCACGACATGACTCTATACCATTCCCTTTCATGCCAGGACTTTCTTATACCATCCTCCTCTCCACAGGTTATTCTTCCTTCCTCTCCCCCTCTCAAAATCATTTCATACTGGCGTTACTGGGTGAGATTGGTAGTAATGTGTTGGTTGGTAATGGTTCTTTTTGTTTCATTGTACTGCATAATTCTGAGAGTGACTTCCTTACACCCCAGTAGTAATAAATGAATAGTAATAAAGTAATAAATGAATTTGAGAGGAGAGAGAGAGGAAGCGTGATCTATAAAAAAAGTGGTTGGTATAAGAGGTAAGGTGGTTAATTTTAGTCCGATTTCATATTGCTGTTAGTAATGGCAGTAAAAATGCTGGTTACTCTAATACCCGGTAGAGGTAATTACTGGTCAGATTGAAGAGATACCAATTCTCCGTTATTAACTATTAGCTCGGTGTTTTTATTTTTTCAATAAGCCTATATACTCATCTTTGAAAATTTATTTTTCCTACTTCCAGGACATTTAAAGAACAAGGAGATCCTCCTCCTTCGGACATTCTTACCTGTCTCTCATCTCAAACAACATAAAAATGGGTCTCCACTCTCCGGGACGCACAGGCTCGGGACCATCGCTTAACGTCTCATCCGAAGGAGGGAGTGCTGAAGTTTCTTACCTACCTCCCAGTTAGAAAACCTAAGGGCCTCGGCCAGGTTTCGAACCCGCGATCTTTGAGAATAACTTGTTTCATTAATTATTATGATTATTTGTGAGTCCGGAGTCATGAAAAAAAGTAATTTCGTTGCTAT
This sequence comes from Aradus depressus, assembly GCA_963662175.1. Classification (NCBI taxonomy): domain Eukaryota; kingdom Metazoa; phylum Arthropoda; class Insecta; order Hemiptera; family Aradidae; genus Aradus; species Aradus depressus. The sequence continues at coordinate 49,191,107 of OY759216.1, read as the reverse complement.
AAAAAAAACATGAGTTTTGGAGACACAGACACTGTCGAGATATTTATTGACTTCGCTTTAATCGGACAGTTATTGAGAGCTAGGTCTAATTGTTTTGAGTTGTTATTTTGGACAATAATAATACAAATAAACATTTGTGACAGCCATTTATTAATTTAGTTGACATTTAATTGATTGCCATCTATCCTGAAAAATATATTATTGACAGATTGGAGATTTAGCCAGCAAATACAGGGTCAACCCTCGTCATAAACTCAGGGATGGTGGAAAAGGGAACCCAATGTAAATTTAATTTCGTATCCATCGAAGGGCTAAAATTCTATATATAAGATATTATTACGTTTATGTAAATTCTCCAAAAAGTATTCAATATATTTGCGAAATTTCTGACGCAATTACAAAGATAGGATTTAAGACAAGGGGGAACGGTCTCCAAAATTATCGCATATATTTTCCCAATTAGGTCCTCTTCAGAATATGTATCATTTAACACGCTTTTATTAGCTTCACCTGTAACTTCAAATCTTACAACTCAATTTTCACCCACTTCTAATTGTCGTATCGATTTGAAACTTAGCACACTTATGCAATTCTGGTGACAATACAATAATATGGTACCATGGAGATAACCTCCCAGATAAAATAAACTAAGGATCTCGGTCGGGTTTCGAACCCACCATCTTGAACAAGTAATTTTATTATTTATTAAAAAAAAAGTCGTCGGTGGTTCATCAGCTATATACTTTCCCAGCATTAATTAATCAATTGCGAATTCGCTCTCCCTCCAAAATCAATCGATTGTTAAGGCTAACGATACATTCATTTTCTCGGCAGTTATTTAGGTTATTTGAGTATAAGCCCCCCTGTTGAAAATTCATTAACTAATATTCGCTGCGTTCCACCGACAGACAATTCAAGTTCAGAATAATATTCTTTTACTTCGTTTTAGCTATACCTACTTAGTACGAGTATAGGGGATATTATATAATCGGCAGCTCAGCATTCCCGATTACAGCTGACAAAGTTTGTGTATATATATTAGCGATAGCGTTTATCAATGACGACATATGTTTTTTAAAATAAGAAATAATTCATTCAGATCTATAATTTGTTGTATAGTTCGCGCGGGCTCGCGCACCACAACTGTAAGGGTTGGTGACGGGTATTAATGGGAGTGGTTGGCCATTCATAGAGAGGTGGGCTCTAGTAGTGGTGGTAGTAGCAGAGTGGAGTGAAGGAAGAAATCGTGACCGGTTAGAGAGCTTAGTGGGTCACCACGCAGTGGATCCACGCAACGGTACGCACGAGGCCTCTGCAGAGAGGGGGGCGCTAAATTCATGGTCCGGAAAACTCTTACATATGTCTTCATACTCAAACTCAAAAAAAAAAAAAAAAAATGTTCACCGAAAATGTCCCGCTAATCCGGACTAGATGGGACCGGATCCCGTCCGGATTACCGAAAGTGCTGATTAAACGGAATTTGCTGTAAAATGCACATGATAAACATTAACAATTTTTTTAAAAAATATTAGTGTAAATATTCAGCGCGCCTTCTTTTGGTCTGCCACAGTGTCGTGGCCCAGTTCGACGTCTTCTCTTTGTCGGAACTTTTTCATTGTAGCCAACTGAGTAAGTCAATTCAAACCCTTTCTTTGAATTATTTTCCTACTTACCGCTCGCTAAATTAAATTTTTAGTTTACTAAATTTTAATTCTTTTTTTAAAATCCCGTCCGGATTAGCGGAACTCTACCGTAGCCCGAATCAAATTTATTCCCGCCTCGACTTTTCCTTTTGATGTTTCCTCGGTGAGAGCCTTTATTTTTATCTAATAAATGTATTAATTTCGAATTCACCCCCCCCCCCCCCCCCCCCCCCCCCTTTCTTAATTTATTTAAAGTTATATACTTAATAAAGTAATATAATATTGTATTATGAGATGAATGGTAATAATTGTTGTGTTTTTTATACATAAATATTATGTATATAAATAAATTAACAAATATCAGTTTAGTAAATAGTATATAATAAAGAAATGAATGATAATAAAAATATTAAACAAAAATAATTTCGATAGAAATTATATGTTATTATGACCTCTCTCTGCCAAGAAAATAAAAATAAAAGCATTTTATAGCGGGTTCGAAATTCTTAAGTTTATTATGTGGAAAAAACCTTGAGCACGCCGTCCTTTGGATGGAACGTTATGCTTATGAAGTATCCTATTACCATGTTATGGTTTAACGGAAATAAAAATTGTTATTATGGTAATGGAGTCGAGCCTGAGAGGTGAATAAAAACTTAGGAAACTCACAGTAAAGTTGGGCTCATGTCCAGCGACGAATGAGTAGTATGCAATATGACCGCATTGCCTAAAGCCCGAGCCTGAGTCGCTATAACTATGCTCTAAAAAATTATTACGCTATATTAAAACTCACATAATCCAACTATCGTAATCAATTTATTATACATATAATAATAAATATTATAATATTTATACTTCGAATTATTTTTAGTTTGTTTTTTTGTCTCATACCCGGCCTTCTTTTCTTCGCCCTGGTGTACTGAAGCTCGACTATTGTGGCAGTCCTAAATTTTCATCCCAAGTTTTGTTAGGTTATAAGGGTCTTTAAAAGAAGGTTCCCTCCGAAGGAAAGCGTGCTAAAGGTATTGTGAATAGCGCTATAAATATAACATAACAATGCAGAGGGAAGTCGTAAAGTACGTATTTATAATCGATATTCGTCGATAACAAATTAGTAAAGGGTCTGGAGACGTAGGAGAAACTTTTGTCGCTACTGATACCTTTTATTTGATACCCATTTAAAAAAAAAAACAAGTGTACCGCAATTTTATGCATATTTTTGGCGCGCATAGCTTGTTTTGTATGTAAATGGATCCTGTCTGTGATATCAAGCACAAAGCATAATATGCTGCGTACATATTATGTCGAATTTGATCATTTTACAATTAATGATAGAGGGTAGAGGCTTATGGAAGACTTGTTGGCTCTGACGGACGCCATTTTGAAAATGTCAGTAATCGAATACAGCTAAGCGCTTCAGTGCCTCTAACTTGATACACTCGGGGAGGGCAGTATTAAAAAATAAAATAAAATATTTACGGGGCAAAAATTTAAAAGACAGAAAAAATAATTTACTATTTTTATACGCAAGAAGATATTGGTGCACGTCATAATTTCACATTGGTCCATCTATACGAAGTTATGTAATAGAGTCAAGATTCAAAGCTGAGTTTTCACCAGAATTTCGTGTTTTCCGATAGTCTGATTCCAAAAATGAAAAACAACATCTCTGTGTGTATGTTTGAGAACACGATAACACCCAATAGAATGAATGTGTTGACTATTAATTTTCAGACAAAGGGAAGAGGGGATGCTTAACACAAAACTTTAATAACTGCCGTTGTAATATATGTATATGTCGACCCAAAATTTCATGTATAAATTCAAAACCCCAAAAGAAGTATTAATCAGCATTGGCCGGAGGATAAGAGGAAATCTAAGGGGGGCTCTAGAAAAACACCAATAACTGCCGATGTAATGAATATATCGTCGCTTAAGCAGCAACACCGCATAACTCAATTTTTGCCCAAATTGAGTTATGCATATCGTTGGATTCGTATTTTCGCGGGAAACAAGCTCAGATTACTAGTTTCACTCTACCGGCCACTAGGAGCGTGAAAAACGTAAAAAAGACAACACCACACATCTCAACCTTTCATGCAAACAGCGCATAACTCAACACCATAAATACCACCCTTTTTAATTAAATTACTTTTGGTTCAAACAAATAATAAATATTTGATCAAATAAACATTGGATCACTCGTTGATAAAGTAAAATCACTACAATAATCATTTAAAATAAGTTTTTCCTCTTTCCTGTAAATCTCTCAAAATTGAGATATGCCGCGTTGCTGCTTAAGCGACGATATATCTCCATGAAATTTCATATTTAATTTCAAAACCATATGAGGACAATGCCTGTTAATTGTGAAATCAGCCGAAGGGAAGAGGGGGTTTAGGAGGGCGGTCTTAAAAACCTTAATAGAAGCCCTTATGTAAGTAAGCCCTACGGACTGGTTTTAGGGAGCGAAAATTTAATTTATTGGTTCTGGGAGAGTATTTTCGGGTAAGTCGTTCACAGACAACTATTTATTCTTGAAAATGATGTCCTATATATTAGAAAGTAGATGAATTGAATTTGGCTTTTAATGGTCATTCCAAAGCTAATGGCCTTCGCGAAAAATTACTTTTCAATTTAGTGGTTTTAAAAACTTTGTTTTTATAGTGGCAATTAACAAATCAACTTTAAGGGCTTAAAAGGTTTAGGTTAGTGGATTAAAAATAAAAATATGATTAAGGGTGAGATATTAATTATTGTTAATAAAAATTAACAAAATTATATATTATTATTGAATACTGGGTAAAGTATCGAAATATGTTAAATGCATGTGTACGGAAAATTTTGGGCTCACAGAAAATTATGTAAATACATATAAACCGGATTATATTAGAATAATTGTTAACCTTCCGCCACTCGCACCGTTTGATTTTTTCAAACGTGTTCAAATTTTTCCTTTTCTGGAAAAGGGAGGCGATTTGTTGACCTGTTCAACCCCTTCTATTCTATATTTGGACTTCCCTGGACTATATGTTGGGGGTGGGTTTTTCCTAGTTTCTTTCATCAGTCCGTAATTGAACTTCAAAGTGGATAAGTGGCATATTTTGGAAATAATCAAACACGCGAGTATTAGCTATATAAAATATAAGTACCTTTTATCTTTGATTTTGACACATTTCAATGTATATTAATTCTTTACGATGTTATGTTTATTAGTTAAAATACAATATAATAATAAAATACATCAAAGAAGAAACAGAAACCTAAGGTGCGACAATTGGTATTCAAGCATACCATTAGTGGACTACCTCCTAACTAAAAAAATAACATACATTTTGAATTACTAAGTTTTACTTTTTTTTATAATATGTCAGATAATAGAAAGTAATATCCTGAATAAAAAAAAAATAGCGAAATGATAAATTGTTAAATGTTTGAATAAATCAAAGGCGCGAGTGACCAAATTAAAAAACGGGGTGCGAGTGGAGGAAGGTTAATACTGTCTTGGATCCTGTGATGTGATTGTATGACTGCATCACCCATGAAACGTCATCTTTTTATAAAATGCTATGTACACTGACATGCTTCAGTTCTAATAATTTGTTTTATTTTGCAGGTAAGTTGCAGGATGATAACGTATGCAACTTTCTCCCCCTTCGTTGTGAGTACTCCTGATTTATTCAATTGTTTATCTATAAATGATGTGCGTAGGGAATATAAAATTACAAACGAAGATTAAGGGCAGTGAAATCACGATAAAGGAAGTTATTTTCCGTTTTGCCGTATATTTCTTTAAACAGTGAAAGCACGATAAAGGAAGTTATTTTCCGTTTTGCCGTATATTTCTTTAAGCAGTGAAATCACGATAAAGGAAGTTATTTTCCGTTTTGCCGTATATTTCTTTAAGCAGTGAAATCACGATAAAGGAATTAATTCTCCGTTTTGCCCTATATTTCTTTAAGCAGTGAAATCACGATAAAGGAAGTTATTTTCTGTTTTGCCGTATATTTCTTTAAGCAGTGAAATCACGATAAAGGAAGTTATTTTCCGTTTTGCCGTATATTTCTTTAATCCTCATGTACTTTATCCATTGTGATTTTTTAAATATATCTCCATATTTGTTACTAATAGTTTCTATATTCTTCATAGTACCTATCGCACCTTTACCGGAACAGTGACCAAGAAAAATAATGCTTTTCAAAAATTAACATAGACTTATATATTTTTTTGATGAAAAATATCCAGTATTTTGCATTAGGTCCTTTTTCTAGTAAAAATATGGACAATTTTTGACCGAAAAACATCTTAACCTGAAAATCGAAATTTTTTGAGTAGTCACTGTTCCGGTAAAGGTGCGACATATAGTAACATAACAGAATGTATAAATGAAACAAATTTCATTTTTCAAATATTGTCTATTATACATGAAATTTAAACAGAGCAGTGAAAGCACCGTAAAGGAAGTTATTTTCTGTTTTGTCCTATATTTCTTTAATCCTCTTGTACTTATTCAGTGCGGTGAAGTTTTAAATATCTCTCTATATTTGAAACTAATAGTTTCTATATACGTCGTGGTACATAAAATAGTAACATATTTCAGAAGAAATGTGTACTTAAACTACCGTTTTCGGTATTATTGTCAGGTTTAGTTATAAATTAAGGCATGTTTGCTGAGTGCGAACCATACATTTGTGTACATCAGATCTGAGTTATACTGATCCTGACGATGGTATAAAGGTCGATCCACACATATCTGTCACGTGATGGCGACTTCAGTGCAGTACCGGGAGCATCAGTGAAAAAAAAAAATATCGGCATGATGTAATGCCATTTAAACAAAGTGGGTAAAACGCGACATGTTCCAACACTTCTGTCGCAGTGGGGCGCCGACGTTCTTAGTACCCTTCAGGCGTATGTGACAAACAAATCAACCCCCCCCCCCCCCCCCCCCCCCTCCCCTCTTTCTCTTTGGTTGATCTAACTGAACATCAGTAGGTGTTATAAACAGTGCTTATGGGTTTCTGAGATACACATATAAAATTTCGTGTTGATACATTCATTCTATCAGGAGTTATCCTGTTCACACACACAATATATATATATATTTTTTTCATTTTTAGAATTATGGCGTTGCAAAACATGAATTTCCTGTGAAAACTTGAACTTGTGACTGATTACTTAGTGTTCCCCCCTATGCTAAGGAAGTAAAAACTTAAAAATTACTGTTTCGAAAAAAAAAAAAAAAATTGAAAATGGGACAGTGATGCTGCTACGTGTATTGGAATCCGACCTATTGTCGAGGGTTGCCAGACTACTAAATGGATACGTGTGAAAGTGGCGCGGTGGTCTCAGATTCCCGCCAATTCCTTAGTAGCACCCACCCTCCTCTGCTCAAGGAGTTGGTTCTTTTTTCTTTTTGGCCCCCACCACGCATGCGCCTAGACACTAAATATGGCGGGCATCATCTCCCGCTCCTTATATATTATTATATTCATGGAAATACATACAAGTATTTATTTTATAATATTACCTTTTTAATTGTATTACCTATAATAGTATACATTTATTACTTTAGTTGAAAACAATTATTTGTTACTAACGTAGAATTTATCAAAACTAATAATAATTACTAATTTGCTAAATTAGTTACCTACTGTGAAGCTAGCAATTTTTTCTTATAAAGCATTTTTCTATTTGTTTTTATTTTGGGTTTAAAGAAAATGCCGAGGTGGTCTGAGTGTCTTCGATTTCCAATAAAAGTTATTTCTGAGACCCTCAAAAAATAACAATTGCTATTATTCTTAAGCGTTCTACTTGGTGAAGTATCAAGCCTTCCCTGAGTGAGTTTCCTCAAGTTGAAAACGTATTGCTTGAATGGTTTCTTCAAGAGTGCGCTAGGCAAAACACCAATATCTGGTGAGATCATTCGCGAAAAATTCGTAACGGTGATAATAAACTGGTGCTGAAAATGATTACAAAATAGTGTTTTTTATTAAATATTTAAAGTGAAAAACATGTATAAAACATTATTATAAAGCAATATAAAAAAATTTTAATTGTGTTCTTACAATGTTATATTGAAGGCGCTGATAGTCAGCGGTATGCGTGCTTGCTTATCTGCACTATCTGGGAGGTAAAATAAACTTAAGCACAAAGTCCTTCGGATGGGACGTTGAGTGATGGTCCCGAGCCTGTGTCTCTACCCTAGGTGAATAATGATTTGAGGGGGTTAGAAGCAAAGGGATGTAAGTGACAAAAATGTCTTTTCTTGATAATTACCTTCAAAGTTATAGTACCATCGTAAATTCAGGTATTACCCAGGTATTTTCCACTAGTAACATCATTACTGGTACTAACAATCGTTCTGATCATTAGCCAGTAGTCAGGATAGGTGTCAAGGAAGATGTTAACACACATATCTCAATTTCAGTCGAATTGTCACTTACATCCCTTTGCTTCTAACCCCCTCATTTCAATGTCAAAATTTAGAAACTCCCATAGTAGAGTCGAGCTCATGTCCACCAGAGTGACGAAAGATCGCTCTGGTAGTAGGCGGTATGACCTTGTAGTTAAAGCCCGGGCATGAGTCATAATATTAAACTACAATGTTATGTTAACTTTTTTTTGCTTCCTACGAAGGTATTTTGTTAAATAAGTACTGCAGAGATATCAGTCCAACAATAGAAATATATTGTTGAACTGATTATACTTCTGTAATAATGTCTGACAACATTTCAGTGGGAAGATAATAAAATAAATAAAAACAAAGAAATTGTTTAACATTTATATTGCTTAATTCAACAAAAAAATATACAAAAAGTGGCCGTGCGGGCTTGGTCACATGGTCTTACCTTGGTTTGCGGGTTCGAATCCCTTCCGAGAGGGAGTTTTGTTTCGTGGATAGATCTCCCTCCCGGGGGGGTGGGGGGGGGGGGGGGGGGGCATGTATATCGTAAAATGGCTAGGATAACAACTTTATAAGAGACATGACTAGAATGTACATAAGGCCAATAATAAAATATATACCTATATAATAAAATAAATAATATACATAAAGTGTACCGGTGCGGCCTACGCCATTGTCAGCACACAGTTCAAAAGTTACATTCGAAATCTGTAAATACGATGGCGTAAGCCGAAACCGGTACTCTTTATGTATATATGTTCCTGGAATTAGACAATAGAAATGTTACTCAAGTTTTTTGTTCTTATTTATCCATATTTAACAAGTAAAGTCCACTACATCCGCATAATTTTTGATTTTAGTAAATAATAAATACTGCTGGTCTCGAGCCTGTGCGATGTCAGGTACTCGTTACAAGACCCCTATCCTAGGTAAATAAACCTAGGTAGACAAAATTTAGGACTTCCATAGTAAAGTCGGGCTCAGGTCCACCAGAATGACGAAAGAGCGCTCTGGTAGTAGGTGGTATAATCTCGTAGTTAAAGCCCGGGCATGAGTCATAATAACTAACTGTGTATATATATATATTTTTTATCAATTTTTTATATTCCATTTTTGAGGGATGTCCCATTTTCAGTGCCCTAATAAAAATATGCACTATTACCCTCTTAAGGAGTCAACCAGAGAAGACAAAGTTAACACGTCACATATTAAGATCGTCTGCTTGGAGAGCGTTATTACTCACGTTCAACTTACGGGTTGTCATTCTGTTTCAACAGTCATGCGGCAGAGATGCTACCCACTAGCCCATCGGTGTCCTCTGACGAACAGTAAATAAATAAATTATATAAATACCGCTGTTTTATGTAATTAATGAGTTTTTTTTTTTTTTTCAATATCCAGTAATCCGGGAGTACAGTAATCCCATATATGTCGGATTAGCGAGATTGTTTTGTATAGGTACAATGTATTGGGATTACCCAATGTCTACAGGCAATAGGGATGTTTGTGTGATGTAGGGGCCCCTAGGAGAGTGCTCTAGGGGCCCTGTAGGTTGCTACCTAGGAGGGTCCTGTGATCTATGTGAACACTTCTAAGAAACTAGTCCTAGGTCCCACCTTACCCAGGATTTCGTCCTTTCCCACGGGGGCCAAAAAATTCCAGGGGTCCCTCTGTTCCCCCCTGCCTCTGCCTCCCCCTTTTCCACTTCCAACCCCCCCACCCCCCACCCCCTAGCCTCAAACAGTTTCTAGAGCAACATTTAACAGGTTCACATGTATTATTTTTTCTGACCCTCGCTTTTTTTTTTTTTACTCCTCCGCCCTCGAAATGTTTCTCTGTATATATCTCAGATATTATTGAATCGATATTATGTGCAATATTGCAAAGGCACACAATTAAAGAATGATAGGTAGGGTAGACTTAGCGAAAAATCAATTGGGCCAAAAGAATGGAATATTATTTGAAAAAAATATATATTATTTTGAGGTTAAGGAATGCAGCCCTAACTAGATGGTTCTGTTTTTCGACGTTTCTAGCTAAATGGTTAAATTTGAGAGAAAAATTAATAAGAAGTAAATTGTAAAGAACAAAATTTCCTATCGGATGCATGTTTTTTATTGTTTATAATGTACGCATAACAAGTTGTAGGGCGGCGCTACGCGAAGTTCGTGTATAACGACGACCTATGATAAGGTTTTGTAAGTATGCCGCGAGACATTTCCTATCGGATGCATGTTTTTTATTGTTTATAATGTACGCATAACAAGTTATAGGGCGGCGCTACGCGAAGTTCGTGTATAACGGCGACCTATGATAAGGTTTTGTAAGTATGCCGCGAGACATTTCTTTTTGTTATATCTGTAGTCGGTTCAAAGTAAATAAAAAAAAAAAAGTATGAGGCACTCTAATGGGTTAAGCACCTTAATCATTTTCCAGCTGCATTTGCATATGCTATGGAACTTTTTTGTGCAGAATTTTATACTCTTTAATTTTGCTATTGGAAATATGTTTTATTACGTTAGGTAACATTTTAACAAAATTACCCCCGAAAATTGAACCTCTGTAATTTCTGGACGGGGGGTCGTATATGTGTCAGTTTTGAGTTTTAATTATATATTTCTCAAAAAATTAACAAGCTGGAAACCAATTTTTTTTGAAAATGTAAAGAAAAACGCGCTTTGAGGATTAATAATACATGAAAAGTTATTATTGCTTTTGTTAACTAAAATCTGTACTTTTATTCAATACTTATTGAATTGCAAAATTTACTATTTCTTTTGAAATTACACGGGGAAAAAGGAAAATAATTGTCATTAAATCTGAAAAAATGTTACTCTCAGAGATTTTTCTTCTTTGATGCTTTGTGGGGAAATGTGAATAAATGAGAAGGAAATGTAATTAATTACTTTTACAAAGAATACGTTTGTTTTTGTTTGTATATTTGTAGAGAGGCGCAGGCAGCAACTTGGATCGGTGGGGGGGGGGGGGGGGGGGGGGGGGGGGGGGGGGGGGGGGGGGGGGGGGGGGGGGGGGGGGGGCGGGGGGGGGGGGGGGGGAGTTGATAAAGTGAAAAGAATATAATAAAATAATACTTCGCCCAACCTTGTCAATGAGGATGAAAAGATCCCTTGAAAAATTGTTTATACATTTTTGCCTCCAGACTATCTTATTATATACCCAATTATATTCGTAGCATTTTCCTTTACCCTTTTAAACTACTCCTGTTAAGATCATTTTGCAGTCTCAAGTATGTTTAATGCCGTAAAACTATTGGGACTCCACTGTGGAATAATTTAGTTATATTTTTTCGAAAAGCTCTTTTGCCTCAAAAGCAAAAAAACAAAGCCATTTTTTTCGTTTTATTTCTGCCCTCAAAAAGTGTAGGTAAGTTACAAGTTAGTCTACAAGAGATTAGGTAGGATATCGATTAGCCGGGTTATTGGTAATGAGACTGGAGGCGAGAGGGGAGGTCACCTTGAGCGCCCCTAGCGACCCACTACTCCAACCCTCTAGTTCCTCTGTTGTCCACCCGGCCCACGCCGTGGCGCCAGTGTTCCCCTATACCTCGTGGGGTCGGCCATTTGTCCCCTCGCTCTCCGCCCATCACGTACTCCCGTCCGTTCATCTCCGTAAAACACTAGTTTTACTCACATTTGTTATTTTTATGGGATTTATTTCATCACTTTTTTTGGAATTCTACACACCTAATGGTAAGTCAATCATTATTATTTTTTATTTATTTATTATTTTATAAGGCTATTATTTTTCTGTGTGTTACCATATAAAGTGAGTATACATTCTTTATTGAATAGTCATTCTTGTAGAGTATCCCCTCCCTCCCCATGCTGGCAGCGGCGCCGGGCCGGTCATTCTTCTCGCACGCCGCCACGTGCGTATTATTTTTTTGAATTTAGCCCGGGTAAACCGCATAAAGTGGAGCTCCCGCCGGTTCTGTTGGTTTTTATACTATAGACCCCTCCCCACTGCTATCTATCAAATTGATGTAAATCTTTTTTATTTTGATCCAAATTCCGTTTACATTAATAATACAATAATCATGAGAATTTAGGCTTATGTATTAATTGATATTTACATTTTCTAACTTAAATATAAGTAAAACTAGGATCTTCCATTGTTATATAAGCCTCAAGAGTTGAACATATCCCAAACTATAGACTACCTGAGAACGAGGGGTGGTTTTGAGCCTGATATATTTAGGGTGGTTAGTATAGCTGGTGGTGGGGGGATGTTTTTTGGGGGTTGGTTTCCCTCCCCTCTACCTGCTCCCCCCCCCCCCCCCCCCCCCTCTATCTAGCTTGAATAACGGTCGAAACCCTTAACAAAAATACCCGATCCTCTCCCTGTAGATGTACATAAATAACTACCCTATTGTATATGTCCCTCAATTTTTTTCTAAGCTTGTTCCATTTTACTTTTAGTTTTGTGAACGTATTTTTTCTGTTTATACCTGCATACTTTTTTTTTTTTCAAGTCCTTTGTGATTCAGTTCAAATTTGCTGGAATTTATAACAAATGACTTAACCTACATTTAAAAAAAATAGTGTACTATTGTGTTAAAAAAAAAAAAAAAATTATAAGTAATTTCCTGTGGCATGATTTCGCCTGTTCCAAATCTGTGGGTATATATTTTTTTAATTACTGTAAAGTAGATATTTTGCAATATTTTTTAAATTTTGTATGTAGCTCCCTCTCTCCATTTACTGTACGCTTTCTCCTTTAAACTAATTTCACCGTTCTTTTGATAAAAAAAAAAAGGTTACACCAAAAACTTTACTGCGAGTTGCTAGTGTCTGCCCACCGGGTTCAAAAAGGACCGGGAAATTCAAATAGATGCAAACGGTGAAAGGCTGTCTTGAATATGATTTGCTGTTTAATTTATATGTAATATTAAATTTATTACTAGTAATTCTTATTTGACAGAGAAAAAAGTAATAATTCAATATTTTTCAAGACTACATTTAACTCGCCTCTCTTCTAAAGTAAATTCCCCGGTCTTGGTTTAACCAGTAAGGTTACATGTAATATTAAATTTATTACTAGTAATTCTTATTTGACAGAGAAAAAAGTAATAATTCAATATTTTTCAAGACTACATTTAACTCGCCTCTCTTCTAAAGTAAATTCCCCGGTCTTGGTTTAACCAGTAAGGTTATATGTAATATTAAATTTATTACTAGTAATTCTTATTTGACAGAGAAAAAAGTAATAATTCAATATTTTTCAAGACTACATTTAACTCGCCTCTCTTCTAAAGTAAATTCCCCGGTCTTGGTTTAACCAGTAAGGTTATATGTAATATTAAATTTATTACTAGTAATTCTTATTTGACAGAGAAAAAAGTAATAATTCAATATTTTTCAAGACTACATTTAACTCGCCTCTCTTCTAAAGTAAATTCCCCGGTCTTGGTTTAACCAGTAAGGTTACATGTAATATTAAATTTATTACTAGTAATTCTTATTTGACAGAGAAAAAAGTAATAATTCAATATTTTTCAAGACTACATTTAACTCGCCTCTCTTCTAAAGTAAATTCCCCGGTCTTGGTTTAACCAGTAAGGTTATATGTAATATTAAATTTATTACTAGTAATTCTTATTTGACAGAGAAAAAAGTAATAATTCAATATTTTTCAAGACTACATTTAACTCGCCTCTCTTCTAAAGTAAATTCCCCGGTCTTGGTTTAACCAGTAAGGTTATATGTAATATTAAATTTATTACTAGTAATTCTTATTTGACAGAGAAAAAAGTAATAATTCAATATTTTTCAAGACTACATTTAACTCGCCTCTCTTCTAAAGTAAATTCCCCGGTCTTGGTTTAACCAGTAAGGTTACATGTAATATTAAATTTATTACTAGTAATTCTTATTTGACAGAGAAAAAAGTAATAATTCAATATTTTTCAAGACTACATTTAACTCGCCTCTCTTCTAAAGTAAATTCCCCGGTCTTGGTTTAACCAGTAAGGTTATATGTAATATTAAATTTATTACTAGTAATTCTTATTTGACAGAGAAAAAAGTAATAATTCAATATTTTTCAAGACTACATTTAACTCGCCTCTCTTCTAAAGTAAATTCCCCGGTCTTGGTTTAACCAGTAAGGTTATATGTAATATTAAATTTATTACTAGTAATTCTTATTTGACAGAGAAAAAAGTAATAATTCAATATTTTTCAAGACTACATTTAACTCGCCTCTCTTCTAAAGTAAATTCCCCGGTCTTGGTTTAACCAGTAAGGTTACATGTAATATTAAATTTATTACTAGTAATTCTTATTTGACAGAGAAAAAAGTAATAATTCAATATTTTTCAAGACTACATTTAACTCGCCTCTCTTCTAAAGTAAATTCCCCGGTCTTGGTTTAACCAGTAAGGTTATATGTAATATTAAATTTATTACTAGTAATTCTTATTTGACAGAGAAAAAAGTAATAATTCAATATTTTTCAAGACTACATTTAACTCGCCTCTCTTCTAAAGTAAATTCCCCGGTCTTGGTTTAACCAGTAAGGTTATATGTAATATTAAATTTATTACTAGTAATTCTTATTTGACAGAGAAAAAAGTAATAATTCAATATTTTTCAAGACTACATTTAACTCGCCTCTCTTCTAAAGTAAATTCCCCGGTCTTGGTTTAACCAGTAAGGTTACATGTAATATTAAATTTATTACTAGTAATTCTTATTTGACAGAGAAAAAAGTAATAATTCAATATTTTTCAAGACTACATTTAACTCGCCTCTCTTCTAAAGTAAATTCCCCGGTCTTGGTTTAACCAGTAAGGTTATATGTAATATTAAATTTATTACTAGTAATTCTTATTTGACAGAGAAAAAAGTAATAATTCAATATTTTTCAAGACTACATTTAACTCGCCTCTCTTCTAAAGTAAATTCCCCGGTCTTGGTTTAACCAGTAAGGTTATATGTAATATTAAATTTATTACTAGTAATTCTTATTTGACAGAGAAAAAAGTAATAATTCAATATTTTTCAAGACTACATTTAACTCGCCTCTCTTCTAAAGTAAATTCCCCGGTCTTGGTTTAACCAGTAAGGTTATATGTAATATTAAATTTATTACTAGTAATTCTTATTTGACAGAGAAAAAAGTAATAATTCAATATTTTTCAAGACTACATTTAACTCGCCTCTCTTCTAAAGTAAATTCCCCGGTCTTGGTTTAACCAGTAAGGTTATATGTAATATTAAATTTATTACTAGTAATTCTTATTTGACAGAGAAAAAAGTAATAATTCAATATTTTTCAAGACTACATTTAACTCGCCTCTCTTCTAAAGTAAATTCCCCGGTCTTGGTTTAACCAGTAAGGTTATATGTAATATTAAATTTATTACTAGTAATTCTTATTTGACAGAGAAAAAAGTAATAATTCAATATTTTTCAAGACTACATTTAACTCGCCTCTCTTCTAAAGTAAATTCCCCGGTCTTGGTTTAACCAGTAAGGTTATATGTAATATTAAATTTATTACTAGTAATTCTTATTTGACAGAGAAAAAAGTAATAATTCAATATTTTTCAAGACTACATTTAACTCGCCTCTCTTCTAAAGTAAATTCCCCGGTCTTGGTTTAACCAGTAAGGTTATATGTAATATTAAATTTATTACTAGTAATTCTTATTTGACAGAGAAAAAAGTAATAATTCAATATTTTTCAAGACTACATTTAACTCGCCTCTCTTCTAAAGTAAATTCCCCGGTCTTGGTTTAACCAGTAAGGTTATATGTAATATTAAATTTATTACTAGTAATTCTTATTTGACAGAGAAAAAAGTAATAATTCAATATTTTTCAAGACTACATTTAACTCGCCTCTCTTCTAAAGTAAATTCCCCGGTCTTGGTTTAACCAGTAAGGTTATATGTAATATTAAATTTATTACTAGTAATTCTTATTTGACAGAGAAAAAAGTAATAATTCAATATTTTTCAAGACTACATTTAACTCGCCTCTCTTCTAAAGTAAATTCCCCGGTCTTGGTTTAACCAGTAAGGTTACATGTAATACTGGAACTTACCATTACGAGGTTTTAATGCATAAATCAGATTTACGTTCGTGAAGATTATGTTTTTCTTTAGTATAAATAGATGTTTATATGATATGTAGTACAAGGGTAGTTATGTAATCGTGCAGAATTTCTATATTAAATTATATTCGATAGAATGAATTTATCGGCACGAAATTTTAAATGAGTTAAATCAATTTTTACTGATTCAAAGACCAACTACTGATTTTTAACTGGTGTCGAACAAAAACTCGTATATCTGTCTATGTAATGAAATTTTGTAAACTTTGCGTACAAATAATTCGAGCTGATGAAGTACATGGGCTATGATTCACTGATGGACTTTTTTTTTTTGGTTCTCTATTCAATACTAGACAAAACGAAAAAAAAATAGTTTCTATGTATATTCAATTTTTTTTTATCTTTTTCTCAAATAATTAAATAAAATCTAAAAGTTTTTGTTTACTATTGTAGATTCCATATATCCATAAAAGCATATAATTTTTTCTATGACTATTATAAAAAATTCTTGCTTTCACCAGAATTATTTTTGTTTCTTGTACATTCTGTCTAATTATCTCTATTGTTTATTATCTGGTTTCTTATGCCTAACTTTCTCTCCGATGTAATGCTATTTTCATTACATTAGAAAAGCATTATTTTCTTATTCCTTCACACAGTTTTTATATAATTTTTTTCCCCTCGAGAATATTTGTATTGTTTTTTTTACCTATTGTTTTCTTTTTCATTTGTTTATTTGACGCCTGCTTTTAATGAAAATGATTTAATTTGTGTGGCAAATGAAGGGAAATACAATTAATTAACGATTCATTAGAAATAGGAAATGTATTTTCTTACCTATAATGCACTATTATTGAAAATTGTAAAAGATAACATAACTTGACAAATACTTGTGGTATTAAACCTTGACCCCTCAAGTTGAGATTGAGGGTCGTAAACTATCGAGACCTCTAATATATTTAGATTTGGGTCAATACCCTATTGTACATCCTAATCCCTGCTTATTCAATTTTCTTCAGTAAACTTAGTTAGGACTCACCCACTAATGTCAATTGTCATGCCTAAACTAAATTTTAAAAGTACAAATAATTTTCGGACAGAGGAAGTACTTTGAGAAAACCTAGAAGGCGCCGGTAGCTCAGTGGTATGCGTGCTTGCCTTCTGAGCTCAAGGTCGTGGGTTCGAAACCCTTAGTTTATTTTATCTGGGAGGTAAAATAAACTTAAGCATGTCCGTCCTTCGGATGGGACGTTAAGCGATGGTCCCGAGCCTGTACGATGTCAGGTACTCGTTAAAGACCCCTGCTCTAGGTGAATAAAAATGTAGGACTGCCACAGTAGAGTCGGGCTCATGTCCACCAGAGTGGCGAAAGATCGCTCTGGTAGTAGGCGATGAGTCATAATAACTAACTATAGAAAACCTATGCAAGTTAGAGCATTGCTAAATATTATTTATATTATATTTGACATAATTACTCAGAAATAATGCGTGATATCGCCTACTACCAGAGGTCGCTCTGTAACTCAGGGAGTCCTAAATGTTGTCTACCCTAGAGTAAGGGATCATTAACGAGTACCTAACATTGCACAGACTCCTCAGGTAAATTACTTAACGTCCCATCCCATCCAGAGGATGGTATGCTCAATTTTTTTTTTTTTTTTTTTTTTTTATCCCATATAAGAAACTTAAGACCCTCGGCTGTAATCTATGTCAGGTTCTTCTCTCAGGTTCTCTGAAAAAAATAAATATATAAAGAGTGTTTTTTAAAGAAAATATGGTAGTTATGTATTTAACGGGTTGACCTATCTCTCGGGTTCCACACATCTCTTTACGAAAATTGACAAAAATCCCCGTTCAAAGCCATGGCCCATACTGAAAAATAATCTACTGCAATGTACAGTTATTTTTTTATTACATATTATTAATTTTACGTTTCATTGATGAATACATCATTTTGTAGCAAATCCATTGTGTACAATTAATATGTTAATGTATGTTGTTAATGTTGACATACTTATTTATGCGAGTTTGTTGTGCAATTTTTTTTCTTTTGGAGTTATCCTTGGTTTAAAGAATGGCCTTTGTGTTATCTGCTCTCAGGAAGTAGATAAAACTGTTTAATTTTTACGCATACTTTTTTTTTTTTTGTTTATTTTTCCTCGACCTTTGTTATAAGCGTAGATACTGTTCCAAGAATAAATATACACAGAGAGCGAGGAAGATCACTATAAGTCTAATTTTCGATCAAAAACAGATTCAATTTTTTGTTAGAGCTAGCTATAAAACCTTCGGTAACCATTTCAATATATCTTTTCTCTTAATATAACAAAATTTTGCTTTTCTAGTCATGATGGCTAGCTAAAGCTGACAACATGTAATATCCGGACAAATAATAAAAAGCACCTTCGCTGCCTCTTTCGTTACTCAAAAATGTTATTTCTGACTTTGGCGGAAAAATGTTTTAAATAAAATTATTTATTTTATTCAGTAACACTTTTTCGTAGGATCAATAGTAACTGAGAAAATATGAAATTTATCTTTCTACCTTTTAAGTAAACATGTAAGCATGTCCCTCGACAGTGATTTTCATATCTTTAGTACAGCTCAGGAGTGGCCAATCCGCGGCCCGCCTTGAATAATTTTACGGCCCGTGTGATTCAACACAATTTTACAAAATATGTTTTTGCAAAAAACGTGCAAATACACGCATTGAGATCGACTTACAAAAGCTAAGTGAAAGAGTTGAGAAACAAATATCTCACTAATTAAATGAATTAAATATTATTCTATCATTTCATTATTATATTATCTATGTTTATATGTATGAATAATAATAAAAACAATAATAATAATTCATTCTGTTTTAAATTTTCACTCCACAAAATTTTTGTATTGGGTCCAAATCTAATATTGGGGATATATAATTTTATATGCGGCCCGCGGGATTATAATGCATATCCAAAGTGGCCCGCAAGATCATTTGGGTTGGCCACCCCTGGTATAGCTCATTCGTCACTCTGGTGGACATGAGCCCGACTCTACTGTGGGAGTAGGAATCTTTAACGAGTACCTGAAATCGCACAGGCTCGGGATCATCGCTGAACGCCCCATCTGAAGGACGGCAAGCTCATGGTTTTTTCACCTCCCCAGATAAAAACCTAAGGGCCTCTGCCTATTATATATATATATATATATTATCTTAATATTATGATATCCTTACGGTATCCTAAATAGGCAGATACAAAATATGCGGTGGAAATGGATATTTTGTTATCCATTTTTCGTGAAGGAACAAACACAAATAGATGAAAAACATCCACTTGTATAATCCTTGTTTGACCGGGAACGGGTAAAACTTAAATATAAAAAAAAAATACAGACAGCCCATTTAATAATTTTATTTCTATTTATTTTCTTCCCAGGTTAATGATTATAGATTATATGTTGTGATTGTGTTGTGTGGAGATGTGATTATATAGGTTGACTACAGCCACTGTAGCTCCAGATGTCCCTCCATGGGTATACTCAAGTCTGGATTCTCCCACATCACATGGTGTCTTGTCTCCCCTCCATCCTGTGGGAGACGTGTATCCCCAGTACTCTAAAGGACGACACATATTAATTTTCTCGGTCAAAGGGACGGCGAGAATCAGAGGAAAAGGGTTCGATTAAAACCCTATTTATTTAACAGGGTCTACCTAAAATTTTATACTTGTATCCCAGTATATACAATCCCTACAGGGACGACACATATTAATTTTCCCAGCCATATCGGCCAAAGGGGCGGAGAGAGGATCAGAGAATTCAAAACCCTATTTATATACAGGTCTACATAAAATTTCGTACGAGGATTCAGAAAACGGACCAAATGATTTTTTACCAAATCTATAAATTGATTTTATAGGGAGAGTGAAAACTTAGTCGATAAATTCGTGCTGGGGAAGTACAGTTTTTTTCTCTTCAAATAGGTGGATTTATAAGTATTTATTTTGTTTAATTTCACATTAAATGGGGGTATATATAATTAATCTTATGATTGCTCCTAGATCCCGTTTTCGCATACCTCTTAGTTGCCTTGTTCTTCTTCCCTTTAGAGGTTGAAGACTGGCTAGACATTCCTGATTAATTTCTTGTTTCCAAGTAATGCGCCCAGAGTCCAGTTATATTAACTGCTATTAACATCGCATCACAGCAGGATGGGGACAGCTGGCGCATTTCAGAGAATAATTCTACAGAATTAATTCCTTAAATCAAAAAATAGTCTTCAAGCAGTGTGGGGATATTTCTTTTACGTCGGGCGGTATTAAAAAAAAAAAAAGTTGACAGTCTGTTGTTTTATGCACAAGTATATAATCGGTAATGAGTAGGGTAAGGCGTGTTTGTGAATATAGAAACTTTTGGGCCGAGAATAATATGCTGTAGGGTGAGTGCGGTCGTTGAAGCTACATTACCGGACTGATTTTGAGGGTTTCGGTGGTCAATGACTGGTTTTCATATAAAGAGAAGTCAAGGTTCTGTCGTGTAAATAGAAAATGGCCAATGTTTCGGAAACTATTTATTTTCTTCTTCGGGACCTTATAATATGAGGGGTCTATCTCTTCAGACACAAAGTTTTTTTTTTTCTTCTGGGAGGTGAAACAACTTTTTAGCTCGCCGTCCTTCTGGTATGTTAAGCGATGGTCCCGAGCCTGTGCGATGACATGTATTCGTTAAAGACCTTTGCTCTACGTGAAAAAACCTAGGTAGACAAAATGTAGGGCTCCCACAGTATTGTCGGGCTTATGTCCACCAGAGCGACGAAAGGGTGCTCTGGTAGAAGGCGATATGACCTCGTTGTTGAAGCCCTGGCTGGCATGAGTAATAATAACTACTAACTGGTATCAATCATTATAATGGTTTCACTTGGTCCCCATACAATTTCAAATGAACTGAGACAGTGCAGGATACGCAATTTCGGGTATAAAGTATATACCATTTTTTTTCAAAAATATTTCAGAATCGGTGCTTGAAATCTTTGGGTGTGATTGGGAAATCATCAAGTTGACAAACAACAAGTACCAGTCAAAATATATTACTGACTTTTGTCAATGTGGTATGATGTAACAATATCGATGTACTTGTCTTTGAGACCATTTATTTAGGTGGTGGGCCAAACAAAATGGCGGGGAAAACGTCTTTGTCTTATAAAACATGGGATGAATATTTTGTTTGAAGAGAGTTTAGACAAACACTACCGATCACACTGTCTGGACGTATTAGCTAAGAAGGTAAACCCAATTTCATCTGGTTCACAAACATGCCGGTGAGGGGGCTTCATACTTCTTATCTCTAATGCAAACTAGAGAAGCTCGCTCAGGAAATTCAACATATATTTGGCCAATAATAGAGAAAAGAATCACCGACAATATGGTTACTTCCCCAGCTCAAATTGTTTTAATCAAGTAAGTTTCCATTCTCCCTCTTAAGCCAATTTGACATAAATTCAATAGATGCGTTACCACTTTTCAACCCATATTGCGCGTCTTCGTACATTTCATTACATTGGCAATTAATAGAATTTATTAATTGAACCCCCTCCTTTGATCCCCCCCCCCCCCTCCCCCATTCCGCTGTGGCTAAAAATCAGTTAAATAAAATAAAATGAATGAGTATGAAATAATAATACTAATACATACAGTAGATGCAGTTTAATTATAATATGTCTTTCACAGGTTGTCAAATAAAATATAGTCTGACCTCTCACAGATTTTTATTAGTAGTGGTAGCTAGCCGGCTTTCGAGGTTTTCCCTCATCATCAGGCAGTCTGATAAAAAATTAAAAAAATGTTGAATAAAACTAAATAATTTTATAATAAAAATAAATAAATAAAAACAATCTAGGTTGTGGTTCAGATATTGGACAGGAATAACTCGTCTGTCCCCATCCATGATATTTTAAATTGTTAACGTTTTAGATTGTTTTATTAATTTATTTTTATTATAAAATTATTTAGTTTTATTCAACAATTTTTTTATCAGACTGCCTGATGATGAGGGAACCTCGAAAGCCGGCTAGCTACCGCTACTAATAAAAATCTGTGAGAGGTCAGACTATATTTTATTTGACAACCTGTGAAATAATCACTTCTCCACTACATCAGCCATCTCATATTATAATATGTCTTAATTTTTTCAAATGTAGCTTTTTCATGACAATATTTCAGGACTTTCTTACGTCTCTTTCTCAGGTCACAGTGTAAGAAATATAAAGAAAGAAAGGAAGAGAAAAAATTAACAATTGAAAAAAAAAAGTATAAATATTTAATATTTTGAAAATACGTAAATTAACCAATAGAAATAAAACAAATGAGTAAGTAACTATTAAAAAATAATGATAATAGCAATGATAAACTTTAATGAATGGTAATTACGACTGACATTATAATGGGAACTAAAAATGAAAGCTAAGTACGAAACACGAGTATTATATCGTGGTTACTTCATTCTTATAATGTTCGGAATTGTGTCCATACTTCCCACGAAGAATGGCCTGCTCTTGTGACGCCCTCTATGTGGCGGAAGGTTTGGTCTGAAGATGGCCCTCATAGCTTAGTTGTGGACTCGTACTATAGAGGTAGTGAGTGACTCTTATGAGGGGGGAGGGGAGGGAAGAGAGGTGGTAGTTGAGGCAGGAAATGGGAGGTTATCGGTTTGGGACCCACCGGAAATGACTCACTCACCAACCTCCACCCTCCTCTTTTGTAAGGACCCAGCACACACATATGGCATGTCCCGGCTTCCACCCACCTCCTAGTCGGGGGCCATCCCAGTCCGGGAATCCAGGGTTTGGGCGGACGCGGAAAGTGTAGTAATAACCAACTAAAGAAATATTCTATAAAGAAAATGATTTCAGAGTAAATGTTATGCATGACAACATTTTAAATAAAATGAGTGTTATGTATTAACAAACTGAAGACTGTTGAAATGTAGGGTTGTACAAGTTCCTTTGGTAATTTGTTATATATTTATGAACTTTATCTGTACACTTAGAAAAATAATCGCTAGAATTTTCGCTGTAGTAGGGCCAGCCTTTAGGGAGAAGCGGAGCGCACGCTCAAGGGAGTGACCCCGAGCAATATTTTCAATGATGGGCGCTCGATCGCAAAAGAGTGTTGGGATTGACCCAATGTCTCCTCGTCCTTCTCCCACAAGCCCGGACTTTCCAAGATCTGCCCCTTGACTCTCCAGGCTGCATCCCCTCCCTTCACCAGGCACCTACCCTTCTCCAGTGTTTTGTTTTCGCCTTTCATTCCTTGTCTGTGGTCGAGTTCCCCATTCCAGTTCAGTGACTTAATTTTTATTTTTATTTTTTATATGAAAATAGAATTTGAAGAGGGGGCACCATTGGTGCCAATATCCTAGAGCCGGCACTAACCAACCTCATTTGCTTGTTTGTAAGTGCAAATGCACTTGTTTTCTTTTCCCCGGTGAAATACAAACAAATCATGGCCGGCGGATTTTTGTATATAAAAAAAAAAACATTTGAAATGTTTTTATACATTTGTGTACATATGTTGAATTAGGAAGCGTTTGATCTACATCCGAATGTATTTTTTTTTTTTTTTTTTTAACGTTTGCGGATAGGAGCTTTGCACGGAGATCTAGTCTATCAACAATATGCCACCCCCATATCACATGTTCTAAGATGAACATAATATCACCTGTGGTACCTTATACGTAATGAAAATTCAATTTTACGGGTTAATTGAGGGGGAGATCTGTCCATTAAAACAAAAGATCATTAAAATCGAGTAAAGGCAAAGATAATAGCTGTGAAGAAAACAGTAAAAATAATTTTTAAAACCATTCTACAACCCCGCTTCTATTAATAATATACATTGACCATTAGAGAAATACAATAATGACAGTCTTGATAGTAATTGAAGTGCGTTTTTTTATTTATTTTTTTTTAATATAAATTTTACGGCCATCTGCACTATAGTAACCAACCGGCTTTCTAAAGGTTGCCATCCTGTTTTTAACACCCGTGGATAGTCTGAAGAGTGTAAATTATCCTATGTGTTGACGTGATAGAAGGTAGGGTTTCCAATATATTCATTTTTGTGAATTTTTAAAAAAATAATACATTTTTTGACAGTCGAAATTAAACTAGTTATAATGATTGATAGTCGACAGTATTTGGCCAATGTTTTGGAAACTATTTATTTCCTTCTTCTAGGGGGCTTATAATGAGTTGAGTGAATGTGTGTGATGGGGGCGTTTGTGTCGGATAATATCTCTGATAGACTATCAGACACAAACATATTCACTCGTCATTATAAGACTGAACGAAGAGGTAGTTTCCTAAACGTTAGCCAAATTCTGTTTTTTATTATATAAACGACAGAAGCTCGACTACCCTCAACATTGAGCAAGCTATATTCAAAACTTAGATCTCGGTCGGTATTCCAAAAACTTTTCACATCTTCTTTTTTCGATAACTGTAAAAACATTTATTTATTTTGAGATTTGAATCCAAAAGAGAACTCTTATGTTTCCTAAATTGTGTTTAAAAAAAACTCCTTTATAACGAAATGAAGATTTTCCATCATTACGGTCCACAGGGAAAAGCTGAAATTAATAAATTAGTTAGGGAATTATCATGAATAAATAAATGACAAAATGAATCAGTTGAATGAATTATGCATAAGTATTAACAAAATATATTATAATTATATTTATTTCCGTTAAACCTAAACATGATAATAGGATACTTCTAATGAATGTATACATTAAGATAGCCTAAAAATTAGATACAACAGCTATAACTATTTGAGTCTGTTGTGTTTAGTTAGAACAATACTATTAAAAAAGTAGAATTTTTTAATTAATCAATTAATACGTAAAAATATATGTGCACAAAAATAATAATACTTATAAATAGGTTGATTTTTTTATCAAATAAAAATTAAGATAAATATTATAACTCTTCCGGTAGTGTCTTTATCACGACGATATTTTGGGACGTTCTTACTACCTTCATCAGGTTCCAATGTGAGAAGTATAGAAAAGAGAAAGAAAACAATGTATATGCTTTTCAATATAACGATGTAAAACCCGTATCTAGTTTGGTTTGCTATTTAAAAGTGAAGGAATAAATCCGGATATAACGATGTTAGGTATAACGATATTTCGTATAAAACGATTTAAAACATAAGAAAAAGTTGTTTTTTCATTCCGGTTATAACACGTGTACACACGCACATACATACATAATTGGGTAAAACAGTATGAGTTTTGAACGGTTGAATAATACGAATATTATAGAAAAGGGTTTTAAACACGGTTCTTGTTTTCTCTTTCCGAGCGCAATGAGTCATTCCATTTCCAAACATACCATTTCCCCCTTGTCGAATTTTCTTCGAACTCCCTTCTTCCCTTCTAGTGCGTATATTCCTACTTTCAGATTAGTCTTTCCTTTGCCTCCGTAGGAATCGTGACTTCGGAACTTCTTAACCATGTAAGCAAACATTTATACTTATAAAAAAGCAAGCAAACTAAAATAACTTATTTTTTTGTGGAAAGTTAATACATTATGTAATCATGTGTATACATAATTTATGTATACAGTTACAAATGTATGTGAGTAAATTTTAAAAAGTAAATAAAAATATGTAAACTTTCTCGTTATGATCGTTGTAAAACACCTAATTTTCCACTAACAAGCCCATACATTTGTATGTAGGTTTAACAGTTTGGTTCCGGATATAACGATGTATTTTTCGTAGTCCCTTGAATATCGTTATAACCGGATTTTACTGTATATATATATAAATAATAATGGATATTATTAATATTTTACAGGATCTTCAAGTTGTAGTCAATCAAACTGATAAAAGGAAGTTTTATCCAAAATTGATTTTGACTTGAGATAGAGAATTTATGGGGGGCGTCTCCTTCTGTTCATTACAGATTGATCATCCCGTCAAAGTAACATGATGGATGGGAAGATCAATGTGAAGTAATGGATAACAGAAGTTCGCTTTACTAACTTATTATTTCTAGCTTATTAACTAGGCTTAGGGTATTACCAAAAACACATTACTTGATCTTAATTGTGTTATATTACTAGACTAGCAGGCTGTCCTAGGGTTGTCCAAGAGTAAGTAAACTTTTATGTTTTATTACTTTACCTCTTGAAGTTGATTACGTGCAATTTCCGGACGAAAAATAACACAACATTACTTTAATACATAACTAAAATTCAATTGTGAAAGGTTAGGTTAGGTTTTATGACTCATGCCCGGGCTTTAACTACGAGGTCATATCGCCTACTACCAGAGCGCTCTATCGTCACTCTGGTGGACATGAGCCCGACTCTACTGTGGGAATCCTAAATTTTGCCTACCCTAAATTTTTTATTCACCTAGGGGAGGGGTCTTTAACGAGTACCTGACATGGTACAGGCTC
The DNA here is from genome assembly GCA_963662175.1 of Aradus depressus. Lineage (NCBI taxonomy): Eukaryota > Metazoa > Arthropoda > Insecta > Hemiptera > Aradidae > Aradus > Aradus depressus. Next base: position 49,164,530 of record OY759216.1, on the reverse strand, counting down.
GGGACCATCGCTTAACGTCCCATCCGAAGGACGGCGTGCTTAAGTTTATTTTACCTCCCAGATAAAATAAACTAAGGACCTCGGTCGGGCTACGAACCCACAACCTTGAGCTCAGAAGTCAAGCACGCATACCACTGAGCTACCGGCGCCCTCTTGTGAAAGCTGATTATAATAATATTTATTTCCGTTAAACCATAAGATGATAATAGGATACGTCATAAAAATGTATACATGAAGATGATCTCTCCCAATCTCCCTTTTGTATATCTCACTGTTGTCAGATGATCATCTGACTTAGTTGCAACTAAACAAACGGCTTCAATTAGCTAATTTTATCTCAACTGATTAACAAGAAAAAAATTATAATACGATAATAACTTCATTATTTACACTTTGTATTTATTTTATTGGTACTTTATAATTGCATGAAGGCATTTTGCCCAGCTCTACGAAGTTATGTAAAAATATGTAACCGGAACCCTATAAGGTCGATATTTATTTTCAGCCAAATTGACCCAAGGGAAGGGGGGAGGCTTGACTCAAAAACTAATAATTGTCGTTGTAATGTATGTGTTGACACGAAATTTGTAAAATTCAGCGCCCTATAAGAGCGACTATTCATTTTCAGCGGAATCAACTGAAGGAGAGGGGGTTCAGAGGGGGCTTAACTCAGAATTCCCAGTAACTGCCGATTGACAGAAGCCCATATGTAAGTCAAATATTGAGTTTAAGCCCAAAGGAGAAGGAAAACAAAAACTTAGTGATTAATTTAATTTTTTGTTTGGTTTGTTCGACAGTCATTATGAATATATTAATATTTTTTTTAGTCATATTTTTGGGATTCCGAGAAGTTGCTCAACTCATTATTACTTTACGACAAGACAAATCAAATTGATTGGATGACCACATTATCATTATAGACTACATAATATTATCGGCAAGGGCTGGGGCTGGGGTTAATGACACCACAAAATACTGAACCAATTCTGATAGGGCTTTCACTAGTGGTGTTCCCGTGGTTTTCAAACAAATCTGTCGGTCTTCGAGGGAGAGCAAACATTTTTGACTAAATTCGTGATTCACGGATCATGAGGGGTGGAGAGTAGACTTTTGTCCGATGATGTCGCTAAGGGAGGACACAGTGATGATAGTTGCTAGAGTCCTGACCAGGGCTTTCAGCTCTGAACTGATTAGATCTAAACCGTTCGTTATTCTTATTCTGAGTGTCCTCCCAGCTGACTGCTTCCTATATTCTACTGAGAGGTCCTGGGCCCTGGGTGGAGAGCTGTGAACTGTTAATCTTGTTAACTACAATTAGCACTCCCAAGCTCTCTCACATTCAGCTCAACCAACTCCTCATTTCCTCACAATATTGTGTCGTCGGAAATGAGCCGTGTCATCCTCTCCCCTCTCTTCCTCTCCAGTCACTCACATTCCTTCAACTGTTGCTTCTTCCACGCACTGTCCTTCTCCCTTCATCCCAGCAAGAACACTTCCTATTAGTGATATCGCCACCGTATATACAAGGGAGGGTGGGTATGTTATATTTGATATATACCCCCTCTTCTTTCTATGTGAAGTCGTCTGTAATGTACTTCCCCAACTCGAATATGTTTTGTAATAAACTAAGTGTCTTTTCTACCTTGAAGCCCTATCGATATATTCATTCTATTGCGAGTCCAGGGCCTTGGAGTTGAGGTTTTCAGTCTTTAGGTCTCGCAGGTTCTAAACCGACTAACTAGATACTATTTAAGTAGCCAACTATGATAGGTACTTAATACCATGTTTCGTAAAATTTACTGTCTGTACAATAACTCCTGATAGAAGGGACTCAATATTTTATTTGTTTATCCAGAACCTCATAAGGACCACACCTATCGACATAGAAGCATCTCCCTTCGGGTGCTTAATACAAAAAACTTTTTTTTTGTTGTCGACCTCCTGTAGAGGCCACGACACCCTTTCGCCGAATCGTCGGGGAAAAGAGGGCCTAATAAGTTTATTGTATAGATAATTAAATAAAACAATTATCTGGTCGGCTAGGAGCGACCGTCGCCGACGATATGCGGTCACTCCCAGCCCATCTTAATTTCCCTGGCGCGCTGAGAGAGCTCGGAATAAATGCGGGGCGCTCGCTGGCTTTAGTACGGTGGGGCGCCGGGGGCGTGCCTGCAATTGTTCCCGGCGCAGGGGTCATATTGCTTTCTTCTTTCTCCGCCAGGTGGCGACAAATCGGCTGAACACCGGGTAGCTGGTTTCCGTCACCAGCTGCCGTAAGGTCGTGCGAGTCCCAGGTACGATCCTGTCCCGCGTATCAACTCCACCCTAGCCCCGTCGTACAGCGGACATTCGAGGACCACATTTTCTACGGTCTCGACTCCGCCGCACAAACAGTTTGTTTTGTTTTTCCTGTTAAAGAAGGATAGTTTGGAGTTGAAATTTCTGTGACCTGATATTTAGTAGGTTAGGTTTTATGACTCATGCCCGGGCTTTAACTACGAGGTCATATCGCCTACTACCAGAGCGCTCTTTCGTCACTGGTGGACATGAGCCCGACTCTACTGTGGGAGTCTTAAATTTTGCCTACCATAAATTTTTGTTCACTTAGGGCAAGGGTCTTTAACGAGTACCTGACATCGTACAGGCTCGGGACCATCGCTTAACGTCCCATCCGAAGGACGGCGTGCTTAAGTTTATTTTCCCTCCAGATAAAATAAACTTAAGGGTCTCGGTCGGGTTACGAACCCACGCTCTTGAGCTCAGAAGTCAAGCACCCATACCACTGAGCTACCGGCGCCCTCGATATTTAGTATCTTGGTCATCCGTGGTCAAGCAGTAACCGCGTAGAGTCCAGACGTACCCGGATTTCCGCATATGTCGTTCGGCCATCCGATGATCGTGACCACCGCTGTTGCCATTTAACACAGAAGCTCTAATAACTACCGATTTATTGAATGTATCGACACCAAATTTAGTATGTGGTTTCAGATGGCACTGTGTATGATTAAAACAGTCTGTTCCATTTTGCTGAATAAGGAGGATCTATCGACTATTTTTTGACAAATGTTGAGTTTGGAACCTTAATAACAGTAACGGAAGGTATCTTTCCCAACAAGGTTGGTTTATTTTACCCAGGGCACACACACACTTATCTTGTTTACTCTCCAGTATGATAAACAAGCTCAGGTCAGATAAACAAGAAACCATCATCTTGCCTCATCTCCAACTCACCCAAAAATCTTATTCTAACAAGAATAGAAACCACGTACAATAATAGAACCACCCTACTTACTGAATGGTCTGTGTAACTACTCTCTTTTCTTTCATACTTGTGTCTACCCTTAAAATCCTTTACGCTCCATTTATAAAGTTACGTTTATTTTTTACACGTATTTTGATAGAGATAACTCCATATAGAATGAATGTTTCAACACAAATGTATATGTATTTTCAGAATTCAATTTATAGCCACATCAACCAAAGGAGTAGGAAATTATAGGCATAGGATAAAAAATAGGGGAAAGTGGTCTATGAAATATTTTATGTTTGTAATTGCAATCGTCTAGGGAAAAATAGGGTAGGTACCGCATTGAATCTAGGCCACCCTGTATGCGGCTAGCTAGCGAAGAATAAATTAATTGTATTTTTTCTGGTTATTAGACATGGACAATTTCGTATCAATACTTGTTTTCTCTTAAATTCAGGAAAATTATAGCTAGGAGGCCGATAGAACATTATCAAGTCCCATATAAGAGAGTCAAAAAGCAGGGAGAGTACTTTAATGTTTGGTATTGGGTGGCAACCTATAGTCAGACGGATGGGAGGAGTGCAGTCCATTCAGTTGATGCGGAGTAAAAGGAAACAAAATAAAAATATTTTAGAAAAAAAAAATAAAAAGTTAATTGAGCCGACAAAGAGAGGATGATGGAAGGTGCAGGGCGATGGGGTGGGGGTAGTGTGTTTAAAGGTGGGAGGGGGGAGATGGGACGTGTTGGTTAGAAAAATGCAGACAGACTGTGAGGCTGGGTGAAAATACATCTCCTGTGTGATCCTCACTCCTCACCTCTCTGTTGATAAGAAGAAGCTGAGCGACAGGTCGAGTGAGCTAGGCCAAGAGGGCTGTTTGATCATAGATGCATCCAGCGGCATGTCAGTAGCCTTCACTCCCACTGCCTGTCCTCACTCATCCTTGCGTAGTTATGACCCCGTTTACACAATACTGCTGCAGTGGCACTACTTCCATAGCGCGAATTAATCAATTAACTTTTCATTCTCCTTTTTAAATCTAGTTCACTGATTTGGTTGAATATCGATAGGTGTCTTACGATCGATATGGACTAATGAATCCTCACACTAAATTTTGTATTGATACATTGATTACATCAACAGTGATGACTTATGAGGTTCTTGATGTACATATAAAATATTGTGTTCATTCTATCAGGAGTTATCGTGTTCACAGACAGGAATTTTTATGAAACATAATATATAAGTATCCTAATGGCTTGGCTACTTAAATAGTATCTAGTTAAAGTTCCGTTTTCGGGCTAGAATCTAGGGGACCTTAAGACTGAAGACGTGGAAGTTCAACACAAAGATCCTGAAAAATCATTATGTGTCGTTCTCATGGGGTTCAAGACACACACATACACAGCATTTTTGGAATCGTTGGAAAACAAGAAATTTCAGTGTAAACTCATCTTCGAATTTTACATAACTTATAGTTACATAACTTCTTCATATATCTGGAGAAGTAGTATCGTGTTTGTGGTCCGATTTCTCTTTATCTGATGGAAATTTGGGCTCTTTTATGGGAATCTCATTGAAAAAAATAATGGGAACAAAACGGAGCCACACTTACCGGGAAAACATCCGAACCTGCCACAGGGATTCCCCGGCAGGTAATTCCAGTGGCAAAAACACCGCTGACCCGGTCTAGTGTTGCCACCCCTTCGAAAATTCTGAAGCTTCGTGTGACCTCGAGGCTGTCCGGAAGCACTCGGTCTAGTTCCAATTATACACAGCCATTGCAGGGTGGAAATTGTTGAAAGACATGGTTTTTATATATTTCTAGCGCTATGACCTCATTAAGTTCACAGAACTTTTCGTGTATGCCATATGAATATATTCATAGCATTTTTTGTCATGATCCACCAATCATTGAATAGATGATGAAGGTTCTCCCTACTCTTATTGGAGGAAAAAAATTAACTAAAAATCCATTCTTATAGAAACTGCGTAGCAGACACATATATACAAAGAGCGGATATCCAAAACTCATGTAAACGCATGAAGATCTTTTTTTTATATGTATTAATAACCAATTATTGAAATCGTTCGATTATCCCGCCACTACTTAGAATAATCTGAATGGGAGTGGTGGAGGAGGATGGAAGTTCCCGCCAGAAATATTGCCGCCTGGTGTGACCGCTCCTGGAGAAATGTACTTAATTAAGGGTCTAAAGGGAGAGCAGAAACTTGATTGATTACAATTAATTATGGCTAGGTAACTATGCCGATGGTCGTCGACATCTTTTTTTGACATCGGAAGCCGACTGTCCCAGTCAAAATGCCCTCATTATATACTGTTAATCTGAAAAGAATCAATTTAAAATTTCTATCTTCAGTATGATTTTAACTTGATGATTGTAAATAAGGACGGCCTACCTCAGCCGTTATTTTATTAAATTACCAACCAGAAGTTTTGCAATAATCGATTGTCATTCCTTTCTAACTGTGTCAATCTGATAACATTTATTATCTCTTTATTTTTATTTATTTTGATAATTGTTGATGAACATCTGTGACTGTTATCAAAGCCTTGTGAAACGAATCTTTTTATAATCTTTTCCCTATTAACTCGACATACTTTGCCTAGGTTCATTATACAGCGGGTTAAACTGTCAACAATTCTGTGTTCAACGGAATTTCATGTTTTCCGAAGAATAAAACGGAAAATGTCGTTGAAACAGCGGCAATGTACTTCCCCAGCACATCTTAATCATTTATGTTTTGTTTCGTTACATTCATTACATCGGTATTTATTGATTAGGGTATTTGAATCGATTCCTTGTCTAGTCCTCCCTTCCCGACGACCGATTTCGCGGGAAATGTATAGGTAACAACTTACCTTACGTGTTTTTGAATTTAAATATGAAATTTCATGTCGATACATTCATTATAACGGTAGTTTCCACCCTAATCTCCCATTTTCTTTGGCTGATTTCGCTAATCCATATGTCCTTAGGGAGTTCTGGATACACATGTAAAATAACATGAAGTTTCATCGAAACGTCCGCATCAAATTTCTGACAGATTACCTAACTTCGTATAGCTGAGGAAGTAAAATAAGTATTTAATTTGTCTGATATGACTGAAATGTCATCACAGGCCCATAAAAAGTCATGAAATTTCCATAATAAATAATACTTTACTTGAAGATAATCTGTTTTCTTAAATGGTCCATATTAATGAGAGAGTAGTTTAATTAATTATTTTGTGTTATATCACAGTGTGTGACATGTTATTATGATGTGTGTTTTATCTGTACCCCAAGGAGTCAATGAACACATCCCAACTTATCGCAACTCCATTGATGATTACACTAACCGATATAAATTATATCGTTAATCACACTGTTATTAGTCTATATATATTTTTACAAAATAAAAGCTTTTCTTTCATGTCTCAGAATTGTGAATTTATATATATTTTAATAACCTAATACTCGATCCATTCCATTCAATCTATGATGAATTATCATATTTGTATATCAAATATATAAAGCTGAAAATGTCTGTGCGTTGTACCGCTATAACTCTCGGGACCATCGCTTAACGTCTCATTCGAAGGACGGCGTGCCTAAGTTTATTTTACCTCCCAGATAAAATAAACTAAGGGCCTCGGTCGGGTTTCGAACCCACGTACTTGAGCTCAGAAGGCAAGCACGCAGACCACTGAGCTACCGGCGCCTTCTTATAGGTATTAGGTTATTTAAACGTTCATACTCATAAATAAATATTTGATGAGAGTACGTTCATCAATGTTATTTTTTTAAACAGATATGTTGGATATTTTTATCATTATATAATTCTATTTTGTTTTCATTATTTATTTAATCCATTTTTATCTCTATTTTGTATTACGAAAATATTCTTTATTTTCATTATTTCAATTTATCTACTTAATTTTCTATTTATTGTTCCGTTCTAGCTGATTTTCCCCTCACACATTGAGACTTTGTCTTTTGGACTGATGGAATCATTTATCCTTCATATTTCTGTAAATATCGAATGGCATGTTAGCCGCTGCATGGCTGTGTTGGTTGGTATATGACATACTCATATACGAACAGACTCACATTATACAGGGGAGGGAGGGAGATGGACCAGTTTAGTGTTAGTGTGTTTGTTACTTTGACGCCACCGCACCGCACCGTTGTCAGAAATAGACCAGTGCCCCAGCCCATCCCCAGACAGGGGCCAGAGGCCTTTGCATTTGTCATTAGTCCAATACTAAGTCTGTCTGTCCTCTCAGACATCCTCTCCTTCACTACTCTTAAAGTGTTTCTTAAATGGATGCAAATTTGAACTGTGTGAACCTCGATATAAGTATTAGTTGGTGTAAATGTTAGACGAATCCTTAGTCCTTTCAATCCGAAGTCCGAACCATTGTTGATGCTCCCTATTATGTCTCCAACATAATGATCTTAATGTTTCATTTGTCTCCGATCTCATTAAGTAAATATCTCGCTTTTCAAAGTTTCATTCCAACCTTTACTTCCATGACAATTCCGGTTGTTCGTTGGTTGTTCGTCTCTCACCACGTTCCCATTCAGAAAACCCGAAGACTGAAGCGGTGTTGGCCGAAAGACCTGCTATTATAAGATACCTTGGGTGTCTCCCCTCACTTTTATCTTTGTTCAGCTTTTCTATTCCTCTCGGTCTGCCTCCATTGCTGGTCAGAGCCTCCAGAGAGACTAGGGGGCCCTCTTCCTCCATAGGTAGTTGAAGGAATGAGGATGTTATTTTTGCGGGGTTGTTCAGGGATTTTGGAATACTTGCTTCGTTAATGTACTATTTTCATTTGTATTTATATATTTATTATTTATTTTTCATCTTGTAAATAATTTACTTACTTTTTTATTATTATAGCCTTAACCGATAATAAGGGCAATTTCGGGTCAAAAACCAGTATTTAATTTGATTTGCCTTCTCTAAAATTCCTTGCACATCTTGGAGAAAATTCTGGTGTGAGTTGAGAGGTTTTATAATTGAGATAACAGCCTACTGCACTAAAGTAACAACAAACTGTAACACATCTGAGAAGTGGGCGGGTGAGTTGTCTCTTAAGTTGTTTATAGATCCTTGAAGTTTGGTTTGGAGACGGCGAGTAAGCCGGGGTATTGATTGAACAAGGGCGTGTAGAGGGGGGTTTCTATGTAGGATGCACCGTTGGTCTAGGTCAGTTCCACACGACCACGATAACCCCCCTCCTGCTGCACTTCCCCCCTCCCCACTCCACTCATTAATGCATTTTTGTAGCTCTCCAACCCCCCCACCTCCAAAACCGTCTGTCTGCCCCGGACTCCCACTCCTATATTTATTCCCCTTTTCTTCCTTACGGCCCACACACCGCGTCAGTCAACTTGTTTCTAGTTAATTATTACACAATTAATTAATTAGTTCCATTCAGACTTCCTCATTTATTGTTTTATTTGTGTATTGTGTATTTTGAAGCGATCTTGCGAACTTTAAAAGTAAAATTTATTTGGAGTTGACGTTTTGTGCCAAGGGACCTGAGCATTCTATGCTTTTATCCGTCCTCAGAAGGGCTGGGCTAAGCTGCCTCCCTACTTACCCGCCCTTCAGGCTCCTGTCTTGCTAGTGGCGGCTATCCCTAAAATCCAGGCTTCTATACCCCTGGGACTTAATGAACCGCCATCTCCTCTTTGTCCGTTACCATTCAATAACGTTTTCTTATTTAAATTAAAACTTTTTTTAAAATATTAAAAACGAACTTTTGTGATACATTGCATGACTTGAAACGTTCTAGAAACTTTTTTTTTTAAGAATATTTTGCTTTTTTAACTGAAAGGACACAGTACATTTGATTAATTTAGGCCTGGATAGATATTTATTCGTACATATTCAGAAAATCTATGAATATCACCTTACGTAATTTATGTATATGGAACTGTGGAACACTTACTGAGACCACTATATCTGTGGTCAAGGGAATAAATTGTTAAGTCTAAATTCGTAACTTTTCAGGACAGCACTTTTTTACTTTTGCATTAAAATCGTGTAATTCCAGTTTTTGGAATAAATAAATTATGTTTGCATCATTATTAATCATATACATTCTAGATCTATAGGAGTGAATGAAAATGAATATTGTTATTCCTTTCTTCTTGGATTTTCCCTTGGTTTCCTAATCATTCCCCATCACTTACCTATTTTTTATATCTAATTATTAACCATACTTTTTGAAATACTCGATTTAACCGAAAATACCCCCTTCACTTGGAATAGTCTGCCGTAGTGATCTCGTGAATGATTCCTCATAGAAGTAGATACAATTGATTTAACCGAGAACATACACAATTTTACGAGATACCAAGAAACCCACATCTTCATAATGCCAAAAGTATTAGAGTCCTGAGCTCCCAACTTCTTCACAGTGCGCAGATGGCTTGGGAGATGATCACAGTACACTTAACTCATTTTGGCCATTTTTCTACTTGACAACTTATTCCCTGTGACCATAGTTATTATGGTACATAAGATCACAATTGTACGGTTGAGCAAAAACATCCAACAAGGAATTCAGACGTGTTTCATTCAAAAACGATCAAATTTCCTAATGAAATGATTTCATGGTACACACAGGAGTATCCGAAACAATACAGACTACATACAGAAATACGTTCATTATCGCCACAACACTTGACCACGTAACCCTCGTAAGAAGGTTTGAAGAGGAGATGGAACCCCGACTTATTTTCACCTTATATTAATAGTGAAGAATTATCTTCGTTATTAATATTTTTCAATATTTTCCTTTATTACTAGGTCTTGTCACCCAAATATCGAAATTATTTTTGAATTATATCATCACAAATGCTGCTTGTTGGACTGAGCAATCTTTATTAATAAAATATTTTAAAAACTATTCTTGTCTTCTGTGTAGAGCTACTACTATGAGGAGCCTATTGAGGGCAGGTATTTAGTGAAATGTTATGTTGGTCAGAATGAAGGAGTGAGGTATGGTATAGATTGACCTTGGAGGGACCAACAACCCGAGACAGTTAACCAGACTGGGGCCCCCTCCACCAGATATCTAATGTAGTAATGTTGGACTGTACCGTTCTCTCTCTCTCCTATTTGCCGAGGAATTATGGGATTTCTTCATATGACGTCGCTAAATCCAGCAATGAGACAATTCCCTGAACACTCCGCGTACTCTATTACCAAACAAACAATCCTTCCGTTTTTCCAACCTTACACTTCACTTTGTTGACCTCCAATTACCTACAGACTTGCTCCAATGAATTACTCTACATTATTAAATCTCAGAATGTCAACATTCCAAAAACTTACTGAAATTATTTAGGCAAAGCTTTTCTTCATGGGAATTGTACTTATTCGCCAAGACCATTATTGAAAAGTTGTAAATACTTCAAAAGGAAGTTAATTTTAGGTATGTATTTACTATAAATAAACACAATATTACGGAACTATTTAACTATTAAATGTATAATATATAGGTTAGGTTTTATGACTCATGCCCGGGCTTTTACTACGAGGTCATATCGCCTACTACCAGAGCGCTCTTTCGTCACTCTGGTGGACATGAGCCCGACTCTACTGTGGGAGTCCTAAATTTTGCCTACCCTAAATTTTTATTCACCTAGGGTAGGGGTCTTTAACGAGTACCTGACATCGTACAGGCTCGGGACCATCGCTTAACGTCCCATCCGAAGGACGGCGTGCTTAAGTTTATTTCCCTCCCAGATAAAATAAAGGTTTCGAACCCACGATCTTGAGCTCAGAAGACAAGCACGCATACCACTGAGCTACCGGTGCCCTCTTATATATATTAAATGAAGTTCAGAGGTAGCATGTTTGCCTACCGAACTTGAGGTCGCGGGTTCAAAAACCAGCCGAGTCTCAGGTATTTTATCTGGAAGACTCCGTTTTTCGGATCGGACGCCAAAATGATCCCTGTGTCTACGATGCCAAGCACTCGTTGAAGACCCCCTTTCCCAGGTAAGCATTATTTAGCACTTTTATGTCTACCAAAGTGTAGTACGCAATATGTCCCGGTAGTTAGTAGAGCCCGGGCATGAGTCACAACTAACTACATCCTTCCATATGTTAAGAATGCAATGATGTACATACTGATAATTTTTCTTAGCATTCTTCACCTACGGTCTTTTTCAATCTATGACCAGGAGGTACACACTTCTGTATAATATTTTGAATTAAATTATTAAATAATTGAAAATAAAATTGACAAATAATTTAAATGTATTTCTCAATTTTTTTTATTTGTTGTTCATTCAGGTGTATATAGTGACAATATCTACCCAAAATATTAATTACACCTACTAAGGGCAAACCACCCTTGAAACCAATTGAGGCTTTAAAAAAATAAGCCCCATCTTCTGCTTACATCCTCTCCATTGATGTATTTTAAATGGGTTTTTCGATTCCTACCTCCAGAAACAATATTATTTAACCAACTCTTTTGTCTGTGGAGAACTCGTCCTTTGTGCTCGGGTACTAGTACTCAAAGAGCTTAAATAACAAATACCGACAATGTGTGCTTCCAATTAATTAAACCTCTAAATAAGTTTTTGCTCTCCCTCTGAAACAAACTCACAGATTTTGTTGAAAATCATATATATCGATATATTGTAGGGACTTGTGAATACTCATAGTAAATTTCATGGTATAACCAGAGTGTTGACAAGAATTTTTCATTTCGGAACCAGGGATAAATTGACAATATGAACAATACCAGAATTATGTTCAAATTTGCACTTCACTTTTGTTGATAATGTTCATACATTTATTATTTGTTTGTTTATAAATTCTTTAATTCATTATCTAAAAATTGAATTTATTCAACTTATCAATGAAACCTTTGTTTCAAAGCATTATTATTAGATTGATTGACTTATCATGGTATAATTATTTGTTGCAAACATTTCTCTGTACAAACTTATCAATAATGTAAATCAGGAGAGATCTGAGAGAGAATGGGTGTTGACTTGAGAATACTATAGAGGTCATTATCAGTCCGATAAACTTATGTTGATTTTATTGGCCTGGGAATCTGATAAAAACCCCAGAATATCTTTGATATTTTGCCCATTGAGTTTGAATTATTCTCCAGGCATGTCTTCTCGTTTATTATTCTTTAAATATTATTGTAGACATTTATTCCCTGTAAGGTATGTTCACTCCATGTTGTCTGTTTATTGAAAATATTTCCTTATGATCATTGAGAAGAAACAAAGATTGTTTTTGTGATTTTTTTGGTATTTGCTATAATGACGGAGATAGTAACTATCTCTGATATCTTGAATTTTGAGGAAAATGTTTCTATATTTGACTTCATACGATATGATATATGATATTGTATCATATAATTTTCCCTAACATGAGCTTTCTGAGTAATAATAATAATTTTTAAATTCTATAATGTATTTTAAGTTGTAATTCTTGAGACATGTCTTTTTTTTAGCTTCGTTTTCTTCAAATATTATTATAATAAATTTATTATAGGACGCTAGTAGCTCAGGGATAGTGTGCTTACCTCTCTAAAGTACAAGATCACGGATTGAGGGCCCTTAGATTTTTTTTTTTCTAGGAGGAATGAGCACGCCGACTTTCTGATGGGACATAAGTTGTATACAAGTTTTTTTGCGCAAGGTTCGTTTTCAGGAGTTAAATGGAATTGTATGTATATTTTTTCTCTCTTATTTAGTTCTGCGAAGTTCACACATAGCTACGTTTATGTTTTTGTTGTAATTTTGTCGATTTTAAAATTATTTTTCCTTGTTTTTTTTTTTTTGGGGTTTATTTTTTTACTACAACTATGCAGGAACGATATGCTGTTCTTTATTCAATACTGATCATTTTAAGAGACTGTCAAAGTGATCAATTATAATATGAGTTTAAAAAAGTTAATATTTTTATTGATATTCCAATCTTTACAAAATTTCATATCATTGTTTACGCTACTTCTGAAACACCAATTTCTTTCAGATATAAAAATATCTCAATTCACACTTCTCTCTCTCTATTTAATTGGATTAGCGATTAACACCCTACTGTTAGCATTAAAGCAACTTTTTTTTAAATTGAAACAATCAAGTTTCTATAAAAATGGCCTTTTTTTACCATTAAAATATTTTAGCAAGTGTTATTATTTTATATATATGTAATATTGTTTTACTTACCAAAAATGTATGTTGACAGGCAGCTGGTGGGCCGGAATGGACTGGAGACGCTCCGGGTGGTGGCCTCCGACCCCAAGGACGCAGCCGCCCTCCTTGACCACTACACCTCCGCCTTCCTCTCTGAAGGTAGGCCAGTCCCCCAACACATTACATTTTCACATCTTGGGGCTTCCTTCCTTACCCCCCCTCCTCAAAACGGATTATCATTTATTTACATTGGCTTACTGTCAATACCTCTTACTCAATAATATTGTTAATGCGTAATCTTTCAAATGTAGTTGGTATTTGAATAATTTGCATGGAGACTTCCGCTTAAAACGTTGTACATGGCCTTCTCGATCTCAGTTCTCAGGTGGAGCATTACACTCTAAGCTGTAGCCATCAATTCAAATTAATTTTTTTAGTACTTTCCTTATATGTTTTGGCACATTTCACTTTTTGCTTGGAGTTGCGCGAATTGGCGGAGTTATATGTTTTCTCAGGAGAAACACAACCTACAATATCTCCCCGGTTATATCACGGATCAGATCATATCACCTCATCTTTAGGGGGAAGTGTACTAGGGAGTATTACTGTATTCTAGTCAATATTTTCTCAATATTCCACTGATGATATATAAGTTTAGATTCACATTTTCAGTGAAGGGAACTTAACAATATGAACGTTCATATATAAAGTATATGTGGCTCTAAACTAGTCGTCATGTTGTCCTTTCGGAATCTCCATTTGAGAACATGAACATGAGTACTTCTCCCTCCTTCAGTTAAAGAAAGTATTGAAATTGCTAAAATTGTAACCTCTTGATCTCCCCGAACTATCGTAAGGATTATGATAACAGTTGTTCAGTCTGGTGTCCCTTACATCCTAGCGTCATTTTTAAGATACCCCATGTATTAGTCAAGAGAATTGAGGTTTTCTTCATTTTTATATTGTGAATTTCACGAGAACCATTTTATTGAGTTCAACATACTTGTTCATTATGAACATTTTATGGCCTACAGTTTATCTCTACGGCCTGCAATGTAAGTCTAAGGTGGTAAAACATGCCATTTTGAACTTTCGATTCAACAAAAAAACTATTGATATGTATCTACACGAGATTTTATATGTAAATTCAAAATCCCATAAAGACGACATTTTTAATTTTCAGCAAAATTAGTCGAAGGGAGGGGGAAGATAGAGGAAAGTTTCAACTCTCAAAAATGCAGAAATTGAGTGTGTTGACATAAAATTTAGTATGAGAATGGAGAAATCGCTCTATAAGTCAACTATTATTTTCCGGGCAAATCGGTCGACTGGTTTTTAGACGTAGAGCGAAACGTAGTTTATGAGTTCATGCTGGGATACTTCGTAGTGCACCTGAGGTTACACTGGTGGCTGGAGGCGTATATCGTAAGCCGCTGTGTAGCGTTTCGAGGTCTGGTGGAGTAGCTAGTGTTGTTGAACTAGCTCTAGGCGAACTGTTGATAGGTAGAGGACAACTACAACAGTTGGGGCCGCACACACCCCCAGCAGCTGCTTCCTATATAGCAAGGGAACATCTGTCTAATAGGGGACTACCCCGCCAGCCCGCTCAACACAACACACAACCTCACTTCAAACCAATCTACTATCCATCCAACTTACTTAACATCCAAGTTGAACCAAATTTGGACTTCACGAATAGGGCGTCGGGGGTTCCAAACCCGTCCGAGGCCCTTAGTTTATTTTATCTAGGAGGTAAAAGAAACTTAAGCTTGCCATTCTACGGATGGGAGGTTAAGCGATGGTCCCGAGCCTGTACGATGTCAGGTTAAAGATTAAAATTTAGAACTCCCATAATAGAGTCGGGCTCATGTCCACCAGAGTGAAGAAAGAGTGCTCTGGTATTAGGCGATATGACCTTGTGGTTAAAGCCCGGGCATGAGTCATAATAACTAACTAACGAATGATAGCCAAGTGTTGCCTCAGTCAACTTGAGTGATTTTTTCAACAATTTCTCTTAAATCTTGTGGGTAGGATAAAATATACTAATTGAGATCTTCGGTTTTTTACATATTTGAACTTGGAATATGTGAAATTATAGGGCTTGAAACTCCTATTGATTATCATCAATAATAATTATTTATATGATAATAATTATTAATATATTAGTAATAAAGTATAAAATATAACAATTTAAACATTACTTTGTACTATTTATTCCCTACGGAAATTAGTGCGCTATAAAACCAAGGCACCAATTTTAGTATTCTCTTAAACTTTTATAAGAAGAGATTTTCGTTGGTCATAAATATGTATCTTGGAAAATGTATTTAGAGTCCCAGTGTAAAATGTTCTTAATTTACGTCCGATTTCCGGCAAAATCAACACTTTCATTTTGTAACTGTGAGCGTTCACAAAGTTATTATCACATGTACACAGACAGACAGACGCACAGATATTGGACGTAATCAGATAGTCGCAAATTTGTTAAACGAGAAACAATTATCCAAAGCCCAACACACTAGCACGGATAAATTAATTTATTTTTTTTTAAAATCCTGTTAAACAATTATCTTTTTTTTAGAAGAAAAACTAATTTTAATAATTTTTTTTTTTTTGTAACAATATGTTGTCATCCTTCCTGAATTTAAATCCTTTCATAGTGTTAATACTTTTCAAATTTCCAGCGGAATTTACAACCTCATTAACCTGGAATCTATAAATAACCACTGTGCTGGAATCTGTAAGGAATGTATCCTCTCTAAACGAGACGTTAATCACTTATTGCTGCCCATAATCGAGGCGGTTAACAGTTTGAGAACCAGAACTTGTTTGACTTGGGGTAAAGACACATATAAGGTCTAGCGGGAAACAAAATGACTGACGAACAAAATCAGACGAACCATTTGTGATTATGGCGAATTCGAGGTCGGCTTATTCTATAAATGACTGGGTTAGAATCAAAATGGTCCAAGTGACATGTTTGAAAAATTTTTGTTAAGTGCATAATCGGGTACAAAAATGATAGTTCTTTTCATGAAAAAAGTTGTACAAGTGAAATCCTAGCAAGTGCTGAGATCTAGTGGCAAATCACTTTTATCATTTTGGTGACATGAACAAGTAACTAAACATATCAATAGTGACCTTGAAATTAAGATTTTTATTCAATTTTATGGTTTGTTAACTGCAACTTTCACTATAAAAGCAGAAGACAAAATATTTCCGGTTTCGATAAATTATAGATTTTTTTAATTAGTTAAGAACTTAATGCAGTTTCTTCAAAGTTTTTAAAATGTCACTTAAACCATTTTGATTCTACCCTTAATGCAGTTTCTTCAAAGTTTTAAAAATGTCACTTAAACCATTTTGATTCTACCCCGTCAAATATGATGAACTTAATGATCCTCCTAAATCGTGTTTGATGAAAATATGGTGATGCTTTCAGTAGTTTCCTACCTATAAGCTGAGCGCATAAAGCTGATTTATTTTTGAAATCCGTTAATAAGAAACATAATTCAACAATGGCTCCTTACCAAAAGCTGGAAATTTTGTTGTTAGAGTTACGTAAGGTGTATGCATGTGGTATGTTCTGCTTATATGTATTCATTGAAGAACACTCTCCTTCGAGTATCAAAATTCTTATTCATGTATTTATTTATTCGTGTTTGTGGTATGAATGATGTTCCTTTATAGAGAATAGAGAGAGAGAGAGAGAGAGAAGGTGGAATCAGACAAGTCCAACTTACTTTCTGAGAAGGTTGTCTCCAACTATCTTTTTTTCATGCTTCTCAGAACGTCTTAAATTGCAGATTTACATTATATCATGATATATGGACCACTCCTATGGGAATGGGTTCCCACATTATAGAAAGATTTTTATAATGCTGAAGAATTGTTGAGGGGGAAAATACCTAGTAGGATCGATTTGTCTTCTTAAAGAGACAATATTCTCCAGCTAAATTTATGTACAGGGAAAGTTATGTAATCGGTCGGAAATTCTATGGAGTTTTATCGGTAATTTCATGTTTTCCGGCTCCCCCCCTCCCCTGATACTTGGTGTGTTGATTTGTGAACATTACAACAAACTCTATACGAAATTTAATATGTGTATCCACTCCCCATAAGGGCGGAATCGAATTAAATGGGGGTTTGGACATTTTATATTTGTCTGTATACAGAGGAGGAGGCGCATCTCAAAAAAAAGCTTTTAATAACTCTCGATTTAATGAATGTATTGGCACGAAATATAGATTCACCTTCGACTTTTCTCTTAAAAATATAGTTTCATATATGAGTTTTCAGAAGATAAAAACAATTGAGGATATAAAATATCTTCTTCCAAAGGAGATTGATTTGGTATTTGAGAATTTCTATGAGTTCCCGTTTCCGCACAAATAAGATTTTTTTTTTTTTTTTTTTTTTTGGCAATCGATATCAATTGATGAAATATGAAAGGAAACAGTCACTTCTTAATAGTGCACATGGTAAATTATCTGTTTCTAATAGACTTTTGAACGTAGGAGTCACACGTTGAAAAAAATGAAAATCTATAATTGGATAGCAGATTAGGTTGTACTGTACCTATAATAGTAATTATGATTGAAAAGAAAAAGAGAAAGGATAGAAAATTAATTATTGTGTTATTGAATGTGTACGGGGGGATGGGGATATGTGGTATTGTGTGGGTGATGTGATAAAATGGGTGATGTTCCAGGTTTACTGGGCCTCTAACTGGCAGTAATTATAGAGGACTGTCTTTACTGCCTCCTTCATCACACCACCAGGATAACATACAGCAAGCATAGCATATAGCACTTCACTACATCACAACACTAGTACACCCACCTACTGACCCACTTGTCTGTAAGGGACCGTACACGAATTTAGTAACGTCTTTAATGTCTCCTTCATCACACTACCAGGATAACATATAGCACTTCACTACATCACAGCACTAGTATACCCTCTCTCCTTTGACCGATTTGGCAGAATATCGATACACGATGTTTGACTAATTACCACTTCCCCTATACTATGTATATCTGAAAAGGAGAGTAATCTAAGATATGTGATAATCATCAAATGGCCCCGTAAATAATTGAAAAACAACTCATTCTTTCTCTAGTCCTTTTCCATAGCAGTCTATTTATATTATATTTATTGAGCCTACATTTTGTGGTTGATATTTTCGCATATAAAAATTAATACTTGGGCTTGGTTTCATTACAACTCTGTACCACTCATACCCATTTTCTTTAATGACAATTGAAAACGATTCCCAATGGTCAGAATATAATGCAGTAAAGCGCAGAGCAATTGTTTAGCGTCTATTGTAATATGAAGGAGGTGGAGGTGGACTATGCCAAGAGATAACGTGGAATGAGCCGCTGCTGGGCGACTGCCAGAGACTGGCCCCCCATCACAAGGAGAGTTGAATACAGAAGAGATAGACGGGAAGTGAGCCTCCGAGACGGAGACAGCAGATGTAGAGGAAGTGGAGGGGACGGCACAACCCCCCTCCCGCTATATTTACCACTTCCGGTCTCTGACTCCGGATCAGACACTCGCCTCGCGGCCTACAGACTAGGGTGGACCTATAGTCGACAGGGTGTCCACAGTTAGAGGAAACGGAGAAAATCAGGGAATTAACAAACTCTAACCAGACCAGAGTAGGGAACTAGCTCTCGGTCGATGCTAAATTCGGAGAACAGCTCGGCTTTACGAGTTCGTGGTCAAACTTGAGATATGATACCGAAAGTCGATAGATACAACTTATTTCCTCCGTGGAATGTAGGACCTCAACATGTCCGGTTTCTCTGCAGCGCTTTGATTCCCTTTCACGACCCTCCTGTAACGGTCTCCGCATCTTCCTCTATCACATTGATCCTGGACCGTCTTTGTCTCCTGTGGCTTTGCGGGTTCCATTCGAACGCATGCTTGTCAGTTTCCTTCCCCTTAGAATAAAGAATATATTCGGTAAACCTTAAATCCTCTACTAGTTTTCACCTCCCTCATCATATAGGGCCTATATCATAGTGGGGAATTCCGGGTCCCCCTTTTTAGCTAATTTTAATAGAAATCAGCTTATGTGCTCACCCGTAGTGACGACTTACGGAAAATACCACCATATCCTCATCGCCGGACAGTACACGGGAGTATAGAATTATTCTAATAGAAAAAGACCCCTTTCAATTAAATTTTTTCCTGTATTTTCCATCTTACTTACTCAACTATACGATGTATGGGGGAAGTTCTGTAAACGGTCATATATTCGACGCTTTCTCACCAGAATTTCGTGTGTTCCGACCCCCCTCAACCCAAAAATTCTCGGATTTAATGATATCGATACGAAATTTTACAATGTGTATCCAGAATCCTATAAATACAACCCTAATTGATTCCCAGCTGAATAAAAGGAAAGGGGGGTCAAAAACCTCAAAATAAATGCCGATTTATTGAATGAGTTCTCATAAGAAAGACACCTTTTGATTTTCTACCCCGATCCGTCGGTACTGAGCTGGGATTAAGTTAGGAGAGGGATTAGTTTCAGGAGACAGGTTTGGGAAGTTCCACTGCAGGTTGTTATACCTAATTGGTTTACAGTGACCATACCATCTATCGTTTATTGGCTAGGTAACTGTAGCTCTTCATTAAGAAAGCTCTCCTCTCTCTCCCATCTCCTGTCCAATGGCATTCTTCAACTCATCTCAGACTAATTTACATAAAACATTATCTGATGAATCATTGACCCTAAATAGCTGTACCAGCCCGCTTCATTTCCACGTTGAACAGACATTTTTGAGATCTTCTGCGGTAACATTTCATTATTAGTACATCTCTATACACTGCTTGATAAATATCGCCTCGAATTTTGATGAGTTTACCAACTTTTTACTTCCCTAGCTTAACGAAGTATTAGGGAAGTTACGGTAATTTGTCTGAAATGTTTATATCCTCAGTTATCACCAGAATTTCATGTTTTCTGATATAAATGAAGAAAAAAATGTCCAGTGTTTCTGAATACACATTAACTCTCCGATATACAATAAATATATCGGTACAAAATTTCGAAAGTATCTAGAACCCCATAAGGACGACACTTATTGGTTGTTGTGCTCATCACCCAAAAAAAAAAAAAAGGGGGGGGGACCAGGGGAGAGGGTACTCAATAATGATAGTTACTGTCGATGTATTGTTATGAAGTTTTTGAAAACCTTTCAGATAATTCAATAAGATAGAATATTTGAGATGACATTCTCAAGATAGAATATACTCGGGCATGTTATGTAGTGTGTTGTGTTGGGTGTTATGTGAGTGTGGTGTGGTGTGGTCGGTCGGTGGGTCTTTAGCCCCGAGGTCAAGGCTTCCTTCCGGCCTCCGTCGCACACTCATCTGAGAAACAATTCTAGCTGGCCACCAGTGTTACCGGCACCGCTCCATAGTTCCCCCATTTACATTTAAATCACCAATTAACTAGCAGGTTACTCGGTTTGTAACTGATGTAGGTTAGATGTTTATACAACTATGTTGTTGACTTTCAATTATTTTGAGGTTGTAGAAGTGTTATCACCTCTCGCCACCTCGGCATTAGATTAGATGCTATGTTTGGCCAATAAATGAAATCTTGTGAAATTTCATGAAACATATTATGTTTTTGGATACCCATACCCCCTTTTCCGTTCCGAATTTTGAGATGCCACGTTGCCTATATCCCAAGTTGGACCATCCTTGAATTATCCCCAAGTTTCGTGAATATTATACAATCGATCAACCGTCGAAGGGCCAGCAATAATTTCATGTTTCAGGCTCCACTCAACCCTCCCTTTAACGTTCAAAATGTTAAAATCTCTCGTGGCCTTTGTTTAAACGTTACACACAAGCATAATACGTGTTATATAACTTTTATGAAAATTCTATCAACTGTGAACGAGCTAGCACCCGATTTTGAGCAGAGTGGCGCTCTATCCACAATTAGAGTTTCTTACTTAGGTTTTGTTATGCTTGTTTGATAACGTCGTTGTATTACTTATCTCATAATTCGTCGTTCACAACTGCCAGCATCAAAAGGACAGTCGGGGATCATAACAACCAATATGCGCCGTCTGTTGAGCATTATATAGATATTATAGAGTCATTTAGTTCCATTTTGATCCTAGGTAATGTGTAGACTTGTTCTTAATTGCTTCCTTATGACCACCTAAAAGAGGAAACCCTTCCTCATTCACACACTATCCACCGACATGCCAAATCTGACTGAGGATCTTGACCCCCTTCCACCATCATATTCACGGCTACTCTCAGCATTCACTCGAGCCAAGACAATAGCTACCACCATGTCAGTAACTACATATGTGAGGAGTTTCGACATATACGAGGTCTGTTCAAAAAATACGCGGACTGACGTCATAAAACAAAATATACTTTATTTAGAAGTTACATGTCTGGGTCCCCTTCAAAGTACTCTTCTCCCCAACGCACACATCCCAACGGTGTTTTCACTTGTTGAAACAGCCTTTGTACGCTTCTTTTGTAATTTCCTTCAGCTGCTTCGTCGCATTTGCCTTAATCTCGGGAATCGTCTCAAATCTTCTTCCTTTCAAGGGTCTTTTGAGTTTGGGGAACAAGAAAAAGTCAGAAGGAGCAAGGTCAGGTGAGTAGAGGGGGTGGGGAAGAACAGTGATCGAGTGTTTGGCGAAAAACTCACGGGGGCTGAATTTCGCTTTGACGTGGAAGGACGTCCAGGACGCTCATCGTCTTCAATCGACTGTCGACCACCCTTAAAACGTTCATGTTGAGCATAGCAAATGTTTCAGGCGCAGATTTTCCATCACAAAATTTCACAGCAAGTCGTTGCTCATACAGATCATTCATTCTGAAATCCGACAAACGAAAAAATCGCACTTCACTAAAAACCGCATAGCTAATCAACAAATGAAGGTATCTGCAAACGGGAAACAGCGTTATCATCAGCTGATCTGTACAAACATAACGATACCAAGCGGATTCCCCTGGAAACAACTGGAGCCACGCAATTCAAACCGTCCGCGTATTTTTTGAACAGACCTCGTATAGTGATGCTGGTCTACACAACATCCATAGTCTTCAGTTCAGATGTCTGTTCAATGAGAAAAACTTGTCTTCCTTATTGGATCCTTATCGCCTCTAAAAGAGGAAACCCTTCGTCATTCACTACCCACATGATGTGTGCCAAATCTCAGGAGATTGGCCCCTTCCTCCCTTGGCTGAAACATTATTCACAACTACTTTGTCTAGTCGTTGAGCAGCCGTGTTGGACTAGTCAACTAATCCTTCTAGAAATGTTAATGACACAAATATTAGAGATGAATGGAGGAGGTTATATAGGTCAGAGGATCGTTTGCATCCCGTTCTCTCCTTAGTCCAATTAAATGCTGTTCTCTTGCCGCCAAAAGTGGATTTATCAAAATCATTCCGTAATTTTTCCAGACTGCGCCAGTATGCACTAAGCGTTTCGCCGCCTATATTATTCTAGTGATGAGAGAAATCTTGCTATTTGCATCATACATAGAATACAACCCTCTCAACTATAACTTTGAAAATAGATGTTACTATGTAATTTCTTCCATTCAACCCATTCTATTGATGTTTTGTTCTGTAAATAGAGATGTTGGTATTGATGAGCAATTATGTATTTTGACTGGTGGTGTATAATTGAAGAGAAAAGAAAGTGAAACTTATATACAATATTAAAGAGTGAGTGTCCTTGTTCTTTACTTGGCAACTATCACCCCCCTTTTTATCTAACTACCTTTCCTGGAAGATGATCGCTCCTTGATTAACTGGAAACGCCCATGTTAAAAGCGATTAACGCCTCCTCACTACAAACTCAAATAGACAACTCCTTTTACCCTCGGCCTCGACGCTTGAGATTGTTATCTCTATATTAAAATACATTTCTACGTTTTTATACACTTAGTACAAGTATTTTAATCGTTCAAAACCCCGAGATAGATTTTTCAGCTAAATTTCATGTTTCACTGTCTTCTGAATAGTAATTTTCGAAGTAACTTCTTGAAACGCATTTTTTTAGTAAACGGAAGGTCCTATCGAAAAAAATGTTCCTTAATAAATTCCAATTGCCTAAATGTCCTCAGATAGAACCAATTAACCTGTAGATAGCCCACCACTCATAGCCACATTAGTAGATGCGACGGAAAATTAAACAAACAGTGAGTGAGATACTGAGTAAAAAAAAAAACGGTATTAACAAAAACAATCAACACCGGATGTTATTAGAATGGCTGTTGAAGGACAGTATTTTCGTCAGGCGCAGTCTATTCACAGATCTTGGGGTTGAAAATACACGTGAGGTGAAACTTCGTCCTTGAGGGGTTAGTTTAGATTAGGGGTTGGAGAGAAGAGCATTGTTTACTCAGTCCCAAAAACATCATCACCGTTCTCATTATAATGGAACATTAGTTACTTGACAACTATTATAGCGGTCGGTACAATTGTAGATTGAGCAAAAATCACCGCATCCGGTGGGATTGAGTAAAAAATGAAAATAAATAGGAAAAAGTATTTGAATTATGTACTAGGTGAAAACAGACACTGAAAATAAACAGAGAGAGGAGAGAGATCTATGATTGAATGAAGAGTGAATGAGACAACGATAAATGATTCTCGGAGAAACGTAAATATTTAAATAACAATTTCCGAGAAAACACCTGCAGATCTGTCTATGTTTTATATCGGTCTGTGTACCTTGTGTACACTTGATCCTCAATCAATTATCTTTATAAACATTAGCTTTTATTTAATCGTTAAATAAATCCTCTCTTTTTTTCTATATTTCTTTTGTTTTGTTTTTTAAACAAACTTTTACTTCCACTGCTGTACGATGCATACGGGAAGTTATGTAATCGGATCAGAAATTCTATGTTGTGTTTTCCGAGACCCTGATTTCTGAAATTGTATATGTTCATCCAGAATCACATACAGACGACTTATTTATTTTCAGCCAATTCGGCCGGGAAGGACTTAATCCCAAAACCCTAATAACTGCCTAGGTTAGTGTATATATCGACACGAATTATTGTATGTAATCCGACACATCAACGGACGACACCTATCAATTTTCAGCAGAATCGGCTTAAGGGATTCCCCACGCCTAGATTGAACTCAAAACCCCTGATAAGTGTCGATATAACGTATGTATCAACCCAAAGTTAGTATATGACGAGGTTAGTATCAAAATGGTCGTGAAAATTTTTTGTTAAGTGCATAATCGGGTACAAAAATAATAGTTGTGTTCAGGAAAAAAAGTTGTACAATGAAATCCTAGCCAGTGCTGAGATCTAGTGGCAAATCACTTATTCCATTTTGGTGACATGACAAGTAGTGACCTTGAAATTAAGATTTTTATTCAATTTTATGGTTTGCTAACAGCAACTTTCACTCTAAAAGCAGAAGACTGTATTTCCGGTTTCGATAAATTATAGATTTTTTAAATCAGTTAAGAACTTAATGCTCTGTTTCTTCAAAGTTTTAAAAATGTCACTTAGACCAAAAACCCTGATAAGTGTCGATATAACGAATGTATCAACCCAAAGTTAGTATATGACAGGGTTAGTATCAAAATGGTCCAAGTGACATTTTTGAAAATTTTTCGTTAAGTGCATAATCGGGTACAAAAATGATAGTTGTGTTCAGGAAAAAAGGTTGTACAATGAAATCCTAGCCAGTGCTGAGATCTAGTGGCAAATCACTTATTCCATTTTGGTGACATGACAAGTAGTGACCTTGAAATTAAGATTTTTATTCAATTTTATGGTTTGCTAACAGCAACTTTCACTCTAAAAGCAGAAGACTGTATTTCCGGTTTCGATAAATTATAGATTTTTTAAATCAGTTAAGAACGTAATGCTCTGTTTCTTCAAAGTTTTAAAAATGTCACTTAGACCATTTTGATGTTAACCCCGTCATACGAGTATGTATCCAGAACCCAAACCCAATTAGGATATTGTCGATTTTCAGCGAAATCAGCCGAAGGGAAGGGGAGGATCTACACGAAAACCCTAATAACTATTGATTTAACTAATATATCTACTCGAAATGTAGTATGAGGACTCACAAGTCTCTGAGTAAATCACATATTCATTTTCAACCAAATTTGTGAATTGGTTTCGTAGAGATAGAGAGCGCAAGGTTAGTTGATAATTGGTTAAAGTGGCTCGTTCTCATTATACTGATCTCCACGTGATATCGTATTCTGCTCTTTGAAAAATCGATTCAGGTCATGCTGCTGTCGATAAATTCGGACAAGACTTGGTACCAGTTTTTGTTTCCATCGATAGTTTTTAGCACCTGAGTTACTGCTAGGGGTTTTGAGATTGGTGGGAGTCATGGTGTAAGTTGTTCAACCCTCCCTTCGTTCATCATTCACAACTCCTGAGAAGCACATTTGAGGTATGCGAATAGTGAATGACGCAGGGCTATCTCTTTTAGGTGCCCTTCTAGGAGGGAAGCAATAAAAAATCTGTAGGTCTGCGCATTTCATCGATAATGTTCTTCTTTCAGACAACTCATCCTCATACAAATTTGTCCCAATTTAGCCAACTTAATAACGTCATTTTGGGTGACGCACCCCTTTTTTCTATTTGTGGTTCCTCCGACGAACCAATTGATCCGCGTCATACCTACCACGCACCATTTCTCCCTCTCTTTCTTAATTGTTCTTCCTGAACATCTCAGAGTGAATGTATATACACGAAATTATGTTTTTTTACCCAGAACACCACTAGGACGACACTTATTGATTTTCAGACAAATCGGCCAAAGGGAAAAGGTGGGGATTCAGACTAAAAAACTATAATAAATACGAATATATCGATATGAAATAGTGTGTATAAGTCAGCTATTGATTTTCATTTTTAGCCATAACTGTCGATTGGTATTAGATGGACAAGTCAATCCCTGGTGATTTGGCGATGTTTCATTTTTGGGATTAGGGGCTCAGGAAACATGAAATTCCGATAAATACTCAACATAGAAAGTTCTGATCGATTATGTATAGATTCCTCTCTGTACTCTGTATATTTGGGGAATGTATCGATATGATACCTCTTGAAGAAGAGTACTGTCAAAACTTGAGAATTACCCAATTCTAAGGAGAAAAGAGAAACAAAATTGTAGCTGTATTCACTTTAGTACTACAGTGAATTATTATAATTGTGATATTTATCAATGAGTTTTGTCGTTGTTCAAGCAGAAAGACTATATCTTTGTAGCAATGCTCATGCTGCACTGTTCTTAGGTCCTTGCGCGAGGGCAACAAAATCGCCTAATAAGAACAATGACACTTCTGCCCTCGAGCGGGTCATTTTGCAAAGAGACTTGGCATTTTTTGAGTTGTAACATTATTCATCTAGTTGTGCATAAATGGTACCCATTGTCTTTAAGAATAGTACAGAAACTTATAAAGACCACAATAACACTTTGAAAAAAAAAAAAAAAAATAGTTCAATAAAACTATTGTTGAAAATCGATTACCTAGTTAGTTATAAGTGACGTAGGCAGGAACTTTTCTCGAAGTTGTCCCTACATATGTAATTTCCGAACCTAACCAATTTACATTGGATATAGTCACTGTCCGTACTCCGTTCATGAGGTTGACCCGGGAAATGTGACGTCATAACAGGCCCTGCCCACTCTATTATTAGACAATTACATCTGTGTAATGTCGCGGGGCTGCCATTTATTCATTGTTTTTTTGTTTTTTTTTAGTCAAAAATAAATAATAATAAATATAATTTTCCTGTCGAAGCTATGTTGGAGAATTACTTTTTATAAGTTTATGTATAAGGTAAATAAAAATGTGTCATGTTCCTGTTGAAATGTGTTGTGTATTTTTGACCGGCTGCGCATCAGGTCAAAGAAAATAAGTTGGAGTGGGGGTGAATGCTAAGTACTCATTCGTACACTCGTGTCGCGTTCAGAAGCTTGTGTGAAGGCTATGAACCACTCATCCCCCACTCCATCTTATTTTCTTTGAACTGAGGATGATCGGTCGTAAATACATAACAAATATGTCGTTTTATTTACCTTATAATAATAATAGAATCGTATATTTTCATTATTATTATGGAAAATGGACTAACTCAAATGTTATATTAAAATCTTTATTAATAAACAAATTGTCTCTGACAAGATTTATTTGAGGTTACGGATCAATCAAACAACTTCTTTTAAAAATAATTTTTAAAATTAACTTTACATTAAAAAAATTAATAGTCAAAATGCTATTATGACTCATGCCCGGGCCTTAACTATGAGATCATATCGCCTACTACCGGAACAATCCTTCATCACTCTGGTGGACTTGAATCCGAACTGGGTTATTTTCCGAAACCTACTGATTATGTAGGTAACAGTGGAGTTTCCAACTTCAGGACAACCTCTTAGAGGACCCAATTAACATCATAAATACTCAGAAAATATATTTGATATATATATTTTATTTAAATAGCTACCCACGTTGGTTTTGAGCTTGTTGGAATCGAATTGAATATGCGTGAAAATTCTGCCACATGGAATATATCTCCCCGTGTTTACCTGGACTGGACCCGAGGTAGGTAGTTTTTGCTGAAGGTAGGCCATTGAAGAGTGTACTAACTATTTAGACAACTGGCATGGCAAAGAAGATGTGGTTAATGTTTTTTGAAATGACTCAACCCCAACTAGGAACTTTCGCCCCCTCAGACTGCTATTGTGAATGAACTTCATCATCTTCCACTCCTTCTTCCTGACCTAGTTAATAGTTATTTAACAACGCTGAATGTGATTATACACATACGTATTTATTTCAATGTATGATATATACGTCCCACATCTCCTCTTTTATTGAGCACCCATGTAGGCGAACTTCGTTATCTGAAACGAGCGTTTCTCCAATTTAATTTTCTATTGTCTAAGAGCCCCTATTGTTTCTATAAGTCTATTGTGTACGAGGGATACGTCATAGGACGATATTTTTTATGTCATTTCATTAAAGTTTTATATATGTTTATAAATAAAATTGTAAAGGGACGGGTTGGCTGTTGTACAGCTCAAACATTTAGAATACACGTAATTTCATCAAAATCACGGGTTCCAAACGCGGCTGAGGCCCTTATGTTCTTTATCTGGGAGGTGAAAAAAACCTTGAGCGCGCCGTCCTTCAAATGGGACGTTAAACGATGGTTCCGAGACTGTACGATGGCAGGTACTCGTTAAGGACCCCTACCCTAGGCGAATGAATCTAGGTAGACAATATTTACAACCCTCCACAGTTGAGTCGGGCGCATATCCACCCCTGAAATCCACCAGAGCGACAAAAGAGCGCTCTGGTAGTAGGCGATACGACCAAGATTTTCTGCATAGATATTGTGAAACACTCAATAAAAAATAAAGTTTTTTAAAATATTGTCGATTTCACAAAATATATATAAAATATGGGAGTACTTTGGGTGTTGCTACCATCTTCAGCCATAACTTGTCAAATATTAAATGAAAGTTCAACAAAGTTACAATCCAAACTGTATTTTTCCAGCCACCGCGGGGTTTTCCCCGTCCCTGTCCCTCCTCTATAGTAGAAACACTTTTTTTTTTTTTACAACGCTCACCCTTTTCGGAATGTCTTCCTTTGAGCTGTCAGAGGGCAGTGCCTGGTCAGTCCATGCAACTAAAGCCCTCCGCTACAGTTTTGAGTTTTGAAAATCAAATTTCGTCTCAAATTGAAATCTCAGTAATAAAAGAAAAATTGAAATAGTATCAGTGCTGATTAAAATACAAATATATATACATATTTTTTTTTTTTTCTGAAAATAAGAACATCTTGCATTTGGTTGTGTATCTCATATTTGAAGCCTCTCTGAGAGAAAAGAATTAAACGCTATAAGTAATTGTAAAAGTGTGTCTGGACACAAAAGCAATAAATATTGTGGGGGGGAGGGAGGGGCATTAAAGCTGCATAATATTGTTGCAATGAGGAGGCCACTTCTTTCTAAAGTTTGCTGAAGGTGGGCGGGTTGTCCGACCTTGGGTTTTTACGAGGAACTCAGTTTACAGGCTTCAGTCTGGGGCAGTAGGTTGAACTCTTATTGGAAAGGTAGGTATCAAAACTCATCTCAAACTTATGAAATTTTAGGGGCTTCTTACTGGTGAAAATTAACAGAAACTTACACAGGTTAGTAGCCAATCGCTTTAACCACTAAACCATCCAGGCCTTTCTACTATACAACAGTCAGTCCTTCTGTTCAGTCTTGTCTATATCCAGTCGATTAATCCTGAGAACACTTCAAAGGCGATGACGTCGTTCCTGGTCTAATTGTAGAAAAGCGTCAATAAGATTTCTCAGGAAAGTCCCGCCATTGATTTTTTAATTTTTTTCCATTGCTGTCATTATAAATAGACAGACAGTTCAGTGAAGATTAAATAAATATATTCTGGATTCTTTACGAAGTGTAAAGAATATTCCATCGCAATTTCTCCCAATAAAATACAATTTTTCTTTTTTATTCGTACTATTGATTTTATATTATTTTTAGAGGATAAGCATAATGTTAGCTTAATTTCATTTTAAATTCGCGTTGGGGAAGCGAACTGTCGTTGATTCATGAGCAACATTATTGCGTGCAGTTTGATAAATAAGCAGGTCAATGAATTATGTTTTCCATTATTAGTATCTACTATTTTTTTATTACCCTTTTGTTGCATCATAGAACACATTTTATAAGTTCAGTTAGTTGGTTATTGTGACTCATACCCGGCTTTTTAACTTCGTAGTTGTATTGTGTATTCTAGGGTTTATAGAAATCATGATTTAAAAAAAAAAAAATCAAAAAAATCTATTTTTTTGATTTAAATCCGATTTAAATCAACTAAAAACTATCAACTGAAAACTTAACTAAAATTAACAAAACAGACCACAATTTCACAATTTTAAAAAAACAAAAACAAAAAAATAAGAAAACGAACAAAACTAACCGAAATTTCACAAAGCGAATATTTTCCACAAACTTAAAAACCAACCGCTTAGGAGTAGAGAAGGCTAGCAAACTGGTGTTTCTGTACAAACATTTTAACTCCTAAAGATATTGCTTGGTCTATTGTTCGCATTTATCTTATGTTGGCCATTTGGAGATATATCGTTTCGAATCACAATATATTAATGTGATTACGAACATTACACTATGTAAACATTTTCATTGATCTCAGCCATTTAATATATATGCTAGTCATTTTGAGTTGTATCTTTTCCAATTAAACTATTTTAATCTCACGAGTTTTTTGTATTTTTTCAAATAATTACGCTTTGACGTAATCATTTGGTGGTTTGCTTGAAAGATTTTCATAAATTATGTTTCAATAGTTTGCAAACTGCGGTCAGTTTTGTGCGTTTTGTTATTTTTTGTTTTTGTTTTTTTATATTTGCAAAATTTTAATCACTTATTTATTTTAATGTTTTTGATTTAAATCATGAATTTAAAAAAAAAATCATTTGATTTAAATCGTTGATTTTAATCATGGACACCCTAGTGTATTGTGAAAGTTATTTCCGAATAGGGAGACTTGAAGTATGAAATTTGGTTGAATCTGTCTATTGATTTTCCATTATGTCCTTGAGGACAGACAGTTTGACCTGACACGGATAAAACTCAAATAGTTTCAGACATACTCAATGTGCTGCAACAAGCCACTGAAATATGTATTAGAAAAAATCATCGGAAAAAGTAAAAAGTTCGATTTTTCGAAGTCCCCATCCAAATTCTTGTGTAGTTTGACGAAAAAAAATTTTGTGAATTTTTTCAGATTTTTTTGAATGAATTAACCTGGCCCTGTGGGCGGTCAAAGTTTAACACGTGTTTTTTTTTTTTTTAATTGTAAACTTTATTATTCTATACATGAATATTATAGTTGGGCTGTCTATAACAATAATACCTAGGCCAATGGCCTAATTAACATGAGATATGAACTCAGGTACAATTCAATAATTGCCCTAAACAAGTAACTTTAAACTAGATAAAATGAACATATGAGAAAAAAAAAAAAATTGTCTTTTGATCAATTGATGTGTTTTAAATGGGGTTTTTGAACATTTACATATTTTTAAGTGTAGGTCTTAGTATTTTTAATATAAAAATCTAAAAATACATGGATTATGGGTTTTCGGGGTCGCTGAAAACTATGGGTTTTCGGGGTCGCTGAAAACGAATTTCATATTAAAAAATTAATAATTAATTAAAATGAATTATCGATTCGAAAAATTTTACCATTTTCATCAATTTTTGTACGAGTTTTTTGGGAAATGTGACTGTCAAAAAAAATATTATATAGTACTCGCGTACGAAACCTTATTATTTGGGTTGTATAATATCAACTTGTTTAACTGTTATAATGTCTAATTCCAAAAAAGTTCTTTGTTTTTATTTATTTTATTAGCTTTCCACTATATTGACATTGATAGCAGGAATGTAACAAAATAGCTGAAACGATATCGTTTCAGGTAACCATGCGGGGGGGTTATATAACTTTTTTTAACTCTCCCAAGGCATTTAACAAGAAAAATTTCAATTTTTAAAATTTTTTCCTGAAACTTTAAATATGATGGAAATCTACAAGCAAATTTATAGGATGGAAGTTGCCTATTTACCCAAAAAGACATGCAAAAGAAGAGGATGATATTTGTTACGTCTGCAAGTCCATTACCGATTCACGGATGGTCCTGATGACGTTAGTTCCTCTGGCGACAGTTACAACTTCGTCATAACATCTCCAATGTCGTCAGTAGCAGTTCTGTTGCCCTCCAATAATTGCATAATGCCCGCTCCCTCTCTTTGGATAAATGGGATGTGACCAGTAATACAGTTCATAGCCTAAATTTCATTTTAAATTTACTTATGAGAACTTTTCCTGTTTTATATTCCTGCTATTTCATTTTTACATTTATAGCCAGGCCCCCTCTCAAATTTTTTTTTTTGGTGTCAAATCAAAAATGAGAATTTTTGAATATCACATGGTCATGAGTTTGATGTTTGGCGAGATTGTGTGAACTTATCTAACATTATCGGTTTATGCAGTTTCTATGTCTTTCCAGAACCCAACAGCACGACTGAGTTGTATATCGATAAGAAATTTTATTTGGGACTCCAGAACTTGCCTGGAACGCCTATAAATTTATTGAATAACAAAATCTTCGCTCTCCCTTTAATACCAATCGACCGGCTTGGCTGAAAACCTATAGGTGTTTTACTCAGGGACTTATCAATCTTCATGTAAAATTTTATATAGAAATAATAAGTATATCGATTTGAATTTTTATAGGCGTAATGCCGCTTAGTGCATATCACACTGTGAGAGGGGAGACTAAATGCCTCCGCCCTTCTAGCTTTCAGTAAAGATGAAAAAATTATATATAGAAAAATACATTGTGTTAAATTTCAAATGAAAATTTAAAAAAAATAGTACTTGTCCAACTAGAACTTAGGTAGGTACCTCTCAGATGAGTGTGCGTGCTAGCGATGGTCAAGGGCTTTGGAGACTGAGCTACATTGGAAAAAAGTAGGAGAGAAATGTTATGAAAGGACTAGAGGCCTACGTCACAGTTATGTTGGTAGGGTAGAGAGGTTAGAGGTACTCTTAACAGTAATGATATGAAGGAAGAGTAGAGTGAGTCAGTAGGAGAGTGAAAGGAGAGGAGGGGTGGATTTTAGTGTCAAGGTCGGATAAATACTACGTAAATACTCCCATACCAATAACAATAACAGTATCCATATTGACAACGGCCTCGTCTCTTCCTCCTTCATACTGTACAACCCCCTATTATCCGGACAGAAGATGGCGGGCTCCTTTCCGGTTAATAACATGTACATTTTCTCTTACAGGGAGGATACGATATCGGAGTCACGGTTTTTGATGATATACAAATAGTATAACAACATATTTTTTTTTTTTATTTTTTTTTTGTTTTTCTTTTTGTTTTTGTCTGGCACAGTTCATCCTAGACATATGCCATCGTTGGGAAAAGGAAGTGAAGCTCTTTAAAAATTGCTATCGAAAATCCAAATAGGTTGATTAGATTTGAAGTTATAAGCGTTTATAGTTGACAGTTCAAACTGGTCTCATGAAAAAGGGTACAAAAATCGATAATTTTTGATTTGAACGAACATCTGGTTTTTTGACATGGGAAACACGAATTTTAAATTAGTTTTCAAGAAAAAAAGTTTCCCGAACATGTTGTATTAGACATTTTTTTTTTTGTTAATTTTTTATTAATTTCACCTCTCAAATAAACACGAAAATATATTTTTGAAGTCTGGGTAAAAAAAAAAAAAAAAAAATTGCCACATGCCGAGGGGAAAATAACGAAAATGGTCAAAATGAAATGTTTAAAACATTCTTGCGACCAGACCAAGGCCCTTGGAACGAACAATGAGGCACGTGTTTTCTTATTCTTGACCAAGAACACGCAAAAAAAGTTTGACCAAAATCCGTGACCCCGACATCGTATCCTCTCCTAGTTAGTGAATAAATGAAATAAAACTTATAATAAATAAATGAACTAATAAAAAAAAGGGACTAAGAAAAAAACATGTCCCCTGTTCCTGAAATTTTAAATAGTTAATTTTCTAGTCGTTTATTTATTTATTATACAATACAATATTATTTATTCATTGTATCTCTTTAATTTTTTATGTTTACAAAAATTTATTAACAGATAGCCTGATGATGAGGGCAACATTGAAAGCCGGCTAGTGAAAATAATAAAATGTGTGAGAGGTCACTTTTTTTTACAACCTGTGAAATAATCACTTCTCACTACATCAGCCATTTTCACTTTACAGAACTGTAACTCACTGTATATATTCTTCTCGCCTGCTACCTAATTATTCTGTCGCGCTCATTGCACTCAGGTGGGAAGTTAGAAATTCTTCCCCTATTTGCCCGGACCATAGAGAAGCAAAGCAAGGACTCAGTTGCTATTCTCATGTAGTCGTTGTTTTCCGATTTGTCTCAACTATCTTCCAATAGTATCAATTGACTTACTAATTGAACAGTAAATAGAGGAGGTCAATTTAGCGCAATTTATATACTCAAATCTCGCAACTCAACACTTAACTGTTTAACGTTGGTCTTTTTTTCTTGGTCCAATATGAGAACAGTTGTATTTGATGTGAAAATGTTGTAGTCCCTCCAAGAAAATAAAAAAAAAACTGAAACGTACATCCCCAGCACGAACTAATTAATCAACTATGTTTTCGCACTTACAGACCAATCGATCAAGTGTTCACTCTTCTGAAACCATTCTGCCGATTTAGTTGAAAATGAGTAGGTGTCGAGGAATTCTGAATCCTCACTTTAAATTTCATATCGATACATTCATTATACCCTCCCCCTCCTTTTTCGGGATTCACAGGCAGGCAGCAAATTTTACTGATATTTTTGATCCCCCCAAAGGAAGCCACAGAGAATACAAAATTTCGAGAAAAAAATTCACATCTACTTAGTAAGTTTCAGGGTTAGGTTTTATGAGTCATGCCCGGGCTTTAACTACGAGGTCATATCGCCTGCTACCAGAGCGCTCTTTCATCACTCTTTTATGGAGTGGGTGAATTTATATGTTAACTAGGGAGGGATGGTAGTACAGATAGAAACGTACCTTAGCTATTGTATTGTAAAAAAAACCGGTGTGGCACAGAACCTCTTCAAGTCCACCCGCACGGTACAATCATAAGCAGGACATCGGCATCGTCGGTCTATCTTTGAACTTATTATTATAAATTTCTGGAATGAGAGATTCGGAAAACTTGAAATTCCGGTGAAAATCCATTATTGAATTTCTGACCGATGACATAACTTGCCCATCTATCTGGGGAAGTATAATAAAAAAATGGAAGAGCTCTTCACGTGATGGTGGTTGGTTGGCTGGCCGGACGGTTGGTGAACTTGACCTCAAAACAGGGGAGCCTTCTCATCATTTTGGTCACAATTTATCAAACATTTTACTTTTACTGACTATGATGAGGCGTCACGTCTTAACGACGGCTTAATTATATACTAAAATTGAACCTTTTTGATAGTTTTTCGTGAATATCTTATGATCTACAGCTCGTATGAAAAATAGTGTAATTATCGAAATAAAACGGAGTAAAATTCTCAACAAAAATGGTTTAATTTACTTTTTGGGGCAAGCAATCAGTATGGAGCCAAATGCAGTAGGAAAATGATAGGATGCGCCAGTATTGTTATGTTATATGATCTTTATTGCACAGTATAAAATTTCCTATCATATTAGTATTTTTTTAAGGCTCAAGCAAGCATCCTAGGATATAGGCGGTGCTACGTTGTGAAACATATTTCATTACGTTTTTTCCATTTTATGCTTGAAAAGGTAATGAAGAAAAAAGTTGTCAACGTATCAAGAGCAATGTACTTCCCCATTTCAAATTATTTGTAGTAAGTAATTTTTTACACTCCCTCTAATTCAATTTGCCCAAAAATTAATAGGTACCTTATTCAGATATTTCTGTATATTCGTTCAAAATTTCACGTCGTTTCATCTACAATTATTATTGTGTTAAGCCCATGCCCTTCTATGACCAATTCGGCTCAAAATTAATAGCTGTCTTCCTTCTAGGTTCCCATGTAAAAAATTAGTGATCGGACATGATTTTTTCCTGAATTTTTGGTTCAAGGGAATCAATCAAAAAACATGAAATTTCTGTGAAAACTCGAACTCGAATTTTTTGACCGATTCCCTTTTTTAATTCCACTATATGACCCAAGATGTAAAAGTGAAAGTATTGTAAGAAATTCAGGAAAGAATTACTGTATAAAAAATTCAGAGCTCTTCACGTGTATGGTTTAGTTGGCTGGCTGGTCGGTTAATGAACTTGACCTCAAAAAGATGAGTCTAAAATTTAGTACGCATTTACGTATTTTGTTATTCTTGAAAGTATTGAGTTCAATTTATTTTTTTTTTTTCGTAAAATAAAGGAGAGCATGGCCATCTTAACTTTTTTTTATTATTTATTTTATTTTTTTCTTAAAATTGTAAACAATAAGTGAGTAGGATGGGTTGGGTTGGAACGTAGGTTGGTAGTATTGTGAGTGGAGGGGAGAGAGAAGGGAGGGTCGGCCATGTTGTTTACACATTCCAGGGCGGGCGCCATGTTTCCCCTCCGCTTCCCCTCCCCCCTCCCCACTTCAGAGGCATAAACAACGGGACTTATTGTAGTATATCTTCTTCTTCCTGTCTCGTCAGTTGAGGCGGGCTGTGTGTGGGCTGTATGGCGCGGTGGCGGGAAGTTGTGATATAGCTAGTGTAAAGTGATATGGTGCAGCAGTGTGAGAATGTGATGAACCCTGTGTTTGTGCTGGAAGCAGGTCGAATAGCCGGTCGAATGACCGCCACAGCCGACCACGCATGTTTCACATTCCACCGGTAGGTGTGTGCTGTGTAGACCCAGCGCGGGAGATTCTCACTATGGCGCGTCCTCATTCCTGGTACGCCCTCTTTATTATAACCTATACCTTTATTTATTATAGTCCAATTCTTGCCTTCGTATTGTTGTCCCAACTGTATTGTTATGTTTCTCTGTTGAATTTTTAATTGCCCGAACCTGTTTTCTTACTATCGCTTATTTACTATATTCAAATAACAAAGTAAAATGTAAGATAATTTCTATAGTAAACATTGCCTATCCAAGTAAATACTATACTATCTATTATTTTGGTCCTTGGGTATATGTTCTAATAATTAATTCATGAGTGATATTAACAAGGGAAATGTTTTGATGTTAGGCTTACTTGTATTACCCGAATTATTTGATATATTCCATTTTATATTGAATTCAACTTTCTCTGTACTTTAAAATATTGAGGCTAGCTTTGTTCACGCTTCTGTCTAATAGTTACATCTTATCTTAATAATAATAATAATAATTTAAAAAATAGTTAAAATGCTGATATAAACAAATAATATTTGGAAAATGTTTTGATTATTAGGCTTATCGCTTGTAATATGATATAATCCGAGGTTATTCATTACTTTCTATAAAAATTAAGATATTTTTTTATAAAATCCTGTTTTAAGGAAGTAGCTTTGTTTGCCTCATCTTATCTCTGACCACTTACTAAGGTTTCACTTTACATTCCAACGTTGACTTGTTCTGAATACCAAACCCACTGAAATTTGTCTGTTTATAACTTTCTTATTTTCTCTATGTGCACAACTCCTTGGCCACGCCCTGATGTACAGAATGTACCCACGTTTTTATTTTTTTTTGTTTCGTTTTTAGATTTATTTGTGAATCTGGAGAACTATGAAGTTTTTTTTACGATATTTCCAAGGTCTATGTTTTTCCATTTGATCTTAGAGAGCGATAGGAATTATTATTTCGACCACACTTTTCTCCTTTTTTTTCCCACTTCTCAGTGACATTTCATTAAAATGTGGCAAGCCCTGGGTGAGATGAGGTATTCTGAATTTGGATGTGTTTATTCACCGCTCCTTCACAGTGATAAATGCAGGACGCTTTGTTGTAATAATGTCTACTGATAATTTCATGTGGTCTAGTGGTTAGTCAGTCGGTGAGTTACGTTATGTTTGTGGTCCCAGCATTCTAGGGAGATACAAGCTCTTGTTGACAATGGCCAATGCATGAGTATATCTGTGCATTATAATGTGTAAGGGTCTCTAGTGGTTAGCATTCTTTGCCGATCATTTATGTGTTTTCAACTCTCACCTTTGGTAACCTCGGCTTCTACTCGAGTTACCCTTCTTTGTGAGGTGTTTGGTTGGTATGGTTAGCGTTACTGGCCATGATAATGCTGGTGGTGCTAGTGGAGTGTGATGAACTTGAACTGGGCTGGTAGCTGAGGAGGGAGGGAGGGAGGAGCGAGCGGACACAGTATTGATTCCCCCCCACCTCGACGGCCGGAGGGGACCCACCATTCACCCTCCCCCCACTCCACCACTCTGTCCACGTACTACGTACACATTCCCCCTCACCCCCCACCCGCCCAACAAGCCCAGCTCATTCTTACCACTTACTATCTCATATTACAGACAACATTTAGGAACATTTACCACTATACATACCTATCTAATCAGATCAGTTCTGTTTGGCCCTCTTACAAAATATTACGTTTTGATACTCATAATAAAACAAAGTCGATAATATAATAGAGTAGTGTGTCTGCACCTAGATAGGTAGGTGGTCTGGTCGCTTTGAGATAGCTATCATCAACGGCTTTTGACAAATTCAAATAAAAAAGTGTTGGCATTAATAATAACTTATCTATACCTGAACCTATACCTACAAATCCTATTATTATTTAATGTTATTATATATGTATAATAGGATTTGTAGGTATAGGTTCATTGAAGTAGGAGGGGAGCAACGGTAGCAAAGTTCCTCATAAATGCGAAGAAAGAGATTCAAAAACAAAAATGGCGGTAATTAGGAGCTATTACTTGAACACGATTAATATTTCCTTACTTCATGTTTTACGTTAGCAAAATAAAGAATGTTTGGAAATTTTGCCCTGGACTCAGCTTATCCTGTGTCAAAGGGCAGTGAATACAATTATTTTCTTCCAATTTGCTCGTACATTTCACTACATAAAGGTTTTATGTAGGGCTAAATTTTATTATTTCGGATAAATTAAGTAAAAGTACCATACAATATAGATTTCCGAAGAACCTGTACTGCTTCACTGACAGGGCCGACGGGAGAGTCAAAATCGTATTCCTTCGAATACATGATATTGAAAGAACAAATCATGACATCTTTTTAAAGCGTTATTTTACGCTATACTTTCAATAGGTGATTTTCGGTCAGAAAGTGATTATTACTTATAAAGCGTTTGTTTACGGCCATTAGAAGTTATGCCGTTCTAAATAGTAGCACCAAACCGCTTCTCTTACTAGTGCTAGTGTATATGCTGAGTTTT
Organism: Aradus depressus; assembly: GCA_963662175.1. Taxonomy (NCBI): domain Eukaryota; kingdom Metazoa; phylum Arthropoda; class Insecta; order Hemiptera; family Aradidae; genus Aradus; species Aradus depressus. The sequence continues at coordinate 49,125,121 of OY759216.1, read as the reverse complement.
GCATTTCCTCTGCATCTGTCTAGCCAGAGTACTTCGCTCCCTTCACTCATTGTCTGCGAACACTGATTTAATATTTATTACTATTATGTTAAAATTTTCAGTGCCAGTATTTTCTGAAAATAAACACATGTCTTGTGATTGGTCTGTCTGTTGAAGGTGAGCTAATTGTATTGCGGGCAGACTTTATGCTTGTAGGTCGCGCATCTCGTCCTGACCCAATTTTACTTTCTATTTCTGCATATTCCTTCATGACTGAACGGCGGCAAAAACAGTTGGACAAAGTCATTTGAGTTGCGGAGTAATGTTGCCAAAAATGTCTTTTTGAAGTATTACTCGTCTATTAAAGATCCTTGGAAAGTATGGCGGAATCTAATTTTAGGATATCTCTATATTCTAATTAGCAACTATTTGGTTCAAACTATCAGATGATATACGAAAATTTATTTCTCGAAACCAGTGTCAGTGTGATGAAGTGTAGTGAATGACGGTCAGAATGTCTGTTGGATTGTACCAGTGGCTATGTTAGTGTTTGCTGATGTCCGCATCATTCCTTAATATGTTGGGAACTGCTGAAACTTCGAAGCACAAAGTTGAAGTATGATTTGATACAATATTATATATAAATGGAAGGAGGAAGTTGTGGAACCGTTTTTGCCTCTCCTCCCAGACCTAGAGGCACCCATTCATTCTGTTTTTGTGATTTGACCGTGTTTCAACTACGAGGTCATATTGTCTACTGTTGAGATACACCAACATTTATTTTCATAACAGATGTCAGTGTGATGAAGTGAATGACGGTCAGAATATTTGTCTGTTGGACTGTATCGGTGGCTATGTTAGTGTTTAGGATTCCGCAGATCGATCAGTGCTCATGTCCGCCTCATTCCTGGTCTAGGCCTACCACCTATACTAGTTTTTTTTTTGGTTCTCTTGTGATTTGTCCGGGTTTCAACTATGATATCATCTGCCAGAGCACTTTTTTCATCGTTCTGGTGTAGAGTGGGAGTCCTAAAAATATCAATATTACGAACTATAAAATGATCTTTCGGTAAGAAACTATCAGGTTAGGATCCTTAAGCTTAAATATAGCAGTGTAAATCTAAAAAAATATAATATATTATATTTCAATATACTATTAATATATAAAAATTATAACTGCTGAAAATATATAAATAATATATTTGTTGTCATATTGCCATAATAAATAATATGTTTTTACCCATTTCCGGAGATACCGAACAGCTTATTTCATTTTTAAATGACAAACTTAAAGCATTTGAACAACAAATTGGAAAACTACCATCGACACTGTTTTCTCGCGGTATTTAGAGAAACTACAATCACAGTAGTTCTTATTTTAGCTATCACAAACCTATAATTTCATGTCTAAAAGAAATTGAAAGACAATAAATTTGAAAGTTTAATTCCTCATACTACCAGCAAGTTTTTGAAACTTTACACATCAATTCTCATGAGTATCGCGTCACTCACACATTTGCTTCTTTTAAAAATATATATATATATATCCCAGATAAAACACAGAGAGCTGTGTTCTAGTGCTACCGGGGCCCTATTTAAACAGTGATCCTATGTACATCCCCGGGAACTTTCTGAAAATCTACATAATATAGTAACTTTAAATTGCGAGAAAACCTGTTTCTCCACGTTCTCAGTTTAATTATTTGTTTCTTTATGCATACATTTATCACTGTTAAATATATAATACCTATATGTATGTATGTTGGTTGATGTACGTACTGTACTATAAGTTGGTGGATGTTGTGTTTTCAGATGAGACTATCCGGTGCGAGGTGATTGAATATGTGCCTCACATGGCTCTCTTCCTCTCTGGGGAGGAAAGTAATGTAGAACTGAGGTCTCTCATCTCCTCCAAACTTTTCCCAACCGTTGTCAAGTCCCTTCTCGATGAAAATCCACAAGTGAGTATCATACAATAAACACACATTTAAATAGACTTCATTGGTTCTAATATACAAAAACATTTATTGAAAAATAATGTAGGAAAAGATCAAGATCAGATGATACTTATTACATGATCATGGTCATTACATTGTTTTGAAATGCACCTAGTACAAACAATAGTTCAATGGCCTCATTCATTGTGTGAGTAATTGATGTACGATGTAGAGTTATCGACTTTGAAAAATTATATGAATATAGTTAACATATAAGTCAATTAGATTAATTAAATTAAAAAAAAAAAAAAAAACAGTTTTCATATCTATATATATGTATATGCTCTTTCATTTCATACCCCACACGAGAGTGTCAGTAAAATTCTAAATTTTTTTGTTATCTAGTATTAGAAGAAAAAAAAAAGTATATATTTCTTTATTATTTAATAAATTACATAAATAAAATTAGTGTACTTGGCCTAGATGCTGGTCAAGGTCATCTATGTACATGACAAATTCAGATTTTTAGTCTTTATAGTTTCTGAGACTGAGATGGACACGCGAGTATCGACGTATTCCCAGTAAAACGTAGTTGACGTTTTTGTGAACATTGTAATAGTTTTAATGTCTGATTCGTTTTTTCATTCACTCACTCCACAGAAAACAAACTTATTTTTAGATTTCTTAATTGCATTTATTAAAAATTTGAAATTTAAAAGTATCGCAAACGACATTTAGAAAGAAACAAGAAAGTATCCGACATTTGTTCGTCACTTATGATACAATAGATCACTCAACCTTGAATTTAAGGACATTCAAGCCGGTCCTTTTACTTATTTTGTCGTTAACCAGTCTTGTTGGCGTCATTACTTGAAAACGGCGGTGTTATTTTAAAAATCCCCCCACCATAAAAATAAGGGTGAAAAATATCTTAAACGACGTATAATGGTATAGTCATTATTTTGCAATTAATTGTTTGACTTTTGATGTTTCAAGACTCATTAAAATAACCGTATAATAATACTCAAGAATAAAAAAGGCTAGATTGAATTTTAAATAAAGAGGAAAATAACTAAAGGATAGATAATACATACGATATATGAAATTTCATTGTCAGAAACATTTCTGCGATCTGTGTCATATAATGGATACATAAAGTGAACGATGGTGTGAACCGAAACCGGTAAAATTAATGTATATATTTTTGTGGAAATTATTTATGTATTTTCATTGTAATTTATCTGCGAGCCTTATTACTTTTTTTTTTTTTACCTATTTCATTTTGAGCTTGTTTAATATAGCCATCAAGAGTGAAGAGTGCCAAACTTTGGTTTTAAGTAGACTCAGTGTCACAAATTCAGATATACTTACCACAGCTGCTTGTTCTAAGATCAGTAGTCTTAGAGGTACCTACTCTTACACTGCACTATGGTGGGAAACTAGTTATGGAATATTTATTAGTTCCTTAATGGAAACAATGATAAAAGGAATTGTGTATGTGATATAAAGCAAAATAATGTTAGGCCACTAGCGGTGAAAAGAGACAGTTGTGTGGCTATTTTCTTCTGTGAAGCAAGCTCAAGAGAGTGGGTTTATGTTACGGACACAAGCTTTAGGTAGAGAAGCTTAGAGGTTCAAAAGGGCCATTCTTTGAATAGAGAACAGTTGTAAGGAAAATTGCCCTTCTTGTCCTTTAGCAGGGGAGATTCCAAATATTAGGGAACAATATCCAACTACAGCCTTGGTTATTTAGAGTTAGTTATTATGACTCATGCCCGGGCTTTAACTACGCCTACTACTAAGAGCGCTCTTTCTTCACTCTGGTAGACATGAGCGCAAATTTACTGTGGGTGTCTTAAATTAGCTTTATTCAACTAGAGTAGAGATCTTTAACGAGTTCCTGACATCGCGCAGGATCGGGACTATTCCTTAACGTCTCATCCGAAGGATGGCGTTCTCAAAGTGTTTTCACCTCCCAGATAAAAAGTCGTAAGTGCTTCGGCCGGGGTTCGAACCCGCGATGTTGAGCTCACTAGATAAGCACGCTACCTCTGATCTACCGGAGCTCTCCCTAACCTAGATGAAACCAGCTTTTAAATACTGCATTTAATACTCTTTTTTTCTATAGTTTGTCATGTAAAAAGAAATTATGTAAGCAAAAGAAGTAATTCTGAACATTTCAGAATTTTTGTAAGTTTAGGTTTTATGACTCATGTCCGGGCTTTAACTACGAGGTCATATCGCCTACTACCAGAGCGCTCTTTCGTCACTCTGTAGGACATGAGCCCGACTCTACTGTGGGAGTTCTAAATTTTGCCTACCCTAAATTTTTATTCACCTAGGGGTCTTTAACGAGTACCTGACATCGTACAGGCTGGGAATCATCGCTTAACGTCCCATCCGAAGGACGGCGTGCTTACGTTTATTTAATCTCCCAGATAAAATAAACTAAGGGCCTCGGTCGGGTACGAGCTACGGGCCACCCTTATGATTTTTGTATATTGATGTACATAGCGAAGGTGTTGAAACTGAACTTTAATCTTAATAATTGTTATGCTACTTCATTCACTATCGAGAATTCTAGAGATGCAGCATGACTTCCTTTAACGTAATGCATAAAAACCAGTTTTCTGTAATATATGAGAGAGTGTTTCTGTACAATATATGTATAAATTGAAGTTACATTGGAACTTTCGTGATCAAAAGGTCTAACAAAAACTTTCAAGAATAACATGGTATAGAATGAAATAATCATCGGCAATGTACTCTTCCAGCACGAATTAATCAATTATTCGGCTAAAAAATCAATAGTTCACTTATAGGGGCTTCTTGTTAAGCATCTCCCTTCCTTTGGACCCGATTGTGTGGAAAATTATTAGGTGTCTCCCTATGTGGTTTTGAATTAACAAATTTACACATGAAATTTTATGTCATACATCTTATTTATTTTTCTATATTTAGTTATTCTTTGTGTTAAGCTTCCCTCCTAATTCTCCCTTGAACTAATTCAGTTTCTCAATCTCTCCATATTTGATTAGTTGTATTAAATTGTAAGTAGCAGCTGTGCGAGAGTAGCTAGCAAATTGATAATTGTGATTCCTGTTTGTATTGTAGGTGGTCAAGATGGGCGAGTCTGCTCTCCTATCTCTGCTCGAACACTGCCTCATATCCTCAGACTACATAGAACATACTATCTGGCCGGTCGTCCAGTCTCGCATCTCACAGAGTCAGAATGTTGACTCCACTATTGGCGTCATCACTGTAAGTATCTATAGATAATTCAATAAAATATCATGATATTATGTTCATTGTCCGTAAAATTCGTAAGTATTCATGTATAAGGTAAAATCCTAATCAATTTGTTCCAAAAAGATTTACTATAAATTGTTGACGCTTTATCTGGTAGTATGTACATTAACAGTACTTAAACACTCCTTTGTTGGAACTTCAAACCGTAATTTATGTACCGAGACATGTTCCTTTTTATATACTTACTAGCGTCAAAAAATGGTGAGAATAGAATAATTCTTCCCAAGTTATAGCAATTAGTCGCATCTATTTCTTAAGTAACCTACAATTATATATTCGAAGCCTTGTCTTTCTATTATTGAATACGTGAATTTATATTATATCACTCAACAACGATTTTCTAATAGAAACTAAAGTGAATGGGGGTCCTTATAGATTATTTTACACTGAATCAGAATTGTTCCATCATCTCTAGTTGTGAAGTTAATCTATTATTTGTAAACCCTTCAAAGTCACTGACACCTTAGAGACAATAGCTAATCTTATATGGCTGTCAATTCTTGCGGTAATGCTCTGATAATAAATAGCTAGGTCGTCCTGCATATAACGATAGAGAGTTGCGACAAATATACTTAACGTAGCTGCGCACTCCTAGTAGAAAATACAGTGGGGTCTCATTGAAGCCAAAATTATCATTCTATTATTAATCATTTCGTAGTAAATCTTTTCCATATTTTCCTTTTTAGTTTTCTCCGAAACAAAAAAAAATATAAATGTCATTAAAAAAAAAAAATCATTACACGAGTCAAGAGCATTGAAGTGCACTCGTGGTTCAAAAAAATAGTTTATATGTAATGCCAAACAGATGCGTAATACAGGATACGATTATATTGATAAAGGTATTTTATTAGCGTTGTACCTGAATAATGTTAATGAAATGTAATTTTTACAATTAATATTTATATTGCAAGATGTATAATAAATATAAATTTAAGACGAATTGTTTTTGAAATTGCAAACTTTTGATATGGCGAAATCAATTTGTTGAAGACCTGCGGTAAGGAATCTCAATGTGTACATTGTCCCTTTTCTTCTTTTACAGATCATCGTTCGCTCAGGCGTTATTGATTTTTATTTTAATGACATACATGGATACATACTCTTTAAAATAGTAAAAAATAATAAAATAAATTATATTAATTACTATTACATACACATCATATAGTCTATCTTTATTATACTTGATAGTTCAGAAAAAACAGAAATATGAGTATTAGATTTTTTCAATAAACAGAGAACTTCAGTGTATTATGAAAATTAAAGAATTTTGTTGAACAGTCAGTACTCTATTATAATATCAATACATTGATACACAAACTAACTACTAAACGGAATGAATAAAATATACCCTACTATATTTTGAAATTTTTAAGCATACTTTTCTCTTTTATTTTTGTGAAATTTAGCTCAGTACGTAAATCGACAAGGTTATTTAATTCCTTCATGTTTTGTAAGGCTTGTTATAACTGTAAAGAAGAATTCAGTGTTCAGAGTTTCTCAACTTCAAGGTTGTCAGAAATGCGGAAATATTGTGAAAATGTATTTAATTGTTTCTCAGTGTTAAATAGCTAATTAACGTAAAAGTTTAAAAGAAAACATTTCGTTTTGATTTATATATTAGCAGAAAAGATAGTGTCGAAGGCGCTAGAGACTTGAATAAACCATTTTGGAACCAATTGGCTGAGATTTATCTTATATCATGGGTATATACATATATATTCTTTATGTGTAGAAATTATGCGGTGATATTATTATTATTATTATTATTATTATTTGTAAGATTATAATATAGGTTTATTTTAAAGGTATGTAAATTATAGTTTTACAGTTTTTAGTTTGAAGAGTGAATTATATCCTCTCATTATTGTCATATCAAGAATAATCGATGTCAATAATTCGGATGTTGTAAGAAGGTCATGTTGTTTTAAACAGTACAAAAAGTGTAAAAATGACTCATATGGAAGTTGTAAACATTGTGATATAATAATGTCATACTTTGTGTTATGGGACTCCAATGACGCATGAAACGGCTCGTGATGTTTTTCATCTTTTGTTCATGTGCTAGACGTCATTGTAATAATAAATCATTGGTTTCTTCTTATGTGATAGAAATAATATTGTATAAATAATGAAATCTTATTTTGCATTAATAGATATTATATATATATAAATATATCAGTTTTCAAGAATAGTGTAGATATAATTATTGAGCCCTTCATTGGGATAATTGAATATGTGCTTTATAGATAAATTTTAAAATGGGCTTCCTGTATTTTGTAAATATTATATTTCTGTCTAACTTGCCACTATGGCCACCTTTACATAAGGGCTATGAAAACTATGTATTTATTTTTATATTGCTAATAATTACTATTGTCAAACTAAATATAGTTAAAGATTATGTACGTACTCTCTATGAAATCTAATCATTGACGTAATTTCATTCTTATTTTCTTAGTATGAGTTTTCCTTGGAGTAAGCGTCACTACTTAGTTGGTCCATTTTATATCAGTAATGTGTACAAAACCTGACGATATTAGCTTGTTAGGATCACAAATCCGGAACAGGATCAAAATCCTTTTGCGCTAGGGAGTGGCTTGGGGGAAAATAATACTGTAAAACTATGGAATTTTATTAATGCGAGATTTTATAGTTATTTTCTTTCATAAAAAAATATTTCATAAGAGTTCTGGTTGTTGGAGAAACTACTATGAGGAGTGTAATTAGTTATTGTGACTTATACCCGGGCTTTAACGAAGTCTTATCGCCTACCATCTAAGCGCTCTTTTGTCCCTCTGGTGGACATGAGCCCACCACAATTTTGCCTTGAAAATGTCCGCTCTGTTAATTATTTTTGTCAGTATTCACCTACATAAAGATACGAACACACATACTTGGGTGTGTGATCTTATTCCATTTCATCGTTTGTTTTTGTGACTCATGCTTGGACTTTAATTAGGAGGTCATATCGCCTACTAACCAGAGGGCTCTTTGTCGTTCCGGTGGAAATGAGCCTGACTCTACACGGGCTTAGGGTAGGGGTCATAAACGAGTACCTACCTGACATCGCACAGACTCGGGACCCTTGTATAACCTCCCATCCGAAGTATGGCGTCCCCAAAATTGCTTTACCTCCTAGATTAAAAAAATTTAGTTCATTTCATCCATCATAATGTAATTACGTCATTGACCAGTGAATGTTGTAAGTTCTTTTTTTCAGGACTCATGAAGAGTAAGGGAGTAGCCTGCGTGAAAGACATGGGTAGTGAGATGTGGACTACGTCTCACTACCTTGTCTTTCATGTAGTCTTCACCCGCGTGTCTGTCGTGGGACAACTACGAGTGCTATAGGTGGAGTAATTCTGCTACTAGTAGTACCCAGGGTCGGTGGCATCAAAGCCGGTTTGTTATACGTTTACATGATGTGCTTCCTATCACAGCCAGCTTTGATGAGCACCGACCTTCTGGGAGTCTGTCTGTCGTGTCCTGCCTCCTGTCTTCAGCACAACTGGAGAAAGCCTCAACTGTCTCTGGATGGTGGAGTCGTCAAAGCGGGTGTGCAATGCGTTCTAACCACCATATCACAGCCACTTTGATGAGCTTCAACATCCAGTACTTCACCAGGTTATATATCATCACTTACAGGAGTGTATCATCCATATGGCTCACTTCAAAAAGGCAATAATTCACTACACATCCTTATTGAAGAAAAAACAATGATAATTGTTAATTCACATGAAGCAATCGATTAGAACTTCAGTTGAATTTTCCACGAAGTTGAAAAGATAGTAAAAATTTGAAGGGACATGTAGGTTTCGAATTAAAGAGGCTGAATACTTACAGGATGAATTTCTATAGATACCAATGGAGGGGAGGAATCTTGATGTAATTAGTATTAGTGGCCTCGAGTGTCAGAGTGTTTCAAGTTGTAGAGGTTGCCATGTTTGGGGATACTAAAAAAAAGTTCCACTTAGACTTACAACTTTTCTCCCTACCCATCCAGATTTTCTTGAGGGAAATGTATTCGCAGAACATATTCGAACCATATTTAGTTAATTTTTGATGAGAAGATTTATAATAGAAAATGAAAAGTTGATAAAAAACATACTTTTTTCATCAAAATGAATTTAAAACCATGAAAGTGTATCATTACAATCATGGAAGCTAGTAAGTAGGATGTTTAAGGAGATTGCTTTCTTCGTTATGATTGTATCACACAGCTTTGATTTATCGCTCATTTTAATAATAGATAGAGAAAACTGAATTTGACATTTATCATGGAAGCAACTTATAATAGAGTTTTCAGTCTACAAACAGTTTCTTAAAGATTTTTAAAATATTTAAACTAGTTTTTCCTCTGTACTATTAATTTCTTTGCTAGTTGTAGATATTCAAGTTATCGAAGTTCAACTATTATGTTCTTCCTTGTGGAGTGTATGAGCCAGTATTTTATGTAAAAAGTTGAATTTTCAGTTGACATTGTTGCTTTTTTGATTTGGGTCCACGGTAAGATTGTGCCATGTGTTATATTACTGTTGTCTTTTTTGCCTGATTTCAGTTCTAGGCTGCAAGGAGTTGGTTTGCTCCACCTGACCAGTCAAAATGGTTGTGAAATGTTATTTTTACTTCATATCACAGCCATTTTTGACGAGTCAGGTGGCAAACATGTCTACGCAATTCGAAGGAGGAATATGTATATTATTTTATTCCACTGATAAAGATTTTTATTTTTATTTCTCCTTGTAGAGGAGCGGTGTGTGTAAATATTTGTTTCAGATGGTAAGGAGGAGTTAGTTCCGTCGTCTCACAAAGTGGCTGTCGTATGTTGTTATCTGTTGCTCATATCACAGCCAGCTTTGATGAGCGGTGTGGCTAACATGTCACTGCCCCAGCCAGCCACCATACTCTCTTGGCCTCTCTTCCCTGCCGCCCCGTCCGCCTCATCCTCTGGGAATTGTCGACGTTCGTCAAAGTGGCTGTGAATTATGTCCATTTTTTAAAATCATATCACAGCCAGCTTTGATGAGCGTCGGTGCTTCTGCTTCTTCGTTCACATCTCTACTGAAGAAACTTTATTATGCATTTTTTTTATATTGTTTTATTATTTTACTAGAAAAGGTTACAAGGAGAGGGGTGTATCCTCAAATTTTGAGGTGAAAAGTTGCGACATGCTTCCTATACAACCTTAATGAGGCTGTCTGGAGAAGTCTCTTGCATTTTTTTTTCTTTTTTGAGGGTGGAAAGATACAATTTATTAAAGACGCGCAAATTATTTAAATTGCAAGATATCTCTAATATCAGAGGGTAACATCGAAACGTGTGGAATCCTTAATATGTCTTGCTTTACAAAGACTTGCCTGTAAAATTATTTTGTAATTTTTGTGAAAGACTTGATTAAAAAAAATCTTTACTAAAAATTATAAATTTCAAACTGAAATGTTTTTATTTTCTGCCAACCCGCTAGCTTTGCACACTATTTCTGTAGGCCATTGATAATAAATAACTATTTCAGATTTGTATCTGCTTTATTAAGTTAGTTAGAGGCAAATAAAGGAAAACCTTTTACCAAGTTATTACAGGTGGCATCACGCTTTGAACGTTTTGTTTCAAGGTCTCCTCGTAAACTTGTTATTGCCATTGCGTTATTTTCTTCACTTTTTATACATTGTAATTATTTAAAATGTACGCTTCATTACTTGAATAGTTCATTGTATATTCAATTTGTATGTTCCTTGTAAAAGTTCAGTGTATATTTATTCTCTTTCATCTGAAATCCCTTTGGTCAATGGTATTTTTATTATTTATCAAATTAATTTTTTTCAGTGTTGAGAACTTTAGTTAAAATGCATTTATGTAAACGTTTATGAAAATATTTTGTTACTATACAAAACATTTATTTTTCTATTTATTATTATATTAGTGTTATGTATCAGATTATTTTTTTCTTTGCGCTTCCAATGTTATTTATTTCTTCAGGGAAATATGTGATGTAGCTTCATAAATTTAATTGTATTTATTATGAATGTAAACATGTTTGTTTTTTTTCCTTTATCTTGTGAATGCGGTTAACTTTCGATTCAACAAGTACGACTTATTCATTCATGGTTAGAAACAGATCTGGAAGCGAATCTTTGTTTCTATTGTATGGAGCCTATTGTATTATACGACAAGAATTATTATATTAAAAGAAATATTATATTATCTATATGAATATATTTTTTTTTCTAGTTTAAAATGGTGAGTCATTCCTTCTTGTCTTGAAAACGTTGAGTCATTCCTTGTCAAATCAACTATAAGATTTTGGAAAATGTACACTTCATTTTCACATTTGATTATTGGATGTCAAAATATTCCGCCTAGCAGCCACTGCGAAAAGAAATTGATTGTATTTTGACATAGAATCATCATTACCCACATGATAAGAGCTCTTTTTAACCTCCGAAACAAAAGGATGGGTGTTGATAAGATTGAAGCCTTTATCTGTGTGTGTGTGTTTCTGTCTGTGACATCGTAGCTCCAAGATGGCTGAACCGATTTCAAAGCGGTTTTTTGTCAAAAAAAAGCGAGATGGTTCTTAGCCATGTTTGGAGGAAATCGGGTATGCCGTTTCCAAAATCTTCAGGTTTCATCAGAGCCTATGTAGGGATCTCGGCCTCTATTAAAGTTAGACGAGGCGAGCTGGTGGCCGATCAAGTACATAGACAAAGAACCAAAAAGTATGCCTACTTGATTTGAACTGGAATGACTACTCTGTTTTGTTTTAAGTTATTACAAATTTACTAACTGTATAAATGTACTAGTTATATTAGCAAGATGTATGAGTTGTGGTGGATGTGATGTTTGACAGCTGGTGAGCAAGATGGCCCCCTGGGTGGGAAGGGAGCTAAGCGAGCGACTGGTGGTCCCGCTCCTGGATCAGCTGTCTGGAGAGCCTGAGGTGGGAGTGAGGAGGGTCTGTGCCTCTCTCTACCGGGATCTCTGCTCTGTCGTCACCACCGAGGTCTCTGAAGCCACTCTGGTAATATAAATTTGTATTATTTTTAATTTATTTGATATCGTTTTTTTATGAGAAACAGCTGAACTGTTTCTTTCGATGTCATGTTACGGTAAACAGACTCGTCGTTCTTATACCGAACAGAATAACTCTTCTCTTTACCGCTATCAAACATTTCATATCTGTAAAACATAAGTCCATACATGACAAACATGCAAATTTTTATGGACAAGAGAAAGAAGGGATGACGAGTAAAAACACAGCTTCACATTTTGTTTGTCGTCGAAAACAAAGAAAAATATGACCTCATATTCGAGGTCATATCGGAAATCTAAAGTAACATTAAAAGAATTTATAAAGAAAAGATAGTTTTTTTAAAAATATTGTGTTTCATAAGATTTATAAAATATATGGCAGTACTTTCGGTGTTGCTATAATCTTCAGCCCCCACCGATTCTCTCCTGTTCAGTTATGTCTTGAAATATGGAAAACATTAAAAATACAATTTCGTCTCAAATTGAAATCTTAATAATAAAAGAAAAATTTTAATAATCAGTGTGTGCTGATTAAAATACAAATATATATGAAATAATAAATCAAAGATGATAATAATAAATATATGAATAAAAATAAAAAGATACATACTTTTTTAAGGAAGTAAGTACGTATACACAGAGACTGGAGGATTATATTATATTATTGGCGATAAAAGGGGTGAATATTTGAGATTGGTCTGATCGTTCATACAGTTCCCTTTTTGTAGTGTTCTGTTTATTTTCAGTTGTACCAGTGAATTGAGTAATGTACCTTTGTCACAAATATGTAGTTTTTTTTTTTTTTATGCCTGTATTTATATCTAAATGGTGTTTGTTTCTGTTGATGTGTTGTGCGAAAGTTGATTTGACTGAGTTGTATGTTGTGTCAGTGTTTAAACCTTTTCTTTTACCCTATTTTTAAATTGTCTCCCAGTTTGACCTACATAAACAAAATTATAAGAACTACCATTCTAGCTGGTAAACTCCACTTTTTTTCTTCTCTTTTATTTGGTCTTTAGTGTTGTTCAGATGTTTGTATATTATATTATTTGTTCTGAAACCTACCCGAAAGTCCCGGGACTTTCAATTTGAGACCAAATTTTATTTTTAATGTTTTCCCTATTTTAAGACAACTGTACAGAAGGGACAGGCAAAACTCCGTGGGGGCTAAAGAAAGGGGGTACCTCGTTGGATTGTAAACTGGTTGAACTTTCATTTAGTATTTGTTAAGTCGTGGCTGAAGATGGTAGCAATACCGAAAGTACTCCCATATATTTTATATATCTTGTGAAATAGACAATATTTATTAAAAAACATTCGTTTTTCTTTATATTTTTTATTAAGTGTTTCTCAATATCTCTGCGGAAATGTTAAGTATCATTAACAAAGCTTTCATTTGAGCCTTCACTTGGCTTTCTATTTTTCTATTTTGGATAATAATAGAGGAGTTGTTTGCCACCACCCCAGCTCTCCCTTCTCTGAAGGAAGTATGTTTTCGAATTCGTCTCGTCTAACCCCTTGAAATGATCTTCCCCATATTGTGGTTGTAAAAATAAAAAAAAATAAGTAAACTTCCCTGTATGAAATTTTTGGATGCCACTACATAGATCCTTGAAATTTCCCGTGAAAATAAATATGTAAATATTTCTCTGACGTGACTATTGAGGTATGAGGTAACGATTCTTTCCTAACAAATTAAGACATACTGCATGACTTTTTTATTTCTGTAAAAGCTTGACTAAGGTTTAAATTTTATTTTTGAGTGTATTCCGAGTGATGGTTTATTACGTAATTGTATTTTCGAAGGTTACCAACACAGGTGCGTTCTGTGAGAAGAGTTGGTTGAAGTGAACAGTAGTACTTTTTTTTAACATTAACTTCACGTTTTTGTTTAGGTTCCCAGCTTCCTGCGGCTGTGCTCGGACCCGGAGTGGGTGGTCCGACAGACCTGTGCCGAAGTGTTCATGTCGGTCTCCTGCAAAGTGACCCTTCCCACACGCAAGTCCCTCCTAGCCCCTGTGTTTGCTCGCCTCCTCGCAGACCCTGTCCGCTGGGTCCAACTCTCAGCCTTCCAGTCGCTGGGACCTTTTATAACCACCTTCGCAGAGCCCTCCATCACCACCCTCGGCTACAATCATCAGGGCGAGCTCGTCCTCAAGCATCAGGGCGCGTCCTTCGAATACAGGTTGGTATTGCTTAACTAGCTCTATATAGTCTAGGAACCACCCATTCCTAGACTTTCCAAGCACAATCAACCAAATTGATGTTATCGGTGAAACGTTTTTTTAGATAATTATTAGATTTATCTATTCTAGATGTATAACGGCATAAATTCTTACGTTGCAATTTTTGTTGTATGGATAAAATAATATTTCCTTTTAGATTTTTAAAGACTTTTTACTTGAATAAATTGGTAAACCCTCATAACTACCTGCTGATGTAATTGATGTATCGACACGAAATTTTATATGAAGTTATTTGATATAATTGTTGTATCTCAATTGGTTTATTAGTAGAGAATAATGAACACATGGTCAGAATTTTCAAAATTTGCCATGCAACCATGTTGACATATTAATATGTTAACACGGTTGCATGACAAATTTTGAAAATTCTGAATTCATTTGTTCATTATTCAATGACATTTATTTTATTTTAGCTCCTTTTGGTTTGAATTTCAAACCTTATTTTATTAATAGACAATTATTGATGTCGCCCTTATGGGATACATGAAATTTCGTGTTAATACATTCATACATTATTAGAGGATTTTGAGTGACAGGCGATATCGCATTACTTCAAGGCGATCGACGAATATCGCTAGTTACTCCGATGTGAGAGTTGCCAATGGGTATTATAGTACACAGCCGCTGAGCATTTAATGCTCTTATCCCTTCCCTGGACGCTACTCTGGGATTCCTAAATTTTACCTACACGGATTTAATAAGTGTAAGGGAGCATTTAACGAATACTTGACATTGCACGAATGCTGAAAATTGTTTAACTCCTAGATATATAATAAGTAAACTTGACAATTATTAGGGTAGTAACTACTAGTCTACTAAAGTTAGACACCAAACTACTAGTCTTTATATATGTGTTGTACTTTATTTACTGTAAGTTTAATATACTATCGATATCCTCTTGAGTATAATGTATATGTGTAATTGCAGACTGAATTCGACGAAGGTGGAGGAGCGTCTGAACCCTCTGTTCATGGCCCTCTGTCTGATGGAGGGCGGCTCTGAGGGTGGGGCTGAGATGGAGTGTAACAACAACAGTAACAACATGTTCAACATCACCTCCTCCTCCGACAGCAGCTCCACCTCTCAGCATGTTCAGAAACAGCTAAACATCCAGCTAAGGTTAATAATTGCTTTAGTGTTTAGTAATAATTCATTTTCTCTACTAGTAATGGAACAGAGATCAGCGATAACTAACTTTTGATGGTGGAGGCAATTTAGTATGAAAGAGAAACATGGATTAATTTAAATGCCAGTGGATTAGTAAGGAGTCCACCACAAGTCGAAATTGTAATCTTGCTGGTTTATTGTTGTTCTTCAATAGTGCTTCCATATAGTTTAATTTTTGTATTTACGTATTTTTTGGAGAAGAGAAATGACATTTACATCACAATAATTCAATAAAAAAATGCAAGGGGCATTTTGTATGTAACATCTATTTACGAATTTGTTTCGATAAATGATCCAAAATTTCCTCCAGTATATAGATTTGTCTCTTATTAGTAGACTCAAAAGTTACGCTAATTAGTGTAAAGATGAAATTAGTTTAAATTTTGTCGCGACTTAGTTATAATTAGTGACCAACTATAGCTTGGAGTTGGCAACTCAAAATAATAAGGCTCCCAGTGGACTGAAGGGACACTAACTCCCCCCATATCCTGTACTTGCTCATTTGTCTTACCAGTTGAAAAAGTAGACTCAAATTGAACATTTAGTTTTAAAAAAATTTAATAAATCTATTAACATCTTTTCCTATAATGAACTATAACCTATAATTCAGGAAGTAACAGAAGCCAATAGCGGTAGGAATGCTTAGTCGAGACGCATCTACTTTTCTCTTATTACAACAATGGTTATTTAGAACTATTTTTTTTTTCTAATCGATTGTATAAAAATACATATATACACAAGCAAAAGGGACTAAGAGAGAGAATGCCAATGTCAGGGGGGGTTAGCGGTGACACTCTCTAATCTTTATCACTGAGTCGCTCTCATTTGTAACAAATCACTGTTACTGTTGCTGCTAAGGAGGTCTCTAGGCCATTGGGAAGTGTAGTAGAATGGAGTGTCTTATCTTACCAGTTATATCACTATAGTCTTCTTTTCCGCGCTCTCGAAATATTGTAGTGTTTGCTTACAACATGTAGAAATTGTTTTAAATTTTGCAGCAAACTGAAAAATAAGGAAGATGAATTAGATGAGTACAACAGTTGGCAATATTGGCGAGATCCTCTGCCTGAAGTGGGGTTAGACCTGCAGACCACACTGAGCTCTCCTGCTACCTATTCTAGCCAGACGGTGAACATGCTCAAGAGGCAGGACCCACCAGAGTATGAGGACAAGGAGTCTTCTGTCAGCAACCAGGCTGAAGAAGTACTGGTAGGTTGACTAGCTTATCATTATAGGCTGGCTTTGCCAAACCTTCATCTCGTTTAGATATAGTAATTCTCTCCAATGTTCTTGTTGCCAACGAGATTTTAATATATAACAATGATAACAAATAATTTTGAAAGGTCTTAATTTTCTTTTCTTTTTTACATAAAGTAGTTTACGCTTTCTTGAAACCCAGTAACCGCTATTTTTCCCCCAAAAAAAACATTTTGCGCTATTCAGTAAGGAGCAATATATTATGGAGGTTTATTAAGCCACGGAAACTATGCTAATATCTGCATTTCAGTTAATTGAAACAGTCTACTATTATTCACCAAAACATTAAATATCCGTATTAACTGTTTGGTCTCTGTTTCTGTTAGTTTAGTTATTTTTATTCCTTACATACTTTTTACTTC
The DNA here is from genome assembly GCA_963662175.1 of Aradus depressus. Taxonomy (NCBI): domain Eukaryota; kingdom Metazoa; phylum Arthropoda; class Insecta; order Hemiptera; family Aradidae; genus Aradus; species Aradus depressus. The sequence goes on along the minus strand of OY759216.1, from coordinate 49,107,835 downwards.
CCCAACTATACAAAGTATAGAGGAAGTTATGTTGTTATCGGTCAGAAATTCGATGTTGTGTTTTCACAGGAATCTCGTGTTTTTTTTTTTAGATCCACGGTTCCAAAGTTGAAAAAAAATATGCGTATGTTTGAATACGATTGATTAAACCTACTCGATTTCTTTATGTCTTCTCTTGGAAATATTGCATAAATGCTGCCTGCTCTGCTACTTACTGTCTTTGGATGGGGTGCGAGAACTGTATTCTTCAAGATATTAGAAAACCGTTTGTTTTTGATTGCACTTCTATTCTTCAGTTTGTTGGATTGGCTGAATGTTATTCAAAATATTATTTCTTACAGAATCTTTCTACTAGTGAAATTAATATTATTTGTTTAAATAATTGTTTTAGAAGTCAGTACTCAACGAGTTTCGTGCCACTCGCCCTCCAGATCCTTCATTTTCACCATTATCGTCACCGGAGAAGAAGCTGTTCTCCCAGGGTGAGAAACTTCTATTTTTTTTTATTTTCAAATTATATTTGTGGCGCGTACCATATCATATGTCGCTAATTATATGTCAAAGCAGAATTTATATATTAAAGAGAGATGAAATTGGAGAAAACAGAAGTTTTATGAGATTTTGGTTTTTTGAGTGTATCTAATGAGTGTGTGTATGTTCAGGTGAAGGTCAGGACATAGTTCCCCAGGAACTGATCAACCACTTCGTCTCCATGTCAGACCCGGGGAGGGACTCAGCCCCCGATCTGGCCCACCACTGTGCCTACAACCTGCCTGCGGTGGCCCTCACTCTGGGCAGGGAAAACTGGGACCTCCTCAAGCCTGCCTATGAGACACTCGCTGCCGACAGACAGGTACCTATATAGCCTGTCTCCCAACTTGTTCCATCAGCGGAAATAATTCTGATGGATATCGTGGGCGTACAAGGAAAATCAGCTAAGTCCAAATACTTCTAGCTGCACTTAATGGATTTTCTCAGACAGCAAACATTCCACATAGGACTTGATATGAAACTGTACTGTCATTTTAAGCTGTTCAGTGAACATTTTGGACCTGGAGAGTTTTTAAAATGAAGAAGAAAGCAGTTTCGGACTTGGTAATGGTAAAATATGCATTTTAACAAAAATGGACTTAGCTGATTTTCCTTGTACGCCGACGATATAATCCTCACATGATTCTTATCTTCAAATGCGACTACTAGATTTTTTTTAAATGAAAAATCCGTCTGATACTCGCTGAGATATTCCATTTTGCAGTTGGGATAACTTTCAGAAAATATTTGTTGGATTTTCGTATGCAGAGAAATTATATTTTTCAAATTCATATGTTAAATCGCGCAAAGATAGAAATCGCTCATCTAGCGAAATAACCCGGAAGATTCTTTTCAAATAAATTAAAGCTTTTGACCGATTCAAGTCGAAGTTCGGAGTTCTTCCCTTGACTAGTAAGTTATTTTGCGTTTAGTGAGTGAAAACCCATCTACTACGAAAGAACAATCAGCTTTTACATTAAATTATTTTGCAGCTGTTAATTTTTTTAATTCATTTATTTTATTTCCTAAATATTTAATAAATAGTGTGACAGTACATACTAATTTCCCTTGTTGCAGAATCTATAAACTTTCATTTCTTTTAAGGGTGCTGCAAAATTTAGAATATTTCCTATAAACCCAATTTCAACAGTCTGTTTGTTGTGTATGGTAGATGAGATGAAGTTGACGTCGTGTTGTGGCTAAATAGAGAGGTGTCAGAACGCGTTGTGGGCGTTTTGTAAACAGCCACAACACAAATGCTGTTACAGACAAGAAATTCACACTTTCTTGAGTGTAATTTGTTCTGTTTTTCCCCTCAATGATTTCGACGTTTGCGCGTAACAAATATATATTTTTTTAATTATATTTATGACAGTATAAATGGGATCGAGAAAAATACATAATATCGCCCCATTCCTTTAAAAAACGTTATTTCGCTATCTAGACTCTCCGACGCATCAAATATACCTCAAAGTGTGACTAAAATCAACCTATAATTGTCATTTTCAGTTTTCATGAAACTTACTTGATATCCTCTTTTCAGTGGAAAGTGCGGAGGATAGTGGCTAGCAGTATCCACGAGCTAGCTGTGATCGTGGGAGAGGATGTGGCCACACAGGACCTGGTGCCTGTCTTCAACGGGTTCATCAAGGATCTGGATGAAGTGAGGATTGGTGCACTCAAACATCTCGCTCACTTTCTCAAGGTAACACCCTCAGCTAGCTAGATCTTCTAACCCGCCCCACCTACCCTCCTTCTTTCACTTCACCTCATTTTCTTCGCCTTATTATTTCTGAATTTGTATGCTTAATATAACTTTCTCCCATTTCTATCCGTATTTTGTTATTGAAGATGGATTTCTACATGAAGATAGATAGGTGTCTACAGTGTATATCTATGGTCACAGGGAATAAGTTGTTAAGTCGTAAAATGGGCAAAATGAGTTAAGTGTACTGTGATCATTTCCCAAGCCATCTGCGCACTGTGAAGAAGTTGGGAGCTCAGGACTAATACTTTCGGAATTATAAAGATTTGGGTTTCTTGGTTCTCGGTTAAATCAACTTCTTTGAGGAATCATTCACGAGATAACTGCATTTAACCATTAATTCACAACGGCGGACTATTCCAAGTGAAGATGGTGTTTTCGGTTAATTCAACTTTAGAGAGGTATCATTCACGAGTATTTCAAAAAGTATGGTTAATAATTAGGTAAGTGATGGGGAATTATTAGGTACTAAGGGAAAATCCAAGAAAGGATTTATTTTCATTCACTCCAGATTTAGATGATTAATAATGATGCAAACATAATTTATTCATTCCAAAAACTGGATTTACACGATTAATGCAAAAGTAAAAAAGTGCTGCCCTGAAAAGTTACGAAATTAGACTTACCAATTTATTCCCTGTGACCACAGATATTATGGCTCGCCTTTCCGACTTAAATTCAGAATGTTTACTGTAGCTTCTACTGGACACAATCCATAAAGTAGTTTTTTAAATATTTCTCGCGAAAAAAAAAAAAAAAAATTGGACTTGATACGGACTCTGTAGAGACATAACGTTGGAAAGTTATAAATAAAAATAATTTATATTTCTAACATTTCTCACCCCGAAATCTTAATACATTTGGTCAAGTCATTGGGCACATAGCTATTAATTTTCACGTTTTTTAAATATTTTGACTTGTTTTTTTTCCCAACCCAGTAACGTTTTCGCTGGTAGAACCACGAAGATTATTTAAGTATTTGACTGGGAATTTTTACCAGAAAAATATTATTGCTATGTATTTTAATCTGAGCTCTATAAAACATTTTTTTCATACTCCTTTTGACTTCAGGTGTTCCATTATTTAATATTCTCTACGCAAGATACTGGGATCTTCTCATAAATCTGACGAGCACATATTTATAGTGTAAATTACTGACAGTGTTGTTGTTGACTAGTTGCTGAGGCCAGCAGGTAGGAACTCGTTCCTCCCCCGGCTGACTGAGTTCCTGATGACAGACTACGACTGGAACTGGAGGTTCCGACAGGAGCTGGCCGAGCAGCTGCTCCAGAGTCTGGGTCTCTTTACGCCCGCAGACACCTGTCATCATCTGGGACCCGTCATCCTCGCACTCCTCCTCGACAAGGTGGCCTCCGTTCGCAAAGTTGCACTCGTCCTTGTAAGTCATTTCTTTTCAGCACTAATACTAGAATGTTGCTTAAGTAAGTTCAACAAAAATGATTAATAGAGTCGACAGTATCTTTACAATGTAGAAGGAATTCTCGAGATTCTGTCGTGTAAATGAAAACTCAATACGTTTCGGAAACTTATTTATTTTCTTCTTCAGGGCGGAGACACAAACTCCCAACACCTTCACTATACACATCCACTCAAGTCATTATAATGACTTGAAGAAGGAAATAAATAGTTTCCGAAACGTTGGCTAAAAATTGAGTTTTACAAATAACACGACAGAACCTAGAATTCCTTTTACATTCAACAAAAATATTTGTATTTCGCACAATTTGCGCAGAACTTCCCGACTTACAGATGATATTTTATTCCATTATGAGTCAGTGTTTTATTCATTTTTTTTTGTAGCTTATTTGAGCGTTTTTGTTATTGCTCTGAATGTATGAAAGGCCTGGAAATTTATGAATACATTTTCCCCATAGTCTCATCTCCTCAGTGATAGTTTATCACGTAATAGCGCTCAAAAAGTTTTTTTTTTTTAATGTGAGCACCGATAACTGACGAAGTAATAAATGTATCGACTACATTTTATTCGTAAATTCAATACCGCAGGACGATACTTATCAATTTTCAGGCAAATCGGCTTAAGTTTGGGGGTGGAGGAGGAGAGATGGGGCTTTGAAAACCCTAATAATTGGCAATGCAATAGCTTATCGATCCGAAATTTTTCAAGAAATCGGCCAGAGGGGAAGAGGGCTGAACTCATAATCCCTAATAACTCGATGTATCAACACGAAATTTAGAATGAGGATTCAAAAGTCCTTGAGTAACAATTTTCAACCAAATTGGTAAATTAAAACCGGTCAGGTTAATGTTTAAATGAGTATGAGGTTAGTTACCTTGTGTTGTATTGGATGTGCAGGTGACAGAGCTGGTGTCGCATGTCTCCATTGACGTGACCCTGCTGCGGTCCCTCCTGGCCGAGCTAGCTGAACAGTTCGCCCACTCATCCCGATGGAACCGCCGACAGACCTTCGCTCTCCTCTGCAGTCGTCTCATCAGAGAGCGAGTTTTGTCTGAGGAGATGTTCGCACGGGATGTACTCCCTCACTTCCTCGACCTCTCCTGGGACCCTGTGGCCAATGTGAGGCTCACCGTCGCCCGGGCTGCCGCTCAGCACATCTTGCCTAATAGTAAGTGTGCTCCAGAATATTTGAACGTATGAAGAAGTATATCTATCCTTCTGATCGCGGAAAAAAAATGTTTCTACCTTCGCTTCTTGTACCATTTATTCCTTCATTAATTATTGAATTTTCTTCAATCCTTTTAAAAGCTATACGGTTTAATATTAATTAGTAAACAATATCTTGAACACCCTCATCTTACATCGATAGGCAACTTACAAATATCAACTTCGGGGGTCGATCGACTCATGCTTTCCCGGCTATGGTGGGAACTGAAAAAGCCCTCTTGACCCGGGGCCAAGCCCAAAGTCTACCCCCGGCGACCGCGATGTAGAAGCAGCCCCATCCCACTAATCTCGAGCTCTCGGCGCCACCAGGTAGCCGCAACACTAGGAGGTCTAGGAGTGCCAGCCTGTCCCGTTAGGGACCAGAGACTGTCGCCCCCAGACACCCCCATACCATATAATTTATATTGTATATATTATATTGTATAAAGGCTATGGCCTTTGCTACATGTTTACAAACCACCATTGTGAAGCTAACAATAATGCTAACCGTAACAATCCATCTTTCACTATACTAATTATAGAATATTTCAAAGTTTGATTTGTGTGTCTATAGTTTGAGGTGCTGAGCTGTTATAACGTTCAATTGGAGGTTTTATATTGTTGCTAATTGTGCATGTTTTATTGTTAGGCTACTTCGGCGATGAGTCGAACCCTCACCACGAGGTGCTGATCTCAGTGCTGAAGCGGCTCCAGACGGACAAGGACCGAGATGTGAGGTACTTTGCCATCTATCCTCCTCCAGTCTATCAGACACAGAGCCAGGCCGCATCTGACTCGGATCCGCCCTCCTCACCCACACCTCTAGGTCAGTTTGAGCACTTCAACCTGTCAAATGAAACGTATATAAGGTGTTGGCGACGTCAATCGCCAACATTATGATTATGGAATAATTAGGGAAATTTCAAAACTTACAGAAAAATTAGGGAAATCTGTGATTGAAATATTATCGGAAGATTGATTATGTAGTCACCTGTATCACCGTCTGTCAAATAGGCCTCCCTGATTATGTAGTCACCTGTATCACCGTCTGTCAAATAGGTCTCCCTGATTATGTAGTCACCTGTATCACCGTCTGTCAAATAGGCCTCCCTGATTATGTAGTCACCTGTATCACCGTCTGTCAAATAGGCCTCCCTCCTAATAGCATTTCATTTTTTGGTACTTCGAGTGTTTCCAGTTTACCACTACTCAATTAGTCTTCTTTCAAGTTTAATAACAATTTATTTATAAATATTCTCAAACATTAACAATTTATTTTAAAAACTATTTATTACTATTACCTTACGCTTTCAGGTGGCAATGATTGCATAAACCTAAAAAACCGTTTGTTTGCATGCACCAACATCCAACAGGTTTTGGCTTGTTCAATAGTTCTTAGTTTTCAAGGGTAGTCGCTTAACGGAAATATTCAAACATAAGATGAATGAGATTGGTATAAGAAATTAGTTATCGGTGGGAATGAATGTATCAACTAAAGTTGACATTAAATAAAAGCTGTATTTTAAAACATATCAATAATTTCAATTTTTCATTTCAATAAGTTCACTTTTTATCCATGCTGATATATTTTTTCTCATTTCCTATTGGAGAATAGTGTCACCATACATTTTTTTTATTATTTGTTCAACTTTTTGGAGTTATTTCTTGTGTTAGATGTTCGAATACATGTTTCCGATCAGTGTAATATTTTTGTGAATTAGACAATAGTTAGTTTATGACTCATGCCCGGGCTTTAACTGCATGGTCATATCGCCTACTACCAACCGCTCTTTCGTCACTCTGGTGGACATGAGCTCGACTCTACTGTGGGAGTCCTAAATTTTGCCTACCCTAAATTTTTATTCATCTAGAGTAGGGGTCTTTAACGAGTACCTGACATCGTACAGGCTCGGGACCATCTCGTCCCATCCGAAGGACGGCATGCTTAAGTTTATTTTACCTCCCACATAAAATAAACTAAGGGCCTCGGCCGGGTTTCGAACCCATGACCTGGAAGGCAAGCACTGAGCTACCGGCGCCCTCAATTAGACAATATAAATATTTAACAAGCTCTTTTTTTTTGTTTGATTTCATGTATTTATAAACATAATTATCACAGATAATCAGGCTGGTTTGTGTTTGATAAAAAATCAAGCTCCAAGAATATGTGCCAAGTTGTTGGCATTGAGTGTGCCTTCTTCACGGCCTGTGTTAAATATATATACAATAATAATGAACTTATTCATTATATAAGCTAAAATTAAGTAAAAATGAAACAATAATAATAAAAAAAAAGTTGAAGCCGTTGACATGGTCACAATAACTAACTGATAAAACAGACCCTGAAGGAGACACACTCAGTCAGTGCCTTGGGCAATCCTGGTATACATATTACTAATCAACTTTTTTTGGTTTGTTTTTCAGGACTCTGCGATTAATTATTCCAGTGTATGTAGAAGACTGTATTAATAAATTTTAAAATCATGTATGTTGAACGTGATTCCGTGTTTGTCTTCGGTTTTAGAGGCAAATTTTATTAATTTAAAATGAAACAAGGACAGCTCAAAGATTGGAACGAAAAAAAACACTGCCCTTTCGTATACATAATTTTACGATTGTTCAAGAATGATTTAGAGGCCTTTTAAAAAGGCCTATATGTACTCTTAATTTATTTGTTACAATTGGCCAGAAAAAGCTCAGGGTTTTTTTTTGTCAATATGTGTACAGAAAATATTTCTCTTTATTTCGTAATTGTTTATTTGATATTAAAATATTATATGTAAGTATTGTAATAATGTTTAATGTAATAAAATGTTTAGTAATTTGTTAATTTTTTTAAACATTGTGTTAATCCCTAATCCCTTGGATAGATAGATGTAACGTAGCACTTGGATTAGTGAATGCTTACGTATTGGACACTTTTAGAGAATTTTCGTATGTATGTCCATTTTCTTGGAAAAAAAAAAACAAATAAAAAAAAATATATATATATATGATTAGTAACCTCCTTATTTTGCTTTATAAGTGATTAGAATTTTACATTACATTGGGGTTTTAAAACCATATGGTATTTAGCTTTCATATTCAAATTTCTTATTTCTAATGGTATACATATTTTTCTTAACGAATTTTTTTTATGAAAATTGAGCTTTGAACGAAAAACAATCCGTTGGATACTATCGCTGTTATGTTAAATGTTACTACAACTAAATTCACATTTTCCCCATGAGTACTTTATTTCTGGGAGGTAAAATAAACTGAAGCACGCAGTCCTTCGGATGGGACGTTTAGGGTAGGTAAGTCGAGCAGAATAACAAAAATCTTAAAAATTTACATTATCAATTTTAATCAAGATAAATGAATTCAAGCTGTTTTAAAAGCATTTTTTCCATGATTTGTTGAATTATAGTTTAAGAACAATTGAAATGTTCAAATTTCTACAAAATGGTCCATTTAAAAATCTTGAAAAGAAAAATAATATAAGATAAAACACTGTCTTAAAAATTGTTCAAACTAGACGTTTTTAGCTATATTGGTGATATTTATTCCTTAAGATTTGAATTTTTAATAATGAGTTATCTAATGTTACTTAACATTTTCTACAGAGATATTAAAACAATAAAAAATAAAGAAAAACTTTTTTTTTTTAATATTGTCTTTTCTACAAAATATGGAAGTACTTTCGGTATTGCTACCATCTTCAGACAAGACTTGACAAATATTTAAGAAAAGTAGGTTTTTTTTTTTTTTAAACTTGTGGCTGAAGATGGTAGGAATACTGAGAGTAATCCAATATTTTATATATAATATATTCTGTGGAATAGACAATATTTAAATAAAATATACGTTTTTCGTTATTTTTTAATGAGTTTTATGAAATGATGGACTCACATTACTGCTCACGACTGAAGCAAGTTTCATCACTCATCAGTTTAGTGGCTGGGGCAAGGAATATATTTACAACATACATTTTTTTAAACATTTATTTTGCATTAATGACGAAAACTTACATAGTGGTGTAGTATACCCGTGTTAACTATTCATTTTATTACAATTTAAAGTTGAAACAAAACAATACATTCGAAACTAGAATACATTTTTACAAATAACATGTAAGACCCAGGAATATCAACAATAAATGGTAGTTCTTCAGAGGCTATTCAATGTCAGTCAATTTTTTTAAATTATTTTAACAGCCATTAAGAAAATAAAATAAACATTTATAATATATCAATACTGGTAATTCAGGTAATCAAGGTATTTAGGAGACAATTTTAATATCATACCAAATAAGTATATAATAAAGAAATTATAGAAATAACGGATATAGAATATATAATTTTTAGTAGATATACATCAGAAAAACTAAAAAATACCATTAGAAACAAAATAATACAGATACGAAATTATTTACCTAATTATCCTAAGAAAAATATAGTTAATGACTTACTAATGATAAATATTAAAAAATACTTGAACAAAATAAAAATATATGTTTTAATTAATCAGATAAAAAAAAAACAATTTTTACGGGAAAAAATTGTATAAAGAAAAAATGGAAATTTTATTGGATGATAAAAGTACATACATATAAAACTTAGATATAACCCAAATATGTATTTTATAGAGAAATAAACACATACCTAGATAAATTGGTCAAAAAAGATAACATATGTAAATCACTCAAACCAAATAATTATATAGATCCCAGATTACATGAATTAGTAAAATTTAAAGATAATGCAATAAAACTTAGATCAATTATGAATAATATTTCAGGAATTACTGAAAAATTGGAAAAATATGTTTATATTGTATATATTATATATATTGTTTATAAACCAAACACTCAATTTTTATAATAATGATAACGAATATGAAGAATTATACATGGAAGGAATCAAATTATGCACTTATGGATTTTTTTAATATAAAGGTAAATTTTATAAACAGACAAATGGTTTAAAAATTGGAGGTAAACTTTACGCTTAGTACGCTCTAAGTGGAATTTTAATGAACGACCTTTTAAATTAAATAATAAAAAAATATACCTAGATATATTACAAAATAGATAGATGATATATTTTGTATCATTGGAAAAGAAAAAAGAAATTTATTTAAAAATAATCTAAATAAACCATGATAAAATAAAATTTTGAATAGAATATGAATTTGATAATAAGATTAGATTCCTAGACATGTTAATCATCAGAAATAAAATAGGAATAATAAATACAAAATGGACAAAAAAACAAAATACAAGTAATGTGATAATTAATTTTTATTCCAATCATCAAAAATACCAGATAATAAATATAGCTAAGAATTTAGTAAATTGAGCAATTAAAATAACAGATTCAAAATATATTTTGAATATATATATATGACAGAAATAAAATATATGATATACTAATTGAAAACTTTTTCCTTAAAAAATAATTAAAAATATTAATATGAAACAAAATAAAAATATACTAAAAAATGATATGGTTGTAATAAAACAGAATAAAAATAATAACCAAAGACCGACAATATAATAAAAAGAAAAAAATTGAAAGTAAGCCTATTTTTGAAAAAAAATTAATGTTTTATACCTATAAATAAAAATAAAGAAAGTTTTGATAATCAAAATACAAATATATTAGAAAATAAAGACAGAAAAAATAAATAAGGAAGAAAAAGATATATAAGAAAATACAAAAGTTATAGTTAGTTCTATGACATACATAAAAGGGTTAACAAATAATATTACTAGAACTATAAAATAATTTAAAGGAAAATATATTAAATTTGGCATGAAACCAATAAATAAATTAAATATAGTATATACTATTTAGTATTTAGGTTTTCTTTTTTTTTAATTTTATCTTTCATATTAATATGAAAGATAACATTTAAAAAAAAGAAAACCTAAATGTTAGATAAAAAAATAAACTGCAAAGAATGTGAGTTAGGATATGTAGGTCAAAGTGGACAAAACTTAATAAAAAGAATTAAACCAACATAAACAAAATTGTAGAACCTTAAAGACAGAACATTTACGTCACTTCCTGATCATAGTAAAAATTATAAACACAATTTTGATTTTGAAAATCCTAAAATTGTACATAAAGAAAATAATAAAATAAAAAGAAATATGAAAAAGAATCCATTATTATTTCTAAAGAACAGGATAGTCTGGTAAAAAAAAAAAAAAATATTTTATTAACTTTCTTGGTACTTGTCGCTTGTATATCCTCTAAGAATGTTAATTTTTTTATGGAAGTCATACTGAAGACAGCAGATTCTCATATCTTAAATATAGTCCAGTAATAGTCTAGTAAATTTGTCCTGTAAACTTGTATGTTATTTTGAAATAAAGTTTTAGTGTATCAGTGAACATAACAGGGCCAGGAAGAAATATAAATAGCAGTATGCCCATTTGGACCCCAATTGTGTCTATTCGACCCAAAAAGTGGCTTATAGTTTGCAGATCAGAGCTTTGTTCACGGTAACAACCTAAGCTTGAGAGCCTGACTGACTGCACAGTTGCCTTTTAGAGGGGTGTTACACGTTCAATTTGGCATCAGTTCAGTCCGTGACCTTGAATCATGAACTGACTGATGGAGTGTGGTTAGAGGTTACACGATCAGTCCAGACTGACATCAGTCCATCTCCAAGAGTCGACCAAGTAACACTTCTTGCTTCTTTAATATTAATATTATTATGGACTACAATAAAAAAAAAAACGTGTATTGCAATAATTGCTGCATGTCTGCAAAAAAAAAACGATGGGCTAAAAAATGGTTACTGAAAAGAGATGTTTATACGCATTTAAACTTAGTGAGTGAAATAAGAGGCACTGAAGATGAGGATTGTGAAAATTATTATCGTATGAAAGATGCTTGTTTTGATAGCTTGCTCGAAATGGTCAAACCATTTTTATAATGATAGATGTTGGAGCTAATGGACATATATCTGATGGCGGTATATTATTCTATACTAAATTCTGGGAAAAGTTTACAAAAGGCGAATTAAATATACCAGATTGGTCACCATTGCCAAATACAAATGAAACATTTCCTTATGTTTTCATATCTGACGAAGCTTTTGCACTAGGCATAAATTTAATGAAACCATTCCCGCAAAGTGCGTGTAATGCTAACTAACCAATCTACATTTAACTATCGATTGTCAACAGCTAGGTCAGTTGTTGAAGGCGCTTTTGGTATATTAAGATCTAAATTTATAAATAAATAGAAATATCCCTGGTAAATGGGATCTAATAAATTAGGACCCAACCAAAAAAAAAAAATATATATATATAAATTTGGAATCGTCCAAAAAGCTATATGTTTTGAGTGTAAAAAAGCAGCAACCATAGTGGCAACTTGCTGTTATTTACATAATTATTTGCTTAAAACTCAGCCGCGGCTTTATATGGCATCGAATTGGAGAATCACAGCACCGGATGCAGTGCTTGATTTCTCTGATTTGCAGCCCAGTGGAAATAGAAATTCATCAAAGGATGCAAAAAGTGTCAGGGAAACGTTTTGTAACTACTTCAGTAACGAAGGAAAACTGCAGATACGTAAAAATGACTAAACCTATGCGTTTTATCCCATAAGAGGGGTAGCGTTCGAGATTCAAGATGAAATCTTTCTCCGGTTCCAATGATGAAAGTGTCGTGGCAGGATGAATTGCGCTGCTAGGAGAGTGGGACATACCGGAACCGTCCGTCTCCATCGCTGTCTCAGCTCTGACTGACGCCAGACTGATAAGAATGTAACTACACGATCAGTCTTGCATCAGTTCAGTCAAGACTGATGGAAATTATCAAAATATTTAAAAATCCATCAGTCAACGCAATAAACGATCAGTTTCCCGTCAGTCTGACCAAGGTCACGGACTGAACTGATGCCAGATTGAACGTGTAACACCTCCCTTAGAAAATAAACTAGAACTTCTAAGTATTATCCTGCAGAAAATGCTATCTCCATTTCATATTTTACACTTACATAACTTTAGAGTTTTTTTTTTAAGCACACACACCTTTATACATAAAACATTGTTTCGATGAAATTACTGAAGACTTCATCAGCATCGACAAAGATCACAAAAAACATTCTATCCATAACGACTGATGGTGGGGCAAACATATCATAGTAGCTGCAGTGAGGCTATTTTCGTGAGTTGGAAAGGGAATCCCTCGCATGGCTCATTTACTCAATAATAGATGGACATTAACTAATTTTTGGCCTGTATTCCCTCCCAATTGGGAACAACGGACTTATCCCCACTCTTTTCTACTTTGACACCACTACAATGAACTTAAGACCCCAGAGGCTTATTTAAATTCGAGTCTACATCCTGTGGAAGCTTATCAGTGCTCATTTGTGTTTCTGATCTCAAACCTGTTGGTTCTGTGCTCGCATAAAGATACTGCTATTTTTTTCGCCCCAGATGTCTTCAAAGAAGTAAATATTTTTTCAATGTTTTTCTTCAAAACAACACTTTTGAGAGTAACATGTTTGAAATAAAAAAAATACACACATTTGCTGACTTGATTCTTAATGAAAAACTATTAGTGCATAAACGTTTTTGGCGATTCCACAGGTTTTATACCGTGGTTTTCTTCAAATAAAATCGTTGAGGAGATACGAGTTTCCTCTGCTCAGATTTTTATACTCTGCATTCAGTTTATGGCTGATACGAGTTTTCACTTTTGGCTATTAAAGGGAAAAAAATTGTATTAATTGTGATATAATTTTAGAAGAAATACCAACAAGGAGTCAATTAATGAGGTTTAATTTATGTGTTTCAGATTTTTCTGATGATGATTCATTTATCTCTGACATAATACAAAGAATTGAGGAAAGTGGTGGCGTTGACAAAATCAAATGCATGGCAGGTGAAATTACTATGCTGACCCAAGATTTAATGGCAGTTAAGGTTTGTCCTTTTCTGACTGCTTCAGCGTTATACTACAAAACTAAACTTTGCGTGCATAACTTTTCAGTTTTCGACAATACCACTAAAAACTGCCACTGCTACTGGTACGATGAAACCCAGTGTGATCTTTCTGCAGATACTTTTGCTTCCTTATTAGTGGATTATTTATTAAAAGCAAATGATTTTAAAAAAGACATTGTCATTTGGAGTGATAATTGCAGTTATCAAAACAAGTGTGCTACAATGTCTAACGCTTTACTAATTCTAAGTTGTGAAAAAAAAATTACTATTTATCAAAAATACCTGTTGCGAGGTCATACTCAAATGGAAGTAGACTCTGTACACGCGACAATAGAGAGAAGGCTTAGGAATAAAAAAATATTCTTGCCATCAGATTATGTTAGAATCACTGAAGAAGCCAGGAGGGAAGTACCTTACACAGCTTCCCTCGTACAGTACGATTTTATAAAAAACTTCAGTAAAAAAAACTTAATGATGTATCACTCAATTCGGCCAGGTCGCAAAACAGGGGACCCTACAGTAAATGAAATAAAAGAGATAAGGTATAGCCCAAACGGGAAAATAAGAGTTAAACTTTCCTTTAACGACGAATTCAACGATATTCCGCAGCGCCCATCTCTCAAGACTGTGCCCAAACTAACAGGAATTCAACGATATTCCGCAGCGCCCATCTCTCAAGACTGTGCCCAAACTAGCAGATATTCCTCAACTCCGCCAAGAACAACTTAAACTCAGTAGTAGGAAATGGGATGATCTCCAGTCTCTAAAAAGTGTGATTCATTTTACGATAATCTCCCTCACTGATTTTCAAATAAATATTTCTTGATATTTTTTTCTCTAATTTTAATTTTTTAAAGTTCTATAAGCTGTCAAATAAAAATAGTTTTGTGTGAAAATGTTTATTTTTATTCATCCCCTTTTTTGTTATTAGTTTCTTATCAGGTTCTACAGCGTTTAAATTTAAATTTATATTTCAAAATTAAAAATGAAGGTAAAAGTTATTGTTGAGAAAACCCGTAAGAAACAGATTTAACCAAGTGAAACCTCGTATCTCCAACTTTTAATCAGTTACTTGAAAAGTTTCTATAAAATCAGTAATTTCAGTTAAAATATAGTCAAGTAATACCCTAAGCACGTTGTTTTGGCCTTTATATGCCAAGCAAAAGAGTTTTTTTCCTCTCCTGTAAACTTAGGCTTTTGGAGATACGACTTTTCACTTCTTCATCGACGATACATTTTGTATGAGCTAAAAAAAAGCTCATTCTTTGTCTTGTGTGAGGTGAATGCTTTGATTTGATTGGTCCATGAAGAAAAGGTTATACACAAGGTTACTTTACAATTTGTTTTTGTTTGTATTAAAAGCGAAATTTTTAATTACCTATAGTTTTTTTTTATAATAATAACAATTTTTTATAATAGTTATAATAATTTATTATTGCTCAAATAAATAAATATAATGTCTAACTGGACAAAGGAAAAAACGTTGTTACCAATCGAGAAAATTAGGGCTAGTAACGTGGGATATAAAGTGTAAAGAATACAAAGACAGTAACCGTAGAAAAGAGGTTAGGTTAGGTTTTATGACTCATGCCCGGGCTTTAACTACAAGGTCATATCGCCTACTACCAGAGCGCTCTTTCGTCACTCTGGTGGACATGAGCCCGACTCTACTGTGGGAGTCCTAAATTTTGCCTACCCTAAATTTTTATTCATCTAGGGTAGGGGTCTTTAACGAGTACCTGACATCGTACAGGCTCGGGACCATCGCTTAACGTCCCATCCGACCTCTCGTGGGAGCTGTTTGGGACGGCGATATTCTCGCCAACCCCGATCAGATTATTCATCTGGATTACTCCGATGATGATCTTGATCGTGATCTACGGGTATTTGGAGCCTTCACTCAATGGGCGGCGAAAGCTCTCCCAAAACTTGGACTTAGCCAAGTTCGCTCCGACACACACGCCGCGATTGGCTTGCTAGCCAGTTGCCAGGATGGGCTTTGGAATGCGCCAGCTATCCAGCCTTCGGCCTCCCGCCATACCGGCGATGGGGCTGCAAGGATCGTGTACGTCAGTTTGGTCTCCTCTCGCAGATGTTGAGAAGGTTGCCCTCTTATTGGGTTTCGGATCACTTGTTGGATCGGTGTCAGTACAATAGGTGGAGAATTGAATAATACCGGAGCAGAAGTTGAAAATAAGTGGCATACTATAGAAAGTCAATTGAGCCGTGAGCTGTCAAAGGTGTTAGCCAGCCACAAATCTGGAAATGGTGTTGACGATTTATATTACCCGTCGTGATACGCTTATACATCTCTACAATTTCTGAAAGACACTCATCGTCCCCATATAAATATTATCTATCCCATACACATCATCTAAAGACATTCCCATTAACGAACTGGTCACAGACATCGAATACATTTTAAAAGACAACAATAACATACTGGAACGGGAACATTACAGAACGAAATGCGTCAACATCATCACAAATCACCTGCACAAAGTAAAACAGAACAGTAAACCTCACCCACTGACAGACAGATACAAACAGACAAAAAGATACCTCAAAGACAACCCCGACCTCATAATTACTTCAGCGGACAAGAGTAAACAAACTGTAATTTTGACTAAAACGGACTATAAAAATAAAGCGACGAACTTACTTTATGACCCCGAAACATATAAACCTCTCAAAAAGATCCCACAAAGAAAATAGAAAAACAGACAAATTCCATGATTTTGACGCTACACAGAAAAGGACACATTGACACATGCACTAAATCCAAATTAACAACATACTCCTCTACAGCACCCAAACTGTACATGTTAATAAAAACACATAAACCGGATAATCCAGGTCGCCCCATCGTCTCCTTTATTAACTCTCCCAACCACAAACTATCCAAGTACCTAGCTAACATACTGAAATCTGCCTCCTCTGATAAATACAATATCCAAGACTCGTTCCAATTTGTATACAAAGTAAGGAACTCCACAGTCCCACCAGAACATTCCTTACTCTCCCTGGATGTCAAATCCTTATTTACTAACATTCCGATTAACATGCTGTTGGAAATAATTGAACAAAACTGGGATAAGATCAGAGAACACACAACCATACCTAAAACTGATTTCCTGGACTTACTAACTCAATTTACTGCAGTAAAAATTGATACTTTACATATGATGGCAAAATATTCCAACAAACGTTTGGTGTGGCAATGGGTTCAAACCTCAGTCCTATCTTTGCGGACCTTGCAATGAACAAATTGCTAGACCACGTTTTAGAAAAACTACCATTTAAAGTTCCATTTTTGTTTAAATTTGTTGACGACCTCTTCACATGCATTCCTACAGAACACATAGAACTGATGTTACACACATTCAACAGTTTCCACCCAAGACTTCAATTCACAGTAGAAAAAGAACAAGACGGCGTCATACCATTTTTAGACACACTAGTCATTAGGAAAGAGGACGGAACCATCATAACAGACTGGTACCAGAAACCTTCCGCATCAAACAGATATATAAACTACTTATCGTGTCAACCCTTTCAACACAAAATCAACTTCGCCAAAGCCCTACTCCAAAGGATAAAAAAAAGCCTTGGGACTGTCCGAGGTCCAAAAGAAGGAGGGTTTGATCCCAAAAAAATTAAAAAACTCAGTGCCAACCAGATGGAATTCGACACTAGACATGATTTGGCGGGTAGTTGAGTTGGAAGTCCCTCTAAAAACTACCATTGCATTTATTAATGCTGACCTACCTATATTATCTGCTAGCGAATGGCAGTTAATGAAAAGTTTGTGCACTGTGCTTGAGCCCTTCCTACAAGCTACGAAAACACTAAGTGACCAAAGCTTCCTGCTTAATAGCAATGATAGATGGGCTTATTGACTGCCTCGAAACTTTTCTTCTCGATGATAGCCTAATAGATTTGAAGCCCATGATGAGACATTGATTGGTGAAGTGAAGAGAAATGAGCGGTTTGGGGGTCTCGAACAAAGTAGTACACTATCTGTGGCTACATTTTTAGATCCACGTTTTCGGATGGAGAGTTTCTCCGACGTAACTGAAGGTGAACGGGAGAGGACGAAAGTGAAAGAGTATTTATTACAAAAAGCATCTTCACAAGACGAGTCCCAGAGCTACAAACCAACGACAAGAGAAACCTAAGTGGAAGACACTGCAACTCAAAATAAACCAAATGTGCCAAGCATTTGAAAAAACTTAAATCCACACCGGCAAGAATACGTAAGTACCTAACCTCATTGTAAAATAGTTTCAATATTTTTTTTTTAATTGAAAATTGTCCACTTGCAGGTACAAATGAAAGCCGTGCAATAATTGAATTGCAACGATGTATGGATAAAGAGGTTGAGGAATTAACAACAGATCCAGTAAAATGGTGGTTCCTGAATCGACATAATTATCCACTGCTTTCAGCAGTTGCTGAAGAACGCTCATGTATTGTAGCTACTTCTGTCCCTGCGAACAGCTATTTTCCAAAGCAGGCCAGATAATATCAGAAAGACGGACCCAATTATCACAAATGAAGGCAAGAATTTTTAAATCATAACTTTAATAAAAAATGATATTATGTTTATTTTATTTTATTTGGTTATTTTATTTTATGTTCTTGCTGAAATGACCAGAAAAGTGTATGATTTCTCCAACCCCAATGATACTGCGGAAATAAGAAGCCTCCTCGAGGATGATGCTGCTGATGATCCGGCTTTGGTTGAGGATTTGGGCGAAGAAATTGCTTCTGAGGACGAGATAGGAGAACATGAAGAGGACTCAGCAATTGAACAGGAAGAAGAAGGGACATCTGAGGAGGAGGAAGAAGAGGAGGACATGTAATGATTTTTTTCTTGGAAAAGATAAACAGACCAAGAAGCCATCTCCGGCTGCTGTTCGTCGGGCACAACGTCACAACATCATTACACACCTTCCAGGTGTTAAAGGAGATGCTAAAACCATATTGCAATGTTGGGAATGTTTGTTCAATACAGAAATGTTGGAATTGATTGTAAAATACACCAACCAATATATCGACTCAGTCAAAGCCAAATTTGCCAGAGAGAGGCGTTTAAAGTGCAAAATCTTTAAATTTGACTACCATATCCTGGCAGAGTATTAAGGGAGGTGAAATTCGAAATTTCACCTCAATCGGTCCAATAGGTTCCGAGGTATTGTGGTGAACATTTAAGTAAGAATCCCGTGCCGCTCTCCGCGGCAACGCCATCTCCTTCCCAGGTAAGTGGCACCACCGCGGGAGGGAGTGGGAGGAGCTTACGCCCTCCTCTTTGTCTCCAGTCCCCGTCCACTGAACCGGACCGGTAGGGTTGTGCCGTTGGAGCAGTGACCATTAACCGGTCCAGTGACAGTCACAGAACCCAATTATCACAAATGAAGGCAAGAATGCTGTTATTTTTAAATCATAACTTTAATAAAAAATGATATTATGTTTATTTTATTTTCTTTGGTTATTTTATTTTATGTTCTTTGTTCCATTGTAATAAATTTCTATATTACAACTGAGTGTATATTACTAATTATTGACCTACCTCTTATAATTTAATTATAGTTATTGCTACATAATTATAATAATAACACATTTATTTCTAGATATTATTCTAATAATTTATATTATGCCCTCCCTTCTACCTGCAGTACCAGTACCGGTACTGATATAGGAATAACCGCATGAGGATTGAATTTTTATGTCATAGCATGTCCAATGTTCAACATAAAACTCAGTTAAAGGAAAATAAAATAATGAAGGAAGGGGATTTTGAAATCGGCGCGCTTTTTCCGCCAAGCGGCATTTTGTTTCGGATTGTCCAGTCACAGATCCTAAAAAAACAGGAGGGGAAACTGGAAAGTGACGGAGATCTCGATGCGAGTACCGGTACAGCGGAACAGGAGCTGAGATCGTTGAGAAAATCCTCCCTCCCAAGGTCTGTGTCCACTGCTTCTGCTCCAAACTGTACCGGTAATTTCAATGGAGCAGGTGGCAACTGCTCCGGCCCAAGATTAGGTGACACGTCACTGCTCCAGCTGTACCGTCCCACCCCTGGTACAAACAACATGGCGTAGCGTCCTTGGTAAAAATACATTGTTTTAGTGAGTGCCTGTGTTGGATGGCAGTTTTAGTTAATGTTTTGTGAAGTGATTGCTGGACTATCGTAAATAGACACTATTCTTATATACCCCTTAATGTTTTATCCATCAGTAAAGTTCATTATATTTTATTTCTTTTGTTTTCTGATGTCGTCCCTTCTTTGTCTTAAACGTTAATCATTTAGACAAACGTGGAGAGACGTAAAAGTGGTGACCCCGACGTGATCTGAAGATATATGTCATACTACATATATTAAATATTTTGTTATTTTTATACATATATATTTACGTTTTCTCGACCATCATTAAACATGCAATCCGAAGAGGGGGGGTCAAGTTTTGGCAGCCCTTGCTCCCACGACCAAAATTCCCCCGTTCTGGAAACCAGATCCAGAGCTATGGTTCTGTCAGGTGGAGTCGGTCTTCACACGCAACCAGATCAGCAGCAGTCTCACTAAATTTCATACGATAGTAGTAGCTGCTCTTGAGTTCGAGGTCTTGCAACACGCCTCGGACATAGTTAAAAGACCCGGGAAGACGCCGTACGAGGACCTCAAGACTCGACTTATTAATACATATGCCGAGTCTGAGAATTGTCGCATCCAGTTAGGCGATCGTCAGATAACAGTTTGACTAGACCGCGTGAAACCTGCCTTCCTATTGACGGACCCCACCATTTCGAAACCTACAACCGACGTACGTTCAAAGGACGCCAGCGCGCATCAACGAGAAGAGGACATCGACCAACCTGACGGTGCTCCGGAGTATAAGACCAGCTCAGGACGATTGGTACGCCGCAACGTGCGTTTCCTCGACGTCGTTATTGGTGGGGGGGGGGGGGGGGGGGGGGGGGGTGATGTAGCGGGTAGTTCCGTGAGCCGCTCGGGTGGACTCGGCCCCGCCCACTCACTCCCTCTGACTCCGATCTCCTTATCTAGCTTATCGGGCGGCCGGAAAAGGACCCGCACTATGTTTGTAACACTATGTCTTGGTGCATATTATTGCTCTAATATTCGTTCTATATATCTTGAGAGTTTACATTGTGTGGAGTACTATTGCATTTCCATTGAGCGGGGATCTCAGTCAGGTATGCTACAGAACCACCTTCACGCTTACTTAGAATTTAAGGAACCGTATTTATATAGTGAAATATCAACCCATTTACGTTCTATATTTGTCGATTGTCCTCTAGATGTACAAGGGGTTCGTAATCGTCTTAAAGTTTCTAGATATATAACTAAAGAGGATACTACCCCTCTTTATAACATTAAATTGTCTGATCTTAATTTTAACTGTCAAGCTGTAGTTTATCTTTCCGAAATGACTTTTTTTGACCTAAATCATTTTTTCGTAAAGGAGCACCGGCACAACTACAAATTTATTGAAAGACTTTACGATCAACTTCATAGTAACTTCTGTAAAGAGTATTCATATTTCTGGCCTGTTGTATATCCGGATCTCTCGTGGTGTCATCTATTAGTCAGTAGATATTTGGATTACGTTACGACTTCATATTACCCCCAAAAAAAACAAATTTATCTATATGGCGAGTCTAATATTGGGAAAACTTCTTTCGTTAAATTATTGATTAGTCGTCTAAGTAATCGCATCTATCATGTTATGGACAAAGCTCAACCGTTTTTTAATCTTACTTCAGAACACAAACTTATCTTGTGGGATGAATTTAATGTCGAAAATTATAACATTGAGTATTTAAAGGTTATTTTGGCTGGTGAGGATTTCCCGATAACACGGAAATATTGCGATTCCCGTCTATTTTCAATTAAAATACCTATGATATTAATATCTAACTGTATGCCACCAAACGACACTGCCTTTTTAAATAGGTTACATATTATTCATGCAAAAGTTAGTATTAAGTATAATACTCAGGTGCCTGTTGAGAATGTTCCTATGTTTCATATTTATGAAAAAATCGATACAGACGATAGCGAATGAATTCTGTTTCTAATTATGTACGCATATTTGTATTTTGTATATTGTTGTAACCAAATATAATCAAATTAAGTGTGATTCATTTCATTTAGGCCGTAGGCCCTTAACGCATTGTAAATTCGAAAATATATAAAGTCCTAAAACCAGAACTATCTATTATGATTTGAACGACGGGAGGGTCAGATTATCTGTTCCGCGGGCGGAAAGCCCGCATAACCACCCCTTGTGACCTGTATGCAGTAAGTATATTATATTGTTTCAGATATACATGTCCTCAAACATCACTAATATTCCTCGGGCACGTCATAGACTTATTGCTGAGGAATTACTGGAAGAGTTTAGGCTGTACTCAGGGGCGTAGCCAGGATTTTGAGCAGGGGGGGGGGCAAAGTTAGGTTACAGGGGGGGGGGGGGGGGGGGGGCTATAGACTTCCGGGGACACAGTCCACAGTTTCCGTAGTTAGCGCTGCAGACTTTTTGTTATTAATTTGGGAGACTAAAGAAGAAGCCTCCCCTGAGGTAACCACTGACTGTAATACTTAAGCTGACTTTACATGAGCAGCAAAAATGCAAAGCGCAGCAGCAGCAAATGCATGCTGTGTTTTCTGTGCTTCTAAAATTAAATTACCAATAACGTGCATTTGCTGCTGCTGCGATTTGCATTTTTACTGCGCATGTAAAATCAGCTTTAAGAGTATAAAGTATAACATACATGAAGATTCTGAGCCAGGAAATGAAATGATCGAATTCATATATATTTAAAAAAATTTAATATAACTTGTTTTTTACATGTACATTTAATGCAATGCATTTTTAATAAAAACTATTTTTTTAGTTTATTTAATTTTTATATTGTTTTTTTCTCTGGCCAGGGGGGGGCCCCCCCTTGGCTACGCCCATGGCTGTACTACCTACTTGATATTTGGCCCAAGTACTTCAAGGATCTTGTGTTTTGTGCCGACTTTTCGGAATATAAATATAGGCTGGTTCTAAGCTCATTTGTTATCATTAATCACATTAACATTAAAGACATAATAAAGTTAATTAAGTACTGCAATTATTACATTTTAAGTCCTGTTAATATTGTGCGTATTATTACTTGTTACTCTAAATTGCGTGTTCATTCTAATAGATATAAATTAGTATATTTTGCCTTGTAAATAACCGGTTGGAAAATTTGCGGAATGAACCTGTCAATTACACATTTAATATCCATGAACACTCCATTAATTGTCAGCTTAATTATAGTGTATTGTATTATCTCGATATATTTAATCGTATTTATTCTTAGAGAAATTACTAATATATGTAGGGTGAATGAGAGTGAGGGGACAGGGGGAGTGGTGCCCGTATAAGCACTTCTCCAATACCGACGTATTGGAAACAAGATACATAGGCCTGGGTGAACCTCCTCACTACGATTACCCATCCAGTCAATCCAGGCACGCTACTCTTACTCGAAAATCGACCTTTTTCGAGAGAGATGAAGAAAGGAGAGAGTACAAACAACATGGCGTTGCGGCATAATTTTAAATTCCAATAAAATCTTATCAATCTGACTACTAGCGCTAGGGGGGGGGGGGGGGGGGGGGGGGGGTAAAAAGTAAATTATTTTTTTTAGCTAATTTCAAAAATTCATTTAACATATCAATTAATACATTTTTTCTAGTCTGGCGAGGGTAAAATGTTTTTTTACATATTTTCCAAGCATTTTCACCTTTAAAATTTGAGATGTTTGATGGGGTACCTTCTTTTTGTGCCATGAGAGCTTGGACTATTAGGTTATCTGTCTGAATCTCTAGGCACTTCAATTCAATTATAAAATAATTCAAGATACTTACTAAAAAACTTCCTAATATCCATGCTAATTTTAATAATTTTATGCAAATATGGAAAACAGTCAAAACGGAACGGAAAACTTCGTCAAAACCTCAAAACAAACTGTCGTGAACACAAACACAGTGCAACAACCTGCGGCCTGCACTTACAACAGCTGATTGCTGATTTAGGAGTCAGAAGAACGGGAAATTTGATGATCCTATGGTAACTTCCAAGCAATGCATTTTTAATAAAAACTATTTTTTTAGTTTATTTAATTTTTATATTTTTATTTCTCTGGCCAGGGGGGGGCACGTGCCCCCCCCTAGCTACGCCCATGGCTACGGGTGTGCCGATAATGAACTACTACTGGTAACTCGCTCGTCTTTAATTTCTATTTTCAATTTTATTAAGATCATTATATTTTATTTCTTTTGTTTTCAGTTGTCCTCCCTTCTTTGTCTTAAACGTTATTCAATTATACAAACGTGGAGAGACGTAAAAATCTAAAAAGAGTTGAAAGACCGCATACCTATATTAATAGTAGTCCAATGGAGAACGATTGTTAATGTTAAAATCAAAAAATGCTGTATAGTAACATACGTCAAATTATTCCTGTAGGCCAAATGTTAAGTGAAAAACAAGACTACAATTTCCTGACTTATTGGCTTAATTCTGGAGAAATTCTGGTATATATATATTTTTTTTTTGTAAAGAAACATTTTACTAAATATGTTAATGAGTTATTAGGGCTTGCAAAGTTTCATAAAAGAGACCAGCTAACCGGCGAATCAATACAAGATTTTGTTGAAGCTTTATGAAAGTTGGCCCAGGACTGCAATTTTGAAAACAATACAGTTAATCCACCTCTTGAAGTAAAGCTACGGGACAGATTTTCCTATAAAACATTCCTTTGCCAACCATGTCGTACTACACGACATATAAATTTAATTTTGTTGTATTTTCATATTGATTATATCTTCAATTGCTCCCATCAAGAATGTTCGTATGTTTTGGAACAGTGTAATAGGTCGACCAGTAGTAAGGGAAACCATGACAGTGAACAGGTTTGAGCAGATAAGGAGATTTCTTCATTTTCAATATAATTTGTCGATTCAAAATGAATCTGATAAGCTGAGGAAGATCAGACCCCTTATTTTATCACTTTACTGAAAAATTGCAGTCAATTCCAATGGAGGAATCACTAACTGTGGATGAGCAAATGTGTCGAACGAAAGCTCGTCACCATTTGAAAATGTACATGCCTGACAAGCCACACAAATATGGCTACAAGATGTTTATTTTATGCGGAGTATCTAGTTTCGCTTATAACTTAGAAATGTACACCGGCCAAGAAGAAATACAGGATAGATCTGACTCCGAACCAGATTTGGGGCCTAGTAAAAACGTGGTTGTTCGCCTATGTCGGAATGTCCCTAGAGGTATGAACCACAAAGTTTATTTTGACAATTATTATACCTCTCTGCCACTGATACATATTTAAAGGGATTATGGCCCTGGGGACTGTAGCTTCGTATGTTGTGTTGTGTTCTCTTACGTGTTTTATATTTAGAATTCAATATGGATTCTAAAACGTTAAAAATGTTTTAACAGTTTGAAACTCAAAAATTATATTAGAGTGCAAACCATTGCACAAATTCATTCATATGTTGATAAGGTCAAGGCAGATGAGAATTTGAAATCAGTTTTCAAAGTTATGTTACCTAATTTGGAGTTAAGTTATCAAGATTTTTGTGACAACTATTCTAAAATAGTTGATTGTTATGCAAATTCTGACTACCAATTCCTCACGATATGACGGATGTGCAACTTAGTGTGAATTTCATGTTCTTAACAGCTAAAAGTCAATTTTTTCTTATTGTGAAGAAAAATCTTGACTCGTACCTTTGCGGTAAATAATAATCCTCTACCTACAATTGTTTACCTGAGTTTGGAGGAGAGCCTCTCAAAGGGTGTGCTTTAAAGATTTATTTAGTTCCATTGTTAATAGTGTAAGGACCCAGGTGTAGGTAGCTTTAAGGGCTTTTTATTTAGATGGATTAAAACAAGCGGTCCAAGCAAAAGCAAACATGTCCCAATGGCTGATTCAAGCTAAGCCGGACATGTCACGTGGACCAATCACGGGTCGCGAATTGGGCCACGTGACAGAGCTGATCTAGACTGTCAGTAGCTGTTATAACCACTTTGTGTTTTTTTTTAGAAATATTTTAGAGTTTTGTTATAATGGAGGATCATTTCATTGTTGATGGTGATATAACTGTAAAAAGTCGAAGAAAAAAAGAAATAAATTTAAACGAGAGTAAAAAAATAAAACGTTATAGTGCACCAACTGACTCCAAAAATTTTGTTGGTTGCCCCACAACAATTCTACGTTTGAGTGTAATAAAATGCGACCATTTGATGCGAAAGTCATTCGTAAACTAATATTTTTGAGCCAAAACCACCCAAAACAATAAAATTGCAGGCTGGGTCACTGTAAAAGATGTGAAACAAAAAATACCTCGAAGAGAAACGAATTTGCAAGGTAAAAAACCAAAGCCGCACTCTTTTAATGTAATATGTAGAGTTCCCACAAAAAACGAAAAAGACTTTGATAGTCTTTAAAATGTTTTTTGTCTCTGTCATGTTTGAAAAATAACAGAATCAACAATATTTGCAAACTTGTTAAATCAGGGGAGACCATTCAAGAAAATAGAGAAGGAGATCGAGTTGGCCATAAAAGTTTGATTAACCCTGGATTGGTAGCGGGAGTAAATTTTACTCCCACCGCGCCTATTTCCTTCCCCCCTGTTCACAGGAAGGGTCAGTTTCCGTTTGCTACCCCTACTATTCTATTAGGGGTTAGTCCCGTTCAGAACGCCATCGCAGTTGTGTTGCCTCGTGACCTTGGAACGGAGTTACAAGGTAAGTTTCAAAATATAGGGAGTATTTTTTACGTAGCGCTACCAATACCCGTATAACTGTGGGAGTCTTTTTTCAAACCAACATCAAATAAAGTGTAAATTTAATTTCTACAATGCATGATGACAACTCTATAAATCCTGTCACGAAAAAGGCGGAAATCGTAATGACATACAACGATACCAAATGAGGAACCGGGTTACAAACCCGGACATCTCCATTTTTTTTCGAAGTTGAGCTGATGACTGATCCCTATAGATTTTTGTACGGGGAATTGAATGGCAGGGTCAATTTGCTACAAAAATGGACGTAGATATAAGAAAAACCGGTTTAAAAAGTGTTCCTTGTTACAAAAACGGACATATATTTGTGAGGTTCGTTTCAAAAGTGGACATCTCCATATTAGCCAATTAGCGGTCAGAAAAAATCAAGCTGCTATAACCTTTTATTCAGTGAACCTTACTTGTCTTAGTCTTATGTATTCATAATTTTTATTTGTTGGATGGTTTTATTTATTTATTTGCAAAGTTAATAATTAAATATAACATAATTTACAATTATATTTCGCAATGGAAAAATATGTTGAGGAAGTTACACTGGATAGTGCCCGGAAAAGAAAAGCTCAGCCAGCAAATTGGAAGAGAAATGTTCAGAAGCGTTTAAGGTATGTATCTCATAATTATTTTAATAATTGACTTTTGTATTGAATTTTGAATAATGTTGTGCTTAAAATTTCATTCTATAAATTTACAAATCATTATGTACTAATTTATTTTTTTGTTGTAGATATAGTGCAAAAGCCTTGCCTGAAATGCCGGCTTGCTCGCATAGAGGTCATCTAACTTGCAGATTACTTAAAATTGAAGACATACGAAGATTCCATAAAGCATTTTATGATATTCCTACTAAAAACCATCAAGACAAATTTATTTGTAAGTATGTTTCAAGCAGTACACCAAAACGAAAAAGACAATGTCCCAATAAGTCTTTGGCTAAAAAGCCAAAAACTGCATCATATGAATATTTTATAGAAAATCTGCTAGGAAATAGAATGACTGTGTGCAGGGAAACATTTCTGAAGGTTTTGGGAGTCACAAAGCATAGAGTTTTTGGCGTTTTTAAAAATTTTAAGCAAAACGATGGTGCCCTGGTTCCAACCGAAACCAGGGGTGGCTGGCGTAAAGAAAACATTTACGCCTCAAAAAGAGAGTCTGTTATCAATTTCATCAAAGGTTTTAAAGGTATTGAATCTCATTACTCGAGAGCTAAAAGTAACAGGCTGTATTTGCCTAGTGAATTAAGTATTTCTAAAATGTTCCAAATGTATAACGAGATTGTTGATTTTCATTTAGAGGTCAAAGAAACCTTTTTTAGAAACATTTTCGAAACAAAATTCAACCTATCGTTCTCCAATCCTACTACTGATGAATGTAGTACTTGTATAGAACTAAAAGATAAAATAAAAAGGGAAACTAATTCTGAGATGTTGACTGAATTGAAACTGAAATTACAAATACATTTAACCAAAGCAAAATGCTTTTTTGATTTTCTCCGCAAAAAGCCCGATAGCTGTATGCTGATGTCATTTGACTGCCAAAAGAACTTAGTTCTTCCAAAAGTGAGTGACCAGTCTGCATACTACAGTAGGCAACTCTACTGTTACAACTTATCTGTTGTGACAGGTGTATCGACTGATAAGTTGGACCCTTCAACTGTATCGATTTACACCTGGACAGAAAATGAAGGAAAGAAAGGCTCAAACGAAGTTGCTTCTGTTGTTTTTAACGAGTTATGCACAAACAGAGACTTGAGTGAATACTCATCAGTCAGATTAGTGGCGGACGGGTGTGCTGCCCAAAATAAAAATATTAATATTCTAGCCATGGTTTCTACATGGTTTTCACTGTACGCACCCCCGTGTATAAAAGAAGTTGAGCTCATTTTTCCAGTGACAGGGCACAGTTATATGCCAGCAGATCGGGTTTTTGGACAACTCGAAAAAAAGTTAAAAAAACACAAAACTATAATCAATGTATCTGAATACCACGACATTTTCATGGAGCATGGTAAATTAAAAGTTCTCGGAAAAGACTGGCAAATATATGATTGGAAATCGGAGGCAAGTGAAATTTTAAAATCACCAGCTCAATTACACTTTCACATTAGCCAAATAAAACGTTTAATTTTAACAAAAGGAGCGAAAAATAAAAAAATTTACGTAAGGGGCGAACTGGGCTACTCCGTTAACACAGGAGTAGCAAAAACAATAGAAAAGAAAGGCAAATCAATCCAATCAATGAATCCAAATCAAATCGATGTGGGAGTGAAAGTTAACGAAAACAAAATAAAGGATGTTGACAAGCTCCTTGGAAAACATTTTGGTACGGAATGGCGAACAATAGAGTGTCTTAAGTGGTATAAAAATGTAATAGAAGTTAATAATCCAGAAGAAAAAACAGTTGAAACTGGTGGTGGCATTGAAAATGATGATGGTGATGACGGGTGCGAGTGTCTCGATCCTTCTTACGAAGGAGATGAAGAGATTTACTGCGGGTCGCAAGAAGACTTATAATTTTTTTTGAAATTTCAGTTTAAAAATTTAAATTACATTTTTTAGAACTTGTTTTTAACACTAACAACTAGGTAACAATTTTTAAAATATTTTTTTTAACTACCTAGGTGATTATTATTTTACTTTTTTAATATGTATTTAAATTCATTTAATTTTCTTATTATTCTCTGTTTAATAAACTTTTTAGCAAAAAAAGTAATTTTATTTATTTTCCTATTTTCTGTAACAAAACCGGACATTTACAATAAGCGTTGTTACAAAAACGGACATCACCACAACTCCGTTACAAAAACGGACGTGGTGCAACTTTGAGCTTTGATATCTACTATACTAGTGCTTATATTTCTTTTTTTTCTTTTTTATACTTATTTCTCTAATTTTAAAGAAAGTTATTTAAAAAAAATGGAATCAATTGGAGTTGTACTATAGTCAGAACAAAAAAGTGGCTCCAGCTCAAAATGAACCTATGTGGAGATGTCCAGGTTTGTAACCCGGTTCCTCAAATATGGCGTTGATGTGTTCGATCAAATGTGTCGAAATTCTGATGCTGGACGAAAAACGCAAAGATGGTCGATGTGTTTTTTTTATAACATGCTGAACATTGCAGTTATAAATAGTTATGTAGTGTACACACACAACTTTTGTTCGAACAGTAATCAAAAACCAATGTCCAGGTTCCAATATATACAGAGGCTGAGCTCACAGTTGTGTGAGGCCTGGCAAAGAAGAAGGCTGGCTCTCCCAAATCTGAGCAAAGGACTTCTAGTGCAAATTCAGTCAACGTTAAGAGACAATTCCGACAATGTACTAGAAGAAACGAGCGAGCCATCAACGACCCAGGACCCATCCAGAAAGGAAGGATACAAGCCGTACTGCAGTTATTGTAGCTACAAAAAAAAGAGGAAGACGTCCACTTATTGTTCAAAGTGTAACAAGCCGATTTGCGGAGAGCATCAAAACAAAAATCGTTGTTGCTCAAATAATTGTTCCTAATACCTACTGAATTTAATTATATTGTGATTTATTTTGTGATCAAAAAAATTATGAATGGATAATGTGATCTCACGTAGGTAACTAGTCTTAAGAAAAAACTCATGTTACCTCCAAAGCGAAGAACAGTTTAGAAAATAATTTTCTATTCTATACTTTTATTCTTATATTTTTTCTTTATTCTTTTATCTTATCCTAAATGTTTTATCTTACATTTTTTTGAAAAATAAAAATCTTGTTTTGTACAACAAAGTGAAATATTGTGGTTAATTTCTTATTATTATTTAACTTTCGATTTTAATTCAATGTTTTTCAATTTTTCTAGTATATATGATGTTTTCAGTGCTGTTAAAATAAAGTTTAATTGTTATATAAACTTTTATTGCCCTAATATCAACACCAAACAAGAAAAAATAGGTTGGGAGTAAATATTACGTAGCGCTACTAAAAAGCGCCTAAACAACAGCGCTACTAATGCAGGGTTAAGAAAACTATGGTTAGAGATTGGATTGGAAACCTAAAAGGTAGCGAATCAAATTATAATAGAAAACAAACTGCGCGCATTTATTTGCATAGCGAACTGACACACAATAAGCTAAGGTCCATATATTTACAATTCTTCGGTACCTAAGGAATCTCGTGTGTCTCGAACCATGTTTCAGCGCATCTTCTCTGAATTCAACATTGGATTGAAAAGCCCGGCGTCTGATGTGTGCACCTACGCCTTATGCCCATTGATAGAGAACAATTGTCCAGCCCTTGCCTATCTCCCTGGGGTTCCGATTGGCCCTAATTGCGAAGGGCGTTCTCTCTAGCCTTAGATTATTATTATAAGTCCAGAAGTTATCTGTGGCTTAAGAAAATAAATATGTTACACCATTCAGAGTAGTTTATTTGTCGGCCCATTACAATCACAATGATTGTTTATCTCCATCCATGAAATTTAATTATCTTAAAAGTTGTGTAAAAGGTAAAGCCCTTTCTCTTATTAATCATCTAAACATTACTGATTCTTATTATACTATAGCTTGGCTATATATTATTGTAACATTACGATTCAAATCGTACCATAGCAATAGAAATTTTGGAAGAAATGTTGAATTTTTCTCCCTTTTTCAGTGATACACCAGTGCAACAATCATCTTGACTACGGAACATTTTTTCTTATGAATTAAAGGACACAATGAAAAGAAAACAATAAAAAAAAAGGTAATTTTTTTATTATATATACAGTAGAACCTCTACGTAACGAACTTCTATATAACGAATTTTTTTTTAAAGACAAATGAAATTCCTTTATAAAATGTTTCCAGATAACGAAGAAAATCTTCCATATAACGAATTAAAATGCTCCGAAAAAAAATCCAAAAAGTAATTTTTATTATTAAAATTATAATTATGTAATGACGACAATGGGAGAAGGGGAGGCGCCATAGAAGAACCCGCCAGCTGTCAGCGAGTTAGTCACAGACAGAGAGCAGCTCCGGACTCCCCCTCTCTCTCCCCACCTTGGCGGTACTGCCGGCGCTCGTCGGCGGCTCTGATCTCTCAATATAGTCTTAGTTGTCATTGAGAACAGAGCACTCGCGATGTCTAAGCGGAAGGCTTTAAGTGTAGCAGATTAAATTAACATTTTAAAGGATGTCGAGCGCGGCATACACTGAGAAAAATTTATGAAATGTTGACAACTCCGCGCGGAGTTGACAAATTCGAAGTACAGTCTATAGAATTATGATTCACACAAGTCTGTCGGAATCAGAGTAACTATGTAGCTTATTTTAAACCAACTGCGCGAGGGAATTGAAGTTAAGTTTTAGGTGAAGTTGAGTCCACTAAATTTAAATTGGCTAAATAAATGTATTTATTGATACAACAAAATAAATAGTACAATGAATAAATCTTCAATAATTGACCTAGAACTTTTTACTTTTGAATCAATTTGTTTTTAATTTATTTAAAATGTTGAAAGATTTTTGTATAATTTTTATGAGTGATTGTTTGAAACATATTATCAATGAACATAAATGAAAATATATTTTGATATCAAATAAGTGAAATTGCAGTAATTCCTGCAGTATAATTGACTTACATTCTTTGTACTTTGGGGTTTATTACTGGAAATTCCCGGCGCTTGTCTGCTTGTTTACTACCTGTGGCACTTTCTGAGAAAACACATTCAGTTTTGTGCTGTTATCCTGAACTCATTGAACTAGTGCTCGATAGTGTTGTGGAAAAGAGTGAAATGGCGGATGAAGAAACGCGTGAGATTTTATTAAAGTGGAATTTTGAAGAACTCATTGATACTTTTAAAGGTAATATACAATGATGAATTTAATAATATGAATGTATGGAAAAATAATAAATAACTAGATGAGTAATTGTCTTTTAGCATCGAAAATTACGATCAATAGATTTAAGCTTCTCCATGATGCATCTATTAAACAACTAATTCCAATTATTTTGGTGACCAGCTGGAATTTACTTTTAAATGGAAAAATGTATTTCCAGAAGATACAATTCATCAAGACTGTCCTACGCCATCAACTTCTCGTGAAACCCCGGCCAGTGATAATGAACATTGTGGTGAAAATGTGAGTGACAATGCTTTATTATTTCTAAAATAAGAATAATATTTATATAATATACAATAAATTTTTTTTAGATATCTAATGGGAATACTAACACTGAAGACAACGAAAATTGTTTATTAAACGATCGGCCATATGGCCACGAAAGTGAATATCGAAGAAAAATAAAAAATGGTGAATCCAATTACGTTCGAACACTTTTACAGAACTCTGGTGCATTTGGTGAAGTTTTAAACGAAGAATACTGTTGAGTCTTGAAGAGTGATGGTGAATACAAGAACTCGCTAAAACAATCGATTTCTTGTTGATTGAACTATTTTGTGGATTCGTGTGTGTGATTTGATGGCGTCTAGTTTGTTTTTTTTCTAAAGAATATAAAACCCTTTTTTCGCATTGACTCGTTACTCAACAATTACCAGTGTTTTTCATTGCTCGCGGTTAGGCACAAATTGTTGTGTCTATACACAAAGTATACTTATTATTCGTTAGTTGATTCGCGGTCTGTCCTCTTGTGTGGATGAAAGGTGAAAAAACTAAGTTCGCGGTGATAAAGGGACTTATTGTGAATAGTAACATTGTATTCGTCATTACGCGGTTTGTCAAGGGACTTATTGTGAATAGTAACATTGTTTTCGTCATTACGCGGTTTGTTAATAAAGGTGTTGTCTAAACATATATTAAGTGTTCCAAGCGGCTTATTCTTTAACCTATTTACCCAGATTCAACAAATACCGACTTAGCGGTGAATTATCTGACCTTTCCAGTCTTCAACTATGTGACTATAAAATGTTAACTGATAAAAAACCTCGAAATTTATATCAATTAAGAAACTTATTATGTACACCATTTATTTAAAAACAATGTATAGAATAAGGAAGTTTTCAATAATTGTATTGACGTTTATGATTATTTTTAAGAATATGTATTAATTTATAATTTTATATGTTTATATTATATAATAAAAAAAAGTTTATCTGAACATTTACGAGTATTAATATTAATAACCTCATCCACTAAATTAATTGTAAGAAATAATGAACGAAATGAAATATAGAACTCAGAGAGTGTTATTTATGATTCTTTCGATGGAATGCTAGAATTAATTCAAATTGAGTTGAATTAACATTAAATGCTTTCGCGTCTAAATGAAATCTACCAACGGTTGGATGAAAAATTGTTTTATATTATTGCAAAACTAAATAATTTTCATTGAACACACTTCTTCAATTGAACGAAATAATTTTTTTTTTTTGAATTAATATTAATAATAATTAAACGAAATTCATAATTACGGAATTGACAATATTGACCTGCCAACTGCGTCAGGGAATTGAGTCAGCACCTATGCGGGCTTCGCCGTATCCAACTCCGCCGCGCAGTTGAGATAACAGAAATTCATTTGACTCAAAATTTTTGTTTTCTCAGTGTACAGAAGAAACTTATAGCACAGAAGTATGAAATTCCTCCAAGCACTCTCTCAACAGTAATAAAAAATAGGGATGCAATTTTGAAGTGTCAGGAAGCTGGAGGAGATGAAAGAAAAAAGAGAGCCATATTCATACCATACCTAGACTCTTTCAAAAACTCACTTGAACGCCGTTTTTCTGATGAACAAACTCTGGCGTTTGCACTGCAATCATTGCACCCCTACCTAATGAACACAATAGAGAAGTTGAAGAAAGCAACAAAAGAAATCGATGTATTTTACAAAATGAAACAGAGCTGTGGTTCAACCTGTGGAAAGAGAAAAACATGGAAAAAGAAGACCTGAAAGCAATAGACCTTATTGATGTTTTGGACGAAACAGAGCACTTTTTCCCCCAGACAAGACAGGCGCTGATGATATGCTTGGCACAGCCGTGCACAACAGCTACGATTGAGAGGACATTCAGCACCCTGAGGCGTGTGAAGACATGGCTGAGATCTACCATGGTACAAGACCGTCTCAATGGTTACAAAACAAGTTATATTAAATTTTTTTAAATATACATGAATTCGATCATTTCATTTCCTCGCTCAGAATCTTCATGTATGATATACTTTATACTCTTAATGCTGATTTTACATGCGTAGTAAAAAAGCAAAGCGGAGCAGCATCAAATGCACGTTACTGGCTATGAGTCATTTAATTCTAGAAGCACAGAAACCACAGCGTGCATTTGCTGCTGCTGCGCCTTGCATTTTTGCTGCTAATGTAAAGTCAGCTTAAGTATTACAGCCAGTGGTTACCTCAGGGGAGGCTTCTAGGGGTCCGAGTCTCCCAAATTAATAACAAAAAGTCTGCAGCGCTAACTACGGAAACTGTGGACTGTGTCCCCGGAAGTCTATCCCCCCCCCCCCCCCCCCTGTAACCTAACTTTGCCCCCCCCCCCCTGCTCAAAATCCTGGCTACGCCCCTGACGAATGTGGACTTTTTTTTATCAATGCCTTCCAAAAAAAAGTTGGGCTTGTAAAGACGATAAGTGTTTTGGTGGCAAAAATAGCAAGGAACGAGTAACTGTTGTAGTTTGTGCTAAGGGATGCGTGCTGCTGGCGGGCCTCACCCGCATCCCTGTTACAGTACACCGCGCATATTCACATACAGTACACAAAACTTCACAATACGCACACCGGCACACATACAGAAACACACTTCAACTGGGCGGCCTGCTCATCCAGTCAGCTTCACTGACTGGCTGGTAGACCGCACCTGCTCCCCATTCCAGAATGGACACAGGGCAGGGGCATTGCTGATGCCACCAGGCGGGTCCTCTAGTGAAGATTGAGGCAGGGTCCGCAGATGTGGACTAGGGGTTCTTTCTTTTCTAACCCCCCCGTACAACAGCAGGTGAGGACCAGAGGGTGCGGGGAGCCCCCATTGGGACGGCGGCTTCTGAGTATTCGAAGCTCGTACACCATCTAAAACCCTTGCATAGACCCATTGACGGTCCTCACGCCAAGGCGATCTGCCGCCTTAAATGCAGTCCCCGGGGAACAGTAGATGCGTGCTGCTGGCGGGCCTCACCTGCATCCCCGTAACAGTACACCGCGCATATTCACATACAGTACACAATACGCACACCGGCACACATACAGAAACACACTCCATCTGGGCGGCCTGCTCACCCAGTCAGCTTCACTGACTGGCACGTAGACCGCACCTGCTCCCCATTCCTTAATGGGCAACACAGGGCAGGGGCATTGCTGATGCCACCAGGCGGGTCCTCTAGTGAAGATTGAGGCAGGGTCCGCTGATGTGGACTAGGGGTTCTTTCTTTTCTAACCCCCCCGTACAACAGCAGGTGAGGACCAGAGGGTGCGGGGAGCCTCCATTGGGACGGCGGCTTTCGAGTATTCGAAGCTCGTACACCATCTAAAACCCTTGCATAGACCCATTGACGGTCCTCACGCCAAGGCGATCTGCCGCCTTAAATGCAGTCCCCGGGGAACAGTAGACGCGTGCTGCTGGCGGGCTTCACCCGCCTCCCCGAAACAGTACAGTACACCGCGCGCACCACCCACAGTACACACAACCACACAATACGTACACTGGTACATATACAGTAATACAGTTCAACTCCCTGTCCACAGGGTCCATTCTATGTGCAAGGATGGAAGGGCTCAGCAACCCCATGGTACCCTAGCTCAGCACTGCACACTGCCACAACATATACTCACCACACCTCGGCTAGTCGGTCCCTCGGGGCCCCTTCCCGTTGCTTGACTCTCGTCTCTTCATGGAGTTGGAGGGTACAGGCTAAAAACTGGGTTCGGCACACCTGGGCCGCCAGATAGTACAGGGGCCCGACTCCACCCAACCAGTGCGAGTGGCTGCCCTATCAGCTGGCGAAAAATCCCGCCTGCCTAGTAGTGCCATGTGGTGCATGGATGGGACCCTGCAGGGCAGTGTGGGGGGATCTTCCGAGGCCACCTTCTCCATCGTGGAGGCGAATCAGGGTGGGCTGCGGGGGGGGGGGGGGGTCTAGTGGGGGGTGACTGGCCGAGTTTCCCAAAAGATACCTACACATTCCTTATGGATCGCGACACTGCGATCCAATCACCCTTCTTTCCCTCTCCTCTCCCATAAGAACCTCCTTCCTTTTCCTTTCCACTAAAACATATCTAACACAAATTAATAAACTACAATGAACCAAGATTCAAATAAGAAAGGAGACAAAGTGCCATCTCCGCTCGAGCATCCCAGCTCAGCTAAACCCACCCTGCCTAACGAGGCAGAAGTGGTTTTTAAGCCCAGAAGGGCCCTTGCTAGGTCCCCTCTGAGGAGCGCCAGCTCCCTGGACCTCAGAGGCGAAAATGTGATACTGGCGATGATAACGCTCCTAAAAGCGGCCCAGGCCACAATAACAGGGGGGGGGCAGCTTTCGACTTCATAGTAGGAAGCGAACCCCCCAAAAAATGGGACACTGTAGACCTCCTACAGGAGGGAGCACCACATGCTTTGCAGTACCAGAGCTGGCGGGAGCTCCCAGAACAAAGAGGTCTAGGGAATCTGGGTACGGGTTATTCCCAGAGACCGAGAAGATCGACCACATGACGGCCAGGAAGGAGGCAAACGAGATCCAAGAGAGGGTCGGCTCCTTCTTATTGGATCCCTCCCAAAAAGTAACAAGGAGGCAGCTTCGTTTATTTCGAAGCAGGTACACCGGCTGACAGACCTCATTGGCGCTATGGCCATGGAAAACGCGTACTTGGCCGCGTACACCAGGGCCAATATAGACTCCAACCAACAGACACACCGGAGCCAGGAATATAGAAATCTGGCGAACGAGGTGACAGGCAGGGTGACGCAGGCGGTACTGGAGGCACTCAGACCACTAGAAGGAGAGGCGAGACCGGAGCCAGAAACCCCGCCTCCGATCAGGAAAGTGATCAAGAAACTTGAAAACTGTCTGGAAAACCACCAGAGAGCGAGGGCAGTCACTGGAAAGAAAGGAGCTGTGGCCCCCCAAAAGAAGCTCGTCAAGGCCCCAACCACCCCCACCACCGCGACTGAGAGGCGCATGGAGGTGGATGGAGTTCCTCCACCATCCTCTCCAGCACGAAAGCCAAAACCGCAAGCGGCACAGTCGGCGACGGAGCAGGAGCCAGCCGACCCCGCAGCCTGGACGGAGGTGCTGGGTAAGAGAGAAAAGAAGAAAAGGGCCAAACAGTCAGCAGCTCCTACCGCCCTACCCCAACAGGCCCGGCCAAGCAAGAAGAAGGAGAAAACAAAGAAATGGTTATTGGAAAGAATAAGAGCGGCCCCACCTGACTCCGTCAAGAAGAGGAGATTTGTGGCCGTCGTCGCCCCTATGGAGGGACACACTAACGAGGCTTTTAACAAGCTGACCCCTAAAACCATAGGGGTCAACGTCGTGGCCACTAGAACGGCAAGGAGGGGGGGCCTCTTCCTGGAGGTCTCTACTGAAGCAGAACTCCAGACGCTAACCACCAGCCTGGCACTAAGGGAGGCTGGACTTGGGGCAGCGGTGGTTGGCGGTAGGAACCCCCGCATGATGATTAAGTATGTCCCGGCGGACTGGAAAGTGGAAGAGTTTTGAGGCGAGGTGCAGGGAACAATATCCCGACATGGCCCCCCCCCAAACCATTGTACAGGAAAGGCCCAAGAGGCCAACCCCACGTACACTGGGTGGCTGAGGTGACACCGGCCACTAGGACTGCACTTCTGAAGGCGGGCCGAATTACGTTGGGCTGGCACTCCTGTCGGGTCAGCGACTGCCTCGACATCACGAGGTGCGGGCGTTGTTTAGCGGTTGGACATCCGGAGAAAGGCTGCACCAGACCGATGGCGTGTGCATGGTGCGCAGCCGTAGGGCACGTTAAAGCTGCCTGCCCGGGGAAGGGTAACCCCCCAAGGTGTAAAAACTGCGAGGTGAAAGCCCGCCCTTACGGAGCGGACAGCGAAACGTGCCCAGCCTATATAAAGGCCCTGGAGGCGCTGGTCTCCCGGATAGACTATGGTGCATAGGAAGACCTGCACCTGTGGCAACATAACATGCACAGGCGCAGAATCGTGGCAGACGAACTGCGCACCCTGATCCCCGAAGGGGACGTTTCGATCCTGGCTCTTCAGGAGCCCTACTGTGTAAGAGGCGTAATGGCTGGCCTAGGCATGGGCTACAAGGCAATGACCGGCGCGAAGGACAACGAGCGGCCCATGGCCGCAATCGTGGTCACTAGCCCGCAAGTGGATGTGATGGTTCTGCAGCACATGTCCACTAGTCATGTTGTTGTGGCCAATGTCAGGTCGGCGAACTTATGCTGCAACGTGATCAGCGGATACTTCCCTCCGTCTGAGAACATTGAGCGACAGTTGGGCCACCTGGACGGAGTCTTGAACGCCCTGGCTGGGAGCAATTTGGTGATCATGGCGGACTTCAACTCTTGGTCGGTCGCCTGGGGGTCGGTTCGCACCGACCGCCGGGGTGATAGACTACAAGAGCTGATAGCCCGCCATGACCTGTGCATTGTTAATGACCAGCAGTCACCGCCGACCTTTCGGGGTCCGCACGGGGAGTCTCACATCAACGTTACACTGGTGTCGAGCGGGCTATACCGGGCAGTTGGCGGGTGGAGTGTGCGGGGGCTCACGTCCAGCGACCATATGGTGCTGGATATGTTGCTCTCCGACGCCCACCGGCCGGCTGCCAGGCCTAGGGATCCGCAGTTTGCCACTCGCAAACCAATAACCGAGGCCTTTGTGACGTCCGTGGCAACCTTCTCCTGCGACGCAGAATGGGAGGGCCTCAACTCAGCCGACCCGATTGACCAGATTGAGGAGGGCGTAGGCCAGCTCAGCAATATAATGCTGAGTGCGGCAGACGGGACCATCCCCAAGAGGGTCAGTCGGGTTCGGAATGTTCCATGGTGGAACGAGGCCCTCACCCTCGCTAAGAGGGCTGTTAATCGCTGCAGGAGACGATACCAGCGGTGCCGAGACCCCCTGCTGCGCTTGATGCGGAGGGAGGAGTTTAGGCACCAGGACAGGGCTTATGGAAAGCTGGTTCAGTCAGCGAAGAGAGCGAGCTGGCGTAAGTTCGTGGAGGATGAGAGCCAGAGCAATCCTTGGGGGATCCCCTACCGGGTGGCAGGCTCAGGTCGGTCGTTCCGATGGCTGCACTTAGGGTCGGTGACGTATACGCCACGACCCTGGAGGAGGCCGGAGGGATGTACCTGAGGGAGGCCTTCCCGGCTGACAGCCCGGACGAGGACACCCCCGCACAAGCAGCGGTAAGGTTAGCATCCCGCGCCTTGCCTAATACAGAAGATGCACCTGGTTGGGATAGCATAGACCTCGACCTGGCGATCGGGAGGCAGAAGAATGGCGGGGCCCCTGGGGGAGACCTCATTGACGCCGCCATGATCAAGAAAGCGCTCCCGGTCATTGGGCGGGACCTGTTGTATCTGTACAACACCTGCCTTAGGTTGGGCCACTTTCCCAGGGCTTGGAAACGAGCCATAGTGTGCACGTTTGCCAAGCCTGGGGATAGGGACCCAGCCCGGGCGGGGAGTTTCAGACCAATCAGCCTGTTGCCTATTTTTGGTAAGGTGCTGGAGGCCCTCATCCTCCTTAAGATACGGGACCGGGTATATGCCTCGGTGTCCCAACGACAGTTTGGCTGTTCCAGGGGCCGCTCCACGGAGGATGCACTGCGGACGCTGAGGGCGGATGTGGAGGAGCGCAGGGACAAATATGTTCTCTGTGTCTTCTTCGACATAGCCGCAGCGTTCGACTGCGCCTGGTGGCCGGCCATACTGACGAAGCTACAAGAATTGGAAATACCGAGGAATATATTCGGACTAATCGCGAGCTTTCTGAGCGACAGATCAGCTACCATAAGCAACCTGTACTCAAGCACATCAGTGGACATCACAAGAGGCTGTCCGCAAGGGTCGATCCTAGGACCGGCTCTGTGGAACATACTCTTTGACGGACTGCTCCGTGAACTCGAGGCTCGTGGATATAAGGCAATAGCCTATGTCGACGACCTAGTGGTCACGGTGCACGCTGATAGCCGAGCCGCTCTAACCAGACAAGCCCAGGCAGCCATCGACTATATAGGCGACTGGTGCACCGGCAACAAACTCTCGCTCTCACCAAGTAAGACCCAGGCCTTGCTTATGAGAGGGAGAGTGGACGCGCGCCATCCACTTCTGGTCAGGATCCAGGGG
Source organism: Aradus depressus (assembly GCA_963662175.1). Lineage (NCBI taxonomy): Eukaryota > Metazoa > Arthropoda > Insecta > Hemiptera > Aradidae > Aradus > Aradus depressus. The sequence goes on along the minus strand of OY759216.1, from coordinate 49,066,797 downwards.
ATGCGCATTGAGAGCCCGGAGGCCGTAACGTACCTAGGGGTGAGGTTGGGCCGGGGTCTCAATGTGACTCCACACGCCGTTGGCATCAAGGATAGGACCAATGCCACCTTTAACGCTCTGAGCTGCTTAGCTAGGGCCACCTGGGGCCTCGGCTATCCTGCGTGTAGAGCAATCTACACGGGGGTGTTCGAGGCAGTTGCTAGATACGCGGCTGCTGGGTGGTGGCAACGCCCCACTAAGCAGCAACGCGGAATTCTTCTGCAGGCCCAGCGATCCGCACTGCTGTGGGTGACGAGGGCCTATCGCACTGTCTCTACGGCTGGGCTGCAGGTGCTGGCTGCGGCCCCGCCCATTGACTTGGTCTTGGACGGAGCCGTCGCCTCGTACTATTGCAGACGCAATCTGCCTCTGGGACGGGATGTGGATGGGCCCTTGGGCGCGGCACTGGCGGCGGAGATGCAGGGCGATGGCAGGCCAGAGCGTTGCGGGGACATTGTCCAAGAGTGGATAATGACCAGATGGCAGCGGCGCTGGACTGATTCTTCGGATGGACGGACGACACACGCCTTCTTCCCGGATGTACGGGCACGACTTGCCTCGACATGGGTCCAGCCGGACCATTGGACGTCCCAGATACTATCTGATCATGGCGACTTCAACGCCAAGCTTTTCTTTTTCAAAAGGAAAGACAGCCCGAACTGTGCGTGCGGTGGCGTCGAGACTGCGGAACACGTGGTCATCGAATGTCCGCTGTACGACGGGCCTAGGGTGGCGTTGATACGCTCGACAGGATCGTACCTGGGACTGACCCTGCAGCAACTGGTGGCCGAGTCTAGTTACCCGGCACTCACCCAATTTGTAGCGGAGTGGAGGAGGCGAAAAACCGCCTCCTAACCTCGAGCCTCGGCGGACCGCCGGTGTCAATAACACCGGGCGGGCCTAACCCGGCATGAACTTTCCGAGAGTCAGCGCACTCCAGAAAGCTACAACCATGGTTCCTCATCGTGAGGACGAAGAGGGTGTTATGGTCCCACACAGGGATGAAAGCACCCAGGAGCTCTTGGAGGAGGTTTTAGTGGGGGCAGTTCCCACACTGTTGGGAAGCCGTAATTCCCTTCGTCCGTTAGGGATTTCCTCCTCCAGCTCGGAAAAAAAAAAAAAAAAAAAAAAAAAGGTTAGGGATGGTGACAGAAAAACTAAAAATTTTAGTAATAGGGAAAAGCAAACAACCCAGGTGCTTCAAAGGAGTAAAATCATTAGAAGTGGACTATGATTACAACAAGAAATCATGGATGACAAGCGAAATATTCGAGAAGTGGATAAAGAACTTTGACAAGAAGATGATACGACAACATAGAAAAGTTGTTCTCTTCGTAGACAATTGCCCTGCTCATCCTCATCACGTGAAACTAACAAATGTTAAACTTGAATTTTTTCCGCCCAATACATCAAAATTACGATTGATGGATCAAGGTGTAATTAAAAACCTTAAGGCAAATTATCGGAAACAAATTCTGAGAAGAATGATTAACGCATTAGAAAATAAACAATCCATTGATAAGGTTATTGACCTGCGTGTTTGCATAACAGATTTAGCCAAGGTTTGGCAAAATGATGTTACAGAAACTACGATAAAAAAATTATTTTATCAAAGATGGATTTGCCGAAAAAAAGACAGAGGAAGCAGCGGATGATTTACCAGACATCAATGTCTGCTGGAATGAACTTCAATCAACTGGTGCAATAAATGACAACATCCGCTTGACGGATTATTTAGCCGTAGACGAGGACTTGATTGTGACTGAATATCCTACTGATAATGACATAATAGACTCGATAAAAGATCACGAACACCAAGAGAACGAAGAAACGGATGATGCTGAGGAACCTGAAAGACCCAAAACCTCAAAGTCCGAAATGCTGACTGCTTTTGAGACCATCAGACATGGTTTCCAGTGTATTGAAGAAGTGCCTGATAATGTTTTCCAAATGCTTAAACGATTGTGAACATTTCTATGAGAAGTTACAAACACGTGTTCAACAAGATATTAGAAAATATTTCCCAGTTCAATAAATTACATACCAATTGATATGTATACATTTCCCTATTGCTTCATAAAATGCAGTAAATTGTTTTGTATTTTATTATGTAAATATATTTCATGCAGATAAATACATATGTATGTATATTTTTTTCTCTAATTGAGTGTTTTTATTTATTTTTAACCTTATATAGGAGTATACATAATATCCTGTGTTACATTTCATAAAAACACAAGTTAAATACATATGTACATACTATGTATGTATTTCTATATTTTTTTTAAACTGTAAAAAAATACAATTTTTTTATAACGAAGTTTCTATGTAACGAACTTTTACTTTGGAACCTTCAATTTCGTTATATGCAGGTCCTACTGTATCAAGGTTTTTAAAAAAACAAGGGACATAAAAAAAAAAAATGAAATCTAAAAACAGCTGTGGAAAAAATAAAGATGAGTCGGGAGCCAGCTCTGAAACAGTGCACTTAAAATTGAGATGTTTTTGTTTTGTGAAGTTGAACAATTATATAAAAGTTGACTAAAGGTGAAATTGAAATGTGAAGAGTAGTCGATGTCTAAATTGTGTGGCAGAGACGTCAAGAAGGTACATTTAATCATTTATTTTTTTATATGCCCAAACAAAAAGAAAAAAAAAGAAATAGTACATCTTCGAAATATATTTGTAGGATGTCCATTGGACATACAAGGTGTTCGTAACCGAAGTTACGGCAGTACTCCCCCAGCGGCCATCATGGATCTGTCAGCAGAATCACATATCTTATATATAGTACCATACTTAGATAAGAGTTAGTCCTTCTTGTTCCATTCCTGTGGTTGGTCAGTGCTTTGTATTTCAATATTTTCAAATAAAGTTTTTTTTAAACTTTTACTCGTTCCCTGAACATATCTGGCGCCCGAACAGGGACCACGAAGAGCTTTAAAACATAGTGTGCCCAGTTGGCCCAAAATCGTGTCCATTAGACCCGAATGTGCTTTATAGTTCCGCAGTTCAGTGCGTAGTTCGTGGCAACCAAGAACCGAAAATAGTGACCACTTGTCTCAGCCAGAAACAGCAGCCTTCCCAACGGAGAAGAGGACCGGAGGACCCCCCCCCCCCCCCAGAAATATATTACTCTCAAATAGCGTAAGTAGTGGAGTTAATATCTTTATTAAATGGAAGTTTTGCCGATTCTAGATCTTATGAGATATTAAAAGACGAAATTTTCCAAACCAAATTAAATCATAGGGAATCACCCATTGACTTCGTCAACAGAATTCAGGAATTAACTACGTAATTTAGTGTATATGTTACAGTCAAAGTATGAATTCAGTCAATGTATACACAAACTAGTCAATGTATACATTTGCTGAATTCTCTAGTCGAAGTGTACATAAACTAAAATATGCATACTTTCACTAGTGGATGTATATACTGTAATATAAACAAGCCCGTTGCCAAGGCAACGGATTTATTAGCAACGATACATTTATATTAAACTAATTTAGAAAAGGACGAAGAAAATAAAGAAGAAAGAAAGAATAACTTTAAAAGGAAGAAAAGGTGGCTGAAGGCCTAACCTTACAGTTATCAACCAACATTTTCTACATAAATTAACAGATCCACCGACTTTAAAATGAAACCAAATTTTAAGAAAGGACTATTTTAACACCCAGGAACAAAATGAAACAGCTAAAAGAAGAAGGAATGAAGAAAATTTCAGGAAGTTATAAGCAAAATTAAGAAAAGGTCAATAATTAAAAAACGAGTCGGTAGAAGGTTGTGAAAATTTTTAGGAAAAGACAGTTAATTATTAAGAAAAGATTAAAGAAGAAAAAGAAGAGAAAAACTGCCCACATCAGAAAGAAAAGCCAGTAGTAAATTTTGAAGAAACGGTCAGTTCTAAAATACATCGAATCAACTAGGCCGGATCCCATCTGAAATAATACAAGTGATCCGAAAGTGTATACCACAAACTTTAAACACTGTTTTCGAGAAATGAAGAAGGCAAAATTAAAAAGAAAAGTTACAGAAAATTAAGATGACAATTTAGAAAAGAGAAGAAACGGAAGAAAGGAGAGAAAACACCAAAAAATATTAATATTTAGAAGTAAAACAAGAGACAACAGAAAAAAGAAACTCGAATTTGCTACCCATAATTCCGTGCGGAGGCAGTTTAGTCAGTCTACGCTGGGTTCTGATAGAGGCAAAATCTGTGAAGGACTGGTCCCTGTTTCTGTGTAAAAAAAAAAAGTGACAAAGTAGTGAGTGGAATGGTGGAAGTGAGTGGGAAGTGACTAATGAAGAGTTGAGATGACGTGGAGAGAGCCTGGACTCCGATTTCTTTTGTAAAATAGAATTAATTAGAATTTTATGTTCCAGGTGACGTCACCAAGGTAGGATTCATTTTTTTGTACATATAATTTCCAAGATGGCCATTTTTAATTTCAAAATTCATAATAGTTTTATTAAAGTTATATTGTTTGTAAATATGTTTTAATTTTCTCTTAACTCCCATATTGTTTGTAAATATGTTTTAATTTTCTCTTAACTCCCCATATCTCTCTCAATGAAATTCAAATTTCAAAACTCATAGGCCTTGCGAATCAACACCTTTGAGATAAGCGCCAATCGTTATCGGGACATAATATTTAATAATCTTAATTTTCAGAATCACACCGGGAGACTTTTGGATTTTTGGATTGGTGCGAGTAACGTAGTTTGAAAATTTTACAGAGTTATTTATAACATATGTTTTTCATTTTTTTAAGAGCTTCACTCAACCATATGGTAGATTATTTTATTTTTGAAATTATAGATTTAATTAACTTAAAATTTTTTTTATTATTCAAAATTTTATTCATTTTTTTAAATTTATTGTGAAAGGCATCAAGTCAATAAAAGACATAAAACCTAGCATTATGGCATCTCCTTGTGAGGATAATTTCTTGTTTTTTTTTATTTTTGCATTCTTTGACCAATAAATAACTCGCATAGAATCACCGAAACATTTTTTTTTAATAAAGAGTAAATATGCCTAAAAGATGCGTTTATTTAAAATCAGGAAGAATAAGGCCATGGGGAGATATGAGTTTCGTTGAGAGAGTGGGGAATATTGTATGAAATTTCTTCAATATATATATAATAATATTGAACACAATTGCGTTTGTTGCGATATTTATATAAATTTAATTTTGTTTTTGTATTAATATTTAATAATGCCATTGACGAGAGGGGAAGCAAAAAGATTAGAGAAAGAGAACAAGGGGGAGGAGTTTAGTTCTGACGAAGGGTCCGAAGTAGAGATTTCGGAAGAAACAGATAGGGAAATACCCGTTGCTATGGAGACCAAAGAGGGTACTAGTGAGGAGGTACAGGAGATTGATGTTGTTAGTAAAGAGACAGAGGTAGAGATGAAGGAGAAAGATTCAGACAAAATGGACCAGTTGATGGAACTTCTGATGAGGAGCATAGCTGAACAAAAAATAAACATGACAAATTTAAAGAGGGAAATGGGGGACAAATTAAGAAACATAGAGACAAACTTAAGTGGGGTAGAGACAAATTTAAGTAGTAAGATTGACGAACAGAAAACAAACATGACAAATTTAGAGACAAATTTAAGTAGTAAGATTGACGAACAGAAAACAAACATGACAAATTTAGAGACAAATTTGAGAGGGGACATTCAAGATTTAGAGGTGAGATTAGATAAGCAGGTGGACAGCTTGAAGGATCAAATGGGGAGTTTAGAAATAAAAAATCAAGAGTTAGAAGACAAAGTTGATCAGGTAGCAGAAAGTTTAAAGGGGGAATTTAATCAAAAAATAAGCAATTTAAAAGAAGAAATAGAAGGTCGGATGAAGAAGGTTATCGGTAAAATAGATACCGCGGAAGAGGAATGGGAGGAACGCTGTCAAAATTTCGAGTTAAGGTTGTCAGGAATTAGGGAGGACAACAGCGTCCAAACAGCTGAACTTTCTGAAAGGATTAGCTGGGTAGAAGGGATTCAGGAGGAAGAATTCAAGGGAGTTGTAGAATTAGGGAGCAAAATAGAAACCAATTCAGAAAGAATTAGTCAAATAGAAGGGGACATGTCAAAATTAAAGGAAGAAATCAGTAAAAGAATGGGAAAGGTTCAAACTGTAGAAATAGAAAAGGGAACAAACTTAGAAATTTTAGTAGAGGAAGTCAAAATAGTTTCGGAAGTTAGTTATAGAAATAGTTTAGAAAATAAAGGTACATATTTAGTAGTGAAAAATAAGTTTCAAGGTAGGAAAATATTGGTCAGAAAATTTCTTTCCAAAGGAGAAATCACAATGAATAATCATTTAGAGCAAATTAATGCAGAAGTAAGAAAATATGTTTTCCAAATGCTTAAACGATTGTGAACATTTCTATGAGAAGTTACAAACACGTGTTCAACAAGATATTAGAAAATATTTCCCAGTTCAATAAATTACATACCAATTGATATGTATACATTTCCCTATTGCTTCATAAAATGCAGTAAATTTTTTTGTATTTTATTATGTACATATATTTCATGCAGATAAATACATATGTATGTATATTTTTTTCTCTAATTGAGTGTTTTTATTTATTTTTAACCTTATATAGGAGTATACATAATATCCTGTGTTACATTTCATAAAAACACAAGTTAAATACATATGTACATACTATGTATGTATTTCTATATTTTTTATAAACCTAAGGATGAAGAACAACTTTAAAAGAAATCAACAGGAAGAAAGTAAGAATAACTTTAAAAGGAAGAAAAGGTGGCTGAAGGCCTAACCTTACAGTTATCAACCAACATTTTCTACATAAATTAACAGATCCACCGACTTTAAAATGAAACCAAATTTTAAGAAAGGACTATTTTAACACCCAGGAACAAAATGAAACAGCTAAAACAAGAAGGAATGAAGAAAATTTCAGGAATTTATAAGCAAAATTAAGAAAAGGTCAATAATTAAAAAACGAGTCGGTAGAAGGTTGTGAAAATTTTTAGGAAAAGACAGTTAATTATTAAGAAAAGATTAAAGAAGAGAAAAACTGCCCACATCAGAAAGAAAAGCCAGTAGTAAATTTTGAAGAAACGGTCAGTTCTAAAATACATCGAATCAACTAGGCCGGATCCCATCTGAAATAATACAAGTGATCCGAAAGTGTATACCACAAACTTTAAACACTGTTTTCGAGAAATGAAGAAGGCAAAATTAAAAAGAAAAGTTACAGAAAATTAAGATGACAATTTAGAAAAGAGAAGAAACGGAAGAAAGGAGAGAAAACACCAAAAAATATTAATATTTAGAAGTAAAACAAGAGACAACAGAAAAAAGAAACTCGAATTTGCTACCCATAATTCCATGCGGAGGCAGTTTAGTCAGTCTACGCTGGGTTCTGATAGAGGCAAAATCTGTGAAGGACTGGTCCCTGTTTCTGTGTAAAAAAAAAAAGTGACAAAGTAGTGAGTGGAATGGTGGAAGTGAGTGGGAAGTGACTAATGAAGAGTTGAGATGAGGTGGAGAGAGCCTGGACTCCGATTTCTTTTGTAAAATAGAATTAATTAGAATTTTATGTTCCAGGTGACGTCACCAAGGTAGGATTCATTTTTTTGTACATATAATTTCCAAGATGGCCATTTTTAATTTCAAAATTCATAATAGTTTTATTAAAGTTATATTGTTTGTAAATATGTTTTAATTTTCTCTTAACTCCCATATTGTTTGTAAATATGTTTTAATTTTCTCTTAACTCCCCATATCTCTCTCAATGAAATTCAAATTTCAAAACTCATAGGCCTTGCGAATCAACACCTTTGAGATAAGCGCCAATCGTTATCGGGACATAATATTTAATAATCTTAATTTTCAGAATCACACCGGGAGACTTTTGGATTTTTGGATTGGTGCGAGTAACGTAGTTTGAAAATTTTACAGAGTTATTTATAACATATGTTTTTCATTTTTTTAAGAGCTTCACTCAACCATATGGTAGATTATTTTATTTTTGAAATTATATATTTAATTAACTTGAAATTTTTTTTATTATTCAAAATTTTATTCATTTTTCTTAATTTATTGTGAAAGGCATCAAGTCAATAAAAGACATAAAACCTTTCAATACTTACGTCTATGCCTTAGTGAAAGTATAAATAGCTAGCGTTAATAATGTACACTTTTATAGGTATATTTATTTAATATAGTATATTTATTAATATAGTATATTTATTAACAAATATTTATTAATATAGTATATTTATTAATAAATAGGTATATTTATTTTTTCATTCATATTCAAAAGATCCATTTTAATATTGTTTACGAATGTTATATTTTATGTTATTGTTGCATCTTTCCTAGATATTTATATTGTAAAATAAATTTTGAAGTTTAGTTTTAGTTTTTTTTTTTACAAAAACCTTTTTTTCTCATTTATTTATACTTTCACTAAGGAACACTAGAAAATGTATACATTGTCTAGTAAATTTATACATTCTCTAGCAATAGTGTTCATTTTTATAATCAATTGATACTTCCACTAAAACGGCTAGTTAATGTATACATTGACTAGTTTGTGTATACATTCACTGGAATTCACACTTTGACTGCAACATATATAAGGCTAAAGCTAGATGGACTATCCGACGAGACGTTGAAACAAATAATGTCCCGCGTAGACAAAGAAATAATATTTCATATCTATAAATGTCTTCCTCCTACTTTAAGTAATCATATTATGATTTTCAGTCCAGGAACATTGGAAGAGGTAAGAAGTACCATTTATAACAAATGTTCTTTTATACTATCCAACATACACTCCTCACAAACTCAAAAAAATCAAACCAACCCTTTAAGAGACAAAACCTTTTTAATCAACCCCAACAATTTTATAGGCCTGACGTTACTATGAATCACACTCCCCATTACAATTACCAACAAGACTCAAGACCTCGCAGTTCGGGATTCTTTAGACAAAATCTCCAAACTCCGCATTACCAAAATCAACAAAGACAAAACTACGGACCAAGGCCAGACTTTAATAATTATAGAAGTTCAAACGATGCTAGACCCTCTTTTAATCGACCTAGACCCACCTTTGACTTACAAAATACCGTGTCTATGAGAACGGTCGAAAAACCTAACTTTAAAAATTTCGTATCCCCTCAAGAACTGACCCATGTTCAGGAAAACCGAAACGAACATCCACCACAAGACGACAGGGTTAATCAACTTGAGGCCAAATTAGACACGCTTATGATGAAGTTCGATAATTTTTTAGAGCTAGGTCCTCCCCAAGAAAACCCTCCGAGTTAGAACTAAATTTAGTAAATAAATCACTGCCATATTATCTTGACCAACTGCAAAGGAAATGGCTCATTGATACAGGATCCGCGAATAATTATATTAACCCTGAATCAGTCCCAGAGACACAAAAAAAATACAAAGAGGATTTTGTAGTTTCAACACCTACCGGAAAAAAACAAGGACACGAATATATACTATTTAATTTAGATAAAATATTTCATAAACCTTTAATCATTAAAATGTACATTTTTAAGTTCTCAAATAAGTATGACTTACTGTTAGGGCATGAAACGATGCAAAAACTTAATGCTAGTGTAGACTTTAGTAAAAATCAATTAACATATGATAATATTAAGAAGCAACTATTATTTTATATAAATGAGACAGTAAATCTAAAAAAGGGAATAAATCTAATCGAACTCCCTGTTAAAGCCACTACTAGCAATGTAGGAATAATTAAAGAAAAAAAAAGAAAAGATTATTGTATCGAAGAAGGGTTGATTAGTGTCAAAAATAATAAGGCCCTGTGTTTAATCAATGCTCAAGAAGTCATGACCATTTGTCCCGACCTTGTCGAGCTAGAGGAAATACAAGAAATAAGTACCAGTGTACCCTCAGTAATTACAGAAAATAACCTTGACATGACAGAAAGACAGAAATTTGAAATTAAGAATGAAATACCACAATTAATTCGTACCCAACATATGAACTCGGAAGAAAAAACTCAAATAATTCATCTCCTAAAACAATTCCCTGAAATAGTCAAAAGAGAAAATGATAAGTTGACAGCTACGGACTTACTCAAACATACAATACGCACAACTAACGAAGATCCTATATATACAAAAAATTACCGATACCCTGAAATTTATAGACAAAAGTTACAAGTAGAAGTTGACAAATTACTTGAAAATAAAATTATACAGCATTCCAACAGTCCATATAATTCTCCTGTTTGGGTAGTCCCTAAGAAACTAGATAACTCAGGAAAAAGTAAAATCCGCATGGTTATCGACTACCGAAAGCTTAACAATAAAACCGTGGAAGACAAGTTTCCTCTTCCTAACATAGAAGACCTTTTCGGAAAAATTGGACGAGCCAACTATTTCTCGGCTATTGACTTAGCCTCCGGGTTCCATCAAATTGAAATGGACCCAGCATCAATTCCTAAAACAGCCTTTAGTACTGAAAATGGCCATTTTGAATTTTTAAGAATGCCATTTGGTCTTAAAAATGCCTCTCCAACCTTCCAGAGAGCCATGAACATAATTTTTTCACGCATTCCTAATGCATTAGTTTACATGGACGATATTATTGTCTTTTCCGACAGCCTCGAAGACCACATTAAACACCTTCGAATTGTATTTGAAAAATTAAAACAACATAATTTAAAACTACAACTTGACAAGACTGACTTTTTCAAACGTGAACTCCTCTTCCTAGGACATATAATTTCCAAAAACGGAATTCAACCTAACCCATCTAAACTCGAAGCCATTACTAAATTTCCTATACCTCAGACACATAAACAAGTAAAACAATTTTTAGGATTAACTGGCTACTATAGAAAATTAATAAAAAATTATGCCAAAATAGCCCAACCATTAACAAAAGTCTTAAGGAAAGGACAAGAGGTAGTGTTAAATGATGAATTCAAACAAGCTTTCCAAACTTTAAAGAATCTTCTCCAAAACAATCCAATAGTGCAACTGCCAATTGAGGAAGAACAGAAACTTGCAGATGGATTGAAATCCCTGGAAAAATGGGGGTCTGGACTCTCGAGAAAAGAGGTTTTGCTATTTTCCTCACATATATTTTTAATTGTGTATTTCGAACAGCGTACTTCCCTGCCCTTTTGAAATTTTCCACTATAATCCTTGTCCCTAAACCTGGAAAGCCCCCCAACGTTCCAAGCTCCTTTCGTCCTATAAGTTTGTTACCTATCCTTTCAAAAATCCTAGAAAAAATCATCCTCAAAAGAATTTTTCCTATCCTAGAATTCAAACATGTTATTCCCAACCACCAACTCGGCTTCCGAACCCATCACTCTACTGTACAGATATTGAGACTTTTTGAGAGTAAGGAGAAAAGTGGATGGAAAATCCCCAAGTTGAATATTATTGAGAGGTTTTCAAGGCCCAATCATCCACTCGAAGCACATCATCCGTTATAGCACTACCTAATCAGAATGATGGGGACGAAGTAGTCCTGGAATTTGATGTCATGGAAATCAATTTCACATTGTGGGAGCAACTTCAGAAAATTCAAGAGAGCATGGAGAAGTACCAGCAGGGACAGACTTTCAATTTGTTGGAGAGTGACTGCGAAGAGATGATTTGAAATGATTTTATACTTAGTTTGAATATTGTATTTTTATTATCCTCTCTTTATAATAAAATATTTTCATGTTTAACTACAAATTTTGCACCAAATTCATTTTTTTTTTCAAATTAATAAAATAGTTTTCTATCTAAAAATTAACTTTTATTAAAAGAATCGCCTACGTAAACTCAAAATTATTGCCTTATTGGGTAGGACTTTAGGACACTAAAATTGGCGAGTTTTGCAAGAGGAAAGATTTTGCAGATGGCTGACCCTACGAAGCAAAAAGCTTCAAAAAACTATTACTGCGGCAAAATGAGCTAATTCCAAATTTAAATTGGAAGTATCTACTTGGATTATCACACTAACATAGTAAATGATCTAGCTAAACTTTTAGGCATAGTAGACTTTGCCAAGGGTACCGGTCTACTGCTAGCCAAGGATAGTAACGCTAACAACTTCAACAACTAACACTAGAGGATGACTTCCTCGTCCAATTTCCATCAAAAGAAGGTTATAACCATCTCTGTGATTCATAATGATCAATAGAGTCGACAGTATCTTTTCAATGTTGAAGGAAATCGAGGTTCTGTCGTGTAAAAGAGAAAATGCAAAATTTGGCCAACGCTTCAAAAACTATTTATTTCTGCTTCAGGGCCTTATAATGACTTGAGTGGATGTGTGTGGTGAAGGTGTTGTGAGATTGTGTCCAGTGTAGACTGACTCAGCATTCACTACACTGGACAATCTCACTACACTTTCACCACACACATCCACTCAAGTCATTATAAGGCCCTGAAGAAGAAATAAATAGTTTTTGAAGCGTTGGCCAAATTTTGCATTTTCTCTTTTACACGACAAAAGCTCGATTTCCATACATCACAGAGATGTAGATCTGCATATTATTTAGATGGCACAGGGGAAAGGTTACAGGAGGGTAGTAAAATATATACCAGTTAAGTTAAAAGTAATGTTTATTGTGTTTATCCCTGTTTCTGTTAAATAATAAGATTCGGTCAGAAATTTATATAAAACATGGTGTCAGAAGTGGGATAGCAAACAACCCTGAACAATAAACTAGTATTGTTAAAATAATAGTTACGTAGTGGTACTGTTTATGTACATAAATAAACGTGTTAGAAAGGTTAAGATGGGTGATTTTAAACCACCTCGTGAATTCATCGTGAACAAAACAGTATATTGAAGGAGGAAGAACGCTTAGTGACATTTTTCCTGATTACAAGCTGCAATGCATAAAGGAAGGAAAATCTTATGGAAATCTTACTTTATTTTCAAAAATATTCCACAATAACTTCAACTTGTCGTTTTTTGTTCCGAAGAAGGATCAGTGCGAAAGCTGTAGGTACACAGTACCTCAATTCGACCGATGAAGATCGTTCAGCTTTACACGATAAATATGAACAGGACCAGCTAGCAAAAGAGGCCTCCCGTGAAGAAAAGGCGAGGGATAAGGTAAAATCGGATAAGAATAAAATAGTCTGTGTGCTGCATCTTCAAGCTGTGTGAACCACTCCGAAGAAGTTTCTGTTTTTTATTACAAATGTAAATTGGCCACTTATAACTTCAAATTATTTGACCTCAAGACGTTGGAAGGAACGTGCAATATTTGGCATGAAGGAGAAGAGAACAGAGGTGCAATAGAAATAACTACTTGCATTTATACCTACATTAAGCAATTAGTCGAGAAGAGAATAATATAGAATTCATTTTCTACTCGGATAACTGTGCCGAAACAAAAAAATTAATTTCTCTTTGCTATGTACATGTACGCCGTTTATAAATTCAAAAACATAAAACGTATCACTCATAAATTTTTAATAAAGGGGTATGTATACCCAGAATGAGGGGGATTCGATGCACTCAGCAATAGAAAAAAAATGTAAAATTGTCAAAGAAAAAAGGGCCCATAAATAAACCAGCTCAATACGTGCAACTAATTAGGGATGCAAAAAAGAACCCACTCACAGAATAAATGAACTTACTTTTGAAGATTTCATGAACTTTAAAGATTTATCTGGTAAAATAGGACAAAATTACAATATTAACACTGAAAAAGAGCAATTTAATTTCTCTGATATTAAAGTTTTTCAAATAAACCCCGAAGAACCACGAACTTTTTTTAATTACAAAACATCGTACTTGGACGAATTTAAGAAGGTCAATATTTACGACACTCGCTCACTTCGTGCTTCCAAAAAGAAACCTTCTGAACGCGAGCCATTCGAAGAAATTTTGGAAAATCGGGAAATAACAGCTAATAAAAAACGAGATTTGATGTCATTGGTCAATGGAAACCACATTTCCAAAAGTTATTTCAACTTTTATGATACTTTATTGCTAAAAAAAAAAAAAAAACTCACCATCTTTGAATAAGAAAGAACGTATGAATTAAGTAGGTACTCCTTGTTTCTAAATAAAGGCTCACCAATGTCACTTTTTAAAGGTAGCTTGGTAGTAACTTTATATTGGTTCATTTTGTACCTGTTATAAATTACCATGGTATTGAGTCCTGTACTAATGCTACTAGTTCGTAGTGAGAACTTCGAATTGCTCAATACTTAAGTATTTTTGTGATTAGAGGGAAAGTTCCTATGTTAAAAAAATACTGCTATTCGTGAGCAAGCAGCTCACTCGTTTTACGAAACAGGTGTAAGTGGTTCTAAGCTTAAGCACACTAACGTACTTGTTTAAAATTTTCCTTGTGGCGCTGGCCATACAGTAGTGGGGGTAATGAACCTGTGTTTCGTATCCTACCTGTATTTTCACTTTGCTGATCGCTTTCGTACAGATAACAGCGCTTTGGTCAAAGCTTTTGCATCTTTTGAGAGTACACTGTTTGCTCAAGACTCGAAACGCCAGTTTTCCGACTCCTAGCGTAATAAGGTATGTTTTTTCCTTTTTAAAATAATTTTTAGATTTAACCTAATTTTTAAAAATCAAATTCGTTCAATCCACATTAAAATTATAAGTTCCCTATTTTGTAAATTTATAATTGGTTTTAAATGGTTCTTATGTATATTAAATAAGTCAGAAAATTAATATAAAATTAAATTTCATTAATTACTATTTTAATTTTAGATCCCTTGAAATGCCGAAGCGTAAATGTACGTATAAAGAAGATTACTCGAAAGAATGGAAGTTCATAAGAAAAGGTAGACACGTAGATGAAGTAGTATGTACAGTATGTATGTCCTTCATAAGTATTATATTATTATCGCAGGACAGAATAAAAATTATTTGATGATAAGGTTTTTAGATTACCTAGTTAATGAATTAAAAAGACTAGACCAAGTTGGAGTTATTTTTCCTATACGCGGACACTCGTATCTCCAGTGTGATAGAAATATGGGCAAAATTAATAATAAAGCTAGAGTTGAGACACCAGATGAATGGCGAAAGGTCATAAGAAACGGTAGAGCAAAACCTAGTCCATTCAAAGTAGAGGACGGCGACACAACTGGTCCATCTACCTCACTCCAAAGTACAAAAATACTTGCCCTATTGCAACTAGGCCTATTTTGGATATGTTGCTTTCCAATAAACTGGCTGGGATACTGCAACACAAGAATTTTTACAATGGCCAGTATCAAAAAACAAAGCTAAAACCACCTAAGGCAAAGCTAAAAAGATCATCTGTTCCCCTACAAAATCTTTATGTCTGACCTTTGAAGCTAAAAGTATAAAAATTAACTCATCTACTACACTTGGCGAAGTTTTGTGATCCTTATGCCCAAGATTTTTTAAACAGCTTGTCGGTGAATACGGAGAGTAATGATGAAGACTGTAATCCTATATGTGAACTTTACAAATTTCAATTTGTACATATATTTTAAACCAGAATTTTTCTTTAAAAATGTTTAATAATAATTTTTTAATACTTTATTCATCTTTTACTTATGTCAAACTAAACATTATTTTAAAACATTGATCTGTTCTTACGTTTCTATTACCTGTCTTCCAATACCTTGGACAGATTTTCTATGGAAGAACGATCAGAGTCCTAGACCATGCTCGTTTTTTCACTGTATATCCCTGACTATACTTAATCAAATGGCCATAACCGGAACATTTTTAGAAGTTTTTCTATTTTTCTTGCATAAAAGATATTAAAATACTTTTCAGCAATGAAGTTATTTTTAAATTAAACCAAACTTATTGTTTTGATAGAAAAATGAGGTTGATCATGTTATTTTATTGAATAGGTAACTCAAAAAGTGTAAAATGTGACTGATCGTTTTTCCCTTGCACCCTTCGTATATAATGTGTTAACTATCAAGGTCAACCCTTGCTATGATTGAGATTTGAATCTCTACAAGCAATAAAGTTTCATTTCATTTCAAAACTCAAATTTTAAAAAGTTTTTTTTCAATTTCCCAAAATCGTCAAAAGGGGAGCAGACCCCTATTTGCTGCAAGCCCTTCAATTATTTAAGAGAAGTTTGTATTTGGTAAGAGGAATCAGTAAGTACGAAAATAGGTGGTGAAGGGCTTTTTGTAGAAATAGATGAAACACTGTATACAAAAAGGAAGAACAATGCTGGCAGGGTATTACCGCAACAGTGGCTGTTTGGCGGTATATGCAAGAGGGAGGTATTTTATCCATTGGTGGATACAGTTGCAACATCACTGAAAAGTAGATCCACTGCAATTTATAATCATAACTCGCAGTGGGGGTTTTTGTATAACTTGGCTAACCTTCCACCAAAAGATGACTTAAAACAAAGTTGTTTGAAACTAGAAACTCTCTTAAAAAATACTGACGGCGTATCAGATATCAACGGCAATGAACTTTTTTGTGAACTGCGACATGTGAACTCCATCTTGGAGCTCAATGAACCCCAAGTTCAACCAATCGACGTGTTGCGAGCAATCAAGAAAATTGACCAGTGACAGTTTCGAGTGCTGAGCGTAGCTTCAGTAAGCTGAAACTTATAAAGACATATTTACGATCAACCATGTCACAGGAGAGACTGAATTCTCCTGCCATCATGTCGATTGAAAACGATGAGGCTAGAAAAATAGACTTTAAAGACATTCTCAAGACATTTGCTCGTGCAAAATCCAGGCGAATGTCATTTAATGTTTAGGATCTTATATCAAAATGTGATAACGTGGTTTTCTTTTATTCTGTATATTCTATTCAGAGTAGGTTTGGTTTGAGGTTTTGCACACCATTGCATTAATTTAAATTTGTATTGTATTAATTAATAACATATATGTATAGTACTTTTTATGGGTGTTAATATTTTCTTACATTATTTGTATGGATTTCATTATCATCAATTAAAAAAGATTTTCATCAACAATTTAAGTAATTTAATTCCTGACTCTAGTATTTTTGTAAGGTAATTCAATCCGTTTAGGTGTCTCTTGTTGGGCATTAAAACGCAGACAGCGGCGCAACCCGCCACGCAACTTTGTATAACGAGCGTCGCTCATTGTGTGTTGGGGGGGGGAGGGGGAGGAAAGGAGTTAAATTAACAGATTCATTAAGAAGAACACAAAAGATAAATGTGTCTAAATAAATATGTAGAAGATAAAATAAAATAAAAAGAAAAAACATTATGTTATAAAAATCAAGATTATGGAGGAGGGAATCTAGCACAGGCTTGCTATAAAGTTAATTTAAGAAAAACTAATGAAAAAAATATATATATAAAAAAAATAAAATAATAAAATAAAAGGATGAAAATGAAAAGATAAATAAATAAATAAAAATAAAAATGGGATGATGAAAACTATAAGATAGTGAGTGCAAGAAACGTGATATTCGATGAACGACCAAAAGTTAAAAAAATTGACCGACTATTGAAGATAGATCTATCGATAAAAGAACCTGAAGTTAAAGAAAAAAATTAAGAACCGGAAAAAGAAACTAGGATAAGGTAGAAATACCGGGGGGGGGGGGGGGGGGGGGGGGCTGACAACATCTCGCCCCGGGTGCCAATAAACCACGCGACGGCCCTGCCCACAACAAGCTCCGTTAACGGGAAAAATTGTTTTCAAATCAAGTAAGTTTTCAATTATTGTTTACTTTTTTGGTAAAAGTTTCAATATATTTTATGGTGAACAACCTGAATTTTTATATTTTTTTATCTGTTTGAATAACTTAAATGGAAATTCAAATAATTGTCTTGTAGTTTTCTGAAATTTTATTTTCTTTACATTAACAAACTTTAATGTTTTGTTTTGCAGGTTTTTTAACGAGAGAATATTTTAGTCAAACTATATCAAGATGAATGAATTATCAAAGGTATATTTAGTGTTTTTAATTATTTTATATAATGCAATACTTAGTATATGAATTTTCAAATTTCTAATCTTTTTATCTTAATAGGGAGGACGATCTCAATTAAAACGAACGGCTGATAAATCGGGGCTGTCAAAAATCGACACATTTTTTGCGAAGCGACCAAAAACATCACAAAACTCATCGAACCTGGAAGTAACCACAGATCCACGGCCAACAAATCCTCTGCCATCCATATTAGAAGGGCCGGTTGAAGATTCTAATTGTTCTGCTGGTCATTCGTATGACATTGCTGATTACATCGGAAACCCGACTGACGATTTGACGAAAAAGATGCTACTTACAAACCACTGGAAACAATCGAAGACGGATACGTTTCCTTACTCGCTACACAAAAAATGTGGAAAACAAGTACGTGGGTAGTCAATATCTGGACAATTATCGTTGGCTTGTGTTATCACAAAAGGAGAAGGGCCTCTACTGCGTTTATTGTGTACTCTTTTCTGCTGGTGAATTCGGCAGGAATCAAGCCAGCACACCTCTGAACTATTTCGTCAAAATTCCCTCACAACGTTTGCCAAATTAACAGGAAAGGACGGTCACCTGGAATGCCACTCAAAAAATCGTTATCGGCGTAGCTCTAGGACACATCGTGGAGGATATTATGGAGTCGACTTCACTGGATATGTCACAATGCGTAGGCGTAGGTACAGACAACTGCAGCGTGATGGCTAGTGACGACGTGGGAGCGATTGGAAGGAAAGCCCGATAGGCAGAAAATGTGGGACCATACCCAAAGAACGGTTTCCTGGTCTGCTCAAAACTGTCCTGGAAAACCTTAGCGATCGGACAGCGAGCAATTTGAAAGCCGGATTTCGTAAATGTGGCATTTTCCCGTTTAACCCTCAAATTGTCCTGGACAGGTTGTGCGAAAATGTGTTGGAACAGCAATGTCTTTTCAAGAACCTGCTCAACAACAGCTTTATTGAGCATTTGAACACCGTCAGAGGTGAAGCAGTGACAACAAAACAACGCAAACGAAAGCTGACGCTTCCTCCAGGAAAAGGAATCACGGCTAATGAGCTGCAGGATGGTAGAAAACTTCCATACTTTCCTGAGAAGAAGGTCAAGAAAAAGGCAGTGATAAAGGACAAAAAGGTGAAGCCAAAGAAGCAGAAGCGTGCTAGAAGCGTCTCTGTGTCGTCCTCATCATCATGTTCACTGAGTGTACCTTATGCTGAAACCGATGACAGCCTGCCAAGGTTTACACTCTCAGAAGCCGAGGATGATGAAGTAGCTCCATCTTCACCACCCGCTGACACAACTGGAGATCGACCTGTGGCTGTTGGGGAATTTGTCGTTGTGACATATGGGGGTGGAAGGTACCCAGATAGAGTTCTGGCTCAAGACGCCGGCGAGTTTTGAGGTGTCTTGCATGGAAAAGAAAGGGAAATGGTGGGCCTGGCCTAAAACAGAGGACAAGCTCTGGTTCAGAAACGCTCAGAGGATTCCAGCGCCAAAACCAATCTCTGGCCAGCAAAACACCTTCTCAATCGACCTAAAAATTTGAGTTCAAGAATTCCAGTTCAAGTTTTAGTTTTTTTTTTTTCCTACCTACGTTTGTGAGTTGGTTTTATAGGTAGGGGAAAGTAGGATAAAACCGGGTAGGCGGGTCATACCGGGTACTCTGATATTTCCATTCTTAGTGCTGCTATCTGGCGTCTAGCGTCCTGTATTACTTCTACCACGCTTCCTATCTAGTTTGCTACATGTTGCCGGGTCAGACTATCGCTCTAGTGTTTTGTGTGTTGATTTTTATAAATATAGAGAAAATTTTTGAATATTCAGAAGAATTGATTTTTTTTTTTTGGTGCTCTGCAAAGGAGGACAAATTTTGGTAAGTACTTCATTGTACTTCACTGTAATCAGGAAACTAACGATAAAAATGAACAATTTTAAGATGAAATAAAAAATAGTTTTCAGGAAATAAAAAATGATAATAAACAACTTAGTCAGGAACTGAGATGAAATGAATAAACATTTTGTTAGCTTAACCGACAAAATTAATGATGTTACAATACAACTGGCCACAACAAATAGTATTATTGATGAACATAAAAGAATTACTGCCGAAAATTTTGGAGAAATCAATAATAAAGTGGAGAACTTAGAGCAAAACTTACACGAAATACAATCGGAGAATGAAAAAAAAATAAAAAATATACAGAAAAACTTACACGATTCCACAACTAAATTGCAGGTACAGATAACTGACGTTAGAACTGAGAGTCACATTCTAATTAACCAGTCAGTTGAGAAGACACAGACTGATAGGATTAATACAGATGTGCATATAAACAACCTTAATGACAACATATCCGCGGTAAAACAAAATATAGTAGATTTAAAAACAGAAGCTCAAAAGTCAACATTGGAGATTGACCTAGTAAAAAAAAAATTAGAACTACAAAATTCGAGCGTAGGAGGGGGTAGTCCTAACAATATATGCAAAGTATACCAGATACCATCGATAGGCCAACTCCCAAAATTTAGTAATAATAGGAATGAAAATCTAATATTATTTATAAAAGAATTGGAGGAATATTTTTCTAGTCTAGATATTGAAGATTGGAATATAAAACGAAATTTAATGATAGGATGTTTTTCGGAATGTGTTAAGACCTGGTGGCGAGCATTTAAAGACGAAGTAACAAATTATGAGTCATTTAAAAAGGAATTCCTTAAAAATTATTGGAATAGGGACCGACAAATAAAAGTGTCTGACCAATTAGAAAAAGGGAAATATCCTATTAATGGGGAAATATCTATGACAGATTATGTTTTAAAGATAATGGAAGAATGTACACAAGGAGAATCGACATTATCCGAAGCCGAAATAATAAAAAAAATAATTAGACATTTTCCAACGTCGATCCAGGGTCTATTATTGTTAAGTGAAGTAAATAATAAAAAACAATTAACCGATGCATTGAATAAACTGAAACGGATTAATTACCAACAGAGTGAACAGCAACAGAATGATAAAATAAATTCACAAACTAGGGATCGATTTTCTACACGGAAATCACAATAATAACGATTTTAGATATTAAAATAAAGGGTTTTATTCGCATAATAATAGAAACAAATTCCGAGATAGACCGTGGGATAAGTCACCAAAACAACACCACAAAAGACTACAGTTGTTGTTTTGATCTCGTGGAGTATACATCAGCTCTTGGGGATTAAAAGCTTTACTGTGAGTCCGTTCCAACTTCTATTCAATTAATTTTAGTTTCGTTTTATTATTATTAGTTTTTCGTTTCTATTATAATTTTAGTTTACTCCTCATATAGGTAAGTGACCTTTTATTTTATTATGAATGACCCTGGGGGGGGGACCTGGGCCCCCCGGAAATAACGTTCCAATGGAAGAAAACCCTTCCCCCATCAACTGTGAGGCGAATGTAGGCATAGTGGATCATTCTACTATCCCCAATGAGAATAAAGAGGTTAATATAAAACTGGAAAAAGTTCGTGAAGTACATTTCTATAAGCCTTGGGACAAAGGTCCTTTCCAAGTTTATATTGAGAGTAAGAAGGTAAAATTGGATGATTGCACCCAATGTCCATAGGCAAAATCATATTCAATAACCACCCTCTTATTAAAAATGATGTAGTTGAAATTTCTAAAGCCGGGTATAATAGAATTAAAATAATCCTTCGTAGTGGGGCGGGTGCAAATATGCTGATTGAGTCTGATTATTTCAAAAAAGAAAATATTGAGGTGTATATTCCCTCGTTTCTTATTAAACGACAAGGTATAATTAGGGATGTTGATATCTCTTTATCAGAGACCGAAATAGCTGAGTCATTACACCATAATCTAGGTCAAGGATGTAACCTAATTTCGGTTAAGCGATTAGAGGAACACCGCATGCAATTTCTCTCCATCCTCGGTATACATTTCCCCAGTTACATCCTGAGCTTCGACTCTTTGTAGCCTTCCAGATAAGTAACTACCAAAGAAATCAAGCGCTACCCCTCTAATGCCGTAATGGCTCATTTTTTTAAGAAGTACTTCGTGATTCACCAGATCGAAGGCTTTAGTTAAATCAGCGAATATACCAGACACTTGTTCTTTTTTGTCTAGAATTGAAATTATTTGTTCAATAAATTCAAAAGTGGCATTTGAAGTCGATTTATTTTTTCTAAACCCGAATTGTTCGCCAGTTAGCAGTCTATTAATTTCCAAGAAATCAATAAGTCTTTTGAACATAATTTTCTCAACAATTTTCGAAATTGTTGGGAGCAGTGAGATCGGTCTATAATTTTCCGTTAATAGTTTATTACCTTTTTTGAATAGTGGCTGTTTGGGCCTACTTTTGCTAGGGTAAGGCGGATAAATACATAAGTGAATTTCTCCCCACTCTTTGCACCTAGGGTACAGAGTACAACCCTAGCCATCTCAGTTTCGGACCCGGCGTCAACAAGTGTGGTTGTCCCCGGTCCTTCTCTCGCGTGTTAGTCTCAAGTTTGTGTGAGTCTAGTGGAGTACCAGTCTAACTGTCGTGGGTACAGTACGGCTTTACGTCCCGTTCTGTATTATAGTTAATGGTTACTCAATGTGTTTAGAAGTACCAAACTAATAGTTGTGGGTGTAGGACGGTCTTCCCGTTCTGTATCAGGTTATGGTTACTCAAAGTGTGCCTATCGTGTAAGAGTACGGTTTTACATGCCATCTCTTGTGGAGTCATAGCCACTCATAGTGTTATAGTAAAGCCCTGTTCTTTCTGTATAGCCTGGCCAGGCAATATATAAGTAGTTCAATTATATCAGTGTTCCCCCACCTTATGTATCTTATAGATTCGACTGGACCAGAGTGCAGACTGCAATCTGTAAGTACATAGTTTAAGGAAATATTAGAATAATAGAATTTGCCTCAATTTATGTTAAGGATCAATGTTTTGGTCCTGAGTTGCCTCAATTTATGTTAAGCTGGTCTTCTCCCGGAACCAGCTCTATCGAATACAGTCCACTACAGAGAGCTTGCCGTGTTTACAAAGTTGTGCGTAGACAGTGGCTTTATTCTCGCTAATTTCAGTGAGTTAGGAAAACAACCTGATTCAAAACAATGATTGATTACGATACTCAGAGGCTCTGCGATATTTTTGGAAAGGCTTTTGATTATTATATATTTTTTCTAAATTTGTAAGGATATACCCATTATCATTGGCTAATGTCAGACAAGTATTAAATGTTTTAATTGGCGATTATATCCCAAAATATGGTTGTCCACATAAGATCATGTCTGATAACGGTACACAATTTTTATCAGCCAAATCGAGTGATGCATTGAACAAACATAATATAAAAATCATTCGAACCGGCATTCGCAATCCACAGGCGAATCCTGTAGAGAGAACGAATGGAATTATTTTGAAATTTTTCCGGGTCTTCATGCGTAAAAGACATGATAATTGGGATAAGTATGTGAAAAAAATTGAAATATGTTTAAACGAATTATATAATGAAACTTACGGGATTCACTACATATGAATTGATGTTAGGTCGTGAGCCACCTAAAGAATGGAAAAAATGGATCAATGTTGACTTTGGTATCGAAGAAACTCCTGCGGATATTAAAAATTTAAAACTTGTACTAGCTAAAGAAAATATCTCGAAAACTCAGGCATATAAAGATAAAAAAATAAATAGTAAAAACAGACAGGTAAAAATGTTATCGGTGGGTGAACGTGTATCAGTTAGAGCATTACGTGTATCTAATAAAAAAAAAAAAAATCTTTGCAAAGTTAATGGATGTTTCTAAAGGTCCCTATTGTATTGAAAAAAGTTTTAACAACGGCTCTTATCTATTAAAAACGTGTTCGGGAAATAAAACGATTGGAGTGTACAATATCAGAGATTTACGAGTCTTACGCACCGAGTAGAAATTAGTAAATAAATCTACTAAAATGAATCTCAAGTGTACATAATAAACAAAGCTGTATTTCAGGATGAGAATAGGTTGGGTGTATTACTTTATATAAAAAAATATATGGGAGAATAAAATGGAACTATATTAAAGAAATGTTGGTGTACTCTACACTCTAAAAAAAATATATATATATTTTCATATTTCAAATGTTTTTTAAAAATAAAAAAACATAATTATTTATTAATAATATTTAAATGATGTTTATTGAAGTAAATAGGGAAGTTTTATATAAAAAGTTATTAGGTGTAGTATATAGCTATTTTTATGATATATTTTTGCATGCGTGTGAGTTGATATAGGATATTTGAAGATAAAAATAAACGATAAAAATAAAAATATAATGAATAAAAAAAAATATATATATTATTTTATGAGTTTGTTTGTTAAAGCGTAGCATTCAAAAAATTGGGCAAATTTGAAATAGGAAATTCAGCAATCCTACGCCGTGCGAGCTTAATTCACCCATAACTGGTTTTAAGAGCAAACATTTGCTTATTAGTTTCTGGATGAATAAATAAATCAAAAAAAATAAATAAAAAATAACGTATCATAAAATTGGAATATAACTCTGAACGTAATTATGTATAAACATTGCGACAGAAACTCGCAGTGACCCTAATTGGTCAAAATTGCACATCAGTAACTGGTATGCTTCCAAATGCTCCAGGTCCGGCAGTAATTTGTGAACCCAATAGTCCTTATGGTTGGGAAGACATTTCTCCCCAAATTTCTCCTACAAAAGGTATAATAGAGACGGAAAACAACGACAGTTTTGACGTTAGTTAAGGCTGCTCAAACTGCCTATTCAACATTATTCTAGCAAATAAGTATATATACCCCCCACTCTCTGCGAGGAGTGTTCATTCTATTGTAGTTCTTGGTGTAGAAAACATACCTTTGTAATTATTATAAATAAAGTTTTTTTAAAATAAGTTTTGCGTGTTAGTGGATTTAAGTGGCGCCCGAACCCGGGACCTCTGAAAACAAGTGATCAGTGCCATTGACCTCAAGTATTCACGAAGAAATACACCAACAGTGAAGAAGAGGTTGTTCCAAAGTACTGAAGAAATATCAACAGGTACCGGAACTCATCTCTGCTGTCCCTAGCTTACCTGGTTGGACATCGAGACTTTGGCCAGTGACATCCTTGTTTGGATTTTAATCCTACATTCAATGACCTCCAACCAAATTCACTTCATTCAACTCACTATTATATTATAATTAAGTAATAGATTAAATAATTTAAGACAAGTTGAACACCCTTCTCAAACAGAAAATACAAAAATGGCTACCACATGCACAATGACAAAAGAAGACTACGACCATTTACCATACAATGACGGCTCACCTGAAAACCTAATTTATTTTGTACAAGCTGTAACAAAAGTTTACATCACTGTCTGTTCTTCTAATAATACTGAAGGAGCTAAAAATCACGTTAGACTCCTGTGCAAAGTAATTGCTAGATTAACAGGTGTTAACAGACACTGTTTATTAACAAATGATTTCCAAACTATTGAGGAATTACTCACTTATTTAAAGAATTAATTTAAAGACTCTAGGACTATAGAACAGCTAAAAACAGAATTATTCAATACCCGGGTACAGTATAAAGAACATCCATTAGAATTTGTATCCAGGATTGATAAACTAAGAGCTTTGATATTTACCAGAATTAAATTAGACAGTCCACATGATCAAAATGCATTAATGAGTTATCAGGATAAAGAAATAGTTCATCATGTTCTTTCCTGTTTGCACCCACAACTTTGTGACTTTTGAAGCAGGAGGTACTGAAGTAACTACTTTCCTGTTTGCACCCACAACTTTGTGACTTTTGAAGCAGGAGGTACTCAAGTAACTACTTTCCTGTTTGCACCCACAACTTTGTGACTTTTGAAGCAGGAGGTACTCAAGTAACTACTTTCCTGTTTGCACCCACAACTTTGTGACTTTTGAAGCAGGAGGTACTCAAGTAACTACTTTCCTGTTTGCACCCACAACTTTGTGACTTTTGAAGCAGGAGGTACTGAAGTAACTACTTTCCTGTTTGCACCCACAACTTTGTGACTTTTGAAGCAGGAGGTACTCAAGTAACTACTTTCCTGTTTGCACCCACAACTTTGTGACTTTTGAAGCAGGAGGTACTGAAGTAACTATTTTCCTGTTTGCACCCACAACTTTGTGACTTTTGAAGCAGGAGGTACTCAAGTAACTACTTTCCTGTTTGCACCCACAACTTTGTGACTTTTGAAGCAGGAGGTACTGAAGTAACTACTTTCCTGTTTGCACCCACAACTTTGTGACTTTTGAAGCAGGAGGTACTCAAGTAACTACTTTCCTGTTTGCACCCACAACTTTGTGACTTTTGAAGCAGGAGGTACTCAAGTAACTACTTTCCTGTTTGCACCCACAACTTTGTGACTTTTGAAGCAGGAGGTACTCAAGTAACTACTTTCCTGTTTGCACCCACAACTTTGTGACTTTTGAAGCAGGAGGTACTGAAGTAACTACTTTCCTGTTTGCACCCACAACTTTGTGACTTTTGAAGCAGGAGGTACTCAAGTAACTACTTTCCTGTTTGCACCCACAACTTTGTGACTTTTGAAGCAGGAGGTACTGAAGTAACTATTTTCCTGTTTGCACCCACAACTTTGTGACTTTTGAAGCAGGAGGTACTCAAGTAACTACTTTCCTGTTTGCACCCACAACTTTGTGACTTTTGAAGCAGGAGGTACTGAAGTAACTACTTTCCTGTTTGCACCCACAACTTTGTGACTTTTGAAGCAGGAGGTACTGAAGTAACTACTTTCCTGTTTGCACCCACAACTTTGTGACTTTTGAAGCAGGAGGTACTCAAGTAACTACTTTCCTGTTTGCACCCACAACTTTGTGACTTTTGAAGCAGGAGGTACTGAAGTAACTACTTTCCTGTTTGCACCCACAACTTTGTGACTTTTGAAGCAGGAGGTACTCAAGTAACTACTTTCCTGTTTGCACCCACAACTTTGTGACTTGAAGCAGGAGGTACTGAAGTAACTACTTTCCTGTTTGCACCCACAACTTTGTGACTTTTGAAGCAGGAGGTACTCAAGTAACTACTTTCCTGTTTGCACCCACAACTTTGTGACTTTTGAAGCAGGAGGTACTCAAGTAACTACTTTCCTGTTTGCACCCACAACTTTGTGACTTTTGAAGCAGGAGGTACTGAAGTAACTACTTTCCTGTTTGCACCCACAACTTTGTGACTTTTGAAGCAGGAGGTACTGAAGTAACTACTTTCCTGTTTGCACCCACAACTTTGTGACTTTTGAAGCAGGAGGTACTCAAGTAACTACTTTCCTGTTTGCACCCACAACTTTGTGACTTTTGAAGCAGGAGGTACTGAAGTAACTACTTTCCTGTTTGCACCCACAACTTTGTGACTTTTGAAGCAGGAGGTACTCAAGTAACTACTTTCCTGTTTGCACCCACAACTTTGTGACTTGAAGCAGGAGGTACTGAAGTAACTACTTTCCTGTTTGCACCCACAACTTTGTGACTTTTGAAGCAGGAGGTACTCAAGTAACTACTTTCCTGTTTGCACCCACAACTTTGTGACTTTTGAAGCAGGAGGTACTCAAGTAACTACTTTCCTGTTTGCACCCACAACTTTGTGACTTTTGAAGCAGGAGGTACTGAAGTAACTACTTTCCTGTTTGCACCCACAACTTTGTGACTTTTGAAGCAGGAGGTACTGAAGTAACTACTTTCCTGTTTGCACCCACAACTTTGTGACTTGAAGCAGGAGGTACTGAAGTAACTACTTTCCTGTTTGCACCCACAACTTTGTGACTTTTGAAGCAGGAGGTACTGAAGTAACTACTTTCCTGTTTGCACCCACAACTTTGTGACTTTTGAAGCAGGAGGTACTCAAGTAACTACTTTCCTGTTTGCACCCACAACTTTGTGACTTTTGAAGCAGGAGGTACTCAAGTAACTACTTTCCTGTTTGCACCCACAACTTTGTGACTTTTGAAGCAGGAGGTACTCAAGTAACTACTTTCCTGTTTGCACCCACAACTTTGTGACTTTTGAAGCAGGAGGTACTGAAGTAACTACTTTCCTGTTTGCACCCACAACTTTGTGACTTTTGAAGCAGGAGGTACTGAAGTAACTACTTTCCTGTTTGCACCCACAACTTTGTGACTTTTGAAGCAGGAGGTACTCAAGTAACTACTTTCCTGTTTGCACCCACAACTTTGTGACTTTTGAAGCAGGAGGTACTCAAGTAACTACTTTCCTGTTTGCACCCACAACTTTGTGACTTTTGAAGCAGGAGGTACTGAAGTAACTACTTTCCTGTTTGCACCCACAACTTTGTGACTTTTGAAGCAGGAGGTACTGAAGTAACTACTTTCCTGTTTGCACCCACAACTTTGTGACTTTTGAAGCAGGAGGTACTCAAGTAACTACTTTCCTGTTTGCACCCACAACTTTGTGACTTTTGAAGCAGGAGGTACTCAAGTAACTACTTTCCTGTTTGCACCCACAACTTTGTGACTTTTGAAGCAGGAGGTACTGAAGTAACTACTTTCCTGTTTGCACCCACAACTTTGTGACTTTTGAAGCAGGAGGTACTCAAGTAACTACTTTCCTGTTTGCACCCACAACTTTGTGACTTTTGAAGCAGGAGGTACTCAAGTAACTACTTTCCTGTTTGCACCCACAACTTTGTGACTTTTGAAGCAGGAGGTACTGAAGTAACTACTTTCCTGTTTGCACCCACAACTTTGTGACTTTTGAAGCAGGAGGTACTCAAGTAACTACTTTCCTGTTTGCACCCACAACTTTGTGACTTTTGAAGCAGGAGGTACTCAAGTAACTACTTTCCTGTTTGCACCCACAACTTTGTGACTTTTGAAGCAGGAGGTACTGAAGTAACTACTTTCCTGTTTGCACCCACAACTTTGTGACTTTTGAAGCAGGAGGTACTCAAGTAACTACTTTCCTGTTTGCACCCACAACTTTGTGACTTTTGAAGCAGGAGGTACTGAAGTAACTACTTTCCTGTTTGCACCCACAACTTTGTGACTTTTGAAGCAGGAGGTACTCAAGTAACTACTTTCCTGTTTGCACCCACAACTTTGTGACTTTTGAAGCAGGAGGTACTCAAGTAACTACTTTCCTGTTTGCACCCACAACTTTGTGACTTTTGAAGCAGGAGGTACTCAAGTAACTACTTTCCTGTTTGCACCCACAACTTTGTGACTTTTGAAGCAGGAGGTACTCAAGTAACTACTTTCCTGTTTGCACCCACAACTTTGTGACTTTTGAAGCAGGAGGTACTGAAGTAACTACTTTCCTGTTTGCACCCACAACTTTGTGACTTTTGAAGCAGGAGGTACTGAAGTAACTACTTTCCTGTTTGCACCCACAACTTTGTGACTTTTGAAGCAGGAGGTACTGAAGTAACTACTTTCCTGTTTGCACCCACAACTTTGTGACTTTTGAAGCAGGAGGTACTGAAGTAACTACTTTCCTGTTTGCACCCACAACTTTGTGACTTTTGAAGCAGGAGGTACTCAAGTAACTACTTTCCTGTTTGCACCCACAACTTTGTGACTTTTGAAGCAGGAGGTACTGAAGTAACTACTTTCCTGTTTGCACCCACAACTTTGTGACTTTTGAAGCAGGAGGTACTCAAGTAACTACTTTCCTGTTTGCACCCACAACTTTGTGACTTTTGAAGCAGGAGGTACTCAAGTAACTACTTTCCTGTTTGCACCCACAACTTTGTGACTTTTGAAGCAGGAGGTACTCAAGTAACTACTTTCCTGTTTGCACCCACAACTTTGTGACTTTTGAAGCAGGAGGTACTGAAGTAACTACTTTCCTGTTTGCACCCACAACTTTGTGACTTTTGAAGCAGGAGGTACTGAAGTAACTACTTTCCTGTTTGCACCCACAACTTTGTGACTTTTGAAGCAGGAGGTACTGAAGTAACTACTTTCCTGTTTGCACCCACAACTTTGTGACTTTTGAAGCAGGAGGTACTGAAGTAACTACTTTCCTGTTTGCACCCACAACTTTGTGACTTTTGAAGCAGGAGGTACTGAAGTAACTACTTTCCTGTTTGCACCCACAACTTTGTGACTTTTGAAGCAGGAGGTACTGAAGTAACTACTTTCCTGTTTGCACCCACAACTTTGTGACTTTTGAAGCAGGAGGTACTGAAGTAACTACTTTCCTGTTTGCACCCACAACTTTGTGACTTTTGAAGCAGGAGGTACTGAAGTAACTACTTTCCTGTTTGCACCCACAACTTTGTGACTTTTGAAGCAGGAGGTACTGAAGTAACTACTTTCCTGAAAGTATTTCCTCGCAGTCTCTTCATTTTCATCAGCCAGTGTACAAATGAACGATTGGAAATTTTGCGCAGAGAGAAAAATAAGACCATAACCGAAGTACCGAATACAGATCCATATGAGATCATGGTAGTCATTGATTGCTTGATGATCATGTCCTATAATCGCTTACCCTCTCTTGCTCACTATTGGTCGTGTCACCCTTCTCTTGGCAATGAATTGATAAAGCTGGCTCTTTCGCGCAACAGATTTTAGTTATTGATTTCGAAACTGTATATCAACCACCCTGAGAAACCTGATGATTCGCCTAAATCGTTCTATTTAGACGAAGTTGTGGCATGCCTGAAACATACGTTTCAATCTGCAAGGGAGGAAAGTCCATTCCAGAGCCTGGATGAATCAATGGCTAAATTCAAGGGCAGATCTGCCCTAAAACAGTACATGCCTCTCAAGCCAAAAAATCTGGGAGAGGTGTGATGCAGAAAGTGGGTATTGCTAAGATTTTAATATTTATCAAGGGCGGGAGGATGGGAATCCACACAATACGATGACTCTAGGAGAGCGGGTTGTAGTTACACTCGCATCCACAATCTGTTTGAGTGATGTAACACTTTCCTTCGACAGATTTTTCACCAGTGTGAATTTGCTAACTGTGATTGGCTAACCAGCGCTTGGGACAGTAGCTGGGAATCGGAAAAATATTCCCAAGTTTCAAAGAAAACTGAAACGTGGCGAATGTCAATTTGAGGTCTGTTCTCAAGGACTCACCGCAGCTCGCTGGATGGACAGCAAAGATGTCATCGTTCTAAGTAACTGCCATGGTCCGACTTCAACCACTCTGTTCCGAAAACGAAAAGATGGAACGAAACTCCAAGT
Source organism: Aradus depressus (assembly GCA_963662175.1). Taxonomy (NCBI): domain Eukaryota; kingdom Metazoa; phylum Arthropoda; class Insecta; order Hemiptera; family Aradidae; genus Aradus; species Aradus depressus. Next base: position 49,035,629 of record OY759216.1, on the reverse strand, counting down.
ACCATGCCCTTCTTCAACCTCTTTTTATAATATAAAATAATTACAGTAATCGTTTGAATCGCTTAGAGAAATTTCTCTAAGTAATGTTACATGAGAATAATGTTCTCTTCTTGTAATCCAATCTTTGACCTAGGGTTGGGCGATAGTCGATAGTTACTATCGATATATCGATAGATCACGCCTATCGGTACCCAATATCGATAGGCCACGCCTATCGGTAACCAATAACGATAGTTTTGACTATTGATATTTTTTTAATTTTTACTCACAAGTTTTGAAGTTGATGACGTAGTCACGCACTTGTGCAAACAAATTAAATTCACGGTATTGGGCTTTGGCTCTTCTAAGTATTTATAATCCTAACTTCCTCTTTAATTGGGAATCTTATTCTACAATTCTTAGAAATTTTTTTGGGGTTGGCCGGCGAGAGCGCAAAGCTGATTTTTATTATGAGGGTGACTATACGACGAGAGCGCAAATTGGCAAATTAATTAATTCTTTATCACAGAACTTCAAACAAAGCCGTTGGCCGGCGAGAGCACAAAGCTGATTTTAATTATCCAAATTTTGTAATATTTCTATTTATGATTGTTCTAGGAATTTATGTACCTAGATGAATGATTATCGCTGTTAGACAGCTTACAACAATGAAAATTGAGATGGCCGAGTAATCAGTAGGCCTTTGGGCGGCCTTTGTGACGGGCAACTTCAAAATAAATTAAAAACTTAATTAAAACCTTTGCGCTCTCGCCGTATAAAAATGGGATTAATTTTTATTATCTGCGCTCTGGCCGTAGATGGCCAATTTTTTTATAGCGTTTTCATTTCGTTCCCCTTCCCTTCCTGGTACCTCTTTCTTGTAATTGTTGCAAATGTTGGTTTAGTTTTGCTTCAGATCTCATTCATTCCGTTCAGTAGTTGAGTAGTGCCAATATGCCACCAACATCAGATGTATGGAAGTTTTTCAAAAAAGAAGACGAAAAAAGTGCGAAGTGTTTAGTATGCAAATTAACTTTTAAAACAAGTTCAAATACATCCAATCTGAGAGACCATCTCCTGAGACGGCACCAAGATGTCTACAAACCTATCTCAAAATGCTCCAAACGTACCGGAACGTGTTCTTTTGGAGAGGCTGGTTCAAGTAAGTCAGATCAATTTAGAACTAGAGACATAAAGACATACTATGAGACCACTTCCACCACCAAGTATTCTAAAACAAATTTAAGAAAAAAAGAACTGGACTCAGCAGTAGTTGAAATGCTCTGTGAGGACATACAACCTTTCAACACAGTTGAGCGAAAAGGCTTTAGGAAGATGTTCCGAAAAGTAGACCCACGGTACCAACTTCCTGATCGTAAAGTTTTATCCGAGACGGTGGTACCGGCTTTGTATGATGAAGTCAAAGGTCTTCTTGTGGAAGAACTTAAAAATGCTGAATACCTTACTGCTACCACTGATATGTGGACGTCGATCACTGGGGACTCTTATATATCCATTACCATTCATTACATCAATAAAGAATGGGGGTTGAAAACAAGCATTTTGAAAACTGCATACATGCCGGAACGCCACACAGCAATAAACATTTCTCAAGTACTCAATGATACATTTGCTGAATACAAAATTAAAGATAAAGTAGTTTGCATTGTTTCAGACAATGCAACTAACATGATAAATGCTGTACACGCTTGCAAAATTAAACATTTGAACTGTTTTGCGCACACATTACAACTAACTGTGCATGATGCTTTAAAATATGAGCCTATTGTCGAAATTGTTGAAAAAGCTAAGGCGATTGTGACAATTTTTAAATCTAGCAATGTCGCACGAGAAATTTTGAGGACTGAACAAGTAAAACAGAACAAAGCTATTTTAATGGTGATCCAAGACGTTGCAACTCGTTGGAACAGCACCTTTTTTATGTTGAAACGTATACTGGATATCGGGGATCCATTGATTTTAGCCCTTACAAAGCTGGATTCTACACGTGCAAGTTACTTCACTGCAAAGGAAATACAAATCATTCATGAGTTGGTAACAATTTTGGAGACCTTTCAAAAAGTAACTGAGGATATTTCGGGGGAACAGTACGTTACTGTATCATTAATTATCCCTTTAGTTTATGGCTTGAACAAGGAATTACAATTAATGAGAAATAAAGTACAAACCGATACAGGCAAAAAATTCCTTGATTTATTAGTAGACAGTGTATCCAGCCGGTTGTTCCCCTACGAAAAAAGAACAATTCCTGCTTTGGCGACTCTACTGGACCCAAGGTGGAAGAAGAAGGCATTTTTAAGTGATTTAAATGCTAAAAACGCACACATGTGGCTACAAAATGCGTTAGCTTCATCCAAAAACGCTACTAGTAGCTTGGAGGGGCAGATGGAAAGTGCACACGATTCTACATTGACATCAACACCCGAATCGCACATTCAGGAACCGTCTACATCTAAGGAAAGCAGTAGCAGCGTTCTCGTTCACGTTCAACGCAAAAAAGATGAAGATATGCAACTGAGAACATGTACTGCAGATTCCATTATCACCATTAATAATTACTTACAGGAACACCCATTGTCGAATGAAGACCGTCCATTACAATTCTGGAGAGAAAAAGAACTGTCAGGTGATTACAACCAACTATATAATATAGCCAAGATGTACCTTTGCGTTCCAGGCTCATCTGTACCCTCCGAGCGTGTGTTTTCTTCGGCCGGGAAAGTTATTTCAGAACAACGGACAAGATTAAGCCAAAGGAAAGCAGAAATGCTAATTTTTCTTTCGGGAAATATGTGGCTCAAGGAGCGCACTTGAATTTTGGAGTTAACTTTTTCGTTATTTTTATTTTCTGAAAATTTGATTTGTTCATTGTAATTGTAAACATGTACCTACCTACACACACTTTTTGAAAATTCAAATAAATTCGTTTTTCATTCATCTTTATAATTATCCCTTATCTTATAATTTATAATCCTGCAAGTTTCAAATAGGTAGGTAGGTAATTGAATTTAATTATAATAAATTTCTTGAAATTCTTTATTAAATAGATCTGGACAAAAATGAATTGCTATCGGAAAACTATCGATAGTATTCGATAGTTTTTAACCGATATTATCGGACTATCGATAGTGCCAACTATCGACTATCGCCCAACCCTACTTTGACCCACCTATGGCGGTTGACTGACCGTTTAGTTGCACAAAGCAATAACAGCGAAATGCAAGCTTTTTCTTTATTATTCATGATAAAAACGCGGTTCGTTGTGACCAGCACAACGTCTAGACTCAAAATAATAGAAAGTATTGGCAATACTATTGATCAGTTTGCTGTCTGTTGTTTATTGATCTGCATATTGACAATAGTATTGGCATGTGTATATTGACAATACTATTGTCCGTGTGCGGGCCGCTTTAAGCTGTTTCCATGTGATCTGTCTGTATCCTAGTGTCTGTTTGTATTTTTGCTGTTTGGAGGTAGGAAAAATAATTGTTATTTTACATTTTATTAATTAAAAGCAATATTTTATTTAATCTTGACTAATGTTATCAATAACTACTTAGTTTTATTAATATTATGTTATTTGAAGTGATTCAAAATCTGAAGTGTGGTCCCATCTGGCTCACTTCATCCGAGTGGCCTAATTCTCGATATCCTGAGTAGAGCTCCCGCGGCCTTCCCTAGTTTGCCCATCTCAACATAGAACGCTCCTCGTTCGAACTTTAACAGAACTTACAAGACAACTCGAGTCAGACCGTTAACCCTGGGATTGACCACCCCCAATCGCGTGCCTTCTACTCCCCCTCCCTTCCAAGTCCCAGTCACTCCTATCTAGGACAACCCTCATAGAACCAGTGACTGTGAGAAACTCATAGCCACCTTAACCCACCTCATTCAAACAATCCAGTCCGATAGATCCTTAACTCACGAGTAAATCGTTGATAAAATAGGTCTGACCTTATATAATATCAGTCCAGCTCCCGCTGTGTACACAGGTATTTTGGTGCGCTCTGCCTTCTTATTTTCTTTAGACTTTACTTCCTCAGTCCAGTGTTCAGTTATTTATTTTTTTTTTTTCGTATACTTCTAATCCTTTCTGGAACCTATCATCTTACTATACTTACTTCAATCTACATTTTCTTCATTTCTTTCGTTGCCTATCTGGTAATATTTAACTTTTTTTTTTTCTTTTTTTTCCTAATCATTATCAGTGTCACTCTTTGTTATTTAAAATTTTTACAGTAATTATTTTAATTTCCTCTTAAATTGTTTTCCTATCTAAATTCTTATATTTTATATAATTTTTTAAATTTTTATTAATTTTATTTTATTATTACTATTTGTTACTTTATTTTTTGTCAAATTATAAATATGGGCAAATGCTCAAAATGTCACATGACCGTGCCCCGCGACGGCTCTGGTATCGAGTGCAATTGGTGCTCCCACATTTTTCATGGGCAATGTTCGGGGCTCAAGGACACGGACATCCAATTTTTGAAATCACAAAAAAAATCTTGGAGTTGCCCGCAGTGTGCGGCGTCCAAGAGGGCAGTACCAGTTGACGAGCGTCCTGCTACTCCTCAGAAGGGCCGATCTGAAGATTCCCTCCCCAAAGAACTGCTCGTCAGGGTGACACAAATGCAGGAGGAACAGAGGGACTTGATAAGGACGGTGACTGCAAATGGAGAGGCCATCGTGGAAGTGGAACGGAGGCTCGGCTCCATAGAAGGGCAGTTTGCCGCTCTAGACGCGAGGTGTGGGACTCTGGAGCGGTCCAACCTAGAGCTCAGCACCAGAGTGGTAGACCTCGAGGCCAGGCTTAATAAGGTTGACCAAGATAGCCGAAGGAACATCCTGGAGATCAGGGGGATCCCGGTAAGGCCAGGAGAATCACCTGAGAGCTTGGTCTCCAACGTCGGACTCGGACTAGGGCTCAGGCTGGCCCCAGAAGACTTGGACTACGCATTCAGACAAAGAACCCGACCGACCACTGAAGACCCACCGCAACCACCGGCCATCATAGTGCGGTTTGTGCGCCAGTCCGTCCGGAATGAGGTGATACGCCTGAAGAAAGAGAAGCGAGACTTTGGGACGCGGCACCTCGGCTGGACGGACAATGACAATCATATGATATATATAAATGAATCGTTGACTCTCCATAATAAAAAAATGTACGCCGAGGCTAGACGGTTGAAGAGGGAGGGAAAGGTGAAATTCGTCTGGGTGAACGGAGGCAAGGTCCTCGTCCGTAAGGATGTAGGACTGCCCGTTGTTATTATCTCTAAGCCTCCCGATTTGAATCAATTTATTTAGTTATTGTTGTTCCGTTCGCTTCCCGTTTCAAACTGACCCCCTCCACTTGGCTCCTCCCCTCTCTCCCACTCTCTCGTTCCTCCACCGCGCCCTCCCCCCTCCACTTCATAATATCTCAGTCTGTCCTAGCCTCTCAGCGTACATTCATTCCATCCGTTATTATTTCTTAGTTTTCTATTATAAGCCCTTTTTGAATTTTGTTTTTTGTTATTCTTTTTTTTCCTTCTTTTCTTTACACATATGTAAGAGGAAGTCGATGCCTAGCCTTGGTCTATTCATAAATATTTATATAATTTTACTTGATGTTTTGTTGTCTCCTAATTTCTCTCCTTTACCTCCCTTCCTCACCCCTCCCTCTACTTTGTCTGTGTCCTTTCTCATCACCTCTCATGACATATAATACCCTTCAATGTTGCCATGTTAATGCCCAGTCCCTGCCAGCCCATCACGATGAGTTCTCCGATTTCCTCCACTCAAATAGCTTCCATATCATCGGCATTTCTGAGAGCTGGCTCAAACCCTGGATCCCCTCCTCCTCCGTCTCTCTTCCAGACCACCATCTCTTCAGAAACGACCGGCTAGACAGACCTGGCGGCGGGGTTGCTATTTTTGTCCATCTCAGCCTCAAGTGCCGTCGTCTTGACTCCTCATCATCCCCGCCTTCTTCTTCCCAAGTTGAATTCCTCTTCCTTGAAATACATATCGATTCCACCAAACTTCTTTATGGAGTAGTTTACCGACCTCCTAAAGTCTCTTTTGACCCCACCTTTGAGTCTACTCTCCTCCGTCTTATTCCCCTCTATAGTTGCATCCTGATCTCCGGTGACTTCAACTCCGACCTCCTGTCTCCTGCAGCTCCCAACTCCAAGTATCTCCTGGACCTCTGCTATTCTTTAAACCTTTTCATAGTTCCCTACGCCCCGACTCATCATACCCCTACTTCTCACTCCTGGTTGGATCTCCACCTGGCTGACTCCCAACAGAAGATTAGTTCCTCCGCCCAACAGCCAGTTCCCTTCCTTTCTGCTCACGACCTTATCCAAATCTCTCACGACATACCATCTCCTCACCTTACTCCTAGATCTTTACTCCTCCGAAACCTGAAGTCCTTAACCTTCGAGACGCTCCAAGAGGACCTTGACGCAGCGGACTGGCAAGCTATCTTTGATCTGGCCTCAATCGACGAGAAGGTGAATACTTTCAACCAGATCCTCCTGAAGCTGCTCGACAAGCACGCTCCTCTGAAGATGAGGCAGCTCAGACGACCCCCGGCCCCATGGATAACCCCAGAGATCAGGGAAATCATGAAGGAACGGGACTCTGTCCGAAGGAGGTTCTACCGATCCAAGTTGGACGTCGACTACTCTTCCTTCAAAGTCCTGAGGAATCGTGCCCAGTCGCTGATCAGGGCGGCTAAGTCAAAGTTCCTTCTGAATCTGATAGCGGAGGCACCTAACGCCAAGTCAAGATGGGCAGCTCTTCGGAAGCTCTCGTTAGGTTCCCCCAAAAACCCTCCTTCTCCTTCAATCTTCTCTCCCGACACACTTAATTCCTTTTTTGTCTCCCGTCCTATTCTTCCACTAGCGTCTCCAGCTGAGATTACATCTCCCCAGCCCTTCGATTCAAATAATTTTTTCTTTTCATATATTTACCCTGACACTCTCCTAAGGATCATCCTTAATAGTAGCTCTAATGCCCTTGGCCCTGACGACATCCCGCTCCTCTTCCTTAAAACTTGCTTACCAGTCATACTCCCAGTCCTCTTACATATCTATAATTTCTCCCTTCAAAACTCCGTCTTCCCTTCCGCCTGGAAAGAAGCATTTGTACTTCCTCTCAACAAAGTCCCTAATCCTGAAGCTCCTAAAGACTTTCGCCCTATCTCCCTTCTGTGTTCCACATCCAAACCTTTAGAGCGTATAGTTCATTCCCAAATCTCAGATTTCCTTCTTACCAACAAACTCCTCGACCCTTTCCAATCTGGTTTCCGACCCGGTTATGGGACTCCATCTGCTTTACTGAAACTAACAGAAGACTTCCGACAGGCCATTGACGCTAGACAACTTACTCTGCTAGTACTGTTCGACTTTTCCAAAGCCTTTGACTCCGTGGACCACTCCATCCTCCTCTCCAAGGTGGCCAGTCTCCCTCTCTCCAATAATGTCCTCCTCTGGCTCCAGTCCTACCTTGCAGATCGTTCCCAGTCCGTCAAGTTCCCCAACTCTCCCGCCTCATCCTCGCTTCCTCTCCACTCAGGAGTTCCTCAAGGATCCTCTCTTTCCCCGCTCCTATTCTCCCTTTTCCTATTGGATCTTCCTCCGCACATAAAATTCTGTAAATACCACCTCTACGCGGATGATCTGCAGATTTATTTATCCTTTCACCCCTCCAGTTTCCCTACCGCATACTCGCAAATATCTGATGACATCAATTCCATATCCTCCTGGGCCAAACAGAACAAACTCCTCCTTAATCCTCACAAGACTCAAGCGATAATATTAGGTAACAAAAAACTTCTCAATAACTTAACTGACCCCCCTCTCTTGACTCTGGACAACACCAACATTAACTACTCTAGCAGAGTAAAAAACCTGGGTATCATCCTCGACCAAACCCTTTCCTGGAAAGACCACGTATCCTATATTTCCCGTAAATCGTTCCAATCTCTTGCACAATTTAAACGTTCCCGTCACTCTCTTTCTCATAACTCCCGGAAACTCCTCGTATCATCCTTTGTTTTCCCCCATTTCGACTACGGGTGCCTGGTTTATAATGATCTGAGTAAGGGACTCGATATCAAACTCCAGCGAATCCTGAACGCTCATGTCAGATTTGTTTTCGATGTCCCTAGAGACGCTCATATTTCGCCCTGGTACTCCGAGTTGAAATGGCTCAAACCCTCCTACCGCCGAAACTACCTCCTAGGCTCCTTCCTCTTCCTAATGCTTAAATCCAAAGAACCCTACTACCTCTACCAAATGTTTCAATTCCAGTCCTCGGTTCACCAGAGGCACACTAGATCCCGTCCTTCAGACCTCTTCATCCCCTCCCATCGCTCCTCAGCCTTCCACAATTCATTCCTTGTCCAGGCCTCCTCTCTTTGGAACTCCCTGCCTCCCCCAATCCGTCACTCTCCTTCCGTGGCTTCCTTCAAATCCTCACTATTCCAATTCCTCTTCACCAAACAATCCACTCCTCTTTGATCTCTCCCCCGTATTCTCTAATTCGTCAACCTTAATTATCTAATCATTCTAATCACTTTCCCCCGCCTTTTTTTTTTTTTTTTTTTTTTTCTAGCTCTTTCTTGTCTTTGTCATTCTCTAGTTTTATTATATTTTTTTTATCATATTTTCTAAATTATTCGTTCATAATAAATAATATTGATTTTTGGCTCATTTACACATTTATATATTTTTAATATGCATTTATTTATTTTTTATCTTATCTTATTTTCTGCTTTCTAAATTAATTTTATTTTTAACCTTGGCTGGGCATCCTTCCTTCTCTTTTATAATCAACCACCGTACTATGCTCGGTCGATTTATATTTATATATATTATCAATTTTATCTCTTTCTTAGTTTTATGGATTTGCTTTTTTTCTTTTTTACCTTTTTCTCTTTTATTTTTGTAGATACTTTTATTTATTTTGTTTCATCATATAGAAGTTGTTAATTTTATGTTTTTTCCTGTTTTTCTATTTCCTGTTTATCTATTTTTTAGTTGTATAGTTTTTCTCCAATGTAGCACTAATTTTTATTTACCTATCTTTTTATTTCTATGTTCTGATACTATATTTCATTGTTTCATTTTCATCACTCTCTGTATGTATTTATTCTTAGGGGACCTCGGTCTCAGAATAATAAAATTTATTTTCATTTCATTTCATTTCGTATAATCTCGTCACTAATAACAAAAGTACCATAGAAAATATTTAAAAAAATTATGTTTCAAATTACGATAGAAATTACAGTCAAGAGTCGTAATTTTTTCTCACATTCCACAATCAACTTTTGTAAATCTTTATTTTATTATAGTTTATAATCCTTTATATTTCCATGAATAACGATAAGAATTATACTTGTAGTTCTCATTCTACAGATGTTGCTTCGAATTCCTCTATGCGTATTCTACAGTGGAATATTGGCTCATTCTCCACTAACAGGAACTCTCTTGAACTCATTCTTTGCACAGAGCGAATCGATATAACAATATTATCTGAGACATGGTTTACGCCTAACCATGGGTTCAAGATATCTAATTACGAACTTATCTCCAACGACAGACAGGGCGGCTATGGAGGCAGCGCCGTTCTTGTCCATAAGAGTATCTCTTTTGTCCTTATACCAATTTCCAATCCCTTTGAAGACATCCTTCAGATCTCCGCCATAAAAGCTCTGCTTCCTAGAGGATGGTTAACAATAGCCTCGATTTATGTCAAGCCCAATCAGTCTCTGAGTCTGTCCGATTGGTGCAGCCTCCTCAGCCGGCCTTCATAGCTGGGGACCTAAATGGCCATCACCGCGCCTGGGGATGTTCATATAACGATGCAGCTGGGGCAACACTGCTCCACCTCATGCATCAGTACAACTTGTGTTTTCTTAACGACGGCTCCCCCACCCTTATAACTAGACCAGGTTGGCAGCCCTCAGCCCCTGACCTCTCCCTTCTCTCAGCTAGTCTGGCTCCATCTTGTTCTTGGTTCATCCTCCCCGACCATCTTGGCTCTCATCACTTCTCCCTCCTCATTCATCTGCAGATAGATTCGGCTCGGACCGACAGCCCATTCCTTCCTCTACAACGCTGGCTCATCAATAAGGCGGATTGGAATGGTTACACACAAAATATCGAACTCCTTATTAAATCTAGTTCTCATGCATGTTATCAAGATCTAGTTGATATCATCAATCAAGCAGCTAGTAAAAGCATTCCACTCCGGAAATTGTGCTCTACAATGCCACAAAGAAACGCAAACCGCGTCCCCAAACATTGGTGGGATGACAGCTGTCAACGAAGGGAAAAAAAACAAAACACATTTTGGAAATATAAACCACAGCCGACCTTGGACAATTAGCTGGCAGTGCAGAAAGCCACAACTGTCTGTAGAAAATTTTTTAAGGAAAAAAAGAGAGAAAGTTGGGTTCGGTTCTGCAATTCTTTGAGCAGAGAATCAGATATTGGATGGGTTTGGAAGAAAATCCGACAAATGAAAGGTTCTGCCATCTCACGCCCTTCATCTAACACTCAATGGCTTGAAGACTATATAGATCTTCAGGCCCCACTGTCTGTTGCTGAGAACATTACATGCGATAACATAGCCATCGACGAAGAAGTGAAACCAAATGGCCCATTCACTATGGCTGAGCTGGAAGCTGCCATCAAATCTAACTTCAACACTGCTCCTGGGTACGATCGCATCCATTACCCTATGATTTGTCATCTACCAACTATTGCCAAGCACTGCCTCCTTCGTATATTTAATTATATTTGGATGCATGGTAAGGAAACTCCGGAGTGGGCGATTCAAGTGATCATCCCCATCTTAAAACCAGGGAAACCTGCTGATGAGCCCTCTTCATATAGACCTATATCTTTATCCTCCTGCTTCCTTAAAACATACGAAAGATTGATTAACGCCAGACTGGAGTGGTGGACTGAAAAGAATAATTTGCTTCCCGACTTCCAGCACGGTTACAGGAAATCTCATAATACTTTCGACAATATCTCTACTTTGTCTCCGATACATATAACTCTTTCTCAGAAAGCAAACTAACATTAGCAGTATTCCTAGATCTTACAAATGCATATAATTGTGTGAATATTAACATTCTGAAAGAGATCATGTTGCAAATGGGTATACCTGGAAGAATAATTCAGTCTTCTATAAACGTTGTAAAAAAAAGGACACTTTACATTCAGTTAAACAATGAACTTCACGGTCCACGCTGTGTTCATCTCGGCCTCCCTCAGGGTGCCGTCCTCAGCCCTTTTCTCTTTACTCATCCTCTTTGCAAAAACTTTCATCTCCAACTGTCAAAATATCACAATTTGCAGATGACATAACAATATACACTTCCCACAAAACTGTAGATGGAGCCATCAATGAACTCGAGCCAACATTTGAGCTGCTTTCTCAGTGGAACAAGACAATGGGTTTTTCCTTATCTGAAGAAAAAAGTACTGCCATGTTATTAACTCGTCGTAGAAAAATAGACTTCCCAGATGTTTTAAAACTTTGGTGTTACAAAATCAGATCCTCTATCTCTTGCAAATTCCTCGGAGTAATTGATCGTAAGCTTCTGTCCATTACTCTAATAACGTTAAGGACTGGCTTAATCTAAATTTCACAGAAAGGTGGATAGGCCGGGGCGGACAAATACATTGGCCAGCAAGATCTCCTGATCTTACTCCATTAGATTTTTATTTATGGGGTAGGATCAAAGAAATTGTTTACGCAAGAACCGTTAGCAGCAGGGAAGAATTATGCGACCGCATTACACTGGGCTTCGAGCAGTTGCGACTACAAGAAGCTATGAAAACAGTAGTTCAATCAGTTACCGACCGCTGTAGGTGCTGTTTAAGTGTGGATAATGGCTATTTTGAACAATTTTTATGATTTTAAAATGAATTTTTCATTTTTATATTTATAAATAAATATTAACCTCAAAAAGTTTTTAATGCTATTATTCAAAGAAAACCAAATTTCAGATGAAGTGAACTTATTTTAAAGGTAATTTACCTCTCTTTATGGTGGTATAATTAACTTTGTATTAGCTCTTATACTTAAGGAGGAATAAGATATGCATAGACAAAAAAATAGTGCTAAGTACAAAAATAATGTGTGTTTTTCAATAAAAAAGAAAATAATGTATTGGATTGTTCTATGTGTAGAAATGAATCGAACAAGTGGAGGTTATATTAGGTTGTCTTATATCGATACTGTGCAGAGTCGATATTGTGTAAAAAAATATATCATTCTCGAATTGTAAAATTGTTAAAATAAATATAAAAGTGTTTATCATTCATAATTAAACTAAACTAAAGGAAATATAATAAAGAAATATCAAATTTCAATTAAAGTTATGAAAACAGATGTTTTGTATTTTTTAAAGCTGTGCAAAAATTGAGCCAATGAGCGAGGAATGTGCAAAAAAGATGAAGATTTTTTGTTCCCTCAGGGGAGAGAGTTCTTCTTGTGTAAGGCATGTTCGGAGGAGGATCTGTGAAAAGTTCAGTGCAGTAGAAATTATATAAAAATGTGAGTGAGTGTAACTATGTTTTTTTTAATGGAGATAGAAGACAACGGGGAAGTGTCCCGGAATATGTGAACGTCCAAAAAGATGAAAACGCCAACTCAACACAAAAAAAGAAAATGATATAAGTACAAGGACCAAGTTCAGGAGCTAGAAGAAGACGTGGCCGTCATATCTGCAACCCAGCATCATTTTATCCAAATGGTAGCACCACATCATCACTCGAAACGAGAAGAAAAAAAGAAGAGATTGTCACTTCAGGTTTTTAAATTGTTGTAAAAAATATATATGTGTGTAAAGAAATTGTGACTAACCCAATTCTATTTTTTATAATTTTTTTTTAAATCATATAAATAAATATAAAAATGTAACACCTTTTTTGAAATATGCTTTTTTTTTTTATTTTAACCAGATTATATAATATTATGGAATAATAATTATGAAAATTTAAAGAAAGGAGCGTTACAATATATATATATATAAGTTAACGTGGCATTTTTCACGGACCCAAGTAATATTCCTGTCCATCCAGCATCCCTTCTAGGAATTGTTTACTCTTATTGTTTCCCATGTTCCCACCTTTGTTACACAGAACAGTCAGTCTAGCTTCGACTCTCGAACGGTTTAAACCTCTGTATCACTTATCGAATATAAGTTTTCAGTTTGTTCAATAAAAGTGTTTTTTTTTTGGTTTTTTTTTAACCATCTTCGGCAAACCTTTTATTTAACTGGCGCAGTCGGTAGGACCCGTGTCGACGAATTTATGAACATTTCGTTTCGTTTTCAAACGTTTACGACCTCTGCACGAACCTTCACTCAGCGACCTGAAGCACCGCTTGTACCCAAACAGAAGACTCCTTCTTCCGAAGTTGTAGCGCTGCTTGGACAACACAGGACAACAGTCTCGTCACAATGCATATGGCACTGGTAGCTTTGTTCCTGTGAGTAGTTTCAAGATTACAATTTGAGATTTTAAATTTCAATTTTTAAATTTCAAATTATTGAACTTTTTTATTGTAACATTAAGTTAAGATATTATAAGAAATATTTACATCACAACACAAAACATGACATCTAAAGACGTACTTCAAGCTGCATCACAGCTCACCATGCCAATCCCAGTTCTCAAAAGAGAATATTTGGAAATGATGCCCGAAATTTCTGGTCAACCAGACTTATATATACCCCCACTCCTAGACTTGTAGGACAGTCTCCATTAGACCTAGCTATTCTGTAGAACACTTTATATGTTTAATAAAATAAATTTCATTTTTTTAAAACTATTTCTTTGGAAGTCCTGACATAACTTCGATCTTCACTGAAGCAGACAGCTAATTTGACTATCATGTGTCAAGCTGTATCAACACGACCCCTATGATACACCCGAGGTAAAATCAAATATCACCAAAATTTCTTTGATTCAACCAGCCAAACTTAAGTCAGTCATGGCCAACATCAGTTACAAAATAACTAGGGAAGACTACGATCATATCCCCAATTACGATGGAAACTCAATTGATCTAACTTTCTTTTGCGATACAGTAAACTTAATTTTCCGCAGAGTATGTGCAGATAACGTAACCGAAAGAGTTATAAATAACGAAATCCTCCTAAGCAAATTAAAACTTACGACTTCCCTGATCCTTACACGACAAATAGATACGGTGGCCTAAATATTACAAATTCTCAAAATCATTTTGCAGTTGCGCGTTCTTACGAATTATTAAAAGACGAAATGAGACATATTAAACCTTATTATAAAGGAACCCCAATAGATTTTTTAAACAGAATAAATGAAGTAAGGAATTTGATCTTCGTCAGACTTCAGTCAGAAGGTCTTACTACTAGTGATACATTAAAACTTTTTATTGACCAAGTCGACAAAGAAGTAATATATAATTTTTACAATAACGTCCCTATGACATTTGCCAACCATGAGATGACATTCAACCCTCAGGATCTAGATGAGTTAAGGAGTATTCTTTGTAATAAATGTATGTATATGTGGTATATCGATTGCTATCACTTATGTGTATCGATTGTTTTGGGAGATTGATCAGAGAAAGGGAACCTTGGTGAAACCGGGATCATGTAGTTCGTGGTTAATAAAGTTATTTACACAGTTTAGTCTAAAGTGTTTTATTTACTGTAAAGACATTACAAATATGGAGACGGGGATGGGACCCTTTTTTGTGGAAAGTGCCGAAAGTCAAGGTAATTGAATCAAGGATCAACTAGGGTGGAAGCTGCAAGGTGAGTAGACTTTAGTTTACTAGTCGAAGCGAACAAAATCCGTTTAAGTAGAAGATCCTCCACCAAACGCTCGTCGCAAACGTTCGAAAAGTGTGAAAAGCCCCTCTAAAAAAGCTAAAGTAGCTAAACAGGCACTTGAACGAGCAATTGTCTGGGGAAAAAAGAGTCTTCGGTATTCCCCCAGAGAACCAAGAATTAAAAGGTAACAGTGATCGTCCTACTTTTATCATAAGTCTTCAAACATCAAACCAGTTTTTTTCTTATTTCATAGACGATACCTTATTGAATGAAATCAATGAGCAAACAGAACTGTATGCTGTACAACAGAATCCTAATAAACCATTTGGTCTTGAAGTTAACGCTCTAAAGAGGTATTTGGGGATTCTGGTCCTATCTTCGGTTCATAAAAACCCATGAGATATTATTGGAATCCAGTAATTGGAAACGAAACTGTAAAAAATGCTATGTCATGCAATAAGTTTGAAAAAATCAGTCAGTTTTTATATTTGAATGACGATTCTCGGCTGCCAAGACCCGACGAACCTACTAGGGATAATCTCTGAAGACTATGACCAGTTATAAATCATATTGCTGAAACGTTCCAGGGTACTCCCGCTGAGGCTTCACTATCTCTAGATGAACAGGTGTGTGCGACTAAAATCAAGCTCAGTCTTGATATAATCCTAAAAAGTAGGGCTATAAACTTTTCGTTCTGTGTGAACCGGCAGGGTTTGCGCAT
The DNA here is from genome assembly GCA_963662175.1 of Aradus depressus. Taxonomy (NCBI): domain Eukaryota; kingdom Metazoa; phylum Arthropoda; class Insecta; order Hemiptera; family Aradidae; genus Aradus; species Aradus depressus. Next base: position 49,020,075 of record OY759216.1, on the reverse strand, counting down.
AGATCTCAGACTTAGTAATATCATTCAGGACAAATCTAATTATGTAGTATATTTTGATAACTACTATAGCTCATTTCAACTGCTAGCAAGTTTGAAAAGAAGAGGCATTTATAGGTTGGGGACCATACGGAAAGATAGAATTTCTAGCAATCCTTTCCTGATGAGAAGACAACCAAACAGCAAAACCTCAGGGGCCATACAGAAGAATTTGTCACTGAATTAGACAACACAAAAATGTGCTATGTGAGGTGGCTGGACAGCAATTTCGTCTATCTATGCTCCAATTTCATCGGCTCACAACCTATGGGTACTATACGAAGATACAATAGCAGTCAAACAAGGTACGTTACAGTAGACTGTCCAAATATAATAAAAGTATGTACCAGGCACATGGGGGGAGTGGACCAAATGAACGCCCATTTGGGACGTCATAAAATAGCCATGAAGCGCAAAAAATGGTATTTTCGACTTTTCTATCACATGATAGACATGTCAGTTAACAGCTGGATTCTCTACTGCAAGGTTATCTGAGGAAAAGGAGTGAAACCTTTGACACAAAAACAGTTCCGAACTTAATTAGCCCAAACCCTATGTGCAATTGGTACTTGCTCACGAACTCGAGGACGACCGCCCTCCATTGATACTCATTCTCCAATTTTTATTACAAGCAAAACTGTTGAACAGAGGCCTCCACTGGACATCATAATTGAGCCGACCAATCATTGGCCCTTGTACAGCAACCCGAAATAAGAGCCCGATGCAAGAACGAGGGCTGCAAGCAGTTTCCTTTCATTTATTCCTCTCAATGCAATTTGCACTTGTGCATCAATAAAGCAAGAAACTGCTTTTTGCAGTTCCACCAAAATCTGAAACATCATCAGAAGAAAATGTTCAAGTTAAAGTATCAACATCCTGAGTTCTCTTATCGACTCCATCTACATCTGCCGTCTTTTCTACAATAAACCAAGATAAATCTGTGACAGAAGTAGTGTCCCCCGAAGTTGTCTGCTGCTGCTCCTAGGAATGAATCTACAAGACGTAGGAAAAAAAGAAATTTCTCGTATTCTCACCTACACACCAGAAAATAAGAGGATCAAGGAAGAACAATTAGTGATAAGTACAACACTACTGTATAAGTTTTTTTGTTTTTTTTTCTAATTATTTTTTACCTTTATTTCGTTTTCCTAGAGTTACATCCAGGACACCTGCCGGCCTCGTCAACAGTCTTGGGTTATCTATATATACCCCCCACCTCTCTGAGGATGAGTAGTATTGTTTGATCCGTTCAACTTAGTTAGTCTCTCTTCATAATTGTTCATTCTTTGGTGTGTTGTAAATTGAAATGAAAACTTTTTAAAAAATCCACCCTCGTATTTGTTAACATATCTGGCGCCCGAACAGGGACCGCGAAGTGTAAATCTAAAAACATAGCGACCATTTGTCTCAATAGAATTTTAGATTTTCCTGAAGTGTTACTTCTTAATTCGCGGTGAAGAAAAGTGTGTGTGCTTCTTTAAAATTAACTGTGACCTATTGTCCCGGACAACCACCATCAGTTACATCGAACTTCACTGAAGCAGACAGCTATCTGGAATATCATCGGCCAAGCTGGATCAACCCGAGCCCTGTGGAACACCCGAGGTAAATTCAACTATTTCCAAAACCTTGATTCAACCAGCTAAACTTAAGTCAGTCATGGCCAACATCAGTTACAAAATAAGTAGGGAAGATTACGACCATATTCACAACTATGATGGAAACCCTCTGGATCTAACTTTCTTTTGCGATACTGTAAATCTAGTTTCCCGCAGAGTATGCGCGGGTAACGTAGCAGAGAGGATTATAAACAACGAAGTCCTCTTAAGCAAAACAAAAGTTAGACTTCAAGGGTCTGCTAGATCTCTGATCCTTACTCGACAAGTAGATATAGTGTCCCAACTAATTCAAATTCTCAAGGATCATGTCGCAGACGCTCGATCTTACGGAATATTAAAAGAAGATTTGAGGCAAGTTAAGCCTTATTACAAAGAGACCCCGATAGACTTCTTGAATAGGATAAATGAAGTAAGAAATCTGGTCTACGTCAGACTTCAGTTAGAAGGCCTTACTGATGATATATTAAAACTTTTCATAGACAAAGAAGCAATTTATCATTTTATGGCAACGTCCCTATGACTTTGGCCAACCATGTTACGACATTTAATCCTCAAGAACTTACAGGGAAACAAGACCCAAAGACCTCCACTTAAGGTAAATTCTGCAGATCAATCATATCAAAGAACATATCCAAGTACACAATACCAAACTAGGGAAACACACTATCCTCAAAACCAATTCAATAGACCCCAACAACAACAACATTTCCAACGATCTAACACTTCCTACTTTCATCCCAATAATACCCAACATCCCTTTAATTCACAAAGACCTCAATTCCAACTACGATGGAATTCCCAAAATACTGTGTCAATGAGAACAGTTAATAAACCCAATTAAAAAAATTTTACCAGTCCTCACGAAGTCACACATTTTGATGAGCAAAACAAATCCCAACCCTCTACTGCATATGTGGGCAACAACCGGCCCGCGAGACATTTTGAAAAACCCAATTAAAAAAAAAATAATATTACACTACTTACTCACACTCACTCCAAATTAGGAAGATCGAGTAGGATGGGGTTTGTCGCTTGCTCCTCGAAACAAATCAAATCGAAAGACACAGTCATTCATTGTTGCCGTAGATGAATACTCTAGATTTATTTTTGCCAAAGCCATTAAAGAAAATGCAAGTTCTCTGATAAAGTTTCTTAATGAATTTCCTCACATAAACAAGGTGAAGAAAATCGTTAGTGGTAACGGACTGCAGTTTGTCTAGGAGGCCTTCAAGAAATTTGCCGGAGAGAAAAATCAGGCTGGTTAACACAGCACCGTATCATCCTTTTGGAAACGGTTTGGCAGAACGAAAAATTAGGGACATCAAACAGTTCATGTCTCTGTATCCCAGCTTTAAAGGGGGATGGAAAAACTGTTCGGTCACGAGACAAAATTGTTTTAAAACTTTGTATTTTCTATTTGAAACCACCTTCCACAATGATGACTCATCCTCAACTCATCATGATTTTGATGTTGTCTTTGTCTGTGTCTTCCTTGGATCAGAAGATATCAGCAAGAGGGGATGAGCTTGTAGGATATGATTGTCTTCAGCAGAACACCAATATCACAACCATTGCCATTAATCAGATTAAACCATGTAGGTACAATTCTTCGAATGAACATTTCTGATGAAGTTTCAATCAAGGCCTGCTCCATTATATGGTCCTATGTAATGGTCTATTGCGGTATGCATGATCACATCTCTATGGTTGCAGGAGGTGTAGGATCAAGAGAGGTCATGATACTAACATCTAGAGATTATGAAGATTTGCATAGATATGGTCGTATTAGATTGAATGGTATATTGGTGGAAGGAATCAAGGTAAATATGAGACAAACTAAACAAACCACAGGCGTAGGATCATTCTCTCGTGATGGATCCTGCACGGGTGGAAATATCAATATTAATGGACATACATATTACAATGTCGCGAGGCAGAGTGTATATGAAATACTGCTTTCCACAATGAAAGCACTCTTGATATTGAAACAAGTGTGATAACTGTTTCCTCAGGTTATAGGTTTTCATATACAGATGAGACAGGTTTTGATCCTAACGGAGGTTACTTGTTTTGGGATGCAGTTGATAGAGCCAGGGACTGTGCTCTGATGGGCTACAGTGTTCTATATGAGGGTCCAGCATTCATTATCACCGTTGGGGAACAGAACAAAGCTCTGCTTGTAAATACCTCTGACTATGCAATAGCTCTTGAGTTGAGAAAACCTAGTGTAGCCTGTGGCTCGCATGGCTATATGACTGAACATCCAAGGTTGTTGTTTCTTACAGGTTCTCCTCATTCATTCACTATGAAAATGAATAAACTTAACCCCATCGATGTTGATCAGTTCTTATACGTCAACTCAAAGTTCGTTTATATAGAGAGACACTTCAAGGGTCAAATAGAGTCCCTTTACAGACACCTGTATAAACAACTTTGCGATGTCAGATACCAGCTTCTAAATCAGCTGTTGAGCATTGCTTATATTAGCCCCGAGGAGTTTGCATGGAGTTATCTTCGAAAACCTGGAGTGACAGCTGTGTTAGGAGGAGAGGTGATATATCTAATCCAATGTGAGCAGGTAGTTGTCTTGCATGGATCAGGTATAACAGATCGATGTTATCAAAAGCTCCCTGTAGTCAACATGAATACCACTCACTACATGAAACCTAAGTCACGGGTTCTGCTTCGGTATGAAACAGAGATACCATGCAGTACTATAACACCATCCATGTTTTTGCTTCCTACAGGGTGGATGCAAATGGTTCCTCAAGCAGTGTATTCTCCTCATCCTATTCAGCTATCTGCAGAAAGTACAGATAGATGGGAATACACAGCAGCTCATCAAATAGGTACAGCTGGGATTTATTCGAATAAAGATTTGCAACTCTATTCGCAGAGAGTTCTTTACCCCATGGAGAAAGATGCAGTACAGAACATGATAAGTGCTAGGTCAATTGGACAGATGGTTGATAGTTCTGCCATTGATATGTTTCCATTTATGACAAGACAGGTGGTCGAACAGATTCAAGCTACATCACTTGAAAAATTTTGGTCAGGATATCAATGGATCGTCATGCAGAGCTCAGGGTTTTTAGGTCTCTATGTTTTACTTCGCATGATGCTATGGTTTATCTCCTTCCTCCTCAATTGCAGGGTACATTACAACAGTAATAAATGCAGTGCTCATGGATCCTTCTATTATTTTGGATTGGGAAACAGCACTTTCTTCTCACTTCGATAGTGTTCCAACTCCCATGACTAAAGGTCAAAAATTTACTATACACAAATATGTCACGATGAAAGCTAAACCAAACGGAATTTCTGTCTACAACCACTTCACCTTCTTCAAAGCAAGAACTACTGCAAATACAGCACTTAACCTGCAAAAAGTCAAGCCAGTGGACGTGAACGAAAATAAAAAGAAGGATGTTCGTGATCTTTATCCTTATCTAAACGCGACCAGTGTTAACTCGATAGAAAAAGTTTTTGATGAAACAACTAAGGAAAACCATGGAATTCCTGTGTTAGAAGAGGATAATATTTACTCCGATGATGACGAAGGGGATCAATGAATATGTATATTGTAGCGTTCTATATGACCGTACATGGTTCTTTAAAAAAAAAAAAAAAAAAAAAAAAAAAAAAAAAAAAAAGGTACGGGAAGAGGGGAGTAGGTGCTATGGAGCATGACCACGCCTACGTTAGTGAAGTAGTAGAAGGTTATGTAGAGGTTACACTGTCTACTATCTTTAATGAATAAATTAATTATTGATGATTGTTTAATAGTCAAAAATATTTATAAAATAATGTAAAAGTAAAATTAAGAATTATTGTAATAAAATAAAACAAGAAAGTGTAAGTGTAAAAAAATGGCATTTGCTAGAACTGACCAATCAGATGTTTTTTTGTTAAAAAAATGGCGAAAGCGAGATTCGGAAAGGAGAGTCATCAGTTTTTGTTCAGACAGAAGGGGAGTTGGTGGTGGAAGTGATAGTGGAGTGGAAACATGTGGAAGTAGTGGAAAGTTGTATAAAAATGAATATGAAGAGACATTGAGGGTACCCGACGATCCAGAAGATATTCGTTGAGAAGTAGAGAAAAAATTGCCAACAACAGATGAAATCAACTGGGGCTACGACAGACTTCAACAATTTGCCATGTGAAACCTCGATTAAGCCACAACCACCAATGTAAGGCTCAACCCAGCCGTAATATCACATCATGCGAAATCTCACCTTATGCAAGTTTGATACTTTTTATTATGGCCATTATTATTAATGTTCTTGTATTTTAGAAAATAAGTTACCAACCCTATAAAAAAAAATAAGAAGTTTTAAATAAATCATATGTTAAAAAATGTAAATTTGTGTATTCTCATTTATTTGTAAAACCCATGTAAATTCTTCTATATTTTTAATCACTCTAATTTAATCATTAATTATTTTATAAGTAAGCACCGTTACAGTAATGTCTCCCAAAAAGAGGGAATATAAAAATGTAATGTAAGCTAACAGCCGTTACATAATTGGCTCCCGAGAAAAGGGAGAATTTAAATGAATAAGTAGCCGTTAAATATCTATGTTAACATACATTTTTTTTACTATTTTTGCCACGTGTAATAATATTTTAACAAGACAGCTTTAACAGATTACAGAATTTTTTTACAATATCAAAAATCGAGTTTGACTTTTGCAATTCCATCAAAACTAGTTCTTTGGAAAAGGGGCACATAGTAGTGTTTCACATTTCTCAATTTATTTTAGCTGAATATTTATATAATCTGTTAAAGATTTTAAGTTTTTGAAAAAATAAAATCATGTACCATCCTTGAGCGGATCATCTGAAAAAATTCAGAGAACTATTTATCAATGAGTACAACATTTCTGCCAACTCTCAGATTTTTTGAAACATTCCATGTTCTTGACTGTGTTGTCTTTTCATGGAATTACCCATATGTATTGAGACAGTCGGTACTCCTGCCTCATGTTCACATTAAGGTACAAAGATTCGATAATTGAATATATTTGAAAAACAACAAGAAAGAACAATAAAAATAATTGAACGAAGGATTGTTGAGTGGGAGAGAGGGAAATATTGCAGATCATGGAAGCAGATGTAATAATAAATAATGTATTTGTAATATGACTAGAATAAGGATGTAATCATTCATTAAATTATAATAAATAATTAATAATGAAAATAAATAAAAACAGGCATAAAAAAGAAAATAATTATTAAATATAAATAATTTTTATAGTGGTATGGTTCGTTGAAAAAAGCTGGACTGCTCTATGAAGAAACGAATTAGCAGTCGAGAGTTTTTTGGTCGAACGTCAAGCCCGACTGGATTTGTGGAATCCAGTTTGCTGTATAGCAAATTCAACTGTGTATTGGCGATTCTCTGTAAACTCGTAAACGGCTGTCCGGACCGAGTTAAAAAAAAAATAGAAAGCATAGAAATATAATTATGCCTCTTAATTTAAATTAAACGCTGAACTTTATAGTGCTATTATATATATAACGATAACAATTTTACTTTTTTTTTTTTTTTTTAGCGTGAAATGAAACGCAACCAGTGTGAAGTTAGTAACACTGCCGAGAACGGCGTCAGGCTGCCATTTTGTTTAGTGTCCGAGCGCAATTTGTGGTGTGAGTATGCGTGTTGGTCGTTGCGACATACAGTCCTCTGGTAAGTGATTTTAATAATGTTAATTAGATTAAATATTTATAAAAATTGTCTAGATGTCTGTGATTTGTGTCCAAATTTGTCGGTAGCTTCGTATCAAATCATGTTTCAATAGTTTTGTAAATATTTTGAAACTAAACCAAAATAAACAGTCCCCTGCCTGGCATGTGATGTATAAAATACACACATTAAAATATTAAGTTAAAAAAATTAAACAATTAATGGTGTACTGAAGAAGTCGAGGCCTAGCGATGTCGGCGAGCTGTGCAAAAATGACAGTGGTGATTTTTTAGGCTTAAAGAAGTGGTGAACTGAATTTAAGTGATTTGTTGGTGCTACTGATCCAACAAGAAGGTACTTTTACTCGTTTATATGTAATGATTGCTGCCCACAATTATATAACTTAAATTTTAAACAAAATGCCCAAAATATAACACAAAAAGATGGAATTAGGTAGGTAGTTTAAGAATTTAGTTTTTAAGATTTTTTGTCTTTTGATTTTGTTTAGTGTTCTTTATTTTATAATGTAGTTGTTGTTTAAGATAATAAACCCAATATTTGTTCTCGAAAATGCTGTTCTATTCATTTTCCCTGTTGGCCCAGTAATTTCATTTGAAAACCTTTGGATTAGATTTAAAATTATTAGACATCTCCTTTATAAATCCAAGTGAAAAGTTTGTTAAATGGAATTTTATATATATATTGTGACAGTTTGAATCACGTCACATGTGATATTTGTACAAGTAAGGGGGGGGAGGGGGGGGAGTAGAGAAACCATATTGGTGATAGAAAAGAGATCGATATATTTGTATTCAGCTCCGTTTCGAATGACGATAAAATGAAATACATTATCTATGATAATTTTGTAAAATAATTTAAAGTAATAATAATAATAATCATAATAATTAAAATAATAAATAAAAGTGTAACAAATAAAAATATACAGGCATAAAATAAATAAGGCAAAATAAAACGGTGTGGCAGTGATAACAAATAACTGTTATCAGCTCTTCTTTTATCTCTGCTATCTGCTTTAGTTTCTGTTTTACATATTTTGTGTCTGTTGCACTGTTTGGTATTCTAATAAGTTTTTAATCGTTATTTGTATCAATATTTTTTATTAAAACTATGTCGAGTAGTGATAGTGAAGATTCTGTGCCCCCTAAAAAAGGTGTAAGAGGTGTAATAAATCCATATTCTTACAAAAAGAACATTATAAAAAGCCGCAGAGTTAGGGGATTGGAATATGAATCTTATTCAGGAAAACAAGTTCCTGCCTTGAAAACAGGTAATGATTGCAGATGCAAATTTCATTGTTTTTCTCAAATAAGTGAGCAGGATAAATCAAACATTTTGATGTATTTTCTCTCACTTGAAAGCAAAGACATTCAAGATACATTCTTACAAGGTTTAGTTGAGAAAAGGGAAGTTAAGAGGCGGCGTAAAAGACCTGTTCCTAATAATATTGATGATGCTTCAGGTGAAGAAAATTTTGAAGAGACAGAGCTAAATAACGCCAACGTAAATTTAAATTATTTTGTTAAGTCCAATAGTAAACATATACAAGTTTGTTAAAAAGCGTTTGCCGCTTTGCATGGAGTCGGCAAAAAGAGAGTTGAAAGAGTATGTATTTTACTTTCGAAGGGCAAATCGCCGCATGATATGAGGGGCAAATGTGTGAGGCAGAAGAAATGAGATTTGCTATTTCAGAACACATAAAAAAATTTGATGTTAAAGATACCCACTATGGCGGAGTTAAAAAAAAGTATCTTGATGCTAAACTAAATGTTAAAATCATGTACGAACTTTTTATACAAGAAAATCCAGATTTAAAAGAAGATATTTCCTAAAAGTATTATTTGAATTATTATAAGATTTCGGCTATGTCTTTGGCCGCCCACAAGTCGATGTTTGCTCTACTTGTGAAAGCTTGTCGGTAAAGCTCAAAGATCCTTTATTATGTGAAAATGCCAAGATGGCTGTAGCAGCAGAGATGATGATACATAAACGAAGGGCTACAAAATTTTACACCGCTATGAAAGCAGCACAAGAAAACAAAGATGAAAATACTGCGGTATTGTGTTTTGACTACACGCAAAATTTGCCTTTACCAGCCATTCCAGTACAGGAAATTTTTATTTGAGACAACTTTGGTGTTTTGTATTTGGCATTCATGATTTGAAAACCAATGACGCAAAACTGTTCACCTATCACGAGGGAAAAGGCCACAATGATAACCCCAAATGAAGTTTGCAGTTTTTTGTTGGACTACTTTAACAATAATGTTCCTTCTATAGTGGATCACCTTATTTTATTTAGCGATGGGTGTGTAGGCCAGAACAAAAACCACACAGTGGCAAGATTTTTATTAAACCTCACAGATAGCGGGAGATTTAAAAGTATAAAGCATTACTTCCCCATAAGGGGACATTCATTTCTCCCCTCTGACAGAGATTTCGGATGCATTAAGAGGCGAATTCGTAGAATAGACCGAATTTATACTCCTGAGGAATACGTAACAGAAATTATTGCTTCTAGTAAGAGGGGTCGTTTTTCAGTAAAAGTGGTGCAGACAGAGGACATTATCTCTTTCAAGAAGTGGTGGCCAAAAAAATATAAAAAGGCAAGCATGAGCGAAGAAGTAGTGGTAACTACAGGATCGACCCGCCCAAAGAGATTGCCCTTCAAAATATCAATGTACCGAGAGTTTCAATACAACCACGGCCTGCTAGGAAAACTGGTTGTTAAGGAGTTTGTCAATGGATTGGTTAACCACACTTTCAACTTGACTGGAAGGTGAAAAAGAAGTGGAGTTTAATTCTGAGGGGTGACAAGTTTCCACTGACCGTTTCTGTTGGGTTTAAAGGGAGAAAACATAGGTGGTACTTCGTCACCCCAACGTATGCCACGGGAAAAAAATTTTATCTCCACTCCATGACGACTTAGAATTCATTATAACATGAGTACTGAAAGCTGAGATGTGTACCTATGTTGCATTAAATAATCATACCAATAGGTGGAAAATTCGAGGAGATATGACATGAAAACCTGGAAAAGTGGCACATAGTCACCCCATTCGACGGTACCTCCTTCAAGTTTAATTGTCTGCTGCCTACTTACGATTGTCACTTTGAAACCTCATATTCAGTGTGTGGATTAGAAGTCCTAATTGGACGTTCAAAAAAAATATTTTGATAAACGTATTTTACTCACAAAATTAGAGTAAACTTTTAAATATTGGAAATAGTTTAATTAATATGTGTTATAGATATTTGATGGGAATATAAATGAATTTATTATGGAAGAACGCGGCAGTGTTCAGCCACCAAGGCAGGCGCATGTCAACAGATTCCAAGAGTAGTATGTTAATTTCATATATTTTTTTTTTAATAATAGGATACTGAATTTATGTTGTTTTCCTTTTTTTTTTAATCTTTTACATGACAATATTTTTTAAATCTTCTACATGACAATATTCTGTTATACTGTGGATACAATTTTCAACATCAAAATAAGCTTATAAATAATATACATCAACCATATTAACCCTGGAATCACAACGTGGGGTCACCCCTGACCCTGGAGTTCTGTAAATATTGTTTACTTCCATTACACTCCTGCAGTTAGACATGTCCGATCTTGTATCTTCCTGTCCTGACAAGATGATCACAAGAGAGTGTCAGTCTGCTTTCAGCCCTCTCTTAGGAAACATTTACAGTGCCTTTGGGTCACGGGCGACCCCACTTTGTGGTGTATGAGGTATTTTTATGGGATGTTAGAATGCAATTGGCATAAATTCCTACGTCATTTTTCGGCACAATGGGATGAAATTATGGAGAACAAACTTTTTGAAAGAACTTGGAGAAGGTTTGGTTGAAGCCCACCTGAAAAGACCACAACCTCTAAAGGGTCTAAGAAGACTAATAAGGGAGGTTCTAGGCAGCCCGCCACCTCAACCAACCCCAACTCTAACGGGTAAACGTCCCGGAAGATGCAGTGATTGTGATCGAAGCAAGGACAGGAAAGGTGTATCACAATGTATAAAGTGTTTTAAGAGTGTATGTGCTGAACACAGACAAAGTATGTGTGTAAATTGTTCAAATAAATAAATTTTTTTTTCAGTTCACTTATCTATCTATCCACGTTTTCAATATGATAATAATACCCATCACGTTAAAACGTTTCGAAACAAAAAATTCACATAACGAATTACATAAAATCTTAACTAGAGAATATTCTTTTGCCAAGAACAAATTAGATCATATGAGACCCCTAGTTACAAAGTCGACCATCGACCATTTTTTCGAAATCGAGTTAAGATCGGATTCTTATAGTATTTTTTCTAAGGAATCGAATGGTGTGATCAATTTGTCACAAAACCGACTAAAAATTGTAGTAATTTAATTTTAAAAGTAGTGGTTATTTACAAAATCGACCATTTTTTTGAGCATTTTGTAACAAAACCGACCATATCCAAAGTAGCCAATCAGAAGAGAGCCTGGAAGGGGTCAAGTTGCTTCTCAGCCAATCAGAATTCTGATGTTATAACCTTACCAATCTGTAACCATAGTTTTATTGTTTTCATTTGTAAAGTTTTTTAGTTTGATTGTGATTTTTTTAATAAAATATTTATATTTATTATAATAAAATATAAACAAATTGTTTAAAAATATATAAAAAAGTAATTAGTGAGTGACTTGTATGATGGAAATGGAGTTGAATGAGGGAGAACTGGAGAAAAGTATCGAGGAAACGACTCCAGAGATGATATTATCATACAATACAGCAAAATTAATAATAAGAGATTTAAACGCGGCCTAATAAATGGTCTAGGTACAGCAATATCCTGGTTGACTGGGAATATGGATGCGAATGATAAAGAAAGATACGACAAAATAATAAATCACGTAGAATCCAATAATTATCATTTACAACATAATGTGGAAAATCAATTAAAATTTAACCAAAAGCTAATTTCAGAATTTAAATAATCAACAATTTGAAAAAGCATTCAACGAATTAGACACAGACGAAGTAAAATTAAACTATTATTATCAGACATTGTACGAAACTCACTACCTATATATTAGAATAACAGACATTGAAAATTCATTAGAATTTTGCAAACTAGGGATTGTACATTCTAGTATAATTAATACAAGTGAATTAGAATCATTGCTTAAACAAAACATTCCCTTGATCTCTAAGGACTTAGAAAAAATTTGGCAATTTAGTAAAGTCCATTGTTCAATATCAAAAAATTCCCTGTACTATTTCCTTCAACTTCCACTTGCAGCCAATCCTTTTGAAACGTAGGTACTACTTACTATCCTATCCAGTACAACATAAAAATAATGTCGTTAGTATTAAGACTAACTAAAGAAGTGTTACCTAATATCTAAAACTCATAATTTACTGTATAAAGGCAATTGTATGTATATCAAACAAAATTTCTATTGTAATGATAAGCAACCCATTAAGGATGAATGCGTAAAAGAAATATTAAATAACTTAGAATGAAGCAATTGTAAATCTTATACTCTAAATACTGAACCTTTTATAATATATAAGGAAATTATCAATCAATATTTATCTTATGGTAACCCTAGCATAGTAATTAAAACCCAAAATGTAACTAGTACCTATCTACCTATTTCTTATTCAACGTCCTGATTGTTATTTGTCATTATAATCTGTAAGATGAAGTGCGCCCGTCCAAGCTATAATAACAAAAATTTGGTACTGTTTTCAGATAAATATGGCTTCAGCGTAAGTTTTTGACTTACGAAATGCTGATGATGTGGCTGCTATTCATAGCGTTATTTTGGATGATGGTGAAGAGGTGCTGGATCAAGAGGAAAAAGGAGATCTGGCAGACACTGATACAGAAGAAGGCATTGAGGAAAGGGAAGGAGACTCTGACACTGATCAAGAAGGAGACAGTTCTGGTGAAGAGGAATCAAATGTTCACGAGTTTTATCTGGGTAAAGATAAAGTTACTAAGTGGTCAAAAAAACATCCTTCTACCAAAGTGAGACGGGGGGCACACAATGTTTTATTGAGTTTGCCAGGCCCTATTGGAAATGCTCGAGATGCAACTACACCATATGAATGCTGGAAATGTATATTTTCAGATAATATGATAGAAATTATCGTGAAAAACACAAAATTTGCTTTACTTTACCTTGCTGGGGTTCTGAAGAACAATAGGCAATCACTGGAAGAAATATGGGGAGAAGACGGTTTTGGTGTTGAATATTTTCGTCTCGCAATGAATTTGAAAAGATTCAAATTCCTTATCAGGTGCACTCGCTTTGACGACATAAATACAAGGGATATGAGAAAAAAATACGATAAACTTGCACCAGTCCGTGAAATGTTTGACTTATTTGTGGCAAAGTGTCAGAATAGTTATTCGATAGGAAAAAACGTTACTATAGATGAAAAGTTGGAAGGTTTCCGAGGAAGATGTGCATTTATACAATACATCCCATCGAAACCGAACAAATATGGTGTCAAAATTTATGCTTCTGCAGATGCCAAAACGTACTATACTCATAACATGGACATTTATGCAGGCAAACACCCGGAGGGACCTTATGTGACCAGCAACAAGCCAGGAGATGTGGTTTGAGGCTTGTGCAACCTTTACATGGTTCAGGTCGTAATATTACTTGCGACAATTGGTTCACCAGTGTCGAATTATTGCAGAGTCTCAAGAAAAAAAGGTTGTCCCCTAAGGGACCCTAAGAAAAAACAAACGTCAGCTCCCTCCTGAATTCGTAAACACCAAAACTAGGGCTGTAGGCAGTAGTCTTTTTGCCTTCAGTAATGGAATTACACTTGTGTCTTATGTCCCCAAAAAAAACTAAAAATGTTATCCTTGTTTCGAGTATGCACAACGACGACGAAATTGATTCAGATACTGGAAAACCCCAAATGATTTTACACTACAATGAAACGAAATCAGGAGTCGATGTTGTTGATAAATTGTGTGCCACCTACAATGTCGCTAGAAATGTACGACGGTGGCCCATGGTCATCTTCTTTGCACTTTTGAATGTCGCTGGTATCAATTCAGAAGTCATACATATTTCCAACACAGCGAGTTTAGTTCTAAATACCAGCAAAAGGCGACACTTTTTGAAAGCTCTCTGCAAAGAATTGTGTTTAGAACAAATTCAAAGAAGAAGTACTCAAACATCTGGGATACATGCTGAACTCCAACACAGACTCCGTCAGTTTCAACCCACACCCCCACAACATCAGGAGGTGCCTGAACATGCCATGAAGGACTGAGGAAGAGGTGTTCACAATGTAGAGACTTGAAGAGAGTTCGCTATTCGAAATACAGCTGTCTGAAATATTCAGAGGTATTTTGTTTGGAACATGCACGCATGGTATGTGAAAAATGTTATATCGCTTTCACCAATGCTCAAAATGGACCTGATCATGAAGAATAACATTCTCACTCACTCCTGATTTTGTGCAGAAATCAATTTTATGAATGAATGTAAAAATAAAAAAAAAGAGATAGGAGTCTACTTACGTTTCCATACTTGTGGATAGGTATTTTTCGTTCTGATTATTTACAGATGTAAATACATTTATGTTGATAACCTATAGGACCTTTTTTCTTTTTACAATCCTCTTGTGATCATTTTATGTAGAAAATGGAAGATGTAGAAAAAATATTGTTCTTGAGAAATATAGTAGGTATCTTGTTTGAATAAATGGTTGTGCAATGGTTGAGAAATATAATCGGTATCGTGTTTGAATAAATGATTGTGAAATATAGTCGGTATCTTGTTTGAATAAATGGTTGGGTAAGTTTTTCCACGTTTTGAGAAGAAATCAAGCTTTTAATCTCACAGATGAGGCGCGCCCGACCGTGTGAGGATTAGTACCGCGCCCGCCCAAAGGTTAAACATGTGGTCTTGGCACTTTGATGACATGAAGAAATACCAATGGATAACTCTAAAGGAAGTTCCTGAGTGGGAAAGGATCGAGGAGGGGATTGACGTGATTGCTAGTAAATTTACCATGCTGAAGATTTCCGATAGTGAGCTTTTTGACGAAGTTACTTATCTAAAGACGTACGTGACACAGGAAAATATTTTCAAGTGGACCGAAGAGAAAACTTCTCTGGATCAGAGATGGGTTGAAATATTTCTTCATTTTGCAAATCAAAATGTCCCTATCAAGAATATTGCACTGATGGTTTCATTTTTCTTGTCCTTACCAGGAACAAACGCTCCAGTGGAACGAGTTTTCTCAATTATTAATGACATTTGGTCACTAGAAAAATCTCAAATGAAAATGTTGACCCTTAAAGCCATGATACTAGTAAAATGTAACTTTGCAATGGGTTGTGTACAGTTTTTAGATTTCATCAAAAAAAAGCCTGATATTTTGAAAAAAATTCACTCATCTCAAAAATATGAAAAATAAACATTGAAGTCAGTTTTTTCGACAATATTTTTTTCAAGTGGTATCAAGTTTATTTCTAAATGTAGTCTGATGATATTTTATTGAATAAAATATTATTTCATATATATATATATATATATATATGGGTAAATAGTATTTTTTTAAGGGTGTCTCTAACTTCCCCGATATTGTGGGTCCCGTTTTGAGAATCTCATAATCTGGTCACCTTACTCATGGTACCTACTCAAGCTTCAAAGCCAATTCATGGTTCAAATAAAAACATAACTTGTGACAATTATTTTAGTTCCATTCAAGCTGTAGAGGAACTTAGAAAGCGAGGATTAACACTTGTTGGGACTCTGAAAAAAAACAAAAGAGATATCCCTCCTGAATTCCTTGTTACCAGGCGGCAGAGACCATTGAACGACACGCATTATGGATTTACAGATGGCATCACTCTACTATCCCAAAAAGTAAAGAGTAACCGAGTCGTCTTTCTAGTATCAAGCATGCAAGGTAGCAGCGGAGTTGATCTCACAACAGGTAAACCTGAGATGGTGGCATTTTACAACAAAACTAAAGGGGGGTGGATACTTTGGATTTACGTTGTAGTGTATACTCCCCTCAAAGAAAATATGTTCGTTGGCCATTGTGCTTTCTTAGTGGCATGATAGCCATCACTCTGGTGAACTCATTCATAGTGCATCAGTGTTTTGTGAACAATGAACTGCAAACAAGGAACATTTATATAAAAAAGTTGGCTATACAATTAATGCATCCATTTATGTTGGAAAGGCTTGAAAACCGTCGAATATCAAGCGAAATTAAACAATTGATCAAACAATCTATTGCAATATATTCTAAACCAACAAGTGAGAACAGAGAAATCGCGTCTGTCGGCGATAGAACTTCCGTCCCCACTGATAAATTGGAAAAGATTGTTCTTTATGCCCATACACAAAAGGCAGGAAAACTGAAAGTATGTGTGTAAAATGTAAACAAGCAATTTGCAAAGAATGCTCAAGGAAGGTTTGCATAAATTGTGTGAAAGTTTTACGACTGTAATTTATGAATTGAATATTATTTTATAACAACCTAACTTGGTGAATATTATTAAGAATATAACCACCTATGCAATTTTACGATATTTTTATAGAAAATGTTTCGTGGTTGTTGGTATAGTTTAATTATTACTTTTATTTTTCCAAACGCAAATATAAATGAAGTTTATTTGAAGAAGTGTATGTTATTATTAATATTTTGTATTGATGTTATATTAATTTGTGAGTTTTTAGACGATGCCATTATACAATATTATATAATCTTATGGGTAATTTTTACGTACCTGTGATCTAAGAACAAAAATTTTACGTGTGACGGAACGGGTTAAATCTTATAATATATGGAACATACATATGGAATGAAACACAATGTAATAATTATTTTAAACATAAATGAACAAATAACAGAAGATAAATGAATATAAAATTCCTAATATTATTAAATAAATACAATAGATAATTAGGTTAATTCCGGCATTTCTTCCAGAGGTGTCTTCTTATTCTTTTTTCCGACAATATTTCGGGACTCCGGGATAGAAGACACCAAGGGGAGATACCCGGAACGTCCGAAAAGGACGCGGACGCAATTGTATTGAAAACATATTTTAACCACAAGCACCAGTCGCAGAGATACATTATCGGAGAAGATAATGTGGCCATGATACCTACAACCCACCGCATTTGTGACCAGTATATTTTTCATCACCTCAGCAACGGAGAAATGAAAAATGAAAACGTCGCTCCAGGTTTTTTCCTAAATGTTGTAAAATATATATGTGTAAAAAAAAATTAAGTGTCACTATAACCCTTTTTTTTGAAAAATTTTATGAAAGATTTAAAAAAAAAAATATATATATATAAATTAAATAAATGTAACGCATTTAAAAAAAAATGATTTTTTATTGATTTGTTACCATTTTTATTACATATTAAATGGTAGAAAGTGCGGCTACATAAATTGTCGCTGCGAACAGGGACATGAAAATTGAATTTTCAAAAATAAATAAAGTTTTTAACATTGAAATTGTATTTATTCGCTGCAAACCTTATAATTGTCGGATGGTAGCGTAGCATATCTGTCGCTATTCCATTGAAACTTTCAAAGGAAAAGTGACATATTTGACAATTTTAGGGACCTTGAAGGATTCAAAATTGTGTACACAAAAACGTCATACACCAAGAAAATTTAAAAAAATACTTTACAGCCCTTCAAGAGTAATATTGTAAGGATGTTAAATCAAAGTGGAAAAATTTATTTTTCGATTAGCCTAAAAAGTGTGTTGACGTATTTCAAAACTTAAAATTGCAATTTTTGGGAAATCAGTAATTCGCACTTGTGTCACTTTTCTGTTGGATGTGCGATATATTGTGACAGTTCGAACGACGAGTGATGCTGGAAACCCAGGAAAGAGGGTAAATTAAAGATATATAACAGAAATCATTATAATTAAATGTATAATTTGAATAATTTCAAATTTGAACATTTAGGCGGGAAGGAGAGAATATCAATCATCCAAATTTTTAAATAAAGCATTAGACACACTCAATAATGATAATAATTATGACACTAAAAATTCAATTGAATTAAAACAGACACTGACTAACCTTATATTGGATGATAACACTAATTATGAATTAGTCAGTTTAGACGTTCAAAGTTTATTTACTAATATACCTACGAATTTATGCATAAAAGAGATAGAAAATAAATGGAATAAAATAGTAGATTTTACACCAATAAAGGATAAAAAATTATTCTTAGAAGGAATAAATTTATGTAGAAAGGACGGGGAATTTTGAGAGTAGTCCAGAAGTATCAAGTGACATAGATAATAGCGAAACAAACAAAGTTCAAGATATGCCCGCGCATTTTGAACAAATGATGGCACTTATGCAGATGAACTTTGGTTAAATAAATAATAAATCTGAACAAAACTCAGAAATTAATAAAAACATGTTGGAGGCACAATTCGAACAAATGAATAATAGAATCGAAATTAGTAAGAAAGAAATAATAGAATCGGTTGACTATAAGTTAAATTAATGGGTTACATAATAGACAAAAACATAAACACAGAAAAAGAAGAAAGCGCGATGTCATATAGGATCGTTGAGGTTAATGTTGAACTTAAAAATATCAAGGAGGATTGTAATAACAAAAATAGGTCGAAGAAATTAAAGAAAAAATGGATAAGGGGGCGAAGAAGTTAAGTTTGTTTGAAACTTATCTTGGAATCGCTCATTTGCTATTAAACTCAATACGGAAAATTCCGAAATTTGCCAAAATATCCAAAGAAAAAATAAAAGTAGAAAATGGGTCTACCTTAAAATTCAAAGTTAAAAAGTTTAAATATAAGATGATTTTTAAAAGAAAATTTAGTCCTAGTTTCAAATTAAATTTTGATACGCTCAAATTTAGAAAAAGTAATGATAAAATAAAATATATACTTAGTTTTCTTGGGTTATTGAAAATATTTTCAAAATTAAAGCTTTTTTCAAAATGGTGCTTTTTCATGACTTTTTTGAAAAAAATTTTCAACACATTTTCAAAATGATAGCTGTCACAAAAAAAAAACCTTCCTCGAGGTTTAAAAATAAATCATGTCATGTCGATTATCGATATTATCGAGTTATTTTACTTTTGTCGATACTAAAAACTATTTAAATTGGAAAGGTTACAAATACAAAAGGTTGTTTTCCATTATTCCCACATTGCTGTAAATTCAAGTTTATGTTGTGTTTGTTTTATTTGCATCAGATTTTTAAAAAATTAAACTGAATTATAATTGAAGTAATAAGTGTATAATAAATTTGGAGCAATGCAGCCCTATCCATTGTTGCTAATGGCTATGGCCTTTCAGGTAGGTTTGATAACCATAATAAAAATCAACGCTAGTCGGGTTGTTCTTCACAGAAGACTGGCAATGGAACAGTATTGGTTTCTATCGCAACAAAATATCGCTTTCCACCGCAGAAGAAGGTCTTACAAGAAAAAAAGATTTTGGAAAAAACCCAGAAGTATGGTGGGATCATCTTGTGCAAGATAAAACTAAATTTTTAGAGGAAGATTGGCTAGAAAATTTCAGAATGAGCTCTTCAACATTTGATTTCATTTGTCAATGCCTTGAACATAGGTTAAAGGCTCATCCAGAATCATTTCGAGAAGATATAATGAGCGTACGGAAAAAAGTTGCCATAGCTCTTTACAAATTGGCATCCTGTGCAGAGTACAGGGTAATGGCTAACCAGTTTGGCACCAACAAGTGTAAAGTTGGTTCTTCACTGTACCAGTGTTGTTACGCAATGGTAGAAGAATTCCAAAATGAAGTTATATGTATGCCCAATGAAGTGGAATGTAAAGGCGTCGCACACATATGAAGGGTACAGGGGAAAAACCCCGTCAGTCAGTTTTTTCAAGAAAATTGAACAATGATGCCATCTAGTGGTTGATGAAGTGTACTTTTCGAATAGTCGATCATCATTTCGTAAAAACCCCGTATGTCAGCTGAAATATTCATTTGAAAATACGCGGTACTGGGGAAAAATCCCGTCAGTCAATGGGCGTGTATGGAAGAACCCCGGGAGTCAATAACAAGGAGCTCCAAACGGTCATCTTTGCCATCATGTTATCACTGAGATAACAGCATTTTCAGTTTTTGTTCGTCATTGCTTTGTCTGTCGTTTGCGTTTCTTTGTATTTCTCATTCAGTTCTGTCAATTTCTTTGTGTTACTGTGTTGAACAATGGAAAGTGACTACTCACGCAGTGGCAGTGAAGAAGATGAGTACTTCGGTAAACCCACAAGAAGCGGAAAAAAACTGGTAGAGCCAGGGATGTTATGAAAGATTTGCGAGTGGGATCTCACGAGCTTGGCCCCGATTGTTTTTGCAAACGACTTCAATTTTTTCAGAATGTTTCAGAAGAGGAGCGTAAACGAATTATATTTGCTGGAAGACAGAAATAAACAAAACTCTTACCGGTGAAGCAAAGACGACCAAGAAATGATGACCCTAGACACAAAGTAGCTTCATTTTCATATCGAGTGCGTGTGATGGAAGGCAATGTTTCATGTGATGTTCAGGTATGTCTAAAAGCATTCATGTCGCTACACGGTATCAGTGAAGATAAGGTTAGGTATGTAAGAGGGGCTCTTGTTGCTACTGGTAAGTCTAATATTGACCGTCGTGGAAAACATTCCACTAGAACCCATAAACTTTCCAATGAGACAATGGAAAAAGTAGTCAGTTTCTTGAAATCTCTCAAAGGAAGAAAATCACATTATTCATTAAAAGACACAAACAAACTACCTGCTGCTGAGTTAAATATTACCAAGCTTCACATCATGTACTTATCTTACAATCCAGGACATAAGCTGTCATATGAATCGTTTCGATCGATTTTTGAGAACAATTTTAATATTTCGTTCGGGTACCGACGTAAGGACACGTGTAGTTCATGTGATGCCTTTAAAGCAGAGATTTTAGCGCTTGAAGAAAAATTGAAATCTGCTACCGACCTCCAAGAAACAACCAAAAATCTGCATGCAAAACAGACGGAGAGGGACATACACCAAAAGAGAGCATAGCGTTTTTATAACTTAAAAAAAGCATACCGCAAACGTTCCATGAAATCTTCCACGATGGAAGCTATCACGATGGACTTTCTAAAAAACTTGCCTTGTCCCAACATCAGTACAAATGATGTATACTACCGATGTCAACTAAATTTTATTAGTTTTAATATTCACGTACTGTCTACTCAGCAGGCAATTTTTTATACTTATGATGAGTCTGTGACGAAAAAGGGCGCAGATGACGTATGCTCTATGTTTCAGCATTTTGCTCCTTGAAGTGCATGAACTGTGTATATTTTGTGACTCGTGTGTGGGGCAAAATAAGAATTATACGTTCATCAGGTTTTTACACCATCTGGTTACAAAGGAAAAACTTTTTGAAACCATTAAGGTCGTATTTCCTATAAGGGGCCACTCTTACTTAGAGTGCGATCGTAATATGAGCATTGTTAAACAAAACTCATACACAGAGGTTCCGAAAGACTGGAGAGAGGTCTTGAGGTGTGCTCGAGTGACACCCACTCCATTTACAATAATTGATTGTGGAGTGGAAGTGGTTTTTCAAAACTGGACTGATCACCTCTCGTATTTTTTTTTTTTTTCACCTTTATTACTTAATTTCCAACTATGAATTACTTCACAACTAGGAAATATGAACACAACTAAGAAAAACAGTAACACCACCGCCTCCTCAGGGGTCCTCCTCAGGCAGGAGGTCACGCGGCCAACGACGAATCAGTCGCCGAGGAGGTCTGCCCGGCAAGGACCGGACCGACACTGCTTCCACCAGTGTGTTTGGATGTGACGTGAATTTGTTGTGCAAATTTGTGTATAATCTCATTAGACATTTTGCTTGGATTTGCCAGCATAACCATGTCAATCATAATGATTGATTTAGTGGGAAAGCAATTTCCCACGCATGGATTGCAGTACCTTACATCAGCGGTATATCATACCGACGCGGGCGTCATCGTCGTATCCAACAGATTCAAAACTGTTGAGTACTTGGTCGACGAGGGCGCATCCCCATACCTGTTATGGCCTTTCATAAATTATTTTAAATCTTATTTTAATGACTATGATATGACCAGACGTCAGGAGTGGGAGGTTGCGCATCCTTGTGTGACCGAGTTCTGTTCCTTCTGGTATCCAGAGGGAGAGTACATCGGTGATCGACTGCGCGCGGAAGGAGTTTATCCTGGAGATGAATTTCTGATAGACGCTGATGGTGGAGTTGGAGCTATGGTCTGCGATGTGGATGAGGCTTCACCGGTTGTTCAGGCTTTGGTGAACAAAGTTCAGCAATTGGAGCTTGAAAATCGGGAGCTTTCGCTTCAGATTTCAAGAGTTGAATGCTTGGAACTGGAGAAACAAGAACTGGTGAACAGTCTTGCCAGTATACAAGAATCAGCGACCGTTGCTTGTTCACAGCTGGAACAGCGAGCTGTAGTCGCTGAACGTAATGCGTCTACCGCTCATTTTGAGAAGGAAAAGGCGCAGGTTCGCGCTACGCGTGCGGAATATGGAGCCGCCATCATTGCCTCTGCAGCCGAACGCCACGTACAAACCGTGGTAGCTGCAGCTTCTGGATTGGAAGTGACGACCATCCAGGCAGCCCATTCCAATGGGAATTCGTCAACAGTTGTCATGGCTCAGAACATCAAGCCAACCTACCCAAGGCCCAGACAACAATCTCGACGACCAGAGCGTAGTGAGTCGCCAGTGC
Organism: Aradus depressus; assembly: GCA_963662175.1. Lineage (NCBI taxonomy): Eukaryota > Metazoa > Arthropoda > Insecta > Hemiptera > Aradidae > Aradus > Aradus depressus. The sequence continues at coordinate 48,996,944 of OY759216.1, read as the reverse complement.
AAAAGATCAAGGATTCTGTACGAAGACGATCCTACTGCACTCGGAAAAGAGCGAGGGAGCGTCTTGCTGAGTATCGGCGTCGGAAATCGGATGAGCATTTGCTCAGTATACCACCCCAGCCATACTCGCCTGCCTCACCATCGTATGTTCCAGTAATGGATCAGCCATCTGGAGCATCTCCTATGCTCAGAGATTTTACGAAATCCCTGAGAGACGTGTCAGTTCCTGAAAAGGAGCTTGAACAGGAGGAGTCTACTGTTCAAGGCAGCTCATCCTCTGTCGTCAGGTGGTGCGATGAATGCGACAGTGAGTGATTTGAGCTTAGATTCCCACGATATACTTGACCTTCATGGTTCTCGTATTTTTACCCCAAAAAATGCCCATTTCTTACCAGACCAATTGAATCAGTGAGTTCGAAAAGGGTCCAACTGTAATTTTTTAGATTTTTTTTATTGTTGGCAAAACTGGGTCTTAATACATCGTTTTATTCGAGAAGGCGCCTTCTGCTATTTTAACAAGTAGGAGAAACTGCGTCTTTATTTTTCTGTTTAGTTTGATAAGGGTACAACTGTTACATTTATCTCCTTCTCGAACTTGACAACACTGCCGAACCTGTTAAGAAGAAACCTTCCTTATCGCATATCCAAGGTGACTAGATTAGATACACTTAAACACTAAATGTAAACTGTTCTAGTCGCCTGTCGGTGGTTTTTATTCGTGCTTTTTATCACGTTTTAGTTGTTTTTTAGAATTTAATAAGTTATTTTTATTTTTACAATGTCAGATAGTTCATCTGAAGTTGAAGAAACTAACAAAAAAAGAAAAAGAGACTTGAAAAACTATGAACCTTACAGAAGAAAAATGACTAAAGTTAAAGGTTTGCATTTTGAAACTTCTAAAGGAAAAGTGATAGCTGAAAGAAGTACTGGTGAGTCCTGTAGTTGCAAAATGAAGTGTTTTGACAGACTCACCGAAGTTCAACTAGCTCGACTGATTGCAATAATTAACGATTATGACGACAAAAATAGTCAGGACGTATTTCTTCAGGGTTTAATAAAATATAGTAACGTTTAATAAAATATTACGAATCTGCTACCGTTTATTACGAAATTAATAAAAAAAATAATATAAATGCGATTTCTGGCGTTTTTACATGTATAAGGTCGGACAGATCGTAATAAAAAATTAAAGAAAGTCAGACAAGTTACATAAATTTATATATATTTGCTACTTACAATTGACCACAGGGCAACAGCTCACACAGAGGAACAAATAAGAAACTGGATATAAATAAAATGAACAGACTGTGCTTTTACAAGAATTTACAATAACAAGGTAATAGTGAGTGAGACTGAATAACTATATCAACTATATCTGACTGACTATATATGGCTCTATCTCTGACTATATGTGACTGACTATATCTATGAGTGACTATATCGGAACTATATATAGCGCCATCGAATGTTCTGGACCTATGTTCCAAAAGGTCTATACATAACCTGACTTTTCTATATCTACAGGTATTTATCTTTACATATTATTTTTACCATATCTTACTATATATATTTATCATGATTACTCCATACATAATTTCACAATTCTTATATAGAAAATATATTAAAGTATACGTTATAGAAGCCATTGCTTCTAGAATGTTCCATTTAGTCTATTTGTTCTATAAGCTTCTTATTTGGGTCCCTGAAGTTCTAAACAATTTTAACATTCTCTATCTACACTATATTATACAACATTATATTAATACATCGTTATTTATTATTTTCTACATAAAATATCCCCCTAACTATGGGTTTGTGAGTGTGTCGTGGAATTAGAGGCGGGATATAGGATTATAAAATATTATATATATATATATGGTGACAACGTCAATGAAAAACGTAAAAAACAAGATGCTGGTAAACCAAAGAGTTTTTCATACGAATACACTGTACAAATTGACGGATCCGAATTCAAGGTACGTAAAAAAGCGTTTATCAGTATATGGATGGTTCAGAAGACAAACAGTGTAAGTCAGTAAAAGTTGAAATTTGACTTATTGTAAACTGTAGAAAATTGTTCATTCTTTCAGAGGCACAATCAAGTAAGTCAGTGTTTTCACTTTTTTTCACAAGAGAGCAGCACTTTTATGAGCGTCTGAAAATTATTTGATTTTTTCATTAGCCATATCAAGCAAGTCAGAGTGTGCCTGAGAAAAGGTTATAGTATAAAAAGTTACAATATTATTACATTGCTAGAAACTAAGTTGTTTGTGTTTCTTAGTTTTATTTCAAGTTTTTTAGAGAAAATGGCTTCAACTCATGAAGAAATTGACATCGTTTGTGAAGATAATAATTATAATAATCCTGAACATGTACCTTCAGACGATGTTCTTCAGGTGAGTGCATAACTATACAATGCAGTGTTTTGTCGAGTTTAAGGATATTCAAGTTATTAAGTAGGTACCTATCTACATATATTGTATTTATCTTATATGATTATTATTATAGTAGGATAAACACGCTAATAATTTTTTCTTTATTAACCGATGTCTTTCTTTATTCTTCTAGATGGAAATGAACGACCCATTGATGCTGGAGATTCAATAGAAACAAATGGTAATACGGAAAATGAAATTGATACAACCGAAAATTCATTTAAAAAAGGAGGTAGGAAACGATCAAGAAACCCTGGTGAATGGAACAGGAATAAAAATACAATGAAAAGATACAGAGGTGAGACCTATACTAACAGAAGTGGGAAAACTATCGAAGCAAACCTCTTCAAGGATTCTGACTGTAAGTGTTCAAAAAACTGTTATTGTTCAATCACGTTGACTATTGAGCTTAGCCAGCGCCCCCTCCACTATGGTCCCTACGCCACGTCTAGCTCGCTCGCTCCCCCCACCACTCACGGTCCGGTCAGCAGTCGTCCATCACAGCCTGACCGGGACGCATCTCACGGTCCAGTCAGCAGTCGTCCATCACAGCCTGACCGAGACGCATCTCACCTATGAAGATATCACGGACATCCCCCGGGAACGTGAAGACATCCCCGTGAGGACCCCGCTCTGATCTCATTATCAACACGGACCAGCAACGAGGAGCGCCACAATCAGATAGGCCAAAAACATTTTTTATTTAAAGTGATCAAATGACATTCATTTCACTTCATTCATTTTATGTTTCAATTATAATTCTTATTTCATTATTTTCACATTTATTTCTTACACATTTACTCCCCCAACATTCTGAGTTCTTCAGGTCATCGGGCCTTTACTTCACAATACTAAGTGTCCGACCCTGACTCAAACAGTTATCAAAATGTCAATCGGGAAGAAAGAAAAAAACTATTTTGTTCATTTAATAGTTTGGCAGAAAACGTTAAGCAGAATATCTATATTCGTGGTCTTGTACAAAATTCCCAAGTCAAGCAGAGGCGAAGCCGAGATTCATCAAGGGAACCCAAGTCGATAACCTACAAATATTTTTTAACTACTAGTGATGCTAGACTTTACAACTGCTGCAGTAAATCTGATGTAACTGCTGCAATCGATGGCAGAGGACACAAAAGCCCAGGGAACAAGCTAGACATTTCCGGGGTTATTAGTCACATAAAATCATTCCCGTGCTATAAAAGCCACTATACTAGACAAGATAACCCCAATGCACGATATCTCAGTTCACATTTAAATATTCGAAAAATGTACGCTCTGTATGTCGTGAAGTATATTTGGTAATATTAGTTTAAAAGTATAATGATAATTCTAGTCGAGCATCACATTTGCATTTATTGAAGAAATTATTAATATTATGTTTTTTAGCAATGAAGTGGAAAATGTCATATTTCCTGTCTGGAGACATATCCCGTTTAAAAAACATTGTTATCAAAAAATTGATCTTTTTTATATAAACTAAATCATTAAGACCAATAGCTAATTTTTATAAACTGGCGTGAATTAGGTATTACAACTTAATGTATATATTTAATTTTTGGTTAGACTTTGAGGGAACGCATGTACAGTCATTAGGCTGTCAAAAGTTCAATTTAAAAATGCCGCAATTTGAAATAAGTCACATTAACCAATGAGAGCCGAAGCAGACGATAGGATGCTCATCTTGATTAGTGGAACAGAAGACGCCATTTTCATAGTGTCATCGGAACCGCCGTGATAAAGTGACGTTATTCTGTGTGGTTCATTGTTTTCGTTATATTGTCTGTGTAGCTTAATTTTTGGAAAAAGTGAGTAAAATAATTTAAAATTATTATTTTCAATTAGACTTATGAATATACTGATCAATTGTGTATCTTAATTTAGTTATTTACATTTGTATTTATGAAATTTGAAACAAAAGGTGTCATTTTGACATTATCCTGTGTTCATTTTCCTGTCTTACTTCTGACAGGATGATGACATCCCAACATGAAAATGACTAAATATTATAATTACAGTATTTTTCTTTCTTTATTTTGAACTTTAATACAATGGTAATTAAGAACATAGCGGGATCTTACACCACGGTGTTTATTACGAGTACCCTATATTTCGACGTAGTTACATGCGCAGCTTAGCTAGTTTTATGTTTGTGACTAAGAAAATCGAAACAACAGTACAACATTTTTAGAGAAAATATATTGTTCGTCTAAATGGTTGATGTCGTTCTGACTCTTATTACTAAATGAGCTAACATCGCGTAGAATTTGTTTGCTTTCCACCTGTCTAATATATTTATCCCTCATCCCAATATCCTCGATCCATCCCATGTATCCCAGACTGAGGCTCAACTCAATATTCCTCTCCCTCTCTCTCCTCCACCTAAAGCCTTTCATCCTTCTGATGTTTCGTTTGTGATCCGCAAACTTCCTTTGGATAAGGCTCCGGGTTACGACTTAATTACGTTCTCAATCCTCCGACATCTTCCCAAAAAAGCTATCATTTTCCTTACCTATCTGTACAATTGTGTACTTAGGACATCCTACTTTCCTGCTCTTTGGAAATTTTCAATAATAAAAATGATTCCCAAACCTCATAAACCTTCTCAACTTCCCTCTTCCTACCGTCCTATTAGCCTCCTATCGGTCCTAGGTAAAATTCTAGAGAAACTTCTTTTGAAGCGCATTTATCCTATTTTTGATTCCCTTAATATCATCCCAGATCACCAATTCGGCTTCCGTTCCCAACATTCCACAATCCAGCAATGTCACCGTGTTGTAGATGCCATAGCCTCTTGTCTTGAGAACAAGGAGTACTGCTCCAGTGCCTTTCTCGATGTTGAACAAGCATTCGACAGGGTTTGGCATTCGGGGCTGCTCTGGAAACTCAAAAATATCCTTCCTCAAACCTACTACCTTATTTTAAAGTCCTACCTTACAGATCGCTACTACTGTGTTTATCACGGTAGTGCGCAATCCTCCTTCCTTCCTCAGCTAGCTGGTGTTCCTCAAGGGAGTATCCTAGGACCCATCCTCTATACAGTATACACGGCCGATATTCCTTCCCATCCTAATACCTTGCTATGCACTTTTGCGGATGACACCGCCATCCTTTCCTCAGACAGTGATCCACAAAAAGCTTCCGATTCCCTTCAGGAACATCTTTCATCCCTTGAGACATGGTTCCGCAGGTGGAGAATCAAGGTCAATGATAAGAAATGTACACACATCACCTTCACCCTGCGACGTGCAACCTGTCCCCCTGTCAATCTTTATAACACACCCCTTCCCGTTGCGAATCGGGTCCGCTACCTTGGGTTATTTATTGACAGACGCCTGACATGGAATCCTCATACTAGACTTAAAAGACAAGAACTTAATCGACGATACAAACTCTTATTACGACTTTTAGACAACAGATCGAAACTTACATTAAGTAATAAAAGACTCATTTACAACCAATTACTGAAGCCAATATGGACGTATGGAGCTGAACTCTGGGGCTCAACTAAACCTTCGAATTCTTATACAATCCAAACCTTACAATCCCGTATCCTTCGTAAAATCACAAACGCCCATTCTACGTCTCAAATGCCATCCTTCACAATGATCTGCAGATTCCCTTTGTGAGGGATGTAATTAAATCCCGCTACAGAAAATTCCACTCTACCCTTTCCTTTCACCCTAATCCCTTAGTCCTCAGACTTGCCACAAGAACCCTTCCTAATGTTCATGTTCGGAGACTGAGGCGGCAATGGCCTCGAGACCTACTACTGGATTGAAGTCACACTGAAGTCACTAGTCATCTACAAACGTTTCATGTTTCTTTATCATTTAACTATTTATTTTTTATTTTTTAATGTATATTTTAATTTCTCTTATCCGTATTAACAAGACAATGGAGTGTCATTATTGAATGATTTCTCCTTCAAATTCCAAGACATTTATTTATTATGTATCACATTTACTTATTATATATTGTATATAGGTAGTTGTAAATAAAAAAAAAAAAAAAAAAAAAAACATTTTTAGAGAAAATATATTGTTTGTCTAAATGGTTGATGTCGTTCTGACTCTTATTACTAAATGAGCTAACATCGCGTAGAATGTTAGCGAAGTAATTACTAATAATTAAATACTATAATCCACGTTTGATTTTTGTTTCTAGGCTTTATCCGATCGTCAGAAACAACACTATGCCTCCAAAGAAAGCAACACGTGAGGAGATATTGAAAAAGAAAAGGGAGTTGGAAAAACTAACATATCAATGTATAAAACATACCTAATACTGAAAATATAGAATTACTTAAACAAAAAAAGAAAGCTGAAGGACAAATTAAAAAAGTTGCAGACATGACGCCTAGATGTCAACGAATTAAACGAAGACAATGGAGAGTAAATACAGGGAAAGGAAGAAGAACATTTCTAATTCAGAAAAAATATTCATGCAAAATTACTCTCCACCTTCTGATTCTGATGAAGAAGTTCGACCTCGAATAAATGTGGAGCGAAATGAACCTACTGATTCTCCATCTGACAGACGTGTACTCAAAGGACGTAAGAGAGCTGAAAGAAATATACACTTAAAAAACAAATTACTTAGTCAGAAAAATAAAAAAAATTGAAGAATTTGTGCCAGAAAATACCAAAAATTACTACATAAAGCGAAAAGTAAGTCAAGTAAGGACAGTCCTAGAGCTAAAGTAAATGGCGAAGTAATGAAGAAACAATTATCTGAAAATTATAAAAAACTGAAAAGCCAATCTGAAAAACAAATTTTCGCTAAAACTGTTTCTGGAGAATGTGTAAAAAAAATACAAAGTACTATCCAAAGAAAATATATTGCCTGAAAAGAGAGAAAGTACTGTGTTACGTAAGACTAAGAACGTTTTGGAGATAGAACGTAAAGAGAGATCAGACAAAATTTCGATGGAGACAAAGAACAAAATAATACATTTTTTACAGCAAGATGATAATAGTCGTGTGTGTGCCGGAAAAAAGAAAACTAAAACAAAAAATAAGCAAAAGAAACAAAAAGATACCTGTCAAACACAACGGAAAAGTTACAGTTGAGATTTATAAGTGAAAATGAAAATGTGTCTTACAGTATATTTTGTAAGTGTCGTCCGTTTTTCTCCAAACTGTTTCTCTTCTGTCAAGCCTACTCTGCCGTCAAAAGGAGAAAGGCAGTAAGTCGAAATTTTCGAATCAGAAAAAATAGTTCTATTTAGCTAAATAATTACAAAAAAATTATAAAATATAAATATTTACGAGAACTAGTTACTGCTTTTGAAAACTTGCATGGCTGTGCCAAGTTGAAAAGCAGTACGAAAAAATTAAAATGTTACTGCCTTTCTCCCAAGTATGAGACTAGATTTAGCGTCAGTAACATAGTTTGAGAATAATAAGAATAATATAATCACAATAAAGAATCGTTTTTCATATCCAAAATCATTATTTGATAAAAAGCTTTCATTTTTATATTTTGGACAGAGTTCCTCCACACCTTAAAAGTCAGTCCAATGTACGTTATTGTTTTATTTATTCATTTATATATATTTTTTTATTAAGACATTTTTATACATTCATTTATAGTTGACTAATATATATATTTTATTTTTCTTATATTGTTATAGTTACATTGTTTTCTTTCTTTTCTATATCTCGCCACATTGGGACCTGATGATGGGACGTAAGAACGTCCCGAAACATCGTTGGGGGATAAAGACACTTCCGAAGAGTTTTTTTGACAAATAGTTATCTTAATTTGTATTCAATTGAAAAAATATGTCTACTTATTATGAACGTATCTTGTATTATTATTATTATTTTATATATACTCATAATATATTATATTTTTAAGTATTTATTTGTACAGTTTTTATTAATTTCATTTTACTTTTTTTAATGGTTTTTATGTTACTACATTTATAAGCTATCTTAATGTATAAATTCATTTGACCTATCCTATTACCATGTATTGGTTTAACGGAAATAAATTATTATTATTATTATAGTTTACTGCCTTTTCTACTTAGCGTGTCCCTCAAGGCAGCCCCTCCACTTGCTGCTTTTCTACTTTGTACCACTGGTCATTTTTTTTACCTAATGCCAAGATCAAGCAAGTTACTACCTTTTACATTTCAAGCTGTCGAATATCTTGCAATCTCAATTCACATAACAATGCTTGATGAACACCCAGCTCTTGTCTTCGTTATATCCACTCTTGTCCAAATTCTCCTTTCCCTTTTCTTTTTTTTTCTGAGACAAAAGTAATAAAATTGTAAAAGCAGCAGAAAATTTGGCTTTTTGAGTCGACATATTCCACAGCACTACCTACAATTTTATTTTGAATGTTGCAGCAACACTGTAGTAACCGTGTACACGCATGACATATTTTCTGAAACAAAACTCGACACTGCTCTCAGAAGAAAGTTTCACTCAATAAATTGCGCCAGTTATTGCCTCAGTGTAAACGAACAAGCAAGTTGATTCTGCAATAAGTTTCGCAAGTTTATTGCTCGTGTATTCGGACCTTTAGTCTTTGTCACGCTCCGTTGAAGGTTGTCAACTTTGCTCCGCTGTCAATCGATCGTAAGTTTTACGATAGTTTAGCATTTACGTTTGGATTTTGTACATAGGTACCCATTTCGTTTATAGTGGTATATTATTGATTGAAAAATGATAATATTCTGTTCTTACGAATAGTTTTAGTAAGTTCCTAGGAAGTTGTATAAAGGTAACAAGGATAACATTCCTAATTTAACTAATAAAAACTTAATTTTCAATAACATAACAAATCCGACCAATAATTATTACAAATTAAAATACATTCCTAATCTTACAAATAGTATTAAAAAACCTTGTGTTATTGATTCCGTTAGATTCGGAGAGTTTGCAGAAAAGACTGCTGATCTAGCGATTAGGATGTACCCTTGGTACAACCTCCCATCAACCGTGCATACAATTTTAATACGTGGTAAAGAGATAATATAATCTGCGGCTCTGCCGATAGGTGCTCTTTCTGAGGAAGCACATGAGAGTAGAAATAAAGACTATAAATTATATAGAATCAACCATTCTCGAAAAATTTCACGTGTAGCTACTAACGAAGACATTTTTCATATGATGATGTTGTCTTCTGATCCCTTCATTTCGCACTTGAGGCCACATGTACAAAAGAAAACGCTCCCACTAAGCGAACAAGCATTATGTTTAATTAAAGATTTGTAACTACCTGAACCGTTGATTTATTCACCACATATGAAATGGACTATAAACTGTACTGGTAAAATGTGCAAATCTGTAAATAAACTGTCAAAAATGTAAATACTCAAGTACTGCCAAAAACCTATCAAGACTTGATTCGCGACCCCTTGTTTATAGCAACTTTTTTTTTCACCTTTAAATTTCATATAAGTATCCGCAGTCCAAAATAGTTGTTTCCAACAAACGTTGTTTTGGAAACACTGTGCGCCGTGTCAACTTGCTCCAAAGGTATTTTGACCTTTTAATATATTATTTTCACGTTATGTTTGCTATATTTATGTGCTATTTCAACTTCAAAATTATAATGGCACTGTCTGTCCTTGCAATAGGATAACCATTAGATAAGTATAGTATAACCAGAAAACATATTGACACTAACTTACTTTGAATTAAACTAATTACTATTAAACCATCTAACATGGTAATTTTCTTGCAGGATAATGACCAGTAATTATATTTAAAAAACCGATCGGGGAAATGTCCCTCTCGATGTGTTTGAAAAAGCTTACCAGGAGGTTACTATTGGAAAGGCTACTTTGAGGGAAACAGCGAAAACACATGGTATCGACAAAATGAGGCTGTTTCGTTCGTTACATAAAAAAAAGGAATACATGTGAAGGTCGTCTCTGCATGGGTTACGCGAAAACCAGACATATTTCAAGCGATATTATGGAAACCCAACTTGAGGAATACATTATACGTTGCTCAAAAATTTATTATGGGCTGACACCTGAGATGTTCGGCGTTTTGCATATGAATTGGCATTAGCCAACAATTTTGTTATTCCTGAAACATGGGTTCATTTTAAGATGGCTACAGCTGAATGGTTTTCTTCCTACATGAAGAGACATCCACTTCTTTCTATTAGGTCACCTGAGGCAACAAGTCTTAGCAGGGCGACTTCATTCAATAAGACCAATGTCGGTCTTTTTTTCACTAATTTGAAGAAGGTGATGGAATCATATAAGCTGGAGGCTAAAGATATATGGAATGTTGATGAGACGGGTTGCCAAAATGTAAAATGTACAACGCCCTTCCAAAGTAGTTGCTAAAAAAGGGTCACGACAAGTTGGCAAGGCAACGTCAGCAGAAAGGGTCACGACAAGTTGGCAAGGCAACGTCAGCAGAAAGGGTCACGACAAGTTGGCAAGGCAACGTCAGCAGAAAGGGTCACGACAAGTTGGCAAGGCAACGTCAGCAGAAAGGGTCACGACAAGTTGGCAAGGCAACGTCAGCAGAAAGGGTCACGACAAGTTGGCAAGGCAACGTCAGCAGAAAGGGGAACAACAGTTACAATGGCTTTGGCAGTGAGCGCAATTGGAAATACTGTCCCACCCATGTTTATTTTCCCAAGGGTTCACTTTAAAGAGTTCATGGTTAGAAACGGCCCTCCTGGTGGCATCGGCACAGCTCATTCATCGGGCTGGATAACTGCGCCATCATTCATGAAGTTCATCGAACATTTCCAAAAACAAGTTAACTCCACCAAGGACAAACCGTGCTTATTACTATTAGATAACCACGACTCTCATCTATCTATATCAGTTCTCAACTTCTTCAAGAATAATGGTAACATACTGGTCTCTTTCCCGCCCCACACATCCCACCGTCTACAACCTCTGGATAAGTCGGATTTCGGACCATTCAAAAAATATTACTTAGCTGGAGTGGACCAATGGATGACAAACAATCCAGGAAAAAACATATTCCATATACGACATTCCTGGGGTGGTGAAGCAGGCTCTCCCCAACGCCACAAACCCAGCCAATGTCATGTGGGATTTGCCCGTCCGCCAAGAAAAGGATGACAACGGTTTAATGGTGTCGCTGCAACAAGCCAATCTGCGCTGAGCATCGCGGAAAGTGCTGCATCGACTGCGTTGAGGTCTTGTAAATATCCAAAGATAGAAACATGTTTTTAATGATGTGTTATGACTAATTGTATACATTAGTTAAAATTTGTATCACGAAGTATTTTTTATTTAATTAAATTAAACCGTCGTATATTTTACTATAGTTTAGCTTTAACGTAACTTTTGAACAGTTTAGCTTTCCAGGGTTAAAGCAAAAGCAATGGGACCACCATGTAAAAACAGTTGTCAGCTTCACTGCAAAACAAAAGTGACAGAAGACCAGCGGCAAGAAATTTTTTCAAATTATTGGGCTCTAGGCTACTTACAGAGACGACGTGATTTTTTGTTAGTATGGAGTCAGTTGAGCCTAAATATAGGTATGTTCGTGAGAACAGTCACAGAAGGAAAAACAAAGCATTTTATTTTTCCATCAATGATAAGAAGAACAGGGTGTGCAAGGCATTTTTCAAGGATATTCTTGCCATATCTGACAGGCCATTAAGAACAGTGTTAGAAAAACGGAATGTTACGACTACCGGCATGATTGATCTTGAAAAGCGGGGAAAACATGGTAAGCACCACAAAGTTGATGACAGCGTTAAAAGAGCAGTACGTCGTCACATAAAATCCATTCCTTGGATGGAAAGACACTATTGCAGAAAAGATTCCGTTCGAGAATACATTGAAGGGAGTAGGACGCTAGCAGAGTTGCATAGAAACTACTGTGATCAAAATGAGGAGCCACATGCTAATTATCTTATGTACTCTCAAATTTTCAACATAGAATTCAACATCGCATTTCATCGTCCAAAAAAGGATCAATGCGAAGACTGTATAACATTTGAGAATGCTTCTGAAAAGGAAAAAAGTTCGTTGAAAGATAAATACGAGAGACATCTAATAGAAAAAAAATTATCTCATGAAGAAAAGAGAGTTGACAAAAGCAGCAAAATAAAGAATTTGGTTGTGACAGTTTATGACCTGGAGGCAGTCCTTCAATGCCCTTAGGGAGAGGCGTCCAGTTTCTATTGTTTCCAAAATTAATGTCCTTAATTTTACTCTTTACGAACTGAAAGCAGAAAAGCCTAACATCTTTTGTTAATGAGATTGGAACCTGCGTCCTAAAATATATCGCATCATTGAAGGATAGAGATAGTTTCGTACTATATAGACCAGATCAATTTCCCCCTTTTCTGGGTAATGGTAAAGGATATAATTGTACTCTAGGTTAATATATGAAATAGCCCTAAAGAGATAAGAACTCTCTCCCCTCCCTACCAAGGGGACTTCAGTGTGTAAGAACTCCTTCCCGTGTCAAGACGTGTGTAAGAAGAACCTCCGGACTCAAGACGTGGACTTGCGAGCTGCCCAGTGAGTGTGCAGGCCAGCACTACAAAACCAACATCTTCTGAGAGTAGAACACTCTACTTAGGAACTCTTACATGACTGTATGGAAGTAGACGAGACCTAATTATTACTTCATACCAAGGTACGTTTCTATTTCTACCATTCCCTCCCTCTTGATATATAATTTCAACCCTTCACATATACAGCCCACTTGCTCCCAATATATAACTAATTGCTACCACTTAAAACAGACATCAAGTGAAGAATGGGCAGAAGCTAGACAGGATCTTCTACAGTGACAACTGCTGCGGTCAGCAGAAGAATCGCCTTGTGTTATCGATGTACCTCTACGCTGTAACAAAGTACCACTTTATAAAGTCCATAACACACAAATTTTTAGTTAAGGGGCACAGTCAAAATGAGGGCAATAGAGTGCATTCAGTACTTGAGCGCACTGTCAGAAGAAGTTTAAAATCGGGCTCAATTTACATACCAGCCCGAAATGCAACATTGTTTGGTGGTGCAAAAAAACAAAAACAGGGGAGCCTTACCAGGTTAATGAAATGAGCTATGAATTCTTCTTTGATTTAAAGGACTTAGCCGCACAATCTCTAATCACAAATAATAATCTGAAGGATTCAAATGGCGACGTCGTTAGTATAACGAGCGTTTCTGTGTTTCGTTTTGAAAAGGACAACCCTCGACAAATTTTTTTAAAAACATCTTACTCCTAGGCAAACACATATCAATCATATGAAGGGTCAGGGGAAAAAGGCAGGTAAGTCAGTTTTTTACCGGATTTGAGTTATGGGTAACATGATGTTCAGGGTGAACGTACATACATCTTGAGGTGCATATCAAGGGGAAAAAAGCAAGCTAGTCAAGAGAAAACGAGTGTTTAAGTTTCATTGCAAGGGGAAAGAGCCAGGTAAGTGAAGCGAGAAGGGGAAAGAGGCAGGGAAGTCATTAACTCGGCAGCCTGCCGCGAGAGGTCTCCTCCGTCATATCACAATGTGGTTCACATTCTTTTATTGTTATGATTCTTGTAATCGCGTTGTTTTTGTGTTCAACATAATAATAGATATTTCGAGTTGCTCTATTGCAGTGTATTGTGTCTCAATTTTATAAAAATAATGAGTTCGAGTTGTGATGAAGATGTTATTGTGCCATTTAATGTAGCGAAAAAACGGAAAAAAACCGGGCGAATGTCTGAAGTTAACAAGAAACTACGGCTTGCAACTCATGAAACTGGACCCTCCTGCCAGTGTAAGCGCTTTGACTGCTACAATATTACAAGTGAGAGTGATAGGAGAGAGATAATTCATCAGTTCAACACGCTAAACTCTCATGATGAACAAAATCAGTATTTGGCAGGGTTAATCACAGTTATGCCTGTGGCTAACAGAAGACCTCGAAATGACGAAGAAAATGCGCAGTTTCGAGAAGCTACCTATGGTTATAGAGTACGTGTTCGCCGTGAAACAGAGACAACCATAGACGTTCAGGTATGTGCTCAAGCCTTTTGTTCTGTTCATGGTATTAGTAAAAATACATTGTACTATATACAGAAAAGTTTGAAGTCAACGGGTTCTGCCCCGCAGTATAAAAGAGGTAAACATTCTACTCAACACAGACGATTTACAAATCACAAATTTTTGTATTATTAGTGACAAAAAAGATCACTATGCTTATACAGTGCAGGCTTTCTTGGAGAAAATGACTGATACAATCAAGTCTGACTATGGGTGGATCAAATACCTAATTTATCATTCTGATGGCGCACCTTATCAATACAAAAATAAATAAGTAAAATTTCAGACTTTCTCATGACAATAGGTGAACTGATTTATATGATTGAATACATATTTCATAAATCATTTGATCAATATTTGTTAGCACCTATAGACCCCGATCGACTCTCTGCTGATGTTAATGCTACTAATTCCTACATAATATTAACACTAGTCGAAGCTAGGAACCAGTCTATTCCAACGTCTCGAGGAAGGTATAATGAAAAGAGACGTGTGCCCTGGTTCGATGCTGAATGTCGTCAAGCAGTGAAACAACGAAGAAAGGCACTGAGGGTATTTAGACGTTCTCCTACTACTGAAAATCTGACCTTAAAAAGAGCTGCTCTATCTCCAGACTTGCCAAAGAGAAAAAAAGAAGATGTTGGATTGAATTCACCACTTGTACCGTTTGTGTAGAGATGAAAATCTCCCCCCCTCTCTTTGAAGTTCGTAAATAATAATAATAAAAAAAAATATATATTATCGATTTTCAATCGATAATCGATGTGAGGGATAACCTTAAAGAGAGGAGATAAAGTGAGTAAGAATTTGAGTGTGTTCATTTTGAGATAGATATTTTTGTTATTAGTCAATATAAGAGTGGACTTGTTATTTGGTTTTTATTTTCTTATTTTTCTACTTTATTTTTAAACCTACATCCCAAGGAAATCATTCCCGGCACGGACGAACAGGACTAGTGAGGAGAACTCTGGGTCCCGCTGAGTAGATCCAGCAAAATTGTGCTTTCCCGGGGTGGAGGTAAGTCCAGTAACGGCACACACTTCAATCACGTGTGGAACACCATCAAGGACTGTGTGGAGAAAGATCCGAAGCATCACTGGGTTGTACATGTCTGAGGCACATGTCATACAGAAAGGCGATGATTTTATAGCAGACCCTAAAGCTGTAGCTGATGAATTTGCTATTCATTACAGTGAAGCTTCTGCCACTCAAAATTATCCCCCCGCTTGTCAACTGTACAAGACAAATTGTGAAACGCAATCGCCTCTAAACTTCAGTGAAGAATCCAATCACAAATACTATAACGTAAAATTCAGTGAGTGGGAACTGTCTGCAGCTCTGCAAGATCTAAAGAAGACAGTTTCCGGGGCAGACAAAATCCATAACTATATGTTGAAAAATTTAAGTCAAGAATCAAAGAAGTCCCTGCTTGCATTTTTCAATTTTATTTGGACGCAGCATGCCTTTCCTGAGGACTGGGGAAAAGCAATTATACTTCCGCTCTTGAAGCCAGGAAAAAACAAGCATCCATTAAGCAGGTATTACAGGCCAATTTCTCTTACTAGCTACCTCTGCAAACTTGTGGAACAAATGGTAAATAAGAGACTAGTCTGGGTGCTAGAGAAACAGAAGCTCCTGGCGCCCAATCAAAGTGGATTTCGAAAACAACGGTCTACTCTAGATCACCTCGTGGCTGTGGAAAACCTACTTCAAAACACCTTTCTCAACAACGAAGAAGCTATTGGTATATTCTTCGACATTAGCAAAGCGTATGACTCTTCCTGGCGGTATGGGATCATGCGCCAACTCCACGAATGGAAATTCACCGGGAACTTACCCGTGTTCATAGAGAACTTCCTAAGATACAGGTATCTCAGGGTCAGAATAGGTGATAAATATTCCAGAAAAGCTCCATTGGAAAACGGTTGTAATGATGATTAATGTTGATATGTAAAATTAATCTTGTTCTATATAAAATGATAATTCATTGGCGATACGTGCCAAAAGTGCGACGAGTTCTTCAAAAAGATTGAATCGGCTTGTGAAAGCGATAAAAATGAACTGATTATCCAACGAAATTTGCATCAAGCGAAAGCCGAAGTGTTTTATAAAGAAATGAAGCAAAAAAACAGAGGAATCAAAAACTGATCCTCGAACTGAAATGATCTGTTTTGATTTTCAACAAAACTTGCCTGTGCCCGTTAAATTTAATATAAAGAGGAAGTCCAGTGCTATGCCGTGCCTTCCTGCTTCCGAAACATACCCGTCATACCGCATAACTTGAAGCTGACGTTGTGAAAACGTGTAGTAAAAACGTGTAGTAAGAACGGAAGAGGCCAAACTGCGAGACATCTTGAAGATAGCCGAAAAATATTTGCCCGCGTCGGAGTTTGATTTTTTTAAAAATGTTAACTCATGTAATAGTGAAAATGTTGAGGCCTGGCATCTCCCTATTCCCCCCCCCCCCCCCCCCCCCCCGTCTTGTAGTGAGTGAATATACCGCAGCGCCAAAACTAGGCCCGCTGCATCCAGCGCTACCAACATGAGACGGGCGAACCACTCCAAGCAGTCGACCATCTGACCTGGTCTAAGTCCGACCTTGACCCAATCTCTCCCAGGCCCGTGAGTAATTTCCATGCCAAAATTTATTATCTTTTATTTTACAGTCCACTTTATTTTATCTAATAATACATCCTTGAATGTACAATTGAACATCTCGAAAGCAGGTTACAACCGGCTAAAAATCACTTGTCGAATCGGGTTCAGTGCCAACACATTGGTGGATTCGGAATTGTTGAAGCTACAAGATTTGGATGTTTATGTGCAGTCTTTTTTGGTGAAAAGACAGGGTGTAATTAGAAATGTGGACGTATCTTTGTCGGAAGAGGAAATTATGGCTTCATTAACCCTCCGTCGGGCGCAGCTGGCCTGATAGGGCAGCAAAACACTTTTTTGGACGCCCCTCCTCCCCCTGGCGGTCCAGCAAGCCCCTGCCAATAGTTTCCTGACTGGGCGGTGCGTAGGACTCCCCACCACAGTCAACCTTCACCCGACTCGCCTAGACCCCCTGGCTCGTGAGGCCGACTGCGCCCGATTGCGAAGGTGAGTTTTTTCAATATATTTTTATTGCAATCGTTCATTTTACTCAAAATAAGTCTGTTCTATGTGGAAGTCGATATCTTAAGAAATAAGTGCTATTCTGACTCTGGCCTCTGAGGCCGAGTACGCCTGATAACGTTATATCGATAACTAATTTCAGTTTTCCTGTCTTTTGTTCCAGATTTCCTGCTGAAATGGCCAGAAAAGTGTATGATTTCTCCAACCCCAATGATACTGCGGAAATAAGAAGCCTCCTCGAGGATGATGCTGCTGATGATCCGGCTTTGGTTGAGGATTTGGGCGGGAAAAGCGACATTGCTTCTGAGGACGAGATAGGAGAACATAAAGAGGACTCAGCAATTGAACAGGAAGAAGAAGGGACATCTGAGGAGGAGGAAGAAGAAGAGGAGGACATACCAAGATAAACAGACCAAGAAACCATCTCCGGCTGCTGTTCGTCGGGCACAACGTCACAACATCATTACACACCTTTTTCAAATTCAAATCGTTTTGGCGGGCTCAATTCAGATCCTACTAACCCCCAGCTGGTATCATAGTTACGAGAGTTACACGTAGAGTGCAATGCTGTGGCAACACTGGAGCGTGGCACGCCTTTTTGTGTAACAGCTGATAGTCGATATCAAGAAATCTATGTCCAAACCTCCTCTGGCGTTCCTCTAGCGAATTTTTCATCGACCTCGGTAAGTAATCGTTACTTTTCAAATTTATTTGGCAACATTTTCGTTTTTGTTCCATGCTTCTATCTTGTTTCTATGATTCTCTATGAACCATAATGTAAAAAAAGTGCGCTTGACGGGGTAACTTTGATCATCACATTTTTATGTTTTCTGTTTAACAGGTCCCTTCAATCATGCCTCGAAAGTATGTTAGAAAGTTAGGGTCACGTAATTATAGGAATTACACCCCCTCTACCCTTCGCAAAGCAGTGGAGGAATGTATGAAACAGAAAGTAACGATTCGTGGTGCAGTTGAAAAGTGAGTTTCATTTGTTTTGTTGACATTATTTACGTTAGTAAGTTGCTATCATGATCCCTTCCCTCATCTGTTGATGTTTTCACCTGTGTGTACCTAGTTATACCTGTAGTTCCTTTGTTTTTTGCAGATATAACATCCCGTTTGGCACTCTCGTCAATTACATCAAGGCTACAAAGAAAACGATGACTGAGTAACAGCAACCCCAACAATCGCCGTCCTCGTCCCCAGCAGATCAATCTCCGCTCTCGCATCCTCAATCAGAACTACAGATTCTTCGTCCAGGGCGCCCTACAGTTTTCGCGAAAGAAGAAGAACAAATATTGTGCGCTCTAATCGTTGCAGTCGCCACCTATGGATTTCCAGTCTCTACGAAGGATATTAAGGTAATCGTTAGATCCTATTTAGGAAAATTAGGCCGAACTGTACCAATATTTGCCCAAAATATGCCAGGGGATGATTAGGTTGCTCTATTTTTGAAGAGGCACCCTGAAATTTCTCACAGGTACACAAAAAACATTTCCCTTAGTCGAGCAGGAGTCAGCAAAGCCCAAGTTGAAGAATTTTTTTAACACTTGGGGAAAGAGTTGGAGGGCTTGCCACCCTCAAATGTGTACAATTATGACGAAACCAATTTCGTTGATGACCCTGGAAGTAAAAGGGTGCTCGTTAAACGTGGTACGAAGTACCCTGAATTGATTAGAAACTCCACAAAGGCATCAGATCAACCAAGTAGGATAAAATCATATGTACATAAATTAGAAATGATTTCGGGGATTAACAATTTTAAGCCTAGATCATACCCTGTGCCAATTCATTTAGAACGAGAGGTGGAACGCAAGTTATCGGAAATGCAGAAGCATGGAATCATTGCGAAAGGTTTTTCTAATTTTATTAGTCCGTTAGTAGTCGTGAAAAAGAAAACCGGACGGGTAAGGTTATGCCTGGATGCTAGAGAGCTCAACAGACATATTATTCCGTAGTATGAAAATCCACCTAGTTTGGAATCAGTTTTCACAAAATGTAAACATTTAAATTATATGTCAACATTGGATTTGACAAATTCATTTTGGCAAATTCCTCTGGATAAACAGTCCCAAAAATATACTGCATTTTTGTATAAACAGCAATGTTATTATTTTTTGGTTACACCTTTCGGACTACGTACCAGTTGCGCTAGTTTGATTAGCGCATTAAATCCGTTATTTTATGGGACAGGCGATTTTTGTCAATTATTTGTTGACGATATTCTGATTTATTCTAGTACCATGGAGGAGCACCTAGAGCATTTAAGAATAGTATTTGACATTTTTAAAAAAAATAATATAACAACAAATTTAATGAAAGCTAAATTTTTCTGTAAAAATTAAAATATTTAGGCCACATAATTTCAGCGGAAGGAATTACTATCTGTCCTGATAAAATCGAGAGTATAAAAAACTATCGACGTCCGAAAAATGTTAAGGAATTGAAAGGATTCCTAGGATTGATAGGGTTTTTATAGACGATTTATAAAGGAAATAGCTAGTACAACGTTGCCCTTAAACGACATTATGAGTAAGAAGGTTAAATGGAGGTGGACTCCTAAAGCTGAGGCCGCAAACAAATTATATTACAGATTCCAAATCCAAATTTAACATAGGTAGTCCAAACGGATGGGAGCGGTATGGCGATCGGGGGCCATTTATTTCAGATTAATGAGAATAAAGAAATGTTTCCTATCAGTTTCGCAACAAGAGTTCTCTTTAAATGTGAGCAAAATTATAATACGTCTGAGATAGACCTGTTAGCCATAGTTTATGCACTGCAGAAATTTCGATACTATGTATTAGGAAAACAATTTATCATCCGAACTGATCCATTCGTTGGTGCACATTCAGGAATGTCGGTTGACAACATCCCGATTATCCCGTTGGTTATTGTTAATTCAAGAATATGATTTCATTATTCAGTATTGTCCAGGTAAAGAGACCATTGTAGCGGATTCGTTGAGCCGATTTGCGATCCCGGAGGAAGTGGATATAACGGATCATATAACGGATCGAATTGAGATGGCACCGATAGTTGTAGGAATTACCAATACCGAGATTATGGAATTATGTCAAAATATAGGTCAGCTACAGAGGGAGGACAGTGATCTTAAAAAGCAGATTGATGAAGCACAACAGGGTAGTAAAACTTATAAATTAGTAAATGGATTGTTATTTAGATATCATAACACTATCTGGAACGTATGTTTACATGATAATACTGTGTTAAAAATAATTGAATTTACCCACAATAAATATGTCCACGTAGGAATTCGAAAAACTTATGCTTTAATTTGTCCAGATTTTTATTACCATGGTTTATTAAAATTAATAAATAATTTGGTAAATAAATGCCTTGTGTGTAAACAAACAAAATACACTAATCAACAAGCGTCGAAGGGGCTTCATTATATTCAAACAGATAGGCCGCGACAGTGTTTGTCTTAGATTTTTTAGGTCCTTTACCATCTACTAAAAATGATAATAAATATATTTTGACGTGTCTGGACATGCTTTCAAAATTTGTACGAATATACCCAATACCAAGGGCAAACGCGAGTAATGTCATTAAAGTAATTTTTAGCGATTATATTTCCAAGTATGGTAAGCCGGAAAGGATTTTAACGGATAACGGTACGCAGTTTGTATCAAAAAAGTGGGTAGATACCCTAAATAAAAACGGTATCAAATCAGTTAGAAATCCGCAGGCTAATCCCTTTGAGAGAAGTAATGGATTAATCCTAAAATGTTTCCGTGTCTTGTTAAATAAGAAACACGATGCGTGGGATAGAGAAGTAAAAAAAAATTGAAATTTGCTTAAATGAAGTCGGAACATGAGACTACAGGTTTCACACCATATGAGTTAATGTTTAACAAGAGACCCGAACGAATTTGGTATCAATGGATAAAAGGAGAATTTGGAATTCAGGACAGTGACTTAAAAACACAGGAATTTAAATTATTATTGGCTAAAGAACGTTCAAAAATTAAACGAATGAAACATAATGAAAGGATAAATTGTAAAAAAAATGTATGAGGGAATTCATAAGAATATAAGAGAGAAAACTTGATACAATAGTTGATTTTCATATTTAAATTTTTATTGAATGAGACTAATGTTGGGTCGCTCAGTGATATCGCTAATGTTGGGTCGCTCAGTGATATGGCTAATGTTGGGTCGCTCAGTGATATCGCTAATGTTGGGTCGCTCAGTGATATCGCTAATGTTTGGTCGCTCAGTGATATCGCTAATGTTGGGTCGCTCAGTGATATCGCTAATGTTGGGTCGCTCAGTGATATCGTCTCGAGACGGCACAAACAACAAAACACTCAACATGAACAATAAACTGTATAAAAATGTTATTTTATGCTGCTATTTTTGTTACCGTTGTCTTGTACTTGAATTGTTCACTAGAAAGCACTAGTACTGAAACTACAGTCACCTACTAAATTATTTTTACTAATTCATTAACTTTGTAACCACACCTCCAGAGTTCTTACGAAATGACCAAGTGATTTTTATTTATGTATATTTTATATATCAATGTTAATTTTTTTTTTTGTTGTCATACATTATTTTGTATCTTCGTCTGAGCAGTTTGTACCGATATTTATATTACTGACAAATATACAAATGTTTTAAAATTTCATACGTTTTTTTTCTTTTCGATAAGAACCTAAACTTCTTATAACATTAAAAATATAATAATAAAGCATACATTTGTTTTTATTGATACAAACACCAATGCCTTGTTTATTTATGAATGATTGGTGACTTTTTTAATGTATGTATGTAATAATCATTTTGAGCATTTTCCGCCTTTTTATAACAGTATACTCTGAAATGAAAAAAAAAATAAATAAAATAGAAAATCTGTACTTTTATATTTTTATTAAGTACAACTCACACACTGAAAATTATAAAAATCTACAGTCTGCTACAGCTAGATATATATTAGAGCACTGCACCAGTATGTAAAAAGTAATCAGCGAAATAATCGCCGAGTATAGGACTGAACAATGCGAGTACATACTCGGCATCGTTTCGACAATGCATCGCCGATGACATTTGCGTCATGATTACGAGTAATATTCGTCAGAACTGCATCGTAGCGAGTAGGCATTGTGAATTATAGTCGGGTTTTGGATAAACCAGATGGCATCTCTTGGACCCTTTGTTTTTTTTTTATTTTGTAAGGCGACATTTATTAGAGTCAAGAGTAGAAGCAAGGGTTATATTTCTACATAAGGAAAAGTAAATAAAGAAAGCAAACTATTTTAAGTAAAATCGGTAGATAATTTTATTTTGATATAATAACAGTGATATTCCCATAGTGGGAATAAAAAAGTTGGTAGATACCCTAAATAAAAACGGTATTAAATCAGTTAGAACTGCAATTAGGAATCCGCAGGCTAATCCCGTTGAGAGAAGTAATGGATTAATCCTAAAATTTTTCTTCATGGAATTTCCCGCTCTGTAGAAGTTTAGTGTTTTAGTGCAAACAAAATCGAATACGTGATTCCTGTTGCTACAGAGACCGGCCAGGTGAATTAGAGAACATTCTCCAAAAATGTAATCGAAATCGGTCCAGCGGTTCGGGAGTTACAGTGAGTAGAATTTTTTAGGACTTCTCCAGGATGTTTCGAGCCCAAGTATGAAGAATGGTTGAACTCCGAGTTCATCCCAAAAGTGAAGAGCAAACATTTACCAATGAAAGCAGTCCTTCTCCTCGACAACGCTCCAACTCACCCCCATTTGAGTGACGTGGATGGCATAAAAATAATGTTTTTGCCTCCAAATGTTACGAGCTTGGTACATCCTATGGACCAAGGAGTGATAGAGAGTTTGAAAATACGATACCGACCTAAGTTTCTTTTTGAGATCTTACTTAAGTGAGAGGATGAAAACTTTCCTCTCCTGACTTTTATAAAGAAATGTATAGAAAGGAAAATAAAAGTATTACTTCGATTAATGCATTTTATACTTTTATACAATGACTTTAATCAATCCATTTACAATCCTAGAAAGAACCAGTGTGATACATGCGTTGCATATAAGGAAGGAAATTTGTCCAAAAATGAATACAGTGAACATCAAGAAAAAAAAAAAAAGAGTTGCAAGATTGGAAAAAGATGCAGATACACATTTAGCAGCTGATGAAACACTTGTGTTCACCATGGGCTTGCGAGGCAGTACTCCTGTATCCTTATCTAAAAGCGTCTGGAGGCAGTACTCTTGTGTCCTTATCTAAAAGCGTCTGGAGGCAGTACTCCTGTATCCTTATCTAAAAGCGTCTGGAGGCAGTACACCTGTGTCCTTATCTAAAAGCGTCTGGAGTCAGTACTCCTGTATCCTTATCTAAAAGCGTCTGGAGGCAGTACTCCTGTGTCCTTATCTAAAAGCGTCTGGAGGCAGTACTCCTGTGTCCTTATCTAAAAGCGTCTGGATGCAGTACTCCTGTGTCCTTATCTAAAAGCGTCTGGAGGCAGTACTCCTGTGTCCTTATCTAAAAGCGTCTGGAGGCAGTACTCCTGTGTCCTTATCTAAAAGCGTCTGCGCTATACTAAAATTGAAGTTAATAGTGCATAACTTTACAATATACAACAATAAAACTAAATAAGGTGTGAGTTATGTATATCCAAAAACATAGTAAAAGTTCTCCCCGGTCCTAAGCGACAAGCTCGACTATGTAAAACAACTTGAATGTTATTCTAAAATGATCTCTTTTGACATGATTGACGAAATTGTGAAATACACAAATATTTTTATAAATAATAAAAGATTAAGTCTAGAAGCCACTTCGACAATTGAAGTACGCGCGAGAGATTATAAGGAAACAAAAAGGGGAGAAAATATAGCCCTTTTTGGCCTTCTATACTTGATAGCCATAATAAGGGGAAATCGAGCTGATATCGAACAGCCAGCAAATCAGCCACCTGTGATATCCCAAACTAGAGAGCCATTTGTCACATTTGCGGATCAAAAAAGAACCACAGAACACAACTAGTATGCAAGGATTGTGCGAAATTTGATTGTAAACATATTGTACACTTACGTGCAACAATTGCCAAAACCCTGATGAAGATATGGACATTGACTAGGTACCTCTCAAGTATTCATCAGCTTTTGAAATAAATAGCAATAATTACAACTATCTCATGTACGTCTGACTGTTTTTTTCTTGTACAAAAAAAATCCTTTAATACATTTTTAATACATTTTTTATAGTGATGTGGTCGATATCGCTTCACCGTTAAAAATAATCTGTTACCAGAAAATAACTGCTACCGTGATAAAGTGTTACAGAAAACAAGACGTTATTTGAATCACTCCCAGAGAATCCGGGTGCGGTGTTAGTGGGGCAGGGTGGAAGGAAGAGCGAGACTTTGCGCACGCGCAGTATTGCATATTCGGATCGCGATCGCATTTCCTGAGCACGTGATTTACCGGTCGGCAGCGGATTATTTTTTTCTAGTCCAAAGTATGTATATTCTATTCATTTTTATTGTCAGTTTGCCATCATTATAATTATTATACCTACCTTTATTGTTAAAATCTAGGTACCTATCCATCTAGTCCTGCCATGTTACCAAAGCCAATTAAGACGTCGTATTTGTGGTCATACTTTATCGTAACTGATCAACAAAAAAAACTGGCTAGATGCGATTTATGCGGACAGGAATGTAGTTTTAAAACGACTACAACAAATTTAAAAAAGCATCTTTCCAACATAAGTTTGCCACAAAAAAATATTACTTCTCTTTTTCAACAAGGGCCGACCACGTCATCAACTCCTACTTCTGCTACGACTTCACCAACAACTTCTGCAACATTTTTTTTTGTTTTTCACCAAGATTCAACTGCTTCAACTTCTACAACTGTTCATGATCTTCAACAATCTATACAACTTCGTCCAAAAGTGTCTACGGAAACCTCGCTCCTTTCATTCGCTTCCCCCAAAAAACTACCCGACCGCAAAAAAAAAAAAAGAGCTTGGTCATCTCCTTCTGAAATTATTTTATAAGGGTTTTCATTCTTGTTCAGTGGTTGAAGACCAGGGGTTTAAACAGTCTATAAAGGACCTTAATCCCTCATATACCAGCTTCCAAACCAGAAAACCATATCAAAGAACCTCATACCAGCAGAATATGAGAAGACGATAACTGATGTCCGATTTCTACTGAATACTTAGCACCGAGTGTGTGCGTAACAACGGATATGCTATGGTGACGGCATCTGAGATAGAATTTAAAAGACCTTATTGTTTTGTTCCAACCTGTTGAGTGTGCACAAAAGAAATTAGCGGCGAAACGTTTGTCACCTCGAGTGTCGTTATACCAATTTTGAGGCTGATGAAAAACAAAATAAACCAGGCAGCAATCACTACCAGCTTTGGTAAGAGTGAAAGAAATTATGGAGGTTCACTTTAATAAGAGGTTCAATGGCATTGAAAGCAATCCCTTTTTTCAATTGCAACGCTGCTGGACCCCAGATTTAAAAACCTTCATTTTGAAGATAGTATTGCCCTAGCGACCGCAACAAAAAAATTGAGCAGAGAGCTAAAACAGAATGAAGAATCTTCTTCAGAATCTGATGAACAGACATCCAACACCAACACCCCAAAAAAATAAGCCCCTTCAGGTATGAAGTTTAATCTTTTTTATTCTTTTTCATAAAAATAGTAGTATATAACAAAAATTGCATGTATTATTTCAGGTCTTAACTTTTGGGACGACCATCACAAACTAGTCCAAGAAAATTGGAAAGCGAAAAAAAGGTCCAGGGTTATAGACGAACTCGATACTGCCCAAATGCCCGCAGAATTGACACTGTACTTAAAAGGCCCGGTCTCCAGGTTGAATGAAAACCCCCTGGAGGGTTGGGAACAGGGATACGTTCCTAGAAATTTGGCACTGATGAAGACTGCCATGAAATACCATCCATTATGGCTACTTCGGTCCTCTCTGAGAGAGTGTTCTCTGCTACAGTGAATATTGCTTCCAGCAGAAGAAGCTCTCTCTCACGGGACAAACTTCATAAACTACTACAAAAATCTGGAATACTAATTTTTTTTATTAGAAACTTTTGTTAACAACATAAATACATAATTGGAATTTAGAATAATCTTTTCCTTAAATCTTAAATGTTTCTAAAAATGTAGAAAAACTAGAATTGGGTTTTAATAGCATAAATAAAATTGTTATTTCACATGAGGAAATGAAGTGTTTTGTAGCAATACTGTTGATGAGCGGATATAATATAGATCCGGGAAAGTGATGCATTGGGAACAATGGCCGTATTGACACAACTCTCTGATAGCACGTGCAATATCAAGGGATAGGTTCAAATAGATATTGGCAAACATTCACATCTGTGACAGTTTGAATATCAGCAATAAAAATGATAGGTTTGCTAAAATAACAACCCTTTTAGTAGAAATAAATAAAATATGCCAATTATTCACCCCTCACGAACAACATCATTCTGTTGACGAAAGTATGGTTCCGTAGTTTGGCCGCTAAGGTACGAAACATTTTATAAGGGGGAAACCCATTTGATATGGCTTCAAATTTTGGTGTGGTGCGCCATCTTCTGGATACCTCTCCTCCAGAGCCATAGCAGTGCAAAGGAACTTTACCAGAAAAATATTCAAACGAAGGACTTGGGTATGGGTTTTCATGACGTATGCTAAACAACTTTGTGAATTTCCGTATACATTTCTTTTTTGACAACTTTTTGACTAGTTGTGAACTTTTTTCGGATTTACAAAATCCATCTGGGTTACTGAAACTGTAAGGACAAACAGACTTGGAAAGACTTGTCCTGTAAGGGATCCATCAAATTTGAAAGGGTCACCCAGGGGGAGCTATGTTCATTGCAGCGACGTTGCAAATAACGTTATGATTTTGTCGTGGAATGATAACAATATTGTTACCTTTGGGACCAACCTTGATTCTGTTCGATTCATCAGATATCAAGATTTTCCCAGAAGAAAAAAATAAAAGTTGAGCAGCCTCACCTAATCAATCCACAATTACGACAAAAAATACGGGGCATTGATTGCGCCGACCAAAATATTTCCCTTTATAGGGTTTCCATCCGAAGGAAAAAATTGTATTTTATTTACATCTCATTGACGTTGAAGACGCAGAAGCAAGATGGTAGAAACTTAGACCATCTTATTTTCCGTCGTCGAATAGTAATAGCTATTTTGGAAACTTAGAAAAATGTAGTCTAATGATTTTTGTGTATTTCAGATAATTGGAGCGTTATGTTGGAGAATTGGAAGTAGACCACAGGCCACAGGAAAAAAGAAGCAAATCCACTGCAGGCTCTGCAGAAAGAAAGCGACGACCAAATGCTTGAAATGTGACGTGGCTCTTCATGGTCATGCTTTCTGTCATATCACACAAAATAACCAATTGTTTTCATTTTACTATTTGTAAAATTTCATTTTTCAAAATAAATGTTATTCAGCTATTTTTTTTTTTACTTGGTTTAAAATTGATTTCCCGGTGGTCTCAGAGATCATTCAATTTTGCGTGCCTATGAGACTGACGTTTTTCGGTATCAAGATTTCCCCAGGAGAAGAAAAAAAATAAAAGTTGAACAGCCTCACCTTATCCACAAACGCCCATGATGATTTTTTATTGAAAATTTCTTCATAGAATGTCTTAAATAATGTCCCAAAGCAACAAAAAAAATAATTTGGAAGACATTTTAAAATTACATAACAAATAATACAGGGACTAAAAATGGGTGGGATTACCATATTTCGGGAACATTTCAGAATAGGTAGGAATATACTTAAAAAAGAGGACTATCGGGTAGATTTCAGACCAAATAATACACTATACAAACATCTCAACACTAAAGATCAAACTAAAACTGAAGAAAAAAATGGAGTTTACCAGCTAGAATGTAGTTCTTGCAATTTAGTCTATGTAGGTCAAACTGGAGGACCATTTAAAAACAGGATAAAAGAACCCATCAGAAATAGGGTTTAATAATGAAACAACATACGACTCAGTAAAATTAACTTTCGCACAACACCATTTTGACAATAATACTGGAACAACAAATAAACAGAGTACTACAAAAAGGAAATTGTATGAACGATCAGACCAATCTCAAATATTCATCCTTTTTATCGCCAATAATATAACAACAATAATATACGTACTGACTCTAAAAAAACTGTATTTTTATTCATATTTTTATTATCGTCATATTTGATTTATTTCATATATGCATTTATATTTGTATTTTAATCCTAGAATACTAACTATTCTCCGTCGAGAGACATACTTTTTTGCTCAATAAAGTTCGTTTTAATGGCGTCCAAAGCATGGATTACACAGGGGTAGTTTACTCGCTACTAGCTAGCTTTTGAAAAAGCCGGAATAGTGAGCAATTAGCTAGTAAATAAGATTTCGCAATTACACGCAACTAGTGAACAAGATGGGGAGTGGATAGATTCAATCCTAATTTTCATTTGTTAGTACTGAATTAAAAAAAACTATTAGAAGAATTAAGAAGTGTTGGCCTTTTGTTAGAAGAAAACGAAAAACAATTTAAGGTCAAAATAAAAAAGTTTAAAGGACGTATATTGTCCGGAAGTGGCTAAAATTTCAAAAAGCCTTAAAAGTGGAACATCACAGGACGAAGTTTATAAGCCAAAATTAGCCTGGTTTACTAGCGCTATAATTGTGGAAGAATTCTTCAAATTTTTCTGGACTCATTCGTAGGTAGTTTTTGTATCCCTTTTGTCTTCAGTCTCCAATTCTCTCGACAACGTGACAGTTCCATCTATTGATTTTCAAAACAAGGAATACCCAATTATATCAAGATTAACACGAGGAACAGAAGCAAAGAAGCAAATAGAGCAGTGAAACGAGCGGAACTGGAATGACTGAAACTGGAAATAAAAAGATGGTACGAGGTAAGAGACAGACTCAGTCAAACTTTGTACTATCTAAGGCAAGAACTGGGCTGGCAGTACAGCAATATAGAAATGGACTTAATAGAAAGTTCAGTTAGGGAAAAGGTTTGGGAATTAAGTAAACAAAATACCAAAAAACAGGAAGAAAAACTGGAAAGTTTACTTATGAAGAATAGAATGAAAGAAATACCAAACCTACCTATAAAGGAAGAGAAAGTTCTTACGTTTCACGAAAAAGTAAAGAATTTAACGGATGTACAATTAACTGTGGAAGAAACTAGACTATTGGAAAAAGGACTGAAATTCAACCTCAAGGAACCGGTTACCTCCAGACAAGCAGAGACATTATCTGCCACCGTGGACTCAATATTATCGGATAAAGGTAATATTGAGTCCAAGACTATATGTGCACAGAAGATAAGAAAAAGCCTAAGATCACACCGGGACACTCAAACTCAGAACACAATAAATTCCAAAAACTAAAGAAGAAAGAAATAACAACAGTGAAAGCAGACAAAGGAAATGCTTTAGTTTTGTTGCAGAAAAGTGTTTATGTTAATAAAGTGCTCAGTTTTCTTGAACAGAACGGTTTCTCTCACGTGAAAAAGAACCCCACCGTATCATTACAGAAGAATGATCGGGAAACAGTTTCCAAAACTACTTACATTACAAAAGGTACGTATAAACAGAGACTCATAGTAATGAATCCCACAATTCCCAAACTAACAGGTCTCCCCAAAATCCACAAAGACAACATCCCTATTAGACCTATTGTATCATTTATTAATTCCCCTACCTACAAATTATCCAAATTTCTCAATAAAAAAACTCAGAGCGTTCATAGAATTTCAACCCTCACATACGGTCATAAACTCGTTAGACTTTGTGGAAAACACTAAACATACTATCAGGGGCTAAATTGTTGTCATTAGACGTATCTAATTTATTTACCAATATCCCTCTGGAAGAATGTCTTGATATTGTTAATAAATTAATTATAAGAACTAGACATTCATTTTATGAAAACATTGAAATATATAACATGTTAAAATTATGTACTAGCCAAAATTATTTTACTTTTAATGATCAAATTCATGAACAAAAAGACGGATTAGCAATGGGTTCTTGCTTATCCCCCCTACAAGCGGATTTATTTATGGACCAGCTAGAAAAATATATTCTTGATAAAACTCCAAGTAAAACTAAAAGATTATTTTGGTATCGTTTCGTCGATGACATATGCATACTGTTTAACGGCTCAAATCGGCAAATAAAACAGCTATTTGATTTCGTAAACAGTGTCATGAAAAAATAAAATTTACTATAGAAACCTTAAACTTTTTAGACCTAAATTTAAAAATAATAAACAATAAACTAGAATACAACATTTACAGAAAACCAACAACCACAGACTCCATCACAATATATCAAACGCTCCCACAACACACAAACATGCAGCATTTTATTCACTACTTCACAGAGCCTACACAATACCATTAAACGAAGACAACAGAAACACGGAGTTAGGCATCATTAATAATATACCAAAAGAAAACGGATACAATAGTCACATTATTGATAAGATAAGACGTAAAGTCATAAACAAAATAAATTTAAAAGACATTTCAAAATTAGACACAACAAATAATACAGGGACTAAAAAATGGGTGGGATTACCGTATTTTGGAAAAATTTCAGAACAGATAGGAAATATACTTAAAAAAGAGGACTTTTGGGTAGGTTTCAGAACTAATAATACTCTATACAAACATCTCAACAACATTAAGGACAAAATAAAAACAGAAGAAAAAAGCGGGGTTTACCAACTAAAATGTAGTTCTTGTAATTTTGTTTATATAGGTCAAACCGGGAGACAATTCAAAAATAGGGTAAAAGAACACATATCACGATTAGATCAGCTAATCACCGACGCATCATATAACTCAGTAAAATCAACTTTCGCACAACACATCAACGAAAACATGAACGTCATTTTTTAGGTTTTCACATATTTCAAATATTAACTGTACAGAAAGGATACCTACCTACCGTTTGGATTGATGTAAACTACCGAGTTGAACTTCAATTTAGTATTTGTTAAGTCGTGGCTGAAGATGGTAGCAATACCGAAAGTACTCCCATATTATTATATTTGTGAAATAGACAATATTAAAAAATAATAATAATAAAAAAAACATATACGTTTATAATTACATTATGAACCTTATGGGTAAATGTGATTACATTGTTATAATTTCCGGTAATAGTTCATTTGTAAATGCATGAAAAATCGTACATACCTGATGTATACTATCTGTATGCTACCATTATTTATTATTATAGATAATTGCTTAGTTATTATGATTCATGCCCTGGCTTTAACTACAAAGTCATATCGCCTACTACCAGAGCGCTCTTTCGTCACTCTGGTGGACATGAGCCCGACTCCACTGTGGGAGTCCTAAATGTTGCCTAACCTAAATCCTTTATAATTATATGTGCCTTTGTATGTGAATATCCAGCCTATTTATGTATAAATCCTGTTTACATACTAATAATAATTGAACAACTTTGGACAGAAAAGAAATTTGAAAACTATTCAACATAACAGTAGAAGTGTTAGCCCTTAGTCACAGAAATTAATGCGGAGGAATATACCTAATCAATAAATAATAATTTCGACAACAGGGTCATAAACTTAACTATCTTATTAATTTGGAAAGAGTTAAGTTAATGCAGAGGGTTAAACAACCACTTCAAATAGAAACTATCAACTCACAAATGGATATTTACAGAAAGAGAACTGCAAGGGAATACGATGAAGAGGGCTCGTCTAGTCGCCAGAGGATGTCTATAGACGAAAGACGGGAAAAATTAATGAAATTCTTTAGTTGTACAAAAAGGTTTACATGTAGTAAGGAGTGCTTTCTTGGATGGAACTTTGGACAATCCTACTTACACATATATGAACGTGCCCCAAGTTGTAGTCAATGTAGATTGTCTCGTTAATAGGTTAGAAGGCTCTGATTTATCATTGAGAAGAGGATGATACAATTGACAAGTTCCTTTCTACAATACATGTATTATCAATATTATAATACATTCATTAAGTTGACCCCCAGAATCGCAGAATGACGGTGTGGAAATTGTCATTTTAAAATAATTTTGATAATATCACTTAAGGGCGAAACCTCAAAAGATAATGTAAATATTTTTTGACTAATGAAAACGTTTGAGACTGAGACATTACTTCTCCACCCTTAATAGCTTTCAAACAATAATATGTTATTTTTAATATAGACTATCATATTCAATGTTTGCTATTATTTTTACAGAATTAAAATAATTATTGATGTCAATCAATTTAATGTAAAAATATATCAATAAATGAAGAGAACAGAGGAAAAAGAATAAAGATAAATTGGTTTTTTCAACTATACAGAGAATTTCGGAATGACTAATGTGAAACAAAAAAAAAAAAAAAAAAAAAAAAAAAAAAAACGAGCCTGGAAAGCATTTTTAACGTAAGTGGAAGGTGAAAAAAGTATATATTGAGCTCTATTTTTTTTTCTCCATACCCTTCGAATATTTCAATATTTACGTAAAAGAATATAGCTACAACCAACAATATCATTATTTGTTTATAAAATTAAAAAAAAAAAAAAAAAAAAAAAAAAAAAAAAAAAAAAATTGGAAGATTAAATGGGCCCTCACATGAACAGTGCATCAAAATTATTTTTTTCATGAGTAGCTCATACTTCAAACACGGGCAATACAATTGATCGTGAGAGGGATCCTCTTTAATATTTCAACTCTCACCTAGGCCTGTTCGTAAAATGATTTGGATGACTGATGGTAATTCAAGTAAATATAATCTATGAAGGTGATACTTGAAGCTCTATTTAGTCTATAATCAGCAATTAAATAGATATGTGATATTAACAAGCGTCTGTGTCGTGCTTTATGTTGTTAACAACTTAAAATTGGTGTATAAGGTTACAAGTGGAGAATAATCTTCAATTTTTTCTGTACGAACAGACCTATTAACAATGGAGAAAGAAGATTATTGATTTCAAAATATTTTACACTTTTTTTTCTCTACCGTTTCGAATATTGTTTTTATTCTTCATCAGAATGGCCATTCAAGCTATTATATGAAGTGGCCTATTTCAAAATAAGACAGAACCTTGAACACAACTTATCCATTTGTGCTCCTAAAGGCTTACGAATCTTTACAACCGCTAATCTTCATATTTTTAACAGTTTCGTCAAGGTTGTACAATGATTTCTGAACTAATTCACATTCATCGTAATTGGAAAGTGACTCAAGTATTTTTTCAAAATGTGTTTTTAATAAACATTTATATCTTTGAACACTTTCGGAACGATAACCATTTAGATTTAAATCAAACAAAATTGACTCGCCCTCAGGACTTTGTGACAATTCATTTTCCAGACTTAGAACATTATCGTTTACACTAACATCAGTGATGGGTGGAAGGTGGGCGTCCATGGAATTGTTTTGTATAAGATACTGACATACCAGATGGATGTGTAGACACATGTTCCAGGAGAGGGCATGGTCAGGACAGGTGCATACCAATGTGTGACTGCAACAGGCGCAGTGGATGCATCGCAGCTGGCAGCAGCAGCTCAGTGATGTTCTCTTCACTCTGAAGGTTGCTTTATCATCGGCCGAAGTCACGGTCCAGCTCCCTCCAGAACATTCAGCGATCCGAAAGTCCCCCATCTGCTGTAGGCATCCTGCATGCCTTTCGTTTATTTTGGTTATCTCCTTCTCCAAGTTACCTAGGCAAAACGATAAAAAAAAAAAAACCTTCAGTATGCCACCTTTAATCGATGGTTCCGAAACTGTCAGATACTCGTTAAAGAACCCAAACCTAGGAAACTAAACCTGGGTGGGCAAAATTGAAGACTCCCCTAGTAGAATCGGGCTCATGTCCATCAGAGTAACGAAAGAGCGCTCTGGTAGTAGGCGATATGATCTCGTAGTTAAAACCCGGGTATGAGTCACAAAAACCTACAACTATAATGTGCATATAATATAATTTTAAAAAAATATATATGTTTGTAGGTATATTTCTTTTAGTATCAATACTGTAAATTATTCTTGATAAAAGCAATATCATACCGAGTAACATAGCCAGTTTCAAATAAAATAATAAAATGAACTCACCATCTTGAAACAATTTATCCTTAAGAAACTCCAAGACGTGGTGCATGGCCTGATCCAAACGCCTGTTCCTCCATCCTTCCTGGTAGATGTACCCAATAGACTTGTGCATCCTCTTCAAATTCGCCAAGGTCTCTGGTTCCAAAGGACTGAAACAGAGCGCCCATGAACACGCTTTGTTTCGAAAATTTGACTCGAAAAGAACCGCGAAACTTCGTAAATCATCATCTGAGTTCATTTCGTTTATAGTTTTTTGGAGTAACCTTTGAAATTTGGTTGCATCTCTTTCCTTCATCAATGTTTTAAGAGACTTATAATTTATTTCCTGTTTTTTACCTGATTTAATTCGGCTTCGTATATTTCTATTCCACTCATCTTGGACGCTCCAAGATGTGTAATAACAACATTCAGGAACCCCCATAACAGGATACCAAGCATTGTAATATGTCTCTGAAATAGCTGTTAAGAAAATTTTTGGTTTTAACTGACAACCGGTACAATTTTTGAGCACAGTAAAAAATATTTTAAAAACATCAATGTTTTCTCTGTTGTAAAAAAAACATGCACAAGGATAACACTGTTTTACAATGTCTATTACTATCAATGTTGTTAATTTAACATCATGCATAGTTAAAATATCAATGACTGGATCGACGCAGACGCAATCGTTACCATATGTTTTCAAAACTTCAAGCTGAGAATCATCCATTAAAATGAGAACAAAATCAGAAATACTTAATTCCGGATAATCGACCAAGTACTGACCTTTGGGTTTGTAAAATCGCACTATTGTCTTTTTGTCAGCAAGTTGTTTATCTTCAATCCACTTATTAAGTACAAAGAAATCGCTGCCTTCCTCAAAAGTCCCCCGTGTTATTCTGCAAGAACGTCGAATATTGTACAAATCTTTCATCTTAACTGAACTGACATTATATAACTTCTGATTGTAAGACTCTTTTAGGCCGGTGAGTATTTTATTCAAGGGAACATTGTTTTTAAGTTCCTTTATAATAAATTCCTTGATTTCAGAAGATATACCTAACCGATTCACCTCCATCTTATGACCAACATGTGACTTCAAATATTTTACTGTCACTTTATCATTATAGTTATTTACTTTCAACATAGCAGGGCAGTAACCATCTATTTTATTACTACCAATAGCTTTCAGACAACGAATTTTGTTTCCATGTGTATTAAACCATCCATCACGATGGCACCTATAAAAATATTTAACAAACGTTTTCTTCTTAACAATGCGATATCTAACAAACTTTGTTACAGTTTCTTTTTCAATTTCAAGTTTCCATTTTAAAAATTCTTCCAAGCTTGAAAAATTATATGATACTGTAGAAATGTCCACATCATGTACACGATTATAATGTTCTAACATTACAATTTTAACACAAGCATGATCACACAAGACACATTTAATGGGTTGTGCTTGCTTCGAGGGATCACATTTTGAGGTATGTAACTGTTGAATATGGCTGCGTAAAGTAGATTTTCCTTCAAATATTCTTTGGCAATCATTACACTTGAAAGCACTTCTATCGTTAGAAACATTATGAACTTCAGAAACATGTATTAACATACTACGCTTATTAGAGAAAATGTTTCCACATACAAAACAAGGTACTTCTTTTGCCGGTTTACCACACATTGTGAAATTCAAAAATCAAGCCAATAACATGATACACATCCATACACGATACGGCACAAAATGACAAAACTACTCTCTTCCACTCACAACAGGGATGATCTACACAAACAAGTCCAACGGTCGGAGGTACAGAATAACAAGACATGATACGCTCGAGTCACAGAAAGCCCGGGGCGGCTGCATCGTGAATTAGGTTTTTCAAACCCATTATAACCTTCCCAAGCTGTAACGTTTGGTATTTCGTGAAATGCTTTGGATTGTCCTCCCATATATAACCTTCTTAGATAGTTTTCCTTAACTATACCGGCAGGTTATTATCATTTCTTGTAGATTTGTTAGTATTCAAAGGTTTTTAGTTGACCTATTAATTAGTGATACTTTTCATAAATTCGAAACGATTTATAACAGTATCTGACAATAAGAGTAGGTAAAATAATGTAATATGAAGAAGAAGGTAATGTGTTCATGGTCCTTCATGAAAACCTATATAACTATACGGAGACTTTCAGGTAGTTTTATTTTTGCTTATAATCACTATTTTGAATGATAAGTAATGTCATCAAGTTATGTGATTTCCAGAATTTCCGAAATTTTATACTCCTAATCACTTTGAAGAGCAGTGTTATTCTCTATGGGAAAAAGAAAAGGTTCATGTACCTCCGAGCAATGCTCCTCATTTTTCTATGATACTTCCTCCGCCAAATGTTACGGGCACCCTTCATCTTGGTCATGCTTTAACAATCTGTAGCCAAGACACCTTAGTTAGATGGTATGATATTCACTCTCTCCTTATATATTAATTTTAATAAATGAATCATTCATATCATTTTAATGTGTACTATATCCACTTTTTCTTTGTTTTATTAACACAGGAGACGGATGTGTGGTCAAGAGGTGGTGTGGGTGCCTGGCATGGATCATGCTGGAATCGCGACCCAGGTTATAGTTGAAAAAGCACTCCAGCTGAGAGAAGGAAAGTCTAGACATGATATAGGAAAAGATCAATTCATTAACGAAGTTTGGAAATGGAAGAAAGATAAGAGTGAGACTATTAGAAAACAACTTCGAAAATTGGGCGCTTCTCTAGATTGGCCTCGAGAAGTATTTACAATGGATCCAGTAAGTAATTTCATTTTATTGACACGAAATTTGATTTGTCAATCCAGAACCTAATAGGAACGACTAGGCATATTGATTTTCAGTCGAGAGGATAGGAAAACTGGAGGAGGGGACTTAAGTTAACCCTAATAACTGCCAATGCAATGAATGTATCAACACATTTTATATATGTATCCAGCACCCAATGGAGACGTCACCTGTCGATTTTCAATAGTTTGTTTGGTTAAGTGGTTATTTTGTTAACAGATGTAAAACTTGATGAATAAGTTGATAAAAAAATTAAACATAATGAAAAAAAAAATACCCAATACTTGGCAAATCGATTTCATTCGTTTGGACAAAGTAAAAGATAATTTCATCGAAATCGAGAGGGAGTTGTGGAATGAATTCGTATG
The DNA here is from genome assembly GCA_963662175.1 of Aradus depressus. Lineage (NCBI taxonomy): Eukaryota > Metazoa > Arthropoda > Insecta > Hemiptera > Aradidae > Aradus > Aradus depressus. The sequence continues at coordinate 48,959,078 of OY759216.1, read as the reverse complement.
GAGTGAACTATATATTTTTTTTCAGAGTCAGTCGGAGGGAGTGAGGGAAGCACTGGTTAGGCTATGGGACAGAGGTCTGATCTACAGAAGTGACTCTTTGGTCAACTGGTCTCCAGAGCTCAGTTCTGCCATATCCGACATCGAGGTGGAACATCTGGAGATTCATGGTCCAACCTCATTCTCCCTTCCCGGATACTCTCAGCCTGTCACCTTCGGAACACTTGTAGACTTTGCCTACAAAGACCCCTCATCAGGTTAACACATACATTTGCGTGACAGTATAGCATGCAACTGAACTGTTACAAGCTTACTGTCAATAACAAAATAATGAAATTAATTAAAGACACTAAAAAAAATTGAGATTTAAAAAGATGAGGTAACACTAGAACTGACATGTAACTTTATTTGCGCCAGGAGAAAGAGTAGGCTAGTTCAGTGGCTTAAGTTACACTATTCAAGCTGAGGTCACTCGGTTAGATTCATTATTTAAATTGTACAAAAATATATTCAACTATGTGTTACATTGCAGTGACTCTTTTTCTTCATATGGAGATAGATAGCATCATAAAAACATGTACCCTATTCTGATGGTAATTTTCTCCCTTGCATCAAGGGAAAGTTCTCTTACTCACTTATTTTGGAAGTAGCCATTATTTCATTACATAGCTCTTCTATATTTCGATATAGGGTCAGATATCAATAAATTTTCTTGTAAGACTTTTATGGCATTTTTATTCTTCTGTTTCTATATACCAACTTGATATTACTAAAAACATGTACAAGAGATATAACACAGTGCCATCACCTGCACATGTAACTATCAAGTTTGGCGGATTTCACGTGCAATAGATATACACAAATCTTATTATATAGTTATGCAATTTATTTGAAACTGTTATGTTTCTGAAAAGTTTCTGCTTCTTCATTTCTATATGAAAAGCGTATTTTATAAACAGAAGGTTTTCTTTTACATATTTTGTGTTGAGCTGTTAATATATTGTTCAAACTTGCAGATGAAGAGATAGTGGTGTCGACGACCCGGGTGGAGACTATGCTGGGAGACGTGGCCATAGCGGTACACCCTGAGGACGAAAGGTACCGCCACCTAGTGGGCCGAAACTTCAGACATCCCTTCGCAGACAGGCTGCTCCCGCTAGTTCTGGATCATAGAGTCGATCCCAAATTCGGAACCGGTGAGTACGTCCTCAGGCTAGCTTCAAAGTAAACTAGGCCAAGTGTCAGCTGGTAAAAAAAGAACCAATCTGGAAATAATTTACAGTAATTTATTACATTAAATGTTATCTCTTTTATTGATTTATGTTAAGTCTTTAATGAACGTACTAAGTTTCCCAGTCTCTTAAGAGATCTGCGTTCGATGCCGTTTGAATAAAATACGCCAAAATAAGAATTTTTGCGAATATGTTGTCAATCCTAAATTTTTGCGGTAAAAATAGTTATATATATTATTCAGGATAAAATTGTATATAAAAAATATCCTAAGCACATTGGTCAATTGGAGCCTTTGCGTATTATATCCGCGAGAAGCGTAGGATTTTCACACAACTGCACGCAATAAAGGGGTTGCTTTCCTAGGTTAATATTTGCAGCCAAATATTTACGGAAATTGTCTGATTAATTAATTGAACTCAAGAAAAGCAGATCTGCTGTAATACTATGGATCTATTATTGTCATATGGTGGCCTTAGTAAAACAATTTGTAAAAGTTGAAAGAAGTGTATCTAGAATGTGTACAAACAATGTTGCCTTATTTTCTTACTCTCTAGCCAGCGGCCAACTTTATTTGGCTAAAACTCTCTGGGCAAATTTAGATTTGAATTGTTCGCAAAATAGTTTCAACCTCGCATCTATTTCTCCTACTTAGGCTGCACGTAGGAAGTACATTCTACCAAATTCAAACATGATACGGGAAACAACAAGAATCCCCTAGATTGGCGTTGAAAAACCTCGAAGCTCGGCCCCTTTCTATATCCCAACCAAAGATTCAGTTCGACAAACGCTTAAAACCATATTTTATAAATGTACGAAAGGATGCAGGGCATCTTACTGTTGTAGCAAAGTTGTTCTCAAATGTTCCGCCATTTGTTTCCGTTGCCAAGGACCAAAATGCAAAAATATTGCATACGAAGAAAAAATTGAAAATCATGTTGGAGAAATTCTCGCGGTTTCCGAAAATAGCGACAAAAGAATCTATCCAGAAAATGAAAGTGATGAGATTGATAAGAGAGGAGACATTCATCAGCTCTCAACATCCAAAAGTATAAAAATAAATTTAAAACATTGTAGGCCTATAGGAGAGCCACTCAACTGCATTTTGGTATGGAAACGAAAATGAATATATCAAATATATTTCCTTAGCGTACAAACATTTTCAGATTTAGTAACAAATATCCTGATTTCATTCTAGTTGTTATATATATGGAAGTGTTCTCATTCATATCCTACGACAGTTTTCAATTTATACTATATACGTTTTTTTTGACTAGGTGCTGTTAAAATTACACCATCTCATGATCTTACGGATTTTCAAATTGCCAAAACTCATAATCTGCCAAAAATATCGGTGATCAATGAAAAAGGATTAATGGAGAATATTTGTGGTGAATTTGCTGTAAGTTTTTATTTGATTGTAATTTTTAATTGTTATTCTATTTTTTTAATTTCAGTTAGATAGTTATTATGACTCAAACCTGGGTTTTAATTACGAGGTCATATCGCCTATTACAGAGCGATTTTTCGTCGAATGTCATGAAATGTTGCCTACCCAGGTTTATTCACCTAAGTACGAGTACTGAAATCGTACAGGCAAGTTTAACGTCCCATCCGAAGGACGGCTTTTCAATGTTTTTTTAACCTCCCAGATAAAAATCTAAGGGACTCGGCTGAGTTACGAACCCGCGATCTTGAGCTCAGTAGGCTAGCACGCTACCTCTGAGCTGATAACCTGCCCACCACACCTTTCATAAACATCATCGATAGTCACGCTCAGTATTTCGCGCAACATATGCGCTTTTTCTAACTTCAAACAAATAGCTGAAACATACAGTATAGAATAATATTAATAAGCAAAAAAGAAGGATAATAAATTCTACCGGCCAAATATGTGGCAGTTGGAATTCCATACTGTCTGAAACCGTATTTTAAATGTCTATAAAAGTTATACAATCCATGGTTTTAAACGAGCTTTATACTACAGACATGTCGGCGACAACTTCATAGACTTGTCCAACTGACTCCGATTTGTCTAACATATGTATTGAAACAAAAGCTGAAACATTATCATAGTTTCACAAATAAAAACTGGCTTCAGATGAAGAACTGTTATTTGTGTGTGCTGCTGCTAATTACATTGTTTTAAATTATGATTAGTGGATACATATTACAGCAGACTAGGCCTGTGCTATGGGGCGGCCCACTTCTATCTTGGCCAGCCTACTCCCCACCGAAGACTCAAGCCAAAATACTTTTTTGTTTTAGGGAATGAGGAGGTTTGAAGCCCGAGAGAGAATCACAGAGAGACTCGCCTCTGAAGGGCTGTTGCGGGGAAGCCGCCCTCACCAGATGCGGATCCCCATCTGCTCCAGGACACGCGATGTCGTCGAACTACTCGTCCGTCCACAATGGTATTGTATTTACATTTTGGCGAGCAATACTAATAAAGAAAGAAAAAAGGAAAACAGAACGAACCTGTTTAACACTTACATTATCTAATTCCATAAAACGAGCGAATAAGCTTTGTCCGGACGTAATCAGATTCGAAGAAATACTAACTATATAAGAGGAACACTAACTAATAAACTACACTATATAAAATAATTTAAAAATTGGTTTTAAGTTTCGAATAAATCAATATAGTTTGGTCGGTTGGAAGCAAGAGAAAGAGAGTGATGGCTGTAACTTGTTGAGTGAACTTTCTTCGCAAGGATGGGACAGTATCTTGTTTGCTTTGTGAATACATTTAGCTTAAAAGAATGGGAGGTTTACTGACCGGATCTACTTACCGCTCAATCATTTTGTTATTATCAGTTTTCTTATTCCATGTAATATTATGAATGGATAAGGCATTTTATTATTAACTTATTGTCGTATGTATAATAATGAAGTTCGAGGTAACGTCTTATTTATGGGGTGTCAAAGCAGTACCTCGATTCTTCATTTAAACTCATTTTCGTGAAATCATGGAATGAATCAAAAAAAAAAAATTAACCCAACGGAATCAATGAACTTAAAATAAGCTCTGACTTAATTTCAAACTGTAAGAGAAAGTATTCGCTTATCAACTATTAACAAATGTATTATTGTTCATTTATAGTATTTTATTTTTGTTATAATTTAGGTTCATTAAATGCAAAGATATGGCCAACAGGGCTATTGCTGCCGTAAAGGATGGACAGTTGGTTATTAAACCTGAGAAGTACTGTAATAATTGGTTCTCATGGCTTGAAACTATTGAGTAAGTATATTTATGTATTTATATAAGATGATTCAATTATGTTCTATTTACTAATTGGGCACTTAGCAGAATAGGAAAACAGACAATTTTGCCTTCTACAATCACAAACAAAAAACTTCCCTGTGAAATTCTAAATTAGCTGTTACATGATATCCCTGGTGATATATTTTCTATGAATAATATGGAATAAATTAAAGGGAGCAAACAACTGTCGTTGCAGTGAAGTCTGGAGCAGCAGAAAGAACTAGAAAGGTTTAGCAACCTGTAGAAAACCTGAGTTGCTATATAAGGATGCTAAACCAAAAAAAATCAAATACTTCATTAGTTTCGAAATGTTTTTTAATTTATTTATTTACGTCAGATGTACACGCTATCTTTTTTAAGCTTGTTTCTGTAAAGCCCGTGGCTCATTAAGAATTTGAAATATTAGTTGCCCGGCACATACTAACTGGAGTTTCCAACGTTGCTCGGCAAATACTAGCTGTCAAATAACGTCTAAACGTGATTAACGATCAACAGCAATAGTGTTCAACTCAAGTTCGATGAAATGGTGGACAACAAACAAATATTTTCAATGTTCGACTTTTTGATCTTCAATCTAAGACCCACTTTTAGAAAATAAAATTATTATATATATATATATATATATATATATATATATATGGCAGATTATTATATTATATATATAAGGCAGACAAATTCTGATTGAATAACAATGATTGTTGTAGAGACTGGTGCATCTCGAGACAGGTATGGTGGGGCCATCAGACCCCGTTCTACCTATGCAGGACCGACACTGGGGAGTTCTGGGTGAGAGCAAGAAGTATCGAGGAGGCCCGCACTTTAGCCATGGCCAACTCAGCTCAACTCCATTCCATAGAGAGGGATCCTGATGTCATAGATACCTGGTTCTCTTCAGCACTTCTACCCTTCTCAGTCTTCGGCTGGCCTAAGCAAGTAGGGTTTTTTTTATTCATTTTTTTATGCTAAAGTAACAATTTTTCTTCGCTTTCTATGTTTTCCACGACATGCATAAGTCTGCGAGCACACTTTTTTGCTATTTTGCGCACAGACTTAATATACTCCGGATTTTGGGTTTTTTTTTTTTTTTTTTTTTTTTTCAGGATGATATTACATTTTTAAGTTTTTATATCATTAGTATAAGGAAGTATTGTAATCATGCCAAAATCCGAGTTTTCAACGGAATTTCACGTTTCAATGACTCCTGAACATGTTTGAACCATTATCGCAATGTCTAAATTGTAACGCAAAACAACGAATTAAAAAATATATTTTTATTATTGCTCGTTTTTTATATTAAAACATTTTTTTCATTCGTTATTATTATGATAATTTATTTATTTTTCAGACTGAAGATTTATCAAAATACTATCCTCTTAACGTTCTGGTCACTGGCAACGACATATTGTTCTTTTGGGTTGCTCGGATGGTTATGTTAGGCTTGGAACTGACGGATCAACTACCTTTCAAGGTGACATTTAACAAATGTAATGTTGCATATTCATGTATTAATTAGTTATGATAATTAAATATACATGTATACTTTTTAGGAGGTTTTACTGCATGGTATTATCTGTGATTCTTATGGAAGGAAAATGTCAAAAAGTTTAGGAAATGTGATTGATCCTAATGATGTTATTGAAGGGAAAGAGCTCAATGTAAGCCTATTTTTTGAAAAATATTATTTTAGTGTACATTTTAGAGTCTATGTAATTTATAATGCACTAGCAGGTTACCCGGCTTCACCTGAAGTAACTTAAAGCAGGTTAATAACAAATAAATAAAACAAACTAATTTTTTAAATATTGTCTATTCCACTAAAGATATTTATTGGAATAGACAATATTTCAAAAATTAGTTTGTTTTATTTATTTATTACAAGTTTCCACAATATGTCCGCGTTCCTCAACTTAGCAGGTTAATAACTTCAAATTAGGTACTTAATTTTAGAAATAAGTTAACATTTTATAAAAACTTATTGAAGGCTATCTGTTATAGAAAGGTATTTCCTGTCGCTAACTTCTTTGTAGAACTTCTTATAGCCTCTATAAATCATTTTGATATATCTTTAACAGTTTATGCACTGTATGCATTAAATGGCGCCCGGACTGCCTTTTCATGCACTGTATGCATTAAATGGCGCCCGGACTGCCTTTTCTCCTCCGGCTTGCTTCACTTTTAGCATTTTTGATAAAGCGTGAAGGTGTATAGCCTATGTCCACCGGGAAGAAATAATCTTCCCAACGGTGAAAGAATTATCCAAAACTGTTGTAGTTTTTGAGATGTTCTCTTTATATGTTAGTATATCAAGTAAAACCTACCCTGCATTGCCCCATTTCGGCTAGTTTGCGTTTTTCCGTTTACAATTATTACTTTACAGTTATTTACTTACTTTATTTTGTAAGTTAGTTTTTCGAAAAGTCCGTATCAGTTCGAAACAATGTTGGTTTCCGCTTTTGGGGCACAAACATATGTGATCATTGTGGAACTTGAAAAATTAGTTTTGCTCATTTAAATGTTGTATGTTTTGTTCGGCACAACTACAATTTAACTCTCATGAACGTTTTGTTTACACCTATGAAAACACTCTTATAGAAGAGTAAGAGCATTTTATCGCTCTTATACAGCGAGTATAAGCATCCCCTCTCTCCCCCATTCGTAATTTATGTTATTTTTTAAGTTGACTACGTTTATAATCATCAGGCATAAATATTCTTCAAAATATTCTGATTTTATTTATTAATATTAAAAAAAATAATAATGTTCATAATATTACGCAGAAATATTTTAAATAGAAACTGAAGAAGAAATTGTCAGAAGGACTGTTCAACGAAGAAGAACTGAAGAGAGCTGAACAAGAGATGTGTTCTCTGTTTCCTGTTGGGATACCCGAGTGTGGAGTCGATTCTTTAAGGTTCACCCTACTCTCTAACAAAATTCAAAGTTTGTATGTTTATTTACTGTGTTTTTTAAAAGTAATTATTATATATTACTTTTCCATACATACATAATACTTTTCCTTATTACAATTTTTTTATTATATTACAGGTCAGTATGTAAATTTTGATATTAAAGAATGTTATGAAAATAGACTCTTTTGCAACAAATTGTGGCAAGCCTGTAATTTTGCCTTATCATGGACCAATAAAATCTCACTGGATGTTGACCATAATGGAAAATTGCCTGATTCATATTTACTGAATCTAATGGAGAAGTGGATTCTAGAAGAACTCAATGAGATGGTCCACATCATAAATAAGTCTCTTGGAGAAGAAAATTTTTTTAAAGTTACAGCTGCCATACACGATTTTGTTCGATCTAGTCTGTGTGATGTGTACATTGTAAGTTTGACATTATTATGTTTTTGTCTTCAGTGAAAAATACATTACCAAATAATTCTAAATTAGTTACCCTTATTTTTTTTGCAAGTTTTCAATTAGAAGGTGTATTTAATTTGAGAATTCCAGCAATTTGGGCGACGGAACCTCTCCAATTCCACTACTTTAGCATTCTTTAATTTATCTAGTAGGTATTAAAACTAGTTACGTTTCTGTGAAAATCTTAAAAAAAATTATGAGAATTATTATAGAAAACCCATTTAAATTATTCAAAGCACGAAACTACAAGGATCAGAGAAGTAACTAACTTTCTTTGGAAAAAATTAATAGAAAAATAATTTGTTCTGAACAGTATACCGTTCGGTTTGAAAAACGAAGTTATAGCATATATCGCTTCTGCATATGCGCCGATTTCCTCCCAAAGCAAATAGGTACTTCCTATTTACGTCTCAAATATCCCACCAAAATTTGATTTTGATCCACTTAGCTTTTGACTGGAATCGTATTAATAACACACGCACAGACAAATAGACTTTTTGCAAAAACACTGGTCGTTCGTCTATGGCGCCTAGTTTCCTTGGGTCTGCCCTGGTTGTAGTCAAAACATTTCCTCTAAATTTTGAACATATTCATAGGACCTTACTTTTCTAGGAAAGCGTTAAAACATTGCTCCAACGAGGAGACTGCCAGGAATCACAAGTAGCTCTCCATGTGTTGCTCTACTGCTTGCTAACGTCTGTTAAATGTTTGGCTCCCGTCATGCCGTTTATATCGGAACAACTTTACCAGAGATTGTCAGGAAATGCTGAGAAATCTGTTTTTAACACTTCCTTTCCGACATGTGAGCAGGTATGCAGTTAATTTCAATATTTACAAACCGCTGTAGGTCTTTAGTATTGAGATCTACTCCTCAGCTTTCAGTCCGTTCGCCTTGTCGAGAGACGTGATTCATGTTGCGAGTTGCCGCAGTCTTTAAAATTCGTTGATCCTTTTTTCAGCCAGTGCTTTACCTCTTCGGATAATCACTTTAATATATGTTTTATTAATTTCAAGTTCTTAATACAATTTCAAAAAAGTGAAAAGAAAATTAGTACAAAAATAAGTCAAATTCAAAAAGAATTTTGTCGGGACGATGCCTCAAGCATTTTTTTTTCTGTATTCAGTCTCTCGATTTTACGAAATCTCACGTCTATTTATTACACTTAAGAGAAAATATACTACAATTGTATTATTATTATTATATTTTTATTATTCTTTTCGTTTTATAGATGGACGAACCAATTTTTAAGGAAACTGTGCAATATCTATTAAGGATAGTTCAGGTCATTCGTCGACTAAAACTAGATAATAAAATCAGTAAAAAGGATGCAGAAGGTAATTAATTAGTTTTATTGTTCTCCTTTGTCTTTATTCTCTTTTTAAATATGATAATAGATGATTTTGTTGATCATACGTGTTGTTTGAAGCTTTCACATTTTCTGTTTGTGTGGTTGAAATAATACAACTATTCGAGATTTTTTCTGATCTGTTCAGTTACTATGTTCAGCGCCCTGGTGTAGCTAGACCAAGAAAACATAAATATATTGAAACCGGAAGGAACCATATGGAATGTGTCCTAATTAAAATGATCCAATTGCAAAGTTATCGTATGTTAATGTCTATATAAATCGTAATTTTAATGCCAGTCTTTCACCTTGCGAAATAGAATTTCTTATACCATTATCTTTTTTCTTCATCATTGCCATAATCTTTCGTTACCAAGTCTTAGTTATCCCTTGTCCACAATTTTCTTTCTCGTTTTCGAGGTTTTCTTTTAATCGCCACACAAACTGCCCATGGCCTGGTGAACTTTCAATCTATCTGAAGTCTAGAGTGGTGCAGGCACACGTCACACTTCTTGTTGACACATTCTTTAGCCTCAAAAGTTGCTATACGGCACAGCTGCAACTCCTCTAGACTTAAGTGTTTCGAGGTGTCGCAGTGTGTACGAAGCTAGAATTTTAGTAACTATCGATAATAGTAGTCTTGAGAGTGAACATAAGAATTTGCATTGTTATTTCAGTTTGGATTTCAACCAATGAAAATATCATTTTGGATAATCACGAAGTTCTAGAAACTCTGTCTAAAAGCACCATTAAATTTGGTGTTCCTACAACAGAAAGTGATTTTACGAAGGAGAAGATTGAAGAAGGTACCCTTGTTCATCTTAGAACCACGGTATTTATTTTTTACTTTCCTACATTAAGGTATTCCTATACTAAGGTATAAGGAAGTATTGTTAATTCGAAGTCAAGTGTTCAACGGAATTTCACATTTCAAGGATCCCTGAACACGATTTGACCATTTTTATGACTGGAACTTTGTGGGTGCTCTAACTCAGAAACCACAAAATATTTGTCTTCGTTCATTAAAATCCGAGATATGCCGAGATGTAGCACCTTACTTCCAGTTTCTGTTAATTATTACACGCTGAGTTTTGCATTTCCTGTCTTTTTATCTAGCCGCAGAGCTTAAAAAGTGTGAATCTTATTCCTGCCTCTAACTTCTGCGTACAGAGACTTCAGATCCCTCCATCCTTCCTCCTCTCAACTGGCATCACTGCGTATAAGAAGGACACTAAGAATTACGCTGTTTAATGAAGCAAAGAACACCGCTGATGCCAACAGACTTTCGTATACCCAGTAGTGCCAGTTTGAAATTAATTTGAGATGGGGAGGTGAGGGAAGTGATCTCTCTCCTTGGTATAAGAAAGACTTATGTTGGCCACAACTAATATTGTTATTATATCGTTCTCAGGAGAATGCTTTCTCATATACATCAGCTGTATTTCACTATAGTTAGTTGTTGTCTTCCGCCGTACATTCATATTTGCTGCTTGTTCAATGGAAAGTTACTAAAATACTTACTACAGCATCATCTCTATCAAATTCTTTTAGATCTGGTTCGATAGGTTGATTACTATGTACCCTAATTTTTTTATGAAAATAATGAAAATGTTCATCGCTTTTGTGCTCGCCCTAGGTTCAATATTATAAATTCACAATCATATCTTTTGGGTTACAATAAATGACAACAATTGAATCCGCAAGACCAAAAACAATCTTTTCATTTTAGTATATTAGATAAGTTCAGAATGTCATTTTTTTTTGCCATTAATTGAAAGTGGTTCGCCAATCAAGGTCAGAATTTGTTCCGAATTATGGTTGCTTTCTTCGAAATCGATAACTTTCAAGCTGGTTCTAAACATTTTCCTAGATAAAGCTTTATTATATTGAACCCATTGGACATTTCTCCAAAGAACTTATCACCCAATTTCATCAACTTTCCTAATTTTAATTTTAGGAATCTATAAAAAAGGAGAATCAATTAAAAAAAGATACGTTGGAAGAGGTCAAAAGAAAATTGGAAGCTAAGCTAGACAAATTACTAAAAATGACTTCCCATGAGGGTTATCAAAAAGCACCGGAGAAAGTTCAAAAATCGAATCAATTCAAGGTAATACGAACGATTAGTTCAGCACGCATGAGTTTTAAAGCAATGAATGGCCTTTTACCAGGAACAAGCATTTGTATAAGACGGGGATAGAATCAAAATGATCTAAGTGACAATTTAAATCTTTGAAGAAACTGTGCATTAAGTGAAAACTGACATTATTGCAGAGATATTGTGAAATAATTCAAATGGACTTGAAAAATAAAATAAAACTTGTTTATTTGATATATTGTCTAATTTCACTAACTATATACATATACATGGGAGTACTTTCGGTATTTCTACCATCCTCAGCCAAAAGCATAAGAGATAAGACTGTCTTATCTCTTATGCTTTTGGCTGAGGATGGTAGAAATACCGAAAGTACTCCCATGTATATGTATATAGTTAGTGAAATAAGACAATATATCAAATAAACAAGTTTTATTTTATTTTTCAAGTCCATGTGCATTAAGTGCTTAACTGATTTAAAAAATCTATAATTTATCGAAACCGGAATTATTTTGTCTTCTGCTTCTATGGTGAAAGTTACTGTTAGCAAACCATAAAATTTAATAAAAATCCTAATTTCAAGGTCAATATTGATATGTTGTAAGTTATTTGTTTACCTCACCAAAATGGAATAAGTGATTTGCCACTAGATCTCACCACTGGCTAGGATTTCACTTGTACAACTTTTTCCTGGACAGAACTATCATTTTTGTACCCGATTATGCACTTAATGAAAAATTTTCAAAAATGTCACTTGGACCATTTTGATTTTAACTCCGTCAGTTAGGTCCGAGGGGAGTTGATAAGAAAATCTGAAGAGTTGCAGATAGACTTGAGCGAAACACGTTACCTGAGGAATGGGACTAGACGGGATGATGAGAGGGCGAGGGAACTGCTGAGGACTGGGCTCACTTCCTGGGGAATCTCCTGTCTTCCGGGAGGTCAGACGGGCGCCTTTGGGAGGGACAGACTTTTGGCTCGGATCAATTTTTGGTTTTGAAAAACTTTTTTTTTTTGACATTAGTTCAAGTTTGCATCACTGTAAATACTGAATATGGTAAATAAGAAAAAGACAATTCCTCAGACGGCCACAGGCTGGTGGGTTTGTCCTTGTGTACTTTTTTTAACTTTTGGGTTGTGTATGAAAATTCTTATATAAAATATTTATCACATCACTTCTCCCATTTATTTTTTGCTTTTTGAAAACTACCATTTTCGGAAATTACTCCAATCATCAGTAGGTATCTATAATTTATCTTTTCTTTATGGTAACATGGTTTTTGTCAAAAAATTTTTATAGGACATATTTATTGAGTCTACTTCTATATTTAAACTTCAAGATACTAGCTATTTATTATTATTAGCAATACTAACCACCAACCACGGAGATATACTTGCATATTCGTCGGCTTACACACTAACCACTGAAGCCCTTCTCAGAGATATACTTACATATTCGTCGGCTTACACACTAACTACTGAGGCTCTTCTCAGAATAGTAACTCTGAACATCAAATTAAAGGTCTCGGGCAAGAAATTTCAAAGGATATATCATACAATATGTTATAGAGTAGATGTGTTATATTGCGTCGTCATTTCGTCCTTATATCGAGATTTTGTTCTTTGGGATTTACTCTAATTTCAATTGAATTATTCTTTTTCTTTATTTTTAGATTACTAAATTGGTGGAAGAGCTGAGGAGACTAGATGAAAATTTGTCAGCGAAATGAGGAGCAAATAGATAATTCTTAATTTTCATTTATATGTTGAGAAAATACTGTTATTATGTACGGAAAATATATAATTAGTTTTATTTTACTTTGTTTTGTATATTTGTTAAATCAATTACCATTATTAGAAATAACATCCCACACATGGTACAAGAGACGTAAAACCCGTTTGCCTTTATGACATTTTTTTGGAGACATTCACTCTTTATTTCCACCAATGTAGTTCCTCAGTAGCAACACGAACGAACATTTCGTGTAAAAATTGCATACAATTTTGATTTTTTTTTTTAGCCTTTCAATAAATTTGTTTTTAGCTACCTAACTTCTATTATATTTGACGTCGCAAATATAAGTGAGTTGCAGTCTCTGGAATACTCCAGTAAGCCATGGCTGGAAGGTTGAATAATACACATAGGATTTTTGTGTTATTTGGTTGAGTATATATTTTTAAAAAAATATTTGAAAGAAAGGGAAGAAATGGCAATTCTATAACATTACAAAATAAATTAAATGTTTTGTATTTTAAAAGCAAAGAAAGGGGAATGTACCATATCATAAATCACATTTCTAAGGAAAAAAAAAAAAAAAAAAACTTACAAATATATTATTTGAAAATAACTTCTTATTTACAATCTTGGTGACATTTTTGGTGAAAAGTATTAATTCTACTGACTTGATTAATTAATATTATATATATACAAAAATCAATTTACATACATAAATAAATATATAAATGTGTTTTTCTTTTGTTGTGTAAAAACGTCACGTTTTATTTCCATGACTACAAATAAATGTATAAATTTATATTAGTGACCTTAAAAAAATGTCAATTATCAAAAACTAGCGTGTTTATAAAAGTAACAGTCATTAGTGGTTATTTATAATAATATGAATATGAAGTTAATATATGTGCATAAAATATTGATCTGTCTTTTGATCGTAAATATATTTAAGAACGAGTTGTCTCTTTTTAATTATTATTGGAATGTACCTAAACTAAATGACTATCTACGGATTGTATACAAAAATATTTGATCTAGTGTATGTAGGTAGAGTCAGTCTTATGTTAGTTAACTTTAGAGTTGGATCCGTCGTCAGAGAGGTCGACCTGAACTACTTCGACGGTACTGTCGCAGAGGAACACTTCCACAGCGCGGGGCTCTTCGTGTGACATCAGCGACCCTTCTTCATCTTCCTCCTCCTCCCCCCACCGGCTCTCTTCCTCATCCTCCGTGGCCTCCGTCACGTCTTCAATCCTCTCTTCATCTCCATCAGACACTGACGACAGGTCATTCGTATCGTTCGCTTCGTACGAATTCTGCAATTCTTCAATATCATCATCTAGCAGCATATCCTCGTCGTCATCGTCAGAATTTGCTTCAGTCATATTCCTCATTTTCATTTTACATTCTTTATTGTGTTCAGTCAACTGATTGTACGTTGAAAAATTTGATTTGCAATCCGCACAAACGAATTCAGTACCTTTGTGTTTTTGAAGTTTATGTGTACAAAGAGTTTCAGCCGAAGGGAAAACTTCACCACATTGACCACATTTAAAATTGTCCGAATTTTCATGAATCCTCTTATGATTAGTTAGACCAATTTCACTGGCAAATACCAATGAGCATATATCACAAGAATGGAATGGCAGTTTGGTCTCCTGTCGAGCGGGGGTTGGTGGTTTGTCAAAATTCTTAGTAATACTGTCCAGTTTAGTAGGAATGGCTTCTATTTTATGCTCGGTCCGTATGTGATGAGAGAACTTGCCAAACTGCTCGAAGGTATGCGTGCAGATGAGGCAGTGATGCTGGCTATGGAGGGCCCTGGCCTCGTGACCCGGGTGGACGGCCGCGTGGTTCTGCAGCTTGCTTTTGGCATTGTGGTACTTGCCGCACACCTTGCAGCTCAGCCCGGAGCCATCTCCCTCGAAGTTGGCCGGATGCTCCAAGGCCAGGTGGGCGCTCAAACAGGCGTAGTCCGGACATAGCTTCACACAGACCCCGCATGTCGTTCCCGCCTCCTCCCGATGGAATCGCACTAGGTGCTGCCACAGGTGCCGCTTTGCTGGCCAGATCTTACCACACAGTTCGCACTCACTTGGCGTATAATCGTTTTTGTACACTTTGCGTGCGTTCCTCAGTTTGGCCGCTTTCTCATTGTCTGGCATGAGACCCAGTTGGTGCATGAATGTCATATCCGGATCTCTTTCCATTGAAAGCTCCCAGCTATTCTCTTCACCCATATTTTCAGATAATACACTTGAATGTAGCGAAGTATTTTTCTTCTTGTGGACATTTCTAGTATGTCTTCTCAATTCAGCATTTGATTTGAATTTATCTGAACAAATGTCACACTCAATTTCAGTCTTAATCTTTTTAATCTGACTAGCGGTACTGTCATCACTTTTAATTTTACGTTTTTCGAGGTTTTTATCATCCAGTGTAATATTAACGTCAGAAGTTGAGGCCCCGATAATATCCAGAATACTGCTGGGGTCAATGTCAACGTCTTCTATCTGATCCTCCTCGTCCCCGCTGTCCGGGTGGTTATTGATATGATTATCCAGTTCTTCTTTTGATGAAAATATCTTCAGGCAAATTTTACATGGTATGAAATGCGTACCATGATATTTAATATGTTCCATTAGTTTAGACTTATTGGAGCAAGGTTTGGCACAGATCTGACAAGTGAAGCCTCTCTCGAGGGCGGCTCCGTGAAGTGACTCCACGTGCTCTCTCAGCTCTCTGAAGTCAGGGAATGCTTTAAGGCAGAGTGAACACAAACACTTGGTCTCCTTCCCATGCATCGCCTTCAGATGTCTTCTCATCTTGAACTTGCTAGTAATGAGTTCAGCACAAAATATGCAATAGTGTAATTGAACACTGAGGGTGCGATGTCCCTTTTGGTGCCGCTCTAGATCAGCTTTGCACCTCAGGATGACGTTACACCCCTGATAATTGCATCTGACGTCTGGGTGGTCTCCATGCTCCTGGCTCACATGTTGGTAAAGTTCTGTCTTCGTATTAATTTTGATGCTGCAAATTTCACATTTGTAGGTGACATGTGACCCTTTCATGTGTTTGTAGAGCATATTCCGTTGGTTGAATGATTTTGAACATCTTTCACAAGTATAAATTCCGTTGACAGGCGGCGGAAGCGGCATCGGTGGTGGTCTGGGACCTTTACAATGTTTTATATGTTTTTTAACGAGTGTTTCTTTTCTAAATATTTTTTCACATTTTTCGCAAGTGTGAAGTCCATTAACTATTTTTGAGCCTGTATTTGTGCTAGAGTTTGGATCATTTTTCTCTTCGTTGCGATGATGCTTTCCCATATGAGCGGCCAAATGTAATTTAGAAGCAGACGTTCTCTGACAAATGGGGCATGTAACATCCGGATGACCTTTATGAATTTTATTAACATGTTTCCATAAATGTGATGTTCGTCCGTAATATTTTGTACATAAATCACAAGGCATAACATTATGAGTTTCCAAACGGTGTTTACCCAACTCTTCCACATTTTCATACTCATGAGTACTCCCCTCACAAAGATCACACACTAAGGTGGATGGTTGCTGAAGAAAGTGTACTTCGCTATCAATCTTGGGATGTTCCAACAGCGCTTGAAGCTCAGGAGAGGTGTCGGGCACGTAATGGACTTTACGATGTCGTGTCATTTTGGACACTTTCGAATAAGGCCTTCCACAAATATCACAACAGAAGTCGCCGCCTACCAGAGGCCAATGTGTACCTCTCACGTGATCCACCAAGTTGCTCAAATTACTAAACACTTTAAGGCATACCCCGCATACAAACGGCAGACAGTCCGAGTGGACCCCCATCATATGTTTCCAATATTCTACCCTGGTTTTCCATATTTTACCGCAGATCTCACAGGTATTCGGATACTGTCCCTGAGCAGCGTGGTGGGTCAAGGTATGTTCATTCTTGATAGCACTCGTTGCGAACACTTTGCCACACTCGGCCATATCGCACGTTACGGAAGGGTCTCCCGCGTGGGTTGACGCCATATGTTTCCATCTTTCCGTCCTGTTCAAATGGGACAATCCACAAATTTCACAGGCAAAGTAGAAATGATGAGGTCCTGATCCCGATCCATTGAGGCCCAGAGAGTCCCGGTGAGCACCTCTTCTGTGTTTAGCCAACTTAGCGTCCGTTTCAAATATTTTGAAGCAAACATCGCAGCTGGGCATGAAAGGGGACTGCATGGTGGAGGGCTGGAGTGCGGCAGCTGAGGACGGGTTCGTGTTGAGCTCTCCGCCGTAGTACTCGCTGTTCTGCACTACCACAGTCTCCGGGTCTACCAGCCGCCCCTCACCGTCCGTCAGTTTATGGATCTTGGCATGCGACACCAGCTTCTTCCTAGAGTCATGTTGCCGTGCACACACCTGGCAGCTGTACCGCCTTTGGTCTGTCTTACTCCGAGGATGACACGTGTCCACATGTTGTATCAAACTTTCATTGTCCGTGCATATCTTCAGGCAAATTCCGCAAGCTTTTGAAGCTGCATCTTTGTGAGAATATAACATATGTAGCCACAAACTTGCCCGGTCGTTGAACTCACGAATGCAGATTTCACAACAAAACACAGTCTCTGCTTCCATCATACTCTCCATAAACTCTCCCTCTACATATTCATTTTGTAAATTGTTAATTGGTCCTTCATAATTATGAACTTCTAAAAGATGTTTGCCAAATAAACTTGCTTCTGAAAACCTTTCCCCACATAAGAAACAGCACTGTACCACATCAGTACTGCCTTGGTACCCACGGTCTTGTGACGAACCGTCTTCCATAGCATAAGATCCCTCCAGTGCCATGTCTCTTTCTATTTTCCGAGGTTTGCTACTTTTCCTTCTGTTTGAAGGCACTTCGTCTAAACTCAACTTTTTATCTGAAGCAGAGCCGTCCAGGTCTCCGTCCAAATCACCATTTGTGGTCACCTGAAAAAAAAAATATATATAGGAAAACAAAAATAAACAAATGCAACTGAATAATATTTTAAAAAATTCACTCATCTAATAAGCGTATGTCTGTTATAAGTTCTATACATATCAAGTTATTCAAATGGGTGAAAATACGAACAAAAAACAATCCCCTCACTTTTCCCTTCTGTATTCAATCAATTTTGCAGATGAACTCAGTGTGGTAAGTTCTTGAAGTATCTATCATCTATGACTACACTGGGTTAATAGAATATTCGCATAATTTACGGGTGTATTTTACGTAGTCATGTAGAATATTAGCCCTTCTTAGGGAGATTGCCTGTCTGAATACATCCCTTGAAGCCTCCAATATTGTTTAACCATTCGCATTTCTGATACAATGTTTAGAAATGGATTTTAGTCAGCAAGTGAGTTAAGATTATATTTACTGAGTTCTTATCGTATCCGGAAGGAGACAGGAATGAACGTGCCTCCTGGTCTGTATGTAACCCACAAAATATGTTTAGGTTTAATGTTCCTTCTATTTTAATTAATACAGATTCAATATAGATGAATAATTATTATCTAATGAAGCATGAGGGCGCCGGTAGCTCAGTGGTATGCATGCTTGCTTACTGATTTCAAGGGGTGGGGTTCGAAACTCTGCCGAGGCCCTTAGTTTATTTTATCTGGCAAGTAAAAAAAAAATATAAGCACTCCGTCCTTCGGAGGGGACATTAAGATCCCGAGTCTGTACGATGTCAGGTACTCGTTAAACAATCGGGCTTATGTCAACCAGAGTGACGAAAGAACGCTCTGGCAGTAGGCTATATGACCTTGTAGTTAAAGCCCGGGCATGAGTCATAAACTCTAATGAAGCATTGCAAAAAATAAAACAAAACAATGATATTTCACATAATTGTCTCATATATCATACAATCTATGTCATTTCTAACATGTTTGTAGAAAAAAAAAAAAAAAATCCAGCATAATGACCCAACCCTGAAAATACTGATTTCCCCTCCTGCTGCGAACCTGTCAAGTTGCCCTCTTCGGAGAACGCTCCAACAGAAAAGTTCACGCATCATCCTCTCTATATTTATATGATCCAACTGAAAGGTTGCTGTGTTACCATGTTCTCCCCCTTGTGTTTGACCCTCTTGTGATCCTCGAGGTTGGCCACAGATGAGAAGGTCCTCTGGCAGAGGCAACAGGTGACCAGAGGATGTCCCTTGTGGGCGGTGCTCACGTGACCCCACAGATGTTTGGCCATAGAGTACGACTTGTGGCACAAGTCACACTGGTACAGTCTGAAATCATTAAATACATTATAAAAACTAAATACGTTCGAAACGAATGTACTACGATGAGTGGGCCAATAAGACAAAGAAATGTGGAGATCGAGATATAATCGGGAGCGCTACTCTTTCTCAGGGTGTCCAGTAACTGGGAATTATCAGGGAATTTTGAAGTTTAAAAAATGTCGGAAAAATTAGAGAATTTTTAATCTTATAAAAACTTTTTTTTTTATAAAGAATAAATTAAGAATCAAGTTTGTATAAACTTGAGTGTTTGTATAAACACTTATACGCCTCAAGCCTATGTTGGTGGGGGATCTCTACTGAAAACGCAGTTTAGCGTTATTATACTAAAGAATGGATCCGCTACTAGGGTGTCTCCTCATCTTTTGTTTCGTCTTTCCAGTCATAGTCTCACAGAAAAACATAGAAGACAAACATATGTTTTTAAAAAAATATTGTCTATTTCACAAAATATATAAATATTATGGGAGTACTTTCGGTATTGCTACCATCTTCAGCCACGACTTGACAAATACAGAATACTTCAAATACCATACTCAGTATTTTTTAAGTCGTGGCTAAATATAGCAATACCGAAAGTACTCCCATATTATATATATTTTGTGAAATAGACAATAGTTTTTAAAAAACATACGTTTTGTATTTATTTTTTAGTATATACAATCTTAGTCTTTTGTATATAATTGCCCAGTCTACTTAAGTACACTATTACTTTAAATAATCATCAATTAGGGAAGGATTAACCAACGATGTAATAGGAATGAGAGATGAATGTTTGGTAAATGGGTACTTGACCCTACCAATATAGAGTAAATAGCATATTAATGTCAATTTGTATTACCTGGGCAGGGAGGAAGCAGAAGACTTGGTATAGTGAGCCAATGTGGAGGATGTAGCTGTCTCGCCGATGTGCACCTTGGAGTGGAGTGCCAGATGTCCCTTACTGGAGAACACTTTGTCACAGACATAGCATGCGAAGTCCCTTTCACTCTCTGGACCACCTCCACAATCCTGGTGGAATCTACAACCATTTTTCGTATTAACATTCCGAGTAAATATCATAGAAATAGTTCAGAGTTCAGCGCTGAATTCTGAAATATAGGGTCATTAGCCAAGTTTTCGATATCCTACAATGATTAACAATTTTCCGCTTTTTTCTTTTATTAAGAAATAATCAGTGTTGTTTATAGAAGTTGTTATCAACTTATGTGCATAAGCACAGAAGTTGATAACAACTTCTAGTTTCTCTAGTTTCCCTAGATTGCTCACAATACAAGTAACATAAAATAGGTTAAACTGTATTATCAAAGGACATTTTTTACTTCAGAAATAACCTTTTTCTTACTTCGCGTGAATTGTTTAAAAAAAAATATATTCGATTTTAATTTCTGCTAACTGTATGTGTTGTCCTCAGAATAATTCCTCCTTTAATTTATATTTTATTGGGCAGTCAATGAGTCAAGAGCTTTCCACTTCAGCAAGATAAAATGCAGGCAGCGTTGACCCTTCTCCGATAGCACACGTGAATTTTTTATCTCATTTAGACCCTTATTTTTAATAAAAATAATTTTTATAATATAAATAAAGTTCCGATATTCCTATAACGCACATTATAAGGTTCCTGAACATGCCTGTCATTTACTGGTTCAAACAGTGTCATTCTTAGGCGCTCGTGATCATTCCTTGGGCCAATTTGATATTTTTGAACATTTTCCAATTTTTCGTCGTGAAAAAAATTAGTTTCACGCTTTCTGAAGTTAAAATTTGGGTTAGATTTTCTCCAATTGACCCACGACGGTATAAGCCTTCAAAGGTTTTTCAAATTGAAGAGATCATTAGCTTCTGAAAAGACAACACAGTTCACAATCCAAACAAACAGCTTACTTGGCATGGATGGTCAGAGAACTTTTTGAGTTAAACAGCCGGCCGCACACTTTACACGAGAGTGGGCCTTCATCTTCGTTATTTTCTTGTGGAGATTCACCCTGAAAAACAAACTTACTTAATGGCGTATCAATATCATACATAAAAGTTATCAAAAAGACAAGCAATTATTACAATTGCCAAAACATTGGAATAAATTCGAATTCGTTGTTCAAATGTTTAATATTAAAACAAATTTTCGGAAAGGGGGAAAACGGTAATTTTTATGTCAAGAAAAGAAAAGATTTTCTATAAAAAAAAAAAATTTCTCAGGAAAACTAATATGAAAATATTTATAACAACATATGATGCGATTCACTGTAAGTTGAGTGCCGCGACAGTTGCATATGAGATCTATCTACTGTGTTAAGTGAGAACTACATATTTTAAATGGAAATTTGTTTCATTCATATTGTAAACTAATACACAAAAGGAATGTAGTCGGTTGGGGTAAATATGAGACAAAAAATACACATTTCGCAACATCTTCAAACTTGATGACCTAAAAGTCATTAATAAAATAAAAAAGTGCTTTATTTATCACCTTAATTTTGTTTATTAATATTTCCCCAGTATCGACACAAAACGCAAAAATGTATTCGGACAGTAAAAATGATTGTTAAAAAAAACATATTTCAAATTCAATCTACTATAACATACTGAGCTCAAGGTAGCGGGTTTGTAACCCGGCCGAAGCCCTTAGTTTATTTTATCTGGGAGGTAAAGTAAACTTAAGCATGCCGTCCTTCGGATGGGACGTTAATTTCGGGGGAAGTCAGGTTAAGTCGGATGGGGCGTAAGGTCCCCCGAGCCTGTACGATGTCAGGTACTCGTTAAAGACCCCTATCCTAGGTGAATAAAAATTTAGGGTAGGCAAAATTTATGACTCTCACAGGAGAATCGGGCTCATATCCACCAGATTATATTAATATATGATACAGAAGCAGAGGGAATGTAATACAGATTCGTTTATCAGACAAACAACAAACTTAACAAATGGCCATGCAAAACGCAGGAATGGACCAGGATGCGATCACCTGTGTAATGTTCAATAAAACATCACTGGTAGTTTTGCAATTACATAATGTCGTTCGAATACTAATGAGAAAAAATAGGAAAAAAATGATATTAATGTATTAAATTATAATAGCCAGATCAAAAAATAAAATTGAATGGTTTGTGACGAATTTTGCCCAATAGCAATCACCCCAAAACTTATACCATATTCACCTCTTTTCATGAAACATGCATTTATATACCACTGCAGCCTTCATCAAACAATTTGGAACAATAATAAAGTAACACATGATGAATCCACAAATAGCTTTAAATCCTCTATATCTAATGTATTTATCAGTTTATTAGGAAGTTAATGAAGTATGAAACAATAAAATTTAGACCAAAACATTATAAAATGTATGTATTCTTATTCATTGAAAGTGCAATTTACGTTCAGCGAAAATGGAGACAGGATCAGGTCCTGTATTTATTTAAAAATTGAGGCAAATCCCATAAAAATGCCCTATCACATTCAACATAAGTGTTCCCCATTATCATACTCGTTTCAATTGACCATACTTTAATGTTGAAATGGAGAAAAAAAGTTACCAAACAAGCTTCCAAAAAATCAGCCGGATTTGGTACATCTTCATTATCTGATTCAACTATGTCATCCTCTAATCTAGGCGGAAATTCCTGAAACAAAATAAAACAAAGGCATCATGTAAATTAAAATAATATTTGTTCGGAGAAAAAAAAAAAAAAAAAGTGCATTTAACTACGTTAACATTTTTTTTAATTAAAATTTAATACAAGAAGAAATAATTTAAAATTTCAAAAGTTCGGACAAAAATGTAGGGCGAATTATATACTATACAACAAATACAAGTTGATGTTCTCTAAAGTGAGGCTCAATAATTTGTTTTTATCAGTTATTTTTACATTCACAATACATGTGACGAATTTTATATGAGGGTAGTATGGCAGAAAGACCAAAACATGAGACTTTTATTACAAATGATCAATAAAAAAAAATCATCTTCGAAATCCGATTCCATTTTTTTTTAAGGAGCATGTGCGTGTGTATGCCAAAATATGTAAAAACATTTGACCACTCACAATTTTTACAAGGATGAGTAAATTAAAAAGGAAGAACACTGATGGCACTAATTATGACTCATTGACCTATATCATATCCCTTTGAGGAAACCATGTCAATGATATGTAGATAGCCCCTGAAGTATCAAAAAGCATACGGTACTTACGAACAACTTCCCTTATTCTTAATGATGGGATTTGCCCTAGATGCATCCGTAATAAAAAGGGTACACAAATGCATTGGACTTAAATAGTGCCTTCTTTAAAATCACTGACAAAATATCTTACTCATAACAGAATTAAATGAATGACCATAATTAAAATACTTCACATTACCTCTTCCTTTCCAGTTTGATTTATTTTTCCACTACTTGTCTCCTGAAAATGAAAATTATTATAATAATAACCAAAAGAAGTTGAGAATAACATGACTTCCCAAGTACAGCGAAAACTATATTAGATAGCACAAGATGTTCTCTTCTTAAACAAAACAAGATCACATTTCTAATAATCGGAAGGTTATTAAAAAATTCAACAAAAAAATAAAAAATATAAAGAATTAAAAATATCTTCACAATAATAAACAATGAATGTTACCTCAGATTCTTGTTTTAAAAATTGTTTTATAACACTTTCCAATCTAGCTCTTGCATCTATACACCCACGTCTAAAGTCATAAAAATTTTCAAGATTGTAAATACATCTGTAGCATAACGATTTAGGATACAAATCATCTTCCGATACCTACAATCACAATATAAAAATTAAAATAATAATAAATAAAGAAACTATTACATGACCCAATAAATAGGAATAGTAGAGGTTAAGGCAGATGTGAAATAAAAAAAAGGGAGGCTACCTCGAATGGAAGACAAGTGGTTATTTTATCTCTCAAACTCCGTTCTTTGCCTTGTTCACTAAAAATGGGTACTTTGATAGCATCATAAGAGGCACACAATCTGCACAGTTCTTCATAGTTCTGTAATGGAGACTCATTCATTGTTTTAATGTCGTATAATTAACTCACAAGGTTTGAAAAACTGTAGAAGGTCATTGGATATAACAGGGTATGACAAGTGCAATACAGATCTTATCAAAGAGGATGTCGGTTCGATAGATAATTATACAATCAGGCACTAAATAGGTCTTTCACAAAACATAAACCACAGGAACACGTTTATCACTTAACCACGTTATCCACAAACAACTGTCAATCCTGGATCGCACACCCGTATTCTCGCCATTTTGAACTCTCCCATCGGACAGAATGTTCTCGGAACAGCTTTTCCTTTTCAGATGTTGCTATAGTTACAAACGTCAAGTTGGATATGATGCAGTCAAGTATTACGAATTATCCTAAAGATCCTCTAAGAGTACATGGAACAACAACAAAAGAATGAAAAAAAAGGCATAAAAAAGTAGTAGGTATGCAAGCTGGCGATGAGACAAAAGGAATGTAGGACAAGCACCGCCTACGTTACACAACCTTGCCCGACGGGAGGTTGGCGTCGAACTGGGGACTGGACGGGGGTATCCCCTTGTAGACAAGATAGCTCAGGATCTGAAAATGGCGCCGCCATACTCCACACGAGGACGAACATCCTAGCCTCTCCACCATTCCGTTGATGATCTCATAGCCCTTATGCACATCCATATTTGAAGCTTCTGATTAATTTTTTTTAATTTAATTTTTTGTTGCCCTCTCTTCCAGAAGAGGTATACATGTTTACTACATAAAAGGTGTGTGCATACTATGTATTGGTACATAGATAATAGAAAAAAATATTCATTTGTAGCATGTACCAAGACGGTCAACGGACTGCATAGATCCACGTTAATGCTCAACATTTCTTCGCCCAAACTCGGTACTCAGATGAAGTCCATTCTGCGCCGGGAATTATTTTATATTCAAACTCTTCCTTATTGTTCATAGGGACCTATTTCGCAACATAAAACATGATGCATTAATTCCTTATTATTAATTCTATGTATTTTTATTTGCACCTATACGTAAACAATAGAATGAGAGCTAAATCTGGATATGCGTAATATAAACTTACGATAGTTTACGAAGAATATGCAACTTTTAATAGCTATTCTATTCAATCTCATATCCTCTAGAAATAACTTGCATAAACTTATATTATTAGCTAAAAATAATAATGAAAGTGATTTGAGTTAAATTCTTTTTTAATCGTTCAAAACACGACATTTACACCTCCCACGTCATAATAATGCAATGACGGAAATGCCGACTACCCGGCACTACAGATATCGCCAGTTTTCCCAGGTAATGTCGAAGTTAATTAAGGAGGAATGGGGAACTTACGTTTCAAAGTATGTAATATGAAAGTTCAAACTCATTTAGTAGCATTTATTTTACAATAAAGTACTAACTTAAGCTAATAAGAAAAATCATTGTTTACGCAGTTTTAACGTTTGCCATTTCTCGCAAATATTGACATCTAAAATAACAGACAAAAAAGGATATATCGATAGCTTCATCAAAAATAGTATATTATACTAATCGATATAAGAAACTATAAAAATGTTAAATTAACAAAACATTAATAATTGATTACTTTATTTCGCGATTTATCCTCAGTAATAAGCAGAATAAATTTAACTACTTTTTGTATCCAATTCTAGCAATGAAATTATTTACCATAATTATCGATTCTTTGCACGGTTTTCAGTCCTAAAAATTTGTTAACTGAAGGTTTTTGCTTGGTTTCTCTAGATTAAACAAAGCTGTTTATGTTTCTTTAAGTACGAGGTTCTCTTCTGTATTTTATCTTCAATTTGAAGATGATGTCCTTGTATTTCAGTTATTTTATTGTTTAAGAGCAATGACATTTTCGGAAAATCTACATAGTTAATAAAAAAGCTTCACATTTAATTTAAATAACAATATTTTGCAAGTGGTTATAAACGTGATTCCAATTTATTCCTATGAAAGAAATGGACGTTTTAGAACTTTTCCAAAATGATAAAGTTACAAGTGTTTGTGCACCAATGGTTCGCTACAGCAAGTAAGTTCACTGCAATTGGAATCCTCGTTCACGTATCATTTTCTAATTTGATTAATATTGATCTAAATGGTATTTCGCAGATTGGAATTTCGTTCCTTGGTTCGAAAGTATGCATGTGATTTGTGTTTTACCCCTATGATCATGGCTGATTCTTTTGTCCAATCATTGAAAGCTAGACACAATGAATTTACAACAAATGAAGGTATTATTTTTCATTTAGTTACCTCGAATATAATAAGCTAAGAAGTTTTAGTAGTTAATAATTATTATTTAATTATAGAGTAAATAGTATAGTAAATATACATAAAGTAGAGTAAATATACACCACTGTAGAGATTGAAGTCATATTCGATTCGAATAGTGCTTAGATTTCAGTATGTGGTACGAGACTTAGTTATTTTACCCTCTGGCCGCCCTATCTTTCCTGATTTGGGGAATGTAACCTCTTCTCCTCATTTATGAAATATTAAAGCTTGCAAGCGAATGCTCAACATCGTTGTGACTGGGAAAGTCACTGAATGTAACACCTTACTTTATTTAGACTGATATAAAAATAATTGCTTATAAATTGTGTGTTGCAGGTGACCATCCATTAATTGTGCAGTTTGCTTCAAAGAATGTTGAAGACTTTGTAAAGGCAGCCGAACTCGTATCACCGTATGTATGTTATTTATTTTTTTGATTTATACCTACTCTTGCTTTGTACAATATTGTAATAACAGTTTAGTACTATAAAGCGGAAGCAAATAACATTTAATTAGGGAAGGGAGGGTCTCCTTGTTAAAATTTTCCTTTCTGAGCTCAGCATTTATGTATGTCGTAAGAAGTACTATACGATTATGTATTCAATTTGTAATTAGATCAATATGTGCTTAGTGGTCGTATAGAATGGCCTATAAACTCGAAAATTATTTTTATAAATTCTCAGACAATACCAAAGCGAGGTCGACAACACAATTATTTTCATATCTGATAATAGCTTCACTTGGTTCCTCAGTTCCTCCTCTAATAATATTTGTGGGAGCCGTCAGGTTCAGTCTCGATCTGGTAGGGCAACCCCCCCCCCCCCCCCCCCCCCCCAGCGCTGACTGCTCTTATCCATAGTGAGATTGTTTTTATTTCCCTGCTCCTATCTCCTAAGAATCGGCGAATATCAATCCTCAGGGCAGTTCCACACTCTTCAGGATCTTTACATCCTGCTTCCTCTGGATTGGACGCAGTTCCCTCGGAACCCCATGGATGAATTCGTATTCGGCCACCTCCAGTCGTGTCAGGACAATGACTTCGGCCCCCTGTGTCGACTAGGATTCGTCGCATTTCCCATTCCAGCTCATCTCAACCACAATCCCTTGTAATGTCCTCTGATAGGAAGCATCGTCGACCCACATATGGAAGTCTTAAGAAGACATTCAATAGGTATTCTTTAGGATGAATTGAAAATTTTTGTTTTTTAAATTTAAATAATAAGTAGGCAATGCGATTGATAAATCCTGCATGTTGAATGCCTCTGCATTGGACGTGTGAGGGAGTTGTGTGCCTCTGTATTATTGGACATGCAGTAGGAGATGAGTGCTACTTTATTGGACGTCAGTATAAGAGTTGATTGCCACTGTATCGAACAAAAAACCAATATTGCGACACATATTGATTTTCAGTCAAATCTGCCTAAGGGAAGGGGGTATCAGAGGAGGGAACTCTAATAACTGCCGTTGCAATGAAATTTGGTATGAGACTCCAGAAGTCTTCGTGTAAGTCAACTAAAACGCGATATATTATTTGATTAATTCGTGTTGTGGAAGTACATAGCTACTACTTTTTTTTGTCGTTTACCATATTTCATTCTACTTGTATGAGAGTTACATTTATTTATTTTTGTAGATACTGTAATGGTGTGGATTTGAACTGTGGCTGTCCGCAGAGATGGGCTCTGAACGCTGGCTATGGAGCACATCTATTGACCAAGCCACAGCTTGTCAAAGAT
Organism: Aradus depressus; assembly: GCA_963662175.1. Taxonomy (NCBI): domain Eukaryota; kingdom Metazoa; phylum Arthropoda; class Insecta; order Hemiptera; family Aradidae; genus Aradus; species Aradus depressus. The sequence goes on along the minus strand of OY759216.1, from coordinate 48,930,732 downwards.
CTGGTCAGACAAGTTCGAAACACACTCACCGATTCGAAATTTACTGTTTCCGTTAAAATGAGATTAGTCAACGACCTCAGGTAAGTTCATTTCAGACTCATGCCCGGGCTTTAACTACGAGGGTCATACCGCCTACTATCATAGCGCTCTTTTGTCGCTCTAGTGAACCTGAGCCCGACTCCAGTTAATATTGCCTACCCAAGTTTGGGTATAATATACACCTGATATCGTTCAGACTCGGGACCATCGCTTAACGTCCCATCCGAGGGGTGGCGTACTCAAGTTTTTTTCGCCTCTCAGATAAAAAAAAACTTTGGGGTCTCGGCCGGGTTTCGAGCCCGGGATCTTGAGTTCAGCAGGCTAGCTCGCTACCTCTGAACTATTCAGCCTCTTGACTCTGAAATGGTATATATCTACTTTGACATGCAGATAAATATTTTCTTTATGAATTGATAAGTACTTATACCATGCCTCGGCCGCAGCCTAGGGCCATAGGGTTCGGTAATTGTTGACCCTTCTGTCAGCAATAACTTCGTTATTGTATCTTTTCTTTTTGTTCCTCAATGTGTTTGTGTGTTTGTCTAGAGAGAGCGTGGAGCTTTGCCGGGGGCTGGAGTCTGCGGGTGTCTCCTTCCTGACGGTGCACGGTCGTACGGTGAAGGAACGGTGTGAGCCTGTCGACTGTCAGGCCATCAGGGACATTGTACACAGTGTTCAAGTACCTGTCATAGCCAACGGGGATGTCAAAACACTCACCGACTGTACACTCTTTAAAGAGACCACCCGATGTGCTGGTGAGGAATTTTGATCTGTTTCCTAAAATATGAAATATTGAGTTTTCTAACTGGGTTTTTGTTATGTTCGCTGTACGGAAACCATAACAAGATGGAAAAGTAAATTGTATAGGACAGCAAAACAACTCTATTATCTGTTGAAATATAAATTTTCTAATTATATCTTTATCCACTTCTAAGTTGAGTTCTAACTGTCCTTCCAGTTTCAAATACGCGGCCTTTTATTCGTTGGACTTGAAAAATAAAATAAAACTTGTTTATTTAATATATTGTCTAATTTCACTAACTATATATACATGGGAGTACTTTCTGTATTTCTACCATCCTCAGCCAAAAGCATAAGAGATAAGACTGTCTTATCTCTTATACTTTTGGCTGAGGATGGTAGAAATACCGAATGTACTCCCATGTATATATAGTTAGTGAAATTAGACAATATATTAAATAAACAAGTTTTATTTTATTTTTCAAGTCCATTTGAATTATTTCACAATATCTCTGCAATAATGTCAGTTTTCACTTTTATTCGTTGTTCCACAGAGCCTACTCAATTCCAATGACACAACAATCAAAAGATAAAGAACTTAAGATTATTAAGGAAATAGCCAAAAGCAATAGCTACCCACAAAAAACAATAAATAAAATTGAAAATAAGGTCAAAAATCATAATTTTAGGAACAAACTGACCAAATTAGAAACAAAAAATAAAGTTTATAATAAATGGGTCAGCTTAACTTACCACGGAAAAATTTCTGAAAAAATAGGTAAAGAGTTGAAAAAAGAAGGTTTCAATATCGGGTTTAAAACTATCAATCCCATAAGCCAGTGCCTAGAGAGAGGTAGGGACAGAACAGATATTGAAAATAGAAGCAGAGTTTATAGTCTAGAGTGTGCGACGTGCAGTCAATTATACATTGGACAGACAGGACGTCGTTTTAAGGAAAGAATTAAAGAACACACGGCCGAAATAAAGAACCGAGGAAACCGTTCTACATTCGCGACCCACATAATTGACAATAGCCACACTTTCGACCCATCTACAGGCATCAAATATCTCCACTATTGCTCAAAAAGCAGGCTACTTAATAGCTTAGAGCAATTAGAAATAAATAAAGCTAACAAAAGGAACATTTGCATGAATGACCAAATTTATTTCAACTATTCCCCTTTGTTAACACCCTGATCCAGTTCTGTTTCCACATATATGTTTGTATTATCTGTTATTAATATTTGGTTCCACATATATGTTTCAAGTTATCTAAATCTTAATATTATTATTAATTTTATTTCTATTTTTATTATTTACTTGTATTTGTACTTATTTATTTGTTATTTTTCCACGTATTAGTCTAGTGATATTGTTTTATGTAAATTTAGAACTAGGTTTTGTTGAGAAATATTTCATGAGTTAGCTAACGGTACAGCCGGGGGACTCCCAAGTTTTAATAGCACCCTTTCACCTGAGATGTATTTGAAGGGTCGCTCTCTGCAAACTGACTTAGTTCATAACTAGACCTGACGATGGTATAAAGCCGAAACCGGTAGTTATATGTATATATATCTTTAGTGGAATAGACAATATTTCAAAAAATAAGTTTGTTTTATTTAACTATCCATTGTTTCAATCATTATAAAATAATTAACGTTTCTGGATAAGAAACACGATTTTTATATCTCGGTTATTTTTTTTTTTTTGAACAATGAGAAAAAAATTCCGTTTCCGAATAGAGGGTTTTCATATCTTTATCCTCTACTTGCCTCTATTCCAAGTTTTGATCTCGACTTCGTGGATGTCAAATTCTCCGACTAGCAAATGCAAAAACAGGATATTTTCAAATTTTCGTAATTCTTATTTATTTTGGAATGTTTTTTTATTCTGCAACATTAACTATTAAGTCGATTTTCTCAAAATATACCTACCTGCTGAATAAATTTCAAAAATTTGTAACAGATTGATCTCTTCTATTATTATTCATTATCTAACTAATTTTATCTCCAGTAAGAAGGTCCAAAATAAACGTACTTACCGACTTCAGTTATTATTAGTAGCTACTCGGGATTTAAAGAATGCATTTCGTTCAAAGATTAATCGAAATATTGATTTTGTAAAAAACAACTTTAATGTTAATTTACATTGAAAATAATTTTTTGTTCCTCTCATATTTCATTTATTAATATAAAATATTTTTTATGGAAATTTGCGAAACAATCATAGGTCGGTTGTTGGTATTTCGTTAAATAATTATATTATGTTTTTTATTTTATGTTTTTTTTACTGATTCTTTGCAGATAACTGTGAATTTATCTATTTGTTTACGATGCCAATACATTTGGCAAATGTATTTGTGTAGTAAAAACTAACAAAAAAACGTACGTTTTTTAAAAATATTGTCTATTTCACAAAGTATATATAATATATGGGAGTACTTTCGGTATGCTACCATATATTATATATATATATTGTTGAAATAGACAATATTAGAAAAAGCTATACTTCTTTTTCTTTTTTTATTAAGTGATTCACAATATCTCTGCAGAAAATGTTAAGTGTCATATTTGTGTACTGATTCGCCCACCTAAGCTTCCAGCATAATAATACCAACTAACAATTTTTTATCGCTAATAATTCTATTGTTTTGTCAATGAATTCTTTAGTATCTGAAACTGACTAAAAGCAGCGTTTAATATTCTTTATTTTTACTCTTACGTTGTCTTTTATGTGTATTTTTGTTATTTTCATTTATATTTGTTTTAGGAGTAATGAGTGCTCGTGGAATTCTTCAAAATCCTGCTCTTTTCTCTGGATGCGAAGTAACCCCTATAGACTGTGTTCAAGAATGGATTAATTTGTGTTCCTCGTCTGACGTTGGATTCCAGTGTTTTCATCATCATCTGGTCTTTATGCTTGAAAAAGTTCTTCCAAAAATACATCGATTAGAATTTAACAATTTACAGTCTTTTGACAAAGTCTTTTCTTTTCTGGAGGAACATCTTCCTGTAGAGATCCCTCCTATGTCAATGTCGAAAGGAAAAAATCTTGAGTACAAAGATGTAAATGACGGAAGCTATTTTAAAAGTAAAGTTTGTGAACCGAAAGAGGATATTGAAGAATACCTTGATTCGTGTTGTATCTATGGCGAATGACGAACGATACAGCTATCTGTAACGTTTCTGGTTCTTTTATTTTGTGTTCCATCTTGGGATATCCAGATTGAAATCCAAGATAGGATCAGTTGCTTGCCTCTATCTCGAAGATGCGTGACTTTGATTGGTGTTTTGTCTGTTCCTTGTTTAATGTCGCATTAACTGATAGATTGTGAGAGGATGGTACCGAACGACATGACAAAGAAACTGATAATGGACGGTTTTTTTCCGACCCACCACCACATTTCCTTCCGAATATGTATAAAATCTCTTAGAATAACATTCTTTTGAGTTTTTTATTGTAACTCTATAAATAAAAACTTTTTGGAAAAAATTGTTATTTAAAAAGTGTATTTTATTTAAATCACATCCTTCCTATATAAATAGTGTGTTAATAGTTGACTTTTATAGAGCTTTCCATAGTCCTAAACAGAAAAACTTCCTGAAAACGTTGATTTATGCAATTTAACCTCTGAACGTCTTTTTTAATTCTTTCGAATTGTGTAAAATTGATTCTGCTGCGATTTGAAACATCTCATTCAACAACGACCGTATTGTCGCACACCGCACTTCTCAATCAATGTGCGAAATTTGCACAATGCTACTTGAAATAAATAAAAACAAAGAACCTGTTTACTTTTATATTGTCTAATTCCACAAAAATGTGTACATACCGCTTTCGGCTTACGCCATCGTCAGCACAAAGTTCAAAAATGATTTGGACATTGTGTTGACGATGACGTTTTTATTTATTTTATTAGCTTAACAAAATATATCGACACAGATAGCAAAAGTGTATTCGGAGAACAATGCTACTTATTGAAATGAGGAAGGACTGTCGCGTGTTCATCGAGCTCTCCACATCTAACGTCCATGGTTCTTTTTCTTATGGGTTTTCTACAAACAAAATTTCTACAAGACGGAAATGGAAATTGAAGATGACGCATCGATGAAGCAACTAAAGGTTGAGGGAAATATCATTCAATGATACGGTCGGTTCGATGAGGAAATAAGTAAGGTGTGTACCCGGAACTATGGAGAGAGAGCAGTTTGTGCATTCAAAAAACATTATAATTAACTATAAACTTTATTCTGACTTCAGGTATTAGTTAAATTAATTTTTTATATTAAAAAGTAAAAAAAAAAAACTGACAATTTCGACTTTTTCTTTATTCATTTGCCTGACTCCTCTCTACCAAATTGCATGTTCTTAAATTTTAAATGTTGACTGTTATGATACTTGAAATACCAGGACATTTGGTGATATCATTTTAAAGATTATTGATTGGAAAAGTTTTTGTGAAATTTGACAAGTTCTTAGTGTGAATTTAATGGTGAGAATGTGTCTTGAAATATTGCCAATAATTTAGAAGAAGCTACATAGCTTCAGACACTTGGATAGATAATTTTAATAGGAAATTCAACTAACTTTCGGATGGTGGTATCAAAAGTAAGTTTAGAGTGATGGCTAGTGAAGGTGTACAACCATCCCTTAAAAATGTTCACACTTACTACCGCCGGAAAGATTGGTCATAACCAGAGCCAGGATTTCGTGCAGATTAAAAAAAAAAAAATGTACTACAAAAAATAATATCCTGCTATTAACTGTTTTTTTGCGAAAAGAAAAGTGGATCTAATTTGTAAATTAAATAAATTTAATAAGCATAAAATTGGGTAGAGTTTGAAAATAAATCTATAAAATAAAAATCCTAAAAAAATTTATTGTTACAATTTATAAAAAATACTGAAAACAGAAGTTTTTTTTTATGTTCTTTCACACCCAAGAATCAATGTGCTGAAACGTAACAATAAAGATAGAGTAAGACTGAGTGTATCACAAAGTGGAAGGGAGCAGAAATGATGGGGATTATTGGCTTTCCACGAATTTAAAGAGAGATAGTTTAACTTGAAAATCGTAGTGAGAATTTCCCAAAAAAAAGGTACCTTATTCAGTTTGTTCAAAACAGCCACGGAATATTTCACGAAACTTTCCTTTATAAATTTGTATGTATGTATACATTATTGAGGAAACTTAATCCCGCGCCAGTGACCATCACTCATACACTGATTCAGGTCTTGAGGGAACTTAATCCCGCGCCAGTGACCATCACTCATTCCGTTTTTACCAATACAATACACCGTTCTTCATGTGTGCCCGACCGACCCGAAACCCCGAAGGGCCCCAGCCGTTTCCGGCACCCCCAAACCAACCACAATACATAGCTAATCATATCAGAATATATACGAAGCCCCTGCGGCCAGCGTAATTTAAAGAAGTTAACAGCGCCTCTGACGAGAGTGCTGTTGTAAGCAAATAAAATAGCCAAGTATGTTTCATGGAGCTGCAACTGTTCTCTCTAGGTTCTCCATAAGGAGATCTCTTTCTGCACTGTAATGTGGCCACTACATCACTATATGCTCCAGATCCTCGTAGAACTCCCAATCAGACCAATCCTGTTCAGGTAGGCATTGCACAGTCCGTAGTTGCATCGTAAACGGCAGATGGTCATACTCTCAAATTTAGATGTTGCTTTGTTCCTAAACCATGGTCTGGTTCCTACACGGGGTTGAATCGACTTAAAGAAACTGCCTTTGCGAGAGGCCTGGTACCTGTCCTGCCACATTGTGAGAACGGAGGTCAAGACACCTCCCTTCAGATCGCTAGCCGGGATGTTGCTTACTATAGGCTCCCCCCGCTCCACCGCCATTTTTTTTTTTTTTTGTGGGTTGGATGGTTGCTATAGTTCTTCATTTTACCTATAGTCAGTCTCACACATTTTCGTCGTAAGATTTGGTGCCATAAAGTCGCCTATACTTTATATTCCTAACTCAAATTTTTAGCTGGATTAGTTTAAAATATGTTCAGCTCTACTCATGGTAGCATCTTATCATATCTGATTGAATCCGAACTACCAACAATTCTGTATTAAGGAACTTTCAGAAATCAGGTGCGATTTGGGGCCTCAAAGTTGCCCAATACTTTATATACCTAACTCGAATTTTATAGCTGGATTTAGTTTAAAAATGTTCATCTCTACATTTTCAGCCTAATTACATTTTATTGGTAAGCTAAATGTTTCCATTATTTTCTTCAATTTAATTCATCATTGGCAACGTTTAAATAAATATACCCGCTTTCATAATAAAATTTGTCTTATAAGGAAATATATATTCTTGTGGCCCTCCTGAAAAAAACCAAATACTAAAATAAAAATGTTTCGAGAAGGGCAACACTGATTTGATGCTTAACTTGGCTTCAAAGCACTTAGGTTTTTATCAACTAAGGTTACCTTTTTTTTTTGTTACTATTTAGAAGGAATGATAACTAAGGCCGAATGATGCGGGTAGATATGTCTGGTTACAGAAGAGTTAATTTTTATGAACTTTGTCGTTTGTGTACTTCTAGTGAAGGGGACAAAACACATATTTTCAATGAAGAAGGCAGAAAGAGGCAGTTATTAACTAAAATTGAAATGTGTTTACAACTCCAGGTAACAAATGTATCTTTATTTAAAACGTTGCTCGCCTTTAGAAAATGTTTATTTCCGTTGTTAAACTAGTTATCTGAACTTACAGGTCAGTGAGGAGGATTCGTTACCAAAGATAATATGCAACCTTTGCTTAGATAAATTGGAAGGGTTTTGTGATTTTCGGAACTCTTGTGTGAAAGCAGAAGGAATGCTAGAAAGTTATGCATCCGCTTTACGATTTAATACTGATTTTAAAAGGGAAGGAAAGGTATTTAAGTTACTTTTATCATTAAAGGTGTTCATAATTTATCAGTTTATATTGTTTCTTTAGCATGTAACATTCCTAAACTCTTTTTTTATGGTATAATATTGGTTTAAATTTTGAGTTAGTTTTTCTCTAGTAATAAGTGATGTATAAATTTAAGATAATAGTTGATTGTTTATTGATAAGATTTAATTAAATTAATTTAGCTGCGTCGTTAGAGTATACTGGTGCGAAAAAGTAGTGTTAAGGGAAATGGACGTATAGCCGAGGAGAAGATATTCCTGATGCATGTAAAATAGAATTTTAGCCTATTCCAGATGGAATGAATACATATTGGAATTATATACACCCATTGCAAGGGTCCAGGGAATCCACGTTCCCCATAAGTTATCCCTAAAACACATATACATATTCATTCTAATCGGTCAAAGGGTGGGATATATAATCTTCACAATTCTAATGTTTCTATCTTTAGAACATGGTGTAATTTTTTGTCCGAAACGCAGTATGGATATTGTGTGATTGTACGGAGGATTTTATTTCAAGCTTGAATTTTTCTGGCATGAAAGGGCTTATACCCCATAGCTAAACGCCACACGTTCAGATAGATCTGATTACCAGGAGCTCGTCGCTCAGGTAGACTCTACTACGGTATACCCAAGTTCGGGTAGAGGTCTTCAGCGAGTACTAGACGTCGCACAGTCTTGGGAATGATGCTTAAGGTTCTCTCGAAAGCATGGCGTGCTCAAGTGCATATACCTCCTGGATAAAAACCCGAAGAGCTTCGATGGGGATCGACCTCACGACCCTTTGCACGCTCTGTATTACAGGCGCTCTCGATTATGAGTTTTGCTATATGAAATTCTTATTATTCCTTGAATGTATTGTATGTTTCCAATGCAATAAATCGGTGAAGATGCCTTGTAGGAATATATAGTGGAATGAATAACTAAACAACTCGATTCTTAAGTATCAATTGGTGTTCATTAAATGGTATGCATGCAAGTTTAAAAAATAAATTAAAAACATGTTTGTCACATTATGGTAGCGATATGATTTCCTCCATATTGCAAAAAACTTTCGATAAAATGAAGATACCTATAGAAGATTCTGTGTCGCCCCAGAAGAAAAAAAACAAAAAACCTATTGATTTTCAAGTAAATGATAGGTTCAATTTAGTATGTGCTTGGAGTTCTCTTGCCACTTACTAACTATCCTGCCACAAAGTTTTTAAAAGATTAAGAATACTTGACGTAGATTCACTGAAGATACTTTTTTTTGTTTGTTGTATAGGTATACGTGAAGGAGGTGAGCCTGGTGGGTGTGGACAAGGGGGTGGTTAGTGAAGAGAGTCTGGAGGAGGAGGAGGGAGTGAGTCGAGTGGAGGTGGGCTCCACAGGGCTGCCAACTGGCACCCAAGAGATCCACGTCCAGCTGGAGAGCTGCAGTCCAGGTTCCAAGACAACAGCCACACTCTCCTCCATCCCAGTCCCTGTCCCCGTCCCGGTCACTATAGACAGTCTGAGCAGCCTGGTTCAGGCGGCCGCCATCCAGATCGTCAGTCATCCTGCCTCCGCCGATTCACTCCATGATGACAGACTCCATCACTTCAAGATGCAGGTGAGGAGAGTTGCGTAAACTTCACCTCATGCTTTTGGAAGTTTGTTATTGAACTGGCAGGGTTGGGTCAGAAAAATATTTGGTGTAGTTTACGTGTACATTCTATGCAGAATACAAATTCAAGTTATTATTTTCTTTTCTTATTATTTTACAATATTTGCAAGATACTTATTTTAAAATTAAGTAACTACAATAAAAAATAGTTATTTGATGATTGTAAAAAAAAATATAAAGGAATATTGCTCGTTTTTGTTAACTTTTGATAAAGGATTTAGTATATCGATGCTGCACCTTCAAAATCATATAAGTGTGAATTATATATTGTTCTACACAAATTCCACTTTGACATACAGAAGTAGAATATTTTGTGCATAATCTGGTACAATTGAATTTATTTAAAAACGTTTTTGTTTAGATTCATTCTGAGGAAACATCCGGTGGTGAACAGAGTTACACCTTCCAGACTCCAGTCCCAACCTCTCCTAAAATCATCCAGACTCACCACACACTGCCCTCTAAAACAGTGAAAAGCACGAGCACCCAGATGGTAAATATTTGGCTTTTATCTTTACTTATCCTCAATTAATTTATTAATTACATTCTAGAGGCAATGTTCAATTGTGAACGTGGATGCCCCCAAAGGATTGTAAAAAAATATAACTTACTGTAGAGGGCGCCGATAGGTAGCATGCTTGCCTACTGAGCTCAAGATTGTGGGTTCGAAACCCGCCAAATAATATTACAAAAAGAAATTGTAAATGTATATTCAAGGCACGATTTTCAATTCGACTTTTCACATATTTTAGTCAATTGAATTTTCAATTACAATTACACCTCCACATCCCTCTGTTTTGCTTAAAACCTTTTTTATATATGCATGCATTATTTTTATTATGTCGATATGGTTTTTAAACGATTTATCAGTTAAAAGTTAACGTATTCTGAATGTTTAACTGAATAGTTCGATTTATATCTTGCTTGCTACTGGCAGTTATTTTATAGTATTTTTGTGTATTATTTTATAGTATATCGATTAATTGACAGGTTTATTTATTTTTGTTTTCAAAATAATATATTTAGAAGTCATTTATACTTTATTTTGAGATATTTTAGTATTTTTATTTAGTAAAATTAGCTTTAGAACAATTCGTTTTTATGGAAGTGTCATTGCAATATCACGATCGAACGTTCTAGAACTAAGACAAACTATATTTATAGGTCGTTAGAGCGTTAAGTTAGTATAAAATAGTTGTGCTGGAAGAATATATTTTTTTTTTGTGAATTTGTTTCTGGATTAATTTGTATGTCTATTTTATTCTTTATATTTTATTTTATCCTTTTTGAAAAGTTGTGACATTTGTCCTCAAGCTAATTATCTGTAAAACCATTGTCCGTCCAATTGTGACTTACACTGGTGAAACTTGGGCGTTGACAAAAGAAAATGAAGAGACTCTGCTACTGAAGTACTCATAAAGATTTTTGGACCTGTTTCCGAGAACGGCAGATGGCGTATCCGGAAGAACAGGAATTGAGAGACCTCTATGGGGGAGTCCGATCTGGTGATCGTGATCAAGCACGCGAGATTACGTTTGTTGGTCCACGTAGAGAGAATGGAAGGAGGAAGACTCCCTAAACAAGCCCTCTATGGTAGGCCAAGAGGAAAGAAAGACCGAGACACCGTTGGATGGACGACGTCGAGGCGGATCTCCGAGTGTTGGGAGAAGGTTTTAGATCGAGACGAATGGAGGACCGTAGCGCCGCAGGAAGAAGATATTTGTCTTCTCAGCGAACTTTTCTGTCTTGGATTTTCTGAGTAAAAACCCGTTTATGCCTGTGTATATTTATATATTAAAAAATGTACACATATTTTGTATCTAATGATTAGCTTTGTCTGTCTGTTATTGTATTATTTGTTGCTACTATCTCTCCTTTATACATATTTATCACTGAGAAGTGATACTGTGATAAATAAGTTATATATGAATTGAGAATCTTCTTTCACAACCCAAAAGAAATATTTCTCCTTGATAACAGATTGCTAATATACTATTCTATTGTGTTGTGGCAAGGATGAAGATCTGCAGGAGGTAGAGGAGGTGGTAGAGTCTGACCCCCTAGAGTCATCCATCACGTTCACCAGCAACACAGGCCAGGACGTGCTCCTCCACTTCGGCCTCTCCAAAGATAAGGAGGAGGCGACCCTTTACCACCACTCCGACCATCCTCATCAAAGGTAACACCATCATTCAGTATGTATGCAACAACATAATATTGCTGTATGTATTCAAGGAATTCACGTTGTGGGCACAGTGTTAAGACAAAGCTAAAGAAATGGGGAAAATTGATGCAGGTCCTCGCGCTCCAGGAAGCTTTGTTTACCTTCTTAGGGAGGGGGTGGATGTTGCCATCTGAGGTTACTCCTGCGCAACGCCGGGTAAACCTGCTGGTGAGCATATTCTATAAATATACCGACAATGTCACTTGTTGCTTCTGCAGAAAAATAAATTAGTTATTAGATAATATATTTGTAGTTATAATATAACTGAAAGATGTTACCTTTCTTTTGTGTTTGTTATTGGTAATAATTTTTGTTTTTTATGTTTTACTTCCTAAGCTTTTATCGGTACTATTTAAAATAAATGAGGGGGTGTCTTAAAGAGTGTAAACATATTACCGTATTAGCTTTTATTAGGGGACTCCCGAATAAAAATAATTAAATGCCAGTGATGATAAGTAGCCAAATCTTAACATTCGACCTGGCTGCTTTAGAATGTGATGAAGTAAGCTGTATGGCGAGATAGCGATGGATACTACTGAGGCATTTGTAGGTACTGGCTTTGCATTATATTCTAATATTTTTAAAACTATATTCGGATGTTGTTAAAAATACAGTTTTTAGTTGTTATTCAATAAAACTGAAAGGCACACTTTACATGCAAAACATTTTTTTGGAAGATCGCACGGTCTGCGAGATACATGCCGATAACAGTCCTAAAATTACGTTATGAACCTTTTTTTTTTATTATTATTAGGAGGTTTATATGTATACATATAACTAAATCTAGCCCTAGATTGTTTACGATATCCCTCAACGAGCTTAGGGGGGGGGGGAGGGGTATTTTCGAATGTATGTTTTAAAAAAAAATCTTAAAATCCCAAGGTCACTGATTTGCGAATTCACTTGTCTATCTATTGTGAATAAAAATAAATGTTGTTAACAGATATGTTGTGTTTTGACAGAGGTTCGATGGTGCACATCCGAGAGTTTCTGAAGTTGAAGCCGGTGGAGGAGCTGAGCGACGACGAAGAGAAGTGTGACCAGTGTGGGAAGCAGTTCTCTCTGGAAGAGGACAGGATCAGCCACACAGCCCTCTGTCCCGGCCCCTCTGACGACAAACTATCCACCAACTATATCTGCGACTCTTGCGGCAAGCTCTTCAAGAGAAAAGAACATCTCTTTCAACACAAGAAACTTCATACAGGTACAGTTAATTGTTGTCTAATGGTAAGGTGACCGGAGTTTCAGGATTTCAACGTTCGGGAAATCGAACGGGGTATGAGGATTTTGGAGGGAGGGGCAGTAAATAAAATGAGCGTAGCTTTATTATTACAAATCATAAATGCCGTAAATAATAAACAAGAATTTATAAATCTCATCAGATTCTTTAGTATAGCCCAGATTAACCTTTCACAGAAGTTTTAGAAATAAAAAAATCTAGACTATATTATTATAAGCTAATAATGCGAACTAATAGTTCATTATATTTACAAGTGAAACAATAATACGAAAACTATAATATGTTATTATGGAAAAAAAAATGGCCAAAAGCCAAAGGACACAGAAGGTGTTTAGTCTTCGGAAGTTGAAGCACTGTATTTTTGCGAAAAGTTGGGATTATCACAATTGTATACATTAGGCTGGCTCTCATTTAGCAATAGCTTTTTGCTTGACGTATTATTTTAAATTAAATACTTCACTGGTCACGTCAGGCTGTTCTAACTGAATATTAAAACAATGTGGACATCTATATAAATAATGATGGAAGTCCATTTGCCAGTTATCCTAATTTTCTACCTGAAATGGATTGTTGCCGACTAGCAAGTCTATCTTCTCTTCAGTAGATTTATTGAGTAGAGAGATTTGGCAACATGGCTTATCGGACTAATTCCACGGTGGCTATTGTTAATAATCATTATTTTAAGATTTTTTTTCTTGATAATTTCAGGGGAGAGACCTTTCGCCTGTGATTGCTGTGGTAAAACCTTCAGTCGAAAAGAACATTTGGTTCGTCACTCGGTGTCACATACGGGTCAGAAGCAGTACTCGTGTGATCTGTGTGGAAAGTCGTTCGGACGGAAAGATAATGTGCGGAAACACCGGAAAACGCACGGTCTGTCAGGGCCCTTTGTTTGCGAGATCTGTGGGAAACAGTTCGTTGTGAAGCCATACTACCTGATGCACAAAGCTAGTCACAACCCCACCGCGGACTCGACCGAGTCCGACGCGTCTCGAGTGGTATGTAAATCTTCTGTATCATTCCTTATTTCCCAATTTACGCTTCACCATAAAGTTTTTAGAAATTATGTAAGTTGATTTTAGAAATTATTTTACATTAAACTGTTTTTTCCCTCTATTAGTTACTTAAGATATACAAGTGATAACATGGAAGTTAGTCCTTACTTCACTTTAATGTTTTGATAGTTAATTCGTTTACCAGGTTCTAAATATAAATCAATTTCCGCAATTTATTTAATTTATTTTACTATAAAATACAAAGGCATAACTTAAAAAAAAAAAAAAAAAAAAAAAAAAAAATGGATGTATTATTGTTAGTTGTCTGCCGCTAGAGTAACATATGAGTTCTTTAGTTGCGAAATCTTTAAAAAAATCATTTATTTCTTCAATATGTCCTTATTACCAGAATTATTAACGGACGTCAAAAATTCGTTAATATAGGGTTATGTAGACGGTCCTCGACCTGCGGAAACCTAACAATGCGCATCCAACTGTCCCCGCCCGACAACTCGTCCCCCTTTCACTCGTACCACTTTTTTACATTATTTTTAGTCTTGAGTGTATTCTTTTTTAGGTAATGACTTCTGATCTCCCTTTTTTTTTACAACTTTCTGTTTGAATTACTTTTTTTTTCTTTTTAGTTTGTATTATTTACTTATAGTGTGTTAATTATATTTTTTTAATTAAACTTTATTTATACTACTGTAACAAACAGAAATGGGAAGGGGCGAGGACTGATGGTTGACGTTGCTCCTCACAGGAGCCAGGCTCGGAGGATGGCGGTGGTGGGGAGGAGCGGCCATACCGATGCGATGTGTGTCAACGTAGCTTCAGGGCCAAACATCATCTGAGCGCCCATCGGGCCCAGCACCGGCCCAAACGGCTGGGGGCTTCAGCCACTGCTCCTGAGCAGACAGCCCCCTCAGACGGCTTCAAACGGCTCAACACTGACTAAGGTGTCCTCAGGTGCTGTCAAATCTCACTCATGTGACCCATGGACACTTTATTATTCTAATAATATTGAATAATGTACTTCTCTATGCTCTCCCACTTCGAAATATTTTTTTTTGTTTTAAGAGACACATTGGGACTTGAACTCCGAGGCTATTTAATGTAAGAGTATAGCGGCGATATTAGAGGGGAGTGGAGGATAGGATAGAGTGAGCCACAGAGGCCAGTAACAGGAACAATACAGCAAGAACAAGCTTTTGTTAGATATAGACCTTCAAAGCTATACAGGCACATTAATTAAAACAAATGATGAACAGGCGAATTTCGCCATTTATATCTGAATCTTTCGTATGTGTTCATTTGTGTACATTTGCAATTTTACGAAGATGCCAAACATTCCAGTTGAATGATTGGGGGGTTAAAATACGGAAAGGAAATTGAAATTCAAGCCCCCAAGCATTTTATATAGAGAACGATTCAGTTATGCTTGAACACCCACCTAGCTTGAATTCCTCGTACCAAAATAAGTAAAAAAGTATCTATAAATATGCTTTCTTTTCGAGTTGTAAACATCTTTGATATTTTGAGAAAAAAACAACATATAAATCAGCGAACTTTCGCATAGGACTTTCAAGTAGTTAGATGGCCTCTGCTCTTTTTTACATCATTATTTGAATACTTCATAATTAGTATTATATGTATACATATATACATAGTTTTAATAAAAAATACATTAAAAGTATGATCTGTACCTTGAGCACGCCGTCTTTCGGATGTGACGTTAAGCGATGGACCCAAGCCTGTACGAGGTCAGGTACTCGTTAATGAACCCAACTCTGGGTGAATAAAAATTTAGGGTAGGCAAAATTCCTCCTATAGTAGAGTCGGGCTCATGCCCACTAGAGCGACGAAAAAACACTCTGGAAGTAGGCGATATGACCTCGTAGTTGAAGCCCGGGCATGAGTCACAATAACTGATCTATTATAGGCTCTAAGCTCTGGTATAGGAACGAAACCTGTACGTTGATGTGGGGCTTGCGTTGGCGGCTGTTCCTGTTGACATCTCGCTGCTCACTAACCAGGCTTC
The DNA here is from genome assembly GCA_963662175.1 of Aradus depressus. Taxonomy (NCBI): domain Eukaryota; kingdom Metazoa; phylum Arthropoda; class Insecta; order Hemiptera; family Aradidae; genus Aradus; species Aradus depressus. The sequence goes on along the minus strand of OY759216.1, from coordinate 48,914,885 downwards.
AAACGTCTTCCACTGTTGGTGGTCTCTCTCTACCCTCTCATCTTTTATACCGGGAAATGATTGTCAAATTCTCTCCTGTCAAATGATTGTACTCTGATGTAAAAATAAATAAATTAAGTTAGCCAAAGTCTTGTAACGTTGAGGGAAGTTGCGAGTCCTAACGTGTTCAGAAGTAAACACAGTATTTGGCCAATGTTTCGGAAACTATGTATTTCCTTCTTCAGAGTCTTATTATGTCTAGAGGGGTTCTGTTCGTGTCTGTGTTTGATAGTGAATTGTATTAATAATGTTAAAAGTATGTGTTAAGTATGTTAAGTTCATCATTATACATAGACACAAACACATTACATCACTTCACACACCCGTTCTTGTCATAGGCTCTGAAGAAGAAAATAAATGTTTTATCGACTCGACCAAATTCTCAGTTTTCTTCTTTACACTCGACTTCCCTCAACATATTGTCACTTCTGTCGCATCAGCACAATTACCCAGATCAAAAGTCTTCTAGTATCTGAAAAAAAAAATGATAATTTGTAATTTTGAATTAGAGAAGGCATAGATGAGTATTTGGGCACCTACCCATGTCCCACTTTGTGTGTATTTAAAATGTATAACTATTTAAATTAGTTCAAAATAGCTCTAGTATAGGTGCTGTACTGCCCAGCAATATAGAGATATAGGTGCTGTACTGCCCAGCAATATAGAGATATTGTTTTTGAAAATACTATTTAACGTGCCATAAACTATTTAAATTGAATAAATGAGCTATTGTAGCTTTTAAACTTCCTTTATTCTGTAATATATAGAACGTAGTTTTTCTTACAATATACTCTAGTTATAAATAAAAAATTACTACATAAATCTTGTCAACTAGTATGTACGGTTTGAAGGAAGATTGATACAGAAAATATTTTATTTTATTAGTTATCATAACATATTATTTTAGTTTTAATTATGACTTATTCCATAATTTTTTATTTATCATTTTAATATTATTAGTTTGATATGTATATTTTCTTTTTGTCTTTTTTATGCTTAAACAAAGTTGATGGCTTCTCCCATTTACCAGGTCGTTGTCCATAATTGAAGGGAAGAGAATTTTGTTTTTTTAGCAAGTCCATTCTCGCACAATTAATATATTAAAATACATTAGTATAACTGTTGGGATAACGTAAAGGGAAATATTCACCAAAATGGCGCTACATCTAATGTAGTACCTATATCAAGAAAGTAAAAACGGGAATATCTTATTGGCTGTACCAATATAACAAAGAACATCTGGGGTCTGTACAATGGAATGTGTTATGATGAAATTATTCCGATTTTGTCATTGTAAACATGGTTCTGTCCTTGCTATCAAAACTACATATCCCATCTATATTCATATTTTCAAGTTCTAAACTTTTTTTTTTGGTTTCTGCTCCTTGACCAGATCTTTGACTTTCGTCAGAAAGCTTTTATTTTATGACAGTGTCTTTAATTAGTTTTAGTAATTGATATATTTATATGGCTTTAATTTTATGATGTAATTTTTATTTATTATACTTAAATCTAGTCATTATATTATTACATAAGTTATTTATTAAAAAAATGTACTTTTTATTTTTAAAAAATAGAAAGAAAATGCATTTTATTTTTAGTTGACATTTAAATTATTTATTTTAGTATCTAAACGTTGTGTATTTGTTACCTGATGATTCAAAAACGGCTGATCGATGTTTTCACGAAGCTTGTGTTTCAAGGAAGGCCCAAAAGAATATAGGCCATGTGGCATCTCCCAATTTCCAAAACCTAGAATCAGTGCTCTAGCTCTTTAACGGATAATTGAATGAATATCATCGTTATAAGCCCGGTTCAAACATCGCCTTTATGGCATATCAAATTAAAATGAATGATTGTGGATACAATTTTGAATTAATGAATTATTAATTATATCACCTCTTAGGGTCATTTGATAAAAAATAATTTATTATTATTGTGCAAAAAAGTTGGAATTTGTGTTTAGAACTACTTACTAAATATAATGCGTAATATTATTACGCAAAAAATTACTTTATAATTGGAAGATACCAAAGGATTTTTTCTTTTCTCTCTTAATTTATTTGTAAGAAGAAATAAAATAAAATAAATTTATGAGTATAGGAAAAAAAAAAATGTTTTATGGAAATCAGTGATTGTGTGTGATGATAAGATATTTTTGTAAAATGTCTATTTTATTCTGTATATTTTATTTAGTAATTTATATTATTTATTAGTTCAATCAAGTTACAGACACATTTTAGACAGCGGAAAAAAATCAGAAAGGCTTGATTTAATATACAAATGAACAGGAATGTCCTTCCTTATTCGAGTTGAGCTAACGCCATCTTTCAGAAATATGTTTTTGTTTTTACTGGGAAATTTTTTATTTTTTTACTGGTTCTTAAGAATAAATTGACACAAAACAAAATATAAGTGCAGTTCATTCTCTACAAAACGAACCAGTAATATGTTTGGAAACGATTACAGTACGTAGGTAAAACTTCGGTAGAATGCGACAATTGTTTCGTTTAGTGCGATGTGATATGACCAAAAACTGATAAAAAAATTGTTTTTGAGTTTCTACTAGTTACTGAGTTTATTAATACCTTGAAGAATGAGTAGCACGATCATCTTTTGCGAAATATAAATATGGCGAAGATTTTTTCAAACTTCGTCGGCAACCCGCGGCCCGATCACTTCTTTAATTTTTATTAAATAAATAATAATAATATGACAAAGAGAAAAAATAAATACGCTAGGTTGCGGTTTCGAACCCGCCTGAGGCTCATAGGGATGTAACGCATTTTTGAGCACGCCGTCCATCGCTAGGGACGTTAAATAGTCTGCACGATGTCAGGTACTCGTTAAAGACCCCTACCCTAATTAAACCTGGGTAGACTAAATTTAGGGGTCCCACAATAGAGCCTCTTGGTAGGGATAAGAGCAATGAATGGTTAGGAAGAAGGGATAGACTAGGACTTGGAAGAAGGGATACATGATACATTTACAATGAATGCTCTGTTTAAAAGCGCTAGATATATAACAGAAAATAAGGGAGATCTCTATTTAATATGATCTAGAAGTAAGTTATGGAAGTTGGATCTGTCTATGTTGACAATCTGAGGTAGGAAGTGGCTTCTAATGGGCCAAAATATGGGAGATCTCTATTTAATATGATCTAGAGGTAAGTTATGGAAGTTGGATCTGTCTATGTTGACAATCTGAGGTAGGAAATGAGTTCTAATGGGCCAAAATATGAAATATCTCTATTTAATATGATCTAGAAGTAAGTTATGGAAGTTGGATCTGTCTATGTTGACAATCTGAGGTAGGAAGTGGCTTCTAATGGGCCAAAATATGGGAGATCTCTATTTAATATGATCTAGAAGTAAGTTATGGAAGTTGGATCTGCCCATGTTGACAATCTGAAGTGGCTTCTAATGGTCCAAAAAGTTCAATAAATTGCTAAAAATCAAGAAACGGTCCGTATAAGGTCGAAAAATTGACAAAATCAGTAAAAAGCTGAAAACCCTATTTTGGCCACCATTTTTTCACAGTAGTGGCGTTTCTCACCTCGAATCGTTGGAAGTTTGATTTAGTCTGTTCATCTCAGCTTTGTTTCCCTATCAATTTGTCTAATTTGACTGAACTCTATAGAATGTAACAATACCAAGAACATATTCTAGTTATTATTAAATCAAAGAAATGGTTCAAAAATCACCCTTTATTATATAATTTTTAGATAAATACGTCAGATGTTTGTATTCCATAAATGAGGATAAGTCTGTGTATGTATTTATTTTTGTATTAGTTTTAGTATTTTTCATTTTTGTATTCTTACCAAGGCTGATTTTGTTATTATTTTGTTTAAATTTCAATTATGGTTGTTGCAAATTATTTTTTTAATAGATAATTTTATTTATTGCTTAAAGTTCTGAAATTAATGCTGAATATATTTAAAGTGCTCATTTCATTCTTCCTTGCTTATTCAATTTTTTTAAAACTTATATTATTTCTTAATACTAAATTAAATGGGTAATATATAATGTTATTGAAGAGAGAATTTCCGAGATATTATTCTACTTAGTATTTTCTTATATCTTGTGTTATAATTGTTTCTCTACACGCAGTAAAGGGGAAGTTATGCAGTCGGTCAAAAAATCAATGTTAATTCACTGAAATTTTATGTTTTCCGAAATCCAAAAATTGAAAAAAATAAATAAAATATGTATATACATGTTTGTGAAGGAAATAATTTTCATAGTAATATCGACATGAAATTTTATTTGGGTTCAGAACCTCTTAAAGATGGCACCTATTATTTTCAACCAATTCAGTCATAGGAGAGGGAGGGGGATAAGAGGTTGCTTAATTCAAAGAGTATAATAACTGTTGATGTAATGAATGAACCGACATGAATTTTTTTTTTTTTTATCTGAAATATGAAGTGCTCAGTATTTTTCAAAGTGGTCGAAGGGAAGAAGGGTGGGCTTAGAGGAAGAACTAACACTTGGTTGTTACAAAGAATTAGAGCTGGGGAAATACACTGCTGATGATTCATCGACAACTTTTGAGTTTTGAACTTTGAAAATGACAGACTCTGTTAACAATATTGTAAGTACATGTAAACGAAAGGAGGACCCCCTCAATTGTTATTTGTACATTTAATATGTTGTCTCTAGTAGGGAAAATGTGCACTTTGTATGATCGATCAAATTACAACACCACAATTTAGGGGGTTAGAAGCAAAGGGATGTAAGTGACAATTCGACTGAAATTGAGATATGTGTGTTAACATCTTTCTTGACACCTACCCTGACTACTGGCTAATGATCTGAACGATTGTTAGTACCAGTAATGCTATCTAGTGGAAAATAGCTGGGTAATACCTGAATTTACGATGTTACTATAACTTTGAAGGTAATTATCTCGAAATGACATTTTTGTCACTTACATCCCTTTGCTTCTAACCCCCTCAATTATACTTACTTCATCCTCAATAAATTATAGAGTATACCGTTTGATTGAATACGAAAATTGAGGGGATATCTGTTTTTTTTTTTACACTTTGCTGTACATATTTTGTAATAAAATAATACATAATAACAACTTCCAGGTTGAAGAACGCGGACATATAATGAAAATTTGTAATAATTAAAAAAAAAAAGTATTTTTGAAATATTGTCTATTCCACAAAAAATGTGTACACTTTTTGATATGAATGAACTAAGTGAGTTTGCTGAGAGCGAACCCTCCTACATCAGAACAGGGGGTTGGAAATCCCCTTGGCTGCACAGTTAGGTATTTGTTTCGCCTCAAATATTTATCCTTCCATGTTTAATAATAGTGCTTGAACTAAAATAATGAAATATAAAAATATTATATTCAAACAATATAAACTGATTGATATGTGAAATGATGTTTGTACATTTACTAAATGATTACTAATAATAACAGAATATAATTGAAATTGAAATCAGAGGAGTATCCTATCTTTTAAGTAATAACAATAACAATAAAGAAATTAATTGAAAAGGTATATATATATATATTTACTTACTACTTGAACGAGTACCAGAGTGGATTTCCATCAAATTACACTTGGAGCATCCTCATACACTCCCAGTTCAAACATATACGACTTGGGATCTTTACATTTTGAACGGGGAGAGGGGGTCATGGAGAGGTCGAAACATAAAATGAATAATAGCTCTCTTAACGATTGATCGTATATTCGCGAAACTTGCAGAGTATTTCAACGATGGCTCAACTTGTAGGATATCAAAGTTCTGAACGAAAGGAGTTCTGAGGGGCAGAAAACATAAAATGACTGCCCTTAAACGCCTGATGATCAGATGTTCATAAAATTTAACACATAGCATCCTTAAAAGCTCGGTTACTAACTGCTTAAAGTTACTTATCGGGCAACCTGATCGTAACAAAATAAAGAAAATGAACAATATTGTTTATTTTATATAACTTAATAGTGATGATATAATATATTGACGTCTCAAAAGTTGTATTGAAACTGTTCCCTCGGTTCCTTGTTTTTTGAATATTTTTTACATATTACTATCTTGCATTAATTTTAATTTAACTTGTATTATTAGACATACAGTGAAAAATACTAAACAAGACCGAACAAACATTTACTGTACCGCTACGGAGATTTCCAAGTTGTAATTCCAATCCACATTCGACTTGCATTAAGTTTCTGACTAAACTTGACGATGCATGTATATATTTTTTGTGGAATAGACAATACTTTAAATAGAAGTTGGTTTTATTTATTTAAAAATGTCTATCTAGTGCCATTTTAGGGTATGTCTCACCTAATGTACATCCTTAGATTACATATGTTCATCTCCATTTGTACATTTTTTTTAGATAAGTGTGAATTGCGAATTTTGTTTTAAATCTAAAAATACCATTTTTGTAATTGTTCGTTATACTAAGGACAGAGTCTACATTATAATGATAAACATCCCCAAAAATAAAATATTAAGACCAAATAAACTACAATAATGTATATAAAACCTGTGCAATCTCAATACAATAACTTTAAGGTAGTGATGAAACTCATATTCAATTTGTATTGAAAAATGTATGTAGAAATAATGATTATACACCTTTTTCTGACGAACTTTTATAGATAGTAATGAAATGTAATATCTTAAAATTTTTTTTTGTGTTTAATGATTGTTTTCTTTGTATTTTATTTAAAAATGTAAAAAAAAATACGTACAAAACATGAAAGCAAACCATGATTTTGTTTTATTTTAAGTCATTAGTTGTATATATGCGGTTATATTTTTATATAGTGTACATAAATATATTTATAAAAATCTAAAGTCTTTTTATTATTTCCTCTTTTTTTAGCTATAAATGTTGGTCAATTTATACTAAAAAAAACCTCTACCCCTCTCTCCCTTCAAAATCTTTTCATAGTGGCATTACTAGGTATATGAAAGTAATGAGTTGGTGTCAGTGGTATTTTTTTGTCTCATTGTACCCAGTAGTGCCAGTGTATGAAATGGTTTTGATAAGGGGGAGACAGTGATCTGTAAGCGTGGTTGGTATAAGAAAGTCCTGTAATGGCCGTATCACATACATATTTTTTTTTCTTTCTTCATTTTCATAATTTTGCATAAAAACTATCAATAACAAAGAAATATTTTATAATTCGTTGTTTGGCGATACAATTGAACCAATATTTTGAACTACGGAAATTTATTTTTAATGGTTTTGAGGTGCTATATATTTTGTCGTATTGATATTGTCTCAAATCTGAAGACTTATTAGCGATTAGGAAAAATAATAAGAAACAATTTTTGGTAAAAATAAGTTTTTCGATATCGAGAAAACGTTTAAAAATATGTGTTACATACTACATTTCAAGACTGTTTTCTGCATGTATCTCGAAAACAGGACGACCTGCAAAAAATCATATTTCATGTAAAATATCTGTTTCAGTTTTGGTTACAACGTTTACTTGAAAAGATTTTTGATTAGGTCATACACATATACGGTATCATGTAAGATGAACTTAGGCCCCTAAGTATAATGGTCTCAATTTCCGTTCGATTTCGGCCAAAATCTGATCAGATGTAAGTTAGCACATGTAACTTCTTCATTCCAAGTTTAAGCTAAAATCGTTTCTCGCTTCACAATTTTCTAATCACATACATACTGGCACACGCACAGAGATGTCGTCGCGAAGATAGTCAAAATGTAGTCAGGGGACCTGTGAATCCGTTGAAACCTGAAACTCAGATTTTCGCATGGTTACGATACTTAATTACTATACTTTATGTAGAAAAAATATATACAAATTTGTAGATATCGAATGCTGCTCGTGCTTGACTTCTGAGCTAAAGAACGTGGGTTCGTAACCCGACCGAGGCCCTTAGTTTATTTTATCTGGGAGGTAAAATAAACTTAAGCACGCCGTCCTTCGGATGGGACGTTAAGCGATGGTCCCGAGCCTGTACAATGTCAGGTACTCGTTAAAGACCCCTGCCCTAGGTGAATAAAAATTTAGGGTAGGCAAAATTTAGGACTCCCACAGTAGAGTCGGGCTCATGTCCACCAGAGTGACGAAAGAGCGCTCTGGTAGTAGGCGATATGACCTCGTAGTTAAAGCCCGGGCATGAGTCATAAAACCTAACCTAACCTAACCTCGAATGCTGCTTTAGAGCTCTGATTTTCGTTTAATGCCACTTGAATTAAGTTTGTATTTTGGCTTGTAATGTCTGAAAAATAAAAGGTACTCGATTTTCCTCACTTTCTAATTTTGACTACTCGTTTATATTTTTCTCCAAAAGGATTAGCTAGCTAAAAACTATTCACACTCCTAAATTCTATATAATTGAGGCATTTTCCAGCAAGAATAAAAAATGTTTACAACTGAACTAATTGAAATATATGAATAAATCTATAGCAAAGTGGTCTCCAACCTGCGACTTGTGGAAGCAAAGTGGTCCTCTGTAGCAGCCCTCGACGGATCGAGAAAAATAATTTCCTAAGAAATGGATTCAACTGCAGAAAAAGTACTCATATGCAATCTGTAACACCAGCATTATTATTAGATCCCTAGTTTGTACATCATTTGTATCAACTCTGGTGAAACACTAATAGATCAGACTAAGAGATCGTTTGGATTTTTTAAACAAAATGTGTGAAAACATGGATTACTGCTCATAGTTTGGTGATGGGGCTCAAAGTCTGTACACTCCAGCTGAAGAAGGAATACAGGTATGACTGAAAATAAGCTAAGACAATCTATTTCCCTGTCCCCTTAACAGTTATGAACTGGTACTTCAAAAGCTATTCAAGCGACAGAAGTTCTCCGTTCGAAAGATTGCTTCTTTGAAGTAAGTTATTCGAAGCTGTCTTTGGGTATTCCTTGGTGATGTGTTAATCGCAAACGACTCCACCTGAGTGAATATATAGCGTGATCTGATATTTAGAGAGGAAGAAATTGTTTTTTATTGTTCTCAATTATAATATTTTTAAGCATACTTAACTATTTTTTAGCGAAATTTATAGGATAATTTATGAAACATTTTTGAATTCTGGTTTGAAACTTGTCTAAATTGCAAGATTACATTCTTATTAGAATATGTTGCAAATTTCGCATATTTAGCTAGATTCCAATTTTCAATTTAGTTAGTCGAATTTGAAAGAATTTTGGTAACAACCAATGGGATAAGAGATCATAGATGCATTTCTTCCGTGTATTATTTTTATTTATTAATTTTTTTTATAAACAAGTAGAGAAATAATAATGAACACTTTTTCATAACAAATATTTTCTTTTGTGTATTTAATGAATAATTTATTCTACATTATTATCTTTTATTAAATATATACTGCAGGTATTATTGCAGATGTTGCAACGTCACACTTTCTAGATTACGCCATATTTTTTTAGAAATCAGTTTCTGTCGAGTCTATTGTTTGTTCATTCCTCGAGTACCAGAGTTCTTCAGCTGTTTTTGAATTTCACAAATTTGGGTATGATTTTTCTATTATTAAACGAAATGGAAAAAATAACCTTTACATATTTTACAAATTACTGTATAAAATATAATTTTGTATGTGGTATTAACTTAATTTGTTTTTTTTTGATATAGCCGAAATGCAAATCTTCGTTAAAACTTTGACTGGCAAAACAATTACGTTAGAAGTTGAAGCTTCTGATACAATTGAGAATGTTAAGGCCAAAATACAGGATAAAGAAGGAATTCCTCCAGACCAACAAAGGTTGATATTTGCTGGGAAGCAACTTGAAGATGGCCGAACTCTCTCTGATTACAATATTCAAAAAGGTATCCTTATTTGTTCTATTATTAGTCTTTTTCATAGAACTCGAATATATTATATAGTTTTACAATAATTATTACAGTTTTATATTATATAAAATTGTTGACGTAAGTGTTAAGCTTCGAATACGTGTAATTATGATGCAATATAGTTTTAGGGTTACTTTAATTTTCAGGCCATTACTTGAGTGCCATTTTCTTTTTTTAAATTTACGTAATTTATTTATTAGAATCTTATTTAGTGGGAAAAGGTGTTTCTTGCTTCGTGATTTTGACTGTTTAGTAATTCTTTACTATTTGTCCCTCATCTTTATTTATTTATTTTATTTTTTTATTTTTACCTTTAGCTTTACATCCCAGCACAATAAATAAATATTGCCGCCCAGTTAAATTGATTTAACTTAAGTGAGGTTTTTAACTCATCCGATCCTTTATGTAAAGCAAATGAAAAGAAAAGCATAATTTTAAAACGAAGGGGAGGGTTAGATTCAAATAGTGGATAATTATTATTTTGACACCTACTTTATTATTATTATTATTATTATTTTACATTGCAATTAAACAGAATAGTGCCGATGTCGGATTTGAGACGTATTTCTGCTTGTGCCGTGCTAAGGGTTACGTGGGCTTGTTGAGGCACGTCATACTATAGACCACGTATGTATATGCTATACCCACGAATAGAGTATCAAATTTATTTTGGGAGGCAATTTAGAAAATAAGAATTTGAAGTAGATTATGATAATAAACGGGGCTCATATACAGAAATATTAATTGAAAATAGAGATTTGCTTATATGATTTGAAAATGGTTTTGAGGGGTCTATAAAGCTTTAAATTTCTCATCGACCATGATGGTGCAACTAGCTCTTGTTTCATCATTTTCTTTAATATAAGATTCTGTGAAATATGAGAACTAAGATGTTGAACGAATACCCATCTTTGGGGAGTTCGGTTTTATCAAATGGCTGACCCTGTGTTTGGTTCATTGTCACCGATAACATTATTAGCCTTGTGTATTTTTCAATTAAACAAACATGATGGACAAATGTATTGTTATCATTAGGGTACGTCTGTACCATTGTTCTCTCAATCGATAACCCACCTACAAGGTGATGTGCTTCGCTGCGTTGGAACATCTCGTGACACAAAACGTTACAATGAATATATATATAACAGCATGTAAAGTCTCAAATCTGCCCTGGATGCAACTGGGTCAATAAGTAGATGTTACTTGAATAACGCAAAATTTCATTACGCTGTATTCAAGTTCCTAAGTTGGTTAGATCAAAGTTCTTATGTAAGTTCTCAAGATGGTCAATTTATTCCTTCCCCAGCTATACGAGGTATAGGGGAAGTTATGTAATCGGTCAAAAAGTCAATGCGGAGTTTTTAACGGAATTTTATCTTTTCCAAACTGTTGATTCCAAATATGAAAAAAAAAAAAAAAAAAAAAAAAAATGTATGTGGATCTGTGAACACGATAACCGATATAATGAATGTATCGACATGAAATATGATTTCTATTGTTATTAAGCAAAATCGACCAAAGGAAGGGAGGTGGGGTTTAGTAGAGAGGCTTAACATAACAGTTCTAATAACTGCCAGTAGAATGAATGTATCGACACACAATTTTATGAGTGACCAAAGCCCCACAAGGACAACACATATCGAGTTTCAGCCAAATCGGTCGAAGGGGAGGGGATGATTAGAGGAGAGGCTGAACTCAAATACTCTAATAACTGCTGTTGTAAAATGTATCGATACATAATTTCATATATGAATTCGAAATCCCATTAGAACGACACTTATTAATTATCCTTAATTTCTTATTAATTTTTCCTTATAATTATTACGGAATAGGGGAGGGGCTCAATTCAAAAACTCTTATAATTGCCGATGTAATTATTTTATCTACTCAAAATTTAGTATGAGGATTTAGGAGCCCCTATGTTAGTCAATTGTTCAATAGTAGCGCAAACAGTCGACTAGTTTTGGAGAGGGAGCGAAAAAGTCAATTGATTGATTCGTTCTGGGGGAGTATATCGCTGGCGAATCATCCATCAATTTATCATTGATTTTTCTAAATTAATTAATTATTTTTTTGGTCCCTCCCGACAAATATGGCTTTTGTACTAATTGTTTCCAATAGTTGAATTAAAACATTATAAATACTATTCCCCACCGCAGATAATCATTAATGTCTTTGTTCGGTTGCCCTTGTGGGCAGGAAGCATGTCTGATAGGCACGAAGGCTGATTAAACATATGGTTTATTCCTCCATTGTTATTTCTGGTTATAATTTCCTTACTGAATGCTATTATTCGATCGCGACTCGTTGGCGCTTGTTGTCTCTCTGCGATTTCAAAATCATCATAGAGCTAAACCTATTCACTCTCGTTTCAATTTCTGTCCTGCAAGCTGTTGTAGATTATTACCTCAGCAGCTTTAAACTCGTATTCAGTTACATATTTATTTATATTTTTAAAAAAATTCATAATCATTACACCAATTATTTACAGAATCTACTCTTCACTTGGTGCTTCGTCTGAGAGGAGGGATGCAGATTTTTGTGAAGACACTGACTGGCAAGACCATCACTCTGGAAGTAGAGGCCTCTGATACGATAGAGAATGTTAAGGCTAAGATCCAGGATAAGGAAGGGATCCCCCCAGATCAGCAGAGGCTTATCTTCGCAGGAAAGCAGCTCGAGGATGGACGTACATTGTCCGACTACAATATCCAGAAAGGTATTGGAATCGCTATTTCAATTTGATATGTTACAATTTATTGGCTTTAGCCCCAACCAATAATGTTATAACTATTTACAGAATCCACTCTTCACTTGGTACTGCGTCTAAGAGGAGGGATGCAGATTTTTGTGAAGACACTGACTGGCAAGACCATCACTCTGGAAGTAGAGGCCTCTGATACGATAGAGAATGTTAAGGCTAAGATCCAGGATAAGGAAGGGATCCCCCCAGATCAGCAGAGGCTCATCTTCGCAGGAAAACAGCTCGAGGATGGACGTACATTGTCCGACTACAATATCCAGAAAGGTATACCGCTATTTCAATTCGATATGTTACAATTTATTGGCTTTAGCCCCAACCAATAATGTTAAAACTATTTACAGAATCCACTCTTCACTTGGTGCTGCGTCTAAGAGGAGGGATGCAGATTTTTGTGAAGACACTGACTGGCAAGACCATCACTCTGGAAGTAGAGGCCTCTGATACGATAGAGAATGTTAAGGCTAAGATCCAGGATAAGGAAGGGATCCCCCCAGATCAGCAGAGGCTTATCTTCGCAGGAAAGCAGCTCGAGGATGGACGTACATTGTCCGACTACAATATCCAGAAAGGTATTGGAATCGCTATTTCAATTTGATATGTTACAATTTATTGGCTTTAGCCCCAACCAATAATGTTATAACTATTTACAGAATCCACTCTTCACTTGGTGCTGCGTCTGAGAGGAGGGATGCAGATATTTGTGAAGACACTGACTGGCAAGACCATCACTCTGGAAGTAGAGGCCTCTGATACGATAGAGAATGTTAAGGCTAAGATCCAGGATAAGGAAGGGATCCCCCCAGATCAGCAGAGGCTTATCTTCGCAGGAAAGCAGCTCGAGGATGGACGTACATTGTCCGACTACAATATCCAGAAAGGTATTGGAATCGCTATTTCAATTTGATATGTTACAATTTATTGGCTTTAGCCCCAACCAATAATGTTATAACTATTTACAGAATCCACCCTTCACTTGGTACTGCGTCTAAGAGGAGGGATGCAGATTTTTGTGAAGACACTGACTGGCAAGACCATCACTCTGGAAGTAGAGGCCTCTGATACGATAGAGAATGTTAAGGCTAAGATCCAGGATAAGGAAGGGATCCCCCCAGATCAGCAGAGGCTCATCTTCGCAGGAAAACAGCTCGAGGATGGACGTACATTGTCCGACTACAATATCCAGAAAGGTATACCGCTATTTCAATTCGATATGTTACAATTTATTGGCTTTAGCCCCAACCAATAATGTTAAAACTATTTACAGAATCCACTCTTCACTTGGTGCTGCGTCTAAGAGGAGGGATGCAGATTTTTGTGAAGACACTGACTGGCAAGACCATCACTCTGGAAGTAGAGGCCTCTGATACGATAGAGAATGTTAAGGCTAAGATCCAGGATAAGGAAGGGATCCCCCCAGATCAGCAGAGGCTTATCTTCGCAGGAAAGCAGCTCGAGGATGGACGTACATTGTCCGACTACAATATCCAGAAAGGTATTGGAATCGCTATTTCAATTTGATATGTTACAATTTATTGGCTTTAGCCCCAACCAATAATGTTATAACTATTTACAGAATCCACTCTTCACTTGGTACTGCGTCTAAGAGGAGGGATGCAAATTTTTGTGAAAACACTGACTGGCAAGACCATCACTCTGGAAGTAGAGGCCTCTGATACGATAGAGAATGTTAAGGCTAAGATCCAGGATAAGGAAGGGATCCCCCCAGATCAGCAGAGGCTTATCTTCGCGGGAAAACAGCTCGAGGATGGACGTACATTGTCCGACTACAATATCCAGAAAGGTATTGGAATCGCTATTTCAATCTGATATGTTACAATTTACTGGCTTTAACCCCAACCAATAGTGTCATAACTAACTATTTACAGAATCCACTCTTCACTTGGTGCTGCGTCTGAGAGGAGGGATGCAGATTTTTGTGAAGACACTGACTGGCAAGACCATCACTCTGGAAGTAGAGGCCTCTGATACGATAGAGAATGTTAAGGCTAAGATCCAGGATAAGGAAGGGATCCCCCCAGATCAGCAGAGGCTTATCTTCGCAGGAAAGCAGCTCGAGGATGGACGTACATTGTCCGACTACAATATCCAGAAAGGTAATGGAATCGCTATTTCAATTTGATATGTTACAATTTATTGGCTTTAGCCCCATCCAATAATGTTATAACTATTTACAGAATCCACTCTTCACTTGGTACTGCGTCTAAGAGGAGGGATGCAGATTTTTGTGAAGACACTGACTGGCAAGACCATCACTCTGGAAGTAGAGGCCTCTGATACGATAGAGAATGTTAAGGCTAAGATCCAGGATAAGGAAGGGATCCCCCCAGATCAGCAGAGGCTTATCTTCGCAGGAAAACAGCTCGAGGATGGACGTACATTGTCCGACTACAATATCCAGAAAGGTATACCGCTATTTCAATTCGATATGTTACAATTTATTGGCTTTAGCCCCAACCAATAATGTTAAAACTATTTACAGAATCCACTCTTCACTTGGTGCTGCGTCTAAGAGGAGGGATGCAGATTTTTGTGAAGACACTGACTGGCAAGACCATCACTCTGGAAGTAGAGGCCTCTGATACGATAGAGAATGTTAAGGCTAAGATCCAGGATAAGGAAGGGATCCCCCCAGATCAGCAGAGGCTTATCTTCGCAGGAAAGCAGCTCGAGGATGGACGTACATTGTCCGACTACAATATCCAGAAAGGTATTGGAATCGCTATTTCAATTTGATATGTTACAATTTATTGGCTTTAGCCCCAACCAATAATGTTATAACTATTTACAGAATCCACTCTTCACTTGGTACTGCGTCTAAGAGGAGGGATGCAAATTTTTGTGAAAACACTGACTGGCAAGACCATCACTCTGGAAGTAGAGGCCTCTGATACGATAGAGAATGTTAAGGCTAAGATCCAGGATAAGGAAGGGATCCCCCCAGATCAGCAGAGGCTTATCTTCGCGGGAAAACAGCTCGAGGATGGACGTACATTGTCCGACTACAATATCCAGAAAGGTATTGGAATCGCTATTTCAATCTGATATGTTACAATTTACTGGCTTTAACCCCAACCAATAGTGTCATAACTAACTATTTACAGAATCCACTCTTCACTTGGTGCTGCGTCTGAGAGGAGGGATGCAGATTTTTGTGAAGACACTGACTGGCAAGACCATCACTCTGGAAGTAGAGGCCTCTGATACGATAGAGAATGTTAAGGCTAAGATCCAGGATAAGGAAGGGATCCCCCCAGATCAACAGAGGCTTATCTTCGCAGGAAAGCAGCTCGAGGATGGACGTACATTGTCCGACTACAATATCCAGAAAGGTATTGGAATCGCTATTTCAATCTGATATGTTACAATTTACTGGCTTTAACCCCAACCAATAGTGTCATAACTAACTATTTACAGAATCCACTCTTCACTTGGTGCTGCGTCTGAGAGGAGGGATGCAGATTTTTGTGAAGACACTGACTGGCAAGACCATCACTCTGGAAGTAGAGGCCTCTGATACGATAGAGAATGTTAAGGCTAAGATCCAGGATAAGGAAGGGATCCCCCCAGATCAGCAGAGGCTTATCTTCGCAGGAAAGCAGCTCGAGGATGGACGTACATTGTCCGACTACAATATCCAGAAAGGTATACCGCTATTTCAATTCGATATGTTACAATTTATTGGCTTTAGCCCCAACCAATAATGTTAAAACTATTTACAGAATCCACTCTTCACTTGGTGCTGCGTCTAAGAGGAGGGATGCAGATTTTTGTGAAGACACTGACTGGCAAGACCATCACTCTGGAAGTAGAGGCCTCTGATACGATAGAGAATGTTAAGGCTAAGATCCAGGATAAGGAAGGGATCCCCCCAGATCAGCAGAGGCTTATCTTCGCAGGAAAGCAGCTCGAGGATGGACGTACATTGTCCGACTACAATATCCAGAAAGGTATTGGAATCGCTATTTCAATTTGATATGTTACAATTTATTGGCTTTAGCCCCAACCAATAATGTTATAACTATTTACAGAATCCACTCTTCACTTGGTACTGCGTCTAAGAGGAGGGATGCAAATTTTTGTGAAAACACTGACTGGCAAGACCATCACTCTGGAAGTAGAGGCCTCTGATACGATAGAGAATGTTAAGGCTAAGATCCAGGATAAGGAAGGGATCCCCCCAGATCAGCAGAGGCTTATCTTCGCGGGAAAACAGCTCGAGGATGGACGTACATTGTCCGACTACAATATCCAGAAAGGTATTGGAATCGCTATTTCAATCTGATATGTTACAATTTACTGGCTTTAACCCCAACCAATAGTGTCATAACTAACTATTTACAGAATCCACTCTTCACTTGGTGCTGCGTCTGAGAGGAGGGATGCAGATTTTTGTGAAGACACTGACTGGCAAGACCATCACTCTGGAAGTAGAGGCCTCTGATACGATAGAGAATGTTAAGGCTAAGATCCAGGATAAGGAAGGGATCCCCCCAGATCAGCAGAGGCTTATCTTCGCAGGAAAGCAGCTCGAGGATGGACGTACATTGTCCGACTACAATATCCAGAAAGGTAATGGAATCGCTATTTCAATTTGATATGTTACAATTTATTGGCTTTAGCCCCATCCAATAATGTTATAACTATTTACAGAATCCACTCTTCACTTGGTACTGCGTCTAAGAGGAGGGATGCAGATTTTTGTGAAGACACTGACTGGCAAGACCATCACTCTGGAAGTAGAGGCCTCTGATACGATAGAGAATGTTAAGGCTAAGATCCAGGATAAGGAAGGGATCCCCCCAGATCAACAGAGGCTTATCTTCGCAGGAAAGCAGCTCGAGGATGGACGTACATTGTCCGACTACAATATCCAGAAAGGTATTGGAATCGCTATTTCAATCTGATATGTTACAATTTACTGGCTTTAACCCCAACCAATAGTGTCATAACTAACTATTTACAGAATCCACTCTTCACTTGGTGCTGCGTCTGAGAGGAGGGATGCAGATTTTTGTGAAGACACTGACTGGCAAGACCATCACTCTGGAAGTAGAGGCCTCTGATACGATAGAGAATGTTAAGGCTAAGATCCAGGATAAGGAAGGGATCCCCCCAGATCAGCAGAGGCTTATCTTCGCAGGAAAGCAGCTCGAGGATGGACGTACATTGTCCGACTACAATATCCAGAAAGGTATTGGAATCGCTATTTCAATTTGATATGTTACAATTTATTGGCTTTAGCCCCATCCAATAATGTTATAACTATTTACAGAATCCACTCTTCACTTGGTGCTGCGTCTGAGAGGAGGTGCCCATTGTTAAATGCGTCTGGTAAGTGAGAATTATAATATTTCTTATGTGGAAGAGGGGAGAAGCAGCAGCATAAAGCTGTTAGCTGTTAATAATAATAATTATTATTATTTCCGTTAAACCAAAGTATGTTAATAAGGTATGTTATAAAAATGTGTACATTAAGTTTAATAAAACAGCTATTAACTCCTAGAGTCGGATACCCATGGCGATTAGTAATAGCAATACTATTAAAAAATAAAATTACAATGAATAAATAAATGCAGTAATGGTTTTCAATTTATCTAGAATTATAATGAATATTTTTCATAGTTCTTCCCAATTGTCTTATTTACGACCATATTTCGTGACTTTCTTACGTCTTTTCATCAGGTCACAATGTGCAAAACATGGAAAAGAGAGAAACAAAAAAATATAGGAAGGAAATAATGTATTTAAATAATAATAATACATTTAAGAATACATCAAGAGAAATTAAATAAGTTAGTACATATGTAATAAATAATGTTGAGTGAAGTCGAGGTTCTGTCATGTAAATGAAACACTCAATATTTGGCAAACTTACGAAAACTATTTTCTCCTTCAGGGCGTTATAATGTTTGTGAGTGCGTATGGTGAAGTTGGTATGTGTTTGTCACATCCACTCAAGTCATTATTAGACCCTGAAGAAGGAAATAGTTTTCGAAACGTTGGTCAAATTTTTGAGCTGAGTTTACGAAGCTCTTTCTTAGGCGACTCATGTATTTCGTTGTACTCGTACTCCTCCTAAACCCCTTTACCGATCACATTGAAATTTGCCACGATGGTGTACTACTAAACAAATCTGAAATCGAACATACCACGGAGGAATAATCACCAAAAAACGAAATCCCCATTGAAATCAATTGAGAGACAAAATTCTCGCGCAAAATAGAATTTTTCTATTTCAAATGTAAAAATCCGGGCGAAGCCCTTTTCGGTTTACCATCGGATACCACTTTTTTGAACAGTTTTTTCCAGTGTTCTAACGTACAAACTTCGCCTTTTTTTCGATAAAAGTATTCACAGCTGTTGTCTACAAAAAGGCTTTTCTAAATCCATTGAATTCAATTGAAATCTATTTAAAGTATAAATATATTCATAAAGAACATACAAGGTGAGAAGTTACTGATAATTATTAAAACATTAACTGAGTTTTTTATACAGATATGCCTGACTCAGCTCAGTTTTTGCAAACAGCAGAATGTATTGCACACCTAGTTTATTTACAAGACAGGGCCTCGACTTCCCACAACATTGAAAAGATACTATCCATTGTTTCAATCATTATAAAATAATTAACGTTTCTGGATAAGAAACACGATTTTTATATCTCGGTTATTTTCTTTTCTTGAACAATGGGAAAAAAATTCCGTTTCCGAATAGAGGGTTTTCTCTAACATGAACGTTTTTAGTTGGAGTTCAAATTTTTTTATTTGTCTTCAAATAGTGGAGAGGGACATTAAGGAAAATTAATGCCTTTTTCAGTTATCATTTTACTGACCTTTGTATGTATCTCATACATTCCAGTTCTTCAATCTCCGCACTTCGCTCGCGGGGTCTGCCATTCTTTATCTCTCCTGACATTCATAATTCTCATTAGGAAACATTGTTAATCTTTTCAGAATTACAAACTTCAACACACTTCTTCACATAAATTCGCTCAATTCTTATTCGGTTTTACGCATTTCCTACAATGTTGGATATGTATTTGTTATTTCCTAATAATTGCATTTACAATTAGCATCAACTATATTTATTAATTAATTTTGCCAATTAAAACACTTCAATTGTCAATTTGAACTGAATAGTAATTCCATTGGTACCCTAAAACTCGTGATAGCGTCTCTCTGGGTACCGCAGCTGATTTAAAGATAATGCTGGCTCTCTTCGAAGTTTCTTATTTACTCTTCATATTCAATTGATTATATCATTAGTGCTAATTTAGTTATAATTATTATTTCTATTATGATTGTTCACGTTAATCTTTACTATGCTTATTTTGTTTAAGATGGCTGGCGAATCCGGAACTTTTTTAAGATGACAAGAACAGTTATTTGGGAAAGTAATTATTAAGACATGTAAACGTTATATTAAAAAAAGTTAAAAAAAAAAAAGTTATATTCATTCATTATATAATTATTTAAGTATAATATTATTACGAACTTGGTGTTATGTATGAGTAGAACCTATGCTTAAAATTGTAGTTATGCTCATCATATATACCTCTTTTATTGTTAATCGAAAGTTCTGTTAACTCCAAATGGTATAATAAATTGCTTATTCAGATTTATTTTCAATTTTTAATGATCCTTTAATTTTTGAAATGTGTTTACACGAATTGTCGAATTGAAAAAGTTATCTCTACCAAAATTGTTTCAGCTGTCTTTGGTTCGTTTTATGGTACATCTCCAGGTAATGGGTAGTACATTGGCCAGTGTCAAATGGAAATTTTGGCTGGCAGATTATGTTTAATATACGGTCTGACAACAGTTGACAGGGAGGCCTTCAACTCTTTCGTTATTTTCTATATTCAAGAATACATCGCGGATCTTTTTGTTATTTCACCAACAACAAATCAAAAAAAGTTCAGTTAATCACCGGAAAAGTACTTTCCCAGCTCGAATTATTTGAAATCAATGTAAGTTTTCACTCTCCCTCTTCGACCAATTTCGATGGAGCTGTCTTGC
Organism: Aradus depressus; assembly: GCA_963662175.1. Classification (NCBI taxonomy): domain Eukaryota; kingdom Metazoa; phylum Arthropoda; class Insecta; order Hemiptera; family Aradidae; genus Aradus; species Aradus depressus. The sequence continues at coordinate 48,894,207 of OY759216.1, read as the reverse complement.
TTAGGGACTTGGTGTCGAACTTGAGTGATAGACGTACAAGTTCGTGTGGATACATTCGTGGAATCTACAATTTTGTAGATTTTTGATTTTAGCTCATTTTATATAATGACAACACTAGTTTTTAGCTGAATAAGCCAACGGGAGGGGGGTTAAATTAAAAAAAAGTAACTGCCGCTGTAATACATGTATCAACACAGAATATAGAAGTTTCTGAATAAGACATCTGATTTTCATTCAAATCGGCTGCGGAAAAGTGTTAGGGGGAGGGTGAAAATATAGTTAATGAATAATTCGAGGTGAGGAAATCCAATGGAGTTTCGATGAAAACATCGAATTGTTGACCGATTACATAACTTCCCCTATGCTGCGTAATTATATCTGGAGCTACTTGTATAATAAAAAAAGACAAGGTAGAGAAGTTTGAGGAATAAATATGCCTATCTCCTCGGGTTTTTAGATTAGGACCTTTGAATAATCGCCCAGAAATATCGCATTTATATAGATACCTCGTGGAAACCAGGCGTCGTCAATACTTCTTAAAATAATTTGAGGCTACTTAAGAAAATACAAATGTCAGAAGCTTGAGTTATATATAATTATTTATAAGAAAACCCTCAAACCAGATGCACATGAGCACTCAGTAAAACAATAGATTTTCAATGGAAACAATTGTTTTTATGTTCTCTGATCATGCGCTACTGAATATTGGTCAAACCTGAGTAATGAGGAAACACTGTTGAATGTTGTCTGTCCAAAGTGAAAGGCACCTTTTTTTTTCTTTTTGATCAGGTAAAAATGCTTGTTATGGTTCGTTGACTCATTTTTGTCATAACATCATTGCATTTCAGGATGCATTCTATGTATTATATATATATATATTACAGATTGTTGCTGTACTCTGTAGCTGGTACAGGGACGCATTCCTCACCATGTCGAAACGGGACATCGGCCCTCATCCACATGCTCGGAGCATCCTCTGTGCACAGACTGCATCTCGGACGCGTATATATATATATATATATATATATATATATATATATATATATATATATATATGTATATATATACGCGTCCGAGATGCAGTCTGTGCACAGAGGATGCTCCGAGCATGTGGATGAGGGCCGATGTCCCGTTTCGACATGGTGAGGAATGCGTCCCTGTACCAGCTACAGAGTACAGCAACAATCTGTAATGTTGTCCTGAAGTATTGGCACACATGCCACTATTACGCGTACGGGAATCCAAACAAAAATATGTAATAGACGAGCAAGAAAGGAAAAAAAAAAATTGATAGAGTAACAACAAACGAAAGGGAAATCAATAATTATTACTAATATAGTAAAAAAAAAAAAAGAGAAAAATAATGAAATAAAATAATAATAGGTATCACCCTAATATGTATTTCTAATATCTGCGGTTCTATTTATGCCAATTTTTTTTTAAATTTTATTTATTGACAGCTCAATTACGAACTATACTGTCATGTGAAAACAACAAGATATCAGCAATAAAATTATAAGTAAAGTAATGAATTATAAAGAAAGAAAAGAAAAAAGGTTTACAGATTCTAAATAAATTAAATTACTATTTCAATGTCTTTAAGAAAGCCAATTTTGTACATACAAGATGACCAAAAAGTAATATAGATTCATAATTCTTGATAGCAGCAATACCGAAAAAATCCCACATACACATCTATATTTTTTGAAATAGACATGTTAAAAAACACGTTTTTTCTTTTTTTAACGTAGCTTGAGCAAAATGTACACTACGCTAGGCTGTGTCGAGAATACTAAAGGCCTGGACATCAGCAAGTGAACTGAAGTAAGAGACTGGTTAAAGAATAAAAGTCCACTTTTGTTCTTATTTTGACTGCTGGCCGGTTTAACTCAAGTCAATTTTCAGAGTTATAAGAAAATATAAGTTTTTGCTTGTTTTGTTCTGATGACTTTGAAACTGACGAATAATCGAATTTGTGTTGGTGATTATTGCCTTCGAGACAGAAATTCATTTTACGAACTTGTAAGGAACGACAATTACCATAACTACATATTTTTTGACTTCGAATTTCGCCAGCCAACCATCGAAATGATATGTACATAATAAAAGGGGAAAAAATAGTAGGAAGTGTACACAAAACAAAAAAAATAATTGTTTTACAAAGGTTTTTGTGCACAAACGCAATTTTATTAATTACAAGTTAGTAAGAATTATTTACAAGCCAATACCTTAAAGTAAGTATAATCCATCATTTTCCACTACTGTGACTTATCTTTCAACCAGCATTGGGTTAAGATGACTGTGATCAACCTTTGGATTTAGAAGGGAAAAACTTCATATCTTAATCTCATGTAGCCTCAAGATTTTAAAGTCCCGCCGTCTTTGAATAATGAGCTATTAGCCCATATCAGGTGTCGGGGCTGTATGCGGAACATCAGATGCCACAGTGGTTTTAGAAATATGCTGACAATTTCATGAATATAGATTCATCCGTTTTTTTATTTTGTTATTAGATAACAAAAACAAAGTATTTACATATATGCTGTGTAGTTAGAGATTAGTGTTGTAAACATATATCGTCGGTCTAAACGTGATACCTCATATGTGCAAAAAGCCAACTTTACAGGAGACAAAAAACGGATTATAAAAATATTCTTTATAGGAAGCCTCAATTTTTTCGACATTTGAATTGTTTTTAAGCTAGTTTCCAAATCCAAGTAAAGGATTTACGTACTTACGAGGTTTCACCAGAATTTCGTTCCCATTTCTTTTGCATGGTACGGTTCTTCAAACAGTATTTCATGTTTTTTTTGTTTTATGTCGTATACCAGGTCCCACGGGACCTTTTTTTCTTTTTTTTTGTAAAAAAAAATGATTTTCGAAAAAATATCGATTACGAGATATCACGTTTAGGCCGACGTTGGATCAGAAAATTCTGGTATAAGTAAGGAACTAGAATATATATATTTCTAGTGCTCTAGTATAAGTAACTTTAGGGTTTTAACTAAAAAAAAGGAGAAAAAAAAAATTGCATAGTACTTTTCTAAAAAAATTAAAGTGCACGGATAGCTAAGGGCTAAATAATTTTATTGTACTAGTTTCATATTTTAGAACAGAAGCAGGGTTGGTCACGGACATTTGATGGAGGCATTAGGGAACGCATTTCCGGGAGGTATCACAGATATTTTGGAAGGAAAACTTTTTCCTTAGAAATTATGAGGAAAAAGCATCTCTTATCCGGACGAGAAAATATTGATTTTGAATATTCTACTCCAGTCTTCAAAGTATTCATGTTTTGTTTGTTTTAGCTCGTTCAAAAATCGATATGTTCTAAATTTATAATTCTTTTTTATACTATAAAAGATGGAAATAATTAATCATTTGACATTTGAATTTCTTGTATACAAAAAAATCAAAATTGTAAAAATAAGATGGAAAAAGGAAATTGTTTAAAGGTGGTATTCTCCCAATTCGCCAACATCTGTACTAAGAACTATTATTTAACCCTTATCTTACGAAATTGTTAGGTTAATTGAAAAAAATTAATTATATTTTATTTTTTTCGTTTTGAATAGTTATAATTGTATTAAATCAAAAAATTTAATTTATAATAGTTCATGATTGATAGTAAAAAAAATATTGGTACTATATTTATCGTATGTTTGCGCTCTGTTATGTTGCCTAAATTTCCTTTTTTTAAATTTTATTAATTTTTAAAGTCATCTTGCAAGACCTACTTTCCACCAGCCCTGGTTTATGCTAGAATTCGTAGGTAATATTATTACTACTTTTACTTTGGCTTTTATAATTACAAAATATTTAATTCTGTGGAAATATTAAAGATTTTTTTATATTAGATACTTAATATTCCTGTTCAGAATATATCCATTTTTCTTAGAACCAATTTAAACTTCAGCTTTTCCGTTTTTATTCACTTAATTTTTATAATTAATTTAAGTTGTCAAAGTTGTGGTTAGTTATTACCAAGTTTTAATTGATTTTTTCAGAAGGTTCACATTGTGAATCTTTTTTTTTTATTATTATTATTATTTCATTTATGTAGATGTAATTTGTATTTTTATTAAAAATACCGTTTTAAAGCTGATTTCCACAACTTATGGGTTCGAATTATTATCGACATTAACTTGTGGACTTGGGTGCCGTAGGGCCAGAGCGTAGGGCTTTGGTCGCATGGTCTCACCATGGTTTGCGGATTCGAATCCCGTCCTGGAGAAAGTTTTACTTCGTAAATGGAACAATTAACATCACTCATTTTCCTCAGAGAGAAAATCGCGAGCATACCTCTTGTTCAAGCGGCGAGGAGGATTGTCAGAATGGGGATGAGAGTACAGGGCTTGTGCGAGGGTTCTCTCTTGAATACTTGGAATTGGGATTATTGACAGAGTATTGAGATATCTTGTAGGACTTCGTTCGTGATTTAGAAAGGAGCATTCAATGCCGTCTGTCCCATTGGTAGGGCCCTGGGTCTCAGTGCAGTCTGTCTTACCGATATGGCCAGCGTTGCCAGATACGCTGTCGCAGGATATTGACATCGCCCCACGAAACGGCAGCGAGTTATCCTTATCCAGGCTCAGAGAACAGCCCTGCTAAGGGTCACAAAGGCCTATCGGACTGTTTCCACGGCAGCGCTGCAGTTACTGAAGGGAGCCCCGCTCATTAACTTAATCTTGGACGGCGCCGTCGTCTCGTACTACTTCAGACGCAATCTGTCACTTAGAACAGATACCGACGAGCCCTTGCCACTAGCTTTGGAGGAGGAACTTCACGGACAGTCCAGACCAGAGAGTTGCAAGGACGTAGTCCAAGACTGGATAGTAGAGAAATGGCAGCAGCGATGGTCACGATCCTCAGACGCCGACAAGGTAGGTTGGAGGACCCAACCGATCGCTCCGGCGAGTGGCGGGGTCCTACAACCAGCCGTAGCACCATAAATATAGTTAATAAATATATAATTAAAATCAGATCTATTTTCCCTGGACGGGTGGTGTGGCCCCACAGGCGTCTGAAACTCCCGGAAAAAAAAGTACCGCCTGTCCCATCGATATGATCCTGGGCCTCAGTGCCGCCTGCCCCTTGGAGGGGCCTTGGGCCTCAGTGCAGCCTGTCCCACCCCACCGATAAGACCCTGTACTTCCGTGCCGCCTGTCCCATTGAAGGGGCCCCAGGCCAAAGCTAGCTACAAGACCTGATAATTAAAAATAATGATAATACAACTGCAATAATTATGAATTTACTATTTAATCGAAGTTCAACTCCATAGATCAATATTGAACCTACATATAATGGTTAACGGTTGGTAAATCCTAAGTTTGTTGTTAATAATCAATTGTACATCGGTATTGTTTAATAAATTAATACTAACAAATGCTGACAATAATACGCAGTATTATAGGGCAAAATTAAATTAAATTATACATTCATAATAAAAACTAGAAAAACAAACATACGAATTACTGTTTAAAGAAAGATTAGATTATTATGATAAGGGAGTTTACCTATGTACATATTTATATTGTTATAAGTACGAGTATAAACAAGTAAGGTAGGCTTACTTGTGAGAAGGTGGAACAGCCTCTGTGTACGTACATATATTTTCTACAGGTATATTAGTTGTTCATGAAAACTGAACTCATATGTATGTCTTCCTATGGATTCCTAATTCTTGGTAACGCTTCTAGCGCTTATTTATATATTTTGTATTATAATATTCCTTAATATGTATATAAATATAATATGTAACATAGGTAGGTTAAATTATAAATATCATTTATAGTATAATATGTGTTCTTACTATATTATACCTACATTATATTAATGTTGTTACGCTAGATTATATACAATTATTCTAAGACTTTCATGACGATGTATAATATTGTGGTAAATGGGAGGGAGAATTATTATTCATATTCCACCATAAGAAGATATTCAGGAAACAGTTTCTGTGGAGTTTTTTAGAAATGTATAGTGTTGTTTAAGTTTGTGGCATCTTGAGATGGAGTAAAATGAAATAAGACAAAAATACGACCGGTTTTGCCGGTGAAAGAATCTTCAGCAAAAGATGAATTAATAAATAACATTTTCCACTAAGTTGAGGTGTATTCCTATAATTATAAATTGATTGTGTTTATTTATTTAATCAATTTAATGCAATGATTCTTCTTGTTTTCAGAAAATGACGAGCGAAGTCAAGGTTGCAACAAATTTGGTGGCTCTCCAAAAAACTGTGAGTACTATTTTTTTTTTGTCAAATAGGGCGAAGATGAACGAATTCGTAATCTTACTATCTGTCTGGGGGCCTTCTTAAATTTTTTAGTATTTTTGTGTTTTTGCGTCAGATTTAATTATCCTATTCAGGCCTTAACTTTCATTTACTTAAACCTTTAAATAAAAGTTACTAATGATTTGAAATTATTTTTACTTGAAGACTTAATGCGTGCTCTTCATAATATTTAAAGGAAATTCTCAATTCATACTCTTAAATAACGCTTGTACTTCAGGATAAGATAACTAGGATGGAAAAGATGGGAGAGGGAAGTACTATCTCATCTTCTTCTTCCTAGTTGTGAGGTAAGTCCTTTCGAATTATTGTTGTGTATATGTTTGAGCTAGAAGAGCATAACAACCTCGTATTTTCTGTTGGATACAAGAACGTTGAGACAGTAAAAACAAAAAAAAATCATCTTTCTGGATCTTTGATTAATAAAGGAACTTTCTTTCGGTTCTTAAATTGAATATCTCTTGGAAAAGCAATACCTAGTTTAGAAACTATTAACCAACTGGTTTTTAACCTAAGAGACTGGGGTTAGAAATGAAAATACAGTTTTGTATTAATATACTTTATAATTTTCCAGACGAACCATTGTGAGCCTCCTACTTCTGAGCCAGTCAAACGGGGACGAGGACGCCCTCCGAAACCTGTTGATGTTTGTATCTCTCTCTACTATTAACCTACGCCAACGATTATATATATAACAATGTTTTATATTATAAAACAGAATTTGTTACCATTTCTCCTCCAAAACTATAAATGATACGTCAGATGATAGCAAGTAAAGTATTTGAGTGTTGTGAATTTCAAGTCACCTGGCCTCAGCCCACCTTATATTATTATATTAACTTTAACATTGAAGACTCTTTTGGCACCCCCATTATCAACGTTTCCCCCACTCCCAAAGTCTTTGTCTCACTTCTCATGAATTTTCGTCATGTTTGCACAATTGTGCATAACATCTTAAAAAGGATTATTGATTTTTTTTTCTTAAAAAAATTATTAATTAGTTAACTATGAATATATTATTATATATTAGTAGTTCCACGACAACTCAACATACCAAATAACCAAAACTGAACTCCATATTTCAGAGTTGAATCATATAGACCGGAATCTACTAAATTATTTTCGAATTTTCGGCCAACATTTTTGACGCTAGAATTCAAATAGAAGATATTAAAAACCTAGGATTTTCATAAATTTGGGTGTCAACCATTCTTTGCTCTATTTCCTCCTCTTGTCAAAACTACAGGGGCGATATGATGCAAATAATTGAGAAAAACGATAGGAGGAATGGTGGAAAGACCCAGAGACAGGTGGAGGCTGGATGGGATGCCAGAGGAGCATTGGACGGTGGTTCTGCACAAGAATAGATCTTGAGGAGTTCCTTGAGGAGGCCACTTCACTTGTGTTGTAGCCTCGAAGAAGAAGGAGAAAGGGGAAGTAGCAGTCAAATTGAATTTAGAAGACTAATGAAATTTTGGGAGGGGATGTGACTATATTAGCTCAATTTAAGGTTTTTCGTTTGTTGAATTGACCTGGAATTACGCTTATATATTTTAGAAAACGGTAAGTAAGTAGTATAAACAACTTTACAGACTACTGCTACACCGGAGCCGCCAAAGGAGAAAAGAGGAAGAGGTCGACCTCCAAAAATAGTAGTAAGTTATGAATATTTGTTTGTTTGGTTCTTCGTTCTAATATATTCGTAATTAGGGCAACAATTTAGGGCATCTTGAGGGTACTGCCCTTTTCTGTCTTTGAAATCGACTCGCCAGTTTTTCCTTAATATATTCCTAATATTGTTGTTTTTATAGTACCTGAATGGGAAAGAGGAACATGCTTTCCTGAGTCCCTTCAAAATAAGCACGCTCGATGATACTGCTTATACTCACGGAGAGGGCGCCAGTAGCTCAGTGGTAGCGTGCTAGCCTACTGAGCTCAAGATCGCGGGTTCGGAACTCGGCCGAGGTCCTTAGGTTTTATATTTGGGAGGTGAAAAAGCTTTAAGCACATCGTCCTTCGGATGGAACGTTAAGCGATGGTCCCGAGCCTATTCGATGCCAGGTACTCGTTGAAATCACCTACTTTAGGTAACCAAACCTAGGTTGGAAAAATTTAGGACTCCAATAGTAGAGCTAACAGGGAAGGGATAAGAGCATTGGATGCTTAGGTACACACCAGCCCTCCCCAATATATATGTATTTCTATGTTAGCCGCCATGGGAAACAAGTGAAAATATCAATGTGACAATTATTGTTCTGTGGATGATTGGAGGCACTAACCCAGATCCAGAATCTTTAATTTTAAACCAAGAGTGGTTTTTGCGAAGAATGTTTTCCTTTTTAAAAGGACTGTTATGGTTGTATTGTTGAGACGTTAGATTGGGAGAGGTCGGTGGTCAGTGCCTTGGGAGAGGTCGGCGGTCAGTGCCTTGGGAGAGGTTACCTCGGTCCAACATGGTCCGAACAGAGGACGGGGGTCTTCTCCGACGGAACATAGGTCTGGAGCTAGCCAAGGGGAAGATGTGGATTGAGACATTTTTATATGTTTATGAATGTTAATGTAGATTATCTAGGTATTATTACTATGTAGATTGTTACGAAAATAAGTTGATTTGGTACATGTCTACATAACAAGGACCATTTGGTATATAATATTACTTATTTATATATTTTTTATTTAATTTATTTTGTTTGTTAATTTTTTCTTTCAGCCAAACGAACAAGAAAAATCTCCCGTTCCGAAGAGGGGAAGGGGACGTCCTCCAAAAGTACAGGTGATTCGTTTTTTTTTAAATAAAAGTTTACAATTAATAGTTTTTTTGAACAGATTATTTAACAGTTTTAGACTTGAAAAAAATATGTACAATATTATAAGTCCACCAGATGGCCATAACAGTTAATGTTTGACAGAGACATATTTTTCAGACTGGAGAAAGTTCTATCTTGTCTGCAGACTCATCTCCGAAACAAAAACGTGGCCGGGGACGCCCTTCCAAAATATCTCAGGTAAATGCAGACATTACACTTTTATCTAAATAATAGTGGTTATTGACACCGACAACTCCTTGGTTGTGTGGTCGGCGACATAGACTAGCCCCTGGTTGACTGGATAAGTTTATATATGACGGGGTTAGAATCAAAATGGTCCAAGTGACATTTTTGAAATTTTTTCGTTAAGTACAAAAATGATAATTCTCTTCAGGAAAAAAGTTGTACAAGTGAAATCCTAGCCAGTGCTGAGATCTAATGGCAAATCATTTATACCATTTTGGTGAGGTAAACAAATAACTCACAACATAGCAATAGTGACCTTGAAATTAAGATTTTTAATAAATTTTATGGTTTACTAACAGCAACTTTCTCCATAAAAGCAGAAGACAAGATATTTCCGGTTTCGATAAATTATAGATTTTTTTAAATCAGTTAAGCACTTAATGCTCACTGTCTTCAAAGTTTTAAAAATGTCATTTAGACCACTTTGATTCTAACCCCGTCTTATACAAATGGTTGTTCCTGGTAGAAGGCCATTAATTTTCTGAATGGTTGCTAACTCCCGGTTCTGCAGCGATTGTGATAGGGTATAGATCAAAATCAACACAAAAAAACTGAATTATAATTTCTTTACTTGAAAAAAATTAATTTTCTCTTTCAAGTAAGCTATGCAATCGAATTTCATTTTGGGATATTACAAAAGAATTTCGTTACTTTTTGGTCCTTATTTTCATGATAGGGCTCATATAACCAAACAACAATTTCAGGAACATTGAATAAGAAACATTTATGACTGTATTTCCCACAAAAAATCTATTTTGAAAGTTTCCTTGATTTCTATGTTTTAACAAGAGGAAAATTAATCATCGGACATTTACTTCCCCTGCTCGAAGTATTAGTAAAAAAACTAATGTCCGAATACATTTTTTGCCTTCTCTGTTGATATAGTGGAAATACTAATAAATAAAATAAAATGACAGAAAAAACATTTTTTTTTTTTTTTTTGAACACTTATATTGTCTAATTCCACAAACATATACTTAAATGTGTACCGGTTTCGGCTTACGCCATCGTCAGCACAATGTTCAACAATAATTCAGATATTTGCCAGGCATACATATTTATATTAACCTAAGTGTACCTGAGGTGAAAGGGTGAAATTATTTAACCTAGGTTAATATTGCCATGGATATGTGTTAGCTGAAAGGGATTAACAAAGGAGAACATTTGAATTTGTTAATCCCTTTCAGCTAACAAATATCCATGGCAATATTAACCTAGGTTAAATAATTTTCTACTTAGACATATAGTAGCTATATATTGTACATTTGTTATATTGTTTTCTTGGAGTGTTAGTTTTTGGTTTTATTTTAATTTTATTTTCTTGTTTTTCAAATACTCGTAAGTGCACAGTTAGTTATTACCGTTAGAATAGAGACACAGGTACACTTAGGTTAATATAAATATGTATGCCTGGCAAATATCTGAATTATTGTTGAACATTGTGCTGACGATGGCGTAAGCCGAAACCGGTACACATTTAAGTACATATTTGTGGAATTAGACAATATAAGTGTTAAAAAGAAAGAAAAGTGTTTTATCTATCATTTTATTTAAAAAAAAACTAAGCTGCCGCTCTCCCCATAAGCCCTTCTCATCTTAGGTCCATTGGGCTGAAAAACAATTACTCAGAGACCTCTCATTCCAAAATTTCTTGTCGATCCCTTCTTTCCATCACAGTTAATAGAGTGTTGAGTTCGGGGCCGATTTATCTAAAAAAGAGCAGATGTCGTCATGAGCTTCTAGATCAACATATGAAATATAGTGTTGATATATTCATTCTATCGGGAGTTGTGTTCATATTTCGGTAAACCTCTACATGAAATAACTGAATGGTTACATAACTTCTCTTATACTAAGCACAGCTGGGGAAGTATAAGTTATATTTTCATTTATAATTTATATTATAATTTTCAGGTAGACGAAATAACAAACTCTGGGAAAGAATCTACAAATAAAATATATGACAAACGTCAACAAAACCTTTCAAAGGTAAATAAAAAAAAAAGGTTAAAACCATAAAGTTGATAATAATATCTGAGAAATATAATTTCTTTATTTTTTTAAATTTTATTTTTATTATTAGCACGAAACCGAATTAAATAATACACATCTCATTATTAACTGGTTGAGAAATAACAATTTTAACAGCCTCGGTAAGAGAGTATAAAGTTTTGTGATAAACATAGTCCACTATATTTGTCTAACTCGACAAAAAAATGTATGCACATTGTGTATCGGTTTAGGCTGGCATCGTCAGCACAATTTCAAAAGTAACATTTAAATTTGCTAGGTTGGGATATTTATATAATTGTGAGGCTACCTGAGATTACCTAAAGCTGTGACTGCCTTAACTGCGGACAATTGAAGTGAGTGGATAAAGGAGCTATGTGACAAAAATACGTTTTTGAGATAAAAACCATTCTGTTAAACAACCTGTACCTTTTTTATTATAATATATACTAAAATGAACTTTTCAGGCTATATTCCTACAAATATTTGTGTGCTTGAAGGGTTTACATGATTCCTTTGCACTTAATCCCTTTATCCACTCGTCCCTTCAATTCTAACTATGAAAATTCAAATAAACTGAAGAAATGGTATTCATAATAGAGTATATAGTATATGTTATGAATAAAAGTTAGTTATTGTGATTCATCCTAGGGCATTAACTAAAAGGTCACTGTCCCTACTACCAGCATGCTTGTCTACTGAGATCAAGATCGCGGGTTCGAAACCCGGCCGAGGCCTTCAGGTTTTTTTATCTGGGAGGTGAAAAAAACCTTGAGAACGCCGTCCTTCGGATGGGAGATTAAGCGATGGTCCCCTGTACGATGTCAGGTACTTGTTAAAGACCCCTACCCTTGGTGAATAAATCTGGGTAGACAAAATTTAGGACTCCCACACTGGAGTCGGGCTCATGTTCACCAGAACGACAAAAGAGCGCTCTGGTGACCTCGTAGTTGAAGCCCGGGCATGAATCATAATAACTAACTAAGAATGGGTTAAGCGGCGGCACTGGAACAGAGCTACTTGTTTTTAGAGAACAAATCACGACATAAAAATTTCATTCCTTAACACGTCTGCACCACTGCGGTCCAAAGGTCCTCAAGTGAACTTTCCAGACATACAAACGTGGTCCCTAGAGTCGTACCAAGTAATTTGTTTCTTATCTAAAATATTTATTTTTTCCATGAATATGAATTTAGTTTTTAATTTATGGGGCTCAACATGTTAATATTCCTATATTATTATAATATATATATATATATATATATATATATATATATATATATATATATATATATATATATATATATATATATATATATATATATATATATATATATATATATATATATATATATATATATATATATATATATATAATTATTAATGCTGTTATAGCTTTTCGCCTACATGACAGATCCTGAATGACCTGTTGAAATAGGTTGACGAAATCTTGAGAACTGTGTCATTATTTTAAAGCATAGACTATTTTTCGCTATTTGTAAAACATAAGGACTTCAAAAAAAAAAAACATATATGTCAATAAAACTGTGAATAATTTATAATGATCGATTTCCGTTTCAATAATAATAATAATAATAATAATGACATAAAAACCCAAAAATGTTCATATTTTTATCATTTTTTTTAAAAGATTGTGTCTATATACAATATTTTTTTCAGATTTATTGCGATACTTCCTCGAGCAATGATTCCTCTTACGTCGCAAATTCGGAAGACTCAGTAAGAACTTACAATGAAATTGATTTTTTCTTGTAACCATGAAAATGTTTGGGACAGGAGAAGAACTTAGTGAATATTAATATTGAAACAAATACTAAATATAATACTAGAAGAATATTTAATATTAAATAATTCTTATTTAAGAATTTTTTTTTTTTTGCTTTACTAAACAGGCAATATATTTGTATAATCTGTATTGTAGTGATTAGAGCATAAACTCTGATGTTATTTGAATTGTTGTTAGCCGGCCAGAGATTTGAATGAGTGTTGCTTCTTTTTGATTCTATTGGGTGTTTTTTACTTTCTCAGCTATACGAAGAATAGAGGAAGTTATGTAATAAGGAAAAAATTCGACGCGGTTTTCAACGGAATTTCATGTTTCCGACCTCTATATTCCAAATGTGAAAAAAAAGGCTTCTCTCTCTATGTGTCTATGAACACGATAACTCCCGATAGAATGAATATATTGACCCTAAATTTTATATTTGTATCTAGAACCCTCTAAAGACTATACCTATTGGTTTTCAGCCAAATCGACCAAAGGGAAGAGGGGGATTAAAGGAATTAGGGCAATTTGAAATGGAGTTGTTGGTTGAACATTACTTAGGTTAGATAATACTAAAGTTATATACCACTGTCCTACCAGCTCTAATTGACCTGTATCAACGGTTCTCAGGTTTCAATCAAAAAGAAAATCAGACACCTATTTCACTACCTTAAAGAGATTTGTTGTTTTTCATGTTCGTTGTACAAAATTACTATTCAAACCACTAATACAATTATACAGTTGAAAAATCTATACTTATGAATATAGCGAACTATTCACTCATGTATCATATATATAAAGCTGAAAATGTCTATGCGTTGTACCGCTATAACTCACGAACGGCTTGATGGATTTGATTAATTTTTTTTTTAATTTGTTCGTCATCGTCTGTGGAAGGTTATAGGCGTATCAGTACCTCAATATCTGGTCCATCCCAGCATCCACCCACGCAATCTTTGTAACTCAAAAACCACTGCAATGATTAATGGGGAATCTTTTTGAATAGATAAGTTTTATCTACCGGAAGGTTAAGGTCTATTTTTTAATCAACCCCTGGTCCATCCCAGCATCCACTCACGCAATCTTTGTAACTCGAAAACCATTGCATCGATTAATGAGAAATCTTTTTGAATAAATTAGTTTTAGCTCCAAAGCTAGCGTTACTACAGTTGAAGGACTATAAGCCTTATTCCGTATGAATAATTGAAAATTATAACATCATGAATGTACTGTCGAGGAACTGAATAGCCTTATAAGACATATTGGGAGAAAAGTCAAAGTTCCCCGGGCAACGCCGGGTATTACTGCTAGTATCCAATATATTTCAGTGGAATTTTTTCTCACAAATAACTTCATGAACTTTAAACAATTGTCCTAAATAATTATTATAAACAATCAAAGTATTTCACTGTGAATACGACAGAATAACTAACTATATATGATTAGAAAGTTGTGAGCTCTCTACCTCAAAAACGATTTTAGAATGAAGGGATCACATGGGACCACTTAACTCCGGGGCTTAAGTACATTTTACAAGACACCGCTTGTGTTTATGACCTATTCAACTAATAATTGTAGGGAACATTAAAATACATAATTTATATGAAATACGATTTTTTGCAGGTTTTTGAGATGACAGACCGAAAAACGTTTTGAAATGTAGGTTTGAATCATATTTTTAGAAGTTTCCTTGATTTCCCCGAAAACAGTTAGTCCTATCGAAAAATTGATTGTTACATCAAATGGTCTTTATAAAATTTCCAATCGCAAATCTGTCCTCAGATTTGAGGTGAGCAATGAACTTTAAAATATGGTTCTATTATTGGTAATTTTTGAAAAATTATAAATAAAGAAAAAAAAAATGAAGTACAAGGGCCATTAACGGACATTCTTATACCAACCTCACTTACAGACCAGTCTCTCTCCCCCTTCCCCTTCTCAAAATTATTTCATACTAGCATTACTGGGTATAAGAATGTCTACTCTCAAGATAACGCTGTACAAAGAGACAAAATGAAACGATTTTGAAAAGGGGAGGGGGAGAGAGATTGATCTGTAAGCGTGGTTGATTTATTTATTTTCCTGTTGAAATTTGATTCACATCAAGTTTTTTTCTTAATGAAAATATACTAAAAACTAGGCAATATTTTGGAAGGATTATCGAAAAAGTTTTTCATTAATATTTTTTCGAAGTTCTGTCTCAAAAACTTATTCGAAATATCTAATGGAAACTGTCAGCAATTTAAAAAAAAAATTGTTATTTTGAGTCCCGAGTGTTGAAAAAATAGTTTTATACTGTAATACGAATTTTTACACAGTCTCATAATGAAAACAAATTGCTGCATGTAATTTTAATTTGGCAGTCATATCGTTGAATTTCTCCAGCTATATTACATTCTGAGAGTACAATACACATCTTTTTGTCTAGTTGTACATCTCTGGACAGTAAGTGAGGTACGTTAACTTATTGCATTACTTATGAGAACTTTTTTACTATAATTAGAAACTATTTGAGTGCATTATTAGGAAGAATGAATGAAATAATAAATAAATTAAAAGTTATAGATACACTGAAAAATATTAACTAAGCGTATCCTTGAAAATTTTGACGTCAATCGATAAACAAATAAATGTATTTAGCTGCTTTCTTTAATTTTATGGCAAAGATATATTTCGCACAATGGCCTCCAATTTTGTTATAAGTTGCATTGATTGGTGTAGCAAAAAATGTCTGTTTATAAATATGTAAACGATTGTAGCAATAGTCTAAAAATGATGCATTTTTGATGTAGTTTTAAGTTAATTTCCAAAAGATGATAGACGTGTTACGCCCCTTTCCTGCAGCAAGATCTTTAATTGTAGTTCCAATTATTTTCAGTATCTTTTCAATATTGAAGGAAAACGAGGTTCTGTCATGTAAATAAAAAACTCTGTATTTGGTCAACGTTTCGGAAACTATTTATTTCCTTCTTCAGGGACTCGAGTGTAGCACCTTAACCATACAAATCTATTCTCTGTATGTTTAATTTTTTTTTTATAATTTGAGAAGAAACAGAGTGGAGGAGGGATACCTAAGAAATATAAATCAAGTATTCAAAAATCCCTATACAAAAATTTTATTATCATCAATTCGACAGACTTGAAAAAATAAAAAAATGTAAGATCCTGTATTCCTTAGAATAGCTAGAATGGAGCATATAAAAGATTTTAAAAAATATGTAAACATTAGTATGTGTTTTGAAATCTTTGAATATTCTCTTTTGACTCTTGGCTCTAGACTCTCTCTTAATAATAGCTTGAGTACTCATTTAAGGATAATTATCATTAATATGCCAATCCCCTGTTATTATAATTATGTTATTGCAATTGGATAAAAAAAAGTTTATTGCTTAAAAAAAAAAGAAAAGTATTACTGTTTTATTATTATTGTTTCAGGGTTCAGAATGTTCAACCTGTCGCCTCCCTTCAGACTCGGAAGACGTGAATCAATCACATGAACAGGAGGTAAGAGAAGTGTTCCTTTTGTACTTACCCAAGTCAGTTAAGTCCCTCCTCCTTATATGGCTATTGTATCCGCTTCCAACAGACCTCTTGTCAGAGAAGTGTTTTTAATTTTTCAATTATGCTGGCCTGATCTAACGATGAATTTTTGTCTCCCTTCGGTCTGCCAGTACACTTCGATGTTTCAGGTCGGTCAGCCAAAGATGAAGATTAGTAGATTGGTAACAACGGAAAGAGTGACGGTCACTGGCGCAGGATTAAGTTTCGTCAAAATCTGACTTTGTGTTGGAAGGTGATGGATTTGTCTTCCCATAGTGAAAGGTTGGCCTCCGTTCCTCTGTTGTGGGGTCTCAAGGTGGCCGAATCTGGCGGGCTGGAGCGCGGCTTGCATGACTGCTATGCTGGGTTGAGGAGCCCTTCCTCGTCCATGTCTTGCTTCTTTGCCAAATTATTACTTAAATATATTTCAATTTTATTTATATTATGTTATTTAGTTACTAATTTTATATTTATGACACAAAATTCCAGGCCGGTTATCATTACATTTTAGTTGCTTCCTCCTACTGCTTAGTCCGTCAACACATGTCACTGTGAGCAAAACTTGGATATGCGCAACATTGCATCTGATCAAAATACATATCCAAGTTTATTATTACTATAATTGGATACAAATAACGTTTATTACTTTTTCGTAATATTACTGCGTTGTTATTATTGTTTAAGGATTCAACCTGTCGCCTCCCTTCAGACTCAGAAGATGGGAACCAATCGCATGATGAGAAGGTAAGACACATTTTAAGTTATATTTGTTCCTTTTATCTCGACTCCATGAAATTTTTAATGTTGACATTTGTTACTTGACCGAGCTACCGGCAGTATTGAGAAAGTTATGTAACCGGTCGAAATTCTTGAATGTTCACTGGAATATGGTCTTGTTAGTTATTGTAGAAAATTCTGATATAAAGAATATATGAACATGAAATTTCAAATTTGCATCCAGAAGCATATAAGGACCACACTTATTGGTTTTGAGACAAATCAGCCAATGGATAAGAGGGAATTAAATGGGAAGCTTAACTTGCAAACCGTAATAAATGCCGATAGAATGAATGAACATAAAATTTTATTTGTGGACTGAAAAAGTTCTTGATTTTCATCCAAATGTTTAAAGGTTTAGAGGCGGACTTAACTTGTAAGTCAAATAACTCGCAATGAAATGACAATATTGACAGTAAATAATCGGGGGAATTTAGAAGGGAGAGCGAAAACCTAATTTATTGAGGCTAATTCGAGCTGAGAAAGTGTATTGTCTGCGATTTATGGATGACTTTTCTTGCTTAGAGTATGAGTACTAGAATGTTTGTTTTAATTTAGGCGTAATACCTTCGGGGATACCAATTTCAAAAAATCTGAAAACAGAAATGGAAAACTCCGCCGAAATAGAAACATTTGTGGCAACATGCTCCGAACCCATTTGTCCCGTTCAACTAAATAAATTATTTTCTAAATAATTATATTTTATGGAATGTGATAGGAGTTTTCCATGCCAACTGAATATAATATTTTTCTTATTGAGGAATATTTAAATAGATAGACACTATTAGTAAATTATGACACAAGAGAACAATAACAGTATGACAAAAGAATAAAGTAAAATATTAATCAATCTATGTACAAAATAATAATAATAATAATAATAATAATAATAATAATAATAATAATAATGGAAACAATAAAAAAAAAATTGAATGATAAAATATATACAAAATAAAAGGAAAATAGTAAAATAAAAATATAGACCTTCACAGCCTCCCATTCCTCTTAATGGGAGGCTGTGAAGGTCCGCATCTTCCTTCTTGTTCTGCCATATACTGACCAGCAGCGGAGGAAGACGCAGCTGGATCAGAGAGCTGGAAGTGCGACCGAATGACTGGAGAAACTAATCACTAGTAGCACTCCTTAGATTATTGCTAACTTATATCAGCAAATATCTCGGCCAGCCCCACTTCAGTTCTCGGGGAGGATTCCTTGGATGGTTGCTTAGTGATAGGAACCAAGCGACGAGGTAAACATGGAAAGAGAGGTTAGAGTGGTATTTGGAAAAGCAGGATATAATGAGTTCGGTGACGAAAGGAACTTTGAGGTCGTTCTGAAGGATAACGTTAAAAACACCGACAATTGTTCTGGAAACTTCGGGTTGGAAGGACTGGATACGCACGATGTTAGATGGCTTAGCACAGCATAGTTCGAGTCTATATGTCCAATTATTTGTAAATAGTTGGTTTGTTCTCAATAGAGAGTCTGGATTGTCTGCTGAGCAGCCTGTATAGTTGTCGGATCAATGTACTTCATTCTGGTAATGAGCCGCGATTAAATTAACTGCATTGAGATCCTTGCACTTGCTTCTGCCAATGACTAAAGGCCAAATCTATGTGAAAAAAAAAAAAAAAAACATCTTTGAGGAGAAGGAGCGATATGGTGAGTGGAAGTTGTTGAAAAAAATAAAATCAAAATTAAGTAAATACCATTTCCTTAAGGAGTTTTGACTTCGTTAACTACGAACAATACAATAATGAAATAGTTAATAATAATAATTGATAATGTAATTATTACTTTAAGTATATCTTGTAATAGTAAATAGCTGCTGTTTTTTTAATTTAAAAAGTGTTTGGAAGTTCTAACGAATAAACTTCACAACCATATCCGACTTAACTTTTGTTTTGAAGAAAAAAAATCAACGCCCCCGGGTGGGCTCGAACCACCAACCTTTCGGTTAACAGCCGAACGCGCTAGCCGATTGCGCCACGGAGGCAGTTGTAGTTTTAGAAGGCCAGTAAGTAATTTTAGCCTGTGAATGAACCGACTTGAATGTTAAATACTGTTTTTAAAATTATATATATTTTTTTTGTTATAAGGAATCAATTTTGAAGACAATAATAACATTTCTGATTGTCCCTCCTTAATTTTTACTTTTAAATAAAACAAATTAATTTTTATAATAAAAGAGTAATAATTATCACCAAAATCGATTAAAAATTAAAGATATTATGTATGTATTTAAGACATGTATGTATTTAAAATGTTATTGATTTTAATTGTGTTATTCGCAGAGAGGCAGACTTAACAAATCTATAATGAGTATTGTGTACATACAAGAGGGATAACTAGGCTTATAATGTAGTTCAAATTTTAAAAATAAATTTTAATATTTTTCATAAATTAAATTAAATTATTAGGTAATGGTTTTAGTGTTAAATAAATAAAAAATATAAAATGAAAAAAATAATAAGAATGTGTGATGGGGGCCATGTTTGATTGTATGAACGCCCTCTGTGTTGTGTGGCGCCTGCGCCCTCTACTGGAACTCAACCTCACAACCAAGTTGTTCTATCGCCTTGTCGCTGTGTTTACCTCCACCTCCTGTCAACTTTTCTATTTATTTACATGTATGTACAATTTTTTAAACATTTTAAACAATTTTTTCTTATAATTGTTATTTTTTTTATAAATATTTAGTATTTTTTCAATGATTTTTAAGTGGTTGTTATGGCAGTTTTGTTCAAATCTAAATAAGGGGTATGGCGTCGGTGTGAGGACGCCGTAGGACCAAGACTTCATCTTAGAATTATTTTCAATCATTTCTTTTATTTCTTCACTTGTAAAAATGTTAATAATTTCAAAAAAATATTTAAAATGAATAGTAAAATCTAATATTTTATAAAAATAGTTCCTCATCGTTATAAGGCTTAAGTAAGAAGTAGTAAATTGTTCTTTTGGTGAGTTAATTGTACGACCAATATTCTGTATTATTTTGAAAATGGCGGGCGCGGTATCTGTCCTGTATAATAGTAAAAGTAGTATTTTCTCAATATTTACTTTTAAAATATTTGCGAAATTTAGGTTTTTGTCTTATAAATATTTAAAAAGATTTTTACAATAATTGTAATTTTCATATCATTATATTTGTTTGTAGACGATGTCTGACGACGGTAACGCTACAGTTGAAAAGAAAAGAGGGCGCCCTAAGGCTACTACTGATGTAAATATTTAATAACTCTTAGTTAAAAAAAAATTATGTAATTACAAATTTAAATACATAATTAATAATATATTTTCAAAAAAATTCTATAGGACTCTCCCAAGGAAACGAAGAAGCGGGGACGACCAGCACCTGAGAAAAAAGACAAGAAAGAGGAGGCAAGCGAACCACCGACCAAACGCGGCCGAGGGCGGCCCAAGGGATCTGTGAAAAAGGGAAAATCGAAAAACAAAGTAATATATCTCATATCCTACCGTATCTATTTATGGGATCTTTCAAATCGGCGTCAGTCCTATGATGCTATTGATTTATTTCGTATCATTATCAATTTTAAAATATTGTATTTACTATATTATATTTTCTACAAACTCCTGCTCAGGTTGTGTGGTTTGTGTTCGATAAACACTTAGATAAACAACATCTATGTATCTTGGCATCCTGATAGTGACGGTTGACGTTTGGCTAGACATAGTAAAACTAAGATGGCAGCCGTACACTTCATCAAACAGAAACTATTAAATTTTTATTTAAATTACCACCTCACATCGAAGTTATTAAACTGTTTTTTTATTTTTTGTATACTTTTTATGATTTTTTAAATTTATTTTTTAATTTTGTTTGGTTTTATTGTATTTTTAAAAAAAGTTGGCAGCCTCCTCCCCTCCTCCATTACTGCTTCATTTTAACGGTTTCTCAATTTTATTCATTTATAATGTCAGATTCGTTCTACACATTGAATAGTTTTTCCTTCTAGTGTTGTTTTATAGAAAAAAATTGTTAACAATTTTTATTTTGTCATTTTGTTGAATCTAAGTTGGCACCAAAAAATTTTGAGATATATTTTATTGACTATTTTTTTTTAGTATTTTACATTTTTTTCAAAAATAATTATTTAAGGTTGCAAAGTTGGTTGGTAAACAAACAGAGGTAAGCTGTGGCCAGGTCACATGGTGTTTTTTTTTTATATTTAAGATTTTTTTGGATATTGACTATCATTTAAAACGTTAATGGTTATATATAAAAACAAATTAATTGTTTAAATTATTTGTTTATTATAAACGTTTTGACAATGCCTTGATAGGCGAAACGTTGACAGAATGAAATAAAATATATACATTTTTTGTATACCGCCAACCTTTGTTTGTTTTCAAACCACCTTCATCATGAAGAAAAATTATTTAATAAGGAATTTTATTTTTATTTTTTTATTTCCACCCATATGGAAATCCCTTCTTTTGGTCTGTTGGATGGTGGAGGGGGCTAGCCCATTATTAATTTGGCACCAGAGGGGGCACATTACCAGTGTTATTTACAAACAACATCCATAGCCCCGGGAGAGAAGTTTTATCCATGAAATTAAATTCTGACGGGATTCGAACCCGCACTCGTGGTGAACCCATGCAACCAAAGCCCTTCGCTCTAGCCCTGGCCTGTTCTACTCAATGCTGGAAACCCTGTACTCTAGTAACATATTCACTAAGATGAACACTTTCAACCATTGAGGAACACTTTGAGAAATTTACATATACATACTACTATTTTGATATTAAAAACTGTTGTGGTCTTGTTTTGCAGGCTAAGGTTAGCAGTGGAGGTGGTAGTAGTAGCGGTCGAGGACGTGGTCGTCCAAAGAAGGACGACAAGAAGGCGGAATCTGCCGAGGAAGAAGAAGATGACGAAGAGGAAGAGAACGAAGACAACTAAATGGACAAAAAAAAGAAAAGGATGGTACTTTGGAGTGGAGTGTGTACTATGCCCCGGAGGAACACGTCCTAACCAAATGTGTTGACATTATATAAACCTGAACCTTTTTTTTTTAATTTGATGACTTAATTTAAAAATGTTATTATTAATTTAAGTAATCTTTTATGATTATTATTATTTGAAAAATAGTAAACCAAACTTTGTTTAGTTATATAAAGACCCTCCTCACTCAATGTCTAAGAGTGAAATCAGTCGAGAATATTCCGTTTTTAATTTACGAAACAGAGGTAAATATATATGTATATTTTCTCTATTTTAGGTCAAAACGTTTTCAAATTACTAATTAAATATTCTCATTAATCTCAAAGTATGAAACATAGCTGAATAAATCTTGTTTCATTCAATGAATATTTTCTGTTTTTTTCTTTCTTTCTCGGATCTGAGCGGAATTCTTTTAATTAATTTTGGTGATAAAAAAATTAAAAATTTTATCTTTTCTTACATTTTAATTTTAAACATTTATGTTTGTATATATTTTTGAAATATATGTGTTGGATTAATTAATATTTAATTATAAAGATCTTTTAAATTAGAATTCAAATGAACCAATTCGATTTTGTTATACTTTTTATTATTACTATTGTAGCTCAAAAAATTAGATTGGAATTACATTTTTAATTATAAATTATTTATATATTTTTTAAATTATTCCATCTCATGGTGATATTTTTTTAAAAATGTACTCCAAGAAGGATGACTGATTTCACTTGTAGACTATCTAGGTATATAGTTATGTAGATCTTATCAGAGTGGTCGAGTCAGAGTTTAAATTTAAATGCCAAACATTGATTTCAGACTGAAATCAAAGACCTGTGTGGCCTCTGAGAAAAAAAAAATTATAATTTTTTTTTTGTGGCATTACTAATTTTATTTTATAATTTTCATATTTAAAAATTTATAAGGGTGATTTTGAAGGAACGTAGGAAGTGAATTTACGTGGAATAAATGAACAAAATATTTTCTGACAGATTCAAATTTGAAACCAGCTCTACTCATTGATCGAGCTGACAATTCTAGATATTGTAAAATCTATATTACTGAAATTTTAAAGAATTCACCCCTCACACTTCCCATTTTCAAAATCTCCCTACTTATTTAAAATATATGTAAAATATAATATATGTTTTTATTACCTATTGACTACGTTGTGTAAGTTATTTATTTATACTATTATAAGAATTGATTGACATTTCAAGTTATTCCCATCCTATGAAATGTGTACAATTTCTATTTCCTTATCGTTTTCCTCTTTGTATTACCGTATTAGTTGACAATTCACGGTATTGTATTTAAGGAAATATATTAAGTTTTTGGCTCGAAAAAATTTTTTTGATAGCCTCAGGCCAACTATTCCAAGGATGGGCAACCTCTTCCGAGTCATACTTTATGGCTATCTATTGTTTTGTGCAGTTGGGACCAGAAAAAACATACTTTCAAACATTTTTTAAAACACCAAGTTTAGTATTGTTTCATCGGTTATTAGCGATGGGCTATCTACAGGTAGGCCATTCTACGCTAAGCAAACATGGATTGAAGAGGTTATTAGACGAAGTATGGGTTGCTCATGCCTGGACTAAAGATAAATCCATCTTGAACTGGTTTTGTTCAAATTAAGTCATAGTAGTCTTGGCAATATATTTACTGTAATATTTAATTTCTCTTTCGCTTTCCCATGTATTAATTGTATTGTATTACGTCATTTTTCTTTTATTATTCCATCATTAATTTAGCTAAAAAAAAAGATGTCAATTTTTCATCTGACATATCAACACTGATTACTTTTAGTTTCACAATTTTTCATTGTATTTTTGATTGGTATTGTAGCACAACAACTAGTTGCAAACGATCCTTATAATTGTGTATTGATTATAAATAAAATGATTACAACTGTAATTTTTTTTCTTCTTTATATTAAATTTTTTATAGGTTAGGTTTTATGACTCATGCCCGGGCTTTAATTACGAGGTCATATCGCCTACTACCAGAGCGCTCTTTCGTCACTCTGGTGGACATGAGCCCAACTCTACTGTGGGAGTCCTAAATTTTGCCTACCCTAAATTTTTATTTACCTAGGGTTGGGTCTTTAACGAGTACCTAACATCGTACAGGCTCGGGACCATCGCTTAACGTCCCATCCGAAGGACGGCGTGCTTAAGTATAACCTGAGAATAATATAAAAAATAGATTCTGGTATTCAAACGGAGCATGTGGAAAAATATTTTTTCAATTATTGGAAAAAAAAAATGCAAATTCCCTCTTATATTTTATAGGCCACACACCGCGCTCCAATGGGTACCAATTTTGATTTTTCTACTGGAACGACATTAATGTATTGATTTAAAAGAAACTAAAAAAAAAAAAAAAAAAAAAATGATTTTTCTAGTTCCTATTAGAAATTCGCCTCACTTCTAGAACGTCGTTTTACGTCCCCTACGAACATGTTTGGATTATTTATTTACAACGACGAATTGTTCGTCATTAGTAAGTGCAATGGTATGGAAGTTGCTGTTCTGCTGAGGTACCTGACCGTTAGATTATTTATTTTTCACATTAACATGAGAAATAGGCATTGGAAAAGATGTATTAAACATTTTAACAGAAATTGTTTTCATTACCAATAAATAATTGCTATTAAAATTTCAGGAACTATATAAAACGGAAGTTCATTCTTAAGATTCTAGGGACCTAAAATTTAGCACGTTTTGTTTATTTCTTTTCGACAACATAAATAAAATTAAAAATGTGATAAAGTACTTTTTTATTAAACTATTTTGTTTAATTCCATATACATAAATGTGTACCGGTTTCGGCTTACACCATCGTCAGCACAAGGTTCATCAACAATAATAAAGATATGAACTAGGCAGACATATTTATATTAACTATCTTGGTAAAACCTAGAGGTTGGTAATCCCTATTCTAACGGTACTGACCAACTGTGGATGTATTTCTATTACTTCTGTTCAGACATGTAATAGCTATATGGCTATGTTACATTCATTTCATAGAATTTTTTGTTTCCAATTTTATCTCCATTATCGTTGAATTTTGTGCTAACGATGGCGTAAGCCGAAACCGGTACACATTTATGTATTGTGGAATTAGACAATATAAATAAGTTCAATAAAAAAGTGCTTTATTTATCATATTTTTAATTTTATTTAATAGTATTTCCACTATATCGACACAAAAAATGTATTCGGATTTTGACTATCACGAATCATGTCAATTACTGTACTCTAAATGTGTGCATGTTCTTGCATAAAGTTTTTTTTTTCCATTAACTTAATTTGCTAATTTGAGCAAGTTTCATTTTTTTTGTTGTTTTAAATGCATAAATAATTAGCCCTGCTACTATAGCGGTATTTAGTTTTTTACACATCCATGACCCCGGGATTCGAACCCGCAACCGTGGAGAAATGCGCAAAAGCACTACACTCTAGCCCTCATGTTAGTTATTGTGCATGCTCGGACTTTTCATTAGGTCATATTATCGCCTACTACCAGAGCGCTCTCATCGCTTTTGTGGACATGAGCCCGACTCAACTACGTCGGGCATAAATAAATAAATTTTGTTTACCAACGTTTAGTTGCCTAGGGTAGGGCCCTGTAACTCGCCCAACGCTCCGTACGAAGAAACGGCTTGCTCTTACTTTTCAGGTAAAAAAACCTAGGACTCCGGTCGTGTTTCGAACTCGCGATCTTGTTCTTGACCTTTTTCTAACTAAGATGTTCTACTGTTGGTTGTTTCCGGCATTTCTTCCAGAGGTCTTCTTAATTTTTTGGACAATTTCGGGACACTTACACGTCCCTTCTTCCGGTCACTATGAACAAAATAGTGACCGGAAGAAGGGACCCGTAATAAGTGTCCCGAAATATTGTCCAAAAAATTAAGAAGACACCTCTGGAAGAAATGCCGGAAACAACCAACAATTAATAGGGCACTTCAAAGTGCATCCAGAGCAACGTAAATAATTAAAAAGTATGAGCTTGATCAATTGGACACTTTGCTTAGTGCGGAAGGTGTACGCAAGCGTCCTATAGGCTCGGGTTCATCGCTTCACTTCTTATACGAAGGACTGGTTTCGAACCTGCGATCTTGACCCTCTGAGCTACCGGCGTAAAAATGAACAGAAAATAAATCCAACAGTATTTCTTGTCACTTCCCTAGATAGCAAGCAAGTAAATTGTTTTCCTCAAAAAAAGGTTAAAGTCGATTTGTGTACTTCACTAGTTGTTGAATTTCTTGTAGATGTTTTCAGAATACATTATTCGGCACAGCTAATTGGTGAAACTGAAGCCTAGGAACCCTCCAGCTCAATGTTGCCACCCTCTCGACCCAAATTTCCACAGTCAACATGAATATTAATTATATGGCATGTTATGACTGTAAGTCTACATAACATTCACGAATGCTTTCTTTAAATAGAAAAAAAAATATCGTTACGTTTTGAACATTAATTTATAAATCACAAAATAATGCTATTAGACACAAGAGACATAAATAAGGCCAATTATTGCAAGTGTTCATATATATTACATAGTTATTCATAGGATTATTTAAATAGAGCTATGTATGATAGATAATAACCTAAGGAATCAAATATACAGGGTGTCCCAGATAAACGGGCCACAATCCAAATAATTCGGAAACGATTAGTGCTAGCAAAATTTTACAAAGAATGAAAGTTGTAAGTCTCAACGAGTGGTATGCAGTGGTGTGAAAAAAAAATGAAAAATTTAATGTAATAGGGCTTAAATGGCCAACGGAAGGAAAGGGTTTCCTTTTAAGCCCATTAACAATTAACACAATTTAAAAGTACTTGAAAAGTTGGGAAGAACCCCGTGAAAAAAATCTTTGTACCTGTAAAACTACCGGAGATATGTTGGTTCAAAATCTGAAAAGTGTTAAACCCAGTGTTTGACGTGTTAAACCTTTGAAAAGAGTGGGTATTGTAACTGAAGTTAAGAATGGTTCTTAATGTATTTTTTTCTTTACTTTCATATAAAAATACTCAGATTGTAATAATTATAATAATAAAAGGACATAATTTGAGCCATATTGAACATTTTCTGAAGATTCCGACAGTATTTTAGGTAATATGGACTCTTGCAAATGTTGGTAAAAGCATTATGTCAGTTCTGCCCATAATGCTTTTACCAACATTTGCAAGAGTCCATATTACCTAAAATACTGTCGGAATCATCAGAAAATGTTCAAAATATGACTCAAATTATGTCCTTTTATTATTATAATTATTACAATCTGAGTATTTCTATATGAAAGTAAAGAAAAAAATACATTAAGAACCATTCTTAACTTCAGTTACAATACCCACTCTTTTCAAAGGTTTAACACGTCAAACACTGGGTTTAACACTTTTCAGATTTTGAACCAACATATCTCCGGTAGTTTTACAGGTACAACGATTTTTTTCACGGGGTTCTTCCCAACTTTTCAAGTACTTTTAAATTGTGTTAATTGTTAATGGGCTTAAAAGGAAACCCTTTCCTTCCGTTGGCCATTTAAGCCCTATTACATTAAATTTTTCATTTTTTTTTCACACCACTGCATACCACTCGTTGAGACGTACAACTTTCATTCTTTGTAAAATTTTGCTAGCACTAATCGTTTCCGAATTATTTGGATTGTGGCCCGTTTATCTGGGACACCCTGTATACACACAAGGAAGCTCACCAGACGTTGCCCGGACAAATAATTTTTTTTTTTAAATTCTATTTGCAATCTATATCTATATACAATATAACATAATAAGCAAATATGTGGTCCAAAGGAAAAATATAACGTCACTTGATGGGAGAAACCAGCCAGCGCTGACACTCCTTCGAAAGTTAAGTGTCATTATTCACTATAATGATCTTGTAAATCGTAAGTTTGTTGTTAGTCGTCAGTTTCGATTTTGGTCCAAGCAGTCGACGTAAGTCCGTATCTTCGATTCAGTTCTTGTCGTTTAAGTCGTGTATGTGGGTTCCACGTAAGTCTACTGTATAGGTAAAATCCGAGATAGCGAACTTGGTTTGAAGAGGGAATCAGAATGTTGTTAATGGTGACGGGAGGACAGGATTGACGGCGTAGGGTAAATGTGACTTGAACACATTTCTGCTCATTTAATTTAATTCTCCAGAGGTTGTCCCTCCTGGTTCTACAGCAGGATCAGGATTGATGGAAAGGATTGCTGTGTCGTCAGTAATATCTGAGGATGGATAGGAATGTCGGCAGTATATGTATTGTAAAGGATGGGACCTAGGATACTACCCTGTGGGACACCGGCCCGAATAGGTATGAGTCCTGAGTACTCAGAGCCTACTCGGACCTTGAGCCCGGACAAATAATAAAATATTAGTTTCGCTACCCCATTCCCCTAGGTCGAATTAATATAATATATTCAGTTTTAAGCCTTCCCTCCTTCTTTATTTTTCTGGTGCATCTTGCGTTTGTGCAACATCACTCGTCTATGTATTAAGCTCTCCCTCCAAAACCAATCGATCTTAGTCAAAACTAATCGAGATAATAGTTGACTTACAGGGACTTCGGAATCCTCATTCTAAATTATGTGTCGATACATTAATTACATCAACAGTTATTATGTTTATGAACTTTCATATCGATACATCGTTAGTTAATGGGGTTTTTGAGTTGAGCTCTTATGTTCTCCCCTTTTCTTTGACAGATTTCGCTGAAAATCAATGTTTCGTCGTTATGGATACACATATAAAATTTCGTGTAGATACATTCATTATATCGGGAATTATCGTGTTCATCGACACGGACACTAATATTTTTCTTTTTCATTTTTGGAATCAGGAGGTCAGAAAATATCAAATTCCGTTGAAAACTCAACATAGAATTTATGACCAATTACATAACTTCGCCTATACTTCGTATAGCTGTAAAAATTATAGGAGAAATGTAGCTATGATAAATATATTATATAGAAATAACAATTTGGTAGTGCATTGATTACTCTCTGCCCAAATTAACTTTTAGAGTAAAGAAAATATGACTATAGAGCCGACCTGCCGTGGGGTCTCATGTCTCGTTGTAGGCGAAATGTATTTACCTAAAAATATTGTAGAATTGTATTTAGAAAAACTCATTTATGATTAAATATATAATAGAAGAAAATACACTTCTTACGAATTTACCGTTACACGAATTACTGGTTTGGTAAATTTGTCTATAGACGATTTTTCGTCAGATGTATTTTCCGTAAGACAACATTATCAGGAGCCAGATTCTCCACCTGCACCCGGCTGTGAAATTTCAGGTTTCCAGCTTATCTGGAAGTGGCTGGGTTATTTCCGAACACACACTTTCATGTACAATAGAACATATTTATATTACTAATGTCATCATTTATATAAACTAATATAATAATACATGTTGGAAGTCATAATAATAATAATTTCATTTAAGCCACAAAGTACATAATGCCATTTTCTGCATACTACATACGAACATGACTATCGATACTTTATAGAAAATATATCTCAAGTGTGTCTGAAAATATTGAATATAAAAAATATTTGTCTAATTTAGTGTTAAAACTTTAAAATATATTTAACACAAGGAAAAATTCAAACTAACTTAATAAGAATATCTAAGAAACAATTAGGTACAGATATGTTTACATACAATTCTCATATACAGATTCTTACGTTAACTTGCCATAATAAATACAAAAAAAAAAAAAAAAAAAAAAAGGAAAGCTTTTAGGGTACTCAAAGCAATGAAACCATTATATATTTCATATGTAAACTAATAAACGTTGACGTTCATTCTATAAATAAGACTAGAATATAAATTTGATCATAGAAAAATATGTATTTATTCAAATCCTTTCCTGTCCAGGAGCGCTGCTTGAGACAGAGTTATAGTCCTGAAACAAAGAAAATATCTACTGTTGAGTTTTGTAAGGAGATTTCTTTATATTATTCTTTCATTTTTTTTTAGTGCCCCAGCTATACGAAGTATAGAGTAAGTTATTTAATCGGTTAGAAAATCAATGAGGGATTTTCAGCGGAATTTCAAAAAAAAAAATCCGTATTTAAATTTAAAACCCAATAATCGACTCAAGAAATCTAATAACTGCCGATGTAATGTTCATTAATAGATGCAACATTTAGTATGAAGATTCAGAAGCCGTTATTTTTTAAACATTAATAATTGTCTGCATATGTTGTGAAATGAATGGTAGCCTTAGTACCTAAATACTATGTGTTATTTTTCTCTCGAATAGTATTTATATTACTTCATTATTTATGTTGATATACACAATATATATGAAACCCGACAAAGGTCCTTGGTTTATTTTATCTGGGAGGTAAAATAAACTTAAGCACGTTAAGCGATGGTCCCGAGCCTGTCCGATGTCAGGTACTCGTTAAAGAACCCTGCCCTGGGTGAATAAAAATTTAGGGTAGGGAAAATTTAGGACTCACACAGTAGAGTCGGGCTCATGTCCACCAGAGTGACGAAAGAGCGCTCTGGTAGTAGGCGATATGATCACAAAGTTAAAGCCTGGGCATGAGTCATAATAACTAACTACAATATATATAGAGAAGTTACATAAAACAAAGACTTACCTTTTACCTAACTCTAAGCCATTAAATACATCTTAGGGCGTTCAAGTATTTACGTAACGCAATTTTTGAAGATTTTTGACCCTCCCTCCTCCCCATGTAACGCGCCGTAACGTATTTCTGTACCCCCCCTTCCCCTCCCTAAACGTTACGTAACACCCAAGTGACCATTTTTACCTAAAAGTCACAATTATGTTGCGCAAAGTACCGGAAAGTCGCTAAAATACCTTTGTTACTGTTTTAATCGCGTTTGCGGTAATAATAAACAAAACAAGAGATTTCTAACTCGCAATACTTGGAGATTTTAATTCCCTAGTTTCCCCCCTCCCGCCCCTGTAACGCATCGTAACGTTTTACAAGACCCCCCCTCCCCCCCGAATTCCGTTACGTAATACTTGAACGCCCCCTTAACCATTTATAGCTTATGCCTAATTTTCCAAAATGTATATATACATATACATTTTTTATAGAAGGACCTCCAGAGTTTTCTACTGCGGGAGACAACGTACTTCTCTAGTACAAATTACTCAACTGATTTCACTCTACCTGTGAAACCAATGCATTGATTTCGTTCAAAATCAATTGGTGTATTACTCAGGTCTTTTCAATCCTCATACAAAAATCATACATCGGCAGATATTAGGTTTTTTTATTGTTTAGTCTCAACTCTAATATATCTCTTCTCAAGTATTATCTATTTTCTCTGAACAGAGATCACATATAATTGTGGCGTAAGGCTGATGTAAGAATAAATTAAAATACTTTTTTTTTGGACGGATTTATATCAAACGTATTTACGCCGAGGAAAAAACTGGCATCTCGGATACCAAATTCTATAACGATAGACTTCAAAGAACTAGCCGGTACTCGTGCAATTATTTCAATTAGAAGTAAGGTTTCATCACTTTTAGCGATGTAATATAGCAGTTCGGCTATTTCCTAACATGCGATGAACTAAAAATAAGTATATTGTTTACCCTTCTAGCGTGTAACTCTCCATCACTCTCAAGAAGTTCTGTCTCCCATTCATCTTCTTCTCCCGGCGCAAAGTTGTAATATGGTATCAAATGATGTCTTAGCCTTTCTATTCGACGTTTCCTTTTTAAAAGAAAAATTACCTGCAAAATAACGATATGTAATTAGAAACATTAGTTAAGAAAAAAAAAACAATATATCAGATGAAAAACATAGAACGAAAAATATTCTAATTATTGAATGTGAATTAAGATTAAGAATTATATGCAATTACTTACAGTTATAGTGAGGAATGCAATAATAATAAGAGAGCTGAAGGGAACGAACAAATAGTTGAAGCCATGGTTTGGAGGATTTATAGGCTTATCATCAACAGGAGCCTCTGTCGAGGTCCCATTTGGAGAAGTAGAATTCGGAACAGATATCTCAGTTGTGATAAGAATTATTTTATCCATTAAATAGGCTTAACAATAGAGACCATCCCTGATCCTAGTATTCAACACGAAAAAATAATGTAATTATTACATTTCGAAGTCTTACGTAATTTTAAAAAAAGTTATCTATTACCTCCGAAAAGAAGAGTAATACACATCTTAGGGCATATTGATTATTATTGTTATCCTGAATGACGTTCTATCAATCTCATTTCTGTTTATACAACCGTATAGGAAGAGGAAGGTTACACTCAGTGTTGTGATATTTCAGGAACAACGAAACTGCCGATATTTGTTTCCAAAATTCTCGTATATTTTCCTCAAAGTATTCAATTTTTTAAAAGGTCGTCAATGAATCACCGGCTATTATTTCTCAATTAACTATTTTTTCACTCACCCTCTAAACCATTTTCCTGTTCAGCCACTATAGCTGAAGAATAAGTTTTGATCTTGTGGTCTTCTGGATCCACTTATAACATTTCGTGTCGATAGATTCACATTATATGAGCAAGTATTAAGGTTTTTGAGTTGAATAAATATTTAAAGCGACCTATGTTTGAGTCTGTGGAGTTTAGAAACTTCACATCTATTTTATTACAGCTATCAGAAGTTTTATCAAAATCAAACATCAAAATCAATACAACAACAACACACTTTATTTGGACCAGAACATCTTGGTTCTTCACACAAAGTATAAAATGGAAAGTATAAAATGAAATTAATTAATAATAATGTCTTGGTATAATCTTGGTTTGAGCCTTCTGTGGAGAGTAGGCTGGCCAAGATTGTAGTGGGCTGCTCCAGAACACAGGCCTAGTCTTCCGTGGTAGTTATCTACTAAGGACCTTAAATAGGCTGCGACCCGAGGAACTCCCAGTTCCTCATGGAGTTGGCTGTTTCGGATAAACCATGGTGCATTCAGAGACACACGAAGAATTTTGTTCTGAAATGTTTGTAGTCGTGTTGTGAGTGAAGGACTGGCGCCATGCCATATTGGACAGGCGTATGTTAACAATGAGAGAAGTAACGCTTTGTACAGGA
The DNA here is from genome assembly GCA_963662175.1 of Aradus depressus. NCBI lineage: Eukaryota > Metazoa > Arthropoda > Insecta > Hemiptera > Aradidae > Aradus > Aradus depressus. Next base: position 48,860,702 of record OY759216.1, on the reverse strand, counting down.
GCAGTGTGCAAGAGTGTTTGAGGGGTGTGTTGCTGTTAATGAGTGGATAGAGATGTTTTAAACTGGGTACACAAGGTGTATGCTTGTGTAAGTTTTGTGTTGATGTGAAGTTTCCATGTGAGCCGTGTGTCTAAGAATACACCAAGGTACCGGACAGCCTGATCTTTAGGGTTCCATGGAATGGGAAGTCCGTCAACCCGCAGCCTACTCTGGTCCTCTGTAAAAAATCGGCGAAGGGCAAAAATCTTCGCTTCTGTTTTACTGGCGTTCAACTGAAGCTTCCATCGAGCGAACCAGCTGGAGACGTGGTTGAGAGAAGTTTGTAACATGTCAACTGCTGTCTGGAGGTCTTCATGTTGACACATAAGTAGTGTGTCGTCTGCGTATAGTGCTAGAGTGGTATTACATGGCTCGGGGATGTCGCAGCAGTATAAGCTGAAGAGGAGGGGACTGAGGATAGCTCCCTGTGGCACTCCCGCCAGAATATTACGCTTGGAGCTGAGGATGTTGTTGACCCGCACTTGAAACGTCCTGTTCTCCAAAAAGGAATCAACGATCTTTTCCAAGTAGGTACTGTGGAGCCCATGTCTTCCTCAGCTTATAGCGGAGACCTTCATGCCACACCGAGTCGAACGCGGAAGCTACATCTAAAAAGACGGAGGTTGTATATGTCTTCTGTTGGAAACCATTCACAATCTTTTCCGAGACCCTCTGTAGCTGGTGCACAGATGAATGATTATGTTTGAAACCAAACTGGTGAGCTGGAACAATTCCTGCGCTTTCCAGGTGAGAACCCAGTCTTCTCAATATTAGTCGTTCGAAGATCTTCGACAACGAGTTCAGAAGGCTTATAGGCCGATAGCTGTCCGGCTCTTGCTTGGGCTTACCATGTTTATGGAAGACGATTACAACCGCGTTAATCAAAACTTAATATTTACACCCTCACCAAGAATAGCAACACTGCTCAAAACTTGATTAATATACAGTAAATTATGCTGCTCCTCAGTCAAATCCACAATAGTGAGATGACCATCATACTACAACGACTTTGATTGGCTAGATACTTTATTTTGTTAAGATTAAGTGTAATCGACAAAAATACTTGCTGTTTAAGCCAAAAAAAACAAAAAACTTTCTTATACCATCCACGCTATTACAGATCACTCTCTCGCCCCTCTCCTTTCTCAAAATCATTTCATACGGCGTTACTGAGTACATGAACGTGATAAGTTGTCGTTAGCAGTTTAGTGCAGAGTAGTTCTGAGAGAGACTTTTTTACACACAATAACGCCAGTATGAAATGATTTTTAGAAAGGGGAGGGGGAGATAGAGTGATCTGCAAAAGCGTGTTTGTTATAAGGTAGTCGAGTTATGGCCGCATCGTCTCATTTTATCCATTTTAATAGAAGAATCTCACTAATAAAAATATACTTTAAAATTTGTTGCAATGCTATCTAATAGTTAGTATGAAATATTTCCTACATTTATTTTACATTTTTCGGGCTGCTATGACGTTGGTCTTATTGGTCCTAACACAAATCTGAGGAGGCATGATAAACGATTGGACATTTGGTAGGGACCAATTTTTCGATAGGACTAACTCCTTTCCCGTAAATCAAGAAACGTGTAAACAAAATGGATTTCAAAACGACATAGGACGATTTTTGGCATGTATCTCGATCACCGGGCGAACTGCAAACATATTATTTCATTGAAAAACCTGCCATTCAGTTTTCATTACAACTTTTATTTTAAAAGCATATTGATTAGGTCATAATAATTAGCGGTATCGTGTAAAATGAACATAGGCCCTGAAATTAAGGGGTCTAAATTTTCGTCCGATTTTGTAAAAAAAAATAATCAGATCAAAGTTATGTAATTTCTTCATTCCAAATTTCAAGTCCATAGCTACAATTGTTACTGAGTGAGAGCGCTCACAAAACTCCACGTATATTTTCTAAAACAAACACTACAATACAGCAATGTTGTTACATCGGCTACTATAAAATAAAAGCATTCCACGAGAGGAGATGAAAAACATTTTCAAATACTTCCCTGCTGAAATTGTCGTGGCAGGAATAAAAGATCTAAGTCTATCTTGTGGTATAAATTCCCGTATATTTTCTGAAACAAACACTACAATACAGCAATGTTGCTACATCGGCTTCCACAAAATCAGAGCTTACCACGAGAGGAGATGAATAACATTTTCAGATACTTCCCTGAAAAAAGAGGCACGCATTCCCGTATATTTTCGAAGAATACCTCGATATGCCAATGTTTGTAGATCGGAAGTGTTTCAGAAAATATACTGGAATATGTAGTTGAATCATAAGCTTATCCTACACATTATATATTCCTCCCACGATTATTTTAGCGGGGTAATAACTAAATGTTTTCATTTCTACTTCTGTTGTATTAAATTTGGTGGAAGTCGATGTACTTCTGAAAAATAAGTTGTTTGTTTTATTTATTTTATTAGGTTTCATGTATCAACACAGATCCCAGAAATGTATTCTAACATTTATAAAATACATATTGTTTGATTATCACTTTTCACATATTATCATATCACATATTAAAATTTGACTATCCATGTTTTTTCCATTAATTAAATAAAATCTGTTTTCAGACTATCGATGGTGTTCCTCGATTGTTTTATTTCGATGCTCATATCTAAGTTGAGCGCACAAACTGTGCACAATTTTCATTCTTGTCTCTTCAAAGCTGAATATTACTACAGCATAAAACTCTGTGATATTTCCAAACGGCTTGAGCGTTTGCTTGAAAGTTGCTAATCCAACCGATATTCACTCCATAATAAGTAGGTAAAGATGCTTGCATTGCTTAATTTAATTGTTATACAAATCAAATCAAGTGAAAACGCTAAATAAAACTAACATGATATAGAGGAAGATCTAATCTCTTGTGCTTCCATCCTCTCTTAATGTTCGCAAAACCATGAAAAAAGACACCATCATTCTACAAAACTGAAAACAATAGGGTTACATTTATCCGATATACATATATAATATCAATAAATATGAGATGAATTATAATACAAAACGTTGTATATTAATGTTATAGTACCTCAACAAATGTCTGATATTGTAAGAAGTACATTCTCCAAGCACTCAACTTTATAGGTTTTATGGCTCCACTCATCATTATATGAATTGTTTTCATAATAGAATTAGGTCCATTGTACCATTCAATTCCATAAATATCCGCAAGTAAACTTTCTTGCTAAAATCATAGATTAAAAAAAATATATATATGTATATAGTTAGTTCTTCTTTATTTTTTGAATAATAGATAGTTTTCGAGAAAAAAAATTCTAGAATGCTAAATGAGGCACCTTAATAATTAACATTTGTCCAAAATGACTGTTAAGATATTGGTGTATGAAGCAATAGACAACAAACAGTATCATTTTAAAATATTCCAGGACTCCTTTTGATTCCTAACAAGTAAACATCATATAAAAATAGTATAAATACAAGTTTTACGTAAATATTTATTATAATATATTATATTTTTTACGGATTATACACACACTAATTTGAAGCATGGCGAAACTTAGAGATACAATGGCGTGTAAGACATCAGCAACAATCATTGATCTAAACAGTATGTCTAGTTCCTTCAGAAAACTGGAAAGTAAAAAATAGCTATATTTTTTAACTAGATACAATTTCACACATGATTAATTAATTTCATGCCTACAACAAAATATATAAAAAAGTCGTCGGTGAATCACCGGCTGTGTACTCCCCCAGCACGAATTAATTAATTACGTTTTCGTTCTCTCTCCAAAGTCAATCTATAGTTTGTGCCCCACACTTATGGGGTTTTGAATTTAAGAATGAATATTCATGTTGATATTGCAGTTAATGGAATTTTTTTAGTTGAGATCCGCTCTGATCCCCCTCCCCTTCAGCTGATTTCGATTAAAATTAATAGATGTCCTTCTTATAGAACTTTGAATTTACATATGAAATTTCATGTCAATACGTTCATAAAAATGGCAGTTATTTGACTTTTTATGTTAAGCTCCCCCACTTACCCACCCATCCCTTTGGTCAGTTCAATAGATGTCGTCCTTAGAGACTTCTGTATACAATTTTAAAATTTCGTGTCGATACATTCATTCCAAAAACATTATTTTCCATTGTTTGGGGCGCTATAACCTTGGTAGTATTGATCTTAACTCAAATCTAAGGATGCATTAGCGATTGGAAGTTTTATAATACACATTTTGGTATGCATACATTTTTCAATAGGACTATCGTTTTCGGGTAAATCAAGTTAACGACTAAAAATATGAGTTTCAAAAAGATATTTATATTTCGCAAACCGAGCGACCTTCTTTAATATATAAAATGTGTTTTTCAGTTTTCTCTACAACTTTTGCTTTACGAATTCGGCCAACATTTAATCAGATCGATGTTAGCGTATGTAGCATCTTCACCTTAAATTTCAGGTTCCTCAGCTAGAATCTTTTTTGAGTTAGATCGTTTATAAAGCTCCAAACACATACATACAGACATCATCGCCAAAATGTTCAAAATTTATACATGCGATCTTGAAACATGAAAATTAGTTGATAGACGATGTATCTCGGATTTTCGTACGATTACAATACGGCCTATATTGGCTACATAGGTATAAGAAAGTAAAAAAAAAAAAAAGGTTCGGTAAATTTCTTACTAAATTATTTTACAATGATGCTCAACGCAAATTTTAATGCCTCTAAGTTTAGCTTCGGTTTTTGTTTCATCATCTGAAAAAAAAAAAAAAAAGTTTATCATCATGGAGTATTTTATATAATATTAACATTTACAAAACACTTCCGTTACGTAGACTTGTATTTAATTATAAATAAATATAATGGAATTGATAAAGTACTCCAACTAGGTTTATATCTATAATAATGTAGATTCTACAAATTATTATTACATATTAGAATTAAAGAGAATCATACCTTTTGGAATGATGTCTCTTAATGAACGGAGAGAATATTTAACAATTTCTATTTGTCCGCAAGCAAAGTGAATTAAAGTGAAGAAGAAGACATCACAAGCCATATAAATCTGAGCTGAAGTAAGCAAACCAAAGGAATGGATAATATACAAAGGAGCAAATTTGTGTCCATGGACAAAATCATAAGGATACCAAACATTGAGAGGAAGCGTCATATCCTGCAGTGTTGTAAGTCCAAATAAGTATTGAAGAAGAGGACATATCCCCCAGAACGAGATGATACAGCAGGCTATACAGCAATGGGCAATCGACAATGGATTGCAATATTTCATCCAATAATCTATTGTAAATCGAGAATTTCCAAAAAATGGTATTCGCTGAAAGTTGTCATCAGCAAAATCAATGAGTCTTTTAAAATCGTTATGCTTCAAAGAGAAATAAATCATTTTGTAAAATGCTGATAGGACCATAGTAAAAATGTCAATAGCTTCGCTCCTGTCAACTAAATCATTGGTTATGAAAACTTTGGAAATTAAGCCTACTACTACTTTGGAGTATATGAAGATTAATAGAAAATAATAAATGTATACAAATACGGAGCTGTAAATATTTTTGGTTCTAATTGGCCACATTAAGACAATTTTTAGACACTGGATCTGAAGAGAAAGAAACGAATTAGGTCGAACTTGGTCTTTGGTTGTTATCATTTTGTCGGAATCAACTGAACAGAAAATCACAACAAACTGACCATGATATACTTATATTGATGAATTATAAACAATCCGATTAGATGAGCGAGCCATTTTCATTGTTGTAATTTGAGAGAGATTTGTGGGTTGGACACACTATGATTAAGGGTCATTTTAAGTCCAATTTCTCATGCATAATGCTACAGTTTTTTTAGACGATTGATGATAAAATGAGCAACACATTCAAAAAGTACATCATTATACTAATATCGGATACTGGAAATGTCATCTTGTTAAATTAGTACTTTGTTATTCAATAAATGTAACATACTTATGTTTGCGGATCATAAGACGTAGTAGGCACCCAATGGAAAAAGTTTTAAGAAAAATAGTTAGATGTAACAGTGATTAGAAATGGTGGATGCGATTTGAAAAGATTGTTAGGATTTGGTTTGATTTTACGACTCATGCCCGGGCTTTACCTACGAGGTCATATCGCCTACTACCAGAGCGCTCTTTCGTCTCTCTGGTAGACATGAGTCCGACTCTACTGTGGGAGTCCTAAATTTTGCCTACTCTACATTTTTATTCACCTAGGGTAGGGGTCTTTAGGAGTCCTGACATCGTACAGGCTCGGGACCATCGCTTAAATTCCCATCCGAAGGACGGCGTGGTTAAGTTTATTTTACCTCCCAGATAAAATTAACTAAGGGCTTCGGTCGGGTTTCGAACCCACGGTCTTGAGCTCAGAAGGCAAGCACACATACCACTGAGCTACCGGCGCCCTCTAAGATTGTTAGGTATACTGAAAAAAAGATATCTTTCTTGAAAGAAGTTCGAATAATTATTAACGAATATGCAAAGAATGTGTTCACATCTCAAAGAAACCTAACCTCAGATTTAAGCCTAGTGGGTCGTCCATAACGCAATTTTCGAATATTTTTGTGGAACGAGATTAGCTAATGGAGACATCTTGTGACCATGTACAGATTTCAGATATAGTTTGCCGTATTATCTGGGGACGGGCTTAGCAAAATAATAATATGCCTCGTTGCTCGGTTCGAAGACCAGTCGGAAGGATGGAGGAGAGGCCGCCTATTCATGAAACATCACGAGGATTATGTTGAGGGAATTCGAGGTTCTGTCATGTTTAATTAAATGGGATCGAGCGCCATTTTTTCTGATTTTGTAACTGGACTTATCTAGAGCCTTCATAGATTCATTTAAAAGACACCAAGTGCCAAGAACAACACAGTTTAGTTTCAAAGGAAGACAATTAATTGATGATTATATAATATTTCTCTAAAGACATATACTATTTTTTAGTATATAATTTTTTATGTTTAAAAACACATTGGTTGAAGCCAAATTAGATTTCGTTTATATATATATTAAAAGTAATATATGTATTTTAAGATATCCTTAAGTTTTTTAACGTTAAAATTTATGTTAGTTAAAGAACCAAAGAATCTTCTTTCGGCCTTTTTTCGAAAGTAGGTTTGATGATGTTTGGGGTTCCTTCAATAAACATGGTCCATATGGTATTTCGTCTTTCATTGGCAGTTAAGTGCTAACTCACCCCCCCCCCCCCTTCCCTTTTGCCGAAATTGTTTTTTTGACCTATCATGTAACTTCCCTTTTACTAGTATTGATGGGTATAATCACATAATAACTTAGTCACCCCCCCCCCCCCTTTCCTTTTGCCGAAATTGTTTTTTTGACCTATCATGTAACTTCCCTTTTACTAGTATTGATGGGTATAATCACATAATAACTTAGTCATCCCCTCCCCCCCCCCCCCCCCCCCATAAAAAGTAACTTTTCAATTGTTTACTAACAAATTATTGGTTCAGAGGTCCGGATCATTTTATAAGCAGCCCTAACGATATCCTAATCGAAACTCCATAAGTTGATATACAAACGAATTAACCTATCGATTATTTAAACTTGTTTTTTTTTACCGATGGTTGTTAATTTCGGGTTGGCTACGTAAAAGTTTATTTATTTGTGGGTTGATTGTTAACCAGTATGACAGCTGTCGATTGGGATGAAGTAAAACGCCTAGCTGCTGATTTCCAGCGAGCGCAGCTAACATCTTCATCGCAAACGTAAGTTGAGCTGCATTTTCATACATATGTTTACTGTATCTAGATGTACCATATTACGTGAATTGTCTTTTTAGGCTCTCGGAAAGAAATTGTATTGAAATAATTAACAAACTAATCGAGACAAATGCTTTGGATGTTATATTCACTATAGATGGCAAGGAATACATAACTCCACAATATTTGGTTAAGGAAATAAAGGATGAACTTTATGTCCATGGTGGTAAATATTTTATATTTTAGACATAATTTATTCATCCTCTTTCTCAATTATTAAAAATACTTTTGTGTTTATTTTAGGACGTGTAAATCTAGTTGAATTGTCGAAGTCTTTGAATGTTGATTTAAGCCATGTTTCTGCTCGTATACCAGAAGTGGAAAAGTCATCGGGATGTTCTGTTATTATGGGCCAACTTATTAACAAAACATATCAGAAAACAATAGCCGAAGAAATCAATGAGAGGTTACAACGCGATGGCCAATTTACAATTGCCGAGTTTACGAAAGTTTATGATCTTCCCGGTGATTTCCTTCAGTCTGTAAGTATAATTTTTTCCATTAGATTGGATTTGTTAGATTGAAATCCCATCATTGAATTAAATCCATTGTAGATGCAAGTGTTCCTATACATGTTTCAAAAGTAAACTTAATTTCATGATGAGCTTACTCTGGCCTAACTATCAAATCCCAATTTATGTTACTATCATTATTTTTATGTACCTTATAGGATTTAAATGAACTTACGAACTACTTAATTTCAGGTTGTAGAAAAGAATTTGGGAAAGATAATCAAGGGTAAACAGGATAAGTCAGACCCGAGAGTTTTTTACACCCAGAACTATCTTGAGAAAAACAAAGCGATACTTCGTGGTGTTCTGAGAGCTCTGACCCGGCCTACGCAAGTTTTTGTTATACTTGAAACTTCAGGACTAGAAGAGAGAGATTTCTATTGTAAGACTGTTATTGCATTATGTACAATTAAATATTTATATATCACTTTCAAAATGCAAATAGAAATTGTTTGTCCCGAAAATGTGCTGTTTCCACCAGACCTCCACAAAGTAAGTCTGAAAGCGGAAAATTGCTCTGGACTCTTCAGAAATTATATACAATCCTTTGTGTGTCACTTTTATTTCGACACCCTCCCAAAACCAAGAGGAACGTTTCAAGCGCCAAAACCCAAACTTAACAGTAATCTAGAAAAATGTATTTCCATCAAGCATTTTTCTTCTCGTATATTGTTTTGAGACTATTTTAATATATTTTAAAATGTCCAAAATTCAAAAAATTAATTGGAGATATGATTTCACTATTAAATGTCGCTTATGAAGTTTCTTTACTCTTGGTTTTGGGTCATGCGTGAGGTGGATGATGAGATTTGTAAAAAATCACCGCCATTTTCAACGTGGTCTACGTGACAGAAAGAAAAGAAATTCACGACAAGAATAAAGAAAACGTCTGATTTGAAAGTCCTATATCAAGCTCCATCACTACAGTTACTTTTATCGTAAACGACAAAGAAATGTCGGTTACAATACTTTTCTTATTACATTTTTAATTAATGCAATTAAGAAAAAGAAAAACTAATTTTTTTTTTGTATAGGCAATGAAAATATGAAATAAATATCTCAAAATAACGTCCTTTCCTGCGGTTTTCCGGGAAGGTGTTGTTGGTTTCCTTATGTGTATTAATGCTACACTATATTTTCTTTTTTAGTTATAAGTTATCCATCATTATTTTTTCTCTCATTTTTGTTATAATGAAAGTGCCTAACGTCCTTTACTGCGGTTTTCCGGGAAGGTGTTGTTGGTTTCCTTATGTGTATTAATGCTACACTATATTTTCTTTTTTAGTTATAAGTTATCCATCATTATTTTTTCTCTCATTTTTGTTATAATGAAAGTGCCCCTTCAACTGTTGCCAATCCGTTGAAAATGACACAAACAGTGTATACTAGTCACTTTGCTAGAAAGTCCACTACCTCTTACGATGGTTGTGGGAGGAGTAGTATACACAATGAGGATGCATTCATTCAGAACATAGCTTTATTATTATAATTTTTTAAATATTTTTATTATTTGAAGTTACTTAATTACTTGGTCGATCTTTACTTTCCAGTTGCCTTCGACTGCTTGGCAGAAGAGAAGCTGACATGTGGCTCGCTGACCGCCAGACAAGTCAACGCCTCATTTGTACCTCATGTGTATACCAAACAGCAGAATGATTGGATTCAGAACTTCTATAAACAAAATGGATATCTAGGTGAATATAAACTTTTTTTTTTTATTACTAACAGACACACTCGGCATTGCCCGGGTCGTAACTTCGCGTCTTATAACTAAGTTGGTCCTTGCTTAAAATGAGGACACCAAAATGGGAGCTAGCAAGATCCCCTCACAATTGTATACAGCACATTCAACAGTCACAATAGATAATAAGAAAGAGAAAGAAAGTAATTTATTTGGGCCGGCATTCAAGTGCCTTTCACAAAAATGACAAAATACAGAAAAAAAAAACAAAAAAAAAAAAAACATTAATAGTGATAAATAAAACTAAAATCTAAGTTAAAATGTCCTGTGGGAGTCTGGGTCGCAGTCGGCGATGTGCAGTGGGCTGTCCAATATTGAAGTGGACAGCTCCAGGGCTGAGGGGCAGGTTCTGGAGGAACGTCTCAGTCAGAGATCGCAGGACGGTGTCCATGGGAGCTATGTCCAGTTCTTTATGAATTATACTGCCTCTCACGAACCACGGTACGTTGAGACCTATGCGGAGGGTTTTGTTTTGGAATGATTGTAATTTTCGTTTTACTGTTTTGCTTGCACTGTACCATATTGGGCAAGCATATGTTAGTAGTGGACGTAATAGTGATGTGTACAAGATTTTGATGCAATTTGGGCGGAGTGGAGTGTTGCGGTTAATGAGTGGATAAAGTTGTGAGAGTCTTTGATATGCTTGTGTTAGTTTTGTTGAGATGTGGGTGTGCCATGTAAGTCTTGTGTCCATGTGTAAACCGAGATATTTTAATGTTTGTTGTGAAGTATTCCAGGGAATATCAGTATTGTCAATTTGGATGTTGTTGGTTTGGCGTATTTGGCGGAGAGAAAAAATTTTGGCTGATGATTTCAAAGGATTTAATTTTAACTTCCAGTTAGAAAACCAAGTTGAGATGATGGAGACAGCTGATTGGAGAGTGTGTGTGGCAATGTGAATATCGGAGTGTTGTGCTAGTATTAAAGTGTCGTCCGCATAGGTAGCAAGCACCGTGGTCTGCGGGACTGGCATGTCATGGCAGTATAAGTTAAAAAGAACTGGGCTGAGAATAGCTCCCTGAGGGACACCTGCACCTATCGTCCTCCGTCTGCTGACCGCGGCGTTGATCCTGACCTGGAAAGAGCGATCCCTCAAGAAAGATGAGATCATATTCTGAAGGTACTGCGGTGGTCCTGTCAAGTGAAGTTTGTACAGCAACCCCTCATGCCAGATGGAGTCGAACGCGGCTGCCACGTCTAGCGATGCTGCAGCTGTATACTCCTTCTTTTCGAATCCTTTGATAATAGCTTCAGTGACCCGCTGAAGCTGGTGGAGTGTCGAGTGATTCGAACGGAATCCAAACTGGTGCTCCGGGATAGTTTGCGTTGAGTCCAGGTGAGTCAAAAGCCGTCGAAGGATAATTTTCTCAAACACTTTTGATATGGTCGGCAACAGGCTGATTGGGCGATAGCTGGCCGGATCATGCTTTGGTTTCCCAGGCTTGTGGAAAAGGAGGACTATTGCATTCTTCCAGGCCGAAGGAAAGTAGCCGAACCGAAGGCATGCGTTGAAGATGCTGGTGAGGTAGGCGTCGCCTTTAGGAGGAAGCTTCTTTAGCACCAGATTTGGGATGAGATCATCCCCTGGAGTTTTCCTTGTTGGGAGCTTTCTGATGACTCCTCTGACTTCCTGTGGTGTTGTGTATTCTATCGGGAGTTCTGCAGTGGAATGGTGTTGTGTCATGAAGTTAGTCACTAGGTCTGTTGTTTGTGAGTTGGCGGAATTATGAAGTGTAAATTTTTGTTCTAAATGGGCAGAAAATATGTTGCATTTGTCGTTATCAGTGATGGCTGGTGGTGTATGTCCGTCTGTAATCGTAGGTATTGGAGTATGCCGTCGCAAAATACGTTTTGTCTCAGTCCACAAGCTAGTGTCTCCCGGGGAAATGTCACTTAGATGTCGTTGGTAGTTAGATATACGGAGGTTGTCTAATTCCCACTTGACTGCGCGAGCCATGCGATTGAAGACAACCTTGTCCTGGGGTAGCCTAGAACGTTGCCATAATTTTCGCAATCTATTTTTCTCTTTTATTAGCGAGAGAATGTGTCGGGGGACTGTTCTCTGGCCAGGCCGGAGATCCGAGTACTTCTTGTACGTCGAGAGGTCGATTGAGCTCCTTATACTGTCATTAAAATGTCCAATGTGCACGTCGATGTCGTCTGTAGAGTTATAATTGAGAGGTATAGTAAGTGTATCTGTTAGTCGGTCACGAAATACGTCCCAGTCAATTTTCCCATTTATTAATTTTGGTAGAGGGGGGTTCTTTTGAAATTCTTCAATGAACGTTACTATAACCGGTAAATGGTCTGAGTCTAACTCAACTAGGGGTTTTTGGAAAAAAGGGAATCTGATGTTCTGTATGAGACAGATGTCCAGGATGTCGGGGAGAAAATTGTGCTGTGTGGGGAAGAAGGTCGGTTCGTCGGGAGGGATAACTAGCATGTCAAGTCTGTTGGAGTAATGAAGAAGTCTGCTTCCGTTATTGTTTGTCATTCTGCAGCCCCATAGTCTGTGTTTACTGTTTAAGTCCCCAATCAGGATAGTCGGTATCCCTGAGAAGACTGATAGCAAGTCGACCTCTAAAAGATTAGTACTGGGTCGTTGATAGGCGGCTATGATATGAATGGGGTTTCCAGAGTGACTGAACAGTTTGAGCCCTATGGCTTGGAGGTTGATGAGGTTATGGAACTCTATGGAGCAATGCTTGATGGTCCGTTTGATGAAGATTGCAACCCCTCCCGTCCGAGTCCGTTGGTCATGTCTGTAAACCTGGTAACCACCAACCCTGAGTCTGTCTTCAGCCACCAGGTGGGTTTCAGTAATACACGCGATGTCGATGTCATGTCTGTGAATGAATTCGGTGAAGGTGTTTTGTCTCTGTTTAAGTCCGTTCGAGTTCCAGTTGAGTATCTTCAAGTTTGTTAAGTCAGTAGGAGCTAAAAGAGATGAAGTTAGGAGTGATGAACTGTAAGGCGAGAAGTCAGTTGGTAGTACTGTGTTTGTGTCCGTCATATTTCAGGATGCAGTCTAGTTATGTTGGTGCTAAGGGAGTTTAATATTAATTGTACTATGGTAGGGATGAGTTGCTTCACAATTTGGACTATGGTGTTTTCAAGTGTGCTGTTCGTGTTTGGTGTATGCGTATGAAGAAGTGATGATGTGTTTTGTGAGATGTTATGTTTGGGATGCATCTTTGGTAAGGAAGCCGTTATTACCTTTGCTGCCTCGGCATATGACGACTTGCTGGTGCTAGGCTGCACTGTCTGTGGATGTGAAGGAAGGCGAGGGGCCACTGGCGGTGCTGCTCTTTGATTCCTCTCTTGGAAAGACCTGTAAAAACTGCAACCTCTGTAATTGGCTGAGTGTTGCTCGTTACAGTTGACGCATTGGGGGGCCGTCCTCTTGTCCTGGGGGCACTCAGTCCAGTGGTGGCTACCGGTGCACTTGACGCACCGCGGCTGCAGTCGACAATAGTTCTTGGTGTGAAAATAGCGCTGGCAGCGGGTACACTGTGGGATCCCACGTGGTTTACGCCTGGGTTCGACCCTAACTATGCAGAATAGGAGACGGTCTAGCTTGAGGATATTTCGTCCTGCGTCGTTGTCTTCGAGCTCTGCCACTGCTATGGGGATGGGCTCCTTCTGCTTATTTAAAAGTCTCATGACCTTAAAAATAGGATAGTTTAATTGCTGAAGTTCATTTTTGATTTCGTTATCCGTGATAGATAGAGGGAGACCTTTTATAACTACAGACAGTCGTTTTTCATCTGGAGCTCTGTAGGTGTGATAGGGCACTTGATGATCATCGTAATATTTTGTGAGAGTGCGAAAGTCGGGAATGGTGGAAGTTAGTATTTTAATGCGACTTCCAGCTTGTTTCATTTCAAACTGATCGCTGACTAACCTTTTTATATCGCTTAAAATGGCTTGAAAATTATTTACATCATGGAGAAATATCGGTGGAATTTTGAATTTCGGTTCTGGTTTGGTGTTATCTACTTGAATAGCATTCAACGGTTCGAATCTATTTTGTGTGTGAACGAGGGAAAGGTCAGTTAAGTATTTTTTGCTTACGGACTGACTGGTGGGAGAGTTGGCTCCAGGCCTCTTCCTGGAGTTGATTTGGGTCCAGGACCCGCTGTCTGCTACTGTGGGGAGGTCTTCTGCCCAGTCTATTGGGGATTCATTAGCCGCTAGTGACATGTTGACTGCAGGGATGGTTTTTATGTCTTTGGAAGACATTTCCTCATCTCTTCGGGTAGAGGGAGTCTTTACCCGCAAATACGTCACAAAATTGAGTAAATTTGGTTTACAATTTAGTCTCACGATTAAATTAAACTTTGTACATATATAAAGCTACTTTATAACCACAATGCTGAAACAGCTGTCCAATAGATAATAATAATAATATGTTTTTGGAATATGCCACTCAGTTTTTATTATTGATAGTTTTTTTTTTTTTTTTTTTATTAAAAAGGATACAAAATAACTAACTAACAAAATGAAAATTATTATGAATCATAAGAAGTAAAGAAAAAACGTACGTTTTTTTAAAAAATATTGTATATTTGACAAAATATATGTAATATGGAAGTACTTTCGGTATTGCTACCATATGTATATATATTTTGTGAAATAGTCAATATTTAAAAAAAAAACATACGTTTTTTCTTCACTTTTTATTAAATGTTTCACAATATCTCTGGAAAAAATGTTGAGTATTATTATGATCATAAGAGGACTTTCTTATACTAACTAGATTTTTAAATATGATTCCCCCCCCCCCCCCCCCCCCCCCACTCCCCTCCCCCATCAAATTCATCATACTGGATATAAGAAAGTCACTCTCAGAATGACGCTGTAGAATGAAACAAAGAAAGCCGTTAATGCCTTCACATTACTTGTTTATATACAGTAATGCCAGTATGAAACGAATTTGAGTGTTGGGAAGAGGAGGAAGAGAGATCTGTATAAAAGTGGTTGGTATAAGAATGTCCTGTTATGGCCACATCGCACACACACACACAAATATATGTGATATGTTTTAGATCTAGACGCGATAAATGAGTTGGGTATTTCCGACTCGGTGGCCTTTGTCAAGCGGAATTTCCCTGATCTCCTTAGGCTCTCGAGATGCGCTGTAGGACCTCAGTTGTTGGACCAGATTGAAGCTGCTGTTGAGGAGGCTTTAGTATCAGCAACTTATATTGACTTAATGGTTTGTGATTTGAACTAAATTAGTACCCTAGTGCAGGGCATCGGCCCGTGAGTGACCTGGTCAATTATATTTTTAAACCAAAATTGGATTTATTTGTGAAGAAAAGGCAGGAATATGCATCTGATCGAGTCAAGAGGCTGGATATAAACTAACTGATAGGATGTATGGAATTTTGTTGTAATTTATACATATTTTAGTGCTTATTTTGCTGATTTTATTTTTATATGTGATCCGCGCTCGTAAATCTAATTTGTTGTACAAAAACCTTGGCATTTGCGGCCCGCATGTCCAAAAAGGTTGCCGACCCCCGCCCCAATGAATAATGCTAAACATTGGCTCCAAAAATTTCGTAAGATTATTTTCCACTCTTCGAGATAGTGGATGCTGCGACACCTTATACTCCTTCATCATGTTGCTTTATTTTATAACTACTTTGCTTTTTCGTTATTCAATGTATATATAATTTCACTTTATAGGTTTCGTATGTATCCTATTGGCTTGATGAGCGTTTGTATATCTGAATATCAACGCAGTAAATGTTAATTAGTCCATAAATAAAGTTAACATTGAAATATCTGCAAATAAATGCAGCCTATTGACTCCATCATACTTCGTATATGTATTACATTTTGTTCATGGGTATATATAATATTATTATTATCGGTATATATAAGTTTTATAATTTCCCTTTATGGGGGCGTGGGTTGCGACCCTAATCTGTGTAAGTATTATTGTTAGAAATCTGTTTATAATGAAGAATTTTATCCACCTTCATGACTGAAAGGCGGAACCTATAACAGTAGAGCTAAATTTCTAGAGAAAGGCCATTTCTCCCGGCTCTGGTCAAGTTAACAGTCGCCTATGGCCTATATGTTGGGCGTTCAAGAAATTATAATCCTAAAGGCGTTAAACCCAAATAATTGAAGGGCTTAAGGGGTGGGGCTTGGCCTTATAAATATTTCAGTTCAAACTTCATGTCTCTAGCAGTAATAGAGGCCGAGATCCCTACACAGGCTCTGATGAAACCTGAAGATCTAGGAAACGGCGTACCCGATTTCCACCAAACATGGCTAAGAACCATCTCGCAAATACCAGCTTTTGAAACAAGAAAATCGCTTTGAAACCGATTCAGCCGTCTTGGAGTTACAATGCTTCAGACAGAAACACACAAACTTATAACATCCCTTCTTTTTGCGTCGGGGGTTAAAAAAGCGGTCATTTTATAGGATATTTAATAATACCTTATTTAGAAAATAATAAATTTTTGGTGTGATCTAATTCAAAAGCTTGTTTTTGTTGTTGCAGACAGTGGTGCCTTCAGTTCTAAACCCGGACGATGTTCGTCAGGCTCTGGATCAGGTCCTGAAAAGGAACAATTTCACCTCATATGTCGGCGGATCTGCGCCTCATATCTTTTCTGACTCTGTTTTGGTATCTGAAGCTTTTATTCAGGGCCTTATCAAGCTGTTTACCGACAAGGGAATCGTTGATAAAAAAGCACAACAGGTAATTTGAACTTGATATTTCTCATTAGCAAATCCAAGGTTTGAGGCAAAAGTCAGGAGTATATAGGAAGTATAGCTTTCAACAAAAAAGCTCACAAAGACATTCTTCCGGATTCACTTCCTTTAAAAAGTTGCAGCAAAACATTTTATAAAATTTTGATTTGTGCTTTTTCAAAACAAAAATTATTAGCTGAAATTAAATTGGCAGAATAATAAATTATTGCAAATATATATATATATATATGATGTCCAGCCTCCTTATCTTCGAATTGCCTTGAATATTCCTCGGGTGAACTGGTAAAATCCAGAATTCACAAATTTTAGTGCTTCTACATTTATATTGTTGCCATGGTTGTGAAAGAGGCTAGGCCCCTACTTCTCCCACAGCTAGTCAGTTAGTCTGTCATTGAAATACCCTGAAAGTTTCGTGATTATACGTTCAACCAAATAATTGAGGAGTTGTTTCCGCATTTTTTCTATTAAATATATGCGGCGTGCTAGCCTACTGAGCTCAAGATCACGAATTCGTAGTCCGGGCAAGGCCCTTAGGTTTTTATCTGGGATGTAAAAAAAAACTGGAGCACGCCGTCTTTCGGATGGCACGTTAAGGGTTGGTCCCGAGCCTGTGCAATGTAAATTACTCGTTACTAAACCTGGGTAGGCAAAATTTAGAGCTCCCACTGTAAAGTCATGTCCAGATAAGTTAAAGCCCAGGCATTAGTCAACTATAGATAATCGAGATATTTTGTCAAAGGTTTCAAGGAATGTGGGTTTCCGGTTGCAAATGTATGAAGTAGCGCTTGCGGACCCACGTCTATTTCAATTTTCTTACTCAACATTTAATTCCCTACAACAACAGGTCTCCTTCTATATTGTCTTATCAATTTAATTCTTAGTTGGGCAAATAAGAAAATGATGAAATATTTATCTTTATTGTCATGTTTAAACATTTTCGATGCACTGTAAACTTGTTTTGTTAAAAAAAAATACTTAATTTTTATTTATTTGTGATGTTTAGGCGATCAGTGATGGAAGTTACATACAACTTCAGGTAGAAAAAAAATTAGGGAAGCCATTGGCAAAGGAGAAGGACGATGGAGGAGATGGAAAATTTGACAAAAAGGAAGAACGGAGGAGGAAGGCGGGTGGGGGCAAAAGTGGAGGCGGCGCGCAGGTAACCAAACAAAACATGGCTCTAACCTTGTGTGGAAACTTATGTAGCTACTTTTAATTTTTGTTCACTCAAATTATAATAAGGTCAAAAAATTATTGTAAAAATAGCCATCGTTCATTCTAATAGTCTTCGGAAAATCACTGAGAATATACTTCCTCAGCTCGATTTATTTGTAATAAACTTCTGAGCTCACAGGGACTTGCTAAGGCTTTGGGTTAAGCCCCCCTTTTTTTGGATTGAGGATCCTTCTTCTAACCAGAAACAATATCGTGTAGATACAACATGACGCATCTTGTATCGTAATTTTTGATTTTTATATATTAGGATTAGTATTTTCCCGCCGGTTGTGTTCGTGTTGTGGTTTCTTGAAAATCACTCTACTTGCAATGGAAAATGCAACATGGCATACAAGACTTAGCTTATCAGCACAACCTATTTAATATGGGATGATTTGAGATACGTCATGTATCAACGACAATGAAGAATGATACCTACACCTCCTCTAATGCCTTTTAACTGTATAACTTTGTTCTAGGGGCGGGAGACAAAGACGAAAGGTTCGACTAAGAAGAAAGGGCGGCCAAGGAAGGAGAGCGGGTCGGAGAGCGATGGTGCTGGAGGTAGGAAGTTCGAGCCATTCTCTCTGGAAGAGGTGGAGCAGGAGCTGGAGGGGAACAGGAGTCTGGAAGAGCTGCAAGAGGTTGGCGTCCTCTCTGATCTAGCCGACCATCTCCTACCGTTAGTATAGTGCAGGGCCACACCCTTGGCCCTCCTTGGAACGGAATAATAATTATTTTTAGATAAAGAATTTATCGGCGAAAGAAAAACGGTATATAGTCTGGCGAAGTCAAGAAGTTGGATATAATCTAATGGATTCGCTATATGAAATATTTTTATAATTTATGCATATCTAGTGTTTATTTTGCTTATGTTATTTTGATGTGCGGCCCGAATTTAATAGCCTTGGGCATAATATCCGACCCCTGGTATTTTGTATCATCTAATTACTGCTTAGGGTTGGCTGATTACGCCAGAATATACTTTTTAGGGTTCCCTAGGTTGGAAAAGAAACCCAAATCTTATTGGTAGGGGACCGAGCCACTGAAGCTAGAAAGTTGCGGGGTTTTACAGAAATAAGGTTCGACGCAAGGAAAATTATGAAGGACATCCCAATAATTTTCTCGGTGTCACTACTAGTAGAACTGTAATGTAGCATGATGAATATTTCCGTAAAATGGCACCTCTCAGAAAATCAAATTATTGTAAAAGTGAATATACTGACATATGTTCAGCGAATATTGACAGTATTTGAATTAAATCAGAGCTTTTGTTTATTTTATTTGAACAAAACGAAACAATATATTTTTTATCGAGAAAGTTAGATTTCGTTCGAAAGCTACGTGGGAAGTTGACTATTTTCGAAAAGTCCAAAGGCAGTCCGGGATAGTCAGACGTGTCTGAAGAAACAAATTTAAATTGGGTGAAATATGGGGATTCCTAAATTATCATATACATAACCTTACATACAT
Source organism: Aradus depressus (assembly GCA_963662175.1). Taxonomy (NCBI): domain Eukaryota; kingdom Metazoa; phylum Arthropoda; class Insecta; order Hemiptera; family Aradidae; genus Aradus; species Aradus depressus. Next base: position 48,841,189 of record OY759216.1, on the reverse strand, counting down.
TTTTTTTTTTTTTTGTTCCGCAGGGCGATGGGAATACTTACAACGAAGGGAAGCACTGCTTCCCAACAGTGTGGTGTACCTCGTCTTGGGCAATTCCACTAAAACCATCCCCCTGAGCTCTTGGGTGCTTTCGTCCCTCGTGTGGGACCATACCACCCTCTTCGTCCTCCCGATGAGGAACCATAGTTGTAGCTTTCTGGAGTGCGCTGACACTCGGAAAGTTCATGCCGGGTTAGGCCCGCCAGATGTTATTGACACCGGCGTTCCGCCAAGGCTCGAGGTTAGGAGGCGTTTTTTCGCCTCCTCCACTCCGCTATTTTTTTTGAACAGCTAGACATACACCCCTGCCTCTAACTATTGCACCATTCTTTCTAACGAAATATTTGTTTAAAATTGTATATCTTTGTTTGTTGGTTAGGCTCCTGAACAAGATAACACTGGAGGCGGCGGCCCGACGGTTCGAGGAGACGCTGGCCTGCGGGGCTGGAGACCGGAGGAAAGCACACCAGGAGCTAGAGGCCAAACTGGAGTCATGGCTGATCGAGCTACGGCTGAGCGAGCGAGCCGTCCGCCTCTTCACCAACGACAGCACCCAGGGCCGTCTGGTGGGCAACCTGCTCAAGACCATCGGTATCGAGCTGACTAATTCCCTGTTCGTTTATGCTACTTCCTCAGAGGGCTGCGCTGCTGTTGACCCCAAGAAAATCACTTCTGAGGTGAGCTTAGTCTTCATATTATGTATATTTTTGCTGTAAATATTCTTGATGAAAATATGAACACATGGCGGGAAAAATATTTCTCAAGAAATAAAGAGTTAATTTTGACATATTGCATACCGTTGGATAGCTAAGGAATTTAGAAAGACAAATATTTCGCTTTTAGTGTTTGAAATGCTGGTCAAAAATAAGTGACAACGTTTTTCCTCCCGAAACATGACACATTTGTCACCTCAATTTTATGGACAATAGTGTAGCTATTAGTGAATGTTACAAAACTTCTTCAACTGTTTTATTGAACAGAACCTCTTTAACCAGTTTCGTAGAGATTTTTTGAGTTTCGTTGATCTATAATATTTCTTACTAGAGGCTCCGTCCTCCTGAACCTCCCGGCTAGCTTCGTTCGCATTTGTCTGTACAGATTCTAGAGTATGTGTGTAAAAAGGGACATCTATGTATATATCGTCTTTTGTTCTCTCCATTTCTAACAATTTTTTTCGTTTTTTATTTATAATGATGCAACTGTTGTTGTGTGTAACACCAGGATCAGTGATGATACATATAGATATGATTGTTTGAATGGCATGTCAAATTATTTTAAAAGAAATTGAAAATCATGGTCAGGTACTGGGTAAAATACTATTTTTTATACAAAAAATAAAAGAGATACATGCCATTCGTAATAATAAACAGTCAGAAATGATATGCAATGGTAAAATTATTATGTACAGCTTTCATGAACTTATGTTTTGACATTTTTAAAAATTAACAATGTTTTTATTTTTGTACAACAGATGAGGGTTAAAATGCTGACAGAAGTTGACGGAGAAGCTCGAGAGTGGCTGTCGGCTCTCCATAAAGCTTTGTCCGGCAGCAACCTGGAAGAGTTCCTGACGGCTGCGGACAAAGTCCTCTCTGTGGTGGGCATCCTCGGACGGAAGATAGACAAGAAGAAAGAGAAGTAAGTGGAGATCACTCATCCATGTTTGTAGAGGGAGCTCGGGATCTGACTAGCGCTTAAGTGAGGCTATAGCGGTCCGGGGTCGACCACCGGCCGACCAACATGTGGCGATCGGTGGTCGCCCCAGCCTGTCACACCGCTCTTTCCTGCTCCCGTCAGGAGCCGACAAACCGGCTGAACACTGGGTAGCCGGTCTCCATCACCAGCTGCCGCAGATCCAGTCCCGCGAATCAACTCCACCCTCGATGCCCCCAGTCTCGATGCCCCCACATGAACAGTTTTGGTTGTTCTTCCTCCTAAAGAAGAAGGGTTTGGAGTTAAAATCTCCGTGACCTGATAATATCTGGGACATCCAGTGGTCAAGCTACCCGGACATCCGGAAAGTATGCATAAGTCGTTCGGCCATTTGAACTTCGTGACCAACGTTGTTGCCCCATTCCTGGACAATGTCCTTGCAACGCTCTGGTCTGGACTGTCCGCGAATCTCCTCTTCCAGGGCTAGATGTAAGGGCTCATCAATATTTGCTCCTAAAGGCATATTGTGTCTACAATAGTACGAGGCAACAACACCATCTAAGACCAAGTCTATGGGCGGAGCACCGGCCAGTACCTGCAGCGCAGCCGTAGAGATAGTTCGATAAGCTCTTATAACCCTTAAAAGGGCTCCTTTCTGGGCTTGCAACAGAATCATGCGCTGCCGTTCCGTGGAACGATCTCACCAACCAGTAGCAGTGTACCTTGCTACAGTCACGAATACTCCGGTATAGATTGTCTTACACTCAAAGCAGCCGAGGTCCCATGTCGCTCGGGCTAGACGGCTCGGGGCATTGGAAGTGGCTGTTGTCCTTTCTTTAATGGCTACAACGTGCGGCCCTCTCCCCCATTCAGCACTATTGTTAAAAGAATAATTTGTCCCCACCTCCTATGGAACTTTTCAACCTAATATGGCTTCATCCTAAACTTAGAGTCCCTCCATTACTTATCTAAATGAGTACTAATGTTGAGGAGTTCAGGATAAAAGTCATGTCTCCTGGTTAGACAAAATTGTGGAATGTCATATTTTTTCAATGGAGTTTTGCCTGATTTGGATAGCTTAAGTTTATACTTCATAATGTGTGTTCTTATTACTATATATTTTTTGTGTAGACAATTTGCCCAACGGAGAAGAGAAACGCTGCTATCACAGCTGTCTTGCGAGATCACCCCAGCCGTGGCTCTTCAGGTTGGTGTCCTCAGTCTCTTCCAGGCCGCCACGGCGCAAGTTCTACAGGTAAGACTGTTCATCACATATCTGTACTATATTCCTGTAGGGGTGAGCTTTGTAGTTTATAGGAGTAATAGAAACAACTGTTTAGTTGGTCAACATAAGATTATAGTTAGTTATTGTAACTCATGTCCGGTCATATCGCCTACTACCAGAGCACCCTTTCGTCACTCTGGTGGACATGAGCCCGACTCTACTCTGGGAGTCCTAAATTTTGTCAACCCAGGTTTATTCACCTAGGGTAGTGGTCTTTAACAGCCTGACATCGTACTGGCTCGGGACCACGCTTTATGTCCCATCGGAAGGATGGCATGCTCAAGGTTTTTTAAATGTTTGAAAAAACTAGGCTAAAACCTCGCCTTTACCAGCACACCTTGTACTCAACTATTTATTTATTTTTATTTTTTATTTATTTATTTTTTGCTATGTAGAGTGCTTTGTGCACTGGAAACAGAAATAAAGTTTTTTTTTTTTTTTTAAATGTTTGAATACATTTTTGCGATTTGTGTGGATATAGTGGTAGTTAACATGTATATTGTCTATTTCCACACTAGGCGTTAAACTCTAAACCGTTACACTAGTAATCGTATATATTTTTAAATATACCTATATACGTATTTACGAAAGTATCAATTAATACCAGAAGGTTTTTTTTTCTAACTTTTACCTTTTTTCTAACTTTTACCTTAACTTTCTAAAAAAAGTTTACTTTGGTAGGTGAGCGGCAAGTTCGTTCCGACGATTTTGGCTTTTCTTCAGTCCTATTTAACCATCGAGGATTTTAAAGAACTTCAAGCTTATCAAGGTATTTTAATTTTAAATATTTACAAGAAAAAGTGATATCATTTGTAATTAATATGGTTTTAGCGTCTAAATCCTGAATTGGTATGTTACAAATTATCTAATTTCAATTTTTTAAAATTTTTTTTTAGATTTGATATTGACTCTGCTGACGGTTGATAATGAGGAAAGGGAATCCCAAATAAAATCGGAATTGAATGAAAAATTACCTCGAATTAAAGAGATAATAATCAATTATCGTAAACCTAGTAAAGATTCGTAAAAACATTGTTTTTTTTATTTTTTGTGCAATAAAGTTGTTCTGTTTTTTAAAAATATTTAACTGAATTTGACATTATTAAAACCCTTTTTACATTATTGTTATTGTTTTCGTTGTTTAAAGCCAAAAAGAGTGAATTTAATTTTATCTTCTTAAAATTTCTACTCATTATTGGATAATAGCATATTATGTTATTATTTTTCCACTTATGTTTGATATTTAACATAGGAACATCTTGCACTCACCGTTTTACATAGATCTTAAAATATATATAAAAATGTCATGATGAACAAATAGGATAAAAACAAAACACAATTGGATTGGATAAATCATATGTATTGTAGTATAGGTGAATTCATTCAGGGAAATTCGAATTAATTGTTTAATGATATATTTTAGAAAATTAACCTCAATATTAGAAAAAAAAAATGTATAAATTGCGATTGGATTGTTAAAAGCCAAGAAATATAATTAGGTACCTATATAATTTTTTTCAATACATTCATAAATATCTTAAAAATAAGTGCTTAAAAGATAGTTTACTAGGCTGTTCTTAAAGTATAAACAAAAGTCTGTTGACATTTTTTAAAATGTGATCACAGCTTTAATCTTTATTCTGAACAGTTCAAATATAATACGACCTACCAATGATGAACAGGTTTTGTATTTTTTTTCCAGCCCAAAATCGATTCTACTGCAGACAGTTTTTCATTAATTTATTCGACTTCCTTTCAATTGAACACATTAGGAAAAAAATAAGAGGCGCGCCTTTTTTTTTTTTCTTTTGTTATTGGCCTAAGGCTTGCGGGATCATACACGTGCTCTCAATAAATGAATTCTAGAAACATTCACAAATTCCAATATTTGGTCTGTTGATTTTAGATTTAGGCTCCTTATTGATTTCATCGTAATCGAGCCCCTTGAGAGACCATGTCTTTCTGTCAGTTGAGGAAAACGTGTGTTCTCTAGTGAAATGAAGGTATTGGTTCACTTGTCGCGTCCTGATCCATTTCGGGTTAGAACTGTTATTTTCTTTCTAGAGACCTTGTTCCTGTCTCCGTACAACCAGGCTTCACACAGGTTGGTAGCAGCTGCTTTTCGTCTTGTTTATTATTAATAAATATAAATATAATGTATATAACTATAATGTTCTGAAACTAAGACTGCCGCTTCATTGAGTCTTGAAAATCCGACGATTTCATGTTTTCACATCTTGTTCTCCCCCCAGGTATATATCGACTGGATAATAAAAGAAAAATTGTTTATGATCAAGGACTATAGTTAGTTTCTAACTCCGTTACTCCAGTTCTATATGTTCTTTCATTGTGAAATTATCAGTAAGGTCCTGTGCTTATGGGGTTTTGGATTCAAATATAAAATTTTATGTCGATACATTCATTATATCGGCAGGTATTGGGGGTTTAGAGTTGAGCCCTCTTCTTCAGGCGATTCAGTAGACAATTAAAAGTTGGTTCTGCATACACATATAAAATTTCGTGTCGATACATTCATTCTATCGTGAGTTATCGTGTTTTTTTCATATTTGGAATCTAGAGGTCTGAAAACATGAAAATCCGTTGAAAACTCAGCATCAAATTTCTGACCGATTACATAACGTAAGTAAATTTCAAACATTGTTAGTGGAGCAATGGTGTAATTTGAACCACATTTTTTTGGAAATTCAGGGACTTATAGCGCATCGTGTTAACATATCAATCCGACACGGCGTCATTGCGGCTCCCTTCTCGTGGAATCAGATTTATACCTTTTAGATATAAAAAAAAAACCTTGGGCTTAAACCTTGCCTGGTCAGCCAGAACAAGATTATTGAATAAAAAAATTAAGGCCATGTAAATATGAAACAGATAAAAAAAATAAAGGAAAACGAATGTTTTTTAAAAAATATTGTCTATTTCACAAGTTATATAAATTATATGGGAGTACATTCGTTTTTATTTATATTTTGTATTAAGTGTTTCACAATATCTCTGCGAAAAATGTTCAAATATCATGAAACATATTGCTTGCAAATGAATTGGCTGCAGCGGAAAACATTAGTGGGAATAGTAGAATAGTCGACCTATTATGTATTTGTATTAAATACTTCCCCTCCCCTGGGTTCTGGGATTAAGAAGATTTTAACATCAGATAATGAGCAAAGTGAGCAGGGGAGGGTTAAGTTGAGAATTAAAAATAATTTTGGAACTTTTTGAATCTAATGGGAGGCTTCAGTACTCGATATTTTCGATTTGTATCAAAAGGACCCCCATTATCGGAACTAAATAAGAACTTATGTAGTTGTTATAATCAAATATAAACACAAAAACTAAGAAAAAATAAAGAAAATTTGTTGCCAAGGAAAAAGTTGTCGATAAATCACCGGTTATGTACTTCCCCAGTACACATCAATGAATTAAGATCGACCGTTTGGGCTAAAACTGAATATTTCATTTACACTTCTGAATCTTCATACTAAATTTTATTTCGATACATTCATTACATCGGTTGTTATTTCTTCTTAATGAGCTGAAAATCAATAGATGTCACTCAATGATTTTCGGCAAAATCGGGCAATGGAAAAGGAAGTGAAAGGAAGAAATAGTGATTTAAAATAGTAAGAGGGAAAGTGAAAACTCAGTTGATTATAAATAATTCCCCCGAATAAATAGTTTCTCTGTACCGACGACACGTATTGTTTTTCAGTCAAATGAACCGTAGGAAAGGGGGGAAGGCTTAACATAAAAATTCTAATATAATAATAATAATGTTTATTGTTTAAAGGGATCACTCCTATACAATGGAGTCAGTGACCATTACATATACAATATTAACATAATAATGAAACATATAAAAGAATACACATATAAAACAATAATGACATATACAAAGGAACTTTAAACAAACTAAATAAATAACATTTTTTTTTTTTTTGCATTGGAGGGGGAAATGCTGTGACGCACATCCAGGGAAGGTAGCCCTGGATAGTGTGGGACTCGAGCCGATTCACCATACCCACTAAAACCCCCTCCTTGCCGATCCTGATTCCCTTCCGCGGAACTGACGGTCTGTCATTACTTCGCGGAAGGGAGGAAGGGTGGCTGGTAACGCCCCTTCTTCTGTTTTATTACCGCTACTGTTCCTTGTCAGCCCTCTCCTGAAGGGCCAACCCGCCCATGATGAGCGCTGCAAAATCGCAGCCTTCATCCCACGACTCCTGGGAGCGCAGCATAGCGTCCACGTAACTGGTAGCAGTCAGTGGGGCGCCCATGCTGCACTCCAGATTTTTCCTTCCCTCCTCAAATCTGGGGCATTTGAGGAGGACATGCTCCGCCGACTCCGTCTCACCAAGGCACGCGGGGCAGCCTGGTGTTGTTGCTGCCCCGATTTTGTGGAGGTACCCCCGGAACCCACCGTGTCCCGTGAGTACTTGGGTGAGGTGGTAATTCACAAATAAATAACATAAATAAATTTAAAAAAATATAAATAAAATAAGTAATTACAAATTAATAATAATAATGTAACATGGACAGTAAATATGGAGTGGAGATTTAGGTATTGAATATCAATATAATATAAGTTGAAATACATTATTCGTTAACAATGAATGCTCTAAGTTTCAGCGTGCTGATCAAATAATAGAAAATGTTTGAGATATCATTCTTATTATGGGCCAGGAGTAATGTATGAAAGTTGGATCTGTCTATACTGATACTCTGAGGCAGGAAGTGGCTTCTAATGGGGGAGTATATCGGACTGGAGAAAAATTCCAATAACTTCCGATGTAATGAATTTATCGCCACAAAATTTAGTATGAGTATTTAGGAGTCCTTATGTAAGACAACTATTGATTATTAACGCAAACAGTCGACTGGTTTTGGAGGGCGAGCGAAAAGTTAATTTAATTATTCGTTCTGGGGAAGTCAATTGCGGATCATTCACCAACGACTTTTTTCGACTGAAAATCAATAGATGTTCAACGGCCTTATGGATCCAAATACAACATATTGAGACAATATTAGTTTCAGTGAGGTATAGCTACCACAGATATACTCATGTTTTCTTGTATTCAGGATTCATTGGGAGGAATGAAATCACTGAAATTATTGAGAAAAATTTTATAATATTTTATAAATTATCAAAAAAAAAATTTATAGAATATTTGTAACTGGTTATTTATGTCCCACTAGCTATGGAAGTAGAATAGTTATATTTGAATAAAACATAATGATTTAGGAGATGATTCCGTGACCAGCGATGAGATTCGTGCGATACTCGCTATCAGCACTTCCTAATCGAACATATCAACTCAATTATATTTTATGATTCAGTCGGCTCATGGTCATCACGAAAGTTTTACTTAATATTTACCTTTTTTTTCCTATTAATCAATTTTTTTAATATTTGAAAAATAATACAAATTTCAAGTACAGAAGAGAAAGAATGCAGGACACTGAAATTGAGGACGAAGATTCTTATTCCGTTTTTGTTAATTTAGCGTACAAAAGTTATGCACGGAAAGAAGTGCTTAGAGGACTGTCCATGAGAGTAAAGAAAGGTACTATGTGAGTATGTTAGCTTTTATTCATTAAATGTAAAAGATTGTGTAAAGATAGTTTCTGTTAGTAAAATTTTATTTATATTTCAATTTTCTATTTGAAAGATTGCATTAACACTCGGCACCGGAAAAGTATGCTATATTTTCAAACATTTTTCGACAACATAACAATTAAGCGGTGTTAATGTGGCTATGTACTTCCCCAGCGAGAATTAAGAACTGTTTTTGATCTCCCCATGAAACCAATCTACCGATTTGGTTAAAAATTAATAGTTGTCGCCCTTACGGGGTTCTAGATTCACATATAAAATTTCGTGTCGATATATTCAATATTCATTCTATTATGTAACATTGTATTACAATATCATACATAGCCTCTATTTGCCGATAAAAAAAAGTTAATTTATATTTCTTATGGTTGCTCAGTTACAGCCTCCTGGGTCCCAGTGGCTGTGGTAAAACAACGTTGCTTGCAGCGTTAGTTGGACGAATTAAACTGGATTCAGGCAGAATAAATATGGGAGCATGCAGAAAATCTGATATAGGCTATATGCCACAGGTATATGTATATGATTTTTTTTTTCTCTCTTTTTCCCCAATGAATATAACTAACATTGTTTTTTCACGTCTTCACATATTTTTTCACCTCATCAGTTCATTTTTTCTTGTCTTAATACCACCGGCAATTTGCTTTCCCAGAACGAATTAATCAATTAACTTTTCGCTCCCATTTGCGTTAATATTCAACAGTTGACTTACATAGGGGCTCCTAAATCCTCATACTAAATGTTGTGTCGATAAATTCATTACATCGGCAGTTATTAGGGTATTTGAATTGAGCCCTCTACCTTGAACCCCTTTTCCCTTCTGCCGATGTCGCTGAAATTTGACAGATAATGTTCTCATTGGGTTTCGACTTTAAATATGAAATTTTATGTCGATATATTCATTACATCGGCAGTACTGGGGTTTTTGAGTTGAGCCCCCTCTGATCCTCCCCTTTCTTCCTGCGATTCTCCTAAAAATTGATAAGTGTCATCCTTAAGGGATTTCGAATTCACATTTTGTGTCGATACTATCATTTCATGGGTAGTTGTAAGAGTTTTTGAATGAAGCCTCTCCCCTAAACCCCCTCTCCCCTTTGACGGATTTAGCTGAAAATCGATAGGTGTTGTCCTTGTGCAATTTTGGTCAAAGATAGAAAATTTCGTGTCGATACATTCATTCTATCAGCAGTTATTAACTGGGGAAGTAATACACTGTCTACATTAGTTGTTTTTTTTTATACGCAGAAGTAATATTGATAGATATAATAAAAATAACTTTTCCTTTGATGCGACATTGACGAAAAAAAACTACAAAAAAACAAAAAAAACAGGAGTATTGAGTATATTTTTTGTATATAAGCGTCTTCATTTAGAAAATTAATATTTGGGGTTCTTTTCAAAATGTTATATATGTATATCGAATAATAGAGAGATAATCTATAAAGGATGTCGTGCTCTTCAATAAAAAATACATGTATTTCTATAATGCTGCAAAAAATCAACTATATGAGTTGTTTTTCTGTGTAATAAAAATAATTAAAAAAAAAAAATTTTTATCGAAAATATTGTTTGATAGTCATTATTATAAACATTTTTTCAAGTGTGTTGCCGAATAATATTATTATATTTTTCATCTTTACTTAAGGAAATTTCTCTGCACAAGGAATTCACGATTGAGGAGCATATTGTGTACTATGGTCGTCTCTACTGCATGTCTTATGAAGATATCTACGATGAGGCAAAAAGGCTGATAGACTTTCTTGAGCTTCCTCCAATGAATCATATAATAAACAAAATGAGGTGAGGTCTTAAAATCTATATTATACGGCGTAGACAAGATGTGACAAGTGATATTTCGTCACTCTGGTGGATATGAACCCGACTCTACTGTGGGAGTCCTAAATTTTGCCTACCCTAAATTTTTATTCACCTAGGGTAGGGGTCTTTAAGGAGTTCCTGACATCTCACAGGCTCGGGACCATCACTTAACGTCCCATCCGAAGGACGGCATGCTCAAGAGCCTTGGCCGAGTTTTGAACCCGCGATCTTGAGCTCAGTAGGCTAGCACATTACCGGCAATATATAGTAATCAACACTGATTAACGCTCAATACACCTTTGAATTATTTTGATTTTATCACGTCCATCCAGTTACGATGCATACTTCTGCTCTGTGCAACGTACTGGGCTGATGATACACTATCCGTTAACGTATTTGAATATTGTAAAATAAATAATTATGTCTACTTACATATATACTCATTGTTATTTTATTATTTAGTCATTAATAAGCATTTAAAAAGTGAAAAACAATATTTAATGGTACACAGTTAAGAATCTCAAGCATAATGAAAAAAAAAAATACTTAGATGACAAAGTCTTCGTGAGATATTATCTGTGTAAATATCATGTGTATAGTCTACGACATAAATCCTTCTCCATACCTAAATTGAGGCATCTCCTGGACGGTGGTAGCGAATAGGATTTGATTCTAAAGCAACAGTTACATTGGTAATACTTATAACCTAATTAATTATATTTGGTAACTTGCATAGATGGCAAATGATGGTATAAGCATTAGCCGAGTTTCGTATATTTCATATCGACATATTTTATTGAAGACATTTCATGTCGTTATTTACTTATTTTCATATCATTATTTATTTAATTATCATTATTACTACTTTTTTTTCAGTGGAGGAGAACAACGTAGAATGTCTCTTTGCTTGGCTCTGTTACATAATCCAAAATTGTTAATTTTGGATGAACCCACAGTCGGCGTTGATATCCTACTCTCTAACAGGTATTTATATAATTATATACGTTTAAAATTTTTATTTTATAAGTTTATTTCATCCATTTTCACACAGATGTTGTGACAATTAATTTTTTTTCCTCAGCATTTGGGAAAACCTTCTTCACATGTCAGAAAAAGATGGAAAAACTATAATTATAACTACCCACTACATTGAAGAGGCTCGTCATTCGAATACTGTAGGCATAGAATTTATCGTTATTCTTTTATTTATTTTTCTTTTAAATAAATTAATTCGACAAACATTTTTACATTATGTACATAGTATTTTTTCTTCTTCTATACCATTATTTCGACATCAAATGTAGACTAATAACTTTATTATTCATTTTCGGACATTCTCATTTGATATAATTTCTGGAGAAAAAAAAAAAAAAAATCGACGTTACCCACTATAATTATTATTATAATTTTTTTATTTTATGTTATTTTTTATATACTTTTTCAGATTGGATTGATGAGAAATGGAGTTATTCTCGCTGAAAATTCTCCCTCTAAACTAATGGAAGAAAATGGCTCTGATACTTTGGAGGAAGCTTTCCTCAAACTTTGTATGGCAGATGACAACGGCAATATCCATTCAGAGGTGCTTTTAAGTTATTATTATTAATTTGAAATTGTATTAAAACTATTTAAGGTTGGCTCATAACTGCGATTGCACTTCCATTTAATATGCTATTATGTGTATGTAGCGCATTACGAAATCAAAGATTATTATTATTATTTTTATTATGTATTTTTTACTCTCGATAGCAAAGCTGAGCAGAGTTCTTTGGATACCCGTAAAACTGCTTGCAACAATGCAGGATTAAAATTGACATACAGGGAGAAAAATTATAATAAATTATAGCTTAATTATAGCTTCACAATAACCATAAAACTATCCGTTAATGATCATTTAAATTTTATGGGTAGAAACTATTTACTAGCGGCTAGTTATATTATTCTTGTATGCAGGATGTGCCGCTCTACTCGAACCTCTGCACTAAAACCACATTCACTAAAACATTTATTACTATTTTTTTCTCAAAAATATATAAAAAATACCCAAGTAATATCGCTAAAGTTTTGCCCACTTTTGCTGCTTGTTTTAACCCCGAAACCCAATAAGTTTTAAACGGCGATTCCATCTTGTTTGAACTTTGCACAAATATCATTACTTTAAAAAGGGAGATAGATAAAGTTCGTTACCAGAAACATCGGACCACCTAGAAGAGAGGGGAAATAGGGGAAGAGAGAGGGGAGGGGGGGGGGGGGGGAGGAGCGAGGTAAATAAATAAACTGACAATTGCCAAATACTTTGATGTTCCAAACTGCCAGCGTAACGAATGTATCGAAACGAAATTTTATGTGAGAATTGAGTTTTTTCAATGAGTTGTTCCTAAACTGTGGCGGATTTAAAGAAAGAGGCCCAAGTGGCAAACGCCCATTTATTTACATATGACAAGCGGGGAGTGAGGTGAATAAGACATCTTATTGATTTTCAGCCTAATTGGCCGAAGATAATAAAATAGTTTAGAGGGTGAGGGAAATTTTAGTTGATTACATATAGTTCGAGTTGGGGTAGTACATTTCCGGTGATTCACTTGGTGATCTCTCAAACTGTGCATGTTATATGTTTCAATATGGCATATATGGAGGTGATCTCATATTTACCGAAGTGTCCAACTACATTCACCTCTAAATTGTACAACAGGCAGAAATAAATGCAAAGGCCGTTAAGGATCGAGCGCACTAATCTCTCTCCACTCTAAAATATCGTATTTTTAAAATTTATTTTATATCTTAAAATGTTGTCTACACTCTAGACAATACTTTTCAAGACTATTAACAGTGTGTCTAGTATGTAGTCTCAGCTGTACCCGATTTTTTTTTTCAGCAAGAACGCCAAGTAGCTGGCAAGAAACAAGGTTCACATTTTACAAAAACGAGATGTTTAAACTTGAATCGGACTGGTGCTTATTTGTTGAAAAATGTTTACTGGATGAGGAGAAATATTCCGTAAGTAGCGAAAATAATGCAATGTTGAATTTTTGGAGAATGAAGCTGCTAAGAAAGGTGCTAAGAGACAAAATTCTGGAACATTTGAGTATTTGCTATTGAATTATCTCATTAAATAGTGCAGATATTTTGTGTTATTCGTTGAGTGCATAAACCTTTAGGAAGAACTTTTAAAAAATGTATATGGAATTTAATTGACGATTCTTCTATATCTTCTTGTATCTCATCGAAAACGAACGTTTTGTTGACACCTTTTTTCTCGATGCATTTTTGTTTTTGTTTTCATAGTACAGTTATTTATTATCTAAACTTATAATAATTGAAAAATGTAATTTCAGAATGATGTTTTTCACATTGGCCTTGCCTATTGTTCAGTGTATCCTGATCAGCATCTGTATTGGAGAGAGACCAACGGGGCTTCGGATCGCTGTTGTCGATGATGAATTTGCACAGAACCCTATCGATTGTCTCAACTCAAATTTGGGCCATGTCAACTGTTCGGACGGCGATGGATTTCCTTTTTCTTGTTATCTACTCCAAAAAATGTTCAAAAAATCCCTTCAGATAGTAAGTTATTTACATACTTATTTTGTCTGCTCTGAAATACGCACTTTGTATAAACATGCAAGTTATGATGTAGTTGTTAGTCAATAGTTTTTTTTTTTTTTTTTTTTTTTCTTCTTTTGGCTTTATGAACGGTGCATATTAGCCATGTCAATGTGTTATGTATAATTATTTAAGACATCCATGGCCCCGGGAGGGAGTTCTATCTACGAAATAAAACTCACTCCCGGACGGGATTCGAACCCGCAAACCATGGTGAGACCATGCGACCAAAGCCCTACGCTCTAGCCCGCACGGCCACCATGGCCCCTAGTCAATAGTTACTTCTTCTCTATTTTTTATGTAACAATTCGATACAATTTTTTCTTATAAGTCAGATTAGGCTTGGTTCTTAGATGTAGAAAACATCGTTTAATATATCGAAACTTTCATGGAATATATGTACATTTTTTAAAATCTACATTTCATTAAAATAATAATTATTCATCTATTAATTGAAATAAGAGTAAAAAAATGTGTATTTTGTTCGTTAGATGCAACCCCAGAGGGTTTGTGAATTTCCTTCTTCTTCCTTCTAATTTTTTATTATATATAATATCAATAAATATAATGTTCACTAATTTACTGACAAAAATCCATATTTCTAACTAAATGTTGTAACTAGGAATCGAGTATGGTGTTAAACATTAACGGTGGCTCTAAGGGATGGATTGCTCCAGGAATTATTTATTTTTCTTAAAAGTTTCAAGCCCTCTGGTAGCAATGTGCTAATTATCCGTGTGTTAATCGTTCAATAAAATCTAATATTCTACAAGATATTTTTTGCGTAGAATTTGCGCGTAGAGAGAGAGAAAGTGATTACGCATAATTACACCGAATATTATACTAACTTGATTGAGTGTTTGACTTGATAAGTTAGCTCTGTGATCTATTAATTATTATGGTAACTTTTACTGATTTATGGTTGACATGCTAATTGTGAATAGATTGTTAAATTGTGAAAGGAAAATATCATAAAATTGGAAAATAACTTATTATGTTAAGCTGATCCAATATTTGTATTAAATATGAAAAACGATGAAAAGTATCCAAAAATTATTTTAATAAAATTAAATAAGAAACATTTTTTTTAGATAAGAGCAGAATGCTCACTCCAAGGTTTTAAATTTCATTAAAAATTAAAATATATAGAATTAAAACATGGAATATTTCCATAGTGCTTGACCATTTCTCCTTTTTTGCCATGTTATTTTTTAAGTTGACAACTTCTAAGTTGAGGAACGCGGACATATGGTGGAACTTGTAATAAATAAATAAAACAAACTTATTTTTTGAAATATTGTCTGTTCGTAACTAGACCTGACGATGGTGTAAGACCGAAACCGGTAGTTTTGTGAATATCTTTGGTGGAATAGACAATATTTAAAAAAATAAGTTTGTTTTATTTATTTAGGTCATTTTTAGGAATGTTTTTATATTGAAAAGGTGCAGTTAAATTTTTAATTATTATTTTTATTGTAGACTGGTTATGGGACCATTGAGGCTGCCAAAAGGTCAGTGCAAAAGAATAAAGAATGGGCTGTGGTTTATTTCAATGGTAACTATACATTGGCCCTTAGAAAAAGAATCAAAAATGCATTCGTTGACGACAAGGTGTTAAATCATAGTGTCATACAAGTCTGGATGGATTCTACAAGTTCGTTCATTTTCTACATTCTCTAATATTAATGTTCTTATAATTCGAAAATTATTTAAAAGTTGATTTTATTTTTTTAGATATAATAGTCAGTGACCATTTAAAATTTTATTTAGCGCAAAGTTTGCTAGAATTTATAAATGAAGTAAAAACAGAATGTAAATGGTCGCATAAGATTGCTTTGCCAATCAAAGTAAGTTCAATTCTATTCTATTTGTTAAAGATTAAAATGCATTAAATATTTTATGATATGAATTATTTCAATTTTTAGTACGAAAAGCCTGTATTTGGCTCAATGAATACAAATTTTCGCCAGTTTATGACTCCTGCAAACACAGTTCTGTAAGCAAATATATAACCTATTAGTATAGTTTAATGGTTTCCTTAGGAAATATTTTTTTAAAAATTTTCCTAAGCTAAAGTTATAATCTCTCCAGTAACAGTGTTGTTCTAATGACATCCTTTATTTTTTTTAATGATTTGAATGAAGTTTTGAATTTTATCTTCCCATGATGTTCACAACGGGCTCGTTGTTGATGGAAAAGACATCTGGACTCTTGGGGAGAAGTCTCGCTACAGGTAATAATAATCGTAACCTTCTTTAGTCCAAAAACAGGGTAAAAAACAAGAAACTTTCACATGTTAAGCGATGATCCCGAGCCTGTGCAATGTCAGATACTCAACCCCCTATCCTTGATAACTAAACCTGGGTTGACAACATTTAAAACTATCATAGTAGAGTTGGTCTCATGTTCACCAGAGCAATGAAAGAGCGCTCTGGTAGTAAACATGCGTCACCAAAACAAAGGGCAACTTGAAACGTAAAAATCCATTGAAAATTCGATTTCAATAGTTTTATATATTAGTACATTAAATGTACTAATATATAAAATACAATTCAATAAATAAAACAAATATAGTTTTTTGAAATATCGTTTATGCCATTACAAATTTTGTAATGGCATAAACGATATTTGTTTTATTTATTGAGTTGTATTCTTATTAAATTCTGATTCTCGGTTTCCCCTTCTTTTCAAAAACCATTTTAGATAATTGCAATATGGCTACAAACATGTATACACCACAAAGTTTAAGTATTCAAATATAATCAGATAATGGTAAAATAAGTTAATAAAACAATTTCATAATATGAATATATTATATTTTTTTTAAATTACAATGTAATGATTTTTGCCATGTTACATACTGAAATAATCAAGACAATCTTTGCCACCTATTAACTGTGTTGCCATGTTATAGTTATTGAAAAAAGAAAAAAATTGATTAAGAAATAGTTTTTATAATATCAGGTATAAAAAAATGTAGAACTATAAAGTTATTATTAACTTTATTTACCAAGCAATTATAAAATTTTTGCAAGGTTCCTTCTTGCAAAATATTTATACAATAAGAAAAACAAATAAAATAATAATAATGCTAAAATAGATAAAACCAATAAAAGAAAGGTAATAATTTTTTTGAGACCAACTCTTCGTAGTGTATTTGAATAATAAAGGAAGAGTGGAGAAAAATGAAAATAAGGAGAAAGTGAAGTGAAATAGGAATATAGAGTATGACAAAAGTATAATATATATTAAGTAACAGAAACTGAAGAAACTGAGAAAATATTTAGTCCTTTAAAAGAGTTGAAAGCATTATTAATATTAATATTTCAACAAGACAAAAATAGATATTATTCAAGTGTTCCAAGAATAGAATGTAGAGTTGATGATGCCCAGTTGGTCACCCTTATGGATCTCAGTTTTTATCTTGCATCTATGCTAGTATAGTTTTAGAGGCGTTCTGCGAAAATACATTGCCGGTGATCACCGACTGCATTTTTGTCCTGTAAACTGGGGAGGAGGCTAAACATAGCTTATAGCTTTATTATGTTTTTTAGTAAATATGTATTGTTATGAGGTCTGACGGTGGTGGAGATGGGTTTGGGTCACGTGGTGCTTCAATATATCGTCCTCATCATCCAGACCTTCTTCGTATGGACCGTCTTCTTTGTCATATTCGACAATCCCTTCGTAGGGGATTTTGCCTCCTGTATGGCATTTCTTCTCGTCGTTGGCACTTGTGGTATGTTCTATGGTAAGTGCTTTATTCTCTTCACTCTATTATGTATCAAATTGCACATTGGTATAAGTTCGCCCCCCCCCCCCCCCCCCCCCCTCCCTTCTTTCAATGAACGTTAAAGTCGATATTTACTGAATGATATTAACATTTTGTATTTTTTTCTTGGTTGTTGCAGGTTTTTTCATAGTGGCTCTGTGCAACTCCTTCACCACTGCTGCCTACGTTGCAATGGGAGGCTACTTTCCTCTCTTCATACTCAGCGGTAAATGTACTTAGGTTAGGTTTAATGAATCATGCCCGGGCTTTAACTACTAGGTCATATCGCCTACTACCAGAGCGCTCTTTCGTCACTCTGGTGGACATGAGCCCGACTCTACTGTGGGAGTCCTACATTTTGTCTACCCTAAATTTTTATTCACCCACAGCAAATACCTGACATCGTACAGGCTCGGGACCATCGCTTAACGTCCCATCGGAAGGACGGCGTGCTTAAGTTTATTTTGCCTCCCAGATAAAATTCAGATTCATTACATCGGCAGTTATTGGAGTTTTTGAGTTAAGCCCTCCTGATTCCCCCTTCCATTCGGCTGATTCCTCTTAAAAATAATAGGTGTGTTTCTTATTGGGTTTTGAATTTACATAGGGTATTTTGTGTTAATTCCTTCTTCCCTAAGACTGATTTGACTGAAAATCAATAGGTGTCATCCTTACGGGGTTCTACACACTTTTTGTTTCATTTTTGAAATCAGAGGGTCGGAAAACATTAAATTCCGGTGAAAACTCCACATCGAATTTCTTATCGATTATATAACTTCTCCTATACTTCGTATAAGTAGGGAAGTAAGAAAAAAAAAAAAAAAAAATCAGAACAATTTTCCTAGTCTGATATGTAGTAATTCTAAGTTAGCAACGTTTAATTAGAAGCAGCCTAGTGGAACGTGGGGCGGGGCCACACTCCTTGGAAAACATTGTTCTGACATTAGTGCATTCTCACACAGGTAAGTCTTTCATTTCATCGTGCATCATCACTTGCATAAGTGACACAGTTCGCCCAATTATTGTTTAAACAGTTAAAATAGATTTTTCTTCTTTGAAACTATTTGATGTAGAAGAAAATTTAAAAACAATTCCAACCAATTGGGCAACGACATTGTTCCAACTCCACTCACTACTAGTATTGATTGCAATGTATAACTTCAACTAGTATTGATTGCAATGTATAACTTCAACTAGTATTGATTGCAATGTATAACTTAAACTAGTTGTGACCTGATCAAACTTATTTGTATTGTTTTTTCTAAGTATTCATATTTTTTTCATAGTAGAGGTTACAATATTAAGGAGTCGAGGGCTCCACTTTCCTTTCCCCAACACGACCAATCATCTCATCACTCCCCTATAGTGTCGTAATAACAGCGCTTACAAGTTTCTGACACTAGAGCAGTTAGTTCGATAAATAAATACCTCGGCTAGTTCCAAACTGTTTATTCGAGAAGTGGACAGAAATCAGAGGTAGTTGTGGGCAACTTCAACTGCGGGGAGGTACTGAGCAAGCTATCATACAAAGGACGATGCGACTGGTCAGGCGATTCCCTTAAGAAATGGCTCACTGCGGACTAGAGGATAGATAGACGTAGGACTGCCGGATTGTGCTCGCCCAAGAAGAGGTCTGGGAAGACGAGGAGCGAACTTCTGCTGTGTGACCCGACAACCTGCTGCCTCACAAAGGAAGTCGACAGTAGTACTTGTTGGAGGAACCCTTTCCTCTCATTGCCTCCACTGGTAGAGGAGGTTCTCTTCTCCCTTCCTAGTGTCCTCTTCTACAGGTTGGTTTCTGTTTCAGGTGCTATCTGGCCCTTGGAAGGGATGCATGGTGCCCTGAGGAGCCTTGCCCTCGTCCTTCCTATCACCACCTCTGTGGAAGGGTTCCGTGCCCTCTCCGTCCGAGCATGGCCCTTCTCTCATCTTGTAGTCTACACCAGTCTTTTGGCTCTCTTCGGTTGGATCCTCATCTTCACCATGTTCACTGCTGCCCTCATCAAGTACAAAGGCCTTGGGGCTTAAACAAAAATCTGTCTGATTGCTAAAAAAATTATATTCGTTGAAAAACTACTAATGTCTTATTATTTATAACCTCCTATGTGCGTTTTGGTAAATATACGATTAGAGCAACTGGGAAATATAATTCAAGAATACCAACTACTGGTATATAATCTAAGGGGTTAGTGCCGCCAGTAAACATATTACTCAAATAAATACTGATGAGTCAGTACAACATTAACAGCGGCTTGAAGATGATGTCTTCATATCGAAAGCGTTCGCCCACAGTACTCGACCAGCAGCCAGTGACGACGGTTTCCACCGAAAGGTATGGCAACAGTAATACCAACTACTTTTAAAACTGGAAGATTTATTTTCCGGTTCCAACCCCCCAATTTTCATTGGAAGATAACCTAAAGGTTTTGAATTATGTTATGTTTATGACATAGGCAGAAAAAATGGATATTTGTGAAGAAAATTGTTTACCAAAAATATTTTTCATGGATTTGTTGTAAGAACATTTTTTTTCTATTCAGAGATTAGGACAACGGAATGCAAAGTTACAAGAGCCTCCTCCTCCTTCTTAAAACAGGTCGAATTGCAACATAATCTCCACGTTCACGTTTTAATACGAAAAGATTCTTTCCTGTCCTTTTCAAAAAAGCGTTGACATTAATAATGTACAACTTTTTAATCCTCCGTAAGGTGGGTAATCTGGTGTGTAGCACAGATAGGCGCAATAAGTCTGAAGATCTGTTTCACGTTAAGTTTTAAAAATAAGTAAAACTATTAAAATTGTATTTATTTCAATTTACGTTTAACAGGTTTAGTCTCTTGTCCGGCAGATAGAAGCAGCGGCATGATCATATGAAGAGAATGTACGAGGATCAAATTCCGCTAAAATTATGGGAATACCGATACCGCCCTGATGGTTAGGGAGATGTGGGTCGGCGGAAAGAAAGATGGAGGGCCAACTTTGATGAAGATAAACCTATAATATCACAACTTTGAAAATGTCTGTTAAACTTGGAAATGAATTGACTACCATATACAACAATAATGGTTGTACATTTTTTTATTCTATCAAACAAGTTTTGATAATGCCTTAATGATGAAACGTTAAATAAAATAAATATATTTTGGGGAGACGGAAGGTCAATCTGTGTTTGTTTTCAAATCACCTTCATCAAGTGAAGTATAAACTAGCCTCAAATCAAGGATATTCTTCCTCAACCATAATCGTTATAATAACTTTGTGGGTATCATGTCTGCATGTATGTTACTGCATTTCACATATGCACGTATTATTTTTCGAAATGACGTATTGTGTAAGACATAGAGATCGGATTTCCCCCGTTCTTTTCAATATTCTACTGAATAAGGCAGTCAGAGTAATTCACACTAACTCAAATAGAAACATTTATATTAGAATGGTACAATACACGGCTCACGGAGACGACATAGTGATCATAAACGAAGGAGAATTGAGAGATTTACAGGACTTTGGTTGTTAGTCATTCTGTGCAGTGTCTGAGATGTAGCATTTTGTCGCATAAAGCTATTATAATGTAATCATTCAATTGTATTCTTCTGGTGATAATTATCATTAAATTTGTCGTTAGAGATTCAATCAATTAACAGATAATCAACCACAATTAGAACAAAGTATCTAGTTTACTTTATTTAGGGATTACCTAAGCGTGTCCAAAAGTTAATAGAAGATACCTTTGGAAGAACTATATGTGCTCGGAACTAAATCAGGGGTAGATAATTATAAAATAGTTTAATAGTAGGTATCTCATATTATTTATTTTGTATGAAATAAATGCAGTTTATTCATGGCTCTGATTAATTAATAAACTGCATTTTTTATATTTTTTCTTTAATTGAATTGATTATTTCACCAGGTCTTCGTACTCTATGGGAAATTATGTAATCGGTGAAAAATTCAATTTTGAGTTGACAGAGAGCCCTAAGGTAAAGTTCTATGCAGGGCTCATGGAGCGTCAAGTCGTCAGTTATACCTATCTGTTCAGGATTTGACAAACTTAATTTCGCAACGCTTTTTTGTCACCAATGTTTTCTAATAACTCCACAATTCTTCTTAGCTTTTTCGTAGTTTAAAAAAAATGAGTGAAACCTCTCTTAGACGGGTACCAATGGGGCCTTGGAAGTTATCCGCCCAGCAGAGATGTCCTCCTAACAGAGGGAAAAGGAAAATAGAAGGCGAATTGATAAGGATGAAAGATATCTTTTCTAAACACGTGTCTCGTATGTAAAAAATGTTGTTTATTGAACATCTGAATACGGTTTTAAAAAATAGGAAATTTGTACTAGAATCATAACATAAACAATGGTATAACGTCTAAGTTCTAAAAAAATCGGACATTTTCTTTTGTTTCAATTTTTTTTTCCCAATCGAGTTTTCTATATTGTCCTCTACCTGAGAAATTAAAATTAAAGACGAAGCATCGTTTGCTTGGAGGCAATAACGCTTGGTTAAGTTCGGGTTGGTTTTGGTAACTGGCAGTATGGAACATTACAAACTTCTTGGAATTACGAGTCCCTTCGTAAACACAGGTGCACTACGTGGAAAGTTCGGTATGTTGGTAGTACAATGTACAGAGAGAAGTCTAAGAACATATTAACGTCAACCCGAATTAGAGGCCTGCCTGTCCGTCCAACAGAGGTAGTCTGCTCTTCTCGATACTCGATTTCAGTGTCCGCGTCCGTCCAAGAGAGGGTCCGCCTAAGAGAGGGGCAAATGTGTTGAAATCCCTATATATTCTGCCGGGACCTTAAAAATTGTCCGCCCACCAGGGGTGTCCGGCTATCAGAGGTGACCGCCAAGAGAGGTTTCACTGTATATAAAAGATAGCGTGCTAACTTTCATAGCTGAAGATCGATGGTTCGAAACCCGGATGAGGCCCTAAGATTTTGCGATAGTCTCGAGCCTGTACTAGGTACTCGTTAAAGACCCCTATCGTAGGTGAGTAAATTTAGATAGGTAGATTTAGGACTCTCATAGTAGATTCGGGCTCATGTCCACCAGAGTGCTCTTTCCTCAATTGAAGCCCGGACATGAATCACAATAATCAACTATTTTTGTGCAGCCAACGTTATAAGCCATTGAGGGTTTGCAAGGCCAGCTCGATCCTGGCCCCACTGCCTTCCTAATACGAGGTACACGTATGTCTAATTTCGATGTCATGCTTCATTGGACATGAATGCTATTATTACCCCATCCTTAGATTTCTTTATACACATGGTAAGGTTTTGGTTTACGAAAGGAGGTTAGTCGCCACTGTAAGCACACATTGCGGTATCCTTCCCCATTAGAGAAAGTGTAAAATTACAATTAGTGTTCTTGTTAGAACGCTAAAGACATAGATCCGTCTGTAATCTCGTATTTTCGATTTATAGTCTTACCAACAAGACTGTGTAGCGAGAATTCGTCAGACTTGGGGTTTCAAATAAATTTGTTTCTATCAGCCATATATTACAATATTACATTAAAAAATAGTAATGCTGGTGCATGGTTTTGGTTGGAAGGGCTGAAGGGACTGTATGCGATGGAGATTGGTAACTTTGATAGTTCTACTATAAGCCCCGGGGTGTCTTCTTCTCGGAGATATTTGGGAACGATTGAACGTCCCTTCTCACACATGATGTGGTTACAAACTTAACATTAGTTTACAAGCAAAACTCAAACTTTGGGCTAAACGTTAAGAACACATTTGACGACCTGTCGGGCACAGCTCTGGGAGGAGAAGAGAGAAGGAATGGAAATAAAAAAACGTTAAGAACTGGAGATTGAGCCCCTGCAAGTGGGTGGAGATTCCGCCGCCATTTCTGATCTCTGTCCAGGGTTACTTGATGAACTTAGCTAATGATGGTAAAATGGGAAAAAAGTGCAATGAAAACATCGAAAAGGGTGCATTGCTGCTAGTTTTAGCATGTTTTATTTTTTCTAGAACTAATAAATTATGCAATATAAATTGAAGCCAGTGGCTTAGACAGAATCGTCCAGAATTCCAAAATCATTTTGATGTCCTTTCTTTTAGGCAAGGGGTATGTGATATTCTCTCTTATCCGAATCAAAAAAAAAATCTATCAAACTTTTTTATAATGAATAATAAAAAACCTCATTCAATCAAATAAGGACGGAAAAAATAGACTTCAGCTGTCCACTCGCGATTGATCACGATTTTATTTATTTTAACAAGTAGTGGCGCTGACTGATGTAATCCAAAAACTTTTTGGATTTCTCTATTGATAAAATTTATCGGATGGAGTACAAAAAAAAAACTATTTTTGAATTTGCTTTTATACTTTTGAAATGACTAAAAAATTAGCTGGGGCACCCATCGTAGCCCGGGGAAGTTACAAAACTGCAGGAAATAAGTAGCATTTGCCTTCTCTCAATTTCTAATGAATGTGTAGACACTTTACACATTCCAAATGCACAAAAATAAAAAAAACACAATTTAATAATTTTGAAAAGACTCATATATGCAATTACATGTATATATGAGTTATTAAATTAAAAAAGGGAGGGGAAAAAACGTAGACACAATATATGCAATATAACTGAAATGATTGCTGATTGAGACTATTCATTCCTAGACTGCCTCATTGCATATAGAAATTGGAATATTATCGACATGTTGTCTTCCACGAGTAACATATTAAATACCTAGCTATTTTTTATTTTTTCGATAACGTTATCGGTTCAAGAGAAATTCATCCGGCCCATTTAAAAAAATCGATGGTAATTTAAGAAAGGAAAATCAATATACGGGTATATACCGACATATAATCTTAGATTGATTTTCCTTTGTTAAATTACCATGAAATTTTGATGCCTAAAAAAACATGTTATGTGGCCATAACAGGACTTTCTTATACCAACCACTTTGTACAGATCACTACACCTCTCTCTCAAATTCATTTCATACCGGCGTTGCTAGGTGTAAGAAAGTAATATAGCAGATATGTATTTCGTAGATGAATTGCAAACCAGCAACGGCAAACTGTAACCTCGAATTATTTTCACAATGAGCAGGCTTTCATTTTTTTACAACATATTATAGTTAGTTATTATGACTCATGCCCGGGCTTTAACTACAAAGTCATATTGCCTACTACCAGAACGCTCTTTCGTCACTCTAGTGGACATGAGCCCGACTCTACTATCGGAGTCCTAAATTTTGCCTACCCTAAATTTTTATTCATCTTTAGAACGGGTCTTTAAAAGGAGTACCCGACATCGTACAGGCTCGGGACCATCCGAAGGACGATGTGCTTAAGTTTATTTTACCTCCCAGATAAAATAAACTAAGGGCCTCGGCCGGGCTTCGAACCCACGACTTTCAGCTCAGAAGGCAAGCACGCATACCACTGAGCTACCGGCACCCTCCAACATATTATGTGTCATATTTTGGCCTATTTTTAGTGCATATAAGTCCGGTGTCTATTCATGACATTCCACTTCAAGTTTTTTTTCTCTGGAGGAAATATGCACATTGTGCATCCTCTATCTCTTCTGATGAGACTATTTGGTCACATCCGAGGATGCGTCCTGACGCCGTAGCGACGCGCGACATGACCGTACCAGTTGGTCAAGCGTGCCGCCCCTCCTCGTCCCAACCTCCAGACAACCAGTCCTCCTCTGACTGTCTTCCTGCCACCTTCTCCGACTCTGGGTGAGTTTCTCTTTTATAGCACACAACCACGTCCCGTTTCTCAATACCCGCTTCACCGTAACACTTCATTCTTAACAGTCTATCTACCATTATTTTTTTTTTTTATTGTTATTTGAACTAGAACTAACTGACTGACCAATTTACCCAGGATAAACATTGTTAAAATATAAAAAAATAAAATAAAATAAATAAAAACCCATGAAGAGGGTGATCACAACAATGAAAAAATGGATGAACATGTTGAAAAAAAAAATAGCATCACTTTTTACGCCAGAATAAGCAATATTTGTTTGAAAATGTAAAGGTGTTAAGCTCAGAAATGTTGTTAAGATTAAAAAGAACAGGTAGCTTATATAATGTCTGTTTCATAATTTTTTTAAAAGTAGGTACATGTAATGATTTTAATCAACAGTTATTTCTTCGTTTTTGAAATTATCATAAATGCTTGTAGGTAATAATTTTGAAATCGCCGTGTTTCTATTGAAAAAAATGTGATGTCTAATTTCAGTTTAATAAAATGATGATATCTACTTTTGTACCTGTGTATAACTGATTATTTACAATCTGCTAGTTCTCTTGGTTAGTAGGCCATTCGTAAGTACGTAAACAAACATTGCTCAAGGCGGAAGTATAATTTTCCCAAATTATACTTACGAAATACTCACATTCCATTCGTTCTCCTGAATGTTTCTTGTTTCCAAAATAAAATGTCAATTCTTTATTGCTCATGTATTACAAAATATAGGCGGCGCTTTGAAAGTTTCATGTTTTTTACCATTATATATCAAACGGGGACGTATAAGAAGTGGCCTTGGAGTAGGCGAAATTTTCATTCTGTTGAGCGATGCAATTTTACACTCTTTAATTCTGTATATATAATTTTTGCCATAATTATTTTCTTCAGAGAACAATTGGGGGAAACGGGCTCTGCTGTTTCACAAAATTTCGACACCGCTCGTATTTTACGATTGTAATTTGTAAAAATTTAAATGAGTCACAATCGATAGAAAATTTCATGTCATATGAAATGGTATCTGTAGGAATTGTATAAAAATGCTCCGAAACAGTTGCTTTCTCAAAACAAGTCAATAGGACCTTCTTTGTTGAGACTCGCTGTTTAATATAGATAAAAACAGTTGTTTATGTTTATGTACGACCAATCGTTTATGATGAAAAAAACTGTAAAAAAGTGATTTATTTTAGCACAGAATTAGGTGTATCTCGAATTGCCCCAAGTGACAAAATATGATTAAGTAAAAAATGGCTCTTTCGCTACCGGACTATATTTCATGAAGAAATACTTGACGCTCTCGAAGTTTGTTTGAATATGAAAACTCTATGGTGATCCTAATGAACTATACAGGGTGACCAAGATAAGCGGGCCACAAGTGAAATAACTCCTAAACGGTTAGAGATATCAAAATTGTGCATAGGACTAAAGTTGTAGCACTAGCCGAGAGCCTATAGTATGGAGTCCTTGAAAAGACAAAAATGACCCTTTTAATGGCTCAAACAGCCCTTCGAAGGGCAGGGTTCCCTTTTGTCCCTTGAGTTTCATTACATGTTATTAAAGTACTAAAGAAACAAGGAAGAACTGTGCAAACAGATTTTTGAAACGTCAAGTAGTTCTCGGAAAAAAAACGTTTAAAGTTGCACGTTTTTCTTATTCTGAAGTTAGTTGGAATTTAATAACTTCAGAATAAGAAAAACGTGCAACTTTAAACTTTTTTTTCCGAGAACTACTTAACGTATCAAAAATCTGTTTGCACAGTTCTTCCTTGTTTCTTTAGTACTTTAATAAAATGTAATAAAACTTAAGGGTCAAAAGGGAACCCCGCCCTTCGAAAGGCTGTATGAGCCATTAAAAGGGCAATTTTTGTCTTTTCGAGGACGCCATACTATAGCTCTCGGCGAGTGCTACAACTTTAGTCCTATGCACAATTTTGATATCTCTAACCGTTTAGACGTTCCACTTGTGGCCCGCTTATCTGGGCCACCCTGTATAATGTCAGTTCTAGACAGTTCTTTTAAAGTCCGACAGGTAGTTGCAACGTAACCAAATCGCAACTAGATTATATATGGCTTCATACAGCAAATGCGAAAGAGCGCCCAGGTAGTAGGCGATATGACCTCTTAATGAAACCCCGGGCTTGCGTCATTACTTACTAACTTCATTTTCTATGTGAAGGGGGGTGATTTCGAACCTCCAAAACCCTCTTCTTTGCATATGGCCTTGAGTTCCAATATGTGTTTTTTTGCAAATGTTGTGAAAGTGACAGACTATTGTTATTCTTATTAACCCTAATTGAAGAGTGACTTTCACAAAACCAAATCTGAAAACTATCTAGATGCTCCACATAGATTAAAGCAAGCCCTCACATGAGTCTTTAACTTGCGGAAGAAGTCCAGCCATGTTGAAACTTATCAAGTGTTATTTTTCTCAACTATAATAATATTCTATTTGCATATTTAGAATCAGCTACAAATAACCATGGGTACATTTGATGGATCTGCGGCAACTGGTAGACGGAGACCGGTTACCCAGCGTTCAGCTGGTTTGTCGGCTCCTGTGTGACGGGCTGGGGCGACAATCGATCGCAACACGTCTTGCGATCGGTGGTCACCCTTGGCCCGCCAAGCCTTATTTAAGTACTAGTCAGATCCCGAGCTCCCTCGACAAACAGAGACGGGTGATGTTGCACAAACGCAAGGTGCACCCGACACATTAGATAGCAATAAATAAGGTAATTTTGATGATTTTGACTACAATATAAAATATATAATCAGAATAGAGGGCGCCGGTAGCTCAGTGGTATGCGTGCTTGCTTACTGAGCTCAAGATGGCGGGTTCAAGACCCGGCGGTTTGTAAGCGATGGTTCCCCAGCCTGCACGGTGTCAGGTACTCGTTAAGGACCCCTTTCAGTACCAACTCTCCCAAGGCACTTGCTATCTTATCACTGCAGGTCTCTCGGCCTCAGTCTTTGGAAAGGATCGTCTGGGTGGAAATGTGATGACCGAGCAACGGGATTGTCCTGGAAGGAAAGATTGGAGTGAAACGGGACTGGTGTTCAGTTTGATTAGTATCATTTGTTCAAATGCATCTCCTTATGTAAGAAAAATCAAAAATATTTTTTTTATGATATCTTTGAAAGAAATCATGTAAATGAATGAGATTTTTTTTTGTAATTATTTAAAAATATCAGGAGCGGCATATCCGGCGTTCCCCGGTTAGTAACTTTAAGCAGGTTAGTAACGTCATCAGCCCTGTTAGTAAATTTTGGTTAGATGATTTTAGAAATAAATAAAATTCTTCAATCCAAACTTAGTCGTAGAAATGTGTGTATTATTTACTCCTTATGTTTGGGTCTTTGAGCGTGTTCTGGTGTCCCCAATATTTGAGACCTATTTTCATCAGAAACTATTTAGTTTTACATTTTCTTATTCTTGATGGGTTTGATAATTCCAATAGTCCGAAGGATGAGGAGCCACATGCCCGGAACCAGAGTGACGAAAGAGCGCTCTGGCAGTAATCGATATGACCTCGTAGTTAAAGCCTGGGAATGAGAGAGAGTAACTAACTAATAGGAAACAAATGGGTATAAAAATAATTACATCAATATCTATAAGAGATACAGTTTTTCATTATATTTAATATTATGATAAATATTTTTTATAATTCTTTCAAAAATGTCTTCAAGATGGTATTCCGGGACGTTGTAATGTCCCTTCCTCAGGTCACAATGTGCTGAACCTAAAAAAAAATAAATACATAGAATAACAATATTGAATAGTAAACACAACAGTAATTCTGATAGATCTTACAAAAATAAAAACGAAATCTAAGTATGAATAATGTTTTTGCATATGAATAGAGATTATCTATCCAATATAATGTGAGAAGGCGGTGAAGGGGACATTCTTAGTTGAATTTTAAATGTATTTATTATATCTATTGGTTGTTTAGTTATTCGAAAATCTTCTGTCTTCCTGGTACCATAATCATGCCTACAATTGAGTGGTTGACGCGAAAAAGGTTCTAAGCGCCACTTTAGTCGAAAATGATATTTCTGTGGAATCAGTTTCTATAGGTCTCTAGGGACTGTGTAGGGAAGTTTTTTTTTGCCGTTACAGCAGCAGTTGGTAGTATTGAGCCCACGTCAGCGTTGAGCCTCATGGAAGAAGGTTCTAACAGCCACCAGTAGTTCTCAACATGGCAGAGGAAGGAAGTTTTATTTTGGCGTTTAGAACCTTTTTCGCGTCAACCACTCAATTGTTAAGAGGGAAAATATTTTTATTTTCGCCGTTAATATTTCAAATATGAACAGCGCAGGCAAAGTCAGAATTCGAAGTCTCTGCAGCTCGTTCTTTCATTAGTATTCTTTATTATTCTTAGTGCTTTCTTTTGAATTTTAAAAATATAATTGCTAGAGCTACAAGCCCCTCAATGTATTAAATCATAAATGATAGTAGAATGGAACTAGGCGTAATATGGAGTAGTTAATGTTAACTCTG
Organism: Aradus depressus; assembly: GCA_963662175.1. Taxonomy (NCBI): domain Eukaryota; kingdom Metazoa; phylum Arthropoda; class Insecta; order Hemiptera; family Aradidae; genus Aradus; species Aradus depressus. Next base: position 48,811,171 of record OY759216.1, on the reverse strand, counting down.
ACACGATCTTTTTAACCTTCTTACATATAATAGACGTATATACTCTGTTTCTTTCTCGTTTTGACATATATTTCTAGTACAATCACCTGCATCCAGAACTCTCTAAGGAGGATACATACTGATTCTCAGCTAAATGGACCGAAAGAAAGGGGGGGGGGATTAGAGGAGAGGCTTGACACAAAAACTCTAATAAATTTATTAACACAAAATTTGATATGTATCCTCAAAGTCCTATAAGAACGAAACATTAAATTTTAGCGTAAAACACGAGAAAAGGTGTGGGGATCAGAGGATGCTCAACTCAAAAATTCCAATAACGGCCGATATAAATTAAGTATCGACACAAAATTTAGTGTGCGGATTCAGAAGCCACTTTGTAAGTCAAATATTGAGTTGATTCGTGGTGGGGAAGTACATAGCCGGCGATTCACCACGAACCTTTTTAATAAAGGCGAGAAAAAAGAAAATCAGTAAATTTCTATTTGAATTTAAACTACCAGTAATAGTAATTAATATAATATAAACTACCATATTTGTTGTCATACCTTTTGGTGGAAACCGTCGCGACGTCACTGGCTGCTGGTCGAGTACTGTGGGCGAGCGCTTTCGATGTGAAGAGGTCATCTTCAAGCCACTGTTAATGTTGTACAGTACTCGACCAGCAGCCAATGACGATGGTATCCACCGAAAGATATGACAACAGTAATATATTTACTGGCGGAACTAACCCCTTAGATTATATACCTACCATATTTGTAGTTACTTAGTTTGCTAAGTGCATACAATTTCCTCAACTTCAAAGATTATGATGACTTTATTGCTGTTAGCCTATGTTCTCTGGGGTTGCATATCCGAAAATGGGGTTTCTGAATACACATATAAAATGTCATGACGATACATTCATTACTACGGCACTTATTAGAATGTTTGTGTTAAGCCCCCCTAATAGGTCCCGTTCTTGTGAGGTTTCTGAATACACATATACAATTTCATGTCGATATATTCATTACAACGGCACTTATTAGAATGTTTGTGTTAAACCCCCCTAATAGGTGCCGTTCTTATGAGGTTTCTGAATAAACATATAAAATTTCATGTCAATACATTCATTCAACCGGGAGATATCGTTTTCACAGACAAACAAACGGACAGACTTTTTTTTTTCTTCTTTGTGGTCAGTGATATGGTAATAATAATAGGGCTTATTAGGTTTAAGTGTTAAACTTAAAGGATAAATAAATAAAAATATAAATAATGATTAATAATAATTGAATTAAAACGAAAAGAATAAATAATAAACAATAAATTACCACATTTCATGTATAAATTTGATCTTTTTTCTTTCACTAAATTTTGATTTCTACAGTAGTTTTTCGAAAAGGGCCCTAAAAAAGTATCAAAAGTTCAAGAGGTGCAATTTTGAAGAAAGTGTACGTATATTTAAAAAAAATATATAAACAAATAAAAGTACCTTCTTTTTGGATCTGTTTCACCGTCAATACACTTCTATTTATTTCATTACAACATAAGTCTAAAACAACACTCTACATTTTCAGATCGTCGCCATTCAATGAGGCCTCGACACTCTCTACTATACACACTAATTAAAACAGCTGATGGCCGTGTTTCGTTTTCTACATGCATTTGTTTTAAAAGAAATGTTTTTTATATAAAAATAAATATAATTAATTTTTTAATGTTTATAATTTAATCATTTCATGTGTGTATTATTTTTATATATCTCAGTGAAAACGCAACATATAATTTCTGTCCGATTATATAACTTCCCCTGTACTCGGGCGGTAAAAAACAGCATACATTAGTTCAATATTATTGTAAAAAACAATAATGCAGTTACTGCTGCACCATGAACCAGGATTTACCTCTGCGTGCTTCTAAGAGACTATCCTTTTCTTATTTCTTTTCTTCGTCTCAAAGATGCAATGACTATAACTTTGTTTGTCTCCTCTAATGGACATTATTATTTCTTATTTTTATCACTCCAACACGATCCTTTTCATGGTACTTCTCTCATATTAGCTCCGTAATGAAACCTTCATGGTATATGGTATATACGTTGCGACCTTGTCTATGGTGTTATTCTATTTGACCTTTCGTTCATAGTTTACTGTTTATAGAAGCCATTTCATTCTAATGGGTCGGTTGGAGGTGACAAAAATGTATCCACTTGCTTGGAACTTGCACATTTCCTCATTATGGAATTTTGAATTTAAATATAAAATTTTATGTCGATACGTTCATTACATTCGCAGTTAGTGGTTTTTTTTGTGTTAAGCCTAACTCGAGGACACTCGGTGGCCTGCTGACCGGGCACGATAATCTTCAGGGACACCTTCATCGGATCGGAGTTGCGGACTGCGTCCTCTGCGAGAGAGTGCAGCACATGACAGCGCAGCACCTTGACGTGTGCCCCGCTCTCCAGGACATCAGAACTGCTAATAGAGGAAACTGCTCTACGACGAAAATATCTGCAGTGTACTGAGCTGCTAGGAAACACATGGCGGAAATTGCAAGCGTGCCGGCTTAGGGGGGGAAAAAATGATTGTATTGATATGAAATCTTAAAAATATAAATTAAAAACCTCATAAGGACGACACATTTTTTTTTTTGCGAAATTAGCCGAAGGGGAGGAGGCTCAGATGTAATGAATGTATCGACATGACATTCAGTACGTAAATTCAAAACCCCATAAGAACGACGCCTATAGATTTTCAACACAATCGGCCAAAGAGAAGGAGGGGAATAAGGAGGCTTACCACAAAAACTCTATTATCTACCAATATAATTGATATGAAATTTCAAATATAAATTAAAAACCTCATAAGGACGACACCTATTAATTTTCAACGAATTCGGCCGGAGAAAAGGAGGGAATTAGGGAGGCTTAACTCAAAAGCCCTAATAAACCCCTATGTAATGACACAAAGTTTCGTTTGGGGATTCAGGAGTTCCTTGTGATTGTCAACTATTGATATAAACGGTCGATTGGTGTTAGGAAGAGAGCCAAAACGTAGTTAATGAAGACATCAATTGCCGGTGATTCACTAAACGAGTTATAAAAATGATAAAAACTTGAGGAGCGGTTACAATTAGTATACCTACATTATTATATACACATGAAGTTATTTGAACACTTGAGGCTGGAGAAAGTCTGCATAACGTAACTTCATTCTTTCAGATAAAGATGTTAGATTTCCTGAAAAACTATTGTGTTGTGTAATGTACCGAGAAAATACAAGTACAAAGGTATATATTCATGCTACCTTCAGAATTTAGAGAAATATTTCTGATTGAAATTCATTTGCAAATAGTTCGTGAAATTCTATAATCATCACATTTGTATTCATTATTACATCAAAGATTGAATAAGGTTAAAGAAATGACATTTTTTAAATACGGCTGAAAACCTGAAACTGTAAGGTTTTTATGAGATCATCAATGATCTATATTTTCGGCAAATCTTAGAGAGGTATCCATATTTTTCCAACAATATTTCACACCACAGTGATCCTGAATCGAATCGAAATGTAGTAAAACACACATTTAGACTGTAATTTAGATGGCTGCTATGAATTTGAAAGGCAATGGCAACTTCCTCATTTATCGCTGGCTGCGATAATAGCTAAAGAACCTGCTTTCAAATTATTGTCTGAAGTGTTGGAAATATTGATGTTAAAGCAACTATGTCATCATCTGTGACACATTTATGATTACATATAAAATATAAATATGGAGAAGTAACCAGCAAAAATATTAAATCATCAGGGGACAGAGTAACAAAATAAATAAATTTAGCTTAACACCAGTATAGTATCGTGTCTAAAGGAATGGGTATTTTTTCTTTTCAAACCAACCAATTTTCATGAAAATTTGTTGTGAATGTATTTTTGTAAATCCCAACCAAGAGTTCTGAAAACGTTTTCGCCAAAACCATTTGACCTAAATTGTCTTTTTACAAGGACGATTTTAAAATGAAAAAAAGGTTTTAGTGTTTTTACCTTGATTTTGTCACTTTTCGAGGCATTAAACTGGAAGTAAGGTAAGGAAGTGAAGCTGTCGCTGAGAGGTTTCTCAGGGCTGTTGCATCTCTAGGTCTTCGCATTGTCATCCTATTAAAGAGACTTATCGGATGACTTGGAGACTGCACAAGGGTATTCATTTAAGTACCTATTTTTCCTATACAATACAAGACATTGTCTTCAGACTTTATATTTTCGACCAGAACCGGTTTTCAACGCAACTTGCGTCATCCGTGGCACATGTAGCAAAAATCTTAAAGCATCAGGACACATAGTAACAAAATAAAATAAAACGAGCCTACCACTTGTATAGTAAGGGGGGTAAAGGAATACTGGCTAAAAGCTCATAGGGGATGAGATGCAAGGTTTATTCACTCGCTCTATATACAAACAATAACTAATAAACATAATATGATATACACAATAAATACAATTATATATATTTATTTTCATGTGCTTTGGAAAAAAACAAAAAATTGGCCTTCTTTCTCCCCAAAATATATTTATATTATTTTTATTTACGTTATGACATTATTCAGGCATTATCAAAACTTTTGGGAAAAAACAACGATATAGACGAGGGCGCCGGTAGCTCAATAGTATGCGTGCTTGCCTTCTGAGCTCAAGATCGTGGGTTCAAAACCCGACCGAGGCCCTTAGTTTATTGTATCTGGGAGGTAAAATAAACTTAAGCACGCCGTCCTTCGGATGGGACTTTAAGCGATGGTCCCGAGCTTGTACGATGTCAGGTACTCGTTAAAGATACCTGGCCTATGTGAATAAAAATTTAGGGTTGGGAAAATTTATGACCTCCACAGAAGAGTCGGGCTCATGTCCACCAGAGTGTCGAAAGAGCGGTCTGGTAGACGGCGATATGACCTCGTAGTTAAGCCCGGGCATGAGTCATAATAACTAACTAACAATATAGAGAATGCTTTTATTTCATATCGTTGTCGATATTAAATTCTGATCAATTAAACCCTCTGTGACCTGGTAACTATCGTATGTTTGTTTCAAACCACCTTCATCAAGCGAACATTATAATAGTCTCAAATGTGGGACATTTTTCGTCAACTTCAAAAATATTTATTTTATTTATTGTCATATTAGTTTCGATTGAATGTTTAAGTATTACATCATGTATAATATACATTGTATATACCATAGAATGAGCGAATAAACCTCTTATCCCCTCCCCTTTGAGCTATTAGCCAGTATTCCTTTAGACACCACACTATATTGGTAATAAGCTAGTTTTATTTTATTATGTTACTCTGAACCTTGACGTTTTAAGATTTTCGCTAGTTAATTCTCCATATTTATATGTATTCATATGTCACGGAATTGAGTCAGCACCTATGCGGGCTTCGCCGTATCCAACTCCGCCGCGCAGTTGAGATAACAGAAATTCATTTGACTCAAAATTTTTGTTTTCTCAGTGTAGATATACCACTGATGATGACGTAGTCCCGTTGAAAACCGGTTCTCGTGAAATAAAACAGTGGGAAGACAACGTCATTTATTCCTACGAGAAATCTCGTCCCATAACACCTTACTATCACATATTTACCTATTTTTCATTCCATTTTTTTATATTACTATGTTAGTTATTGTGATCCATGCCCGGGCTTTAATTACGAGCTCATATCGCAACTACCAGAGCGCTCTTTCGTCACTCTGGTGGACCTGAACACTACTCTACTATGTGAGTCCTATATTTTGCCTACCTAGGAATATTCCCTTAGGATAAGGGTCTTTAATGAGTAACTCCCCTCCAAGAAAAAAAACCTAAGGGAGCACTTTTCCTCTGAGCTACCGGCGCCCTCAATATATTACTATGTATAAATATGATAAAAATAAGAATTAAGAGAAAATATGTTTTTATTGATGGAAATACAAAACCTTGAGTTCGCCGTCCTTCGGATTGGACATTAAGCAATGATTCCGAGTTTTTGCGTTATAAGGTACTTGTCGATTCAGCCGTTTGGGTTTTTAAATACAAAATTGTAAAACACAATGCATTCCAAAAATATAGGGCCCTGCCAGAGACAGTAATTGGAAACGATTAGTCCTAGAAGAAGATAAGCACCAATCTGTATTTTGTGTAGCCGCAATTCCGGCAATTAGAGCCTTGGTTTCTCTAATAAAGTAACGTAAGGTAGCTACATACAATATGTCTGTCTGCGTTCACATCCTCAACAGTTAACGCAATATCCCTTCTTATTGTTTCTAACATTTCGACAACTGTTTTTTTTCCCCTTTTTAATCTATTGTTGCCGAATTACGCACTGAATGGACAGAACCTACTTTTCTAAAGATACTCTAATGTATTTTTTGTTTGTGATTCATGCCTGGGCTTTAACTATGAGGTTACATAGAGCGTCTCTCTTTCATCGCTCTGGTAGACATGAGCCCGACTCTACTGTGGTAGTACTGAATTTTGCCTATATAGTCTTCGTTACTCGGAATCATTGCTTAATGTCCCATCCGAAGGACGGCGTACTCGAGGTTTTGTATTTCCATACGATGCATATTAGCCATGTCACTGTGTAATTTACTAGTTATTTACGACATCCATGCCCCCGGGAGGGAGTTCTATCTATGAAATAAAAACTCACTCCCGGACGGGATTCGAACCCGCAACCATGGTGAGACCATCCGACCAAAGCCCTACGCTCGAGCCCGCACGGCCACCATGGCTCCCAACCTTTACTTCCTGAAAAAATCCAATGTTAAGTTTGTGTTGCAGTAAATTGTTCCGTTTCTTTTCTCAGATTTGGTGTTTTGTTACCTTTATATACACCACGAGCTATTATAGACTTCTTCTCTTTTTTCCGAAGTCCAGTTTTTTATTTATTTTTTGTAAATGTTTATTTTTTCCTGTATAAGGCATTGAATATGCCTCCCTTCTCTGTTCATCGACTTGAATATGTTATGACTGTTGTGTGAGCTTCGGTCTCTGATTATCGTGCGAACTTACTTTCCAGAATGAACAATGACTTATCTATACTTCCGCTTTCTCATTTATCTGCAGTCTACCAAGTGCATCTTACTGTAGGATTTTTTGAAAGGACAACAAAATCGAGCAGACAATAGTTGAATTATGTAAGAAAATGTAACGTCATATTGTCTGTCGAACATTAATTAAATGTATTTAAAAAAATTACTTTCATAGGAAAATGAAGGGTTTCGTAGGTGCACATTTGCAATAACAAAAACAAACTTAAGAAATATTGCCGAACTTCAACTTGTACGCATTACTTCCCGAGCTATACGATGTATTGGGGAAGTTATGCAATCGGGCAGAAATCGATGTAGTGTTTTCACCGGAATTTGGAAATTCGGAAACAAATTAATCAAAAAAATTCATGTCTGTCTTTGAACACGATAAATCCCAATTGAATGAATGGAACGAAATTTTACATAAGGTTCGAGACCTATCAATTTTTACCCAAATCCGCCAAAGGAAATGGTAGGGTAGGGGAGGGGGGGGGAACTCAAAACCCCGATAAAAAAGCCCTGAGTGAGGCATCTAAGGACTGGTAGCGATGTCAGGTACTCTAGTAGTGGAGTCGGGCTCATGTCCACCTTGGTGATGAAATGTAGGCGATATGACTTAGTTTTTAAAGCCCGAGCATGAGTCACACTATCTATTTAACTATCATATAACATCATCTCCTATTATTGTTTCAGAGCAAATCGCAAATATCTTTGGCATCCCAGTGGAGCGCGTTCGGAGACATTTTTGTGCTGTATTAGCACCGACCTGGTTGCTTTTCTCAAAAAGAATAGGATCGATTTTGTAGGAAATTAAATATTCAAAATTTTTTTCTCAACTAGTTAGTCCCAATGTAGCGGCTATTCATAGTAGGTGCCTCTATTTACGGTCCATTGTGACAATCTATACAGAATGGAGGTCAATAGGAGGGAATCAATGCGACCTCTCGTCTCTCCAACACATATCTGATGACGGACAACCAGTTGTCACCCTGTTGTAACATGTATTGACACTCGTAAGTTTTGTTGTTAAAAAAAAAAACCTTCATTGTTACATTACAATGGATCTTTGTTGTCAGCTAATTACATTGTGTAATCCCAACTAGGATTTCGACAAAAAATGTCTCCTGTGGGTGTTAATTTGACTTCCATAGCTATACGAAGTTATGGAAGTTATACAACCGGTCAGAAATTTGATGTTCATTTTTGCATTACTTTGGCAGTTATTTTTATTATTTGGAATGAGCGGTGCCCCTAATCCAAAAAAGACACTAAAACAATATTTATGGGATAAGTATTCCTGGTAGTGGTGTCAAACTATCGATAGTCGGCCAAACTGGTAGTATCCGTTCGATTTTCTGAAACATGAATTTCGAACAAGAAAAGCAATCGCCGCTGTTGGGAAAAGAGTTCCGTTTCCGTACGGTTGGCTATTCTGTCAGTAACCAAGAAAAGAGGTTTCGTCCTAATTAATATTATCAGTTCCCTTAACCTACTAGTTATATATTTTTATTAAATAGTTAATATGTTTTTATTGAAAAAAAAAAAATGTTTTTATTGAGAAAAACAAGTTTTAAAAAAAATGTTTTTATTGAGAAAAACAAGTTTTTTTAAAAATGTATTCTTCAGCAGTTTATGTAAAATATAATCTTCAGGTTAAATAATTTTATTATATAAATAATAATAAATATTAATGTATAATTTCCAGACGGATGCGTGAATGGTGAGGAAGGGGTGGTGACGGAAAGTAAACAAGATCATAGGTGAGAGGAAACCTGCCATGGGCTAAACGCAATCAAAACTGCACATAGAGGAATCGTGGATCTCCCCTTCAGAAATATTTATCAGAACTATATAATTTTTTGAGTAATTTCTCTTTTCAAAAAATCTAGTTTCAGAATTTGAATAGAAAAACAGCATCTCGTTCGGAAAAAAAGGATTGGGTGGAGGGCACAGCCATCCGGGGGAGGAGGAGGAGGTTCGATGATGGGGTTGAAGTGAGGATGATAAAAGTCGGTGAATCACCGGCAATGTACTTCCCCAAAACGAATTAAATAAGTGTTGCTCTCCCTCCAAAACCAATCGACTGCTTGGGCTAAAACTTTATATTTGACTCACATATACTTCTGAATCCTCATACTAAATGTTGTGTCGATACATTCATTACTTCTGCAGTTCGTAGGATTTTTGATTCGAAACCCTCAGATCATCCCTTGCTAGAGGTGGAGAAGTGGTGAAACATAGTGTTTGTTTCATGTTTGTACTGGAACCAGCTGGCTGAAAATAGGTTGTTGCATTGAACTTGGGCCACTCTATACAGACGTTCACACTTTACACAATAACTATTTTTACCTCCCCCCGCCATATGAAGTATAGGGAAAGTTATGTAATCGGTGAGAAATTCGATGTTGAGTTTTCAACGGAATTTCATGTTTTCCGACCCCCTAATTCCAAAAATAAGGAAAATTCCGATAGAATGAATGTATCGATACGAAATTTTATATCTTGGTCCAGAACCCCATAAGGACGACACCTATTGATTTTTAGCCTAATCAGCTTAAGGAAAGGGGTGGACTAGGGGGAGGCTAAAACCCCAATAATTTACGATGTAATGAACATTGCGATATGAAATATTTATATTTAAATACAAAACCTCATAAGGATAACACCTATTAATTTCCCGCGAAATCTGCTTCGAAGGTGGTACCAGAAGAGGAGAGCAAGTGTCAAAAATTCTAATAACTGAATGCAGGGTCGTAGTCAAGATATTGACCAGGGGGGGGGGGGGCAAATTTAGGCTACGGGGGGGGGGGGGGGGGGGGGGATATAGACTCCCGGGAACACAGTCCACAGTTTCCGTGGTTAGCGCTACAAACTTTTTGTTATTAATTTGGGAGACTCGGACCTCTAGAAGCCTCCCCTGAGGTAACCACTGACTGTAATACTTAAGCTGACTTTACATGAGCAGCAAAAATGCAAAGCGCAGAAGCAGCAAATGCACTCTGTGGTTTCTGTGCTTTTAGAATTAAATGACTCACATCCAATAGCGTGCATTTGCCGCTGCTGCGCTTTGCATTTTTACTGCACATATAAAATCAGCTTTAGGAGTATGAAGTATAACATAAACGAAGATTTTGAACGAGTAAATGAAATGATCGAATTCATGTATATTTAAATAAATGTAATATGACTTGTTTTGTACATGTACATTTAAGTAAAGCACAATTTTCGTAATCTTGGTTTTTTGCTCTGGCCAGGGGGGGGGGGCACGTACCCCCCCCCCCCCCCCCCCCCCCTCCGGCTATGCCCCTGACTGAATGTAATGAATGAATATACACAAAATTTAGTTAGATGATTCAGAAGCTCCTATGTGAGTCAATTATTGATTTTTAGTTTCAACAGTCGATCGATTTTGGAGGAAAAACGGAAAATTTACTGATTAATTTGTTCTGGGGAAGTAGATTTCTGGTGATTCATCGACGATTTCTTCCCTCACTAACATTGCTTCTGATCTACGTCTTTCCTTCTATTCTACGTCAGAAAATTTGAGGGTATTGAACTCGAAGAAAACAAGAAGATAATGACCGCCCATTATTAATAGGTTATCTGAAATTAGCAATACGCAAATGTACATAGTAATGTTACTTGATTACTTTGAAGGTTACATTTTTTCCTCCACGTAACACTGATTATACATGGACTTCTGTAGGTGGTATTTGGATCTCTAATATCTTAACTTAACTCTAAGTGGGCATTGTCTTTCACCAATTTGCTGCCTCACTATGACACAAGCAATTTTAAATGTTTTTTTGTCAAAACACCCAGAATAAATTAATCAATTAACTTTTCTCTCATACTTCAAAATCAGTCGATCGTATGGGTTAATAATCAAGAGTTGACTTAATAGGGGTTTCTAAATCCTTATACTAAATTTTGTGTCGATAAATTCATTACATCGGCAGTTATTAGGGTTTTTGAGTTGAGGCCCATTCCCTGAACCTCTTTTCTCTTCGGCCGATTTTGCTGAAAATTAACAGTTATTGAAATTTTGTGTCGATACATTCATTATACCGGCAGGCATTACAGTTTTTTGTGTTAAGCCTCCCCCTAATCGACCCCTTCCTTTTGCTCGATTTGACTGGAAATCAATAAGTGTCGTCCTTATGGGTAACTGGACACACATATCAAATTTCTTGTCGATACTTTCATTCTGTCGGGACTTATCGTATATAGTCCCACACACTCAGACATAACGTTTTTCTTTTTGAAATCAGAGGGGGTTGGAAGACATGAAATTTTGATGAAAACTGAACTTCGAATTTCTGACCGATTGCATAACTTCCCCTATATCTCGTGTAGCTGAAGAAGTTAAGTCATTGCTTAGAATTATTATACACATTTGGAACATTAATTACAGTACTAGGATGTATGTTTCATATTGATTGTATCTTTTCAAGAAGACATTTCTTCTTTTACTAGACGTAAGGGGGCGTTCAAGCATTAAGTAACGTAATTTGGGGGGAGGGGGTGGTCTTGTAAAACGTTACGATGCGTTACAGGGGCGGGATGGGGAAACTAGGGAATTAAAATCTCCCAAGTTAACAACCCTCTTCGTTTATGTTTTTACGGGGGAATCCCTCGACTGTATGGGGGAGGGGGAGTATAGAAAGACGTTACGGCGCGTTACATGGGGGGGAGGGAGGGTCAAAAATCTTCAAAAATTGCGTTACGTAATACTTGAACGCCCCCTAATCAGTCAGAAATTCATCGGAATTTCGTATGTCCTAAACCTGATTTCAAAAATGAATTAAAAAAAGTATTCTGTCTTTACGTCTGTGAACACGATAACGCCTGATAGAATGAATGTAATGACACTAAATTTTAAATGTTTATCCACCCTCTATAAAGACAACATTTGTTGTTTGTCAGCTAAATCGGCCAAAGGGAAAGGGGGATTAGGAGGGTTTTAACATAAAAACTTTAATACCTGTCGATGTATCGACAATGAATGTATCGACTGGGAATTTAGTACAAGGATTCGGAAGTCCCTGTGTAAAACAACTTTCGGTTTTTAGCTAAAACAGTCGATTGGTGTTGGAGGGAGAGTGAAACTTATTTGATTAATTCGTGTTGGGGAAGTACATAGTCGATAGTGATTCACTAACACCTTTTTAAGTCAGTATTTATTTAGCCTATGCAGTATGAAGTAGCTATGTACCACCAGGGACGGATCTATGGGGTGGGGAAGTTACATTTATAAGCATATGCCTGGTTCAGTTGACCTGGTTAGTTTCTCGAAGTGTTTCAGTTTGCTCATGTTTATTTTCGATGTCTTCCTGTCAACAAAAGATGAGGGAGCTGAGCACTGTTGCGAGCAGACAGTCCTGGATATGTGGCAACCCCCCCTCTCCTATCCAGACAACTTTCATAAGGGCCGGAAGATCCTTGGCCTCCCTCCATTCTCTCAAGGGCACCTCATTCAGCCTTTCTGCCGTCCCTCCGGTAGCCTACTTCTATATAAGAAATCCCTTCAATGTAATTCTAAGAATGACTTATCCCAGGAGTGATCTGTAAAAATGAGGTTGACATAAGAATAAGAACTTTTATGGCCAAATCACATATATTTAATTTTTTACTTATTTTTGAACCTAGTTCGTTAATTATTGAGACTCATGCCCGGGCTTTACCTACTAGGTCACATACCAGAGCGACGAAAGAGCAACATAACCCCGACTCTACTATGGGAGTTCTAAATTTTGCATACCCTTGGTTTTTAACGTGTACCTGACATTGTACAGACTCGGGACCATCGCTTAACGCCTTTTTGTTTTAGCCTTATGTACGGTGCATATTAGCCATGTCACTGTGTTATCAAGTTATTTAAAACATCCATGGCCCCGGGAGGGAGTTCTATCTACGAAATGAAACTCACTCCCGGACGGGAGACCATGCGACCGAAGCCCTACGCTCTAGCCCGCACGGCCACCATGGTCCCCTTACAGTCTGAACATTACTTTGAAATATTTCCTATGGAAATTTATTTTACATTTTTTATGGCGCTATTATAACTTTGTTCGTATTGGTCCTATTTCAAATTTAAAAACAGGTAGGCGACTGAAAATTTAATAAGAAACATTTTTCGATCATCTCAATTTTTCGATAGGACTTACCGTTTTCGAGTTAATCACGCAAACTTTAAAAAAAAATTGGTTTAAAAACGTCATTTTAAGACGTGTATCTCGTAAACCGGGAAGCGAAGGCTAAAAAAGTATTCCTTATAAAATAATATGCATTTCTGTTTTTTCTATAACTTGTATTTAAAGGAATTTTTGATTGTTATAAGTATATAAGGGGTATCTTGTACACAATGTCATGTACTTAGGCCTCGAAGTTAAGTGGTCTTAGTTTTTGTCTGATTTCGGCCAAAACTTAATCAAATCTAAGTTAGCACATGTGACAACTTTATTTCAAATTTTAGAATCAAATTATAGAAGAATAATTAAGAAATGTAAATCTGAATTTTTTGAATCTGTTAAAACCGCTTTGAGAAACGTAAAGAACCCCTCGGAATTCTGGCAAACTATCAAAAAATTTAGTAAGAACAAAACAACTAACTGTCCAATTTCTGTTGAACAGTGGGAAGAATTTTATGTCTCTATCATGCCTCCGAAGTTGTATAATAACAGTTTGTTGTTCAGCCACCATCACCCATTTCTTGATAAGGACATCTCTTTAGAAGAGCTGTTATCAAGTATAGGGGGCAGTAAAAATAACAAAGCAGCCGGTCTGGATCTAGTACCTAAATGAGTGCTTTAAGTATTTCGACTCTTCTTGGACCCACTACCTACTAAATTTGTTTAAAAAATCTGGCATAATGAAGAATTCCCCGATAAGTGGTGTAAAGTTAAGTTGAAAATGCTTCATAAAAAAGGTGAAACAACTGATCCTGGTAATTATAGAGGGCTTGCTATATTTAATTCTATTACTAAATTATTTACGTCTATTGTTAATAATAGGTTAGTTAAATGAGCGGATGAGAATGGTATGGGATTTACTCGAAAACGATCAGCTCTATCAAAAACTGATCCCTGCCGAAAATGTTCCTTATCAATTTCCAATCGCTTATGTATTATGAGGTAGGACAAATATGAGAAATGTTATAGAACCCCAAATAATGTTAAATAAAGTGAATATCCTGACTAATAGTGACAACGGTGGTCGCGAAATTAAACCTGTCAATCTCCTGTCTCCCCTACAATATAATCTAACGTTCAAGGTCAAGATTTTAGTTTCACTCCGTCTAGAGAACAGGTAGGGCAGAGTAGATCCAGGATGCCACTCACGCACAACTCCACTACCTGGTAGTTCAAACTGGTCAGACCGGAAGCCAGTCCAAAGGCTGCAGTCTTCTTTATCAAAGGTCATATCTTCCCCTCACCAAAGAATACTCTACAACCAATTTGCATTAAATGTGAACATGGCTGTATGAGGTGTAGTCAAAAGTGATTATATCAAAGATTACAAAATGAAAATGTAGTCTGACCTCTTACAGATTTTATTATTATATGCAAGCCGGCTTTCGAGGTTTCACTTTTCATCAAGCAGTTTACAAAAACCCATCATTTACTTAGAAAGTTATAAAATTCGAATATTAATAATAATAAATTTATTTCCGTTAAACCAATACATGGCAATAGGATACGTCAAAAGAATTTATACATTAAGATAGCTTAATGACACAAAACTATTGAAAAAAATAAAATGAAATTAATAAAACCTGAACAAATAAATACTTAAAAATATATGAGTATATAATTGCTAAAATATGCTAAGGCTATATGCGCTAAATTGAAAAATTAATACATAAATTCAATAAATAACATAAAATAAAGTGATATAAAAAGCGTCAAAAATTAACATAGTTACCTGATAAAACAGATCAAAAATTAACATAGTTAGTTACCTGATAAAACAGATCAAAAATTAACATAGTTACCTGATAAAACAGATCAAAAATTAACATAGTTACCTGATAAAACAGATCAAAAATTAACATAGTTACCTGATAAAACAGATCAAAAATTAACATAGTTACCTGATAAAACAGATCAAAAATTAACATAGTTACCTGATAAAACAGATCAAAAATTAACATAGTTACCTGATAAAACAGATCAAAAATTAACGTAGTTACCTGATAAAACATAGGTACCAAAAAAAGTAAATGAATAAATAAAGAAAATTGAAAAGTATGGGCACCGGTAGCTCATTGGTATGGGTGCTTGCTAAGTGAGGTTTTTTATCTGGGAGGTGAAAACACTTTGAGGACGACGTCCTTCGGATAGGACGTTCAGATGTATGATGCTAGGTACTCGTTAAAGATCCCTATTCTAGGTCAATAAATGTAGGTAAGCCAAATTTAGTACTCTTGTAGTTTTGTCGGGCTCACGTTCTCCAGAGTGACAACTGGTAGTAGGCGATACAACCCTGTAGTTAAAGTCTGGGCATGAGTCATAATAACTAACTAAAAAGTATTAACGAATTAACAAATAAAAATTTAATGGATGGGGACGGAAACTTTATTCCTATTTTCCATTTGAGTCACAATAGGCAGCACGGAGTGCATGAGGGTTGACAAGGTTATCCCCACTCTAGTTGAGTTGTGAAGACTCCCCCTTTTTATGTTCCAAGTTAATCTCTATACTTTTAATAATGTCCATCTTACTACTTTTTTGGATATTGTATAATAAGGAGACCGGGCTGACCTTATGTCCTGTGTTATAAAGGCGTTGGAAGAATTGAAAGTCGCCCCTCCTCGAAAGTTCCCCCTACTCTATTCCTCAGCTTCCGGCCTGTCTATCCAAAAATGTCAGAAAACATAAAATTCCGTTCAAAACTCGGCATCGAATTTCTGACCGCTTACATAACTTCAAAACTAACAAAACTGGGAGAGTAGTAACCTAAGAGCCTCGGCTGAGCTCAGTAGGTAAGCACACTATCTCTGACCAACATTATTCCACGTTTCCAGTCAGAGAGTACAGATGGTTATCCCAGTGTTCCCACACCGGCCCATCCTCTGAATCAATATAATGAATGACACTATCTATATCGTTATCTGATTCGATGAAGATCCCGCTTTGTCCAGTATCTATTACATCGCCCAAAAGTGATGGAAGCGGGGTCACTTTATTCTGATATGACCCTACATCCCTGGAGGGCGCCGGTAACTCAGAGTTAACCTGCTTCCCTTCTGAGCTCAAGGTTAGCCCAACGTTCCCTCGTGTTTTTTTATCTGGAGGTTAAAAAAACTTGAGCACGCCGTCCTTCGGACGGAAATATCTGTACGATGTCAGGTAGTTGTTAAAGACCCTCTTCTGTGAATAAACCTGGGTAGGCCCACCAAAGTCAGGCTTATGTCCATCTGAGCGAGTAGGCGTTAAAACTTCGTTGTTAAAGCCCGGGCATGAGTCACAATAACTAACGAACTAACTTACATTCCTGTTGACTAGAAAAACGCTTTAATTCTAGTTTTCCGGGTTTTCATTTTAATAAATGAAATTAAAACATATGGTAGGCCCATTTCTTCCCAATTAAAATTGGAATTCCAACAAAAATTCAATAATTTTTTATTTAAAAAAATGTAAAACCTTGAATTTTCCAAATATTATTCTTCTGCGTAAATGAGAAAGTAGGTTTATATGTGGAACGAAAAATTTCACACGGAAGTTTGCTCATGGATTACAAAACGTTGAGCAATTATACACAAAAGATGATTTACAATTGTAAACCATGGGGCCATGGTGCCCGTGCGGGCTAGAGCGTAGGGCTTTGGTCGCATGGTCTCACTATGGTTTGCGGGTTCGAATCCCGTCCGGGAGTGAGTTTTATTTCGTAGATAGAACTCCCTCCCGGGGCCATGGATGTCTTAAATAATTATATATAACACATTGACATGGCTAATATGCACCGTACATAAAGCCAAAAGAGAGAAAAAAAAAAAAAAATTGTAAACAAACTAACGGAGTATACATTTTCAATTCCCCAGCTATACAAAGTATAGGAGAAGTTATGTAATCGGTCAGAAATGTTATGTTGAGTTTTCAGTGGAATTTGTGTGAATTCAGAAACCCATAAGAACGATTTATTTTCTAGCGAAACCCGGCGAAGGGGGGGGGGGGGGGTGAAAGGAGGGGAACTCAACTCAAAACTCCTAATAACCGCCAAAATAGAGGGCGTGCTTACTTACTGAGTTCAAGATCGCGGGTTCGACCGAGGCCTCCTCGGATGGGACGTTCCCAAGCTTGTATGATGTCAGGTACTCGTTAAAGACCCCTTCCCAAAGTGAACAAAAATTTAGTGTAGAGAAAATTTAGAACTCTGAAAGTAGAGTTGGGCTCATGTCCACCAGAGTAACGAAAGAGCGCTTTGCTAGTAGGCGATATGACCTTGTACTTAAAGCCCGGGCATGAGTTAATAACTAGCTAACTGCCGAAGTAATGAACGTATCAACACTAGTAGAGGATTCGGGAGCCCATATCGTTACCCGTCGTAGAATAAATGTACAATTCAAAAAATGCGAAATTTGAGTTACCAACGAAGTAGCCCGTTTTGTACGTAGGCAGGATAACTCTAGTTGGTTTTCCCACCCCCCAAGAGGGAGTGTTTCTTTATTCTGTTGGGGGAGTGAGCCTTTTTCGTCCGTAAAAGAAAGAGACAAATCAGTAATGGCCATGCAGTTGGACTCGTGGAGGTGTTCAACTTGTTATTTTTTTTTCCGAACGATCGTTGAGATTTCTACCAATTTTCCCCATTGTTTTTCTTTATCTTAGAGTATTTGCTTTGTGATAAAGGAAATTATGTTAAATACAAATGAATATATAAATAATAATTGAATTAATAATAAATAATACAATTAAATAAAATTACCACATTTCCTATAGAAATTATAGCTGATTTTCTACTGAATTTTTATTTCTACTGTAATTTTCAGCCCTAAAAATATATCGAAAGTTCAAGACGTGCAATTTCGAAGAAAGGAATAGGAAGAAGAATTTAAAAAATTTCAATTGTCAATATTGTTTTTCTAAATTTTGTAAAAAGTTAAATCTAATCCAAAGGTATAAATTATCTTACTGGGTTAACAGGAAAATGAATAGCATAGAATAAGAGAACAAATATTGGGTTTATTTATCTTAACCTACATTATAAATTGGTTAACTAAATATTGAAAAATAAAAAAAAATTAAATTGTTTTTCAAATAGAAATCTTACAAACTAATTACTTAAAATTATATCAGTCTTTTTTCCGTTTTATAATTGGCCATTCTTTAAATCAACAAGTTACGAGAAAAACATTAAACCAGTTTATGCTGACTATTATAAATCTTTAAAATAATGTTAAATTTTAAACTTTTTCTATTTCGATTAGTTCATTTTTTTTTTTTTTTTAATGTTGGTTTTCATCTTTTCTTCTTTGTGCCAAGGTCTCCGCAGTTTGAATGACTGATTTTTTATAATATTGATTTTATGTTCCTGATTATTTTTTTATAAAATGGTAATTATTAGTTATGACTGGTTTCTATAAGTTTATTTATTTTAAACCACTTTTCTACTAAATAATTAAATTTGTGATAATGAAGA
Source organism: Aradus depressus (assembly GCA_963662175.1). Classification (NCBI taxonomy): domain Eukaryota; kingdom Metazoa; phylum Arthropoda; class Insecta; order Hemiptera; family Aradidae; genus Aradus; species Aradus depressus. Next base: position 48,792,494 of record OY759216.1, on the reverse strand, counting down.
TGTTACTTACTGACTAATTTTATATTTATTGTATAGTAAGGTCCATGGATCTTGTTGTCCCTACAATTATTGAATAATTATATTTAATGTTCTGACTTTTTAACACTTTTTTTTTTCATGTTATACAACTTATTAAAAGTTCATTAAAACTTTGCTTTCGTTGATTTTTGCTTTTTATTTAATTACCGAAACCTTTCGAACTAGATTATATTTGTTCCCTTGTATAACATTTATTTTGTGCTGCTTAGCTATTAAAATAAAAAAAAAATTGTGAACGCTAACTTAAAAAATTAATTTTTATTCGAGGAGAAAAAGTAAAAGAAAAAAAAAAATTAAAAAAAAAAAATGAAATGACTTGTTTTAAACATTTTATGTAGGTACTTTCATTATCATAAAAATTCATAATGTTATAATAACGTTATTAATGTATTTTTTTCTTTTCCTTGCTCAAAAATTCTTGAAATTGTCCATGAAAAAAGGTAACATCTCCAAATTTTTGCAAAACAACGAAATATCCCCCCACCACTGGCCAAAAATAAAATTAACTGACTATGGACTGCTCGAGTAATAATTTAGGAAAGGATTAGTGAAGGTATTAATAATATATTCAGTGTGTTAAGATGAGAAGGTAGTCAAAAGTGTAGAACAAAAACTTTAATGTTGATTTCCCAACAAATTCAATTTTTGAGTTGTACCTTTATTCTACGACATATAAGTCAACTATACATTTTTAGCCCAAAGTTGGTTGGCTTTTGGAGGAAGAGCGAAACATCAGTTGATTAATTGAGGGAAGTATATTGTAAAAAAACTAACGGAGTTGGTATACTTTTTTTTTTTTTGAACTGATATTTATATCAATTGTGTTCTAATGACAATTAAAAAATTGACAAAAGCTGACATCAGCAGTATTTTTCAACTTTTGTAAGAGAAATGTTGTAAGAATGTTGCCGACTGTCAGACTGAGTTGTATGTCGCCACACTGATTTTTTAGGTTTCTTCATCATCACAACTCATTGTTATGTCAATGTTTATTGTTAATACAACTTAACTAATCATTGCCAATAGATTTTTTGCACTGATTAATTGCAATAGGTAAATTAATTACACCTTGTTATGAAGTTATTGCTATCTTATAAGACGAGACAGAAATATGAAAAATTATTCCCTCCACTGTTGTCTTACTGTCGACCTATGTAGTTCAGCGCCTAGGCCAGGTTCATCTCTGCAGTTTCGAACTTTGTCTGCAGACAGACAGACGAACTTTCATCTATGTAGGTATATTTCTTTGCCATACTTAGAGGGAACAGTGCTCTTGTTAAGGGCTGTCTTACTGTCGACCTATGAAGTTCAGCGCCTAGGCCAGGTACATCTCTGCAGTTTCGAACTTTGTCTGCAGACAGACAGACGAACTTTCGTCTATATAGGTTCCTTTGCCATACTTAGAGGGAACATGATCGTGTTAAGGGCTGTCTTACTGTCGACCTATGAAGTTCAGCGACTAGGCCAGGTACTGCGGCAGTTCCGACCTTGTTCTGCAGACAGACAGACGAACTTTCATCTATGTAGGTATATTTCTTTGCCATACTTAGAGGGTACAGTGCTCTTGTTAAGGGCTGTCTTACTGTCGACCTATGAAGTTCAGCGCCTAGGCCAGGTACATCTCTGCAATTTCGACCTTTGTCTGCAGATAGACAGACGAACTTTCATCTATGTAGGTATATTCCTTCGCCATAGAGGGAGCGGTGATCGTGTTAAGGGCTGTCTTACTGACGACCTATGAAGTTCAGCGCTTAGGCCAGGTACATCTCTGCAGTTTCGACCTTGTTCTGCCGACAGACAGACTTACATTGGATGAAGAAGAGCTATATAGGTGGAGATGTAGACAACTTTCCCCGTGGGTCCGACCTTAGCTTGCTCCTCACAGTCCCACTCCAACCACACTCCACAGTTAGATAACACTTTGCACAACCTTCATCCTGACCCAATAACCTCCTGTCCGCCCTCCCTTCCACCGTCCTATTTCCCATTTCTCAACCATACCAACCCTACATCATCTTCAGATCATAAAACACACTAACATCGTCACATTAACTCACTTTTCTGTCCATTTCAGGTCGTATCAACACCCTTTTTTTTTCCCCAGCTGTGTAGTACAAGAGAAGTTACGTAATCGATCAACTGTTTGACATTAAAATGGAAAACGTAAATAATTTTTTTTTTTATCCTACAACTACGTTAGTGGCTACTTTTGCCATGCCACGTCATGCACCCCAATATAATGTGATAATAAATTTAATGTTTTCGTCCTCCAGATTCCAAATATGAAAAAAAAAAAAAAAATCTGTCTATATATGTGTGTTTGAACATGATAAACCCCGATAGAATGAATGTAACGACGAAATTCAAAACAAGGATGTCACACATTGATTTTCAGCGGATCGGCAAAAATGAAGGCGGGATCGGAGAGGGCTCAACCCAAAAACTCTGATAACTGCCGATGTAATGAATGTATCGATATGAAATTTCGTATTTTAAGTAAGAACCCAATGAGGACGTAACCTGTAAAATTTCGGAGATATCGGCCGAAGGAAAGGGCGGGCTCAGGGGAGGGACCTCAATTCAGAAACCCTAATAACTGCCGATGTAATGAATGTATTAATACAACATTTAGTAAGGGGATTTAAGAGCTCTTATGTAAATCAAATATTGAATATCAGCGCAAACTGCCGACTGTTTTTTTTTGGGGGAGGGGGGAGGGCGAAAAGTTGATTGATTAAATCATTCTGGAGAAGTACACTGGGGTGGCGATTCACCAACAATTTTTTTACTTTCTCTTTTATTTATACTTTTATTTTGGAACCTGTTAGCTCTTCCTATCTCTCTCTGCCTATCGTCTTTATTCATCGGTTAGTGAACGCTCTATGGAGAATGGAATAAAATTGCATGTTTATAACTATTGGGTTCGAAGAAGGATGAATAACTGTGTCGGTGGCAGTCGTAGGTTTTCTGTGTACATATTTCTAATTTAATTTTGCCAAAACCGGTACACTTCATCTATGTACATATTTTTTGTGAAATTAGACAATATAAAAGTTAAACAATTTTTTTGTTTTTATTTATTCTAACATTTGAGGCAATGCTCCTACAAGAAGAAGTCTTTTAAAAAAGATAATAATGCATACACTTTTCTGTCAGTAAATACCACTGGCGGTGTTCGACGTTTGCTTATATTCATTCTGGGTCGAATCAAAGACGTTAATTCTGCACTGTTTACCCTTGATGGATAACTAGTATCTTGTTGTGTTTTTACTTAAGTGTGACACAAATCAAAACGTTTTGGCAAAGGGAAAACTCAGGAGGGGAAACACAAAAATATACGTTCACGATTTTAAATTATAGTCTCTGTTTTTGAATGTTTATTAATTCATTTTCTAATAATTTCAGTTACTTTGTATTTGTTTTTTTTTTCTTTAAGATTTTTTTTTTATTTACTCTTAAGCAGTAGCATTGTTTTTAATTTAACTAATTATTTTTGATTGGTATTTAGTGTATAAGGGTAATGGTTAAGGAACCTTATTCTATAATTACAACCTCTGTAAATGCCACCGATATAATAAACTCTTCTTCTTTCTTACTTTGCCTGCAACATGTTTTGTTACAGACATACTGTGGGCTTGGCTTTACCCCTGAAATGACGCAGGTTCGGAACAATAGAATGCGTTAGCAATCATTTTTTTAAATGTCCATCAAGTTAACTTTAAATAGGGGCATAAAATAGGTATATGTTTACATGATCAAGTTGTCTCATGACTTGCCAATAGGTACTCAGTGTCTAAACGCTCATTATAGGCTAGGTTAAAGGTCACATAATTTCAGCTTTGAGTGTAGACTCATTAGTTTGGAGTTTGAAGAATGATTTATGATGTTATTTTAGTGAGTGTATGTCTCAATCAAAGTTTTGATCGTGGCTCAAATGAGTTTTAAAGTTTTTTGATAATTTTTGGAACTTTAATGCTCACGTGGTTTTATAAGCATGTTCTTGAACTAGCGACATCGCCTGCCCTAGCTGCTCTCCTTGTCCTTCTCAAAGACAGTGACTTCTTACGTTTCTATATAGGGGTTGTTTTTTACTTCCCCACTATAGGGAAAGTTATGTAATCGGTCAGAAATTCTTTTCCCCGCAATTTCATATTTTCCGATCCACTGAATCTAAAAATGGAAAAAATATCTTCTGACTGTCTGTGAACACGATAGTTTCCGATAGATAAAATGTATCGACATGAAATTTTATACACGGACAACACCTATTGATTTTCAGCTGAATCAGCCGAAGTAAAAAGGGTAAGTTCAACTCAAGAACCCGAATAACTGAAATATATTAAATTCAAAACTCCGTAAGGACGACACCAATTAATTTTCAAATAATTGGCCGAAGGGATTATTATTCCTTGGCGTATATGAGAAAGTAGGTAGGTATCTGGAACGAAAATTTTCACACGGAAGTTACTCATGGATTACAAAACGTTGAGATGATTTACAATTGTAAACAAACTAACGGAGTATACATTTTCAATTATGTTATACAAAGTATAGGAGAAGTTATGTAATAGGTCAGAAATTTTATGTTGAGTTGTCTGTCTGGGTATAACTCTCAGGAGTTATATATATATATATATTGTGGTAAAAACTTGTTTGCTACCACATTTCCTGTAGAAATTTGATCTCTTTTGTTTATTTAAATTTTGATTTCTACAGTAGTTTGCCGAAAATTGCCCTAAAAAAATATAATCAATAATTTAAGACGTGCAATTTTTAAGAAAGTACACGTATACAACGAAAAAAATTCAATTAAACAAACTTTACACTTGGATTCACAAAGAGATACCAATTTTTAATAATTTTAAATAATATTATTTTCTAATCCAAAGGTTTTTTAAATGATACTACTGGGACTACAGGGAAGATGAATAGGATAGAATTTGAAGAGGACAAATAATTGGGTTATTATCTATATTTACATATTTAAATTTAAAAAAAAAACTTATTTGAACAAACAAAACAAAAATTTACAATGGCATAAAAACATTAAATTAATACTTAAAAAACTATTTCTTTTTTTATTTGGGCATTTTGAAAATAGATATTATTAATTGTACCTTCTCGACGCCTCTACCACAGAAACCAGACCCCGTCAACTCTTCACTAATTGTTCAACTTCATTTTATTTAAAACATATCAAACCACATGCACCGTTTAAGAGCTAGCTCACGACTCTATTACATTTAACACTATTTCACAGCTGTTTTTTATATGTTTTTTTGTTTTGTTTCTCAAACACCTTGATATATATCTAATATATATATGATATTAGATTATAATAAAAAAAATTACCTCTTTTCATTAAAATATTCATTAAAAAAATGTTCCGTAGTGTACATCACATTTGCCTTTTCCTTCTTTTTAAAAAAAAAATGTTTGTTCACAAAATTTTTTTTTTTTTTTTTTTATAAGTTCTTTCAGATTTAATTTCTTCCAATACACAGGTTGATTTAGCTTCTTCCTCGAATCCACATGATAAGCTTCCTCCTTCAATACACAGATGGATTAACGTCTTCCTCCAATTCACATGATGGGCTCCTCCTCGAACGCACATGTTGGCTGGCTCCTTGATGTCTTCAACTCATTGATCAACGATGTATCGAAGTCTCTCTCTCACTTACACTCACTGATTTATTTTTTATATGCCCATTTCGACGCTCTTTTTATACATATATGCCCATTTTTTATTTTTTTTTTATTACTATTTACAATTATTAAACTTATATATATACGTACTTAATTTCTAATAAACAAAAACAAATCTTAATCTAAAAATTTACAATTAATCCTTAACCTAAAGAAAATGTTAACTTAAATTTATAAAAATTTGAACTAATTGAACATAAAAAATATAATACTAAATTTTTACATATTTACAGGATCAGTCATAGTCATGAATTCAAGTTTGGAAATAATCAAGTTGGATGCAGATTTAAGAAATTGCCAATTAATTTTACTTTCCGCCTTTACCATCAATATAACATTTGTATGTATTCAAAATAATTATATAATTAATTATATATTATATATAAAAAAAAAATTTACTTGAAATAAAAATTAAATAAATCCTTCGGTTTTACTTCATCACACTTCCAAAATATATCATAGCAATGAAAATTAGGCCTCACGCCGGGTAATAAGGAATACAAATTTAATTTATTTAATATATATAGTACTTGTCTTTTGAGGTATTAAATTCTTTGAGACGTCCTTCTTACTTCCTAACTAAAAAAAAAATGTATCTCACATATATTTTTACTTCAACTTCCTTCTCTACTAATAACTCCCTAATAATAATAACTTCATCGTTGACGTAGCAAAAATACGGTTCCTCCTATCTCAGGTAGGCAACCAACACTACATCATAAATCTCCTATATATATATCGCTAGTTCTTTCTAGTCGACACAAAAAAAATCATCTCTCGCAGATCAAAAAAAAATATAAATCTCCAATTAATCACTAGCTCTTACTAGGATTAAAAAAAATAATTTCTCCCAAAACAAATCTATATAATCCCGACGTCTAAAAGAATGTCATCAGCAATTAATTCAAAACTTCTCTAATTAATATTACCCTTTGTTTGTTCCTATTCCTAAAGTTATATAATGTGCTCCTACAACTCTTCTCATTCTCATCTACTCTCTCTATTAAACAAATTTACGTAGAAAAAACATGTTACTCAAATAATAAATGAACTTGCCTAAATAATAGAATTTATAATAACAAAAACTTAATAACCTATGCATACATACAATTTATATAATATATTATTCTTCCAAGGCTTCTATACATTTTCGTTCGTCTTTCTAATTTATAATATTATTATGATTTAGTCACGTCCGGTATCCTAGCTGAACAGCTCCGAAACAGAAAATCTGTCCCCTTGACTCGGCCTCAGGAAGTTCGTCATGTCTCCAAAGAGATCTAGGCATCTCTCAGCCTGCTGATTTTATCTTTCTAACATTTGTAATAAAAAATATAATAAAAAAAATCTATCTTCTTCCATATTATGTTCGTTCAAAATCAGTCAGTTATATGTATATGTTTTAATTTTCAATAATCATTATTAATAAGTAACTTCTAAATAAAAAACTTTCACATATTAAATTTGGGTGACTAATCCTTAAATATAATTCTCAGATAATTTTATACTGATCCTAACATATAATCTTATCCTAAAAAAAATATAATTCCTAATTACTTTAAACACAGAACTATACCAAAATTCATTCATACCCTTCATGTACCAAAATTCTCTCATTCAAAAAAATAAATGTATCATCCATACTATTATATTAGTCCATGGTCACTTCGTCATATTTTAAATTAATCCTAATTCTGTCATGTTAGTCTGTCAGTCATTTCCTCAAACTCATCCGAGTTGCAAAAAAAAATAGGTTCACTATAAAAGGTGGCTAATGCAATTATATTGCAAAGCCCAAATTTAATTTTATCTTTTTCCGGATGCCCCGGCGAATTATGTCTTTAAAAATCCCCTCCCCCTTTTCTAAATATTCATTCAGTGTTAATTTTCTCCTTAATACCTGTTTAAATTCTCTTACTCCTTTTTTAAAATTGTTCTTATGTATTTTATTAACCTCCTTTCTATTTCCAGTTTGTCTGTAAGTTTTAACTATATTTTCTTTAAAATTAAAATTTGTCTTTTGTTTGTTGTCCTCAGTCTGTTCGTTTGTTTTGTCTAATAACATCCAAATGTTCCTTTCACTCTGTCCATCCACATCAACATTCATCCTATTTTCTTGAATTTCACTTAATACTAATTTTTCTACATTTTGACTCTCTTCCTCCACCTCTTTCTCTAAAATTTGGGTCTGTTCCTCCCCACTGTTATTCTCTGTTCCTTCTACCTCATCAACTTGTGACTGACTGTCAATAATAAGAACCTCTTTTTCTACTTCAGAATTCCCTTCATCCAACTTGTTAATTTTTTGAATAAAGTGCTTTTCTAAGTTTTCTCCTGCTTTATTTATCCTACTTTCAACTCTTTCATTTTCTATTTGAATTTTCTCTAATTGGTTCATCAAATTGTCCACCTTTTTATTTAATTTAACTTCTAAATTTTTAATGTTACCTCTTAAATTTCCCATCTCTCCCTTTAATTCTTTTCCCTGTTCTTCTATTCTCTGATTTATATTTTCCAAATCCCCCCTTAATTCTATTCCTTGCTCTTTCATATTCCTCCTTAAATCTCTACCCTGTTCTTCTATTTTTTGATTGATATTTCCAATATCCCCCCTTAAATTTCCCATATCCCCCCTTAAATTTCCCATATCCCCCCTTAAATTTCCCATATCCCCAGTTAACTTTGTCAACACAACACGGAGCCATTCCATATCAGGAGCAGCAATGCCCTCTTTTTCTTTATCTTTATTTACCCCCTCCCCTTGCGACTCCTCACCTGTACCCTGCATGGACTCCATTGCGGCTGGAGTCTCCCTTTCTCTATCTTCCGATAACTCCATATCGGATCTTTCCTCCTCTAATCTTCTCGCTTGTCCTCTGGTAATTGGCATTTTCTTACTTTACTAAATATATAATTACTAAACAAAAACAATGTTATATAAAATAGTAACCTTCTTTTGAAGTTGGCAAAAAAAAATATTATTTCTCAAAATTAAATGTAACCCTTATTTGTCTCTATTCTATCCTTTTCATCTTTTTCAACCTGTTTCCCTACTTTAATTAATATAAAAAAATTCTCCCATCAAGGTTTTGCCAAAATATGATGGGGCTTTGTGGCGAAAATCGTCCACACAAGGGATATGCCAAAAATGTGATAATAACTTGTTTGCTACCACATTTCCTGTAGAAATTTGATCTCTTTTGTTTATTTAAATTTTGATTTCTACAGTAGTTTGCCGAAAATTGCCCTAAAAAAATATAATCAATAATTTAAGACGTGCAATTTTTAAGAAAGTACACGTATACAACGAAAAAAATTCAATTAAACAAACTTTACACTTGGATTCACAAAGAGATACCAATTTTTAATAATTTTAAATAATATTATTTTCTAATCCAAAGGTTTTTTAAATGATACTACTGGGACTACAGGGAAGATGAATAGGATAGAATTTGAAGAGGACAAATAATTGGGTTATTATCTATATTTACATATTTAAATTTAAAAAAAAAACTTATTTGAACAAACAAAACAAAAATTTACAATGGCATAAAAACATTAAATTAATACTTAAAAAACTATTTCTTTTTTTATTTGGGCATTTTGAAAATAGATATTATTAATTGTACCTTCTCGACGCCTCTACCACAGAAACCAGACCCCGTCAACTCTTCACTAATTGTTCAACTTCATTTTATTTAAAACATATCAAACCACATGCACCGTTTAAGAGCTAGCTCACGACTCTATTACATTTAACACTATTTCACAGCTGTTTTTTATATGTTTTTTTGTTTTGTTTCTCAAACACCTTGATATATATCTAATATATATATGATATTAGATTATAATAAAAAAAATTACCTCTTTTCATTAAAATATTCATTAAAAAAATGTTCCGTAGTGTACATCACAATATATATATACTGGGTGTAACTATCAGTAGAATGAATGTATCGGAACATTGCCTTGTTAGATGCCTTGTTAGAACGGTACCGGAGCCAGGCAATGACCTCCTGAGTCCTTGTTTGAGGAAACCTCGGGAAATATGTTCTTACCTCTTGTTAGGACAACACACTGTCAGGAGTCCGGCCGCTATCGCTACATGCCGTTTGCTTTATTATTTTTAATAACAATACAACATTAATGATACTTAACATATTTTGCAGAAATATTGTGAGACACTAAATAAAAAATAAAAAATATACTCTTTTTTTAAAAAAAATATTGTCTATATATATATATATATATATATATATATATACCACAGCGACGACATAACAAATACTAAATAGAAGTTCAACCAGTTTACAATGCAAACGGTACCCTTTTCCAGCCCCTACGGGTTTTTGCCCCCTGTTCCTCCTGTACAGTTAAGTCTTAAAATATGGAAAACATTAAGAATGAAATTTCGTCTCAAATTGAAGTCTTAATAATAAAAGAAAAATTTTGAAATAGTATGTGCTAATTAAAATACAAATACAAATATATATTTTAATCAGCACATACCATTTCAAAAATTTTCTTTTATTATTAAGATTTCAATTTGAGACGAAATTTCATTTTTAATGTTTTCCATATTTTAAGACAGGAGGAACAGGAAAAAACACGTGGGGGCTGAAGGAAGGGTACCGTTTGGATTGTAAACTGGTTGAACTTCCATTTAGTATTTGTTAAGTGGCTGAAGATGGTAGCAATAGCGAAGGTACTCCCATATTATATATATTCTGTGAAATAAACAATATTTTTTTAGAAAAACTTACGTTTTTTCTTTATTTTTTAGTACATGATTAGATATTGTTTATTAACAGTATTTATTGCTTAATGTCAAGTAAATATTCATTTCAGTTAAACATTAATACTTTGCTACTTAAATCGAAATAATATTTACTGTAGCGCCTTGACATTACAGGTCCTAATACTGTAATGATAGAATTCAATGCAATTTTTAATGGTGCCTGTTTCTGCCTGACTTGATATTGAAAACAAGGGACGGCTTCTCATTAATTTTTGAAAAAAAAACAAGGATTGGTTCGTAATATGTATGTTACTGTATCATTTTTTCGGTGCATCCAAAATTGACAAGAATTTGATTGATAGCTCATCTGTTTGTATCAGCTAATGTGTAATTTTTAATAAAAATATTCTTCAACTATCTTTTTTCTTTTTTTTGTTTGGTCTAAGCGTTGCATCTGCCAAGGTTATTAGCGCCGGACTATCTACATGTAGGCAACCCCATTCTTATCATCCATGAGATGTTAAGAGGAATATAGATTATACCCTGTAGCCTTGGCGTTGAGGACAATATGTAGCTATTGTTTGAAACTTGGCGATTTTGAATAATTCATCCGATTGGGTTTATTTTTACCTTTCACAGACGCAGCTGCCCGTCAAGTACACCTTCTCAAGTGCTCCTAAATTTCCCTCTATTGTATGTAAATTAAAATTTTTATTTTGACGTATCTATTGATGATTTATGTATCGACTTTTTGTACTTATGACGGTCATTTTTAACAAGTTTGTATGTGAAACATTTGAAATTTATGTTGCAGCCGGAAAATGCGAAACCGAATCTAAAATAAAACATATTTTAACAGAATGACAATTATTTTATTCACCTTTTAGAAAAGCACTCTCTCTGTAACTCGGTACTCACTGAACCTTTTATTTAAATAATATAAAAAATACATTTAAAAATGTTTTCTTTTAGAGAATTTTTTTCAAATAAAACCAATTAATCATGTTACCTTCCAAAAAACTGACATCTTGGCTTCATTCACCAAGTCTGAAGGGAGACGAGAGCCCACTTTCATGAAGTGTGGCTGAACTGCCGCTAGATTGCACTAACATGTTTACAGTTGTAGTCTTTCTATATTATAATAGGCATAATTAAAGCAATTATTGTTAATTTGGGATTATGTGTAAGGGGGTTAGGAGGGGGGCTCAACTCAAAACCACGTTAACTGCCGAATGATATCGACACTAAATTTAGTATGAGGATTTAGGAGGTTTTGAAGAGGGATAGTGATTTAGGATAGGCAAAATTTAAGACTCCCATCCTAGAGCCTATCTAGGAGCTGCCCTTGACCTGTCATCTCAAGCTACACTAGACCTAAAAAAGGGCTCCTTAGCCCTATCTAGGCTGCCTCAACTGGGACAAGGTCTCTTAGATTAAGAGATTATTATAATTTGGGATTATTCAAGTATGAATTATGGAAAAAGACGATTGGAAGTTTTCCGGTTAGAGGTTGTTGATTTGAAGACTAAAACTGAGCCGAGGCCCTTAGTTCATTTTATCTTGAAGGTAACAAAAACGATGTCAGATACACGTTAAAGACCCGTTAAAGAGAGAAATTCGATGCCGAGTTTTCAACGGAATTTCAAGTTTTTCGTCCTTCAGATTTCAAATACGAGAAAAAAATGTCTGTGGATGTGTGTGTGTCTATGAACACGATAACTCCCGATATAATGAGAATTCAGAGCCCTCTAACGACGACATCTTTTGGTTTTCAGCCAAATCGACCAAAGGGAAGAGGGGGATTAGGAGGGAGGCTTAACATAAAAACTTCAATAACTGCCGATAAAATGAATATATCGACACGACATTTTATATGTGTGCCCAAAACCCCATAAGGACAACACCTACCAATTTTCAGCCAAATTTTTTAAAGGGGAGGGGAGAATTAGGGGTGAGGCTTAACTCAAAAAATCTAATAACTGCCGTTGTAATGAATATGTCGAAACAAAATTTCATATATCAATTCAAAACACCATATGGACGACACTTACTAATTTGCAGCAGAATTGGCAGAAGGTAAGGGGGTTAGGAGGGGGGCTCAACTCAAAACCACGTTAACTGCCGAATGAATTTATCGACACAAAATTTAGTATGAGGATTTAGGAGGTTTTGAAGAGGGAGCGACTTGTTAATTGATTAATTCGTTCTGGGGAAGAACATTACCGATGATTTACTATGAATTATTTATCTAGGAGGTGAAAAAACCTTGAGCACGTCTCCTAGTTGAATAAAGATTTAGGATAGGCAAAATTTAAGACTCCCATCCTAGAGCCTATCTAGGAGCTGCCCTTGACCTGTCATCTCAAGCTACACTAGACCTAAAAAAGGGCTCCTTAGCCCTATCTAGGCTGCCTCAACTGGGACAAGGTCTCTTAGATTAATTTTTTATACATTTAAAATATTCATTAAGTCTCCCATGTCTCACAATCGATACAACTGTTAATACCACTCCTTTTAAAAATATTCATCTACAACGCAGTCAGTCATCGATATATGCAGTGTTCGTAGACCCCCTCTTAGGTTAATAGCCGACAACTCTAACCATTAGTCAACCGAAGCCTTCCTCAGGTAGATCTTATGCATTTGACGAAAACTGATCAGTTGAACGTCCTTGTGTACAGAATTATTGATATAATCGATAATATTATTACAAGGTTGAAGGAAATCGTCATTCTTTCGAATTTAGCCGAAGTTTCGAAAACCATTCATTTTCTTTTTCAGCGCTTAACAGAATATAACAAACAAATTAGGTGATTATTCATTATGGACAACATGATACAATAACCACAAAAATATACAATTAAAAAAGTCGTCGGTGAATCAGGGGCAAAGTAAAGTTGTTATACCGTATTGTCTATAATGAATAATCACAAAATATGTTTGTTATGTTCTGTTAGGCTCCGAAGAAGAAAATAAATAGTTTTCGAAACATTGCCCAAATTCTGAGTACTTCCTTACACGACAGAACCTCGATTTCCGTCAACATTGTCCTTGTGTACCCTCAACTTCGGCAAAAAGAACAAGTTCTCTACAGATTGCTATCCGTTTCTAGCTTCGAAATTCAATCAACTGTATCAGGAGTTTTCCCTTAAGTTATTCAAATTGCTACTGCCCCAAATATACTTACCAGGGGCGTTGCCAGGATTTTGAGCAGGGGGGGGGGGGGGCAAAGTTAGGCTACGAGGGAGGGGGTATAGACTCCCTGGGGCACAGCCCGCAGTTTCCATGGTTAGCGTTGTAGACTTTTTGTTATTAATTTGGTAGACTCGGACCTCTAGAAGCTCCCCATGAGGTAACCACTGACTGTAATTCTTAAGTTGACTTTACATGAGCAGCAAAAATGCAAAGCGCAGCAGCTGCAAATGCACGCTGTGGTTTCTGTTCTTTTAGAATTAACTGACTCACATCCATTAGCGTGCATTTGCTGCTGCTGCACTTTGCATTTTTTCGGCGCATGTAAAATCAGCTTTAAGAGTATAAAGTATAACATAAATGACGATTTTGAGCGAGGAAATGAAATGATTGAATTCATATATATTTAAATAAATGTTATATGACTTGTTTTGTAAATGTACATTTATGTAACAGCTGATTGCTGATTTAGGAATCAGATGCACGGGAAATTTGAAGTTCCTATTGGTAACTTGCAAACTTTTTTTAGTTTATTTAATTTTTATCTTGGTTTTATTTATTGTTTGTTGTTACGACCCCTGCCCCCCCCTGGCTACGCCCCTGATACTTACTATAGGGGAAGTTATGAAATCAGTTAGAAAATTGTTCCCCTGAATCCAAAATATAGTTGCAAACAGATCAGTTGGCAGTTGATTCAAGTTATGCATCTGATGTAAGGTTCAGCTGTGCTGTTGCAGCGTCTCATTCCGCAGCAGTATGTATGTTTTCGCGGCTGACTGACCCTCCTGTTTCGCTTGTTGCACTCTCCTCCATATTATTAAAACGTTACGCATTTTGACGTCCACGGCCCTTGACATTAATTGGTCGAAGGACGCTATAACATTTTCTCCTCAGCTGTCGAACTTGGCCGCCTTACTTCTGCTTTACTCTAAAAGATCTTTAAGACTTTGTTAAGGAAGAAGGAGCGCCAATACTCTCGACGGGGATCGGTGAAGGATAAGGTCCAGCTGAGTGCTGAAGAAGCTGTAAAAGAGCTCGGAATTTTGGAAACAATTGAATTTTCAAAATTATTTTATCAGATTGCTTGATGATGAGAGCACCTCGAAAGCCGGCTAGCAAAAATTAATTAAATCTGTGAGAGGTCAGACTATATTTTATTTTACAACCTGTGAAATAATCACTTCTCACTACATCAGTCTTCATATTTACTATTATCGCATCATGCATTATTGTCGATTCAGCGCTAACAAGGAGTTATTATTGCAAACCATACACTTGAAAGACGAACCCGCTGTGCGCATGCCCCCTGTTGCCCAGAACGGTAACCTTTTTATTAATTTTCCACAAAACGATTTTATTAAAAGGGATAAGAAAAAGTTGAAGGTATAAGAAAGTCTTGTTGAAGACACAACTGCCCCAAAATCCGTTTGAAGTTTGATTTTTCTTCATTAAGTCACTGATGAGAGAAGCAATGACCAGCCCACAAGTTGACAAAATCCTCTTCATCATTGATACCTACAATAAGTTCAATAGTGTCATGTTCTACATAGGAATGTAATGTTCAACATAGAAAATGAGAGGACATTAAATAGAATACAATTTTACTGTATGAATTATATTTATTTGTTAATTATGAGCTACATTTCATTTCCTTTTTATAATATTATCTGTGGCGGATTTATGAAAAAAAGCCCGGTCAGCAATAGCTCACCGGGGCCCCGTACTTATTTCAAAGAAAATAAAATTGCAATTTCTTTTATCACATTCTTTATACATGATATGGAAAAAAATATATGTTTGATTGTAAAATACATTTTTTTCATTTACTTAAAAAACAAAGCTAACATTTTGTTTGTCCACAAAATATCAATGAGACTCTTTTAGACATTTTCAATCCTCTTCTTGCTTTTCTCTCAGCTAATAATTCAATTCAATTTGGTGGCAACATTTTGTTCTATATAGTACTGAAATCATCTAGTGTTTCTCCAGTCATTGCAGCACGTCGAAAATCTTCGATTTTCTTTAATGAACTCACTCCTCGTACTCAGCGATTGAGTTTAAATAGTCTAAAACATTTGAAGTATCATTTGGTGAGAGGGGCCCGTGGGGCAATTGCTGAGGGGGGCCCAGTCAGCCAATGCTTAATGGCTGACCTGCTAAATCCGCCACTGAATATTATTATTATTATTTTCTTTTATTATTCTATGATTTTCGTAAGTATTCCTACTTTTCGATGTGATTTGAAGGGAGGCTTAACATAAAAACTCTAATAACTGCCGATAGAATGAATATATGGATACACAATTTTATATGTGTGACCAAAACCCCTTAAGGACAACACCTAATAACTTTCAGCCAAATTGTCTACAGGGGAGGTGGGAATTAGGGGTGAGACTTAGCTCAAAAACGTTGATATCAGCTAATTTCAAATAATTTATGGTTTCCAGATTTACTTTGTGAAGCTCCATTCTAGGAAAAGATAATTAAAATACACAATTTCTTTGTTAAAATTCACTATATATTCTCAAATACTCAACTAGATTCGCCGTGTTAAGGCATTATCAAGAGTCACTTATAAACTCCAGTAGTTGAGTATTTGAGAATATATAGTAAAGTTTGACAAAGAAAAATTGTGTATTTAAATTATCTATTCCTTTTAATTATTAATTAATTATCTATTTGATATCAACCATTGTAATGAATGTATCAATACAAAATTTCATATATGAATTCAAAACACCATAACGACACTAATTTTCAGTAGAATCGGCAGAAGGGAAGGGGGGTCGGAGGGGGGACGCAAAACCCCAATAACTGCCGATGGAATGAATTAGTATGAGGATTTAAGAGCACCTATGTAAGTCAACTGTTGAATATTCGGTCGCTTGGTCTTGAAGAGGGAGCGAATTGTGTTATTGATTAATTCGTTCTGGGAAAATTGGGTGATTCACTATGACGTTTTTAATCTCGGCGGTGAAAAAACCTTGAGAACGACCTATAGGTTAAAAACAATTTAGGATAGGTACATAGGTTAGATGCGGGGCATGAGTAACAGTAAAATAACTAACTTACAGTCTAAAATAACAATAATAGTTTATCTTCAATTTCGTATCTTATATACGATTGTTTGAGACCTCTTAAGTTTTTATTTTTATGTAGGTATTTCAATAATTACCATCTTATAGCCCTTTTTGGTCTCATTTACTCTTTTTCTTTATTTTTTCTTCTTCATTTCATACAACAACAATATTTCGTCCTACCAGTAATAAATAAAATAAATAGTTAAAAAATTATAATTAAAAGAATCGATAAACAATAACCTCTAGGGTTATCAAAAATAAAACTAAAGAAAAAAGACAAAAGAATACAGAAAAAAGAGTACATAAAAATAGGTATGTTATACATATAATTAAAATAACTTCATACAATTAAAAGATTTAAAAAAGAAAATATAGTGGGATTAATTAAGAATTGCTTTTTCCAGATGCACAATATTAGAAATGACACGACAAGAAAAAGAGTAAATGAGACCAAAAAGGGCTATAAGATGGTAATTATTGAAATATCTACATAAAAATAAATAATAATTTGTTACATATATTTTTGAAACGGCAATCGGCAATCTGATTGCCGTTTCAACACCTTTTATCCCAATATTTACAACCCAGATCAACTCCAACCATACCTAAACCTGAACGCTCCTTTCTCACACCTCAAAGCACTGGCTCAACTCCGTCTATCTGGCAAGTACTATCTAAAAATCAGTTACAAAAATAATGTATAGACCCTTAATCCCCAAGAATTTTGTACGATCTGCAACAAAAACGAATTGGAAGACTTATACCACCTATTAATATCCTGTCCGATCTACTCCCCCATTAGAAGCCACTTCCGACCTCAGAGCGTCAGTATAGACCGATCCAGCTTTCACACATTACTTCTGGCCCATAATAAGAATGATATCTCAAACATTTTTCATTATATAATCAGCGCTCTGAAACTAAGATCATTCATTGTTAGTGAATAATGTATTTAACTTCCATAGTATAGTACTTATTTTATTTATACTTTATTTATTTAGTTTGTTAAAGGTTCCTGTAATTATGTGTCATTTTTGTCCAGCTGACCAATATGTAATTTTGGAAATGTTAATGTCAATATTGTAAAAGTAATGGTCACTGACTCAATTGTATAGGGGTGATGAACAATAAAAATTATTATTATTATTATTACATATATTTTTGGAATCAGGGGGTCAATAAAATAGTAATAGCGATTTTCTGACCAATTACGTAACTTGGTCTATAACTGTGGAAGTGCCGCGTGAAAGTATTGGCGGACCTGAGAGTTTGGGAACGGCTCATCTAGATATTTGCACATGTGGATGATGTAACGTCTGGTCACCTGGTGAACCTCATTAATGGGGCCTGACGGCATCTTGCAATAGATGCTCTATGTAAACATATCCTGCATTCGTAACATCCACACTTTTTTTAAAAATATTTTGTAGTTACTTTTAGTTAAATATAAATGAAATTTTTTGATAATCTTGTGGAGAAGGCGAGATAAAGATGAAAGGAAGTGTTGAGCTGGGATTGTGACATGGTTTGTTTAACCCAGTTCTCCTTCCTACCGACTTGCATTAGTTTGACAATATCCTTAGCACTTCTTGTGCAAAACTGACGTCCCTGAAGAGCAGTGCTGCCTGCCAGTCACCTCGGCCAAATCCTGTACTTCTCTTCCAATGAACTTACTCTAGGTTAGGTTAGGTTTTATGACTCATGCCCGGGCTTTAACTATGAGGTCATATCGCCGACTACCAGATCGCTCTTTCGTCACTTTGGTGCACATGAGCCCGACTCTACTGTGGGAGTCCTAAATTTTTATTTACCTAGGGTAAGGGGTCTTTAACGAGTACCTGACATCGTACAGGCTCGGGACCATCGCTTAACGTCCCATCCGAAGGACGGCGTGCTCAAGTTTATTTTACCTCCCAGATAAAATAAACTAAGGGCCTCGGCCGGGTTTCGAACCCACGTTCTTGAGCTCAGAAGACAAGCACGCATACAACTGAGCTACCGGCGCCCTCTGAACTTACTCTATATTTACTTCCCAGGCTATATGAAGTATAAGGGACGTTAATTAATCTGTCAGAAATTTGCGGTGAATCACTGCCAAAGTGTTTCCCCAGCACAAATTATTCAATTATGTTTTGCTCTCTCTTCCAAAACCATCGACTGTTTGGGCTAAAAATAATGAATCTCTTATTACATCGTCAGTTATTAGTGTATTTGAATCGAGTCCCTCTTCTCTGTGGCCTTCCCCTCCCGCTCGACCAAATTATTATGTGCCATCCTCGGCCCATTATCGGCTTTTGAATTTAAATAATAGTTCATGTCGATGGGGATTGTTATTGCGATTTTTGAGTTGAGCTCGCTCTGACCCCTCCCCCTCCCCCCTTTCGACTGATTCCGCCGAATTCACAAATAAAATTGCATGTCAATACATTCATTCTATCAGGAGTTATCATGTTCACAGACACACAAAGAAATTTTTTTTTAATTTTTAGAATCAGGCAGTAGTAAAATATAAAATTCCAATGAAAATTGAGCATCGAATTTCGCCACGATTACACAACTTCCCCTATACTACTGTGTGTGGCTGGGGAAACAAAATCTGCATGTGTGAGACTGTGTGAGTCTGTGAACACGATAACTCCTCATAGAATGAATGTATCCACACGAAAGTGTATATGTGTATCCAAAACTATCTCACAACTATAGATTTTCAGCCAAAGACAAAGGAAAAGAGGGATTAG
The DNA here is from genome assembly GCA_963662175.1 of Aradus depressus. NCBI lineage: Eukaryota > Metazoa > Arthropoda > Insecta > Hemiptera > Aradidae > Aradus > Aradus depressus. The sequence goes on along the minus strand of OY759216.1, from coordinate 48,773,001 downwards.
GGGGAAGGAGCTTAACACAAAAGTCTAATAACTGCCGTTGTAATGAATGTATTGACATGAAATGTCTTATGTTTATTCAAAGCCCTATAAGGACGACGCTTATTAATTTTTAGCGGAATAATTCGAAGGGGAGGGGGGATCAGAAAAGGGCTCAACTTCAAAAACAGAATAACTGCCGATGTAATGAACGTATCGAGACAAAATTTGGTATGAGGATTCAGAAGCCACTACGTAAGTCAAATAGTTTTATAGTTTGGAGGGAGAGCGAAAAGATAATTGTTTAAAAAGTGCTGGGGTCATCTGAAGAATAAAGATAAATATTACCTTTTAGAATGCCGTTTCAACACCTTTTATCCCAATATTTACAACCCAGAACAACTCCAACCATACCTAAACCTGAATGATCCTATCCACACATCAAAGCACTGACTCAACTCCGTCTATCTGGCAAGTACTATCTTAAAATCAATTATAAAAATAATGTATACACCCTTAATCTCCAGGAACTTTGTACGATCTGCAATAAAAACGAACATACCACCTGTTAATATCCTGTCCGATATACTCTCCCATTAGACGCCACTTCCTGCCACAGAGTATCTCAGTATAGACCGATCCAACTTTCATACATTACTCCTGGCCCATAATAAGAATGATATCTCAAACATTTTCTATTATTTAATCAGCGCTCTGAAACAGATCATTTATTGTTATTGAATAATGTATTAACTTCCATATTATATTGATATTCAATATCTACATCCCCACTCCATATTTACTGTCTTTGTTGTATTATTATTATTAATTGGTTAATGTTAATATTGTAAAAGTAATGGTCACTGACTCAATTGTATATGGGTGATCCTTTTAAACAATAACAATTATTATTATTAATAGAGCTGGGGAAGATACAAGCCAGTGATTCACCGACTACTTATTTTTTATAATCCGCATCGGAGAATTTTTCTATAAGTTGGAAAATGACTGGAGCCTTTGATTATGCCCCATGGGCAAGGTGAGTACAGTCACTTCCAGAACATGGTCATGTTGGTTTGCTTATTGAGAGCCATGGTGTGACGTAGGCTACTTCCGCTGTCGTGTAATAAGAGTTAGGAAAGATTGTGCAACTTAAGATACTTACCCCCGTCTATTTACAATAAAAGATTTAATTTTACATCTATAATTTTTGTAAACTGAAATGAAAATTACACTAGGTTTAGTTGTGAATCACAATTTTCTTTTTTTTTTCTGTACTTTGCATAAACACAACTCACGGTACCCCGCAAGCGAAGTGGATGCATGACTGAACTTGGCTTGCATAAGTACCATGACACAGCCTCAGTGGGCTAAACGATTCAAGGTACTTTGTACATAATTTGTACCATGATTCATCAAAGAACTGATGGGCTTTTCATAGATAGGACGTCCTCATTTGTCAATAAATGACGTCAAGGCGATTCCTCCCCAACATGGTTGGAATGTGGCGGGAATTAAACTTTCATTAAAATGTGTTTTGATGATTGATGGTGTTTAGAGGCACTCGTACATACGTCTAGTTTTCTTGTAATCCATTATTGTTTTTTAACTGTTTCCAAATTTTTCACCTTCAATTTCAGTTTTTCTACTGTAGGCCAAGTTGTACACTAAAATAAATCGTCGGTGAATCACACGCAATGTACTTCTCCACGATTCTGTCACGAATTAATCAATTATGTCTTCGCGCTCTCTCTCTCTCCAAAACCTTATGACCGTTTGGGCCAAAAATCATTAGTTGACTTACATAGGAGCTTTTGAATCCTCTAACTAAATTTTGTATCGATACATTCATGATATTAGCACTTATTAAGGTTTTTTCAGTCGAGCCCCTCTCCTCTGATTCCCCTCCCCTTCGGCCGATTTTGCGGAAAATGATTAGGTGTCTTCCTGATAGGGTTTTCAATTTACGAATGGAATTTCGTATCAATATATTCATTACAATAGCAAAAGCAGTTATTAGAGTTATTGTGTTACCCCCCTCCCCCCTAATCCACCCATCCCTTGGATCGATTTGGCTGATAATCAATAGTAGGTGTCATATGGGGTTTGTTATCCTTACAGACAGACATTTTTTTTTTTTTTTCATTTTTAGAATTTTAGAATTCAAGGGATCGGAAAACATGAAATTTTGTGATAATTCAACATCAAATTTCGGACCGAATACATAACTTTCTCCCTACTTTGTATTGCTGGGGAAGTGAAGGGAAGTTCATGGCAAAGAGGGTAGCTTGTAGTTATAGCGACGCCCGACATCCCCTGGTAATACAAATCCACAGACGCCGCATTGAGAGCCCGGCAACGGTCACGTACCTTGGGGTGCGGGCCTCAACGTGACTCCCCACGTTGTTGCCATTAAAGAAAGGACAACCGCCACATTCAACGCTCTGAGCTGCCTAGCCAGCGCAACGTGGGTTCTTGTCTACCCTGCTTGTAGAATTATCTATGCTGGAATATTTGAGGCTGTAGCAAAGTACGCGCTGCTGGAGGGAAGGAGGCATTGCTCCACGAAGTGCGGACGCATGTTTGTGGTGCAAGCCCAGAAGAGAGCAGCCCTTTTAAGGGTTACAAAGGCCTATCGTACTGTCTCTACAGCTGCGCTACAGGTGCTGGCAGGAGCTCCGCCCATAGACATGGTCTTGGACGGGGCTGTCGCCTCGTACTTCTATAGACGCAACTTGCCTTTAGGAGCAGATATAGTTGAGCCCTTATAGCCCTGGACAGTCCAGACTAAAGCGTTGCAAGGACATTGTCCAGGAATGGATTGTGGAGAAAAGGCCACAGCGATGGTCACTATCATCGTATGGCCCAACGACCTATGCATATTTCCCGGAAATCCGGTTACGCCTGAACTTAACGTGGGTATTGCTTGACCACTGGATGTTCCAGATACTATCAGGTCACGGATATTTCAACTCCAAACTATTCTTCTTTAAGAGGAAGAACAACCTAAACTGTACGTGCGGCGGAGTCAGTCCTCATCTGCAGAGCAAGTGGTCCTCCAATGTCCGCTATACGACGGGCCTAGGGTGGAGTTAATACGCGGGACAAGATCATACCTGATGACGGAAATCGGCTACCCCACCGTACATGTACCGCCAGCGAGCGCCCCACATTTATCCCGAGCTCTCTTGGTGCGCCAAGGAGCGCCGCCGAGGAAATTAAGGTGGGCTGGGAGTGACCGCCGATCATTGCAAACGTTATATATAAATAAACAATTTCAGGCCTTTTTCTCCGACAACTCGGCTAACGGGTGTCGTGGCCTTCACCGAAGGTCGGCAACCAAAAAAAAAAGCTTGTAGTTATAGATGTATTTCTATAATCTAATTCAAAGATAATTGGATGCTATCTAAGTACCTATCTTCAAGTACATGTGGTTAATAGGTACGGACACTATAATACTAGCAGTTTGTATGTAATTACATGTTCTGCAGCACAATCTCACTGATATATATATAATGACAATCGTGCTAGGAAATTTATTGATACATTTCTAGTATATTTCTTCACCACCTTCCACATTCTGGATGCTAGGAAGCAGAATCTAAGACATTTGAAGAGAAATGCGTAGCGTGGAGTTCAAAAACAGATAAATCTCTACATATTCTGTACAATTTTTCAATTCTTCGATCGTCGGTGAAACGCCGGCAATGTACTTCCCCAGAACGAATTAATCAATTAAATTTTCGCTCCCCTCCAACTCGCTCCCTTTGCGCCAATATTCCCCAGTTGACTTACACAGGGCTCTTAAATCCTCAAACTAACTTTTGTGTCCTACTACGAAATTCATACTACGGCAGTTATTGAGGTTTTTGAGTTGAGCTCCCTCTGATCCCTCCTCCATTCTGCCAATTTCGCTGAAAATTAATGTGTCTATGTAGGGTTTTGAAATCATATATGAAATTTTGTGGAGATACATTCATTACAACGATAAAATTTCCTGTTGATAGATTCATTATATCGTCAGTTATTAGAGTTTTTATGTTAAGCCTCCCCCCTTCTCTCTGGACGATTTGTCTGAAAATCAATAAATGTTGTCATTCCAGGGGTTTTGAAGTCATTAATAAAATTTCATATAGATAAAATCATTCTATTGAGAGTTATCGTGTGCTCAGACACACCTACAGACTTTTTTTTTTCATTTTTGGAATTTGAAATTTTGTTGAAAACTCTGTATCGAATTTTTGACAGATTACATAACTTGCCACATACTTCGTATAACTGGGGATGTAAAAACACGATGACAAAGGATAGAACTATCCTGAAAGTTTATATAACTGGTTCTCAACACTCTTCATATTATTTAAAATATTATACCCCGGTTCCTGGCTAAAAATTTAATATTATTCTTGTCTTTTTCGAATCTGATTTTCTATAGTATAATATTACCCATGCTTTCGCCAAGCCAGATTTGACCTCAGTGCCTTGTATAATCTGTTGAAATCGACTTCTCTTTTTGAAGGGAACAACGAAGGGAAATTAGAGTGTGTAGAATTATGTATTGGTAAACTTGAACAAAACGAATTCTTTCTTTCCTTTTTTTAAAATATCGTTGCTCGGCCACAATTCGTTCTGGAAGTGACTAGCTATTTTATGTTTTTGTTAGATTTTTCTAGAATGAAAAGCTTTTACAATGTCACACTATTGCATATTTCGCATACGAAACTAAACTGTTCATGAAAACGATTAGTTATACATTAGGTATGCATTTTTAGGCATGCGCGTGCCCCCCCTCCCCTGGCCAGAGCAAAAAACCAAGATAAAAATTAAATAAACTAAAAAAAATAGTTTTTATTAAAAATGGAATGCTTGCAAGCTACCAATAGGATCTTCAAATTTCCCGTGCGTCTGATTCTTAAATCAGCAATCAGCTGTTACATAAATGTACATGTACAAAACAAGTCATATTACATTTATATATATATATATATATATATATATGAATTCGATCATTTTATTTCGTCATACTTTATACTCTTAAAGCTGCTTTTACATGCGGAGTAAAAATGCAAAGCGCAGCAGCAGCAAAAAGTCTGCAACGCTAACCATGGAAACTGCGGGCTGTGCCCCCGGGAGTCTATACCTAGTCTAACTTTGGGATAAATATGTTGAACACTCGTCAAAATGTCACTATTTCACCTTTCTTCAAAATTCTCCACTATTTTTGGTAAAATACGGATGTATTATTTCTTGGGGCAGCCAAACTGTCAGAGAATATCTTCAAGTATTGAGGCTGAACTGGAAACTGCAACAAAATTGTAAAACAGATTATTCAAGATGAAGGATACATTTGATGCAATAAGGAAGGAAAAAGAAATGAATATTTGGGTTGTTTCAGATTACATCAACAAGTATGATTCATCGGGGATCTACAGATATGTCCAGGTTGGAATAACCAGGAATATTGTGGTTAGCTCACTTTCAGTTACCATACCAACATCGATATAAAGAGTTAAATTATACAACAATAACTCGAAGAGCTTATTTTTAAAAGTCTGTTGTCATGTGCTGCTCCTTGGGGGTTTGAGTTTAAATATAAAATATTGGGGTTCTTGTGTTGTGAGCTCCCCCTCTGATCTCTCTTCCCTTCTACTGGTGCCGTTTAAAATTAATAGATGTCTCGACAGAGGGCGCCAGTAGCTCAGAGATAGCGTGCATGTCGACTGAGCTCAAGATCTCTTCAGAACCGTTAAGCGATGGTCCCGAGCCTGTACAAAGTCAGGTACTTGTTGAAGACCCCTACTCGAGGTGGATTAACCTGGGTAGGCAAAATTTAGAACGCCCATAGTAGAGTCGGGCTCATGTTCACCAGAGTGACGAAAGAGCGCTCTGATAGTAGACGATGACTTCGTACTTGAAGCCCGGGCATGAGTCACAATAACTAATTACAATTTCGTGTCAATACAATCTTTCTATTGAGGAAAAAAGTAAAGGAAAAACGTATGTTTTTTTAAAAATATTGTCTATTTCACAAAAATATATAACGTGGGTCTACTTTCGGTATTGCTACCACTTAACAAATACTTCAGTATTTGTTTTTGTTAAGTCGTGGCTGAAGATGGTAGCAATACCGAAAGTACTCTCATATTATAGGTTAGGTTTTATGACTCATGCCCGGGCTTTAACTACGAGGTCATATAGCCTACCACCAGAGCGCTCTTTCGTCAATCTGGTGGACATGAGCCGGACTCTCAATTTTGCCTACCCTAAATTTTTATTCACCTAGGGCAGGGGTCTTTAACGAGTACCTGACATCATACAGGCTCGGGTTCATCGCTTAACGACCCATCCGAAGGACGGCGAGCTTAAGTTTATTTTACCTCCCAGATAAAATAAACTAAGGGCCTCGGTCGGGTTTCGAATCCACGTTCTTGAGCTAAGAAGGCAAGCACGCATACCACTGAGCTACTGGCGCCCTCCTCTCATATTATATATATTTGTGAAATAGACAATATTTTTTAAAAACATACGTTTTTCTTTATTTTCTATCAAGTGTTTCACAATATCTCTGCGAAAAGGTTAAGTATCATTCTATTGAGAGTTATCTTGCTCATAGACAAACATAGACAGCAATTTATATTTTGGAATCAGAGGGTCAAAAATATTAAATTACGGTGAAATCTCAATTCAAATTTCTGTCCGATTACATAATTTTCCTCATACTCCGTAAAGCTGGAGAAGTATGAACTGCGGTATTATTATTACAATTTAAAAAAAAAATCATTCGGATACTGTTATTTCTACAAGATTGGGTATTATTTGAGAATCACAGGTTGAGGAGTAAAATGAAATAAAAATAATTTTATTCGTTATTAATTTCCAAAAGTGGAATATATCTACCCTATGTCACACAACAAATAACATAAACACAACCTTGGCAATATAAGACAATGTGCCAGTCATATATTCAGACAGCTGAATTTATTCAGCATTTATCAGGCATGAGGGCCTCTGCTAATATATGGGCTTCTCGCGCTCAGCTGACTTCGTTCTTTTTTCCAGGTAATATAACATCAATAAAGGAGCATTACGTAAAAGACTCGTAGACCTTTTAAATAACTTATCACCGGTAGTGAATAATTACTATTTAATTCTCATGATGAATGAATGACAGGATTTTAAATTAAAATGATTTATAGTATTTTAAGTTATTTCAGGGTCTAACAATGTAGCCTGCTTTTCGGTTGTGAGGTTTGATAGTTGAGAGACGAGGTCCGACTTACCCCGGCGTCACTCACCTTTCGTCCGATCACATTCTCTGTTGTAGCGTCGATGTTACAATAGTGAATCATACTGCAGAGTTTCGTCCGGCCGCAAAAGGGGGATTTTTTGATTTAGGTCAAAGGTGTCATATAAAGTTTCTGGATATATTCAAGGACACATTTAGTATCTAGAATATGCGTGATGACTGTTTTATCATCTTTGGTCAAATCGAGTTATACCTGATTATATGATAAAATTAGGTGTTTTTCTTCAGTTTGGGGTAAATAACTCATTATCTATTGATCGTATGAAAAAAAAAAATTATTAATAATTAAGGAGCATACATTTTTATGCACAAAAGATTATATTCACGTTTTTGGAGAAAGCAACTGTTTTGGAGCAATTCAATATGAAAATGATACTCGTATCGCGCACATAGTAATACCCGATTATTTTGTGTTTTTTGCAATTTGCTCTGAATTGCATAATACGAGAAAATGCATGTGTTGGAATTCTGGAAAAACAGTGCACTTGTTTTTTCCCAATTTTTGTTGAAAAGTTACATTCAAGCAAAAATTAAATATACAGAATTAAAGAGTGTACAATTTCCTATAAACTGAAAGTTTTCGGTGTTATTATAACTTTTATTTTTTTGACTTTTGTAACTAAATGGCAGAAGCAGGGGAAAAAGTTAATGAAAAGTAAATTACAGACGACAAGATTTCCTATCAGGTGAGTCTGTTTATATGATTCACGAAGCACAAGATATGGACAGCGCTTTGAGGCATACCTACAAAAGTTTTCGTACAAAACTATTATAGGGCGATTTTTCACCATGACACAAAAATACCATTCATTTTACGCAAAAACGTATAAAAAGTTGTCTTAAAGGGAACAACATTTTCTTTCGAATGAGCATTTTGAGTTTCGTCGACAAGCCTATCGCGAGTTACGGAGTTTTCCATCACTAACTCCAGATACAGTTGATTGTCCAGTCCCCCGTGAAGCCTCCTATATCTGCTGCTGTAACTAACTTTACTTTTATTATTTTTCAGACAGCAGAAAAGAAGACTATCAACTGCCTTCTTTCCCAGAAAAGTGCCCCCCGCCTACCAAAACAGATTAACAGGTATCTACCTATTTGCCATTTTCCTTCGTATTTATATCACCAGTATTGGGGATTAAAAAACATTTTTACTGCAGAAATAAGCCTTGTTTTTTAAGAAATGCAATGTTACTTACTTGGAGTGATTTGTGTTTTTCGAAAATTATTCTCTTTTAATTCATATACTTCCATAACATAGACCTGAAACTGTTCGAATAATTTATGTGTTGTACTAAAAACAATAATATTTTTAATTTATATTTTATAAAGTCGGTGAATGAACAGATTTTCTCTTTCAGTGAGGTTGCACGCAATCAGTGTTACCCCCAATAACATACATTTTTCAATTTCGTCGCTTAAGCAGCAACACCGCATAACTCAATTTTTGCCCAAATTGAGTTATGCATATCGTTGGATTCGTATTTTCGCGGGAAACAATCTCAGATTAGTAGTTTCACTCTACCGGCCATTAGGAGCGTGAAAAACGTAAAATAGACAACACCACACATCTCAACCCTACATGCAAACAGCGCATAACTCAACACCATAAATACCAGCCTTTTTAATTAAATTATTTTTGGTTCAAACAAATAATAAATATTTGATCAAATAAACATTGGATCACTCGTTGATAAAGTAAAATTACTACAATAATCATTTAAAAAAGGGTTTCCTCTTTCCTGTAAACCTCTCAAAATTGAGATATGCCGTGTTGCTGCTTAAGCGACGATTTGTATTTTAATTATTAATGTAAATAACCATTTTAAAATAAATGAGGAACAAAGTTGAAATTATAAAGTAAAAAATAATAGCAAAAATAAATATAGATGACAGAAAGGGTCACTGAGAGAGAGAGAGAGAGAGAGAGAGAGAAAAAAATTAATACAATAAAATAAATAAATAATGTGTGTCACAGTGCCGTTTTAATCAGTCCAGCTGTAGACTGAGAGACTCATGGGAAGACGAGAACACTCCCTTAGGATGCTAGCCTTGGAAATCAGACGTTTGATGAGTTAGGAGGTGCTGGAAGAGCAGGGATTTAAAAGAATCTCTTGCAGTGATTCTTTAAAATTAGTGATGCTAGATTCAATATTCCTCTTTAACGAGACATAAATAATCACTAAAGAATATTAGGTACTGAAGAATCACGTCATAACTACTCCATTGTATAATTAATATAAAATCTCTTACCAACCAAAAATACACCTCTTTCCGTTTGTAATAATTTCACACAATTACAACAGATTATCTTGTTATTATCCAAGTGAGTATATAATTACAAGTTCCTACATACGTACTTTTAATACATCCATTGTATATCTTTGTTTTTTTTTTGGGGCAATTTAATGTAAGATGAAAACAATAGTTCAGAACAGCTAGAGTACCTACCTATTAAATATTAACATTTTACCTCGACCATCAGAGTTTTCTCAATATAATAATACTTTGACTTGAATCTGTAAAGAAGTCAAGTAAAGGATTAGTAAAGTCAAAACAAAGTAAGATTATATTCAGGGACGGATTTAGAAATTTGCCGCACTAGATAATGGAGTAAATGTGATCATCTTGAATATAATAAAGTTTTTTTATTTTTATCTTCCATATAAAATAACCCAAGTGCCTCGGCTGGGTTCGAATCTATAATCTTGACAGCAGACAAAAAACAAAAAAAAAATTAAAATCCATTAATTGAAGAACTAAATAGTTGTATTGTGAGTAGATATATCTAAACAAACACACCTAAGTTAGAGTAAAGTTATTTATTTTTCATAATTTGCAATCTTTAGACATGGGTTTCTAGTTAACAAACAACAAATACTAATCAAGGTCAGGTTGCAAAAAACACTTTTACTAAATTCAATCTTTTGATAAATTGCTTCAATCCCTTACCCCTTAGGTACCCATTTTTATTTTCCCGGCAATACGAAGTATAGGGGAAGTTATGTAATCGGTCGGAAAATTCGAGTTTTCCGACCTATAGATTCCCAATACGGAAAAAAAGAATCTGTGTATCTGTGAACACGATAGAATCAATGTATCGACACGAAATGTTATATGTGAATCCATAACTGTTTTCCAGCCAAATCGAGCCTGGCCAATGGCGTATTAGGAGGCTTAACATGAAAACTCTAATAACTGCCGTTGTAACGAATGTATTGGACATATACCTTCGTATGTGAATTCAAAATCCTTAAGGACAACATTATTAATTTTCAGCGGAATCGGAAGAGGGGAGGTTGAATTCCTAAACCCAAATAACTGCCGACTTAATGTATATATACATTTAAATTTCATATTTTAAGTCAAAACCCAATGAGTTCTTAACTTGTGGAATTTCAGAGATATCGGCTGAAGGGTTGAGGGGAGGGGGCTCATTTCAAGAACCCTAATAACTGCCGATGCAATTAATTCATCAACACAAAATTTATTATGAGGATTTAGGAGCCCCGATGTAAGTCGACTGTTAGGTATTAGCGCAAAGGACGACTGGTGATTCACCGACATTTTTTTTTCTTTTTTTAATATTATCTTAACCCGCCATACATATAGTTACGCTTCAGATGTACTGTATTATTTTCAACCTTTGATTCTCAAGTAATACTTGAGCCACCGGTTGTGAATGTGATGCTTAATTAAGTACCTATTATATATTTTGGTTTATTATGTAATATTGTATGGATTATTATGTAGTATTCTGTACAATGTGTAATTATTCTTAAGTCTGACTTTAGTAATACATTTTCAAAGTGATAACAATAAAATAATTTTTGAATTAAATAGGTACCTACTGGGTTTTAGCCCAAACGGTCTATTGGTTTTGAAGTGAGATTGAAAAATTATTTGATTAATTCGTGTTGTGGAAGTACATAGCTGGTGATTCAATTACGACATAATAATACTGTATCTTCTACTTGCCCAGCCATACGAAGTATATGGGAAGTTATGTAATCGGTCAGAAATTTCATGTTGAGTTTTCACTGAAATTTCATGTCTTCCTGAATGAACTTGATAAATAACTCCTGGTAGAATGAATGTATCGACACAAAATGATTATATGTGTATTCATTCCTAATAACTATAATGAATATGTATATAAATATAATGAATGTATTTCATGTGAGGATTCAGCAGTCTCTGCGTAAAAGACCAAAAGAATTTTCAACCGACATCTTGTTTTCTTTTCATATTTAAAATATTCAATTCCTTATAAGATTACTAAATGTGATGGATATGCTTGAGTTCATCTTGTATCTTTCTGAAAAATAAGAAATCTTTTGAAAATCCTTCCTCTTCCCCTGGGACAGGACATACATCAACAACATCCTGATATGACTCACCGTACAGATAGTAATCCGAAGAAAAAATCATAATTTATTTATTCCTAATTATTCTTATTATATAAATCTATTGTTTGATCAGTGCTCCACAGGAATTGTTTATTTGTTTTTGTTATATTGGATGAGTAATTACGTATTTAACAAAAACTACCCTTGAAAACAAATGTTTCTAATTTACGAAGTAGTGAGTCCTCTGTTTGTGTGTATGTTTGTTTGAATGATTTTGTATATGTATATTCACCATAAGAAAGATACATTTTGATTTGCAGGAAAACCAATATTAAATCTTAGAATACAAATAAATAAGTTTAAGACAAAAAATAATATTTAAATAAATAATAAATGATGGAAGATACATGAATATCAAATTTCTAATACTATTTATATTTTTATTATAAACATTTTATAAAGTCTCCTTCATCTCGATACATTCATTACATCGGGAGTTATTAAAGGCCTTTTCGAATCCCCCGTCTTTTTGGTCAATTTGGCTGATAATCACTAGGTGTCGTCCTTATTGGCTTTTAGAATTGTCTAGTTTTATCTGAAGGTATCGTGTTCATAGTCTCACACACAAAGACAGGACATTTTTGCATTTGATTTTTGATTCAGGGAGGTAGGAGACATCAGATTCTGGTGTCATAACTTCCCCTATACTATATATAGGTAGCTAGAGAACAAAAAAAAAAAGTCGTCGGTGAATCATTTACTTCCCCAGAACGAATTAATCAACTAACTTTTTGCTCTCCCTCTAAAACCCGTCGACCACTGATGGATATTGTTTGCGCTAATATCCATCAGTAGACTTACATAGGAGCTCCTAAATCCTCAGAAGAAATTTTGTGTTGATAAATTTATTAATCGGTAGTTATTAAATTTTTTTATTTGACTCTCTCCCCTTCAACTCTCTTCCTTCTGCCGATTCCGCTGAAAATTAATAGGTGTCGTCCTTATGGGATTTTGTCTACATATGAAATTTCATGTCCATTCATTCATTACATCGGCAGTTATTGGGCTTTTTGATTTGAGCTCCCCTCTCATCCCCCTCTCTCCTTCGGCCGATTTGACTCAAAATTGATAGGTGCTGTTATTATGGGGTTTCGGTCATACATATAAAATATTGTGCCGATATATTCATTATGTCGGCAGTTATTAGAGTTTTTATGTTAAGCTTCCCTCCTAATCCCTCCTTCCCTTAGGTTGATTTGGCTGAAAAACAGTAGATGTCATCATTAGAGGATTCTCTATTCATGTATAAAATTTCATGTCGATACATTCATTCTATCAGGAGATATCTTGTTGTGTGAGATCGGAAAATATGAAATTCCATTGAAAACTTTGCATTGAATTTTTGACCGATTACATAACTTCTCCTATGCTTCCTATAGGTGGGGAAGTAAACATTTCATAAAATTTTATAATATATAAGGAGTGGGCGCTTTAATGTTCTGTCCTTCCGCAAACCACTTGCTTCACATCTGTATTCACAATGAAATTCCAACACAACACTGACCTTGTTTTAAACAGATGGCTTTTAGTTCCTACACCGAGGACAGTCTAATTCACGACCAAGAGATGTTGGAATAAATATTTTATTAATTTAACCTGAAGGATGTATGTTAAATTTTAATTTTCTATGTATTCTTGGCATGTGATTCAAAATTTACAAAGTTATATGCAACTGTTGGCCTTGAGATGCCAGCGCACCCAGAAATTACCAGGAAATTACAAAAAAAAAAAGAAGAAAAAAAAAAATGTACAATTTATAGCATCACAAGATAAAAATCTGAAATGTTAGAGAATGTAGGCTTTCTGTAAAACTGGAAATGTGGCTGTAATTGATGCTTAAATGGTCTACGAAACTGGAAAGGTCATCCTTGTAGGAAGTTATTGTTGGATCATGAATTCATCTTATTATTGTTGAAAAAATATATATTACTTACCCAGCTAAACGAAGAATAGGAGAAGTTATGTAATCGGTGTGAAATTCTATGTTGTGGTTTCAGCAACATTTCATGTTTTTAGAGCCCATGGTATCAAAAATGAAAAAAAAAGAAAGAAGATCCTGTGAACACGATAACTCCCGATAGAATGAATATATCATATATGTGTATTCAGGACATCATAAGGACAACACCTATTAATTTTTAGCTGAATTGACAGAAGGAAAAGGGGGAATAGGGGAGGGGCTCAACACAAAAACCCCAAAACAGTAGAATCCCTCTTAACCGGCCTCTGATCAACCGGTTCTCGGATTAACCGGCATATCCCATGGAACAGATTTTTTTTTTTCTCTTTCAGCGTATAACAGCTGGCAAGTGACTCATACATTTATTGTTTGACGGGCCTTTCTTGGAAAGTTTTGAAATTTTACTTATTTGTGAGGATGAAAACTTGCCTCTCCTGGAAAACGTGAAAAAGATAAACATGAAGGATGTAATTTTTATGTTGGCCAGTGCTTTTGAGGAAATGCTTTCTTCTACCTTTGTGAAATCGTGAAGAATACTTTGGTCTGATATAGAAAATTTGGTCAAGAGTAGCAACCATTCAGAGAATGAAGAAATCGAAAATCTAGCCATTGCTCACGATCTGCAGTCGTTATCTGGTGGGAACGAAATACAGTTTGAGGACGTGGAGAAATGGATGACAAAAAGTGACGAGGAAATAATCGGTATCGTAAGTAAAGATGACTGCGAATGCAAAGACGGTGGCGAAAATGCAGACGTGGAGGACTTGCAAAAAATAAGTCACGAAGAAGCAAAAAAAAGCTGCAGAAATTTCATTGCAATATGTTGAGCAGCAATAAGATTCAAAGGCATTGGAAGTGAGGAACGTAGGAAAATGGAGAGACTTGGCTTTCAAAAAATCTTTGAAAGGTAAAAAACTGATTTTTTCAAACAATATGTACAATGTACATTAAGTTTTCAAAGTTTATTCAAGTTCGTAATGTTTAATTTTCTCTTGTTCGTTTATGTCTGTATGTACATAATGTACAATAAAATGAGTTGCAATAACGTCTTATTTGCTTGTTTATTCATGATAGAACCTCGGATTAACCGGCCATGGTCTCGGTCCCGGCCCGAGCCCGAAATCTCACCAACTTGGCACCACTATCATCAGTCTCTGACTACCTCTCCATTCAATCATTGGAATACCTACTTAAATAACATGAACACTCATTTAAATGATTCAGTTATATATGTTTATTTTACTTTTAGTTTAGTCAACAGTGTTGTTTCTTCTTTGCTGTTCAGCTTCTGTTATTTAATCTATTTTTCCTTTTGTCATTCTCTGTAGTCTTATTTTACTTCACTTGTTGTCTATACTTTTATTTTACTCCACAATTTTTTATCAATTCCCTCACAAATTATTTTCTTTCTTTTATTGTTTTTACGTATTTTAGCATTGTTATTTTTTATTTGACGGGGTTAGAATCAAAGTGGTATAAATGACATTTTTTAAACTTTGAATGAACTGTGCAATTAAGTTCTTAACTGATTTACAAAATCTATAATTTATCGAAACCTGGAAATATTTTGTCTTCTGCTTTTATGGTGAAAATTGCTGTTAGCGAACCATAAATTTGAATAAAAATCTTAATTTCAAGGTCTCTATTGATATGTTGATATCAATATGTTCATGTCACCAAAATGGAATAAGTGATTTGCCACTAGATCTCAGCACTGGCTAGGATTTCACTTGTACAACTTTTTTCCTGAACAGAACTATCATTTTTGTACCCGATTATGCACTTAACGAAAATTTTTCAAAAATGTCACTTGGGCCATTTTGATTCTAACCCCGTCATTTGTTAGTATTACATATTTTTGGAAATATGATCATGAAAATATGTTTGAGATTGAACTATTATTTCACCATCACAGTGCGTTGCCTCATAAGGAACAAAATATAAAATCAAAACTTATTTACTTTAGCTGAAAGCTCTTCGTCCTTGCCTAGCCTATAATGGGAGAGACAATATTTGCCTAGTCGGCTGGTTCACGTTCATAGAAGGACCAGTGTTGTGAAGTCTGCTTCAAAGAAATATGTGAGCCTCAATTTATGTTTTCAGATATCTATGAAAAAATTTACTGGAACAATATTGTCTTTAAATAAGCATTTAATAAAATTCACTTGAAATACAACGAAATTATTATTTTTTGAATCAATGGGGCACATCTTGCTCTGATTGAGTCGTCTTTGTTGTATGACTGTGAATCGTGATGAATATCAAAGATTTTTTTTTTTTTTGGCCTTATGTACGATGCATATTAGCCACGTCACTGTGTTATCTAGTTATTAACGACATCCATGGCCCCGGGAGAGAGTTTTATCTATGAAATAAAATTCACTCCCGGGCGGGTTTCGAACCCGCAAACCATGGTGAGACCCTGCGACCAAAGCCCTACGCTCTAGCCCGCACGGCCACCATGGCCCCCAATATCAAAGATTATTGATGTAAATATTGGAATGCTCCAAAATTAATTATTATTTTTTAAGGAGGAAAATCACTGAAGTGTTGAGTTTTTTTTAACAGTTAAAAATGTTGAATTTTAATTTAAAAAAAAAACAGCTGATAGGACATAAATAAATTAGTGAATATAAATATACAATGATTAAACCATTCGATTTTGTTAAAAATGAATGAAGAACAGTAAACGATCAAAACAAATGCCGGCGGATCAGCTGTTTTTATATGCACAAGAACAGTCGAGTGAGAGTAGTGTTTAGGGTTAACTAAGTTCAAGTAGAGTCGTGAAGCGAGACAGTTCACAGTCGTGAAGCGAGACAGTTCACGAGTGTTAACAGTCGAGTTACAGACATGAACCAGTGATGAAAGAGACGTAGAGTATATATAGTGGAGAAGGAGAATATAATATATATTATAAGGAATGGCAAAATATAGAAGATTGAAGAACAAAGAAAGAGTGAGCTACAAAAAAAGGTACTGTTTTTTAAAAATTAAATTACATATACGCCCGTTGGAGAGTGGCCACAAAAAAAAGTCATACAATTTTAGGAATTAGTAAAAATGTTTGTATATAATTTATTTTTTAAATTCCAGATTTATGTTTTTGATTTTCATAATCTAGGTTAAATATTAATAAACACAATGTTCTGTTCTGGATTCTTTGCTATTCATTTTCCCTGCCAACCAAATAATAAAATACCTTTACATATTCTTTCTTAAAAATTGCACGTCATAAACTTTCTATATTTTTTATTAGGGCCCTTTTCGGAAACTACTGTAGAAATCAAAATTTAGTAGAAGACTAGACAACAAATGGAAATGTGATAATCTTTATTGTTTATTATTTGTTTAATTTAATTTAGTTATATATATATAGTAGCATGTCTACCCCCATGGACAATTATTGTCATTATTATACAGCAAGGACCAGTGACACTAAGAGCGAATTGTGGGTCGTTTGGAGTTGATTTGAAGATAATTTCATTTAGAAGAACATGCTCGGAACTAGCGATGCCTGCGAGTGAATCGCGATCGCTAGGAGCGAAAACAAGGAACAAAGAATATAGAGGAAAGGAAGGAAGCAAGATAATTGTTTACGTCCGGAGTTGCATGAACCATCAACCCTGGTGGACACCTGTCCTTTCATAGAAGAAGCTGATGCAACCAGTGATCGGTGATTGGCTGGAAGTAAATTGCGCGGGAAAAAACAGCCAATGAGATGTCGGGATCCATCCTCACCACCATGCAACTAAAGAAGCCACCCTTCTTCATAGTCAGTCTACGTTGAGACTTGGGCCGCTCAGATCACGTCATTTATATCTTTCTATTTTAGATTTTACAGTTGAGTTTTAAATATGTGAATTCATTCTACGTTCAGAGTTGGGCCACACAGGTCACGTCAGTTCTACTTTAACATTTTAGCCCACAGTGTAACTTTAATTAAGAATGTAAACTTACAGTTTTCTGCCCTCCGAGTCGGACCCAAAGGGTTGTGTTAGTGCGAACGTAACAATTTAGACAGAGTTTTATTTTATGTTGAAAATATGATATTCTCCCTCAGAGTGGTCATACAGAGTGGAACTCGAACTAGTCAGTGAATTATAGTGTATTTCGGACGGTGTAAAGCCAGTGAAAGATGTAACTTCTAGTGTGGCCTCGAAACCGGACAAATCTTCAATGACTTATGAAATACGTGACTGGATGATTTCTGCGGGATGTCCAGATAAAGATAATCGCACCGTCTTCGCCAGGGATATCATAATCAAGGTACCTGTAATATCGATTCTAGGATAGATGTTTTTAGAAACGATTCAGTCCTTCCGACATAGGCCAATTTTTTAGATATTTGTTTGTAAATGATACTTTAATTTTATTCTGAATGTTTCTACAACAACAATTAGTCTTTAAGCCATATGTACAAAATAGTTTTGTAAATATGTTCTCATTACAATAAATATGTTACAGTTGTAAGTTGATTCATTCCATTTCCCCCCACTCATGCTTCTTCAAGTTTGCAACAGTAATTAATTATTATTAATTACTGGTGTCAACTATAAATTAGGAACTTGTAACCGTTCTTCCCGTGAGGAGTGTACCCAGCTATCCAGGCATTTTTAATTTAAAGTCGCGATATTAATAATTTTCGATTTTAATAAGTTTTCGATATAAATTTTTTATTTACTAATTAAATTCACTCACACACACTCTCTCAAGAAGGGGAAAGGTGGTTTATATATATATATATATATATATATTAATTATCACAGTCCAACTTTGTTAAAAATTAGGAAAATTTTTATTAAATAAACACTGTCCAAAAAAACTATATTTTTCCATCTCTCTTTCTTTGCTCAGTTGACTATCTGATGAAGTGTCCAGACATCTCACATTTCTTTCCCTAGTTTCCTAAATATACCTCTATTCTTCACAATAACAAAATCTATTTTCTTAACCTACTAATCTCTCTGAACACAGAATATCACTTCTTTTGAAAATAGAGTCGCTATACAGGTACATTGGCAACCTAGCTTCTGTCAGGGAGTGACATGTCAAAGAAACCTTGAGTCCTATAGAAAAAGAAACCGTGAACTTTAGGAGTCCTATAGGACTAATAGGTCTCTTGTTTGGGTTCAAGGTTTTTTTTTTTTGTTCCATCTGTTTTCCTACTTCACCTCAGCCGGAAAAAATGCCCCCAGCTTTCAGGTTGTCATATACTTCATTGTTTTGAGTATATACATCCATTATTATATACACACTTCATGGACAGTATAGAGAGCGTCGGTAAAGCTCAGTGGTATGCGTGCTAGCCTACTGAGCTCAAGATCGCTGGTTCAAAATCCGGTGCGAACCTTAGGTTTTTTTATCTGGGAGATGAACAAACGTTGAGTACACCGTCCTTCAGATGGGATGTTAAGTGATGGTCCCGGGACTGTATGATGTCAGGTACTCGTAAAAGACCTCTACCCTAGGTGAATAAACCTAGGCAAAATTTAGGACTCCCATAGTAGAGTCGGGCTCATGGCCACCAGAGTGAAGAATGAGCGCTCTGATATGGCGATATAAATATATATATACATATATATATAAGGAATAATTATACAGTCGTGACAAAATAGGTTAAATATTTAAATATATTTTCAATAAAAAGCTTCATGAAAAACTGCGTTGAGAGAAAAATGTTGATTGCATATCAGAATTCAGCGTGCAATGTTATGTTGGGAATAATACAATGCCATTCACATGAATCTGAATAAACTTTTCCAAAATGCATCCTGACAATGCTGGGGGTACCCAGGAAGTCATGGATGGACACAAGAAATCTGGCACTGACCAGGAGACTGGGAAGAATACCTGAAAGTCTCAAAGGATTGTTGCCCTGAGAGGCATCTCAGTACACATTGTGGTAAACATTCAGGTTAGACTAATGCCACAAATACCTATCTCAAAGTGTCAACAATTGTAGTTACGTGCTTGTGGTTTTAAGCCTAATAAATGAACAATTCATATAAATTTCACGTTTTGACACTATGAATGTCCTTCAGGAAAGATGCTATTTTGAGAAGCAGCTAAACACTGATTGACTCGGAATTACCGAATAACAATCTAATTGAAACAAGTCAATGAAACCATTTAGTGGAATATATCGACAACACTCCCAAAGCTCTTTGGAAAGTAGTTCTTTAGAAGTTTCAACGATAACTTGCACCAGCACAAGAGAAATAATGTATTATCTGAAACAGAAAACCCACATTGCGTAAGTCAAACATAAGAATAGACAATTAATGAATGGTATGTATTGTTAACATGTTTCTTAATACAACCGAACACGCAGCTCTGTGTAACGCCAGGATTCAGGTCAACCAAAATCATCTTAACGTAGGTTTATCTCAGATCTAAATATCGATCTTCTAATTCAGAGAATAAAATGTCCTGCATTTGAAGCTTTCACAGTGTCTTGAACAATCCTTTAATCTCGTCAAGTACTTGAAACATATTTCGTTCAAGGATACTTGTGTAACACTCATCAATTTAATCAACAGAAATTTATATATTTTTTTTTTTTAGTGTCGAATAAATTTTCTGCTTTGCACCCTTAAATTAATTATAAATAGACAAAGCATAAATGAAATGAAGCATAATAGCAAAATGCATAAGTTGTAATAATATTATTTATTCCTGTTAAATTATAACATGGTAATAGGATAAGTAATAAAAATGCATACATCAAGTTACTTTATAAATTAGATATACAAATATTAGAATCGGACAAACATGTAATTAGTAATAACACTAATAGTAAAAAAGAAGAAAAAAATAAATAAGTATACAAATAATAATACTTAATAATAATAATAATAAGACAATCGACAGTTATAAATTATAATTGATTATGATGTTATTTATAATTCTTTCAAAAGTATATTTTTCACGACGATATTTCAGGTCGTTCCTGTGTGTATGTAATGTATAAAATTTAGACAAGAAAAATAATAAATAATAATAGTAATTCATGAACAATAAACAAATAAACCAGTGGTATTAAAAAAATTAATAAATAACTAAAAAAAATGATAATATTTATAATGAAACTATTAAACAAAAGATAATTTCTACAGAATATATTATGGTTATTTTATTAGTTTTGAAAAAATTACGTTTCCGAATTGAGGGTTTTTACATTTTTAGTACAAGTTAAAATTTTTTTATTATATCTACTGTTTTCAAGAAGTGTTTAGTTATTCGAAAATCGTCTTTGTTCGTGGTTTTATAATCATGTCTAGTATTGTTAAGAGGGAAACTATTTTTTATTATTTGTAATAAACATTAATAATAATAATAAACAGCAAAAATATAATTTGATTTTTTTTTTTTTAATATTTCTCTGCAGCTTATTCTTTGACTAATATTGTTTATTATTCTTAGTTCTTTCTTTTGAAGTCTGAAAATATTAATACTAGATCTAGAAGGTCCACAATGTTTTAAACCATATTTGATTATGAAATGGAAATAGGCGTAATTTATAATAGTTAGTGTTTCCTCTGGTGCGATCTTTTTTTATTGTTACCAAGTAAGAAGCAAATGGAAATGAGTTTCTTACCCATAACAGTCGTATGTTCGGCCATGTTGGTTTGGTATCGATATGGAGATTCAGTTCTGCATTTATTCAAGTTAGATGAACATTTAGACGTTTATAAAAGTCCTTGACATACAAATGGATATCAAAACGTGGGTCTAAGGAAATGTGTTCGAAGTTGTTTCCTAGATCGTAATTATATGATCAGAAGGTTCTTTAGGGTGACAGGAAATAGCAAGTTCGAATCCAGTCCTATTAATTTTTTTTTATTGAATATAAATGATTTTTTTTTTTACAGAAGTAGCAAGGTTATCTCTAGAAAGGGAATATCTACGGTGCTGGAATTGACAAAAAAATCATCTGGAAGAGAGACTCATGAAAAAAAGATTATTGAGCATGCCGTCCTTCGGATGGGACGTTAAGCGATGGTCCACTGCCTGTGCGGTCAAGTACTCGTTAAGACCTCTACCCTAGATGAATAAACCTAGATAGGCAAAATTTAGGACTCGCACAATAGAATCGGGGACATGTTCACCAGAGTGACGAAAGAGCGCTCTGGTAGTGGGGGATTTGACCACATAGTTAAAGCCCTGGCATAAGTCACAATAACAACGGTTAATTTGCAAAAATTGAGACAAACTTTTTTCATCTTTGAACATGTTTGGAAAATTGGTTTTCGTTAAACAGGAGCGTTGTAGTTGTATAGCGAAAATCGGAAAATTCGGCTCTGTTTAAAAAAGGTTTAGCCTAATTCAAAAACATAAAAAAAAATTGTTTTTTCTCTAATGTATCGCAATGAAAATAAAAGTGGGTTAAATTAATAGAAAAAAAAATAAGAAAAAAAATGTAAGAGAATGGAATGCGACTATTACACTCATGGACCAAAATGGAGAGGATTATTTCGACATTTTACTGAGAAATGTTACAGGTACACATTAACAAAAAATATCTAATATAAAAAACATTGCGGATAGCCTTGTGTAAATATGGAACGAATACTCGTATGACAAAAGGTTCTACAGTATCTCATATTTCTGAGAAAAACTGTTGTAGGTTCGAAGAAGCGTGAGTCAGAATGGTATTCCAAAGACTACCTTGTCAATATTCCTTCTATATTGCTCATATGTTGTGATAATGAGAAAATTAATATGTAAAATTATAATAATTCAAAAAAATATAAGTAAAATAATAAATATGAAATAATAATAATTAAATAAAAAATTATATATTATAAACAAACAACAGTACCTTCTTTTAGGATCAATTTCACCGTCAATTCACTTCTATTTATGTAGTTCATCACACACCACTCTCCATGTTCACTCAGACCGTCTCCATTCCGACTCGTCTCTCCACACAATAAAAAACAGCTGATGGCCGTGTTTTGTTTTTTTACTCATTTGTTTTACAAGAAATTTGCTTTTTATAGAAAAATAAATATAATTAATTTTTCAATATTAATAACTTAATCATTTTAATGTGTGTATTTTTTTTTTTACATCACAATGTACACATGACTATACTTACAGAATTGTTTTATGTAAAGAACAGAATGAGAGCAGCTTCGAATAAATATCGACTAGCAAGTTTCCTAGCGTTGCACGGGAGTAATTTTGTGCTTTGTTATTTGGTAGGTCCATTCCCTTATGTTAGAACCTCATATGTAGGGTTGTGTAGAGGTTAGATAAGTAGACTAACTTGTCCCAAACGGAATCCTTCCTCTTCTTTTAAACAATTTTCAAATTTGAGAACACAATAAGAAAATATGAAACAAGAGGAAAATAAAAAATACACTTAATCATTTTATGAAGTGTATTTAGGTGGTGTGCGAATTTGTGTGTAGTTGTGTTACATCGTATAAGAATGGTACGTCGAGATCCGAGTTGTAATGTTAGTTACTTCTAATGACTTATATCTGGGCTTTAACTATGAAGTCATATGGCCTATTAGAGGGCTCTTACGTCACTATGGTGGACAAAAGCCTGACTACTGTGGGAATTCTAAATTTTAGGTTTATTCACGTAGGTCTTTAACGAGTACCAGACATCGTACAGAGTCGGGACCATTTCAACATTTTAGTTATAAATATAAAGGAAAATGTACTTCAATAATATATGGCTCATACATGGAGCTATCACGTCACTGCTCTGCCCACTTCAAGTTTGATAGACAAGTCTTTGGTTATAACTTTTGTTTCAACATATTCATTGGGAAAACTTAGTGTTTCTTTAGGAAACTCATTTGATTATATGTTTACAATGGCTAATATAAATTATGTGTTATTTAACAATAAAGGTTTATAACCATAATTGTTTTGTAGTTTACAACCTTCATAAAGTTCAGACAGTGTTTCTTCAGTGTAGTTTTGTTGACTAAGTAACTCTTACAGATTTAAAGGATTGTGATCGTGTAAATAGAATTTAATTATCTAAAAAAAAATATATATATATTTTTATATTAATCGACTTACAACTAAGTAAGACAATACATAATTTTGCAGCCCCTGATGGTAAAGCATATAATTCCAAGGTTAATTTACTGAGTCACCTGCTTGAGAAGGCAAGCAGTATTATGAATTTATTGTTTCCAAAACTATAAAAATCTGAAATTAAGGGTTTTCAACTTTATGAAAGCGTAAAAAAGCATGCCAAATTGTTAAATTAGACTATTCCAGCCCCAAGACTCAAGCCATGGCTCCCTCGAGACATCCTCCCTTAGAGACCAAGCGTTCAAGTTTACTTTTCTCAAATTTTCATTTTCCTCATTGTTAGCCATTCTCTGAGTTATCTTTTACTTTCATATTTTATTTTTTATCTAGCTGTTCACTTTTGCAAGCAGTCCTAGATGGCTTCTCAAGATGAGACGACACCAATCTGTTATTTAAAAAGTTATATTAAATGTAGGTGGCACTGGGAAATGTGGGTGGGTCAGTTGAAAGAAAGATGGCTAACCTGAAATGTGTGTTGTTTATCACAATAATTCTTACGTTGTTGTCAGCTGAAAATTAGTTATTCTGCTAGTGGACATGAGTAAGTTGGAAATAGTAATTTAGACAATAAAAGAAGACCCCCGATGCAAGAACACCGCCAATGCTCAATTTTGAGGACAGTAGTTTGACAAAACAATGAGAAATATATCTACAACACTTCAAAATATATATTGTTGCCTCAACAAGAACTTGGGGCTTTGAAAAAGTGAAGGTAGCAACGTTCCTTATTTATTTAACTTTCAAGAGCAATGCTGAAAGTTTAGAATCTGTTTATAACCCATTTTACGGACTACTTTGAGTCGAAGCATAACGGAACTATATGAACGTGTTCCCGAAATGAAGATTACCTAATTATTTTCTTAATTTAAAACTGAACAGTTGACATCAGAGATTGGTGGTTTTGGCAATCTGAAGGATTCGTTAGTTTTGGATAGAATTGTAATCTGCTTAAAAAGCGACGAAATGAGAAGCCTCTTATTAATGTAGTCAGATTTTGACAAGGCATCTAAAGCGTATGCATCATCAATATATGAAATCAACACGTGAAATCAATGTATTACAACTAATTCTATAATTCATGGGCGCCTGCTCAAATGACCATTTTCACATCTTTGTGTGCATATGATAGCAACTTTTGAGTCTCCATCACAGAAACGAGATTATAGCAAATGAACTTGAAATTTGATCTATGGTCACATGTACTTGACGTCGAGACAACTTTATATCGAGGCCTAAGTACATTTTACAAGAACTCTTTATATTTATGTCTTAAACAAAAGACAAGTAGAAAAAATAGAAATGCACATTTTATACGCAATATTTATTTTCGAAAGTCTCCCGACTTACGAGATACATGCCGAAAACCTAAAATTACATATTGAAACCACGTTTGCTTGATATACGCGTAAACGTTCAGTCCTATGGAAAAATTGGTTCTTACCGAGAATGTTCCCTATTAAATATACGATTGCCCAAGTGTGATAGGATTAATTGAACAAAGTTATAGTGCCCTAAAGAATTGTAAAGCTTAGCAACGAATTTATTTTTTTTTAAATTAATAACGCCATATAGGGATTTTCCTATATTAACCATGTTTTTTTACAGATCACTATTCCCATCACCCCTCTCAAAATCATTTCATACTGGCATTACTGGGTATATTCGTAGTTGGATATTTGGAGTAGTTTTTCCATGTCAGTCGGTAGGTAGTTTATATTTGTTTCTTAATGCGGTGTAGTTTGTGCAGTTAGTCAGTATATGTTGTACTGTGAGCTCTGTGTAATCTTGGTCGCAGGAGCATGTCGGCTGTTCAAGTCCAAGAAGTAGGTAGGAATGTATCAGTTTCCTATGTCCCAGTATTAGTCTTGTGGTGATCACCGTGTCTCGTCTGTTCATGGTGCTTGCAGGTTTCCACGGCTTGTTTTCTTTTTTTATTCTTCGGAGTTTGTTGTCTCCATCTGAGTCCATTGATTGTTCCAGTGTTGTTCAATTTTTCTTCTGAAGTAGATCGAAAGGTCTTTGCTGTGTTAACTGTTTGTTGAGGCAATAAGGGGGTGAGTGCAGCGTCTTTTGCGGCAATGTCTGCTTTTTCGTTCCCAGGAATGCCAACATGGGACTGGTTTCAAAGGATGTACAATTATTTTCTTTAGTTAAAAGGTATTTAGCATTCTTTATTAAAAAGGTATAAGCGATATCTTGTAAAATGTACCTAGGTCGTGAAGTATTAGTTCTTATTTTAATTTTCGTTGTTTTATTGTACGTAAGAAAGTATTTGTGTTATGGCCACATCACATATATATATTTTTTTCTAATCCATTTTAATAAAAAAGAACTACCAATAATAAAAAATGTTTTAAAATTAGTTGCTATAGCTTACAATTTAAACATAGCTTTCAACTATAGAAAATTATTGTTCATTTTTTGGAGCGCTATAAGTTGGACCGTATTGGTTCTATCTCAAATCTACATTGTGATAGATGAACAATCTGAGAGGACTAGCTCTATTTTTTTTTTTTTTAATTTGATTTCAAAAGGAGCCACGCAATTAGCCTCGCGATCAGCGTATAGCCGAACACTACTCTATAGGATAGTTGATGACATGTACTTGTTACTTCATGTGTCCCTGACATTGTTTATCCAAGTTATATTCGGACAATACATATTACAGATCCATTTGGTACTATTGTTTCTTTGTTCTGTTTATTTATTACAATTGACTGTTACACAAGACATAAACAAATATCGCTCCTCAATAAGTCTTGTTGAGTCCGTCGCCTGATCACTCATCTGTGAAATTAAAAGTATGTAAATATATATATGTATGTAGAAGGAATTCGAGGCTCTGTCGTGTAAATGAAAAATTCAAAATTTGGCCAACGTTTCGAAAACTATTTATTTCCTTCTTCAGGGCCTACAGAATACAACAAACAAATTAGTCATTATGGACAATATAACCAGATACTTAATAATAATGTGAAGAAGAGATGGAAACAGTTTTTTAACATAAATGAAAGAGAGAAAAATAATAATAATAATAAATAGGTAACTAATAAAAATAAATACAAATTTTGAAAGTAGTAATAAAATAACCAGTATATAACAATATATAATAAATAAAAATTACCTTATAATGACTTGAGTGGATGTGTGTGGTGAAGATGTTGTGAGTTTGTGCCCAGTATAAAGCTATGGTGTGTATGACATTGTAACTGTCGAGGGCTACCTGAGTTTACCTACGTGACCCTCAGTGGAGGGGGGGTGTTGCGTGGAATGTAATCAACTCAAATCAAAAAATAAATAAAAGGTAAGAAAAAATATAAAATAATTTTTTAAAACTAATTAAATTAAGACAAAACACAACCAACCAATAAATAATTTTTTTTTGTTGCATTTTATAATCATAGATCAGAGGGCGCCGGTAGCTCAGTGGTATGCGTGCTTGACTTCTGAGCTCAAGGTCGTGGGTTCGTAGCCCGACCGAGGCCCTTAGTTTATTTTATCTGGGAGGTAAAATAAACTTAAGCACGCCGTCCTTCGGATGGGACGTTAAGCGATGGTCCCGAGCCTGTACGATGTCAGGTACTCGTTAAAGACCTCTACCCTAGATGAATAAAAATTTAGGGTAGGCAAAATTTAGGACTCCCACAGTAGAGTCGGGCTCATGTCCACCAGAGTGACGAAAGAGCGTTCTGGTAGTAGGCGATATGACCTCCTAGTTAAAGCCCGGGCATGAGTCATAAAACCTAACCTAACCTAAACATAGATCAAAGTAACAATAATCATAATAACATCTTAGTATACTTTTCAAACAAATATTATACTAAGATGTTAATATGATTATTGTTACTTCAAAAAATAACAATATTTAATCAAAATTTTCTCTTTAAAGGTAGGTAACATTTAAATTAGAAGAAAATGGAACAGCTAATGAAATTGTTCACCAGAATCAGGTTTCAAATTTATGCTGATGGAGTCTGTAAAAGAATATTGCAACTATTTGGGGGAATGTTATGTTGTGGTAGTATAGAATCTTTGTTCTCGGTTACGTCACGACTGGAACTGAATTAATATAATGACGAAACAGGTGCTGAGAAAGCAGAACCCGCAGTCTGCCATCTTATCTTCTCGTCTTCTCTCTCACTCACTCACCACTCAGGAATTTATTTAAAATTCTTTGGAAAATTAGTAAATTAAATTTTAATTACTTTCATTAAAAACTTTAAATTGTGAATATTAATATTGTTAATAATTTCTCATATGAGTTAGTTATTGTGACTTATGCCCGGGCTTTTAACTTCGAGGTCATATCGCCTACTACCAAAGCGCTCTTTCATCACTCTGGTGGATATGAACCCGACTCTACTATGGGAGTCCTAAATTTTGCCTCCCCTAAATTTTTATTCAACTAGGGTGGTCGTCTTTAACGTGATTATTATATATTAATAACAATATTATATAATATCATATAATAACACATTGTAATATATATTATATTTTTTTTAGATTTGCACTGCTATATTATTTTTTTTTACCACAAATGTTATTTATTGTTACAAATTTAGGCTATCGAAGCATCTTAACCTAAAAGATTCTACCGAAAGATCATTTTATAGTTACTAACAATGATATTTTAGTTAAATTCCCAACAACGGTAAATATGATCAGTAATATTGTAAAAATACAATAGAAATGCTCAAAAACAGATGACATCGCAGATAAAGAAGTTTGTAGTTGTGTGTGTGCGTTGCGCGCTAAACCGTCCGTCACACACTTAGATACATAGGTCTGACATAGCCCCTACCGAGAGCTAAGATGTTTACACATCAAAAAAGGCAAATAAACCTTGGAAAGTTTGTTGCTACAAAAACAACAAACAGAAGCCGGGCCCTGACTCCAACATCGACCTGACATAGTACAGACTCGAGATCATCGCTTAACGTTCCATCCGAAGGACGGCGTGCTCAAAAACCTAAGGGCCTCGGCCGGGTTAATCCACGTGTGATATGGGGTATATCACAATATTCGCAAGATGTGTATCTGAGACTGGGTTTGTGACACCCCACCAAATATTTACTCATGAACAGATTTCGACTGCTTCTCACTGGCTTTTATTTATAAATTATTATAATTATTATTCTTGAATATTAATTATCTTTATTACAATTTTTATTAACTTTTATATATTCCCCTTTTCCTTCTTGATTCGGAAAATTCGAGTAGAAACAATTTGCAACTTAGTTAATATATAGTGTAAAACGTGCCTTTCGGTTGTCTCTACGCCTTTTATTTGAAGATGAAGATTTGGTAGAATAGAGGACACGGACTGGAGGAACTCAGGAAAATTAAACCTTTTTGTACCTGGATTTAGCTACTTGGGTGACTTAGAGAATGCTGAGGTCAGTATGGAGGGTCTTGTTAACACACTAAAGAGCAGCAAAGGGTAAAGAGGATTATACTCTAAAACTGTGCAGATGGGATACATTTTATACGTGGATTGAACATTGTCTGAATATGTCGTCTACTATATAAATCAGCCAACAAGAAAGGAGCCGGGATGGGAGGGCGCTTAACTCGAAAACCTAGTTAATAAGACACATATCGATTTTCAGACGAATAAACCGAATAAAGGATTATTTATAGGGAGAGCGAAAACTTATTTGATTACAAATAATTCTAAAAGAGAGAAGTAATTGCTATTTTTGGTTCCCCGACAATTTCTTGTTTTTATTTTGTATTGTGGGCGTAATTTCCCATACGTCATACAAACGTTGCAGGTATTTTTCTTGGAAAATCCTCATCTATGTAAATGGCCTCTTTGTCACGTGTCAGTGACTCGGAAAATTTATATTTCTAAGATTTTCCTTAGAAAAAAACACTTTTTTATTATCGTTGCAAGCGATAATTTTTTACTTACTGAATAATTAGCTGTTATTGTATAATATTATTTTCCTCTATTTGTTCTCTTTAATATTCTGTATAGTTTCCTTGCCCAAGTTATTGTCTGTTTCGCAAAAAAATGATATAAACTACTGGTTTCGTTACAGCATCGTCAGATTTAGTCCATAAACTAAGACAAGTTTGTTGAATGCGAAATATTCTTATTGGTAAAGGGAGGTAAGCAAGAGGTTTTTTTTAAAAATATTATTTTTCGGGTGCACCTTGCGTTTGTGCAACACCATGCCCCATCCCATCAAAACGATTTTTTCTGCTTTCGCCAGGAGCCGACAAATCGCTTGAACATTGGGTAGCCGGTTTCCGTCACCAGCTGCTGCAGATCCGGTCCCGCGAGTCAAGTTTACCCTGGCCTGGTCACACAGCGGGCAATCGAGGACTACGTGTTCTGCAGTCTCGATGTCCCCACATGAACAGTTTGTTGTTGTTCTTCCTCCTAAATAATAAGAGTTTGGAGTTAAATTCTCCATGACCTGATAATATCTGGAATATTCAGTGGTTAGGCTGTACCCACGTCAAATCGAGGCGTATCCGGACATCGGGAAAGTATGCATAAGTCGTTCGGCCAACCAAACTTCGTGGCAACGTTGTTGCCATTTTTCCACTATCCATTCCTGGACAATGTTCTTGCAACGCTCTGGTCTGGACTGTCCACTCATCTCCTGCTCCAGGGCTAGACGTTAGGGCTCAACAATATCTGCTCCTAAAGGCACATTGTGTCCAAAAGCATATTGGGTGGAGCTCCTGCAGCGCAGCCGTAGAGACAGTTCGTTAAGCTCTTGTAACCCTTAAAATGGCTGCTCTCCGGGTTTTCGTGGGGCGATGCCACCAACTAGCAGCATACGTAGAGTAGCCGAGGCCCCACGTTGCGCGGCTCAGGGCGTTGAAAGTGGCGGTTGTCCTTTCTTTAATGGCTACAACGTGCGGCTTCACTTTCAGCCCCGGCGCAATTCGCATCCCTAGTCGCGCGCTTTAAAAGTAATTTCTAGCCGTTTGCTCGGTTTACGCGGAGACGGTTAGTCCTATCGAAAAATTGAATCTCACCAAAAATGTTTTTATTTAAATTTCAGATCGCTTCGTGCTTTCATATTTGTGATAGGATTGATATGACGAAAGTTAGAGCACTACAAAAGAATGAACAATAAATGAAATTTAAAATATGTTTTTTCATTGAAAAGGATTAAAAATAAAAAATAATTATATATAGAAGTGCTGTGGATATAACAGGACCTCCTTAATCACGCGTTGTATACAATCAGTAACAAAAATATTCGAACTATTTAAACTTTTGGTTTTCTTTTGCAGTTACACGTAGTTATATGGCAAAATATTTAATTCAAGCAAAGTTTTAAATTTCGAGATCATCAATCATTTCAAAACTCCGTAAAACAATTAATTAAACATTTACATCTAATAGAAAATTTTGCATTAATAATTGAAGACAAGAATTTCACGTAACAAAATTTTCTGGACACCTGTTGTTTGTTTTGTAAACAAAAGCGACCCTCATCATGATCTTTAATCCCTTCTCAACCAACCGCTAATACCGAACAGATGAAATGTGTTTATATCCTTCTATTACTGCATTCAATAGTTATTTGTATTTCCTGTTGTCAAGATGGGTCGAACATCTTTTGAAGTTCAACAAATAATAATTTTTAATTATGAAAAAGGATTAAGTGTCCGCAAAATCGGTGGTATGGTAGGCCGGAGTAAAAGCACCGTAGCCGATGTAATTCGAAGGTATAAGCACGAGGATCGGATAGATTTGAAATCTTCCTCTGGCCGTCCAAGAGTATTGAACGAGCGAGAAAGGCGTAGCGTTGTCCGGAAAATTAAAAACAAGCCCTCGATGAGTGCACCTCAGATCGCCACCGAGGTATACAGAGAAACGGGAAAGAAAGTTCACCCATAAACTGTTCAAAGAATTCTAAAAGAAGCAGGATATAATGGGAGAGTACCAAGGAAAAAACCGTTTGTGAGTAAAAAAAAATAGAAAAAAAAGATTGAGCTTCGCAAAAGTTCCAGAATCATTCAGAAATTTTTTGGAGTAATGTAATTTTTTGTGATGAATCTAAGTTTAATATATTTGGTCCCGACAGTCGCGATAAAATTTTGAGAAGGCGTAATGAGGAGCTGAATCCAAAAAAATTAAAACGAACAGTAAAACATGGGGGTGGCTCAGTGATGGTGTGGCGTCTAGTGGAGTTGGTTCATTGAAACCACTATGACTGGAAAAGAAACCATGGAGGTGGCTCAGTGATGGCGTGGCGTCTAGTGGAGTTGGTTCATTGAAACCACTATGACTGGAAAAGTGTATGCCGAATTACTAAGGAGCAATTTGAAAAAGAGTGCTGAAAAACTTGGGATTTCACGGACTTTTCATTTTTACCAAGACAACGATCCAAAACACACCTGTGAATTGGTACGTACTTGGCTTTTGTATAACTGCCCTAAAGTTATGAAACCCCCACCCCAATCGCACGATCTCAACCCAATTGAACACGTATGGGGTGAGCTCGACAGGAAAATTCGATTAACACCCATTGCTTCAAAAAACGAATTGAAACAAAAGTTATTAGAAGAGTTGGGTAAAATATCTCCAAATTTTACCAAAAATTAGTTTCATCAATGCCGAATCGAATGAAAGATGTTATTACACAAACGGGGTACCCAACCAAATATTAATTAAAATTATGGTTTTTGAATTTGTGAAAAAAGAAATATTGAATTTATTTATAGTTGTTTACATTTTTGTCCGAAAATTTTTGTTACCTACATTACTTGTTATAAAATTTATTAAATTAAAATATTTATTTGTTCTAATCAAAGCTGTTTTTCCTTTATCCTAACCCACTTTTGAATTCTTATTCTTGATTGAAAAATGGCTTTAACTATTTTTTTAAATTATTTTTTATTATTTTTGCATTTAATTATTATAATTTTTTATTGAAAAATCATACTGTCCGAACATTTTTGTTACTGACTGTAGATCCTCCCTCCCCCTAGTATTACGATGTACAGTGAAAAGAAGTCATTGGTGAATCACCGGCAATTTACTTCCCCAGAACGAATTAATCAATTAATTTTTCGGTTAATTCTCAGTTCTCCCTCCCCTGAACCTCCACATCCCTTCGGTCGATATTGCTAAAATTTGACAGGTTATGTCCCCATTGGGTTTTGACTTAACATATGAAATTTCATGTCGATACATTTAATACATCGGCAGTTATTGGGGTTTATGAGTTGAGCCCTTCTTCCCTTCTACAGATTCCGCTGTTAATTAATAAGTGTCTTCCTCATGCGGTTTTTGTCTCACACATAAAATTTCGTGTAGGTATATTCATTCTATCGGCAGTTATTAGAGTTTTTGTGTTAAACACCCAGAAATTTGTTATCTCATATTTTGAATCTGTAGGTCGGAAAATATAAAATTCCGTTGAAAATTCCACATCGAATTTTTGACCGATTTCATAACTTCCCTTATTCTTCATCTAGCGGGGGAAGTAAAAAAAGAGAGGGAATGTAGAGCGATCTGTAAAAGTGCGGTTGGTATAAGAAAGTCCTGTTTCGACCACATCATCGTTTGCCTGAATCCTGTGAAGAGTTTCCAACGAACTCTTGCCTATACTTAGGTTTTTCAGAGCTAGAGATTACGTTAGCGGTGACTCAACGGAAATGTTTTTTCTGGCATTTTGAAGATCAAGGTTAGCAAGTTTTAGCGACCGACACTTCATTTGTCCCTGAGACTTCATTTGAAGTTAAAATTTACAATAATATAACTATATACTTGCAATAAAAATTAGTTTCTTTTGTTTCTTTTACTAAAAATTAGTTTATTAACTTTTTGGTTAATTCTTAGTTCTTCCTCCCCTGAACCTCCACATCCCTTCTGCCGATTCCGCTGAAAATTAATAAGTGTCGTCCTTAGAGGATTTTTAATTTTAATTTGGCGGAAAATCTATTAGGTGTTGTCGTTATGGGGTTTTAGTCACACATATAAAATTTCATGTCGATGCATTCATTCTATCGGCAGTTATTAGAGTTTTTATGTTAAGTCTCCCTTCCCAAAAAACTGGTCACGGTTGGTGTACCTACTTATATCATATCAAAGATGGATCTCTTGAAAAATATACCTTAACTTTAAAATATAACTATTTCCCTCTCTTTTTATTTAGTTATGCTTATGATTTCAAAATGCAAATTTATCTATGATAAGTGTCTCAGAGTTGCTCATAACTACTGAAGGCCTACCTAGTAGCTATAAAAAAAAGTTTTGTTTTTTCGTTCGGAACCTGTTAATGTTTTAGATATTATAGACAGGTACCCTTGAAGACTCCTTTACACTGCGCAGGATCAAATATCCTCATTTATTAATTCTTGTTAGATAAAAAATATGGCCTTTATATTCAGCGGAAGATATCCTACCAAGACCTTGGAGTAGAAAAAGACAAAAAAAATACCTTCTGGAGAGTCCTTAATCTTCCAGCTCTGAATCCTTATCTATATGCATATATATACTAGGGTGGTCCTTAAAAAATCCTGAAAATGATCACAAATATGTAAAAATTACGAAAAAAATGCTACCAGATTTTTAAAGTACGAAAAACCCATGCCGCAAAAGAGTTTTTTCTAGAAATAAATCATTAATTTTAGAAAAAAAAGAGTATATCTTAGCAATATTCAAATCATTTTAATTCTTAAAAATATGTCCGCTTGAACCTTCGATCTATATACAAATATATACCTATATGAACATTTAAGAATTAAAATTTTTTGAATATAGCTAAGATATACTTTTTTTTTCTTCTAAAATTCATGATTTATTCCTAGAAAAAACTCTTTTGCGGCACGGGTTTTTCGTAATCTAAAAATCTGGTAGTATTTTTTTCGTCGTTTTTACAAATTTGTCGATCATTTTCAGGTATGGCAATGTCGACGAATTTTTTAAGGCCACCCTAATATATATATTCATTAGCATTTTCATAGAAGAATTTCTTGGTTGCAGCTAATTTAAAAATATACCAATGTAAGGCCTTGGTTGTAAAGCAGACCAAAGATTTAGGTTTTCGATTTTGGGAATTATGCATGGGGCATTACATTGAAATTGTAGTAAAAACCTAAAAAAAATGAAGGTCTGAGGGTTAAATGGAGGGCCAGATTAAGGGTGGGCTACTGCTCCGGGCCCTCCACTGCCCCAGATAACTCCCTTACCGCTTGTAAATCGTGCACAACTCCACAACTATCCTCCATATTCTTCAATAATTCCTGTAACTATAGAAAAATTAGAATTTTTTATCTAAAAAAATAAAATTTCAGTTCTCTCATACGAGGACGGACTGCGGGTTGCCGACCCTGAAGTTAGGGAGTTAAATTAATGTAAGGCAGTGTTCTTGGAAGGACAGTCGTTCGTTTGTATTCTTGAGCGTTCCTCGCGAATGAATGATTCAGGAAATAGATACTAAACTAATTTACCAGCGACGTGCGAGTAATCAAATTTTGACCGTTTCGCTCCCACTTGTAAACTCGATGCTACGCAACTAATTCAAAGTACATTAAAATCATTTCGAAATATAATTGTTGACAAAAAAGTCGCCACATTAGTAGAAAGTTTGGTTTTATTTGCGAGGAAACTTCACATCATTCTAGAACATCTAAGGCTCCTAAAAAATATGATGGAAACCTCAAAACTACGGTTGAAATAATGTTTTTTGGCATTCTACCCTAAATTCTCTTTCTTGGTCTTCAATGTGTGATAATTGTTTGGTTAATTTTATTATTTTCTCGGAAGGACATGGATTGCACGCAATCTAAGTGAATTGTACTTTCATCTAATATTTTTATGATATTCATTGTTATTACATTATCATAAAACTTCATGTTCGCCATTATATTACCTGAAATAAATATAATATACCTGAATAACAATTTTTTATTTATCTATATTTATTATTGTATAGTTTTTCTCTACTGTAGTAATGATTTATTTACTTTCCTATTTATTT
This sequence comes from Aradus depressus, assembly GCA_963662175.1. NCBI lineage: Eukaryota > Metazoa > Arthropoda > Insecta > Hemiptera > Aradidae > Aradus > Aradus depressus. Next base: position 48,737,332 of record OY759216.1, on the reverse strand, counting down.
CTTTTTTACTGATATTTTATTTAATTGTTCCATTATATTTTCGACTCTATATGTGTTTTTTCTCAGGGGACCTCGATCCCAGAATTTCTTTTCAGAGTTTCTTTTCATTTCATTTCATTTAGGTTTCTTTTTTTTTTTCTTTCATCTAGGAGGTAAAAAACGTTGAATCGCGCCATCCTTCGATAATGGTAGAGTAGGGCTCATGACCACCAGAGAGACGAAAGAGCGCGATATGACCCATAGTTCGCTCTCAAGTCCGGGACATGAATCACAAAAAACAAACAACTATGAAATCATTTCACTGTATAGAATAACATGGGGTTTTGAATATACACATTTTATACACACTGTATAAAATAACAAAAAACAGTAATAAGTATTTTGTATATTGTCTTCTATATAATTATACTGTGGTTTAGGAGCAGTTATTTAGCGGTATCTAATGCTACCACGTACATAGATTACCACCTAGTTAGCTGAAATTATCTAGTTATAGTTTCTGATTGAAGATAATGATAAGGTGGGGGGGGGGGGGGGGGGGGGGTATCAATTGTAGATAACTACAGCTGACCACAGATCTGCTCCCAGGTTAGCTGTTACGGGAAACTTACAACAATTCATTTTTCCTCTCTTCTCAATTAGCTAAGTTTACGGTAACTGTACTGCAACTGACTGTATTCTAGAAGTTTTAGTTGGACCCTGTTTATAAAATAGTACAAACAATGTCGGCATAATCCTCTTCCTCCTCCCCGGGATTTTCAAATGATCTGATTCAGTCAGCATCCGATATTTTCACAATCTATATTTATTTTTAAAAAAATTAACACAGGATCAGGATTCAGGGAAAGCATTCTGTGTTTGTGTTTCTATGAATACGATAACTCCCGATATGAATATATCGTCACGAAATTTTATATATGTACCCAGAACCCTTTAAGGACAACACTTATTGATTTTCAGCCAAATCGACCTAAGAGAAAAGAGGGATTAAGGGGAAGGCTTAACATAAAAACTCTAAATAACTGCCGTTGTAATAGATGTACTTACAGCAAATTGCATATGTATATTCAAAACCCCATAAGGACCTTTCAATGTTCTGCTAAAACGAAGAGAAGGGGGTTCGACTCAAATACCTTAATATCCGATGTCATGAATATATCGACACAAAACTTAGTATGAGGATTCAGAAGCGACTATATAAGTCAAATATTCAGTTTTAGCTCAAACGGTCGATTGGCATTGGAGGGAGAGCAAAAACATATTTGATTATTTCGTACTGGGGAAGAACATAGCCAGTGATTCACAGCCGAATTTTTATTGAATAAAACGATATTTTTTTTTTATTAGTTTAATAAAATAAAAATATCCCTTGTCTACAGAAAAAATTCAGGAAATAAAGCAGAAAAGGATCAATTTCCAATGAAATCAAACTCAAACATGATAATGATTTTTCATGAGTTCATATAGTCTGATGTGGCTTCTGCGCATGCCCTTGACATTGCCAACTTAGAAAAAATAGGACAGATTCAATCTCCTCAATTCCAGATCAGTTTTGAATGATTCATATCTTTGTCACAACAAACCATTTTAAATGTTCATATTTTTGTACAAAGTGATAATGTGAAACCACGTTAACAGACGTCCACCGCCCTTTGAAGCGCGACCTGACGCGAACCCAGTGATTGTACAGAACCCTATGGGGGAATGGTCTCTCAAACCGCTTCTTACGTAAGGGCTGTCCCGGCTCTTCGCTCTGATGATTTCTTCTTCAAATGGTCCATCTTTAGTGCCCTGGAATTCCCCATTATTATATATACTTAAGAATGTGATATTTAAAATAAATATATTACAGAGAAATGTGACCTGATCTTGTACTGAAGGGCTCTACAAGTGAATATTGACAGTAGAAAAAAAAACCTTATTTAAACGTTAAGAACTGTTTTGAATTCCGCCGCATGACTCTGTCAGACAGATGTACAACTTACATGACATGTGAAAAATAAATTTTGTAATTAATAGTTAGTCAGTTATGATTCATGTCCCGGGCTTTAACTACGAGGTCATATCGCCTACTACCAGAGCGCTCTTTCGTCACTCTGGTGTCCATGAGCCCGACTCTACTGTGGGAGTCCTAAATTTTGCCTACCCTTTATTATAATTTTTATTCATCTAGGGCAGGGGTCTTTAACGAATACCTGACATTGTACAGGCTCGGGAACATCGCTTAACGTCCCATCCGAAGGACGGCTTGCTTAAGTTTATTTTACCTCCCAGATAAAATAAACTAAAGGCCTCGGCCGGGTTTCGAACCCACGATCTTTAGCTTAGAAGGTAAGCACGCATACCACTGAGCTTCCGCGCCTTCTTTGTAACTAATATTTAATGTGGCACGGTTTATTCTTTGAATATGGTGAGTGGTACTACATACATTACATTTGTATCATTGAACATTTTAGAATTATCCCTGAGCTAAAATTGACGGGAAGAAAGCTAAAATGGTCCTAAATTAACACGCCCCCAAATAAGCTACTATCCTAGAAGTTGTTGAACAGAGTACCGCAACGAACGTAAGGATGAGATTTTACGAATTCCCTGCGCTTGTGTCTAATTGAACAGATTCGTTGATGAAATTGAAAATTTCTAATTATTACTAAATTGAAAACTGTGGGATTTCATTTTGATAAACATTTGTTCATGTTTCTGAGTGCTAAGTAAAATAAAAAATATTGTGCTTTCACTGGGCGCTGCACAATGAAGCTCTTCAACATTTTTACAGATTACAGTAAACTCTAGGATTCTACTCTATTCTCATCTAATGTTAAAATCTGGGTTAAAACGTTTTCAAGAACTTATGATATTTTTTTTTTTTGTCGGTTTCTGATTTTTAAACTATGTAGTTCATTCATACTGAAACACACACACACAAAAAAAGAACTGGGTTGAGAAGGGTCTTTATTAAAAAAAATTAATTGCATAATATGCCGACATATTTATGTAATCATAATATTGATCGGCAGAAACGTTTAGTCAGTGCCTCATAAACATGGAGGTATGGGTCATCATGAGTTTCAATGTATTTTTAGCATTTTAATTTATTTGTTATTTAAACTTATCTTCGTCCATCATGTCTACCTATTTCTGCCATATTTACATATATCTATCTTTACCATTTGAATCCACATCTCTCTACCATTTAAACATATCTGCGTCTATCAAGTCTAATTATTTCTGCCATATTTATATCTATCTTTACCATTTCAACCCACATATGTATATAATTTAAACATATCTTCGTCCATCATGTCTACTTATTTCTGCCATATTTATATCTTTCTTTACCATTTCAACCCACATATGTATATAATTTAAACATATCTTCGTCCATCATGTCTACTTATTTTTGCCATATTTATATCTATCTTTGTCAATTTTAACCCACCTCTAACATTTCTATCTTTCTCTATGAAATGGTTAACTATCTCTCACTTCAACCTTAATATCTCGATCACTCTTCTCCTCTCCGTTATTACAACCTACATACCTGTCTACAATTTCAGCCTACCACTGAAGTGAAGATATCAGATATGGCCGACTCCCCCTATGAGCCATTTCCCACTTGCTATATAGACGAGGCTGCCCACATGTTTATTACCTATTATGTTTATGTTACGTACACGTAGTATTATTCACTAGATAGGCATGAGTAACAATTTGCCGTCTCAAGGTTATTTAATTATTAAAATAAAAAAAAAAAATAATAAGAAATAAAAAAATAAACTTGTCAGAATGTGACCTGTTTTTTCACCATTGATTTCATAAACAGGAATAAGGAAGCATTTAACGAAGGTCTCAATTTATATAAAGAAAAAAAAAAGGGAATTTCTAGATTTTTTTTTCTGTTTATTTTTATGCGTATGGAGAATCCCAACAGAAGATTTGAGATATCCCGATCATAGTAATAATTGCTTCTATTTGGATTTCCCCATGAGGAAAATTACTTAATTTAGATATATTGGAGTTGGGTTTTTGCATTTTCTTTTCAAATTTTATTTATAATTAATAATAACATAATATTTCTTTTTATAATTTATTTTTTTAATTTATTTCAAAATGAGACCATTTTGGACAAAGCCTGTACCTACGTATTTATGTGTATTCGTCCGTCACTTTTCATTTCTCATTAACTAATGTATCGTTAAAAGTTAACAGAACTTGTTTTACACTTATATTGTTTAATATCTGAAGAATTGTTTTTAAGTTTACTAGTTGCTGACGAGACCGGTACACTTTTTGTATATATTTTTGTGGAACTAGACAATATAAATATTTTTCTTTACGTTTATTAACTTTACGATATATACAGATCGAAAAAATATATATTCGGACATTAATCATGAATTGTCAACATTTGCTACATTGGGTATCAATCAGTGTTTTAAGTTGTAGTGTTTTCAATTAGGGGATGCAATTTAGCATAGCACTAGTGCTCATTTAGACAAGCATAAGATTAAAAAAAAAAAAATTGTAGCTATACCAACCTCTTTTTTCTATGTTTCGTTATACAACGTAATCCGGATAGTGACTTATGTATATCCATCAATGCCAGTATGAAATGAATTTGGGAGGAGGCAGGAAGAGGGATAGTGATCTGTAAAAAAATGGTAGATATAAGAAAGTCATGTGATGGAAATATATATACAGAAATATATTGTACACTTTTTGGAGCGTTACAACTTTGTTTATATTAGTCGTATCTCAAATCTCAAGACGCTTTATACTTACACATGAAGAATATGTACAAAATAATAACAATGTATACAATGAGAACATAATTACAACGAAAATAATAAAATAATATAATAATAATAAGAAAAGAATAAGAATATAAAAAAATAGGTTAAAAAAATATATACACCTACATAAAAAAAAAAAAAATAATAATATCATAATAAGAATCCAAATAAAAATATTAAAAAAATATATTTATAAATTGAGCTCGGGATCCCCCGACATGCCACAGCGATGAAGCCATCCTCATTCTTCCAACTTAATGGAGGTAGAAGAGGCCACAGTAGCCCGAGTGATCCCCCGAACCACCTCGCTCTGCCAGCCTCCAACCAGCAGTGGTGGCAGACCGAGATGGAAGGGAAGAACTTCATGTGAATGCATGAGGGGAGAAACTGGCCAGTGCCGGCACTCCCTAAGTATTATCTACTTAATTAATAGCTCTAACAGGTCTCAGCCAGGACCGCCTCAGCCTGGGGGGGGGGGGGACTGGATACGTTTGATGTTAGATGGCTTAGCACAACCCCATAGTTCCAGTCCGTTCCTTCTTCCATATCCTAAACAACGATTGGTTGTTTGGTTTAACGTCCTAGTGTACTCCCAACTAGGGCAGAAAAGCCGAAGTATCTCTTTTAGCTTTAAATATCGATTCTCTTGCAACATCATATCTTCATTTACTTATTCCTCTATGGGAAATTTCCAAGCAGCTCCGACCTCCTCATATTTTGAGTAACAAATTTATGAATGACTAATAAGGTAGGAAATGTTGTTTGTTGTTTTTTGTTGTTTGTTGTTTGTCGGGTGGTCCCCCTCTTCGAGACACTCCCCTCCCCGGCCTGCCACCCTCAGCCTCCACACTCCACACTCCACAGACCGACCCCAGTTCAGTTTCAAGGTGTTCAGTGTCCAGTGATAGTGTCTCCAGTCCCCCGAGTCCTCTCACTTCTCACATAGCTTTAATGTAAGTTGTCTTTAGTTATTCTCTTGATTATTGGTAGGATGGAGGACCCCCTCCTTCATTATCTCATAACAATGACTACCTATGTTTCTATAATTTATTTCGGTAATTATATTGTAAATAAAATTAACCGGGAATCTCAGGATTTGAATCCGGGATTTCGTATTTCCAATGGACCTTCTTACTTCCCCAGCTAAACAAAGTATAAGGGGTGTTGTGTAATCGGTCAAATATTCGATGTTGAATTTTCACCGGAATTTTATGTTTTCCGATCTCCTGTTCCGAAAAATGAAAAAGTCGGTGAATAAGTTCTCTCTCTCCCGTCAAAACTAAAATACTATTTGAACTAAAAATCAATCGATGACTTACATAGGGACTTCTGAATCCTCATACTAAATTTTGTGCCGATACATTCATTCGGCAGGTAATCGGATTTTTGAGTTGAGACCATTCCTCTGATCCCTTTTTCCCTTCGGCCAATTTTGTTGAATAATTACCAGGTGTCATCCTTATGGGGTTTTGAATTTAAATATAAGATGTCATGTCGATACATTTATTACATTGGCAGTTATTACTTTTTGTGTTAAGAACGTCCCAAATCCCCCCTTTCCTTTGGCCGATTTGGTTGAAAATAAATAGGTGTCATCCTTATGGAACTCTGAATACACATACAACATTTCTTGTCCATACATTCATTCTACCGGGAGTTATCGAGCTCACAGCTTTTTCAAGAAATTATGAAACATAAAACTCTGGTGAAAACTTAACATAGGATTTTTCACCAATTACATAACTTCTTATATACCTTGTATAGCTGGGGAAGTAAAATAATAAGTAATAATTATATCGACTCGAAATTAAAAAATTGTATATAATAAATAAAATACATATTATGTATCACCATATACACCATTGATCAGCTTAATTGGACAAAGGAATGGAAAAGAATGGACACCTATTGATTTTCAACCAAATCACTAAATTGTATTCAGAGGCGGAGCGAAAACGTGATTCATTAACTCTCGCGTTGGAGAAGTACGTCGTCGACATATTGATCACTAGTAACTGTTAATGTTGCTTATAGCTGCCAGATAATCCTTCGTACTAGCGTCCCAACTTGAACAGAAAACAGTTGCTATCCTTTTCTAGTGCTAAAATCCATTACTCCAACTCCAGTTTTTCCTGCGATAGAAATGTTTAGTTGTAATTAAAATTATTGATATTTTTACTTCAAGTATAGGGGAAGTTATGTAATCTATCAGAAATTTGATGTTGATTTTTCACTAAAAGTACATATTTTCCGACTCGTGATTTCAAAAATGTAGAAAAACATTTCTTGTCTGTCTGTGTGTTTTTTCTTCTATTTAGTCCTCAACATTCTACCATTGTCTAGCAGTAGTTATTCATAAAGTATAATTATATCTTTGTTCCATTACTACTAATAAATGTACGGATAGCTTCAAATAGCAACTAAAGGAGGATGTTTTCATTTTGTTTGTTTTGGTTTGAACGTCTTTGTTTACTCCAACTCGGAGAGGGGAAAAAAACAAGCTGTCAACAAGCTGAATTAAAATAATAAACGTCTTTGCCGAGGGCAAACTACGACCTCCTGGGACGACTTAATATGACCTGCGGGAGAATTAAAAAACATGCAATTATTAAATTATTATTCGGATAAATTAAAAAAAAAATAAAGAATCAGCCATTCATTGTACAAATATAACATAAAGGATCTAACCGAATAAGAAGGCGGGTTTAGGTATTCATTCATAAAATATGTTCTCATTCCAAATTTCAATGTTCGATCTATATTATTATTAGGCTGGTTATAATCATAAACATAGTTTTCCATTTTCATTCTCTATCATTACGTTATTCAACATTTTTTAATCATTTGTGGCATAAAACAATTTAAAAATATTCTTCACTAAAATTGGAATTTGAAAAAAATCTTAAAACTTTATATTTGATTTTGAGTCTTTTTGAAAGATCTTATTTTGAAAAACTATCTTAATGAATTTTTTTGATTATCCTTTTACAATATCTATGTCATCAATTCTGTTTTTCGTACGTTATTTTGAAAATTACGTTTTATCGACCCGTTCTTACAAATAATAGCAGTTTTATCCTGTTGCGTTTTTATATTTTATTTTACACCATTACATGCTCTGTTTAAATTAATCATCACTTGAAATTCGTATGAGTTTGATTTTATCGTTTACCTTGTAAAGGATTTGGCAAAACAATGTTGGCTATTTTTTAAATAAGATAGTTTGGCCCGCTTGGCGTTTAAGTTTTTTTGGACTAAATATGCTTCGAAAAGAGACTCTTATTTAGAATCGGTTATTATTATAGCCTTCGAAAAATCGTTTTTTATATAAAATGTGCCTTTGAGACTTTTATTTGAAGTATTTTGATTGTCATGAACATAAGCTGTTTTTGTATAATGTACCAACGTCCCGAAGTAAAGTTATCTCAATGTTGGCCTAAGTGAGTTGAAATTATACTTCCCCAACTATTATGAAGTATATAAGAAGTTATGTAATCGTTCAGAAATTCGATGTTGAGATTTCACAGGAATTTAATGTTTTCTAAACCCCTTGATACCAAAAATGAAAAATAAAATGTTAGTCAGTTTGTGTCTGTGAACACGATAACTCCCGATAGAATAAATATACCAAGGTGAAGTTTTATATGTGTATCCAAAACCTTCTAAGGACGACATGTATTGATTTTCAGCCAAATCGGTCGGAGGAAAGAAGGAGATTAGGGGAACTGTAATAACTAATGAATGAATTTATTGACACGAAATTTCACATGTGAAGATTTTTTTTTCTCCTTTATGGCTTCAGCAGTTAGTCACAGCTATATATGTAAAGTTAAAACCCCATAAAGACACAGATATAAATCTTTCAGCGCAATAAACTGGAGGGAAGGAGGGGATCAGAGAAGGGAGCTACACCTAATAAGTATCGATACAATGAATACATAAGATTCAGGAAAAGGATTCAGAAGCCACTAGATAAGTCAAATAATGAGTTTTAGCGCAAACAGTAAATTACGGAGAGTAAAAGTTATTCGTGGTGGGGAAGTACATTGATGGTGCGTCAGCTGTTCCGTCTGTACCACTAACTTCTAACATTCAGTACCTCCTTGATCCTGTTGCTGGGGTATTATCCCATTATATAGGCAGGGAACATTTAAAAAATATATTAATTTACAGAGAGGGCGCCGGTAGCTCAGTGGTATGCGTGCTTGCCTTCTGAGCTCAAGATCGTGGGTTCGAAACTCGGCCGAGGCTCTTAGTTTATTTTATCTTGGAGGTAAAATAAACTTAAGCACGCCATACTTCGGATGGGACGTTAAGCGATGTTCCCGAGCCTGTACGATGTCGTTAAAGACCCCTAGGTAAATAAAAATTATAATAAAGGGTAGGCAAAATTTAGGACTCCCATAGTAGAGTCGGGCTAATGTCCACCGGTAGTAGGCGATGTGTAGTTAAAGTCCGGGCATGAGTCATAATAACTAACTATTAATTGACAGAAATATCAAAGTCTCTCTACCGGTTGTTTTATTCACTACCTTACCTATAACTATAACCCTAATTATATTAATTCTTTAGCCACAAAATGTGTCAACTGTTTGAATGTTAGAGCGACGTTGCTAATATTCGGATATCTTCCATGAATAAACGTTTTCCACTATTTTCTTTAATTAAAAAATAATGAGAGTTCCTTACCTATTGTTGTATTCCGAAACATCCAATGAAAGATAAATTAACGTGAGAACACTTTCTGGGTCCTATGTCAATATATAGTGGAAAGCTAATAAAAATAAATAAAAACATTGAACTTGTTTAATTTTAAATTGTATAATTCCATAAAAATATGTACATAAAGAGTACCTACTGGTTTCCGCCATCGTCAGCACAAGTTCAAAAGTGACATTTTAAGCTATTGCTAGGTTGTCTGTCATATTTATACAACTCACAGGCTATCCGAGATTAGCCAAGACTGTGAGCGAAGTCCTATCTTAACATTAACATTAAATAAACAAATGTTTGAGTTGTCTATATTATAATAAATAAAGAATGGTAAGAAACTATATATAAAAAAACATTTAAACTATAGAATGGGATTTATAGTAGAATATAATATAATATATAAGAAATTAGATATATATGACATGATATCTAAGTACGAGAAGAAATATATAAAAATGCGTGCATACTCTTTATAATAAAGAAGGAAATAACAGGACACAATATGTTATATTAACTTATTGGTATTAATTCAGGGGTGAAAATTGAGTGAGTTTGGTCTTTAAAACAATTCCAATTTTTCTAACTAGACATTTTTTTAATGCTTACATAGCAGGAATATATGGTTTAAAAGAAATATATAAAAAAAACTCCAAGTATGTTTCTTAACAAACAAGGTTTATTTATTGAGTATCTGACAAAAGTTTTTAGCTAATTTATGAATTTTTGTTGAGAGTAAAACAAGGGACTTTATTTAATAAAAGAAAATAACGGAAAACCTTCGTTAATTAAAGCCGTTCGAATATTAGGGGCGTGACCCGAAAGCTCACAATGTTGACACATTTTTAACTGTAGGATTAAATATAATTGGAATGTGAGGCTGTGAAACTCATCTATTGATTGTTCTAATAAATCAATTAATTTTATAGTTGCGGCATTTTACTATTTGTAATCATTATTTTAATTTCTGATCATTTTGTGTGTCATTTACTTGGATTTTTGAGTTGGAGCGGTCACAAATTCCAGTCACATTCACACCCACACACATTTACGTCGCGAAAATGGTAAAATCTAATTCCGGGGATCTCGGAACTTGAAATTTCTTATACTTAAGTTTTAATTGTGCCGAACGTTCCAGAGCGAGTTTTCATGTTTCAAGGTCCTATGTACATGAGTTCACCGTTTTAAATCGAAATTCTTGTAAAAAAAAAAAAATTGTAAAGAAAACTGAAACGTTTATTTTATATGAAATACATTTTTTTGAGATCGGCCGCTTTTATAGCCTAATTATTGCTTTAAATAAAGAACATTGGATGCTTAAGTCCCTAGTTGCACACACAAGCCAATCCCGATCTCTCTCGACATACGACGAACGGGAGATGTTATATGTTATACACGTACAAGATGCACTCAGAAAAGTGAATAATAAATAAAGGTAAATCTTTTAATGAAATCACTAAGATTTCTAAGAAATTTGTATGGACATGGGAGCCTCGAACATGTTAATAAGGTGAGAGCCTTTATATCTCATAAAAATAGTATGTTACAGTAGACTCTCCCTTATCCGGCGTTGCCGGGACAACGGAAATCATCAATTAGTGAGAAAAAATATATCAATTAAAGCATTAAAAAAAGTGTTTTTAGGTGAGCTAAGGAATAAAACACTTATGTATTTTGTTGATAACATTTATTAAATTGACAAATATGTACATACTGAACATTGATTTATTATATGTACGTACATATGTACATATATTTATCCAAAAAGATATTTTGAAATCTGCGTTTAATTAAGTGAAGTAATAAAATATTGTATTAGCGTTCCCTTCATTATAAATACAATGTACATATGTATGTGTGTACAATAAAAATACATAAAAGATTCGTGAGTTACGGAATTATTATCTGCTCGTAAATACACGTGCCTCTATATGAGGAGTTTGGAGCCAGAGCGGACCAACTGGTTGAAACTGAACAGGTAGAAAATGGCAATTGAAAATTGAGTACATTTTGTTTATCTCCATAAATGGGCCCCAAATATTTATTTATATTTGAAATTTTAGAATAGTATTGGATGAGTGATCCCTTTTTGTGTTCTATAAAGTTTTTGAAGGCCGTATGATCCATTGCGACTTTGAAAATATATGCACAAAATACTTGTGGACTAAACTTAAAGTGCTGCTATCTATCACTGAAGTGAAGAAACTAAGTGATCCACACTGGTTTTGAAAAAGGGAACCTATGCCAACATCAGGATGGTAATAACTCATTTTCCGAAAAATTGTGGGTTGGTCCGCTCTGGCTCCAAACTCCTCATATATAATTGATAATCTAATAATTGAATGTTAATTTTAGTTTAACAAATTTGATATTATTTTCCGAGCGCCGGATAAGGGAGCGCGCCAATTAACAGAACGCCGGATAAGGGAGAGTCTACTGTGTATTCTAATGATTGAGGTATTGATAGATTTAAGAAGAAAGGAGAGACTCTGAAGTATATGCAATAGTAGAAGACAATTCATTGAGAACTTTCTGAAGGATCCTTTATCTTAACTTCAAACAGTACTCAAAAATCATATCCTGCTTAGATTTTCAAAGAAATAACTAATATATTCCTGCGGCAGGTCAGTAAACAATAATTAATTCAGTTATCACTGAGGCAAAACATTGAATCCTGCTCCTTTCAAGGTCTCTCATTAGTCTGAGTTATATTTTTTCGTCAGATTTCCGACAGCGTGGGTTGTTGAGAGTCTATTTTGGCCAAAAGCATCTTTAAATGGTGGCATCCTGTTACAAGAAACAAACAATAAGAATTGGCACAAAAAAAAATTAAAATATTTTCATAAAATTAAATTAATGATTGTTTTAGTTGATGAAGATGGTTTGTAACAAACAACTAATTGGTTTGGTCTTCCCAAAATATATTTATACTATCTTTATTGATGTTTCGCCATTATTCAGGCATAATCAAAACTTTTGTGACAGAATAAACCATTTATAACCATTATATTTCTTAAGGTAGTCATTATTAAAACCTGTTCATGTGACCTGATAACTAACATTCCAATAATTTCCAGTAAATTAATGAATGGACAATAAATTTCTGTAAGACATAGTTCGAAATAATGTTTAACTTATAACTCATGGCAACGAATTTTAAAATATTTTTATTTATTTTTGGTAGTTAATTAATTAATCTTAAAAAATATTTAAAAAAAAATGTTATGTGTCCATAACAGGACTTTCTTATACCAATCACGTTTCTCAGATCACTCTCCTCTTTAAATTCATTCAAACTGGCACTCACTGTCAGAACAGCAGTCTACAATGAAACAAAGAAAACCGCAGATGCCAACATATTACTTAAAAAAAAATAAAGAAAAACAACAGAAATAAATGAATATTTGTTAAGACGTGGCTGAAGATGGTAGCAATACCGAAACCTACTCCCGTACAATATATATTTTGTGAAATAGACAATATTTATAAACAACGTAATTTTTTCATAATTATATACATAATATATTTTATTAAGTGTTTCACGATATCTCTGCAGTAATGTTAAGTAATATTACTTCCATATACTCAGTAAGGTATTTCTGGTAAGTTTAAAACGGATTTGAGAGGAAAAATGGGGAAGAGACTGATCTGTAAAAACGTGGTTGGTATATGAAAAATCCTGTTATGGCCACACTAGATATAGGGTTCTAGAGATGAAAGGTTGCCAAAGTATGCGATCCAGGATGTAAGGAGAGGTGAGATGCGAGTGGGTCACCTCAGAAGGACCGGACTGTGGGCTGGGAGCAGCGTGTATCAGACAAGGCCGTCTCTCCGTGTGAATGCCCTCTCTCCACTGCTGGCCCTTCCGTCTCAGTCTAACTACGTTACTTCCTACAGTCAGGTCCACACGAGGCAATCTTGTCAAGGAATATATTTTGGGCCCCATTCCTCAGACACAATAGTGAAATATAGAAAAAACACAGTGAAATATTAAAAATATATGTATATATATATATAAATAAATGAACAAATATCAGTAAAGATTATTAAATAGTATATAACTAGAATAATTTATGATAATAATATAAATATTAAATAAAAGATATTATTGGAGTATCTCTGCCAAGAAAATAAAAATTAATGCTTTTATATGTGGTAATTGCCTTTTTTCCAATTTTAACAATGAGAAAAAAATTCGGTTCATGAACATAAATATTTTTTGTAAAATTTAAAATTTTTTTATTGATCAATAGCAATAGCTTTAAAAAAGTGAGGAAGGGCGTTAAAGAAGTTGATTCCTTTTACATGCTTCTATCAAGAAGAGAGGAACGAGGTTCAGTTATTCGAAATTGTTTTTTTTCTTCTTGTATTCGACATTATCAGTTGTCCTTTCATAATAGTTTTTAAATTGATTCCAATCATTTTATTTCAATTCAAATGAGAATCGTGAGATTGCGAGTCAAGTCAGCTTTTTTATGGATTGCGTCAGTGTTCAGTGATCAGTTAGTAAGTGAACATGTAAGTAATTACTAATGAATAAAAAACTTAAAAACAAGTCAAAAAATCCCACTTTATTTATATGAACACAATATATTTCACTCGTTAGAGCATTCTCAAGTGTACAGACAGATACAGACTTAGAGTCTGTATCTGTCTGTACACTTGAGAATGCTCTAACGAGTGAAATATATTGTGTTCATATAAATAAAGTGGGATTTTTTGACTTGTTTTTAAGTTTTTTATTCATTAGTATTTACAATGAACTTCCACAAGATCTCTGGCGAAAACATCTCTAATGTAAGTAATTGATTTTCGTGTTTATTTGATCCAGATTTCTTCCCGGTTTATTAGTTATATAAAGACAATTGTGTGTACTATTAACATCTTTTAATGACCGAGTCATTATGCGAGTACTATTTGAAAATAAGGCTTACTTATTGTAGTTTGGATCATTTTAGGATATAAGTAGACTCAGAATTTAGAAATCTGTGAAAATATTGTAGGCCTAACAATTATCGCAAGCACTGAAAATTAGGTAGTTTCAAATCTGATTCAACAAACTCAACATCTTCCTTTCTTCTGACTCTCTCGTTGTTTAACAGTGAGATCTTATAAAATGTGAGGCAAAAGCAAAGTTAAGAAATAACCGTTCAGGACATCATTTGTCTATGAACCTGAGTCTAGTGGCGGGTGAATTGTGCGGCCTGTGTAAAGACCGAAACGAAAAACCTAATGCGGTCATGTACTTTACCAGTATAATTTATTATCGATGATTTATTTTGAATATGAACCATTATTTTATGTTTATTGCAAGGACAATATGTAACAACATTCAGGTATAGCTCTTGTTTGCACTTTTAGTTCACCAGCTGTATAAAAGTATAGGGGAAGTTATGGAAAATTCCATGCCGTGTTTTCAACGGAATTTTGTTTTCCGACCTCTAGATTCGAAATAAAAAAAAAAAAATTTGTGTGTCTGTGAACTCGATAACTCCAGATAGAATGAATATATCGACTCGAATGTTATATGTGAACCCAGAACCCTCTACCGACGACACCTATTATTTTTCAGATACAATCATCGATACAAAATTTTATTTCTGAGACCAAAACCTATCGATGTTCAGCCAAATGGGGAGAATAGTGGAGAGGCTTAACTCGTAAACTCTAATAACTGCCGTTGTAATAAATGTATCGATACGTAATTTTATATGTGGATTCGAAATCACATAAGGACGACACTTATTAATTTTCAGTCGAATTGGCAGACGGGAACGGGGGTTCATGGAAGGAAAACATAAAAACTTTAATAACTGCCGATGTAATGAATTTATGGACACAAAATTTAGTATGAGTATTTAAGAGCCCCTATGTAAGTCGACTGTTGAATATTAGCGCAAACAGTCGACTGGTTTTGAAGGGGGAGCGAAAAGTTAATTGATTAGTTTTGGAGAAGTACTGATTCGCATAGCCATTTTTGTTTTGACTTTGTTCACACCAGCGCTGCAAGTCTGTACTGTATTGCGCTTTATATGAGAGATAATTTCAAAAGTTGAAATGAAAAGAAATTTTATTTGGGTCCGCTAAGAATAAATACATACCTACAGAGTAAAGAACAGGAAACAATGAGAAATAGTATCAGTATTTCGTAAAAAGATATAAATAAATTAGTGCTACCTTGGAGAAAACTAGAAATTAATAATATAGGTTAGGTTTTATGACTCATGCCCAAGCTTCAACTACGAGATCATATCGCCTACTACCAGAGCGCTCTTTCGTCACTCTGGTGGACATGAGCCCGACTCTACTGTGGGAGTCCTAAATTTGGCCTACCCTAAATTTTTATTCACCTAGGGTAGGGGTCTTTAACGAGTACCTGACATCGTACAGGCTCGGGACCATCGCTTAACGTCCCATCAGAAGGAAGGCGTGCTTAAGTTTATTTTACCTCCCAGATACAATAAACTAAGGGCCTCGGTCGGGTTTCGAACCCACGATCTTGAACTCAGAAGACAAGCACGCATACCACTGTGCAACCGGCGCCCTCTAATTAATAATCATCTATATTAATAAAGCTGAAACGGGGTTTGTGTGTTTGTGGGTTTGTTTGTATGTTTGTTCCAGCATCACGCCCAAACGGCTGGACGGATCTTCATGAAACTTCACATGAAGCATTCTTTTGAGCCCGATTGAATAATAGGCTATGCGGCGTCCCAAAATTTTGAACGGGAGGGGGGGTTGTAGGGGGGGCCTAAGTATATAAATAGTGCTAACTCATTAACTAATGTCGAATTGTCATGAAATTTCGTACGTAGTATTCCTAAAGGTCAAATAGAAATATAAAGTGTGTGGCGTTCTTAGGTTTTGAACGGGAGGGGGGGTTGTGGGGGGGTCTAAGTATAAATATAGAGCTATCTCTTTAACGGTTGGTCGGATTGTCACGAAATTTCACATGTAGTATTTTTAAAAGCCAAAAAGAAATATAAGGTGTGTGGTGTTCCAAAGTTTTGAACGGGAGGGGGGTGGGGGGGGGGGGGGCTAAGTATAAATATAGAGCTAGCTCATTAACGGTTGGTCGGATTGTCACGAAATTTCACATGGAGTATTCCTGAAGACCAAATAGAAAAACTAGGTGTGTGGCGTCCCAAAATTTTGAACGGGAGGGGGGTTGTGGGGTTAGGCCTAAGTATAAATATAGTGCTAACTCTTTAACGGTTGGTCGGATTGTCACGAAATTTCACATGTAGTATTCCTGAAGGCAAAATAGAAAAAAAAGGTATGCGGCGTCCCATAATCTTGAACGGAAGGGGGGGTTGTGATGAGGCCTAAGTATAAAGATAGTGCTAGGTCATTAATGGTTGGTTGGATTGTAATGAAATTTCGTATGTAGTATTCCTGAGGGCCAAATAGAAAAATAAGGTGTATGGCGTCCTAAAAATTTGAACGGGAGGGGGGGTTGTGGGGGTAGGCCTAAGTATAAATATAGTGCTAGCTCATTAACGGTTGGTCGGATTGTCTCGAAACTTCACATGTAGTATTCCTGAAGGCCAAATAGAAAAATAGGGTGTGTGACGGCTCAAAATTTTGTACGGGAGGGGGGGTTGTGGGGGGACCTAAGTATAAATATAGTGCTAGCTCATTAACGGTAGTTCGTATTGTCATGGAATTTCACATGTAATATTCTTAAATGCCAAATAGAAAAATGGGGTGTATATGTCACAAAATTTTGAACGGGAGGGTGGGTTGATCGAGGCCTAAGTATATATATAGTGATAAGTCATTAACGGATGGATCGGATTGTCACGAAATTTCACATATAGTATTCATAAAGACCAAATAGAAAAATAGGGTGTGTGACGTCACATAAATGAGAACGGGAGGGGGGTTGTGGGGGTAGGCCTAAATTTGATGATAGTGATAGATCAATTACGGATGATCGGATTGTCAGGGAATTTCTCATGTAGTATTCTTGATGGCCAAATAAAGAAATACACTATGTGACATCTTAAAAAATTGAACAGGAGGGGGGGGGGGGGGGGGGCAAATCATAAAAAAAATGCTGACTGATTAAAGGGTAATCGGATTGTCATGAATTTCACATGTAGTAGTAGCAACTATGTATTCGCTGTGGGGTCCGCTGTTGCAAGGCATTTACTAGCTATGGTGCCCAGCGTTCCTAATATCGTACTAGCTGTGGGGTCCGCCGTCGCAAGGCACATACTAGCTGAGATGCCCAGCGTTCCTAACTACGTTATTGCTGTAGGGTCCGCCGTCGCAAGGAACATACTAGCTGTGGTGCCCAGCGTTCCTAACTACGTACTAGATGTGGGGTCCGCCGTCGCAAGGCACATACTAGCTGTAATGCCCAGCGTTCCTAACTTCGTACTAGCTGTGGTGCCCAGCGATGCCAAGTATTCACTAGCTGGGGTTTCCGCCGTTGAAAGGCGCATACTAGCTGTGGTGCCCAGGGGTCTTAAAAACATATTAGCGTTACTATAGTTGAAGGACTATAAGCCTTATTCCGTATGAATAATCGAAAATTATAACATCATGAATGTGGTGTCGAAGGATTGAATAGACTTATAGGAGATATTGGGAGAAAATTCAAAGTTACCCGGGCAACGCCTGGTATTACTGCTAGTGATGAAATAAGTAAACAAATAAATAAATAAAATAATAATACAAAGGTAATTAAATTAACAGCTTCATTATGAAGAAATCATACGAAAATAAATGTGTCTAAATGAATATATAGAATAAGATAAAATAAATGTAAAAACAATATACAAATCAAGATAATGGAGGAAGAGGAAATCTAGACCAGGCTTGCAATAAAATTAATTTAAGAAAAATTGATGAAAAAAAGTAAAGTCCCTCCTCTCTTTTGCCTGATTTGGTTAAAAATCAATTGGTCCTTGGGGGAAATTCTGGATGCATAAAAAATTTCATGTCGATGGATTCATTTTGTATCGGGAGTTATCGTGTTCACAGGGCTCTAACAACTGCCGATTTAATATATATATCCTATGTAAATCAGTTATTGATTTTTAGTCCAAATGGTTCACTGGTTTGGGAGGGTGCGCGAAAACTTAATTTGCTGGGGAAGTACATTGTCGGTGTTTCACCCACCCCTAACCGATTACATAACTTGTCCTATACTTTGTACT
The DNA here is from genome assembly GCA_963662175.1 of Aradus depressus. NCBI lineage: Eukaryota > Metazoa > Arthropoda > Insecta > Hemiptera > Aradidae > Aradus > Aradus depressus. The sequence continues at coordinate 48,718,662 of OY759216.1, read as the reverse complement.
GCTGGGGTAGTTTAATGTCTGTTCCGTTGAGACAAGGAGAGATGTCTTTCCCCCGGACAGCCCTAGAATGATGTCACTTCCTCATTCAATTCGTCTCAGTTGTGATTCATTTGACCCTTTTTCAACCTTCAATAGGCTAAAAATATACTCTCAAAACATCTTTTTTTTGTTCGTTTCGTTTTCTTTTCTGACTATTGTATATTGTGTTGTTTGTTTCTGACTCATGCCCGGGCTTTGACTAAGTCAAATGGCAATGGGATGTCAGAGTGTACATTTAATTACTTTCAATAAAATGTTGATGTCTTGTGCACAGAAAGGACGTGCCAAGAGTCACAAATTGTGAATTATGAAGGAAGGAGACAGTTGAACTGAGATCTCTCTATATAATGGATGTGTGAACTAGAACTAACCTTGTCTGGTGTATCTTTTAGGAACCTTCTGGACATCTTAGTTTTATCAACTCTGTTTGGACTTGCCATTGACAGACTAGTATATACTAGTATATATATATAAAGCTGAAAATGTCTGTGCGTTGTACCGCTATAACTCACGAACGGCTTGATGGATTTAATTAATTTTTTTTAAAATTTATTCGTCGTCGTCTGTGGAAGGTTATAGGCGTATTAGTACCTCAATATCTGGTCCATCCCAGCATCCACCCACGCAATCTTTGTAACTCAAAAACCACTGCAATGATTAATGAGAAATCTTTTTGAATAAATTAGTTATAGCTCCAAAGCTAGCGTTACTACAGTTGAAGGATTATAAGCCTTATTCCGTATGAATAATTGAAAATTATAACATCATGAATGTACTGTCGAGGAACTGAATAGCCTTATAGGAGATATTGGGAGAAAAGTCAAAGTTCCCCGGGCAACGCCGGGTATTACTGCTAGTATATAAATATACAAAAGATTAGCATGAAATAACATAAAATTGACAGCTTAATTATGAAAAAAATAAAATAAAAGTATCTACTAGATAAATAAAAGAGTAATATATATATATATTTCATCAAGCATTTATTTATTTATTTATTTTTTTACATATTCTCTTTAATGAAAATAGAGAGAGAAAAAAAAAATGGGATCAGTAAATAATTCAAATGATTAGAATAATGAGGTTGACGAATTAGAGAATAGGGAAAATATTAGAATGAGAGATGAAGAACTAATCAATGTTGGTACTTACTGAGCAGTGATGCTGAAAGATAGACAGCAGTAAGGGCATCTCTCGACCAGACTCCATTTCCTTGTCGAGGAGGTCAGGTGCAGACACCATAAGCTCTTTATTTTAATGATTTATCTATCTATTATTTTTATCTATTTTAGTACTAATTTATTTGTTTTTATTACGTTTTATATTTTTACTTATTGTTTTTTTTTTCTTAGTGATTTTTAATGTATTTATTCTTAGAGAATCTCGTTCCCAGAATAAAATTTCTCTTAACTTCAAAGTAGCCACATTTTTGACTTTGGATCCGAAACTTCAATTTTCGGAGTTGAAACTCTGGGCTTGTGAGGTGACGATGTGTACGTAATGTCTCATATAAAAAGATGATTTGACAAGTTTGGAGACCTGCCAGTCACCTCGAGTCTTCCTCCAACATCCCATCTCATCTCTTCTTCTGTTTATTCAAGTCAAGGCACTGTTTTATTTCCAAGATCATCAAAATGTTATCTTTAGGGGTGTAATCGGTTTGAAAAAAAAACCTAACTCTTAAAAAAAAAATCACATTAACACAAAGGCTGTCATGATCAAATAATTTTATTCACATTAAAGCCGCCTCTCAAAATGTCAACTCTAATCGCTGCACAAATGAGGCGTCTCTTAGGATAGTAACTTTAATCAATCAGTTTAGTACACAGTCACTCTAACCACTTGACTACCAAGAAAAGAAATTAAATGAAAGAAATGATAAGAGATTTTATTCTGGGACCGAGGTCCCCTAAGAATAAATACATGAAAGTCAAAAAGAAAGAATCAATTAAATACAATATCAATTAGCCCTAAAAAAAAAAAAAAAAAAAAATGAAATTAGTGCTACTGTGGAGAGTAGCGTACGATGATTCATATGTATATGAATTTATATGTATACATATAAATAGATAAAAAAATAATTAAATAATCGCATTAACTAAATGTAAATATATATTACAGATACACAAAAATATAAGGGAGGGAGGATGCCCAGATGGTTAGAAATAATATTGATTTAATAGAAACAGATGTAATACTAAAATGAAGTGAATGAATAAATAAAATAAATAGAGATAGTAAGAATTGATGGTAAATGTAGGAAAATACACAGGAAAGGGAATGAAAGGATAATCTGATGGAGAGGATTGTATATCGAAGAGGAATTGGAACAGAGAAGACTTGAAGGAAGCCAGTTCCAGAAAGAGGAGGATTGGACATGGAGCGTGTTGTGGAAGTCACAGGAGCGATGGGAGGTGATGAAGAGGTCCGAAGAGCGGGATCTGGTGTGTCTTTAGTGGACGTAGGATTTAAATTGGAACATTTGTTAAAGATAGTAGGGATCTTTGGATTTTAACATTTGGAAGAGGAAGGTACCTAGGAAGTAGTTTCGGCGGTAGGAGGGTTTGAGCCCTTTCAAATCCAAGTGCCAGGGCGAGATGTGAGCATCTCTAGGGACATCGAAAACAAATCTGACGTTAGTGTTCAGAAGTTTGCGTTAAGTTTGCTATCAAGTTCCTTGCTCAGATCATTACAGACCAGACACCCGTAGTCGAAATGGGGAAAGCATATAAATCTGTGTGACTCGTTCTTATGTTCACATTTCTTTTAATTTAGTTGCTCCCATTTTACCCCCTTATTTCCGTCACACTCTCATTTACACCCCCCCCCCCCCCCCCCCCATATTTCCCCACACTCTCATCCCCCCCCCCCCCCCCCCCCCCTTATTTCCCCACACTCTCATTTAACTCTCCTTATTTTCCTTTCCCCATACTCCCAAAAAGTCTAAAATGTTTAATTTAATCGCCTCTTTAAGACTTTCAATATGATATGTCACTCATTGCTGTTACTTTAAAAATGATTTTCGTTTGCTCCCTTCCCATTCACCTCAAATAACATTTTGAAACCTTACATACGTGGATTTTGATATTCATACGGTTTTAATCACTTTTTGGGTGTGCCGACTTCAGGTGGACGTCACAACACCCGTTTTAATCGCTGAGTCATGTTGAATGGTAAGACTTATCTTGCTTATAAAGATTTTTTTTGATTTGGTTTCCCCTCATTTAAATTCCATCCTCCCCCCCCCCCCCCTCTGTAGAAGTGTGAAATATTATTTTCGTTTTGTCGAGACCTTGTAAATCTACATGAATACTTATTTGCAAGGTGAGTAAGGATTTTAGAAACAAATACTTGTGGATTTCATTATATCATAATGCTAGTTCATATTTCATTTATCTCAGATTATGAATTACCATTTATTTGACGTAAGATGTGCTGTTTAAATTTGCAATAAATAAGAAAAACAAAATGAATGCGAGTATATTTCCCAACTTGCTGACATCATGGATAGATAATAATTGATAGAAAATAACTAGTTTTATAAATAGGATTAGTAAAAACTAAATCTTCCGCGGAGTTATATTATACAAAAATAATAGTACTGAAATATTTATACCTCTCCTCATCAAGTCCCGCTTCTCCAAATTCTACTCAAACCTTTCACTCTCCTCATGTCAATCCAGTTGCTCGACTCTTGTCATCCCATTCCCATCCAGATAATCCCCTTCGAAGACTGAGGCGGCGCTGGCCGAGAGACTTGCTACTGTAATTTAGCAAAAATATTTAGGGAGTGTCGGTGGTGACCAGCTTCTCTCAAGTACTCCTCTCACCTTCAGCTCTCCTTTCTTTCTTTGTCTGCCTCCACTGCTGGACAGTGCACTGGAGAGGCGAGGGGATGACTCGAACCCCCGCGGCCTCCGTCCCTCCATCAAGTTGGAGGGATGGGGATGACAGAGAACAAGGGGTGTTTCGAGGGGTCTCGAGTTGAAGGGCTTCTTATGTTTTTTTTATTTCATTATTATTGTTTATTATTATTTAAATTTAATATTTTCACTTCGTTTTGTACATAGGCCCATTATTTTATCGATGTATTTACTTTTCTTATTTATTTATTTTATTTTTTGTATACTTACATCTAATTTATTTTCGAACTCAGTGTAACTCTGAGAGTGACTCTTATACCCAGTAATGTCAGTATGAAATTTATTTAAGAGGAGGCAAAGGGAGGGAGTGATCTGTAAAAATGTGGTTGGTATAAGGAAGTCCTATTTTATTTTTTATTATTTTTATATTTTTAAGTTGTAGTGTTTTCAATTTGGAAGTTATAGGGCTTACATTTAGCATAGCACTAGTTCTCATTTATTAGACAAGCAAAAAAGATTTAAAAAAAAAAGTGACATGGCCATACCAACCACTTTTTTACAGACATATCACTCTCCCTCCTCCGAAATGAATTTGAGGGGAGGCAGGGGGAGGGAGAGTGATCAGTAAAAAAGGGGTTGATATAAGGCAGTACTGTCATGGCCGCATCATATATTTTTTATTTTTTGAATAAATAAATAATAATAATAAATACCATATTTTAAAATTTGTTTTCATGCTTTAAAATTTAAACATGGCTTTGAACTATTTCCTACAGAAATTTCGAGCGTTATAACGTTGTATTAGTCCTATGTTTATCTGAGAATACTTTAACAGTTGAAAATTTAATAAGGAATATTTTTGGTAATAACCAATTTTTTGATAGAACTAACAGTTTTTGCGTAAATCAAGCAAACGTCTAAATAAAAAAGTTTCAAGACGAGTTTTTGTATCGAAGGATCCATTTAATCAAAACCATGCCCCTGAAAGCTGCTCTGAGTTACTAAAAACATTGGGACATGATTTGTTACTTAGGATGTACACATGTACACAACAGTGATCCAATAACAGATGTAGGAGGAAGTTGGAACTGTGACCTTCACTGTTACCCTCTGTTCGAATCCAATGTCACTGTTTGTCAAAACCTGCCTCTGTTGCCTTCAAGAAGCTAAGACAAGTTTCACTCACTTCCTATCATTCCTATATAAGTGATACAAGAACTACCTATTAAACTTGCTTTGTGTTTTGTTTGTTTCATTAAGGAGTTCACTTCTCTTTTTGCTTATTAACTAATGCAGCGGAGAAAAAAATATATTTAAATGAATATTATTGTTTTATTTTGAAATTGTATTCATTAATTATTTTAATACAAATCTCACTACCTGAACCATTATCTCACTGGAGGTAACTGCCATCATCCACTTACTAACCTCCTCAATATAGTCAGTCGGCTACATTTGAATAATATTTCTATACTGTAAAGGCATTTAGTTTAGGAACTTTCATACTAAATAGTTATTATGACTCATGCCCTGGCTTTAACAACGAGATGAGCCCGACTATACAGTGGGAGTCCTGAATTTTGCCTACCCTAAATTTTTATTCACCGGGTAGTCGTCTTTAACGAGTACCTGACATCGTACAGGCTCGGGACCATCGCTTCAGTTTATTTTACCTCCCAGATAAAATAAACTAAGGGCCTCGGTCGGGTTTCGAACCCACGTTCTTGAGCTCAGAAGACAAGCACGCATACCACTGAGCTACCGGCGCCCTCCATAATAAGTATATATAATATTTATATTATATAATTATTATCTATTTATTTATTTGTTTTTCTTCTTCTTTAAGAGTTATTTTTTGCTAAGACATCTTTATCTCTTTTGCTCCTTAGCTATTTCACTTATTATTACCCTTTTTTAACCCCCGACGCAATAGGAGGGGAGTTATAAGTTTGAAGCCTTTGTCTCTGTGTGTCTGTCTGTGGTATCGTAGCTCCAAGACGGCTGAACGGATTTCAAAGCGGTTTTTTCGTTTCAAAAGAGCTGGTATTTGCGAGACTTGGAGTTTGAGCTCAAATATTTATAAGCCCAAGCCTCCCTCCTAACCCCTTCAGCCCCCCCCCCCCCCCCCCCCAAAAAAGCTCTTTCCACCAAGGTTTCAGTAAAAAAAAGAATGAACAAAAACATTTTTTTGTTGTGTCAGGGTTTTTAAAAATTTTAATTTTATGTTTTTATTAATATGTTTCTTATTAATTCACACTATTTTTGGTTATTAGGACTTTATTTGTATACAGTATATTCTTATTTTCTATTTGTTTAAGATTGCATCAAAATTACTATTATCAGATATTCCTACTGTCTATGTATTCTAGTTGCATGTGAGCAAGTGCATGTATGCTTACGAACAATGTATATTATCCAAACTCTAACTGTATGGGAATAATCCTACCAACAGTTTGTATTATTAAAATAAAATAAAACATTCAGGTTATATCTTTTGAAGACATAGGACATATTTGATCAAGAAAATGTTGCCTCATGTAAAATGTTTCAGTAACTTTTTTAGTATACAAATTATTTGCTTGTTGGACATTTTTGACCTTGAAAGAAGTGAGGCTGATTGACACAATATTTAGAAGTAAAGCAGAAGTGAGTGGCTTTTGCATTTTGTAACTTTTTTTTTTTGTATTTTCTCTAATTATGTTTACGGTTTATAAAAATATAAGTATATAATCGATATTTTAGTTGTGCTTGTTTACTAAACTTGCCGCTATAAGCACTCTAAGGAAAGAGCCAGTCACATATTGTTTCAGAAAGAGTTAATAAGAAAACAGATAATTTGTAAAAGTGCTAATAAGAAAACAGACAATTTCTCTAAAGGCCATTCAGAAAATATATTATTTCTGTAAGGGCTGATAAGAAAACATATAATTTGTAAAAGGGCTAATAAAGAAACAGGTCACTTCTAAAAGCGCCAATAAGAAAATAGACCATTTCTGAAAGAGCCAATAAGAGAACAGATAATGTTTTCTAAGATTAAAAAGCCAATCACAAAACAGATCACACAAAAAATAACAGCCTCCTCTTCAATTAATATGACTTTATTTTATTTTGAATTTTTTTTTTTTTTTTTTTTTGGCTTTTATTCATAAAGATGCAACTGTTGCTAGGGGGCAACAACCAGCATCTTGGTAGGTATGGAGACGTTGGCGTGAATGGCATGTGAGAGGAAGGCCACCCAGTGGTAGGTCCTCGGGACGAAAATTTATATTAATTATAAGGACAAGGGAAAAAAAATAAAATAAATAATAATAATAATAATTAAAAAAAAAAAAAAAATAAATAAAAAGGAATTGAAAGACAACTTTGATGGAATGGGTAAGAGAGATGAGAAAAGTAAAGGGAAATAATGTAAAAGAATAAAAAAAAATAAAAATATTAAGAACGAATAGCTAATAATTTGAAAAAATTAGCTTCATAATAATATTATTAATATTATATTGTATTGTTGCAGATAATATGAGGAGGAGATGACGACAGAGTGCAACAATGCGATTGAGATCCGAGGGGCCTACAAGCGGTTCGGGCTCCGGGCCGTCGTACTCCGGGGCCTCGACATGTCCGTACAACATGCTACCATGTAAGTTGTCTTCTCTCGTTATTATAGGTATGGTCGCTTCGCACAACTACCATAGCCCGTCAACTTTCTCCACTGTTTTGCACTTTGCTTTTTGGGACGTGTCGTCATGCAATTAACTGTCAAAGTATTGCTTTTACTGCACTTCTGCACTTTTCGAGCTGCACTATTTACATATTTTACTTTTACTTCCCCATCTATACGAAGTATTCGCCAGAATTTCATGTTTTCCGACCCCAGTGATAACAAAAATGAAAAACAAATTTTTTGGCTGTCTGTGAACACGAAAAAACCTGATAGAATGAAATCATCAATACGAAATATTGTATGTGTACCTAGAAACTCGTAAAGACGACACCTATTGATTTTCAGTCAAACGGCCAAAAGGAAGGGGGGATTAGGGAGAGGCTTAACTCGGTACTTCACTAAGGTACTTCATGATGATGTAAATTCTTCCGAAAATTGCATATTGTCAGTTTTGTCTCTGCTGCACGTCAGAGGGATGTAAACGCGCAATGAGGAGAGTCACTTGAGGCGGTGCGTCTGTATATGTGAACCATTGAGTACGTCTGTTGTACCCTCTGCGTCATTTATATCCGGGTCTCATGTAAATGTCCGGCTGAAGCTGAAGGTCGGTGTGCTTTCCTCATCGGACATTGCCCATGTGCCTTCCATATCTTTGGTCAGAGGATGGTGCAATTGTTCAACTTAATTGCATATTCGCCCCGACAATCCATCGTTGAAGAATTACCTGAATTAATGTGAAGATGTCTGATGTAGTGTCAAGTGATTATTTCACATATTGATAAATAAACATTTAATCTGATCTCTCACAGATTTTATTAATCGTGCCAGCAAGCAACTTTCGAGGTTGCTTTCATCATCAGGCTGTCTGATAAAATATTTTCTTTTATAATACAAATTTTAAACGCTAAATTAGTGTTTATTTAGTACACTAAATAAATAAACTACAAACAATTTAAAATTTCATGAATGGGAACACGTAAGATTTTCTTGTTTTCCATGCAATTCACAACTGATGAAAATTAAAAAATGTTCTATTAGACAGCCTGATGATGAGGGCTATCTCTAAAGCCAGCTAGTACAATCGTTGTACTATTAATATATACTATTAATTATTAATAATAACATCTGTGAGAAGTTGGGCAAACTAAATAATTTCCTTGACTCTCACCTTCATCTTTCTTTACCGCCACCTTAACCTGTCTATCTTTCTGAGGTTATGCACTTTATTCAGTCCTTTCCTCCAAAAAAAAAATCCCCAGGGTAAGCAGCTACTGTACGGTTTTCCCGGTATTTTCTTTTTCTTATTTAAACGCTGTTAGAGGGCGGGGGTGTAGCTCTTTTTTTTGGCACCATAGGGGAGGGCTACATTACTGGGGTTATTTACAAACATCCGTGGACCGGGAGAGAAGTTTTATCTATGAAATAAAACTTCCTCCGGACGGGATTAAAACCCGCGCCTGTGGTGGTTCATGTAACTTGAGTTTAGAAATACATTTTCAACAATATTGAGACAGTCGAAATGGTTTACGCACCCCCTCAACATAAATGAACATTTCGGGAGAACATTTGGACAAATTTGGACCATCCTTGAGATACTCGGCAAGTTTCTTGAACATACAACATATTTCCCATAACCCCACCTCCCGTTTTAAATTTTGAGATTTCACATGGCCTATGTTTGAACATGCCCATGCAACATGTGAAATTTTATGAAATTCTGATCAAGCTTAAAAGAGCTAGTGCATTTTATAGTTGAAAATATATTCTTGTGTAATTATAAAATTAATTTGTTTTTCAGATACGCTTTCCTCGGACCAAGTGGTTGCGGTAAAACTACCTTGCTCAGTTGTATGGTCGGCAGGAAAAGACTGGACGCTGGGGAGATATATGTGGACGCTACCCGCAGATCCGATATAGGATACATGCCTCAGGTACCTTATCTTTACTGTCACGGAATGAGAACATGGCTTAGGTCTCTTGGCGCAACTTTCTAATGGAAACTGAAATTCTAACCAAAAACGTTATTAGGACGATGGGTTCACAAACACCCCATTTTTGACATATATGCGCTTCTACTTGTAAAATTTTCTGGCCACTAAAATATTTATTAAACGATCTGAAAATATACGAAATTCGAAATTATTGAGTTCCTTTGAAAGATAGATTATTTTCTCATTTCCTGGATTTAACTGTGAAATCATAAAGCCTACTACCAGAGCGCTCTTTCGTCGCTCATGAACAAGAGCCCGGTTTAGTAGTTTAGATTAACGAGGTCCATAACGAGTACAGGCTAGGGTCCCGACTTAACAATGTCCTGCTCAAAGTTTTTTTTTTACCTCCTAGATAAAAAAAAACCAGTGGGTGTCGAACCACAGTTGACAACCACCCTACCTTATATTCTTCTTATCCATTTCCACTAAAAATGTTAGTTTTCTAATTTATTTTGTATTTGTGCAGGAATTAGCATTGCTCAAAGATTTTAGTATAAAAGAAACCTTGTCCTACTATGGATGTCTTCATGGAATGAGCAGGACAGATTTTGCCAAAAGAAAAGAAGAATTGTACAGAGTTCTTCAACTACCTCCAGAAGACTGCGTCATCGCCGAAATTAGGTAATAATTCTTATTTCAATAGTTTTTCGTATTATTATTTCTTTTTTTAATTCTTTCCTCAAGACGACTGTACTTAAATAATTTAAGTAGTGTTTTTAGTTAATAATAATATAGTAATATATTTAATTACTTTATTTATTATTTTTTCTTATATGTAATATATTTATTTGTTAACCTGACTTTAACAGGCTTCTTAGTTTTCCTAATATATATATTTTTCTAGACTTCCAAGGAAACGTTCTATACTATATATAGAGACTGACGTTAGAGACGTTCTAAACTATATAAAGAGACTGACGTTAGAGACGTTCTAAACTATATATAGAGACTGACGTTAGAGACGTTCTAAACTATATATAGAGACTGACGTTAGAGACGTTCTAAACTATATATAGAGACTGACGTTAGAGACGTTCTAAACTATATATAGAGACTGTTATTCATAGATTATGTAAATTCCATGTAATAATTTTGTGATATACTTAGCTAAATATCTCCCAATTTATATCAAGTCATCGACTTAAATCATGCTAACGTTAAACTTGTGGGGAAACACCTCCCATCCTCTGTATCTAAACTTTCATAAGGAAAATATATACGCATATACTAACTGGCTTCATCAAATGTGTAAATTTTCAACAAACTTTTTGACGTATTGGGTTCAATTGGTATTAATTAATATTTTAATTATGACAAATATAATGCATACTGATTATTGTTTATAACATTTTATATGGGGATGGACGTTAGTATGATTTTAGTCTATGACTTGAAATAAATTGGGAGCTACATTACAAAATTACCACATTATCTGAAAATCTTCTAATTTAATCCAACTATTGTAAATTACATGTTACTGATTGTTCCTTGAAAAAATTGCAATTTGTACGACTGTCCTTAAAAGGGGGAGGAAGGAAGGTGACAAATCTAGCCTTGTTGCAGTTCAGTTAATTTGTAGGCCACCAACCTTCGGATCGTTGCCACATTTTGTTATTATTTATTTATATTGAGAGTTCTGATTTCAAATCTTAGCTAAATCATTCAAATGATCCAAATTTAGTCTAAACAGTCTTCACTATCATAAATGAAAAAAAAAAAATTGAAAAAAGCTGTCACATTTACTTTTCAATTAAATTTCTATTGACTTTGTGGGCAAGTGAACTGTTGTGCAAGGTGTGCACGTATAGTGAAATAATCTCCCGTTAATCATGAGAACGACAAATTGTTCACATACCTACATAATTATTAACAACAAATAGAAGTAAACAACTTGTTTTACAACAATTTATATTACTTTTGGATGGTGTAAGAAGATACTGAGAGTTAATATATTATATATTTCAAAGGCGCCGGTAGCTCAGTGATATGCGTGCTTGCTTCAGTAGCTCAAGACCGCGGGTTCAAAACCCAGTTAGTTTATTTTTATCTGGGAGGTAAAGTAAAATTAAGCATCTCGTCCTTTTGATGGGTCGTTAAGCGATGGTCCCGAGCCTGTACGAGGTTAGGATTGTCAGGTACTCGTTAAAGACCCCTACCCTATGTCAATAAAAATTTAGGGTAGGGGAAATAGTAGTCATGTCCACAATAGTGATGAAAGAGCGCTCTGGTAGTAGGCGATATAACCTTGTAGTTAAAGCCCGGGATGAGTCATAATAACTAATTATGGTATATTATCACAGCATCACTTCTTCTCTTTATTTCTTTGCTACATGTAATTTATCAATTTCAGACGTGTCGGGAAGTACTCCCATCATAATTATTTATACTTTTTTATGTTCTTCATGTCAACATTTTTCCTGTCATAAACTCATGTTTTGACTTCGTGTTTGAATATAGAGGTCGACACTGATGAAAGAAGATTCTAATTGACTTCTGTAATTCCTATATTAAAAAAAATCAAAACAAGTAAATGAAAGAAGTGATTCATATACTGTGAGAAATATATTATATGTATATTAATTCAGAAACTTCTTACTCAACCCAAAAGTTAATTATTCCTATTTTTAAAAGTAAAGAAAGATATAATTTATATTGTCTAATTTCACAAAAATATATACATACAGTGTACCGGTTTTGACTTATGCCATCGTGAGATTTATGAATTATTATTCAATAATGTGTAATAAATTTACTAAGTTGGCATATTTATACAATTCTGAGATAACTGAGGCTGTGACACTCACGAACAGCTTTCATAAGGGAAGCTTCAAGGACGAAGCAATTTTCTTAACGGAAAATTCGACTGTGAAAATATTTGGGTTTAAACATAAACTAAAAAAAAAAAAAAAAAAGTTCAAATACACCAAAGGATAGGTATTCATAATAAAGGACATTATGAATTTATTTTTTTAGAGTATTTAATTTTTTTTAAACCCCGACGCAGGAATTTGCGAGACTTGGAGTTTGAGCTCAAAAACCCTTCAAGCTCCCCCCCCCCCCCCCCCCCCCCCCCTTTTTCATCGAACTACGATCGGCATTATCTCTTGAGAACAAACTTCACATATAACACATCAATCTAAAACATCTGAACTTACGGTATCGAGATATGGGGATCTACCAAAAATTCAAATATACAACGCCTTCAGTCACCATAGTCCATTATACTACGCCACATTCCCGATGCGTCATTTTACGTTTCCAACCTCACATTACATAATGACCTCAACATCCCATTTGTACCTTCTGTCATCAGGATGCTATATCAAAATTTTCGTGACAAATTCCATCATCACACCAATCTACTTATTGGATACAAACACTCTCTCCGCAAATCCACTCCGACGCCTTAAGCGGGGAATGGCAGAGAGACCTGCTCCAGGACTAGCCTGGACTCCTCTTCGGTCACATACCTCAGCATTACAGCCACGCACTTGACACTGTACAAAATATCGCAATTGCCAATGGCAAACGTTATGCCGTTGTAAATATGTAAATAAATAAAACAAATAAAAATAAAATGAATGATTATGTTACAGTGGCGGTCAGCAGAGGCGGGTCTCCCTCTGCGTATCTCTTCTACACAACCCTAAATTACTTATTCTAGATGAACCTACAGTAGGAATTGATCCTGTCTTAAGTCACAGGTAAATATATTGATTTTATTAAAATATCTACACAGTTTCTTTATAATATTATTCTGTTTCATTTTAAGTATGTTCTAGAATGGCCCGGGACAAGTTCCATTTTGTAACCTCAATAGTTGAACTTACCATTTTTTTCAATTCATAGATTTTTTAATTAAATAACTTGTTCTCCGGTTCTGTGTTTCAAAAAAGTTTTCTTAATGTTTTAAAGTTATTTTTATTTTATTATTCATCTGAAAGATTGTATTAAGAATGAATTATGAGTCATTTTGTCGATTTGTTCATTTCTGTCCGCTTCTCTATGTCTTGGGGACTAGAGGAGTCGGGTTTCCTTTCCATGTGCCTGTACGTTGAGTTTGCACATTCCTTGAACGGCCTTGAATTTACCTGTTTTATTTAAGTAACCTGTTTCAAAAATAAAAAATAAATAAAGACAACAATAGGAAAAATATTATATATTTTTATTATTTTTTGTTTGGCTTAACGTCCTCGTGTACTCCGAAGGACGAGCTCTACAGATTGCTGCCCCTTTTCTAGCTTTAAATTGACTGAACTGTAGCGTGCTAGGTGAATTTAGGTCTCCTTTTACTGAACCTCAGTAGTCGAACGCAGCTTCTCAACGGATATCCGTTTCTCTTCTGACATTTCGTCCAGGTTTGCACAACCTTCGTTTCCATTTTCTTTTAATGTCAAGTTTTGCAGTCGCGTTGTTCTTCATCTAAATACATTTTGGATTCTATTGAGAAACCATACATCTTAATAAATGTATAACTCTATTTTTCAGTATTTGGGAGCATCTTTTGGAGATGTCAACAGTAGAAAAAAAAACTATTATAATAACTACTCACTATATTGAAGAAGCCAGGCAAGCCAATAGGGTAATATACCATTTATTGTATTTTAATTTGTAAATTTATTTTATAATTTTTCTTTAAAAAAACAAAAAAAACTTTTATTGAGCTTAATGTTAATGGGTTGGTTTAATGAATGCTATTTTTTAATGAAGCATTTCGTAAGGATGCCCTCAAATGGTACTTTTATGGAGGTTTCAGGAACTTTTGTGACGCGAAATTATCAATAAAAGCGAAACGCAATAGGATATCGAGTTTTGTTAGCTCGAGCACCCCTGGGGATATCAAGATCACCCAACTTCTGGTGACTCCAGGATCGTGGGAACTATCACCAGTGTTGGGGTGACTCCAGAACTCCTGGAACTGTCAGTATCACTTGACTTTTGTTGGCTCCAGGATCTCTAGAGATACCAAGATCACCCAACTTTCGGTGACTCCAGAATTCCTAGAACTGTCAGTTAACTTTTGTTGGCTCCAGCATCCCTGGAGATAACAAGACCCACCTTTTGGGACAATACCCGCCCCCCTCGACATAAATAATAATTTTGGGTTCACATGGCCTAGATTGAATAATACTAAAGACATGGAATCCCTTTGACATTTGATAGACTGTTATTCAGCCGATCAATGTTGCACAACAGCGGCCACCCTGGCTATAACGTGCCTGGCAGCAGCGCTCAGTATAACTGACATGACGTACAGAGCGCATCGCACACATTTTATCTTATTACTCAACTTCCTTTCTCGTGCTACTTGGTACCTACATATATCTTGATATCTAAAAATGAGATGTCTGACAGGCAGACAGACATCTTGTTTTCAATAATGTCTGTGGACACTTAAAAAAGTAAGCAATTCATTTTTCATAATCAAATAGAGCTTTATCACCCGATTATTTAGAAAAAAGAAAAGAAAATCGACGAAATTTTGTTGAAGTTATGAGCTTTAATGCCAGAATTCCAAGTTTCATATAAGTAGAGATTCAAATTAAGACCATTTAATCAAAAAATTCTCAGATGACCAACTTTCATTATATTTTGTCAGAACGTGCCAAAATTGTAATACTTACATGCTACCTTTTTTTTTTTTTCAAAAAGTTTTATCATGGTCTATACATGTTCTACAAAATCCAAATTGCCTTCAACATAACACTGGATGAATTCTATTAAATAAATGTTTTGTACATTTATGATAAATAATACAAATAATAAATATTTTGTTAAACTTTATATTATTATAGTCATCGTATTTCTTACTTTATTATTAGCTTGATAAATAAAGTCTGTTTGACCCTTCAGATAGGACTGATGCGAGGCGGTGTCCTATTGGCTGAGGGAGAACCAATGGCGCTGATGAACCACTACCGCTGTGACAGCCTGGAGCAGGTCTTCCTTCAGCTTAGTCGTAAACAAGAACGAGGCCATATCGACGAGGATCACAAGGTATGAGATACTCATTTTAATATATTATTTAAGTCTTAAGGAGGATTATTATACCCTAATATTGACTCTATCTCTCGGTATAGCATATCTTCTGAGCTGTGTATTGATTTCTTTTTTAAGTTGTTAAACTTTTTTTGTTTTTTTTTGTTTGTGGATATTTGATGCGTTTTCTTAAATCACAAAAATTTTTTTTTTTTTTTTACAAGGATTTAATTATTTTTTGTAAATAATGCAAGACTTTTTATGTAGAAAGAACTCTAAGGCTGATTTTGTTCATCTCAGATATTGATAAAATTGTCATTATCACTTGAAGAAAATTTAATAAACTTACAGAATATGACCTTCCACTGGTGGATTTCTCAATATTTTTTGATATATTTAAAAAAATAAGTGAAAAACCATTTTATTGCGCCGTCTAGCGGTCAAATCTAATCATGACCTCATTGAGAACACTCCTTTGATTCCAAAGAGTACATCTATTTTTGTAGTTTTTTTCTAGGTGGTAACAAATAAACAGAAACAATTATAAAAATACAGTAGGGATTTCAGAAAAAGATCCTCCGGATAGCCGTTAACAGTTCTTGGTTTCATCAGGAATACCCAAATCCATTGATAACTGGGAATTGTTCTTTTTGCAGCCCGCATTTAGGAGCAGGCCTGCCTGTATTGGAGCGATCGACTACCATTTCGGTCAGCCAGTAGCTCACAAACAGAACAATTCATTTTAGTATATTCTTTTTATTGTTTAAATGTGTTTCGTTAATTATGACATATTTGTCATTTATTTTTATTTGTGTTTTTTAGGAAGTTGCAAACTACCCGAAGCCTAAAGTTAAGCCTAAAGCTCCAATCAAACCAGAAAAACCTTTTTCTCTGCATCATATGCACGCGCATATATTGAAAAACATCTATTTTATCAAGAGGAATAAACCGTAAGTATTTCTTACTAAATATTCAGTAAAAGCATTTTTGGATAGAGGTTATCCATGTCATGGCGGCTTTGTTTAGATGCCTTCTAGTTCAATCTTCACATGCCATCCGTGGGTTAAAGATAGCTTCTAGCTATATTTTTTTTCTTTACAATGGACTATCTACATCGAGTACTGTGTTTCTCTTCTCTGTGTTTTGTCTGTGTGGGTTTGCTATGATCGATTTTTATTGAGTGCTGCTTTTGTTATTTTTTCATTTAATTTTTTTCTTCAATTTAAATATATACCTAAAGTGAATCAATCATTACTGTACGTAATCCTTCTCTTTCTAAAATGCTTATAAAATTGAAAGATAAATAATAATAGGGAATCTAAGCAGTGTTTTTTCTCTCCCAATCAGTCCGGTTCTCGTATCCCTAAGCTCATAACTTTTAACTTTCTTAGTAGGTACTGCTTTAGATTCTATCCGTGACTTACAAAAGATTTTGAAGTTTATTTTCTCATATGTTGTCTAAATCTGCTGCACTATCAAAAAGTGATTCCATTTTGGGAAAGCCATTATGAGAACTAGCTAGAAAATAGACAATAATGTTATATATATAATAAAATACACCGAAAATAAAGTATCTTTTATAAAACGGATCGGTATGTCCGAACATATTTTTGCGATCCACAATTTTTGTTATACACAAACTTAAAAAATGAAATTTCGTTATCATGAAAGTGTACTGATAATAATGATGGGTACATTTTTAAGCTTAAATAATGAAACTAACACAACCAAAAATTTCAATTCGAATCTCAGAAAACCTACGAGGAAAAACTATAATTTGCTAAACGAGTTGAGGGTGAACAGAAAGGTAGAAAAATCTCAGATTTAAATATATTGAGAAAAAAAATTATAGCAAATCTGAACTGCAAAAATAAGTTTTTTTTCAACTTAGCCGACATCTGAACAGAACTGCAGGCTCAACTCACCTTAGAACTAAGATGCTTTTCGTTAAATTTGAAACCCTACATCATTTTTCATTCTGCTCATTTAAAACAATTTCTAAATAAATAAGTAATAAATGTAAACTGCACTTTTCCAGAATAATAAGCTTCCTGCTGCTGCTGCCTATCGTGCAGTGTGTGCTGTTCGACCTGACTGTGGGTCGAGACCCTCTCGGCCTGAAGATGGGTATTGTGAACGACGAACTGATGCATGGCCGCTCCGACTGCTACAAACTGCCCAACACCTCCTGCTCTATGGACTATCCCGTATCGTGTCACTACATGGAAACACTAGAAAAAAAACAAATGAAACTAGTAAGAAAATTGTGGAATTAATAATTAATTTCTTAATTAATAGTGTCCATTGTTCAATTTCTTTCGGCAGTATTGCGTCTTCTATGAGAAATAAAGTTCTAAATATATGAAGTTTTTTAGATTTATACTCTTACGTAACCGAATCCTGGTGTTCCATAAAAACAAAGACTTTAGAGCTGCTGTGAATTAATTTAAAACTGTGAAGCACAAGCTCTAAATTTCACTTTGAACTTTTCTATTTTTCTAGCCTTGAAACGACTTATAAATGGTGTAATTAGATCTGAAAAAAAAAAAAAAAAAATGGATTAAATTTTCATGAAAATTTGTTGAAAATATTTTAAGGCTATAGGCGTTTGAAGTAAGCGCTAGAAGGAGTTAGAAGTTAGAGATACATCGTTTCACTGAAACTTTAAAACGCCATAATCTTTGGATTTTCGGTAAACCTCATCTTCTCGGTTGAAGCTTAATTCACGAGCTTTTACAGAACAGGGAGTTTTCACTAGTTTCGTTAGTTAAAATGCATTAAGATAAAGTATTTTCTTCATTATTTTGTATCAAGTAAACAATCTAACTCACATTTGCAGATCACGACATTCGTCGCGGATTATAATCATTATTATTATCTCGGAATAGATACATCAAGAAAAAAAATAATATTCATGTATGTAAATCTTTGCAGCCGAGACCAAATTTCAAGATATCATCTTTAGCTCTCTTTAGAGCGCATGAAGATCTGAAGAAGATAATGGAAACCTTAGCGAAAATGACTGCTTGTTAATAATAACCCTAACTACATGTTATCCGTTTATCCCTCTTACTAAATGTCAAAAAAGTCTTTGGTAAATCACCGACATTGTACTTCCCCAGAACGAATTAATCAATTAACTTTTCGCTCCCCCTTCAAAACCAGTCGACCGTTTGCGCTAATATTCAACAGTTAACTTACACAGGGGCTTCTTAATCCTTAAACTAAATTTTGAGTAGAGAGCCCCCTCCCCTGAACCATCCCTTCCTTTCAGCCGATACACCTGAAATTTGACAGGTCATGTCCTCATTGCGTTTTGACTTCCAATATGAAAGTTCATGCCGATACATTGATTACATGGGCAGTTATTGGAATTTTTGGGTTGAGCCCTCCCTGTAATCCTCCCCCTTTTCTTCTGAAATTTAACAAGTGTCGTCCTTATTGGATTTCGAATTCACAAATGAAATTTTGTGTTGGTATATTCATTTCAACGACAGTTATTAGAGTATTTGAGTTAAGCCTCTTCCTAATCCCCCTCTCCTTTGACCGATTTGGCTGAAAATTGATAGGTGTTGTTCTTACGGCGGTTTGATCACACATATAAAATTTGGTGTCGATACATTCATTTTATCGGTAGTTATTAGAGTTTTTATGTTAAGCTTCCCCCTCTACTCCCCCTCTTTCCTTTTGTCGATTTGGCTGAAAAACAAGAGGTGTTGTCTTTAGCGGGTTTAGGGCATACATATAAAATTTCGTGTTGATATATTCATTCTATCGGGAGTTATGGAGTTCACAGACAGATTTTTTATCGCATCGAATTTTTGACCGATTACATCACTTCCCCCATACTTCATACATCTGGGGAGTGAATATACTTTATAATGAGATCTTAGTTATAATCTGATTGTATTATAGTTAGATCATAAAGTTAATAATTATAATAATTATTGTGGGTCAAATGTTTTATATATAGTTTTTAATATACACAGATCACTCTCTGTTGTATGTATATTAATTGTTTCCTTTTTGTCTTTAGATAGTGTACGATGACGTGGAGACTGCACGGAAGGCTGTACACACGAACTACATTTGGGGCTACATGCATGTCTCTTCCAACTATACAGAGTCACTGATGGAAAGGATAGCTATGAACACGCATGCCAGTGATGAGGCTCTCGGCAACAGCGAAGTGGATGTATGGATGGACATGTCTAGTGAGTTCTCATTACTTATATAGGATGTAATCCTAGCATGAATCGTACGCGGCTTCAGGGAACTTGTCACAGTGACTACCGGTGAATCATGTCCCTCGGACCCTTCGAATGTGGGGTGGGGTTGCGATGTTGTCGGTTGCTCTTAGCAACTCCTGCCTATCACATTCAACTCCGAAATTATATTTTTATCGTTTTTGATAAATTGCCACCATTTTTGGCATTTATTTCAGTGTAAATTAAACATAAATTTAATATATTTCTACTTCTTAATGAGAACTATGAATATAAGAATAAAATTTGTTTCAGATCAATACATAGGAAACTTATTGCGGAGAGACATGTACTTTGCCTATATGGAGTTTTTAGAGAAACTGTACGCCCAATGTGAATGGCCAGTCCAAGCCTCTAGAATACCTATAGCAGTAAGTATTCATATTAGACGAGGTTAGATACAAAATGGTTCAGGTGACATTTTTGAAAATTTTTCTTCAAGTGCATAATCGGGTACAAAAATGATAGTTCTGTTCAGGGAAAAAGTTGTACAAGTGAAATCCTAGCCAGTGCTGAGATCTAGTGGCAAATCACTTATACCATTTTGGTGACATGATCAAGTAACTTAAACATATCAATGGTGACCTTGAAATTAAGATTTAAAAAAAAGTTTAAAACATACAATGCTAGTGTAGAAGGAAATCGAGGTTCTGTCGTGTAAAAGAAAATGCAAAATTTGGCCAACGTTTCGAAAACTATTTATTTTCTTCTTCAGGGCCTTATAATGACTTGATTGGATGTGTGTGGTGAAGGTGTTATGAGTTTGTGTCCAGTGTAGTGAGGTTAAGAAGGTATATACTCACGGTATATATACTCGCTACACTGGACACAAACTCACATCACCTTCACCACACACATCCACTCAAGTCATTATAAGGCCCTGAAGAAGAAAATAAATAGTTTTCGAAACGTTGGCCAAATTTTACATTTTCTTTTACACGACAGAACCTCGATTTCCTTCTACATTGAAAAAATACTGTCGACACTATAAATCATTATACTATGCTAGCTATATATCATTTTGTGATATTTGTTTTTAGCGTGCATTAGTCTGAATTACTGTCTATACAGTAAACAGTCTCTATAGACCGTTTTAAAGGAACACAATGTCATTATTTACCCATCCCTATTTCTACGTTGGTGCGGGAGGTTTTTTTTTTGTCCTAGCTCTCCCCCACCACTCTCCCTTTCCCCTTCCACTCAACTCGACCTAAGAAATTATATGATAACTTAAAAAAATCTGGGAAAATTTGAAAACAAGGCTCATGTATATGGAAGAATGAAGTTTCTCAAGGATTTATCTACCTATCTTCTTGTTTCAGTTCCAGAAAGCTGTATATGGTTCAATTTATCCCAGCTTTTCTGATTTCGCTGTCCCTGCTATTCTTCAATTGTAAGTTTTTTTAAATTAAAAATTTTCATTTTATTCTTGTGAGTGTTGGTGACTTACTTGGTCTGTTCGAAATGAGGCAGACGTAAAGAAAAAAACAATTTCTTATTTGAAAATCATAACAATTTAGAACGCACGGAACAACTTGGTTGCCATGGTGTTTAAATAAATAAGACTAGGGAATTTGTTGTTTTTGTATATTGCTATTTATTAACTATTAACCGGATAAGAAATAATAGTTGTCTAATCAATTTAATTTGCGAATATGCAGAATATGACTACCATTCACGTCGACGAGCCATAACTCCACTTGAACTTCAAATTATATGTATTTTTTTGAGTTGATGTTTGCAAAATAGTTTAGGCATTAAGGTGACATAGCCTTGAAGTTTTATTTTATTTTATTTTTTTTACTGTCTGAAACTGAAAACAAAACACTCCTTTTCATCTTAGTTTTTTTTTTTTTTTTTTTTTTTTTTTTTTGACTTATGTTCGATGCATATTAGCCATGTCATTCTGTGTTATCTAATAATTTACGACATCCATGGCCCCGGGAGGGAGTTCTATCTATGAAATAAAACTCAGTCCCGGGCGGGATTCGAACCCGCAAACCATGGTGAGACCATGCGACCAAAGCCCTACACTTTAGCCCGCACGGCCACCCGGGCTCCCATCTGTCTTAGTTGTACATTTTTTTTTTAATTATTTTTTTAATACTATTTATTCTTGGAACAGTAAACATCTTTTTTCGTAAATGAATAAAAAATGAAGAACAAACAAGAAATGCTATTTAAAATTTGTAAAAAACATAACACAACAAACATAAAAGAAGTGTCAATACAGCGTAATAAGGGCATCGTTTTAGAATTAGTTATGTCTTGGTCTGGTGAAATGTGGGCTTGAGTCGATCCGCCGTCACCGTCTTCCCTTATTATTATAGTTAGTTATTATGACTCATGCCCGGGCTTAAACTTCGAGGTCATATTGCCTACTACTAGAGCGCTCTTTCGTCACTGGTGGACATGAGCCCGACTCTACTGTGGGAGTCCTAAATGTTGCCTATCCTAAATTTTTATTCATCTAGGGTAGGGGCTTTAACGAGTACCTAACATCGTACAGACTCGAGACCATCACTTAACGTCTCATCCGAAGGACGGTGTTTTTCATCTTTCAGTTAAAAAACCTTGGCCGGTTTTCGTACTCGCGGTGTTCTCTCAATGTAGAAGCAAGCTATCTCTGAGTTACCAGCGCTCTCCAATTTTTACTGTTATATATTGTATTTTATATGTTTGCACACTGACCTATATTTAATTTATTATTATTTTTAGGTTTGAATTTTATCTTCCAATGATGTTTACTGTCGGAGCTATAATCATGGAGAAGCGAGAAGGACTATTAGAAAGATCACTTATTTCAGGTAATATTAATTTTCATAATTTATTTATTTTTTCCATATTTATTTTGAAATTTCCGACTGTTAATATACATCGCAATAAGGAAATATGAACAGATAAAAAGAAAAACACATCACTTGAGTCTCGTGATGAAGCGGCTGGTCAGCACTCCGCCTCCTCAGGCAGGAGGTCACGCAGCCAACGTCGATTTAGTCGCCGAGAAGGGTTCCCCGGCAAGGACCGGACCGACATTGCTTCCACCAGTGTATTCGGATGTGGCTTGAACTTGTGCAGATTTGTATACAGCTCTTGTGTTACTTCGTATAAGAATGGGTTTAGGTCATGATGTAATGTTAAGTTTGATACGTAGAATGGGCATTGAGTAATTGTACCTCAGAGCAGAGCTGAACACCATACGTCCAGACAGGTCTGACAATGGCCTTGTAGACTCCCTGTTTATGGTTGAGGCGAAGTTGAGAACGCTTGTCTAGTAGTCTTTTGATCAGTCCAAATCGTCGTTTCATTTTCTGTCGAGTCTGCGTAACATGTTCCAGGTTGGTCTTCTTTCAAGGTAGAGTCCTAAGTATCTTACGTCTTTTCATTTTCATTTCTGAATTTTATATTTGGATTTATTTTTATACATAAATTTTTACTAAATTATTTGCCATACCATGGCACTATACGATTGAAAAAAAAAAATTAACTTTGAAGAACCATACTTTATTCTGTGTAAAAACATTCCTACATTTACATTTGAGAAAGATATTAAATTTCTTTGAAAACAACTTTGATCTGTAGAAGGCCTTGCGACTGTCATTGATACATGGCATTGAAAACATAAATAATAGTTGATAAGAAAATAAACAAAAATATGTACCTAGGATGAAGTGAGGATGTCGTTATCTCCTACTAAAATAAAAATACTCTATTAATAGTACTTTTATATCCTCCAACCATTTTTCTATATCAATGTCTCAGTACATTTTTTTCATTAAAAAACTTTTCATTCATAACTCGCCTACATTTTGACAATAGGCTGTATAGCTCGGCATGACCAATGAAAATACTACTTGTATTTTATCGAATTTTACGAAATAAATTAAAACCACTTATATGTTGGATGTTAGTTATTGAGCCTCAAGCCCGGGCTTTTAACTAGCATGTCATTTCGCCTACTATCAGAGTGCTCTTTCGTCGCTTTGGTAGACATGAGGCTGACTCTGCTATGAGAGTCCTAAATTTTTCCTACCCTAAAATTCATCTAGGGTAGGTGTCTTTAACGAGTATTTGACATCGTACAGGCTCGGGACGTATCACTTTACGTCTTATCCGAAGGACGGCGTGCTCAAGGGTTTTCTCACCTCTCAGATAAAAAAAACCTTACGATGGTGTAATGCCGAAGTCGGTAATTTATGTATACATTTTATTTACTGTTATTAAATAGACAATATTTCAAAAAAAAGTTTGTTTTATTTATTTAATGATCTAATTATTTATTTATTTTTAATATGTTAGGAATGACGCATCCAGAAACGCTGCTGGCTCACTCTGTGGTTGCCTTCTCCATCTTGGCGGTACAGACACTCTTCATGATGGTCGTTCTATTTGTCATATTTGATAATGTTATCAACGGCAGTCTCGTCCTCGCTCTTACACTCCTCTTCCTCGTGGGCTTCAGTGGCATGTGCTACGGTAATTTAACTCATATTTACTGTTTCAAAATGTTTACCTTTTTATATATTTAGTATTGTATTCGTGCGGAAATCCGAAATCGTTCCCTTAACACATTTATGCAATGTGTGTGTGTATTTGATGTGATGTAATGGCACTCATAGAACTCAGAAACGATTCTAGCAGGAGAAATCAGAGGAAAATTGAGACAACTTTACATCCGAGCATCATTATATTTTACAAAATAAAATTGCCTTATATTTATGACTTAATCTTGAAATAATAGTGATAATAATAAAGAAAGGCACATTTTACCCGATAAAGTAAAATTGGCTTATGAGATAAAGGAGGAATGTAGTCTTAAAATGGCATCTCGAATCCCATTTTTTTAAACGTTAGCATGATTTATGTGAAAACGGTTAATACTATCGAAAACGTTGTCTGCACGAAAAATTAAATTTCCAACCATCGAAATGTCTTCAGTTATGAGATAGGACCAATAAGACAAAAGTTACAATACATTTTTATAGGAAATATTTCAAAGTAGTGTTTAAATTAACACAAGGCAATGAATTAAAAAAAAAAAAAAAAACAAAGAAAAAAACGTTTTTTTTTCATTTTATCACCCACCATCACAAATTAATATTAAACTGTTTTTAAGAAAGTCACAGTCAGAAATTCGCTGCACAATGAAACAATGAAAACCGCTGATGCCAACACTTCTTACCCTGTAATGCCAGTCCTGTTAAGGCAAACCATAATTTTTGTATTCATACTCAGACATCACTTATGATATATATGTTTATTGCCTTCAGGTATTTTGGTGTCGGTGATTTGTGACACAGATCAGGCGGCCACATACATGGGACTCGGCAGCTTCTTCCCGTTGGCTATGCTCAGTGGTAAGTTAATCAATACAATAATCGTAGCGAAATATTATCATATGCAGACGAGTAATCGCAGAACTGTTCTTGATCAAATGGTAAAACAAAAAGTTCTTTCGACGTTTTCCCTTTTGTGAAGGAATTCCTGCATCTTTTTATACCTTTGCATCTTTGTACACATAATATCAAACTGCACAACTCTCCCGAAAGAAAGTGTATAAAAGCATTCAAGAGATGTCACAAGAATAAGAATTCATTTTTATCATTTTGATTCATTGTGGAGAATGTCAGTTTTGCAAATACACACCTCAATTATGTATATTCCTCTGTAAATAAATAATAATTATAAATTGTTTATTCCTTCTAAGAAACAGAATAATCTTATTGGAAGCAGTTCAGTTAGCCTTTATAAATTAAATAGAAAAAATTAAAATAAAATGAAAACATATATTCTGAGTAGAAGCCAAATAGATTTAGAATAAATTGACAAATAGTAATAATTTAAAAGAAATAATTATATTAATAAAATGAAATGAATAGGTATAGAGACGAATAAACAAAAACTGCTTCCTCCAAAATTCCTTAAAATTAGTAATTAAAAAATAAGTTGAAAAACAATGATACATATTCTTCTGTTTTATGCACATTCGTAGTTCTATTGTAAAGGACTTTTGAACTAATGAACGAAAAATATTATTAGCTTCACCGCATTACATTGTGACAAATAAATATAAAGTTGACGATTGAAAATGAAGAATGCCGACGTTATTTTTAGAATAATCTGGTGGAATATCAAAGGATAGGTATTTTTATGCTCAAAAACTTCCTGAAATCATTTTAAATTAATCTCTCCGCAGAGTTGTGTTGTTATGGCATTTCTCCTTATGACATGATCATTACTTATAAAATGCTTTAACAACACATGCAGCATTCTTGTTTAGCAAGATTGCCGGTGGGCTTATACTTACCAGTGTGTATCACCTAAGTATGACATGATCATTACTTATAAAATGCTTTAACAACACATGCAGCATTCTTGTTTAGCAAGATTGCCGGTGGGCTTATACTTACCAGTGTGTATCACCTAAGTATGACATGATCATTACTTATAAAATGCTTTAACAACACATGCAGCATTCTTGTTTAGCAAGATTGCCGGTGGGCTTATACTTACCAGTGTGTATCACCTAAGTATGACATGATCATTACTTATAAAATGCTTTAACAACACATGCAGCATTCTTGTTTAGCAAGATTGCCGGTGGGCTTATACTTACCAGTGTGTATCACCTAAGTATGACATGATACTGAACTTTTGAGGCGAATAAAAGTAAAAAGACAAAAGATAGTTTACTTCCCTTTGCTTCTACTGGTTTCAGCAATGTAATGTGATGAGGGATGGCGAGGTTTCCAGGAGTCATTGTAAAGTCATTTATATTTAATATAAAGGGGGTGTACAGCAAATCTTCACTTTTAAATTACCTGATATCTCCCTGATTACATTTTTCATTTTCACTCTGTTGCACCAAATTAATAAAATAACTAATTTATTATTTGGTACATTGAATATAAACATTTTGAGTACAAAACATTAATTGATATATCTCAGACTCATCTTGTGTCAACTTAAGACATTATTACTTTTTTTATTATTTTTTTGTCTGACTATTTCGGTCATTGCCTTTTTTTATGCGCATGAAAGTGTAATCTTTCAATGTTTATTATTTTTTTAATTTGTATTATTAGGACTATTTATTCATTTTATTTCCTCCTTGACCTTTCTTCTTTGTGTTGTTTTTTGTCACGGCTTTTGTCGTTGTTTCTTCAGAAGCCACTGCGCTTCGTCGCCTAATACGGCTAATTCGGGCTCATAGTTTTTGACTCCTCTCTGCATCCGTGCAGCCGCGTATTGTGTACATATTCTTAATATGTGTTGGGTATCTTCTTCGAGTTCAGGGCAGTATGGGGATCTCAGTGACTGACATCTTTTAAAGAAGTGTAATTTTGCCGCAAAATGTCTGTGTTCTGTGAGGATTTGGGTCATCCAGTGGTCCGGGAGGATCCACTTGGCCTTTGACCTGGCATTGATCGTAGGAAAAACGGCCTTAGTAATTGCGCCCTTATTTGTTTCTTGCCCTCGGCGATCCAACTCTTGGAGGACACTCGTGTGTATAATGTCTTTTATTTATATGTTACCGTTAAAAGCGAATAAAGGGCAAACGTGATACCCTTAGCGACCGCAGAAGCCCTTCTCCCCCCCCCCCCCCCCATCTCCTCCTATAAATGCCCGCCCTTGCCCCCAACAATATACCCTCGAAGGCTCGACGTATTGGGACAAAATTAAAGAATAGCTTAATTTATTTTTGCTAGAAATACTTTTTTCTTACAAAATAAATGTTTTTAAATTTTCCCTGGCGTTTTTTTGACTTTAAAAATCCCTGATAAATCCCAGTTGCTGAAGAGAGAACTGTTCTGTTTTTACAAATATTATACATATTTTGTTTTGTATTTAAACTGAATTATAGTAAAGATATTTTCTGTTTGCTCCTAGGTATGATTTGGCCGTTCCAAGGAATGCACTACCTACTCCGTTCCATCGGATGGTTCTTGCCGCTCACCCTAACCACAGAGGCGTTCCGTTCTATCACCACCCGAGCTTGGGACATTACACATCCCGTCGTCTATGCAGGTTTTATCTCCATCATTGGCTGGATACTCTTCTTCAGTCTCTTTACTTATGGTATGGTAAGACTCAAAAATGGATTACGCACAGTACTCTAAACGCTTTCTTTTGAGTTAATTTGAATTGTGATTTTGTGTCTTGTCTAAAAATATGGTCTCATAGACTATAATTGTTCAGGGAGGTACTTTTATAATAATAATTTTTAACTTTTAGTTACATTGTACAGCGCAATAAAAAACATAAATAAAAACAAAAAACTGGTTTAACTTTTATATGTCCACAAAAATATGTTATATTTATATGTTAAATGTTTGTGGAATTAGACAATATGAAAGTTAGACAAGTTCTTCGTTTTATTAGCTTTCCACTATATCGACACATATCGCAGAAATGTATTCGGACAGAGAAAGGAAACAGACCAGTGTAAGAAATGGCAATTATTAATTTTAAAAATGTATATATATATATATATTTACTTTATTTGTAGAACCTCACAGCTCAAACATTTATAGAAACTAATTGTTTTAACTTATTTCATTAGAAGTAGAATCTCATACTTCTATACCAAACCTAGATAATTAAAAAATATTAAAAAATATACTATAATATAGTATTATTTTGATATATTGTATAATTTTCAATCATATGACTCGGTATTGGAAACCAATACGTTAAGTCTAAAAAGCAAGGAAAATAACGCATTAACAGTAAAAATATACATTTGTTTTCTATTTTAGCCAAGTTCAGAATTTGCATTCTCTCCTGTAAATATTTTTTTCTTTTATTCGACGAAGTCCTTTAACAGTCGACGCTGAATCTCAGCCATTTTTAAAACTTGTTAGTGTTTCAACGTTATGTTATAAGAAGAATTCTTCAAGTATTCCTTATAAATGAGTAGCCAATGTTTCAATATTGTATAATCCTTATTTATCATAAAATCTATTTAATTTTTTTGTGTTTAAAAAATTATGTATACTTTACGAAATTACTAAAGAAATTAAAATATATTATGTTTTTAGAATTATGATCACAAATATCATAAACACATTTTATTCAAATCTCATAACTCATAGGACAATAGATATGGCTTTTCTGTATCATTTCTGATGGCTGTGGGATGCTATTATAATGAAGGTAAAATATAGTAAAAAAAAATCATATGTATTGTAACTGAATATATATTTTTTATTTTGTATTGGGATTATTCCATTTCAAATCAACCAAGGTTCAGATATTTATGATTTTCTGAGCATAAGTTGTATGTAGCTAGTGAGAATGAGTTCAGAATTGAACATGTTTCAGATGGGTATAATTTAAAATATATTTCAGATATGAAAGCTGGTGAGGGCTCACTGTACAGGTCTTGAACGGGACTTTAATTTGATGTATTATAATAACATTTCTTGAATAATCGTGTTTTCAATTAATTTCAAAACTTTGTTTTTTAATAACACAAAAATGTAATTTTTTATTTATTTTTTTTGTCAAAAATATATGTTGTAGTCATTCTTCTCCTCTCACAACTGATGAAGTTTCCAAATAAGATAAAAATTGGTTAATTAAAAAAAAAATTGTTTGAATTATTTAATACCGCTAATGTGGTGTGTGCTGTAACTGACCCCTGTCTCTCAAAGACAAAAACGTCATCCGTGGATCCCCGGCAGAGTAATTACCTATCTCGGAATATTTATAATCAACCTAAGTCGCGCTCTCTCTAAACCCTTTTCCTTTTTGGCATTTCGGTTGAAAATACAGTTATCATAATTAGTCTTCATAAAATTTCGTGTCAATACCAACCCCTGACATTTCAAAAGAACGTTTTTTTATTCGCATGAACCAATTTTTATCCCATCTTGAAACTTTGCCAGTTTTGAGAGAAGAACGACTATTTACAAACTGTGTTTTTGAATTACTCAAAACGCAAAACTTTGAAATTGTTTGGAAAACGATTATTGAAGAAACATTATTGTGTATTATACCAAAAATACAATATATATTGAAAGTTATAGCCATCCGAAACACATAATCCTGAGCTTTTTTCGTTTTTTTTTATAAATTATAAGCCTGTATTTGAAAAAATTCCTCAAAAAATTTGAATATTTGTACTTTTTGTTGTGTACATAAAATAATATAAATACTATAGCTCAAGATTCAGTCATTGGTTGTTTTGAAATGAAAACTCATTGAAAAAAAAGAAAAAAGAGGTATTAAATTATTTAATTGTATATAATAGTATATAGATGTCGTTAGTGTGTAGCCTTCGTGTTATAAATTATTTTTTATCATTGTTATCATGTTTTCGCAATGCGAAATGCTGCTGAAGTTGTTATTGTAATATGTAAGTACAACATTTTTATTTAAAAGACTAGTTCCGATTTCCATGAAAAAGTTATTATTAAGGTGTTTATTTATATCAGCTCTATTATTTTTCTTTATTTCTGTTTTTTTAATTATTAATATTTTAATCCCCTATATAAAATGTTATTACTATTTTAATGTGGATAATGTCTATTTCATTTTGAAGAAATTGCTTATTGAAAAGTAAAAAAAAAGTGTCCAAAACAACAGAAATATGTGAATACGCCAATTTCAATATTTTTACTCTTTTTTTTAAATGTTCCAAGTAAATTCTAAAGTTGAGAACTTAAGTACATAGTTTAATTTTTTTTTATCTCAAATTATTAAAATAAACAATATATTTTTCTTTTTTTAGTATATATGTTTCTAGTCTTTCTTTTCTCTTATAATATTAAGACTAATGAAGAAAAACTTGTTCAAACTCAGATGATAAGTAAAGAATAAAGATGGAAGTGCTCTGTATTGACTTACTTTTTTTATTTATTCCCCACGTTCTGATTAAAAAACGTAAATTACTGTATACAAGAAAATCTAGAGGAAGAGGTATAGCTTGGAGAGAAATCATGTATAGGGTCTTATTGGCCTAATTTCGTTCCAAATAGTGTAGATCAGGGTTGGGCAAATTACTGCTTAGAGTCCAGATAAGGTCCGCCGAGTTCAATGCGGTCTGCGGAACAATTCGAAAACCTGCAAGCTTTTATTCCTTGGAATAGTATTAACTATAGTTGGAAAAGTATTAAAATTATTGAAAGAGGATACATAATCAGCCATTACTGCATAAGTGGTGTATTTTCATGAGAATAAAGTTAACCATTTTTTCCAACATTTCTCACATAAGACTAGAATTTTGAAATTTTCAAATAACTTCGATTCGATTTTATGAATAGTTTTTGAACTACTTGGCATTGATTTGAAAAAAATAATATTTTTCAGGTTCCTTTGATTATTCTTCAAAATATCTATGTCTCTAAATTCTACTTTAGGTGCGTCATTTTTAAATAGCAACAAGCTGCGTTCACATTGGATTTTATACAACTATTATAAATATATATATTTTTTTAATACATAAAAATTAAATAATATAAATTATCACTTAAGGTTTAATTATGTTATTTTTAGGTTGTGAATTACTCGTTGACCATGATTCAATACGTCGTGCGCTACACAAAGCGGTGCAAACAGGCTTCGTTTTGTCGAAATTTTCAAAATCTATCAAATTATTCGCAACATCTCTGAAAAAAAAAAAAAAAAAAAAAAATTAATCACTGATATTTTTAACTTTGGGTCTCCTCACTGCCTGCTTTGCGCGTTAATAGTAAGGGAATCCTGGGTTCAAATTCCGAGAGAGCAGGTTATCTTTATTATGATTTATTTATTATTTAAATTGTAAGCTGTTTCATTGAACATAAATAATGTTTTGAAGTTTTACGTACGTTGCCTGAAAGTTATCTAATTAAGGTACGTCACAGAGCATAGGGTCCAGTCTACTGATAAATAACAATTTAATAGTATAATACGTTTTCATTGCGCGTTCTCCTTTAACGACTATGTGTCACTGAGATCTATGTATAAGCTCGCCCCTCCTGCATGCACGAGACGTTTACATACTGATTAACTGTACAATTTTGTCTCAGAATGAGGTCTTGTCATGAAAAAATGTCAATCTTGCATGTTAAAGAGTAATTGGACAAATGAGACTACTACTAGGAGCGCTTTAGTCGACACTTCATATATCCCTTATATATAGGATGTTTGTTATCAGTTCACATTAGCGATGAGGCTTATATTAGCTGAGTACGTAAATAAGTTATGTACCTTTATTTCGTTACAATTTTTAATAATAAAGTTTTTCTGTTGAAAGACAGGTATTGATCGAACACAAGTGAATAGAAACTTCTTAACTTATAATACTAATTCTCTTATTGACAATTATGACCAGTCATTTAATCTAATGACACAACACAGAGAGCGCCGGTAACTCAGTGGTTGGAGCCATGGTGGCCATGCGGGCTAGAGCGTAGGGCTTTGGTCGCATGGTCTCACCTTGGTTTGCGGGTTCGAATCCCGTCCGGAAGTGAGTTTTATTTCGTAGATAAAACTTCCTCCTGGGGCCATGGATGTCGTAAATAATTAGGTAAAACACCATTATAAGAGTCATGGCTAATATGCATCGTACATAAGGCCAAAAAAAAAAAAAAAAAAAAAAAAAAAAAAAAAAAAAAAAAAAAAAAAAAAAAAAAAAAAAAAAAAAAAAAAAAAACTCAGTGGTTTGCGTGCTTGGCCTTCTGAGCTCAAGATCGTGGGTTCGAAACCTTACCGAGGCCCTTAGTTTATTTTATCTGGGAGGTAAAATAAACTTGAGCACGCCGTCCTTCGGATTAAGCGGTGGTCCCGAGCCTGTACGATGTCAGGTATTCGTTAAAGACCCCTAGCCTAACTTGTAGGACTCCCACAGTAGAGTCGGGCTCATGACCATCAGAGTGACGAAAGAGCGCTCTGTTAGTAGGCGATATGACCTCGTAGCTAAAACCCGGGCATGAGTCATAAAACCTAACCTAACCTCTAATGACGAAACTAAATTTTTCAATTGTGAATCTGTGGCAATACATAGAAAGATATGAGTTAACCCACCTCTGAAGTAGCGGTTTGAACCGGTGGCCCCAGAGGATGTCTCTGGCTGAATAGGAGACCCTGGCTTCTGTGGACTGTCCTGTCGTCTCCGAGGTACAGACCAGACTAGCCACCACCTCCATGTTGCCATGAAGTAAGTCTTCAGGGGTGAGATCGTACAGGGGGCTGGAACTGGTGATCTTGTGGACCACAGTTACCGGCCAAAGCAGAAACAGGTTGGGACTGCAAAACAAGATAGTGCCTTTCATAAGTATACAGGTAAGCAGTTCCCTTGCAAATCAAAAAGTCGGATATGGATACAAATCTTGATATCGCCATTGAATTAGAGACTCCAGGCAACTTCGGGCATCGCTGGTAATTAATTAAGCAACTGGTTAACTTTTTTTCTCCCTTTATGGTACCACAGGGAACGAATATTTTTTCAAAATTCATTTTCAACTATATAAATTAATAAATAATCAATGAAAAAAAGTAATTAATTATTCTGCGGGCCCTGGTCAGCCATAAAAACTGATTTCCATAGCTTCTTTGGACCGCCGCGCCAAGGTGTTCATATTTCAGTGTCGTTGAGAAGAACTAACTCAGCTTTTACAATAACAGGGTATATATCAGTAGTGCGGAAGGTAAATGACAGACGATATATCTTCAGGTATACCAATAATAATAAAATAAGTCAATAAATTATTAAATTAAAAATTAAAAGATACAAAAGATAAACCTTAGAAAAGGGGGGAGTGCTTGAAGGGCTTAGGGGGGAGGGGCCTTGTAAACATTTGAGCTCAAACTGCAAGTCTCTAGCTGTAATAGAGGCCGAGATCCCTACACGGGCTCTGATGAAACCTGAATATCTTGGAGACGGCATAACCGATTTCTTCCAAAGGCTAAGAACCATCTCGCAAATACCAACTTTACGAACAAAAAAATCGCTTTGAAATCGGTTCAGCCGTCTTTGAGCTACGATGGCACAGACTGACAAACACACACACACTGACAAAGGCTTCAAACTTATAACACCCCTCCTTTTACGTCGGGGGTTAAACAAATCATTAAAATAAAGAAATATGCAATGAAAACCCTATTTGGACTGACCCTCCGTCGTCTACAGAGACTGTGAGTCGGCTCATGAAATTGGGAAGGAACTCTCCTTCCTGAGAGATTCTGTCTTGGAGGAGCCAGGCGTATATCTTACAGCCGACCACGTTGGACTTGCGGACATCTCCGATCCTGAACATGAGACACAGCTGCCCGTCCCGCAGACAGATTACAGCTCGCTTACTGAAATGTCAATAGTGATTATAATATTAAATAATGTTATTCCGCTAGAAATATGTTAGGTGACAAAAATAGTAAAAGTGTTGCAACTTAGAAGACACAGGAAAATTAAACTGTGATTCCAACTATCGCAAGTTGTAAATAGTTCAAAATAGATTTTTATGATTGGCAACAGACTCGCCTGGACGTAAAAATATTTCTGAACTTCACAATACAACAGATCTTCTGAAAATACAAGTATTTATATGTCAATTAACTCATAAATGTTTCGAACTTTGTCCTGCAAACGAGAATCCTCTGATTTCATCGATTGGTCAATAAAACGTTGATACACATCATGTGATAGATGTAAAAGAACAAGAGATTACTTACATAAATAAGTACTTCTATATATGATGCAATTAATTAATTTAAATCATTGTAAATATTGCGAACAATTTTCTAGATATGAATTTTTGTTGCATTTATTCTTTCCAAGGTCACTAATTTAGATTAAAGATGGTTTAAGAAACACAAAAAAATAGCCGGACAGTGTACAATTATTAATAATAAAAAAGTTTTCATTGATTCATTCAGAAAATAGAGAAAACAGAGGACTGCATTCCACTGAAATAATTTCAAGGTTGTCTTGGTATTTGACGGTTCTTTTTGCATGAAAAAAGTCATTTTTGTTACATAAAAACGAAATAAGAGTTTAATTCTATCAGAAAAGGGTTCTAATTTTCACAATTTAAATGCTCTTCTAAACGTTATATCAGCCTATCTACTTTTAGGCCTTCAAACGAAACCGCAAAAAAGTAAGCATTAAAATGCATGAATGTTAAGAAAATTGTTGAAGTAGTATTGTTAGTTTATATTCAGCTTGACTCGACCAGACTGTATATTCCTATTTCTTTTCACAGATAAAAAATAGTTTTCTTAAAAAAATAATGTTTTAGTCTCCCTCTGTCTTACATGAAGACAATTAATATAACTGTTTATACACAATCTATGCTTTATCCTACGTCGTTTCTATAGTATTCGCTATAAATAAGTGTCACACCTTGACAAGCAGAATATTTATAAACATAAAGACAGCTACAGAAACCTCCAGTTTTCATGGTCTTAACAAAATGTAACAGTTCCGCTCCATATACTTAAAGTAATGTTTTTGTTTAGGAAAAAACTATTAATATGCTACAAAGATTTGTTAAACATACCTGAAAATGATGGTTTGTCCTCTTGCCTTGGGCCGGGAGAGTTTGGCAAAGACAGCACCTACCATGATGGCCTGAAGGAGAACTCCGAAGATGCTCTGTACACAGAGAAGGAACAGAGCTTCAGGGCATTCAGTGGTGGGGGACCGCGTTCCGTAGCCTGTCGTGTACTGAGTCTCCAGAGAGAAGAGAAAAGATGATATAAAGTCACCCATCTCAGTTATACATGGCACCCTAAAACAATAATGTATTTTACAAATCGTACAACCGTAAGAAAAGTGACACAACTCAAAAAATTCCAATTTGCAGTCTTGTAAGAAGAAAAGCGTCACTAGCTGAACAATCCGCTATTTTTCGCTTTGACATTAGCAATAATGTAGTGGACGCACACGAGAAGAATGCCACATCTCAGACTGTTTGAAGAAGTGTGATTAACAATTTGTCAGGAAAAGTGACACAATTTGAGTTAGGTCAGTATTTGTATTATTCTTTGCCAGAGTTTTACGCGGACTATTGTCCTCTAGAGTTAGGTCAGTATTTGTATTATTCTTTGCCAGAGTTTTACGTGGACTACTGTCATCTAGAGTTAGGTTAGTATTTGTATTGTTCTTTGCCAGAGTTTTACGCGGACTATTGTCATCTAGAGTTAGGTCAGTATTTGTATTATTCTTTGCCAGAGTTTTACGCGGACTACTGTCATCTAGAGTTAGGTTAGTATTTGTATTGTTCTTTGCCAGAGTTTTACGCGGACTACTGTCATCTAGACTTGTGACACTATTCACGTTAAATATAAGTATATTTTATAGTACTATTTTGTAATTGAGATCCAAAAAAAAACGAGCTATGGGTTTTACAACAATAATTGTTACCTTTTTATGGGACCAAACAAGAAATTTGAAAAAATATTTCGAAAGAAAATCACAACGCAAAATGAGGTAACTTCTTTGAGAGTGAGGCAGATAATTATTTTAATTTCTAAAAACAACAGTCAAATTGTGAGTCCATCCGTTTTAATGCTGCTCTGGTTTCTTCCGTTTTTTATTGAAACTATGTACCTTAGTCACAATGCGGATCGGGGTAGGACGAAACGTTTTCCATCCACAACGGGATGTCTTTGGAGGTGAACAAAGTGGCTGGGCGGTGTAGCCACTGAGATTGGAGGGATGTATACCTCTCGAATTACAATCAGAGGACTTGTCTGATGTGCTGATATGGTCCCACCAATCTACGCTCGTCTTGTACAAGATCTGAATAGTTCGGTGAGCCACAATGTCCTTCAGTGGATGAGGTGGCGTACTCAGACATCCGTGGAATACTTGAACAGTGTTGGCTACGGTCAATTATTGTAGGAAAAGGAGGGTCAAGTTCAACTGGAGCAGAAGAAGAAGAACGCTTACTTCTAAACGGGGAGTTGCTGGAGGACTTGATTGGAGCTGATTTTGTTTGATGAGGAAGGTCTGATATTCAAAGTAGATCGATGTCTGGACAATATCCCTTTATACTTGAGTCGGTATTCAACTTTTGGTGGAAAACATTGTAATTTTATAAATACGTACGTCGTTGTATTCGTTGAAGATATCTGGTCAAGAAGGTCCCCATGAGCGTAGGCAATGACCCACCAAAAGATCCCAAAGATAAACCAGGAAATAAGGAAACTGAGTGCGTATATGACGAGGATGTAACGCCACTGGAAGTCGACCAGGGTGGTGAAGACGTCTATGAGGTAGTAAGAGAGGGAGGTGATCCGCCGCTTCTTGTGTAGCGCACACTGGCCAGTCCGCTTTACTGAACGGCTGCAGTTCCTGAACAAAATAATGCCTTCAGAGAAAGTGTTCGAGGGACGTAAGAACATGTCATTGAGAGAAGTATTTAAATACACAGAAACATTTGACGTGAAAACGTCTATCTATTCGCTCGTTAAGCACCATGATAGCCGGTCAAACTTTCTTGTGTTACAAAATACCGTCAGATTTCAATCGATATAACTACGAGACTAATAATGCGATAACAACGGTTGAGGTCACAATGAATAGAGCAGGCGTGTTGGTTGTGCAGTGTTTGTTTTGCCTGTGACGTTATCGGGCTAGTGTGGGCGCCGGCGGATGATTGTTGCGAATTAGCGTTGTGTAAAATTAGAAATTAGTGTAGCGTGATAATGCGTTTAGATGGGACGTTGATTCGGGTGTCATTGTAAAGAGCTTGAGGAGCAATACTAGGACTCAAAGTGAAACAATAAAAATATTCGCCAAAATATATGTGAAAATTGGTATTAAATTGAAAATTGCAAAAAAATTAAAGATGTCGTCTCATATGAATCGTAAATATGCGCGGAATTATAGAAACGCAAATCAGAGGAAAGCTCGCATCAAAAGGAATTCAAAAAAACTAAAAAGTCCAGCAAATGGAAGAGCTACGGCAGCATCGAAAAGAAAATGAAAAATTATTTTATCCCGACGTTTTCATGGAAAATCTACGGCGTGGACCCTGACTACGCCTTAATGTTTTTTTAATTTAAATTTTCATGTTTTGTCAATTTGTGTAAAGTACATGTTCAGTACTGGCCCAAATAAAAAAATTTTTATTTAATTTTTAGAATCAGGAGTCGGAAAAAATTAAATTCCGTTGAAAACTCCGCAGCAATTTTTTTACCGATTACATAACTTCCCCTATACTTCATATAGCTGAGGATGTAAAACTAAAAGTGAAATGTTACTCTAATTATGTAAAGTTGTTAGCGTCCTGACGTTGTCTAACTGTGGGGGGAAGAACGAGCTTTCTACAGATGGCCACTCTTTTCTAATGTAACAACAATTCAGATCTCATGGCTACTCCATCATTGAGTATGTCTAAAATGTCTTTTAAAAAAGCCTTCTTTAGAAACCAAATGAAAATTTGACGGGCAGAAAGTCTTACAGGAAAACAATTGTCAACCTGAAAAGTTCTACCCTCAAAATTATGTGAGGTAAAAATATAATTGAGACGTGTTTTATAAAAGAAAATTGAAGACTATAAAGTACCGACAACTATTTTGACAGTCAGACTTATTGAATTAAATTATTTTTTTACTCTTAACATTGATAAAGAGACTATAAAAAGAATAATAATTATTCATAGTTATCTATCCAAAATGATAAAAAATTTAAATTTTCAATTAAGTATTCATGACTATCGCCAGAAGGAGACATGCGCAGGTTTCCGGTTTGACCGCGCTATACCATGAATTACTAGTTCACATATTCGTGACTCTAGTAAGTAGATTCAGACATCTGTTCAGTATGTCTCTGACTGCAAGATCATTCCGTTATTTGTACGATCAGCGTACCGACTTTGATCATGTTGGTATGTTGGGTCGATGGCCCGCTTAGATCATTAACATGACTTAAAATTTCAATATTTTTTGGAATCAATCAAAAATAAAAATAATAAAATATAATACCTGGTGATGACTGCATTTTGAGTACCATTTCCATTCAGAAATTTCTCTTCTGGGTTATCTATTTCCATGATTTCACTCACGTGACCATTCCTATAAACAACATTTGAATTATAGAACTAAGAAATATTTTATATATACACACACTTTAAAAAAATAATAAATAAATAAATGGAAACATGTTGAGTCCAATGAAATGTTTGTGCATCCTTCCAACTCCGTAGCTCAGCAGAGGAAGATACACATGTGTGACAAACTGGACATCTCTTGTACCAATTTGAACAATTCTCTGGTGTTTGGGCAAAGGGCTTAAGTCAGAATAAGTCTTGTGATGCAAAGGACAAGTGCATTTAAATATTTTTACCAAATGCAAATCAATGTTGGAATATTTTACTTTGTTTATATTTAATAGTTTTATTGAAATAATATTTCAAGTAACATAAATGTGTTTTACCTGATGTGCAGAATTATTTCAAACTTTCAGAAATTCCCCTCTTAAAATTCAGATTTTCTGACTTGAAACTCTTTTGCCTAAACACCTGAGAATTATTAGTGAATTTTAGGGAAAAAATCGTTAGGCGTTCAAAAATGATGGTGGAATACATGGATTTATCTTGGTTTTTGAAACTAAAACTCCCCCAGTTTAAAGCTTTATGAAAGTTTGCCCTTTTCTTGGACGATGTGTCCGGACAGGGAATGAATGCGGAAAACCACTGAGGAGGACTCTTAATGGACTGTAGTCCGATTGTAGAAATAACACGCTCATTCTTACTTACTGCTATGTTATATATTACTATAACTTTCATTATATTATGTAAATGGATATATTTCATTAGATAAAACTTACATATTGCTATTATATATGTGGAGACCCCGCCCCTTTGTCTATATGACAACGAATGTCGAATGTCCGACTGGACTGCTCAGCTGGCCATGAAGATTACCGAAAGGTTGCTTGTCCCAACCAACTCTACCCACTATTAAATCAGATAACTATGTTTACTGCCATTGTGCCTAGACTATGATGAATTTATGTTCACGCCAGCACTCTCCTATCTCATAGTATCTTAACTTAGCTTATTTAGTAATCATTATTTTTTTAAATGTTACCTAAGTAGTTTAAATATACATTTTTTTTTTTTAATTTTGTAAGTCAATATTTATAGATAACAAACGTAAATATGTTGTTTGATGTCATGGTATATTACACATGGTTGGTTAATAATGACATTACCCTTGAATTATGCCATCTCAAGTAGGTAGTTGCGAATAATGACGAGGATAACGACAGGAAGTAGATTTACGCAAGTGGGATCCCACAGGTGACATGTTCTGGCAATGCCTGTAATATGGCGTCAACAATTCCATGTATTCAGAAAGTTCAATATTTCCAATTGTATTGATTGTCAGATTGAGAGTTCGTTGGACAGTCAGTGACTCTTCTAACGGCATCATTATTTTGACTGTCCTCCACCAGGGGTGCTCCACGCACAGTAACTACAAACTCTCGTCGGTCTAAACGTGATATCTCATATGTGAAAAAAGCCAGCTTTACAGGAGAGACAAAAAACTGATTAAAAAAAATATTCTTTATAGGAAACCTCTATTTTTTCGACGTTTGTATTAAGTGAGATGTATATGCATGCCATGAATTGTTTTTAAGATAGTTTCCAAATCCAAGTAAAGAATTAACGTAATTGACGCAGTTACGAGGTTTCACCAGAATTTCGTTCCCATTTCTTTTGCAAGGTACGGTTCTTCAAACCGTATTTCATGTTTTTTTTCGTTTTATGTCGTTTTTTTTAGCTTTTTTTTGTTCAAAAAAAAAAAACGATTTTCGGAAAAATGTCGCTCACGAACTATCACGTTTAGGCCGACGCTCTATTCTAGTGTGATCAGCTTGGGTGGTCAAAAATTCGATACGGAATTTCATGTTTACCATCGTCCTGATTCGAAAAATGAAAACAAAAAGTATATGTGTCTGTGAACACGGAAACTCCCCAAAAAATGAATTTATCCACATGACATTTTTTATTTTAATTCAAAACTCTATAAGATTGGTACCTATTACGCGAAATCGGTTGAAGGGAAGGAGGGACCAGAGAAGGACTTGACTGAAGTACCCTAATAACAGCCGATGTAATGAATATATCGACACAAAATTTAGTATGAGGCCAATATACATAATATGTATATTATCTACATATTATGTAGGTTTGTGACATGATGAGTGAATGCTGGTATAGCGCCTCAATCATCAGAAGGAGTCAGCATAAACAAATATAGGCTGGTCGTTAAATACAAGGTACAATGAACAGATAAACATAATTCATTCGTGTTTATCACTAGACCGACTGTTGAACAATTCGGAAACACCTAAATATCTTGGGCTCTATTGTTCGTAGGATTTTGGATGAGGGTTCGTTTGGCTCACTTTTGGGGGGTCGCCACGTTCTCTAAAAAAGGTCATAAACGCCATTCGAATGCTCATCTCAAGAGCCATTAGAAAATTGAAGTTCGCTTCATTCGTTGTTTCGAGTGAGATTGACAAAAATAATTCTTAACACATTGAACAGCCATTTTTAAACAGAAATATGTGATAATGATCTTTAATAGTTAGAGAGCTAGCCACATAGGATTTGAACCGATATATTTAAAGCTAGCTCGTGAGTAAAAATTTAGGACCTAGTAAAAGTGATGGCTGATGTAGTGAGATGCAATTATTTCACAGGTTGCAAAATAAACCTTAGACCAACCTCTCACACCTTTTATTGTTAAGGGCTAGCCAGCTTTCGAAGTTGCCAACGTAATGAAGCTGTCTGATGAAATATTTAAATAAAATACTTGAGAACTTAACAATTGAAAATTTTATGGGTGGGGACAGATAAGTCATTCCTGTACCCCATCTGAGGGACAGTTTTATTTTATTTATTAATTTTAGCGTTTTAAATTGTTTTGAAAAATGTATTATCAGACAGCCTGATTATGTGGACAACCTCGAAAGTCGGCTAGTACAAAATAATAAAATCTGAGAGAGGTAAGACTATGTTTTTGTTTTACAACCTTAATACCTAGTCATTCAATGCCAAATCTGCTAGTCTTGCATTCCCAATAGGTTAAGTAGTTATTGTGAGGTCATATCGCCTACTACTGGAGAGCTCTTTCATTGCTCTGGTGGACATGAGCCAGACTGTAGTGTCCCTTAGTAGGTAAGGGAGTCCTAAATTTTGCCTATCCATGTTAATTCATCGAGGGGTTTTTAACGAGTATCTGACATCGTACAGGTGCTTAACATACCCTCCGAAGGACGGCTAGCTCTAGATTTTTAGTTCCTAGATAAAAAACTTAAGGGCCTCGGCCGGGTTTCGAACTCCCAATCTTGAGCTCAGCACGATAGCAGGCTACCACTGAGCTACCAGCGCCCCAGTAGGTGGCAAACCCTCTAAAAACTATTTTCAATTTTTCGTAAATATTTCATTATTTAAGATTTATATGAAAAAAATGTGTACCCATCCCAATTAAAGAACATGAAATTCTGTACAAAATTGTTTTTATTAATTCTTCCATTTTGAGCAAATGTAACAAGAAAAATATACTCCGAGCGCCCTCTGCTGGGATGCCTCAGGATGCAAGCTCATTTTGTACTTCTTTACAACTTGTTCTGAAACTACGACAGATAGGACAAAATGTCATAAACTTCATTGTAGAGCAGGAAATGTCTTGTGGTATGTCTCGGATCTCTCTCTTTTAGATTCTCTACATCTCACAAATCATGGAATATGAGCGGCGTAGAAATTTATGGAAAAACATCCTCGCGTCCGTTTTCCCCAATCAGCTACATTTTGGGAAAAATGAAATACACCACAAAAGAGTTTAAAATTTCTTATAAAATGAAAATTGTTGGAGTTTTGTACGGGTTTTCAAATTCAAGATATTTTTGATGTTTTACAGATCAAAACTTAGACAACAACTTCCTTTTTTTTCACAGTTTTTTAGTTTTGTAGCAAAGTGACTGAACTTGAGAAAATGTTGCAGGTTAGTAACATTAACTTGGATGGTTTAGAAAGGACATGCGTTGAATACGTCTTTTGAAAATGGTCTGCAATCACAGGCGGCCGCCTTTGTGGAAATTGCGAAAAACGTAGACCCATTTGTATATTCGGAATTTCTTTATTTTCGGAATTTCGTACTTTTCTTGTGATTGGGCTATCAAACTACAATTTTATATAAAATTTGATTATTTTTTGGTGAAATGAAATGAGTTACAGACACATTGCCATCACTGACGGCCGCCATTTCGACACACGAATTATTTGAAGTGTTCCATCTTTTTGTGCATATTGTCGGCGCAAGATCATTCTTGACAATGTATCTATTTATACTGTCTTTGGGCTACCTTACTACATATGTTCCCAGACCAAATATCATGTTTCTAAGCTTATTTTATATCTTATTAGATATAATATAGCTTATCTTATTAGAACATATTTTCGGCGCTGGATTTTTTAGAAACTTGTACATTTTTTTCCCAAAGTGAAATCTCATACTACACGAGACATAGACGACTATGTGACGGGTTCGAATTTAGGGAAAAAATAACTATTGTTTTTTGTTTTTTTAATTTAACTTTAAAACGGAACTTTTGACCAGAAACAAAAGTTGCCTTTAAGGGGGACGCAATATACAAGCTCGAAGACGGATGCTATTTCCACAAAAATGAACAAAACTGTTTTTGTAGAGAATTTTATACACATGTTTTTCAAATCACCGACACTTGGATAATAATATATTTTCGAAAAACTCATTGACTCAATTTCAACTC
Organism: Aradus depressus; assembly: GCA_963662175.1. Taxonomy (NCBI): domain Eukaryota; kingdom Metazoa; phylum Arthropoda; class Insecta; order Hemiptera; family Aradidae; genus Aradus; species Aradus depressus. The sequence continues at coordinate 48,675,130 of OY759216.1, read as the reverse complement.
GTATCAACTTATTCCTGTTTCTAAAAAAATTGAAATCAGCTTTCAAAAGAATTTTTTTTTATAAAATCTAGACTCGGCCCACCAAAGAGACCAAACGAAAACTCATCCTAAATCCTACGAACAGATATTCTGGTGTTTACTTTTTAACATTCTGTGTAGTGGTAAACATGAATGAATTGTGGCACAGTATTCGTTTATCGTACGTTGTATTTAACGAACAGCCTATATTTGTTTATGCTGACTCCTCCTCATGATTAGGGGGACCAGCGTTCACTCATGTCACAAACTCATGTATGTTGAGAAAATATACAACTGCCGATTGTACCCAAGCTAAAATCACATTAGAATCGTAGTCAACATTGAAAATGCACTTTTTTACAAAATTTCAGATTTTTGTTTTACATAATTACGTCTTGTTGCATTTACTTAATTTTAACTGAAATTAGTTCTCTAACCTGGTAATAGTTGGCTTAAGAAGTTGTTGACTTTGAGACCTCCAAGGGCTGTAGGTTAAATATGGTTGCATAGAGTAACTGCATCCACACCCGCAGATTGCACTACTCTCAGCAGTTTGACTTTCCACTGTTTTGGCCACTAGTTTAACATGGCTAAGGAATCCTACAATACACAAACATGTCAAATAATAACGTCCAAACTGGCTTCAACACTCAAATATGTCTAATCAAAATAAGCCTAATTTCCTATTGGTTGTTTTTATTATATACAGTTCAAGGTGGACATCTTCCAGTAGCGGCTCCAATGTGGAATATTTAATGATCTTGACATCAATTCCACATTTTATACAGAAAATAAAATACATATATAAACCGAATATTTAACAGTAATCTACAAAATATCAGTATGTGTCCATCAATAATTCGAATATTAAAAAAAAAAAAATTAAATAAAAAATAAGGGCAATTATTTCACTAACACAGTTATTTGTGTAGTATTGTACTGTCAAAAATCATAATTTTTATCAGAATATCATTTTTCAGATCCGCTGAATCAGAAAAATGAATAAATAAAAAAAATATGTCTGAAAATTATAATCCCCATGACTGTTAACTTTGAAAAATAATCTCCGAGATGGGAAGTATAAAAAAAAATCAAAAAATAAGTTCTTATTTACCTTTAATTGTTATAATCTGAAGAATGTTTAGGAATTTATGAAATCTTATATTAGAATTGATCGACTAATTAGGTCAAATTTTAACTTTTTTTTTTTTTTTTTTTTTTTGGATCAATGTCTATTAGAAGATAGGTTTTATTATTTTTTGTACAGGAAAAGTAAGATGTTCAAAAATAAGTGTAATTAAATAAGAAAAACTTACAAAAAATTACCTCTTTTCGCCTAATACATAGGAAAAAGGCTATGAAAATGTCAACGTAAATATAAACATCGGTAAAACACTAAGCAATAATAAATAGTTAGTTAGTTAGTGTTAGAAGATTGAAGTTGACCCAAAATGTAAATAGGTTTTGATAAAGAGCAGGCTTCCTGGTAAGGTTCTGTATTTCTTCTGCAATGGCTGGTCGACGAAGGCCCAAGGTTGAGAGGAGTACTGACCATTCTGTCATAATAGAGCAAACGATTTAGCTTACCAAATCTAATGGACAAATTGGAGCACTGTTGTATAATATGCATTCGTTTGCAACTATACTAGTCCAAAGAGAAAGTTGAATATTATTTGTAAACAATAGACATTACTATAAATGACAATAAGAAAACAAAATCCTTATCCTACATTCAACATATACGGTAGGTATCAATAATTTAGAAAAAGTAATTTAAATTATTCACACACTTATGAAAAATTCAATTTTATTAAGTTGAAAAACAGAAAAACAATATACAGGGTGTATCGCAAGCAGATGACAATACTCGGGGGGGTGAATGCCCCACTCAAGTACACTAAGAAACCGGGGTAATAAAAATCCGTTTCAACTTAGTGTAGAAATAAATGAGATTTTAAATTTTTTTACGATAACCACGTTTTTTTAGCAAAATGTCCGTAAATATCACTTTTTGGTCAAGGTAAAGTGAAATCTGACTACACTGTCGTAATCTACGTTAAATTTCCTAATAGGTGACATGTTTTTTGACATGAAAATCGAAAAGATAGAAATAGGAGGCTAACGTTTATTTCAAAACGAACACCTGTTTAAATTGTTTGGCAAATTTTCAGTTTACCGTAATTTGTTTTCTCTATTCGCTAGGATGTCCCAAATTCACCAAAAGTTAGCAAAAATATGGCCCTTTAAAAAAATACCTTATGTTGTTCTTTATTGTCGACCATTGCCGGAGTGAGACAGGAGAAAAGATGAAAAACATGGGTAAACCTAACTTACACAAAGCGAGACTTTTTATAAAATTAACTAATTCATTATCTAAAAAAAATTGAAATTACTACATCAATCTTTTAGGGATAAGAACAGTTTTGTACTGTACATTGTTTTGAAGAAATTATAACAATTGCTGAAACAGACCTCCATATTCTCGCAATTGACTCCTTGTTTAGAACGGATGTGGTGGCCCGTTGAATCTCAAGCCTGTTTGTTCCCATCTCCTCACAAACCTCTTGAATCCTGGCGATTAATTAGTCCCTATCACTAATAGGTACGCTGTACACAAGGGAGGGACTTTAGAGTGCCCCACACTAAAGGCGCCAGATCAGGACTCCGAGCTGGCCATCTCACAAGGTTCATACCGTCCAAACCACCTTCCAGCAACGCGCCGGGTGCTCGTGGACGGATCATTGTAAAAGCGCTCTAAAAAAATATCATCGACATCCTTTCGTCGTCGACCGGTATAATTAGCAGGTTATCTTGGAATCGAACCAGGTTCTCCCATAATCCGATAGGCATTTTCTACGGTTCGGGGATCCGGCCATCTTTGTCGATTTGGGAATTGATTTCGGTAAATTTGTTCTGCTAGCAGACTGTTGCCTCCATCAGCCCCGTAAGCATAAATCATGTTTACGTATTCCCGGGTAACTGTTTATTGGAACTAATAATGTTTACATTAGATAATACGTCTAACGATGGTTTTCAGTTTCAAAATCCATTGTACCGATTAGGATTATTTTTTTTTTTTTACTCTCTAATCCTCAACAGAAGCCAACAATGGGGAAAACAAAAATAAGTTTATTTATTCAGAAGAAATAATTAATTAATTATTATTTCAGAGAATAATTGTAATTTGGTAAATTTAGAACATCCTAGCGAATAGAGAAAACAAATTACGGTAAATTGAAAATTTGCCAAAAAATGTTGTTATAATTTTTTCAACACAATGTTCAGTACAAAACATTTTTTCATCTCTGAAAATTAATAACGTAATAATTTCAGTTTTTTAAAAATAATGAATTAGTTAATTTTACAAAAAGTCTCGCTTTGTGTAAGTTAGGTTTACCCATGTTTTTCATCATTTCTCCTGTCTCACTCCGGCAATGGTCGACAATAAAGAACAACATAAGGTATTTTTTTAAAGGGCCATATTTTTGCTAACTTTTGGTGAATTTGGGACATCCTAGCGAATAAAGAAAACAAATTACGGTAAACTGAAAATTCGCCAAACAATTTAAACAGGTGTTCGTTTTGAAATAAACGTTAGCCTCCTATTTCTATCTTTTCGATTTTCATGTCAAAAAACATGTCACCTATTAGGAAATTTAACGTAGATTACGACAGTGTAGTCAGATTTCACTTTACCTTAACCAAAAAGTGATATTTACGGACATTTTGCTAAAAAAACGTGGTTATCGTAAAAAAATTAAAAATCTCATTTATTTCTACACTAAGTTGAAACGGATTTTTATTACCCCGGTTTCTTAGTGTAATTGAGTGGGGCATTCACCCCCCCGAGTATTGTCATCTGCTTGCGATACACCCTGTATAGTAATTATTTCTGTTTCAGTCAGATGTAAGTACAACTCATTGCAAATCCTTTCAGTGGCAAAATTGAAAAATAATAATTATCTCATCTCGGGCCCTTAGTTTTTTTTTTTTTTATCTGGGAGGTAAAAAAAAAACTCTTTATCTTTAGTATGATGGGATATTAAGCGACGAGCCCGAGCGATATTCGTTAAAGACCTCTCCCTGGGTAGACAAAAAGTAATAATCCTAAATAGAGTCGGGCTCATGTCCGCGAGAGCGTCAAAAAGCCCTCAGGTAGTGGGCGATATGACCGCATAGTTGAAGCCCGGGCTAATAATAAATCTGTCCCTTTGCCTACATAAAAGTGGGCTCTTAGATGAACGGTATATTGTAATATTTAAAAAATAATAATATACGAGGTAAAAATAATAATAATTCGTTTATTATAGTAGAATACGTTTAATCACTCACGGTTGCCAATACATAAAATTAATATGAGTGAAAAATATAAATAATATACAATTTGAGGGCATCATTCCAGGAAGCAATATTTTATTGCTAACCAAACAATATTTATACATATTGTTATTGGAAGTTTGAAAATAAATGTCAACTGATTTATTGCATTCAACTTTTTATAACAAGAAAATACAAAAAAAAAAAAGTCTCAATTAATAATTTGCTAAGCTGTCTCTGAGTTAATATCAGTTAATTATCATTAATGAATAAAGAAAAAATAAAATTGTCATAATTATCTAGAAAATTCAGGATATTATATAAGAAATATTTAATTCTAAAATCATTAATACTGTAGAGGTATGGTGCATCCTACTGTTATGTTGACGTTGTCATTACGTTATGACAAGTGCAAAACACATTATCTGCAAGCCTACATTTATTTACATGTTTGGGGAAGATATGCATAAGACAATTATATCCCAAAAGTAGAAAACAAAAGTATCAACTTACGGAGTAGAAACGTACAAACTGTTGAATCCAAGATTGTTTCAATGGTCTTGTGCATAACGGCCTGGAAGTAATCGGACGTTCATAGAAGTGGAAGGACACATCTCAAATAGAGTCAGAAAAGGATGGCAATTCATCCTAATTGAAACGGTTCCACTGCTAACTTTATTGGTACAATGTAGAGTCAAATTAAAGTACGAATATTGCTGTTGTAAAGTAAAAAATAAAATAAATGTTTTTCATAATTACATGAAACCCATTTTTCAAATAAAGTAAGTCAAGAACACATTGAAGTCCACTTGCCTCGTGTACTCCACTCAAAGCAAATAGCATCCATTACAGTCTTCGAAAGGAAGAGAGAAAAAAAAAAAAAGACAAAATAACCAATTGCAGAATTAACAGAGTATTAGTGCCGCTTATCTTCATCTACGGCAGTTACTGTCCCACTTATGCTTCAGTCCCTTGTTGCTCCACATTGTGGGAACGCCTAAAGCCTGCGAATTTTCACTAATTTACTTCAAAATCTATTCTTTCTTAGGTAATTGGAAAGACTTGGTCTTCCAAATTTGTTTTTATTATATAATGAACTGAGCTCAAGTTTTCTATCTGGGAAGTGCCGTCCTTCGGATGAGGCGTTAAGCGATGATCCCGAGCCTGCATGATCTCAGGTACTCGTTGAAGACCCCTTACCCTAGATGAATAAACCAGGGTTGGCAACATTTAAGACACCCTCAGTAGAGTGGGGCTCATGTCCACCAGAGTGACGAAAGAGCGCTCTGGTAGTAGGCGATATGACTTCGTAGTTAAAGCCCGGGCATGAGTTATAAAACCTAACCTAACCCGCCTAAGAATCACAATAATTAATATCAGATAACGGAATCCCGTTCGTCAAATATCCTGGTATATACTCTTCTTTATATGTTTGTATTTATTTACTAATTCGATTAAACAGACCTCCTGAGGCCTTTCCTCGTTCCTTATATAACGCACAAATTAGATAAATACTCTTATTTCAAAATAAAACATTTAAAATATGTGATAAAGTATCGAGTACTTGGGAGAGGACATTCAGTGACGCTCAGGTGTTCGTTTCAAAAGATTGCGCATTTCAAATGTATATTAATATACAAAAAAAAAAACAATTTTGAACTTCCTACCTAAAAATTATGTTCAACCATTCATTTACATACTCGTACATAAACGTGGCCTGCAGGTCGGTTTCAAAATAAAACATTTAAATGACTCCTCTCCTCTAACTAAATCTGGGAAGGCGAAATGTAATAAGACTCCCACACAGTAGAGTCAGCCTCATTTACCGAGAGAGCTTGAAAAGTCCTCGGGTTGTAGATATGACGTAGTTGAAGTCTGGACATGAGTCACGAAGACAAACAATATGTAGGTATAAATAGAGACTTGAGGTACTTCCCCAAGTCCCGCGCAATTGCATTTTTTTTTTCGCTGGCTTGAAATCATTAAATAACAATTTATTTTAACGAATTACGGCATCCTGATTAATATACATAAATTTTATTTTGTCGTAATTAGAACATTTATTTATAAGTTAGTTTGAAAATGTATACATTTGTTAATCGACAAATTTACAGCAGTTTTGAGAAAAAATCCCGGATATGACCAACTCAAAAAGTACAATGCGGCCATAAAAGGTGAAGATATTGGATTGGATCTACAACCTGATATTACAAGCAGCAAAAAAAAAAAAATGCCACCGCGTCGAAAGATCCGTTTTTTTCAGCTAAAACACATATGTACTTGACGACAGGCAGTACAGTTTTTCAGACAAGAATTTTGAAATGTATTTAAGTAGTAAATTTTAAAGCATCAAATACTAACGTAAAAAAAATATATCAATTTAATTGAAGTCAAATTCTCTGCCTCGAGTAATGGTAATGTGGTGAACTGTTTTGTATTTTACACATCTCTAGTATTTATTCAATCAAAAATTTACACATATATGCTTTTGTAATGAAATCATGGAGGTAAAAAAAAAAAAAAATTGTGTTTTCATTAAATATTTTTTATGAATTGTATAAATAAATTCGTTAGGATTTTTTTATTTTATAGATTTATTTTTAAACCCTACCAAATGTTATGCTGAAAAAAGAGTTATTTAATTTACAAGTGAGATCCAATTTGGAGAATAAGTACCGATGCCAAAAATACTCGATACATTAATAAAGGGACGTATTCATTGGTACCATACCTCTGTACATATTATTTTCAGAAATTTCTAGATACAAATAATTTATTTACTATTCCTAATTCAAAATTATTAAAAATTAAAGTTTATTATGAACTAAAAACCAGGTGGAGCGAAAGAAAAATTGAGAATAGAAAACAAAAATGTATTTTTGTCAAACAATAATATAACTTTTTGAGCATATTTTTCTTATAGAAGAAGATTAATCTCTAAAAACGTATTGGTGAAACAATTCTTATACAACAGTATCTAATTGCATTAATGAACGGAAAATAATAAGATAGTTCTTTATTTAAGTGCAAATCACAGGAATGAAACATTAAAAAGAAAAACAATCGAAATATTATGAAAACGTATGAAAAAAACTTCTTTTAGAAGGAACTTAGTAATAATTCTAGAGCAAAAGTGACTATAAAAATATAGATATAAACAATACAGGCAGTCAAGTTTGACTATCAAATGAAGTTTTTCAAAAGTCTTGGTAAGTGACGTTGATGGCGCCTGCTTGGAGAGCCTCCTTGAGGGGCTCCACGCAGGAGGAGGGTACCAGAGTTCCCACTATCTTACCTCCCTCCATCGTCCTGACCCGAACCACCTGGAGTCTGCTGGACTTGGAAACAATCATCTCCACCGTGTTCCAGACAGAAAGGACAGAACCAGAGAGGATGTTGTAGACCCGACGTCGGAGACCCACCTCGCACTCCTCTCCGGGAACGCCCTTCTTGCAGGAGCCGCCCCAGTAGGAGTGCGAGCACGTCTCCAGCGAAGCCTCGTACCGCAGTCGCCACTGCTCCCGCGCTTCACCCAACTTGGCTCGTTTGTACTTCCTCAGGATGGACGACATTTGTTCCCTGCGTACTTGGCGCCCAACGTTGGGACGGTAAATTGTATACTCATGTTCGTCGCTTTTACCCGCATCTTCCTCGTCCATAACCGCCAGGATTACCTCCCTTTTCGATCCTCTTGGCTGTGACAGAAAGAACCCTCCTCTGGAACCACCACGCTCCCAAATCCTCTCTGCTTCCTCCCATGACATTCCACGTTCAGCACTTACCCTGTGAAGCTCTGTCGCAGCCAACCCAGTAGCATGTTTCCTAATAAACCTATGAACAGAAAGCCTTCGCAGAGTTTGATCACTAGTTGCAACATCCAATATCCCTAAATCGTAATGACCTGTTTTTTTGGCTCTTTCGATCACTGCCTCTATTGTATCAGTAAAATATTCGAATAATGCATTCTGAAGATTAAATGGAAGGCCTAGAATCCTGTTTAGAAACTTCCCAATTGATTTTCTGTCCTGATCCAATGTCAGAGCTCCACCGTCACCTTCTGTTATTAAACCAACTCTCATTAGTCCATCCCTTGCTTCTTCCATAAAATTACCTTTATACGATGCAGGAGGAGCAGCACCATTACTATTATCTTGGTAGGGTAAAAAGGATTTCAGAACTATTTCTACAGCCATTCTTCCATAAGTATTGTCAATATTAAACTTGGATAAGTCCCGTGCTTCAGTAGCTCGTCTATCGCCTTGCGTCAAAGCTCCAAGGCTCTCTAATTTCTTAGCAACGACAGAAGCAAACCTTCGCTCTCCGCCAAGATCTGATATGAGCAGTACATACTCGGGGGCATTGCTCTGATTGCTCCTATGAGTACGACCGAATTGTTGTATGGCCTTGTCTGCGCTCCAGGGAAGCTCGAGAGTTATATGAACTCTACAACGCCTATTAATAGCCCTTTTATCACTATGGAGGGAAATGCCAGAACTAGCAGCTTCCGATATGATGGCGATATCCTTTTCTCCGTCCATGAACCGCTGCTTTTCGAGAAGATTTTGAACTTCAAGAGGAGTGTCGCATCCTGACCTGGTAACATATTTGAAACAACCATCGTTCTGAATAACTCGTCCTTTTCTCCCAGTCATCTCAGCCACGTTCTCCGGGCCACCAAGTTCATCTATTAACTCATCTAATGCATTTGGAGGAAGGTCTTTTCCAAGTTTCTCTATTTTCTTTAACAAATCGGTCTTCATTTTGAAAACTTTTGAAGATGTAGAATCGTAGTAACCACTTCTCATAAAGAAAGAGTTGACATCCTTCACCTGTTTGTCCTCATCGCTCGACGAACTACTTGAAGCTTCCATACTACTTTCGTCGGGAATTGGAATGTCGAAAAACAATTTCTTCTTTTTAATCTTTGGATTTTTTCTTCTTCTCTTTTTTCTGGGTGATGATTTGTACATAATTTGTTCTTGTTCCACAAAACGATTATACCCTTGGGAAGGAACAGGAAAATGTTTTTCAACGAGACTGCGCAAAACTCCCAGAGCTGAGGACACAAAATCAGTGAGTTCCCCGTCATCTTTCTCTATCTGATCCAAGGTTCTGGCCTCTCCTGTCGACTGCAGACCTATAACAACACACTTCCCACACTTGACTGCTTCTCGCGCTATGTTGATGGCATGTTTAACTTTCGCCGAAATGCACATATACTTATAAAATCTCTGATGTGCTCCCCAAAACTGACTCCACATTACCGATACAACGGACTTTTCAGCTTTGACAAGCTCAGAAGCTTCACGGAACATGGTGAATGCTTCGGCCCATACGAAAGTTGAACGATCGTATATTTTTTTAAAGTACTCACTAAGATTGGCTTCTACCACCTTAAACATGACTCCTCGAAAGCTCAACTGACGTGCGATATACAGACCTCGAAGTTTCATGTCCATCGCAACAATCTCCATGGCACCAACACCTCTTTTCGCAAGAACGGAAAGAAATTCGGTAAAAGTTTTATAAGGGGTGCCACCTCCCCACAACCCAAGACGGACCATGTAGGCCATATCTTTGGGCTCAGTTGCTCCCGTGGCAGAGGCATAGACCACCCTGGCACCAGGCAGCTTCGTCTGCAGTTCTAAGACGGTCTGTCCAGTTTTTGTCGACTTCCCGGATCCCCCGGCGCATAGATTTTTAGCTTTGTGACACTCGTCAAAAACAATTACGCCATCAAAATCAGTGCCACACCAATCTATGAGCTGGTCAAATCTAGTTTCAAAAGTAGAATCGCTTTGATTGGTGCGAGCAATTATTGCGTTATAAGTTGAAAATACAACACCTTTCTTGACTTTACCATTTTCAGGGGAATTAATTTTCGTATACTTGAACTTGTTAAGACTGTACACACGAATTTTCGAAGCCCCGATGTCAGAAAGATCTCTTTCAGCATCCACTTTTAGATCATTTGTGACAGATATCCAGAGAGCTCGTTTTCTTCCTGCAACATAAAATAAAAAGAAAACATTAAGATTCAATAATCATAGTTATTGTCAGTTCTGCATAAATAAACTGCTAGAGATCTAAGTCATAGTTACTGAAATTGACACAAGAGACCAGATGTTTCTTCGTTAATATGTGGTAAATTTGTATTTTTAATGAGCAAATAAAAATGTGTGTCCTCATTATCATAGGATCAAGGTTTTGGAGTTGTTTTCCTTCTCAACTGGGATGACGATATGATGCATATACTAGAATTGTGTAAACAGTATGTTATAAGCGGAGTTATTATCTATTCAAAATAATATATTAGGTTAGGTTAGCTTTTATGACTATGCCCGGGCTTTAACTACGAGGTCATATCGCCTACTAACAGAGTGCTCTTTCGTCACTCTGGTGGACATGAGCTCGACTCTACTGTGGGAGTCCTAAATTTTGCCTACCATAAATTAACAAAATAATATATTGACTGAAAGCAAAATATTTTAAAGACTACTCACTTAGCAGTGTATTGGTGAAAAAAAAATCTGAAACTCTGAAATCCTGTGCCAAAAATTTAAGAAAACAAACATATTACTTATTTATTTTTCATTTCGCAAATGCCAGAGGAAGGCACGGAAGGATGTCCCGAAATATCGTCGTCAAAGAAGTCATTTTTAGACGAATTATAACAAATATTTATCATAACTTAAAATATAATAAAAAGCGGTATCTATTGAGAACGTTTTACACACTCTCCATCCAACAACTAGATTTTAAATGGAATATTATGATACACATAATATGGGACATATATTATATATCCCAACATAACCCTGACTTCTGAAATATACATTTATTTTCTTTGCAATCGAATAAATAATATAGTATACCTCGTAGATAGTTTTCATAGACAATGCCAGCTACAGTTCTACCCTTTCCAACACCAGCGCCGTCCCCTATCAGAAAGCCAGCCCTGGCCCCCGTCGGAAGATTCCTTTCATGTTGTTGACATGCATATGTGATAGACTCAAGTTGAAGTGCAGACAGAGCACCGGTAGCCACCACCGACTGAGGGATTATCAGATTGTACCACACATCTGCAGGCTCCACACTCGACAAAGAGGTGGACTCTACCACTGGGTCCGGATGTTTGATACCAATCTTTACCTTCGAAGGCATATAATCAGCATAAGTCTCAGCCACTCCCATCCCTTCTTCTTCGTTGTTTTCCACTTCATTACTCACAACTTGAGTCTGCGTCCCTACCACTCCACTAAACGGAACGTATAATGGTAAATTTGTATTTTTAACCTCATGAATAACCGACCGTTGAATCAATCCTATATTATTCAACAATAAGTTTTCATTTTTTACTCCTAAAAGCTGTTGTAAGGCTTGTTCTGGTATACTATAACTAACTTTACAATTTAAGTTTTCTTTATCATTAATGCTTAGTCCAGTTCTATCAATAGCCGTTAAGAAAGAAGAATCAACACCACTCAATACATGCTTACTATTTCCTATCCTAAGGTTCTTCAAAAATTGTCCTGGCTTCAAAAAGACTTTATGTTTAACTATATTATTATTCAAAGGAAGAAAATCTTTTCTCTGGTGTGGTAAGAGTGAAGCTAAATCTTTTCCACCACCAGGCACTTCGAGACTATCCGGATCTTCAAAGTCACTTTCTGAACCACTTGATACCATTGTGAATATCCAATAATAAACTAATGAAAAAAAAGAGAAAAGAATACGGGTTACAACAAACGTAAACTGTCAGCCAAGTGGAGTAACCTCACTTATTCATATTGACAAATCACAGATGTCATGCGACATAAAACTTTTAAGGAAAAAAATCTTATTTGAAATTTCAATAATGAAAAATTTTTATTAAACACATAATTCAAATGATAAAAAAGTGTTAGTCTTAATTGTAACAATTTACAATATATTAACAAAAATAGTACCCAGGTAAATCTACAAGTTTCAATAATAAATGAAAAACTGTATCAGGTAATATTTAAAATAACTTATTGTAATTGTACAATTTATTTTTTAATTGGTTTTTGTAAGAAAATAATATATCGAATAAAATAAATACTCAAAGCGCTCTCTGTATTCAAGTTGTAAGACCCAAAACCTTACGCTTTTAGTTATCATATAACCAAACACTTGTTTAATTTATGTTGAAAATATCTTTCTCTCATACTTCAAAATGAATAAAAATTTACTTTTTTTTTTTAGCTTACACTAGATATTTTTTGTTTTTATAGGTTGCCCACTATGTCACTATTCGAGTGTTCAGTGTAAAAACGATAACCCTAACTGGCATTAGAGCTAACGTGTTATATTAGTTTTCGACTGTCCAGTGAAAATTTCATTATAAACTAAACTAATATGATAATGATCCTATCCACAAGCAGACATTACAAATAACTGTATTTTGGCACACCTGAGCTAATATGTCAAACTTCCGATATTTAATGGAAAATGTTTTCGAGTAAGATTTTCTGTAAGCCTTTAACCAAAACTTAATGCCACCAAAAATTGATATGAACGTTTACTTGCAAATGAGAATAAGAACAATTATTGTAATGTAGTGTTACAAAAATGTTGAATGAGTTACAAACTCAGTTGAAGTAATATTTTATAGGGTAGACACAATGTTATATTACGATAATTGTTAAAGTAGAGTAATACATTAGTGTAATTGTTAGGGTACAGAATTCGTCATTCGCAACTCAGAATCTTTGAATTAGATAACAAAAATGTTACAACGATTTATACGTAATATTTTATAAACGGAATAAAACTAGGTAATTCTTACTTCACACTACATTGTAGTAGTATAAAATAGGTTTAAAAAAATAATTTGTTAGGTATGATATATTTATAACCTTAAATACATAGGTAACCTTACCTATTATGTTATCCCATTGTTATAAACTCGCCAAGTGGTCCCCATTAAAGTGTAAACGAAGACTCGCGTGCAATTCCTTGACATTCTGTAAACTATAAAACAGATCATTCTAAAATAACAATAACTTCAATGGAATTCAAGGAGACTTGTTTGTACGAAGTTATTCTATCGATTAATATTGATCGATTTTTAACATTCGATGTTTGTTTTTGTTATTCCGATATGTTATTGGGTTTTTATTTTAGATTTTAATTCAAATTATAGAAGTTGAAGTTGTTAGTGTGCTTTTGGGGTGATGAGTAATTCAAAGTAAAAAAGAATATCTTCTATAAAAGTATTACACATTATGAGGTGATGTTTTCGTTTTGGATGAATGCTTATGTGTTGCAACTCTGGTAGTAGGGGCTCATTGCAGGTTAACTTTTTCTATTGTAAGAATAAACTGTAAGGCCGTTTTTATTTCATTTATTAATAACATACTTTCATACATTACTCTATAAGTAGAAGGTATAGCTGTACAAGTATTGACTGTAGATACCCCCCCCCCCCCCCTCCCCCCCCCCAAAATCCTCTCTGCTCAATACCTACCAAGGAATAAGGAAGGCGCTGGTACTCAGTGGTATGCGTGCTTGCTTACTGAGCTCAAGACCGCGGGTTTTATCTGGGAGGTAAAAAAATAGTCCCCTTGGGATGGGTCCGAGCCTGTACGATGTCAGGTACTCGTTAAAGACCCTTACCCTATCCTATGAGGAATTTTTGGAGGTTGTTGTGAGCGTGCTGTATTTAATAAAAGACACAGAGCTGTTGCAAAATAAACTCGTGAGTGGACAACAGCTCGTTGCAACAGGGGTGCCAGGGGCTCACAGAACCATTGTCATTATGCCTCATCCCGTGGCCTGGTTGGCTTCTTCCCACTCTAATTATCCAGTAAGTCCTATCTGGAGTGTGTCCAGAGCGGTGCCAGGGGCTCACAGAACCATTGTCATTACGCCTCTTCAAGTGGCCTGGTTGGCTTCTTCCCACTCTAATTGAGCTGTTCTCACACCAAGTTTGGATGATAAATGGTTGAACTTGGGCATTCTTTAACTTTTGTACTTTGAAAATTAGTCAATAATTTTTTTAAACTTATCTCATGTTCAAAAACTCCAATTTACAGATTTTATTATTGCGTTTTTGACGTGAAACGTCTTTCATTTTGGTCAGTAGGGGATCGCTTGCTAAAACCGCATGCAACCAAACCATGTAACACTAATATCGCTTATATCTTTGGAACCGTACTATCCGGGCGTCTTACTTTGGTATCGTTGTGTAGAGGGAAGAAGTGTTTGTCGATTCGAGCGGGAGTGGTCGCGTTTGAGAGATCTCACTCTGCCGTAGTAGAGGTTAGGTTTTATGACTCACGGGCTTTAACTACGAGGTCATATCGCCTACTACCAGAGCACTCTGGTGGACATGAGCCTGACTCAACTGTGGGAGTCCTAAATTTTGCCTACCCTAAATTTTTATTCATCTAGGGCAGGGGTCTTTAACGAGTACCTGACATCTTACAGACTCGGGACCATCGCTTAACGTCCCATCCGAAGGACGGCGTGCTTAAGTTTATTTTACATCCCAGATAAAATAAACTAAGGGCCTCGGTCGGGTTTGGAACCCACGATCTTGAGCTCAGAAGACATGCACGCATATCACTGAGCCGAAATGAAGGTACATAACTTATTTACGTACTCAGCTAATGTAAGCCTCATCGCTAATGTGAACCGCCGTAGTAGATATAATCCATCGAACTCAAACCGGTTCTCTTCAGGAGTTATAAGGCTTACAAGTGTGTAATTTGTAGCAGACGGTTGCTCGGCTATGGCGCCTCCGCGTTAGACAAGTTGTGTATTTGGTTACGTCATTTCTCTACCTTAGTGCCTATACACCCTCTGCAGCACGCAGAAGACTTTTCACGTATCCCTCTGCTGCTGCGTCCCCGATACAGTCTGTGTTTTTTATTCATGTGGTAGTAGATTGTCCAGATGTGGTTATAGGGTATAATACGTGTGTGGTTTTATGATGTATTATGTTATTCAACATTTTTGTCCTTTCGTTAGTAAATAAGAAGGTAATAATAATATTTCGAAAGTAAAATAATTTTTTTAATAATACTGTTGTTAGTTGAATACGGTTCTGGAGCAATATTACTAATTTCCTTGATATTGAATCAGCTGTATTCTGGTTTTGAAACAATAATAGCAATTTTTAACACCAGACAAAAAAAATAATCCATTTCAATGGGAGTGCCATTCAAAGGTGTTGGGTGCGGGAAAGGTTAGCAGTAGGTTCTTGATAATTCACGAACGGGGGACCGAGGTAGTGGGAATTTTGGCTCCAGGCGGTAATTGAAGATTGATGAGTGGGTAGGGACGGGGCAGGGCCCATCTACTACATTCATAACTTCAAAGTATAGCCAACTTTTTATTTTAGAAAATGAGTTAAGACAGACTATGCATTTTTTATGAGTTCAACTTTTTGGGGAGGGGACCATGGGCTCCTCCTGTGTTTCACTTTTAGATACATTTGTTTTTCTGTATATTCTCCTTTTTTTATGACACCCGGGCATTAACTAGGACGTTGATTGTCCTACCCCTAGCGCGCTCTGGTGGACATGAGCCCGTCACTACTGTGATCCTACATTTTGTCTGCCCAGTTGTAGTTACCTAGAGTAGAGTACTTGAAAATTTAGGACTACCATTGTAGTGTCGTCGGGCTCATGTCCACCAGAGTGACGAAAGAGCTCTCTGGTAGTAGTCGATATAACCTTGTAGTTAAAGCCCGGGCATGAGTCACAATAACAGTTGTAACTTTTATTAATAACTGCTATTTAAAAGTAGCATTAACGGGTGGTAGCAACAACCCAGAAATAGCACTTTTGCTATTTGCTTATTACTAATGAGTACAGGTGTGGAAATATAATTAAACAAACATGTTTTTGCTTGTGCTACTGACAGTAGCTTTGAAGTAAGTTCTAGTTTTCCCCTTTCTTCCTGGAACCTGTTCCCCCTCCGGGATAAGTCCCGTGAGTGCTCCCCTGATCGGGAAACTTACCTGTTGACTAATTTGTCCACCTATTACTAAGTTTCTTCCTAACTGTTACTGTTTTCTTTAATCGGAAGTTTGAGTTTGACTCTCATATTTATTTATTGAAAATCTACAGAATCATGATATACAAGGAAATAATTACACTCTACACTTTTTTTTATCAACATTTTGACTACATGAATCATTATCTAGTGTAAGAGGCAACACTATAGTGTAATATTTGACCATTGCAAAATACTAACAAGAAGTTGTGTGTCTGTTTGTTTAGAACATCCACCCTACAACATGTATTTTCTCAAAGTAGATACGGAATTCATTGAAGACGGCAAATGAAAAGATCCAATTAGAAATTAACTCTTTTGAAATTGGCGCTTTTTGAGCATGGACCTAAAAAATTATAATTTGAAATTAGATTCACAAATTTTAATGTAACATATAACTAAAACATAGGTAATGTTTCACCATTTGGACAATAACCAAGCCAGAATTTTTTATTTTATTCAAAAGATAAAAATATTATTTTATATATTATTGCTAAGGGAGTGCTGGTGATGACCGGATTCTCCCCTCACGCCTCTCTGTCCTTTCGACGCCCCACCTCCTGGTCTTCCTCCACTGCTGGACAGTGGATGGTTGGGCAGTGTGGTGGGAGGGTCAGCGCTGGTCTCCCGCCGCCTCCTCCCTCTCCAATAGTTGGAGAGTGGTATATGGCAGTGTGCGGGAGTCCCACTGGTGCTTTCCTCCTCCAGTTTCTTATGTATTTTTAATTATTTTATTTTATTATTTTTTATTTTATTTATTTATTTATTTTTTTTATTATTATTTTAATTTTTTGGTTTTATCTCTTTCATTTTATGCTTTCTGTTCATTCATTTACTATTGATTTATTACGTATTCTGTCTATTATTTTTGTATATGATTGCTATTATTTTGTATTATTCATTTCTTGTTTTCCTTCTTATTATGCTTTAAATATTTTGTATTTCCTATTATTTTATCATGCCATCTTATATTCATCATTTCTGCTTATTGTTATTGTTTATACAGATTGTAGATTAAATAAAAGTAAAAAATAAATATATATTATTACAGCATCACTTTTTGAAATGGACAGGATAGAGTCGATGTCACACGTTTCGGGAAACACTCCATCAATATCTATAATAAATGAGTTCTTTACGTTAACTATTCCTTCTATCAATCAGAATCTTTTTTAATAGAACTATAGACTTCTATATTTAAACATCTAGGCATGTTTAAATATATAAGTCGACGCTATAAATATGTTCTATAAAAAGAAGATTCTGATTAACTGAAGGAATAGTTAACCTAAAAAACACATGTATTATAGATACTGAGGATTGGAGTGCTTCCCGAAACGTTTATGCTGCTATAATAATATATTATGAATGAATTAAGAATCTCCTTACACAACCCAAAAAGTTAAAATACTGTTATATATTGTTGATATGGTTTGGGATTGTTCAAATAAAAATTGCTATGGATAATGGAATAAGTAAAGCTGTTAGTTGGTTATATCTCGACAGTCTCTTTATGAAAGTTATCTTGTATAAAGAACTAAATACGTAAAGGGTGACGGTAGCTCAGAGGTAGCGTGCTGGTCTATTGAGCTTAAGTTCGCGGGTTCGAAACCTGACCGAGGCCCTTAGATTTTTATCTAAGAGATGAAAAAACCTTGAGCACGCCATCCTTCGGCGATGGTTCCGAGCCAGTACGATGTCAGGTACTTGATAGGCAAAATTTAGGATTCCCAGAGTAGATACGGGTTCGTAGCGCTCTGGTAGTAGGCGATTTGACTTTTTAATATGAAGATAGCTGATGTATTGAGAAGTGATTATTTCACAGGTTGTCAAATATGATGTAGTCTGACCTCTCACAGATTTTTATTTGTATTAGCTAGCCGACTTTCGAGGTTGCCCTCATCATCAGGCAGTCTGATAAAATAAATATTTAATAAATAAAATTAAAAATTTTTATAATAAAAATCAACTATATATAAATAAAACCATCTAAAAACTTTAACAATTTAAAATTTCATGGATGGGGTCAGATAAGTTATTCCTGTCCCTCATCTGAGTCACAACTGCCTTTCAAATTGTTTTTAGATGGTTATTTATTTATAGTTTATATTTATTACAAAAATTTTAAATTTTATTTACTAAAATATTTATTTTTTCAGGCCTGATGATGAGGGCAACCTCGAAAGCCGGCTAGCTAATACAAATAAAAATCTGTGAGAGGCTAGACTATATCTTATTTGACAACCTTTGAAATATGACCTATTAGTTAAAGCCCGGGCATGAATCATTATAACTAACTAAAACTATATATGTCTAAAATTTAATAATCTTGTTTGTAGTTTTGAAAATGTCCGGGCGAAAGATGAATTATCTTAATAAATATATTTGGGTAACCAAAAGGCCATTAAAAGTGTATTTAAAAACCACCAATTTCAATTGAAGTTTCATCTGATCTCAATTAAGAATATTTTTCTTTTTTCAGATGACAATTTCATATTTTATTAGAAGAAGAGCACTATTTGGATCAGTACAATGGGTTCTTTCCATGAATTATGAAATACTATGATTTTTTCTTCAAGAGTAAAATTCTTTTTAATGATTAATAGAGTCGTCAGTATCTTCTCAATGTAGAAGGAATTCGAGGTTCTGTTGTGTAAATAAAAATTCAAAATTTGGCCAACGTTTCGAAAACTATTTATTTTCTTCTTCAGGGCCTTATAATGACTTGAGTGGATGTGCGTGGTGAAGGTGACCACACAAACTCACAACACCTTCACCACGCACATCCACTCAAGTCATTAACAGGCCCTGAAAAAGAAAATAAATAGTTTTCGAAACGTTGGCCAAATTTTGAATTTTCTTTTACACGACAGAACCTCGAATTCCTTCTACATTAAAATTCTTTTCTTCAAGAGTATATATTCTATTGAAAAAATAATGAAAGATCGCAGCTCCGCAGCGGTAAGTATGATCTAACAGTTACTAAGGTGGGAGGGAGCGACCTGTGTCTTATGAGGGCTCATTTTGGTTCTAACTACAGAAGAACCTCGTCTGTAGTTAATTAATAATTAGTTTATGGACACCGCTCGTGTATGGAGGGGCAAGACATGAGTATGAGAGACGGAAGGTAACTTTGATATTCATAGAGAGAGGAGAGAGTGTTGCCAACAGAGAGAGGTCACAATTAGGAGAGATGAAGAAAGGAGGTCCACTCGTCGGGCTCCTCCCATCAACTACAGTTAGTGAGTTTAGGGAGCCAGCTCGTTAACCAACTTCATACCCCCTCCCATTAATCCTTCATCTTGACATTCTCACTTCTCACTTCTCACAACCAAAATTACACATTTTATACATTTTTTTATGGCTTTAACTCCGCCCAACTTTTAAGAATATTATCTAATTTTAAAATTTTAATCCTTTTGTATTTAATTTATAAGATATTACATTTTTATTCATTTTTTAGTTTAACGAAGTAACGGGAAGAAAATACCTCCATCATTGTGAAAAACTCTATGGAACAGCCAGAAATTGATAGAGCAAGGACAATTTTTCACCTCTGTTAACGCCACTAAGTTAATGTAACATATTGTGTATTTTTTGTTAGTAAGTTATTGTGACTCATGCCCGGGCTTTAACCATGAGGTCATATCTCCTACTACCGCTGTTTCATCACTCTGCTGAACATGAACCCCACGCATACTACTGAGCTACTGGCACCCTGTTTAATTTTAGTGTTATAGTCGTTTTTAGTGCATTTATAATTTATTGTACCTATATATGTATATTTTCGAACTTATTTAACTAATTCTCAGTATTTTTAGATGGGTTAGGTTAAGTTTTATAACTCATGCCCGGGCTTCAACTACGAGGTCATATCACCTACTAACAGTGCGCTCTTTCGTCACTCTGGTGGACATGAACCCGACTCTACTATGGGAGTCCTAAATTTTGCCTACCCTAAATTTTTATTCACCTAGGGCAGGGGTCTTTAACGAGTACCTGACATCGTACAGGCTCGGGACCAAAAGTATAAACCGTAATATATCCTTATCCAAGAGAATAGTTCTAGTACCCTTGTAGATAATTTAAGACTAAGCATCTTTAGCTTGCAAGATCTTTTTTTTTTTTTAGACATCTTTATAATAAATGAAACTATTCGACGAGACAACCACAAAAACGTATTTTTCACTCCAATATAACTGAAATTAGGTTGGGAGCGAGGACAGGCAGGCTAGCTCAGGAGATAGAACAGTCGCCTGATAATCACAAGATATACAGATGGACCTCAGACGCAATATGTTCAATTAATTATTCAAAATGTACTAAAATATATTTTATGGTGGCAAAATTATAAATTTAATATTACATAGACTGGCTATGGCGAAAAGCTACGGCCAATAAAGCGAAAAAAAAAAAAAACATTCGCTTAATGTCCCATCCGAAGGAGGACGTACTTGAGTTTTCTTTACCTCAGATAAAATAAACTAAGGGCCTCGGCCGGGTTTCGAACCCGCGATCTATCGATCTCTAGCAAGCACGCATACCACTGCTCTCACCACTGTGCCAGCCAACTTACGTTGATTTTTCAACATTAACCAGCCTCAGGTCAAGTTAATGAAGTTGAAAATTGTTATTTTACTTTCTTAGACTCTGTTTTTAAAATGATTAATTTGATTTTTAAAATTCAGCCTCGATATTGGTTTAAATTTTTAATTGACTAATCCAATCTGCTTGTTGGCTACTTGATAAACTTGCCATTCAGTGCCTAACTTAGTTATGCGCCTACCTACTAAGGTAAGGTGATCTATTGTTAATTCAATTTTCTTTGCTCCACTTTCCGTTAAAATTGAATTTTCATAATGGAAATATTTTTTTATTTATGTTATATTTGTTTTGTTTACCTTTAGATGATGGAAAATACGGGGAAAAGATATGTAAAGAAATTTATAACAAGAGGTGGAGAAGACAGGAAGATATGTTTAGTTAAAAGGATGAATGGATACATTTGGTCTTCCAAATGTTTATATTTGTCTGTCTATGAAAACTTTTATGGCCTAAGCTCATCTTCAGCCAGAAGATGTGAAACTTATGATTAAGAAGTTGGAATTTTGTGTAACTGGAAAAATTGCATATATTTGTACGTAATTATACCCTTCCTTTAATATTATCGTCTACATATAATGGCTGTTCTTTAGGTTTGGGGAATTTTTTGTTATCTAATAATAACAAGCTGCAGAGAAATATGTAAATTCAAATTAAAATCCTGCCTTTGCCATCGATGTTTATATTTGAAACATTAATGGTTATTAGGAAAAATAGAAATATTTTCCTTCGCAACAATACTAGTCACGATTACGATACCAGGAAGAAAGAAGACTTTCGAATAACTAAACATTGCTCTTCTCTTTTTGAAAAAAGTATAACTCATAAAGGAATTAATTTATTTAATGCCCTTCCCTACTTCTTGAAGTCAATAGATACAATAAAAAAATTTAAACTTCAACTAAAAATATATTATGCATATATTGTTATAGTTACATTGTTTTCTTTCTTTTCTCTATCTCGCACATTGGGACCTGATGATGGGACGTAAGAAGTCTCGAAACATCGTTGGGATAAAGACACTTCCGAAGAGTTTTTTTTGAAAAATAGTTATCTCAATTTTTATTAAATTGAAAAATTTGTCAACTTATTATGAACGTATCTTGTATTAATTTTTTTTATATACTCATATATTTTTTAGTATTTATTTATTCATTTTTTATTGTTTTCATTTTATTTTTTTTAATAGTTTTGTTGTTACTACTAATCATAGATGTGTTAGACTCAAGTAGTTATAAATCTAATATATAAGCTATCTTAATGTATAAATTCATTTGACGTATCCTATTACCATGTATTGGTTTAACGGAAATAAATTTATTATTATTATTATTATATATTATGTAATGTTGGCATCATTGGTATAAATTATTTTCACTATTTAAAAAAAAAAATATTTATTAAGCATATTTACAATAGATAAAAACCATAAGTAATTCCGAAGACTTTTATGGTTGTAAAACAAAGCGAAATTGTTGACAAAAGGAAATTGGAGGGTGAGATAGACAAATAGAACATAGAAGGGTACTTCGACAATTGTTCTTAGGACTTTGGATTGGAAGTATTGGATATGCTTGTCTCACTATTAAGTTTGGTGATAACTTCATCATACTGACCAATCACCAAACGTATTGCTTACTTATGATACAGAATGGGCTGAAGATGAGCTTAGGCTCCAAACATTCCCATAAATTATCAATTATTAAAATTTGGAAGTCCAAATTTCTTCATATATATATATATATATATTTTTTTTTTTTAACTTTATAAATCTATTGAAAATATTGTTTTCTTACTAATATACAATCGAACCTCGGTAACTCGGACCTTGTTGAAGAACACATTTCTTTCCAGAAACACTCGAAAGCCAGACAAAAATAAGAGGAAACTTCACGTTTTTTTCGTTTATTTGATCTAACATCTATGTGTACTACTCTCAACTCGGGCAGAATGGACAAGTTCTCAACAGAATGAAGTGCTCTTTTAGTTTTAAAACTCCAGTATATTGACAGTTTTTTGCTTCATTTATTCAACTTATTCTGATCCTTAAGCTTGAGAAAAACGTTCGTATGTGATTCGGAAAATAAATAGCAATATTCCTAATTATAAGATTTGACTAATTTGAATACTACTTATTCTTGGTAATGTTGGCTCCTACAGGAAACCACCCAAACTGAAGTAATGAAAATATGTTAAAACAAATGTTTAACCGTCCTTCATGCCAGGTTGGGACAATATTGACTGGAATATCTGTTTGCAGGCAATGTTCTCTTTTTTCCACCTCGAACTTGTATGATCTTATGGCCGACACTGAGTCTCCTAAGACTTGTGGACGACATGGTGCCTATGCTAAAATTCCAACGGAATTTCAGCCATTTATAGAGAACAGGAAATGTTGGTCAGCTAAGTATTTCTAGTTTTCTTATGATTATTATTCATGCTGTTTTGTACCTATGTAAATTCCTTTGGCGCGACCTCTGTCATTCCGTTCCCATTCAGACACTCCTTCACGAAGACTCAGGCGGCTCTGCTCACCTGCACTATAGGTTAGTTATAATCTCTGGAGGGCTGGTAGTGACTAGCTTACCGTCTCATGCATATGTTGTTCATCTATCTAGACCTGCCTCGACTGCTGCATTGGCAGAAAGAGATATCAAGAGGGGTCACAAAATTCCACGAAATCGACCTTTCAACGTATAACCCCGTATTTCCGTCCTCAGCTTCCCTGTCCTGGAATGGGCGCTACATATTCTGAGTTCCTCACTTTGGCGTGTCTACTCCACTTACTCAATGTACCCCAGAAAGTCTGGAGTTGTAGAGCTAGCCTCCTAATGTACCCCAGCCCTGGATGTGCCCTGGTGTCTACTCCGCATACTCAATGTACCCCAGAAAGTCTGGGATTGTAGAGCTAGTCTCCTAATGTACCCCAGCCCTGGATGTGCCCGGGTGTCTACTCCGCATATTCAATGTACCCCAGAACGTCTGGGATTGTAGAGCTAGCCTCCTAATGTACCCCAGCCCTGGATGTGCCCGGGTGTCTACTCCACATACTCAATGTACCCCAGAAAGTCTGGGGTTGTAGAGCTAGGCTCCTAATGTACCCCAGCCCTGGATGTGCCCAGGTGTCTACTCCGCATACTCAATGTACCCCAGAAAGTCTGGGATTGTAGAGCTAGCCTCCTAATGTACCCCAGCCCTGGATGTGCCCGGGTGTCTGCGCAATGCGGGGTACATGCGCTCTGTCCCCCCCCTTAACTCCTCAGTTCCCCCTCAGCTGTCACACCATCAACCCCGCACTCTTCCCAATTTCATATATCGGTACGTAGTTTTACGATGATATTTTATTATTAAAAATTATTTTCTTCACTCTATTTTAGATTAATTTAATTTTGAAGTTAAACATTTTTAGTGCTGTCCCCCTGGGCCCTAAGGACATAAACCCTATAGAGGGCTCCGCCCCCTCGGCACCCTGTGTCTTATTTCTCATGTTCCTTCGTAATTGTAGAATAAGTCTAACATACAACCTTGACAAAAACTGTTAAGAACTTACAAATGGGAACACAATTTTATTTTAAATTTATTTTTCATAGCTTGTGGTATTAGGCGTTGTGCGGGAGGTTCAGTAATATTTAGGGAACTTGTAGATTTTGAACGTCCTGAAGATCTCTGGAATGCTGTTTTAGTCATGCTTGGTCAAATATAAATCAACCTTTTTTTTGATTCTTCCTCTCGGTAAACATCCCTTCAGGCAGAAGTAGGTAAAACAAAAACTCACGTTTTCCAAATCTTCTCATCCAGACCTTTAAAATAATATGTCACATTATTATATTGGTCTTCGAGACCTTTAATATGATGCGCAAGTCAATATATATATATATATATATATATAGGTTTATTTTTCTAGGGTAAAGGTCTTTGACGAATAACTGACATCTCACAGGCTCAGGACCATCGCTTAACATCCCATCCGAAGTTCGGCATTCTCTAGGTTTTTTAATCTTCCAGATAAGAAACTTAAGAACTTTATGGAATGGGTTTTGAACCCGTGATCTTGACCTGAGTAGGCTACCGACGCCCTCTCTGGGCAAGTGGAGGACACAACCTGGGCATGCAGTGTTAACAGGTGTACTGATTTGATACTGACTAATGAATAAAGTTGCACTATTTTGACAAAAGATAGCAGCATCAAGAAGATCACGAGTGGGAATATGTCGATGGAAATATGTACAGCAGAACGTAATTAAAGAAAGTTGCGGCCATGCTACCAACCGCACATTTAATCGTTCAATTCGGGCTCCTAAAAAAATAAAATAAAACAATACTGTAAATTTTACAAAATTTCCATTTATTTTTAGCAACCTTTTACAAACACCTCCATGTTGCACAAACTTCATAACAAAACTCTCTAAAATACGTCCACCTTGGTCAACCATCATAACAAAACTAAAGATAGCGTCCCCATGCTTGGGCAGCCATAGCCGACCATAACCTCCGTTAAAAACAAAATTACATTATAATTATAGCTTATTTACTAATAAACATAAATAACTAAGGAAATTAATACTATTATTATTGAGGGCGCCGGTAGCTCAGTGGTATGCGTGCTTTCCTTCTGAGCTGATGAACGTAGGTTCGAAACCCGACCGAGGCCCTTAGTTTATTTTATCTGGGAGGTAAAATAAACTTAAGCACGCCGTCCTTCAGATGGGACGTTGAGCGATGGTCCCCGAGCCTGTACGATGTCAGATACTCGTTAAAGACCCCTGCCCTAGGTGAATAAAAATTTAGGGTAAGCAAAATTTAGGACTCCCACAGTAGAGTCGGGTTCATGTCCCCCAGAGTGACGAAAGAGCGCTCAGTTAGTAGGCAGTATGACCTTGTAGTTAAAGCCCGGGCATGAGTCATAATAACTATAATAATATAAATAAAAAATTGTGATGTGCCCATTATATGACTTTCTTATACCAACAACTCTCTCTCCCACTTCTCAAAATTATTTCATACTGGCATCATACTGGGTATAAGAATGTCTACTCTCAAGATAACACTACACAATGAGACAAATTGAAATAATTTTGAGAAAGGGGGAGTGAGAGAGAGTTATCTGCCCTCATCTTTGCGTTTCTGGTCTACAATAAAAGAGTTTTTTTCTTCTACGTCCTTCAAACAGGGGCGGACTTAGGTAATATGGCGCCCGAACAACATTTGTAATCATGAGATAGGTTGTGGGGGTTATCATTGAATTTTCCGTCCGTCAATTTACGAGCGGAATTTGTCTGAATGTATACAGCTGTAGAGTTTAGTCAGGTCACTTCTAACTGCGCAAGCTTCGTTTTGAACAAAAATCTTAGGTTACATTCGAACAAACCTTTATTTCAAATCCTGATTTTGAAATGGATCGATAAGATTAAAGTATGTTATAAATGTGAACATTCTGATAGAAATATTTGTTCATTGAATTCTCTTCTATATGTCTGACTGGCTCAAAACGACAAGGAGAGCATCTCTCTGTTGGGAGGGAATAGGGAGGGCTCGTGTGTACACCTAAGGACCTAAGCATCCAATGCTCCCATCTTTCTCTGTTAGTTCTACTGTGGGAGTCCTAAATGTTGCATGTCCAGGTTTAATTCGGATAAGGGGTCTTCAACGAGTACCTGACATCGCAAAGCCTCGAGACAGCAATTTAACGAAGGACGGTGTGTTGAAGGGCCTCAGCTGGGTTTAAACTTGAGAGCGCCGGTATCTCAGTGGTATGCGTACTTGCTTATTGAGCTGAAGATCGCGGGTTAAATACCCGGCCAAGGCTCTTAGTTTAATTTGTCTGGGAGGTAAAATAAACTTAAGCACGCCGTCCTTTGGATGAGTAATTAAGAGATGTCCCGAGTCTGTACTATGTCAGGTACTCGTACCCCTGAATAAAAATTTAGAGTCGACAACATTTTGGACTCCCATAGTATAGTCGAGCTCATGTCCACCAGAGCGCTCTGGTAGTAGGCAATAAGACCTTGTAGTAAAAGGCCGGGCATGAGTCACAATAACTAACTCTTCAGCTCAGTCTGTAACCTCTGTTAGTTAGACACACGCCTCTATGAATATCAAAGCCAACTCTCCACTAACTCCGACACTGGTTAGTTATTGACTACATTGTCTCTTCATACGCGAGCTGTGTACATTAACCAATTATTAATTATGTATACGATAGTCGCATAGTGGTTCAGCATTTATTGTTTCCTGATTGCGAACAGGGCAAAATTCGACCAGCTCGCCAACACTAATGTTATGGCAGTCTAAATTATTTGGGGTACCAGATTGCGATCAAGTACCTAGGATATACATACCTGTGTGAGGGCCGTAAAGAGCGTATATTATGGGCCTCTCCCGACACACACACATATATATATATATATATATATTATATGAAAATATTATTAGTTTTTATTATGTGATTCCAATTGCTAACTCGTTTAAGGGACAATAAAAAAAAAAGACTATGTTTTAAGGGGTCGTATGAGCGTACGGCTTTGGTTGTATGAACTCACGGGCGCGGGTTCGAATCCCGTCCGCGGGAGAGTTTTATTTCATAGATAAAACTTCTCTCTCGGACCCATGGATGTTTGTAAATAACCCTAATAATGTAACCCGCTCCTGTAGTACCAAAATAAAAATGGGCCCCTGCCCTCTAACAGCCCAAAGGGAAAAACTTCTAAAAGAGTGGGCGTTGTAAAAAAAACCTACTTTAAGAGTTAAGTCAAAAATAAAACTGTGATTTGATTGAAGTGAAATTATTTTATTTTTAGGAATTTAATATTTTAATTTATATCCAAAGAGGCCGAATTATGCCAGAAAAAGAATACTATATATATTATACTATAGATTATATTTCGCTCAGATAATGTTTCGCCTTTTAATCTAGTTATCATGGATAAATATGTAGATAGGCGACATTTTGTGGTCCCACTTTTTTAACCCGTGTCCCGCAAATCAGTTTTTTAAAGTTGGCTAGTCTAGCTATAGCCCATTTATAAACATGTCTTAAAGAACTCTCCCCAACAAAAGCCTGTTAAGCATGATTGAACTTTTTCTATTGCTTTTTCCAGACTTATGAATAAATTTTACAATGTTTTCATCGTTAATTACCAAAAGACCCACTTAATTCATTAAGTAATGGTTGGCCAGCTATCCCCCTTCAGATCTTAGATAGTATGGTAATTTTTCTGGCCTATTTGTGTTGGTAGCCGTGGTGGGGTGAGTATGATAATGTATGCATGAAAGATGCCACAACTTGCCACCAGAGATCAGCCACCGCGCCTCGTGTTAGACATAAACTCAGTTTGAACTAACCACCTCTCTTTGCATAATGGATTAGGCACATTCGCCAACCAAAATGTCTCTTTATTGTCTATTTTTTTCAAGAAAAACCTGGATTAGGCACATTCTCTAACCGAAATGTCTCTTTATTAAGTCTTTTTTTTTTTCAAGAAAAACCAGGCTGTTGAGATCAGTTTACTGCCTATGTGTCCCCTCTCTAAAAACGCTCGGATTTCCAGGAAATTCTATGTTTACTATGTCAACTTACCTGAGGGGCTCGGCGCCTGTAATTCTGCTGGTAACTAGTGGTTCCGAGGTAATGGACCCCCCGCGACTGGACCACTCATCTGTCAGTGGCAATGAAGTTGAACTGGTTGAATGAGATCAAAAAGAAGGGGAATCGAGAAATGAGGTTGGATGGAGGTCATACTCTGATTTACGCAGGATTCCTAGAAGGAAAGAGTTGGGATAGTCATGAAGGACGAACTCTTCGCCAAGGTTCCCCTTGAATGAACTGGAACGCTGTCTCTCCCAGGATCATCGGTCATCAGTCCCGACGGGATGTTGACTTGGTCTATGTTGACTTGGAAAGAGTGGTCAATTAGAGCCGCAATGACTAGGATGGGGAGCACACAAGGAATGATGGGACTTTGTTGCGGGTAACGAGTCAATAATGAAAATAGAATGATTTCTTTGTCTAAAACGACCTTCTCGTTGGTTACTCTTTCTACTCTCACAAAGTGACTTTCTGTGCATATATATTGGTCATGTAATTACATGAGGGTGGCTGGAACGTTAACATGATGGGCGACTACTGCTGGACTCTACACCGAGAGAACCGAAATGTTACACACAAGCGAAAAAGCTACACTCGGTCCTTCACGACAAAGAGAAAAAGGGACTTCAAGGCTATTGAGTAAACATTTATAAGTAAAAGTAAAAATGAGAAAAATTTAATAAAAGAGCTGGATTTCAAAGAATTTTTATTCAAAATTATGGAAACTAATCACTTAGCGGAATCAAACAACAGGTTTAGAGTACAGGAGAGGATGTGAAAAAATCTGATGTAATAAAGAAAAACTGAGATTTGTTTAAGATTCAGCACCCCAAAAATATGTAGAGACAGAAAAAATTTTGTAATGAGCGGAGCCGAACTAAGCACGGACCACCGACCGTCCCTTATTGACCGACATACACATTTTGAAAGAAAAAGAAAGCCTAGTTTCCTGTTGGATTCTTATTCAACGAATAGGCTCGCTAAACATAAGTTAATCAGGACAGCGATCTGGATTCCTTGTGGGAAGATATTAAGGACTGCCTATTGGAAATCAATCTCCTCAATTGTAGGGTCTGAATATCCGCAAGATTAGTAAGTGGTGAAATGAAGAGGTGAAAGCGGCCATCGGTAAGAAAAAGGAGGCCTAGAAAATGTATTTGTGGAACCGTGGCCAGCAAGAATGGGAAGAATATATGAGGGAGAGAAACGAGAGGTGAGAAAGATATCGTGGGAGAAGAAGAGACAACAATAAGAAGTTTTGGCAGAAGATAATAGAACCGCTAGGCAAGAAGATGAACCTGATTTATTAATATAGAATATTTTGCTTCTTTCTGATTAAATATTCTGCAGACATTGAAAAGCTGAGAAGTCAACGGAATCCACTATTGTTGGACATAGCGGAGTTGTTGAGGGAAATACAGCTTATAGGAAAATCTACACTTATTTTCTTGATAAAAAGCCACAACAGAAATAAATATAATAACGTTGTAAATGAACTGGTGAAAGAGTCTGTAGCAACAAAAACTCCTTACTCCATCCGACATCAAAGCCCACATAAATAACGTTTTGTACAAGAAATGTCAAATGGAATATGGCTCCCAAAAAAAAAACGTCAAGGGGATCTATTACAGCATACAACCATAGATCCCAAAACATGGTTCCTCAACATCAGTAGAAACAGATCCATACTTCACAATCCTCCTGTCTTTACAAACATCATATTGTTTGTTCGTTCGTTTGTGATTTACGCTCGGGTGAATGTCGATCGGAACAGAATTAATTGTCAGCTCACAAAGCCGCCAAAATAGAGTGGAAGGAAGCACAAAAATTACCTACATTTTTTCTCTAGAGCGCGACCATTTTTACCTCCCGCCCCAATCGATGAAGCTTTATAATGACCGAAATGATATACAAATCCATCAGAATTTGAAATAGATAGGTCTCGGAGTTACAAGCTTGTGAGAGACACAGAACAATGTTACATAGGTTCTCGTTGGAGACTATAAACCCTAAAAAACAAAAATGAATATTATACTTCCAGTGTACATATTTCAAAATTATTTAACATTTCAGCTGATATTGACATGTAGGTGTCAATGTTCAATGTACCTATAAATTCAATTATATTTTCATTAAATATTTATCAAGAGATGAAATTATCATCGTCAATTTTGTTTGTAAACATGAAATATTTTTTTATACTAGACATTCCTATAAAATATTTTACATATGCCCGGGCTTTAACTACGAGGTCATATCGCCTACTACCAGAGCGCTCTTTCGTCACTGGTGGACATGAGCCCGACTCTACTATGAGAGTCCTAAATTTTGCTTACCCTAAATTTTTATTCACCTAGGGCAAGGGGTCTTTAACGAGTACCTGACATCGTACAGGCTCGGGACCATCGCTTAACGGCCCATCCGAAGGACGGCGTGCTTAAGTTTATTTTACCTCCCAGATAAAATAAACTAAGGACCTCGGCCGGGTTTCGAACCCACTATCTTAAGCTCAAAAGGCATGCACGCATACCACTGAACTACCGGCGCCCTCTATACTACTTTTATGTTTTAAGATTTTTTTTTTTTTTTTTAAGAAATGGAATAATTTTATGTTAAAAGAAAAAAAAAAATAAATAAACCTAGAAGGAAGGGAGGCTGGCTCAGGTAAGGAAGGGAGGCCCAACTTTTATTAAGAGTTCAGAACCGCTCCTGGTTTAATATTCTCCTTTCGGCGGTTCCTTTCTTAATTAATTTTCTCTACTTTGAGGAAATGCCATTTCAAGACTTTAAAATTTATAGAGAACTTTGTTCTTCATAAGAAGACATGAGGACAAAGTCGATCCTGCATCCTGCTATGTTTCAATCAATACCCTTAACACAAAAACTGTAATAACTGCCGTTGTATTGAATATATTGACACAACATTTTGAATGTAAATTCAAAACCCTTATGGGGAAGACATTTCTGAAGTAACTGTCGATGTAATGAATGTATCGATACAAAATCTGAGACTTTGGAAGCCCCTATATAAGTCAACTATTGATTTTTAGTCCAAATGATCGACTGATTATAGAAGGGGAGATAAATGTTAATTGAGTAATTCTTTCTGGGGAAATACATTTCTGGTGATTCACCAACGATTTTTTTTTTTTTCATTTTTTGAATCAGGGGGTCAGAATCATGAAATTCCAGAGATTATCTGTTCCTTAACACTCCGGTAGTCGCGCCTGATATCTGAGATCGCTGAGAGTTTCAACACGTTACTACTAGAGGGTGTTTAGGTAGAGAGCCGTGCCGCTTCATCTATCTTTCTATGTGCAGACCACCTGTTTGTTCAGTACGGTGCCATATTTCCTATGGTAACAATGTCTGCGTGGTGTTGTAAACGATCTAGGAGATACAGCGCGACCACTCGAGTAAGTATTTGTGTTTATTTAAATTTCATGTTATCATTAAGTATGGCTCAGTAAATAAGCAACTAAGATAGTTTATAACAAGAATGTTGTGAGGAAATTCCTTTCATGATATTCATCGATTGCGATTTGTGATATTCAGACATCCTAGAGAAAAATTGCTCCTCGAAGTACCCTTTGATTGAAGAACGCCTGCAAAAAAGGAAAGATATACATTCTCTACCTAGTACGACTTGTAGAGCTTTGTCCAAGCCAAGATCTTGATAAAAAAATAAAAATGTTGAAAAAAGATGCTACCAATGGCATGAACTTACTGAAATGAGGAGGCTCACCAAGTACAGGTGTCAATCTTGTGGTCAGTTTCTATACCTCACCCAATGCCATGAACTTACTGAAATGAGGAGGCTCACCAAGTACAGGTGTCAATCTTGTGGTCAGTTTCTATACCTCACCCAATGCCATGAACTTACTGAAATGAGGAGGCTCACCAAGTACAGGTGTCAATCTTGTGGTCAGTTTCTATACCTCACCCAATGCCATGAACTTACTGAAATGAGGAGGCTCACCAAGTACAGGTGTCAATCTTGTGGTCAGTTTCTATACCTCACCCAATGCCATGAACTTACTGAAATGAGGAGGCTCACCAAGCACAGGTGTCAATCTTGTGGTCAGTTTCTATACCTCACCCAATGGCATGAACTTACTGAAATGAGGAGGCTCACCAAGTACAGGTGTCAATCTTGTGGTCAGTTTCTATACCTCACCCAATGCCATGAACTTACTGAAATGAGGAGGCTCACCAAGTACAGGTGTCAATCTTGTGGTCAGTTTCTATACCTCACCCAATGCCATGAACTTACTGAAATGAGGAGGCTCACCAAGTACAGGTGTCAATCTTGTGGTCAGTTTCTATACCTCACCCAATGCCATGAACTTACTGAAATGAGGAGGCTCACCAAGTACAGGTGTCAATCTTGTGGTCAGTTTCTATACCTCACCCAATGCCATGAACTTACTGAAATGAGGAAGCTCACCAAGTACAGGTGTCAATCTTGTGGTCAGTTTCTATACCTCACCCAATGGCATGAACTTACTGAAATGAGGAGGCTCACCAAGTACAGGTGTCAATCTTGTGGTCAGTTTCTATACCTCACCCAATGGCATGAACTTACTGAAATGAGGAGGCTCACCAAGTACAGGTGTCAATCTTGTGGTCAGTTTCTATACCTCACCCAATGGCATGAACTTACTGAAATGAGGAGGCTCACCAAGTACAGGTGTCAATCTTGTGGTCAGTTTCTATACCTCACCCAATGCCATGAACTTACTGAAATGAGGAGGCTCACCAAGTACAGGTGTCAATCTTGTGGTCAGTTTCTATACCTCACCCAATGGCATGAACTTACTGAAATGAGGAGGCTCACCAAGTACAGGTGTCAATCTTGTGGTCAGTTTCTATACCTCACCCAATGCCATGAACTTACTGAAATGAGGAGGCTCACCAAGTACAGGTGTCAATCTTGTGGTCAGTTTCTATACCTCACCCAATGCCATGAACTTACTGAAATGAGGAGGCTCACCAAGTACAGGTGTCAATCTTGTGGTCAGTTTCTATACCTCACCCAATGCCATGAACTTACTGAAATGAGGAGGCTCACCAAGTACAGGTGTCAATCTTGTGGTCAGTTTCTATACCTCACCCAATGCCATGAACTTACTGAAATGAGGAGGCTCACCAAGTACAGGTGTCAATCTTGTGGTCAGTTTCTATACCTCACCCAATGCCATGAACTTACTGAAATGAGGAGGCTCACCAAGTACAGGTGTCAATCTTGTGGTCAGTTTCTATACCTCACCCAATGCCATGAACTTACTGAAATGAGGAGGCTCACCAAGTACATGTGTCAATCTTGTGGTCAGTTTCTATACCTCACCCAATGCCATGAACTTACTGAAATGAGGAGGCTCACCAAGTACAGGTGTCAATCTTGTGGTCAGTTTCTATACCTCACTCAGACATTGTGCTTTTATATGTCCAGCAGTTGTTCAGCGACTAATACCAATGAAGAATAAGAGAAGAGTCAAAATAAAACCAACCTGAATTTCTCACACTTGGAACACTGATATTAAACATAAATATTTTTATTCATAATGTTCCTCGTATATATATATTTTTTCTGCTTCTTATTTTGTCTAAATAATATAACTTTCAAATAAACGTTTTTTTTTTTTTTTTTTTCATGTTTACTATTGTTTTTCTTAATTTCATTCCAATCTACAACTATTAAAGCTTATGATACTGGAAAAATTGTAAGGCGATCTGACAGATTCAGCGCTACTACTTTTGCGACAGGAGGGGGCGCGATTACCGGAGTGTTAAGTTCCTAACAATATTTTTTTCTTTATTATATCTCTCACTTCGATATACTTTCATACTCAATACAACATTTAATAATTTTTGACATTGACAAAGAGGATAATATTGAACCAATAAAAATGATAATGTTTTGGAAGTATGTACTAATTTCCTGTCTGTCAGTCATATGATACAAGTTAATTTCAGAGTGAAGTGGAACTGTTGAAGTTGAAAATATTCAGTCATATAGTTGAGTATTGTTGAGGGGTTGAACAGGTTAACAAGAACCCACCCTTTCTACTTCCTTCCTCAATCCAAAGTTTCATTTAAGTAGAACTAGTTCTAGAATACTGATCAGTTGTCTCTGTCTTGTCGATGTGGGTGCTTCACATGGCCCTGCTTGTATTCACCCTTGTCTTCAGGTGAAAACTTTGGGAACCAACAGCATCTTTTATACGCTAGCTAATTATTATTTAGTCAATAGCGAACGAAACAGTTGAAAGTAAGGATATGATCAACACATTCGTTTTGACAAAGCGAAATCCTGGCTGATTCTGTAAAAACGGTCGTCTAGGCGAATAGTTCGGCCATCTGTGCATGTAATAAAACTACATTATGGCATAATGTTTTATGTTAATATACTTAGATCTGGGCGTTACTTTTTTTTTCCCAGCTATAAGAAGTATAGAGGATGTTATGGAATTTCATGTTTTCCGACCTCTAGATTACAAATATGAAAAAAAAAAAAATGTCTGTGTGCCCGTGAATATACGACAGAGTGAATGTATCGACACAAAAGTTTATATGTGTGTCCAAAACCCGCTAAAGACGACACCTATTGTT
This sequence comes from Aradus depressus, assembly GCA_963662175.1. Lineage (NCBI taxonomy): Eukaryota > Metazoa > Arthropoda > Insecta > Hemiptera > Aradidae > Aradus > Aradus depressus. The sequence continues at coordinate 48,639,972 of OY759216.1, read as the reverse complement.
TTTCAGCCAAATCGACTAAAGGAAAGGGGGGGATTAGGGGGGAAGCTTAACATAAAAATGCTAATAACTACCGATAAAATGAATGTATCAACACCAAATTTTATATGTGTAATAAAAACGCCGTAAGAACAACACCTATCAATTTTCAGCCAAATCGGTCAAAGGAGGGGGGATTAGGAAGAGGCTTAACTCAAATACTCTAATAACTGTCGTTGTAATGAATATATCGACACAAAATTTCATTTGTTAATTCGAAATCCTATAAGGACAATACTTGTTAAATTTCACAAGAATCGGCAGAAGGAAAAGGGGAATTACAGGGAGGGCTCAACTCAAAAAACTACTGATGTAATGAATGTATCAAAATGAAATTTCATATTTATAGTCAAACTCCAATGAGGATATAACCTGTTTCGGCCCCGGCGTCAACGTGTGTGGTTGACCCTGGTCGTTCTCGTGTTCAGTTTCGGCCCCGGCGTCAACGTGTGTGGTTGACCCTGGTCGTTCTCTCGTGTGAGACTCAAATTGTGTGAGTCTAGTGGTAGTACTACTCTAACTGTCGTGGGTACAGTACGGCTTTACATCCCGTTCTGTATTATAGTTATTGGCGGCTACTCATTGTGTTCAGAAGTACAAGCGTTTATACTTCTGTAGAGATAACTCCGAGCAGTCTCTCTGTTCTTTCTATATGGCCTGGCCAGGCAATATATGTATTTCAATTATAGTGTTTCTAGCCCTTTGTATTTTATGGACCAGCCTGGACCACAGACTGCAATCTGTAAGTACCTAGTTTAAGAGAATATTAGAATAATAGAATTTGCCTCAATTTATGTTAAGGATCAATGTTTTGGTCCTGAGTTGCCTCAATTTATGTTAAGCTGGTCTTCTCCCGGAACCAGCACTATCGAATACAGTCCACTACAGAGAGCTTGCCGTGTTTACAAAGTTGTGCGTAGACATGTTTTGGTTTTACATCCCGGCTTACATATCGGCTGAAGGGAACGATGGGTTCTGGGGAAAGGGACTTAATTCAAAAACGATATAATGAATTTATCGACACAAAATTTAGTATGAGAATTTTGGAGCACCTATTCAAGTCATCTATTGAATATTAGTGCAAACGGTCGACTGGTTTTCGAGGGAAAGTGAAAAGTTAATTGATTAATTCGTTTTGGGGAAGAACATTGCCGGTGATTCACCGAGGTCTCTTTTTACTTTCTTATACCTTTAGTATAAGAAAGTATTGTAATCCTGAGAAAATGAAAGGAATTTCTTGTTTTAAGGCCTCTTGAACACGTTTTGCCAGTTTTGATGATGTTTATGCATCTGTTTGTGTACCTATATATGATTGAATGTTTGTGAGCGTTCTAACTGAAAAACGATTTTAGCAATGAACTTGAAATCTGAAAGTCAACTTAATTCTAATTACAGTCAGTGGTTACCTCAGGGGGAGCTTCTAGAGGGCCGAGTCTCCCAAATGAATAAAAAAAGTCTGCAATGCTAAACACGGAAACTGAGGGCTGTGCCCCCGGCAGTCTATATCCCCCACCTTGGTAGCCTAACTTTGCAACCCCCCCCCCCCCCCCCCCCTGTTCAAAATCCTGGCTACGACTCTGCATATGGCTGATTTAGATGTGATTTGATTTTGGTCGATATCTGACGAAAATTAGTATAATTTTACTTCGGGGCCTGCTTAGATACTGCTTATATTTATGACCTAATCAAAATAATCTCTTTAAATAAAAATTGTATAGAACACTAAAAGGATACATCTCGAAAACCATTCTAAAATTACGTTTTGTTTACTTTTAGTATAATGAAGTATTGTAAGCGTGCAAAAGTCTAAGATCGAGTTTTAGACGGAATACTTTTAAGGTCCTCTGGTCACTTTTTGAACATTGTGATGATGTCTATGCGTCTGTCTTTCTGTGTGTGTATATGTTTACTTACATCTGATTACATTTTGGCCGAAATCAGACGAAAATTGAGACAACTTTACTTCAGAGCCTACATTTTACAATATCGCTAGAATTTATGATCTAATCAAAAATCTCTTCAAATAAAAGTTGTAGTAAAAATTGAAAGGCACACTTTATATGAAATATGATTGTAGGGCTTAACTCAAAAATCTGGGTAATCGTAACTGCCCAAGTAATTTTGCTCCTTCCAACTTTTAATATTTTTTAAAGTGAAATAAATGAAACTGAGACAGAAAAAGTGAAATGAATTGTACTTAATTAAGAAAGAGATTTGAGATGTTTTTTGTTTTTTAGAAGAGCCTTGGTTCTGACAGTTGATTAATTTCAACTAATAACTATGTTGAATTTCTTCTAATTTTCCGTCGTCTCTTCTGTACTATCCGTTTATTAATTCGCATGTTTTAAAATGTTGGCTAAAATTGTAAAAAGAAAACATGAGTGTGTATGCAGTTAGTACAAACGTTTGAAGTTTAACTTCCATACTTAACTCTTCTAGTTTCAGTTTCTTTTTGTGCTAATATACTATATTTTTATTTCAACTATTTTTATTAACATTGGTACAGGATAGAAAATAATTTAATTCAGGAAATTTATATTTATCAATGAGTTATTATTTTTTTTTTTGCCTTATGTACGATGCATATTAGCCAGTCCCTTGGTTATCTATTTATTTATGACATCCATGGGCCCGGGAGGGAGTACTATCTACGAAATAAAACTCACTCCCGGACGGGATTCTTACCCCAAACCATGGGACTAGAGCCCTACGCTCTAGCCCGCACGGCCACCATGGCTCCCGTATCAATAAGTTAATCCATATCATATTTATAATAATATCTTTAAAGCAATATCTATAAGTTAATAAATTAATGTAACCTTGACTGTAAATAAAAATTGTTACCAACATATTATATGATTTTAGGCTGAATCCAAATTGAGAAAAATTATTGTAAAATCGTAAAACTGTTTTCGGAATTGTAGAATAGAATAACGATTATAAAACAAAAATCAACTACTTACCATTTTTATCTCCATTTTCACTTGCTTTTTTTTTCACTGTATTGTGTACATTTTATTCGATACACAATAAGTACACTTATACGATGCACAATTAGTAAATTTAAAGCGTTGCACATTAAAAAAAAAACTGCATTAATTCAAACACAAACGGATAAGAAATACACGTGTTGTATTAAAGCATCACAAGTGAAAGGTTAAAACATTAAAAGTGAAAAGTGCGCACAAGTTTGCGCAGTCTGCTAAGTAACGAAGTTACACTTCAAAAAAGGTGGTTGAGTGTTTGTATTGAGCACTAAGGTCTCTAGGCCGGTGTCTCTACTGGTAACATGAGAGTATTGGTTGTTCTAGCTGGGATATTGGACTGGAAGGGATCCGATGCTATTAAGTTGTGGGTCAGCTCTAGATCCAGCTCCAGACCTCGTATCCCAACTCCGCATGTAACTTTTATTGAACTCTTGTCCTCTCCAACTTGCCTTTATCTTCAGAGGTAGTCTTGGTCATTTGTAGGGGGATCTTGCTCCATGTTTCTTGTTCAAATTGAAGTACAGTAGACTCTGTTTTACCATGCCTGGTTATTTAGCGCTCCTCTTGCAGATATATATTACTTCTTCAGCTTTACGAAGTATAGGTGAACTTATATAATCAGACGGAAATTCAATTTTTTTAACCGGAATTTTAAAATTTCATATATATTTTCAGTGGAATCAGCCGAAGGAAAAAGAGTCAGAGGAGGGGGCTCGACTCAAAATAACTGCTGATTTAATGAAAAAATCGATACAAAATTTAGTTAGAGGATTCAGAAGCCACAATGTAAGTCAAATATTGATTTTTAGTCCAAACGGTTGATTGATGTTGAAAGAAGAGCGAACACGTCGTTAAATAATTCGTATTGGGATAGTACAATGCCGATTCACCGACGATTTTCTATTTTTACTTTTTTATATCTTCAGTATAATAATAATAATAATTTTATTGTTTAAATTTATCACACCTATACAACTGAGTTAGTGTCCATTGCAATTACAATATTTAACAATTTCAAAAATGGAGATTGATCAACTGAACGGCAATGACACTATATCATGAACAAAACTACATAAATAAAATAAACAATGCATTCATTTCGATAAATAGATACAAAACTGAGAATAAAGTCGACATTTTTTTTTAAAAATTAATATGAAAAATAATAGGGTAATGAATGAAAGTAATATTAGTAATTAAGAGAAAGAAAATAAAGATATATATAAATAAATTTTATTTTGTTTAAAAAATTTGGTCGCAACTGTGACGCAACAACTAGCTATCGTGGATAGGTAGACACCTCAACGGAGCGAGAGAGAGGTCACTCCGCGGCTGTTCGTTTAAATTAAAACAAAGAAAAAAATGAATGGGATGTCAAAACATCGAGAAGAGGGGGGATACAATTTAGGATTATAGTAAGTCACAATTTCATTTTCTCTTCAGTCTCCTAGAAAAGGTGTGACAAGTGCGGTGAAGAAAGTGAGAGTTCGTATGGATTTGGATGTGTATGCAACTTTCTGTGGAAATGTTAGTAAAGATCCTGGGATTGTGTCGTGAACTGTGTTCATCATGAGGTCATTGTGAAGTGTTCTGTTGCTTACGTATGTTGGGCATTGTGTAATGAGTCTGAATGGCTTTGGAGAACCTGAATACGTTTTAGATTAGATGTTTTAGCCAAGCCGTAAATTTGAGAGTCATATATACACAGTGGTTTGAGTATGAATGTATAACAGTTAAGCTTTTGTCTTAAGGGTAATTTTGAATGTCTGTGTAGAAGGGAATAAAGCATTTTAAGTCGTTTGTTTAGTATATTGTGGGTCGTTTCGTCGGTTATGAGGAAGTCCACAGTAAAAAAAATACATGAATCAAGTTTCGTGTGTAGGTTTTACAGCTATCATTTTTTTTTTAAGTTATGACATAGTATAAAAAAATAACGAAAGCTGTAAAAAAAAGGCTGCCTATATGAACATAATATATACCTACATATTATGTAAAAAATAACTTTAATTTTAGTAAGAAATTGTAGTCCAATTATATTAATTTTAAACCTCACTAGGCCAACCGGAGTTCGATCGCAGTGGATAGGAAGCAAAAACAGATTCATCCCACTATGTACCATCTTTATGTTACTTGGACGATATCCTTATGTAGAGAACACATAGTCAGTTTTAACTGATTTTAGAGCCAGGCAAATTCTTAGGTTAAAGTTAGTGAAATTTTCTGGAAATTAAGTATATGAACAAAACAATTATTGATATTTTTTAAAATATTAACGAAGGTCGGCATATCAAGTAAACTTTTATTACTGACCAACAAAATCCTTTTCTTCATAAAGGCCTCCTCCACCAACAGCCGCCAATTGTCTCGATCCTGTGCGGCTGCCATCCAGTTCCTGATGCGGAATATGTTTCGGGCATCTTCTGCCACACCATTTGCCCATCTCAGCTTAGATCTCCCTCGCCGTCTTACTCCATGAATGGGTTCCATTAGCATCTTCTTCGGCATTTCCTCAGCATCCATCCTGGCAACATGTTCTGTCCATCTTAAACCGCCCAATCTTCATGACTTTCAGGACATCTGGTTTTCTATATAGTTCGTAGAGGTCCTGGTTGTTGCGTCTGCGCCATGCATGGCGTACTTGCACTCCTCCAAATATTCTGCGCCGAATCTTACTTTCGAACCCGAATAGGCTCGATTCGCTCATTTTCGAAAATTGTCGAGGTTTCTGAGCCATACAGGAGAACTGGGCGGATAAGGGTCTTATATAAAAATAATTTATTCTGCCTGGATATGTGGTTGCTTCTGAACTGCTTGCTGAGACCAAAGTAGCACTTGTTTGCCGCAAAGATTCTCGTCCTTATCCTCAGTTTCGTTAGCATTGTATTGACACTACATTCAATATATATATATACATCATCTATCATTTTCAGCTGAATCAGCCGAAGGAGAGGGGGATCAGAGAAGGGCTCAATTCAAAACAACTAAAAATTTATATTTAAATTTAAAACGCCCATGAGGGTAGAAAATTTGAGTATAAAATTTCCTCAAAATGGATTGAAGGGATGGGGGGGACTAGAGAAGAGGGCTCGACTCAGATAGCCTAATAACTGCCGATGTGATGAATGTAACGATACAAAAGTTAGAATGTGGGTTCACGAGCCACTATGTAAGTCAAATATTGAATTTTAGCCCAAACGGTCGATTGGCTTTGGAGGGAGAGCGAAAACGTTATTATTTCGTGCTGGGGAAGTACATAGCCGATGGTCCACCGATGACATTTTTGTTTGTATTTTTAATGAACTATATCTCAAAAACAGCTCTCCTTATTTCAGAAATAAGTGAATTATCTATCATTTAGGCATGAATGCCAACTAATGATCAAATTGCTATAATCTTGAATTTCTTGGCTAATAAAAGGATATATGACCAGAAGATCTATTCTAATAATAATTTTATAAAAATGTCAGTATTAATTGATAATAATAGTTTATTGATACATAAAAATTATTTATTTTCACATTGCTGATTGGGCATAGGTTTAGGTTTTATGACTCATGCCCGGGCTTTGAGTACGAGGTCATATCGCCTACTACCAGAGCGCTCTTTCGTCATTCTGGTGGACATGAGCCCGACTCAACTGTGGGAGTCCTAAATTTTGCCTGCCCTAAATTTTTATTCACATTGGGTAGGGGTCTTTAATGAGTACCTGACATCGTACAGGCTCGGGACCATCGCTTAACGTCCTATCGGAAGGACGGCGTGCTCAAGTTTATTTTAACTCCCAGATCAAATAAACTAAGGTCGGGTTTCGAACCCACGTTCTTGAGCTCAGAAGGCAAGCACGCATACCACTGAGCTACCGGCGCCCTCGATTAGGTATATTATAAAACTATTTTTTTAAAACTAATCAACAACAAAAACTAGTTTCAGACTATTTTTTTAAAGAGTTAGTTAATATATAATTTTTTTGAGGGCGCCGGTAGCTCAGTGGTAAGCGTGCTTGACTTCTGAACTCAAGAACGTGGGTTCGTAACCCGACCGAGGCCCTTAGTTTATTTTATCTGGGAGGTAAAATAAACTTAAGCACGCCGTCCTTCGGATGGGACGTTAAGCGATGGTCCCGAGCCTGTACGATGTCAGGTACTCGTTAAAGACCCCTATCCTAGGTGAATAAAAATTTAGGGTAGGCAAAATTTAGGACTCCCACAGTAGATTCGGGCTCATGTCCACCTGAGTGACGAAAGAGCGCTCTGGTAGTAGGCGATATGACCTCGTAGTTAAAGCCCGGGCATGAGTCATAAAACCTAACCTAACCTATAATTTTTTTAAATTTAACGAAATACTCATAATTCAAAAACCTATCCTTTGATTAAATTAATTTATTGTGGAACTACCACTTACTGTTTGTTTGTTATTATGACTTATACCCAGGCATTAACTATGAGGTCATATCGCCAATTGCCAGAGCGCTTATTTTGGTGAAAAAGATCCCAACTCAGCTGAGAAATCCTATATTTTGCCTACTTAGGTTTAGTTATCTAAGATAGGGTGTTTTAATGAGAACCTGACATCGCCCAGGCATGCAACCATCACATAACCATCAAGGAACGGCCTTTTCAAGGATTTTTTACTTCCGAGATAAAAAAACCTAATACTGTCAACATTTCGTAAGAGGGTATGGAAACATCAAGTAAAATATGCTGGGTATAGAAAGGAGCCCCTTCAATGTAGGTGTGCTGCTTTTCATGTATAGTGAATTGCATTTACATTGGAATTGCAGCACAGGCCAATTGAAGGGGCTTCACCGTACTACTTCAATTTCCTCTCGTATATATTTTTTTTTTATCTCGAAGCCTATTTTTTGTTAGTAGGCTCCCCCAGCTCACCCCAAATACAAAAGGTTTAAAAAGTAGGTTTTTTGAGAAAGTCTATTCTGAATTTTTAAAACATTCGTCAAGTTCCAAAATTGACCCAAACCAAAACAATCTGATGTGGCGATTCTAAAGTATTCTAAAAGAGTTATTTTCGTAGGGTTCTTGGAAGGGGGCACAATTGAAGATTTGAAGGTTTATCAAACTTCTGAGTTTCTGACCGATTACATAACTTTTCGTTGTTTCCGGCATTTTTTCCTCCAGAGGTGTCTTCTTTTTTCTTCGTTGGACAATATTTCGGGACAATTGCAGGTCCCTTCTTCTGGTCACTATGAACTGTTCATAGTGACCAGAAGAAGGGACCTGCAATTGTCCCGAAATATTGTCCAACGAAGAAAAAAGAAGACACCTCTGGAGGAAAAAATGCCGGAAACAACGAAAAGTGGAACATCCCAGAGAAGTTTAAGAAACACATCGATTACATAACTTTCCGTATAATTCTTATACGTGGGGAAATAAAAATAGAATAAATAAGTAATAACAAATAGCAGGTATGTTTCCTGTAGAATTACATTTGTAGATGAAGCACAGAAAAAGTTCAGGTCGGTGGACAATATGAAAAGCTTGCCTCTCTATAGAAACTCTGTCTTTATTAGTTCTCTTTATACCGAAACAGATCTATAACATCGATATTTATTATATGTCAAATCCTAGTAACAACCTTATATTTTATAATTATATTTTATTTTTATATTTTTTTAAAAATTTTAATTTGTGTTTATTATATATATTTTTTAGTTTATTTTATTTGGGAGGTAAAATAAACTTAAGCACGCCGTCCTTCGGATGGGACGTTAAGCGATGGTCCCGAGCCTGTACGATGTCAGGTACTCGTTAAAGTCCCCTACCCTAGGTGAATAAAAATTTAGGGTAGGCAAAATTTAGGACTCCCACAGTAGAGTCGGGCTCATGTCCACCAGAGTGACGAAAGAGCGCTCTGGTAGTAGGCGATATGACCTCGTAGTTAAAGCCCGGGCATGAGTCATAAAACCTAACCTAAACCTAACCTATATTTTTTTAACCTAATTTTTTATATTCTTCTTCTTATTATTATTATATAATTTATTTATTTATTTTTATATATTGTTTTAATTATTATCGTTGTAATTATTTTCTCATTGTATACATAGTTATTATTGTGTACCTACATAATCTTCATGACTTCAAGGAGACTTTTTTTTCTTTTCTTTCTTTATTTATTTTTTTTCAATTATTATTTATTCTTTTTATTTTATTTTTCTCATGTATTTAGTTATCATTGTACATAAATTGTTCCGTTACCTATTGTCAACAAATTTACTTATGGTCTCTCTGTACCGATTGTAAATAAGCATAATAAAAACAAAAAAAAAATTCTTTTTCTACCGAAACAGATGTATAACATCGATATTTATTATAGGTTAGGTTAGGTTTTATGACTCATGCCCGGGCTTTAACTAAATCGCGTACAACCAGAGCGCTCTTTCGTCACTCTGGTGGACATGAGCCCGACTCTACTGTGGGAGTCCTAAATTTTGCCTACCATAAATTTTTATTCACCTAGGGCAGGGGTCTTTAACGAGTACCTGACATCGTACAGGCTCGGGACCATCGCTTAACGTCCCATCCGAAGGACGGTGTGCTTAAGTTTTTTTACCCCCCAGATAAAATAAACTAAGGGCCTCGGTCGGGTTTCGAACCTACGTTCTTGAGCTCAGAAGGCAAGCACGCATACCACTGAGCTACCGGCGCCCTCGATATTTATTATATGTCAAATCCTAGTAACGACCAGAAATGTGTCTCAAAACCGGATTAACCGACCCCCATTTTCCGTTGTTACAATGCACAACAACAAGCTAACTTTTCTTTAATTCGACCCTCTTTTATCTTTGGTTAAGAGGTCTATAGTACTCGTAATGGAGTGAAGATTAACTCTCTTGAGAAAACTTCTGAGTTTTTGATAAATGCTAACAAATTCATCAACAATTCACCAGCTACAGTTAATTATTTTCAAAAACCGATTCCAAACCCGTCACCTAAAAATTCCATGCAAAGCGGAAAAATTACCTCTGTCAAGAGTTGATTGAAACTCGACCATTCGGTAGTGGGTATATATCGAAATTTTCAGCTCTGTGAAAAGGTGCTATGTCTGAGTAGAAATGAAATTAAGCAACGAGTTAAATAATTTGTGTAATGAATTCTTTTTACTATGTACAATATTAATACAAATTAGTTTTCCATTTAATTAAAAACTTTTACAAGGTTAGACATTTATTTATGGGGATTTAAAATTATGTCTGCACGTAAAGTGTCAACTCAATTAATTGAACACTTCAATAGAACGAGGAAAACAGAGTGTATACTCGTACTTACCTATGTATGTATAAATGAATTTTCGAAAATTAAATATGACTAGCAGGGTTCGTAACTTATAGAACCTTAGTAACTTTATCTGTCCGGATAGTAACTGTGACGGGGCATATGAGGATGCTAAGTGTGAAATTTAAAAAAAATTCGTCTAACCGCACTCATTTTATAATTTCTCCTTAAGAGTCCTTCTTTCCGTTCAAAATTTTGAGATCCCACTTGACCAATATGAAATTTGATGAAAATGTGATGAACCGTAAAAGAGTTAGAAATCGTATTACGTTTTGGGCCCACAACACATTTTTTTGTCTATCTTATAAACAAAAAACGGGAAATCATATAATGCAAACGGATTTGTTTCAAAGACTTATGAACATTTCTGCTTATATTACAACAATATTTTTTTAATAATAATTATTACTAAGCCTTTTGAGGGCGCAGGTAGTTCAGTGGTATGCATGCTATTGTTATTGAGCTCAAGATCTCGGGTTCGAAAACCGGCCGAGGCCCTTTGGTTTTTTATCTGGGAAGTGAAAAAACCTTGAGCGTGTCGTTCTTCGGATGGGACGTTAAGCGATGGTCCCGAGCCAGGTACTCATTAAAGACCCCCTACTCTTGGTGAATAAAAATTTAGGGTCGGCAAGATTTAGGACTTCCATAGTGTAACCGCCCATGCGACGAAAGAGCGCTCTGGTAGTAGGCGATATGACCTCGTAGTTGGAGCCCGGGCATGAGTCATAATAACTACTCCCCCGCCCTCCAACATCCCAAAGGAAGGAATTGCCATAAGACAGAGTTATAAAAAATGTATGTATATATATTTCCTGTAATTTTGAGGCAGCATTCATGCACAAGTTTGTTTGGGGCGCAGAACTAATTAAAAAAGTTCTTGAATTTTTTATTTGGTTTTCGAGGCTTGACGATATACACTTCTACACTTTTCATGCAGCACTAAATATATTATATTTTAAATAATTTCTTGCCTATTTCATTACATTTCCTGACTTAGATAACAAACTATGTGAGAAAAAAAAAATATATATATATAAAGATGTTTATATATATGTATATAAAGAAAAACGTATGTTTCTTGAATATTGTCTATTTCACAAAATATATAAAATATATGGGAGTACTTTCAGTTTGCTATCATCTTCATACTGTATTTGTTAAGTCGTGGCTGAAGATAGTCGCAATACTGAAAGTACTCCCATATTTTTCATATATTTTGTGATATAAACAATATTTTTTTCCTCATAAGAAATTACAGATATTTACTAACACCTAAGTAAATTTCAAAATATATTAATATAATTTGTTGTATTGTTTAGGTTGTTGACTGTGTGATGTTCCGGTAGTGTTGCGCCATGGGGAAGAGAAATTCGAAGCTTAAACAAGACACCATAGATAAGCTTATGTCTGATACTTACTGTAAGTAGACTGTACACACTGCATAGCACTAGCCACTTTATTTGCTCAGCTTTATGCGTTACTTCACTCTGTTTTTATAACAGATTTCCATGTTGAAAGCTTTATTTGCATATTTTAAAATGAGTTTTTATATATATTTTTTATATAGGGTATTGTTGGTGAAGTAAAGAAATCACAAATCCCAACGCCTTTTTTGTTCTAATTTATCAATTGAAAACTCCTGTAGTTCTGACAGACATATCTGTTTTCCAGAAAAAAAAAATTATATATTTATATATTGGATACCCGCCATCTTGAGCTCAGCAGGCAAGGACGCTACCTCTGAGCTAACGGCTCCTTCAGTTTTCCAATATCTTAAGAATTTAACCAAAATGGAGGTCTTCACAAAAAGTCTATCAGGAGATATAGGTGACGCTATGTATCTTCTGACGTCCCTCTGGTGGAGCCTGACTCTTCTATAGGAGTCCTAAATGTGGCTACCTAGGTTTATTCACCTAGAATAGAGATCTTTAACGAGTACCTGACATCATACAGGCTCGAGACCATATCATATGAAGGAGTGTCACGGCCAGGTTTCGAACCCAGGATCTTCAGATAAGTAAGCAAGCACGCATACCACTGAGCTACTGGCGCTCTCCGTTTCTAAACATATAAATCAAATCTGATCCAATATATAGATACGATATATTGCATTGCAACTAATCAACATTTTATATATGCAAGAGCGCTGGTAGCTCATAAGTGTAGCGTGCTTGCCTACTGAGCTCAAGATAGCAGGTTCGAAACCCGGCCGAGACCCTCCTTCAGATGGGATGTTAAGCGATGGTCTCGAGCCTTGTGCTTGGTGCAAAAGTTGCCTTCTTCCAGATGCAATTCAAACTGCATTTGGTTTATCTGCAAATGGGATAAATTATTTCCGTATCTATTTGTTCTCTCTCCATAATAAAATGGATTCAGATGATCCTATAAAGCTGAATTTTTCATAATCTTTTATTCATTCAACATACAAAATCCATTTGTGTCCGCGGCTTCCTTCCTGTTAAAATTCCTCCGTTAAGTTTCTGGTAAAAGGGACTCAAACTGCTTCGATTTCTAGTTTTTACTTCCCCAGCTGTTCGAAGTATAGGGGAAGTTATGTAATCGGTCAGAAATTCAACGGAATTTCATGTTTTCCGACCTCTAGATTCCATATAAGAAAAAAAAAATTCTTTATGTCTGTGAACATGAAAAATAATTGTAAATAATAATAAAATATGTTAATACAAAACTCCATAAGAAGGATACTTTTCAGCGGAATCGGCAGAAGAGAAGTGGGGGAGATCGACTCAATAACCCCAGTAATGGTCGATGTAAAGAATATATCGACATATTTCAAATATAAAGTCAAAACCCAAGGAGGACATAACATGTCAAATTTCAGCAATATCGATCGAAGTTCGATCCATGGAAGCGTAGCCATTTATGAACATGTGAACAAAAATATTTAAAAAAAAAAGACAATTTATCAGAAAATGTTTCACCAATTATTTGATTTGTGTAAGCCTGGTTGCTTCTAATGAAATATTGTCTCTATAAGAAACATTCCTGGAAACCTAATCTTCTACAGCCAGCTGATGATCTATATTGCATTTTTCCAAATCGAAAATATTATAATAAATTTCTTCCCCTCATTCTTATCTGTTATTACATGAAAGTAAACAATACAACACGTTAAATTTTTATTTTTGGCCTCAAAATAAAAAAAAAATTTAATTAGTTTAAGGGAAAACTAATTAATTTCAAGAAAAATCTAAAATGTATCAAAGTAAATAGAGTTGGAAAGGGTACTAAAATAGAAAAGTGTGGAGACAGACCTTTGGTGGGAGGACCTGAGATAGTATCTTGACAGGACCTTCATTGAGATAAATGAATTTAGTTTTATTGAATTATTTATCTTATAATAGTAGCTGTCTATTACTAGGTCTATTACTATACTATGAAAGTCTATTTGCTAATATTGTATTCTAGTGGAAACCAATTCGCATTATCCTTAAAAAATTGGAATTTTGCCAATGAGCTCTTATTGACCGAGCTCTTTCCTTTTGAGTCAGCCGGCTTTCGAGTTTCTTTATGCGTTATACCGATATTTGTCGATACTGGTTTCATATTTATACATTTTATTTAATTATTTCACTGGTTAGGATCCTATTGTTTTTATCAGTCAGTTCCATTCATGGATCAGTCAATCATTAGCTCAGAAGTAGCATACTGAGCTCAAAATCGCGGGTTCAAAACGCAGCCGAGCCCTTTAGGTTTTTTATCTGAGAGTTGAAAAACCCTTGAACATGTCCTTCGGATGGGACGTTAAGCGATGGTCACGTACTCGTTAAAGGCGCCTACCTTAGGTGAATAAACCTGAGGAGTGTCGGGCTCATGTCCACCAAAGCAACGAAAGAGCGCTTTGGTAGTAGGCGATATGACCTCGTAGGTAAAGCCTGGACATGAGTCAGGTTTTTCTTCAAACAAATAGAAAATTAAATTTCTCTCAATTATACATTTTACAATGTAAAAATATTTCTTAGATTGGAATTCAGTGCAAATCGAAAAACACGTTATTTTAGACGTTTCCTCGATTTACCCGAAAACAGTTAGTCCTATCGAAAAATTAATTATTACAAAAAATTATCCTTATACAATTTCCAGTCGCTGATAAATCCTCAAATTTGAGATAGGATCAATAAGTTATAGTGCCCCGAAGAATATAAACTCTATAAGGAATATAAGTAATTTTTAAATCGTAATTAATAGCAACTTTAAAATATGGTTTCATTATTGGTAGTTTTTATGAAAAATTATAAAAAAATTACAAAAAAAATAAAATATGGACATTGCAGGACTTTCTTATACCAAACACGCTCACTGATTGCACTCTCTCTCTCTCCCTCTGTCACTCTGAGAATTACGCTGTACAAAGGAACAAAAAAATACCGCTGACGCCTACTCATTACTTTCGTGTACTCAGTAAGCCACTATGAAATGATTTTGATTAGGTGGAGGGGGAGAAAGTGTTCTGTAAGCGTCGTTGCTATAAGAAAGTCTTGTAATAGCCACATTACATATGTAATTTATAATATTACTTTTTAAATAAGGTTAAGAATTTTTTTTGTTCTATTTATTAGTTATCTTCCTCAAGTAGGTACATTTTGCATTTATCTATTTCTTTTTTTTTGTATTAGTTTTATTTTCTCTTTTAGCAATTACTTAACATTTTTCTCTCGCTTTATTTAGACATGATTAGCTGTTAGATATTCCCATTTAAAATCATATCGACAAAACAGTTGAATACTGAAGCTTTCAATTACCAATGCACTACTTTCAAACATGAGGATTCTCCGTTATATTCGAGAGTTCACTGATCAATGAATCGACTAGTATTTAAAAGAATTCACTCTTTCATTTGTAAGTAATATCAGCACTTTCTAGGGTTTCTTAGACAAAAAGTGATGTCATTTCTTTACCTGTTTGTTGATGCTCCGTCCAGTCTTCACACTCCAGCCAGCTCACAC
Organism: Aradus depressus; assembly: GCA_963662175.1. NCBI lineage: Eukaryota > Metazoa > Arthropoda > Insecta > Hemiptera > Aradidae > Aradus > Aradus depressus. The sequence continues at coordinate 48,624,696 of OY759216.1, read as the reverse complement.
TCCTCAACCCATTGAACTGTCATATTTTGCATGCAGATTTACCTAGTACTGTTCGGTGATCCAACGACAGCTAATATATGAGATGTCGCAAGAAATTTCTAATTAAGTCAAACCAGGAAAATATTTATGCTACGTTTTTGTAAAAATGGAAATGAAAACAGAGCAGAGGGGGTCGGATCACGCACTGAAGGGTTTCGTGGGCGAACATTTTTGGTAAATATACTACATAAATTTCAAAATCAAAATATAATAATTTCTATACTGTTACTACATTTATTTGTGTGTGAGCTTCAACTAAGAGCGCTTTTTCGCTTCAGTTATTTCGTTAGCTCCTGAAGGGATGTTTGTATTCCCCCCTCCCACATCCACACAGAAATTCTCCCCATCAAAAAGTCACCTTGGTTCTATGAACCCTAGTTAGTACAGTTTCCTATTTTATTAGAATCTGATCGAATAACCTACAACATAGACCGACAACTAAATTCATCCCGAAGCCAATCTCAAACTAAAAAAAATGTTATTAAATAGAAATATCTGCAGTTGAAATGTCTTAATTATAACTTTCACGAAATGCCGAGTGTATTAGTGGGAGGAAGGAGGCCTGATAATTTATGTAAAGGGAGAGAATTATAGAAGGCTTTGCGCTGATTATTCTGGGATTTAGCGTTCTGCTGGCTCAATTCTGATTATATTTCACAAAGTATTTAAAATTTAATCCAAGGTCTCAATAAGGGAGTACGACAAATGATGGTACTACCTAGCTATGTCTTATCCCCTAAATTTTTGGGTGGTTATACATACTAACAAACATTATGGTACTACCTACCTATGTCCTATCCCCTAAATTTTTGGGTGGTTATACATACTAACAAATATTATGGTACTACCTACCTATGTCCTATCCCCTAAATTTTTGGGTGGTTATACATACTAACAAACATTATGGTACTACCTACCTATGTCCTATCCCCTAAATTTTTGGGTGGTTATACATACTAACAAACATTATGGTACTACCTACCTATGTCCTATCCCCTAAATTTTTGGGTGGTTATACATACTAACAAACATTATGGTACTACCTACCTATGTCCTATCCCCTAAATTTTTGGGTGGTTATACATACTAACAAACATTATGGTACTACCTACCTATGTCCTATCCCCTAAATTTTTGGGTGGTTATACATACTAACAAACATTATGGTACTACCTACCTATGTCCTATCCCCTAAATTTTTGGGTGGTTATACATACTAACAAACATTATGGTACTACCTACCTATGTCCTATCCCCTAAATTTTTGGGTGGTTATACATACTAACAAACATTATGGTACTACCTACTTATGTCCTATCCCCTAAATTTTTGGGTGGTTATACATACTAACAAACATTATGGTACTACCTACCTATGTCCTATCCCCTAAATTTTTGGGTGGTTATACATACTAACAAATATTATGGTACTACCTACCTATGTCCTATCCCCTAAATTTTTGGGTGGTTATACATACTAACAAACATTATGGTACTACCTACCTATGTCCTATCCCCTAAATTTTTGGGTGGTTGAACATACTCATTAACAAACATTTTCTATGCGAAAAAAAAAAAATCTTAGGGCAGTGGGGAATCATTTTTCCGCATGGAGGTAGGATTATAGCACAATTGCAATGTGCAATTTGAAAGGATAAAAGTATTCGAGTTTTGAATTTAAAAAAAAATTGTGAACACGATGTCCTACGGATGGGACGGTACTCAATGATCCATAGCCACGTCAACTATAGGGACGAAAGAGCTCCCTGCTAGTAGGCAATCTCGTAAAGCCCGGGCATGAGTAATAACTAACTAGGGTTAATGGTGCTTCAAACGGAAGAGCAAAGTTTTTAACGACATTACACTGAGCTTATATTACTATATTAAATAAGTGCTGTTCATTTGCGCTTAATCAAATGAAGTCCCGTTTTATATCTTGCGGTATTAGCTGGACAGTATCATGAAAGCTTTGTTCATTAAAAAAAACGTAATTAAATGACAGATAATAAAAGGATTCCACTCCAGACGGTTTCATTTAGATAATCCACAACGACGCATCGTCAACGACTACGTCGCGACGTATGGAACAACATAAAAAGGCGTTGGTACTTCCCCAACGCCAATTATTCAGTTAAGTTGATGCTCTTCTCCTAAAACCAATCGATCATTACGGCTAAAAATCAATAGTTGACTAGCACAAGGACTTGTAAATCATCATTCTTTAAATTGGCAGTTATTTAGGTTTTAAGTTCATTTTCCTCCTCTGATTATCTCCTTCTCTTCCGTTGATTTCGCTGAAAATTGATAGGTGTCATCCTTATGAGGTTTTGAATTTACTATACTGAATATCGTGTCGATACGTTCGTTATATCAACAATTATTTTGAATCTATATATGATATTGTGTGTCAATATATCTCTGGTTATAGGGAATAAATTTATAAGTCTAAATTCGTAACTTTTCAGGGCAGCACTTTTTTACTTTTGCATTAATCGTGTAAATCCAGTTTTTGGAATAAATAAATTATGTTTGCATCATTATTAATCATATACCTTCTAAATCTATAGGAGTGAATGAAAATGAATATTGTTAATCCTTTTTTGGATTTTCCCTTAATTACCCTAATTATTTACCATACATTTTGAAATACTGTGAATGATGCTTCTCTGAAGTTGATTTAACCGAAAACGCCCTCTTCACTTGGAATAGTCTGCCGTAGTGAATAAAAGCTTAAATGCAGTTATCTCATGGATGATTCCTCAAAGAAGTAGATTAAGTTGATTTAACCGAGAACATACACAATTTTACGAGATACCAAGAAACCCACATCTTTATAATTTCGAAAGTATTACAGTCGTGAGCTCCCAACTTCCTCATAGTGCGCAGATCACTGTACACTTACCTCATTTTGGCCATTTTTCGACTTAACAACTTATTCCCTGTAACCATAGATGTTTATTACATCGGCAGTTATTAGAGTTAAGCCCTGCCCCCATTCTCCTCTTCCGTTTTTGCTGAATGGTGAATATGTGTCGTTCTTATGGGATTCTGGTTACACATTTGATATATTGTGTGGATACATTCATTCAGGGGTTGTCTTGTTCAAAGTCACACAATAATTGCCAATGCAATGAATTTTTTGACATGAAATTTTATATTTTTTATACATACTCGTATTTATATGGCACCTATTAATTTTCCATTGAAATCAGGGGAGGGGGTTGAAGGGGTAGGAGTTCTGAGAAGAAGGGCTCGGCTCAAATACCTTAATAATTATGTCATAGTGAGGCTAAAATCAAGGAAGGAGTTTTTGTGGGCCCCCAGATTAGACAACGTTTCCGAGATTCGACGTTTATTGAACACCTGAATCGAAAAGAAAAACGAGCTTGGCTTGCATTCCAAAACATGTGTGAGAATTGTTTGGGTAACAAGAAAAGTGATGATTACGTGGCTCATGTGAGCGTACAAGGCCATGGGGTTGTAACATGTCTCTTAAAGTTCATTTCCTTCCCTCCCACCTGGACTTCTTCCTTGAAAATTTAGGGGCAGCCGGATGAACACGGGCAACGGTTCCATCAAGAGATCAATAGGTTCGAGAGGAGATTTTCAGGGAAGTGGAATGCGAGCATGTTGGCGGAGTACTGCTGGTTTTTGGTACGAGAAACTTCTAGCTCAGGGTACAAAAGGAAAGCAAGAACCAAATGAAGGTACTTATCTTATTTATTTATTACTAGCAGTAATACCCGTCATTGCCCGGGGAACTTAGACTTTTCTCCCAATATCTCCTATAAGGCTATTCAGTTCCTCGACAGTACATTCATGATGTTATAATTTTCAATTATTCATACGGAATAAGGCTTATAGTCCTTCAACTGTAGTAACGCTAGCTTTGGAGCTAAAACTAATTTATTCAAAAAGATTTCTCATTAATCGTTGCAATGGTTTTCGAGTTACAAAGATTGCATGAGTGGATGCTGGGATGGACCAGAGGTTGATTAAAAAATAGACCTTAACCTTCCGGTAGATAAAACTTATCTATTCAAAAAGATTCCTCATTAATCATTGCAGTGGTTTTTGAGTTACAAAGATTGCGTGGGTGAATGCTGGGATGGACCAGATATTGAGGTACTAATACGCCTATAACCTTCCACAGACGATGACGAACAAATTAAAAAAAAAATTAATCAAATCCATCAAGCCGTTCGTGAGTTATAGCGGTACAACGCACAGACATTTTCAGCTTTATATATATGATTATTTACAGCTAAAATCTTTTCACCCCTCCAAATCAAATTCATGGCCATCAAATTATCGAACAGTGATACAAATAGGTGAGGGGGGGGGGGGGGGGGGGGCCTCCCTCGAAAACAGTCGGTGATGAGGGAAAACGAGGTCATATTCGGATTCAGCAGGTTATTTTACATAAGAATCAGCAGGAATGGTGTCAGGGCTCGAACATATTTTTTTTTTGCATACCACTGTAATTGCCGATGTAATGAACATATCAACCCAAAATTTAGCATGAGGATTCAGTAGCCACTATGTAAGTCAAATATTGAGTTATATCCCAAATTGATTTTAATTATCGAAAAAAAATCGATTGATTAATTCGTGCTGGGGATGTACATTGCCGGTGAATCATCTACTTTCTCTTTTCTCCTTTTCTTAGATTATTCTCATCTATAATGGGTATTGGGAAGGATACATCCTTATAAGAAAGTCTTCTTGAAGAGGGATAAATATTCTTCCCCTGTGGAGCCTGTTATCCCTAACAATTTCCCTGAGAGCGGAACAATTCTTCAATATTCAATGAGACAGCTCCCGTTCGTTTAATTTGGAAAGAAGACTATCCTTTCTTTTATTCACAGCTCTTTGGCCCTATTACTGCACAAATCGGTCGTTAGGGATCTTACAACACTTCTCCTTAATTTTCCGTTATTTATTTCATTGCATATTCATTGCCTTAGGCGGTTTTTTCAGTGGCTGAATTTTGACATTTATTTTACTTCCCCAGCTGTATAGGGGAAGTTATGTAATCGGGCAATAATCCGATGCAACATTTTTAACGGAATTTCATGTTTTCCAACCGATTCCAATTTAAAAAAAAAAATGTCGTGTGTGTGTGTACACGATAACTCCCAATGGAATGAATATAACAACACGAAATTTTATGTGTGTAACCAGAACCCCATAAGGACAAACACCTATCAATTTTCAGCCAAATCGGCCAAAAGGAAGGGGGGGATTAGGGGAGAGATTTAACATAAAAATTTTAATAACTGCCGTTGTAATGAATGTATCGACACAAAATTTCATAAGTGTATTTAAAACACCATAAAGACTATAATTATTTTTTATTTTTGGATTAGAGAGATGAGAATTTTTTTTTTTTTAATAACCAATTTTTCGGCATGAATCAAGCAGACCGAAAACAATAAGAAGTTGTGGCCGAATTTTATTCTCAGTATACTCACTTCTCCAAAAAAAAAAAATAATAATAATACAAGATGAAAATGGAATGGAAAAGAAAAGGATAGAAAATGGAAACTTGTAATATTTAAAAGAAACATATTTTAAAAATATTGTCTGATCCACAATAATATTCTGGTATTACACCGTTGTCTGGTTTAGTTATAAACTGAGTGGGGTGGGGTGATACTTGGGGTCGTAAGCATCCAATGCTCTTATCTCTTTCCTGTTAGCTCCACTGTGGAGTCCTAAATTTGGTCTATCTAAGTTTAATTAGGATGTAGAAGTCTTTAACGAATAAATGACATCGTAGGGTCTCGGCACCGTCATTTATTGCTCTCGGGGTGCTCAATGATTTAACCTCCCAGATAAAATATCTAAGGATCTCGACCGGGTTTTAAATCCGCCATCTTTAACTGCTTCTGAGCTACCAGCGCCCTCTCTGCCTATACAAGTTTGGCCCTTAGTGTGGGGTTCTTTTAAGGAGTACCTATTGTACATGCTTGGGACCATAGCTTAACATCCCTATAGGACGGCGTGCTCAAGGTTTATTATTATGTTGACTTCATAGTGAGTTTTTCTCCATTAAACTTTTACTTTTAGCAACCCTCTCTACGAACCTGATGTACTGTCGTGCCAGATTATGTAAATAGAGGTATGACCAAGTACTACTGGGTAGAGTTGAGCATTATTCATGAGTGAAGTTGTCGCGATGCGGCTTCATTAGGTGAATAATTATCGGATAATTATCCGGTAATCCTTATTTGGAGTGTGGCCAGAGCGGTGCCAGGGGCTCACAGAACCATTGTCATTATGCCTCTTCAAGTGGCCTGGTTGGCTTCTTCCCACTCTAATTGAGCTGTTCTCACACCAAGTTTGGATGATAAATGGCTGAAGTTGGCCATTCTATAACATTTATACTTTGAAAATTAGACAATAATTCTTTTTAACTTATCTGATGTTCAAAAACTCCAATTTAACAGATTTTATTATTGGTATTCAAAATTTGTTTTATTATTTCACAAGGGTGGACTTATCAACTGCAGTTGTTAAATTGGTACTCGTTAAGAAGAAGAGGGAGGGGGTTCTTTGTTCCCTCTGTATTCTCTCTTCTAGTATGAGTTGTGGTGGGTTCCATGGCACCCTGCTGTCCTGTCCTCTCAGTACTTGTTGCACGCCCCGCCAGAGGTCTCTCACCCCTCCTGTCTGTGGCTCCTCTTCGGGTCGATCTCTAGTTATCACCGCCCCCTTTGTTCCCTCTCTATTCTCTCTTCTAGTATGAGTTGTGGTGGGTTCCATGGCATCCTGCTGTCCTGTCCTCAGTACTTGTTGCCCGCCCCACCAGAGGTCTCTCACCCCTCCTGTCTGTGGCTCCTCTTCGGGTCGATCTCTAGTTATCACCGCCCCTTTTGTTCCCTCTCTATTCTCTCTTCTAGTATGAGTTGTGGTGGGTTCCATGGCACCCTCCTGTCCTGACCTCTCAGTACTTGTTGCCCGCCCCGCCAGAGGTCTCTCACCCCTCCTTTCTGTGGCTCCTCTTCGGGTCGATCTCTAGTTATCACCGCCCCCTTTGTTCCCTCTGTATTCTCTCTTCTAGTATGAGTTGTGGGTTCCACGGCATCCTGCTGTCCTGTCCTCAGTACTTGTTGCCCGCCCCGTCAGAGGTCTCTCACCCCTCCTGTCTGTGGCTCCTCTTCGGGTCGATCTCTAGTTATCACCGCCCCCTTTGTTCCCTCTGTATTTCTCTCTTCTAGTATTATGGTGGGTTCCATGGCACCCTGCTGTCCTGTCCTCAGTACTTGTTGCCCGCCCCGCCAGAGGTCTCTCACCCCTCCTGTCTATAGCTCCTCTTCGGGTCGATCTCTAGTTATCACCGCCCCCTTTGTTCCCTCTGTATTCTCTCTTCTAGTATGAGTTGTGGGTTCCATGGCATCCTGCTGTCCTGTCCTCAGTACTTGTTGCCCGCCCCGTCAGAGGTCTCTCACCCCTCCTGTCTATAGCTCCTCTTCGGGTCGATCTCTAGTTATCACCGCCCCCTTTGTTCCCTCTGTATTCTCTCTTCTAGTATGAGTTGTGGGTTCCATGGCATCCTGCTGTCCTGTCCTCAGTACTTGTTGCCCGCCTCGCCAGAGGTCTCTCACCCCTCCTGTCTGTGGCTCCTCTTCGGGTCGATCTCTAGTTATCACCGCCCCCTTTGTTCCCTCTGTATTTCTCTCTTCTAGTATTATGGTGGGTTCCATGGCACCCTGCTGTCCTGTCTTCAGTACTTGTTGCCCGCCCCGCCAGAGGTCTCTCACCCCTCCTGTCTGTGGCTCCTCTTCGGGTCGATCTCTAGTTATCACCGCCCCCTTTGTTCCCTCTGTATTTCTCTCTTCTAGTATTATGGTGGGTTCCATGGCACCCTGCTGTCCTGTCCTCAGTACTTGTTGCCCGCCCCGTCAGAGGTCTCTCACCCCTCCTGTCTGTGGCTCCTCTTCGGGTCGATCTCTAGTTATCACCGCCCCCTTTGTTCCCTCTGTATTTCTCTCTTCTAGTATTATGGTGGGTTCCATGGCACCCTGCTGTCCTGTCCTCAGTACTTGTTGCCCGCCCCGCCAGAGGTCTCTCACCCCTCCTGTCTATAGCTCCTCTTCGGGTCGATCTCTAGTTATCACCGCCCCCTTTGTTCCCTCTGTATTCTCTCTTCTAGTATGAGTTGTGGTTCCATGGCATCCTGCTGTCCTGTCCTCAGTACTTGTTGCCCGCCCCGTCAGAGGTCTCTCACCCCTCCTGTCTATAGCTCCTCTTCGGGTCGATCTCTAGTTATCACCGCCCCCTTTGTTCCCTCTGTATTCTCTCTTCTAGTATGAGTTGTGGGTTCCATGGCATCCTGCTGTCCTGTCCTCAGTACTTGTTGCCCGCCTCGCCAGAGGTCTCTCACCCCTCCTGTCTATAGCTCCTCTTCGGGTCGATCTCTAGTTATCACCGCCCCCTTTGTTCCCTCTGTATTCTCTCTTCTAGTATGAGTTGTGGGTTCCATGGCATCCTGCTGTCCTGTCCTCAGTACTTGTTGCACGCTCCGCCAGAGGTCTCTCACCCCTCCTGTCTGTGGCTCCTCTTCGGGTCGATCTCTTGTTATCACCGCCCCCTTTGTTCCCTCTCTATTCTCTCTTCTAGTATGAGTTGTGGTGGGTTCCACGGCATCCTGCTGTCCTGTCCTCAGCACTTGTTGCCCGCCCCGCCAGAGGTCTCTCACCCCTCCTGTCTGTGGCTCCTCTTCGGGTCGATCTCTTGTTATCACCGCCCCCTTTGTTCCCTCTCTATTCTCTCCTCATCCTATTTCTTATTCTGTTTGACAAATATTTGCCATGTTGGTCTCTTATTCAACAAATCTTATCAAAAGTACCCATTGAGTTTTTTCTTCTTTTATGATTTTTTTTCTTCTACTTTTTGTTGATTCAGCTATTCTAGAAGTTTGTTTCGGCAAACAAATTGAATAAAATAGTTTTTTGCAGCCGTGGTCAAGCGTTTCTACTATTCTCTAATAATTTTCTTTTTTGTTTGTCTTTCATTTATAAATATACAACTGTTGCTAGGGTGTAACAACCAGCATCTATGATGGTAGGTAAGTATATAGATATGGTGGCGTGAATGGCATGTGAGAGGAAAGCCACCCAGTGTTAGGTCGGAACGAGAATGAATCTTAATTATTAAAAACAAAAAAAAAATAATAATAAAAATAAAAATCTATAATAATTAAAAAAACAAAAAAACAATTGCGTTGTTGAATCACTTCCTTCCAAAACCATATATTTTTTTTTAAATTGTAGTCTGATCGACAATGGTTAAGCATAAAGACGTATACACAGGGTGGCCCACTTGAGGGTGTTTTTTTCATTTTTCAACTCCAACCGTCATGGTCAAAATATAGTGTTGCATTACGTTGCGCCACCCTGTATTGTCCCTAAAATATTATTGTGAATGACCGACAATGTACTTCCCCAGCACGAATTAATCAATATGTTTCTGCTCTCCCTTTAAAATCAATCGTCTGTTTTGGCTGAAAATCAATAATAGTTTACATACACAGAGATATCTGAATCCTCATACTAAATTTTTTATAGATACAATTCTTACATCGGCAGTTATTAGGGTTTTCGAGTTAAGCTCGCCCTTCTGATCTCTCCTCTACATAACATTTCTGACAGATTACATAACATTCCCTATACCTACTTTTTATGACTAGGAAAGTAAAAAAGTTCTAGAAGTTTTAATATTAAAATGTGGATATGTAAAGGTTAAAAGTTTCAAACATTTCCCATAAAATACTTTATGTTATTCTTTTTTTATTTATAATCGTTCCTTCTATTTATTGCCTTCATAGCTGTACTACAGGATAGCGTAAGTTATATAAAATGATACATAATATTTTCGCAGAGATATTGTGAAACACTTAATAAAAATATAAAGAAAAAAGAGTGTTTTTTAAAAATATTGTCTATTTCAGAAGATATACAAAATATATGGGAGTACTTTCGGTATTGCTACCATCTTCAATACTGAGTATTTGTTAAGTCATGGCTGAAAATTTTCTTGGTATCTTTAGTTATGTAAAAGTTCGAAAAACTCAATGGTCGACGTATGTTTTTTTTTTGTATTTTTAAAATTATTTATATTTATTATTCTGACCTCTCATAGATTTTGTTATTTAATGCTAGCCGACTTTCGAGGTTGCCTTTATCATCAGACAGTCTGGCAAAACATTAATAAAAAAAAAACAATTTAAAATGTCAAAAGTAGTTAGCTATTTAGTTATTATGACACATGCCTGGGCTTTAACTAGAAGTTCATATCGCCAACTACCAGAAGGATCTTTCGTCACTGTGGTGGACATGAGCCCGACTTTACTATGAGAGTCCTAAATTTTGCCTACCTTGCTTTATTCACCTAGGGTAGGGGTATTTAATGAATACCTGACATCTCATAGTATCGGGACCATCGGGAATTAAAATTTAATTTGATTTAAAATTTCAAAAGTAGTTTGCTATTTAGTTATTATGACTGGGCCTAGAAGGTCATATCGCCTATTACCAGAGGGATCTTTCGTTTTCGGGTTGAATGAAAGGTTTCTTCACCTCCCTGATAAAAAACCCTAAGGGCCTCGGCCGGGTTTCGAGTCCGCTATTTTGAGCTCATTAGCCAAGCACGCATACCACTGAGCTAGCATCATCAAGCAGTTCAGGTAAAACAATTTTTAAAAAACATTTAAAATTTTGAAAGTAAATGAATGGTTACGATTTAATTCACATTATTGACTCCTTATCGTTCTCCTCCCTATATTTTTTGGTGTTTGACGGGTCTTCTTTAAAGGAAAACCCGGAGGGTCCTCAAAACTGCAGAACGGCCACTGATTGTGGGTTTGACTGGCTAATTTGAATATGGCCTGTTCCTGTAGCACTCGACTCCACCTGATCTATTCAGATTGCATTCTGATATGATCTGCAGATGTGGGCTCTTCAATCCGTTCAACTTCCTGCGTATCTGATTTGCCACATCAGATTACACTCCATCACTCAACATCAACGATGAATCACTGTCAGACACACATATTCTCCTTTTTAAGCTACAAATTCTATTCAATCTTATACTTTTATATATTCTAAAACATTTTATGTTCTCGTTGTTCCCAAATTTCTTTGTGTATTTGGGTTGAATGACCTGAGTCGCTTGATATTGGGAAAAGACTTCTCAATGTTCTTCCGCTTCCCTAAACTCCTTGCGGTAATAAAAAAAAACACAATCTAGCTAAGAAATGAGAGAAGACTTTATCCCGAGCTTCCTGGGATTTATCAATGAAACCTGATAGGAAAACAAAGAAAAAGTAAATCAGCATCTATGTACTTCCTCAACTCGAATTGTTTGTAAACAAGTCAGTTTTCATTTTCCCTCTAAACTCTTTTCCTTCGGTCAAATCAGCTAAAAATTAATACATGTCTTATTCAGAGATTTCGCAATCCTCATATTATTATTATTATAGTGTTTGAGTTGTCCTCCTCTGAGAACATTTTTTTTTAGTTAGTTACTGTGACTTACGCCCAGATTTAACTAGGAGCTCACATCGCCTACTACCAGAGCGCTCTTTCATCTCTCTAGTGGATATGAGCCCGACTCTACAGTTGGAGTCCTAAATTTTGTCTACCCTAAATTTTTATTAATCTAGAATGGGGTTTTTAACGAGTCCCGACAACGTATAGGCTCAGGATCATAGCTTATTGTCCCTTCCGAAGGACGGCGTGCTCAATGATTATTTATTAAAGTTTATTATACGATATACCAGGTGGTTTTTATCCGAAGACTCCTATAACATTATTACTTTTTTTTTTTTTTACAGGTCCTTTTTTTCTATGACTTTATAAAATGATTTTATTTTTTTCAGGTTCTAAAATTATAGCATAAAAAGTAATCTAAATTATTATTATTTTTTAATGGTAGCCTATGTTTTTTTATTATTTCAAATCCATTGTTCATAATCAACTTAACTTTATAAAGGACTTTATATTGTTTGTATTAAACATTATTTATTTATTTCACAGCACCTTTCTTTGATATTGACTAAAATGTTTCCCCACACAGAACAGTTTCTATACAAATTTCTAAGTGGTAAAGAATTTTTTCATCTTTTAATATCATGAAAGAATTTCATTACTTGAATTTACCGTTGCAATAACCCAAAAAATCGTATCTGTTTGTTTTTTTAAGGTAAACTGAACGGTTATCCGAGATTTTTGTTTTTCATTTATTTAAATATTGCCGAATAAAAACTGTTTTGAAGAAAAACAATTGTTTTAGGTAGACTTTTAGGATTAGATTGGATTAAATATGATGTAGGCACCTATTTATTAGATAGTTATTTGTTTAGAGAATGACAACAACAGAATGACAACAACAGAATGACAACAACAGAATGACAACAACAAACAGAGATTTTCGAGTTCATATCAAAACAATTGTTACGTAGATTGTTCATTTTATTTATTGGTGCAACTAATGCTATTCGTATCTATCGGCTTATGCTAACTAAAAGAAGATACATATATGTATATCTCACAGGTTGCCAAATAAGATGTAGTCTGAACTCTCACAGATTTGTATTTGCTATTGTATTAGCTAGCCGGCTTTCAAGGTTGCCCTCATCATCAGGCAGTCTGATACAATACATTTTTTTTTTTAAATTTGAATGAAAATTAAAATATTTTAGTAAATAAAATTTAAATGGGGACAGGTAAGTTATTCCTGTCCCCCATCTGAGTCACAACCTCGATGATGGGGGACAGGAATAACTTATCTGTCCCCATCCATGAAATTTTAAATTGTTAAAGTTTTTAGATGGTTTTATTCATTTATATTTATTATAAAAAATTTTTAATTTTATTTACTAAAATATTTTAATTTTCATTCAAATTTAAAAAAAATTATATTATCCTACTGCCTGATGATGAGGGCAACCTCGAAAGCCGGCTATCTAATTCAAATAAAAATCTGTGAGAGGTCAGACTACATCTTATTTGGCAACACTTGCTAGAAGAGTGTATCAGAAAGGATCAGTCACATTACACGACAACGATGTAAGGACGCCATCAGAGGTAGAGCCAGTCATGATCACTCTACATAAATACTCCTATCTCCTCCACAACTTTGGGTGCGGCCGGGCTTCGCTGCGCATGATGTATACTTGTATCCGCCTTTTCGTCACATTTTCATGTTATTACTAAGATTAGTACAGCAGACAGTTTTTTTTTTGGGGGGGGGGGGGGGGGAGGGAGGGGGTGCGAGCTAAGCTACCCTTCACTGAACCCAACCTTACCTTAGGCCGATTCAGTTGAAACTCGACAGGTTTTGTCCATATGTGATTTTGAATTTACTTCGAAAGTTTCATGTCAACTTAATTACATCGGCAGTTATTAAGAGTTTTGAGTTGTGCCCCCTCTATTCCCCTCCTCCTCTTTGGCTGATTTGGATGAATATCAATAAGTGTTGTCCTTAGATTGTTCTGGATATACTTATAACATTTCGTGTCAATACATTCCTTCTACCGGCAGTTATCATGTTCACAGTCATACACACCCACACAGAACACATTTTTTTTTTTTCATTTTTGGTATCCGGAATTTGGAATTTCATTTTGAAATTCTGTTGAAAATTCCTCATCGAATTTCTGACCGCTTAGTTCAGGGAGTAGAAGAGCAATAGGTCATGTTCCGAATCACAATACTTCCATAGTAATTTTAAAATGGAGAACATAGAGGTGTCTCTTTGTGAGATCTCTCTTAAAAGAGGGATCCATTGCCCTCTGATATGACGATATTAACAGTTTATCACTTGGTAAACACTCGAGCCAGGTATTAAACTCAGGTCACGATTCACATTGGAAACCATTACGTCAGTCTATTCTCTTTTATAGTGTACCTTTTTCACTTCCCCAACCCCAGGTATATGAAGTATTGGAGAAGTTATATAATAACTCAGAAATGTGGAGTTTTCAACAAAATTTTTATGTTTTCCGACCTCCAAAATTGAAATTTCGAAATGAAAAAAAAAAATTTCTGTCTGTTTGTGAACACCCGATATAATGAATGTAAAGACACACAATTTAGTATGAGGATCTAGGAACCCCTATATAAGTCAGCTGTTGAATGTCAGTACGTACGACTGGTTTTGAAGGAGGAGCGAAAAGTTAATTAATTCGTTCTGGGGAAGTACATAGCCGGTGGATACACCGACCACTTTTTTTTTGTTGTGTTAGTTCTCAGAGTTGAACATAGTCTAATAAATTGTGGAAAAAAAGGTTGGAATTGTTGATTAATGCATAAAAATTACGTGAATGGCGTGAAAAAGAACATCAATTCAGGCAACTTCTCATGGCATACTCCAGTCACAGGGTACACTCTCAAATAAATTTATTTTCTAAGTTCATTTTAAAATTTTTTAAAAGGAACTGCCTTGAATAGTCTACTACAGCTTGCAAATCCAGTACCAAAACATTGCCTATCCTGCCTCAAAAATAGATAACCCAGAGGACAAAAAAAATGTTGTAGAAGAGAAGTGGTACAACCAAGGACAGATGAGTTGTTAATCCATTTATAATGGCGATGGAATATTGTTGGCAACCAAAACATGGCCCCAACAATCGGTTCTGACTCTGGCTGTGACCGTGATAGCTGGTACAAAGGGATGGGCAACGACTAAAGCTGCAGACAGAAAAAGACACATTAGTTTTAATTTTTTTTTATTTTGGAATATGCCATGAGAAGTAGCCGCTTCTGTTATCAGAACACTGTATCAAAATTTTCACGACAAACTCCATCAAGACGCAATTATCCACAAACACTTTCCCCACAAATCCATCACGACGCCTCAAGCGGGCATGACAGAGGGACTTGCTCTATGTCTAGCCTGGACTCCTCTTCGGTCACTTACCTCAACAGTACAGCCGTCCCATGACAAACCTCAATATCGCACTTACTATTGACGAACAATTCGTCCTAGAAAATATGTAAATAAATAAATAAATAAAAATAACTATTTATAACATTTGTTTACATTTATGACATCAGTTACACAATCAGAGAGACCACAATCAATTATGTGTAAGAGAGAGTTTCCGTGTTGTTGCACACTGGGTCGCAACTTCAGCATCCAATGCCCCTTTTATGTATCTCGACCCATAACAAAAAAAATTGATTAAACATAAAAACATAAGAAAAAAACAATAAAAAAAAAAGATTAATCGACTTCGATTTAAATATATATGTAACAAAAATGGTATTGTTTGATTTCAAATCAAGAAATATAAATGTATTTCTAAAAGATGAAAGAAATACTATTCAGAAGTATATGACTTGACCATGTCATGCAAATAACAAAAAAAAAAAAAGATATAATTAACTAAGTTAAGAAGAAATCACAATATATTCACGACAGTAATAAAGTAATAAAATATAAAATATATTTTGTCTATTTACAACTGTCCAGATCCTACACCAGAAAATTGCACACATTTTTTTATATTTAACATGTGACTCCAAAAAAAAGAGAGAATGGAAGGTAATGCCATGAATTGGCAACTTGGTACATCGAAAGAAAGTGGATTTTCGACATGGATTTCGAAAACATGTTTTGTATAAACACATTCATATTATCGGCATTTATTAGGATTTTTGAGTTAAGTCCTCCCCCCTTCCCTTTAGCTGATTTGGCTAAAAATCAATAGGTGTCGTTTATATGGGGTTTCAAATTCACATAATTTGGTGTCATTAAATTCATTACGACAGTTATTAGGGTTTTTAGGTTGAAAATCTAGGGGTTCAGGTTACATAAAACATTGTATCGATACATTCATACTATCGTGTTCATAGACACAAACGGCCACTTTTTTTTTTTTTTTCATTTTTGGAATAGAACATGAAATTTCAGGGAAAACTCAACATCGAATTTTTGATCTATTATACTGCCCTTATACATACTTGGTAATACAACATCCAGTCTCTTCTACTCGGCCTAGACTGAATGACTATTTTTCTTTCACATAATTTTTTTGCTTTCAAGAAATAATTGTTCAGTACATGGGCTATTTAGAAGAGGGCCAGATCTCGGGGGCCGCCCAGAATGAGTTGGCTACTAAAAAAACGGGGCCCTGATTCAATAAGCAAGGAACAACTAAGATTTCCCTGAAAACAATGGGTGAGCATTTAAGTATGTAGATCAAACTTATAAGTCAGTTCCAATAAATATGGAAACTCTGTTTTGAAGTTATATTTAATTTTTATTATTATTTTTTTTAATGACGAGTATGAAAGTGTTCAATTTAAAATTTTATTTTCAGTTTCCATAAGAAAGTAAATATAAAATATAATGAAAATGGCAGTATTTATCTTTCATTTATTTATTCATTAACTTTTTTTATTTACTTATATTTTACTCTCTTTCAAGAATATTAAATTTTTATTTGTATTTTCTTTTCTTCCTCCATTTATCAAGTTTTCTAAGGAGAAGGCGAATAATCCTTATTTCAGTTTATTTTTCCTTCAAGTTATTCTGCTTGTGAAATAAACAAAATGAATTGACATTTATAAAGCCTAAAATCGTTCTCAGAAAGCTTTCAGACTAATTCCCTGGGACTTTTTTCTGCTTGGAGAATTCAGGAAATATCTCTTATTCTTCCAAGCGTAGGCTTCTTACTTCCCAAGCTATAGAGGATGTAATCGTTTAGAAATTTTTTTTCGAGTTTTCACCGGAATTTCATGATTCAAAAATGAAAAAAAAAGTTCCTGTACCTCTCGATAGGATGAATGTGTAGATACAAAATTTTATATTGGAACCCAGAACCCCATAATGACGAAACCTATAGATTTTCAGCCGGATTGGTCAAAGGGAAGGCCTTAACTAACACAAAAACTCTTAAATTCAATACTCTACAAGGTTGACATAAGTGTTCAGCAAAATTGGCCGAAGGAATGGGGGTCACAGGTTGTGCCGTTACTGGACTTACCTTTCAAGCGGTATGGCACATTTTTGCCGGATAAACTCAGCGGGACCCAGAGTTCTCAGTTACCAACCTTGTACGTCCGTGCCGAGAATAAAGTCACAGGATATATGTTTTTCTCTAGTCGTAATTAAATCCAGACTGAGAGTCTATAAATATAACATGATGTCAGAACAACTTTCTGCGATCTATGTCGATATATGACATATATGGAAAGCTAATACTTTTTACTACTACAACTTTTATGTTGTATAATCCTACAAAATCTATATACACAAAACACAACACACTGATAAGGTTCTCTCCCTTTCTTAGGTTATCTCCTTACTTCGATTATCGATAATCGACTTTTTTCTACAAAACTAAAGAGAGGGGGGAGATTTTCATCTCTACTCACCACTACGGTACAAGTTGAGGCTTTAACACCCTAAAAAACACACCAATATCTTATAATTTCTATCGAATTATTTTTGTTTAATATTTTTATTATTATTATAATTTTTTTTAGTTTTTTATTATTTTATTCACTGATATTTTTAATTTATATATATATATATATATTGTAGTGCTCTTACCTCATATCTTTAAATTGAGATATACCCGGCGCAATTCACCATTAAATTGAAGTGACCTTGCTTGGGGTCTTTATAACTTTTATTATTTAATATGAAAATGATTTTACTTTTGGGGTTAACGTGCGTACTCAGAAGGTAAGCGAGGCTATAGAGGGTTCAGAGAACAATTTATAAGACAACATACATTTATTAAAACAATCATTGACCATATAATAGTGAGGCGTCCCTCCATGAATCGCATATCTGGAATAAATTATCTATAAAACATGAAACAATTTATATGATCTTAAATGTTCTTGTAACTCCCGCAATATGAAGATGTCTATTGATGATCAGCCAGCAATTCGTCTCGATGTCGGAGAAAAATGTAAAATAAATGGTTCCGTTACCTTGAAAGTCTTCTTTTTCCAAACCACACTCCAGCCTGCGGTCTCTCATCCAGAATTCACGAAGATTGAGGAACTTCCAGTCCCTTGGAAATAGACAGCAGGGATGATCTCCCTCCAGCAGCAAAAATGAGAGTCTTCTGTCTCCTACGTCAGCTCAAACGGGAGTCTCCTTCCTTCGACAGCTCAGCCAGGAATGTCGACCTACCTCGGCCACTAAAACAGGAGTGACTATCTTCTCCGACGGCTCAACTATCAATGTGTCTGTCTCCCCCGACAGCTCAACTAGCAATCCTGTCTCGTCTGACACTTCAGACGGGAATGACTGCCTACCTCGACAGCTGAAACGGTAGTCTTCTCTTCTCCGACACAGGAACAAACTTGAATTTTCATCCCCTCCACTTTATGTATCTTCCAACTAGTGCGCTACTCGTGGTCGTTCTCAGAACTATAATTACCATTAGGTCTCTGATCTCTAATATATCACAATATATATATATATATATATATATATATATATATATATATTTGTATATTTCCCTCACATTTTTTTTTTCTATATTTTGATGTTAGTGACATGAAGAAGGGGCCCTTGATCGCACCGAAATATCATTCTGAAATAAGATTTATCTGTAGAAATAGAAATATCAATTATTTATAATTAAAAATATAAATAGTAAATATTGTATTGGGAATGTTATATTAATTTATCGTATATTACTTATTTATTTTTAAAAATGCTATTCATCTCATATGTGTTTGTATTCTAAGATTTAATATCATTTGTTGTATATAATTAGCTATTTTGACTTGCACAATTGTATATCCTAACCAATTATCATAATAAATATAAATAAATATTGTTATTATTATTAATAATTTTCTTTATATACCAGAAAGTGCATCTTTATGACCACTGAAGTTCTTCAGATGGAGGCGAGACACTACCTTTGGCTCCCATCAACTGACCATTAGTGTCCAAGCAATTAGTGTCCTCACAAACTGCTATTAAATTCAACTAATGGAGTTTTCTTCCCTGTTTCATCTTGGTTCTGTAAACACACTTCTAGCGAATTGTGAAAAACGAAAAAGAAGCAAACATAAAGATCTCTGGCTCAGATTATTTTCCTTTTGTGTAGTGAGTGGCCTTGTTTGGTCGTTAGCGAGATCTAGATGTTGACTCCAAGTTAAAGAATTCCTTTACTTAAAAAAAAAAAAAGTCGGTGAATCACTGGCTATATACTTCCCCAGGACTAATTAATCAATTACATTTTTACTATCCCTTCAAAGCCATCGACTGTTAGTTAATCCTTATGGGATGTTTAGTATATAATTTCAAGTTGATATATTCATTACATCGACAGTAATTGGGATTTTTGTATTGTGCCCCCTTCTGATCCGCTCGCCATGGGCTGATTCCGCTGAAAATTTATAGATTTTTTCCCTTATAGGGCTTTGAATTTACGTATGAAATTTCGTGTCAATAAGTTCATTAAAACGGTAGTTAATTTAGAATTCTCATAGTAGAGTCGAGTTCATGTCCACCAGAGCGAGGAAAGAGCGCACTGTTAGTAGGCGATATCTAATAGTTAAAAGCCGGGACAAGAGTCACAATAACTATCTAACTATACTCATATCATCAGTAATCATTTTGCTAAATGTACAAACATCATTTCACGAATAGCAAATATCAATTATTTTTTATTGTTAATTTTAGTTTTACCATTGTTATTGGAAAAATGGAAGGCAATATTTTAGACCAAACTAATTCCTTACTGTGCAACCACTTCATTTCAAAATTTAGATCAGTAAAACATCAAATGTTGTTTGTATATTGAGTGATACAAATCTCGATGGTGAATCGCCTATCTCACGTATTCCGTTCTCCCAGTTGTGACTCAGAGTGGACAGGAATAACTTTCCTGTCCACATCCATGAAATTTCAAATTGTTAAAAATTATATTAATATTATATAAATATTAAATATTAATAAAATATATTAATTTTCATTCAAATTTCAAAATTTTTTATTTTAACAGACTGCCTGATAATGAGGGCAACCTTTAGCTAATACTAATAAAAAGCTATGAGAGGTCAGACTACATTTTAGTTGACAACCTGTGAAATAATCACTTCTCCCTAGTTAGTTTTGATCTAATTTTTGAAATCAAGATGTCGGAAAACATGAAACTTCGTTGAAAATACCACATCGAATTTCTGACTGAATACATAACTTCCCCTATACTTCGTATATCTGAGGAAATAAATATAACAGAGAAAAATCGAGCAACTTGATCTACTACTCGTATTTACTCTTCGTCTTCAGAAAATACTTTTATATTCTGTTTCTCTCGTTCGTTACAGCTTATTTTAATGAATCATTAGCGAACTAAGCGCCTTCTAAGATTTGTGTTTATTCTAAGAAAACACTTTGTAAAGTCCAAAGACATAGCTAGTAGGAATTGTTAAGAATCCAGTGGAGAAGAGAGGAAGAAGCCTGGAAAAATAGATAGAGGTGAGACTCCTGGGAGGTTGGGATTGGAACCCGGGTTACATGAATATCAATGAGGTGCCCAGTCAGCACTTGTTTATATTGCTGCTTGACAATGTACATCGGACAGACAGGTAGCACGTACAGAGGCAGAAATCATGAGTTATAAAGTTTTTCACCTTGGTGCTTTTAATATACAATTTTATTAATGGACAACTAAATTGTTAATAGTGTTTAAAGGGAAAACAATATAAGAAGTTATTCTGCCTGTATTACCCCGGGACATTTTTGAAAATATGCGAAAAAAGTAGACCAATTTCAGACAAGTTTTGTTGCTTCTGTTCCTCCTGATCCAAAAATGAAAAACAAATTCTCTCTGACTGAGTGTGTGTCTGTGAACACAATAACCACCGATAGAATGAATATATCTATGCGAAATATTATATGTGTATCTACAACTCTCTTAAAACTACACCTGAATGATTTTCAGCCAAATCAGTCCAAGGGGAGGGGGATTAGGGGGAAGGTTAACTCAAACACTCTAATAACTTCCGTTGTAATGAATGTATCGACACAATATTTAGTATGAGGATTTAGAAGCCACTATGTAAATTAAATATTGAGTTTTAGCCCAAAGGGTCGTTTGGCTTTGGAGGGAGAGCAAAAACTTAATTGATTAATTTTTGGGGAAATACATAGCCGGTGATTCACCGATGATTTTCTAATACTGCTACCAAATCCCTTCATTGAGGCCTTTCTAGAAGCTATTTTTCCTCATATCCTCATCATTATCCATGTCGTGAAAAAATAACCGATTGAAAGTCTCTCAAAATTAAAAAAAAAATATTACCAACAAGTGACGAATGTATTTAATACATACGAGTTAACTAATGTATCATCCATATGATGAAAATCAGTTACAGAAAGGCTACAAGGCTATAATGTATTGTTCATTATAGTTCTTGTTATGTGTAACTGTATGAAAATAATTGAGATACCTAGTTTTTTTTTTATTTTGTTTAATACGATTTCTTTATATCAACCTCCAAGCAGATGCCAGTAGAGGCGCTTCGTTCGATTTGCCGTTATTGGCTCTACTATATCTAACATGTATTGTAACCCAAAGAATGGACGTAGAAGTGTCCGGAAATATTGTCAAACTACGTTGAAGACACAACAGGAAGAAATGCCGCAAAAAAAAAACACCAACTATCATCTCAGAGAAGCCTAAGAAACACTTGTATATTTATAAACGTTATTGGAGGGTCTTTTTATCAAAAATATGTTATCTATCGTATATTATACTCCTAAATATATTTATTTATTGTTTTTTTTTTTTGTATTTATAAAGACAATAATGTAATAATTGATTTGTTTATACATTTATAACAGCAATGAAGTTTTCTTTCAGTGTCTTCATATTCTATGATTGTCCAAATAAATCAATTATTATTTATTTGTTGTTATAAATATAGGAAATACGATAATGGATACGACCCAATACATATTTTTTAATATTTGCCAGGGACACCACAGGGACGTTGAACCGAACATCTTGAATTAATAATAGAATGGCTCGAGTCACAACGGTATAACGGATTGATAATATTGACATATCACTAGATATTGACATTTTTAAACGCCTTTACTCATATTGACATTTTTATACTACCTTACTCATATTGAGTCCTAAGTCTTGCCTTCCCAGGTTTGGTTATATTGGTCTTTAAATGTGTATATAAAATCAAAGAAGTTTGAGACCATCGTCTGAAAAACGGCATGCACAAACTATTTGAAATGGATATAATAATTGTGGATTTGTTGTTTAAATATACAGTGAACTCTCGATCAGTCGAACTTCTAGGGACTGGGCAAAATTGTTCGACTTACAATGTTCGACTTATCGAGGTTAATGTTCGACTTATCAAATTAAAAAAGGAACATAAGAAAGAGTAATATGTGATATACCTACCTACTGTAAAGTAAAAAAAAGTATATTAAGAATATGTATAAATGTACATTAATGCATACTAATGTAAATCATTTTTCAGTGCCTTTGAAATTGTCCACAATTTTTTTTAAATATATTTTTTTTCTTTAGTTAGAAACATGTTGGACACGTCATTTACGTTGGTAAAAAGCTGTTGGTCGACGTTGTCACAGGTTTCCAGAAAGGTCCAAACAATGTTAAATGCATTTCTGGCTTCTTTAGTTGTAGGCAGTTTTTCTGCCTCATCTTCATCGTCACTTCCGTCAGTGGGTTCTACTTGCAGCTGCACTTCCGCCAAAATATTTTCCTCAGAAGGCACGTCACAGTCAACCTCTAAGAATTCGACGAAGTCTATATTTGTAGAAACAGCAGATGAGAAAAGTTTCCAATCACCAATATCGATTCCTCGGCATTTTAACAACAACAAAAAAACTTGGTACTAACCAAACGTTGGAATGCGGCGCAACGACTGAATAACAACGGCACAATAGGTTATGAAGTAAAAATAAAGTAAACATTCAAACAAAAACATTAAAAAAGTAAACAAACATTCAACGTAGTTCGACTTATAGAGGTGATGACGCTCAAGAGTTCGACTGATGACGCTCAAGAGTTCGACTTATAGAGGTGATGACCTCAAGAGTTCGACTTATAGAGGTGGAAGTCCTCTCACAGCCCATTTTTCTCAGTTCGACTTATTTACGCATTGTTCCTGGTATTAGGCCCGAATTTGACTTATTGAGGTAATATTCACGTTACATGGGACCAGAGAATTTGTTCGACTTAACTAGGAATTCGACTTATCGAGAGTTGACTGTAGCTTTTTATAGATCATCTATGGAGTCCTTTAAGGTGTGATCTCATCACACTTTTTTAGAAAATATGTTTCTCCTCTCCCCTCTTCAAGTAACCATCATGCCTGAAGGATGAATGAAAGGTACACAGGAGATGCATTAGGCTTCCATTCATAGTTGGGCTGCACTACACCTCTGATGTATATATATTATACGTCACATCGCCGGATAACAGAAAACGCCGAATAAGGGAAATCATCAATTAATGAGAAAAAATATATCAATTAAAGCATAAAAAAAGTGTTTTTAGGTGAGCTAAGGAATAAAACACGTATGTATTTTGTTGATAACATTTATTAAATTGACAAATATGTACATACTGAACATTGATTTATTACGTACCTACATATGTATATTTATCCAAGCATTAAAAATATATTTTGAAATCTGCGTTTAATTACATACATATTTAAAACAAAATCTAAAAATATTAATTGTTAAAAAAATCGGTAATTTTCTTTTGTTTCCCTAACACAACACTGTTCCGTGCTGCATAGTCCCACCCCTTCTTTAGTGTTAAGACGTCTGAAAAACGGTCCAACGATTCTTTTCACTATGAGAATCAAATGAAAACTGAGAAAAATAGAACTGGTGTAAAGGAAAAATAAATAGGAGAGGGTTTTTGTGGAAAAAAATTAAACTTTGACTTTACTAGTTAAGTGTTCATTTCCCGATAAGACGATATTGTTGTGCCACGCACGGGCGGTTCCTTTGTTTTTCTATTCTAGGAAACATTTTTTATAAATGTGATTTTCAACTATGTATTTATTATAATTTATTTATAGGATATTAGTGAAATAATATAATATTTTATTAGAGTTCCCTTCACTATAAATACAATGTATATATGCAGGGGCGTAAACAGGATTTTGAGCAGGGAGGGGGCAAAGTTAGACTATAGGAGGGGGGGGGGGGAGGGTATAAACTTCCGGGGACACAGTCCACAGTTTCCGTGGTTAGCGCTGCAGGCTTTTTGTTATTAATTTGGGAGACTCGGACCCCTAGAAGCTCACCCTGACGTAACCACTGACTGTAATACTTAAGCTGACTTTATATAAGCAGCAAACATTCAAAGCGCAGCAGCAGCAAATGCACGCTGTGGTTTCTGTGCTTTTAGAATTACACTCACAGCCAATAGAATGCTTTTGCTGCTGCTGCGCTTTGCATTTTTACTGCGCATGTAAAATCAGTTTTATGAGTATTAAGTAACATAAATTAAGATTTTGAGCTAGGAAATGAAATAATCGAACTCATGTATATTTAAATAAATGTAATATGACTTGTTTTGTACATGTACATTTAAGTAAAACACAATTTTCGTTATCTTGGTTTTTGCTCTGGCCAGGGAGGGGCATGTGCCTCCCCCTGGCTACGCCCCTGTACATATGTATGAATGTACAATAAAAATACATGAAAGATTCGTGAGTTACGGAATTATTATGTGCTCCTAAATACACGTGGCTTTATATATAATTGATAATCTAATAATTGAATGTTAATTTTAGTTTAACGAATTTGATATTATTTTGCGAGCGCTGGATAAGGGAGCGCGCCGGTTAACAGAAGGCCGGATAAGGGAGAGTTTACTGTATACTACTCAACTAGAGGCCCCTCTGTACCCCTCGGGGCTTTAATCAATTAAGTTTTTGCTCTCCCTCCAAAATCAATCGTTTGGGCTAAAAATCAACAGTTGACTTACATTGTGGCTTTTGGATCCTCATACTAAATGTTGTGTCAATACATTCATTACATCGGCAGTTATTATGGTTTTCTTGTTGAGCCTAAGCTGTGGAACATTACTGCAGGTTAACTGAAGTATTTTCTTTTTCTTTTTGGATTTCGAGGGCCGGATAAAGCCTTTTTTTTTTAAATTTTTTGTTTGAGTTTACTCTCTTCCAGATCTTCCAACTTAGGGAAATTAAATAAAAGATTTAACAATGCTGAATGAGAAAACTTTGCTTCCTTGTTTTTATGATTCATGCCCGGGCTTGAGTGCAAAATATATTTTTTTTATTGTTGAGAAAACTGAAAATTTATTTCAAGAATAGGAATTAACACTCATACAAGTGAGAAAACTTGATAACCCACTCTAAAAAAAACATGAGAGGGAAAACAGTTATTGTGACCTATGCCCGGGCTTTACAAGGTCATATCGCCTGCTACCAGAGCACTCTTTCGTCTCTCTGGTGGACATGAGCCCGACTCTCATCCGAAGGACGGCGTGCTCAAGACTTTTTCACCTCTCAGATAAAAAACCTAAGGCCTTCGGCCAGGTTGATTACTAATAATTATTAGTTATATTATAATATGAGCTGGGAAATACATTGCCAGGGTTTTATTATTTTAGGGGTGGGATAAAGTTGTCTTTTTCTTTCTCTTTTTCTTAATTTCCCCTCTTTTGTAGACCAGCCAACTTTAAGAAATTATATAAAAATAATTCAGGATGTTGAATGAGAAAACTTTATTTATGAATAATAGAAATGAACTTTTCCACAAGTCTCACGGACAACAAATAGAAAAAATAATAATAATTATGTTTATTTCAGTTAAACTATAACATAGTAATAGGGTACGTCATAAGAATGTTTACATTAAGATAACTTTTAAAATACACGATGATAATTAACAATACTATTAAAAAATAAAATGAAGTGAATAAATGCTTGAAATATGAGTACAGAAATAATAATATTACACAGTAGACAAATGAAGTACATAATAAATACAGTAGATAATTTTTTTAATTTAATTAAAATTAAGATGTTGATTAGCGACTGTAGATTCTAATTGTAGGAATATTGAGGGTCAGTCAAAGATGGAAGAAAACAGGCAACACTATTCAAATGCCAACGTTTCGATATATTTTATATCATCATTAGAGCCTACAAACATGGGGGGGAAAAATCAAGATTAGAATCACAATTAAACTAATTTTGTTTTATTGTGATTCTAATCTTGATCCCCCCCCCCCCCCCCCCCCCCCCCCCCCCCCCCATGTTTGTAGACCCTGATGATGATATAAAATATATCGAAACGTTGGCGTTTGAATAGTGTTTTCTTCCATCTTTGACTGACCCTCAATACTCTTACAATTAAAATTAAGGTAGACAATAATTTTTGATAACTTTTCCGGAAGTGTCTTTTTCATTTCACTTCCTCAGGTCACAATGAGCGAAATATAGAAAAGAGAACGAAAATAACAATAACAATTATAATAAAAATATATAGTTACAAATGAATAAAATAATAAAAATAAAATAAATGCAATGAATATGATAATATATAAAAGTATAAATAAATAATAAAAATTAATTATTAAAACGTAGATTCGACAGACCTTAAAGAAGATATCTGTGGAGGAAATAAAATTGAATGCTATGTATCAGATAATGTTTTTGAAAAAGACACATTCTTTTTATTATAGTTATTTTAATAATTTTGAAAAATGAGAAAAAAAATTTCGTTTCCGAATAGATGGTTTCCTCTAACAAAAATATTTTTAGTTGAAGTTTAAATGTTGTTATTGTTTCAGTTGTCTTCAAGATGTGGGGAAGGGCATTAAAGAATTTAATTCATTTATGAGTTATACTTTTTACAAAAAGAGAAGAGCAATTTTTAGTTATTAGAAAATCTTTCTTTCTGGTTTCGTAATCATGACTAGAAATGTTAAAAGAGTAAATAACTCTAAATAATTAACTCACTCCAAAAATATGACTTTTTAAATCAATATAAAAAAAAATACGTGTGATTCCAATCTGTTATGTGTAAACATCGGGTGTTTGTGTTCACTGAAAAAAAGGAATGAAATTTCAATGGTAAAATTCTTAATGTAACAATATTTTATTTGTTCAAGAGGGCGCCTGTAGCTCATAGGCAGCGTCCTTTTCTACTGAGATCAAGATCGCGGGTTCGAAACCCGGTCAAGACTCTTAGGTTTCTGAGTGAGAGATGAAAAAACCATCTTCGGATGGGACGTTAGATAAGCAATAGTCTCGAGCTCATACATAGACCTACCTTAGGTGAATAAACCTGAGTAGGCAACATTTAGGTCATCCACAGTACAGTCGGGCTTATAGTAGGCAATATGACCTCAAGGTTAAAGCTCGGGCATGATTCACAATAACTAACTTTTATTTCTTCAATTCTTTTGGTCTGGTAAAATTGATGCAATCGGCTTATATGATAACTAAAATAAGATACATATCAAAGAGAAAAAGTTCTCTGGTAGCAGGCGATATGACCTTGTACTTAAAGCCCGGGCATGGGTCAAAATAACTATGTTTTCTCTCTCATGTTTTTTTTTAGAGAGGTTATCAAGTTTTCTCGAGGGTAAATTCCTATTCTTGAAATAAATTTTCAGTTTTTTAAAACAGATAACAAAAGCCACTATGAGAACGTGCACACTGGCAGATCCTAAGTCAGAGAAGTTCACAAAGAAAGTAGGGCCGTAACAAAATACGGCAATTAAAAAAAAAACTTATAAGACGTCCATTCTCGGGCAACTATAGCAAGGGACTGAGTCTCAAACAAAGAGACGGGTTTGCAGTGTGTTTACATTACGTTCAGTCAACAAACGTTGTAGACTAAACAATACACCTATAGGTGGAGGGAGGATAAAGGTCAACGATAAGAAATGCAAACACATCACCTTCACCCTGCGTGGTGCAACCTGTCCTCTTGTCACTCTTTATAACTCACTCCTTCCTGGGTCCACTACCTTGAGTTATTTATTTACAGACGCCTGACATGGAATCCTCATACTAGACTTAAAAGACAAGAACTAAATCGGACAAACTCTTATTACAATAGACTTTAGACAACAGATCGAAACTTACATTAAGTAATATAAGACTCAATTACAACCAATTACTGAAGCCAATATGGGCGTATGGAGCTGAACTCTGGGGCTCAACTAAACCTTCGAATTTTTATAGAATTCAAACCTTAAAATCCCGTATTCTTCGTAAAATCACAAACGCTCCATTCTACATCTCTAATGCTATCCTTCACACTGACCTGCAGATTCCCTTTGTAAGGGATGTAATTAAATCCCGCTACAGAAAATTCCATTCTACCCTTTCCTTTCACCCTAATCCTTTAATCCGCAGACTTGCCACAAGAACCCTTCCTAATGTTCATGTTCGGAGATTGAGGCGGCAATAGCCTCGAGACCTACTAGTGGATTGAAGACTTATCATCTACAATCTTTTTATGTTTCTTTTTCGTCTATTTTTTTTTGTTTTTTTGTTTTATATATATTTTTAATTTCTCTTTCTCATCCATAATAACAAGAGTCATTAGTCATTATTGAATGATTTCTCATTCAACATAAAGGACATTTATTTATTATCTATCACATTTGCTTAATATATTGTATATAGATATATAGTTGTAAATATAAAACAAAAAAAATATATCTATAATGTCATCTTAAGATGGTTTTCGGCATGTATCTCACAAACAAGGCGACACCAGAAAAAATGTACCTTTCAATTTACATATATGTATCGAATCAAATCTGAGTTAACGCATGTCACATCTTCATCTCAAATTTCAAGTTTATTGGTACAATCGTTACTGGGTTAGAGAATGTATCTCGAAAAACTTCACAGCCTTCGAAAAATGGTTTTCTATATATTCAGTTTTCTTTTCAGCTATTAATCGAAGAGAATTTTGTTTAGGACATAAATATAAGAGGTATCTTGTAAAATGTACGTGCCCCAAAGTAAACTGGTCTAACTTTAGTCTGATTTCGACCAAAATCTAATCAGGTCTGTGTTGTTAACATTTGTGTTGTAATAAATGTTAATTACAAACTTCAATACTCAATTATATTTTTTGCTCTCTATTTTATAGTTAGTTATTATGACCCGGGCTTTAACTACGCCTACTACCAAATCGCTCTTTGGACACTCTGGTGGACATGAGCCCGACTCTACTGTTGGAGTCCTAAATTTTGTCTACCCTAAATTTTTATTTAACGAGTACCTGACATCGTACAAGCTCGGGACCATCGCTTAACGTCCCATACGAAGGATGGCTTGCTTAAGTTTATTTTACCTCCCAGATACAATAAACTAAGGGCCTCGGCTGGGTTTCGAACCTACGATCTTGAGCTCAGAAGGCAAGCACGCATACCACTGAGCTACCGGCTCCCTCCTCTATTTTATATAAAATGTTTTATGTCGATATATTCATTACCATCATATTCCCAATGGCCGATTTGGTTTTAAATAATTAAAGGACGACCTTTAAGGGTTTTGGATATACACATAAAATTTCGTTTCGATTCGTTTTATTCTACTGGGGATTATTGTGTTCACATACATACAAACACACAGACAGATTTTTTTTCATATTTGTAATAAGGGATGTGGAAATTTTGGAATTCCGATGAAAACTCAACAACGAATTTTCGACCGATTACATAACTAATCTCTCTCGCTGCAAAATCGTTGACAATTTATACGGAGAGTCATACATTTTTTCGAAATATATCTTTGCAGGTATGAGTAGTAATTGTGTCAGAATCCATTAGAGATACACTCTCTCATTGTACAACTTAATTTCCGAGAGTGTGTTTTGTTGGAATGATTTAGTGGAGCCATCTTTGGAAATGGCTTCCATGTAATTTAGTGGCAGAGAGGGAACGGATGAAAGGAAATATCGCTAAAATGTCCAACTGTTTATGTTCCTCAGTCTGAGTGATCTGTCACTTTAACTTAACTGGCGGTCTTCACAGTCCTATAACTTTATTTATATTCCTTTCGAACATTATCCCGATATTATCTGTTCGCCAACCGCCCCCTGGACCCCAAGGCATGTTCACATAATATTTGCCTAGGGCGAACGTAATTTATATATATTTTTTTTAAGTGAAAACTTCTTTGGCACTGTTGTGATTTGAAACTCGATGAAACGAAAATAATGCTTCTTCTCTAGTCTTGCGTCACAAAAAAGATAATCTTGAAAAATTCCATCGCCTCCTCCTCTCCCTCCAAAAAGCTTGGAATTGTGAATTTTTTTAGACTTTTAAGAACTTATTAAGGAAACATTTATTTCATACTTTAGTTACCATAAGCCACTCGTGTCATTTGTTGAAATTAAAAACATGGAGTTTGAATAATAAAATATAAAATAATTTTTAAACTTGGTACCAATATTATAATAAATAAACCCTATAATTATCCCACTCCTGATACTGCATTCGTCTCATTCTCTCGCAGTTTCGTTTTTTGAAGGTTTCACTTCTACCGCGTGCGAACTGCACACATGTTTTTTTAATTTATTATTTCATTTAATACCTTCAAATCATTAAAAAAATAAGACAAATGATAAATAGGCTACCTCCCAGAAGATGGAGTCAGAGTGTGGGAGGGAGAGCAGTCAGCTAGGACAGTATAATCACTGTTAATTATTAGGCATATCCATTCTATCTTTGACATATATCAATAAGAAGAAAATTTAAATATAAATGCACTTATTGTTAGATATAATAATGAGAATAATAATACGAGTGGACACAACAGTAACTTGATAAATTAATAAAGTGCATATTAAGATAGAAGAATCCCTAAGAATAAAGAACACTAATGAAGAGAAGAAACAAAAAGAAACAAATAAAAAAAAAATAAATACAAATAGAATCTTTAGTAAAAGAAAAAATGAGAAAAGAAAAAGTGACTAAAATAAGAAATATTCTCGTAATATTGAAGAAAAATATAATAAAAATAGATGAATAATAAAGTGCTGATGGAATGAACCTGACAACCCGGTGACTATGTTTGTCTCGCATTTGCCTAGGACAAAATTCAATTTTCTTTTCTTTATTAGCCCTTAGATTTTAAACGAGACGGATTTTCAAAAAATAATTCACACTACGACGAGCAGTAATTCATTATTGTCCAATATTACACACCAGTCTAAAATAAATCTGAATAATTAAAAAAAAACACAACTGCCGAGGGCGCAGGTAGTTCAGAAGTAGCGTGCTTGCCTACTGAGCTCAAGATCGCGGGTTCATAACCCAGCCAAGAGTATAGAGGAAGTTTTGTAATCGATTTCATGTTTTTCGACCTCCAGATTCCAAATATGAAAACAAAAATGTCTGTATGTCTATGTGTATATCTTCTAAGGGCGCCCACTTATTAATTTTTAACTAAATCAGTCGAAGGAAAAGAGTGGAGGGCTTAAATCAGAAATAACTGCTGATGTAATGAATGTATCAACATGAAATTTTATATTTAAATTTAAAACACCTATTACTTTTCCGTGAAATCGGTCAAGGGGAAGGGGAGACGAGAGAAAGGTGACTCGACTCATCCTAAATAACTGCCGATGTACTGTATGAATTTAGTATAAAAGAATGACACAAAGTTCAGTATAAATGAAGCAAACGTCTAAAAATATTTAGTCGACATGGGCTCATATTCAATTACGTGTTGAGCTTCCTCCTCTAATCCCTCCCTTCCATTCGGCCTATTTGACTGAATATTAATAGGTGTCGTCTTTTTTGGGTTTCGCCTACTACCAGAGTGTATTTCGTCACTCTGCTGGACATGAGCCCAACTCTACTATGGAAGTCCTAAATTTTGCCGACCCTAAATTTTTATTTACCTAGGGCTGGGGTCTTTAACAAGTACCTGACATTGTATAAGCTCGGAACCATCGCTTAACGCCCCATCCGAAGGACGGCGTGCTTGTTTATTTTACCTCCCAGATGAAATAAACTAAGCGCCTCTCGGTCGGGTTTCGAAACCACAATCTTGAGCTCAGAAGGCAAGCACTCATACCACTGAGCTACCGGCGCCCCGTTTTTTTTTGTCAAGGACATAAAGTTTCTCAAACTGTCAGATAGATATGTAGACAGAGAGCAAACGGCTCGTTTACCCTCAGGGCAAATGATGGAAAAAGTTGGCTACTGCTTGGTTGGGGGGTATCTCCTACCGCCTCAAGTTGATTATTATCCTGTTTACATGAAACACCACCCCAAGGGACCTCCAGTCAAGAGGACTTATCTCCCCTCCTTCACCCTAAAAGAAAGATTTTTATTTCTACCTCTTTTTTTATCTCTTATTTTACTTTTCCAGCTATAGGGGATGTTCTGTAATCGGAGAGAAATTTGAAGTGGAGTTTCCCCAAAACTTCATTATTTCCACACTGATTCCAAGAAAGTAAAAAAGAAAAATGTGTATATGTGCAGTTAGTACCCACGATTGAAGTGTAACTTCCATACTTAACTTTTCTAGTTTCAGTTTCTCTTTGTGCTAATAGACTATATTTTTATTTTAACTATTTTTATTAACAATGGTACAGCTAAACTTTCTTAATGACTTGTTAAATCATGGCTAAAGTTGGTAGCAATACCAAAAGTACTCCCATATTATATATATTTTGTGAAATAGACAATATTTTACAAAAAATATACGTTTTTCTTTATTTGTAGGTTAAATTATTTGCGCTTTGCTTTTTTTTTTTTTCTTTAATTTTAATACGATAGTCTCTCATGTACTCAATCCTCGATTATTTTTGTTTATTATCTAAAATATAAATGAGATTATTGTAAAATCGCAAAATTGTTTTCGGAATTGTAGAATAGAATAACGATTATAAAACAAAAATCAACTACTTACCATTTTTATCTCCATTTTCACTTTTTTTTCCCGTTGTACATTTTATACGATACAAACGATTAGTAAATTTAAAGCGTTGTATATTTAAAAAAAATTGCATTTATTCAAACACAAACGGATAAGAAATATACGTGTTGTATTAAAGCATCACAACTGAAAGGTGCGCACAAGTAAGCGCAGTCTGCTCAATGGGCATCAAGAATGTTACAATTTTTCGTTTGCGTTTTGGAGGGGGAAAACGTTGCATCTACCCAAAACGTCCTGCTATAACAAAGTAACGAAATTATACTACGAAAATTGTGTCCGTGAACATGATAACGGTTGAATGTATCGAATTTTATTTGTATACACAGAACCCCATAAAGACGACACCTATTGATTTTGAGGCAAATCGGCCAAAGAACTTTAATAATTGTCGTTGCAATGAATGTATGTGGACTTATGAATCATCATACTAAATGCTACATTCATTACATCGATAGGTAAGGTTTTTGGATTTATGTATAAACATTTGTGCTGATAGATACTTACATTACAACTACAGTTATTAGGGTTTCTGTGTTAAGCATTGTATCGACATAAAATTTCATATGTAAATTCAAAACGGCATTTCCATGGAATCAGCCGAAATAAAGGAGGGAATCAGAAATGGGCTCAACTCAAAAACCCTAATAACTGCCAATGTGATGAATGTATCGACATAAAATTTAGTATGATGATTTAAAAGCGCCTATGTAACTCACAATCGATTATTAGCCCAAAGGAGGAGGTAGAGCGAAAAAATATATGATTAATTCGTCCTGAGGAAGTAAATTGCCGGTGATTCACCGATTTTTTCCTTCTTTTTAGGTTTTTGTAGGTCGAAGACCGTATATGGAACCCTATTAACGAGTGTTTGGTGCCTGCCATAAATCGATACTGCAAAAATAATTGGGTAAACAGAAAATATCAAATTACAGTCTAGGTTAAGATGGATAGAAAACCTGCTTCAAATAACATTTATATTTCACTAGCAGGATACCCGGCGTTGGTCGGTTATTAACTAAGCAGGTTAACTAGTGTTAGTAACTATAACAGGTCTTATAAGGATACTCGAGGAATTTTATGAAAATCTAATTAAGCATTAAACATCCAGCAGTACCTAATTTTAGGTTTTCTTTTTTTTTTTACGGGAATTCTAATTTTGCATAGTTAGTAAGTTATTATGACTCATCCCCGGGCTTTAATTACAAGGTCATATCGCCTACTACCAGAACGCTCTTTCGTCACTCTGGTGGACATGAGCCCGACTCCACTGTGGGAGTCCTAAATTTTGACGACTCTAAATTTTTATTCATCTAGGGCAGGGGTCTTTAACGAGTACCTGACATCGTACAGGCTCGGGACTATCGCTTAACGTTCCCAGCCGAAGGACGGCGTGCTTAAGTTTATTTCACCTCCCAGATAGAAGACCCATAAGAAAAAATCCTGTGGATTCCAATTAAACCTTCTACTACTACTAAACAACATGATTATAGTAGTTAAGTAGAAAAAGTAGAGTTTGTGTTTGTGTTGGGGAGGTAGTGTGGATATTAATTTTGTATATTATTGTGATTTTAACCACATTATAACACTCTCCCTTCCCCTCCCTCTTCTCAAATTCATTTCATGCTGGCACTAGTGCATCAAGACTGTACAATGAAATGAAGAAAATCGTTTGCTAGAGCACATTAGTTTCATACACTTTATAATGCCAGTATGAAATGAGACTAATCTGTACCAAAATGGTCGGTATAAGAAAGCCCTCCTATGGACATATATATATATTTTAATTTTCGATAAAAACTATCACGTACTTATGCACACACATTCACATAAACGCAAAGACAGATTCATCGCGAAAATGTTCAAGACGTTTTCAGAGGGCCTTGAAACGTAAAAATCAGTTGAAACCTCGATCTCGGATTTTCGCACGATTACAGTACTTCCTTATACTATAGGTAGAAGATAGTAAAAATATATGATGTATGTATGTAACTCTGGTCATTCCATAAAATACACTAAATGTCTCTGTTTCCAGTTATAGCAAGTTTTAGGGTTTGAACTTGAAGCCATAAAATCAAGAATACAAAGCAAAAATAATGTCATTATTAACAATAATCTATTTTCATGAAGCCTGAGCTATAAAAAATTCTTTTGCCATTAGTGATTGGGTGAACAAAGGCTGATGGAACCAAAAAAAAACAAAACCAATCTCAATTCTTCTTTTTTTTTTTGTACTTTTTTGTTTTCTGCTTTTTTGAAAAAAACAAATAAATAAAAAAATCTATTCTGGGAGAGCTAGTTGTGCAAAAAAGGGTGATAGGAAAAATTCATTCGTCACAGGAAGTTTTATTTTTTTCCTTAACTTTTGAATTGATGGATAAAAACAAAAAAAAAACTTCCTGCAATGGATAAACTAACTGCCTTTTTCCGAACCAATTGATTCGGTAATTTGATAAATCTTTTTAAATTATCCTTGTGGGCCAGAGCGAAAAACCAAGATAACGAAAATTGTGCTTTACTTAAATGTACATGTACAAAACAAGTCATATTACATTTTTTTAAATATTTAAATATACACGAATTCGATCATTTAATTTCCTCGCTCAAAATCTTCATTTATGTTATACTTAAAGCTGATCTTCCGTACACAGGTCATTCAATTCATTTTCCGAGTCATTTAATTCTAAAAGCACAGAAACCATAGCGTGCTCATATAAAGTCAGCTCAAGTATTACAGTCAATGGTTGCCTCAGGGGGAGCTTCTAGGGATCCGAGTCTCCCAAATTAAAAAAAAAAAAAAAAAAAAAAAAAAAAAAAAAAAATCTTCAAGACAAACTGGGAGACAATTTAAACAAAGACTCAAAGAACATATATCAGAAATAGATACTAACATGGACACAACATAACAAAATCAACATTTGCACAACACATCAACCAACACAAACATACATTTGATAAAGACATAGGCATAAAATACCTTTATTTCTGCGAAAAAAGCCCATTGCTCAACTCATTAGAACAATTAGAAATAAACAGAACTTTAAAAAATGGAAATTGTATGAACAACCAAACCAATCTAAAATATTCCTCCTTATTGTCACCAATAATATGACCCTCCAGTCGATGTGCACAGGTACGTTTAAATATACATAGAATTTATCTCTTGCTAATAGATATATATATAATTTACAGTATAATAATTTTAATTAGGTTGTAATTGGAACCAATTATTTTTGATTTGTTAATGTTATATTATTCGCCTGTTCATTGTTAATGCATTATAGTCTACAATATTACCTAGATCTTAGAAGGGGTCACACATTTGAAATATGGGGACCGCCTTGTCATAAAATATCTCACAGCTTGACAATTTAGCTTAGTTAGGAATGTCTGACGTCATGGGGAACACCAGGAGGGAGGGTAAGGGGTTCCTCGAGAGGCTGACATTCTGTAATATTAACTTAGTCTTATCTCTTATGCTTTTGGCTGAGGATGGTAGAAATACCGAAGGTACTCCCATGTATATATAGTTAGTGAAATTAGACAATATATTAAATAAACAAGTTTTATTTCTTTCAAGTTCATTTGAATTATTTCACAATATCTCTGCAATAATGTCAGTTTTCAACAAAAAGTCTGCAGAGCTGCACCACGGAAACTGCGGGCTGTGATATACCCCACCCCTGTTGTGGGCCCCACAGTTTTCGTACATAAATGTGTGACTGATCCATTTACCATGCTATGGTTTAACGGAAATAAAAAAAATTAATATTATTAGCTTATAGCTATGATGGAGAAGCTATGAAGAAAAAGGACTTCCTGCTTTATGAATAGTGTTGTCCGGATCAGATAATTTCTTGCAAGGTTCCATTGGACTCTGATCCGCTTTAAGAGGTAGTAAAAGAATGAGGTGTGACCGGGTTTTTATTGGCTAGTTTGGTGAGAACCGTTGCTAGGATGGTATGGCCTCCCAGTAGGATCATTGTCCAATCACGTTAAGCTCCACAATCCCAAGACTCTATACAAGACTCCCATTCTGATAACAGCTCTCACAACCCTACCTCCATACCAATACCAATACCAGTGGAATGTCTTCTTTGTATTTGTATTAACTCTACCTAGGAGTTAACCTTTCTTCTATTATCCTCCTCAAGCTATACGAAGTACAGGGGAAGTTTTATAATCGGTCAGAAATCCGATGTTCAGTTCAACCGATATTTCATGTTTTCAAACACCCTTTTTCCAAAAATGGGGAAAAAAGTTGTCGCTGATTCACCGGCTGTGTAATTCCCCAGCACGAATTATATTCTGCATCCTCATATTAAATTTTGCAACGATACATTCATTACATCGGCATTTATTGGAATTTTTGAGTTTAGCCTCCCTACAATCCTCTTTTTCCCTTTGACCGATTTGCCTAAAAATCAGTAGGTGTCAATAGTTCTCCTCAGAGAATTTTGGATACACATATAAAATTTCGTGTTTATACATTTATTCTATAGGGAGTTATCGTGTTCACAGACACACTTTTTTTTCATTCCGTTGAAAACTACAAATTTTTGACCGATTAAAGAACTTCCCCTATACTTCGTATAGCTCTGGAAATAAAGAAACTGCCATTTTGTGTGCCTATGAACATGATAACTCCCGATAGAATGAATACATCAACATGAAGTTGTATATTTATATCCAGAATCTCATAAATATTAGTTTTCAGCAGAATCGACCGGAAAGAGAAAGGAAATTGGGATTAGAGGTGGGTGAGGGGGGGGGGGGGGGGGGGGGGCTCAACAGCAACGTCTCGTCAACAGTTAAGTACTCAGAAGGACTATAATACTTGGAACAGTTCATTGTCGAAGTTTTCTTGTAGACTTGTCATCAAACCTGAAGTTGACCAAAAGGAATTAAAATCTATTTTTGGACATTGTACAACGGAATACAGGAAACGGGCGAAAACATGTCGTCAAGACTTAGACCGGAATTGTTCTGAACCCCACTTAGGAACAGCAAATCTATCGTTGCCCTTACTCCCATGGCCTAAAGGCCATATTCATAAACAACGAGGAGAATCTTTATATGTATATCTGAAAATAAAAGTCAGGAGTGAGAGAAAAAATGAGAACAGGTAGGGTCAGATCCGACTCAGCCCTCGTAGCGTGTGGACAAGAAGGGATCTGAGAGTGCGCGTTTCGCTTACATGAAAGAGATGGATGGCCCCCACAACCTCTTCCTAACGACTGATAGGAAGGATACTAGAGGCCCAGGGACGGGAGGGGGGTGGGGGGAAACCTCAAGTCATCATGGCTTCGGTCGGATCTGACCCGTACCTTGTGGTTTGAAGGTTAAGAACCCATAAACCACCGATGTAATGAAACTCAAAACCCCATAAGAATTGAACCTATTAGTTTATTGCGAAATCCCCCCGAATGTAATCAGAGGTTGGAGAGCTCAACTGAAAATCCTAATAACTGCCGATGTAATGAACGAGATGAAATTTAGAATGATTCATAAGTTCCTTTATAAGTCAACCATTGATTTTTAGCGGGAGAGGTTTTAGAGAGAGAGAGAGAGAGAGAGTGAGAGAGAGAGTGAGAGAGAAAACTCAATTGATTAATTCGAGCTAGGGAAGTTTATTGTCAGTGATTCACTTATTCACTTTTTTATTTTATTGTCTGGTGATTATTTAAATAAAGACACTTCTATATAGTTGAGAAATGTTTAATAAAATTAATGTTCTGAATATAAATTTAAAAGGTTGGTCTGACTTAATGACTGGATTTAAAAATGATATTTAATTCCCAAAGGGCCCTTCTGCTCCGGGCCGATAAGGCGCTGTCTCCCCATTATTTTTTAGTATTTAGTCATTATCCCAGATTAATATTGTCCTTTATATTGCGCCTTTTCGAAAATGAATTTACATCATATTTTCTCAGATTTTTACATTTTACTACTTTCTTATATATGGCGATAGTCGAATCAGGGTCGCTTTGACCATTTTTACGATGATGTCTGTGATAGCGAATTTGTGAGCACTTTTATTTAAAAACAATTGTAGCAATGTGGCAACAAACTTGAAATTTGATGTGAAAATGTCATATGTGTTAACTTAGATTTGATTGATTGTCATACAAATTCAAAACCCCATAACCTATTAATTTTCCGTGAAATCGGTTGAAACAAATCAATTTGTTTTGGAGGGAGAGCAAAAACTTAATTGACTAATTGAGGGCAAGATAACGTGCTAGCCTTCTGAGCTCAAGATCGCGGGTTCGAAACCCGGCCGTGGCGATTTATCAACTTACTTACTTAGTGTAGCTCTACAACCCGCTGACGAGTCTTGGCTTCCTCCAACATCAATCGCCATGTGTCCCTGTTTAGTGCTGATGTCATCCAGTTACGGATCCCTATGCTCCTGGCGTCTTTTGCCACGCAGTCAGACCACCGCAGCCTCGGTCTTCCCACTCTTCGACGTCCATATAAGGGCTCAGATAAAAGTATATATACACTACATTGTAGTCTCTCATCAAACTCACCTACGGTTACTTGTAGCCAATTGTAAATAAGGAAATGGAAAAAAAAAAAAAATTATAATAATAATAATTAGAAGAAAATTATTTCATGGACGGTCATTCATAGGCAAAGTTCGTAGGTTTATCTGTTAGGATGGATAGATGGATTATTACGCTGCTTAATACTAGCTAAGTTAGTAGCTTACCTGGGCAAGAGACGGGTGAGGTCAGTTTCCAAGTCCATCTAACTCCGTCTGACAATCTGTTATCATGGTTCTGCTGATGAATCTCCATCCATTAACCAGTATAAATCCCGATTTATCAACATTCAAGAGAATTGTATATGATGAAGAGAACTCTTAACTCATCTATAGGCCGAAAGAAAAAAAAGAAAAAGTCGGTGAATCACGCAGTCTACTTCCCCAGAACGAATTAATCAATTGACATTACGCTCCCCCTCCAAACCCATTCGACCGTTTGAGCTATTATTCAACAGTTGACTTACATAGGGGCTCTTAGATCCACATACTAAATATTGTGTCGATATCAGCAGTTTCAGGGTTTTGTAATTGTCCCCCCCACCCCCCCCCCCCCCCCCCCCCCCCCCCCCCCCCCCCACCTGAACTCCCCTTTCCCTTTGGCCGATATCATTGAAATTTTACAAGGTATGTCCTCATTGGGTTGTGACTTTGAATATGAAATTTCATGTCGATACATTCATTATATCGGCATTGATTAGGGTTTCTGAGTTGTTCATTCTATCGGCAGTTGTTAAAATTTTTATGTAAAGCCTCCCGCCAAATTCCCCCCTTCCCTTTGGTCAATTTGGCTGAAATACAATAGATGTCGTCGTTAGGGGGTTATGGATTCACAAATAAAATTTTGTGTCGATACATTCTTTCTATCGTGCTCCCAGAAGGGACACAAATTTAATTCTTAAGGACGGATACAATTGATTTTAAGTCATATCGGTCAAAAATAAAAGGAACATTAGGGGGAAGGGGGGAGGTAGGGCTTAATACAAAAACCTCAATAACTGTCGTAGTAATGAATGTATCGATATGAAATTTTATATGTGAATTTGAAATCCTATAAGGAGAATGAACTTAACTCACAAACCTATATAACTGTCCATTTAACGAATAGGATCAACACGGAATATAATAGAAGTCCTTCAGTAAGACACCGATTGATTTTCAAACAATTGAGTAAATTGTTTTCCGGGAGAGAGTAAACACTTAGTTGATCAATTCGAGCTGTGGAAGTACATTTCCGTTGAATTTTTTTGTTGGAAATGATACAGAAGAGAACCCTTATATCCAGGATCGGCATTTCGGATTTTGAACATTTTTTGAAGGTTCCGCACGATTTTTCTAGGATTCCGAAAGCTTGGAAGTGTCTACTTCAATATTTTATTTTCCATTGTTTTTCCTATGGAACATCAACAAACCTGGGATGTTTGTCACAAAAAGCGAAGGAAATTAACTTTAACTATGCTTTCCAATTAATTTTTCGGGGATCAAGAAAACATTTCTTTTCCATTGACCTAATATTTTTTTCTCAAAAACACATTGACTGAGGGCTGTTTTTAGTTGTAACTTTCCTTCAGAGAAGTTAATTCCTAATGATGTTGTTTGTCGCAAGTAATTTGGTAGAGCCAGGGAGGGAATTATTGTCCCGAAGAGATGAAGGTCTTGGCTGGGATATAATTGAGGGAGCCAGTTCTGTCAACAATAGCACAGCTAAGGATGTCTTCTATTCAGGATAATGTTATCCTTATCCTCTAGGACCAGGGCCCCCCCAGTCTTTGTTTATTATTCCACTTGGCCACGTTCCATCACAAATGTCCTTCCTATCTTATATGAAGGACATTTCAGGAAGAGACACTGTCATATTTGACAATAATATTCAGTAAAAACTTACTTACTTCTTACTTTCTGTTAACTAAACTCTGGCTATTGTTAACTAGTTTGAAGTAAGCCAGGAAAGTTCAACCGATGGCATAGTAAGTAGAACTGAACGGAAGTTGAGGAATTTGACGCAGAGCCATCGCACAGAACTTCTGAAAGGCCTCAGTAAACTTAGAACAGTTCAAGTCCACAGATGTAGTTCAAGCTCAGACATGGACTACCGTGTTTGAAATAGTTAAAAAAAATGTTCTCATTATTATCAAAAATACATGTATTGTAATAAAGCTAGGATTTAAACGCACAATTAAAAAAAAAAAAAAAAAGCTTACCGAATAAGAAAGGTTAATTACGCAGTACAAAATGATAAATGCAACACTAAATAAAATTTTAACCCAATAACTAAAAATGTATTGTCTAGTAAGTTAATCCAATAACGTGATTAATAAGGCGCAGTACGAAATTTCTAAAGACTAAGATTTAAAATGCACAGTACAAAATTGCAGTTTACCGAGTAAATCCAGTTGATGCATCCGAAGAAATAAAATGTTGACCCTTCCGTCGGTCCTTTTAGTGAAACAGTCCAGATTCTCCAGATATAGACAAACCCCATGAGCAGAGGTGTGCCCAGGATTCTATTTGAGGGGGGGGGGGGGGGGGGATAACATATTATAGTTACATAGTTAATAGTTTTAGGGTCATAACAAAATTAATTAAACTCTCCTAGCTTTTGATTGCGCAAGCTTGTTTAAAACTGTTTCAGGGTCCAGATGAATGTCTCTGTGTGTTGACATCAGAGCTAATCCATTCAATCTGACTTGGCTAGTACTATTTCTGATATAGCTTTTCATATTCTAAGGGTTGAGAAAGACCGTTCACTTGTTGCTACAGAAACTGCAAGTGTAGCTCCAATTTTAAAAATCTGTGAATTGTTGGCAAAATGTTCTTGTCACTTTGTTTTAGGTTTGAAATAAAATATTTTTGAACTGCTTCCACTGCCCAAGGTCAAGCTTCAGCAGGATCCGCACGACCTCTAGTAGGAAAATGTTTTATGTCAATAAATTATTCCATGCAAGTAAAAATAGTTTTATTTATTTTATTTCGTGGGGATTGATCGCCCATATCCCCCCCTAGGTACACCCCTGCCCATGAGGGGCATAAAAAAATATCTAATTGCGAACAGGCTAATTTATTTACCGTGAATATATCCTTTTTACTCTGCCTTTATTTTTCTTTACTATTCGTTAAATATTTGTATACTAATATTTTATTTATTTACTGCGAATATATACTTTTTCCTGGGCGTTTATTTTGTTTACCAAACGTTAAATATTATTCTACTTGCATTTAATTTATTTACTGTGAATATATCCTTCGTACAATGAGTATCTTTGTTTATTGTCCGTTTAAAAAGTAATATTAAATAAATTGATAATTTAAAGTAAATTTACGTTTCGCGCCATTTTACTTCTATCTAAGGCGTTGAGATCCGCTGAATTTACAAGTTCCGACGGTGAGACGACTTGTTGGGTGGGATTTAGGAAGACAATAAAAAAATTTAAAGAATTTTAAAGAATATTATAACTAAATGTATTTAAAAAATAAAAAATATGTTGGAGATTAATCTCAAAAACAAAAATAATCATATAAAAATGACAAACATTAATATTCACCCCTGATGTCAGACATTTACAATTAAGGCTTAATGTACATCTGTTCTAACTTCCTTCCTTACATGGTTTTCTTATCTTCATCGTTCGAATTTAAATTTAAAAAACAACAACAAGGCACTCAGCAAAGTACTTCCTAACATCACATCGCCCAACTTCACACTGACTGGACATGTTTCAATATACATCACATCTTGGGTACACTCTAGACAGAGTCCTGAGGCCGATAAGTTCACAGAACCTTCTCCCGGTCAAGTCTCTGCTCCACCTGTTCACTGCCTTCCTTATTTACTTGTTTCCTTTAACATTTTTCTTCTTTCCTTAA
The DNA here is from genome assembly GCA_963662175.1 of Aradus depressus. Classification (NCBI taxonomy): domain Eukaryota; kingdom Metazoa; phylum Arthropoda; class Insecta; order Hemiptera; family Aradidae; genus Aradus; species Aradus depressus. Next base: position 48,581,305 of record OY759216.1, on the reverse strand, counting down.
CTCCTTCCTTTACCTTTTGTCTTTATAAATTACACTTTTATTTTTTTTCGTCATTTGTTATTGATAAAACTGTTTATTTACTTTAATTTACTCTTCTTTTTCAAGCCCGATTGAAGAAACCAATCGATTATCGTGCTTAACATCGATTTCTTATCACATTTTGCTTTTATGCTATGTTATTGTTAAATTTTCTGAAATAAACAATATTTTAAAAGACATTCATTTTTCTTTATTTTTTTACTCCAATAACTGCCAATGTAATGAATGTATCTTACACAGAATTTAGTGTAAGGATTCAGAAGGGTCCATTAAGTAAAATATTGAGTATTAGCGCAAATGGTCCATTCAATGGACTCCATTCAATGGGTTTTGGAGGAAGAGCAAACGTTTAATTGATTAATTCGTTCTGGGGAAAGTACAATGACGTTGCTAACCGATGCCTTTTTCTATAAGAGAATGGTTATGTAAATACGGTAGACTCTCCCTTATCCGGAGTTGCCTGGACCGACGTGACGCCGGATAATAGAAAACCCCGGATGACGGAAATTATCAATTAATGAGAAAAAATATATCAATTAAAGGAAAAAAAAAGTGTTTTTAAGTAAGAAATAAGTTTCCTTGTGAGCTAAGGAATAAATCACGTACCTATGTATTTTGTTGATAACATTTATTAAATTGACAAATATGTACATACTGAACATTGATTTATTTTATGTACGTACATATATTTATCCAAGCATTAAAAAGATATTTTGAAATCTGCGTTTAATTACACATTTTAGTCTAACAAATTTGATATTATTTTGCGAGCGCCGGATAAGACAGCGCGCCGGTTAACAGAACGCCGGATAAGGGAGAGTCTACTGTAGTAAATTTTTTTGAACCTAGTACTATTTGTGACAAATTTTCCCTATATCTCAACAATCGTATGAGTAGGCCCCTGGGAGCTGTGCAATTAGTTTCCTTAACACGATACACGTGGGGCCACGAAACCCAGACAATGCCCTTTATAGCAACGAATCACAGGTTTCGGAGTCCGTGAAATTGAGAACAGTCTCCATGAATTACCTAAGGTTTCCTTTTTCATTCACAATTCTCTACTACTTGTGCCAGGTGAACTTTTGACCTTTCTCGCCTCAACCAATACCCAATATTACTTTTATTACTCGACTTTATTATTTTTTTTTTTTTACATCTCCAGCTATACACAATATAGGGGATGAAATTCGTTTTCCACCAGAATTTCATGTTTTCCTATCCGCCTGATATCAAACCTATTTCCTGGCTATGTGTGTGAGTTTTGTCTGTGAACACAATAACTCCCGGTATAATGAATGTGTCGACATGTATTTTTGTATGTGTATTATAGCATCCTATAAGGACGACACTAATATATTTTCAGCCAAATTGGCCAAAGGAAGAAAATAATGAGGAGGGGAAAGGGAAGAATGAGGGGGGGGGGGGGGGGGAAATAAGGGGAAAATAGGAAGAAGGGTATATAATAATAGTAAAAAAAAAAAAAAAAGTTATAGGTTACCTATAAGTATACTTATTATCTATATTTATTTATTTTTTGCTTATTATTCATATCTATATGAGGTATGTCTGTATGAGTATATATATGTATATTCTGTTGAATGCATGTTTTTGTAAATATGCTTATGTATTCCCGTGTGTCTATATCTTTACTGTTACTGCTGTTTGTTTATTCTTATATTTATTGTTATTGTTACTGTTTGTTTTATTTTTATTTATTTTTTCTCACTATTAGTTTATTTATTTCCACTGACTAGTATGAATGCATCCATGTAAAAAAAAATAAAGAAATAAAAAAATATCGAATTGGAGCATGACCTTGAAATTGTACAGATACAGATTTGCCACACATTTTTTTTTTTTTTTTTTTTTTTCTAATCATCAAGCTTGATACGCCAAATATATTGGACGCTGATGACTTTTGCTGTTTTGCGTCCTTAAACTCCAAATCCTATCCTATCCAAAGGGACAGGAGGGGGTTCAGTGAAGACGTTTCAACTCATAACCCCTAATAACTGCCTATATAATTATAACTGTCGAGACGAAGTTTTATATCAGAATTCAAAACCCCATAAAGACGATATCTATCAATTTTGAGCCAAATAAGCTAAATGTAATAAGTGGATTAGATAAGGAGGCTTTACACAAAAACCCAAATAACTGCTGATGGCAACTAATGTATTAACACGAAATTTAGTAGTACGATATAATCTCTGAGTAGTGACACCTATTGATGTTCAACCACAGCCATATGAAGTATAGGGGAAGTTACATAATCAGTCAAAAAATTGATTAGGAATTTTCAACGGAGTTTCATGTTTTCAGACCTCCAGAATCCAAATATGAAATAAAAAAAATCGGTCTGTCTGCGTGTGTGTGTCTGTGAACACGATCTCCCGATAGAATGATTGGATCGACACGAAATTTAATACGTGAATGCAGAGCTCTCTAACGACTGACACTTATTGATTTTCAGCCAAATCGATGAAAGGGGAGAGGGTTTATAATAGAAAGTTATCTTCCAACCGCTGTGCTGTGTGGGTGGATGAACCACTGATGATGACGCTGTTGCGTCGAAAACCGGTTCTGGTATAAATAAAACAGTGGGAAGACAACGTCTTTTATTTCTATTAGAAATCTAGTCCCACAACATCTTACTATCACATATGGGGAGAGGGTTTAATTCAAAAACTCTAATAACTGCCGTTGTAATAAATGTATCGATACAACATTTCATACGTGAATTCATAACTCATAAGGGCGACACTTATTATATTTTAGAGGAATCGTTAGAAGAGAGGGGAGGATCAGAGGGGGCTTATCTCAAAAACCTCAATAACTGCATACATAATGGATGGACATGAAATTTCATATTTAAAGTTAAAATCCTAATGTGGACAGAATCTGTCGAATTTCAGCGATATCGACTGATAATAAGGGGGGTTACAGGGAGGGGCTCAATTCAAATACCCTAATAACTGTCAATGTAATGAATTTATCGACAAGATTTAGTATGATGATTTATGAGCCCATATGTAAGTCAAACGGTCGACTGGTTTTGGAGGGAGAGCGAAACGTTAATTGATTAATTTGTTCTGGGGAAGTATATTGCCGGTGATTCATCGAGGACATTTTTTTATTCCTTCAATGCTGATTTTGATCTAACAGTTAGTTATTAAGACTCATACCTTCTACCAGAGCGCTCTTTATTCACTCTGGTGGACATGAGCCAGACTCTACTGTGGAAGTCCTAAATTTTGCCTACCCATAATTTATATTCACGTAGGGTAGGGGTCTTTAATGAGCACCTGACGTCGTACAGGCTCCGGACCATCGCTTAGCGTCCCATCCAAAGGACGGCGCATAATGTGAAATTTTTGAATTTTGATTTTCAAAATTCGAGTCCCCGCTCAATTTTTGATCAATTTGGATGAAACTATGTGCAGAATATTTGTGAAAGTTGGCTTTTTATCAGGTAACTGCGGGTTTCACAATCAAGGTATTACATGCCAATTGACAGCTGCCCAAACCCCGCGAAATTTTAAACATTTTTAATTTTTTTTGTCTAAGTTTTTGTTACCGGATTTTTACAACTTAAATGAATGTTTTTTGCGTCGCTGATTACGAATTCAATATTTATTTTAGCCAAAAGTGGTCCTAATGTTGTCATTTTGGCCTAAAGTGGTCCAAATTCAATATATTGGCTATTTTTGCCACTGGCATGTAATATCTTGATTGTGAAACCCGCAGTTATCTGTTAAAAAGCCAGCTTTCACAAACATTTTGCACCTAGTTTCATCCAAATTGATCAAAAATTGAGCGGGGGCTCGAATTTTGAAAATCAAAACTCATAAATTTCACACTGTGCGGCGTGCTTAAGTTTATTTTACTTCCCAGATAAACGGCACTCTCATTGATCTAATATATACTTGCTAATTGAATCTATCTTTGCCTTTCGAAGGATTGTTCCACTAAAGAAAGGATATAAAACTTTTTCTTCATTCTTTTTTAAGTTAAAAAAGTTAAAAATAAAGCGAAAACTTTTATCTCCGAGGATCTTTTTCCCCGACGTGTAAGATATTGCAGGGATTCTCAAACGTGGTCCTTCAGGTTGACAACATTCTACTTAAATTCACTATATTATTTATAAACAGGGGTTCCTGGTTCCCGTTCTCAACCTGCCTTGTTGAATTGACTTTCCACAGCTTTTTACTTCCTCAGCTAAACGAAGTACCTATAGGGGAAGTTATGTAATCGGCCAAAAAATCAGAATTTTCAACGGATTTCCATCTTTTTCGACATATATAAAAAAAAATCTGTCTGTCTGTGAACACGATAACTCCTGTCAGAATGAATGTATCAACATAAAATTTTATAGGTGAACCCCCAGAACTCTCTAATGACGACACCTATTGATTTTCAGACAAATTGGCCAAAGGGATGGAGGGGATTAGTGGGAAGACTTAACATAAAAACTCTAATAACTTCCGATAGAGTGAATATATAGACACGAAATTTCATATGTGAATTCAAAACCACATAAGGACGACACATCAATTTTCAGCGGGATCGTCAGGAGGGGAGGGGGCTCAACTCAAAAACCTCAATAACTGCCGATGTAATGAATGTCATCATCATCATCATCATCATAGGCGCTACAGGCCGTCAAGAGCCTTGGCCTCCTCCAGGAAATGTCCCCATGTAGCTCTGTCCTGGGCCAGTCTCCACCAGCCCACTGCACCAAACCGTCTTGCGTCTCTGTTCACGGTCTCTAGCCGTCTTCTTCTGGGTCGTCCCACTCTTCTCCTACCCTCCGGTGTCACATTAACGAGTTTCCTGGGTATAAGGTCCTCGTCCATCTTTCTTACTTGTCCAGCCCAACGGAGTCTGGCAACTCTAATCCAGTGCGACACTTTAGGCTCTGTGTAGAGTGCGTACAACTCCTGATTGTAATGAATGTATCGACATGAAATTTCATATATTAAGCAAACCCCAATGAGAAAAATACCTGTTGATTTTCAGGAATATTTGCTGAATGGGAGGGAGGGTTGAAGTGAGGAGGCACAATATTAGTATGATTTAGGAGCCCCTATATAAGTCAACTATTCTATACTAGCGCAAACAGTCGACTAGTTTTCGAGGGGGGGGGGGGGGGGAAGTTAATTGATTAATTCATTTTGCGGTACACTACCGGTGTTTCACCGATGAATTTTTCAAAGAAAATTAATTTCAGATTCATCCATTTTTAAAATATTTTTTTAAGTGAGGCTGTCTTGTGTGTGTGTGATGGGAGCCCTGTATCTTTAAAATCGTTCAGAAATCTGCTGTAGGTTCACTGCATATTATGCCTTGGTTATGGTTATAACAGACTCATATTTGAAGGTTTACTCTAGAGATGCCAAAAAGAATGTTGCATGACGCTAACAAAATTGCATAAAAGTACAACTTTTTAACGAACTAGCCAAGACTTTACATACAAAAATATGTCAAATTCTATTATAGAATTTATTATGATAATATAATTTTTAAAAAGTAGCCAGGGAAGGAGAAAATTCAAAAAATATAATATAAAAATATGTTCGTTTGAAAACCAGGTCTTCCGGTTTTCGAGATAGATGCCGAAAACCGTATTGAAATGCTTTGAAACAAAGATTTTTAGACGTTTCCTTGATTTACCCAAAAACGGTTAGTCTTACCGAAAAATTGATTTCTATCAAAAATGTTCTTTGTATAATTTTCAATCGCTATAAGTTGTCAGATTTGAGATAAGATTAATACAACAATAATAGCGGCCCGAAGAATGTACACTAAATGTACATAAGGAATGTTTAAATCGTAACTCATAGCAACGAATTTTAAAATATAATTTTTTTATTGGTAGGAAAATTGGTAGGCTTAGTGAGCTCAAGATCGCGGGTTCGAAACCCGGACGAAGCTCTTAGTTTATTTTATCTGGCAGGTAAAATAAACTTAAGCACGCTGTTCTTCGGATGGGACGTTAAGCGATGGTCCCGAGCCTGTACGATGTCAGGTAGTCGCTAAAGACCTCTACCCTAGGTGAATGAAAATTTAAGGTAGGCAAAATTTAGGACTCCCATACTAGAGTCAGGCTTGACCACAAGAGTGACGAAAGAGCGTCTGGTAGTAGGCGAAATGACCTTGTGGTTAAAGCCCGGGCTTGAGTCATAATAACTAAGAAATCCATAGTGAGGATACTATGAAGTGTGACGAGCTGTAAGTGAGATGGCCCAGGTTCATCTGATAAAGTTCCAGGTCACGTACATGACCCAGGTCTTATGTTAGGCTGTGTGTTGGCCCCTACAGATCCCCGGGTTTCGTGGACTTATGGACCCGTCCTAAAAAAAACCTTCTCTCCCATTCTTTACACTCCCCTAAGGAATAACATATCCACATAAGTTCTTTTTTTTTTTTTTTTTTTCAAAAAGAAGTTGAAGTCATTTGTACAAGTGTCATTAGTTGTATTTTTGTGAGTTAAAAGTCTCGGAATTAATTGCATTCAACAAAGTTCCCGCTCTTCCTATACTGCAACATTTTTGCAAATCGAAAATAAGCAGGTGTCATAATTATTGACTTTGATTGCGCTTAAATAAGTACGTATGAAAATGTACAATTCATCTGGAGATATTGAGAGTTTCAAGGCTAAGGGCTTCTAATTTATTGTATTTTCAATGTTGTCAAATTAATTTTTTCAAATTTCATGAATTGTTTTTATTTAGTCACCGCCTTTTAGGTAAAAGTTGAACTGTTGTATTATTACATTACAACAAAGTGGTCGGATAAAACCGGCAACCTCCCCCTCCCCCCCCCCTCCCCGTCTGCCTAATCTCCTTTCCTTTGACTGAAAATCAATAGGTGTCATTCTTGAGGTTTTGGATACACATAAAATACCAGGAGGTCAAAAAAAATGAAATTCCGTTGAAAACTCCGCATCGAATTTTTGATCGATTACATAACGTTCTTTGTACTTAATGGAGAAGATGCAGTTGGACATTTTGGGAAGCTGTGATAGGATTTTGAATGGAGACAAGGATGGCTGTATCGTCGGCAGGAGAGTGTTAGGAGTGGTAGGAATGTCAGCAGTGTAAACTGTGTAGAGGATGGGACCGAGGACACTTATTTGGGGACCCCCCGCTTTAACTGGTGAATGCTCATTAACCTGACGAACCTTGAAGAAGCGGTCGGAAAGGTAGGACTTGAGGATAAGGTAGTAAGTATGAGGAAGGAGTCTCTTTAACTTGAAGAGCAGTCCAGGGTACCAAACCCGGTCGAAAGCCTGAGCCACGTCCAGAAAGCCACCCGAACAATAGCTCTTACACTCCAGGGAAGAGGAAATGTGGTCTACAATGCGAAGGCCCTGCTGTACAGTAGAGTGATGGGTTCGGAAGCCGAATTGATGGTCAGACTATTAAACTAAGCAGGAAACTGAATGGAAGTTGGGTCATTCAAAATGGCGATTTAGTTAGGAAATAATTACTATAGCTGTCAATTGCAGAATGTCCGAAACGTCGGGGTATTTGACATTTGATTAAGTCCATACCTAACTCTATCGGAAAATGGTAATAAGTATCTCTTCAAGAGCAGTTTCTACTGGAACAAGTTAATATTGGGTTGTAGTTAGTTATTGTGACATCTCCGGGCTTTAACTACAGGGTCATATCGCCTACTACCAGAGCACTCTTTCGTCACTCTAGTGGACATGAGCCCGACTCTACTATGGAAATCCTAAATTTTGCCTACCCTAAATTTTTATTCACCTAGGATAGGGGTCTGGTAGTAATCGATACGACCACGCAGTTAAATAGTCATAATAACTAAGTAACTACACTAACGCAATTCATAAAACAGCTGTCTGACTGACTTTCTTTCAATCTCTCTTATACAATAAAACCTAGAAGATTCCATGAATAACCAGAAGGTCTATAAGTGACAAGCGGATACAATCCAATGCCTTAGAACCATTGTAGATGCTCCCTTTTTTGTTTCCAACCTCACACTCCACAATGATCTCAAAGTTCCTTCTGTCCAAGACCTCATCAGATCCCGTTTTTCCAAACCGAACCTTTTCTTCCACAATAATCCTCTTGTCATATCCTTATCCCATCCGCACAATCCTCCGAGACGGCTGAGGCGGCATTGGTCTCGCGTATCTACTTTAATATATATATATTTTTTTTTTCAATCCATATTTCAAAGGTATGCTGGTGATGACTAGATTCTCCCCTCATGCCTCTCAGTCCTTTTGACGCCACACCTCCTGGTCTTCCGCCACTATTGGACAGTGGCTGGTTGGGCAGAGGGATAGGAGAGTCTTCTATGCCCTCCCCCTCTCTCCACTAGTCCTATTGGTGCTGTCCTCGTCGGGTTTCTTGTATTTTTTTAAATTTTATTAGTTTACCACTTTTATTTACTTTGTATATATTTTTTATTCATTATTTGTTATTATTTTTTATTTTATTTTATTTATATATGTATTTTTTGTGTATATTTACTGTTAGTTTGCTCATATTCCTTTCTTTATTGCTTCTCATTTTTTATTATTTATTTTAAATATTTTGTATTACTTATTATTTTATCATTTATTCTCATGACAACACTTCTGCTTATATTTCTTGAACAGATTGTAGAATAAACAAAATCACTACTAAATCATCAAGATGGAAATATTTGAATTGGAAGGCAGAAAATCAACAGGAAGTCGGTAGAAGAACCTCAGCAGTCCCGAATATGTAAGGGTGGGGACTTCGGCAACCAATAGGCACTCAGAAGAGTCCCGGACAGAAAAAAATGGAGGCGAGCGAGCCGCACCCAGCTAGAGAGCACTAGGAACACTTCGTCTGTTGCCTCCGGAGAGGAAGGAGCTACTTCGTCTGTTACCTTCGGAGAGGGAGGTCCCTGGGGATTCTGAGAAACCATTATAAAGTTTTAAGAATGTTTTTAACAAATATATTTAGTCAAATAAGATGGCATAATGTTTCTTTTATGTATTTTGCACCTCATGTCATCTTGATTTTTCAAAGCTGTTTAGTTTTGGCGAACCCACGCAACCAAAGAAATAGGTAAGAATTAAAATCATATAGAGTCATTATTTATCAAGAAAAACATTTATTTTACACATCAACATTAAATTTCTCTTTACACTACACTTAGTAGATAGGTACATATATGACGTCTAAATTTTATATATACATATATATCTTAAAAATATATCTAGGAACTATGAGCAAAGTTAGAAAATTATTTATGTATTATAGGTGGAATAAATAAAGAATAAATAAAATATATATGGTTAGAGAAAGATAAGGGAGGAAGGGGCGGGCTAGTAGTGGTATGATGGATAGTGAGTGGACACTTTGCCCTCGGCTAACTTTTCTTTCACCCCCCACCCCTATATCTTCTATACTTTACTTTTTGTCAGAGTGGCTACTTCCCCATCTCGGGACCCTCCATTTTCATTACATTAGACCACATAACCACTCTAGGTATGGGATTTCTTCTGCTTCCTTCAGGATGGAACTTTTGATTGAGCGTTTTTTATAGACCAGACTTTCGTCCGAAATGATATCGTGAAAAAATAATTTCGAAGATTAGAGTTACTGTCACTTGCTTGGTATTATATAAATCAATAAATTGTATAAAATTTCAATGTTTTTTATGAGCTATAGAGTGAATATTAAATAAATATTAACTTTATAATGGAATTAAAAAACATAAAATTAAAAATTTAATTTTGTTAATTATTTTTTTTACTGAAACCTTGGTGGAGAGAGCATTTTTGGAGGGGAGCTGGAAGGGTTAGGGGGGAGGGACTTGGCCTTATAAACATTTGAGCTCAAACACCAAGTCTCTAGCTATAATAGATGCCGAGATTCCTACACAGGCTTTGATGAAACCTGAATATCTTGGAAACGGCATACCCGATTTCCACCAAACATGGCTAAGAACTATCTCGCAAATACCAGTTTTTGAAATCAAAAAACCGCTTTGAAATCGGTTCAGTCGTCTTGGAGCTACGATGTCACAGACAGACACACACACAGACAATGGCTTCAAACGTATAACACCCCTCCTTTTGCGTCGGGGTTAATAAAATATTAAATAAGTCATCGAATCTGGTATTTGAGTGTTATAACTATGATTTGTTTGTGATAGAATAAAAGCTTGAGTCCATTTTTCTCGAACTGGGAATTTAGTCGTAGTGGGTAGGGGTGGGTTTAGTACTCATGTTATACAAAGTCTCAATGCCCATATAACAGCCTCTCACTAGTATGTACTATGATACCTCTGATGGAGAGCAGGATCTTTTCAAAGCTCTTATTCCTCAACCCAGACCGGGTGGTCACGGAATGGATGATGTCACCTTCATGTTCGCCCAGCATGTGTGGTTTACTCCATCACCACATCTTCTGCAGAATAGAACCCATTTCTTATTGAGTTAGTGTTCTGTTAAATACCTGATCCCTTTTCTCAATGTCCTCTAGAGTTGTTCTTCTTTTGTTATCCGGTCCTCAAATCAATTTTTCAACTGTTGTCCAGATGAGTTTTCTATTTCTCCAGGACTGCTTTGCAATAATCCTTCGTTTTCTCTATTGAAAAGCTGTGTCCAATGAACTCCTCTTCCATTACTGCACAAGCCAATTTGTCGTAGCATGTCTTATTATTAATATTCACCGTAGCTAGAAGATAACTAGAAGTCTCGAGATATATTTCCAGTTCCATTGTCTACTATCTTCTCTTTTCGTGATTTCAATCTTGTCTCTTACGCTTTTTTGCTTTTCTTTGATGACCAATATACATTCAGAACATCTACCCACCCGGCATTTCCACAGCATGATTCAACAAAGATATGTGTAGCAGTAGGTTCGGAACCACCATTTCCTAATGACAAGACCAGTCAGTGTCCAGTCCAGTGGCTCAGTGGTCTAGTGGCCGGTGGTTCATGGTTTAGTGGTCAATTGTCCAGAACCAACTGGAAACGGTTTCCTCTCTATAGTTTAGTATAATCTAATGTCACCCTCTATACTGCGTGGCTTATAAGTCTCTTTATGAATACGAAATAACAAAATTCAATTTTGGTCCTCTAGTCTAGAAGTTTTGCTGGAAAACTGAAGTATTCATTTAGCAGATGAGTAAAGCCGGGACAGTAAATTCCCTCAAATTTTGATGTAAATATTTAATGTTGTTCTACGAGTTATCCTGAGTTTTGTTTTGTGCACCATTCATTATGGGGGTACATGCAGAAAATCTGAGGCTTGGCGTCTCATGAAGCTACGGTCGAAAACCCCAACGAGAAATTTTACACCTTAGTCACATCAAAAGATTCTTTCACTGTCTAAATTACGAAGATGGGTCAGCAAAGATGGCTAAGACAACGGCTGAGATGCGCAACCTCGCCAGGGACAGTCACACCGAGAGGCTGATGGAGATGAGGAAAGAAGAAGACGAGGTAGGAGTGGTTCTGAAAAGTTTATGTGGTAAATTGAAACAACTGAGTTAGAAGAGAAATGATAAGGGCCGCGTTGCGTATTGCGCCACTTCACGTATAACATTGAAAAAAGAAATGTGGAAGTCTACTCCTGCCTCATGCAGTATGCATGAGTAAATATATGTAAGAGCGTCTGAGAGGAGATTCGGTGGCTTGGGTACGTCTCAGTAAGTGGGGATTCTCAGTAGTTGATTTGTAGCCATGAATGTATTTCCTGGGCTAACGTTCCGGACCTTGTCGCTTTTCTGAAAGATCCCCACGGTAGCCGACCTCTTCTTACTCGAAGAAAGGCTGGTTCCCTTCAATTTACTCTTGAAGATATCCATCCACCAGAGCTGTGATCTTCCCTGAGACAGATTTAATATCTTACCGTCATGATTTAGATATAGCTTTTTCACCTGTTAATTTAAAAAAAAGTTACATAGATAATAACCTGATGGGGAAGAAAATACTTGAAAATTAGTTGATTAATGGAAAGATATTGTTAGAAAGCCAAATCACTCAAGAAAGGCTTTTAACATGAGGCATTTAGCGCTCATGTGCATACATTTACAAGCTCAATCTAACTTCGGCCCTATTTATTTTAAAATAAGTTCAGCATCCAGTATGGTAGCTAATTAAATTCTCTACATTTTCCTCTAAAATACTTACATTACATCTTGAAGATTAGCGTAACGAAAAGAGAACTTCGTACTACTCTATCTTTATAATTGTTAGAGATATGGGAATATTCATTGAAAAGGTAGCTTAACTATTAATCTTCATTTAGACAGAAATAAAATAGAAATCGGACCATTAGAATCTAAGATATTGTCTATTTTAGGTAAACAGTTGTTGCTTTTTCCGGCATTTTTTTCCCAGTTGCACAAATAGAAAAAAAGAAGATACTTTTGTAAAATAATGTATAAATGTATTTTAGATAAGATAAACTTTATTGAGTTAACATTCTAATCATTTACAGCGATGAAGCCTTTGAAAAGGCTTGTCTGTGGTCTACAGTTTATTTGTCAGGAAGAAGAAATTAATTTTGAAACACAATGGATCTTAGAATAAAAGAGAAAATATTATATATTGTAATAAAACCAGGGGATCTACAGTTTTGTGGGTCCAGAGGCTGTTTCTTTGAAGGATGCCCTCCTCCAGAAATTTGTTGAGGAAAGCATTTTGGATAAAATAAGGTAGTTAGGACAAAAAGAAAATGAATAATAAAATATGTACTAGAATTTATCGCTTATCGTCCCTATATTTATTTATTCATTGTTTTTTTAATTCATAACGATAATAAAGTTGGAAGATGGAAACAGGAGAATTGTTTTGTTTGATATATTGGAGAAAAAAACGTATTCAATTATTATATTATTGTCGTAGGGTCCTATGTATTTATTTAAAATTTAAAAATAACTAAATAAATAAAACATAAATAAACAAAATATGTGTTTCTCAGGCTACTCTGGGATGTGTGCTTAATTTTACCCGGCATTTCTTTCAGAGTCAGGTTGTACAATATTTCGGGACACCTCCCTTTCCAAGTTCCCTCTTCGCCTCAACGTACAATACTTCTTATTCTTATAATTTTCGATAAAATAAATATATCGACATTTTTTATGTGTATTCAGAAATCCTCCAAGAACGATTATTGATGTTCAGCGAAATCTACAAAAGGCGGGGGGGGGGGGGGGGGGGGGGGTATGGGCGAGGTCTAACAAAAAAATTAGAATAACTGCCGTTGTAATGAATGTATTGACATGAAATTTCAAATGTGAATTCAAAGCCTTCTAAGAACAACACCTATTAATTATAGAGGAATCAGCCTAAGGAGGGGGGGGGGGGGGGGGCTCAACTCAAAAATTTTAATAACTGCCGATGAAATTAAATCTTATATTTTAATTCACAACCCCATAAGGATGGCACCTATTAATTTTCCGCAAAATCGGTCAATGAGAAGAGGGGGCTCAGCTTAAATACCCTAATAACTGCCGATGTAATGAATGTATTGACAAAATTTTGTCTTAGGATTCAGGTGTCACTATGGTTGTCAAATATTTAGTTTTAGTCCAAATGGGTCGATTGGCATTGGAGGGAGAGCTAAATTATTAATGGATTTGTTCTTGCTGGGGAAGTATATAGATGGTGATTCTCCGACGATTTTTTTGTTGAAAATACGCGGCACCACAAATTGTATGCATAATAAAAAAAGGTATCCCATAATTGTTCCTTCTCCTCATGAAAAAATTCCCAGGCGCCTAGACTGGATGTTAGAACAGTCAAAATGTGAGTTTCTGCTCCCAGCAAAAACTGTGCTCGGGTGAGTTCCTGAGAGCCTACATTCCATCACGTACGAATATGTACCCAGCAACCCTTCCTTACTGAAATTAACAAACTTCCGTTCACACAATCTCTGTTAATTACGATAAATTATGTCGCTGCTTTAAACGTCTTATCGTCTACATGGAGACTTGGCCAACTTCTAAGTAGCCAGTTCAAATCCTCCCGTAATCCCCGTCTCCTTATCGTCAACTCTTCCTTCCCATTATTGTATTATACAAATATAAAAATGGAATTTTTTTGATAATTCTGAGAAATCATGAAACTCTAGATTTGGGGAACAGTACTTTTTGGCGCTGTCGTATCTGTGAGGGAACGTTTCGGCGCGAGGACATCGACGTGAGGACACCGGCATGAAGACACCAGTGCGAGGAAATTGTCTCTGAGACATTACTCTTTCATATTTCAACCGATCTTTTTACTTCTCAAGCTATGCAAAATATAGGGGAAAATAATATAGAGATGGCTGATGTAGTGAGAAGTGACTATTTCACAGGTTGTAAAATAATATATAGTCTGACCTCTCATAGATTTTATTAATTTTCGCTAGCCGGCTTCCGTGGTTGCCTTCATCATCAGACAGTCCACAAAAAACCATCATTTAGCAACAAAGAATCAGGCATAAAGTTCTGTTCGTTAAAATCCATAAAATATTGTGGTAATAAAATATTAAATGATTATAAATAAATTATATGAATAAAAAGTAACAAAAATTAAATTGATATATTGCGTTTTGAAAATAAACATACCTGTTAAAATAATTTTGAAAATAACATAGTTTAAAAATTAAAATAAATGTATATAAAAAAATTATAAGAATTTAAAATTTCAAGGATGGGAACAGATATGTTATTCCTGTTCCCCATCTGAGTCACAACTGAGAGAACGGAGTGCGTTAGACTGGATAAATAATCTGACCAATAGCTTATTAGGAGTTACGAGTGCAACCACAACATCTTATTATACGAAATGTATTACAATTTAAACAGGAAAATATCCCATTGAGTTGAGTATTGACTGAAGATATTTAGTGGGCGTAAGCTATTCTATGGTATAAAGAGGGACTGAATGCCTACTTTGCATGAATGAGACCCACATACTTAGCTTGAATAACTGGGCGGGGAAGTTCTTTATAATGGGGCGTAAACCATGAAGAACAAATCCAGAAAAGAGGGGGTGTTTTTTAGAACGTGACAGTCCTCTGCGGTAGGCCAGAACGTGCACTGCAACTCAAAAACCTACTACCTATTTCCTTTCCTTCCTCGAAGTTGGAAAAGTTAGAAATCAAAATGGTGAACATCAAGAATACTCAATGGGTTATGTGTTTTTTCACTTATATTTTAAGTGAGTTTTACTATAAGTTATATAAGTTTTACTTATTTTTGAAACCTGGTCGGTTTTTTAACTGAGGGGTGAAAAAACCTTGAGCACGCCGTTCTTCGGAGGGGACGTTAAGCGATTGTCCTGGGTACGATGTCAAATACTCGTAAAAAGCCCCTATCCTAAGTAAATAAACGTAAAAAGGCAGGGAGGGGGGGGAGTGCTCTCTACGCTACTGTCTTGAAATAATGCATTGAACCAGGTCCTCCCTAAGTACGGGGCAGAAAAGGGATTCGGTGGTAACTTAGGGAAGGAATGGAATGTCCTGACACCAGAATTTGGCTGTTACAAGACTAAGAATGTTGAATTTCCAGGATTTCATTACATTTTAATCCTGAATATTTGGCAGAACCGCAATTCTTGATGGGGTGGTTCCCAGTGTCAAGAAATAAGGCTCCCAGTTTATAAACACTGTAATAACATCTCATAAAACTTTGTTTATCAAAATATTCATAAATTATATACATGAACCGATATTAAATCTTGGAATATAAAAACATGTGAAAAATATAGTATTATTGAAAAAAAAAGAGCAAAATATAGAATAAAAAATAGCATACTGAGCTCAAGATCGTGGTTCGAAACCCGGCTGAGGCCTTAGGTTTTACTGGAAAGTGAAAAAACGTTGAGCACGCCGTCCTTCCGATGGAACGTTAAGCGCTGGTCCCGAGACTGTACCTGATAAAGTGAGGGTGGAAAACAACTCAAATACCTCAGTATGATTGTACAGAAGTCACAGAATAAAAAACTTATAAATTTTCAATAAATAGATAAATTGGTTTTATCGTGAGAGCGGAAACTTAGTAGATTAATTTGCGCTGGGGAAGAGGTTAGGGGTGCTTGGAACTGGCTTCTTTTTCTTTTACTTTCGCAGTTATACAAAGTTTAGGGGAAGTTATGTAATCCGTCAGTAATTGGTGTTTTCAACCGAATTTCATGTTTTCTTCCCGACTCCAAAAGTAAACATTTCTCCATACCAGAATATGTGAAGTCAAAGCCCTCTTAGGACAACACCTATTTATTTTCAGGCAAAAAGACCGGTGATTAAAATATATGATACATTGCATAATTGATATTCCAGACATATTCATATATTTACATTTCTATACTAAAATATTGCTCGCACACCCAGCGTATCAGGGGAGAGAGAGGAGACTTATCTCTCTGAATTCTGAGGGGCTTACATGGTGAAAATTAAACAGCTCTAATTTCCATATAAATACAATTCAAAAAGGTCATGTTGAATATATAATCTCTCATTTCTTTGTTTTGTATGAACCATGTTTGTTTTTAAAAAGCGAATTTAAGTGTTTAGCTCAGAATGTTTGAATTTTGCACATGTAGTAGTTAACTGGTTTAGAGTACAGGATAATGATGACTTCATTGTGTTGTTACATTGAACCAATGTAAATACGAGTATAACCTGAATAGCTTTTGGGGCTTTACATAATTTCCAGTTAAAGCTGCTACAAAAAACAATAGAAGTAGGTACAACAGAAACGAGAAATTAAATGGATTTATTTTCAGTAGAAATTTGAATGATATATCGTTGGATTACAATTGAAAAATACTAAGTCATTTATTTTTATTAATAAAATCTATTTTGAATGAGTAAAAAACATACTATTCCCAAGCATAAACTTATTCACCTAAAGTTATTGGTCACACCAAAATAATTTGTAGCAAAATTAAGAAAGGAGTTTGAATATTAAGATTGTCCATAACACAAAACCATCTTTTCAGACTTAGTCCCTTTCGCTTGTAAGCCCACGATATATTTTATGTCCGAATACATTTCTGCGATCTGTGTGGATATATTGGTAAACTAATAAAATAAATAAAAACAATGAATTTGCTTCACTCTTATATTGTCTAATTCTACAAAAATGTATACATAAAGTGTATTGGTTTAGTTTTACGCCATCGTCAGTACAGTGTTCAAAAGTAACATTTAAGTTTGCTAGGTTGGCATATTCGTACAATTTTCAGATTAACTGAGATTAGGTTACCTAAGACAGTGAACTCGTGTTCCCTAGGGAAGTCCCGGAGGGGGGATGTTCTACCTTAACATAACATTTACAAATATATGTTCAATAATATATAATAAAATAATGGCATATATATATATATATATATATAACAAATAAGGGCTACATAAGATAATATCAAAGTACAAGAAGATAAATAAAAATGCGTACATACTCTTTTTAATAAAAATACACAATATATTAACAATTACTTATAATTAGTGACGTTAACAGCGATCTGAATTTGAAGTGAGTTTGGTCGTTCAAACAATTCACTTTTTATGGCTCTATTGATTTCCAGTTGTTCCAGAGAGTCAAGCTGCCTGCCTACCTTTTTCACAAAGATGGAGCTACTTTATGACCAAAACCCTATAAGGACAAAATATCCATTTTCAGCCAAATAGGTCAAAGGAGAGCAAGGGATTAGGGGTATGGCTTAACTCAAAAACTCTAATAATTGCAGTTGTAATGAATATATTGATACAGGGGATCAGAGGGGGCTTAACTCAAGATTCTCAATAACTGCCGATGTAATGAATGTATCGACATGAAATTTCATATTTAAAGTTAAAACCTAATATGGACATAACCTGTTAAATTTCAGCGATATCAACTGAAAAGAAGGAGGGTTCCGGGGAGGGGGCTGTATTCAAAAAGAATTATATCGACACAAAATTTAGTGTGAGGATTTAGGAGCCCCTATGTAAGTCAACTGTTGAAAAGCATTGAATAATTACTTCTGGAAAAGTGCATTGCCGGTGTTTAACGTTCGCATAAACGGTTTTTTCTTGTAATTGAAAGTTTTCATTTGTTTGATTATTTTTAATTGTTTTCTTTATGTCACGTTTATTTTTTTAGTTAAGATTCATGAAACGTAAAAATAAAAAAATAAACCTTTTCTCTCAGGCTAATATCTGACCGATTACATAATTTTCTCTATACTAAATAAATCTGAATGAAAGTAAATTTCGAATGTTACGACGCGCTCTGATCGCATTCCTTCGAGTACAATCCTAAAATCTATTACAGGTTCTGGTGGGTCCCTGATTGAAACTGCCCCCACATCCCTTTCGAATCAGAAAACACATTTTTTACACTGAATTTATTCGAGTAGAGATAAAAGGAACATTACTCAGGGCGGAGGATGTGACTTGTGACAGCGCAATTTCCTTTCGGTTGAATTTGGGTCAAGACTTAATTCATGACAGGAAATGCACAGACTCATCCTCGGATTTCAGTTACTATTATCTGAGCATATTACAACTATTGTAATTTATAGCGTATAAATATTGTTATGAATTGTATTTTATCAATTCAATATATTTAGGCCTGTTCAAAAACAATTGTTATTTATAATATTTTACAAATATTTTTTGTCAACACTTGGCTCCAGAGAGCGACGGTAGCTCGGTGGTATGCATGCTTGCTTCCGTAGCTCAAGATCGCGGGTTCGAAACCTGGCCGAGGCCCTTTGGTTTCTTATCTGGGAAGTGAAAAAGCCTTGTAGCACATCGTTCTTCGGATAGGACTTTCCTATAGCAAAGCTTGGGCAAGAATCACAATAACAAACTAAGTTGGACTCTGACTGATTTCTTTTTTGATCATCTTTTTTCTGTTTACAGTGACGTATGTATTAATAATTTCATACAAAACTACTATGTGGTCAGTATCAATCAGAATCAAGACAGTTGAAGGGGGCAGCCGACCTTTACGAGATGTAAGTGACTTTGCCAAGCCATTGCCGTACTTTGTCTATGTCGATATTGCCGTGCTTTGTCTATAAGTTAGAGCTGAGGATGTACATTGAGGGCGATTCAGGGGCAGTCGACCATTACGAGATGTAAGTGACTTTGCCTACGCTATTGCCGTACTTTGTCTATGTCGATATTGTCGTACTTTGTCTATAAGTTAGAGCTGAGGATGTACATTGAGGGTGATTCATCGCTGGTTGCTATACTTTGTCTATGCATACGAAATTGCTATACTTTCTCCATGTGGAGCAGGGGAGGGGGGGGAGGGGGTATGTGGAGCAGGGAGGGATTTCTGAACTTTCTCCATGTGGAGCAGGGGTGGTGGGGAGGGGGGTGATGTGACGTGAGATTGCTATACTTTGTCTATGTGGAGCAGGGGCGGGGGGATGACGTCCGAGGAGAACCTGGGAGCTGGTTAGAGCTGAGACGACCGTGTGCGTGTGACGTCACTGCTCGAGATCAAAATTTCAGAGTCCTCCTCCTTCCACTACTATTTAGTTACTTATTATGACTCATGCCCGGGCTATAACTACGAGGTCATATAGCCTACTACCAGAGCGCTCTGGTGGACATGAGACCGACTCTACAGTGGGGGTCCTGAATGTTGTCTACCAGGTTTAGTAATCTAGGGTTTAGGTCTTTAACGACTATCTGACATCGTACAAGCTTGGGACCATCACTTAACGTCCCATCCGTAGGATGACGTATTTAAGTTGGGTCCAGAGAATTAGCGAAGTGCATCACGGATAATAGACTTCCCCAGCTCGAATTGCTTGTACCGGTCGACACATTCATTTCATCGGTAGTTTCACGGTTACCGAGTTAAGCCTCCGTCTAATCCTCCACATCGTTCTATTTTGGTGATTTTGCTGAAAACCATTAGGCGTTTTTATCAGATGATGCATCCTCATATGAAATGTTTCGAATTAATCAATCAATTGGGAGTTTAAATAAAACAAAAAATGAGTTTTTGACTAAAACTGTTTCTAATTCAACTTTGAGAAACGAAGAGTGGAAAAAAAGTGCATTACTAGGAGTTGACATAGGAGTGTACCTATGTTAAGAATGGAATACTTGGTATTTCAAGTGGCTACTTTGTGCTATTGAGAGGTGGAGTAAAACACTTGGTACTCAAGTGCCCTGAAGTGGTAGAGTCCAATATTTCATTATCTGGTGGTGCTTTGTCTTTCTAAAGCACCAGTGAAGTGGGCCGCGGCTCAGAAGTGGGGGGGGGGGGGGGAGAGGCAAGTAAAAAATGTTTTTGTGTGTATCTCTCCTCACAAAAAGTTGAAGCAGATATTAGCAATCTTCTATGCCAATTTTTTCGTAAGGGGAAAATTGTCCAGCGTGAGTAAATCAAATACGTTTTGCTCCCCTTTGAAACCTATCGATTTGGTTAAAAATATATATGTGCATTACTCAGGGATTTCTCATAGTAAATTTCGTGTCGATACATTGAATACATCGTCAGTTATTGGGGTTTTTATGTCGAGCCTGCCTTCTATGATAGCTGAAAATAATCTGAGGGCCGGAAAACATTAAATTTCTGCTAAAACTCTACGTAGAATTTCTGTTCGATTACATAACTTCTCTATACTTCGTATAGCTGGGGAAATAAAAAAATCCTGTCTGTGAACGCGTTAACTCTCGTTAGAATGAATATATCGATATGAAATTTTAAATGTCTATATGACACCTATTGATTTTCAGCCAAATCGGCCAAAGGAAAGAGGGGATTTGAGGCTGAAGAAAAGAACTCCAATAATTGCCGTTGTAATCGATGTATCGACACAAAATTTAACTGATAATAGTCAAAATTTTTTTTATGTTCGCTACACCGAATTCTCGATAATTCGAATACTCGATTGCAAGCATTACAAAAATTAAGTATATGAATTAAATATTTAGAAAAAAATAATAATAAATATAAATACCTTAATTTTCCTGATGTAACAAAAAAAAAAAGGCTGGAGAGAAGAGAATAAAAAATAAAGAACACAAAAATAAATTGCATACAAATAAATAAAATAAAAAAATTAATAAAATAAAGTTTTCCAGTCCTTTAATCACCGGGTGCCAGGTGTTGGGGCCTTAATTGATATCACATCTGTCAGTTAAAGAGGAACTGTTTATATTTATTTACAGCGCGGGTTCGAAATTGGCCGAAGCCTTCAAGGTTTTTATCTGGGAAGTAAAAAAAAATCTTGAGCACGCTGTCCTTCGAATGGAGCGTTAAGCTATGGTCCTGGACTATTTTTGGGGAATAAACAAAAACAAAGCAATTTAGGACTTCCACTGTAGAATCAGGCTATGTCCTCCAGAGCGATGAAAGAGCTCTCTGGTAGTAGGCGATATGATCTCATAATTAAGGTCACACACAATAACTAACTTTATTTACATATTGTTACCACCAGTAGTTGTCCCCGGGGTAGGAAGCGCCACCAGTCACCCCCCACTACTCCTGCACCCCGGTGTGATAGTGGGGGCTACTGGAGGTACCTGACCCAGGTATAAATATTGGGGTCCTAGCCCATAAGGGCAGACTATCAGAAACCAGAGAACGAGAACCACCTCCAGACCTACAGAAGATGTCTCATTTCTTTCTACCATGAAGAACCCGATCACCTGCCATCTCTAAGTGCGGTGACATATTGGCGCCCAACGACCGACCTCATGATCCTAAGGAGCATGACTACGATGGACTCGAGTGCAGAGATGTCGGGCCCTGCTGAGGCAACCACTCAGTGCACACCCTCTGCTCAGATGGCAACGGCGAGCGCAACCTCTGCCTCCCCGACCATCGTCAGTACGGGTGTCACTCAGACCGGTCCCTCCAGTGTACCCTCTTCTAACCTCGCCTTCCAGGACCAACCGTCCACCACTTGGCCGGCTGAGCCATCCCCTGGTCAACCTGCCTGCCGGCCCTCCACAGGGGCGCAGTATTCTGCTGTGCCCAGTGAGTCTGCGCAGAACTTCCCGCAAGACAGCTGCCTCTCGCAGCTGTCCAATACTACTCTGCGTGGGTCATCGCCCGGCCGGCAACCTGCCTGCCGTCCCTCCACAGTGGCGCAGTATTCTGCTGTGCCCAATGAGTCTGCGCAGAACTTCCCGCAAGACAGCTGCCTCCCGCAGCTGTCCAATACTACTCTGCGTGGGTCATCACCCGGCCGGCATCCTGCCTGCCGGCCCTCCACAGGGGCGCAGTATTCTGCTCTGCCCAGTGAGTCAGCGCAGAACTTCCCGCAGGACAACTGCCTCCCGCCGCTGTCCGCAACTGTGCCGTTTGACTCATCGCTCGGCCGTCAAGCTGCCTACCGGCCTCCCACCGTGGCGCAGTATTCCGCTGCGCCCTGCGAGTCAGCGCAGAACTTCCAGCAGGACAGCCGCCTCCCGCCGCTGTCCGCAACTGTGCCGTTTGAGTCATCGCTCGGCCGTCAAGCTGCCTACCGGCCTCCCACCGTGGCGCAGTATTCCGCTGCGCCCTGCGAGTCAGCGCAGAACTTCCAGCAGGACAGCCGCCTCCCGCCGCTGTCCGCAACTGTGCCGTTTGACTCATCGCTCGGCCGTCAAGCTGCCTACCGGCCTCCCACCGTGGCGCAGTATTCCGCTGCGCCCTGCGAGTCAGCGCAGAACTTCCAGCAGGACAGCCGCCTCCCGCCGCTGTCCGCAACTGTGCCGTTTGAGTCATCGCTCGGCCGTCAAGCTGCCTACCGGCCTCCCACCGTGGCGCAGTATTCCGCTGCGCCCTGCGAGTCAGCGCAGAACTTCCAGCAGGACAGCCGCCTCCCGCCGCTGCCCGCAACTGTGCCGTTTGAGTCATCGCTCGGCCGTCAAGCTGCCTACCGGTCTCCCACCGTGGAGCAGTATTCCGCTGCGGCCTGCGATTCAGCGCAGAACGTCCAGCAGGCCAACCGTGTCTCGCAGCTGTCAGGCAGTGTGCCGCTTGATTCATCGCTAGGCCGTCAAGCAACCTACCGACCCTCCACAGTGGCGCAGTATTCCGCTGCGCCCTTCGAATCAGCACAGCATCCTGCACTTGCCGAGAGCCACCCCATGAGCTTCGCGGGGCAACAGACTGGACATCCCGACATAGCACCGTTGTCTGAACGCCCCCTGGACACTACTCCGTCGGTCCTCAGCTCACTACAGCTGACTATAACTAAGGCCCTGGACTACATCCGTCGTCTTGACGTCCGCCCTAATACGGCAAGTACGCTCCAGGCCCTACGCTCCAGTCTGATCAACGCCGCCAACCTCGCTGCTTCGCTGAACGGTCGGCGTTCTACATTTGCAGCAGCGCCCAATCCCAGCCGCTTGGAGGTTCCAGATCCGCGGCCCTTATCATTCATAGCTGATGGAATGCCACGACAGCTCCCAGTGACAGCGGACTCAAACCAGGTACCCCATTCACAATATTTTAAAGTGGTCCCAAATCCTGAGCCCCCTCTATTAACACCTGCAGACTTCTTACCAACGTTTTCCGGTCGCGATTTTAAGACCCGAAAGTGTTCTTCAAACGGCTAGAGGATGTCGGAATACGGTATGGCTATTCTCCCTCTAGCTGGGGTCTCTATGTACTGGCGAAGAAGCAGCTAAGAGGGGATGCGGAGTCCTTCAACGCGCCTTACGCCCACATAGACGGCTACACGGACCTTAAGGCACGGATTGTCGATCGCTTCGACGGAAACACCCACTTGGTCCGCCTCCGGCAGAAGCTCCTCAATTCCGTCCATAGCGCATCTGATGACGTTGGCGAGTATCTGCGCAGCCAGCATGTACTATGGAGGCGGCTCTACCCCGCGGAACAGTGGGAGATGATTGTGTCTCATCTGATAAGACAGATAGAACCTCGGATCCAACAAACTCTCGACGCGGTCGGAGAATTTCGGAGCTTCGAGCATTTTGTCGGATCGGCTGTTAGAATCCAGGAAGGGATCCGCTACCGACAACAGGCCAGGACAAAGTCGAAGTCGCAGTCAGGAAAACTTCCAAATGGTCGGGCTGCAATGAGCCTCAATTGCCCTCCGACCCCCGTCACACTCTCCGCTGGCTCACTCTCCAACCTAGCACGCCTCCAGGTACAGATCAAGAGGCGATCGTACCACGCTCTAATTGATTCTGGGGCTTCGTACAACTTGATAAATACCAAGTTGATCTCGCCTTCTTCTTCTTCAGGAGCAATTACCTCTCTGATAATGGCCGACGGTCGGTCCAAAATAAAGGTTAGTGGCCCCCATCCAGTCCCGCTAAGAATACAGGATGTGATCTATGTTTCTGAATTCTTTGCGTGTTCAACACTGGCTAGCGACGTAATATTGGGAGCACCCTTCCTAGAAGGTTGTGCCGCCTCCATGGATTACGAGCATCGATGCACACACCTGGGACGCACTCCCAGACACACCGTCTACTGGAGTAACACATCGCCCACAACCGCACAGATGTTGCCGCCAGCGACTCCACAAAGCGGATTTCCCCAAGACCTGAAACCCCAGTTTGAAACCCGAGGTAAATTACCCATGGTACAAACCCTGGAGGGTATCACACTGGCTGATGAGGTGAGACCAGCCCAGTCGAAACATATGGAGCGGCGAAGCCAGGAGCTCAAGAAAAGTGTACGAGCTCTGAGATTGCAGCAGCCAAACCATCCCTGGGGAGAAAATGTGTCTACAGCCGCTTTCCAACCGCGATCCCGAGCCAACGCTGCAACTGGACAAACCCCGAGCCAAGCTCTGCTCAGCCCCGAAATCACTCGGTCTGGTGAATGGAGCGCACGACGAACAGATGTGGCCAATCGGACCTTGAGGGAGGTCCAACGCGATGTTCTGGCTCAACAAGCAAAGTATCGGAGGCGATATACCGGACGGAAACCGCGTAACCCCCCTCGATTTGAAACTGGAGCCTCTGGAGGCCTGGCGCTGCAGGCCTCGAAGAAGAGGGCTTCATCCATTATGGCTTGGCCCTCGAAAGATTATCATCCCAGCGGGGGTACATCGCTATTGGGTGGAGGGAGCGGATGAAGACCACACTCCCGTGAAGGTACACGTCCTCGATCTTCGGCCGGCACCTAGGGCGGTACAACCTGAGCTCACCAAACCTCGGGAACGGGACGACGAGGGACGGCAACCGTCGGACCCCGTGGAGCTGGATCCACATGACCACCAACCAGCGACCACAGCACCAGGGCTAGGTAGAGCGACCACTCCGAATCAAAACAAAAATAAATAAATAACAGAAAAAAAATTATAATACTTATTGTACTTTGTATAATTATTGTACTCTGTATTATTTTCATTAATAAACAAGGGATGGTTCTCGTTCTTCGAAGTTGGGGGGGAATGTTACCACCAGTAGTTGTCCCCGGGGTAGGAAGCGCCACCAGTCACCCCCCACTACTCCTGCACCACGGTGTGATAGTGGGGGCTACTGGAGGTACCTGACCCAGGTATAAATATTGGGGTCCTAGCCCATAAGGGCAGACTATCAGAAACCAGAGAACGAGAACCACCTCCAGACCTACAGAAGATGTCTCATTTCTTTCTACCATGAAGAACCCGATCACCTGCCATCTCTAAGTGCGGTGACAATATCTACGACGTCATTAGCTAGTGGAATGGGGGTCCAGCTAGAGGGTTCTAGGTCCAGCAAGTGTTGTATAATACTCATATCTCCATAGAGATAGCTTTTAGTATGCTCTTGTATATGTGAAGTTTTTTCTCAAGTGGTAAGTTGATCGTTGTTCGATGATTGATTTCAGTCGTCCAAATAGTCGTTTAACGTCGTCCGTTACAGACTGGCGAGGGTTTTCAATTCTTTCAAAAACATAGTTCTGTTATATATTTATATTCTGCATCTGGCCCATGGTATATTCAACAATTCCATAATTTCAATAACAAATAAAGCAGAGATATAATATATACATATTATATAAGTATGTGCATTTTGCTAATGAATAAATTATTTTCCAAAGAAGAATTCAGTTTTTATTTGATTTCTAATTTTTTTTTTGGCTTTTAATGGCATTTTAAGTAAACCAAATAGATGAAGTTTAATCAATACATATTTTCTGTGATTTAGATATATTGATTTCAGTTATCTAATTGTATTTCTTATTGTTAATTTACAACTATTTTATTATATTATAAAAATATTTTGAAACAAGCAAACTTTATGTATTATTTATATATTTTTATCGCCTCCCCCAAGACATCTCTTTTTTAAAATTAAATTTTTAGCAACTATCTCTTATTCCACACATCTACTATGCGTAAATAGTTGATGCATAATATGTCTTATTAAACACTAGTATATTACAGAGTAGACGATTAATAGTATATATTATCTTCTTGTAAATTATTGAATATGCAATGCAATCTGGGCACCAAGAACAATACTGTCTTAATTTATTGATTTTCTGAATTATTAATTAATTTGACATTCATAAACAATTATTGTTCATATTCTTATTCTTATTTTTTTATTTTTTTCAGGTAAGTACCTGGCCCTGCATAAATTTATTTGCTTTCTTGAAAATAATTGTTTTTGGATCATGTAACATCTAAAGGTAAGTAAACATAAGTTCATAAGTTACTTATACAAAATTTCCACAGATATATAATTTTACATAAGCAAGTGAATATATTAATCATTTTGTTCGAATACATGTGTAAAAAACAACATATCCATTCAAAGACTGTTCAAAAGGAAAAAAGTGCCAAACGGGTAAAACTGTTTGTTTTCAAATTTCAGACCGATAGCGACATTGTTAATTATTTTGTTCTTCAATTTGAGTGCTCTTTTATAAATTAAAGTCATATAAACTAATACAATTCAATTCTTTATTAGCCTTTGGGAAATACATCTTTTAGGCTCAGGGTTCGGCCCGACATATACATTATTCAGTTTAAAAAAATAAATAAAAAATGATATAAACTACAAATCATCAATGACTCTTTTGAACAGAAATTTGAAAACACGCAATGTTTCATGACTGGCACTCTGTGAGTTGTGAATTTTCTAATTAAACAGTCGACTTATCATTTTAATATGGTTTTCGACTTTTATCTTGCAAATCCGGCGAGCTTCGAAATTTTTTTTTTTTAAAAATAAAATGTGCGTTTTAGTTTTTTCTACAACTTTCATTTAATTTTTTTTTTTTTTTTTTAATTATTAATATTACCGGTATCTTGCGAAATGTACGTAGGACTCGGATTTGTATCAGTTTTGGCCGGTTTAATCAACTCTTATGCATGGATATTAGAAATATGTATGGGAACGAAGTTTGGAAAGCAGTGAAGGCGTTCTGTAGTCCGTCCATCTGTGCAGAAAGACGAACACATTTTATTTTATTTATCTTTTCCGAAACAATTAAAATTAAAAAAGAGGGGTTTTGAGTTTTTTTTCGAGTGATTTCAAACCTCGAGACTTACCAGTCCATAATTAAAAGGGTCTTCTGCATAAAGGGCCCCCATTTATTTAGAATTTTTATTATCATAATAATTATTTACTTCAACAAAGTGATTTTCTTATACATGAATAATTAATCATTATTAAGGTAGTTTTAATAGAAAAATACGAGCAGCCCTTCCGTTTTCCCGCACTCTTTAGTGCTTTTTTTAATATTTTCAAACAACATTTATTTTCTGTGGCTTTGTCGTTGAAATTCACACAAAAAAAACCAAAGGTAATTTGAAGTTTTTTTAGTTTTTTTTATTCTACCTCTTCGATAAATGTTTTGGATTTTTCGAAGCTATGTATAATTCATTGCGATTATAAAACTGTAGTAATTATACAACATTATTTTTTAGCTTTATGTAAAAGCCCTTTAGAACCAAAGGTAATGGTCAAGGAAGAATGTGTGAGTCCTACAACGGAGATAACCCAAGAAAAATTTGGAAAAATGTTGACATTTGAATAACTGACATTGTCTGATCTATTTGGGTATGGAACTATCTCAACCTTTTCGTCTGGTTGACCTATAGAGATTTTATTGTTTGTTTCATAAAATAAGAAAATGGCAGAGTAAAAGTACATAAGTAAATAACACAAATTTAGGTTAGGAACTGACGCGTTGTATAAAATAGAAGGGAAAAGCAGAATTTGGCGCAAGGAATAAAAAGTGATGCTAAGGGTTAGTGTTACTGTGAGTGTAGGAGCAATCCTCTCACCTGCCTACTTAAACACATTATTTTTAGAAGTCTCAGCTAACTACGCCTTTGTGGTTATACGAGCACTTACACTGCCGCTCCTCACCTACGCTGTTGTCCCTCACCTACATCTATACATTTTTTAATTTTATATTTTAAGTAAAACCTCCCCGTTCTACTCAATTTTCTCCGACAATTAAACAAAACTAGCTACGATAGAACTTATTGAATTTTAATGCAGAGGCTCTGCAAGGAATTAAAACGAAAGGATTTTCTCTAACCTAAACATTTTTAGTTAAACTTTAAATGTTAATTCTTTTATGAGTTATACGTTTTTCGAGAGAGGAAAAATGTTTATTTATTTGAAATTCTTCTTTTCTTCCTGGTTACAGGAATAGCTCAGGACTAGACTCCAGAAATAAACAACCACCTTATTATCTTAATTTCAAACACAAGTATCTCCAGCTCCGGAATAGGCTGTAACAATTTTCTGAAAACATGTCTATGGTTAGGCAGATAACATCTCACCTAGAGTGGTGGCTTGTTTGAGTGGTCGGTGTGCAGGGTTGCCAAGACTTGCATCCCTTCCTCGCCTCTTCTGTCCTTCCTCCGATCTATACTTATATACTCCTTTGTCGACCATATTAGTCTCCCCCACCCGCCTTTTATCGGTCGCCAGTTCACCACAAGGTGTTCCAAGGCACAACTCTTCACCAAATCAGTTCATCGTCCCTCAATATTGCTCCATATTTGTTCTGATCCTCGACTCCTGTTTATTTACCTGCAATTTTCCTCAATACTTTATTTACAAACGTCTGGATACGCTTCTCCAGATGTGAGATCAGGGTCCAGGTTTCACACTGGCTGGCTTTATCATGGAGCTGTAGATCCTGTGCTTCAGGTTCCTCGAAAATGTTCTGGACCGTAGTAGCTTGATGATAGAGAAAAAAGCTCTTTGGGCCTCTCTTCTGTCCACCTCCTCCGAGTTGATGTTAGCTACTGTGGAGCCGAAGTACCTGAAGTTTTAAACTCTTGGACATTTTTTTTTTTTTAAACTCCTGAGCTGCATACGCTTAGATCCAATCCCATAAATAAGGTGATAAAAAGGTCTCATAATAATTTTCCTACATTCGAGGAGGTGTTTGCAAAAATGCAATTTTATTTTAATTATTTAAAAAACAAGGCTGTGCAGTGTATATATTTTTGGAATCTTATGTTGACTTTTGATTTTTAGAGTTTTGTTTTTCGGAAATGTCATAAAGCCTATGTCACTTGGGAGATTACAACAAATCAAATGACATATACATCATTAAGATCCGTCTAGCCGTTTATGTTCTCCGGCGGAACAACCTTTTTAACATACATATATATAAAAATGTGAAAAACTACATCCTCCATTCGCATTTCGCAGTCGGATAATATTCAATAAGGTTACAAATAATTTAATATATAAATCAAGCGGGTATTAGCTGTTCGTATTGCTGTATGTTTTTTTTAAAACCTCTACTCCATTTAATACTAAAACACAAAAAATGTTCAATAATTCATATGAAATGGAGATTCATAGGGTTTCTCTTTCTGCAGAACAAAACAAAAAAAAAATATATGACTCCTCCACTCCCAAATCCGATATGATATAACGTTTCAAAGAGTCGAGATGAATAATGAACGGGACATTAAATGTCACTATCATTAATCATCTACTCACAAATAAACCTGTAGACTCTCTTTGTTTTTGTTAAATTTAAACAAATTTAAAAAGAGAAGAGGTTTATTTGTCAAACTCAATTACAGGCAATCTTTTGTTTTTGGTTTAATTCATAGAAATTCTCTGGCTCAAACGTCATTCACAAAAAAAAAAAAAAAACATGGGGTTAGGTTGGTTGGCGCATCGCAGGAGCACATACATACAATACAGAAGGTAAACAAAAATTAGTATTTACGAAAATTGATCTATGTATATACATCCTATCCACTGTCGTCAAGTCCCTGTCGTTACTAGTTATCTATATTTTTTGTATTTTAACTCTTAATTTACATTAACTGAGTATCTATGTTTTTATTATTAAATAATAAGTCTTATGGCCAAATCACATTTATTTCTTTAACTCTTTCCGTGCATTCAACAGTGACCGAACTTCATTAGGATAATAATAATTTTATTTCCGTTAAACCAAAACATGGTAATAGGATACGTTATAATAATGAATACATTAAGATAGCTTATAAATTAGATTTATAACTATTTGAGTCTAACACAAGTAAGGATTAGTAATAACAATATTATAAAAAAAAAAAAAATGAAACGAATAAATAATTATTAAATACTTAAATACCTAAAAATATATGAGTACAAAAATAATAATATTAATACATAGATACAATTATAATAAGTAGAGTCTTTAAAACTCTTCCAGAAGTGTCTATATCACAACGATATTTCGGGATGTATTTACATCCCATCATCTGATCCCAATGTGCGAGATATAGAAAAGAGAAAGGAAACAATGTAACAATAACAAATATAAAATAAATCATAATAAATAACAAATAAAAAAATATACAATTGAACAAATATAAATGAATAAAACAAATATAAATGAATAAAACAAATATAAATGAATAAAACAAATATAAATGAATAAATAAAAAAAGTATTTAATAATACATTTTTTTGGAAAATATTTATAACAGTAATCGAAAAGAAATATTATAACAGTAATCATTGTTGAGAGGGAATATATTTATTTTTCCTTATAACCATTAGTTCAAATATATAGAGATAGATGCGGTAGTTGGACAATGAATATAAGAGACACTCAAACGACGAACTGGACTTCTAAAATCAACATTGGACGACGATCGATAACTCATAAATTTTATAGTATTCATTTTACAATTATTACTTGTATAAATATTATCTTTATTTTAGAATTTTATATAAAATTTGCCATATACTCTCTAAAATTTTATTTACAGATAGTATTTCAAATTAGGTCATTAACATAAGCCGTATTCTATAAAATGTACTTAGGCTCCAAAGTCACATGGTCCCGATCTTGGCCAAAATCTAGTCAGATCTACGTTAGACATCTTCATCTCAAACTTCAAGATCAGTGCTAAGATCATTTCTGAGTTGGAGCGCTCATAAATTTGCAATCACATGAACATGCAAAAATGAAAACTCGATCTCTGATTTTCGTACGATTACAATACTCCCTTATATTAAATATATAGAAATTATAAATGCCATTCTTCCCTCAGTTCCCACTACATTCCTCTTATCCATTTTTTTAATTTTTTTTTTTACTCTAAGCACAGAGCTGAAAACCTCTGAACCAGCAGCGAAGGTAACCAGTGAAAATAAAAACATTTCTGAACTGAATTTAATTTAAATTTGGTGAATATCCGACGCCTAATAAAATTAATTGTTTCAAAGATTTTGCATTACGTTATGCAAAAATGGACGTTGTGAACTATAGCGGACGTTAGAGAACGTGGAATGGATAAAAATTACGTGATTTTTTTCAGACGAACAAGATTAAAGACTGTTGGCTTTTGTTATTGTATGCCGTAATTCGCAAAATATATCTCGTTTAATATATTTCATTGTGACTGAGGAAATTGACTATTGGTGTAAAACATTCATTTTATTCTAAGGGTTGGGGTGAATGGGGGTAAAACAGTGCAATATATCGTATATGTTGGATACATTCCTTGGCAGCTCGTATACAATGTTCACCTGAGCCTCTCCATCCTCCCACCCTCTCACCCTCTCTCTCTCTTCCTGTGCTTTGTTTTATTTTTTCGCCCCCCTCCCCCCCCCCCCTCGTTCTTCCTTTTCATGGCCCTCCGCCCTCCCTCCAAACACCTTGATTTAACACCTATATTAAAGATATATACAACCCTCTCTCCTGTCGGAAACCAACACTACATCACCCACTCAAAGGGCTACCCTCTCTTGCCTTCAATGCAGCATACGTCATTGGAAATGTTGCTAGTTCCTGGGGCGGATCCAGAAATTAGGAGGGGTGGGGGGGACGATAGCCATGTTTAGGTTCAGTCAGAGATGGGTTGTTGCTTGTTTGGTAGAAAGATAATTTTTTTCAAAATGCTTCACCGGGGAAGTACACGATTTTTTGAAGATAAAATTGTCTTTATATAAATTTCTATTCTAAATTCCTCCAAGAAACCGCTGTTCTACTTTAAACTAAACAAAATGTAATTCTGATAGTTGTTAAATGAAGAAATGTCTGCAGGAACTTTGCCAAGAAAATGAAAATGAAAGCATAATAATAATAAGTATGAAATAATGTGTTTGCATTTGACACACGACTTTTTTATCATGATTATTTCATTCTTTTTGATCTGTGAGACAAAAATTTATTTTCCGAATAGAGATTATACTCCAACAATAATATTTTTAATTTAATATTAATTATTTTTATTGTGTCCTTGCAAGAACTTTTTTGTTTAGTTATTTTAAAATCTTCTTTCCTCATGGTAATGTAATTACGACTAGTATTGTTAAGAGTGAAAATATTTTTTCCTAATATTCTATAATATTTCGATATAAACAGCGCAGGTAAAAACAGGATTCTTGAAATATTTCTCTGCAGCCTATTTATTTATTATTATTGTTTATTATCCTTAGTGCTTTCTTTTGAAGTCAAAAAATATTAATATCAGAGCTACAAGCTCCCAAATTTATTAAAACTTGAAAAAATAAGAACCAATAATGATACATTCTTGGCCCATAAACTCCTTTCTTTTTCTCTACTATTCCAGCTTTTGTTATAATTTTAAGTTAATTATAAGTTGAAAAAAAAAAAAAAAGTAATTTTTAGGTTGGTTTGGGGAGAGTGGCTAGGTGGGAGCCTGTCGTGCGGGTTGACGTTAAAATAGATTGAAGGGGTTTTGGTTTGTTGTGAAGTCCCGTTCGTCCCATACCTGCCTCACAGCGGCTGACTTTCTGATCGATACACCATACCTATTTCACTTTTTTCTCCACTCTCTATCGCCTCCCACAGACCACCTTCACATCTCTTGTTCTCAAAATGAACATTTTGAAAATTTAATAGGTAACAAATATTAATGTAAAACAATATAAACAAAATATAACAATAAAAAAGCAAATAATCATGTAAAACAATAATCTTTCTTGTATCATCATTTATATTGGGGAAAACTTGGAAATGGTGTGAAATTAATAATAATAATAATAATATTTAATTCCGTTTAACCATTCATATTAATAAAATAGCCATAATAATACTCATAGCGGTGACAATGAATTATATCCAAATTTCAGCCAAATCAGTGTTGTCTATCCTTTTCATGTTATTTTTCTCCCACGATTGGAAAACAATTGGTTCAACGGAAAAATTGGCTATTACAAAAAATGTTCTTTATGTATATATACAGGGTGTTTCAGGGTTAAGTAGCCAAACTGAAAATTTGAACTAAGGACCTAAAAACAAGAAAAAAATTTCCTATGGAGGTATGTCCGCAAACGCTTTGTTTAGGAGATATGCACACCTAAAGATTTTCATTGTTATGAATTATTTAGGCATAGTAAATAAATAAAACTTATTTTATTTGTTGCAACTACTTTATTCATTAAATGTAAACACTAACATTCATATTAAGTGTTGTCCAAAGTGATTTCCTTGAGCATTAAGACAGGATCGGCATCTTTCTTCAGCAGCAGCAGTGGCAGAACTGAACTGGATACGTTTTATTGTTTCACAAGATTCAATTATCCTTCTTCGTAAAGAATTAAGGTCATTGACCGGCCTTGCATAGACTTTTTGTTTAATGTCACCCCAAACAAAAAAAATCCAGTGGTGTCAGGTCTGGAGAGCGTGGAGGCCACGCCACTGGTCCTGCACGGCCAATCCATTGATTGGGATAATTAACATTTAGGCATTGTCGTGGACCTCTTCCGTAATGTGCAGGACAACCATCTAATTGAAACCACATTTTCCTTCTCAGTTGTAGTGGAATATCTTCAACTAAATCATAGTATTCATTATTAAGAAATTCCAAAAATGTGTCCGCATTGAGTCGAGGTGGTAAGAAATGCGGACCTATTAAAATATTGTCTATTATCCCCAACCACACATTGCACTGAAACACGTGCTGAAAATGATGCTCACGAATTGCATGTGGATTTTCATGCAACCAGAGGTGATTATTTTTCTGATTGAAGATACCTCTTCTTGTGAAGGTAGCTTCATCTATCCAGAAACTTTTTCCTGAAAAGTGTGGATTGTGATTTAAATACCAATCTGAAAAATTTCTAAATCTTGCGATAATAAATTTTGTACACGTTGATAATGATATGGGTGACGTCCATCTGCAATGAGAGTTCTCCATACTGTAGTTGGCGCAACATTTAATTCTGCTCCAGCTCTTCGTACACTGCCAGATGGACTATCATCAAAATATTGTAATATGGTCGCACTCCTTTCTTCATTTCGTAAAGGGGCGAAAATACCATCAGCACGTGGTATAACAGCAAATGTACCAGTTTCTCTAAGACGTTGAAACGTGGAGCTAAAGATAGACGTATGGTAATCTTCTATTTGGAAATCGCCTAGAATATTCACGACGGGCAGCATTAGCATTACCATTGCAAACACCATATCGGCATATTCAGCATTAGTATAAATGGAAGGCATAATGATGAGTACTCTGTGAAAGCCTCAAACAAATTGATAAATGTTATTGAGAGTTCCCAATGCTAATTTCAAATAGTATTAATCCTTAAGTCAATAGTTTATGTACAGTTAGGGAGACAAGGTCATATTAGTATTCTATCTAAATCCAACTCCTAAACAAAGCGTTTGCGGACATACCTTCTTAGGAAATATTCTTTTCTTGTTTTGAGGTCCTTAGTTCATATTTTCAGTTTGGCCACTGCTGCTGTTGAAGAAAGATGCCGATCCTGTCTTAATGCTCAAGGAAAGCACTTTGGACAACACTTAATATGAATGTTAGTGTTTACATTTAATGAATAAAGTAGTTGCAACAAATAAAATAAGTTTTATTTATTTACTATGCCTAAATAATTCATAACAATGAAAATCTTTAGGTGTGAATATCTCTTAAACAAAGCGTTTGAGGACATACCTCCATAGGAAATTTTTTTCTTGTTTTTAGGTCCTTAGTTCAAATTTTCAGTTTGGCTACTTGACCCTGAAACACCCTGTATATTATTATATATACCCCTATATTAATTTTTGTCAAATTTGAAGTAGGACCAATATGCACAGGGTTAGAGCTTTTTAAAGACTGCTTTCTCTAGCTACAAAAAAATATAGATATTAAATAAGATGTTACATAAAACTAAGAAAATAAAAAAATGATATGAAGACGTTTTTTCAGTTTTCTTAGATCTTAATTATAGTACACTGAAAAGTAAAACAAATAAATTACTTTCCGCCGTCGATCAGTGTTGAAATGAAATCAAAAGAAATTTTGTTCTGGGACCTTGGTCCCTTAAGAATAAATACAGTGTTGGGTGGGAATATGAAATATAAAGATTAAATATATAAATTCCGACATAATATATGGTGCCATTGTCTATAAACTAATTACTATTGTCTAAGAAACATAAAATGCAACATATACGAGTATTATGTCGGAATTTATTTTTTTAATATCTATTATTCATATTCCCACTCATTACGATCGTTTGCGGATATAAAAAGTTTAATTTCTACTTTTTAGAGTGCTATAATTACAAAAAATATTCCTTATAAAATTTCTGAATATTATTTTTTGTCAAATTTGAAGTAGGACCAATATGCACAGGGTTAGAGCTTTTTAAAGATTGTTTCCCTAGCTACAAAAAAATAGATATTAGATAAGATCTTATGTAACATAAAACTAAGGAGTAAGAAAATAAATTTTTGGAAGCAAATTTATAATATTATGTTACAATTTTTTTGCCATCGTCTTTAATTTTTTTGCACAAATATGCGATCCAGGGGTGAGTAACATTGTTCAGACAGCTACTGGAAATTCGCATGTCGCTGCAGTTAGTTGTGTTCTTCCTGACTCCTTTCTTGAAGACGATGCACATCTCTGCACTCAGGTATTGTTCTACTCCGGAGACAGCTGTTGTACAGGGTTACGAGGCTCTTCTCCTGCCTTCCGCCCTCCAACGCTGTTCCGCCCATCCCTCCCCCCCTCTTTCCCCTTCTTTCTTCCTTTTTATTGCCTTTCTTCACTTTCCATGATTGAGTCTGCCTCTTCCTCATCTCTCTCTTCTCTCTTCCTTATAGTCTCTATAATAATGTTGTTCACATCTCCCAGATATTCTTTTACAAAGTCTTTTTGGATCCTTTATTATTTCTGCCTTCTTTTCTGAAATCAATCACAAATAACGCTGAAAGTCGGTCTCTTTGTCTGTTTGGTCGGGGATTACGTGAACACGCATGAACTATGTTGACATAACTTACAGGTTATCCGAAGGTGGCCGAGCTTAGATAATAGACTTGATTGTATCACTGATGAGGAGGAGGCTAAATTTGTATTTTTCAACAACAATGTGTATCGTATCATTTCGACGAGACAAATAAAAAAATGTACGTATTTTTATTTTTGTCAGTTACATCACTCGAAAACGTCTAAGCTGTATGAGCACCTAACAGAAACACTTTTATCTTCTCAACCTACCCCACAAGGTGTCAATACCACAGACGTAGCGTGCTTGCCTACATTGCTGAAGTTAGTGGATTCAAACTCGGATGCCTTTAGGTTTCTTTATCTAGGAGACCTCTTCAAAGGAAACAAACTGCCCTTCGACAAGGGCGTAAAATAGCTGTCTCGAGCCTATACGATGACCCTAATTAAACCTAATATATACAAATCAATAAAACAATAATAATTTGCAATACACTGATATCTCCCTTAACAGAGGTCTCTCAATAAGCCTAGTCGTCCACTGGGACCGGAAAGTTGCGAACTGCGAAGCAACGAAATCGCGCGAAGCCGTTCGTGCGAATGCCGATCGTCCATTGATCCACTCAGTACGTCCGAATGCGTAGACGGGATGGCTCTTCGGAACGGTTTTTCCGATGATTCTGACGACGAACTTTTAGCGTTTGAATTATGACCTTCGATTTATCAACGAAGGCGATATAGACGTAGACGGAAAATGTTTTATTGATTTCGCACCTGTTCGTCCGTAAAATCCCAGCAGAATAGGATCGCTTCGCACTTCGCACCTGTTCAGCCGAAAACTGACGAACGATACGGGTCTAGTGGACGCGGTCTCCCACCTTGTCACATGTTTGGATCGTTCGTGCATTTTCGGCCGAATTCTGACGAACTGATTTCGCTACTTTTCGCAACTTTCCGGTTCCAGTGGACGACTGGCCTAACGCACATTTTCCAGTAAAGGACACATTTTGAATCCCCAACGTTCACTTTCGCAGCTATAGTTCAGAATTTTTAATTTTGAGTTTTCACTGGAACTTCATGTTTTCCGACCCTTCAGTCCAAAAACGATAAAAATGGCCTCTCTGTGTGTGTCTGTGAACACGATAACTCTCGATAGAATGATTGTATCGACACGAAATGTTATTTGTGTATCCAGAACCCTATAAGGATTTTATATTGAAACACATGTTAACAAATTTTAAAGTGTATTTTACTATTGGTATTTTTTTTATTAAACAATAACATAAACAATAAATTAAAATATATGTGATGTGGCCATAACAGGACTTCTTATACCAACCATTTTTGTACAGATCATTTTCCCTCCCTCCTTCCAAATTCATTTCATATTAGCATTTTTGGGTGTATGAAAGTCACACTCACAATTACGCTATACAATTCAACATTACTTTCATATGCTTAGAAATGAGTTTGAAAGGAGAAAGGGAGAGGGAGAGTGATGGGTATAAAAACGTGGTTGGTATAATAAAGTCCTGTTAAGGTCACGGTCACAGTTATATTGATGTAGAGCTACCAATATATAATATATAAGCTCATATTATCAGGGGTTGTACACATTCTGATAAGGTCCAACTAAGTGACTTCCTAGTAACATATTAGTAGATAATAAAATGAAAATGTTCTACCCTAACTGCCTTATCGAGAAGTATTGGCTTCATCTCGCCAAAAAGGGTGATAGAGTGGCCCCATAAAATACCCCCACAGCCTTAGGGACAGATGTTACCACAAACTCTGCAGCTGACGACAAATAATTCACATAATCTATTGGATAGAACACTCATAAAATACTGTTTTGCATTGCATTTATCGGTCCGCATCTGGGAAATTCTATGTGAAATGAAGGTTTAGTTTTTAGATTCTTGCACATTCTTAGAATTTTGTAGAGTGATTATTGAAGCATCCTTAAACCTCGTTTTTATTCAATGAAATAACAAGCGAAGTTGAGATGCAATAAAAAAAGTTTTCAGAACAAAACCTTTTAGAAGAAATTCCAGAAGCGAGTAAGGTCAAAGAAATATTTCAAACGTTGTCAGAGTGTAACTCTAAGTACTAAATACTGGAAATAACAATCAAAGGATACTGAGACACAAATTTAGGGGTAGGTAGGTCAAGCAAGGTGAGCTAGTGGTAAGGTAGAGGAATGGGCTGGGAGAAAGGGGAAAGGGGTGAGTATAGAGAGAAGGGGTATGGAAAGAGGGAAGAGGCAGAAGGGAGAAGGAGGTAGGGAAAGAGGGGTGGGTGAGGAGGGAATAGAAGGGAGATATAATAAGGAAAATAATAAGGAAGGGCTGGAGAGAGAAAGAGAGAAGGGGTGAGGATAGAGAGAAGGGATAGGGAAAGAGGAAGTATGTAGGGAAAGAAGAGCGGTAGGGGAGAGAAAGAGGGAAGAGGATAGAGAGAATGGATCGGAAGGGAATGAGGGGAGGGGTGGGGAGGAAAAGAGGGAAGAAACAGAGGGGAGGAGGAGGTAGGGAAAGAGGGGCGGGTGGGGAGGGAAAGAGAGAAGAGGAGGAGGATAAAGAGAAGGGGTAGGGAAAGAGGGAGTTGTTAGGGATTTCCAGGGACTGATGGGGAGAGAATGAGGATAAAGAGAAAGAGGGAAGAGGATGGAGACAATGGGTCGGGAGGGAAAGAGGGGAGGGATGGGGAGGAAAAGAGAGAAGAGACAGAATAGAGAGGAGGTGATATAGGGAAATAAATAATAAGAGGATAGAGGGAAGGGGTGAAGAAGGAATGGGGAAGAGAGTGGTGAGGAGGGAATTGAGGGAAGGGATGAGGAAGGGTTGGAGAGAAGGGGTTGGGAGGGTTCGTCGGAAATGAAAACCACAACTACCTTCCGACCAAGAGATAATGTATGTGTAAAAATTATAGTTGCCTCTAATGTCAACAGATAGGTTAGGTCAGGTTTTATGACTCATGCCCGGCCTTTACCTACGAGGTCATATCGCCTACTACCAGAGCGCTCTTTCGTCACTCTGGTGGACATAAGCCCGACTCTATTGTGATCGTACAGCCTCAGGACCATCGCTTAGCATCCCATCCGAAGGACGGCGTGCTTAAGTTTGTTTTACCTCCCAGATAAAATAAACTAAAGGCGTCGGTCGTGTTTCGAAGCCACGATCTTGAGCTCAGAAGACAAGCACGCATACCACTGAGCTACGGCGCCCTCTGTCAACAGAGACATATATCGCTACAGGACGTCAAGAGTACCCATTCTCTTTGGTTGGTTGCACTATCGGGTCACTGAGAACTTAACCTTCCTATTTACTTTCTTATTTTTTTCGGTCTTTTATGACGGGACTTCCTAATAAAATGTATAAATTTTTTTATAGTTTATGACCGTATAAATAGATTTTAGTTATCTTCTCGGGTTCTATAATTATAAAATAAAACTTGTTACAATTTTTTTTTTAATTGTTTTTTTCCGCTAATTTCAAATCTATTGTTCATAACAAAATTAACCGTGTTAAAAACTTTAAAATTTGGTTAACCCGTCTTCCAGATACTGAAAATCTGTGAGAATGTTTACACTATCAAGATTCACTGAAGTTAATTAATGCGGTAAACATAAGCTAATTGGGTGAATACTTGGCTCGTGTACAAGTTGTGGAGGACAACAGCCCACTCGAGATGGCATTATCACAAGCAGACACACCAAACTCCCATATGCAATATTATCATGGTAACTTCCTCAAGGAGGCTAATTCGTAGACTTAATTCAATTGTAAACTTCCAATCATAGTAAGTCAGGTTAAACTCTTCCAG
Source organism: Aradus depressus (assembly GCA_963662175.1). Taxonomy (NCBI): domain Eukaryota; kingdom Metazoa; phylum Arthropoda; class Insecta; order Hemiptera; family Aradidae; genus Aradus; species Aradus depressus. The sequence continues at coordinate 48,540,903 of OY759216.1, read as the reverse complement.
GATCCAGTCGTACCTTACAGCAACAACAAGTCCCGTTGAAAGGAACCCACTCAAGAATAATGTAAGTTCTTCAAAGCACTTTAATTGATCCTTGGCTGTGTTTTCCCACCCCTTGATTCCAAAAATGTAAAAATGAAAGTAGGTGATTCACCGGCAATGTACTTCCCCAGAACGAAATAATCAATTAACTTCTCGCTCCTCCTCCACAATCTCAACCGTATGCGCTAAACACTGTTCAACAAAAAAAAATTAAATTAATTTTTCTGTTGGTATAATTCTTGATTCTATTGGGAAATTGCCTCCTGGATTCAAATCTGTAATTAGTTTTTCTGTGTCAGGCTTAGTTTTGAAGTTATATGCAATTTCAGTTTTTCATAATTGTTACTTCTTATTTCCACGCTGCGTATTTATAAAGACAAAACATGCAACTATCAATATTTTAGTCACTTATACAATTATTTAGAAACAAACATGAAGGAGCCCATAAATTATCATCATTGTATAAAAAAAACTTATTTAAGATTAGAAAATATGAAAAAAAAATCGTCTTTTATCCAAGAATTTAAAAGGCTAATTTTTTTCTCTAGTGTTCAATTTTGTAGTCTCGAATAATGTTCCAGCAGTAGACAGCAAGCATTGGAAGCATCCATTTCCCTTCATACCGCTTTTCCATGGTAATTATATCTTTATGGAACCTTTCACCATGTTCATCGGTGTTCATCATTAAAATAAATAGTTGACTTACACAGGAGTTCCTAAATCCTTAATACTCGTACTAAATTTTGTGACCTTCCTAAATTCATTACAGTGGTTATTATTGGACCGTCCCTTTGGCCAATTTTTCTTAAATTTAACATGTATTGTCCTCATGGGGTTTTGACTAAAAATATGAAATTTCATGTCGATACATTCAATACATTGGTACTTATCGGGGTTTTTGGGTTGAGCCTCCCTCTGATCCTCTCCTTCTCTTCAGTCGATTCCGCTGAAAATTAATGTGTTGTCATTAAAGGATTCTGGATACACATATATAATTCCGTGTCGATACATTCACTCTATCGGGAGGGATCTTCTGAACTCTCACTTCCCTCCTCTAGATTGATTTTGAATTAACACATAATATGACAGAGGATTTTTTTTTTTAATTTTTGGAATCAGAGGGTCGGAAAAACTGGTAATCCGGTGAAAGTTCTACCCCGATTACGTAACTTGCCCAATATATCGTAACAATTTATTATGAGAAAGCCCTTTCATATTATTCCATAATTTTTAACCTTTTATTTTTTTGAAAAGAGAGGGGATACATAATTGATTAATTCGTTCTGGGGAAGTACATTGTCGATGATTCACCGACAATTTTTTTCAGTTTTCATTAATAATAAGTTTATATTCGGCTCATTATTTTCAGATTACTCAAAACTCTACTCAAATAGTCAAAATGACCTTCACGACTGCCAGAAATTACAAGAATTGTTCAAGAACATATTAGACTGTTGTGTAGAGAATGGGGTCGTAATCAATACAAAGAAGCGGTGTAATTACATTTTCAGCGAAACAAACTTCCATCAATTCGTGTACTCCATAGAGATGGGCAGAATAGTTTTCGTATACTTGATATTCAAATATTGTTTAGAGATCCTAGGATCAGAAGAAATGTACTTCCCCCGTACGAATTATTCAACTATTTTTTCGCACGACCTAGCTAAAAAATCAAAAATCATACTAATTGTTGTGTTTATACATTCATTACTATTAGAGTTTTTGCGTTAAGCTCCCCCCTAATCTTCCTTTCCTTGTAGTCGATTTGACTGAAAATCCATAGGTGTCACCCTCATGAAGTTCTGGATACACATACAAAATTTCGTCACGATATATTAATTCTATCGTATTCACGAACACTGTGATAAATAAATAAAAATGTAAAATGTAAAATAAAATTAAAAAAAATTCTCAAATAAATAAAATTAAAGAAACAAACTTTAATAAATATTATGAACTTGAACGAAATAAAACTTGTTTATTTATGATATTGTCTAATTTCACCAACTATATTTACATGGGAGTACTTTCGGTATTTCTACCATCCTCAGTCAAAATTTTTTTTAAAAATAAATATTACCACATTTCCTGAAGAAATTATAGCTGGTCTTCTACTAAATTACTTCTACTAAAAAAAAAAACGAAAGTTCAAGAAGTGCAATTTCGAAGAAAGTGCACGTATTTAAAAAAAAATTCAAATAATAATTTTTTCAATTGGATTTTTTCTAAAGATACTAAAGAGACGCCATTTTGTTTTTCTAAATTTGCAAAAATGTTCAATCTAATCCAAAGGTATAAATTATCTTAGTGGTCTAACAGGGAAAATGAATAGCATAGAATGAGAGAACAAATATTGGGTTTATTTACCTGAACCTACATTATTAATTGAATAACTAATATTAGTAATAAAAAAACAATGAAGTTATTTTACAAAAAGAAAACTTACTAACTAATTACTTGAAACTAAATCAGTATTTTTTTTGTTTTATAGTGGCTATTATTTATAATTTTTTTATATTTTGGGTGTATATATGCACATATAAATAAAAAGTATCTTTTCTCTTCTACGTATTTCCAATGTTATACACTTCAACCCTAAAAACACTTCTCTCTCTAGACTGTCCACTTCCACATCTCTCCTTAGACTGTACCACACTATTTGCAACAGCTGATCGTCGTCTTTTGTTCTCCATTCATTGGTTGTTGACATTTTTTAAACAAAATGCGACTTACTCCACTCCTAACAGCTGTTTTTATACAAATAATAAAAATTGATTTTATAATATAATAATAATCTTAATGTGCGTAAATTTTTTACTTCACAACACCCGCGGATTCACAGGAAAATTACCTATTTGGAATAAAGGCGTCGGAAAATATATGGAGGAAGTTATGTAATCAGAAATTTGATATTGATTTTTCACCGGAATTTCATATCAATGAGTGGGGAATGAAGTCCTCCCCGGCTTGAATTATTTGTGGTAATACACTAACATTTCGCTCCATTTTTTCCCTTTTGGCTTAATTATGAACCCCTAAATCCACTTATAAAATTTTGAATAACAATTTTCATTTCTTTGATAGTTATTGGAATTTTGAAGCTAAGCCGCTGCTTCTCTGTGACAGATTTGTGTAAAAGTCAATAGGTGTCATCTTTAAGGGCTTCTTGGGTCAACAAAAAAAAAAAATATTATGTCAAATCAGATATTCATCCTGAGAATATTATTCATCCTGTCTAGAGTGATCGTGTTCACGAACATTGTATATTTTTACTTATATTTTATACAATAGTATAAGGAAGTATTGTAATCGTGCGAGTTCCAGGTTTCAACGGGTCTTCACGTTTCAAGGTCCCACGAATACGTTTTGACCATTTTCATGATGATGTCTGTCTGTCCGTTTGTGCGTGTGTGTGTATGTGATTGGTAAGTGGTGAGAGCTGAACTTGAAATTTGAAATGTGCTAACTTAGATCTGATTAGATTTTGGCCGAAATCGGAAGAAAATTGAGACCAGTTTACTTCAGGGCCTAAATACGTTTTATAAGATACCGCTTATGTTTATAACCTAATCAAAAATCAAGTAATAGTTGTAGGGAACATTGAAATAAATATTTAGGCTGAAAAAGATTAACTTACAAACAAACACAGCAGTGTTGCCAGGCCTTAATTAATTATTTTCCAGTAAAACGTAACATTTCAAGTTTCCTCCACATTCTCTTTTGGAGAAGACACCAAATTTCTCCGCAATAGAAAAATTGCAATTTGTTTAAATAGACTTAAATAGAAAAATATTAAATTGAAATATTACTTATAATATTAGTTACTAACCATCGAAACAATCGATAATGTTGCATCATTGACGTGTCTACCGAGTGGGCCGGTAGATTGGAGGTGGCGTGCTTGCTTATTGTGTACAAGAAAACCTTGAATTCGAAAACCGACCTTCGGATTGGACGTTAAGTTATGGTCCCGAGCTTGTACAATGTCATGTACTCGTCAAAGACTTCTATCCTAGGTGAATGACAAATTTTACCATAGTATAGCTGCACCAATGAAAGAGCACTCTGGTAGTAGGTGATATGACCTAGTTAAGGCCCGGGCATGAGTCGCAATAATTAACATTTCTACTTTTCTTTCAGTACATACTTGCTACTGGATACAGGGCGGGGATCTCTCAAGTAGAATAAATTAGATTTAATTGTCAACATTCGATGACATCTCTAACGCCCTCCAGTTATGCATTATTCCTCCTGCCTTTCCGAGCTTTTCCATTCGTCAATATTTTCTTAGAGCTAATAACGTCCATGTAACGAATTTTGATACATTTAATGTAAGGATTCAGAGATGTCCGAGTAAGATAATTGATTTCGGAGCAAGAGGGAAAATTTAATTGATTAATTCGCACTGGGGAAGTACATATCCGTTGATTCACTGACGTCTCGAGGTTTCCTTGACTTGTTCCAACGACACAATTTTCTGCTGAGTCCTGATCCCTTGCTGAGTAAGGACCCTGGCCCACTTCTACTTTTGGCAACTGGCCACTATCCGATTTGTTCTTTCTAGTTGGAAAGACAAATTGGAGAAAGTTCAGAGGGAAATATTCTCACTTCCTTCTGGTCTTACAGAAAACTCTATTAACTATAATTAATTATATGTGTGACATCTGTCATCCCACATTATATAACTCTCCCTATGCATCATATATCGGGGATACCATATATTTGTAAACCATAGTTTTTCTGATTGTCTCCAAGCTACTCGTACATATCGGGTCCTTTCAAAAGTCCTGTCGTTTTTTTAGGTAATTAAAAATTAAAGAAAGTATTATATATAAAATCATTTTATTCATCCAAATAATCGCCATTACAATCAACAACCTTATCCCAACGTGACGGAAGGTCCCAAATACCTTTTTTAAAAAACTATGGATATTTGCTGCCAAAAAACTTATTTAACTCCGATTCCAGGCTTTGCCGGTTATCAAAACATTTCTGCCTGAGGCTATTGTCCAGAGATCTGAAAAGGTGATAATCAGTGGGGGATAGTTCTGGGGAATATAGCGGGTGGGGTAAAATTTCCCATCCAATCTCTATCAATTTATACCTGGTCAACCCTGCAGTATGTGGCTGAGCATTGTCCTGAAGGAGGAGCAAGGGTCCTTTTCTATTGACTAGTCCTGGATCGACTATTTTAAGTTTAGACTGACAGCGGTCTAATATCGTGCAGTAGATCTCTGCAGTGATGGTTTGCCCCTGACTTAGGAGCTCATAGTGCACGACGCCTTTCCCTGTCCAGAAAATAACCAAGAATATCTTTTTCGGGTGAAGATCAGATTTCGGAAATTTTATTGGTTTTCCATCAGCTGAGAGCCATTGATAACATCGCCTAAAATTATTGTATAATACCCATTTTTCATCTCAAGTGATTATTCTGTCTAAAAATGGATCATTTTTTAATCGAGAAGCTAGAGATGAAGATGTTGTTAATCGAATCATCTTATTGGCATCCGATAACTTGTGAGGGACCCATTTGTCAAGCATTTTTATTTTTCCCTTTTGATGTAGGTATCTCCAGGCTGTTGGTTCTGAAATATCTAGTCTGTTACCTATTTCCGAACATGTATGACATGGATCCGACTCCATTAATTCCCAAACTTGCTGTTCTTCGGCAATTTGAGGTCTTCCAGGACGAGCTCCTTCTTCGAGCGTTTCGTTTCCTTGACGAAATTTGAAAAACCAAAATTGAGCTTTACGCTCATAGACAGACTTCTCACCAAACACGGAGCATATTTTTCGAGCGGCCACAGTAGCTTTTAAGCCGAGTTTAAACTGATAAAGTAAAGTCGACCGAATTTGAATTTCAATTCAAACCATTTTAATAAATTCGTTTGAACGCCTAGCACTGACTGGATTAAAATATTGTACTGTTTTCACAAATAGTAAACAACCCTGTTTACATTAGCAAATGTCGCATTGGAATTAGAATCATAACAAAGATGCTACAGTCAAAATAAACATCCCTTTATAAAAAAAAAAACGACAGAACTTTTGAAAGGACCAAATATAAATATATTTTTTTCTCCAAAGAGGCTTACTTTACTATATGAAAATTTATGAAAATCACACTGGATCGGCGACTTAAGACTACAGTACAGCGTTTTCAATGGGCTTTCTATATCCCGCGGGTTCGAACCCGCTTTTCACTTTTTCATCTGGGAGGAAAAAAAATCATGAGCACGCCGTCCTTCGGATGGGACGTTAACCAATGATCCCGCGTCTGTGCAATGTCAGGTAATCGTAAAGACATTAGGTAACTAAACCCGGGTAGGCAAGATTTAGGATTTCCACAGTAGTGCTAACAGGGAAGGGATAAGAGCAGCTTAGGTCCCTTGGTGCATACATCAGCCCACCCATAATATTATACCGCAACTTGAGCGTCATGACCCATCAAACACTTATACTAACGTGTCTACTCCAAGTGTTAACACACCAATTCGGAAGTTCTCCAAATTTTAAATCCAGATTTACCCCACAATCCCACAGGAGGATTAAAGATAGGTTGCCATAGAGATAGGGGGTTCACCGCTGGGTGTTTTCCTCTCTCAAGCCTCCGCGTCATACGTTCTATTTTACTTCCTCAGCTATACGAAGTATAGGGGAAGTTATGTAATCGGAATTTCATGATTTCCGACCTCAAGATTCCAAATATGAAAAAAAAAAAATGTCTGCGTGTCTGTGAATTGTATCGAGACGAAATTTTTATATGTGAATTCAGAACCCTCTAACGACGACCCCAATTTTTTTTAAGTCAACTCGACTAAAAGCGAGGGGGGATTAGGGGTAAGAATTAAGATAAATACTGAAATAACTGCTGATAGAATGAATGTATCGACACAAAATTTTATATGTGTGGCCAACACCTCATATGGACAACATTTAACGATTTTCATCCAAATCGGTCAAAGGGGAGGGGGGGGGGGGGTTTAGGGGAGAGACTAACTCAAAAACTCTAATAACTGCCGTTGTAATGAATGTATCGACACAAAATTTCATATGTGAATTCAAAACACGATAAGGGTGACACTTATTAATTTTATTAATCAGAGGGGGCTCAACTCAAAAACTCTAATAACTGCCGATGTAATGAATCTATCGACATGAAATTTCATATGTAAAGTTAAATCCCAATATGAACAAAACCTGTTACATTTCACCGAGATCAGCTGAAGGGAAGGTGGTTAGGTTTCTGACTCATGCCCGGGCTTTAACTACGAGGTCATATCGCCTACTACCAGAGCGCTCTTTCGTCACTCTGGTGGACATGAGCCCGACTCTACTGTGGGAGTCCTAAATTTTGCCTACCCTAAATTTTTATTCACCTAGGGAAGCGGTCTTTAACGAGTACCTGACATCGTAAAGGCTCGGGACCATCGCTTAACGTCCCATTTGAAGGACGGCGTGCTTAAGTTTATTTTACCTCCCAGATAAAATAAACGAAGGGCCTCGGTCGGGTTTCGAACCCTCGCTCTTGGGCTGAAGGGAAGGAGACTTAATTATAAAACCCTAGTAAAGGCTGATGTAATGAATTAATCGACACAAAATTTAGTATGAGAATTTAGGAGCCCCTACGTAAGTCAACTGTTGAATATTAGCGTAAAAAGTCTACTGGTTTTGGAGAGGGAGCAAAAAGTTAATTGATTAATTCGTCTTGGGGAACCTTTGTTTTTAGTTTGTTTTTTTTGTTTCAATGTATATGTCTACCTTGCCCGCTGTCAGTGAATTTTTTATATACCTAGTTGTTTTAAATAAATAAATACAAAGAAAAGAAATGTCTGTAGTATGCACATTTTGCGCACGGATTTGCTTGTAAGATGACATTTACATGTCGATAACCGTTGCAAGTAGGTACATTTCGTGGTTAGAGACATGCTGTAACATTTGTGCTGTTTGAGGATCTCCAGAGTATTGGACAACTTGTTATCAAACTTTTTCTAGTACGGTCCTCTTGAGAATTTTCCGAACCTCTAGTTTCCCCTTCCATTAAACGGAAAAGATCATCAGGAACTACCTAAGCGAGAGGATGCTGTTCGCGGACACCACTGACGGAACCAGGGAATTCAAGGTCACTACAGGAGTTCCACAAGGGTCAGTCCTTGGCCCCACACTGTGGAACATCCTGTACAATGGCTTGCTGAGCCTGCCAATGCCAGAAGACCTTACCTTGGTGGCGTATGCTGACGATGTAGGGATCGTCATAGTGGCTGATGATCTGGAAAACCTGGAACGCAAATTCCAGGCTGCCATGGAGCGGATACACCATTGGATGAGCTCTGTGGGCCTTTCCCTGGCCATCCACAAGACGGATGCAGTACTCTTCACCGGGAGGAAGGCCAGAACCAACATGTCACTGACCTTCCAGGGTTATACTATCGAGACCCAACCGGCAATCAGGTACCTGGGAGTAATGCTGGATCAGAGGCTCACTTTTAGGGAGCACCTCAAATACGTGGGAGCGAAGGCCGCCAGGACATCGGCGGCGATTTCGAGAATTCTGCCCAACGTCGGTGGCCCTAGGCAGAGCAGGAGAAGACTGCTGGCAGGAGTCAGCACTTCCATCCTTCTGCACGGGGCCCCGACATGGGCAGATGCAACGAGGATTCCCTCATACCTGAGGCTGATCGCCCCCGCTCACAGGCGAAGCGCACTGAGAGTCGCATGCGCCTACCGAACAGTTTCTGGCGACGCTGCCTATGTAATTGCTGGGCTGCCCCCCATTGACCTCTTGGCACGGGAACGTACGCGACACTTCAAAAGGAAACAAGACCAGGTTCAGGTGGAAGAGGTGGTGCAGCGCTTCGACCACAGGGGAAACCGGGTCTTCTATCAGGACGCGGGGGCCAGCCCTGGTCCAGCAGAGCCAGAGAGGGCCAGGACAATTAGGGAGTGGCAGGAAGAATGGGACAAGTCCACAAAGGGACGGTGGACCCATCGGCTCATCCCTCGAGTCGAGCCTTGGCTCACCAGAAAGCATGGGGAGGTGAATTACCACCTCACCCAGGTACTCACGGGACACGGTGGGTTCCGGGGGTACCTCCACAAAATCGGGGCAGCAACAACACCAGACTGCCCCGCGTGCCTTGGTGAGACGGAGTCGGCGGAGCATGTCCTCCTCAAATGCCCCAGATTTGAGGAGGGAAGGAAAAATCTGGAGTGCAGCATGGGCGCCCCACTGACTGCTACCAGTTACGTGGACGCTATGCTGCGCTCCCAGGAGTCGTGGGATGAAGGCTGCGATTTTGCAGCGCTCATCATGGGCGGGTTGGCCCTTCAGGAGAGGGCTGACAAGGAACAGTAGCGGTAATAAAACAGAAGAAGGGGCGTTACCAGCCACCCTTCCTCCCTTCCGCGAAGTAATGACAGACCGTCAGTTCCGCGGAAGGGAATCAGGATCGGCAAGGAGGGGGTTTTAGTGGGTATGGTGATGGTGAACCGTCTCGAGTCCCACACTATCCAGGGCTACCTTCCCTGGATGTGCGTCACAGCATTTCCCCCTCCAATGGAAAAAAAAAAAAAAAAAAAAAAAAAAAAAAAAAAAAAAAAAAAAAAAAAAAAAAAAAAAAAAAAAAAAAAAAAAAAAAAACGGAAAAGTAAAGGAAAAAAGTCCCCTTAAGTTAAAAAAAAAAAATTAAATAAAATTTTATTTACTTTAGAGCAAACTTTTATATATAAATCATAGTTAATGTCTTGAGCCTCTCTCTGTGTGACTTTTCAAAAATTCATTATGGAATAATGACATGCTTAAGAAGAAAGTGAAGAAGTCTCTTTTATTTAAGGCGGAATATAGTGGGTGCTTAGGGTACTAGGCTCTCCTCAAATTTCAAACTTACTCTCCCTCAGAGTGAATGGAAGTTTGAAGTAAGTTTGAGCATTCGAAGGGTTATGATAAAAATGTATACCGACTAGATCAAACAAGGCATGCCTGGGGCTTCTGGATTCAATCATCAAGTTTATTTTATGCTTATTTCTTACTAGAAGGTTACCCAGCTTCGTACAGAATAACTTTCAGCAGGTTAGTAACTTTAAGTTACATGAATTTAGAAATAAGTTGAAATTTCCAGCGATATTATTGATACATTTAGGACAGTGTTTTGTGACTTTGTGAATAAGTGACTGCCTCCCACTCCTCAGCATAAATGGAAATTTCTGATGCCTCACGACCTTCTTATGACCTTTAAAACGATTTTCTGCTCAATGTCCAATTCGAGTCTTATTAGCAGCGCCCCCCCCCCCCCCCCTCCTCCCAAGTGCGTAGTTACATCAAACATCCATATGATCAAATGTTGAAAATTTGTTACAGTTTTGTTTTTTACACATTAAACTCAACAGTTAAAGAGTTATTCCCTTCTAATCTGAATTCCTTTCAAAAGTTCGTCCTTATCGTTACAGTATTGAATAAATTATTCATGAGTTGACAATTATTATTCTAAAAGTACCCTTCAACTCAGATGTTATAAAGTAACGAATGTGACAAATTTTGATCTGGCCACTACTACTAAAAACTGTTTCTATGCATGTTGCGAATATGTCACTTTATAATCCGTTAAGGATTTGAGGTCCTTAGTGTCCTTAGTAGATAACTACCACGGAAGACTAGGCCTGTGTTCTGGAGCAGCCCACTATAATCTTGGCCAGCCTACTCTCCACAGAAGGCTCAAACCAAGATTGTACCAAGACATTATTATTTAGTAATTCCATTTTATATTTTTGTGTAAAGAACCAAGATGTTCTGGTCCAAACAAAGTATTGTTGTTGTTGTTGTTTATAACCCGTTAAAGCTCTATTCATTTTACACCTAGTATTGAATGTTTTCTACGAAATAAAATTCACTCCCGGACGGGATTCGAACCCGCAAACATGGTAAGACCATGTGACCCAAGCCTTACGCTCTAGCCCGCACGGTCACCATGGCCCCCTGTATTGAATGTTAGTTAAATAGTTATTACGACTCTTTCAGTGCTCTGGTGGACATGAGCCCCCGCTCTATTGTGGGAGTCCTAAATTTTCCCTACTCAGGTTAGTTAGGGGGTATTTGACGAGTACCTAACATCGCAAAGAAAAACGTAAGGATATCGGCCGGGTTTCGAACACGCGATTTTGAGCTCAGAAGACAAGCAAGCCACACTATCTCTGAGCTACCGGCGCCCTCTTAGATTGAATGTCATATTTCCATGTTTTCTACACAGAGCCTATGAAAACTAAAAATAATGATTTTTCTTTGAAAACTTTTCAGTTTTCAAATTCGATAGTTTGGATTTGTATCGACGATACAATAAAATAATGTGGTTTGTGTGATGTCCACCCCAGCGCTAATACACACGAGCCTCTGCAGTTGGCTGGTTGCTGCTTGTTGCAGTAGACACACTGCTGCTCCCCCCTCCTCTCTTGAGGTCACATGGTCTGGTGTTGGCTACCGATGCATCCCAGCTGCAGTCGGCAAAAGTTCTATATGTGAAAATAGCTCTGACAGCAGGTACACTGCGGAGTCCCACTTAAGTTGCGCCTGGATTCAAACTTGACAATGGAAGTCTGTCTAGCTTCAGGATATTTCGTTCTTTTTCGGGATTTTTCGGGGAGAGGGCCCAACCTGAACATAACCTGTCAAATCTCAGCCCTAACATCTATGTGATTCCAGAACCCTCTAACGGCGTCACCTACAGTTTTTCAGCCAAATCGACCAAAGGAAAGAGGGGATTAGGGGAGAGGATTAACTCAAAAACTCTAATAACTGCCGTTGTAGTGAATATATCGACACAAAATCTTATATTTGAATTCAAAACGCGATAAGGCCGACACTTATTAATTTTTAGAGTAATCGTTTCAGAGGGGGGCTCAACTCAAAAACCCCAATAACTGCCGATGTAATGAATGTACCGCATGCAATTTCATATTTAAAGTTAGGTTAGGTTTTATGACTCATGCCCGGGCTTCAACTACGAGGTCGTATCGCCTACTACCAGAGCGCTCTTTCGTCACTCTGGTGGACATGAGCCCGACTCTAATATGGGAGTCCTAAATTTTTATTTACTTAGGGCAGGGATCTTTAACGAGTACCTGATATTGTACAGGCTCGGGACCATCGCTTAACGGCTCATCCGAAGGACGGCGTGTTTAAGTTTATTTTACTTCCAAGATAACTAAAGGCGAGTTTCGAACCCACGATCTTGAGCTCAGAAGACAAGCACGCATACCACTGAGCTACCGGCGCCCTCAAAAAAATTTTACATGAGAACAACGTCTTATAAATATCCAATGGAAGAAAATAAAACATTCTTTACTTAAAAAGAATTCCATTCCATGAAATACATTTTTATGTCAGAAGTCACTTCGGGATGTGAACAAATATTTCCTTAACTAAATGTAAATAAAAGTAAATCAAGAAATAGATTAGGAAACGTAGGCACTGAATCAGACATTCATGTTTTGGCTAATACCAGGAAACGTCACATTAAACATTTGCCCCTCCATTTTACTTCCTAATCTAGAGTGAAGTATAGAGAAAGTTATGTAATCGGACAAAAATTCGATATTGAGATTTCACCGGAAATTCATGCTTCAAAGATCTTTTGAATATGTTTTGATCATTTTCGCGAAACCCATTTTTTAAACGTTTGCTTGATTTACGCAAAAAAAATTAATCCTTTCGATAAATTGTTTTCGGCCCAAAATATTCCTTATAAATATTCCAATCATGACTAGTATACCCTTAGATTAGAGATTGGACTAATACGACTAAAATTATATCGTCCTATTTATTACTAAATTTTATTATCAAAAGCAAAATAAATGTGATAAATCTATATTAATAAACCAAAATCTGGATTGAAAACCAAACGTAAGTATTAAATGTAACAATAGCACAATAAATGTGCAAAATTACAAACGCCTCCGGATAGTAAAGCGTGATGACATGTAGTCTGAAGCCTTCCTTGAAAAATATTCTAAATGTAGGTGATAACCGCATCGAAATCTGTTCACGGGTTGCGAAGTTTATCACAATTACGCAAATATATGGTATTTTATAGAAGTAGAGATGAGTATTGTTGTCTATTCTAGCTTCCAATAAAGGTTGAGTTGCATTTCAATATTAAAATAACTGCTGGTTCAGCAGGGGCGTAGCCAGTATTTTGAGCAGGGGGGGGGGGGGGGGGGGCAAAGTTAGAGGTTACAGGGGGGGGGGGGGGGGGGGGGGGGTTAAAAAGTAAATTCATTTTACTAGCTAATTTCAAAAATTCATTTAACATATCAATTAATACATTTTACATGTTTTCCAAGCATTTTCACCTTTAACATTTGAGATGTTTGATGGGGTACCTTCTTTTTGTGCCATGGTAGCTTGGACTATTGGGTTATCTGTCTGAATCTCTAGGCTCTTCAATTCAATTATAAAATAATTCAAGATACTTACTAAAAAACTTCCTAATATCCATGCTAATTTTAATAATTTTATGCAAATATGGAAAACAGTCAAAACGGAACGGAACTGTTAGACGAAAACTTCCCCCGTGCACGTGCCCCCCCCTGCCCCCCCCCCCCCCCTGGCTACGCCCATGTGGTTCAGTGCAGTTTTAGTTTGAACTGGGTGGAGGCCGTTAGCTGACTATGCCAAGAGTTCGGATATGATCTGGACTTGCCAAGGTGTGAAATAGCCTTCTACGGCACATTAACTCGCCAAGGATCCCCGGAGTTCCCCTTCTAGCGGCTATCTTTGATCCTTCTCCTTCCTTCAGGCAATCCCTTCAGGCAATCCCTCCAGGCAATCCGGCAAGTAAAGCTTTTTTTTACTCTTCCAGTTATACGAAGTATAGGGGAAAAGTTAAGAAATGGGTCAAAACTTTTAGAGTTCTCATCGGAATTTCATATTTTTCGACCTTCTGGTTCCAAAAAAAAATGAGACATCGGTCAATTATCGCCAATTTACTTCCTTTAGCGCGAATTGAAAATTAGTCGGGGCTTTGGATTTACATGAAATTTCGTATCGATACATTGGTAGTTATGGGGTTTTTGTGTTAAGCTCCGCCCCTATTCCCACCTTTCTGTTGGTTAATTTGGCTGAGAATCATAGAGAGAATAGGTGTCGTTGTTACAGCGTTTCATATCAACATATAAAATTTCGTGTCGACATATTCATTCTAATGGATTATCGCGTTCACAAACACACCCTCACATCAGTAATGCCAGGTTTAAATAAATTTGAGAGAAGGAAGGGTTATTAAGAAAAGCCCCAGAAAAACCGAATCAGATATATTTCATTTTTTCCTTATTTTTTTTCCTTTTTAACCAAAAACTACCAGAAATAAAAACATATTGTAAAATTCGTGCGTTTCAATTTAAACATTGCTTTGAACTATTTCCTACAGACATTTATTGAACATTCTTTGGATCGCTATATATTGTTCGTATTGGTCCTGTCGCAAATTTGAGGGCATAATGATGTTGGGAAATTTAGTAAGGAACAATCTTTTTAGCATATATTAAGCAAACGTCAAAACAAAGGGGTATTGTCAATTGTCATGTTAGGTTATGGTTTTCAGCATGTATATATATATATATATAATTGAGCTGAGTTTACGAAGCTCTTTCTCAGGCGACTCATGTATTTCGTTGTACTCGTACTCCTCCTAAGCCCCTTTACCGATCACATTGAAATTTGGCACAATGGTAGTGGACACGGTGACGATGGTTTACTACTAAAAAAATCTGAAATCGAACATACCATGGAGGAATAATCACCGAAAAACGAAATCCCCATTGAATCAAATGAGAGACAAAATTATCGCGCAAAATAGAATTTTTCTATTTCAAATGTAAAAATCCGGGCGAAGCCCTTTTCGGTTAATCATCGGACACCATTTTTTTTGAGCCTTTTCTTTCAATGTTCTAACGTACAAACTTCGACTTTTTTTCGATAAAAATATTCACAGCTGTTGTTGTCTACAAAAAGGCTAGAAAAAATCCATTGAATTCAATTGAAATCTATTTAAAGTATTAATATATTCATAAAGAACATACAAGGTGAGAAGTTACTGATAATTATTAAAAGATTAACTGAGTTTTCTATACAGATATGCCTGACTCAGCTCAGTTTTTGCTAACAGCAGAATGTATCGCAGAAACCTCAGGCACACATAGTGTATTATACAATCTACACTGAAGGTGTACTAAAATTGAAAATAAAATATTTTCAATATGAAGCGGACCTGTAGTTTTTGTCTGGGCACCTTTTGCCTCGAGAGTGGCTCCAAGGTCCCAAGGTGCAAGCTGATGCCTCATCTGTATTCCTAGGGGCGAGGTCCCAGGAGCCTACACAATCTCTCTCTCACTCCTCCCTCTACTGTCTCATCTAACATTTTTATTGATCCATTCTATATTCATTTATTGTTTCTTTATGCCGCCTTCATGTGTCCATAAGTATTACAATTTTTACTTTCTTATACTAAAGGAATAAGAAAGTATTGTAATCCGTTTGAGGGTCATCTGACAAAATTGAAGGCCACTTAACTTCGAGGTACATTTTAGATACCGCTTATATTTATGACTAAATCAAAAATCACTAAATCACCAATTGTAGAAAAAACCGAAAGGCATATTTTATATTAAATTAATTTTTTCGGAGGTAACACAGTTAGTGAGATACATACCAGATAGATACAGAAATTACCATAACCCTCCTATATCTTAAAACTAATAAAGGACAAAAATAAAACTAGGCGATTATGGCAGCACGATAGAAGTCAACTTCCGAAACCAACAATATCAGACATTCTTATCAGATCCACCCCATGGGCAATAGTCTTTGGAAAGCTACAAAAAAGCTATTGAAAACACCAACTGTAATTCCAAGTTTAATAGTCAACAGACAAACCAGAGAAGATGAGAAAAGCGAGTTACTGGCCGATCACTTAAAGACAAGTTTCTCTACTGACAATAATTTTAAACTAAATGAGGAAGAGAAACAGTTCATGGATGATCCACTACTGTAGCGTGATCTGCCGTTACAGTTTACAACCCCACAAGAAATTAATAATCTTATAAATAAACTAAAAATTAGATAATCCCCAGGACACACCCCGATCTTATTACGTCCATAATAATAAAACAAATTCCAACAAAAGCACTTATGGCAATAACAACCTATTCGATAGTTGTCTCAGAGTCGGTAATTTTCCAAAAACGTGGGAAGCACTCCGAAATTATACCTATCCTTAAATCCCAAAAAAATCCAAAATTATTAGAAAGCTAGCGACCTATAAGCTTACTACCTATTCTAGGAAAAATATTTGAAATAATAGCATATCTAATTATATCAAATATAATTTGAAAAATAGCATTATTCCAGCATCGCAGTTTGGTTTCAGAAGAAATGACTCGACCATTCACCAACTTGCTAGGCTTAATGAGTGTATTGTAAAAGACTTCGAAAATAAAAAACATACGATAGCTGTGTTTCTAGACTTCAAACGGGCGTTTGACAAAGTCTGGCATCAGGGACTCCGATTTAAGGTTAAAAAGTCAGTTCGCAGACGATACTATGCTGTTCTACCAGGATAAGAATATTATGACCGCTAGAAATGAGTTGCAAAGAACTGTCAACGAGCTGTCTATGTACTTGAATAAATGGGGCATAGCACTGAATGCACAAAAGTGTGAGGCCAAGATTTTCACGTTAAGAAGAACACAAGATCCAGAGAAGCTGGTAGTGGACATGAAGCAGCTAGACTGGAACTCCAGTAAAGATTCGGTCAAGTACCTGGGGCTCTTGACAGATGGCACACCTGGAAGTTCCATATCAACAAGAAACTAACCGAAGCCTACGCTCGACACTCCATGCTTTACTCTATGATGAACAGGAAATCTAATCTAAAGCTCGAAAACTGCCTCCTACTCTACACATACCATTCTCCGGCCACTCTTAACTTAGGGCAGTGAAGTATGGGGATCTGCTTCCGCAACTAAAATAAAATGAATTCATGTTTTCCAGAACAAAATCCTTAGAATGGCTGTGAACTCACCTTGGTTCGTTCGAAACTCCCCATTACACCGCGACCTCGAATTCCCCTCAATAGAAGAATTCATCCACACCAAATTCCGTAAATACCACGACAGGCTGTCCACTGTTCCAGGAGCTACTACATTCAACATCAGACAACCCACCGCTACACGACGTCTCAAATCTAGACTTCTCCAGGACATGTTAATTTGAGGACTTTTACCGAATATTTTCAATATAATATTGATGTAAATAGTTAAGGGTATCTCTACTTAGACACATTCCCTAATCTAATTCCCCATGTTACAATATACATTTTGTTGGGCTGGTGAAATAAAGAGAGAGATACATACCGAAAACCGTTCTACAATATCGTCTTAAATCGCAATTTTTTTGACGTTTGCTGAATTTACGCAATACCTATCGAAAAAATTGTCTTTATCAAAAATGTTCCTTATTAAATTGCCGATTATATTACAATATTTTATTTTCCATCATTGTCATCTAATTTATTTATGGTTTTATTTTCACCGATAGTAATCTTTGTATATTTTGCACTATTTTTTATTATTATTATTTTTTTCTATATTTTGCACCGAAACATCGCCGTAAATGAATAGAATAGAATATTTATAATTAAGAATATTCTTAATCCTATTTAGGATATTTATAATTAAAAATATAAATAATACCTATTGTATTAGGAGTTTGATAGTTATTATTCACCTCATATGTGTTTATATTCTAAGATTTAATATCAGTTGATATATAATTTATAAGCTATTTTGATGCATAAGATTGCAGCTCATATTACCGGAGCTTTCGGAAAAAAGTCAAAAAATATTAAATTTCAAGTTTTACTGGAAATAAATATTAGTGGTTTGAAAATTCAAGTGAA
Source organism: Aradus depressus (assembly GCA_963662175.1). Taxonomy (NCBI): domain Eukaryota; kingdom Metazoa; phylum Arthropoda; class Insecta; order Hemiptera; family Aradidae; genus Aradus; species Aradus depressus. The sequence goes on along the minus strand of OY759216.1, from coordinate 48,522,919 downwards.
TTTTTGGGTAATTCCGGAATTGATCCATGAGCTTATTTTTGGTATCGATACTATAAATACATTAGGGACAGTCATTAATATGAAACAAAATTATATAGCCTTATCGTATTCTATTTTTCGAAAATAGAAAAATACCACTAAATGATGGAGGAGAAAAAGAAATTCGACAAATAAGAGAAAACTCTGTAGAGACAATTGTGTTAAATAAAATGAATTATGGCTGCAATAATACTAATTTAAAAGTTTTCAAAGCGGAATGTGGAATCAAAGATCCAGAAATTAAGGGAGTATTTAACATCAAAGATTTGAAACCAATTCAGGGAAAGTAAATAAATAAAAAAAAAAAAATGATATAGTAATAATAAATAAATAAATAAATAAAAAAAAACTATTATATGATATTATTTTTGATATTTGAGGAGTTTGGAGCCAGAGCGGACCAACTGGTTGAAACTGAACAGGTAGAAAATGGCAATTGAAAATTGAGTACATTTTGTTTATCTCCATAAATGGGCCCCAAATATTTATTTATATTTGAAATTTTAGAATAGTTTTGGATTTGTGATCCCTTTTTGTGTTCTATAAAGTTTTTGAAGGCCATATGATCCATTGTGACTTTGAAAATATATGCACAAAATATTTGTGGACTAAACTTAAAGTGCTGCTATCTATCACTGAAGTGAAGAAACTAAGTGATCCACACTGGTTTTGAAAAAGGGAACCTATGCCAACATCAGGATGGTAATAACTCATTTTCCGAAAAATTGTGGGTTGGTCCGCTCTGGCTCCAAACTCCTCATTTTAAATTAATTAAGATTTGTTATTTAATTTTTCACATATTGGTGGGTTTTTGTTGTTGTTGTAATTCATTTTATTGTTTATAAAAAAAAAATAATAAATAAATTTAAAAAAATATGTTCATGTATCCAATCACCATTTTATGGTTTATGAAAATAAATATTATTAATCGAAAGAAAGGTGGTGTGGTTTTTATGAATAGGTTTGCCTTTTTCGATAAACTTGTTATGGTCGGAACATCTCTCCAGCCATCTTTTCAAGTTCTTTCTTTTTGGTTTTACAACCAACATAAAGTGAAATATAAAATTCGGTTCCAGGCGTCTGAAGAAAAGTATCTAATTCCATTTTATGTGACCATGCTCTTCGTATACCAGGACTCCTGTGGAAAATAGTTGTTCTTCTTTCAATTTGTCCACAAGTTGACATTAACAACCAGCCTGGAATGGGCTATTCCTGCCTCCGACACTGTCCAATATCTAGCATTTCATTTAGACAGCTGTTTAACTTGGACAATGCACATTACACTGAAATGTACACCACTAAAACGAATATTTGGACGACTGAAAACATTCACGATGATCAACATCATGGCGCCCACATCCTATCGCCAGGATCTCTGGTGGGGACCCTACTAGTAGCTTTTTCTTACGATTTTTTGCTACTTAACATCATAAAAAAAATTCATAACAATATTAATGCGGGGTTAACTTTTGAAAATTATGGTAGGCCTATCTAGACTGGACTCCTCTTCCGAGACGTACCACCACAACTCCCCCATGAACGTACATACAATTGCTTATCACAGGATACATAGGATATATAGAAATTGACATGGTAGTTCTCAGAATCCGCAGGTTCCAAGTGAAACTTCTTTTGTTTGCTAGCATTATAAATTTGTAAATAAATAAATTGACTTAAACATATAAAGGTTAGGTTAGGTTAGGTTTTATGACTCATGTCCGGGTTTTAACTACGAGGTCATATCGCCTTCTACCAGAGCGCTCTTCCGTCACTCTGGTGGACATGAGCCCAACACTACTGTGGGAGTCTTAAATTTTGCCTACCCTAAATTTTTATTCACCTAGGGCAAGGATCTTTAACGAGTACCTGACATCGTACAGGCTCGGGACCATCGCTTAATGTCCCATCCGAAGGACGGCGTGCTTAAGTTTATTTTTGAAAACAATTTCATATTATCAAAATATGTTTTATACATATATTCTACTCACATATTTTCGTTATTATTACTTTTTACCTCATTGTCATTTCGTTCATTATCACTTACAGCGTTAACCGGAGAATTCTCCAAAAATGAAACAATAGCCTTAATTATTATAAATATCATAACAGGTATAATAATGAACAGGTGATAATATTGTTGTGGTTCACTTCCGTTGCACATTCGTCATGAACGAAATCACAGCTCGGGTTTCGTCGATTTAAAAGAAGTTTCACTTCAATAAATAAATTATTGTTTATGCAGAACCTTAAAATAAATAATTATTTTTGTAATGTTAGCTTATGAATAAAGTTAGCTAGTTGTTTTTACTCATGCCCGGGCTTTAATTACTACAAATCGCCTACTACCAGAGCGCTTCTTCGACATTGGTGTACATGACCCTCTTTAACGAGTAACTGACATCGTACAGGCTCGGGACGATCGCTTAACGTCCCCTCCGAAGGACGGTATGCTTAAGTTTATTTTACTCCCAGATAAAATAAACTAAGGGCCTCGGTCGGGTTTCGAAAACGAGAGCCTTGAAGAGTTTTTTAAGACGCTATCTTGAGCTCAATAAGCAAGCGTGCATACCACTGAGCTACCGGCACCCTCTTAATAAATTTCTAAAGAGACAAGACTGGTGTTCCGATTCCATGATATGATACTTGCATTATTTTCACACTGCCTCTAAGAAACTGAATACAAGGAAGACACATTTGAAATCTTCCGTTACCTTTTCGAACCCAACTCAACTCTTAAGCTTCCGTTAATTGCCCTCTACGTCCTCTTTCTAAACTTCCCGGATGCTCTCATTTTATCATTTCCTTCTTTATACACACACTCACAGTTATTTTACTCCCCCAACCATATGAAGTATAGACAAAGTTATATAATCGGTCAGAAATTTGAAGTGAAAAAAAAAATATATCTGTGTTTTGTGAACACGATGACTCTCAACAGAATGAATATATAACAACACTAAATTTTATTTTTGTATCCAAATCCCCATCTATTGTTTTTCAGCCAAATCGGCCAAAGGGAAGGGGGAATAAGTCGCGTTGTAATAAATATATCGACACAACATTTCGTAAGGACGACACACGTATTTTCAGCTGGGGCTTAACTCAAAAACTGTCGGTTTCATGAATTTATCGACATGAAACGTCATATTTCAATTCTAATTCTTATAAGGACGATACCTGTCAATTTTCAGCAGAATCGGCCGAACGTAAAGGGAGGTTGAAAAGAACCTCTTTAGTAAGTCATCTATTTTTGAGGGAGAGCGGAAAATTCATTGAATAATTCACCGACGACTTTATTTTTATGACTAATCCTAGTTGGGTAAACACTTTAATAGAATCTATACTTTTTACGTTTAGAGTCCTTTCCAATGTCCACTTGAGATAAATAATATTAACAATGAATTCATCGTGAAGCTTCTGTAAGCTCTATTGCAAGTTTATTTTCAGAGGATAAATCCAACTTCTTCTCGAAATGGCATTCGCTTCTATCTTGGATAATAGTAAACACAATAGTTAAGTCTGAACCTAAATTATTTTTAACAACAATCAACAAATTTTATTTGGACCGGAACAAACGTACTGAGTTAAAATGTTTTGTATTGAATTCTATAGAGCACTGTTTGAGAGTTCTTTCTACCCTACCCTTGCCTCACCCCTGCATTTTGTGCATTCGCTTAGGGAACAAGAATCATTGCACGAATTGGCATAAAATGTTCAGTATTGGATTCTATGGAGCACTAAAAATGTTTGAGACTTTTTTGTATCCTACCCCTACCCGCACATGGACATTGCAACGCATGGCGGGTTTAACTAGTACAATATAATTAACAATGCAATTGCAATAATTCAGAATTTTATTTGTTTTTCTGTTATTTTATTCTAATATATGACTGACCGACCACATTCACATTTAATTTGATATACACCAGACTTATCTCCTAACTTGACGGGGTCTTTCGGCCGAGATATAAAGCTCTTCAACTTATTATTGACTTTATAAGCCACCTTATATCCTTTCTTATTTAAAGTATCTCCTACACCCTCTGAGAGACCCGGCATATTCGGTAGAGTGAACCAACTTTTCAATATAAAAAGAAAAATTATTTCATAATTTTTTTGATAAACTTAAATATAAATTTGTGAGATTTCTTAAAAAATTACAATTTTATAAAATACATAATATAAAATTATATTAATAAATAAATTGGTTGCATTGTTGTTGTATATTGTATGTGCTTTTAAAATGGTCTGAGTTTGGTATAAAACCGAAAGCGCTCACCCAAATATATATCTTGTGTGAGAAAGGACCATATTTTTCTTTTTCTAAGAAGAATTTTGTTCTGAAATGTCTATAGTCGTGTTGTGAAAGAAGAACTAGCGCCATGCTATATTGGACAGTATGTTTACAGAGGGAGAAGTAATGTTTTGTACAGGAGGAGTGTTGCGGTTAGAGATGCTTCAAACGAGTGTATGCTTGTCTGAGTTTTGTGTTAATGTGAAGTTTCCATGTGAGCCGTTTTTGAGGTCTTTAGGGGTCCACGGAATGGAAAGTCCCTCAACCCGTCTTCTGTAAAAATACGGCGGAGGACAAAAATGTTCCCTCAGTTTTACTGGCATTCAACCGGAGCCTCCATCGAGCGAACCAGCTGGAGAAGTGGTAGACTGACGTTCGCAACGTGAGCACAGCTGTCTGGAGGTCTTCTATGTTGTTACCTTTGTATAATTTGATTTGAATCTCTGCGAGTAACAAAACTTCTTGAAGACAATTGAAACAATAACAAAATTCAAATTTAAAATGTTTATGTTAGAGGAAACTGTCTATTCATCATCAAAACATTATTTGAGGTTAGGTTAGGTTTTAGGTTTTATGACTCATGTCCGGGTTTTAACTACGAGGTCATATCGCCTACTACCAGAGCGCTCTTTCGTCACTCTGGTGGACATGAGCCCGATTCTACTGTGGGAGTCCTAAATTTTGCCTACCCTAAATTTTTATTCACCTAGGGCAGGGGTCTTTAACGAGTACCTGACATCGTACAGGCTCGGGACCATCGCTTAACGTCCCATCCGAAGGACGGCGTGCTCAAGTTTAATTTACTCCCCAGATAAAATAAACTAAGGGCCTCGGTCGGGTTTTGAACCCACGATCTTGAGCTCAGAAGACAAGCACGCATACCACTGAGCTACCGACGCCCTCAACATTATTTGATAAATAGTTTTCATATTTATTTTTTTGGAAGAGCTCCTCCAGAGATATCTTCTTTAAGGTCTGTCGAATATACGATTTAATCATTATTTTTTATTATTTATATACTAATTTATTTTATTTCACTTGTTTTTTTTATGTCTTTTATGCATTTTTATTGTTATTTTATTAAATTTATATATATATATATATATTTACAATTGTTATTTTGTTTTGTTTTTCTTTCCTATATTTCGCACATTGTTACCTGATGAAGTGAAGTAAGAACGTCCCGAAAAGTCTTCGTGAAAGACACTTCCGGAAAAGCTATAAAAAATTATTACCTTAACTTTAAATAAATTAGTATATTTATCTACAGTATTTATTAGTATTATTATTTTTGTACTCATATTATCATGTAATTATTTATTCATTTCATTTTATTTTTTTGTAGTATTGATTATTTAATTCCTTTTGTGTCAGAGATAATATCTGTTTACGTATCTAAATTATAAGCTATCTTAATGTATACATTTATATGACGTATCCTATTATCATGTTATGGTCCAACGGAAATAAATATTATTAATGCAAGGGTGGTGTTGTTCGGTTGTGGGATGTCGCATAAATTGAACAGGAGGGGACTGAGAATAGCGGCTTGTGGCACTCCCGCCAGAATACAGCACTTGGAGCTGTAGCTAAGGATGTTATTCACCCGCACTTGAAAAGTCCTGGTTCTACCCCAAAAAATAATCCATGATTTTGTGTGAATTCCGTGGGCCCCATGTCCTTCTCACATTATACTTGTATTTTATTTTTCTATTTAACGTTAACTAAGTTTATCTTCTCAACTACTCGTAGTACAAGAGATAGACATATTTCTATAATGAAGTCTTCCTAAGGAGTAGATCCGAGGAACGTCCGAAGTACTCTTAGTTCTCGGGACTATGATATTTGCAGGAGAAGAAGTCATTTCCTTCAGTGCTACCAACTTTATTGAAACTGGGAAATTGAATTCTTTCTCCAAAATGAAGTCCTCTTACAGGCTACTACGTTTATTGTGCTAATGAAAAGTGAAAATCATTTTTCTCTTTTCTTTCATTTATATTTAAATTTACTTATTACAATTCTAAGTATTGAAATTTTGATTTATATCCGCACTTATTTTTTTTTAGAGTTATTGAATCTTTCAATGACCGAACTGAATCTGTTAGTATTCACTGAATGATAACCAAATTTCTAAACCTTGTAATTCAGATAAACTAGTGGGCGGGGTCAAGACATAAAGTGAGTGATAGTTCTTTCTCACTGAATGGATCCATCCCGAGAGAGAAAACATAAAATGACAACTCTTCAACATTTGATTGGATTTTCATGAAATATATAGCATTTCCTTATAAATAAATAAAACAATTTTTTTTAAAATATTGTCTATTTCACAATAAATTATTGTACAAGACACACAAGTTTGCGAAGGACGAACCTTACTTATAGGGGGATCAGATAGCTAAGAAAGTAGAGAAAAAAGTAGGTTTTTAAAAAAAATATTGTCTATTTCACAATAAATTACTATACAAGACACACAAGTTTGCGAAGGGCGAACCATGCATATAGGGGGATCAGTTAGCTAAGGAAGTAAAGAAAAAAGTATGTTTTTAAAAAAAAAAATTGTTTATTTCACAAAATATGTATAATGTGGGAGTACTTTCGGTGTTGCTACCATCTTCAGCCTGACAGAATACAGTATTTGTCAGGTCGTGGCTGAAGATAGTAGCAATACCGAAAGTACTCCCATATTAAATATATATATTTTGTGAAATACACAATATTTTTTGAAAAACACGTTTTTTCTTTACTTTTTATTATGTTTTTCACAACATCTCTGCAAAAAATGTTAATTATAGATCAGGAAGTGGTCGGAATTGTAAACTAGGAAATTCCCTTGGCTTATAGTTTAAGCATTTGTTTGTTCTGAAATATTTACTTCCAATAACAATGGTAAAATTTTAATTAATGATTATTAAATTCTAACTAGATACATTTTTTTTTACCTTATGGACGGAATCTATTGATTTTCAGCCAAATCGGTCAAAGTGAAGGGGGAATTAGGGGGAAGACTTCCAAGATTCAAAACAACATAAGGGTTGCTTTTATTTTCAGCGGAATCAGTCGAAGGGAAGGAGGGGGTCAGAGGGTGGCTCAACTCAAAAAACACCAATAACTGCCGATGTAATGAATGATGGACATGAAATTTCATGCTTAAATTGAAAACCCTATGAGGACAGTACCTGTTAATTTTCAGCAAAATCAGGCAACGGGAAAGGTGGTTCAGAGATAGAGGCTCGACTCGAGAACCCATAAAACTGCATTTAGTATGAGGATTCAGAAGCCATTATTTAAGTCAACTATTGATGGAATGGTTTTGGAAGAAGAGCGTTAATTTAATTGGGAGAGGGGGGGGGGGGGGGGGGGGTACATTGCCGGTGATTCACCGACGAAATTTTGTAAGTGGAACGAGGAGTCCCACTCGGAGGGAGGGGAGAGCAAAAACGCATTACAAATAATTGGAGGTGGAAAGTATACTGACGGTGGTCCACCGAGGACTATATTGATTTGTCCCAAACCAGTTAAACTGATGTGCAATGAGACATCTGGGAACGGGGTTAACCTGTTAGTGCCTCTAGGATCTAGGATTAGGTTGACGATCAAAGGGAATCCGATAATGATGGCTGGAGAGGTTACCAGTTTTGGACCAGCGGTTAACGAAGTAACATCACCCCTCTCCCCTGCTCTGCTTCTCATAATTGCTGTTATCCTGCGACTATTGCCAATTGCGGTTTGGGAAATTATGCTACCTTTTTCTCTGATTGTTCACATAGAAAAAAAAAGTCGTTGGTGAATCAACCTCATTGTACTTCCCCAGAACGAATTATTCAATATATTCTTCGCTCCTCCTCCAAAACCAGTCAACCGTTTGCGCTAATATTCAACAGTTGACTTACATAGGGCCTTCCAAATCCTCATATTAAATTTTGTGTCGATAAATTAATTATATCGGCAGTTATTAGGGTTTTTGAATTGAGCCCCCTCCCCTGAACCTCCCTTCCCTTCCGCTGATATCGCTGAATTTTGACAGGTTACGTTCTCATTACATCTCACACACTTTAAATATGAAATTTCGTGTTGAAACATTCATTACATTGGCAGTTATTTGGGTTTTGAGTTGAGCCCCCTCTGTCCCCCCTTATAGTTTGGCTGATTCCGCTAAAAATTATTAAGTACCTGTCGTTCTTATGTGGTTTTGAAATCACATTTGAAATTCTGTGTCGATACATTCATTACAACAGTTATTCGACTTTTTGATTTAAGTCTCGCCCGTAATCTCTTCGAGCCCTCTGGCTGATAATCGATAGTTGTTGTCATAACGGGGTTTTATTCACACATATAAAATTTCGTGTCAATATAATATATTATATTATAAATAATATTTATGGCCATATTATGAAGATGGCCGATGTAGTGAGAAGTGATTATTTCAAAGGTTGTAAAATAAAATATACAAGTTGTGACTCAGATGGGTAACAGGAATAACATATATGACCTCATCCATGAAATTTTAAATTGTTTTTTAATTAATTTTATATATCTATGTTCATTTTTATTTTTAAATCTTATTTATTAAGAAAATTTCAAATTACATTTTTTTTAAAATGATTTTATTAAACTGACTGATGAAAACCTCGAAAGCCGGCTAGTAAAATTTAATAAAATATTTGAGAGGTGAAGCTAATATTTATTTAGCAACCTGTGAATTAAAACATCTAATTATGCGCTAAGTGAAAGAGACCTGTCCACTGGACGGAGCCAGAAAGATGTGATGAGAAAGATGGAGAGCATTGGTCTTTAACTTGGTAAACAATTCTTAGAAAATCTAGAAGTAAACACGATAAGAACTGCAGATGGATTATAATAAATAAGATGAACATTCGTAACTGATAGTCTGTAGTGGCTCCCTGTCGGCTCTATTGGTACTCTGAACATCTCCTTGTACAAAACATACTAATGGCCCTAGGGTCATTAAGAAGAAACCACATTTCAGTTGCTTTCCTCTGTATCCCGGCTCATTGTGGCATTGCAGGTAACGAGTCAGTAGATAAATATGCCAAGCGCGCCATACTATGGCGGACTGCCCACATCCGAAGTCCCTTTATGTTGTCTACATCAAGGAAAAAGTCTGGATCAAATGGCAGATTCGGTGGTTCGGGGTGACTGATAATAAACTAAGGATCATCAAAAGCTCCACTCAAGTTTGGAACACCTCAATAAGAGAAAAAAGGAAAGAAGAAGTAATTTTGACTCGGTTACCCAGGGCACACGAGGCTGACCCATGGATATCTGATGGCTCAGGAACCCCTTCCTCTGTCTGCGGGGTCGGACTGTCTGTCAGGCATATAGTCCCCAGCGTGAGAATTTGAACCTTGCGGTGGATATTTTCAAAATTCTATCCAATAATAGCTCCCAAATTACCCAACTATTTCATTTTTTGCACTTAACGAACCTCCTATCTAAATTATAAAACAAATTGTCTTTCTATTCCGTATACAGCAATCTCGACCTTTATTATTATTAATCTGCGCCTAAAAGTATTATAATAATAATAAAAGTAAATAAAATAAAACAATTATAGGTTATGTCGGACAGCCTAAAAGATGCTTTTTGATTAGGAACTCCTCTGGAGAGCAGGTAAACCTTATATGTGGTCTGGTTAGAATACATGGTTCTGTGATTACCCACCCATTAATTACAGTTTAGCCCGGCCGTGTAGCCTATAGGTTTTGTCCGCCCACAGAAGCTCCAACCCAAAGAACATATTCCCTCTGCCACGACCACATAGTCCCTTTTTTCCCCCTAATCCCGTGCATATTCATTCCCCCTCCCTAATCTCCCTTATAATACTATTTCACTTTTATGTGCGCACTTTCTTTCTTATGCCTGAGGAAATATAATACGTTCCTTTTTTTTTTAATATTATTTTTTTCCTCTCTTTCCTTCTTTGTCCCAGTACTAAAGTAATTTATGATTTTATAAAGAAGGACTTAAGACCACTTTCACGCTCATCCACTCTACATTTTCATTACGGGAATTTCCCCTCAAGATCCTTGTTTCTGCCAGGACTTTAATTGGGCTCATCCTAGCCTCCGACCCAAGCTCAGAAAAAATAGATACCCAACACCCAACCGCGTCCTCTGCTACCTTCAATATGACAATGGTATTTGTTCCTTTTTTTTTTCACAAGTTACAAAATGATTCAACTGACTCTAATAGAATTTTATTATTTTATTCTATCCAGCTTTCGAGATAAGGTTAGGTAGGTTAGGTTTTATGACTCATGCCCGGGCTTTAACTACGAGGTCATATCGCCTACTACCAGAGCGCTCGTTCGTCACTCTTGATTGCCCTCATCATCAGGCAATCTACAAAAAACCCATCATTTAGTAAAAAATAAAGTAAAACAGACAAAAAATTCTTGTTGCATATACAATATTTTTTGTAGGTACTACGTATTTTAACCTACAAAAAATATTGTATATATCCGTTATATAAATATTTATATAATATAATATAATTGAGGGCGCCGGTAGCTCAGTGGTATGCGTGCTTGACTTCTGAGCTCAAGGTCGTGGGTTCGTAGCCCGACCGAGGCCCTTAGTTTATTTTATCTGGGAGGTAAAAATAAACTTAAGCACGCCGTCCTTCGGATGGGACGTTAAGCGATGGTCCCGAGCCTGTACGATGTCAGGTACTCGTTAAAGACCCCTACCCTAGATGAAAAAAATTTTGGGTAGGCAACATTTAGGACTCCCACAGTAGAGTCGGGCTCATGTCCACCAGAGTGACGAAAGAGCGCTCTGGTAGTAGGCGATATGACCTCGTAGTTAAAGCCCGGGCATGAGTCATAAAACCTAACCTAACCTAATATAATCAAAAAAATAAATAATGGAAAACAAATAATTGTGAAAAACTAAAAAGTAAGTAAATAACTAAGATAAAATTTTCGAATAAATAAATAAAAATCGCTGGTGGGACACCGGCAATGTACTTCTGCAGAAGGAATTTTCAATTAACATTTCGCTCCCCCTCCAAAACCAGTCGACCAGTTGCTCTAATATTCAACAGTTCACTTACATAGGGGCTCCTAAATGCTCATTCTAAATTTTGATACATTCATTACATCGGCAGGGGTTTTTGAGTTGCCCCCTTTGATCTCCCTTCCTTTCAGCCGAATTGACTGAAACTTAATGTGTTAATTCTTATGGAATTTCGAATTCACATATGAAATTACATGTCGAAACATTCATTATATCGGCAGTTATTAAAGTTTTTGAGTCAATCTTCTCCCCTAATCCCCCCTCCCCTTTGACCGATTTAGCTGTAAATCGATTGGTGTTGATCTTATGGCATTTTGGTCACACATATAAAATTTCGTGTCGATACTTTCATTCTATCTGGAGTTATCATGTTCACAGACAGACAGACATTCAGACAGGCAGACATTTTATTTTTTATATTTGGAATCTAGAGGTCGGAAAACATAAAAATTCGTTGAAAAAAAAAATATATATATAAAACTATTCCAAAAGTAACCATTTATAATTTCATAGATGGGAACCGGTAGGTTATAAAAGTTCGATATATTTACACGATAATCAATTTTTCGGGGAAGTAGAAAAACAATGGAGGACAAGAGGGGTGCGCAGGGGGCTTGATTCTACAAAGAAACTAAAGGAAAAATAAATGAATAATTGAATAATAGTTATTCTAGATAGTCGGAGGGTTGGGGGGTGGGGGGAGGGGGGTCCCAAAATAGTGGAACTAAAAAGGTACCTTAACGTCTCACTCTTTCCCATCTTCTAAAAAAAAATCTTAAGAGCAGGGATCAAATTTCCAAAGTCCACTGAAGTTGTATGGGAAGTATTCGTGCTCTGCTTATATCAATTTTCTGAACTTATTTACTTTTAGTTGGTAAATATATAGTTTTATATCTAAATGTAAGTTTGTCATGTGAGTGAGGGCGACAAATGAGCCACTCGACCTTCCACCGAGAAGGCGATCGTCCGTGATATGTTGTTTGTGAGAGCTGATAAGAAAGTGGGTAAAGCACGCGATATTACCTACCATAGCCCCGGCTATCCTTGTTTCCTGGCTAGACTACTTGAATGGTTCTCTTGGTATTTCTGACTTACTAAAAACAAAAATATATATATATAAGAAATAGTTCGATACTACTGTGTCATCTTCAGTGGTACATCACAAATTCAGTGCGGTGTCCACAACAACATCGTATTGTCACATGGATATCGAATGCAGGTTCTGGTTGTAAAATAAAGCAGCGGAAACTTCAACTGCAGGCCCCCGAAGCCAATGGGGTCCAGCTTAAGGACTCTTGTTAACTGTGTAAGTAGTTTTATGTTTATTTTATAAAGATATAAAGAGGTATGAAAGTTTCCTTCTTATCGACGCGATCATTGACCTTCAAGTAAATGCCAGTAGAGGCGCTTCGATCGATTTGCCGAAGAGCGTTGCAAGCACATAGCCCAAGACTGGATAGTAGAGAGATGGCATCAGCGGTGGTCATGATCTTCAGACGGCCGAACGATCTGCGCGTACTTTCCAAACGTCCGGGCAAGACTTGAGTCTGTTTGGGCAAAGCCGGAGCATTGGACGTCTCAGATACTGTCGGCTCTTCATTTTCAATAAGAAGGACAGCCCGAACTGCTCGTGCGGCGGTGTTGAGACTGCAGAACACGTAGTTCTCGATTGCCCGCTGAACGACGGACAGGATTCGTACCTCGTACTGAACCCTCGGAAGCTGATGAGTGAGGCTGAATACCCAGAGTTCAGTCGATTCATCGCCTCCTGGCGGAGGGTACAGAAGGTGTATAGCGTGGTTCCGAGGATGACCGCTGGGGGCTGTAACACACCCCACATGCGACCATCCTCGGCGCAACGCAGCCATAAAACATAGATGCCCTGGTCCCGAGCACAGTGGTATGCTTGCTTGTTTACTGAGCTCAAGATCGCGGGTTCGAAACCTGGCCGAGGGCTTAGTTTATTTTATCTGGGAGGTAAAGAAAACTTAAGCACGCCATTCTTCGGATGGGTTGTTAAGCGATGATGATGACGATATACGACGTCAGGTAGGTACTCATTACAGACCACCTAGCTGAATTAAAATTTAGGGTAGGCATAATTTAGGACTCCCATAGTAGAGTCAGGCATGTCTACCAGAGTGACGAAAGGGTGCTCTGGTAGTAGGCGATATAAGCTTGTAGTTAAAGTCTGGGCATGAGTCATAATACTTGGATGGCACAGACGTTACGGACTACTGCGGAGACTACTTGGACCAAAATCAAAACTTTCTGCCAAGAAACTAACAATTTACAACATTATAATATGCCCAAAATATTGTCAAACCATGTTGAAGATACGTCTGGAAGAAAATAACCAAGAATAATCCCAGAGAAACTAAAGAAACATAGGTACTTTATTTATTTATGTTTGTGATTTATTTCTTTAGATGTTTTATTATGTTTTTCTGTCTGAATTTCTGTGGACAAGATTACCTTCTGTTAATACCTGCTGCAAATAAATTATATAATTGATAGAAGGTAAATTAAAAACAAAATAAGTGGACTGTATATTAGGTTGTGACTCAGATGGTGGACAGGAATAACTCGTCTGTCCCCATCCATGATATTTTTAATTGTTAATGTTTGTTGTTGTAGATTGTTATTTATTTGTTTTATTATTTAGTTTTATTCAAAATTTTTTATCAGACTGCCTGATGATGAGGGAAACCTCGAAAGCCGGCTAGCTATTACTTAAATAAAAAATCTGTGAGAGGTCAGACTACCTTATATTTGACATCCTGCGGACTGCATATAGGTTACCGAAAAAAAATTATAATAATGAAAAAAAAACTTTAAAAAAAATTAAATCTAAGAAATGATAAAATAAATGATACTAAAAATGTCCGGGGAATGTGGGCGGTCGTGATGTGGAGACGCCAAGGTGTTGTCTCGTCACAACGCGGCTGGGCTGAGGGTCCGTCTTCTAGAGCTTCTTGACTAATACCTGCAGCAAGGGCTGAGGGCAGGTACTGGTCGAGGTGGTGATGAGACCACTTCTCTTCAGACAGCCAGACTCAACTTGACTCGACTGACCGGTCAGGTTAACTAAACAACTATGGCCGCAGTGACCTCTCTACTGGCCACTGTACAAAGTACATGCACTTTACAAATGGCGTCACCCCCTCCACATATACCCCATTGTCTTTATACAGTTTATTACAATTTCGGCCTTAACACCTTCCATTCATTTCAAGTTGGGGAAGTACATAGCCGGTGATTGACCGACAACTCTTTCCTAAGGAGCAGACTAGAGGTTAAACTAAAACGATAGGTTCGTGCGTACATATTATAATTAGTTTGTGTTCTCCCCCCCTCCAGTTGAGAACACGAAACCTGGCGTTTGACCCTCTTTCCTATGTGTGTAGGAATATTGCATGCTCTGACCTTATTTTTATGAAGAAAGTTAAACCAGAGTTGTAATTATCGGTGGGTAAATATTCTTTACTACCGTGATTATAAAAATGAATATCTGATCTGGCCAAGCCGACAAATTACTTTCTTAAAAACAGTCGTTTTCATTTGTTCTGTAAGTAGGTATGTTTGCATGTGAAAAGCAATTATTTGACTTTTGTGTTGTGTAAGGACATTTTGAATTTTTATATTATGTACCTATATATTTTTCACAGCTTTATAATTCTCCCATTTAATTCTTGGTTTTAAACTATTACTAAGACTATTAGAC
Organism: Aradus depressus; assembly: GCA_963662175.1. Taxonomy (NCBI): domain Eukaryota; kingdom Metazoa; phylum Arthropoda; class Insecta; order Hemiptera; family Aradidae; genus Aradus; species Aradus depressus. Next base: position 48,507,822 of record OY759216.1, on the reverse strand, counting down.
AAAAGATCCAAATTAACTTTAAAAACAAAACTACTAGTATTTATTTACAACGCAGTTCTCAAACCTATGTGGACTTACGGACATGAACTCTGGGGTTCTGCCAAGTCTTCCAATCTCCAGCGCATCCAATCATTTCAATCCAAAATCCTTCGTAAAATAGCCAACAAAACTCTTCATACTGACCTTGACGTGCCTTTGTCACCGAAGTCGCTTAATCCAAGTATAAAAAATTATTTTCCCTTCTTAGTCCGTGCCCTCCATTCTGCCACACTTCCCCAACGACGGCTTGAGCGTCAATGGCCTAGAGACCTATTTAGCAGCAGTAGTGACAGTGATAGTGATTAGTTACAAATGACAGGTAATCAGTGACTTGGGGAGTGTCCCCACTGGGTGATTTCTCCCCTCTTGACATTTTCATTATCTCTCTTTTAGCACATTTGCTTGTTGTATTTATTTTTATACAGTTGTAAATATCTATTTGTAGAAAAAAAAAAAAATGTTTTTACAATCTAGCAATTAAATACTTCCATTATCTTGGGAACACTGCTATAATATAAGAAGGTATCGTTCAAATTGGACATATTCAAACGTTAAATAGTATTAAATTTTTTTTTTTTCAAACGAACAGAATGAATTTCAAGCTCCATTTGGCAGTAGAACAATAATGCCATCTAATCTCCCAAGGTAATCCTTTTAATAGAATTAGGGTGTAAGGGAGGGGGGATACCAGAGGATTACGTAAGAGATAGATAGGGCTTAGTGTCGAGGTTGGGATTTGGTAACGTCAGAGGGGGGGGGGGGGGGGGGGGGGGGGAGCCCATGCTCAATAATGCACGAACAAGATCCTATTTTCAAATTCGAAAGTCTCCCTCTATTCAAATAATAAAAAATAAATATATTAAATAATGGAAAAAATAAATAAATGAATGGGTGAACAATTGCTGTAGATCTATGTTATATACAAGGGGAACGGTAGTCAGTGTGAACATTTTTAACGATAGTACTACCCAGGATGACGAAAAAACCATGGTCAGATTCTCACTCTATTCCAGGTTATTGCATTTTTTTCGTTTTTTTACCTATAATTTTGCTTGTTTGCAGTTTCTTTCCCGAGGTCTCCAGGTCTTACGCCGCTGTGAGAATCGCTATCTATCTCTACTGAAAAATAAATAAATAAAATATAAATTTTTGGATTCATGAGGTCGGAAAACATGAAATCTCGGTACACCTCATAGTCTGATTTTTTTCACCGATTACATTATTCCCTTATACTATCATGTTTTGCCATACATACCTGCACTATTCAGTATTAAGTATAATTAAATTTGCTTAATTCTGTTTAGAAGCAATAGCCACTAATTGCCTTTTCGCGTTACAATAATAAATATCTCATTGAATAATAGATCTATTGTTGTTGGTTTGAATCTTTTGAAATTGAACATAGAAGTACCGTCCAAACGGTTCCTGAGTTATCGATCATTGTTTCAAATCACGCACACATTGAAATCGTATGTGTATTGTCTTATGAAAGCCTATGAGCAGTTTTTCGACTACTTTTCGACTACCAGAAAAAAAAAAAGGCTATTGAAATCATCTTTCTGTTTATGGATGTCCACTTTCTCAAGGTTTAACAGAAAAAACTGTGTAATAGCTGCCAATAGAATGAATGTATAGTCATGACATTTTAATTAAGTGATCTAAACTCCAAGAGGACAACACTTTTCTCTTGTCAGCGAGATCGGCAAAAAGGAAGTGGGGACTAGGGGAGAGTCTTAACTCCAAAACTTTTATAACTGCTCTTGTAATGAGTGGATCAACACACAATTTCATGGATGAATTCAAACCCTGGTGGAATGGGAAGGTGGCTCAACTCATAATCTCCAATAACTGCCGATGTAATGAATGTATCGACATGAAATTTAATATGCGGATTTAATAACTAAAATGGTCGACTGGTTTTGAAGGAAATTCATTGCTGGTGATTCACAGTCGACTTAATCTTGTACAAATTGTTTTTTTTTCTTTACGGTGGACCACGTGTCCAGGGTGATGACCTACGATGACGGCCTACGACCCTTCCCAGTGGGCTCCTCGGTGACAGGATTGTACATCCATATCAAGGCTGCCAGATCCATGTTTCCACATCCAGACATCCAGACGGTGGTTGAACCAGTAAAACCTTTTTCACAGTTTAGCTAAGATCTTGTTTACCCCCAGTTGTCACCCGAAGCTCCTTCATGGGCTTCGGATAAGACCTTCTGAACTGTCTTTTGGTCTGACTCTCTTCAGCAATCTTCCCTCACTTTGATCGAGTCCCATGGAGCCCAAAGAGCTTTTGTCGCTGGCGCAAGAGCCACAACTTCTTTCCGCTTCTCAACGCTTGATGGAAGCTGGGTCTTCGATGTTTATCCGGTCCAGAACCGTTCTCGTCCTATCGGTGCTTCCTTGCGGTTTATTGAAACCCACTCGTTCCTCCAGCTGTTAGATTATCTTATCTCCAACTTTAAAATGTTGGGATAGAGGTTATGCTCCTCCAAAGATCTAACAACATACAAAATCACGTCTCTTGTAGAAAACTTTGTCCGGTTTGTATTTCCTCTTACAATACAACCCCTATTGCATTCTCAGAAATTCGTTTTTTTTTTTCCTAATTGAGGTTACTACTGAGTTACGGTGTAACAACTACCCCTAAATATTTTCAGTAATTTAACTTAAATGGGTGATTTTTACCATAATCCTGAATTTGGAGTTGTTCACTGATTTATGCTGCAATGAGGCGACATAACACAAAGAAACTCAACGACTATGGTTGTAATGAATGTATCGATATGTAACTTTATATTCAAATCCAAAACCACCATAAATACAAAAGCTTTAAATTTTCAGCCAAATCGGCAAAAAGGAATAAAACCTAATAAAAAAGCGTACCAATGTTTGCTTTTTGGATGTCGACAGCGATTTCATGCAAGATATATTCTGATATTTCCACGTTTAATTACCATGTGAAGAATGTAATTACACATTGGACTTTAATTGGAATAGCATGAACTTGACAGCTGGTCAACACGGAGTACCACAGCTAGTTCCAAATAACATTTCTTTAAAATACTGAATAAAAAAAGCGAAGGATTGTTATTCATTAGTTTGAGCTTGAAAGTCCTATTTGCTTTTGGTCCGACTGTCCAAAAAAGTTTCTCCCTTCTCTTCTATCATACTTTTAGATTTACAGCTCAGTTTTCTTTAACGCTCTTAATCCATATCTGCCTGTGACTAATCTTATAATTGTTTAAATTTTGACGTGAAAACGTCTATACGCTCGTTAAGCACAGTGATAGCCGGTCAAACTTTCTTGTGTTGCGATAACAACGGTTGAGGTCACAATGGATAGAGCATGTCTATATGTTGTGCAGTGTTTGTTTTGCCTGTGACGTTATCGGGCTAGTGTGGGCGCCGGCGGATGATTGTTGCGAATTAGCGTTGTGTAAAATTAGAAATTAGTGTAGCGAGATAACGCGTTTAGATAGGACGTTGATTCGGGTGTCATTGTAAAGAGCTTGAGGAGCACTACTAGGACTCAAAGTGAAACAATAAAAATATTCGCCGAAATATATGTAAAAATCGGTATTAAATTGAAAATTGCAAACAAATTAAAGATGTCGTCTCATATGAATCGTAAAGAAGACGCAAATCAGAGGAAAGCTCGCATCAAAAGGAATTTATTAAACCAAAAAAATCTAATGCCGAGCAAATACAAGAGCTACGGCAGCATCGAAAAGAAAATGAAAAAACGCGCAAAGACGTTTTCACGGAAAATCTAATGCGTGGATCTTGACTACGCCTTAATGTTTTTTTGTTTTTTTTAAGTTAATGAATGTTTAATTATTCCATAGAGAAAGTTAATTAACAATCATCGAGAAAATTATATTTTAAAATTATTTCTTAACAATCAAAATCAAAAATAACAATTTTTTTTTTTTTGTATTTATTTATCATAAGCCTCAACTATGCAAAAAATGCACAACCAGCGACTGGGCTCACATATACCTACTATACAAAAAATTACAAAAATAAAAATAAAATAAAATAATAAAAATAAATATGACATGAAAGGCTTGAGAGAGGAAAAAAACACAGCTCATGACATCACTTCACAACAGATCTCTATGCCGAACTCTCTTAATCTTCTTGGGGGATTGTGGTGTAAATTTGTATTTAAGATTTTGCGAACTTCCGGATTGGTGTGTAAGTAAGTTTTGGTGTACAAACGTTGGTATAAATGTTTAATGGTTGTGTCTATGGATGTGACGTTCAAGTCTTGTTGCTAACTTATGGTGGACATTGCGTGATCAGTCGGAGAATCTTGGATTGAAATACCTCTTAACAATCAAAAAATTAAAATAAATTAAGCAAGCACGCATACCACTGAGCTACCGGCGTCCTCGAAACTCCCCTGTATATAGCTGTGGAAGTGATAAATATAGACCCATAAGAAAAAATCCTGTGGGTTCCAAGTCAACCTTCTACTATTACTAAACAACATGATTATAGTAGTTAAGTAGACAAAGTATAGTAGAGTTTGTGTTTTTGTGTTTGTGTTGGGGAGGTAGTGTTTGTAGAGACTAATTAGTGTAGCGACTATCTACGGTAGTAGTTTGTTTACTTACCGGGGAGCAGGTAAACACTATTAGTAAATCTAGTTTAATGTTCAAGATAGAAGCTAAGGTTTAGTTGGAGTTAATGGTCAAATCCATTAAAGTTTCTCAATTGTACATCCTGCGCCATCTACAGCGAAGGGAGTTACGGGGCTTAGGCGGCCCCATATTATCTTCTCTTATGTCAATGGAACTGACAAGGGGACTTTACTGTGTGTGGGTCGCCGATTTCAATGAAACTTTTTCTCGTGTTTCTACATCGGAAAATAGTAGTTACGTATCCGAGCGTTCATGCCAATGGGCCTTCTGAGCAAAGAAAAAAAAAAAATTAGACGCGAAAATGGCCAAAAATGGAGTTCACAAAGCTGCCACTCCATTGTGGTGTAAATAAAAAAATTATGTTGGACTGATAAATCTAATTACTTATTTAACAAGTTAGTCCACTACATCTGCCTACCACCAAGTAATATAAGAATTTCTTGGTTCGCAGAAACCAAATATACCAATAAGTTTTATTTTTACATTCAAATCGTTATCGCTCGAAAATCACGTTTAAAAAAACGCCATTTTTGGAAACAAGCGTGCAAGTTGCTTTATTGAAATCTGAAATACTCGATAATATGAGGGTTTTTTGAGGTGAGAAATTAAAGTTTTGAAAACATTTATCGATTAATACATCCTGTAGTTGATTTTTAGCCCTCCATAGTGTCTGCACTCTGGTAAACCCTCATATTAAATACTTTATTCTGGGCATCCTGGGGTTAATTTGGGCTAACCCCTATACACCTGTCTAATATTTTTTGATGTACGAACATCCCTGAAAATTTCATTGAAATTGATTACGAGAGCTAGGAGCAGTGGCAGCTTTGTGAACGCAATTTTGGCCATTTCCGCGCCTAAATTTTTTAGGGACACGTAACTACTATATTTCGATGTAGAAATACGTGAAAAAGTTTCGTTGAAATCGGCGACCCACACACTGTAAGGTCCTCTTGTGAATCGTAACGTCAAAATTATTACTTTTCCTGTTCCAAAATTGTGATTCTAATGTAATTCTGATATTTAATACTTCTGTTTGAGGTATTCAATACTTCACCAGCAAGTTGAAGTATATGGGAAGTTATGTAATCAGTCAGAAATCCGATCCAGAGTTTACAACAGAATTTAATGTTTCCCGAACTCCTGGTTACAAAATTTTTAAAAATGTTTCGGTTTGTGCGACCGTGAACACAATGACTTCCGATGGAATGAATGCATCGACATTAAATTTTATATGTGTAGCCAGAATAGTGAAGGGCGACCGGTATCGATTCTCAGCCAAATCGGCCGTGGAAAATAAATGAGGGCCCATTACAGAAAAACATGGAGGAGCTCGGAAAGGCGGGACAGGCGGTGTGCCTGCCTGTCTGGCCATCTCATCAAGAGGGTGGCAGTCCCAGGCTGAGGCAGGTGTGAGCCTGGCCTCTCGGGAGGAGTGTTCCGGGTACAGGGAGATTCATACAAGAAAACTGCTTACATATTATGTACATACACAATTTCATGTCGATATATTCATTCTATCGGGAGTTATCGTGTTCACACACACACAACACTGACTCGCAGAAATTGTTTTTAATTTTTGGAATCAGGAGGTCGGAAAACTTGAAATTCCTTTGAAAACCCAGCATCTAATTTTTCTACCGATTACATAACTTTTCCTATACCTCGTGTAGCGTATAATTTGTATACTAACAATAAAATGTAAAAACTAAAAACTTTTTAAAAAGATGAAACTTAAGCTTTCTCCAGATATTCATTCATATTTGAGGCAAACAAAGAAGAAAGTTATGAAAAACTTTCTTCAGGCTGTCAAAACAATGACTCCGAAAACATGTCACGCCTCCACTCTCGTCTTCTTCAACTATCTCTTAAAAATATTTTCTCGGTTAAAAAATTATATTTATGACTTACCAAAAGTATATCTTCTGAAGTACCCTCTGAATATCTGGTACCACGTGGTTTGTTTTCTTCTTGAGAGATGAAGAAAGTTGCTTAACAACTTTTGGTGTCGATGATAACGATAATTCAGAGATCCCTGAAACTGGTTTATAATAATTGTTATTGCCGTTATTCTATAACTGTGAATATATTACACGTTTTCCGTATTTCCGGCATATCTTTTCAACGATATTTAGATCGATTTCACATCCCGTTCTTCAAATTACAATGAACACATGAGTTCATTCCAACATGAATAAGGGGCTTGATAACGATCCGGAATGTTGGAAAAAAATGAAAGATATGCGACAAATTTGGAACATGAATCATCTCGAAGTAGCCATAGAACCACAATATTCATTAAATTAAAACTTATAAAAAATACTATTGCTTAATTTACGCGAAAATGGTTAGTCCTGTCAAAAATTGGATGGTACCAAAAATGTTTCTTGTTAAATTTTCAACAAACTCTCCTCCTCACATTTGAGATAGGACCAATACGATCAAAGTTAAAGCGCCCCAAAGAATGTAAAATAAATTTCTGTAGGAAATATTCCTAAGTACTTTTTAAATTGAAATAGCAACTAATTTTAAAATAGGTTCTTATTATTGGGTGGTTTCTTTATATATAACTTTCATATACCAACCACTGTTTATACAGATAACTCTCTCTTTCCCTCTCCACTCTAAATTCGGAGGAACGGAGGTTAGAAAAAAAATCAAAAATAGTGTGGGAGTCCTAAATTTTTCCTTACTAAGGTTTAGTTGCCTAGGATAGGGATCTTTATTGTGTACCTGACATCCATTTAACGTTCCCTCCGAAGGACTGTGTGCTCAAGGTTTTGTTGCTCAGATAAAAAAAAAGAAGAAAACTGAGAGCTCAGGCGGGTTTAAACCCCGGAACTTGAGCAAAGTAGGCTGGCATGTAATCTCTGAGCTACTGGCGACCTCCTGAAGGGGATAAGCTATATGTGATGACAGGAGCTCAGGAAAGTCCCTTCGAGATCCCAAAACTGTTACCACCCGCGGTTTAGCTATTAAACTTGTTTCTTGTTGGTAACTTGTTAAGACTAGCTGCTAATTCCCCTGACTCCATGTTTTCCTCCTTTTCAACTTTCTACTTTTAGAGTTTTTCTTTCAGACTTTTACAGGGGTTGCTATCATTTTTAGCGGGGATGTGGCTCGATAAAAGGGGAATATATCACCCCCTCCCCCCCCCCTCCTGCCCACATAATGGGAGCTATTCCAGACACAAGTGGGAACGGAAGGAGGAGTGGTGAATCAGGGAGTCACTAGACAAAGAGGAGAACAAAGGTGAACTTTCACCCACCGCCAGTTCACACAACTCCATCTAATATGAAGGGTTCCAATTATAATTCAAATAATAATTACAAATAATTATTTATATTAAACGGAAATATTAAAGATATTTACGAAATATAATAAAGAAAATTTAATGTTACTGCTAGTCTTAATATGTCTGAAAACAATAATTAAATTACTTATTTTATTACTTCCCTACCTAAATGATGAATAGAGGAAGTTACGTAATAGGTCAGAAATTCGATGTAGAGCTTTTACGGAATTTGGTAAACATGTTTTCCCACCCCTGATCCCAAAAATAAAAAAATGAGATTGTATATGTGTACCCACAATCTCATAAGAACGTTTCATTTTCGATTTGGCTGATAAGTGGGGTGCTTTTAACACATTAACTGCCTTTGTAATGAATCTATTGACACGAAATTCTATATCTAAATCCAAAACCCCATAAGGACTATACTTATTGATTTTCAAGCAAATCAGCCATAAGGAAGGGGAGAAGTCGTTGGGGAGGGGGGGGGTGGGGGGAGGGAGGCTCTATAACAATAATCCCATAACTTCCTTTTATGAATATATATATAATTTTTGGTCTCATTTATTCTTTTTCTTTATTTTTTCTTCTTCATTTCATACAACAACAATATTTCGTCCTACCAGGACATTTTCAAGTACATCACTGAAAAAATATTACATTCACAATAACGTTTACAATCTAAAAAAACAAGGTAGCCATATTGTAAAATTCTTTTGTATCTTTTACTTACATTTTTATTTTTTTCATTACATATATGTTAAGACTCCTTTTTTTTTCCTTATAATATATTCTAATATCGTGTCATTTTTAATATTGTGCATCTGGAAAAAACAATTCTTAATTAATCTCACTATATTTTTTTTCTTTTTTAAAATCTTTTAATTCTATGAAGTTATTTTAATTATATGTATAACATACCTATTTTTATCTACTCATGTAAGTAAAAGATACAAAAGAATTTTACGATATGGCTAGCTTTTGTTTCAGATTGTAAACGTTATTGTGAATGTAATATTTTTTCAGTGATTTACTTGATAATGTCCTGATGATACGAAATTGAAGATATATATATAATTTTATATTTGAATCCAAAATCCAATAAGGACGACAACTATCAATTTTCATGAGGCCGCCGGTAGCTCAGTGGTATGCGTGCTTGCCTTCTGAGCTCAAGAACGTGGGTTCAAAACCCGACCGAGAGGCCCTTAGTTTATTTTATCTTGGAGGTGAAATAAACTTAAGCACGCCGTCCTTCGGATGGTCCCGAGCCCATACAATGTCAGGTACTCGTTAAAGAACCATACCCTAGGTGAATAAAAATTTAGTGTAGGCAAAATTTAGGACTCCCACAGTAGAGTCGGGCTCATGTTCACCAGAGCAACGAAAGAGCGCTGTGGTAGTAGGCGATATGACCTTCAAGTTAAAGCCCGGGCATGAGTCATAATAACTATCAATTTTCAGCAAAGGGGGAGGGAGGGTCAGAGGTGAGGCCTCAACTAAAAAACTCGAATAACTGTCGATGTATTGAATATATCGACACGTAATTAAGTATGAGACTTCATAAATCCTCTGACTGAGACATCTACATATTTTCAACCAGATTGGTTCTAGAGGGAGAACAGAAACTTAGTACACAGGTTGTCAAATAAAATATAGTATGACTTCTTACAGATTTTTATTAGAAGTAGCTAGTCGGCTTTCGAGGTTTCCCTCATCATCATGCAGTCTGATAAAAAATTTTGAATGAAAACTAAATAATTTTATAATAAAAATAAATAAATAAAACAATCTAAAAACTTTAACAATTTAAAATATCATGGATGGGGACAGACGAGTTATTCCTGTCCACCATCTGAGTCACAACTGGGTTAGCCGCACAAAAACATTAGAAGCTATCATTACGGAAGTAAGGGAAGACTAGAAGTTGATGAGGGGCAAGGTCAGATGGAGGGCTAGGTGATGAAAGACAGACGGGGGGTGGACGGATTCACGGCCCGGTTCCAGAAAATCAACCTTTATCAATGTGCCTCTCAATGCACCATGGTTTGTTCGAAACCAGCCTAATCCGTGGGGAAATGGGAGTTCCTTAAGTCTACCATAGCTGACGGTTCCAGAGCCTCTAAATTCAGTCTTGGTTCTACCTTCCAACGAAGGGTCGAGCCAAGATAAAACCAAGATATTTTATGGTATCATTAATTTATAACTGCCATAGCAGACTGTGCTAGGGAAACCTTGAAAGCCGGCTAGCTACTTCTAATAAAAATCTGTGAGAGGTCATACTATAATTTATTTGACAACCTGTGAAATAATCACTTCTCACTACATCAGCCATCTTAGAAACCTAGTACATTATTTTGCTCTGGCATTCAGCCAACACTTTTTATTTTATTTTCATAAAATCAGCTTATTTGTTTTTTCCTCCCTTCTTCTGACTTATCAACAAATTTTATAGTTAGAGAAGTTGATGACAAGAATGTAAGCTCCCTTTGTTAAGAAGAGTGTGAGGATGACCCTATTTTCAAACTTTTTCTATAACGTTAACTCCGTTTTATAATACTATCAATGGGACATACACCATTATAAAAGTTTGAAGATAACTTTTAGCTATGCAAAACCTTATACTTGGAAAAAGGATAGAAAAGTTGAAAAACCTCTTTTGACTTCTTAAAAAAGAGAAGAATATTCTTTCAGCCTGCCTCTATTAAAATCCTTTCGTATTTCAGTCTTCATTATGAAACTTTTTGACGACACGAAGACAAACATAAATTTATTTTTCTATAGAAATTAAGCCTTTTATATCAGTCTTTTTCTATTGAAAAAAAAAACGTCAAATTCACAGCAACTTTTAAGTTTCATTGAACTTGTATGGTTTTAAGATCCTCGCCCGCAGACAGAGTACCGTTGCAGTAGAGGACCTTTTGCATGCAGACATGTCTGAAGATAGTACACCCAGTAGGGCAGTATACCTTGAGACAAGGGACCTAACGGTATCACCCACCAAGTCTTCCAATTCGCCGGCGCTTACCTCTCCAAAGAGAGTCGAGGACCATTTGATTATCAAAAAAAGTAAGAAAATAGATATTATTTAAAGTACAGAGATTAAATTGGAAAGGAAGTAAGGAGAGTCACTCCTCCTCAACTCTAGAGAGGGGATACGTTTGTCTTCCCTCACGCACTCGGTTGTGCCAGTTGTGACTCATGGGGAACAGGAGTAACGATCTGTCCCCATCCATGAAATTTTTAATGGCTAATTTTTGATTTTTTCGTTCCATCATATTGTATGTGTAAGTGCGCCGGTAACTCAGAGATATCATGCTTTCCTAACGAGCTCAATATTGCAATATCGAAACCCGACCGAGGCTTTTAGGGTTTTTATCTAAGATGTGAAGAAACCATGAGCACATCGTCCATCGGGCGTCGCCGGATTTCTCTCCAATTAAGAGCAGTGGGGGGAACAGTCCAATCCCCACATCACGATTCCTCTCGGACGAAGTTGAGTGCTCTCAACCGAATGGCAGGATTCCTGTCAGTTGTGTAGGGAATAAGTAAATAATAAAGTTCAGATCACATACTTAATATAAATTGTAGGGGCGTAATAGCCGGCGTTCCGCTGGTGGGACGATATATCTGCCCCTCTCCTTAGTTTCTAAGCTATGAGGACAATTCAGGTTAAATAATTTTATTACATAAATAATGATAAATAATAATGTGAACACTGACCTTGACACTGGGACACTGAGCAAGGGATGATTACCAGACGGATGTGTGAATGGTGAGGAAGGGGTGGTGACGGAAAGTAAACAAGTTAAAGTAAACAAGATCATAGGTGAGAGGAAACCTGCCATGGGCTAAACGCAATCAAAACTGCACGTAGAGGAATCGTGGAGGTCGGAGAGGAATCGTGGATCTCCCCGTCCATCGGACGGAAGAAACCTTGAGCACATCGTCCTTCGGATGGGACGTTAAGCGATGGTCACAAGCCTTAACGATGTCAAGTATTCGTTAAAGACCCCTTCCTACCTAGGGTAGATAAGCCACGCGGTTAGGCAAAATTTAGGATTCCCACAGTAGAGTTGGGCTCATGTCCACCAGAGCGACGAAAGAGTGCTTAAAGCCCGGGCATGAGTCACAATAACTGACAAACTATTCTGATCGTAACGCAACTGCTTCATCATCAGTGGCACATACCACACTTGTAGAATGGTGTATAAAGAAATACTAGCGTGTAGTACAGAGTTCCCTTAATTCCACTCCATCCCGTTAGACCGCTTTAGCTCCAAGTAGAGATAACTGTTTTTTTATTTTTTGTGAAGTGTGGATCATCAATCGTGGGATAATTGGAAGGGGGCTTATATCATCATAAGCGACTATCCTGTGGGGGAGAGTGGATGATAGCTGCTGGTGAGTGACACGCCCTATTCGGAGTTAAGCCCCCGGATTATCTTACATATCCCTTCTGATATGAGCTGGGTCAAGTCACCTCCCCTCCTTATATAATCATTATCAAAATTGAAAATATATAATACATATTTTCGAGCTCTATAATTCTCCCCTTAATTTTTTTGGTTCTTACGACCTAGCAATTTTAGACGTTTCGGGGAGGACTCCCACCATCAGTATCAGTATCTCAGGGAGTACTTCCCGAAACGTTTATAACTTTTAGGTTATAAAAACCAAAAAATGTAGAGCTGTGAAAAAAATTAAAGAATATGTTTATCTGTGTGTATCCACTATAATGAATATATTGACACGAAATTATATATCTGGATCCAGGATGCGCATTGAATTTCAGCCAATTTTCAACGGATGTATCATCATCATCATCGGCTTAGCAACTTATCTCTGGATCAAGGCCTCCTGGATTAGCTTTCGTTGCCCTCCAGCTCCGGACGACAACAATGTCCTTCCAATGTATCATCATCACGGGCTCAACAACTCATCTCTGGGTCAAGGCCTCCTGGATTAGCTTTCGTTGCCCTCCAGTTCCGGACGACAACAATGTCCTTCCAATGTATCATCATCATGGGCTCAACAACTCATCTCTGGGTCAAGGCCTCCTGGATTAGCTTTCGTTGCCCTCCAGTTCCGGACGACAACAATGTCCTTCCAATGTATCATCATCATGGGCTCAACAACTCATCTCTGGGTCAAGGCCTCCTGGATAAGCTCTCGTTGCCCTCCAGTTCCGGGCGACAACAATGCCCTTCCAATGTATCATCATCATGGGCTCAACAACTCATCTCTGGGTCAAGGCCTCCTGGATTAGCTTTCGTTGCCCTCCAGTTCCGGGCGACAACAGTGTCCTTCCAATGTAGCTTTAACTTGACCTTCTCAAATGTCCTCATAATGACTTCTTCGGAACTGGACGGCAATCAAAAAAATCATTGCCAAGTGTTTTGCTCATTTTCGTGTGCCATTTTCTTTTGACAAAGCGTATAGCTTCTGACTCGTTCTTATTCTCTAGTTCTGTCCCTCGTTGACTCCTCCAGAGATGCAACGTGAGATCTTTTTTTCGTGAATGCATGTTCGTCGGTCTTTGTTATTGTTCATGTTTCATTTGTTTCTGTTCACGTTAACACTGGACGAATTAAGGTTTGATTATCGATAGACGTATCTACACGACGTCCATAAGTAAGATTTCTACGTAATGACTTTCAGTCAAATCAGGTAAGGGGACAGAAAGGAGAGAGAGAGAGAGAGAGAGTGAGAGCTAAAACTTTGTTGATTACTATAAATTTAAGCTTGGGAGGTACATTGTCTATGATTGACCGATTTTTTCAAAATAGAAAATGTTAACGTAAGTGTTTAAATAAATAAATTCTAATTAACATAGCATTAAATTGCAATGGAAAATACAACAAAATCCATAAATAAATAATCTTTTAAGAGATAATATTTGGTAAACAATAAGGATTTTAAATCTGAAAACTGCATTTATTTACATTTGTGATCCCAATAACGGGTCGATCGACTTTTATTTTTTGAACTATTGGTTATGCAAAGTAATCATCTAATAGATTTTTTCTGGTTATTTACTGGTCGCAGAATGAGAATATTTTTATATTATATATTATTATATTTTTTTTAGATTTACACTGCTATTTTCTTTTACCACATTTATTTTCTTTTACCACAAATTTTATTTATTGTGACGAATTTAAGCTATCGAAGCATCTTAACCTAAAAGTTTCTTACCGAAAGATCATTTTATAGTTCGTAATATTGATATTTTAGTTAAATTCACTGCAACGGTAAATATGATCAATAATGATGTAAAAATACAATGTTATATCCAATCGTGTAGTTTAGATTTATTTTATTGTGATTGGTTTTATTATATATTTGCCTTTTTGATTGGCGACACCACTATCTCCGATGATCACAACATAAAAAGTAATATATTACAGACTTTCTTATTCCATGAACGTAGAAATGCTCAAAAAGAGCTGACATCATAGATAAAGCAGTGTGTAGTTGTGTGTGTGTGCGTTGCGCGCGCAACCGTCCGACACACACACACACACACTTAGGCACGCACATCAACGAGACAAGCTCTGACGGTCTGACATAGCCCGAGAGCTAAGATGTTTACACATCAATAAATACGAAACTCTTTTATCTAATACATTTGTGCAACAAAGGACCAATAAACGTTATTACAGAAGGTAGTTCTGGTTCTCGGAACGGATGTGGCACGCACTTGTTGCTCTTCACACCAGAGTGCTCACATTAACGATTTACGATCCTCATTTTATGGTCCTGTTGATTCTTTTTTTGACGACATGCTGTTGCACTTCTGCCTCTCATCACCAGAGCAGATTTACGTTGATTTGTGACTATGGTCCTATCCACCTCCCGGCCTCCAATCTGACCTTATTTCTTCCGGGAGCTGCATTTAAACAAATAACATAATACATTGTATTCAAATAGTAGGTATATAATACATACAAATGTTGACTTTCAGAGTCTTGCTAAAAGTGAAATTGATTAATGGGGTCAAGATTTTGTATTAGAGAGACGCCCAGATGCAGGTTCATAATCGCTATTATTTATACTTTTTTTATTCTTCTACCATTCAATAAAAATAAATTCATAGCTAAAACATAAGAATTATTTATTTAATAATAAAGTATGTGAGAGAGACACTGATGTTTGTAGGCGCACAACCCCGGGGCACCCAGAGGGCGTCTCAACCAGACCAGGGGCCAAGGATCGGCACAACCGGGTTTCTCTCTAAAGACGAGAGCTTTAGCCCCGAAGTTAACTTTTCGAAGTTAATGTTGTGATAATTACAAAAAATGTTAAATTAAATATAAAATAATTAAATTATTAATAATTAACTAATGAAAAGAATAAAAATTGAACAAATAAACAATAAAATAAAATTATCACATTTCCTGTACAAATTATTGCTGGTCTTCTACTAAATTTTGATTTCCATAGTAGTTTCCGAAATGGGGCCTAAAAAAATATCGAAAGTTCAAGACTTTCTTCAAAATTGCACGTATTTAAAGAAATTTCAATTAATGATTTTTTATTTGGATTTATTTCAAAGATAATAAAGAGATCAGTTTTCCTAAATTTGCAAAAATTGTTCATTCTAATCCAAAGGAAACTTTTCAGCAATTTTTTTTTTTATGAATTTATTGATACACTTATAATTTTTAAGAATAATATTTTCAATTCGCTGTAAAATTGACTTCATACACACTTTCTCCTGCATCAAAATCATGCTTAATAGGGGGCCCCTCATACCTTTTATTGGGAAAAATAACTCGGGTCAAATTCCTTGTCAAATTTGACCTGAATTATTTTTCCCAATAGCGTGTAAAATCATTTTAAAAGTGACAAAGTTTTTTTTTCTTTTAGACATTGGGGCCTTCAGCATCGGGGGCCTCTTTATCATCGGGGGCCCTAGGCACCTGCCTAGGTTTGCCTATTGGTTAATCCACCACTGTCCAAAGGTAATAATTACCTTACTTGGTTCACGGGGAAATTGAATAGAATAGAATAGAGAACAAATATTGGGCTTATTTATTCTTAATCTACATTATAAATTTAAAAACTAAGATTGGAAAATAAAAATATAAATTATTTACACAAATTATATTACTAACTAGGTAATTACTAAAACTACGTCAGTCTTTTTCTTGTGCGGTCATCAAAAATGAGCATATGTATAATTTAATTAAAAAAACAGTAGGTACCTTCTTTCTTTATTTCGACATTCCTTCTAATATATTTAGGTTAGGTTAGGGGTTTTATGACTCATCCCCGAGGTCATATCGCCTACTACTAGAGCGCTCTTTCGTCACTCTGGTATGCACCTGAC
Source organism: Aradus depressus (assembly GCA_963662175.1). Lineage (NCBI taxonomy): Eukaryota > Metazoa > Arthropoda > Insecta > Hemiptera > Aradidae > Aradus > Aradus depressus. The sequence continues at coordinate 48,491,504 of OY759216.1, read as the reverse complement.
ATCGTACAGGCTCGGGACCATCGCTTAACGTCCCATCCGAAGGACGGCGTGCTTAAGTTTATTTCACCTGCCAGATAAAATAAACTAAGGGCCTCAGTTGGGTTTCGAACCCACGATCTTGAGCTCAGAAGGCAAGCACGCATACCGGCGCTCTCTCCTTCTAATATATGTATATATGTACACTATTCTTATGAATCACACCCTAAGACCGCTTACCTTAGACTGTTTCTTGACTATTTAAAGCTGATGACCATGGCATTTGTTCTTCAGTCATTGGTTGTTCACCATTCGTTTTTAAACAAAATACGACTGGTCCAGTCTTTGTATATTTTTAGGTTAGGTTAGGTTTTATGACTCACGCCCGAGTTTTAACTTCTAGGTCATATCGCCTACTACCAGAGCGCTCTTTCGTCACTCTGGTGGACATGAGCCCGACTCTACTGTGGGAGTCATAAATTTTGCCTACCCTAAATTTTTATTCACCTAGGGCAGGGGTCTTTAACGAGCACCTGACATCGTAGAGGCTCGGGACCATTGCTTAACGTCCCATCCGAAGGACGGTGTGCTTAAGTTTATTTTACCTCCCAGATAAAATAAATTAAGGGCCTCGGTCGTGTTACGAACCCACGTTCTTGACCTCAGAAGGCAAGCACGCATACCACTGAGCTACCGGCGCTCTCTCCTTCTAATATATATACATATGTACATTATTCTTATGAATCACACTCCTACTTTGTTCATCTCTCTCACTCAGACTCCTTAATCCTAAAATATCTCTCCTTAGACTGTTAACACTTGAACTGTATTTTTTTCGCTCCTACATTTTACCCTAAGAACCCTCACCTTAGACTGTTTCTTGACTATTTAAAGCTGATGATCATGGCATTTGTTCTCCATTCATTGGTTGTTTACCACTAGTTTTTAAACAAAATACGACTGTTCCAGTCTTTGTATATTTTTGTATTTTCCAATTAATTTACTGATGTCCTAACAGCTGTTTTTTTTTTTTTTTATAAATATTTCAGCTGTCATCAAAAAAATTAAAAATATCAGGGTTCTCTTGATTAAATTAATAATTAATTTTGAAATATGTTAATATTAGAATGTATACATCACAATGTATAAAAACAAATATGCAAATGAAATTTCCAACGTACATAGTGACAGAAGGGTATTTGAGGAATCTGTATATTAGGAGAGGGGAGGAAGGCGCTGCTAATGAGTTTCCGGTTTAGAATAGAAAACATTGGAATATTGTTTTAAAGGGAAGGGGGTCATACACGGCCAGTTTGGTGTGTCAATTTGGCTTGGGCACATCGAACTGACACACCAAACTGACGTGTATGGGGTAGAAATGGCATGACATCATGCCAAAAAAATGAACTGATGGTTTGATGAAATTCCATCCAATGGTGTGACACATCGAACTGACGACAAGCCTATTTGATTGTGTGTGGGGTTTGAATCAGTTCAGTTCTTCAAACTAGCCATTCTGCGCATGCTCCGGCGTTATCAATTATCAAAAGTTAAAATAATTATTTTATGTATATTTTGATTTCTTTGTTTTCAATAAATAAAATTAAGTTTTAAAAGTTTATTAATAATTATTGTTTAGTGTGTGTTTTTTTTATTGAAAGACGATTTAATTATGTCTACTTGGAGTAAAGACTTTTTAATTGAGTTTATAGATTTATTGAGGCAAGAAGAATGTTTATGGAAGGCTATATCAAAAGATTACCACAATACATTAAAAAAGGACGCTTCCTACGAGTTGCTTGTAAATAAAGTTAAAGAAATTGATGCCAAAGCATGTAAGGAGACTGTAACAAGAAAAATTAATCGTTTGAGTTGCTGTCAGTCTTTCATGAGTGGTTATTGCATTCCTCATATTTGTGTCTTGCTTTTTTACTAAAGGTGAAACTAATGAATATAGTTGAAGATAAGTTTCTTCGTCCATTCTCAAATAATTATTCCAATCTTTTGGACGAAACCTGAGCTCCTCCAAAATATTTATATGTGAATATTTCGCCCTTTTTGAAAGCCAGTCTTTAACCCAAATTTTTCTTCGATTTCTTTTTTTGGATGCAACAATGTAAATAGCCATAGCACCATATAACAACAATTCCTCGTTACTTGACATTTTTAATTTAATTTATTATAACTTATTTAAACAAACAAATCAAAGCTCGAAATAAACTTTTATTCCCAAAAAAAAAAACAAGATGATGTGACACACCAAACTGACCGTGTATGGCAGGCTTAAAGGTCTTACGTAAGCCGTGCGATGGCGGGTGTCATAGACCACTGCCTTCAAGATCACTGAGAAGCAGATAACGTTACTAACCTGTTCAAAGTTACTCCAGATAACCTGATACTGCTAATCCGGACACCGATTATCCGGACATCCGGTTAATCCGGAGGGGATTTTAAAAAACTAATTAAAATTTAGTAAACTAAAAATTTAATTTAGCGAGACGTAAGTACGAAAATAATTCAAAGAGAGGGTTTGACTTGACTTACTCAGTTGGCTACGATGAAATAGTCCCGTCAAAGAACGTTTACATATTTCGTTTTTGAAATTCTTAATTTTTACATTATAACATTAATGTACCATGGTTTGTTTTGTACAGTAGTACTGTACAATAAATAAATTTTGAGTTTTAATCACAAAGATGTTTTGTTTTGTTAACCCTAACTCAGTTCGTAGGTCGAAAACTTAGATCTACGTATACATTATGTAGTATTGAAAAATAAAATTAAGCTGAAGGAAAAAATGTATTTATGAGAAAAAAAAATCACTTAAATATTTATCATATGCATTTTACTGGAAATTCCGTTTAATGCGGACTTTCGGTGATGCGGACGGGGTCCGGTCCCATCTAGTCCGGATTAGCGGGACTCCACTCTACTTGATCACATTGCTGCTACTCTGACAACTTGTATCTTATCTATCAATTTGCTCTTACTTCTTTATTACTTTATTTACTTACTAATGTATAAAATAACTTGTACTTACTTTGCTTTCTTTCTTTTGCGCACGCTGCAGTTTCGGAAAAAGAAATCAGACAATGGTAAGTATATTTTTTAAATTGTAATCTCATTTCTTCTTACAATAACCTTTCATTAAATTATATACGTTGAAATATTGATGAGTTTCACTGGAATTTCATATTTGCGACCCCCCGAATTCTATAAAAGGGAAGAAAACAAGTCATATCTGCCTTTGTGCCCTTGTGTCTGTATATGTGTGTGTCTGAACTTGGTAACTCTCCTTAGAATGACCAGATCGACACGAAATTTTATAAGAAGATACAGTTCAAAAGGAAGACATTTATCGATTTTCAGTCAAAATGTTCAAAGGGAAAGCGAGTAACTCAATATTTCTAGTATAACAATTTAATTATTAAATAATATATTTTAAAAAGCCCTTCACAGTTGCATGACATATTTATTACACTTTTGTTTCTTGTTTATTGCTCCATTTTATTACTATTGTTTTCTTCTATTTGCTGCTTGTCTGTCTGATTATTTTTACTTTATTTTATTTATTATATATCTTTTTGGTACAATTAAATTAATTCCCCATCTTTTTCTTTCTTCGGTCAAAATAAAAAATTTCCTGTCGAAACAGTGATTGGGTTTATGAATTGAATATCCAGTATCGAGTATACTAGTCTGTCAGGAGAGAAAATCTTCATAAAATGCCTTAAACATAAAAAAAGTTACAATATTAAGTATACAAATTATGATTAATTCAATTAATTTATTAAATTCATTATTCTCATATACTTTTCTATTTTCTTATTGTTCAACTTCTTTCATTATTTATTTGTATTCTTAATATTATTACTTTTTTAGTGTTAAGGCATTTTATGAAGATTCTCTCTCCTGACAGACTAGTATACCCAATACTAGACATGCAATTCATAAACTCAATGACCGTTTCGAAAGGAAATTTTGATCGAAGAAAGAAGAAGATGGGTTTAGAGGGAGAGAAAAAATGTATTTTGTTATGAATAATAATCGAGCTGGGGAAGTGTATCTGCGAACATCTAATAATATTATTTACCTATTATTAAATAAACTTAAGCACGCCGTTCTTCGGATGGGACGTTAAGCAATGGTCCCGAGCCTGTACGATGTCAGATACTCGTTGAAGACTCCGTACCGTAGGTGAATAAAAATTTGGGGTAGGCAAAATTTAGGACTTCTATAGTAGAGTTGGACTCATGTCCACCAGAGTGACGAAATAGCGCTCCCGTAATGATGAGTCAAAATAACTAACTAACTATAATATAATATTAATTTTCGACCATGTGTTCCTATTTGAATTTACATATATTTCTCTCTTCTAAGAGCTTTGAAACGTTCTTCTTTTTGATTTCTATTCTAAAGAAAGTGCTCAAAGCAATAAGCAATATAAAGCCAGGTAATTATACTTCACAGAAGTTCACTAATTAGATGTTTCATATTGATAAAAATTATGCTTTCCAACCAGGGTATCATGAAATGACTGCGATTATAGGACTTCATGAATGAAGTACATACATGGTGGTCCAAATTAAATGCGATTTTCACTATTTGTACTCTACTCAGCCCTACAGTGCATAGGGGAAGTTATGTAAATAGGTCAGAAAATCAATGTTTCCACCCGAATTTCATTCTGATTCCAAAAATTAACAAAAAAAAAAGGCGTCGGTGAATCTCCGGTATCTAATGTACTTCCTCAGCACGAATTGATCAACTAAATTTTCGTTACCCCTTCAATCGACCGTTTGCGGTGAAAATCAATAGTAGACTTACATAATAGAGTCTTCGTCAAAATGTTGTGTCGATACATTCAATACATCGGTAGTTATTAAGGTTTTGCTTCGAACCCCCCCCCTTTCCCTTTGGCCGATTCCGCTGAAAATTAATATGTTGCATCCTTATGGGATTTTGAATAAGCATGTAAAATTTCCCGTCGATACATTCATTCTATCGGGAGTTATAGTGTTATTGGTGTGTTATTACGCCCGGGCGTAGGCTCTCATGGAGAAGGAGATGTGATGGATTGGAAGTCGTTGGTGAATCACCTACAATGTACTTCTTCAGCTACCCTTGGGCTGATATGGATGAAAATTAATGGATCGTCCTTATGTGGTACTGGATATTCATAAAACATTTCGTGTCGATACATTCAATCTGTCGGAAATTATCGTAGACAGACATGTCTTTTTTTTTTAGTTTTTGGAATCATAGGGTCGGAAAACATTGAAATGCGGTGAAAACTCAACATTGAATTTCTGACCGATTACATAATTTCCACTATATTTCATTTAGCTCAGGAAAAATTTTGAAAAGTTGCTATTCTGTATAGTTGGGGAGAGGGATGGGAAGATCGATGTTGAAATTGGACCATTGGACAGAAATGTTGGCATGATATTTCCAAAAGATAGAACCTAAGTATTTAATTAGGTGGAAAATAAAGTGTCAAATTTTGGTATTCGGAAGTCGTTATAGTGTAATTACGTCGTTAGGTAGATCCGGGTGGGAGGGTTTTTGGCAACCGCAGTGGAAGCTGATTATACAAATCAAGACACAATACAACTGAAGGGACTCAAAAACAAACATACCACTTCTCTGGTATGAACACTGACAAAAACCTCATCCTTTATACGATGTTGTGTGTTGTGGTAGAGTGTGGAAGGCCAGCCTATCAGTCGGGATATAAACTGAGGCCTGGGCTATCTACTGTTTGTTACCCCACTCAGGGCAAAAGGCCCCCATCTCTCGGGAACAGGCTCCCTTTTGCATTAGAGGCATTCAACTCTCCAAACCCACTTTTTTTATTTTTTTGCTACCCTTTTTTTTTTTTTTTTTTATATCCTTTTGAGTGCGGGTTCTTTTCTATAGACTTAGAAAACCGCACTAACCTCATAAAAAAGCTCTCTCTTCTATTCTTCCATCCTCAAGCTCAGGTCACGGCTTACAACATGTCACAGAATTGGGCTTTTATGAGGGTTAATTAGAATGGTATTATTTGAAAGTAGCATTAGTTATGTAGGGAAAAAATGTACCAGACAACAGTCAAGGAACAAGTAGAGGTCCAGGTGGCCTTGGGTCGCCTTGAAAGGTTCGTTCGAATCCGTCGTCTTCTTTGGTATGCTTGTTAAATCACATTTTTCAGCACTTCTTTAAGGGGTGTCTTCTTTGACGACGAAAGTTTATTTACCTTGGCGGTTGCGCCTCCCCCCCCTCCCCCCCCCCCCAAGCAGCCTTCCTTTTTGAAGGTAAGAAGCCTTACTTCTGACTTCTGATTCTGCTTGGTACACCCAGTAAGCAGCCCTCCTTCTGAACTTGCTGGGTACGCCCAATAAGCATTGTGGCAGAAACTGAAATCATTTTGTAGGGGAATATTCTGTGGATGTTCATCGTGAGCTTCCGCGCAAAAAATCAGCTGTAGGGATTCAGAGTAATAAATACATCTTATGACATTTTTGTATAACTGATGCACACACAATTTGTGACAACTTTAAAGCAGGAAGGGGGGAGGATGGGTTAATTTGCTTCAGGCCCCCGACCCCAGAGGGCACCCACTTATCCCACTCATATATACAATGGTGTGGTAGTTCACAGAATCCATTGGTTCAAAGTTCACTTCTTTTGTTGACTAGCGTTATGACTTATACTTATTCACTAGGTTTATTTGTTTTCATAATTCAAAGGTGCATAAATGTTGTATCGGTAAAAGGTTTAATTGAATTTGGAGAATGAATTTATAAAATTTAAGAAAGCGATTTTACACTATTAAATGGTCATTTCGTTCATTATCAGGTTTACAGAAGAATTCTCTAAAAATAAAACTAGTTTTAATATAAATATTATAACGGGTATAATAACGAACAGCTGATTTTATTATAAACTGACCCCGTTGTCCCTCACTTCCGTTGTGCGTTACTTCCGTTGCACTTTTGTCATGAACTAAACTACATTTCTGGTTTCGTGAGGCACAACGATTAAAAAGCAGCTTCACTTCATAAATGAGAGAACTTATATCAATCACGTTTTTACAGACTTTCCCTCTCATTTGAAACTAGCATTACTTGGTGTAAGAATGTCAACAGAGGTTTCCCTTGTTTCGTTGTACTGCCTGATTTTAACTCGGATTTTTGCAGCAGTACAGTAGTTCCTTTTACAAAGTTATCAGAAAGTAAAAAGCTAATTTGATTGGAGTGTAATCGTAAAAGACAACAGAGCTTTATCTTTAGAAACTTAGGAGTTTCACAGAATTACTAATAATATAATGAAAAGTGTCAGGGACTAAGAAGATTGTCTTGTTATGACTGAGAAGGGTCATTATCTGGTCTCACCACCATCTTGGTTCTGTTTCAACAGGCTTTATTAACCATTTATTATAATAACTCAGCTACTATGGAATTAACAGTAGCCTCACAGACTCATGCCCGGGCATTAACTACAAGGTCATATCGCCTACTACCAGAGCGCTGTTTCGTCACTCTGGTGAACATGGGACTTTACTATGGGAGTCCTAAATTGTGACTATTATAAATTTTTATTCACCTAGGGTAAGGGGTCTTTAAAGAGTACCTGACATCGTACAGGCTCGGCAAAATCGCTTAGCGTCCTATCCTAAGAACGGCGTGCTCAAGTTTATTTTTCACCTCTTGAATCTTGAGCTCAGTAAGCAAGCACGTATACCACTGAGCTACCAGCGTCCTGCGAGGATGTACAAGATATAGAACTTCTGAGACCTTCCCAAGAGTAAGCGACGTGTAAGAAAACGGGGGTCTCTAGGCTTGACTGCGGGAAGACGGCTGTCAAAGAGCAGATTGTCCAGTACGCTATACTGGCTAGATTCTGAAGTCGCCCTGTTTCACCCCCTTCCCGTTCAAAATGTTGAGATGCCACAACGTGACATATCTTTGAACGGGGATCTTATTATAAGGATGCTACATGTGAGTTTTTACGATAATATCATCAATCAGTGTTAACACTAATTTAATACGTTGGTCCCGCCTACAACTCCTTTTCACAATGTTGAGATGTCATATACCCATTTAATGGGGATTTTATGGTAAGGTTAGATTAGGTTTTACGACTCATGCCCGGGCTTTAACTACGAGGTCATATCGCCTACTACCAGAGCGCTCTTTCGTCACTCTGGTGGACATGAGCCCGACTCAACTGTGGGAGTCCTAAATTTTGCCTACCCTAAATTGTTATTCACCTAGGGCAGGGGTCTTTAACAAGTACCTGACATCGTACAGGCTCGGGACCATCGCTTAACGTGCCATCCGAAGGACGGCGTGCTTAAGTTTATTTTACCTCCCAGATAAAATAAACTAAGGGCCTCGGTCGGGTTACGAACCCACGATCTTGAGCTCAGAAGTCAAGCACGCTTACCACTGAGCTACCAGCGCCCTTTTTATGGTAAGGATGCTATTTTATAAAATCCGATCAATCGTATAGAGAACATAAAATATAGATTTTCCTTTATCAAATTACCATCGAATTTTGATGCCTATATGTTACGTGGACTTTCTTATACGTAACAGGACTTTCTTATACCAACCACTTTGTACATATCACTTAACTCCACTCCCTCCCCCCTCTCAAATGTATTCCATACCCGCGTTAATAGAAATAAGGGGAGGAAAGAGAGCTTTATGCAAAAATGGTTGATATAAGAAATCTGCTATCAGGTCACGGAGATCTTAACTCCAAACTCTTCAGGTGGGGGGGTTATCGAGACTGCAGCATATGTAGTCCTGAATAGCCCGCTGTATGGCCAGGCCAGGGTAGAGTTGATTCGTGGAACTGGATCTGCGGCAGCTGTTGCCTAAGAACGGCTGCTTCGATACGTTATGTTCTGGTTGGGTTTTGACTTCAAATATCAAATTTCATGTCGACATAATACAATAGAACCTCTATAAGTCAAACATCAAGGGAGACGACAAAAAATTTGAGTTATAGAGTTTTCGACTTATGGAGGATTTCGACTTAGGCAGATTTTGATTCGACTTGTATAGGTTAAGATTCATTCTAACTAATTTTGAGTTAGAGAGGTGAAATAAATAAAAATTCAAGTTACAGAGGTAACAAACATATTTATATTTATTATAAATCAACATTATTTCAAAACATCCTTAAAGTAAAAATACGTAGTATATGTAGGTATTGAAAAAAGTCAGTAATTTTTTTTTGCTTTAGATAATTGGTAATCCTATTTATTGTATACTCCTAAATTGTTTTCTAAGAAACAATGGTGTACATTGTCGGCAAGTTCTTAAAGTCGGTAACTTATTTTTCTTCGAGCTATAGAGGTAATAAGTTTCAAATAATCGAGTTGTAAAGGTTGTAAAATGAAACATTGCTATGTTCGAGATACAGAGGTCCAATTTATTTTTTCGAGTTATAGAGGGAAAATAAATAAAAAATGGCTTGTAGGGACTCACTGATTATTTCGACTAATAGAGGGTTGAGATTTCGAGTAATGGAGATTTTGGGGCTTGAAGGGGAAGGAACAAAACTTTTTTTTCAAGTTTTGGAGGTTTTCGACTTATAGAGGTTCGACTTAAAGAGGTTCTACTGTATGAATATTATAAATATTCGCAGTTATTGGGATTTTTGAGTTGAGCCTCTGATCTCTTTGGATGTTTTGGCTAAAATCGATTTGTTGTCCTCATGGGGTTTTGTTGACATATAAAATTTCGTTTTATCATTCTTTCTATCGGCAGGTGACATGTTTACAGACACACATCATTTTTTTTTTTCAAATTTGGAATCTGGAGGTCGGAAAACATGAAATTAAAAAAATTGAAAACTCCACATCGAATTTTTGGTCGATTTCATAACTTCCCCTTTACTTCGTAAAGCTGTGGAAGTAAAATGAAGAGAGACAATTGCGAAAGTTTTTGGAGGAGACCGAAGGATGTTATGCAGAGCTGTTGAGGAGAAATGTGCGAAGGGTATTGGACACATGCCGTTCTCAAGCCACCAGACGGAGGTCTGCATGCCACGGGTTAGGTCTGTACCGTTCTCTATGTCTCCTCAACTCGGCTCACAGTTGCACATCTACTTGTGTAAGACACAGAACCTCCCCTGCTCTATCCTAGTTCTTAGATGGGTTCCTAGTTTAGAGTTTTTTTTTTTTTTTCATAACTGTGCAGGAACCCTTGTTGTGGATTGGGCAGTATCGATTGCAGTTATTATTGAACTGTGTAAAAGCAATATGAACTCGTGGTATGCAGGGTTTTTATTGGATGGCAAACGACATATAAAATGGCTGTCCACGTCCTTCCTGCAAATATTATTGGAACAAAAATGAGACTTTTTTTATTTACTTCCCCAGATATACGAAGTACAGGGAAATTTATGTAACGGTGGAAAACTTTCACCGGATTATCCGTTTTTCCGATCTTTTGATTAAAAAAAAAAAATCCTCTGTCATATCATGTGTTAATTCAAAATCAATCCAGCGGAGGGAAGTGAGAGTTCAGAAGACCCTATGAAGTACATTATCAATACCTATAGTGCAAAAAATTATTCTAATCGAAAATCCGAGATCAAGTTTTCAAAAGAATTTTCACGTATCAAGGTCCCCTGATTACGTTTTGACCATTTTCGACATGATGTCTGACTTATGTGTTTTCTCAAGGAAAATCACTTTAAAAAAAAAAACTTTTATTTTACATTTACATCTATACAAGACAATACACAGTAGAAGAATGTCCCTGGAGAGGTGGGGGAAGGTGTTATATAGTTTCCCGGCTGTAGACTGCTGTTGTAGCTGGGAACTGAGGTAAAGTCGTCACCTAATATTGAGGTTCATAACTTCTGTCTATGTGTATTTGATTGGGAAGTTGTGATTATGGACTTGAAAATTGGAAAGAACAAGCACATGTGCTAAATTTGATCTCATTTTATCAGATAATAGGATAAAAATTGAGACCACTTTATTTCGGAGCCTTAAGTACATTTTACAAAAAACCATCAGCTTATTTTTATGACCAAATTGAAAATCTTTCCAAATAAAATATGTAGAGAAAACTAAAAAACACATTATATAGGAAAAGTCGGTTATTATAAGTGATACAGAAAACTGTCATGAAATTTTGTTTTGATACACATTTTTTTAGACTTATCTTTGATTTATCCTAAAATGGTTAGTCGTATCGAAAATTATCTCTTACCAAAAATGAAAGTTATCAAATGTTTAATCGCTTATTTGTCCTCATATTTGATGTAGGATTAATACGACGATTAGTTATAGCGCCTGAAAATTTGTAAAATAAATTTCCAAAGAAAATCATTCAAAGTTATGTTTTTTTATCATGTAGGAAGGAATTATAAAATATTTTTTCATTACAGTTTTTTTTATTAAATATAATTAAAAAAATATGTGGCTATTTTGATATGACCATTATAGGACCTTCTTTTAGCAACCACGCTTTTACAACTCTCTCTCCCCCTCTCAAATTGTTCAATAAGAAAATCACACTCAGAATTACGTTGCACAATGAAATAAATAAGACTGGTGACGCCAACGAATTTGTTTCATATACTCATCAGTATGTATGTTAATATGCAATTAAGTTAAGACGGGAGAGGGGGAGAGAGAGTGATTTTGTAAAAGAGTAGTCAGTATAAGGAAATCCTGTAATGGCCACATGAAATATATTTTTACTTCCCCAGTTATCCGATGTATAGGGGAAGTTATGTAATCGCTCAAAAATTTCAACGGAATTTCATGTTAGCCGACCTCCTGATTCCAAAAAAAACACGATAACTCCCCACAGCATAATTGTTTCAACACGAACTTTTATATGTGTAACCAGAACCATCTAAGGGCAACACAGCTAAATTGGCTGAATGGGAGGTGGGACTAGAGGGGAGACTTAAAACAAAAACCTTATAAAGTGCCTTTATAATAGATGTATTGACAGGAAATTTCATATGCAAATTAAAAGCACTATAAAGACGACAACTATTAATTTTCAGCGGGGTGGAGAGGATTAACTCAAAAATTCCAATAACTGCCGATGTCATGAATGTATCGACACAAAATTTAGTATGAGGATTCAGATGCCATGTAACTCAAATATTGAGTTTTATCCCACATTGGCTTTGGAGAAAAAAAATGTAATTTATTATTTCGTTGTGGGGAAGTACATAGCCGTTATTTCATCGACGACTCTTTACTTGTTATTGGAAAAACCACATTCTAGTGTAAATTTTAGTTGAGTTGAGCTTTTAATGTTCTTGATCCAGCCGGTAGCCAGTAGCGCAATATATTTCTTCTCAACATCCCAATAAAATAGGATTTATCCAGAAAAGCTCCTGAAGATAGTGCTAACAACATACATTCGCCAGATCCACAGAGCCCAGGGCTACTATATCACTGCCCCTTCAGTCCAGTTTGTTTTCTAAACCTGGCAACTTAAACGCTCTCCTAACTTGTGGCGGCTAAACCTCACACTACACAACCTTATCCTAGCACATTTTTCTCTCAGGTGGCTCATCCCCCATCATAAATTTTCAGCCACCATTTCTTACACGTGTCTACCTGCCTAAAATTTATGAGGAGTTGCTGGTAGATAGAACGATATTACATGAAAAGTTACTTTCATAATTCAAATTACAAAAATACAGTAAAGTAGGAGTTTGGGTAAGGCGAGGGAAAAAATCAGGGGCCTTAATGAGGATGAAATTCATAAAAAAATCAGTACCTGGGAGGGGGGGCAATGTTTTCAAATGTTTCTTTCCCGTATGGGAAACAATCATTTTTAAACAATGAGAATTTGGGTTATATACCCGTTATAATATTTTTATTATTTAAAGCTACTGTTTCAGTTTTTGATAATTGTATAGACACTGCAACTGATACTAAACGAAATGACAATGAAGTAAACAATAAATAATAACCAAAATACGTAAATATAATACATAAAACATACTTCGATAGTATAAAATTACTTTTTTAAATTTTATAAACTATTTTAATTTAATTATACCTTTTACCTACATGCAACTTTCAATTATGAAAAAAAAAAATTAAACTAGTAAATTTAAGTAATGATAGCAAACAAAAAAAGTTTCAGTTTGAAATTGCAGATTTTGTTATTGTTAATATTATTTATTATTAAAAATAATTTACCTTCAGGTTTACCTTTAAAAATGGAGGTTCAATAAAAAAAATGTTATTTGTTGCTTAGTGCTAAATACAAAAAAAAAAATGTTATTTGTTGCTTAGTGCTAAATACAAAAAAAAAATAAAAGAAATAAATGAATTTACTGATTGGGATAAAAATTTGATTAAAGACTAGCAATAATTTAAAAATTTGAAACCAAATTATAAGGGTGGATTGTTTGAAGTGCAAATGCCTTCCCTCCATTTAGGATTTATATTCAAATATAATTCCTGAGTTCATTATATGTCCCAAGTTCATTATATATATTCAAAGTAAACAAAATTAATTGAAGATGTAACCTTCTCCTTGTAGAACTTGGTTTGAACTCTTTACTGTTATATTTACATACATATGTTAAGAGATTACTTTCCTTAAAGATGACTCAATTCTAAAGTTCAAATTTGTCCCTTTAACTGAAGAAATTTTCATTACCGTTGACTTCTGTTTACATTTTTCCAATATGAATTCTTAAGGTATTTATGTTTTTCGCTTCTAACTTATCATTTTTCAATATGAATTATCAATTTTTGAAATTATTAGCATGATAAAGTGGTCTTACTGAATAAGCCTAAATCTTGTATTTGAAATTTCTCAAATATTCTGATTAACTGCATTTTTTTTTTTTTTTTCATTATTTTCTTATTAAATTTTTTTTTTTTAATATGAAATAAAGACAACATTCTTTCTAATTTGACTAAGTTGAGAAAGTTGCAAATTAAATTGTCATTTTCCATTGTAACCATTTGTTTATATTACACCATGAACCTAAGCGTCTGGGGGCCCTGGTCGAATGGTCTCACCATGTTTTGCGGGTTCGAATCCCGTCCGGGAGTGAGTTTCATTTCGTAGATAGAACTCCCTCCCGGGGTCATGGATGTCGTAAATAACTAGATAACACATTGACATGGCTAATATGCATCGTACATAAAACAAAACAAAAAAAACTACTAAGCGGATAAAAATGTAGGGTAGGCAAAATTTAGGACTCCCATTAGGTGAGGCGTGAGTTTATAATAATATAACTAACTATGAACTACCACCAACATATTTTTTCATGTTTTATGAAGCGAGGTACAAAATAAGACCACCTCTGAAAAATGTTTTTACACATAATGATTGATAGTCTACAGTATCTACAATGTTAAGGTAAGTGGGGGATCTGACGTGTAAATAAAAAAATATCAGTTGGCCAAAATTTGAGAAACTAGTTATTTCCTTTTTCAGAGCCTTATAATGACAATATTGAATGTGTGATGTGCTTACGTCTGAACATTTTTACAAGTTCTACGTAATGATATTAGTAGATCTGCGGATTTGAACCGTTGGATCATGAAGCGAACGACGCAAATTCAAAACTTTAACTAATATTAAAGGAACATTTGATTGTAATTAGCAATCTAAATTTATGAAGTTACTTTGTTATTTTAATGAAAAACAAATTCCACCATTGTTTCCAAAAAATGTTTAAAAAACTTATGCCTATCAATGTACGCCTATAAACGTATTTTTAAAATTTTTATTTTGAACGAAAAAATTTTAAGACAGTTGGTAGCATGGAAATTCCCGTGTCAAGATAACATTTTGAGATATTACACTAAGATACTTGAATATAGATATTGGGCATTATGAATGTACACAGTTGAGATGTTCCTGTTTCTACACGCTGTTTAGAGGTAGATAGGAAAGGTTGCCAAGGTGACTTGATATGTCTGTATGCAAGGCACCGTGAAATCCATGCCGTCCAATAACAGTAACTGTTCAGGTAGATGCATCTCATGTCACGGTTCATGTCACCCAGCTTGCACTACATGTGAGGTGTCAGTGCAACGCTATCCTATTTGTGATTCAGGACCAGGATTCCACTCTAAATCAGTGGCGGATCTATGGGGAAGGGGTATACAAATAATAAATTGACTTGTTAGATGTAGCAATGAGTGATGGATTTTTATGTTTTACTTGTGCTAATTTTGATTAAATTTTGCCAGACGATCGGACAAAAATTAATGCATCTTTACTATGGGGCCTAAGTACTATTTACAAGATAACACTTATTAATATGATCTAATAAAAAAACTCTTTAAATCATGTCATAAAGAAAACTAAAAGACAAATTTTATATGAATTATTCATTTCGAAGGTCGCTTGGTTTGCGTGATACATACCTTTTTGAAATGTAATATTTTAGAATTACGCAAAAACCATTAGTTCTATCGAAACATTGGTTCTTACCAAAAACGTTCCTCATTAACCAATACGAACAAAGCTAAAAGCTCTCCAAAACTGTAAATTAAATTTCTGTTGGAGATTATTCAAAGTAAAGTTTTAATTGTAACGCAAACGAGGGCGTAAGAAGTTGAGGGCACCGGTAGCTCAGTGGTAAGCGTGCTTGACTTCTGAGCTCAAGGTTGTGGGTTCGTAACCCGACCGAGGCCCTTAGTTTATTTTATCTGGGAGGTAAAATAAACTTAAGCACGCCGTCCTTCGGATGGGACGTTATGCGATGGTCCCGAGCCTGTACGATGTCAGGTACTCGTTAAAGACCCCTACCCTAGGTGAATAAAAATTTAGGGTAGGCAAAATTTAGGACTTCCAGAGTAGAGTCGGGCTCATGTCCACCAGAGTGACGAATGAGCGCTCTGGTAGTAGGCGATATGTACTCGTAGTTAAAGCCCGGGCATGAGTCATAAAACCTAACCTAACCTTATCGGTAGTTTTTATTAAAAAGGATAAAAACTAACTGACCTATATGTTGTGATAATATGTGAAAATTATGTTAAATAAAATTAAATATAAAAATAATAATTCATAGAATTAATAATAACTAAAACGAAAAGAATAAATAATAAATATTATTAACACATTTCCTATAGAAATTATAGAGGGTCTTTTACTACATTTTGATTTCTACAGTAATTTCCGAAAAGGGCCCTAAAAAATATCGAAAGTTCAAGATGTGCAATTTAGAAGAAAGTGCAGATATTAAAAAAAAATTCAATTAACAAACTTTTCATGTGGATTTTTTTTAAATATAATAATGAGATGCCATATTGTTTTTCTACATTTTTGTAAAAATGTTAAATCCAATCCAAAGGTATAAATTATCTTACTGGGTTAGCAGGCTAGAAATGAATAGCATAGAATAAGAGAACAAATATTTGGGTTTAATTTACTCAAATCTTCATTATAAATTTAGTTCCTAACTAAATATTGAAAAATAAAAAAATAAAATTATTTTTTTTAAAGAAATCTTACATACTAATTTATAATTCTTTGATATTTGGGCATATAAATACATAAATAAATAAAAGTACCTCCTTTGCGCATATATTTTAATGTTATTTCACACCTTTTTAGTTCACCACACCTTAAGCCTAAAAACTTTTTTCACTCCTAGACTCCACCTTCACATCTCAACTCCTACTCTTTACCTCCACAACCCAACTTAAACTGGTCAACTCTATTATAACAGCTGATCGTCGTCGTTTGTGCTCCACTCATTGGTTCGTTTTAAAACAAAATGCGACTTCATATTCTCTAATTAAATTATTTCATTTTTAACAGTTTTTTTTTTTTTTTTTTTATACCAATAAATATAATTAATCAATTACAATCAATTAGAATTAATTGTAGAGTTTTTTGACAGTGTGGATGGTTAACAATTCATTTTTATTAGGGGTCTTTAACGAGTACTTGAGATCGTACAAAATTCATTATTTATTATTTAGTTATTTTTAAAAATGTATTTCCTGTTATCTAGGTACCCCTAAATACAGACCGTTACAATATATATCTGTATTTTGTAAAGGACCCCACTCATTGCCATAAAGCTTTTATTCTATAGCATACTATGAATAATAAAAGGTCTATCTATCAGTTGGAATCAAATAGAGCAAAACTAGACTAAAATCAAAATGAGTTTCCTCTAAGTTGTGGTTCCTCTATTTTCAGTTGGCTGCTACAAGAACTCTGGACCAACAATCAATAGATTAAATGAACCGTATTTGGATTCAGTGAGCCGAAATTCTCCAAATAAACACGCTATTTCTGTAGTAGCTTCACACATTATTATCTCCACGTGTGAGAATCTGTTCCACTTTTTGAACTCAGTGCCTTTGAAAGCGGTCTGTTGACTTTATTTATATTTTGTTCGGTACTAAAATATATAATAGATATATTACAGACCCAAAAAATTATTCAGCTTCCCTTTATTTTTTTTTTTTTGTACGCTCACACAAAATGTTGCAAAGAAAAAATCGGATAAAGAATAAAGGAAAATATATGTGATTACAGAAATTTCATATACTAACCACTTTTGTACAGATCAGCCTCTCAAAATCATTTCATCATACTGGCACTACTGGGTGTAGGACTTTTCACTATCATATACCCAGTAATGCAAATATGACATTAGTTTGAAAGAATGGAGGGGAGGGTCTGTGCAAATGTGATCAGTATAAGAAATAATAAATGGTCACATCACTTATTTTTTTTCTTTATTTTTATTAAAAAAAACTACTACTTATAAAAACATTTTAAAATTAGTTACCATGCGTTAAAAAATAAACATTACTTTGAACTATTTATTATTCATTCTCTGAAGCGTTATAACTTCTAAGATCCTATTGGTCCTACCTCAAATCTGAGGGCACTTAGATGGTTTGATATTTTTTGAGTGTCCTAACTTTACGATAGGTCTAACTGTTTTCAAGTAAGTCAAGCAAACGTCTAAAAAATTGGGTATCGAGATGTCATTTTAAGTCGATTTTCAGCATGTTTTTTGCAAACTAAGCGCTCCCTAGAAAAAAATATATTTATCATAAAATATTCTTCTTGGTATTCTCTACATTTTATTTATAGCAACTTTCAATTTATTTATAAATATAAATAAACTTTCGTGTGACTTATTTAGGTACAATTCTAATTCTAATCAGATTTAAGATAGCACATGACACAACTTCATTTCAAATTTTATGTTTCAATGGTACGCTCGTTTGTCACGAAAGTCTAATCCATTACACAAAGGCTCACACATAAAAACATGTTAAAAAAAAATAAAGCAAAAAATATATTGAAAGAGCGAAAAGAGAACAAAAAAAATGAAAATGACATGACATAGCACAAGTTTATTATTTATTATTCCTCACGATTTGGCAATTATTATATAGGACTATACGATGTGTCGTTACATAAAAGTTCAATTATACTGTAGTGGCTATGAGAATGCCCTCCTTATTATGTCGTGCCCTCTGTGGCTGCTCCCAGATCGCAGCGGGGATGTGCCATTCTTCTGGAGTCACTTAGCAGGACCCCGGGGTGGTTGTTCGATCATCGTATTGTCTCTACAGTCCGCTCTGATCTGCCTTCAATTACATGCGTGAACGTTGTGTGTCTATGAACGATTTGTCGGAGTGTCTTGAGTTTACCTAACTGAATCTATGCTCAGGCTTGTTTCTGTTGTTTGTTAATTTTTTTTTTTTTTATTATTGCTATATTTTTTATTTAATTGATTTATTTATATAGATATTGTAAGATACGTTGGATCGGCGCTATTGCGCGTTAAACAAAATTCAATTACTGCTACTACTGGCAGACAGAAAATGGCCAAAATTAATTCATGGGACATGGCTTGCACCACCACAAAAACGACCTCGACGCTCTACTTCACAACAAAAAGATAGACGTAGCTCTTATTACAGAAACTCGACTGACCAATAGAAAACACTGCAACACCCCGGACTATGTCACCTACAGGACGGACCACCCGGATGGTAGAGCCCATAGTGGCACTGCATTACTTGTCCGCCGAGCCCTCTCCCACCATATCCTGCCTCCTTCCAAACCCTCGGTCCACGATTCCTATCTGGTGGTGACTACAATGCGAAACATCCTCAGTGGGGCAGTAGAGTAGCTAATTCGAGAGGCCGAGTCCTCAACCGAGTCCTGTCCTCCAGTAATTATGATTACTTATCCCCTGATTCCCCAACTTACTGGCCAACCAATCCTAACAAATTAAGACCACTAAGCATGAAAAAACTCATCTTCAAATTTTGGCACGATTAAAGAACTTCCCCTATACTTCGTATTCCTGGGAAAGTAAAATTATGTTGGTATGTAAAATGTATAATTTTCCTTTTATTGACAGTAAGCATTAATTTCGTTAATTAGCTAAGACTACATAAATATTGCAAGGCAATTCTCTGCCTTCTAAATAGCTTAGCATCATTTCAGATGTTCAATTCAGCCCAGTTTGCAATTAATTGCCTTAATTGGAGTAACTGAATTAGTTACATTTATCTTAATGTAAGGTATTCAAACGAATTAACCAATGACGTCTATACTACCACTTGTATAATTGTATATGAAAAATATATGGCGAATGTAGTTCCCCAGCGCGAATTAATCAACTAAGCTTTATCTCTCCCTCTGAAAACAGACTTTACTGATTTGATTAAAATATATAAGTGACTTATTCAGGGACTTTTTAGTTATGTGATAATGTGAATATTGTTAATGTAAAATTAAAATAATTGAATAATAATTAAATAAATTAATTAATAATAATTAAATAATAGTACAAACAATAAATTACCACATTTCCTGTAGAAATTTTATAACTGATCATTTACTAAATTTTTATTTCTACAGTAGTTTTCGTATAGGTTTCGTTTGGATTTCTAAAGAGATGCCATCTTGTCTTCTAAATTTTGCAAAAATATTAAATCTAATCCAAAGGTTTTCAAATTATCTTACTGGGCCAACAGGGAAAATGAATAGAATAGAATTTACGAGAACATATAATTTGGGTTTATTTTTTTAAATCATTTATATTATTAAAGTTTAAAAAAACAACAACATTAAAACAACAACAAAAATCAAAAGAAAAATCTTAAAAACTAAATTCTTAACACTATTTCAATTTTTTTTCTGTTTTATATTTTTTGTTATTCTTTAAAATTTAGTTATATATACCTGGGCCCATTACGTTATATATCCTGTACATATAAACAAACAACAGTACCTTCTTTGCGGATCAATTTCACCATCAATTCACTCCTAATTAGTTCATTGCATCTTAAGCCTAAACACCACCTTCACTCAGACCGTCGCCTTTCACCCCAGGCCTCGACTCGTCTCTACACACACTAAAAACAGCTGCTAGCCGTGTTTTGTTTTCTACATGCATTTGTTTTAAAAGAAAATTGTTTTTTATAGAAAATAAATATAATTAACTTTTTTATATTAACAATTTAATGTGTGTATTTTTTTGTATACATCACAGTTAACATACTAAATTGCGTGCCCCCACTCCTCTGATCCCTTCTCCAATTCGTCTTAAACTTGGCAGATATCATCAACCTTAGAGAGTTTTGGATTGACATGTAAAAGTTCGTGTCGCTACACTCATTTCTTCTGTAGATATTGGATTTTTTGTTTTGAGACCCCTCCCCCCTAATTCCCTGTCTCCTTCGGATGGGGCGTTAAGCGATGGTCCCGATCCTGTACGATGTCAGGTACTCGACCCTATCCTAGGTGAATAAAGATTTAGGGTAGGTAAAATTTAAGACTCATTCTAGAGTCGGGCTCATGTCCACTGGAGCAGTAAGGCGCTCTGATAGTGAAGTGACCTCGTAGTTAAAGCCCTGACACGAGACACTAAAACTAACAAACTAACCTTATCTTCCTTCTCTTTGGCCGATTCGCTAAACTTAGATATGTCCCTTTCCTTTAGTCGATTTGGCTGAAAATGTCCTTTTGTATATGTCGGAGACGTGTCTATTCTATCAGAAGTTATCGTGTTCACAAAAACGTTTTTTAATTTTTGGAATCAGGGTTTCAGAAAACATGAAATACTGTTGAAACTCAAAATCGAATTCCTGAACAAATATGTACTCAACTTCCTCAATGCCACTTATAGTATTAAAATGTTGTGGAGAGATTTCTCATAAAAGTACATTGTTTCTCCACTGTTTTATTTGGAACCAGAAAGTGTTTTTGGTGGCACATTCCATGCATACAGTGTAGAATCGGGCCAGTAATTCTTTAGACTCCACACTGTACGAGTGAGATGAGCCACCGAAGATGATGCTGTTGCATTGAAAATCGCTTCTGTTCTCAAAAATGAAAGAATGGGAAGACAACACCTTTTATTTCTATCCTCTACTCCTCGTGAAGTTGGTATATATACCATTTTGACCGAAACCTGATGTGCAAAAAAATTTATTAGATCTGAAAACATGCCTGAAATTCTTCTTTTAATTACAATGGCATATGGAAATTATTTGTAATTAAGGTTATTTTCAATATTCTCTATTCACAATGAATACATACGAAATTTGCGACATCGTTTCTTTCCTGTTTTTGAAGCTTGATGGAGGACGTACGAGTATTATCCCCACGAAATACAGTGGAAGAAAGAACCTAACGAGTCCCGAGAATCATAATAAGTATTTATTGTCGCTCCAGCGTACATAGTTCAACAATAAGTTACAAAGTTTTAGAGATATTAGTTAAGTTGTTATCTAGAAAGTTTACAGACGTCTAAAACTCGAATATTACCTTGTGAGTATATCTTAAACTGTTTTGTTCCTTGAAAACACTCTTAAAGACGTCACAAAGTTCTACTTTAATGGTGGATTTATTTAAATTAACAAGATAAAACGTAGGATTTTCCAGAGTATAAAGACGCACTTTCTTCAAATTTTACTATCTAGAACAATCTTTTTTAAGCTTATGGAAATGGAGTAGAGGAAGACATATTAAATTTAAGAAAATTAAAAAACGCATTCGGTCTTTTAACAATTTATCTGTCAGTAATTAAGGGAACGTTTTGACCTATAAGGTCATTTTCAACATTTTCTTAATGAAGGAAACAGTCCAGAAAGTTGAGTCATTAGACTGAAGATATCTGAAAGACCGCGGATAACTAAGCAACTATCAAAGGAGAACATTGATAATAGTTATTGTGACTCATGCCCGGGCTTTAACTACGAGGTCGCTTACTACCAGAGCTCTTTTTCGTTGCTCCTGTAGACATGAGCTTGACTCTATTACGCGGGTCCTATATTTTTATTCACCTAGGGTATGAGTATCTGACATCAGCGTGTCCACGGGTTTTTTTCACCTACCAGATAAAAAAACCAAAAGGCCGGGTTCCGAACTCTCGGTCTTTCTGATATCCATTCTAATGACCTTCTTAGGCCTTCCTGATCACTGGATGTCCCAAATATTGTCAAATCGCGGTGACTCCATCTCCAAGCTTTTTCTTCTTTGTGTCCTCTCAACTCCTCCTCCGAACTGTTCGTGTTACAAAATGTCCGCTGTATGATCAGGCTAGAGTGGAGTTTATTCACGAGACAGGATCATAACAGGACAGCTGGTGACTGTAACAGACTATCCATTGTTCAACTGATTTCTCGGCGCCGTGCGGGTGGAGTAGCTGACGAGAGACTAGCTAGGGATGACCCGATCGCCGCAGATTTTGCTTCATTAAACAATGAAACATGAAAAAATTTCATGTTTTCCGACCCTCTCATTCTAAAAATGAAAAAAAAAAAAAGTCGTCTGTGGATCACCGGTATATACTTCCCCAGAACGAATTAATCAATTAACGTTTTGTTCGCCCTCCAAAACCAGTCGACCGTTTGCTCTAATATTCAACAGTTGACTTACACAGAGGCTCCTAAATCCTTAATTTCCTAAATTTTGTGTCGATTAATTCATTATACGCCAGTTATTAGCGTTTTTGAAATAAGATTCTCCCTTAAAACCCCCCTCACTTTTGTCAGAAAAACAATAGGTGTCGTCGTTAGAGAGTTCTGGATGCACACATAAAATTTCTTGTCGATACATTCTTTCTATTGGGAGTTATCGTGTTCACAGGTCCATAGACAGACAGCCAGCATTTTTTTTTCTTCATATTTTGAATCTAGAGATCGAAAAACATGAATTTCCGTTGAAAACTCCGCATCGAATTTTTTACCGATTGCATAACTTCCCCTATGCTTCATGCAGCTGGGGAAGTATTTGCCTGTCTCTGTGAGTAATCCCTATTCATTTTCAGCCTAAGTGAAGGGGGTTTGTAATGTAATGAATGTATCAACACGACTTACAGTACCCATGCGCTCAACGTATAGAGAAAATATTTAATTGATTAATTCTCGCTGGAAACGACTTATTTTAAAATATTAAATATACAGGTTGGCCCAGATAAGCGGGCCACAAGTGAAATAACTCCTAAACGGTTAGAGATATCAAAGTTGTGCATAGCACTAAAGTTGTAGCACTCACCGAGAGCTATAGAAAGGCTTCCTCGAAAAGACATAAATGACCCTTTTAATGGCTCAAACAGCCCTTTGAAGGGCGGGGTTCCCTTTTGACCCTTAAGTTTCATTACATTTCATGAAAGTACTAAAGAAACAAGGAAGAACTGTGCAAACAGATTTTTGATACGTCAAGTAGTTCTTGAAAAAAAAAACGTTTAAAGTTGCACGTTTTTCTTATTCTGACGTTATTAAATTCCAACTAACTTCAGTATAAGAAAAACGTGCAACTTTAAACGGTTTTTTTCCGAGAACTACTTGACGTATCAAAAATCTGTTTGCACAGTTCTTCCTTGTTTCTTTAGTAATTTAATAAAATGTAATGAAACTTAAGGGTCAAAAGGAAACCCCGCCTTTCGAAGGGCTGTTTGAGCCATTAAAAGGGTTATTTATGTCTTTTCGAGGACGCCATTCCATAGCTCTTGGCAAGTGCTACAACTTTAGTCCTATGCACAATTTTGATAACTAACCGTTTAGGAGTTATTTCACTTGTGGCCCGCTTGTATCTGGGCCACCCTGTATATTCCCTATAAAAAACTAATATATTTTTTAAATGTTTATTTTCAGGCACAAGGGATTTCTTAAAGACTGTCCAAACGGCCTTCTAACAGAAGAAGTGAGTAAAAAATCATTATTTTTTCCTCTTAAACATTTAGTGCTAATATCTCTGTAATTTGTATTGCAGTTTATAAATCTATGTCTGTATTTATGTCTTCTGGTATTATATATTTAAATGGAAATTGAAATCTGCTTACACCCTCTAATATTTTTTATGATCGTAAAAATAAATCCCGCCAAGAAAATCTCCAATATGGAGGAATATTGACAACACTAAGGCGCCAAGTAATGGTACTCACACCGGCCAGTTCACATTTTATTTGTTTACTTTTTATGAACCTGCAGACGTAAAATACGATATTGATAACTTTTATGTATTTTCAATACTTATATATTATAATAAAAATAGTAATAATGATTTTTATTATAATGGTTTATTTGTTTTTGTGACTCATTCCGGTCTTTAACTATGAGATCATATAGCCTAACTATCAGAGCACATTTCCTTCTTTCGCTCTGGTGGACATGAGCCCGGCTGGGAGTCCTAAATTTTACTTACCTAGGTTTAGTTATTTTGGTTGTTTAACGAGTACCTGACAGGCTCTCGAGAACTTAACTTAACTAATCTAAAAAAAATCTAATATCTGTTGACCTAATGAATGTACCGACTAGAAAGTTAATGTGTAAATTCAAAAATTCGATGCGGAGAGGATATAATATAAAATTTCTATGTGTGTGTGTTTGTGCATCAGAACCCTCTAACGACGACATCTATTAAATTTCAGTCAAACCAATCCAAGGGAAAAGAGGGATTAGGGGGGAGGCTTAACAGACAATCTCAAATAACTGCCGATAGAATAAATGCATCGACACGAAATTTGTTACGTGTGACCTAAGCCCCATAAGGACAATAGTTGTTGAATTTCAGTCAAATCAGTCCAAGGGAAGGGGGCTCAATTCAAAAATCCCAATAACTGCCGATATAATGAAAATGTCGACACAAAATTTCATATTTAAAGTCAAAACCCAATGAGGGCATAACCTGTCAAATTTCAAACTTTCAGGGACATCTATTCTATGACGTAATAATTGATGGGTTACCTTGGAATTGAACATGTTCAAATAGTGGTTTGTGGCGTGGGGCGGGCGGTGGCAGACAGATTGAGAGGGGCG
Source organism: Aradus depressus (assembly GCA_963662175.1). Lineage (NCBI taxonomy): Eukaryota > Metazoa > Arthropoda > Insecta > Hemiptera > Aradidae > Aradus > Aradus depressus. Next base: position 48,466,261 of record OY759216.1, on the reverse strand, counting down.
ATAACCACAGTTTCCGTATGTCAGCTCCACCCCCAGTCCTCTGTCCACTGTCCGTCAGATCTGTGTCCTGCTATCTGTGGTATGTCCTGCCTCCTGTCCTCCCCAGACCTACCTACCTGTGTCACTCCTCCCTCACCCATCCCTTTCGGCAAGGCTAGTTTTTGACGCTAAACTAATTTGAAAACAAACAATTCCCCAGTTTCCTAAATGAATTATATTCGTACCATATAGACCAAAATTCGAACTTAAGTGTAGGTATACCTAATATCTTAAATTTCGTGATTTGCCAAACACAAGTCTTATTTTTTTCTGAATTAATAGCCAAAAATTAATAGTCTTTTAAGGCTAGTACAGCACTGCTCGGCTCGTGTTCAGTTTTCAACGAACACACTCCAAGCGGAACAGAGACGAGCCGAGCATTTGGATGCTCCACAACCATACTAACGAACTTAACCTGCACAAGTTAACCTGAGTTTCAGTCAACAGTTGTGGGCATCTATCGATACATTACAATCGTTTTACTACTATTATTATTATTACTACAAAATGAATATGAAATAGGTTTATTAACAAGCTTACCTCTTCCTGTGGCTGTACACAATACACAATGTATTTCTTTTCTTTTTTTCTCTGCGAAACGATGCCTGAAGAGACTCCCATTTACTTCTTAATTGCATTACTGACATGGAAAATTGTTTGAATAATTCCTCCCAAGCATCCAATCTCTATTTTATTAAAATGTTATTTGTGTTTTAAATCCCATATGACTGGGTACTGTCTCATAGCCTGAGCAAACTGAATTTGAAGCTCCTGAGACCAGTCTTCAGAAGCCATAATAAAATATAATTTATTGAATAATATTTAAATATATATTTAATTTAAAAAAAAAAAAGAACGTGCACTTCCAAAAACCTAAATATTTGAGGTTATAATATTGGTTATAAACAACAACAGTGCTCGGGTCAAGTCGGGACGGTTCGGCTTGGTACCAGTCTACACACACCGCAGCCCGAGCCGAACATTCCTTTGATGGTTCGTCAAAAAAACGACAACAGTTGGAGCAGACACCGAGCCTACCTTGTTCGTCTAGCGCCTGCGCACTTCATCCCCAGGCATGAGCACTGACTAATGTTCGGCTCGTTGCTCGCGTGTCTGTACGCCTCTTTAGTTTCTCATTAAAGAGGGAGTGAGAGTGATCTGCACACAAGAGGTTGATATAAGAACGTTCTGTAATCCACATCACATATTTTTACTTCCTCAGCCATACCAAGTATAGGGGAAGTTATGTAATCGGTCAAAAATTCAATGCGTAGTTTTCAACGGAAATGTTTTCCGACCTCTAGATTCCTAACAGGAGGACATAACCTGTCAAACTTCAGCGGTATCGACCGAAGGGAAGGGGGAGTTCAATTCAAAACCCTTAATAACTAAAATTTAATATGAGGATGTAGGAGTCCCTATGTAAGAGAGCTATTGAATAATAGCGCAATCGGTCGACTGGTTTTGGAGGGGGAGTAAAAAATTAATTGAATAATTCGTTCTGGGAAAGTACATTGTCGGTGATTCACCGACGACTTTTCTTTATTATTATGCGCCCTTTAAATTTTCTTTTATTTAAAAAAATAAAATAAAAAGCTTCTACATCCTACATGTTCTGCATATTCTACGTGTATGTTAGGATTTTATGGCACTGAGCCACAAGGCTCTCCTCTGTCTCTCAGAAGACGATCCCCTTGTTATTCTGTGCTTATTGATCGCAGTTGTTTAAAATTTTAAAGTGTAGTGCAGCACCAAAATGCCTTTTAGACGTTAACTCTTATAGTTTCATATGGTGAAAAGTTGTTTGAGAACCATTAGTCAACTTTCTCTTTAAATTGTGAGTAATCTGTTACAACAGTCCTCTTTGATATATAATTCTCTTAGTTTCTTTTTAAAATGAAACTTCCTATTGAAATCTGTCCTTATTAATTACTTTTGTTTTTTTTATATTGAAGTTTATTTGAAGGGTTTAATCTGGGTCTGACTCACACTCGGTTGGCCACAGACTAAACCTGCTGCCTCTTCTTTCAGTTCAGGCCTGCCACCTTCCAATCGACAACGCAGAACTCCTAGACCTATGCTAGACTCTGCTGGACAGCCTGCTGGGATTGCTCCTCACAACATGGAGTCTTCTGGCCTTCCTATCTGATGTGATCCCTTGATGACTTTATTCTGTACCTTTTTCTCCAAGTTTTGTGTCTAAGCTTCACATCCATAAAGCAGGACTGGCTTCATCAAAGTCTTGCAGACCTATAACTTCAGCTTGAGCGTTAGGGATCTGAACTTGAGCAAGTTGAGGCCGGCGTAGTCCCTGTTGGCACACTGCATCCGTTGCCCCATCTTAGTGTACTGCTCGTTGATATCTGTCACAGTAGAACCGAGGTACTAAAGATTGCTTACTCTTTGGAATTTCCGCAGGCAACTTGGATTTTAACTGCTGCTAATTCCACGCTTACATATTCCTGCCCCATATCCGTGATTACCTTCTCTAGGGCCGGGTCGAGAAGGACCGGGGTCAGGCCTTGCCTGTTTTCTTGCTTGAGACCTGTTCGGACCTAAATTCCTCCTCTCATTTGACCAAAAACTCGATCAGTGTCTCTCCCATAGACTTCTGGACCTAAAATACGTAGTAGTTTCCATTTTTTGTGACAAACGCGGTCTTTGAGGCACACCCGCCCTGTGTGGCGCCAAGCTTCGTCCCTCACCTGACTAGTCGCTATCTTCAAGCCTAGACATCTATCAGCCCATCTAATCAGCATGACCTCAGGCCTTGCGTGCTGATTCCACCTATTTCTGGTGCATATCAGCTGAGCCCTCCCGTGACAAGATCTCACTTGTATTATGCATATCATTAACACGTTTCTACTGCATTTAATTCATTGTGCATTTTATTATTCTTATATTCATTGAGTTTTGCTACAATTTATTTATGATTTCGGCTTCAAGCAAATTCCTTGCGTAAAATACACACTCTTCAGGTATACATTATTATAATATAAAAAACGTGACAAGTTACGTCCATAACTTGTCACGTTTTTACAGATCACTCCTCTCTGTAATAGGTTTAGGTTTTAGGTTTTATGACTCATGCCCGGGCTTTAACTTCGAGGTCATTATGGCCTACTACCAGAGCGCTCTTTCGCCACTCTGGTGGACATGAGCCCGACTCTACTGTGAAAGTCCTAAATTTTGCCTGCCCTACATTTTTATTCACCTAGGGCAGGGGTCTTTAACGGGTACCTGACATCGTACAGGCTTGGGACCATCGCTTAACGTCCCATCCAAAAGACGGCATGCTTATGTTTATTTTACCTCTCAGATAATATAAACTAAGGGCCTCGGTCGGGTTTCGAACCCACGTTCTTGAGCTCAGAAGGCAAGCACGCATACCACTGAGCTACCGGCGCCTCTTTGAAATATATTATAATTCAGTTGAGGGGAGAAAAACGAAAAAGTAAAATAAGATGATTTGAAAGAGGGCGCCAGTAGCTCGTGGTATGCGTGCTTGCTTACTGAGCTAAAGATCGCGGGTTCGAAACCCCGCCTAGGCCCTTAGGTTTTTTATCTGGAAATTGAAAAAAACTTGAGTATCCTCCCTTCGGATGGGACGTTAAGCGATGGTCCCGAGCTTGTCCGATGTCTGGTACTCGTTAAAGACCCTACCTTAGGTGAATAAACCTAGGTAGGCAAACTTTAGAACTATAACTATAGAGTCAGGCTCATGTCTACCAGAGTGACAAAAGAGCGTTTTGTAGTAGACGATATGACCTCGCAGTAAAGCCCGGGCATGAGTCATAACAACAAACTCTAATCTAATTATTTTCCAAACTATTTAAAAATAAATTTTTTCAAATCTGTTGTCATGCTTTTCAATCTTTCTTTGGAGCATAGGGGGGTCATTGAAGCTAATGCCTGAGCCAGACATTTGTCAAACGCTTGGGCCAAAACGTTTTCTTGACCGAAATATTACAATGGTTTGTGCTAGATCCTTCATCATCTACCAGAGAGCAAAGCCGGCATCATTTGGAGAAAGTTGAGGAAATATCGTAATGAGGTATAAATCTTAACAAGTTGTCAATGGAAGGAGAATCACAAAGCCAAGTGGGACCATTGTCAAGAACTTGTACAGGGAGTCCATTGACAAGAAAGTCCCCCCACCTCCCTTCGGTACTATCCCGCCTTTATAACTAAGTTATACAGACCTGATCTCTATTATATTTCAATAGAGATCGGATCTATATCATATTGTATACTGTTTTTCACGTTTTGATTGAATACCTCGACAAATCATGCCAATAAAATCGTAAAAGGGAAGAGAGGAGGGGAAGGGAGGAGGGGGATAAGGAGGGGAGGCGGGAAAGGGGGGCGGAAGGGAGGGGGAGGGTAGAAGGGAGGGGGAGAGTGGAAGGGAAAGGTAGGGTGGAAGGGAGGGGGAGGGTAGAAGGGAGGGGGAGAGTGGAAGGGAGGGGTAGGGTGGAAGGGAGGGGGAGGGTGAAAGGGTGGGGGAGCGAGTGATCTGTAAATAAAATTCGTCGATGAATCACCGGCAATGTACATTTCCAGCAAGAATTAACCAAGTTTTAATAAATAGTTTTTCTCAATATAGTAGGGAATCCTCATACTAAATTTTTTGTCGATGTATTCATCACTCATTCATTTATTTGAGTTTTTAGGTCAAGTCCTTCTTTCCTTTCAGTCAATTTGGCTCCATATGGGACTTGGATTCTGGATACACATATAACATTTTGCGTTTCATTCATTCTATCTGGAGTTATGTTCACACACACTCACAGAAACACAGATTTTTTTTTTTTTCATATGGGAGTCGGAGCACATGAAATTTTTTCAAAGATATGAAATTTTGGTAAAAACTCAACATCGAAATTATATATAGCTGGGGAATTAAAAACTGGATAGGAATAATTTGGAAAAAGTTTTCATGTGCAACAAAAATTTTGCAATAGTCCGTTATGGTCACATGAGATATTTTAATTTATATTTTTGGACGTTGTCGACTATTAATTTGTCTTTGTATCTGAAAAGTTAATCAAAATTGAACTCTTATGGTGAGTTTCTTGTTTCTGTCAGTCAGTTACTGGTCAAAATCTCAGAACTTTGGAACCCGTGCTAAAGTAAAGTACCTATAGCAAAAGTGGAAAAACAAAAAAGTTTGGGGCTAGTGAAAGTCGAAAAAAAAGTTTGTTTTGACGTGACTACGTCTAATAAATCGATGCGACGGGCCGCATGTTCGAAAAAGTGTGACGTCATGTCACGTTCCCCAAGAGAGCGAGGGAGACGTCATGTGACTAAAATTATTAAAATTACTAATTAATTACTCCTCATGACCTTTGACCCCACGTGACCATCACCCCCCCCCCCTCCACAGCTGGGAATCACCCACCATCGTACATCCCCAGATCAATAAGTTTCCGCTCTCCCTCTAAACCCCAATACGTTTCCACTCTCCCTCTAAACCTCATTACGTTTCCGCTCTCCCTCTAAACCTCAATAAGTTTCCGCTCTCCCTCTAAACATCAATAAGTTTCCTCTCTCCCTCTAAACCTCAATAAGTTTCAGCTCTCTCCCTAAACCTTAATAAGTTTCCGCTCTCCCTCTAAACCTCAATAAGTTTCCGTTCTCCCTCCAATTCAGTCTGATTTTGTGACCTTGAACAGGCACTTGCGTGTTCAAGCATGTCGAACCCTGCATTCGTGTAGCCTACCTTATCATGTCCTATCATCATCATCATCATCATTGTATTCAGTATTATTTAAAACTGGAGTATTATGATGGAAAAATCGCCTACCTACACTTTTGAGCATGCCGTCCTTCGGTGCCTTGAATAGTATTGCATTTAAAAATATAATTCAAAGCTCGTCATATTGAGTATGTTGTCCGATTGGAGTAATATGTGCGAAAAAATATTTATCTTCAATTCCGAGCATGCCGTCCTTCGGTGCCTTGAATAGTATTGCATTTAAAAATATAATTCAAAGCTCGTCATATTGAGTATGTTGTCCGATTGGAGTAATATGTGCGAAAAAATATTTATCTTCAATTCCGAGCATGCCGTCCTTCGGTGCCTTGAATGGTATTGCATTTAAAAATATAATTCAAAGCTCGTCATATTGAGTATGTTGTCCGATTGGAGTAATATGTGCGAAAAAATATTTATCTTCAATTCCGAGCATGCCGTCCTTCGGTGCCTTGAATAGTATTGCATTTAAAAATATAATTCAAAGCTCGTCATATTGAGTATGTTGTCCGATTGGAGTAATATGTGCGAAAAAATATTTATCTTCAATTCCGAGCATGCCGTCCTTCGGTGCCTTGAATGGTATTGCATTTAAAAATATAATTCAAAGCTCGTCATATTGAGTATGTTGTCCGATTGGAGTAATATGTGCGAAAAAATATTTATCTTCACCTGCCTACAACCGAAGGCGGCGATTGGCGCCGTTAATTATCAATGAACTTGTTTCCATTTTATTTTCCTTCCACTTCTTTTGTGTATTATACTACTGTGATGTTATGACGTAGTCACGTCAACCTACCGGCCGTAAACCGACTTTACAGACAACCAATTTTTTTTTCATATAAATGTATTATTGGGGTCAAATGAAAGCTGACAAATACATATTCTAAACATTTTTGCTTCATCGGATTTACACAGAAAAAAAAACTGCCCAAAAATGTAATCTCTCAACTCCTTTTTTTTCTGAAACTGCTCTACCAAAAAATGTCAGCAAATCATTGGTGTGCGTGACATTGTAAAAAATACAGAAAATTATTTTGGTTTTAGTGCAGAGGTCTTTTTTTTTTTTAACTCGATTTAAAATGCAATCAAAATGTTTGTGTTAGAGGACATTTATTCGGAAATGGATATTTTTTCTCCTCTGTTCAGTTGATCAATCTCTAATTTTGGGAATGTTAATGTTAATATTGTAAAAGTAATGTTCACTGATTCAATTGTATAGGAGTGATCCCTTTAAACAATAACAAATTATTATTTTATTTATTTATTTTTTTTATAATTATTGACATTTATCTCAAATGTGTTTGTATTTTATGATTATATATCCGTTGAAGTGTATAGTTAATATGCTATTTAGGTTAGGTTTTTATGACTCATGCCCGGGCTTTAACTACGAGGTCATATCGCCTGCTACCAGAGCGCTCTTTTGTCACTCTGGTGGACATGAACCCGACTCTACTGTGGGAGTCCTAAATTTTGCCTACCCTAAATTTTCATTCGCTTAGGGTAGGGGTCTTTAACGAGTACCTGACATTGTACAGGGTCGGGACCATCGCTTAACGTCCCATCCGAAGGACGGCGTGCTTAAGTTTTTTTTACCTCCCAGATAAAATAAACTAAGGGCCTCGGTCGGGTTACGAACCCACGTTCTTGAGCTCAGAAGTCCAGCACGCATACCACTGAGCTACTGGCGCACTCTCATATGCTATTTTGATGTACAATATTATGAAATATCCAATTACCATGTTAGTGTTTAAAGGAAATAAATGTTATTATTATTATTACTATTAAGCCCGGGCATGAGTTACTAAAACAAACAAACAAACATAAAGGGCTCTCTTAGTGAATGAAAACCTGGTCTGAGCCCTTCTTGTTTTCTTAATGGATTCAGACAAACAACTAGGAGGCCCCCTCAAATGGGATTTGTGTTTGAGTCTGTCTACCCCTGAGACAAAGTTGAGCCTTAGTGTCTGGCTGGTGAGTTGGCCCGCAATGACACACGAGGATGGACTCACTCTTCGAAAGGGGGAGTAACTTCTAACTGGAAAACAGGACATACTAACTCAACTCCACTTTTTTCTTTGTTTTTCACATGTTTTCTCCCTCAGAAATGTAGGAAAAACTTGGAGATGGAGTGAACATGGATAAGAAAAATCTAAAGATGGTGCAAGATCATATTGAACTCATCCTCAGCCATTCAAAAAAATGTTACTTCCTAGATCTTTTAAGTAATCTTCATTATACAACCATAAAAATATATGAGCTCACTGATTTACTTCCCAAGCTATACAAAGTATAGAGCAAGTTATGTAATCGGTCAAAAATTCCAGTTTTCAAAGAAATTTTAAATTTTCCGACCTCTAGATTCAAAATGAAAACGTCGGTGAATCACAAGCAATTTACCTACTTCCCCAGAACGAACGAATTATTCAACTAACTTTTCGCTCCCCTCCAAAACCAGTCGACCAATTGCGCTAATATTCAACAGTTCACTTATATAGGAGCTCCAAAATCCTCATACTAAATTTTGTGTCCTTAAATTCATTACATCGGTAGTTATTAGGATTTTTGTGTTAAGCCCCTTCTCTAATCCCCCATTCCCTTTGGTCGCATTGGCTTAACCCTTTTCGGTCCTATGCCGACCAGGGTCCGGCATAAACAGGTTTTTCATTGAATCTAGTTGGTCTACCCATCGCCAGTCCTACTGGTCCTTTGACGAGCTGGGACCGGCAAACATATTTAACGCTGGAGGTCCAATGCCGGCTTCTCACCGGCATCGATTTTCTGTCTCTCTAGTCCTTTGCCGAGTCCTCCTAGGCATATTTTGAATATGGCGCGCTATTCTAGACAATCAGGTGATCAATTTGAAACCAAATAGTACCCCCAACACTCGATAGGTGCTCTGTGAACGTCAGACGACGAGGAGTGGCTGAACCTGAGTGTATTACACACTCCTTACAAGTGGTACAACAAAACTCGAGAGTGTAAAGTCTCCATCGACCGTTCCAAGAAAAATGGGAGGAAAGAAACAAATATCTACTGCAAGACATGCTCCAGAAATACAGCTCTTCCCATCGGGGAATGTTTTCAGAAGTATCATGCCCTCAAAAAGTATAGATGATTTTAAATATATTCATTTACATATTTTTATAAATTACTTTTACATCTAAATAAAAATTGAATCTTGAAAAAAAATACGCAGTTTTATCATCTTTATGACCTCTAAAACAAAATGTGCAATTCTGTGGGAAACTATACGGACCATCAGGGCGTGATGTAAACAGAAGGACACAGACAAATCGCGGGGGTTGTTTATGCCGGTCCTAGGTCGGCATCGCACATGAATGTATCGACACGGAATTTTATACGTTTGACCAGAACCTCAGAAGGACAACACCTATCGATTTTCAGCCAAATCGGTCAAAGGGAAGGAGGATTAGGGGAGAAGCTTAACTCAAAAACTCCAATAACTGTCGTAATAAACGTATCAACACAAAATTTAGTATGAGGATTACATGTATACAAAAGTCAATAGATTAATTTGTTCTGGGGAAGTACATTGCCGTTGATTCACCGACTACTTTTTTATTTTCTTCTGGTCTTTTAATATTTTCAATTATGAACTTTAATTTTTTATTAAGTTAATTATATATATTTTGTGAAATAGACAATATTCTAAAAAACATACTTTTTTCTTTATTTTTTACAGGTTAGGTTAGGTTAGGTTTTATGACTCATGCCCGGGCTTTAACTACGAGGTCATATCGCCTACTACCAGAGCGCTCTTTCGTCACTCTGGTGGACATGAGCCCGACTCTACTATGGGAGTCCTAAATTTTGCCATACTTTTTTCTTTATTTTTTACAGGTTAGGTTAGGTTAGGTTTTATGACTCATGCCCGGGCTTTAACTACGAGGTCATATCGCCTACTACCAGAGCGCTCTTTCGTCACTCTGGTGGACATGAGCCCGACTCTACTATGGGAGTCCTAAATTTTGCCTACCCTAAATTTTTATTCATCTAGGGTAGGGGTCTTTAACGAGTACCTGACATCGTACAGGCTCGGGACCATCGCTTAACGTCCCATCCGAAGGACGGCGTGCTTAAGTTTATTTTACCTCCCAGATAAAATAAACTAAGGGCCTCGGTCGGGCTACGAACCCACAACCTTGAGCTCAGAAGTCAAGCACGCATACCACTGAGCTACCGGCGCCCTCTTATTTTTTAATATAATTTTATAACTAAATTTGGGGAGCCATGGTGGCCGTGCGGGCTAGAGCGTAGGGCTTTGGTCGCATGGTCTCACCATGGTTTGCGGGTTCGAATCCCGTCCGGGAGTGAGTTTTATTTCGTAGATAGAACTCCCTCCCGGGGCCATGGATGTCACAAATATAACTAAATAACACATTGACATGGCTAATATGCACCGTACATAAGGGCAAAAAAAAAAAAAAAAAAAAAAAAAAAAAAAAAAAAAATGATGATATTACCAAAAATAGTAGTTTATGCACAATTTTTTTGTGGAATAGACAATATTTAAAAAAATGAAGGTCATTCTATGTATTAATTACCATCCAATTCTTATGACATCCTCACCTCGTTAAGTTTTAACGAAAATAAATATTATTATTAATTATAGGAATATTGAGGGTCAGTCAAAGATGGAAGAAAACAGGCAAAACTTTAAACGCCAACGTTTCGATATATTCTATATCATCATCAGAGCCTACAAACATGGGGGAGAATCAAGATTAGAATCACAATTAAACAAAATTAGTGTGTTGATAAACATTACTGAACGTTAAAATAGACATTATAACGAGTTAAAAATAGAAACTGACTTACTATGAATACATTACTAAACATTAAAATTAAATATAGATACATTTTTAACCATAAACATGCATTGCAATGTAAGACTCCATGCAGTGTACATGCCTTCTCCCCAACCCTGCTTATTCATAGTGAGTCAGTTTAATGTTTACTCTTTATTATGTTCCACCTATTTGTCTATTTCCATTATTAATGTTTATGTTTAGTAATGTATTCATATTTATTTTTAATTTGTATTAGTGTACGTTCATGTTTATGGTTAACAATGTATCTATATTTAATTTTAACGTTCAGTAATGTTTATCAACACACTAATTTTGTTTAATTGTGATTCTAATCTTGATCCCCCCCATGTTTGTAGGCCCTGATGATGATATAAATATATCGAAACGTTGGCGTTTGAATAGTATTTGCCTGTTTTCTTCCATCTTTGACTGACCCTCAATATTCCTACAATTAGAATCTACAGTCGCTTATCAACATCTACATTATTATTAATATTTTATTTGCTTCATTATTCTTCTGAAGGTGCTATGTGTTAAGAATCGTTCTGTGGCAATTATTAACGAAGATCTGGACGTAGACGAGTTAATGAATGCAGGCGACGACGGAGAGTAGAGACTGTTGTTCCCTGGACCTAGATAACAGCTTCAATTGCATAATGTATCAGATGAAGGCATAAACCACCCCACACCTCCCAGGGTAATTTACAATTTACCCTGGAGAATCGTTAATTGCAATCTTCATGATGTTGGTATATCATTCATTGTAATTCCTGAATTATGTCTGTTAGTAAGATGTGAGATGAGTTTTGTCATAAAAATAAAAAAGTCTTTGATGATTCACCGGCAATGTACCTCCCCAGTATGAATTAATCAAGTAAATTTTCGTACCCCCTCCAAAAGTTATTAGTGTTTTTGAATTGAGCCCACTCCCCTGAACCCCCTTTCCATTCGGCCGATATCGCTGAAATTTGACAGGTCCTCATCGGGTTTTAACGTTAAATATTAAATATCATTTTCATACATTCATTACATCGGCAGTTATTGAGATTTTTGAGTTGAGACCCTTCTGATCCTCCCTTCCCTTCTGCCGATTTTGCTGAAAAGTAATAAGTGCGATCCTTGTGGTGTTTTGAATCCACACATGAAATTTGGTGTCAATACATTCATTACAACGGCAGTTATTAGAGTTTTTACGTTAAACCTCCCTCTAATCCTCACCTTCCCTTCGGTCAATTTGGCTGCAAATAAATAAATTTCGTTGTTAGAGGGTTCTGGATTCACATATAAAATTTTGTGTTAATACATTTATTACATCGGGAGTTACCGTGTTCATGCAGTCAAACAACAGAGATTTTCTTTTCATTTTCGGAATATGGAGGTCGGGAAACATGAAATTCCATTGAAAAGTCCGCATCGAATTTTTGACCGATTACATAAGTTCCCGGGTACTTGGCCTAGTAAAAAGACGTTACCTTCCCACTGTTTTATTTTCAGCTGTTTTTCAAAGCAACTGCATCCACCACTATAGTGCCGTGTAGCCACTCTGACTGCAACTGAAGCAGTTGCGTTGAAAATAGGTTCTGGTGGAAATGGGAAAGATGTTTTTCAAGGTTTTCATTGTAATTTCATCTTAACGACCCTACGATTCAAAAAAATCAAACACCCTAATATCTGTCGTTGAAATGACATTCCCCGACATTCAGTGCTTAAATTCAAAACTCCAAAAGAACCCAAATAAAACTCCAAAAACCCTAATAACTGCCAATGGATTAAATGTCTCGACATAAAATTTTAGTGAAAAACGTCGATTGGTGAAAGGGGTTGATTAATTTATTGCCGACAACTTTTTTATTTATATGATCCTCAGTTATATGTAGATTACGAGAATTTACGTAGTCTGTCAAAAAATACTATATTGTCTTCATATCGTAATTTCATAGTTTTCGAGATATCTCGTAGTCTACTTTTTTTCGAAAATTCATTATTAAAAGAATGTAGAAATTGGGCTTAGATAGAGGAGGGTTCCGGACAGATTCTGACATTCGGAATACTACGAAATGTGTTCCAAGCTCTGGGCCTAATGACATTCCGATGTTAATGGAAGCTCTAGATCAACTGTTAGTGTGTTTGTGTGTCTGTGTTTGTGTGAACGTTGTGATCGAGACCAACACACAAATCTGACTGAATCCCATTGATTTGGTGGGTAATTAACGCATTTAGGGCGCAGGAAGAGAAATGAGGGGTGGTTGATCATTGGAATATGGTAGACATTCAAAGGATAAATAATGAAAACAAAAATTAACAGTATGGAAGATTTGAAGAAAAATAAATATATAAACTAGTACCTAATTCTCAATGCGAAACCCTATTTTCACCCAGACGATTGCAGTTACAACATAAACACCACTTTTCACTATTTTTATTTTCCCAGCTATAAGTATAGGGGAAGTTATGTAATTGCTGAGAAATTCGATGTTCAATTTTCATCGGAATTTCATATTTTCCGGTTATGACCAATCGTCTGTTTGAGCTAAAAATAGAAATAGTAGACTTACATAGGGGCTTCTTCATACTAAATTTTGTGTCTTTATATTCAATACATCGATAGTTATTAGGGTTTTTGCTATGAGCCCATCAACGCCCTCGCTTCTTCCGATGGCCGATTCCGTTGAAAAATAATACTGCCGTCCTCATTGGGTTTTAAATTTAAATATAAAATGTCATGTCGATAAATTCATCACATCGGTAGTTAAGAGTTTTTGTGTTGTCTCTCTTCGATCTCCCCTCCCCTTCTGCTGAAAATTAATAGATGTCGTCCTTATGAGTGTTAGAATTTAGATATGAAATTTTCTGTTGTTAAATTTATTACGGTGGCAGTTTTTAGAGCTTTTATGTAAAGCTCCCCCTAATCCCCCTTTTCCATTTGGTTGTTTGGCTGAAAATTAATAGGTTTCATCCATAGAGTTTTTTTTTTTTTTTTGTCTTTATTATGTACGGGTGTATAATAGCCATATCAACGTGTTGTTTATCTGACATCCAAGGCCCCGGGAGGGAGTCTTATCTACGAAATAAAACTCACTCCCGGACGGGATTTGAACCCGCAAACCATAGTGAGACCATGCGACCAAAGCCCTACGCTCTAGACCGCAAGGCCACCGATGGCCATTAGAGGGTTTTAAATGCACACATAAAATTTCGAGTCGATACATTTTTTCTACCGAGCATTATCATTATCCCAGACAAATATAGACATTTTTTTTTTTTTTTTTTTTTCATTTTTGGAATCAGGTGGTTGGAAAAATCTTCGCATCGAATATCTGATCGATTACATAACTTCTCCTATACTTCGTATAGTTGGGAACTAAAAGGGCAACCAGGTATCTGTTTCGGCCATATCTGCTTAGTATCTACTGGGAACTAATCTTGGAGATCTGAGACCAATTTTAGATTCAACCCCTCTCCTCTAGATTAGAGACAGAGGAGCTTACAATAGCCCAGAGCAAACTAACTTAAACTTTTAATTTTAACTAAATTAGTTGGATTTTCTTAAATAGAAGGAATTACACTCGGATTGCAAGTTGGTAATTAAATAAATTAATTAGAGTGGATTAAAGTGGAGACTGGTGAGTTTCATTTCAAATAGCTGCCAGAGCTGGTAACTGGTAACTAGGCCTGGTAACACCCACGAAACAGTCCAATCTAAACTAGATAGTTCTAGTGCTTCTTCTCCAGTATTTCATATAGTAATAGAAGAAGTCGTCAGTAATTGTTCAGCACGAATTAATAACGTTTCCGCTCTCCCTCTAAAGCTAACTGACCGTACGGGTCGTTAAGATTGATAGTTTACTGTCTTTCATTGTAACCTTACAATAACACTTGCCCCGTATATCGTGTCTTTTCTTTTTAATGTTTATCTAGAAAAATCTACTCGTTTTTTTCGCGATTCATGAGTGCAATTTTAAGAATTTCGGAAAACTAGCCCCCGATTAGTGTTTGAGACATTAACACCTTCGAAATTTTCGAAAAACTGAGTTCGTCGACTGCAGTTTTTACCAGCTATACAAAGTATAGGGGAAGTTATGTAATTAGTCAGAAATTCGATGTTGAGTACTCTCGATGGAACGTACGTTTTGATACGAAATTTTATATATGGCCTCAGAAGTCCATAAATGAGGCTTACGAACTCAGCCAAATCAGGTGAAAGGGAAGGAGAGTGGAAACTAAGTTTATTCAAAATAAAATTCGAGCATGGGAAGTACATTGTCGGTGATTCTCTGACTTTTTGCATTCCCTCGTGGAGACCCGAGGTATACCACCGTATCTTAGATTGGATTGGTTAGGTCATGGGGAGGGGGACGGCCGCCATCTTGCGGCGGGGCCAGACTCATCCTTTTTCCCCTACTCTCAATGTTTGACTATTGAGAAGAGAATGAGGGTGATCAGAGGTGGGCTCAACACAAAAATCTCAATAACTGCCGATGTAATGAATGTATCGACATGAAAAGTCGAATTAAAGCAAACACAATAAGAGAAAAATTCTTATCAAAAGGGAAATCGTTGAGTCGGGCCCCCGCTGGAAAACCATCTTCGGACATGGACTAGCTGTGGAACCTGTGTGAATAAAAATAAAAATGGAAAATTAGTAATGATATAATTGAGGTAATATAATTTGAGGGCGCCGCGGCCCGAGCCTGTACGATGTCAGGTACTCGTTAAAGACCCTAGATGAATAAAAATTTAGGGTAGGCAAAATTTAGGACTCCCACAGTGGAGTCGGGCTTATGTACACCAGAGTGACGAAAGAGCGCTCTGGTAGTAGGCGATATGACCTCGTAGTTAATGCCCGGGCATGAGGCATAAAACCTAACCTAACCTAACCTGATATAATTAATAATAAATAAATGAAATAGATCATAGCCTTCTATAATCAATAGATCTTCTCGGAGTCAGCATCGCTTGTGTATTTCTATCCTCTGATATTTGAAGCCGCTGAATTTTTAGAGAGTCTATAACAAGTTCATCGAAGGAGATTCGTCATTAAAATATAACGACAATGCAAAGAATGAAAAACCTCGTTCTTGTGTTTCTAGAATTACTCTATCTTCATTCGAATATTACAGTAGGATGTTCATCGAAATGTCTTTACCTAATTGTTCCATAGAAATTTAACCAATAGAACCATTTAGGTATACCTATTTACCTAGCATACCTATGTTTGCTGACAGACTATTTGCAAATCGACGCTGATTAGTAGGATTAAAGTAGAATAATAATAACTATTTATCCCATTAAACAGAGCGAGCTCATAACTCATATTTATTTTTATATCCCCAGGCACTTAGCACGTTCTTCAAAATCCTCACTTAAGCCGTTTCTGTTTTAATAATTATACAATAAAAATGTCTCATTACAAGGTTATAATTGAAAAAGAACAATAACTTTTGCTCGTCACAGTGCCAAAAAATATATCTAATATGCAAAATGCATTAATTATTTTAATTTTTAAGTCTGCTTTTCATTCCAAGTTTCATTCCATTCAGTTTTTAATGTTCACAGAATTTTATCTGTTCATTTATTTTGGCTAAATAGTAATATATTTGTGACACCCGGTTTAGCCATGATCATAAATGATATAGATGTTAAGGTAACAGAAAGAAGCCAAGGCAGTTGGACTGGAGGTGAAGAGGAAAGAAGAACGGGATATACTCCTTCCAGGATGTCCGAGGCTTTGTATACCTGGGATCATATGTCAGCTTCGACAACAAGGTGAGAGAGGAGATAGACTGGAGAGTACTATGGGCTCCAGCGTCACGTCAGGTCTCCACTGCTGACCAAGCAAACAAAGATCCAGCTCTATAAATCCCTGGTCAGGCCTGTCCTGACTTATGGAGCAGAGACCTGGACGATGACCAGAGCAGAGGAGAGACTCAAAAGAAAGGTTCTGCGAAGGATCCTTGGTCCGGTCCAGGAGAATGGCATGTAGGTTAAGAATAATACCGAGGTTCTAATGGAGTTTAAATGCCCCAGGTCACAGACATGATAAGACTGGCTTCGATGATCAGGCCATGTACAGAGGATGCAGGAGGCTGAAAACCTGCGAAGACTGATGTTGGTGATCCCGGAAGGAAACAGAGGACGAGGACGACCCAGGAAGAGATGGATGGAAGCATTCGACGGGGACGCAAGGAACCTTCGGCTGCAAAACTGGAGAACTCTTGAGCTGAACATTGGGGAAGTCTCTGGAGAAAGCCAAGGGTCGAATGGGGCTATAGTGTCATTGGGGAGAATGATGATGATGAAGTTAAGAGAAGAATCAAAGTAAAAAAGAAACAGCTTTACTTTTCAGTACATCACCATTTTAGTGAGGTGTCATTACACAGAGGACACCAAATTGAGGATGTACCACTGAAGATGACACAGTAGTGTTCCAAAACCAGTTAGAATAAAGCAGGGAGGAAACAGGTTCCTTTTATTTCTTTCATTTTCCATGATCTTCGTTTAATAAAACTCACCATTATTCTGGACAATTGTATTTCCATCAAACCACTTTTCTTCGTTTTATTCTATTATAGCTTATTAATTTTTTTTTTTAAATATATTTTATTTATTAAATCCATGCTTTGATCTTAAATATCCGATTGACATGATATTCGAATATTCTCTCCTGCCCAGTAATATTTTATCTTTGAGATATCCCTTTCACATTCATCCCCTACCCATATTTCCATTTCAAATGCTCACCGTTATAATACCTCACCTGAACTCTCTGACCTAGTTCCCACTTTCCGCCAAAAATTCAAATATTTTTCATCCTTGCTGAAGGACTTTACTCCTTTCTGAAATATTTCTGGTCATTACCAATTATTTTTGTAGAATTATGTGCACATAGCATAGTTTTATGTGAGGACTCCTCAAAACTAGATTTTCTTCCAGTTCTTAAACGTTTACTAAACAATCTTTTACAGACATTTTCCCCTCTTTAAATCTTTCTGAAATAAATAATTGTTCAAATATGTTTTACTTCCTCTTTCTTATATGAAGTGTGTGGAGAAAATATAGCAATAAATAAGTCAGCTGTTAAAGAACAAATAAAAAGTCAGTTGTTGTTGTTGTACGATAATGATTCACAGAGATATTGTGAAACACTTAATAAAAAATATAAAGAAAAACTAATGTTTTTTAAAAATATTGTCTATTTCACAAGTTATATAAATCTTTTGAAAATTATTTATTTAAATCTTTTAAAAATTGAAATTTGGAATTGGAACAAACGAAAATTGAGACCACTTTCCCCCGGGACCTAACTACATTTTACCAGATACAGATTATGTTTATGACCTAATCAAAAATCTTTTCGAGTAATAGTTGTAGAGAATACTAAAATACATAATTTATATGAAATATGATTTTTTACAGGTAGGTCCGGTTTTAGAGATACATACATGCCGAAAACCATCTTGAAATGTAGTTTAGAAACACACGATATTTTTAGACGTTTCCTTGATTTACCCGAAAATAGTTAGTCCTGGTGAAAAATTATATTCTGACCACAATTGTTCTTTATAAAATTTCCAATGCTAATAAATCCTCAGATTTGAGATAGGATCAATACGAAAAACGTTTTAGCGCAGTAAGTAATTTTTCGTAATTAATTAATTTTCTTCAATTTTCGTAACTTATAGCAAAGAAGTTTAAGATATGGTTCATGTATTGTTTTTTTTTTTTTTTTTTCATTATAAAAATCAAGAAAAATGATGTGAGGTGGCCATTAAAGGACTTTCTTATACAACAACAACGGTGTCAGATCTCTCGAGAAGGGGAAGGGGAGTGTCCTCAAAATCATTTAATTTTGTCTCTTTGTACAGCGTTATTTTGAGAGTAGACATTCTTATACCCAGTATTGTCAGTATGAAATAATTTTGAGAAAAAGAGTGATCTGTAAGCGTGGTTAGTCCTGTAATGGCCGCATCACATTCTTTTTTTAATTGTCCTTGGTAAGACCATTAAAACGTGATACTCAAATTTAAATTATGTGCTGCAACGGTGATCATTGAGTTAACTTGCTATTATGATGTTTAATTATCATAATCCGATCAACAGATATTCATAAGCTTGCATTAATTTTAGTTCATGTTTCAATCTTGCTTTCAAGGATCCCACACGCAAAATTATATGAAAATCTGATTAGCTGTTTATATGTGATGTTTTGACAAACCCACAAATCAACAAACAAATGGCGTTTCAACTTTATTAATATAGATTATGCAAACATTCACTTAGTTTTATTGTTATTAACACTGACTTGAATGATTCAAAATTCAGTCTTGGAGGAGGATGAATTTTCGTCGTTTAGTAAAGATAGAGGCGTTTGAAAACAAAGTGAATCCCTGGATTGTAAACAAAGTCTAAGTTAAACAAAGTACTCACTTCGTGTCAACAGCTCTCCTCAACCTACACAAAATATTTGACAATCTCTTTCTCTTTGTATAATGTGAACCCAGTCAGATTTCAGAACTTTATTTGCTAAACCATTCTTTAAGAAGAATAAAAAGTTGAAGCTGTCAACTACCCTTAGATCAATTTTTCTCCAGATATAGGTATAGTTAGTTATTAGTTGAATTCTCATGCCCGGGCTTTAACTACAAAGTCATATTGCCTACTACCAGAGTGCTCTCATGTCGCTCTGATGGACACGAGTGGACATTTTGCCTACACTGGTTTATTCACCTAGGATAGGGGTCTCTAACGAGTACCTGACATCGTACAAGTAATATTTAAAAAAAAATAACAGTGTGTAGATAGTTATTATTACTCATGCTCGGGCTTTAACTACGTCATATCGCCTACTACCAGAGCTCTCTTTCGTCACTCTGGTGGACATAAACCCAACTCTACTGTGCCAGTCCTAAATTTTGCCTACCCAGGTTTATTCACTTAAGGTATTTAACGAGGGTCTTCGGGACCGTCGCGTTTTTTCACGACATTTTTTTTATGGTCCCCCATGGGGTTTCTCTATATCAGGAGAACCTGGACTGTTTCACTAAAAGGACCGACGGGAGAGTCAAAAATTTATTTCTTTGGATACATCAACTGGATTTTTAAAATTCTTACTGTGGTTTACAGTTTTATGCTCTAATCTTAGATTATTTCATTCAAAATTAAGTAAAATATGAAGAATAGTTGACATATTATATCGTTTATATTGAGAAATAAATTTTTTTATTAACTAAATATATATATATATATATATATATATATATATATATATATTTTTTTTTTTTTTTCCTTTCCCTCGCTTTAATATTAATTTTTTCATGTCGCTGTTGGTTATGCGAGTTTCTAAAAAAGAAATTGGGCACGATTTGGGGTGGAGGCCCAATTCGGAATAATTACCAATGTATCGACACGAAATTTTTTATGTATCCATTACCTGTCTTGAGAACGACGCCCATTGATTTTCAGCCAAATTGACCAAAAGTAAGGGGAGATTAGGAAGGGCTCAACTCAAAACCATTGAGAACTGCCGATGAATGAGATTTCAATAGCTCCAATGTACGTCAACTGTTGATTTTAAGCCCCTACGGTCGATTGTTTTAGGAGGGTGAGCCAGAACTTAATTGATTAATTTGTACGATTGATCAAGTATATTGCCGGTGATACGATTTTTTTTAAAGTCTTTATATGATATTTCCTATATTTTTTTACTTATGAATAGACATAGTGGTAAGACAACAACCTCCAGATTGATCATATAGTATATCGTTGGAGGGCGCCGGTAGCTCAGTGGTATCCATGCTTGCCATCAGAGCTCAAGATCGTGGGTTCGAAACCCGACCGAGGCCCTTAGTTTATTTTATCCGGGAGGTAAAACAAACTCAAGCACGCCGTCCTTCGGATGTGACGTTAAGCGATGGTCCCGTGCCAGTAAGATGTCAGGTACTCGTTAAAGACCCCTGCCCTAGGTGAATAAAAATTTAGGATGGGCAAAATTTAGGACTCCCACAGTAGAGTCGGGCTCATGTCGAGCGCACTGGTAGTAGGCGATATGACCTCGTAGTTAAAGCCATGAGTCATAAAACCTAAGCCTAGAATATCGTTGAAAAGCTATTGAGATGAAACATTGTAACAAAATGACCCCGGCCTAAAGGAGCCTACCTCCTAATACGCCATCCATCATTCTCACTCATTTTTTTATCTCTCTATTGTTTGGCTTACTCAAAACGGTTCATTTTGATAAGCAATCACTGTATAAAACCGTTCCAAATCGTTCTTTTAGTCCCAGCCAATAACAGTTCTATCTCTTCTTATCACTGGATTTATTTTTTATTCCAAATTTGATATCGATTAAAAGGACAGAATCATCACTTTTTTTTTAGTTAAAACAATTAATTTAGAAAATAATTAAAGTAAATAAAGTAATTTCCTATAGTAATACTTACAAAGCCACATATATCAATCAACAATATAACATAATGAGTTGGTGTCCCATAAATACAGAAAGAATGACTTCCATGAACTTATCTGCAAAGAAGTTTATGGAAGAGAATCTTTTACTTCCAGCTATACAAAGTATAGAGAAGTTACGTAATTGGTCAGAAATTCGATGTTGAGTTTTCACCAAAATTTAATGTTTTCCAAAACCCTGATTTCAAAAACGAAAAAAAAAAATGTTTGTGAACAGATAACACCTGATAGAATGAATGTATTAACAAAAAATTTCATATGAACCCCATGAGGACATAACTATTAATTCTCAGCAGAATCTGCCGAAGAGAAGATGTGGATCAGAGGTGGGACTAAACACAAAAATTTAATGAATGTCAATTTCCTGCGAAATCGGCTGAAGGCAAAGAGGAGGAGGGAATCGACACAAAATCCCTGATAACTACCGATGGCGAACATCGATTTTCTGAATGATAACATAACGTTCTTTAGCCTTCGTATAGCTGTGATAGTAAAAAAATGTGCGATCCCTACTTCATTGATGTTTTTACAGCATGAATGTTGGAAAGTTTGAAGTTTGGAAAGGGCCTCGAGGGAAGCTTTCGATGATGAAATGGAAACAGTTAAACAAATGGAATTTTTATTTATTTTTTACCCAAGTTTTGCCAATTCATATTAAAGTTTATAAAAAAAAAAAAAAAAATGTAACAATAAATGGCAGAAAAAGGGTAGAATGGGAGTTTGGAGTTTTATATCATGACGGCAGTTCTGTCCGTTGGTAGTCGGTTGCGGCTGCTCTGACATTTTAAATGATCGAGTGTCCGCAGTTTTTTAAAAATTGTTCCTTTGTTTATTTTTTAATTTGATTTGAGGAAACATAAACAAAAAAAACTTCGGTGAATCATCGGCAATGTACTTCCCCAGAACAGTCGACTGTTTGCGCTAACATTCAATAGATGATTTACGAGTACATAGGAACTTCTAAATCCTCATATTAATTCTTGTTGAGCCCACTCTCTGTTCCTCTCTTTCTCTTCTGCCGATTCCGCTGAAAATTAATAAGTCCTTATGAAGTTTATGAAATCACATATAAAGTTTCGTGTTGATACATTCATTGTGTCGGGAGGTATAGTGTAGAGCCCACACACACAGACAGAACGAAGTTTTTTTTTTTTGTTTTTGTTTTTTCATATTTGGAAAGTAGAGGTCGGAAAACATGAAATTACATGAAAAATTCCACATAGAATTGATGACCGATTACATAACTTCCCCTATACTTTGAATAGCTGGGGAAGTAGAATAGAGTCTTTTGGTGCGATGTAATACATATCACATAAATAAATTAGATACACTCTGACGGTCATCTGACCAAGGTATATTTGGTATAAGATTTTTTATTTTCTAATTATTTGTACATGTGTAGTTTATTTATAAAGATATTAGAGACTTAATAATGGCCCAAAGATGGGCCTAGTTTCCAATTTATATAAATATCTAGTAGTACTATTGTTATACTGTTATACTAAAGAAGAAATAAAAAAGGCTATTATTATTATTATTATTATTATTAATAATAATAAAAAATAAATAAATTCGTTCATCTTATTAGAAATTAATAATTTGTATATTTAATTTCAGTTTTAGGACTGTTATTGGAAGTAAATTCTTCAGAACAAACAAATAAATGTAATTCAAGGGGGTTTTCTAGTTGAAATAACAACCCCACCCGTATCTACCTGATGTTCCTATATAGCTCCGTTGATAGAAAAGTGACACAAGTCAAAAATGACATTACAAAACTTTTTTGCGATAGTTGATCATGATGAACCCAAGAAGCCAATATTTTTATGTGGAAAAACGACACAACTGTAATTTTACAGTTTTGTCACCAGAGAGCAGAAGTGTCGCTTTACTATTTACCGAGATCACAATACAGTTTTATAGAAAAACGTCAGTTGTGAGTTAGGATGATTTTTGATTTGTGTCACTTTTCTATCAAAGGAACGATATGTGCGGTTCGCATACAGCGAACTTCTCGCAGGATATTTATAACTAAACCTGACGATGCTTTAATGCCGAAACAGGTATTTTTGTATAACAATGTTTTGTGGAATTGACAATATTTCAAAAAATAAGTTTATTTATATCCTCCTTACCCTAAAAATAAAAAAAAACTAACTTTCTAGAACTACTGAATGAAGGAGAACTAAAGAGGAATAGGGGGGAACAGATAAACAAAATGGGTGGGTAGATAGTGGAGGTTATATTGGCGGTAAACTACTAAATAGTGGCGGGAAACTCATCTTAGAGATAGAGCAGTTGGAAGTGAGGTTCTTACGTCACATCTCTCCAGCTTCCTCAGCGATCGATCTGCAGTCATAAGCCAGCTATACGTCAGTACATCAGGGGATGTCACCAGAGGCTCTTCCCAGGATTCGGTCCTCTACTTTGACAGACCTCTCCGTGATCTAGAGAATATAACGCTATATCCTCTGTTCACGTCCGCTTGGTCATGGTGCAGCGTCAACCTCGACCTCCATAAGCGGCGCATTGGGAGTCCGGCCGCAGTCACCTAGGGTGTAGATCGGGAGATAAAAGCCACTTTCAACGGTCTGACCTGCCCAGCTCGTATGAGGTGTGGTCTCGGCTTCTCTGCATCTCTGCATATAGTGTGCAGTACTATCTGGTAGCACCGCCACACGAAACGGCAGCGCGTTGAGGGTTACATAAGTGCATGTACTGGCTGGAGCTCCCCCCATAGACGTTTTCTTGGACAAGGCTGCCGCCTCGCAATTCCATAGACACAATATCGCTCATGAGGTGATATAAATGAGTCCTTATGTCTCTTGAAAATGAGATGAGCGGACAGTTGAAACCAGAGCGCTGCAAGGACATTGTCCAGGATTACATAGTGGAGAATATCAACAAAAATAGTCACGATCTTCGGATGGCCTACTTCCCTGACGTATGCCTTGAACAAAATATTATCAGACCATGGTCCTTTCAACTCCAAACTCTTCTTCTTCAAAAGGAAGAACAATCGGAACTGTTCATGCAGCGGCGTCGAAACTGCCAACATGTACTCCTCGAAATTCTGATCTATGAGGGGCCTAGGGGTGAAGTTAACTTGTCTTATACCTGATTGTATAACAATGAAACTATAGCTACACTAGTCTTTGAAACTATGAAGCTGTAGTCTGTATTTGCACTAGGCTTGGGTCTAACCTTAAACTCCTGATTACAAAAATTACTATCACAGATTTTACCAAATATTTCTCTAATTATATTTATTGATTATATTTTTATTTTCAGCCTCATACAGGAAGGATACATTCAATATATTATATGTTTTTCCAATACACCCATCCAAAGATAGGAGCTTTCCACCATTTATGGAATGGAACGATCTAAAAACCATCATTTTTCTTTTTGAGTATCTGATGAGGTGATTTTTCATGGATCAACTCTCTACGGAGGGTAGCCAAGAATTCCACCATTCGGTTCTTCACCGTTTTCAATCCTTTACCTCTTAAAGATATTGGAGGATTGATTGATTTTTGAGGGGGAAAAAAGAACTGTTCAGCTTATCATTTGCCAGAAAATTCGTAAGCTCTTGTTAGCGTGCGAGGGAAAAGCGAAAGAAGATATCAGCTAGCGAAGAAAAAAGGAGCAGCCTGTGGAATAAGAACACTGAAGATAATATAAATGTAATCATTAAGTGTCTCTGAACTTGCTGGGAATTGGTGTTATCTTCTTGACAAAATTACCATGACCTTAAAAAAGGTATTTTTTATTTCCCCAGCAATACGAAGTATAGGGGAAGTTATGTAATCTGTCAAAAATTCGATGCTATTTCAATAGAATTTCATGTTTCTCGAACTCTAGATTCCAAATATGAAAAATAATTAGTCTGTATGTCTCTGAAAACTATAACTCCTGAAAGAATGAATGTATCAACACGAAATTCATATAATTAACTCTTTTTTAAAAAAAGGGAGCCATGGTGGCTAGAGCAAAGGGCTTTGGTCGCATGCTCTCACCTCTGTTCGCGGGTTCGAATCCCGTCCGGGAGTGAGTTTTATTTCGTAGATAGAACTACCTCCATGAATGTCGTAAATAACTAGGTAACACTGTTATATGAGTCATGGCTAATATACATCGTATAGGTAAGGCCACAAAAAAAATTTATATATATTTTAAATGTTCTCACGAAATACACAAGTATCTCGTTCGTGTCACCAATATTTAAGTGTGTTCATTTATTAGAACAATAAAACCTCTTTGTTTAAACTTTTTATTTTTTTAGTCACTTTTTGGCTACAAAAATTTCAATATAATTTTTAAATGACTCCATTCACATATTGTTTTTATATGTTTGAACAAAAAAATATATAATAACTATTGAGGGCGCCGGTAGATCAGTGGTATGCGTGCTTGTATTCTGAACTCAAGATCGTGGGCTCGAAACCCAACCGAGGCCTTTAGTTTATTTTATCTGGGAGGTAAAATAAACTTGAGCACGCCGTCCTTCTGATGGGACGTTAAGCGATGGTCCCGAGCCTGTACGATGTCAGGTACTCGTTTAAGACCCTGCCCTAGATGAATAAGAATTAAGGGTAGGTAAAATTTAGGACTCGCATAGTGGAGTCGGGCTCATGTCGACCAGAGTGACGAAAGAGCGCTCTGGTAGAGGCGATATGACCTCTTAGTTAAAGCCATGAGTCATAAAACCTAAAACCTAACCTAACCTATAATAATTATTGAAAATATCGATTGTTCTTAATCGCTACACTCTCAAAAATTAGATTTAGGACTTACTTTCCTTCAATTCTCCTCATGAACTTATTCTAGATTAGTATATTAAGCTGTATTAGGTATCAGGTTTACCTTGGTTTTTTTAGTAAAAGTACAGAGTGAATAATTTATTTTATCCTTTATTTTTTTTATAAACCTTTATTCAGGAATTTTACTATTGCAATAATATTTTTTATTTGTCATTATTGACATAAATAAGTACATCATTTATTTTAATGCAAGGAATTGTTGTTACAAAAACCATTAAATTAATATTTTTATGATATGAAGTAAAAGGACATTGAGTCTACCGATCTTAGGTCTGTAGCCTGGACGACTGAACAGAAGGATGCTGATTAGAAGGACCGACCCACTGCCGAAGGGGAGCCCTTAACGCTTCATTTCTCGATCCGTTGAGGCTTGTCCTAAAGTTCCCTTCCTTTGATCAAAGCATTTTAAAACATTTTTTTTCTTTCGCTCTCTTTTTGGACATGGTTATTGACGTTCTCAATCTACTTACCTAACTCAAGCTACATAAAAAGGCGATTAAGACCCTTGTAAATGATATACAAATATTTTTCTTATATACCTTTAGTACTCGTATGTAATCGTGCGAAAATCCGAGATATATTTTTCAACGGCATTTTACGTTCCAAGGTCCCCATTTTCACAATAAAGTCTAGCGGTGTGTGTGATTTCAACTTTGTGAGCGCACCAACATCATAGTAATGAACTTGAAATTAGAAATTAAAATGTGCTAATTTAGATCAGATTAGATTATGAACGAAATCGGACGAAGAATGCAATTGGTCAAAAGTTCGATGCTGAGTTTTGAATGGAATTTCATATTTTCAAACCTTCAATTATTTTAAAATACATGTCTCTTGAATCGGAAACCTATTTGCGATCTTTATAAATTAAAGTAGAAGGCCTATGATCTAGGATGAATACTAAAGAAGATTATAAAAAGTTGACTAATGTCTTAGATATAATTACTTATAATTTAAACCATGATATAGTAAAAAGATATGTTAATAACCTAAAGAAATAGGAAAACTGTTTGGAATTTATGAACAATTTTTTTAAAGTATTATGGGACATACTTTACTAACTAAAGTAAATTTTCTTTTTATAACAATGATGATATTGTAAGGTAAGGAGATACAATGTATCTATCTAATTATAATAGTATATAAAATTAGTTATTAACCTGAATTGATTTTTTTTTTTTTTATTTTATTTATTGACAACAGCTCAATTACGAACTATACTGTCATGTGAAAACAACAAGATATCAGCAGTAAAATTATAAGTAAAGTAAGGAATTAGAAAGCAAGAGAAAAAAAAGAAGGAAAAGAAAGAAAGAAAAAATGTTTACAGATTGTAAATAAATTAAATTACTATTTCAATGTCTTTAAGAAAGTCTATTAGTTTTTTATATTTATCTTGACGGGGTTGTTAAGGCAAACTTGGAGGGTGTCCGTCCGGTTGAGATCTGGATACTTTCGTCTCGTCTCCTCGTACTTCAGACACTTCATTATCACGTGGTCCATATCCTCTGTGCTGCCGCACCGGTCGCACTGAGAACTATCTTTGACGGGGTTCTTCAGCCAAACCTGCAGGGTGTCCGTCCGGTTGAGATCTGGATACTTTCGTCTCGTCTCCTCGTACTTCAGACACTTCATTATCACGTGGTCCATATCCTCTGTGCTGCCGCACCGGTCGTACTGAGAACTATTAGTCACCTAATTGATTTTAATGATACAAGTAATTGTATCATAATATAATTTTCAGATGCATGTGAACTTGATAATGTCTGTAATGGACGAAATATTGTTCTACAATTGGTGAAAATAAAAAATGAAAGAAAAAAAATTGAAATATTTTGAGACTAAAAAGGCTTTTAATATTATTTGATATAATACCTTCAACCTTTAGGTTCTAAATATGAAGAAAAATTGTCTGTGAACACGATGACACCCGATACAATGAATGTACCTACATGAAATTTTATATGTGAATTCAGAACTATTTATCGACGACATCTATCGATTTTCATCCAAATCGACTAAAGGGAAGGGGGGGATTAGGGGGAGATAAAAGTTCTAAAAACTGCCGATAGAATGAATGTATCGACGCGAAATTTTATATGTGTGACCGAAATCCCATAAGGACAACACCTATCAATGTTGATATAAAGATGGCTGATGTAGTGAGAAGTGATTATTTCACAGGTTGTCAAAGAAAGTATAGTCTGACCTCTCACAGATTTTTATTGGTAGTAATAGCTAGCCGGCTTTCGAGTTTTCCCTCATCATCAGGCAGTCTACAAAAGAAACCATCCTTAATATAATATAAAGGCAAAGATAAATAATTAAATTGAAAAAATAAAAAATTAAAAAATTTTTTTTGAATTAACCATACCTGATAAAAAATGTTTTGAATAGAACTAAATAATTTTATAACTTTAAAAAACAAAAAAGAAAGTAGAAAGATTTAGACATTGGAGAGTATAGAAATTAAATTGGAAAGGAGGAAGAGAGAGTCCCCCCTCCTCAACTCTAGAGAGGGGATGGGAGGTTTGTCCAGTCTCACGTACTCCGTTCTCCCAGTTGTGACTCAGATGGTGGGCAACAATAACTCGTCTGTCCCCATCCATGATATTTTACATTGTTAATGTTTTAGATTGTTTTAGTTATTTATTTTTATTATAAAATTATTTAGTTCTATTCAAAAACTTTTTTATCAGGTATGGTTAATTCAAAAAATTGTTTTTAATTTTTAATTTTTTTCAATTTAATTATTTATCTTTGCCTTTATATTATATTAAGGATGGTTTCTTTTGTAGACTGCCTGATGATGAGGGAAACCTCGAAAGCCGGCTAGCTACCACTACTAATAAAAATCTGTGAGAGGTCAGACTATATTTTATTTGACAACCTGTGAAATATCAATGCTGAGCCAAACGGCCAAAAGGGGAGGGGGGATCAGAGGGAGGCTAAACTCAAAAACCCCAATAACTGCCAATATAATGAATAAATCAACATGAAATTTCATATTTAAAGTCATAACCCAATGAGGACATAACCTTTCAAAATTTCAGCGATATCGGCTGAAGGGAAGGGGGCTCAATTCAAATGCCTTAATAACTGCTGATATGATTTATTTATCGACAGAAAATTTAGTATAAGGATTTAGGAGCCCCTATGTAAGAATATTAGCGCAATCGGTCGACTGGTTTTGGAGAGGCAGGAAAATTTAATAGATTAATTTGTTAGGTGATTTACAGATTTGCTGAAGTCTGTTTTTTTGTTAATTTTTAATTAATTTATTCTATTTTGCATAAAGCTTTTCGAAGTGCCTATCTAATTACTATCCACTGACATTTGAAGCCCTGAACCATTAGCGAGCCTGTAACTTTGTTTATTGTCACTAGTTTATTATCACTGTGTGAGGCAGTCGGTGTGATTCTCTACTTCCTATGAGTTGTATCACTGGGCTAAGGAAGACAAAACCCCCAAATTGGCAGGAGCTAACTAATCTAGGACAGAGAAACAAAGGGTGTGTGTGGAGAGTGATTTGAGGAGACTGCTAATAAGAGAGTGTAGGATGGCATGGGAGGAACATAAGGCATTATTGGACTGGAATTAGGAGAACTACTAGCTAGCTACCATAGCAGCTACAGCTTATCACAACCAGTTAGTCTCCTGGAGCCAAGATTAAATTGTAACATCCCACTCAACGTTTTATCAAACTTCTTCCTTATCTTGTAGCTCCTCTCTTCCTTGCTATGGCTACTTAACTTTCCCTAAATGGCAGTCTCAGCATAACCTTGTACTATAATGGTTTAAATTTGTTAGATATATAAACATTTATTAAATTTTAGAGTCAAACACACAAGTAGTTAGCCCGGCGATATGAGGTCATATCGCCTACTAGAGTTCCTCCACATCTTAAAGGTCAGTCGAATGTACGTTATTGTTTTATTTATTCGAAAGGTACTTTTTCAATTCTAATTTAAATTATAAAAAATATTTCTTATAATTCTTCCAAAAGATTCTTCTTCATGACAATATTTCAGGACGTTCCCTTCCTCTGGTCACAATAAGTAAAATGTAGAAAATAAAGACGAAAATAAAAATAATAATATATATAAAAAAATAGAGGGCACCGTTGGTGGTATGCATGCTTACCTTCTGAGCTCAAACACGTGGGTTCGAAACCCGACCTAGTCCCTTAGTTTATTTTATCTGGGAGGTAAAATAAACTTGAGCACGCCGTCCTTCGGATGGGACGTTAAGCGATGGTCCCGTGCCAGTAAGATGTCAGGTACTCGTTAAAGACCCCTGCCCTAGGTGAATAAAAATGTAGGGTAGGCAAAATTTAGGATTCGCACAGTGAAGTCGAGCTCATGTCCACCAGAGTGACGAAAGAGCGCTCTGGTAGTAGGCGATATGACCTCGTAGTTAAAGCCCGGGCATGCGTCATAAAACCCAACCTAACCCATAAAAAAATAAAGCAATAAAAAAATAGTTCAATTAGTAAACGAAACGTAATTTCGACATATCTATAGACGATAAAATAAAACTGTATGAAATAATGTTTTTAGTGCATGAAACGACTTTTAGATCATCATTTTTGAAAAATAAAAAAATAAAAATATATCATAGTAGCTCCAGCTTATCTCAATCTGTTACACTCCTGGAGGCAAGATTAAATTGTAACATCCCCCACTCAACGTTTTATCTGACAAACAGACGTCCGCGAGATTACAATGAGACTATTAGAGATGTGTTGAGTTTCTTTAGGTATGCATCACACACAATAGTGGGGGGGGGGGGGGGGGAGGGGGGGGATGTGCATAATGCACGTAGCACATCTGCGGTCTTGGAAAATGTACTCTATGTTTTCATTATTTCACTCCTTGTCTAGTCAATGATGCATGTACCTTCAAAAGGTGACTTCCAATGTTTTGCTTCTGCAGTTATACTGTGTATGGCCAGCCACACACGTACAGTTTTAACTGTCAGATTTAATAGCTGTAGTAATGTTATATAGGGGAAGTTATGTAATTAGTGAAACATTTTATTAATTTTTCAAAAATGAAAATTGAAATTTCCTGTGTGGACCAATGAATTATTTTTATTTTTTTTATTTACAAATAGATATTTACAACTGTATAAAAATAAATACAACAACAATAAATACACTCCCTAGTCCACTGATTTCCTCTCATTTGTAACTAATCACTGTCACTGTCACTGCTGCTGCTTAGGAGGTCTCTAGGCCATTGACGCCGTTGGGAAAGTAGAATAGAGGGCACGGGCTAGAGGATTATTATGGAAACTAAGAAGGGGAAATACTTTTTTTTATACTTGGATTTAGCGACTTCGGTAACAAAAGGTACGTTAAGGTCAGTGTAAAGAGTTTTGTTGGAGACGTAATAAGGAACATTGACTATTTTACGAAGGATTTTTGATTGAAAGGATTGGATGCGCTGGAGATTGGAAGCCTTGGCAGAACCCCAGTGTTCAAGTCTGAAGTCCACATAGGTTAGAGTATTGCGTTGTATATAAATAGTAGTGAGTCTCACGTACACCGTTCTCCCAGTTGTGACTCAGATGGTGGACAGGAATAACTCGTCTGTCCCCATCCATGATATTTTAAATTGTTAATGTTTGTTGTAGATTTTTATTAATTTATATTTTTATTATTTAGTTTATTCAAATTTTTATCAGGTATGTTTTATCAAAAATTGTGTTTTTATTATTTATTTGCTATTCATATTACATATTAAGGATGTTCTTTTGTAGACTGCCTGATGATGAGGGAAACCTCGAAAGCCGGCTAGCTTACTTAAATAAAAAATCTGTGAGAGGTCAGACTAACTTATTTTTGACATCCTGCGAAATAATCACTTCTCACTACATCAGCCATCTTCATATTAATGTCAATTTACGATATTTTATGATTCCAATGTCCCTGAGTAAGACACCGATTAATTTTGAACCAGATCGGTAAATTATTTTCAAAGGGAGAGCGAAGGCTTGTTTGACTAATTTGAGTTGGAGAAGTACATTTCCAGTGATTTACCGACGAATTTTATTTTCTTTAGCTCCATAGGAGAAGGATCAGAAATGCAACTCGTACGAGCCTTGCCTGGCGACTAATATTAAACAACCTCAACAGAAGTTTAATGTCAAGTATTCGTTTGAATACTTGGTACTTTAGAACTCGATTCTCTCAAGTACTTGAATACCAAATTTTTGATCCTGCTCGTCACTAGTTTTTGTCTCCCATAGAAACGCTGGCTATCAAGAACTAATATATACATAAATAAGAGGGCGTCGGTAGCTCAGTGGTATGCGTGCTTGTCTTCTGAGCTCAAGATCGTGGGTTCGAAACCCGACCGAGGCCCTTAGTTTATTTTATCTGGGAGGTAAAATAAACTCAAGCACGCTATCCTTCGGATGGGACGCTAAGCGATGGCCCCGAGCCTGTACGATGTCAGGTACTCGTTAAAGACCCCTGCCCTAGGTGAATAAAAATTTAGGGTAGGCAAAATTTAGGACTCCCACAGTAGAGTCGGGCTCATGTCCACCAGAGTGAGGAAAGAGCGCTCTGGTAGAGGCGATATGACCTCGTAGTTAAAGCCCGGGCATGAGTCATAATAACTAACTTCTGAACTACTGTATCGATATAATAAAACACATGATAGAAATAAATTATGCTATAAATGTATGAAAATGAATTCAAGAACATGTCAAAATAATACCCTAATTTTCTGGCAATTTTATAAACGACACTTCAGTTGCTAAATAGTTTTTTGTTGTTTGGGGACACTGAAAAAAGGCTTAACCTGTCTTAGAACTTTTTGTATATATCGATTAAAATAATTTTCAAAAAATAAACAAATTTAGAATAACGTATTATTTTAATATAAACTAATTGCCAACAATTTCATGTTTATTTTTTAATATTTAGGATCATGTTTACGAATTACAGGTAACCTGCTCTTGTTGAGCTTCTCTTACCCGAATCCTTTGTTGGTGATAAATATGTTTACAGACCCCCTGCTAGGTCCCATCTCTCCTTCACATATTTCATCTCTCCTTTCTCCGAAGTAACACAACAAAGTCAATGGCTCTATTAATATTATCTGGCAGATTTAATGCCTCCTTATGAGATTAATCAACTTGGAGTGTTTACACCCGCATAAATGAAAAAGTAGTGGGTGAATCACCCGTTGGAGTAGCTAGCATTATTCTCGGGGAGGGGGGGGGGGGGGGGGGGGGGGGGGACTGTCAACACGACCCAGATAATAAAACAATAGTTTACATTTCACCATCATATTTTTAGTTTAAATTTAATTCAACTTAATAATTAACAATCAGGTATCATACACAAAATATTAGTATGTTTTGATTAGACTTTTTCATTCTCATTCAGCTGATAACAGTAATTGAATATATTCTAAAATATGCAGTTGCGGGTTTTTGGGAGAGATTTTAAAATTGCCGCTCACTTTGTTGTGACACGCACGACGATGCGTTCGGTAATCTTTAATACTTCGCCGATTGGCAGCATTCAAACTTCAAGAAAGCGTAATTTGAATGCGAATAACGTTTGACTGGGAACTGAAGCCTTCAATATCTTGACATTGTCTTGACTGTAATGTTTGTCTGTGATGGAGTTGTCGTTGTATATTATAATTTTTTTTAAATTAGGTATATTAAATCGCAATTTTCTGGAGGGGGGGGGGGGGGGGCGGCACCGGTCACCAGCAAGGTATTTCACCATTATAAATTATTTAACTTAGTTTTCTCTTTCCCTCAAACATCAATCGACCGTTTTAATCAACTGTTGACTTACCTAGGGGCTTCTGGTACTTCCTACTAACATTTCTGTCGATATATAAATTGCTTCGGCAGCTGTTACGAGTTTTTGAGTCGAGCCACCTCTGATCTCCCTTTTCTCTTAGGCATAAATTGCAGAAAATTAATTGATGTCATCCTTATGGGGTTGATGTCATCCTTATAGGATACACGTACAAAATTTCGTGTAGATACATTCATTCTATTGGGACAACTATACAAACTTCTTAACAGAAAATCCAAACACTCCATAACGACCTCAAAGTTCCTTGAGTTGTCTCAAAGTTGTCTGAACGTTATCTGAGAACATATTTTGAGCGGTAGCAAATGCGAAAAATTAGTTTTCTTTCATTGGTACTTAGAAAACAACTATTATATACAATGCTTAAAATAACCCACAAAAAAAGATCATATCGATGTAAAAAATAATTTATCGATAAATTACAAGTCAACACAACTTTTGTGAAGGCTACATATCTGTTGTCCCCTCTTATGTTTAGTGTGGGTTATTCCTCAAGGGTATTACAATTCATATGTGATAGTAAGATGTTGTGGAACGAGACTTCTCATAAAAAGAAAAGAAGTATGTCTTCGACTACAACAGCTTCATCCATAAGCCAGTAGTCCTTTAGACTCTACACTGTACGAGTGGGATGTGCCACTGATGATGACGATGTTGCATTGAAAACTGGTTCTGTTGCAAATAAGACAGTGGGTAAATTACATCTTTTGTTTCTATGGGGTATGTAATAACAATTGTTCATTTTTATAACAAAATATAACGAAAAAAATCGATTATTTTGAAGGGAGATCGAAAACCTACTTGATTAATTTGTACGGGGGAAGTATATTGTTGTTGATCAGTTATTAAGCTTTGTTTTTCATTTCTAAAGACTATGTTTTTTTTTGTTTTCCTCACTAGAAATATGATATGTCCCATCCCAACTCTGAGCTCTGATATTTGACTGTAAATTTCAGAGATACACAAAGGTGAAACCAGAGGAATCTACGGAAACCATGATGCCTTTGTAAGGGCAGCACAAAGCTTTGTGGGAGATATTGGGGAATACAGACTGAGGTGGTTTCTCCTCCCTTAGCCACTACAAGCACAAAATAAAATGAAAATATGATATGGCCATAACAGGACTTGCTTATATCAACCACATTTTTACAGATCACTCTCTCCCCCTCCCCTTCCCACCTCTCAACTGTCATTACTGGGTATAAGAAAGTAATATGTTGGTGTCAGCGTTTTTTTTTTGTTTAATTTTATGGCATAATTCTGAGAGTAACTTTTTTTTATACTGTAATGCCAGTTTGAAATGAATGCCGTGTTGCATGCCTGGATCGCTGTGCCCTCTTTGGTACACAATTCCAGAGATCGGCTTGTTCGATGATGATTCATTGAGGACACTTCCAGAGATCGGCTTGTTCGATGATGATTCTTTGAGGACACTTCTAGAGATTGACTTGTTCGATGATGATTCTTTGAGGACACTTCTAGAGATCGACTTGTTCGATGATCGTTCTTTGAGGACACTTCAAAGTTCCAACAAAACAATTTAGATCCCCATCTGTAGAGATCATCATCGTTCGTGATCCCTGACAGTCCAGTTTCCTTCTAACTGCCGAACATATTTGAAGTTCCGTAAATTGGAGATTTCGAAATGCCGCAAAATAATTTTTTTTTTGTTCTAGTCTGCCCCTGGCATAGTTCATTATGAAGTTGTACCGGCTCGTACTTAGAAAGCGAGTTCTCTTTTATTTTTAAGTTTTAGAAATACATTTTTTTTTTCAAAATTTTTTCCCCTTCTTTTCCTTTTTTTTCTTTTATTTTTTTGGATAATAAAATATAATAGAAATTTGCCAAGGTTTATATAAATGAAAGTACATTGGATTTTTTCTACAGTGAGGAGTCTCACATTCCAGGGTGAGGGAATCTCAACGGAATCCGTCCCCCCTCCACTGGGCCCTAATGGTTGCCATCATTACAAAATGCTATTCGGCAAATATATTAATTTAAATATATTTTTACGAGTTTCTTTATGTGCAAAAGAAAAAAATGTTTTTTTGGATGATTTCAAAAAGTGGTAATATTCATACCTCCAAATTTTAAAACTATGTGTCAGTCCTATGAAAAAACGTATATATTTGATTTAGTACATATGTTTTTTCTCGTGCTACCAGCAGTTACTGAGAAAATTTTAAAAAATAATTATTTTTGGCTACCATTTTCCAAAATGGTGGCCCCAGAGACAAAATCCAGACTCTTAACAGAAAGATTTGTGATTGGCGGGTCCAAATTAAACTGAACTTGAAATAAATAAAACTTGTTTATTTAAGATATTGTCTAATTTCACTAACTATATATACATGGTAGTATTTTCGGTATTTCTACCATCCTCAGCCAAAATCATAAGAGATAAGACTCTTATCTCTTATGCTTTTGGCTGAGGATGGTAGAAATACCGAAAGTACTCCCATGTATATATAGTTAGTGAAATTAGACAATACCATAAATAAACAAGTTTTATTTCTTTCAAGTTCATTTGAATTATTTCACAATATCTCTGCAATAATGTCAGTTTTCACCAAATTAAACCGACTGTGTTAGCAAAATCTTACATGACATGTCTCTTATCTTCATAATTTTTGAATGAAGTTTGCCCAGACTGATTTATCAACAAACTGGGCGGGCCGCGGGTTAGACTAGATGTCTCTCTGTTATCTGGCTTGGGTGACACTGATAGATAGACCAGCTAGTCTCAACCATTAAGTCAACTGAGGCCCTTCTTTCAAGTACATTGGCCCAGTTATTATACTTATTAATTAAAGTTCACTTTTTGTTCATCAAAATATTGATTCACAACAAAAAAAAATCATCTTTTTCATCAGGCATCTTTTTTTCAGCTTGTTCTTACCGATTTAAACAAAAATAATAATTTTTTTCGACAACACAAATAAAATTTGAAATTGAGACCCGAACGAAGCTATGAAAATTTCAGAAGTTAATATTATGAAGGAGGTTAATTGTCAAAAAACAAGTATCAACATGAGTTTTTTTTTTTTTTTTTTGTTTTTTTTTTATTGGTTTTGGCAGACACCACACTAGCCATATGTATTTGATATTAGGTTATTTACTACATCTATGGCCCCGGGAGGGAGTTCTATCTACGAAATAAAACTCACTCCCGGACGGGATTCGAACCCGCAAACCATGGTGAGACCATGCGATCAAAGCCCTACGCCCTAGCCCGCACGGCTATCATAGCCCCCCCAGCAACATGAGTTTAAGATTTGTGGATATTTTTGTGGATATTTTGAATATAATGAACGATTTTTATGATTTTTGGGGAATTTAGTCGCCATCTTGTAAACATTATGATGCATTTGCTGTTGTCTACATTTAATATTTAACATTTTCATTTGGTAATTTGTATTTTATTATAAGTTATTTAAAATGTTCAACAGTTTTTCTGCTATTTCATACGCCATATCTTGAACTTTGAAAGATGCCACTCTGCTTTCTAAAATATTCTATATCTTCAATTTTAGACCAATAAGAAATATGTTTTTCGTTTTCAATTTCGGTGAAGGATATATATACGAGTATATATCATTAGGATCTTGGGACGTGTACCAAAAAGGCCTTTATTCATTCTAAAAAAGAAGTAATTGAAAACTTGATAGGACAACAAAATGACCCATATCCAATGAATTTTTTACCAAAAGGATCAATATTCCTGCAGCAAATTAGATCAATCATCTTGAAACATATAACTGAAATTGTATTTCAATTCCTGTTCAACTATGCATTATCACCTCTTATAACGTCCAAAAGGTGCTATATCCACGCTCTAAAAGTGCCCATATCCACCTTTTTTGAAAAGACAAAACAGCCTATCTCCTAATTTCAAACTTCAAAATCTCCGCTATTCTCAGTATAAAAGTTAATTTCT
The DNA here is from genome assembly GCA_963662175.1 of Aradus depressus. Taxonomy (NCBI): domain Eukaryota; kingdom Metazoa; phylum Arthropoda; class Insecta; order Hemiptera; family Aradidae; genus Aradus; species Aradus depressus. The sequence continues at coordinate 48,428,559 of OY759216.1, read as the reverse complement.
TGAAATATTGGAGATACTGAAAAATTATATAAAGACCAACCTTCTAACAGAAGAGTCGAAACAATTTGTTTTTTTTTAATTCTGAAAATTAATGGATGGAAAGTAATTTTTATTCTGGGACATACGTCCCCTGAAAATAATAATATAAGAGATAAACAAAAGAATACAAGTATCATCTCAAGAAAGGTGGTTATGGGCATTTTTACGACATGATTACTTTGGATATAGCACCTTTTGGGAGTTATAACAGATGTTAATGCATAGTTGAACAGGAATGAAAATATAATTTCGGTTATATGTTTCAAGATGATAGATCTAATTTGTTGTAAGGATATTGATTTTTTTGGCATAAAAAATTCATTGGATATGGGCCATTTTGTCGTCATATCATGTGAAATTGAGTCAGAATAAAGAAAAAAGAAAAGAGGCCACTAGGAATAAATTTAAAAAATATTAAATGTTAATGATTGCATAAGAAATAAAGATAGATATTTGTTATGCATCCCTTCAAATAAAATATAATTTATTATTTTATTTTGTTATTTTTTTTTTTCAGGGTTTCATAAAGATCTACAGGCAGTTCTTCCCCCAGGGGGATCCCACAAAATTTGCTTCACTGGTTTTTAGGGTCTTTGACGAAAACAATGTGAGTACTTTTTATTTTTTACTAAGTCTTTGAAATACCAACCTTTTTACTCGCTGATTTTATGTTTACTCTCCTAATCGTATCTGTGTTAACTGCTACAATGAAAGCTGTCGTAGACATCAGTGCTCGCCAAACGTTTTTTTTTATTTAAGGACGTAAAATGAATGCTCAGAACTTCAACTCTAGAAAGCTAACGTTAAACATTTGACTAATTTTCCTAAACACTGTCAATTTGTCGGCACTGTTTGTTTTTTTAACCAAAAAAAACTTATGAATATTATTTGTTTCCTTTGCTAAGGGATTATTACGATTTTATAAATCAAAACCGAAGATATTTGGAATAATTTTATTACAAAGTCTTTTTAATTTAAAAAAAAAAAAAATTTTTGTCTTTTATTTATAAGAATACAACTGTTGCTGGGCGCAACAACCAGCATCTAAGATGTACAAGTAGATAGATATGGCATGAATGGCGTGTGAGAGGAAGGCCACCCAATTCGGGAAGACAATTTATCTTAATTATGAGGACACTGCAAGTGTAACGTTAATAAGAGGGAGAAAAATAAAATAAATAAATAAAAGAAGTTAGTGTTGAGAAACCTCCTCTTCAACCCTCGTGGAGGGTTATGTGGTAAGTGTTGTGAAGAGCGTGTACTTGTAAAGTTTGCTAAAAAAACTTTATGTAAGTAGTTTGTATTGTTTGGAGAAGTGTTTGTATCATGAGATCGTTATGAAGGGTTCTGTTGATTATGTATGGTTGGCACTGGGTCTCAGGGTTTTTGATTGAAACGTCTGAATTCATTTTTATTTTTAAAAAAACAATATATATATAATGTATTAGTATAATAAATTATCGCTTATATATTTCATTGTAAATGATTTCTTTGTTTATTTTCTACAAACTGTAGTATGTTTAGTCAACAACGTTCATAATGTAAACACACGGCTAATCCCTCTCCGAGTCTGATAAGTCCAGGTCAGTCCCATGCTATAGTTGCCAGAGAGTGGACCTATTTTAAGTTTTGATTTATTGCCCTATTTTATTACGGCCCTCCTTCTTTCTTGAACTTCTATTTGGACTTGCTATCTGCCAGTGTCTCCGTTCAGCTTTGTCTTCGTTCTTCTGATCTCACCGTTCTTCGGGTTCCATCATTCTTCGAAGATCATCATTTTTGTTTGTATTTTAATTTCAATATTTTCACCACACTGTTGTTGTCAACATAAAGATATTTATCATTTTATTTTTATTTTCATTGTAAGCTCACGTTAATATTTTCAGTTTTATTTACATATGGGGTATACAAACATTGTTTATTACGGAACTACTTTCATTGTATGTAGTCCATAGTCGATTATATTTTTTATTATATAACTTTCAGTGATTATTTTTTAACAATATAAATTTATAAACATATAGATACCTTTCTTTTTGTTTTAAGAATTGATATTCTGTTTGTTTTTATTATAGATCCGTTATGTCCGCCTACCTTTTTGACATATTTTGATAAGAATTTCTTTTTAAACTCAAGTTAATTTTTAATTTTATTTTGATTAACAAGATTTGTTCTTTTTTGCTTTATATATATATATATATACTAGCAGTAATACCCGGCGTTGCCCGGGGAACTTTGACTTTTCTCCCAATATCTCCTATAAGGCTATTCAGTTCCTCGACAGTACATTCATGATGTTATAATTTTCAATTATTCATACGGAATAAGGCTTATAGTCCTTCAACTGTAGTAACGCTAGCTTTGGAGCTAAAACTAATTTATTCAAAAATATTTCTCATTAATCGTTGCAATGGTTTTCGAGTTACAAAGATTGCGGGAGTGGATGCTGGGATGGACCAGGGGTTGATTAAAAAAATAGACTTTAACCTTCCGGTAGATAAAACTTATCTATTCAAAAAGATTCCTCATTAATCATTGTAGTGGTTTTTGAGTTACAAAGATTGCGTGGGTGGATGCTGGGATGGACCAAATATTGAGGTACTAATACGCCTATAACCTTCCACAGACGATGACGAACAAATTTTAAAAAAATTAATCAAATCCATCAAGCCGTTCGTGAGTTATAGCGGTACAACGCACAGACATTTTCAGCTTTATATATATTTTTTTCTAATAGTATACTATTTTTTCTACATTGTTCTCAGTATTTTTGTTATTTTGGTCCCCTATATTTTTGTTCTCCGTTCCCTATCATGTGCTTGTCCAATAGTTAGGAAGCTCCAGTAAAATTAAATTTATTTGAGGATTTCCCCATTCAAAGGAAACAGGGAGCCTTGAATTAACCAATGATTGTCAGACATGATCACAGTTTTAATCCATTCCTAACAGCAGAGCCATAGAGTTAATATCAGGGTTAAATAAAGAAAAAAGGGTTGTGGGAGATGGGATATTGGTCTGAAGATGGCCGACCATATGTTACATGGCGGAGAGGAGGCGAGGTCACTTTGAAGGCACAACTAACCGAACACCAGACCTTGCTCCTCACTTCGAGATTACACTTGGTCCCATCTGGATAAAGTGAAGAACTGGGTGGGCGGTATAGTGTGAAACTTCTTGAATATTTGATAAGAAAACCTTTTCTAACTATATTTAGAGCGATAAAAAATAGCACAGCGTTACACAATTTTGGTGGTGTAGTTCCTCAACTTAGAAGTTGTTAGGTAAGACTTCTAAAAATAAAGGAAGTGTTTGAGTAGTCAGGATGGTGTATATGAGAAGTGACTTGAGGAAGGAAGGAGTGGTGAGTGGATTGTTCCTACACTCAAAATAATACTAACCTGTCACTTGGCTTTTTATCTTTTGCCCTCTACTCTAGAGTTATTCTAAGTCATAAATTCTTTAATTTATTGTTGAACCTTTTATGGACTGGTGAGCATGTACAATTGTAAACTAGAAAATAAAGAGCTACTTACTATAGTGTAGAATTTATATAAAGTCTTAACATTTCCAGCAAAGATATTGTGAAACACTTAAAATATGAGATAGAGGTTAGGTTTTATGACTCATGCTCGGGCTTTAACTATGAGGTCATATCGCCTACTACCAGAGTGCTCTTTCGTCACTCTGATGGACATGAGCCCGACTCTACTGTGGGAGTCCTAAATTTTGCCTACCCTAAATTTTTATATGTTTATGAGATAGATATTGTGAAACACTTGAAATATGAGATAGATTGTTTATTGTGAAACACTTAAATATATCATATATATGTTCATAGGACCAAAATGTCTTGTCTAGGTCGCAGTCGGCGATATGCGATGTGCTGTCCAATATTGAAGTGGAAGGCTCTAGTGCTGAGGGGCAGGTTCTGGAAGAACGTGTCAGAGTTCGCAGGACGGTGTCCATGAGAGCTATATCCAGCTCTTTATGAACTATACTGCCACTCATGGACCAAGTTGAGTTGAGACCTATGTGGAGGGTTTTATTTTGAAATGTTTTTAGTTTTCGTTTTGCTGTTTTGCTTGCACTGAACTAAATTGGGCAATCATATGTTAATAATGGGCGTAATAGTAATGTGTACAAAATGTTGCAGCACTTTGGGCTGAGTGACGTGTTACGGTTAATGAATGTTGTGAGATGAGAGTCTTTGGTATGTTTGTGTCAGTTTCATTGAGATGTGGGTGTGCCACGTAGGCAGGGCCGGCCTTAGGTGAGATAGCGGCCGGTGCGAGTATGAAAAAATGCGCCCCTTCATAGATTTTTCTTTCAATTATCACTGGTTATTTTTGAGGGTCGCCAAAACTTATTGATCATTCTACATTCAGTTTAGAACAATTTTTTATTGTCAATTAAAGAGGCGTATAGACACGCGAGCAACGAGCCGAACATTAGTCAGTGCGCATGTCTGGGGAATACTGCGCAGGCGCTCGACGAAAAAGGGAGGCTCGGGGTCTGCTCCACCTGTTGTCGGTTTTTTGACGAACCATCAAAGGAATGTTCGGCTCGGGCTGCGGTGTGTCTGGACTGGTACCAAGCCGAACCGTCCCGACTTGACCCGAGCACTGTTGTTTATAACCAATATTATAACCTTCTCAAATATTTAGGTTTTTGGAAGTGCACGTTCTTTTTTTTTTTTAAATTAAATATATATTTAAATATTATTCAATAAATTATATTTTATTATGGCTTCTGAAGACTGGTCTCAGGAGCTTCAAATTCATTTTGCTCAGGCTATGAGACAGTACCCATTCATATGGGATTTAAAACACAAATTACATTTTAATAAAATAAAGAGATTGGATGCTTGGGAGGAATTATTCAAACACTTTTCCTAAAAAAGTGTTCATTTTAAACAATTTACATGTAAAAATAAATTACGTATCATAATAAATTCGTATCCGTATTAATTGTACTACAAATATGTAAATTAATTACGTAAGTAGCTACCTACCTTGAGCATTTTCTGATTGAAGATTTTGAATAGTAATAAAATGATATACAAATAAACGTAAATTTGTTATCTGCAGGTTAACTTGTGCAGGTTATGTTCGTTAGTATGGTTGTGGAGCATCCAAATGCTCGGCTCGTCTCTCTTCGGCTTGGAGTGTGTTCGTTGAAAACTGAAAACGAGCCGAACAGTGCTCGGTTCGTTGCTCGCATGTCTGTACTAGCCCTTCCACACTATTTCTTGTTACAGTTTTACACTTTATGATACTAATTGCAGAAGATAGAAAACAAAAAAAGTTTTTTTTTTAATTTGTTTTTGTTTTTTTACGCTACCCAGAAAATGGCGCCCCCAACACCGTGGCGCCCTGTGCGACTGCACTGCTCGCACCGCCGTAAGGCCGGCCCTGCACGTAGGTTTTATATCCATGTGTAGGCCGAGATATTTTAATGATTGTTGCAAGTATTCCAGGGAATTTTGGTGTTATCAATTTGGATGTTGCTGATTTGACTGAGAGAAGATATTTTAGGTGATGATTTTAAGGGATTTTATTTTAACTTGCAATTAGAAAACCAGGTAGAGATGATGGACACTGCTGTCCGCAGGTAGCAAGCACTGTGGTAAAACAAAGAAAAACGTATGTTTTGAAGATGTAGGTTTTTTGACAATATTTTAAAAAACATACTTTTTCTTTATTTTTGTATAAAGCCCCAAGTAGACACAGAACTAAGTAAGTCTGTGACAGTATATCGTAGGGGAGACAGTCTCACTGTAGATGTGACCAGAAAGGGAGGAGACCATGGCTGGTGTGCAACGGAGGCAGGTAGCCAAGGTGTTACATTCACTGTAGTTGTGAACAGAGAGAGGACATTTGTTGATGTAGCATTGAGAGTCCCGAGAAAACTTAGAAGAGAATTGATATCTGCCAATTGTCAATGGCTTTTTCTACCTCCTAAGTATCCTTTTATTCTAGTCTACACCAAGTCAGATATTTTGTATCTCTTGAAAAATTAGAAAAATCTGAATGTAAAAAATGTGCCTACCATCCCTGGTCTACCTTACTTATTTCATAATATTAAAAATTGATATTAATTATTGTAATGATTACATCTGATATTACTTTATTAGCACGATTTAACTGAACATTTGTTCTAGAGATCAAGGCGCTAGATGAGGCCCTTTGGATCCTCTCCGATTGGCTTCAACTTTACTGATGTCCCTCTCTTAAGTCCAATCCTATAAAAAAAAAGCTATAACTTTTACCAACTTTCTCTATTACCCAAACTGTAATATATAGTATAGAAGAGAAGATGGAAGTGTCGATTGTGAAACATTAGATGGTACAGATTTCGGATCCAGATTCTCTCCAAGGTTAGACAAAGATTGATTATTTATACAAAAAAAAAAAAACAAACATGCAATTATTATATCTTTGTTAAGGACTAAATCATATATCAGTAGGTTTCATGTATTCATTGTTGATCTAGAATGGCCCGGGCAAGTTACATTTTGTAACTTTAATATTTGAGCTTGAAATGTTTGCTTTATAATCGCTTTTATTTAAATTGAGTTTTGACACAAATCTGTTTTGTATAGAATGACAAATTAGTGGTAAATAGTTTTTTATTTCATCCAGTTTTTTTGAACTATTTGGTTGTGAAATGACTAACTCAAAATAAAGACAGTTGTGTGTTATCTCCACAAATTTTGAGTTTGTCAAGTTTTTTATTTTTGGATTTGGCCAGGTCATTAAGCGTCTACAATTGGAAATAGTGAATAAAAAGTTTGTCATTGTAGAGTGAATTATTTATTAAGTCACAAGTAAACTCAGAAGTAAAGAAGTCTGCGACGATGTCATTTAATAGATATAATTTATATATTATACAGGCCTGCAAAATTCAAGTCATCAAAAACTTTTTTCAACATTTCTTCTGTCTGTACATATTTTTGGGGTGCTGAATCTTAAACTAATCTCAGTTTTTCTTTATCACATCAGATTTTTTCACAATCCTCTCCTGTACTCTAAACCTGTTTTTTGATTCCGCTAAGTGATTAGGTTCCATAAATTTGAATAAAAATCCTTTGAAAACCAGTTCTTTTATTAAATGTTTCTAATTTTTACTTTTACTTATAAATGTTTACTCAATAGCCTTGAAGTCCCTTTTTCTCTTTGTCGTGAAGGACCGAGTGTAGCTTTTTCGCTTGTGTAACATTTCGGTTCTCTCGGTGTAGAGTCCACCGTTTAATTATTATTATTTATTTATAGTTTTAATTATTGTTTTGAAACCAATGTTTTGCTTCCCCAGCTAGACCAAGAATATGGGAAGTGATGAAATCGTTCAAAATTCGATGCGGACACTTCAACGGATTTTCATGTTTTCCGACCTGTCTGTGTCTGTGAACACAATAACTCTCGAGAGAATTTTAAAATCACACACAATTAAATATGTGAATCCAGAAACCTCTAACAACGATTAGAAAAACTCAACATCGGTGGCGGAAAGACATTAGATGCATTTTTTAAATTTATAGAAGAAACGTACCAGGAAGGAGACGAAAACTAGCAGGAGTGAAATGATACAAGCTATGGTTACTTAGTTTTTTGACTCATGCCCAGACTAGAAGGTCATATCGCCTACTACCAGAGCGCTCTACTATGGGAGTCCTAAATTTTGCCTACTCTAAACTTTTATTCACCTAGGATAGGGGTCATTAACGAGAATCTGACACTGTACAGGCTCGACTATCGCTTAACGTCCCATCCGAAGGACGGTGTGATTAAGTTTATTTTACCGACTTATTGATTTCCAGCCAAATCGACCCATTTTCAGCGGAATTGACAAAAGGGAAAGGGGGCTTATCTCAAAACCCTCAATAACTGCCGATGTAATGAATGTATCGATATGAAATTTTTCATATTTAAAATCAAAACCCAAGAGAACATGTAAAATTGACCGGGACCCATTGACTTGGGGGCCCTAAGGCTTAAATCTGATATATATCTCTTGATAAATCCGTCACTGCATGCTCCAATAACTGGAATGACAACTAGGGATCTTTATAACTGGCTGTTTGAATGGGGGGTTCTACCTCTGGTAAAATAGTGGGATTGGTGGCCCTTTAGTAGGGTGAAGTGGATCGGGGAAACAAAGGCCGGGCCGGAGTAGAGTGAGGCCTGATCCGTAAAAAGCTGTATTACCCATCCTTCTCAGTATTTCACTCTCAAGTCCGGTTCTTCTCTCTTTCATGTGGCTTCTGAAAAAAAGGGTTTTATGTTCCTTTTTATGCTCAACGGTGAGATTATTTTTGCTACCGACTGGTATAAAAATGAAATTTGAATAATTTATCGTCCCCATTTATTCGCACTTTTAGCTCCTCCTTCTTCGTCTGCCTCCACTGCTATGCAGTGTATACCCGAACCCCTAGAGGCCTCCCGAGGAATGTTTGTTGAAAGCTGTACGACATTTTGTTATATATTTATTTTTGTTATTTATTAAATATTGAATATTAAATACTGAACTCAAGATCACGGGTTCGAAATCAGGCCAAGGCCATAAGGCTTTTTATCTGGGAAGTGAGCACCTCGTCCTTCGTAAGGGACGTTAAGCGATTGTCCCGCGATGTCGTTAATAGGGGTAATAAACCTGGGTAGGCAAAATCGCGCTGTAGAGTTGGGCTCATATCTGCCATAGCGATGAAAGAGCGTTCTGGTAATATGCAATATAACCTCATAGTTAAAACCTGGGTTTGAGTCCACAATAACTAACTATTTTTATTTAAATATTTTTACTTTGTTTTATTATTTTTAACTAAATTTTCACTTCATTATTATTTTATTATTCACTACATTATATGTTATATTCTTCGTTCTCTCGGAGAGCATAAACGCTAGACAGATTTTAATGATTTATAGATCATTTGATTTATCTTAATACTCCGAGTAACACAGAATGTGTGACATCCCCAAATAAAACAAAATGGCCCTTTATTATCAAACTCTAAAAATAAAAAGACAACAATACCCCTCGGAGCGGGGTATTAAATTAAAGGACTTAGAAAGGAGATTCCAAAAAAATGCATTGTATTTGTTTGTAGGTTTAGGTTTTATGACTCATGCCCGGGCTTTAACTACGAGATCATATCGCCTACTACCAGAGCGCAACTAATTATATTCAACATATAAAAGTGTTATTGATTTGCCCCTGAAGCAGAAAGTAAGTTATATGACTGACATAAAATCCTCTCACATACAATTTTCAGTTGTGTAATAGTTTATTCAGCAAGGGGCTAAATGCAACTAAACCGTCGGCCAATGAGATGTAAGTTACTTATTATGACTCATGCCCGGGCTTTAACTATGAGGTCATATCGCCAACTACCAGAGCGCTCTGTCGTCACTCTGGTGGACATGAGCCCGACTCAACTGTAGGAGTCCTAAATTTTGCCTACCCTAAATTTTTATTCACCTAGGGTAGGGGTCTTTAATGAGTGACATCGTACAGGCTCGGGACCATCGCTTAACGTCCCATCCGAAGGACGGCATGCTTAAGTTTATTTTAACTCCAAGATAAAATAAACTAAGGGTCTCGGTCAGGTTTCGAACCTACGATCTAGAGCTCAGAAGACAAGCACGCATACCACTGAGCTACCGGCGCCCTCGTATTTGTTTGTATAAAATAATTACAATAAAATAAATTAAATGTGAAGAAAAAACAGACTACGAAAGAAAAAAAAACATTGTTAAACACCATCCTCCGTGATTCTTGGTCACGCAAAAGTAATAATGAAAACATGTATATTAGCATGTCGTGTATTTACGTGTTAGTTGTACATCAACACAGATCGCAAAAATGTATTCGATCACCAAATTATTTTATTATAATTATCAAAAAACAATAATAATGCCTTTTTGTTGGCTGTAGACATTTAGATTGAAGAATGGTCTCATTTTGATTCTAAGGTAATGTACAATTTAATTCATAAATTTATTTATACACAACCTATATATTGTCTCTGGCTCTTTTGTCTCTCAAGGCCTCCTGAGAACTCCGAAATTTTTTTAGATTTTGTTGGGGGGAATAAAAACCACTCCCTAGAGAAGAAATATGGGCCGAGTACATCGTCTGATGGGGAAATGCCATTTGATAAAAATGTTTTATTCAGTATCCTAAACGAAATCAGAGATGGTTGGTAGGAATACAGGAGTGGAGGGAAAGGTTGGCAAGAAAAAATAATAAAATGAAATTAATCCCTTCGCCATATTCACTGCTCTAAGTTCACTGCTCAAAACTTTTAGTCAAAAGATTTTTTTTCCCAGCTATACGAATTATAGGAAAAGTTATGTAATCGGACAAAAATTGATGAATTTCTCATGTTTTTATAAATGCGCTGTGATAAATAAAAAATTATGTTAATGTTAAATAAAAATGAATGAATATAACTAATAATTGAATTGATAAAATAATAAATATAATTAAATTAAATTACCACATTTCCTGTAGAAATTATATCTCTGGTCTTTTAGTAAATTTTGATTTCTACAGTAATTTCCGGAAAGGTCCCTAAAAAAATATCGAAAGTTCAAGACGTGCAATTTTTAAGAAAGTTCACGTAAATTTAAAAAAATTTCAATTAACAAACTTTTTATTTTCGGATTTCTAAAAAGATGCCATATTGTTTTTTTTTTAAATTTTGCAAAAATAATAAATCTAATCCAAAGGTTTTAAAATTATTTTAATAGGCCAAGAGGGAAAATGAATAGCATAGAATTCAAGAACAAATTATTGGGTTTATTTACTTTAACTACATAATAAAATTAATAACTAAGAGATAAAAAAAAAAATCAAATTATCTACAAAAGAAATCTGACAACCTAATTTTCACATTTATGTTTTAGTCTCTTTTCTTTCTAAATACTGGCCATTCTTCAAATTTAAGTTATTTTAGGGCATATAAATAAATTAATGTACCTCCTTTGTGCATCTATTTCAATTAAAACTCCTATTAATCACAATAAATTCATTACAACTTAGTTCTCCACACCTTACCGTCCCCACAAGTAGCAGTAAGCAGGCATACTTACCACTGAGCTACCGGCGTCCTCGAAACTCACCTATATATAGCTGTGGAAATAATAAATATAGACCCATAAGAAAAAATCCTGTGGAGTAGTCAACCTTCTACTACTACTAAACAATATGATTATAGTAGTTAGATAGACAAAGTAGAGTAGAGTTTGTGTTGTTGAGGTAGTCGCACTATTAACAACTTCTAAGTTGAGGAACGCGGACATATTGTGGACACTTGTAATAAATGAATAAAACAAACTTATTTTTTGAAATATTGTCTATTCCACTAAAGATATATATACATATAACTACCGGTTTCGGCTTTACACCATCGTCAGGTCTAGTTATGAACTCATTTCATGAACTGAGACAACTCAATTTTTTGAGTTGTCTCAGTTCATTTGAGTTGTCTTATGAACTCAGTTCATAACTAGACCTGACGATGGTATAAAGCCGAAACCGATAGTTATATGTATATATATCTTTAGTGGAATAGACAATATTTCAAAAAATAAGTTTGTTTTATTCATTTGTGGAGGTAGTGTTTGTAGCGACTAATTAGTGTAGCGACTCTACGGTAGTAGTTCGCTTACTTACCGGGGGGCAAATAAACACTATTAGTAAATTTAGTTTAATGTTCTTCTATATATTTACTTAGATACATTTATTTTCGTATGATTTCTTCATAATGAAACTGTTTTTAAAAAATAGGTTTTATATTCCAGCAGCTTTTTATTTCTTACTCCCAATTTATTTATAAATTTCTTTTGTTACATTGTCAAACGTTTCGGGTTCTTTCTTCCCATCATCAAGGACTGGAAATAATAAAATTAACAAGCATAATAGATAACGTGCATCAAGAATTAACAATTTAAAATTTAAAATTAACATTTTTTTTTTTTTTTGTTATTATTTTTTTTTTTAATGCTACACCAACCTTAAGTATCCTGTTATTTGCCTAAAATTGATAAAAGACCCTTTATTTTGTTAAAAAGGTAATATAATTTTAAAAAAATTTTGTATTATTTTATTTATTTATTTTTTTACCTATTTCATCATTATCTATTTTATTGTATTTTCTTATTTAGTTATATTTATTCTGTTCTTGTTTCTTTCCACTGTAGCACTTTTATCGCATTACTGATATTTTATATTATTTGTATTTGTTGCTCTGTTCAGTGACTTTCATGTATTTATTCTTAGGGGATCTCAGTCCCAGAATTAAATTTATTTTCATTTCATTTCATTTCACATTCCTGTTCACAAAAACGATGTCGGTGCTGTTTGAAAGAAATTGGAACTATCTCGTTAAAAAAAACATGAATATAGGACGCAATGAAAGAAACAACCTACCTGTGGAACTCAATGTACATTTTTAATGGCCGTCTCCCTGATAATATCACCCATTAAAAATTTACACTGGGTTCCATATTGACAGTACACAATAAGCTCTCTCTTGGCAAAACGTGTCAATAATTCCTACGTTGATGACAGTAACGTGCAGATAAAGAGTCGGGTTTGACAATATTCTAGCTCTTACCAGTTTGGAAGATATGCAATTATATACAATACGATAAATGAAATATTACTATGATTTATTTATTTTGATGTTCTTTTAAAAAATAAAAAATGTTTTCGGTGGTTCATTGTATAATGTACTTCCCCAGTGCGAATTATTCAAGTTTTCGCTGTTCGTTTAATAACAATTTAGCGATTTGGTTGAAAATAAATAGGTGTCTAAATTTCTCGTAGATAGATTCATTACATCAACAGCTATTAGGGTTTTTGCGTTGAGCCACCTCCTCCCCCCTCCCCTCCTCCCCCCTCCCTTTTGGCCGATCTGGCGAAAATTTTCAGGTGTATCATCTTTATAGGGTTTTGAATTTACAAATAAAATTTCAAGTCAATATACAATAATTTTTAATTTTACTTCACCAGCTACACGAAGCATATTGTTATATTTGGTCAATTTCAGGTTATTCTACTCCAGATTACAAAAACTTTAAAAAAAATCTTGAATTGCCCTATATAGCCTGACACAAGATGTTTGAGTTCTTTGGGAAAACCCAGGAGGGCCAGAGACCCGGGGCAGAAACAGAGGGCCCCCAGCGGGCCGCCCGACCCGGCCAGAGAGTAGCCTGGTGGTGCCGTCCTCTGGGACGGCACCACCAGGCTACTCTCTCTCTCTCTCTCTCCATATAACACATTCCTTACGACATCAAACAGCGGTGTCTGACAGTGAGGGTGTGCATGTATGCACCACTGACCACACCCACCCAAGCCCAGGACGTGAACCGTCCAGAGATCCCAATGGTGCCGCCCCCAGCCCCCCAGACGAGACGACGCAACCCCGCCAAGCAAGCCATCAGCCCCACACCAGCCCCTCATGGTCCCCCTCCTATCTTTACTAAATTTCCATTTTATTCCGTTTCATAAATTGGTGTATACTAGGAATGAATGAACTCAACATTTAGTTTGAGGATTGAGAAGCCTCAATGTAAGTCAAAATAATTTTTAGCCCGGTTGATTAGTTTTGAAGGGAGAGCAGATAATTAATTAATTAAGTCATACATTGCCGGTGATCTCACCGATGACTTTTTCCTACTTAATTGGGTTTCAGTTAAGAAGGGCAGCATTAGGAAAGGGCTGAAGATGAGCTTTGGGCTCGAAACTTCCACTTAATTACTTAATTAATAAACTTTAGGATTGACTGGACTTTGGAATCCTTTCATATGTTTAATTTATTACATATATAATTCAAACTGGGGAAGTACATTATGGTGATTCAGTTAATTTCCTTTCCTGACCCAAGTTCGGCTCCTGCTTCACTTAGACTTCAATGTTGTATATATTTGTCTGAAATTGTGGCAGACCTCTAACGTATTTATTCAGTATATATATACTATATATATAATATACTCTAAAACATTGACATAGTCTGAATAGGTTTGCCACACATGTTACAAACAGTGGTTAGGTTATTACAGATGTCCTTTGAGAGCTGTTGGTCTCCATTCAGAGGTCTCCAACCATCTTCAAATCCATTTCGGACATCCCTCCAACATGTTGTACTATATCACGTTATACGACTTGTTAAATATTAAATGTCCATAACAGTAATGTATAGGTTGAACACTGGAAAACAGTTTAGTCTGTATAACCTATTGAAATATACGTATTTATGTATATCAATGATCTCTGAAAAAAATAATTTTGTGTAAATAGTAATTGTAGGTTTTCATTATTCTACATTTATCATGATATTTGTTGGTCATAAATAAATAGATAAGCTAATAAATAATAATAATGTAGTTGTGGCATTGTAAACATTTATTTTTAGAAAATTGATTGTCCATCCATGGAAGAACAAAATTTGAAAAATTATATTAATTGCCAAACTTCTAAATCGAACGAATTTCAGATAGGTTAGGGTCTTCAACGAGTACTTTACATCCCACAGTCTCGGGATCATCGCTTAACGTCCCATCTTAAGGGCGACGTGCTCAAGGTTTTTTAGACATTAGGATATAATATATAAAGTTTATACTCCATTATTTAATCAAATAAAACTATAAATAAATAAAAGAAAAAAAGAAAAAGAAATAGAATGAACCAAATGAAAAATAGTTCATATTTCCATACTAATTTTATACTTCATTTTTTTTATTATATTTATTTTTCTTTTACTATTTTTTTTTTCTGTTTCGTAGGTTGAAAACCAAAAAGGAAATTTGAAAGCTGGTGTGAGTGTCTGTCGGTCTGTCTGAACACCAGTCATTTTAAGATGGACATTTTTCCGAATTTTTCAGAAATACGACCCAACACCAGGAAATTTTGTTATCATCGGAATTTTTCGTCTTGAAAAGTATTTTTTTCAGAGAACCGAGATACCGAATGATACAAATGATACGACTGGAATTAGGTATCAAATATATATTTTTTCTACTGTATATATCTATATATTCAATATGGCGATTGTGTGGGTCCAAAAACATTGTCCGCCGATTGTCTCCGCCTCCCCGACTCCTCGGACTTCGAAGTCTTCACTTAAAAAGTTGAAAAAAGTCTGAGCAACATCTGTAGATATGGAGGGGAGTCTCGGCTTTGAGTGCCTTCGGTACCTCCAGGCCCGTTTGAACTGTCGTTAGAAGTTCTACATCTTCTCTCAACTGTTCACCATGAATCACGAAGTGTCCTCTAAATCGTTCATCAGGTAGACATTTTTTGAGTTATTTTTTTTCCTTGAAATTTAACGATTTATTGTTCAACCTGAATTGAGAAAGCTTTTAGAAGAATCTGTTTGAAGTCAGGATGGAGTAGACAGGGATTTATTTTCAGTCTTCATTCTAACAGATTACGAGAATTCTTTATAAAGAAAATGTAGGAGTTGAAAGAAATACTAAAAGCACAATTGTATCTGGTAGAAAGATTGTATTATTCGATTCTTGGTGTATACTGTTCTACTACTCTGTACTTATACTTATACTATTCTCTGATACCAAATCGCTCGCTGAACATAAACACTTTCAATCTTCGCAAGACTGGTGACACTTGGAGCCATGCACCGAATTGCCCTGCTATGCTCTTCATAATTGTGTCTCACTCTGCTTGTTATTCATTTTTCTCTGATTCGAAGATTGATTGAGGTGCTTGCCGTGATATACGCTGACTGATAAATTTTCAGGCAATAGGACCAACAAAAAATCCACTAGGGTCCAAGTGTAAACTTTAAGCACGCCATCTTTCGAATGTCAGGTACTCGTTAAATATTACACCATTGGTTAATCCTATCCAAAATTGATAATAAAGAAAATAACAAAACATTTTTTTGTCGATGTGGTTGTGTCAATGTGGCACTGAATATGAAATGGTGTGCTACTGAAGATGATTGCTGAGTGCACTGTTTAACAGAAGGGTTTACCTCCAGTATTGATCCGTATGATCAAATTCAATTAGAAGCTGTGTCACCAGAAGGCCGGATAACTTTGTTGGAGAAAGTTCAACCATTTTGTGTTTATTTTGTTTTGCTCAAACCAACACTCTCCCCTCTCCATCCAACGAATGCTCTCATCTCATCAAATTTTATCCTTTTAGGAAACCTTCTTTGAAGAAATTTAGTTTTAAGAGCTAAATTTAAAAAAAAAAACAAGAAAAATGTGTTTTAATAAAATATTGTCTATTTCACAGTATATACCTATATAATATGGGAGTACTTTCGGTATTGCTACCATCTTCAGCCAGGACTTAACAAATACTAAATGGTTCAACCAGTTTACAATCCAAACCTTCCTTCAGCCCCACGGGGGTTTTCCCTGTCGATCCTGTAAAGTTAAGTCTTAAAATATGAAAAACATTAAAAATAATAATTCGTCTCACTTTGAAATCTTAATAATAAAAGAAAAAATTTGAAATAGAAGGTGCAAATGTATATGCATATATGAAATAAACCAAATATGACAATAATAAATATATGAATACAAATAAAAAATATAAAAATACATAAAATAAAGATACACAGTTTTTTGAGGAAGTAAGTACGAATACCCGGAAACTGGAGGAATGGAGGATTTCCATCAAAAAATTATGTAGTAAATAAAGAAGTAAAAAATAAGAATAAGACATATAAGCAAAGAGTAATAACAACAGTAATAAAATGGAGCAATAAACAAAAAAAAACATGGATGTAACTGTTAAGGGCATCTCTAAAGGTTTTATTTAATAATTAAATTGTTCTACAAGAAAATTCCAATATTGGTAGCATCCCGTAGGAACAGATTGAGTGGGTACCAATCCTACACATTGAGTATCTCAATATAGTCATTACATCGAGAGAAATTGTTTTTTAACCCCCGATTGTTTTTGTGTGTGTGTCTGTTCTGACTGTGGCATCGTAGCTCCAAGACGGATGAACCGTATTCAAAGCGGTTTTTTTGTTTCAAAAGCTGGTATTTGCGAGATGGTTTTTAGTCATGTTTGGTGGAAATCGGGTATGCCGTCTCCAAGATATTCCTTCAGGTTTCATTAGAGCCTGTGTCTCGGCTTGGGGATCTCTCGGTCTCTATTACAGATAGGAACTTGGAGTTTGAGCTCAAATATTTATAAGACCAAGCCCCTCTCCCCCAAGACTCCCCCTTACCTTTCAAGCCCCCCCCCCCCCCCCCCTCAAAAAAAAAGAAGTTCTCTCCACCAAGGTTTCAGTGAAAAGAATAATGAACAAAAAAATGTTTTTATTGTGTCGGGTGTTTTAAAAATTTGCAATTTTATTATCCAAATCATAGGAATAGATAATTAAAATACACAATTTCTTTGTCAAACTTCACTATATATTCTCAAATACTCAACTAGTTTCGCCGTGTTAAGGCATTATCAAGAGTCACTTATAAACTGACAGAATTGGTTGACAGAGTAGAAGGTACAGTTATGGAGGGGGGGGGGGGGGGGGGGGGGGGGGGGGGGTTTTAGGTAGTGATGGGGCGGTAGTGATCCCTTGTTTTTGTTACTCTATACATTCCAATAAACAGATATTTACAAGATAATAATAAATATAAAATAAAAAAGAAAAAGAGTGTTGGTATTTATATAGGTATGACTCATGAATTATATAAATGTAAATTATAATTTAAAGTGAATAAAAACAAATACATAGAATTTAAAGGCAAATTAAAACCTCAAATGAAAATTATAGTATTCTCTGAATTTCAAAAAAAAAAAAAAAAAAATCCAAATCAGTCTCGAATCCTTAAAGTTATTTCATTAATGGATTAGAGAATCTAAAAATATGAAATTCCGGTGAAAGCTTGTTCGACTCGTTACATAACCTCCCCTAAAGTACATAAAGCTGAAGAAGTGAAAAGCCTTTTAATGAACAAATTTTCACTGAGAGTTTACTTACTTTAGAGTATTGTTGACTGCTCTTTGAGATGAAACTCTTGGTTTGTGTAGTAAAGCACTCTCTGGTTAACAAGTAAAGAGAGAGTATTAAAGAGAGAACAGGTTGCCTAGAGACAACAGTAGAGAGGTGACATGAACGGCGAGATTAGCGTCAAGGGAACTGGAATCTGTTTGATGTTTAGAGGAACCCCGCACGTGGGGCTTTCGTGGTCGACAAAGCCATTCGTAGTTTCACTGCTTCGTCTTCTAGAAATTCATAATACTCAAGGTTTTAGACACTACAAAAATTCGTTCCTCTCTCACTCCTCACTCAACCGAATGAAAAATATATGTGGTCAGTGTAGGACTATCTTATACCAACCACGTTTTTACAGATCACTTCCCCTCCCTCCTCTCAAATATGCATACTGGCATTACTAGGCGATACATTCATTATATCGGCAGTTATTAAATGTTTTAATTTAAATTTCCCCTTGACCCTACCCCCCTCCATTTTGGCTATTTCACTGAAAATCACTAGATGTCTTTATAGATTCTGGATACACATAATATGTTAAAATATATTATGTGTATCCAGAATATATTATGTATAATAATATGTTAAAATTGTATATTATACAATTTTGTGACAATACATTAATTTTGTCGGGAGTTGTTTTCAAGCACAAACACGCACAGATTTTTACTTCTCCAGCTATGCGAAGTATAGAGGAAGTTATGTAATTGGTCAGAAATTTAATACTGAAATTTCAACAGAATTTCATGTTTTTCTTAATTCAAAAAATTTTTTTAAAAAATTGTCTATGTGTTTTTGTCAGTGAACATAATTCCCGATAGAATGAGTGTATTGAAAGCAAATTTTATATGTGTATCCAGAATCCTCTAAGGACGGATACCTATTGATTTTCAGCCAAATTGGCCAGAGGGAAGAATGGTTAGGGGGGAGACTTTCATATTTCAATTTGAAACCCTATAAGGATGACACCTATTTTTTTTTAAGCGGATGAAGGTGATCGCAAGGGGTTCAACTTCAATATCCCAATAATTGCCGATATAATGAATGTAACGACACATGATATAGTATGAGGATTTAGAAGCTATTAGTAGTAGTAAAGTCTTTATTAACATAATGTAAAATTACATACAAAACATATATACATTAATGTGACCTTTTATGAAGACAAACTCAATGGCCTAAGCCGTCTTGAGGAGTCTAGATTTACATTATATTATCTTATACACTTATAATCTTAATCACAACAAATTTTTCTTTTTAAATCAAATAAAAATAAAATAATATATATATATCTTTGTTCCTATTTCTTTATTTATTTAATTCACAGTTTCTGAGATTGTATGCCTTTTTGCAATATTTTACCAGTAGTTGCCAATCTTTACCATTTAATAACTCCAACATAAATGAAGTATCTATGGTGTTTTTAAATATTTTATTTTTTAAATCATCATATTTGGGGCAGGTAATGAGGAAGTGATATAGATCTTCTTTACAGGGGCTGTAACACATTGAACATACAAAGTCCATATCTTCGGAGGTATATTGATTGACAGGTGTATAGCTTAGATGCAACAGTTCACCTCTAAGTTTAATTATTAAACTAATACTTGACAATGGTAGGTCACTCTGTAAGTAACTATGAACTGGAACTCCAGTTCCCTACCTAGCAAGTACCGGTCTGAGTTTTTAATTTCCTCCCTGAACTGATTGCGATAATGCTCTTTTAAACTATTCCGTATATTTGATAACTGTGTGTTCCATAACTCGATGTTATTAACAGAATTAGAAGCTATTATATAAGTTAAATAATGAGTTATAGAGCAAATGATCGATTGGCTTTGTATGGAGCGCGACAACGTAATTGATTATTCGTGCTAGGGAAGTACAAATACGATGATTCACCGACAACTTCTTTAGTATTCATTTACGAAGGGTATCTCCAAAGTTCGAATTTTCGATAGAGTTTCTTTAAGAAGGCCCTGCTTATGCAGTTTCCTATCGATCTCCAAGTTAGTCTCATCATTCAGTGCTATCCCGCTAAACTCTTCACTAAGATTACCGCAGATAGAAGACCCCTCTCTCCCCATTTAATGGCTACTTCTCCCAGTGACAAATGGTTTCTTAATTTGCTTACTTAGTCATCCTGAGGGATATTTTCCATTTGAGCATTTTGTCATTATGCTGTTCGATTCTTTTATCTGAAAGATACATTTTTCCCCATTTAACAGTAAAAAGTTCTTTTCTAATTTTCTTTCTTCTCTGTCCCAATGTGGTTGAAATAATAGTATAAAAGAAGTTATATTATGGTTCAAAAATTATATGTTTTGTTTACATCGGAATTTCTGTGTGTTGGTGTGTAAGTAAAGACCAAAAACGATGATGGTTAACCATAAGTTAGTTACTCATTTTGATACATGCCCGGGCTTCAACTAGGAGGGACGGCGAGCTCAACATTTTCCCCAACCCTTGGCTAACTGTCTTTAACGGCCCCTTTTCACTTACCAGTTAAAACACCTGAGAGCCTCGGTTAGATTTCCAACTGGCGATCCTGAGCTCATTAGACACCATATGTAAAGATAAAATAAAGATTCTGGTTGGATTTAACAAAAATTGATGAGGAAGAAATATAGAAAATAGTGAGCTTTGTGGTACCCTTTCCAAATATTTTCTGAACAACACCTTAAAGCAGCAATGTTTGCATATAGGTAGCGACCAAAAACGATGATGGTCAACCATAAGAGTTAGTTACTTAATTATTTTGACCTATGCCCGGGCTTCAACTAAAAGGGACAGTGTCAATACTAGCACTATTACGCGGCGTAATAAATATATATATATATATATATGTACAGAGATTGAGTTTGGGTGCCGGTAGCTCAGAGGTGGCGTGCATGACTGCTGAGCTCAAGATAGTGGGTTCGAAACCTGGCAAAGGCCTTTAGTTTTTCTATGTGAGACCCTAAGCGATGGTCCCGAGCCTGTACTATGTCAGGTACTTGTTAAAGACCCCTACTCTACTGGTGAGGTTTACAAACTAGAGGCTAACTTAAATAATTCATAAAATATTTGCAGAGATATTGTAAAACAGGTTAGGTTAAGTTTTATGACTCATGCCCGGGCTTTAACTACTAGGTCATATCGCCTACTAGCAGAGCGCTCTTTCGTCACTCTGGTGGACATGAGACCGACTCTACTGTGGGAGTCCTAAATTTGGCCTACCCTAAATCTTTATTCACCTGGGGTAGGGGTCTTTAACGAGTACCTGACATCGTACAGGCTCGGGACCATCGCTTAACGTCCCATCCGAAGGACGGCGTTCTTAAGATTATTTTACTCGTAAAACACTTGAGATGATTTAATTTAAATTATACCATATGATCTCCACTATATCATATGTTACACTTTTATATTTATTCAGTTTGATTCTCGTTTCAATATGGCAAATAAAGCCTTCGTTCAGAAAAGGTTTTTCATTTCAATTTATTTGGCATATTGAAAACTATGGATAAACCAAGCCCTCTGTTAGGTTGCCCAACGGCACCGAGTCTACTATATCAATCCGGGACTTGGCTCCAGCTGGACCGACGGAAGCATTCCCTCAGAACTCTAAACAAGCACAGAGCGAGCTGGAGGCTGCGGGGAGTCCTGTTGAAGACACATGGAGGCAGCCCCCAAGTCCGCTCTCCGAGGCTAACCAGCCTCTCCTCAGGCGCTCTACCAGGGCCCGCCGACCTCCCAGCTACCTGGCTGATTACGTCTGATGCTCCCAGCGGGGAAGAATGAGATGATTTAATTTAAATTATACCATATGATCTCCACTATATCATATGTTACACTTTTATATTTATTCAGTTTGATTCTCGTTTCAATATGACAAATAAAGCCTTCGTTCAGAAAAGGTTTTTCATTTCAACACTTAATAAAAAATAAAGAAAAACAGATTTTTTAAAAAATATTGTCTATTTCACAAAATATTTAAATATTTAAAATAGACAATATTTAAAAAAACATACGTTTTTATTTATTTTTTTGTAAGTGATTCACAATATTTCTCCAGAAAGTGTTAAAATCCTAATTAGTTTTGAAATATTAAATTATTACATGGCCCACATATTACTCATAACTTCTTGACAATAATTCAGAACGAATTTTCACAGCTCTTTCTAAAAAGCTTATAATCTCGTTTGTACGTCTGTGTGCCTGCGAACCGATAACTCCTGATACGAAATTTGTCAATCCAGAAGATTGTTCGACGATGCTTATTGATTTTAAGTCGAATCGGCCAAAGAAAAGGAGAGGTTTATAACTTATAGAATCTCAATGCTAATGGAAGGAATTTATCGGCACGTCATTTGGTAAGAGGATTGGTAAGGTTTGAGGTCTCTGAGTAAGAAGACATCTATTGTTTTGCAGTAATACCGTTCCAAAGGAAGGCTTAGACGTACAATGACTTAGTTGTTGATATTTTTGCACTGGCCAAGTTGTCCTTTAACCGCTGTGCTGTGTGGGTGGTATGAACCACTGATGTTGACGCTGTTGCATCGAAAACCGGTTCTGGTCTGAAATAAAACAGTGGGAAGACAACGTCTTTTATTCCTATGAGACATCTATTCGTGGGCGCCGGTAGCTCAGTGGTATGCGTGCTTGACTTCTGAGCTCAAGGTCGTGGGTTCGTAGCCCGACCGAGGCCCTTAGTTTATTTTATCTGGGAGGTAAAATAAACTTAAGCACGCCGTCCTTCGGATGGGACGTTAAGCGATGGTCCCGAGCCTGTACGATGTCAGGTACTCGTTAAAGACCCCTACCCTAGATGAATAAGAATTTAGGGTAGGCAAAATTTAGGACTCCCACAGTAGAGTCGGGCTCATGTCCACCCGAGTGACGAAAGAGCGCTCTGGTAGTAGGCAATATGACCTCGTAGTTAAAGCCCGGGCATGAGTCATAAAACCTAACCTATCCTCTATTGTTTTTTCAGTCAAATCGACCAAAAATAAGGGAGGGGGGGATTAGGGGGGAGGCTTAACATAAAAACGCTAATAACTGCAGATGTAATGAATTTATCAACACAAAATTTAGTATGAGGATTTAGGAGTCTCCTTGTAAGTCAACTATTGAATATTAGCGCAAACGGTCGAATGGGTTTGGAGGGGGAGCGAAAAGTTAATTAATTAATTCATTCTCGGTAAGTTCATTGCCGGTGATTCTTAATATGAAGCCCGGGCTTTACCTCACTACTTTGTAATATCGCCCAACAGAGTGCTCTTTCGTCGTTTTCATGAGCCAAACTCTATAGTGAAAGTCTTACATTTTGTCTATCGGTTTAATTACGAGTATCTGACATGGAAGTCTCGAGATCATCGCTTGCTGAAAGAGGGCGAGCTCATTTTTTTTTTGGGTTCCAATATATAAAATCTGAGTCGGCCGAGTAACGATAGAACCCGCCATCCGGATATTGAAAAAATGGCCAATGAATGGAAACTTGAGCTGTTAGGTCCTCCTGAACATGGTAAATATATGAAATTTTGAAGCTTCATAAATTCCAAAATTTTCCGAAGTAATTTGTCGAGAATATATCAGTTGGCCCCTACTTTCGTGTCAGTTTAAAAACGAAACCAATATTTCAATTTACCTTACAAAAAATTCACTGAAGCTCATGATTACTTTTTATGGGGCACAATGATTTCAAATCAGCTAAATCTTTTTCTTTCCTTTCTTCATTTTTCATTTTTTTTTTTTTACATCCCCATCTATATGAAGTAGAGGGAAAGAAATCTGTCAGAAATTCGATGTTGTATTTTCACCGGAATTTCTTGTTTTCCCCCTGAAACAAAAATAAAAATAAAACATCGTCGGTGAATCAGCGACAATGCACATCCCCAGCACAAATTAATTTAATTTTGCTCTCCACCCGAAACCACTCAACCCATTGGGCTGTTCATTACACCGGCCTCCGATCGCCCTTCGGTGGATTCCACTGAAAATTAATAGGTGTCGTCCTTTTGGAATTTTCAATTTTTGAAATTTTGTATCAACGAATTTAATACAACGACAGTTATTACAGTTTTTGTGTTAATTGTTCACACTTATCTCTAACAATAAATGTTGATGTAATCAATGTATCAACACGGAATTTGAATTCTGAGCGAAAACTTAATTGATTAATTCGTGTTGAGGAAGTACATTGATGACTTATTTTCTCTCTTTTCTTATTGAAATGAAAATAAATTTTATTCTGGGACCGAGGTCCCTTAAGAATAAATAGATACAAAGTCAAAGAGAAAAAGGAACAATGAAACAAAGTATCAGTATGTCGTACAAAGAAATAAATACAAAAATAAATAAATCAGTGCTACAGTAGAGAAAAACTAAACAATAATAAATATAAATAAATAAAAAATAGAATGAACGGCTTAATTGTGAATAAACAAACGAAAAAAAATGTATCTATATAAATATTAAGAAAATTAATTAAAAATGGACAGAGCATACATTAATGGTTGACTTTATATAGTGAAGGATGCCCAGACAAGGTTGGATTGAAATAAATTGTATAAAAAAGGGCTAAACTGAAATAAGTGAGATTATTATTTCTTATAAAAATAAAAGACGTTGTCTTCCCATTGTTTCATTTGGTACATCCCACCCGTACAGTGTAGAGGCTACTTGTTGAAAACCGGTCCTGGTCAAAAATAAGACAGTGGGAAGACAACGTTTTTTATGTCTAACAGTAATATCGTCCCAAAACATCTTATTATCACATACGGAGATTATTATTTCTTATTGTTTGTATGGATATGGAGAATACCGGGACTTTAACTGCTAATGTATGGTTCTCACAATTCCGTTATATCTCAGTGTAAGTCTTATTAAAGTCATTGGATTAGGGTTTTGTAAGTTCATTAAATAAATAAATAAAAATAAAGACTTATATGTCTTTCTTTTTTGTAATGCTTCCATTTAAAAGTATTTCTATAGTGACAATGTCTCCACTGAAAACTGTGTAATATTCTGTAAATAACATAAGAGGATTAAAATTTGTTTTTGTGTTTGAAAAGAGTTTAAAAATGTTTTAAAAAATATATATAAACTGGTAGAATCCTAGTAATCCATACCTGTTAGGGAAAATAATAATGTAAAATTTAATATGTTGAGAATACCGTACATACCGTGGTCTGAGTGATACGGTAGGGTGGAGAGAAGAGGAAACGTCAGAAAGGCAAAATGAGGTAATGATCGAGGGATAAGCACAGGGATATTTGTGGGAATAATAAGGTAAAAAATGTAACGAAAAATGTGTGAGAAAAACTGGTAGAAACAAGGAGGGAAAAAATAACTGACGGAAAATCAAGTGCTATGTACTTCCCCATAGAATTACTCAATTATGTTATCGCTCTCCCTCCAAAGCCAATCGACTGTTTTTGTTTGGGATAAACTCAATATTTGACTTATATAGCGGCTTTGGAATCCATCAACTTTTTGTGTTTGGGTTTTTGAATCGAACCTCCCCTCCCTTCACTGATTCCCCTTCTTCTAGGCCGATTTCGTGATGTGACATTCTTATGAGGTTTTGAATTTAAATATAAAATTTCATGTCGATATATTCATTATATCGGCAGTTATTGGAATTTTTGAGTTGAGCCTCCTCTGATCCATCCTCTTCTTATATTGATTCAGCTGAAAATTAATAGGTTTCGTCCGTATAGGGCTTTACATTTACATAAAATAATAAATTTATCTTCAAATTCGTATCAATGTATACGATTTTTAGAGACCTAATTTATTTTCATTTGATGTAGGTATTTCAATAATTACCAAATATTGGCCCTTTTGGTCTCCTTCTATTAATTTTTTTTTTTTTTTCATTAAGATACCTATACGATATTTCGTCCATCTGGACATTTTCAAGTACAACAATTACATTATAATATTCTCCATTTTGTTATACTATGAACCATTATTTTTTGAATATATATTATATAATTAAAAAATAATGGTTCATAGCATTACAAAATGGAGAATATTATAATGTAATTGTTGTACTTGAAAATGTCCAGATGGACGAAATATCGTATATCTTAATGGAGAAAAAATAAATTAATAGAAGGAGACCAAAAGAGCCAATATTTGGTAATTATTGAAATACCTACATCAAATGAAAATAAATTTCGTTATTAGAGTTTTTGTGTTAATCAAAGCCCCTCCTTGGCCGACTTGGCTGAAAATCAATAGGTGTGTTCCTTTTAAGGAGTAAATTCATCCGGGAGTGTTCACAGACACACTTTTTTTTTTCATTTTGGGAATCAGGAAGATACGATTACATAACTTCCCCTAGACATTGTATAGCCGGAAAAGTAAAAAAACTTGTTTTCACACAGATCATCAAATACTTATATGTTCTGAAGAGAGACGTGTGATGACTCCGGGAGCCGTGCAAGAACTAAGGACTGGGAAGAAAGATGGAGGGTAGGTTGGTTTCCAAAGTAGAAAACAATTGCAAGATAAGACGCTACAGTTGGTCCATTATAAAGATGAGCTTCTTAGAAGAGCACCTCTAACTTATATATGTATATATACTTGTTTCATTGTGCAGCCTAATTCTGAGATATTAGTCTCTTAATCTCTGTTTTTGAATGTTTTTTTTTATAGGTATATTTTTTTTTATTTACAAATAGCTATTTACAACTGTATATAAATAAATACAACAAGCAAATGTGCTAATAAAGAGATAAATGTCATTTTCAAATCACCCAGTGGTGACAATCCCTAGTCACTGTTTTTCTCTCGTTTATATCTAATCACTGTCACTGCTTTTGCTCAGGAGGTCTCTAAGCCATTGACGCTTAAGCCGTCGTTGGGGAAGTATGGCAGAATGGAGGGCACGGACTAGAGGATTATTGTGGGAACTAAGAAGGGAAAATAATTTTTTATATTTGGATTTAGCGACTTCAGTGACGAAAGGTACGTTAAGGTCAGTGTGAAGAGTTTTGTTGGAGACGTAGTAAGGAGCATTGGCTATTGTACGAAGAATTTTGGATTGAAAGGATTGGATGCGTTGGAGATTGGAAGCCTTGGCAGAACCCCAGAGTTCAAGTCCGTAAGTCCACATAGGTTTGAGTATTGCGTTGTATATAGGTCGTTTTGTTGTCAAAGTTAGTTTGGATCTTTTGTCTAGTAGTCTTAGTAGAAGTTTATAACGTCTGTTCATTTCTTGTCTTTTCAGTCTCGTGGGAGGATTCCAAGTTAGTCATCATTAATTTATTTTCTATTCATTTCAGTTACTTTGTATTTTATTTTTTCTTTAAGATTTTTTTTTAAATTTACTCTTAAGCAGTAGCATTGTTTTTAATTTAATTG
Source organism: Aradus depressus (assembly GCA_963662175.1). Classification (NCBI taxonomy): domain Eukaryota; kingdom Metazoa; phylum Arthropoda; class Insecta; order Hemiptera; family Aradidae; genus Aradus; species Aradus depressus. Next base: position 48,401,186 of record OY759216.1, on the reverse strand, counting down.
ATTATTTTTGATTGATATTTATTGTATAAGGGTAATGGTTAAGGAACCTTATTATATAATTGTACCTCTGTAAATGCGACTGTTATAATAATAATAAACTCTTCTTCTTAATTCTGAGAGTTAATTTGATTTACCCAGCAATGTCAGCATGAAATGAATTTTAGAGCTGTGAGGAGGGAAAGAGATCTCTACAAAAGTCCTTGATATAGAAATTCCTGTTATGACTACAACACTTATATTCTATTTAATCTTTTTTTTTTTTTTTTTTTTATAATTTGCAATAAGAATCGGGAGGTGAAATAACCATGTCTGTACCAGGTCTGGTCAAAAATTCTCAGTTTTTTCTACCCAAATTTCTTGTTTTCCGACTCCCTAAATCCAAAACATTAAGGCATAGTCAAGGTCGCCGTAGATTTTCCGTGAAAACATCGGGATAAAATCATAAAAAGTGTTTTTTCATTTTCTTTTCGATGCTGCCGTAGCTCTTGCATTTGCTCTGCACTAGACTTTTTAGGTTTTTTAAATTCCTTTTGATGCGAGCTTTCCTCTGATTTGCGTTTTCTATAATTCCGCGCATATTTACGATTCATATGAGACGACATCTTTATTTTTTTTGCAATTTTCAATTTAATATAGATTTTTACCAAATTGCCCGAAGAGGAATAATTAGAGGGAGAGAGATAACTTATTTTATTAAAAATGGTTCGAGCAGGGGAAGTATATTGGCGGTGATTCACCTTTTAATTTAGCATTCAAGAGATCATATAATTTTTTACGGATAACATAACCCCTTTATACTACACTAAGTACAACTAGACAAGTGAAAAGAAAGAAAAAAATATTGTTGATAAATGCTAGCTCTTATGGTCGAGGACACAAAATGATATAGCTTGTATTATTATTTTCATAAGAGCCCCATAAGTTGAAGCTAAGAAAATTGAACTATTCTTCATCGTCAGTGTCAAAAGATCGAGTTTTTTAACTCATCTATCTTAACAAACTCATTTTTGTCAGAAAGTATTCATCACCCTCAGACTGTATACAAGGAACGAAACATGTTTCTTTTCTTATAAGAACGGCTTTTATAAGCAACTTTTTCTTACAGAAAACACTTTTTTACTTTCTTATAGTATAAGAAAGTATTATAACCGTGCGGAAATCCGAGATCGAGTTTTCAACGGAATTTCACCTTTCAAGATCTCCTAAATATGTTTTCACCATTTTTGCGATGACGACTAGGTCATAGAGCATTCTACAAGGTACCGTTTATATTGATGACCTTAATCGAAAATCTCTTCAAATAAAAATTGTAGAGAAAATCGATAGTAAATAGGATTTTTTAACGTTTGCTTGATTCACGCGAAAACAGTTAGTTCTATCGGAAAATTGTTTCTTACTGAAAATGTTCCTTATTAAATTTTGAAGCGCTGATGTGTCCTTAGATTTGAGATAGGATTGATGTGAACTAAGTTATAGCGCACCAAAAAAAGTGAAATATTTTAAAGTAATGTTTAAATTGTAACGCATAGTAATGATTTTTATTTTATGTTTTTATTATTGTAAGTTTTTACTTATAATAGGAGCTCAACTGAAAACACCCAATAACTGCCGATAGGATGAATGTATAGACACGAAATTTTACATGTGAATTCACAACCCCATAAGGACGACACTTAATAATTTTCAGTGGAATCGGCAAAAGGGAAGGAGGGGATCAGTTGGGGCACAACTAAAAAACACTAATAACTGTCGATTTAATGAATGTATCGACATGAAATTTCCAGGTCCAAACCCAACGATTCAGGGAAGGGATTAAATTCGAGAACCCTATAACTGCCGATGTAATGAATTTATTGACACAAAATTTAGTACGTGGATTTAGGAGTCCCTATCTAAGTCAACTGTTGAGTATTAGCGCAAACCGTAGACTGGTTGCAGGGGTAGAAAAAAGTTAATTGATTAATTCGTTCTGGGGAAGTATATTGTCGGTGATTTACCCATGACTTTTTCCTCTTAAATATTTATTAGAATGAGAACTTTTTCTAAGTTTTCGATTAAAAAAAAAAAAAAAAAATAGAAGCAAAAAAAGCAGTTGATTCATTGCGTTTGTTTATACAGAGGGAGGTGGGGGAACAGCTGGCACTCGTTACCTATCTCTCGCTAGCTCTAGTGCTTTCTGTCGCCCCAGTCTGCACCCATGACCGAATTTATTGTAATCACTCTCACATGAAACAATTCAAGATATGTATTCAAAATAAAATCCTCCGAACAATCACACAATGCTCATACTAAGTTTCGAGCAGAATATTACATCATGACCTAAACATACCATTTTTGCACGAAGTCACGCAACAGCTTTACAAAGATTTGCACAAGTTCATGCCACACCCGAACACGCTGATGGTAGCAATGGCCGGACGGGCCTCCTCGGCAACTGAATCGACTTTGGCTGCGTGACCTCCTGCCTGAGGAGGACCCCTGAAGAGGCAGTGGTGCTGACCAGCCATCTCATGAAATGAAATGAAATGAAAAAACAATTTTTATTCTGGGACATACGTCCTCTAAGAATAACAGCATAAGAGATAAACAAAATACCAGTATCAAACAAGTTGAATAAAAGATAACAAATAAGGGAGTATAGCAACTAAAGAAACAAAAGCAGTTAGAAATAAGGATAAACAGATCATATTAAAATAAATGAGGAACAGTGTTAGAATTATAAAGTAAAAAAATAATAGCAAAAGTAAATATAAATGACAGAAAGGGTCACTGAGAGAGAGAGAGAAATAAAATAATAAAATAAATAAATATAATATGTGTCATACACAAAGGTACATACATTTAATTACAGATATATATCCAAAATCCAGAATATCACACACCTATACATTATTCTGCTTGGAATTGAAAGAAATGAGTGAAAAGAAAAAAAGGAATGATTACTTCTAAAATAAAATATGTAGTGACTAAACACATAGTGACCAAACATATAGTGACTAGTTATATAGTGCCTAAACATATAGTGACCCTACATGTGATCCAACTGGGATGATGAAACTGAAGAGTAACATCAGTCCAGCTATAGACTGAGAGACTCATGGGAAGACGAGAACTATCCCATAGGACGCTAGCCCTGGGAATCAGACGTTTGATGAGTAAGGAGGTGCTGGAAGAGCTGGGATTTAAAAGAAATTAGACTAGGAGCATGGCGAATCTGGAGAGGGAGTGAGTTCCAGAGGGAGGTAGCCTGGACAAGGAAGGAATTGTGATAGGTTGTAGTCCTGTGGGCAGGGAGGTAAAGATCGGAGGGACGGGATCTGGTGACTTTGATGGATGTGGGATTTAAATTGGAGCATTTGGAAGATATAGGAGGGCTTTTGGGATGATAAGGTCCGGAAAAGAAAGGAGCCCAGGAAATAACTACGACGAGAGGAGGGGTATAGCCATTTTAGATCAGTGTATGAACTGGTAATAGAAGAGTGTATGGGGAGCCCGAAGATGAATCGTAAAAAGGAATTCATAACTCGCTTCAGTTTCATGTCGAGCTCACCAGAAAGTCCTCCATACACAAGGCAAGCATAGTCAAAGGAGGGGAACACAAGGGAGGATACCAACAACTGACGGGTTTGAGTGGGGAGGAGGTGACGAAGTCGTTTTAGAAGGTATAGGGTTTTGAAGGAGCGGTTGGATATGTGGGAGATATGTTCTTTCCAGGAGAGGGATTGGTCCAGGATTAATCCAAGGTTTTTTACGTTGGTGCAGTATTCTATCTCTGAGTCATGTAGTTTTAAAGGAGGTAAGTCAGTGAGAGAGTTGAGTAGTCTGTGGTTTCCTATTACAATAGCTTTGGTTTTGTCAACGTTCAAGGTCAGTCCATTGTTAGTAGCCCAGTTGGTGATACCATGTATATCCTCCATCATTTTGTTGTAAGCATCTTGGGCAGAGGAGGGATGGAAGGAGAGATAAATGTGGAAATCATCGGCGTAGAGATGATATTTGGAGTGTTTGAGAGAATTAGGGAGGTCGTTTATGAATATAGAAAAAAGGGTGGGTGAGAGGGACGAGCCTTGAGGGACCCCAGAGTTGAGTGGAAGAAAGGACGAGAGAGGTAGGTTAGGAACAAGAACCGACTGTGAGCGTCCGGAGAGGAAGGACTGAAGCCAGCAAACAGCACTGGGAGAAAGGTTGGAATTGTGGAGCTTGGCAAGGAGGATGCTATGGTCGACGGTGTCAAAGGCTTTAGTGAAGTCGAAGAGTACTAGTAGAGTTAACTGTCTGTTGTCTATGGCTAATTGGAGGTCGTTAGTAACTTTTAGGAGGGCGGATTGGGTACTTAGGCCACGACGGAAGCCAGACTGAAGGGGATCCAGGATCTGGTTGGATTCTAAATAGGACGATAGTTGGGATTGGGCTACCCGTTCTAAGGGTTTGGAGAGGTTAGAAAGGGTAGATATAGGGCGGAGATCTTTTGGAGAGGATGGGTTGGTTACCTTTTTAAGAGGGTGGACGATCGCTGATTTCCAGGCCGTCGGAAAAACGGAGTTCTGCAGGGAGTAGTTGTAGATGTGAAGGAGGACAGGAAGGATAGAGGGGAGGGCATATTTGATTAATTTCACTGGGATATTGTCTGGGCCATAGGCTTTTGTTTGGGATTTGAGGATACTTCTGAGGAGGTCTTCAGGATATATATAGGAAAAAAAGAATGAATTTGGATTGAATATCTGAGTAGGAGAGAAGGGCGTCGGGGGAGGATTTGTATTGGGAGATGAAGTGAAAAAATTGTTTAAAGTATCAGGTGAGAAAGGAATATTAGAGGAGCACTGTTTGGATTTGGTTTAGGATAAATTACGAAGAAGGGACCATTTGGACATGGGATCAGGAGCTTCAGACAGGACCCTGTGGCAATAAACCTTCTTAGCTCTTCTCAGTAGGGACTGAGTTCGGTTGCGTAGAGCTCTGTAGGCCTCATAGTCCGTGGAAAAATGACTACTAACAAATTTACGCCTTGCGGAGTCTCTATCCCGCATCAAATCCCTGATTTCAGGCGTTATCCACGGAGCAGGGGGCCGGCGGATCCGAGACTCCTGCAGGGGTGCGTGCCTATTAAGCACAGTCATGAGGTTTGTCGTCAAGTCCTGAACCATATCGTCGACGGAATGGCTTTTGAATATCGGGCTCCAGTCGATAGCGTCGAGGTCTTGCTGAAGGGGCTGGGGAGATAATGTAGAAAGGTGTCTCATGGAAATGGTTTTTGTTTCAAATGGAGGGGACTGGAGATCATAGGAAATGGAGATAAGGTCATGGGCGGAAAGAAAAGGAACAGGAAATTGGGAGGAGGAAAGTAATTTTTCAGAGGAGTCAATGACATGGATGTCGAGCCAAGTGTGACTATGCTGAGTATGATGGGTAGGAGAGAAAGGTACTAAGTAGAGATTGAGGGAGTAAAAAAGGTTGAGGAGGTACTTTTTATCATAGGAATCAGAGAGGAAGTTTGAGTTGAAATCTCCGGCAAGGATGAGATTGGAGTAAATGGGGAGGTACGCTAGGAGTAGGGATTCAAGGTCGGTGCCAAAGGGAATAGAGGGAGGTCTGTAGACTACACCATAAAGCAACTTTTCATGGCGAATTGTTACTTCCAGTAACATATACTCGACGTGTGGGAGGGGGGAGTCAGATGAACAATCGAGAACACGGGCGTTGAGAGAGTCATGTACATAGACCCCCACACCCCCACCAGTCCGACCGGAGCGGTCATTACGAAACAAGGTGTAGCCAGGAAGAGGAAGAGCGGAGTTAGGGATGAGAGGGGTGAGCCAGGTCTCGGAGATTCCAATCAGGTGATGGGTATGGGATTGGAAAAAGTCTGAGAACTCGTCAAAATGAGGGAAGAGGGCCTGGGCGTTAACATGACAACTGGTTAATATATTATAGGACATGGTGAAGAGAGGAGGGAGGTAATATATAGGGCAGGTGAGGGGTTAGAGGAGAAGACGGCTCGGTCCTATGTATCGAAAAGGAGATCCCATGAGTGATAATACCAAACTGATTAATAATTGATAGGAAAAGAGAACAAGCAAGTAAAATGAAAAAATGGAATTAGGCAAAGTTAAATTATATACAAGAATAGTGTTTACAATTCTGCAAGCATGGTGATAAAAAATGGAAAATGAACATTTACATAAATAACATAAACAAAAATAAATAAATACTAGCTTAGTGAGTGACAATAACAGAAAGGAAAGGCCTGGTTTGATAATAAAGAGAAACATGTGAACGAAAATAAACTGAAGAGTACAATCGAAAACAAAAATACACAATAAAAAGAAATCCGAAAAACACGAAACGGACGAGAAGAGAGGTGAAGAGCCGGAGAGAAACCGTTCAGGATGTTGGGGTACAGATGACCGAAGACAACTGGAGTAAAGATGGAGAAAGAGTTGGCGGAGGAGTGGGGGGACCGGGGGAGACCTGATTGTTGTTGTTATGGGAAGTGAACGTCCAAATCCTCAGGTCCCTAGATATTGGGATAACGGGAGTCCCATTATCCCTCCTGCATAATACCTTCCCCCCAGAAATCCAGACAAATTTGATTTTTTCGTCTTTTTTTTTTGCCTAGCCATATAATAATTTTTTTTGTTGAATTGTGTAAGGTCTTCACTGATATATACACGGTGTGAATCATTATCTTGCCAGCCCATATGTCTCGTTGTAGAGTCCCTTTTAACTTTTCTGAGACGAATAATTTCGTCTCTGGTTTCCTGTCGAACAAAACGAACTATTATAGACGAATCTTGGGTTCCCGGCCGAGGTCTGGTTCTATGGATGTAATCTATATCCACAACATCCAGTCTCAGCCCCAGACCCACACCCACATACTTCATTAGGGCCAACACATTCTCCCCCGCCCTCGCCGGTATCCCTCGGATTTCGAGCGAGTTTTTCTTACTGTTCTGATCTATCCTATTTATCGAAACCTCCATGTCGGAGATACGTCCCTTTAATGATATATTTTCAGCCTCTAGGGCAGAAATCCTCTCGTTTTGACTCGATGTTACCCAGCTTATTAGCGGTCTCGGCAACGAGCTCACTATTATAATTTAGTGCCGCTTTAATTTCCTTGATATCAATTTCCACGGTATTTTTTATTACCGCCTTCATGCCTTCAATTTGTTGTGAGAGATTATGTACGGCCGCCACTAAAGAGGACAGGACATCGTCTTGCTTACCTTGGGCCCTAGCTGGGCTGGCTGGTCGCTCAGATGTCGGGATCGCTTTTCTCTTTTTTTCGCTGGGGCTTCTTTTGTGACCTCATAAACTCAAGTTCGCAGTCAGAGAAGTTACAACACTCACCGTGATAGATTGAGGTGCAGACACAGCACTGAAGGGATTTTTTATTTTCTCTGTTTACAGAGGAGTTTTTTATAAGGGAGAAGAAATAGAAAAATATGAAAAATAATAAGAAGGAGAATTAAATTAGATTTGAAATTAGAAAAGTAAATAATACAAACTAAGTAAAAGTATAATAAGACTTATTAAAACAAAAACAAAACAAAAAAATTCAATTAGAGGACAAAAATACGAGAGAGGGAACGAGTGAGATGTTAGTAGTACCGCAACTAGGTTGATACTGATCTGGAGACTCATGTGGTGTTTTTGTGTTTCTTTTGTCTGCCCATATTTCCTAGTTATGATGTATTTCATAATTTGAAATTACATATTAAAAGTAAACAAAAAAAAATTCTTCACTAAAAAGGATAAAGTATATAAATAAATAAAAATATATAGTTGTTGTGGTCATAACAGGACATTCTTATACCAACCAATTTTGTACTGATCACTCTCCCTCCCCCTTTCAAGTTTTTATGGATATATGAAAGTCAGAACTTACGCTTATTAATTTAATTTATTTGACTAAAACGTTTAGAATAATCCATTTTGGACCGTTCCGAAAGACAAAGCTTCGTTATCTCACAACTGCAATAGTTTTAGTGTAAAAAAGTGTTTTTCAATTACATTATAGTTAGTCAGTTATTATGTATGACTCATGCCCGGAATTTAACTACAAGGTCATATCGCCTACTACCAGAGCGCTCTTTCATCACTCTGCTGGACATGAGTCCGAATATGGGGAGCTTGTTTACTCTAAATGTTTATTTACATTGAGTAGGGTCTTAAACGAGTACCTGACATCGTGCAGACTCGGGATCATGTTTAATGTCCCATTCAAAGGAAGGCGTGCTCAATTACATTATATATTTAACTCAAAACTTCTCTCAAAAGTATAATAACACAAAAACTGTTTCATTGCACATGGAAGAAAGAAGAAAATTTTTACCAAAGTAACTTTCAACTTTTTCTGTCAAAAAAAAGAATTACTGCAGAAAAAAACCTTCTATTTTGAAAACTTTCCTAATTAAAGTTGTATGCCATTGTCCAAGTTTTAATGTATAATTTGTTATCAAGTCCCAAAATGAGGCAATTTGAATATTTTGTGATTTGCTATCTGAATCATTGGGACAGCAGGAATACGATTTTGACTCCGCCACGTCATTACACAACAGTCATTATATTTTTGTTATTGTTTCCATGCTTTACCCGGAAAAGTTCACTCACCATCCCCCCCTCAAATTCATTTTACTTTCATATACCCAGTAATGCCAGTTTGAAAATATTTGAGAGGAGGGAGGTTGACAGGTTTATACAACAGTTCTTGGTATAAGAAAGGCCTGTGATGGCTACACCACATATACTTTCTTCATATTTTTAGCAACAATTTAGAGGAGATGGTCACACTTAATTGTTCTTTTGGATGTCCCGATGCGATTTGTCCTGATTTGAAACCGGTCCGTTTATAGATACATTTAGGACACAAATACATGCCGATATTCATGTGGCAACGATCATTTGTCTGAGAGGTAGAGGCTGCCCACAGACAGACTGACACATGACCGAAACCATGAGGTTGTGTTTTGTCTTTGACCTTCAAACCCTCTTAAAAAAAAAAAAAAAAAAGGCATCAATCTACAGAAAGCTAGTCTTTTCTGCCCAAGTTGGTAATATAGAAGAACTTCAAAGCGAACAACATGCACCCAACAGGGCGCCAGTAGCTCAGTGGTATGCGTGCTTACCTTCTGAGCTCAAGGTCGTTCGAAACCCCTTATTTTATTTTATCTGGGAGATAAAATAAACTGAAGCACGTCGTCCTTCGGATGGGACGTTAAGCGATGGTTCCGAGCCTGTACGATGTCAGGTACTCGTTTAAGACCCCTGCCCTAGGTGAATAAAAATTTAGGAATACCACATTAGAGTCGGGCTCATGTCCACCAGTGTGACGAAAGAGCGCTCTGGTAGTAGGCGATATGACCTCGTAGTTAAAGCCCGGGCATGAGTCATAATAACTAACATGCACCCAGTTCCTATTCATTGTCAATAACAACTGTTCTTTCGAAGTTTTGTTTCGAATCCCACAAACTGTTCGAAATGTCTCGATGACAAAATCAACAGTGGAACAAATGATGACTGGTCAAAGTCGAGCTGATGTCCGGGCACGATATTGCATAAAGCAAGCGGACATGGCAAGTTCCGGGATGGTCAACGCTAATCGCAGCGGAAACTCTCCTATCTGCTTCCCAACAACAAAACTGTTTCCACCCGAGTTCGTATCCTCTTTAGACTGTCATAGTTGTAGTTCTCACCCTCATTTCATACAACCACCATCTAAACCAGATTTCTCTCGACCAGTTGTTTTAACAGCTTATTTTCAGCTCACCGCCTTTCCAATGAAATTTTAGTATGACAATCAAACATTTCAAATTGAGGGAAAGCGTGTATAAATGTTAATAACAACGATGTGGTTATTATAAAGGTGTTAAAAAGAAGAGTTCAAAAATGTAATGATTTATTTAACTTCCTCAAATAAAGGAAGGATGAAAGAAGTTAAGTAATCTGTCAGAAATTTGATGTTGACTTTTCAACGGATTTTCATGTTTTCCGACTCCTTTTTCCAAATATGAAAAAAATATTTCGTGTGTGTCTGTGAGCAAGGGAAAAATCCCGATAGAATGAATGTATCGACATGAAATTTTATATTAATTTATCCAGAACCCCACAAATATTGTGTTTCAGCAGAATCGGGACAAAGAAAAGGGGCGTTTGACACAAAAACAATTCAAAGTATCGACACAAAATTTAGCTCAAACGGTCGATTGGTTTTGAAGGAAGAGGGAAAACGTAACTGATAATTTCGTGGTGGGGAAGTACATTGCAGGGGATTTACCGTCAACTTATCAACAAATATTGGGAAAATCGTAGGAATGGCAGAAAAATAGTAAAACCGGAAAAACCCTATAACATATTTGGTTGGGAAAAGTTTGTTTTAGGTGGTAAAACCTGGTGAAATAGCACCGCCAAAAGATCATCAGATGAAATAGATGTTTATATGTTCGTGAATAATTTCAAAAACTAAAGGTTTAAATCTGAATTATGAAAAGAAGATACATTATAATAGTTTCGATTCCCAACAAATGTTATTAGAAAAAATATATACTTGGAGGGCTCCAGTAGCTCAGTGGTATGCGTGCTTGTCTTCTGAGCTCAAGATCGTGGGTTCGAAACCCGACCGAGGCCCTTAGTTTATTTTGTCTGGGAGGTAAAATAAACTGAAGCACGCCGTCCTCCGGATGGGACGTTAAGCGATGGGCCCGAGCCTGTACGATGTCAGGTACTCGTTAAATACCCCTACCCTAGGAGAATAACAATTTAGGGTAGGCAAAATTTAGGACTCCCACAGTAGAGTCGGGCTCATGTCCACCAGAGTGACGAAAGAGCGCTCTGGTAGTAGGTGATATGATCTCAAAGCCCGGGCATGAGTCATAAAACCTAACCTAACCTATAACTTCATGTAAGTGTCTGTGAATTTGTGATAGAATGAATGTATTAACACTGAATTATTTTTTTATGTATGCAGATCCCCATAAGGATCTATTATTTTCGTGAAATCGGCAGAAGTAAAGAAGCGGTTCAATTCAAAAACTCTGATAACTGCCTATGTAATAAATGTACCGACAATTTAGAATGAGGATTCAGATTCTCCCTGTGATAGTCAACTATTGAATTTTAACCATAACAGATTGGTTTTAGAGGAAGGGAGAGCGAAAACTTAATTCATTACATTGCTGGTGAGACGTAGAGAGTATTGTAAACAGAAGGATGTGGGACTAACCAAACATTGATTCGATAAGCAAAAGTTGAATTACAGTTGGTTACCCTGGGTCCACTAATTGTAGGACTTTGGACCTGTCTAACAGCATCATGGTCAGTGTTAATTAATTTAAAATAATCAATAGTTCTAAATGCATTATTTACTTTGCAAATTCAATCATTGACGGGCTTTGCGCATGTGCTACAATTATATATTTTCCACCTGTTAACTTTCATGCGTTCCTCTCGCCTTGTACCTACTGTCACTTCCTTTCTACACTTTTTTTTCTCACCCTCATTGAATTAACTTGGCCCATTGATCTTTATAGTTAGATCTATTCTAGTGTCTAATTTTTTTTTTAAGTGTAACTTCGTTACTCCGTTACTAGCAGGACGTTTTGAGTTAGATGCAGCGTTTTCCCCCTTCAAAACGCAAACGAAAAATCGTAACATTCTTCAAGCCCACTGAGCAGACTGCGCATATTTGTGCGCACCTTTCACTTTTGATGCTTTAACCTTTCACTTGTGATGCTTTGATACAACACATGTATTTCTTATCCGTTTGTTTTGGAATTAATGCAGTTTTTTTTTTTTTTGTTTTTTTTAGTTGTACACGCTTTATATTTACTTATTGTGCATCGTATAAGTGTACTTTAAAAAATTCAATTTTTATTTTTTTTATTTGTATTGTATACATTTCATGCTATACACAATAAATTTAACACAATAAGTCCACTTATACGATGGACAATAAGTAAATTTATAGCTTTGCACTAAAAAAAAAACAAGTGAAAATGGTGATAAAAATGGTAAACAGTTGTTGTTGTTTAATGGTTGTGTCTATGGGTGTGACGTTCAAATCGCGGTGTAAAGTCTTGTTGCTAACGTATGGTGGGCATTGCGTGATCAGTCGGTGAGTCTTGGATTGAAATACCTGTATTCTTAAACAAATTTAAAAAGTAAATAAAAAACATTTATGTTATGTTACTAACAACAATAGATTATTATGGTGGATGATGTCCCCTCTGAGAGGCTTCTGTACAGGAAACCGAAAATAGAATTATCTCCGAGGGGGGTATGACGTTGATCTATCGCTCGTCTCCTCCCACAAGGCACACCTACACTACTCAATTACAATCCAACTTCCTCTTTTAAACTCTATTCAAAGGAGAGAAGGTTATTTTATAGTCAGAATCAGTTTTCTTACACTATTGTGTCATCCACAGCGGTTATATCATCGTCATCATATTTTAGCACTAATTCGCCTTCGTCATAACCATAATCAGCGGCTCCCTTTTCACCTGCACAATTCTACCTTCACCATACTGTACCTGCTAACAGCAAGTAGAAGCGGATGCGAACCGTGTCCTCTTGGCTTGTCCACTTAACAGCTCAGAACGCGAAACTATCTTTAGTGTTCTTCCCACTACGATCCAGCTAATAGTCCGATCTACGATCCAACTAACAACCCAGACTTTTTTGAAGCATTTTTCAGATACATTTCTATTAATAATATAGTCATATAACTCTTCCATAGTGACAGGGCACCCGCGCCATGGTGCGGGACCTGGGGTGGCCCGACGGGCTTTTTCTCTAATCGTAATAGTTTTTCAACAGGAATACTCTAATTATCCCAATTTTTTCTTTAAACACGATAAAGACTCTAACTTTTATTTTTTCCAAGTATACATTTATTCACAAATTTTCAAAAAAATACCTTTCTAAAAATAAACATGCAAAAAAATTTTATTAATGTTGCAACTAGTTTTGAGCTGATAGGCTCTTCGAGTTAGCCGTTAGTTTCGTGTCAATACAATCATTACAAGGGCAGTTATTAGAGTTGTTGTGATAAGCCCCTCACCCCTTTTCCCTTTGCCCGATTTAGCTGAAAATAGATGTGTAGTCCTTAGAGGGTCCTGGATACACATATAAAATGTTGTGGTGCATTCGAGTTTCTTGTTCAGAGAGACACCCACAAACACACAGATGTTATTTAAACATCACAAAGAGGAGGGGGATTGGAGGGGAGGCTTAACTCAAAAACTATAATACAGTAGAACCTCTATAAGTCGAACATCAAGGGAGACGCCAAAAAATTCGAGTTATAGAGTGTTCGACTTATGGAGGATTTCGACTTAGGCGGATTTTGATTCGACTTGTAGAGGTTACGATTCATTCTAACTAATTTTGAGTTAGAGAGGTGAAATAAATTAAAATTCAAGTTACAGAGGTAACAAACATATTTATATTTATTATAAATCAACATTATTTCAAAACATCCTTAAAATAAAAAATACGTAGTATTAAAAAAAGTCTGTAATTTTTTTTTTGCTTTAGATAATTGGTAATCCTAGTTATTGTATACTCCTAAATTGTTTTCTAAGAAACAATGGTGTACATTGTCGGCAAATTCTTAAAGTCGGTAACTTGTTTTTCTTCGAGCTATAGAGGTAATAAGTTTCAAATAATCGAGTTGTAAAGGTTGTAAAGTAAAACATTGCTATGTTCGAGATACAGAGGTCCAATTTATTTTTTCGAGTTATAGAGGGAAAATAAGTATGTACCTGGCTTGTAGGGACCCACTGATTATTTCGACTAATAGAGGGTTGAGATTTCGAGTAATGGAGGTTTTGGGGCTTGAAGGGAAAGGAACAAAACTTTTTTTTCGAGTTTTGGAGGTTTTCGACTTATTAAGGTTCGACTTAAAGAGGTTCTACTGTAATTGCTACTGCAATGAATGTATTGACAGGAGGCTCAATTCAAAATCTCAATAACTGCAGATGAAATGAATGTACCGACCCCCATAAGGATGGCATCTATTAATTTTCCGCCAAATCGGACTCGACTCAAATACTCTATGTAAACTATATTGAAAAGAAGTGATGGGAAATATCAACTTCTTAGGGACTAAATAATAGCTCGGTGTTGAAAAATAATATTTTGAAATGGATGAAAAATGTTTGCGAATTATCTCAAGAACTAAGGAGCCAATCATCCGAAGATGATCGATGAAACTCAGCATCAAATTTCTGACCGATTACATAACTTCCCCCATACCTACATTGTTTAGAGAAAAAAAAATAGTCGGTGAATTACTTGGCAATGTACTTCCCCAGCACAAATCAATCAACTAAGTTATCATTCTCCCTCCAAAAGCAACCGACGATATACACCCAGTAGAGTAAATAAAAATAAAATAAATAAAGAAATATATGAGAGTATACACATATATACACTTTATATATCTCTATTTATTTATATTTTCTATTTTATAGGAAATACAAGAAGAGGAAGGAAAAGTGCTTCAAAGGCTACAATAAATGGGTTTTATCGAAATAAATAATAAAATTCAATTATTCCTGTGTTACTTTAATGGAAAAAAAGGGATCCTTTTCAATTTTCCACCACATTTACTGCTATAGAGAAAACCTTTAATTTGTTTTATTTTCCCTATGGATACATTTTATATGTGAAAACAAAAAAAAAAATCAAAATAAATATACAGGGATCTAATATACATATTGTCACCAATTATTGATGTATAATTTTTATTTCAGCTAGCTGTTAGTCGGATTATAATCTTCTTCTAAAATATTATTATTATATTTTTCTTTTAATTAAATTTTTCTTGTTCCTTGCTTATGAGAGGTGATTTTTTTTGTTCCAATTTTGGCATCCAAATACAGGCCGAGCCAACTTCAATGCGAAACAAATGTCAGTTTTCATTATTTTTAGTTCTTCAGCTCTTTGTATACCTATTTGGGAAGGTAATTATTCAAAAATTCGATTCGGGGTTTCAACGAAATTTCATGTTTTTCGACTTTCATATTCCAAATATGAAAAAAAAATTTATATCTGTCTGTCTGTCTGTGTGTCTGTGAACACGATAACTCCCGATAGAATGGTTGTACCAACACGAAAATTTATATATGAATCCAAAACCCTTTAAGGAGGACACCTATTGATTTTCAGCCTAATTGAGTAAAAGGAATGAAGGAGTGGGGGTGGATTAGAGGAAGTCCAACTCAAAAACCAAGTAACGAAAGACGTCATGTAGGAAGTATATTATAAAGAATTTGACCTGGGGAAATATAATTGCTCGTGATTCACTGACACATTTCTCTTTAGGATCCCCTTCACAGAAGTTCAGAAAATAATTGTTTTTCTTTAGAAAACAAAATGAAAAAATTCAGTTTTTCCAAAGAGCTTATTTCCAAGGGGTTATAGAATGGATGAGATTAATAATTAATAATTAATCCCATCCATTCCAAATCCAATCTTCCTTAAATTATTTAAGAAGGATTGAAACTCCTTCGCCAGTACTTCAGAACTATACAAAGTGACCCAAGTTCAATGCGACACCCTATTTTCATCCAGTTCTTTTCATTAATTTTTATACTGAGTTTAAATCCATGATTGAACCCCTTGGGAGGTTGCGCCCCCGACCTAGCTCTTAGTTTTCCTTAGCTGTACGAAATATAGAATAGAATAGAATAGAATGGTTTTTATTAAAAAGAAGAAAAATAACATCATCAAGAAATATACAAAGAAAAAACAACACTAAGACTATAGCCATTTTGGCTGTCAGTCGGAGTTGGCATTACAGATATTTGATAATGAAGTACAAAAAAGCTTAGCTTATACAAATAAATGAACAGAATAAATAACCATCGTTAAATTCTTTAAAAAATATGTAAACATAAAAAATAATAATGCGAATAATGAGAAAATAAAATAAAGACATGTATTAAGGCTGAAAACGAAATAATATAGATACACATGCGTGGATGGAAATATAGTATAAAACTACAAATAATAATTTAATCAAAAAATAAAGAGTTTGGTGGCTAGGAACCAAATAAAACTAACTAAACATTGGCAAATGGTAATAATCAAAAGTTACCTGAAGGAAGGAGGTTTGTTTGGGTCCTAGAAATTAAAGTCCTGAATCAGCATGTTTCTATATTTGGGTGCCGCCCTTGAATAGTTATATATCCGATTCCAGTTAGGCCCATTCATTAAAGCGATGAGTTCCCCTCTCCCTAAGGTAGGTGTTCCTCGTAATACGCCCAGCGCAACATGCCGGCACTACCTGATAGGAATTTAGTGTTTGTGTTCTCCTACAGAGCGCAATACGTTCCACGCCAGTGTTGTACGTCGAGCGTGGTATACTCTTTTCTGTTATATTTTGGAAGCCTACGAAATGTGTCAAATCGATGACAATGAAATGGCTACATTATAAACTAGGTAATGTTCATTTCTTAAAAAATGATTTTAATAATAGTAACTTTTTTCAAATTATAATTAAGTAATAAAATAATGTTAATTTTTTCAAATTAATAAAATAAGATATTAAAAAAAAAAAAATTTTTTACTTTAAAGTAACGGCCAGTTTTTCAGCAGGACTTATTGGTGCCATGACTCTATTGCAGAGATTAGTATGCAGATCCTCTTTGATGTCATTCAAGATCGAATTAAATTGCTCACGAGTAAATCTAAAATAGCTTTTAAACTTCTCTTCTTCGTCAAGCAAATGCTTGTTAATCAATATATTAAAAGCTCCCTCTTCTCGTTTTAAAAACACATTGCTCATATTTTCTGTTTACGCAACTTTGCAGTACCTATTCTTACTTCTTCATCCTCCGCCAAATGTTTTTTTAATACCAAAAGAGCAAATATTTTTAGCTTTTTTGGTCCTAAACGGCTCATCGTCACAACATTTTTAAATACTACTAGGAAATATAACGTTCCCTAGGAAAACAGAAATGCGCAGCTTGATAAAAAATACGCTCCTGTCGACGTGAAATTCCCTATTCAGTTCACGCTGCATATTAAGGTAGATTTGCCCAGCCACCACTGTCTGGCCTCTCTAAGGACTCCCTCAGGCTACGAAATATGTATAATAGAAATAAAAGACGTTGTCTTCCCACTGTTTTATTTTACACCAGAACCGGGTTTCGACGCAACAGCGTCATCATCAGTGGTTCATCTATCATAGAATAACAAAAATACAAATAATAAAAAGTATAAATAATTCATAAAGAATCAGGGTAAGAAAATAAAATTATAAAATTAACTTACCCCACCCACACAGCACAGTGGTTGGAAATATTAAAACATTATATGAGGATTTGAAAAGTCTTAACAAAAAAATAGAGGTTAAGAACTCCCTTCTGCTGCCTGACCTACCTGGTGTGAGAGACTGGTTCAAAACTAAGGGAAGTAGCTGTCCTGTGAGAGATCTAGTGTAAATATGTTTTAGCTGGTTTTTATAATGATATTTATTGTGTATTTTATTTCAAGTCTGATAATATTTTTAACATTGTATTTATTTATGCACCTATTTATTTTAATTTTTTTTGTATATTTTATGACAACAATAATTTCTTTGGCTGTATGGTGAAAACATTTTTATGTTACTATTATGTACAGACTTATTGTATTTATTAGAATGAATGGTAGATATTAGAATGAATGGTTTTTGCATGTTGAGAGAGTGAGTGAACCTAGCTATCCCCACCACTTAGAGCTATGCCAGTTGTCTTCCAACCGCTGTGCTGTGTGGGTGGGGTAAGTTAATTTTATAATTGTATTTTCTTACTCTGTACCCTGATGCTTTATGAATTATTTATACTTTTTATTATTTGTATTTTTGTTATTCTGTGATAGATGAACCACTGATGATGACGCTGTTGCGTCGAAAACCGGTTCTGGTGTAAAATAAAACAGTGGGAAGACAACGTCTTTTATTTCTATTAGAAATCTCGTCCCACAACATCTTACTATCACATATGAAATATGTATAAGGGAAGTTAGCGTAATACATAAAATCTAATAGTTGTAATGAAAAGATCGACACAAAAACTCAAGAGATTCAAAAGTCCGTATGTAAGGTTTTTTTTTATTTTTAGCCCAAACCGTCGATTGTTTTTCGAGGGAGAGCAATTTATTTGAATAAGTCGTGCTGGGGAAGTACATTGCAGGTGATTCACTCTTTCATTGCATTATACTTCATACATTTTATTCAAAATAACTTTTATTCTTTAAATTTGACCAATGTTTTTGAAATTAGATGGAGGAAACAGTGTAGATCTGTTTTTGCCTAATTTACATGAAAACACCCCTAAATTAGCCTTAACTGTGTATTATTATGTTTCAGGATGGTTCTATTGAATTTGAAGAGTTCATCAGAGCTTTGTCGGTGACGTCGCGAGGGAACTTGGACGAGAAACTCCACTGTAAGTTGTCTGTTGTCTGTCTATAGTCAATTATACACACCCTCTTGGAACCAGGGTTCTTGTTGACACTGCTGCTACCTGGTGAGGAGGTGCTTTAATATCCCTCTTTGCTCGGCACAAGACAAACACCACAACAGAGCTACTTGTATATAGTTCTAGGGAAGTCTTATACTTCCAGTATCCACACCGCAGGTCAATAATGAGGGATGGTAAATATTTGATAATCTTTCATATGGATTACCATTATCATTTTATATGAGCTTAAACTTAAGGGCTGGTGTAATTTAGCCGAAATTAGCTTGTGAGTTTTTTTTTTCTTGGCCAACTCCCTCTCAGCGAGGGTGTGCTTGTATGTGGCACATGTCCAAGCCCGGGACTGTATCAGCCCAGAGGCCCCGGCCAGGCAGGCACATACAGGCCCCGCAACCCCTGTTCACCAGGTGGTCTGCCTGAGTGCGCTCCTCTCTGCTTGCCAGTCTGCTACGACAGTGGCTCGTGCCAGGTCGGCAAATGTCGGCTGTTTGCCCGGTGTGCCTCCTCCCTTCTTGTGCATACCTCGGACAAACACATCCACTACTCCAAAAGACCTCTTCAGTCAGTATCCTGCATTTCATAGGCTGTAAAATAAAAATATAGTCTGACCTCTCACAGATTTTAATTTATTTTATGCTAGCCGGCTTTCGAGGTTGCCCTCATTATCGCCTGATGATGAGGGCAACCTCGCAGTCTGATAACAAGAACACAACAATTAAAAAAATAATAAATAAAATAAAACTCCATCAAATATTAACTAAAAAAAAGTATTAAAAAAATTAAGAATTGAAAATGTTTTGGATGGCGACCGATACATTATTCCTGTTTTCCATATAATGTGATGGGGAACAGGAATTGTTATGTTCTTTTTATCAGACTGCCTGATGATGAGAGCAACCTCGAAAGCTGGCTAGCATAAAATAAATTAATAAAATCAAATGAGAGGTGAGACTATACTTTTATTTTACAACCTGTGAAATAATCACATCACACTTCATCAGCCGTCTTCACATTAGTATCCTCCATTACTATTTCTTTTCTCTCATTCTCTCTTTGTTTTATACACAAAGCATATTGGTCGCCACTGTAAAAAATGGAAAAATTATAAAGTCATTTTACTTCTGACCTACTTACTTCTTACTTCAGCTTGTGAGGTTGTTACCAGAATTGTGCCCAGCTTTGCTGAGACTGGTGGAACTAACGGATCTCTGCACAATGGTCTTCTATTTTCCTCTTCCAGGATCATTTAGGAGCACCGGACGAGGTATGACCACACAGAAGCCGAGATGAGTCCTGTAAGATAGTAATTCAACACAACTCTCGTCAACATTTTTATTTTATATCAGAAAAACAATTGATGTAAAACGTAATTAATATATAGACCAGATGTTGAAAATATGCCTTCATAATTATCAATAATATGACTATATACTTCCCCTTCTTCGAAGCTGATGAGCGGGCGCGCAGCTGATCGGCATGTTTGTGATGTTGAGCGCTTGCGACTATGTAAATGAGCGGTCAGTCTTCTTCAGCGCCCGAACTTCTTCAGACCTTCGTTCTGTCACCCACACCGGTTTGCTCTCTTCGAATGACTTCCATCTGGTACTCCTGTCGCGGTACTTCTTCTGTATGGCCATTGCTTCTTCAACATCAGCTCCAACATCAAAGTAAATGTTCGATTTTGTAATTACAAGTAATGAGGAGAACCGCCCATCTTGTTGAAGGGCTGCCAGCGGAGACAGCTACATCCTCCCCCAAGAAGAGAGTCTCGATGCTGTGCCAACCAACATCAGATCTCAAAGAGAAGATAGCACTCCACCCGCTCTAATGAACAAGAACAGCCCCCGGATTTCCAAGAATATGTCTGTACCTCAGACCAGCCAAGAAATACCTCAGTCTTTCTCAAGACTCACTGATCCTCTGTAGTTCTCAGGGATACCAGGGTGCCTCATATTGGCTACATAGCACTCCCTCAAAGTGGTTTCATGAAAAGTGTGCAGAATAAATTGTAGTATAATAGGTAATCTACGTTGATTTTTCTCAGGAATTTCATGTTTTTGGACCCTCTGAATCCAAAAATTTTAAAAAATCTTTCAGTCTATGTATAGTCTGTGAACACTATAACTCTTGATAGACTGACGGTATCGACACGAAATTTTATTAATGTATCCAGAGCCCTATAAGATCGAAACATACCTATTGATTTTCAATAGTATAAGGTATAAATAAAATTAGTTTAAGGTGTCTCCACAATAGCAATAGAAATTTTAGAATATTGCTTGGAGGGCTTAGATATGAGTTTTGTCCTGAAAGTGTCGGCAGGCTCTGTACCTTAGACGAAAAGGACGATCTCATACTCTTTTTGTTCTATTGTCCCTCTTTGTTTATCCCCAGGCAAACATTTATCCACAATTATCTCACCAATAGACCAGAATATTACTCAGAAACATTTGTGCATATTTTAAATAATTTAGAAGCTAGAAAAATGAACAATTTAATTTTATTTTTTACTGCTGCCCTGAAAATAAAGAATAATATAATTTAATTTGTTGCATGTAAGGGTTAGGTTAGGTTTTATGACTCATGCCCGGGCTTTAACTACGAGGTCATATCGCCTACTACCAGAGCGCTCTTTCGTCACTCTGGTGGACATGAGCCCGACTCTACTGTGGGAGCCCTAAATTTTGCCTACCCTAAATTTTTATTCATCTAGGGTAGGGGTCTTTAACGAGTACCTGACATCGTACAGGCTCGGGACCATCGCTTAACGTCCCAACCGAAGGACGGCGTGCTTAAGTTTATTTTACCTCCCAGATAAAATTGCATGTAAGATGCATATATATATTTTTTATTATTATTATTTTTTATTTATTCATGTTCATGTGATATCTTGTTTTATATAATTTTTGAATTGTTTCTTTTATCCTGGTTGCTTGCACTATTCATATTTAAGAGCATGTACATTTTTACTATTTCAATATTATTGGTATATTTTTATTTAGTTATTATATTGCTTATTATGTACAATTCTTTATATATAAGAATATTTATTTTGTAAAAAAAAAAAAAAAACACTCATTGCCATAGAGGTTGTAATCTTTTGTGCAATAAAAGTTTATCTATCTATCTATAAAAAGCAAAGTAAAAAAAGGAAGAAATAATTTGATGATCTCAGAACCGACTTATTCCAACAAAAGTGGAGCATTGGTTATTTTACCTTATTACGGGTGGGTCTTTGAACAAATAGGAAACATTCTTAAAAAAAAAGAGTTTCAAAACGCGAAATACGATAAAACAATTCATAAACTGATGGTAAAATATAAATAGAAAATAGAAGGAGAGTGTATCAGCTCAACTACGAATCGTGCAGTTTAGTTTATATAGGCCAATCAGGACGTAAATCTAGAGAACGGGTCAAAGAGCACATATCTCAAATAAGGAAAAAATGGGAAAAATCTACATTCGCTAAACATTTCCACGATATGGGTCACATATTCAACGAAGCAATGGGAATAAAGTACCTCTATCTTTGTGAAAAAGGTAAACAGTTCTACTTGTGAAAAAGGTAAACAGTTCTACTAACTAAAGCATCTAGAAATTAATAGAGCTTGGGAATAGTTTGAACGACCAAACTCACATCACATTCTCAACTTTGTAAACGCTTATAACCATTATTTCACTTATTTATTATATATAAAAAAAATATAATAGTATGTAATGTGATAATTTAAAAAAAAATGTAAAATAGAAATAAATAAATAAAATTAATAATAAATAAACAAATAATAAATATAATTAAATAATGCAATTACCACATTTCCTGAAGAAATTATAGCTGGTATTCTACTAAATTTTGATTTCTACAGTAATTTCCGAAAAGGGTCATAAAAAATATTGAATGTTCAAGACGTGCAACTTTTAAGAAAGTGCACGTATTTTCTTTTAAAAAAATTTCAATTAACATATTTATTTTCTAAAGAAATTCCATCTTGTATTTTTAAATTTGCGAAAATGTTCAATCTAATCCAAATGTATAAATTATCTTAGTGGGTTAACAGGGAAAATGAATAGCATAGAATTAGAGAACAAATATTGGGTTTATTTTTTCTTAACCTACATTATGAATTGACTAGGATTGGTAATAAAAAAAAATTAAATTATTTTACAAAAAGAAATCTTATAAACTAATTAGGTACCTACTTAAAACTATATCAGTCTTTTTTCTGTTTTATTATTGGTCCATTTTTGAATCAATGTTATTTTGGGCATATGAACATATAAATAAATAAAATTACCTCATTTGCGCATCTACTTTACTGTTAATTCACACCTGCTTGGTTCACCACACCTTAAGCCTAAAAACCTTTTCTCACTACTATGTCCACTTCCACAGATCAACTCGGACTTCTCACCTCCACAACACAACTTAGACTATCTCACACTTTTAGAACAGTCGTCGTCTTTTTTTCTTTATTCATTGGTGTTTACTTTTCGTTTTAAAACAAAATGCGACTAGTCCATTTTTGTATATTTATTCACTAATTAAGTTACTTTATTCCTAACAGTTTTTATACAAAAAATAATGATTGATTTTATAATATACAGTAGAACCTCTATAAGTCGAACATCAAGGGAGACGCCAAAAATTTCGAGTTATAGAGTTTTCGACTTATGGAGGATTTCGACTTAGGCGGATTTTGATTCGACTTGTAGAGGTTAAGATTCATTCTAACTAATTTTGAGTTAGAGAGGTGAAATAAATAAAAATTCAAGTTACAGAGGTAACAAACATATTTATATGTATTTATTATAAATCAACATTATTTCAAAACATCCTTAAAATAAAAAATACGTATTAAAAAAAGTCAGTAATTTTTTTTTGCTTTAGATAATTGGTAATCCCATTTATTGTATACTCCTAAATTGTTTTCTAAGAAACAATGGTGTACATTGTCGGCAAATTCTTAAAGTCGGTAACTTATTTTTCTTCGAGCTATAGAGGTAATAAGTTTCAAATAATCGAGTTGTAAAGGTTGTAAAATAAAACATTGCTATGTTCGAGATACAGAGGTCCAATTTATTTTTTCGAGTTATAGAGGGAAAATATGTACCAAAATGGCTGGTTGGCTCCAATAGTATTGGAGGTTTTGGGGCTTGAAGAGAAAGGAACAAAACTTTTTTTCGTGTTTTGGAGGTTTTCGACTCATCGAGGTTCGACCTAAAGACGTTCTACTGTATTAATAATCTTAATGTGTGTAATTTTTTTTTACATCACATTAATTAAAAAGTAAATAATGGGGTATATACTCAAGGGGTAAGTCGTGCTACTCTATCCTGAAGAAGTTGTAAATAGTGGGACTCTGGTTGTGAAGAACGGCAATAATTGCTCGGCTCACAAAGGACTGACCCCTCACCCCGTGGATCCTCTTATCGGCCACTTCACTCCACTCAGGGTCCTGCTACTTCATCCTCAAGAAGTCCATCAAATCGACGTCCAGGTTCTAGAGGGAAAACAACTCCAAAACCTTCCGACCTTATCGACTCAGATAATCAGGTTATATTTACCTTTCCTTCTCTTCGACTGATATGACTAAAAATCAATTTTTTTTCTTTTTTTTTTTTTTTTTTTTAATAAATGTCTTGGATGTTGAAAGAGAAATCATTCAATAATGACACTCCATTATCTTGTTATTATGGTTTTGAATTTAAATATTAAATTTCATGTCGATACATTCATTACTGCGGCAGTTATGAAGCTTTTGAGCCTCCCCCCTGCCTTTCCTTTGGCTGATTTGACTGAAAATTAATAGGTGTCGTCCTTATGTGTTTATGATATACATATACAATGTTGAGTTGATACCTTCATTCTACCGGCAGTTATCTTGTTCACACTTTTACATCCGCAGCTATTTGAAGTATAGGGGAAATTATGTAATCGGTTACATATTCTATCGACCAATTGTACAAGCCACACTTCCATAGATTAACAATGTTCTATAATACTATCAACTCTGAAACTGGAAGGTTTAATACTAAAAATTGGAACATATTCTATCGACCAATTGTACAAGGCACACTTCAAAGAATAGATTAACAATGTTCTATAATACTATCAACTCTGAAACTGGAAGGTTTAATACTAAAAATTGGAACATATTCTATCGACCAATTGTACAAGGCACACTTCAAAGAATAGATTAACAATGTTCTATAATACTATCAACTCTGAAACTGGAAGGTTTAATACTAAAAATTGGAACATATTCTATCGACCAATTGTACAAGGCACACTTCAAAGAATAGATTAACAATGTTCTATAATACTATCAACTCTGAAACTGGAAGGTTTAATACTAAAAATTGGAACATATTCTATCGACCAATTGTACAAGGCACACTTCAAAGAATAGATTAACAATGTTCTATAATACTATCAACTCTGAAACTGGAAGGTTTAATACTAAAAATTGGAACATATTCTATCGACCAATTGTACAAGGCACACTTCAAAGAATAGATTAACAATGTTCTATAATACTATCAACTCTGAAACTGGAAGGTTTAATACTAAAAATTGGAACATATTCTATCGACCAATTGTACAAGGCACACTTCAAAGAATAGATTAACAATGTTCTATAATACTATCAACTCTGAAACTGGAAGGTTTAATACTAAAAATTGGAACATATTCTATCGACCAATTGTACAAGGCACACTTCAAAGAATAGATTAACAATGTTCTATAATACTATCAACTCTGAAACTGGAAGGTTTAATACTAAAAATTGGAACATATTCTATCGACCAATTGTACAAGGCACACTTCAAAGAATAGATTAACAATGTTCTATAATACTATCAACTCTGAAACTGGAAGGTTTAATACTAAAAATTGGAACATATTCTATCGACCAATTGTACAAGGCACACTTCAAAGAATAGATTAACAATGTTCTATAATACTATCAACTCTGAAACTGGAAGGTTTAATACTAAAAATTGGAACATATTCTATCGACCAATTGTACAAGGCACACTTCAAAGAATAGATTAACAATGTTCTATAATACTATCAACTCTGAAACTGGAAGGTTTAATACTAAAAATTGGAACATATTCTATCGACCAATTGTACAAGGCACACTTCAAAGAATAGATTAACAATGTTCTATAATACTATCAACTCTGAAACTGGAAGGTTTAATACTAAAAATTGGAACATATTCTATCGACCAATTGTACAAGGCACACTTCAAAGAATAGATTAACAATGTTCTATAATACTATCAACTCTGAAACTGGAAGGTTTAATACTAAAAATTGGAACATATTCTATCGACCAATTGTACAAGGCACACTTCAAAGAATAGATTAACAATGTTCTATAATTCTATCAACTCTGAAACAGAAGTTGACTCTCCATAGCAACTAAGATTGTACTAAACAAATAGAATATCTTCTAAAAGTTATTAGTAACACAGTCTTCCATTTCTAGAGACTGTCTGAGAGCATCTACACAACTTTTTAATTGTATTTGTTTTAATTTTCATTTGTATTTCTATTTTAGTTTTAATTTTAACTTTCTTATATCTTTATTATAAGTATTGTACCAATGAAATAATTCGAGATGATAATAAGGGATTATCACGTTTCAAGCTCGTCCCTTGAACACAACACGCGATGATGTCCGTCAAAGTGATTGGAACTTGGTGCGCGCTCAGAAACGATAACGTAGCTATGAACTGGAAAATTAGAATGAACTATATGCTAACTTAAATTTTGATCGAAATCGTACGAAAGTATGATACTCAAAGGAAGATTTTATATTACATATATACAATTTTTCGCAGGCCGCACAGTTTGCGAAATACTTGCTGAAAACTGTCCTAAAATGTTGTATTGAAAATCAATTTATTTAGACATTTGCTCAATTTACGCGAAAACTGTTAGTCCTACCGAAAAATTAAATTTTCTATCGCTAATGAGCCATCGAATTTGAGGTAGAATCAATATGACGACAGTTATGAAGCCCCAAAGAATGTAAAATAAATTTATGTAAGAAATATTTTTAAATAATGTTTAATTTGTAATTCAAAGCAAAAAAATCTGAATATATGGTTTTACTAGCAGTAATACCCGGCGTTGCCCGGGGAACTTTGATTTTTCTCCCAATATCTTCTATAACGCTATTCAGTTCCTCGACAGTACATTCATGATGTTATAATTTTCAATTATTCATAAGGCTTATAGTCCTTCAGCTATTGTAACGCTAGTAAGTTTTTAGGACCCTTGGGCACCACAGCTAGTATGCGCCTTTCAACGGCGGAAGCCACACTTAGTG
The DNA here is from genome assembly GCA_963662175.1 of Aradus depressus. NCBI lineage: Eukaryota > Metazoa > Arthropoda > Insecta > Hemiptera > Aradidae > Aradus > Aradus depressus. The sequence goes on along the minus strand of OY759216.1, from coordinate 48,374,372 downwards.
AATACTTAGCATCGCTGGACGTCCTAGTCAGTGCGTACTTAAGAACGTTTGTGACCACAGCTAGTATGTGGCTTGCAACGCCGAGCACCACAGTTGGGAATGCTGGGCATCATAGCTAGTATGTGCCTTGCGACGGCGGAACCAACAGCTAGTACGTAGTTAGGAACGCTGGTCACCACAGCTAGTATGTGCCTCGCAACAGCGGACCCCACAGCTAGTACGAAGTTAGGAACGCTGGGCATCACAGCTATTAAGTGCCTTGCAACAGCGGACCCCACAGCTAGTATGTAGTTAAATACGCTGGGCATTGCAGTTAGTAAGTGCTTTGCAACAGCGAACTTCACAACTAGTACATAGTTAGGAACGCTGGGCACTACAGCTAGTAAATGCCTTGCAACAACGGACCCCACAGCTAGTACGATATTAGGAACCCTGGGCATCACAGCTAGTATGCTTTTGCAACGACGGACCCCACAGCTAGTACGTTTTTAGGAACGCTGGGCCCTACAGGTAGTAGGTGCCTTGCAACTGCGGACCCCACAGATAGTATGTAGTTAGAACCACAGGGCATCACAGCTAGTATGAGTTTTGCAACGGCGGACCCCACAGCTAGTACCTACGTAGTTAAATACGCTGGGCCACACTGCTAGCGCCTTGCAACAGCAGACCCCACAGCTAGTACGTAATTAGGAACGCTGGGCATCACAGCTAGTAAATGTCTTGTAGGTGCCTTGCAACAGCGAACCCCACAGCCAGTACATAGTTAGGAACGCTGGGGCTGAGCACTACAGCTAGTAAGTGCCTTGCAACAGCGGACCCCACAGCTAGTACGATATTAGGAACGCTGGGCATCACAGCTAGTAAATGTCTTGCCACAGTGAACCCCATAGCGAATACATAGTTACTACTACTACATGTGAAATTCATGACAATCCGATTCATGACAATACGATCAACCGTTAATGAGCTAGCTCTATATTTATACTTAGTCCCCCCCCCCCTCAACCCCGCCACCCGTTCAAAACTTCGGGACGCCACACACCTTATTTTTCTATTTGGCCTTCAGGAATAATATATGCGAAATTTCGTGACAATCCGACCAACCGTTAAAGAGTTAGCTCTATATTTATACTTAGGCCCCCCCACATCCCCCCCTCCCGTTCAAAACTTTGGGACGCCACACACCTTATTTTTCTATTTGGCCTTCAGGAATACTCCATGTGAAATTTCGTGACAATCCGACCAACCGTTAAAGAATTAGCTCTATATTTATACTTAGGCCCCCCCACAACCCCCCCTCCCGTTCAAAACTTTGGGACGCCACACACCTTTTTTTCCTATTTGGCTTTTAAAAATACTACGTGAAATTTCATGACGATTCGCCCATAAGTTAATGAGTTAGCTCTATATTTATACTTAGGCCCCCCCACAACCCCCCCTCCCGTTCAAAACTTTGGGACGCCACACACCTTATTTTTCTATTTGGCCTTCAGGAATACTCCATGTGAAATTTCGTGACAATCCGACCAACCGTTAAAGAATTAGCTCTATATTTATACTTAGGCCCCCCCACAACCCCCCCTCCCGTTCAAAACTTTGGGACGCCACACACCTATTTTTCCTCTTTGGCTTTTAAAAATACTACGTGAAATTTCATGACGATTCGCCCATTAGTTAATGAGTTAGCTCTATATTTATACTTAGGCCCCCCCACAACCCCCCTCCCGTTCAAAACTTTGGGACGCCACACACCTTTTTTTCCTATTCGGCTTTTAAAAATACTACATGTGAAATTTCATGACGATTCGCCCATTAGTTAATGAGTTAGCTCTATATTTATACTTAGGCCCCCTTACAACCCCCCCTCCCGATCAAAACTTTGGGACGCCACACACCTTCTTTTCCTATTTGGCTTTTAAAAATACTACATGTGAAATTTCGTGACAATCCGACCAACCGTTAAAGAATTAGCTCTATATTTATACTTAGGCCCCCCCACAACCCCCCCTCCCGTTCAAAACTTTGGGACGCCACACACCTTTTTTTCCTATTTGGCTTTTAAAAATACTACATGTGAAATTTCATGACGATTCGCCCATTAGTTAATGAGTTAGCTCTATATTTATACTTAGGCCCCCCTTACAACCCCCCCTCCCGATCAAAACTTTGGGACGCCACACACCTTTTTTTCCTATTTGGCTTTTAAAAATACTACATGTGAAATTTCATGACGATTCGCCCATTAGTTAATGAGTTAGCTCTATATTTATACTTAGGCCCCCCCACAACCCCCCCTCCCGTTCAAAACTTTGGGACGCCACACACCTTTTTTTCTTGTTTGGCTTTTAAAAAGACTACGTGTGAAATTTCATGACAATTCGACCATTAGTTAATGAGTTAGCACTATTTATATACTTAGGCCCCCCTTACAACCTCCCCTCCCGATCAAAATTTTGGGACGCCACATAGCCTATTATTCAATCGGGCTCAAAAGAATGCTACATGGGCAGTTTCATAAAAATCCGTCCAGCGGTTTGGGCGTGATGCTGGAACAAACATACAAACAAACAAACAAACCCCGTTTCAGCTTTATTAATATAGATTATTGTTATTTTTTATTAAAAAGAAGAAAATAATTAATTTAAAAATATTCTGCCATACTTCCCCAATGACGGCTTAAGCGTCAATGGCCTAGAGACCTCCTGAGCAGAAGCAGTGACAGTAACAGTGATTAGCTGCAAACGAGAGCAAAACAGTGACTAGGGAGTGTCACCACTGGTTGATTTCTCCCCTCTTGACATTTTGACATTGCCATTATCTCTTTATTAGCACATTTGCTTGTTGTATTTATTTGTATACAGTTGCATTACTGGGTATAAGAAAGTCACTCTCAGATTCATGCTATACAATGAAACAAAGAAGACTGCTGACGCCAACATATTGTAATGCCAGTAGGTGGTGGGAGGGGGGAGGGGGGGAGCAGAGTGATCTGTACAAAAGTGTTGTTACGAAAGTCCTGTAATGACCTTATCACATATTTTTTATTAGTAGTTAGCTATTTTCCCTCATGCCCGGGCTTTAACTACGAGGTTATATCGCCTACTACCTTAGCGCTCTATTGTCACTCCTAAATTTATCAAATTCCGTCCTAAATTTTGCCTACCCTAAATTTTTGTTCACCTAGGGCAGGGGTCTTTAATGAGTACCTGACATCGCACAGTCTCGGGACCGTCTCTTAATCTTCCTATCCGAAGGACCTCCCAAATAAAATAAGCTAAGGGCCCTCGGGCGGGTTTCGAACCCACGATCTTGAGCCCACTGGGCGACCGGCGCCCCTTTTTTTATTAGTATCTTATTTAGATATTATGAAATCTTGTTAATTATTATCTTTCATGATATTTATTCTCTCGTTAGAGTTGTAATTTTTTTTTTAATAATTATTTTATAATATAATTTGAGGTAGGTACTGCTTATTACTTTTGTACCTGTTGGTAGCATGATATAAATTAAAAAAAAAAAAATGTTAAAGACTATTAACATTTGGAGTTGTTTCCTTTTGGAAGCGTCAAAATTGTTCAACTGACATCTTATCCTTTGTTTCCTCTGAATAAATCTGGGAATGAGACTCTTACATTGAACCTTTTGTTTGTCATATTAGCGCCGACATTTTGACATCAGTTTGTCAGTTAACGTAGACGTCTGCTTTTCCAGGCTCTAGAACCATCACATATAACACACTTGAATATTACTATGGAGGGTGAGGGCGCCGGTAGCTCAGTGGTTTGCGTGCTTGCTTACTGTGCTCAAGATCGCGGGTTCAAATCCGGTTGAGGCCTTTTGTTTGTTTTACCTTCGAGATGAGCACACCATCCTTCGGTGTGACACACCATCTCAAAGAGTAGAGCAAAGTATGCTTAGGTTGTACTCAGTACACACCATCTCAAAGAGTAGAATAAAGTATGCTTAGGTTGTACTCAGTACACACCATCTCAAAGTGTAGAGCAAAGTATGCTTAGGTTGTACTCAGTGCACACCTTCCCACCAAAATAATTATCTAGTTACCACTGAGAACTGTTTATACACAAAGAACCTGACATCGTACAGACTCGCTACCATTGTTTAACGTCCCATCATTATCAATAATGTTAACCTCATGGTTTTTTCACCTCCCAGATAGAAAACCTAAGGGACACGGTCGGGATTCGAACCCACGATCTTGAGCTCAGTAGGCTAGTACGCTACCGGCGCCCTCTTAGAGACCTCTAACACGATTCAGTTGATTATTAATTTTATAGCAATATTAACGTAGATGATTTGATGTTAAAATTAATTAATAAAAAAAAAAGTTTGATAATTCCTCAAAGAATTAGTATTTCAAAATTTTCTGCCACATCTGGTGCAAACTTTGATCGATTTTGATCCATTATTGTTGGTGGTAGGACTCATACGGTTATATAACATTCCCCTTGGGAAAGTGGAAATTATGAAACAGAAACAAACATACAGGACAACACTTTGATGAAATGTAGTCCATAAATTTCTCACTGGAGAATGACACTCCTGACCGGTGACATAGTGAACTTTAGTATTGTGGTAACGAGACAAGTATTTAGCCCACAAAAGCTCAGGGCCCTAGTATATAATGCTCTTTGAAGAAAAGCAATCAGTATTCTTCTTGATCAGCAGGACATTGATGGGATATCCAAAGTAAACCAGACTGTAACGAGACCACGTTCAATAATAATAACAATAATATAATATTGATTAGCTGAATAAAAGTATTAGTGTTTAAAAATGTTTTATTTTACAACCGGTTTCATATTTTCAGTCTCATCAGAGTGACGTAATTGGTGTGAAGAGTTCTCTTGCACTCAGCCTCTATTCCCCCTTTATTGTTCTTCAACCTTATAATGATGCAGCATCCTGTAATATCGTTTCGAAAATTTCAATAATATTTATTGTCGTAATTGGATTAAAATAGGTTATAAATTATATGCATCTTAGAATGAATATGTACTTTATTTACACATGCACTTACAAGACATTCGAGTATACAATACTGACAATGGCCAGAGACGTCTGTCAAAATCTTAGAACACATAGATCAATAATAATAATAATGATGAAAATAATTAATAGAAATTAAATTATTTTAAAATTCTTAATTTTAATAAGATAGATTTTCTCCTCATGCTGCTGAGTCCTTTCGACGCTCCATCTCTTGGTCTTCCGCCACTGCTGGACAGTTGGTCTCCCACGGCCTCCCTCTCCTCTCCACTAGTTGTCCTCATCGAGTTTTAAAAAAAATTAAATTACCACCATTATTCTATTATACCACCATAAGGTCCTACAACTATTAATTTCCCCCAAAATAAGGAGAAAGGAAGGGGGATGCAAAGGTAAACAAACGAATCCGCTGCAGTCTAATTTTCCAGGAAGGTTGACCATCCCCTATTATTTCTTATTATTCATCCTTCAACTTACCAAAAAATTATTTATTTTTCTCAGTCAGAGCTAACATATCGCCCATTCATTCATTTTCAAATCTAATGTAAAATCTCAATTCTAAGTAATGTTTAAATTGTAAAGCATAGCAAGGACTTTTAAAATATCTCTAATGGTAGCTTTTTATTAAAAAGGAGAATTAAAAACGATACATTTCAAGATTTTTTTATACCAACTTTGGTAGAGATAATTCCTTCTTCCTCTTCTGGATATAAGAAGGTCACCCTCAGAATTACGCTATACACAGTGCCGGATTAACCTATAAGCAAACTAAGCAATTGCTTAGGGCATCACGTCTCGGGGGCACCAAGTCCGCAATGCTATTTTTGAAATATTTATTTAATTAAATAAATAATTCTGTGCTGTTTGGGTAAAGGGGTATATGTCAATTTTTTGTGAAAATGGGTAACACCTATCTAAAGCCAGTCATAACTTGAAAAAAAAGGAAGTGAAAACCTATCTAAAGTCAGTCATGAAAAAAAAGGAAGTGAAAAGGGGGACAACTGAGAAACATGGGAGTTCTCTGAAAACTGAAAACAGAAAAACTGACATACACCCCTTTACTCCAACACTACAGAATTATTTCTCAATTATTATTTTTATTTTTTTGTAAATCTGCTATCATTTTTAAATAAAAACATTTATAAGTCGCATAATTTTTTTCATACCCTGCCGTAAACTTCGGATGGAAGACCAAATATCAAATCCTGATTATGATGATACTGAGGAAGAAGAAGTATCTGATGAAGAAGTGCACGTACCTGATCAACGAATGGCGTATTTGGACGAAAGAGAAATTTAGTGTTTTAATAAATTAATTTTGAAAAAATTAATTTTATTATTTTCTCGCTTAATTAATTTTTTCTTCGTTTTGTTTAAGCGAGCTTAAGTATTGAACTTGCCAACGTAATCATATGAATAGTGAGGTGGGGGCAACATAAGGTCAGAATGGCTTAGGGCATCGAATAGTCTAAATCCAGCACTGGCCATACAACGAAACAAAGATAACTGCGGACGCCAACACATTGCTTTCCTATACCCAGTAATACCAATATGAAATGTATTTAAGAAGAAGGAGGGGGGGAGAGAGTGTACAAACATGGTTGGAATATGAAACTCCTGTGTTGGGCACATCACGTTTATTTTTTTGATGGCGCTCTGATAGCTCATAGATAGCCTACTAGCTTACTCAGCTCAAGATCGCGGATTCGAAACATGACCGAGGTCATTACGTTATTTATCTGGGGAAGTGAAAAAACCTTGAGCAGGTCATCCTTCCGGGTGGGGCGTGACGTGATCATCTCGAGCTTGTGTTAATAAACCTGGGCCCCTACACTTGGTGAATAAAAATTTAGAATAGGCAACATTTAAGTCAAGCTCATGTCCACCAGAGCGACGAATGAGCTCTCTGGTAGTAGGCGATATGACCTCGTAGTTAAAGGGCATGAGCCACAATAATTAACTATATTTTTTTTCCTCCTTTTTATTAATGAAATGATTGTCCGAAAATAAATAGGTATATATTTTATTTTTTTAGTACATATAAATCCCCCTCTAGTCATATCTCTAGCATTAAACTACAGTGAAATGTTTCATGTTTCTTTTTTTTTTTTCTTTTAAAAGACATACAAGAGACTTTGCGTTTATCCTGAAATATGAGGTAGATCCGTCTGAGCTGTAAGACGGACAAATGAGATAAAGTTGTGGCTGGAAGAAAGGAGATTGTGATTCAACGAAGAATAGTAGAATTTCTTTAACAATATTATATAATATTCTTATATCTTTAGTATAAAGAAGTATTGTAATCGTGTCAAAGACCAAGATCGAATTTTCAAGGGAGATTGACGTTTTAAGGCCCCCTGTACACGTTGTCGCATCATTTTTGCTATATCTTTTTATCTATTTTTATTTGACCAGGGTCTTAGTGAGCGCTTTACCACTTTACTTCGGCGCCTAAGTAAATTTTACAAGTTGCTGCTTATATTTAAGACCTCTCTACAAATCTCTACAAATCAAAGTTGTAGAAAAATCTAAAAGGCACATTTTAAAATAACATTTTTCGAAATTCCTCAGGTTTGCGAGATACATGGCGAAAACACTTAAAATGACATCTCGAAACCCTTTTTTTCAGACTTTTCTTAACTTATGGTTGGTATCGAAAAATTAGATCTTACCAAAAATGTTTCTTACAACATTTGCAATCGTCAATGTGTCTTCAGATTTGAGATAAGACCAATACAACCAAATTTAAAGATCCCCAAATAATGTACAATGAATTTCCATTGGAAATATTTCTAAGTTATGTATGAATTTTAACGCTGTAATATCCAAAAATAAGGACATTAAATGTTTTAAAATGATTTCAATAAAAATGAAAATGCAAATGGAAATATAAAAATTGGAAGCCAGGAGCTCGGTGGAAGAAGGGAGAAGTCCGATGATGTCAGCAGCAATACCACGTAAGGAAGGATGTGGACCACCAGACCTGTAGATTATAATTAAAAATACTTATGTATTTTAGGATAGTAGTAAAGGTTAAAAGGATTCTGAGAAATAATTATAAAGATCAATAATGTTTTTATCAAATATATTTATTCAAATTCAGGAGCACCTCACTGAAATAGAGAGGTGGTGCAACCTCTGGAGAATTAAATTAAATTAGCACAAATGTGTTCAAGTCACATTTACCTCAATCCTGTCCTCCCGTCACCAATAACAACATTCTGATTCCCTCTTCAAACCAAGTTCGCTATCTCGGGTTTTACCTAGACAGTAGACTTACGTGGAACCCACATACACGACTTATACGACAAGAACTGAATCGAAGATACGGACTGTTACGTCGACTACTTGGACCAAAATCGAACTGACGGCTAACAACAAACTTACGATTTACAAGATCATTTATACGTCCAATTACTGACTCGAACTTTGGGGTACAGCTAAACAATCCAACATCAATCGTATCCAAGAATTCCAGTCCAAACTTCTCCAACGAATTGTCAACGCTCCTTTCTATGTCTCCAATAAAGTCCTACACAGACATCTCAGTATTCCCACTGTCAATGAATTAATCAAATCCCGATTTCAATCATTCCACAGAATCCTTTCTTCCCATTTAAATCCTCTCGCACAAGACCTTTTCTCTCATTCCCATCCTGACAATCCTCCCCGCCGCTTGAACAGGAGGTGGCCTCGCGATCTTCTCTCGGAGGATAGTGAATAATGACAATTAACTTTCGAGGGAGTGTCAGCGCTGGCTGGCTTCTCCCATCAAGTGACATTATATTTTTCTTTTGGACCACATATTTGCGTATTATGTAGGTATGTATTGTATATAAATTGCAAATAGAATAAAAAATATTTATTCAAATAACCATGGAGTAAGTTTCCTTTATGTGTATTTTGCAACCTCATGTCATCTTGGTTTTTCTTAACTGTTGAACCTTGGCAAACCCACGAAACGAAACGAATAAGAAATAGAAGAAGAAGAATATCAGATAACAATAACTAATTTTACAACGCATGGCAACGAATTATAAAATATGTTTTTATTATTGGTTAGTTAGTTATGACTCACGTTCGGGCTTTAACTATGAGGTTATATCTCGTACTATCAGAGCGCTCTTTCCTCACTCTGGTGGGCATGAGACCGACTCTACAATGGGAATCCTAAATTTTGGTATTCATTTAGGGTAGCCTTTAACGAGTTCCTGACATCGCACAGGCTCTAACGTCCCAGATAAAAAACCTAAAGGCCTCAGAGGGGTTTCGAACCCGCGATCTTGAGCTCAGTAAGCATGCACGCTAATCGCTTTACTTACATTTTATTATTAGTGTTTTTTTTATTTAAGAGGATTAAAAATAAATAAAAAATAAAATACATATGAAAGATAAGTCACTCTCAGAATTACGCTGAATCTAGAATAAAACATTGTTGCTGTTGCCATAACTTTCAAATGAGAGGGGGTGGGGTAGAGTGATCTGTAAAAACGTAGATGGTATAAAAATGCCTTTTGAGTTTGTTGTGCGGAGTGTTAATACCATTTGTATATACCTAGAAAATAAAATTAAAAAGTATTGTGCATCTACGGTAATAAATAAGGTTTACAGGACCCCAGTGGTATCACCTTTGTATTGAGTGCATTTAACAGCACTGTTACGACTATATACTCGTACTCCACATCAGCAGAACGACCAAGAAGTCATAAAAGTACAATAATGGAAAGTTTTATCGTCCTCAGTCGGCTGTATTTTTACCAATGGACCATTGAAAAAACAACTACAGAGTAATGCAATTATTGAAAATCTTTTTACAAAAAAAAAAAAAAAATACACTTCGTTTTTGTAAAAATCTGATTACATAATAATATAAATAATAATTTTTTTTTATTGTTCAAAGGGATCACCCCTATACAATTGAGTCAGTGACCATTACTTTTACAATATTGACATTAACATTTCCAAAATTATATATTGGTCAGCTGGACAAAAATGACATACATAATTACAGGAACCTTTAACAAACTAAATAAATAAAGTATAAATAAAATAAGTACTATACTATGGAAGTTAATAATAAGTTATAATAAGTTAATAGTAATATACTATGGAAGTTAAATACATTATTCATTAACAATGAATGATCTTAGTTTCAGAGCGCTGATTATGTAATGAAAAATGTTTGAGATATCATTCTTATTATGGGCCAGAAGTAATGTGTGAAAGCTGGATCGGTCTATACTGAAACTCTGAGGCAGGAAGTGGCTTCTAATGGTGGAAGAAAAAAATCTGATTACATTGATCAAAAAGATATTACATTTCTCCTTTTTCAGCCTACTATTTATTAAATCCATTCTTATTGGGTATTGCATTTTTTATGCAATATATAACAAGCAAAGGTGATACATAAATAAATAAATGTCTTGGATATTGAAAGAGAAATCAGTCTTGTCACTGTCTTCTTTTATGTTTATTGTTTTGAAATGAACACAATGCAGTGGGGGCTTGTGGAGCAACCTTGAAATACCGGGGAAATGTTCAATCCACCCCACGCCCGGACACCCAGTTCATATTTCGTATTCTTCTGTTTCCGTTTCATCTGTTCATCCAATTTTGATTCTGAAAAATGATTTGAACTCTTTGAACCTTCTACTTTCGTCGCCCTACCTGTATGTCATGAAATTCCCCAGCTCAGATATACGAGGTATAGGGGAAGTTATGTAATTTCATATTTTCTGATCCTCTACTTTTTATAAAGAAATGTATATCTAAATACAGTTTTATATGTAATATATGAATAATTCATAAAGCTGAGTTGTTAAGATTTGATATATTTTGTTCTAGGGGCATTCCGTCTGTACGATGTAGACAACGACGGATTCATCACGAGGGACGAAATGTACAACATCGTCGATGCTATTTATCAAATGGTGGTAAGCTTAACTTTTTTTTTTTACATTTTCAGCTATACGAGATGTGTAGGGCAAGTTTTGTAATCTCGTAGAGCTTCAGCTTTCACTGGAAGCGTTTTCCTAAATTCATAAATGAAAAGAAAAATGTATATATGTGTGTATGGGTCTGTAGATACCATAACTCCCAATAGAATGAATATATCTATAAGAAACATTATATGTATCTGAATTGTTAATAGTATTTGTCTCCCATAAACCACAACATGGTTATAGGATATGTCATAAAAATGTATACATTAAGATACCTTATAAATTAGATACATAAACAGATATTAACTGTTAGAGTCTGACTCACATGGATTAGAGTTAACAATACTACTAACAAGTAAAATGAATAAATAAATACTTGAAAATTGAATACAAAAATTATAATATTAATGAATATAGTAGATATAATTTTTGTAAATATAATTAAAATTAAGATAATAATTTTTTATAAATTTTCCGGAAGTCTCTTTTTCATGACATTTCGGAACTTTCTTACGTCCCTTCATTAGATTACTATGTGCGAAATATAGAAAAGAGACAGAAAACTGTAAAGAAAAGATTCAAAAGTACATATGTAACCCACCAGCTGAGATTCAGTCAAATTGGGCGCAGGCGAGAATGGTTGGTTTAGAGCAGGGCAAGATCTAAGGGGGGGGGGGGGGGGGGGGGGCGCCAAGCGCTATGAACTATATATGCAAAAAACTAATCAAATATCAGAATCTATTGTGAATTTATAGCGAAATAGCTGGCCTTAAATTAGTCTGAACGCAAGTACTTCGTAAACTTCATTCTCCGTTCAGGGACCATCTATAAAATATCGAACTCGCCCAGGAGGAGGACGGCTTTTGGAAAGCGTTACGTATCGCTATAAGTTTCCATAATTTCAGTGGGTGAAACAGCTTAAATAGTACATATTGTTGTTGTTTTTTCTGCACTACTTAATGAATCCAGTTAATCATCTTAAATGAAAAAAACAAATATATACTGTTTTTTTTTTCATTTTAGATGATTAAATGGATTTATTAAGTAGTACAGAAAAAAAATAACAATGATCAAATTATGTTTTCACTTTTTTTTTTTAGGGCTGATGGTGTATCAGCGCGGCCAGAATAGGCTTATTGTGTGCCCTGTATTTGTCTCTACCACAGCCCTGTACCTTTAATAAAGTCCAGGATTCTGCTGCAGGTTCCCTCCATTCCTGCTTTGGTTCTGTTATGAGCAGTAAAACCTCTTGCTTTCTAGAGTTTTACACTTAGAATATGAACCGGAGTTCCATTTTCCTCACCAAATTTCCTGCACAGAGGGTGGTTTCCAGTGATGTCCTGGCACCCATATTGTGCAGATGTTTCTTCATATGACAGTGTCCTTGCATTCTGCTCATATTCAGGAGCTCTCGGCTCCTTTTCTCTGAGGGTTCCTTGCTTTTGGAACGCCTCTTCAGAACTGGATGTGTGTCCTGGTCAGCCAACTTTTTATTGCCGCTCTTGCGGTGCTGTTAGAGATCCCACGAAAGGCTTCCGGTTCTTTGACCTGGCCAGTTGATCAGTCCTTTCTAACTCTATTTTGGTTCGTCAGAGACTACAGTTATTGGAGGCATTCCAGGATGATTTTGGAATCTATGTTTTCACCTTAAGAGCTTGACAGTTCAGCTACAAAAAGTGACTGAAAACTTCATTCGAGTTTTCGAAGGGAAACAGTTTTCAGCAGCTTTCCTTTTTGGATATAAATTCTGCATTTGACAAAGTATGGCATGATGGCTTAATTTACAACACCAGAGAAGCGGAGCTCCTCGATACCTCTGCTAAATAGTAGGAAGTTTCCTGGTTTTACTGAGCTCATTGAATCCGGAGTTCCACAGGGCGCCATTCTGAGTCCCAGTCTCTTTAACTTGTAACGCCAGATACTCCCAACTCACTGTCGGCTACCTATCCTGATGATACTCTGCATGTATCCCAGTATCCAGATGTATCATCAGCAGTGGAAGCTCTACAAAGTCACGTTCATGTCGTGATAGACCGGTTCAACAGGTGGAATCTCAGAATACACAACAAAACGCAGCTAAGACGATGGCCAAAGTTTTCACTCTTCGAAGGACGATGACTGACATGGAAGACACACATACAATACTAATACAAGAACACACCCGACTATCAGAACTATACACACTACTGAACAGACGCACGCCAATCAGACACACTTGCTGCACACTACTCTACACATCCTTGTTAAGACCACTCATCGCATATGCATGAGTTCTACAAGTTGGGAGAACCATCACCGCAAAGGTGGCTGAAACCTCATCTAGAAGACTTTCAACAAGCTGCTAATGAACACTCAAACTTTCTTTCTTTCTATCCTTTCCAGGCTGCTTATTTTTCACCTATCGCGTATAACACTATAATGTGCTAAACCAATAAAGACATATTTTTTATAGTTAGTTATTGTGACATGCCCGGGCTTCAACTTCGAGGTCATATCGTCTACTGCCAGAGCACTCTTCCCACTAGTGGTCATGCCCGACTCTACTGTGGGATTTCTAAATATGGCCTACTCAAATTTACTCACCTAGGGTCTTTAACGAGTACCAGACCTCTTTTAGGCTCGGGACGATCTGAAGGATGGTGTTCTCATGGTTTTTTCACCTCCTAGATAATCGGTTTCGAAACCACGATTTTGAGACCACGCTTTCTCTGAGCTACCAGCTCCCTCTTCTTTTGTTACTATTTTTTTTTAAATAAATTTTATGCTTTAAATTTATTATATATTATACAATAGAAAGCGCCGGTAGATCAGAGGTAGCGTGCTAGCCTACTGAGCTCACAATCGCGGATTCGAAGCCCATAGGTTTTTTATCTGGGAGGTGAAACAAGTGAAAACGTTGAGCACGCAGTCCTTCGGATGGGACGTTAAGCGGTGGCCCCGAGCCTTTGCGATGTCAGGTAACCCTACCCTAGGTGAATAAACCCCAAGGTAGGCAAGGTAGGACTCCCATAATAGTGTCGAACTCATGTCCACCCAACAAAAGAGCGTTCTGGTAGTAGGCGATATGACCTCGTAGTTAAAGCCCGACAGGGCGCCGATAGCTCAGTGGTATGCGTGCTTGTCTTCTGAGCTCAAGAACGTCGGTTCGAAACTCGATCGACTCCCTCAGTTTATTTTATCTGGGAGGTAAAATAAACTTAAGCACGCCATCCTTTGGATGGGACGTTAAGCGATGGTCCCGAGCCTGTACCGATGTCAGGTACTCGTTAAAGACCCCTGCCCTAGGTGAATAAAAATTTAAGGTAGGCAAAATTTAGGAGTCCCACAGTAGAGTCGGGCTCATTTCCACCAGAGTGACGAAAGAGCGCTCTGGTAGTAGGCGACATAACCTCGTAGTTAAAGCCCGGCCATGAGTCATAAATTATCAAGAAAACACGAATGTTTTTTTATATTGTTTATTTCACATGATATTAGATAGGTAGACAATATAAAAAACATTCGTGTTTTCTTTATAATTTATTAAGTGTTTCACAATCACTCTGCAAAAATGTTAAATATCATGAGTCATAAAACCTAACCTAACCTAGTTAAAGCCCGGGCATGAGACATAATAACTAAGTAACTAACTATTATACAACATTATTATATTTATAGAAACAAGAGGGAGGAGCCAACTCCACTTTTGTGGATAGTGATTCACCATTCGATTTTATATTTAATTTATTAATATAATCCATATGAGCGCAAGCTGGTATTTCCAGAGATAAAAGCTCCGAAGTCTACTGATTTTGCTACAGAGAATTAGTATAAAACTATCGAATTTCTGATCAGTATGATTCCATGTTGGGTTCCCCGACCCCTATATAGGAGAACACGAGACCCTTGGCTCAGAAATGACCTGATATCTTATTCATAAGGGTGGTGTCGTCTCTATCCGCCGCCTTCTCATACAACATCTCCTAAACTTTCATATCAGAACCTTATTTCCAAAATTTTCTGTGATATTGATTTTCAGTTCACCCCCTAGCATGTAAAAGGTGAGACGAACTGTTTTTTTTTTCGAACGAACCACTTTTTTATGCGCTATCGATTAAACTACGTTAAATTTTGCTCTTTTTTTTGTAATTTTATTTATTTATAGGTTAGGTTAGGTTAGGTTTTATGACTCATGCCCGGGCTTTAACTACGAGGTCATATCGCCTACTACCAGAGCGCTCTTTCGTCACTCTGGTGGACATGAGCCCGACTCTACTGTGGGAGTCCTAAATTTTGCCTACCCTAAATTTTTATTCATCTAGGGTAGGGATCTTTAATGAGTACCTGACATCGTACAGGCTCGGGACCATCGCTTAACGTCCCATCCGAAGGACGGCGTGCTTAAGTTTATTTTACCTCCCAGATAAAATAAACTAAGGGCCTCGGTCGGGTTACGAACCCACGACCTTGAGCTCAGAAGTCAAGCACGCATACCACTGAGCTACCGGCGCCCTCCTTATTTATTTATATAAAAAAATATATAAACAATTGTTTACTTATCGATATACATATCGATTTGACGGAAATTTAGTCTTCTATTTAATAAGAATTGTTTAAATTCTCCATAAAAAAATGTTATCATTGATCAATCTATGTTTAAACAATTTCTATTTCCTGAGTATATTCTCTGAAAATCAGACTTTTTTTTATGTAAAATTATAATTATATAAGTCCCATCGAAGATGAAAGATTTTTTACAAAATAACAAGAAACAAAAAAATTCAAAACCATTCCCATAAATTTTGAATAATAGCAAACGAAATATCTGAGTATAAACATTGATTGTTAAATGATAATATTTTTTTGGAGAATTTAAACAATTCTTATTAAATAGAAACAAAATTTCCTTCGAAGCGATATGCATATCGATAAGTAAAAAAGTGTTTAAATATTTTTTAAATACAAAAAAACAACTTGGAATTTTTTGATTCCCTGGAAATAGAAATTGTTTAAAAATAGATTGGTCAAAGATAATATTTTTGTGGTGAATTTAAACTGTTTTTATTAAATATAAAACACATGTCGCTAACATCTGAAACCCCTTTCCCGCCTTCTAAAAGAGTTCCCGCCTTTCAGGTGGTGGGAGTTTTGGCTCTTCCCCCACCCCCCACCTGTTTTATCTCTGGCAAGTCGAGGCGTCATTCCTTATATCTCCCCTTCTCTGTTCGTTCGTTTAGTCTTCAATGTCAATTTCAACTCCACTTTCGTCCAGTCATGAATATTATTTTGTGCCTACATTTTATAAACTTTTATTTAGTATGATTTATTAGATAATAAATACATATCTCAAAATTAAATACTTAATTGCTACACTATGTTCATAATTTAGTGCCTAATTAGTTAAATAAAGACAAATATTAATTACTATGGATACGTTTTCAAAAGAAAAATTAATTGAGTGGGACTTATCAAGTTATATTGACATATTCCAAAGTAAGTGTGTAATAATACTTATTATTTTTAATTTGTGTAGTGAATAAATCAAAATTATTGAATCACTTTTCATTGCTTGTGACAGTGACAATCGTATTTTTCAAATAACATTTTCTGAAGTTAAATATTTTTTATATGTAGTAAAAATTGAGATAATTCTGATTTTTTAATCAGATGTAATAATAATAATAAATTTATATACTGAGTATATATGTTTATAGAACACCGAAAGAAACAGTTGCTGAGTTAATACCAATAATAGGCCTACGTTTTAGATTTTTGAAGAAAAGGGAAGCGTTTTTGTCTTCATGTGAGGTAAGTTTTTCCATTATTTATTTCTACTGTATTCGAAATTGCTTATATTGTTTCAAAAATCAAATAGACATACATGATTCTTCTAATTATTACAATGTCTTACTCAATATTTAACAGTTACAAGACAAAGAACTGAAAATGTGCATTATTGATATTAAGGAGAGTTGAAACAGTTTCATTGTTCGGAATTTGTGTCCGTTATCGATCTGGTTACTCGGATTGAGTGTTGTGATCATAGATTCTGAGAAATAAACACCGTGTCAACTTTAATTCTTTTGAACTTTTTCTTAAACTGTGCACTTCTCTAATTTATTTTATTAATTTATTATAATAGGATCATAGTTCGCTGCTTGTGGATTCATTGCGTACAGGTTGGAAAGGAGAATGAGCTTTACCTATCAGTGAAGTATCGACGAAACAGAAAGCGTCCAGAAACCAACTGTTAGTTCTTCGACTTCGGTAAGTAATTAATTTTGTATATTAATTTTCAGACAATGTTGCAAACCAATTATTTTCAATATAATAAAAGACAGTAACATAAGCTCGCCAAGATACATAAACAAGTATGATAGGGTATTAAATTGATACAGTATTTATAATCAATTATCTTTCTTAAGATTATCGACAGTTTTGTAAATATTCTATATTTTTATATTAGTTCGAAGTTCTGGAAAAAATATGAAACACTTATCATACCTATTGTTTTATATATATCTAGCATTTGTTTAAAAAAAATTATTTACATTTATGTACATATTGTCCACAGGAATTGAGGACAATTCTACGGAAAGCTGCTATTGGACGGGCACCATTGTCAAAGAAGGTTTTGAAGAGAAATATGAAATTAGTATTTTAATATCCTCAGGTATCTTATTTATTACAATTGCGTGATATTAATATTTAAAAGTTTTATATTTTCAAGATGATGGCTAAATGTATTTAATGTTTTAAATTTATCAAAACCACTGAAATGGCTTATAATATCATATCGCTCATCATAAAAAAAAATAGTTTATGAATGTCCGAAAAAGGAATGTCACTGAATTTTCTGTATATTAAGATCATATAGAAACCACTTTCATTCTTGTAAACATAAAATTGATAATGAAGATCCCAATGTGAATATTATCAGTAGCAATATATCAAATGTGAACAATTTAGTTGCCAAATTTTAAGAGAATCATTCTTCTATACCAACTTTAGATTGTAATATTCTCGAAAATGATGATCATAGTAAGACTCTTATTAATAACGATAATCATAGTAACAACGTAGAAGTTGAAAATACTGCTTTACATGACGATTTGACTCATGCAAGGCTAACAACATTGTCTTACGATGTTCTTCCAATTATCTCAACACTGCATTCAGATCCAAAGTTATCAAAAATTCAAATTCAAAGAATAATTAATTATTTCCATACATTTGTCAATAGTACATATTTCAACTATTTAAAAGCAATTAGTATCAATTCGAATGACAAATCATCTATCGAAAAAAGGGTTTAATGAATTGCAGAATATTTTTTCAGATATGAAAACAGAGCATAAGTGCATAAAGAAATTGAAAGATTTAGGTTATTATATTGAACCTGTTGTATATTTTCTAGGGTACATTGACGAGCGAAATTCTGCTGGCGAATTAGAAATCTATATAATAAAAATGAGTCCTAAATTTTGCTAAGCGCAAAACTCGAGAACGGCTGGACCAATTCGGCTAATTTTTTTTTTCAAATATTCGTTGAAGTCCGAGGAAGGTTCTTATGAAGAGAGTTCCTAGCGGTCAACTGGAGGGGGGGGGGGGGGGGCTAAGCCCAAAAATTGCTCTAGCGCATTAACGGATGGACGGATTATCATGAAATTTCACATGTAGTATTCTTAAAAGCCAAGTTAAAAAATAGGCTATGAGGCGTCCATAAATTTTGAACGGTAGGGGGCGTTGTAAGGGGGGCCTAAATATAAAGATAGTGCTGGCATTAACGGATGCTCGGATTGTCATGGAATTTCACATGTAGTATTCTTAAAATACAAAAACAAAAAACGATATGTCACGTCTCAAAATTGTCAACGGGAGGGGGGTATGGGGGGGCAAGAATATACCTAAATGGTAGTTTCAAAAGCAATATTTAAAAATTGGCTGTGACCCTTTTGGACGGGAGGGGCGGGGGTGCATTAATGCAGAATGAATCTCACATGGAGCTTTCTTAAAGATGGGATATAGCTCTAATTTTAATATGGTGGGTTTCCTAAGCATGTATTACCTAGGAGGTCCACCGTTGCACGGTAAATAATAGCTATCACCAGCGTTCTTAAGCACAAAATACCTAGGACATCCGCTGTTGCAAGGCACATACTAGCTGCGATGCCCAACGTTCCTAACTACATACTATCTGTGTTGCCCAGCGTTCCTAAGAACTTAATACCTGGTTGCACGGAGTTGCAAGGCAAGGCGCATACTATCTAAGGTGCCCGGCGTTCTTAAGTAGGAACTAGCTGTGGTTCCAAGTGGTAAAAAAAAAAAAAAAATCTGTCCAATAGTTTTTGACAGAACGACGTCTGTCGGATCAGCTAGTAATTAATAATTATACTCAATTTATACCTTTATAAATAAAGTAAATACATATTTTTAAAGCTTTTTCTGAAATTCCGAATGTTTGTGGCAGAACTTATAAATATCTATCTGATTTAGTTAAATCTACTGGTATAATATCGAATATAATTCAGACCTTTGGAAATGGAAAAAACAAAATTTTTCTGATGATGAAGTTGTTTTCCCATTATTTTTACATCAAGATGATTTTGAAGCAGGCAATCCATTAGGGTCACATTCCACTCTATAAATTATCAGCTTTATATAAATCTATTGCATGTTTACCGCCAGAATTTCGCTCCAAGTTGCATAATATTGTTTGATTTCAGTTAAATTTTTCTGATGATATTAAAATTTTCTTTAGTGATAAGATTTACTCTAAAATAATATATGAATTAAATTATTTGTCTCAAACTGATATTACTAGTTCCATTAATAATATAGCAAAAAATATTAAATTCCAATTAACATTGATTCTTGGTGACAATTTGAGTCTGAATACAATGTTAGGATTTGTTGAAAGTTTTTCGACTAGTCATAATGAATAAAGAAGATTGTTATAAGGCAATTAGCGAAGACATTTTAAAACTCCGAACTAAAGAAACATATGAGAAAAATTTAAGACTAAGTAATCCTTCAACCACGCGTATTAAAGAAAAATGTGTATGGAATAACGTAGATAGTTTTCACGCAGTGGACAATTATAGTGTAGACATTATGCATGACATTCTTGACGGTGTCCCAAAGTGTGAAGTTAATTTATTATTAAACGACTTTATAAATGTTGAAAAGTATTTTGATTTAAAAGAGTCGAATTTTAGATTAAAATATTTTTCGTTTCCGGGAAGCTGTAATAGACCTCCATTATTAACTGATTCGATACATGATGATTTGACTCATGCAAGGCTTACATTTTCTTGCGATGTTCTTCGAATTATTTCATCACTGTATTCAGATCCAAAGTTATCTATATGTTATACCGTAGAATGTAGTTTTTATATAATAATTATAAGTACGAGTCATTTATTGACTTTAACGAAAAGCTAATTAAAACTCCACTCACTGAAAAAGTATCTTGTCTCTGAAAGTGATTTCATTGAACTTAAAATATTGAAAACATATCATATTCACTTTGGATGCCTAATAAGATTAAGAAAATATATTTTCCCACAATTTGCTAAAATTGAAAATATATTTTATATAGGAAACCAGAGAATACTAATCTCAATTAAAATTATTTCAGTTTTCTTGTTACATTATGTTTTACTACCTATTTCAAGCAATGAGCATTATCAAGCTAATGAAATACAAATTTAGAAAAAATTTGGAATTTATAAAATTGAATTCTTTAAAATCACTTGACACGTACTTTTCATCTTTGTGCCAATGACAAATATTTTGTGGCCTATGATAATCATTTTCGATAAATATTATTTTTTATAGTACTATTAGCTGTTATAAACTTTTATAATAATAATAATTCATTGTCATTTTGTTTTATAAACATTTTTGTAATTCTTTCAATACTGTTATTTAATATGTTCATTTTTCCAATAAATTTGTTCTAGTTAATAATTCCTCTTGTGTATTATTCATTAAAATGTCAATAATATCCTTTATGGAATATTAGTTAAGTTTACTTATAATTTACAAATATTATGCAGTAATCAATAACAAGAGTATAAAGTAAAGAGTACTAATAATTAAAATAAAAAAGTAAATTTAACTATTATTACATAGTTCTTGTAGCTATCAATATGTAATTGTATTGTTACATCTTATGGAAATATTATCAGTTAATGAAAGGATTTAGTAACATTTACTACGATTTACAGTTAAAAAATGGTAATTATTACTACACAAAAATAGTAAATAATTCACTGTATTATGATTGAATAGTAGATATCATACTATTAATAAATAGTACATGGATTTACTACTTATTAAATATTAGTTAAAATATATTGATAACTACAAATCAAGTTCAGTCAACTATCAAAGTCTATTTTTCTGAGTTGAGTCCTTTTTCAAATCTGAAAAATAGTTACAAAAAATTAATTCCAAATTTTTTTTTTTTTTTTTGAGTAGGGTTTTGACTTAAATAAGAAATTTCATGTCGATACATTCATTACATCGGCATTTATTGGGGTTTTTGAGTTGAGTTAAATTAACAATTTAAAATTTCATGTATGGACCTACACTTTATTCCTATTCCCTCATCTAGGGACCAACTGCAAGTTGCTATCTGATAGCATGATGATTAGGTTAACGTCGAAAGCCGGCTAGCTTATTATTATCATAAAGTAATAAAATCTGTGAGAGATAAGACTACAATTCTACAATTTTAGCTTACATATGAAATAATCACTTCTCACGCGATCTTCACATTTTTGTAGAAATTAGATGTCATAGGGTTGACCTTTTAATGAATTTTGTTTAGTAAATTGTCTGAAATACAGACAAAGACTGTCTCAAACATCTCCCCTCCTCTCGCCTCTTTGCCATTTCCACCATTTATTCTCTATCTCTCTCTCTCAACTCTTGTATAATTCAACGATTTCCCCCAAAATAGAATTGTCTCCATTTAATAAATTTAAATGTCATCATTATATACATTTCTGTAAGGTGGTTTATAAAAAATTTAATCAAAGGAATCCCAAAAAGTACCACTAATAACCACTAGACTGAATTAATTGCAAGAGGGGGATCCACCAAGGAACTATACTTCAACAAACGATAAGGGCAACCAGAATACATATTTACATACATATAATACATACTCAAAATAGCAAATTTATAGTTATGGAAAAATATAATGAAGTATATTTTGAGAATTTCATATAGCACAACTCAGAGCCAAGTTCGGATCCCGATGTTTGAAAGGATGAAGACATTTTTTTAAGTGGTCCCCTTTGAATACATACATAGAATGTCAAAAATAAAATACGAGACTATATTTCTGTGACCTGTGTCGATATAGTGGAAAGCTAATAAAATAAATTAAAACAAAGAAATTGTTTAATATTTATAGTCTCTAATTCCACAAAAGTATATACATTAAGTGTGCTTTTGCTTTTGAATCAGTTAACGCATCGTGCGCCTATGAGGTAATCCGCCAATCATTTAATAATCTTTTGTTTCATAAAAGAAAGATTTAATGAGAAGGCCATATGTACTTAAATGTCGATGGACTTTAAAATTTAATTAATTTCTTTTTAATGAGGCAATTAAGAGTGTGTAAACGTGTCTTATGTCGATGTTTGCTTTTATGTACACTAATTAGTGAATTTTTTTCGTGTACTCTGTATTCTCTTTGAATTCTGTTTTATATTTCGTAGGCCCAACGACAGACATATAAAATATGAAAAAAATTTCATGAGAAAATTTTCCAGGAGAGCCACAATACAACTCGAGCTAAATTTCATCTTAAGTTATGTATTCTCTCAAAACTTCAATATTGCATTAACAGAATATCATTTTTTACTAGGACAAAGGAGTTGTCGGTGAATCACGAGCCGTGTACTTCCCCCGCTCGAAATATCTGTAATCAATCTATTTTCTGCCCTCCCTCGGAACGTTTCTTCTTATCGGCGGATTTGGCTTAAAATCAGTGTGTCTTAATAGGAGACTTGTCATTTCATGTGTAAAATTTAGTGCTGATATATTTCTTCTATCCAGTTTTTTTTAAGTTAAGCCCTCCTAGTCAATATATTCCTTCTTTCGGTTGTTATTGTTGTTGTTGCCAACAGACGAGCACATAGATGTTGTTTTTACGCCATTATACTTTCCTAGCTCTGCAACTTCCTATGAAGTATGCAGGAAGTTATAAAATTCGTTAAAATTTCAATTTTGTTTTAACCCAAATTTCATGTTTTTCAACGCCCATTAGTACTCGCACTGTTCACTGGAAAAGAAAGTAGTAATGAATTTTTGTAGCAAAATGTTTAATGTTATTAATTTTAATTTTTTGCCATTAGCATGATGCATTTTAGCCATGTCTCTATAACGGTGTTATTTGGTTATTTAAACAACATCCATGGCCCCGGGAGGGAGTTCTATCTATGATATAAGACTCTATACCGGGTGTGATTAGAACCCACAACCATGGTAAGACCATGCCTGTCATCAAAGACGTATGCTATTATCTTTGTTGATGAACTGTAATAAAAAATGTTTAGTTGTATAGCGTAATTCTGGCTTTCTTAAACCCAGTAATGCTATTATGAAATGAATTTGAGAGGGGGGAAAGAGGGAGAGTGTTTTATTTGTGAAAGCTTGCTTGGTAAAACAAAGAAGAATGCACATATCACATATATCATTTTTTATCCTTTTATATTTAAAAAAAAAACTGAAATATATTTTATAATTTGTAAATATTACTTTGAAATACTTCCTAATTAAATATTATATTTAATAGAAAATGTGTTTTTTAGTTTTTTTGCACAACTTTGAGAACAAACTTTTGATTAGGTCATAAATATAAGCAGTATCTTGTAATATGTACTTAGGACCGATATAAAGTCATTTAAATTCTCGTCTTCTTCGTCAAAATCGTCGTCTTGAACTCGGGCAAAAGTTCACAAAATTCCAATCACATACACACACACATATATGTATTTTTACTTTATATATATATATATACATATATATATATACATACTCCACCAGTACTATCGTACACAGACCACTCACCACTTGGACGACCAAACAAACACCGTTTATTATAGCAACTCTTTTCAATAATTTGCCCAAAGATATAAAACTAGAAATAGAAAACCGGAGAGGCTCTCTGGGCAGGTACATGACTAGAGTCATGGAGTGGGTCACCGGACTGAGCTCTGATCAGGTTGAGTCCTTGTTAAGTTCTCTCTACTCTGACTAGCACGACGCTCTGTTCTGATCTCTTCCCATGTATGCTGTTGTGCTCTGCCAACTTCATGTTCACTTGTCTTGTCTCTCACTCTATTAAAATTCAATGCCAGGTCTCCGGGTTGTCAGGTTCATTCCATCAGCACTTCATTATTCATCTATTTTTATTTTACTTTTCTTCTATATTACGAGAATATTTCTTATTTTAGTCACTTTTTCTTTTTCTCATTCTTTTTTTTTTTTTTAATTATTATTATTGTATTTTTTTATTTTTTACTAAAGATACTATTGTTATTTATTTTTGTATTTTTCTTTTTTTTGTATTTCTTCTCTCTATACTATGTTAAATAATTGTTAACAGTGTTTGTACAGTCCTAGCTGACTGCTCCCCCTCCCACACTCAGACTCCGTCTTCTGGGAGGAGGTAGCCTATTTATCCTGTAATATTTATCTTTTATTTGTAATTATCTAAAGGCATTAAATAAAAAAAAAAAAAAAAAAAAAAAAAAAAAATATTTTTTTTTTTTCATTTAAGACTAATTTTAGTTTTAATTTTCCTACTGTAATACTTGTAATTTATTTTTAGTCCTTTTTTATAAAGTTCGTATTGTAAAATTCGTTATAAATTTAAACTCCAATTAAAGAGGCCATTTAAATAATTGTAAATGGAAGGTATCTTAGCTTAGACGCCGAAGTAAAGTGTCCTCAATTTTCATCTGATTTCAGCAAAAATCCAATCAGATCTAAGTTTGGACATGTGACATCTTGATCTCAATTTTCAAATGCTACCAACGTTTCTGAGAAAATTCACATACGACAGGCATTAGGATCATGTCAAATCGTATTCAGAGGACCTTGAAACGTGAACATCCGTTAAAAATTATGTCTCGGATTTTCGCACGATTATAATAAATATAAAAATGGAGCCCATCAAAATGGAGTTGTTCATTATTAGAGCAGACTTCTTGAAGGAGATTTTAAGTCATAGTGAAAAATGAATTTTTTCTTTAGTGCCTTTCTTCCATTTTAATTTAAATAACCTTCGTCACACAATATAGGTATCACCCTTTCTGAAAGAGACCATAATAAATCTTGGAGAATTAGCACTTATTTATGAATATACAATAAATCATATATAAATCCCCCCCCCCCCCCCCCCCCTCTCCTTGGTAAGTTCCATTTTTCATCACTCCCCCGACATGCTAGCATTAATCTCACTCCTCTTTATTCAACCCTTCACTACATATAAATGAACTTCAAAAGAAGTCAGTATCTTATAAGCCGATCCTCCAGCATTAAGAAAATGAATTTTTGAAGTTCATTAAATATGAACAGAAGATATAACAATCTATCTTCTATATGAAATTGTTTATCTCGAAATAACCTAAAAAATGTTGTTTCAGACAATTTTTTCCATCATTATCCATCGATCGCAATCATCAACTTACTAATGTGAAGATGGCTGATATTGTGAGAAGTGATTATTTCACTATTAATAAAGTACCTACTTAAGATCTTGAATAGTACTATTTTATTTATACATTTACTTTCTTGAATTATGTTTTTTTAAATGTTTTATCAGACTGCCTAATTATGAGGGCAACCTCGAGAGCCGCATAGTATATAATACTAAAATCTGTTAGACACTACATTTGTATTTTGCAACTAAAGAATACTAACTTTTCTAATATAAAAGGTTGTATTTGATTTGCATGAAATTCGGTATCAACAAGTTAAAAAAACTACCCCTAAGATTATATTTATAATTGATAATATTTGAAATAAAATATTAACAAAACGACCTTTTTTTTAAATACCTTCAATATAAAGAAGTATTGTAATCGTGCAAAAATCCGAGATTGAGTTTTCCATAAAATTTACGTTTTGGGGTTTCTTGCAACCTTCTCGACCAATTTCGCCATGATGTGATTGGAACTCTGAGGGCGTGCTAACGCAGAAACAATTATTGCAATGAACATGAAATTTGAGATGAAGATGGCACATGTGCTAACTTAGATTTGTTAAATTTTGGCCGAAATGGAACGAAAATTGAGACCACTTTACTGTTGGGTCTAAGTGCAGTTTACAGGATAGCGCTTATATTTATGTACCTAAAGAAAACTTTCTCCAAATAAAAGTTGGAGAGGAAACTGAAATGTACATTGTATATAAAATATGATTTTTGAGGGTCCCCGGTTTGCGAGATACATACCAAAAACCTTCTAAGTTGAGGAACGCGGACATATTGTGGAATTTGTAATAAATAAATAAAACAAACTTATTTTTTTGAAATATTGTCAGTTCATAACTAGACCTGACGATGGTGTAAGGCCGAAACCGGTAGTTTTATATTTATAAACATCTTTAGTGGAATAGACAATATTTCAAAAAATAAGTTTGTTTTATTTACTTATACCAAAAACCGTCTTGAAATGTCGTTTTGAAACCTATTTTTTTAGACGTTCGCTTGATTTATTCAAATTCAGTTAGTCCTAACAAAAAATTAATATTCATCAAAAATGTTCCTTATTAAATTTACAATGGCCTGAGTGTTTCAGATTTTCTGAAGGGGTTAATACAAACAAAGTGTTACAAATAGCGTCCCAAAATAATTTTCCGTAGGAAATAATTCAAAGTTATGTTTAAAAATAATGCTTTTTATTATTGGTAGTATTTTATTAAAAAGAATAAAAAATCATATAATAAAGAAAAAGTCTTGTACCAACCAGTTTTGTACATACTCTCTCCCTTCACAAATGTACTTCATACTGGCATAGTAATATAGCCAGACGTATGAAAATCACTCTCAGTATGCGCTATACAATGAAACAAAGAAACCACTGACGCCATCACATTGGCGAGGGATAATAATAAAAATGGCTGATGTAGGAAAGTGCTGTTTCGAAAACAAACCCACTGTGAACTTAACCCCCCCAAGATGAGTTCTTTTTTCCATCATAGTTCTATAGTTCCTGATGGTTTTCAACAATAGTTCTAGTCATTAGCCCGAAAAAACGGCATATCTAAAAATGAGATGCTAATTTCACGTAGCACTCCATATGTCATAAAACCATGATCTGAAAGGAGTTCTCTATAGATAATTGAAGATTATCGTGGAAAATTTAAAAAAAATTAATAAAGATCGTCATCACCCCATTTCTAATGGCAAAGAGGAATTAGCATCCCATTTTCGGAGATCACGATTTTTCGGGCTAATGACCAGAACTATTGTTAAAAATTATCAGGAAATATAGAACTATGACGAGTGCCGCTAGAACTCATCGAGTGCTAAGTTCATAGCGTTGCAAGCCTGATCTTGAACTTGATTGGTCCCGGGGGTACTTAAACCACACTTAACATTTTTCCTGTAATAGAACCGACACTTTACCCTGAAACCTTCTATTATTGTGAAAATTCAAGCTGAAAGAAACCATTTTAACAGAAAGAAATTACCTCTTTTTTTTCCCTCTTATTCTTTTGTGGTTCCTTTAGATTGCTCTCAAAGCAAAGTCATATCTTAAAATTAATTAAAAAGTTGTCTGTAATTATTATAAAAAGTAAAAAGAGAAGTAAAAAAAAATCATAATTACATTAATTATTTAAAAAAAGAACAAGTAGGAAAAAAAGTTAATGTCTTCTTTTTATAAAGACAGCCTTTTAATTGCATTGCTTTTCACACTAACATTCACCTTATTATTAAACTTTGGACAGTGTAATTTATTATATTATGCAAAATTTTTAATAATAAAACTTAAATAATGTTTTATATGCAACAATAGTGATATTAAAAGAAATAAGTCCCATCTCAAATGCGGATGAAACTTTCATTTATATAATTAATAACTAACTGAAAGTTTCACCGTCTACTCATTATGATAACTAGCTTCATTCGAGCTTCTATATTTGTCCACCTTGAGCGCTGTCACCCACTTTCAAAAACTTGAAAGATGGTCTCGGGGAAAATGATAAATTATCTACCCAGGCCGGGGAAAATTTTAAGTTTCCGTTTCAGCACAAACTTTTATAGATTTTTTTAATTGTTTTATAAGTCTTAGGAGAAGATTTGTTCAAAAAAGTTGTGTGGCTGATCGACCATCCTGACAGAAAGGTATGGTATTTTTGGGGCGATATAACTTTGTTGGTTTATATTCTATCTCAAATCTGAGGGTACTTCGTTGGTTACTTTTATTAACAAACATTTTTTGTAAGTACCAACGTTTCGATAGGATTATCCATTTTCGCGTAAATCAAGCAAACGTCTTTAAAAAGATTTAAAACATAAATTTAGGGCGGTTTTCGGGATGTATCTATAACCCAGCTGCCTCCAAAAAAAAGTATATTATATAAAAAGTGCTTTTTAGCTTTCTCTACAACTACATCACGAGTTCGAAATTCACCCGAGGCCCTTAGGTTTTTTACCTAGGAGGTCTGTACGATGTCAGTTACTCGTTAAAAGCCTCTACCCTAGATGAATAAACCTAGATAGGCAAAATTTAGGACTACCAAATAGGGTACATGGCTAAAAGGCGATATCGCCCTCATAATCAAAGCCCGGTCATAAGTCACAATAACTAACTAATAATCTTTAATTGGTATTAGTTAGTGTGTAGCGCCCTAACCAGGAGATGAAGGTATTAAACCCTGCCATCAATAATTGATAAAATTGGGTTGAGAGCCTTGGCGCTAGACGCCAGAGCTCATCAACTCATCAATACACTAATTATCTAACAGTTCAATGTCTATCATGGAAATAATTTGTAGAGGAAACATCAAAGTTTCATAGGACAGACACAGATCCACTCTCTCAACGTCCCTCCGAGAAGCCATTAAATATTGTAACCAACTGAATCACAGATCTTTTCATATATTTCTTGTTGATCTAGATCTAGCCCGTGGCAAGTTCCATTTCGTAACCTTAATGTTCGAATAATGTAAAGATGTAGTGAGAAGTGGTTATCTCGTTGAACAATAAAAATGTAGTCTTAACTCTTGCAATTTTTTTTATTTTATACTAGCCGGCATTTGAGGTTGCCCACCTTTATGGTAGAACAATTTAAAAAACGTAACTTAAAGTTTTTAAAAGTTAATAAATAAGATAAAGTTCTCCAATTAATAAAAAAATGTATACAACTATTCAAAAATTAACAATTTAAAATTTCATGGCTTTGTCCCTGAGCGTTACAACTGAACTCAGTCATCTCTTATATTTGTCCCAATCCACGAAATTGTTAATTTGTGAATGGTTTTATAGTTGGTTATTGTGACTCATGCCCGGGCTTTAACTACAAGGCCATATCGCCTACTACTAAGAGCGCTCTTTCGTCATACCTGTAGACATGAGCCCGACCCTACTGTGGGAGTCCTAAATGTTGTCTACCCTAAATTTTTATTGGAGTACCTGACATCGTACAGACACGGGACCATCGCCTAGCGACCGATCCGAAGAACAGCATGCTTAAATTTTTTTTTATTACCTCCCAGATAAAATAAACTAAGGGCCTCGTTTGAATCTTGAACCCGCGATCTTGAGCTCAGTAAGCAAGCACGCATGTCACTGAGATACCGTCGCCCACCGTTTTATATATTTTTTTTATTTATTGGAGAACTTTATCTTATTTATTTACTTTTAAAAGTGTTAAATAATATTTTTTTAAATTATTTTATGAGACTACCTGTTGATGAGTGCAACCTCAAAAGCCACTTTTATTTTGCAACCTACTAATATATGAAATTTGACGTTTGCGCGCATATCGAGAAATCCCCCATCCCTTCGGCTACGCCCCTTCTTTTATTATTGGTGAAGGTATTTAAATAAATTGGTGTTCAGATTCTGGCTCACCTTGTATACATTTCTAAGTATCTTTCATTGATTCAAACTCGCTAATTTCTCGAATCCATTTAAATTTAATCTCATGCTTCTTTTTCTTCTCAAACACCGGCCTTTTTACGAGGAAATCTTCATTTCACAAAGTCTTCAGAACCTGTTTTCCTCCTTTAGAAAAGCTTTGAAACTTGCATCTAACAGAGTGGAGCTCCAACAGACCTAATCAGACCTTCCTCTTAGATCTTGTATTAGCTAATTCCTCTTTTTCTATCCTTTCTCCGGAGTATTTTCTTTAGTTCTCTTCAGTTTCTCAATCCTTTGAAAACGATATTGATAGCCTCTTCCTTGTCACTTTTTACTTTCTTATAAATTTAGTATAAGGAAGTTTTCTATCCGAGATCGAGTTTTTAACGACATTTGACGTTTCTAAGTCCCTCTCAATACGATATGATCATTTTCGCGATGATCTGTCTGCGTGAACTTTGTATATGCTCCAACTCAAAACGTGGGTAGCAATGAATTTAAAATTTGAGATGATGATGTCACATGTACTAACCTAGACCTGATAAGATTTTGGCTGAAATCAGATGAAAATTGAGACCACTTTATTTTCGGGCCTAAGTACATTTTACAAGATACCTACCGTTTGTATTTATGACAATCAGAAATATCTTCAAATAAAAGTTGCGGAGACTAATGAAAGTGATATGAAAAACATTTTTTCGAAAGTCACTACTGTTAATAAATAACATAGGCTAGATTTCAAAAAATATAAATATATTGATTTCAAATACAAGGGCCAGTCGGCGTAGTTAAAAGAAAAACAAGAATAAACAAAATTAACTCTCCTGATGTGGAGGGGAGAATGAGGAAGATGAGGCAGATCAACTGATCCCCAAACAAGGCCGAGAAGGATGGCTGAGAAGATCTGGGAGTAGGCTGAGGACGCCGTCACACCAGGTGAACCAGGTACCAGACTTCAGAGGTCCACGGAAAGGCGATCCGGGTTGACGAGAGAAGTCGGCAGGTTGGTGGTGGCCTTGAGGAGTGCCCTGATGTCAATAGGCTGACGGACCATGGAAGACTCTCTGTCCAACACTGTCCAGCCGTCATAAAACCAACTTCTCCCCACTCCCTCATGCATAGGCTCCTCCCACAAATTGTTATGATCAGTTTATGTAAAATGAAACTTAATAATCAATTACAGAAATAATATTGACCATAATGGTAATAATAATAATAATAATATTAATAATTATTAGAAAAAAAAACATAAAAAATATTCCTCTAACAAAATCAAAATGAACTAAATGTTGCGCTAACAACTACGTTTTTACAGCTTTAAGTTTTCCCCTGCATCGGATACACCCCAAGTTTCCCGCTATAACCCATTCAATCCAAGCTTTCCCCTGTATCCTATTCACTCCGTTTTCTCCTGCATTCTTTATCCTATTTACTCCAAGCTTTCCCCTGTATCCTATTCACTCCTTTTTCCCTGCATTCTGTATCCTATTCACTCTAAGCTTTCACCTGTATCCTATCATTCCAAGTTTTCTCCTGTATCCTATTCACTCCAAGCTTTCCCCTGTATCCTATTCACTCCGTTTTCCCTGCATTCTATTCACTTCAATTTTCCCTTGTATCATATTCACCTTGACTGATCCTACATAACTGTATTATGTATTCCAAAGGATTTTCCCTACTTTTCACTTCATGAGCCGCCGCTCCAGGAAACCTCCCTCTCCCGTCCATTATGAAGAAATTCTACATAGCCTATATTTAAACCAGATTCAGAAAGGTGGAAAATGTAATGAAAAAGCATTCTGCCCTTAAAGCATAGCATGAGGTTAAAACAGACAAGCAGCATAAGGCCATTTATCTTCTTTAATATATATTACACTTCTCCAGATATACGAACACAGAATTTTTGATCGGTTACATAACTTCTCCTAGTTATGTAATCGGTCAAACAAGTTACGTTGTTCTCCCTGGAATTACATGTTTTCCAAGATCCTGATTACGAGATGAAAACAAAAAAAAATCCTATAAGTGAATACCGGATAGAATGAATATATTTATGAAATTTTATATGTGTGTCTAGAATCCCTTAAGGACAAAAACTAATAATTTTCAGCAGACTCGGATCAAGAAGAGGGGGTCTGTACTCAAATACACTAACCACTATGTATGTAATGATGTATCGACGCAAAATTGTATATATATATAGGATATATAGGACTCAATAAGGACACCATTTTGAAAAAAATCGACAGAAAGGAAGATGATGGGATCAATGGAATAGGGCTTAACTGAAAAACCCTAGACTATGTTACAAATATATCAACATTGAATATCATATGAGGATTCAAAACTCCATAAGTTCTATTAATTCATCTATTAATTTTCAACCAAATCGCTGATTTTTTTTTTGAAGGAAATCGAAAACTTATGTGTTACATTGCCTGTGACACACGGACAACTTTTTTTTGCATATATTTCAAATCTTTCAATAATAATAATAATTAAAGCACCCTGTCGGCTTCCTCCGCATTAGGAATTCAACTCAGGTTGAGAGGAGGAGGGGTGGGAGGAGGCAAATTTAATCTGTATTTGCGCCAGCTTCTTGCTGTACGTTCGATGGAATCGTAAATTACAGGGGCAGTCGAATAAATTAGTCGAAGGTTATTTAATATTAAGTGAAATAAAAGTTTGCAACACTACTGAAAGCCCTTTAATGCACTTGCTGCATCAGAAAAGTATCAAGTAGAAAGTAAGGCATTTCTTGGAAGAAAAGTTGTTGCACCTAGTTTACAGACCAATAATGATCCAGCATAATAATACATGTAGATAAATATAAGAATTTGTTCGAAGTCAATCAAAAATATTTTTTAAAGGAGTTGTGAAAAGTTGCCGAAAGAGGGAGGAGTGAGAGTGTTTTGAGAAGTTGACCAGGGCCGGATCTAAGGGTAATATATAGAGGGGCTTATTTGTGTCTCCCGTGATTTATATGGTAGCAAGATGGGGGAACTTGTTACATCCTCAGACCAGAGCTTAGTTAAGGAGTCCACTTACCGAGTGCCCTACCCCCGGCCCTCAGCAACTTTAGTAATGGGGTCGCATCCACACACTTCTCCAGCTTTACGATGTACAGAGCAAGTTATGTAATCAATCAGTAATTCAATGCTAAGTTTTCAATGAAATTTCATATTCTCCGACCGATTCCAAAAAGTGAAAAAAAAAAAAATTAATATATTTTGGAAACCAACTACCACTGACATAATGATTCCAGTTGACTCTAACCACCCCTGGGCACAAAAGATCTCAGGTTTCAGATGGCTGGTGGACAGGCTATTGAGAACAACCCTCAGTGATAAGAATTTCAATGAAGAAGTACTCACTATTAAGAAGTAAAGCAATAAATAATGGATATAGTCCCAAGTTAGTAGAGACGCTTATAAAAAATAAAAGAAAGGCTGCTGTTGTCATGGAAGGGTATATTAGCCGGATACCAGATAGGGAGGTGAAGGGTTTTTACTCCATTTTATATATAGGGGATGTATCCTCTAGAGTAGCAAGATTTTGAGGAAGGAAGGGCTATGTGTCGGATTCAAAACTGTCCACCCCCTAGGGTCCCTCATCTCGAGGCCGAAAGATTAAGTCGAATTTCCAGATAGAAGTGGGGTCTACAGAATTACCTACGAATTTTGGGCTTCCTATGTCGGCCAGTCAGGTCGTTACATTTTGTAGATAAGGGCTCCACAGTCGAATGATACGGAAAATCGGAAATAAAGAAATGTCTAAAAACAAGAAAATATATATGCTTAAATAGGGTAACCCAATTCGATACCCCCTTCTTGAACTTTGTTTTGGGGAGTGGGAGACAATCTGTTTTGCTGCCAGACAGTCAGTATCCAGCTGGTTCCTGATAGGTGTCCACTTCTTTGACCTCTTCTCTAATACTGTAATTTTTGCGTATTAAAAAAAAATATATATATTTAACGGTACTGTGTTGTTTTCAACTTATTCTTAATGATTGACATGAGCTGTGAATGCTCGTAAATTCTAGACTAATTTGGTTTATGTATGTTCAGATTCTCCCCCTGATGATGTCAGATTGACGAAACTAGTGGTAAAAAATAAAATATGTTGGACTGATACATCTGTATAACTTATTTTTAAAAAACTCTGATAACTTCCGATAGAATGAATTTATCGACCCATAAGGACGACACCTTGATTCTCAGTCAAATCGGCAAAAGGGAAGGGGGGGATCAGAGAGGTGGTCAATTCAAAATTCACAATAATTGCCGTTGTAATAAATGTATCGGTATGAAATTTTATATTTGATATCAAAACCCCATAAGGATAGCGCCTATTAATTCTTTGCAATATCAGTCGAAGGAAAGGAGAATAAAAAAAAAAGGGCCCGACGCAAAAACCGTAAAGCCGATGTAATAAATGAATCGACTCTAATTTTAAAATGAAGTTTCAGACGTACCCTATGTAAATTAACTATTTTTAGCCCAAACGGTCGATTGGTTTTGGAGGGAGCGAAAACTTTATTGATTAATTCGTTCTGGGGAAGTATTTTTCAGGTGATTCACCGATAACTTTTTTTTATCTGATTTGTTTTTTGGCGGAGCGGTTTCACACATATGGTTGAAGGATATTCTGAATATTCCTTCATTTCGAAGCCAGAGGTTATTTTCGCGACGACTCTCTGGAGTTGATGAGTTGTATTCTAAGAGTGGCGAGACTATTATAAATAGTCGGTGAATCACCAACAGCGTACTTCCCCAGCTCTTCATTTAACTATGTTTTTACTCTTCCTCTGAAAACTTTTGAAATTTCGTGTTGATACATTCGTTACATCGACAGTTACTGGGATATTTGAATTGCCCCTTCCCCTAATCCCTCTTTCCCTTTGGCCGATTTTGCTAAAAATCAATAAATGTTATCCTTATAGAGTTCTGAATACACATATCAAATTTTGTGTCGATATATTGATTATATTGGAAGTTTTTGTATCAGAGGCACAAACACCTAGTCAGGAATTTTTTCATTTTTGTATCACATGAAAACCTGAAATTTCGGTGGAAATTCAACATCATATTTTTGATCGAATACATAACTTCCCTTATACTTCGTGTAGCTGAGCAAGTAAAAAGTATGTTTTGAATAAAGCATTTGAATTAAAAATATACTCTTTGAAGTAAAATATCAGCCTTTTAATAAATTTGATTCACCCTCACTCAAGTTGTCAAAAATATTAAATTTTCTCTGCTTCTAAAAGCTATGTAAATTAGCTTTCAATCAATGAACATAACACACATTTTGTTAAGTGAGAACCACCCGAAAATTTAATTTGGATAAACCTAACATAAAAAATGTAAAATTAAACAGATGAACATATGAGAAGTAAACTCAATAAATTGATAAACAATGAACAAGTAAGTTCAAATAACAGGTCTAGGAAGTAAGGCCACCGGTCTTCGGATGGATTACGTTTTTAGGGAAAGTTCTTATTTTGTATCCTATTAATAAACACCTTGCCCGGGCATGGGTCAATAACTAAAAAATATTCATTAGACATTCCGAGAATATTGTGCTCAACAATGTGTGTAGAGGAAGTGGAGTAGCAGTTCCTCTTATTACTGTTAATAACGTTAAGAACCTTCAAATACTTCGTATAAGAACGATTCAAGCCAGCGAAAGGATTCGAACTTTGCTCTCTTAGAGTAACAAGCAATCTTCCTAATTTTTATCAATTTAATACGGTATTACAATTGAAATAAAAGTAGAAAAATATGGATGACATTTCGATAATTGGGACTATTTATCGATGTGAGCTTTCTTATCAATCGTGAAACACTAATACGTCAACTTCTCCAATAGAATGAATGTAGCGACACAAAATTTTATATGTGAAACCAAAACCTTTTAATGACGACACCTATTGATTTTCAACCAAATTGACCAAAGGGATGAGAGGAATTTGGAGCCTTAACACAAAAACTCTAATAACTACCAAGAAAATAAATGTATCAACACGAAGTTTTATATGTGTGACCTGAACCTCATAAGGACACCACTTATCAATTTTCAGCCAAATCGGTCAATGAATGTATCGACACAAAATTTTGTATGTGAATTCAAAACCCCATAAGGACGATACTTATTAATTTTTCTTGGAATTGCCAGGAAGGAAAGGAAGGATCAGAGGGTGTAGATCCATAACCCTATAAAGATGACACCTATTGATTTTCAGCAAAATCGACCTTAGTGTAAAGGGGTATTAGGGAGGGATTGGGGAGGGGGGCTTAACACAAAAACTTTAATAATCGCCGATAGAAAGAATGTATCTACATAAAATTTCATATGTTTACTCAAAACCCAATGAAGACATAACCTGTCAAATTTCAGCAATATCGGCCGTAGGGAATAGGGGTTGAGGGGAGGGGGCTCAATTCACAAACTCATAACACGTAAAGAACTTATCGACACAAATTGAATGTTAGCGCAGACAGTCGACTTGTTTTGGAGGGGGAGCGAAAAGTTAATTGAATAATTCGTTCTGGGGAAGTATATTACCGTGATTCACCGACGACGTTTTTTTTTAAAGCTTTTGGATGTAATTCATAAAGAAAGCATTCGCTTATATTCATAGGAACTTTTCTACTCAAAATTAAATTTACAACGAGAACTCAAACTTTACTATCAACAGCCCTGTCTTGTATAAACATTTGGAAAAGGTCTTCGCTGTAACAAAAGTTTTAAAGCAAGGTCTTACAGAGGCGGATGAAAATATACCTTGTTAGTGGCCCTTAGATATCCGTGGAGCAACTTTAGATAAGTTGGGAAAATGAACTTATCACTTCACAAGGGATAATCTGCTTTCAAACTTTGACACCTACTCGTATACTACACCGGGATAAGAGGATATCTGCCTTGTCTACTTGGCAATCAGCAATAACGAAAGGGATTAATATTTTATCGCTGGCCGCGTTCCATGTAGTATCAAAAAAAGACATATATGATGCTGGCCGCAACCATTGCGCATGTTTGTTCAACAATCGTTTGTATATGTTTGTTCTGCAATTGTTTATTCTTTGTTCTGGTTGTCGTTACCTCTTTTTTTTTTACATGGATGCGGCCGTTTTCACTCTAGCTATCACGATTAATTTAATTAATTGAAATTAATTATTTAATTAGATTTTGTCCGAAATCTGCCGAAATTTAGACCAGAAATCGCCCTAATCAAAAGTCTACATGTAAAAATTGTAGAGAAATTTCAAAGGAACATTATATATGCAATACGATTTTTCACAGGCCGCCTGGTTTGCGAAATACAAGCCGAAGACCGTCCTAAAATGTCGTTTGAAAAACAATTTATTTAGACGTTTTTTCGATTTACGCAAAAAATGTTATTTCTATTGAAAATTTGGATCTTACCTAAAATGTTCCTTGTTGAAATTCCAATCGCAAATGTTATCTAGTAATTGCAGACGTTTTGGGAAGCACTCCCATCATCAGAATCTATTATTCATCTTATATTAATGAAGCTGAAACAGTTTTTTTTATTCCAGCATCACGCCTAAACGGCTGGACGGATTTTTATGAAACTTCACATGTAGCATCCTTTTGAGCCCGATTAAAAAATATACTATGTGGCGTCCCGAAATTTAGAAAGAGAGGGGGGTTATGGGGGGCACTAAGTATAAAGATAGTGCTAGCTCATTAACGGATGATCGGATTGTCATAGAATTTCACATGTACTATTTTTATAAGTAAAATTGTAAAATTTTCAAGGTGACGTTACAAAATTGTAAACAGGAGGGAGAGGGTCGTAAGCATAAATGTAGCATTCCTAAAAATCAATTTAAGCCATGGGCTTATGGCACCCCAAATTTTAAAAGGGAGCGGTTTCCTAAGCACATGTGGGCGTCCAACGTTGCACGGTTATTACTAGCTCGGGCGTCCAACGTTGCACGGTTATTACTAGCTCGGGCGTCCAACGTTGCACGGTTATTAACTAGCTCGGGCGTCCAACGTTGCACGGTTATTAACTAGCTCGGGCGTCCAACTTTGCACGGTTATTACTAGCTCGGGTGTCCACCATTGCACGGGTAATCTCAACATTTTTTCACCTCTCAGATAAAAAAAACCTAAGGGCCTCGACCGGGTTTTGAACCCGCGATCTTGAGCTAAGTAAGGAAACACCCATACTACTGAGCTACCGGCACCCACCTATATTTTTGTATTCTCAAGTATTAGATAGTGACCTCCTACCATGGGGCCTAAGGCCTGTTGGTGGCATGGTGTAAAAATAAAATAAAAAACACGGAAGCCTTTATTTCTGCCAGAACAACACTAAAAAGTTGCCAGAGTCTCCCTTCTCTGCTCTAATTACTTTAAGTAACTTTCAAACTCATTCATATTTTTTCCTCATCTGCTTACGAAAATAAAATAAAACTTCTGTTAATAATATTTTTACCTCAGGATTTGTTTAAATGTCCGTCAAACTTCCGCAACAACTCTTGTTGTTGTTGTTGACCTAATTTCAAACAGAAATGTCTTTAGTTTTCTTCTACTTCCCCTGTAAGGACTCGTCCAGGTTGTTGCATTTGTCGGGAAACTTTTTAAAGAGATATTCCTCTCTTCAAATTTAATAACTTTTGAAGGACAGTAAGAAAAATATATGATTTTTGTTTGTATTTTAAAAGTTGATGGCAACATCCGGTTAGCAGGAGAAGATAGGGGGTGAGGAGGGGAGCATATTGACCTCAACATCCCTTTTGTAACCACAGGAAAGGCTATCAACATTTTCATGAACTCCAGCATCATGCCAATCCTCTGTGATAAACAAAAATCAATAATTATAAAAAAATAATAATATTTAAAAATAATTAACCAATAATAATTAAAATATTATCACATTTCCTATAGAAACTGTTGACTGGTCTTATACTAAATTTTTATTTCTATAGTAGTTTCCGAAAAGGTTCCTTAAAAAAAAATAAACTTTATGACGTGCAAGAAAGTGCACGTATATTAAAAAAATTTAATTTTTAATTACAGTAAAACCCCTCTTTATGAACACCTCTCCTTACGGACAATTTTTCAATGTTCCGTGCCGAAGTATAGTAAAACAATGTATTTTTACCCCCCTCGCAAAGGACATCCCTCTAACGGATGCGGACAACTTATTTTTCGCCATTAAGAGATAAATTTACCTCTTCTATGCGGACACTTCTAAAGAATTCATTTGAAAAATGTAATTTTGAATGCATTTTATTATTCGTAGAATTCGCTGTTTGGTTTATTAACTTAAAATCCATAATAACTATTATTATGTATTTTTTATCTAATTATCTATTTTATTATTTTTTTTTTTTTTTACCTTATGTACGATGCATAATAGACATGTCTTATAAATGCGTTGTCTAGTTTATTTACGACGTCCGTGGCCCCGGGAGGGAGCTCTATCTAAGAAACAAAACTCACTCCCGAACGAGATTCGAACCCGAAAAACATGGTGAAACCATACGACCAAAGCCCTACGCTCTAGCCCGCAAGGTCACCATGGCCCCAATTATCTATTGTTCGTTACCTATATATGTAGTATTAAACATAGAAGCAGATAAAACGTTTTACATGTACCTACATTTATATAATGGAGTTTTTTATTTTTTTTAAACCCTCCTCAACGGACAATTTTCTTGGTCCCGTGACTGTCCGTTGCAGAGGGATTTTACTTTACTTCATTTGGATTTCTTCTACAATATAACCCTAAGATGCCAGGAATTTTTTTTAAATTATCAAAAATGTTTATTTATCTAATCCAAAGGTATTTTTTTTGGATGACAGGGAAAATGAATAGCATAAAATCGAGAACAAAATACATATTGGGTTTATTCACACTTAACCTACATATAAAAATAAAAAAATAAATTTGGAAATTAAAAATTACTGTTTACAAAACTTCTTACTATTAATAACTAAAATTACATAAGTCCTTTACTATACTAATAATGGCTACTTCATCATTAAAAAAAGTCGTCACTTTCTATTTACACTTTTTTTTAACACTTATGTTACACTCATCACTTTGATGTTACTTGGTTCATGTCTCCAACTAGAATAATTGATATCTAGAAGTACCATATGGTACGGCAGGCGTTTGTTTTTTCAAACTATCTTTGTCCTTTTTCACTTTTAATAAAAGCGAATATGTTTAATCTTTATATATTTTATAATCACCCATTCATGATGGAAAGTTTCAAATGTGTCAAGTGCATAAATTCAAAAATTTTGCTAAGAAATGTGGCAAATGCCAATGGCTTACGGGCTAACTGCCATCACCTGTTAATCAGTTGTAGCAACGTAAGGTAGGAAGCGCTAGTGTTATGTGCCAGATGATTGTAACTATCAATCGTGTTAGGTAGCCACAGTTTCAGTATTGAAGAAAGCAAAAACACTCAGGGATTTTGAAGCTGGTATTATTAAAGGCCTCTACAACCTAAAAATAATATTAGCCAACCTGAAAAAAAAGAGACTTGCTGTCAATGGTAGAATTTACTGACATTATTGCAGAGATATTGTGAAATAATTCAAATGGACTTGAAAAATAAAATAAAACTTGTTTATTTAATATATTGTCTAATTTCACTAACTATAAGTCTTATCTCTTATGCTTTTGGCTGAGGATGGTAGAAATACCGAAAGTACTCCCATGTATATATAGTTAGTGAAATTAGACAATATATTAAATAAACAAGTTTTATTTTATTTTTCAAGTCCGGTAGAATTTACGATAAAACAAGATTATAAAGACTTTTATAATAATATCTGTAAATAATATTGAAATAATTTTAATGTAATAATATGTTTAAAAGTTATTAAAAAGTGATTGTCTGTGTAAAATATCAGTTAGTGATTGTCTCTGTAAAATATCAATAAATGTTTGATGGCATTTAGCACGTCATAGAAAAAAGGTTATGCTTTAGCCCAATTTAAAAAAAAAATGGTTCAGGCACTTGGCTCCTTTCTATTTTGATCTATCTTCTCTATCTCTGATAAACCTAACTGGTTAGCATACTCTCTAGTGGTAACTTAGTCGACATTTTCGAAGTTAGAATTAGGGTTAGTTTTCCTTAGCCGACCGAAAAATGTGGACATGACCCTAATTTTTACATTTTTTACATTCCACTAGAGAGTATGCTAACCAGTTCGATTACATAGAAAGTGATTCAAAGTAAACTGGTTAGTAATCACTGATCAGTTTCTGTTGAGTAGCTCCGTGTGCAGACGAGCAGGTGTGCTCTAGTAAATAGCCTGGACTCCTTCCGACAGGTACCTCAGCAGTACAGCCACCCACATGTCTTTCATTCCACCTACTAACGACACATCATATGTCGTTGTAAAGAACCTTCACATCTACAACTTGTAATGGACTTCACATGTACAACACTTGAACTTTTGATGTCGAGATATGGGGATCAGCCAAAAAATCAAACATATAGCGCCATCAGTCACTACAATCCATTATGTACCGTTTTACGTTGCACATTTCATAATGACCTCAACAAACTCCATCATCACACCAATCCACTTATTCAACAACTACCCACAAATCCACCACGTCGCTTCAAGCGAGCATGGCAGAGGGACCTTCTCCAGGACTAGCCTGTACACCTCTTCGGCCACGTACGTCAGCAGTTCAGCCACGCCAATGTCATTCCTCAACTCATCACACTTACTAATTACGAACAATACGTCGTTGTAAATATGTAAATAAATGAGGGCGCCTGTAGCTCAGAGGTATGTGAGGTGAATAAACCTGGGTAGGCAAAATTTA
This sequence comes from Aradus depressus, assembly GCA_963662175.1. Lineage (NCBI taxonomy): Eukaryota > Metazoa > Arthropoda > Insecta > Hemiptera > Aradidae > Aradus > Aradus depressus. The sequence goes on along the minus strand of OY759216.1, from coordinate 48,332,500 downwards.
AGAATCCAGCAATAGAGTCGGGCTCATGTCCACCAGAGTGACGAAAGAGCGCTCTGGTAGTAGGCGATATAACCTCAAAGTTGAAAGCTCGGGCATGAGTCACAATAACTATGTAAATAAATAAATTAATAATTATTAAAATATTTTTGGATTATTGTAAAGAAAATTAATGTCCTATTTACAAGACACTAATTTCCACTTTTTCCAAAGGCAACGCTGCTTGCACCAACGCCTTGCCACTCACTATTTTACAGGATGAAAGATTTTTATAGAAAGCCATTGTGACCGGGACCCACGACTGGTTCGCCCCTTTCTAATTAAGCCCTTTCTCCCAAAGGGCCCACTCCTACCTCACTGCCTATTATTTATGGCCCTACAACTCCCACAATTCCAGAGCCACCCCTTTTAGAATATTACACTATTTCTAGAGAATGTCCCACAGCTATTCGTCTTGTTTAACAACCATTAACTCGCACTTTTACTCGTAATAAAAAATATTCGTAGCCTTAAATAAAACAGTGGTAGTCAAAGTTAAGATTCATATTTATTTAATGCTATCTCAACTAGTAGATCCGTGGATTAGTGACCTCGTGTTTTTCACTTCACCACCTATACTATGTGTAAGGAAAGTTATGTAACTAGTCAGAAATTCGATGCTGATTTTTCACCGGAATTTACAGTAGTCCCCTGATAACAAAAATTTTTGAAAAAAATCTATCTATGTGTATATGTTCTGTGAACATGATAGGAAGAATGTATCGATACGAAATTGTATATGTGTATCCAGAACAAATTCAAATGTGATTTGGTTTTGGAGGGAGAGCTCACTTCATTATTCAGCACTGGGGAAGTACATTGCCGGTGATTCGCCGTCTACTTATTTTTTAAACTTTTTAGTGTCTATCAATTTTTTACTCTTTTTCTGAACCCAAACTAGGGGGTCCTAAATTTTGCCTACCCTAGGTGAATAAAAATTTAGGGTAGGCAAAATTTAGGACTCCCACAGTAGAGTCGGGCTCATGTTCACCAAAGTGACAAAAGATCGCTCTGGTAGTCGGCGATATGACCTCGTAGTTAAAGCCCGGTCATGAGTCATAAAACCTAACCTATTCTTCATTATCTTCTTTTATTATTAGTATCGCCATTCTAAATGATATTCCCCTAACCCCATCTTATTCTTATTCCCCATCAGAAGCTGCCACTGGGTTGTTATCCTCTCTCATGCCATTCTCCATGCTTATTTACCTATATTTCCACCAGGTTGCCATTTTCATGCGGCCAACTGACGACTCTTCCATTTTTAATAAGACTATTTTCTATTGTCACTAATGTTTTACTAAATGTATTTAATCTACTGAACTAACTAATTATCTCTACTCGGAACACTAAAAATAAATTAATAATTATTAAACTTTCCAAAGTTACAGATATCTTTATGGAATGGGAACGTTCCTAACAAACTTGGTATTTTTTTCGGATTTTTTCGTTCTATTTTTTGAACATGTGTTCCCTCTTGGGTTTCTGGTCTGGAACTCATCATTATGTATCGTCACATGTTTCTGTTCTGGATGGAAGTACGAAGTAACATGAATTATGCATCGAAAAATTCTATACATGGTTACATACTTACTCACAGTTCTACTCGAACGTCAATGTAAATATAAGTTTTGATGGTGTCTGAAACAAATATGGCTTTTTTCTTTCAAACCAAATATACTCCCACATTCCCTCGAGAAACGTTAAAAAGAGTTTGGAACAGAGATCTTCGGTTGTATCTAAACGTCATAAGAGATTGCTAGACCGAACCGGAAAAGTTATGAACTCCGACGTAGTTTTTAAGTCACTTTCCGGGATAGTTTCCACGAGTGATGTGATTGTTGTCCACCTCATATCACCCTCCTCTCCACTTCTCACCACTACTGGTGAAGTAGAAGGTATGTATTGTTGTCAAGTGTCTGTGTTGGAATATGAGTGATGTGACTGTTGTCCACCTCATATCACCCTCCTCTCCACTTCTCACCACTACTGGTGAAGTAGAAGGTATGTATTGTTGTCAAGTGTCTGTGTTGGAATATGAGAGATGTGATTGTTGTCCACCTCATATCACCCTCCTCTCCACTTCTCACTACTGCTGGTGAAGTAGAAGGTATGTATTGTTGTCAAGTGTCTGTGTTGGAATATGAGAGATGTGATTGTTGTCCACCTCATATCACCCTCCTCTCCACTTCTCACCACTACTGGTGAAGTAGAAGGTATGTATTGAGGTCAAGTGTCTGTGTTGGAATATGAGAGATGTGATTGTTGTCGACCTCATATCACCCTCCTCTCCACTTCTCACTACTACTGATGAAGTAGATGGTATGTATTGTTGTCAAGTGTCTGTGTTGGAATATGAGTGATGTGATTGTTGTCCACCTCATATCACCCTCCTCTCCACTTCTCACTATTACTGATGAAGTAGATGGTTTGTATTGTTGTCAAGTGTCTCAGTTGGAAAATGAGAGATGTGATTGTTGTCCACCTCATATCACCCTCCTCTCCACTTCTCACTACTGCTAGTGAAGTAGAAGGTATGTATTGTTGTCAAGTGTCTGTGTTGGAATATGAGAGATGTGATTGTGGTTCACCTCATATCACACTCCTCTCCACTTGTTGCTTCTCTCTACTTCTCACTTCTGCTGATGAGCTATTCATGAATTGTATTTGTAGAGGGTGAGAATTGTTCCTCCCTTCCACCAATAAATGAAATTATCCTATAAAGACAGAAACTTTTCCCAATATGAACTGACAGATAAAACGATGAAAACTCATATAAATACTTTATTTGTGTCTAAGAGAATGTTGTTTATGTTTCAGGGCCAGCAGCCGCAGCCTGAGGACGAAAATACACCACAAAGAAGAGTGGACAAAATTTTCGATCAAATGGACAAAAATCACGATGATCGTCTCACACTGGAGGAATTTAGAGAAGGGAGCAAAGCGGATCCTCGAATTGTGCAAGCGCTGAGCATGGGCGGGGGTACGATTGATCATATACCACAGCAACAGCAACAGACGACAACGCAGCATCAGTAAACAATTATTGCAAGAAGGGGACTCAGTCATTGCAGGAAATGGGATGCTGCTATTCAGAGCAAACGGTTTTTTTTATTATTGTATTTGTACTTTTACTTCGAAATAAAAAAGAAGTCAAGAATGTTATAGCATAATAACAACTAGCCGTGTTATCCGGTGTTGTCCGAATATCCTGTTGATACAAGATGCAATAGTCACTCTCCATTTTTTCCAGACTTAACTGGCAGATTTCTCAGGCAGACAGAAGAGTCTAAAAGTTAATACTTTTTAATTTTACATACAGCCTTTTTGTTTTTACATTCTATGTCAAATATTGTTTTGTGTAATTTAATGGTAAATGTGATCCTATTTCAAGTGATGTAAAGTGATATTAAAAATATCGACGATCCTGTTAAACATACAAAAAAATAAGCAAATGATAAGAAATGTTGCAGATTTATTTTGCTACATTTTTGTTATGAACACCTTACTCATAAGTACGAGTATGTCACAATCATTAGACATAAGTGTTATGTTTCCTCCTCCTCACAATATTCCCCGCAGTTCAAAATGTAGGGTTGGAATAACCGAGAAACATGTCAACTTACATTCAAACACTGTATTACTTAATTTGAATAAGAATGGTAATCCACTTATCTTGAGGAAGGGAAAAGTCCTTCTTTATTGACGTCTTAGAGGGGATTTACTCACAGTTTTATATCCTCACTATAATAAAACTCCACTCTCATTGAAAATAAAATATATTATACACACAATAGACATTAACCAGACTAGATTAATCTTCAATTATTGTGAAGTACCAAATAACAAGATATCCCCTCGTTTATGTGTTACTGTTATTAAGTAGCAATGATTGTGAGAATGTCCCCTTTAGAGTCTACATAATAAACCCCAATATCATTGAGCACTTACTCGACATTGAATGACACTCTTACTTGCCTTGTAACGAGGACAGTTAATCAATATGACCCTTCTGTACAGATCTTTTGATTGTAGTAAGCCCATGTGGTTATCCATCCCTCAAACAGAAGAAAAAAGTGTTCAAGTTGGGTACACCTGGTGTTGGAGTGAGGACCTTTCATTTTTTTTTTTTTTTATGTGCGTAATATGTAGTCTTTATTCAATAAAATAAAATACATTTCTTGAACCTAATTTTATTATAATGTGAGTCGAGGCAAATGTGGTACAAAATCGAACTTTGAATGATAGGAAAAAATATGTTTTTGTCGATGGAAATATAAAACTTTTACAGAGTGGACATCAAAACCTTCTCTTTTAGGGAATCACTCAGAATTGGCTTGTATATTTTTTTATATTATTATTATATTTATTTATTAATAAAAACATTAAACAGAGGATCAGTTCAATATAATTTATTGTTTGATTCACTTCATACGAAGCAACAGCTTATATAACCTGATTAATAAGGATTCTAATAACTGTTTGAAATTTTTTAATCTAGTGAAACCTTGTAGAGCTTTGTCACATCTGAAATGACACTTTGAGAGGTTTTTCTGCACCCCTTAAGGTTATGCTTGGCGCTAAGGCACTTTAGTGGTTCGCCAGGAAGATGTCTACTTAGATGGTAGCACCATATCACCCTATGGTGCTGCTATGTTTTGGATGATATTTGACCCTTACCCTGACTCACCTTATAAAATTTGTAGCGGAAGAAAATTGTTTTTTGTCCCCTTCTCTGCAGACCACCAAAATTTGTTGGTGGTCTGCAGAGAATATAATTGGAGTTATATGCCATTAAAGCGATTCACTTAATTTCAGGTGATTTTGTAATGTGATAATTAAATCACTTATGGTCTTGATTGATGAAAGTCTGGTCTTGATCGATGTAGTTTTTAATAACCGAAGCTTTCCTGTAATTAACTAACTTTATATATATGTATTTATGTAAATAAAAACAGTTAATGTTTTTTTTATCCTACTATAAAAATGATATTGTTTGATCAAGTTTTAAATTCAACTACTCAATTTTAAAAAATCTTATAACGTACAATGTACATTATGATTGGTGAACGTTTTATAAATAAAATACTAGTACTATACTCAGTGGTTAGTTGAACATTCTAGACATTTTTATATCGTTCCGCCAACACTTTTGTAGTTGAAAATTAATGTAGTTTAGTAAACTAGAAGTTACCTAGCTTAGATAAGAATTTAAATTGGTAACAATATAGTCTTTTTATATTTCAAAATCTATTCAAATTATTGTGGTTGTCTTGCTTATGAAGCATTGTTATTGTTGTTTTTGAAATGCTTTAAAACAATGGGCAACGGGCTCAAATTTGAGGGCCTTATTTTAAAAAATCATATCTCATTCAACATGTATACCGGTTTGTTCCAGGTCAAAAAAATGATAATCTGAATTTTTAGATAGGGCTGTTGTTCTCCTCTTTTTAAGGAACTGTCGCCGCAATTAGGCTCTGAATCTCGTTTTCGTGTTGTTTACTCCTGTTTTTACCCGTTTCTTTTTTTCTGACCAAACATGAATATTGTTTTATAATAGTAACGTTGGGATAGAATTTGTATAACATTTTCTATTCTATCTTCAGATTTTTATCTTTTATAATGAAATTTATTTTTGATTTGTAGTTACCTTTATTTTAATTTAAAAAATTGTTAACGCGAAAAATATGAAATTTAAGTTACTTTAATTAGATTTGGTTAATTATGTGTTACGACACATAATGTTGCCTTGACTGATATGGCGTAGCATCTTCTCCCCGGTTCTATTTCTATCCCGATTTCTAATGTTGAAATTATGACTTAAATATAAATAATTATGCCTCTTAAACTTAGAACAAATATTTTTTTCAACGTTGGGATAGAATTTGTACAAAAGGATTCGTTGAAATCAAGGCGCTGACTTGCAGATTTTCATTATTTTGACAGGAAATAGCTTGTATATATTTGTATATATATATATATTGAGAAGAAAAAAAATCAATAAATAAAATACAGTTGACATTATATATATATATGCATATATTTTTTATACTGTACAAAATTTCATCATAATTAAATTTGACAATGAATAAAAAAAAAAATAGTAATAATACATGAAATTTTAAATAATGGCCAGCCTTAAGCCCTAGTCCAAAGCCTTGTTGTTATTATGTCAAATTAAATCGCTATAATATAATATATATTAAGTAAAAATATATGTATAATCTGTTTTTTTAAGGCAATATTTGTTAAAATTTACCAAACAATAATAAATTGGCACTTTATAAATATATTTTTTCATTTGTAAATATTTGTCATGTCTGCCGTATACAACTAATATTTTTTATTTGGTATAAAAAGCTGCAAATATATTCGCTTATTGCATTTCCTGGTTCAATTAATTAAAAATACTTGGCTTTTATATCTCATATATTTATAAATATTCATATAGATTAGGGTGGTTCTTATTTTTTCATCATCCAATTTTGTTCGATTTGGTGAAGATAAAAATGGGTTGTTTCAAAATGTTTTTGAGATCGAACAACAGAAAAACGAATCGCACAGCTCCTAGAGTTCGGAAGTGTCTTTTTGACGGCGACATTTCGGGACGTTCTTCATCAGGTCACAATATGCGAAATATAGAAAAGAGAAAGAAAACAAAATAGCAATAACAAATATAAACCAATTAAATAAATAGATAAATATAAAAAATAAACATAATGATTATAAAAATATTAATACTAATAATAATTAATAAAAAATATTGATTAAACAAAACGTAGATTCGACAGACCATCGGATCCCATAGGATATCTGTGGAGGAACTCTTCCAAAAAAATAAAAATGAAAGCTATGTATCAAATAATTTTTGCATATACAACACAATTTTTTCGAAACGAGGCAGTGTTTAGCCGCCAATTAATCTGAAAACAACAAAAAATGTTTTTTGCCGCATTTTGATTTAACGAGTCAATTCTCTTAAGAATTGATAATAATTAAGAATACTTATTAACTAAGAAATGAAATGTGGGTTCTACTGTGTAACCTATCAAGTGGTTACTCATGTCAGGTTAAGTTAGTTTATTTATTTTTCCTGTTTGACCAATATTGGAGTCGTATTATGATAATTAAAAAATGAGATAAGGGTTTTATTGTCTACCCTTTCAGGTACTTTCCTGTTGTCCTAAGTGGTCGTGTCATGTAAATGATAATTAGGTAATGATACGAGGTTTTATCATCTAACATTCTTTTAGTAAAAGATCGATATTGATATATAAATAATGTCCAATTGGAAATTGATTTTTTTTTGTTCAACCTTCCAGGTGGTTTTTCCATGCCAAGAGACCTTATTTTTGTCTTATATAGTCCATAGATGTGTCCTATAAATGATAACTATGGAATTTGGTGGAGTTTTATTGAAATTTCTTATTTTTTAATAACCGAATGAAAGTAAGACATTAGATTAGTCAATGAGGTTAGAAAACAAATAAGATATTGAAAAATTCAGTATTAGAAAAGCAAGGCTGGAAAGGTGTTGTTCTCCAGTTGGTCCTCATGAGAACTAGAGGATCGATATCCCACATTTGTAAGAAATACTACCACTTGCAACGTTCAAACATTACTTGACAGAGGAGCGCTGCCCATTTCTAAGTAAGAATTCAATTGTTCAACAGGTATGTTATGGCATAGCTTCTTCATTGGGGAAAATTTATGATTATTCTCTTAAATTCTTATAATTTGTTTTCGTATTTTGATATTTTATACATTTTCTTAATATTTGATCGTTTTTTCGTTGTTTGATTCAAGAAATTTTCTCCACCATCAAATCGAATAAGGTTGAAGACTGTTTTAAAAAAAAAAAATTCTCTCCAGCAAAGGACCTACCTAACATATTTATATTCAAAACTATAACTTCTATCCTATTCATAAATTTTGGATTTTAAATTCTGTCTATACTATATTGTAAATTATATTCAGTACTTAACATATTTATACTTAAGCACATATTTTCTTATAAAACTTCCTATCTTTTGATTTTTTTTTTCTATGAAAAATGGAGTCTGTGTATCACCCACCAACGGTACGTGGAGGTACTCCCCAGCTAGGAAATTGTTATACACTATCATTTTAATTGGTTTCTTCAGGCGAAACAATTTCGGCTCAACAGTTGTTTCATTTCAGGTGCCCTACACACTATCCCTTTCTCAAAATAACATTTTTGGGCCAATTCTTTAGATAGTTTATCGGAATTAAGCAAAAATGTCATTTATATCCAAAATTGTTTGTGAAATTCTTAAATGGTAGGTTTAGAGCGCTATGGCGTCCAAAGATTCGTAAATATGACTTAATCGGAGCTACATCCTTCCAAAATCACACTTCAAGCGTTTAAAACTGTGAGTTACAGCTGGTTCAAATTAAAAAATTGTATTTTCCTAAAAATCAAAAATATTTTATTATCTTAATACGAAGGAAAGTCAAAAATTGTAAACTCTAGTAAAAAGAATTTTAAAAAAATAAATAATTTTTAAATAGGTTACAGACTTTTATTATGTACTTAAAAGATGGAAAATCAATTGTTTTTACTGCAAAACTTTCATTTTGACAATTTTTTCTAAAAAAATAAAAGTGGGTTGCACAATTTAAGACACGTTGGCATACATTCTTTTCAGTCATTTCACTTTTCACTATTTTTTTAGATTGAATTGTCAACATGAAAATTTCGATGAAGATGTACCAGAAAAAAAAACAATTGATGGTTGCTGTTTATGACCCATGCCCGGGCTACTGGTGGATATGAGCCCGAATACACTGTGAAAGTCCTCAATTTTGCCGACCTAGGGTTAATTAGTGTAGAGATCTTTAACGAGTACCTGCGATGTTAGATAAAAAGAAACTAAGGGCCTCGGGTATGAAACCGCCATCTTGAAAACAATAATTAATTTTTTTAATTTTAAGTGCGTAATAACATTTAAAAAATGTAAATAAACTTTTTTTTTTTAAATTCTCCAACTAACTTTGCATTTTAAGACAGTTTTTAGCAGTTAGACAGATGTACCAACACTAACTTTTTCTCATGAACAAACCTATTTTCTTTGCCATCTGCCTGAAATGAGACCCACTAAATTTCCATACTCCAAGTAAGTTGCCGCTCTTCCTTCAAGTTTTTCTTAGTGTGTGGTTTATTTAGAAATCAATTTATGGATGCAGATAAAAAAATAGAATGTACCCTTAGGTCTATTTGACTGAAATCAAACATATACCTATCTTACCCTTCTAGACATAAATATACATGTTTTCCATCTTACATTCACTCAGCTTAAATAACTTGTCCATTTCTTCAAAATATTATTTCCTTTATTATTTGTTTACGTAGGTACTACCAGAGTGCACTTTCGTCGCTTGAGCTTGATGCTACTCGTGGTTCTAAATGTTGCCTACCCTGGTTTAGTTAACTAAGGGAGGTCTTTAACGAGTACCTGACAACGCACAGGCTTGGCACCATCGCTTAAAGTCCTGTCTCAAGGGTTTACCTCCCTGATAAAAATTCAAGGGTTTCGAACCTGTGATCTTAATTATATTTCCTTATTAATTTGCCGAGCGAGCACTGTTATTACCTAAAAGAAAAAATATATATATTTTCCTAGGTCTCATAAATTACAGCTATACTGTTCTTTCGTTAACTATAAATGTTTCATTAATATTGTGCACAACTTTTGTACTAATCAGTATTATAACTAAGATATGAGTGTGTATTATAATGCAATACAATATGTATTATATAACACATTGTAGTATATAATTATATTGTATATTCTAAATAAAATGTTTAAGATTGTCTTTGTGATTTTAAGGCTTTCATATTTTTACTCTAATCTTGTAGATCATATTTTTCTTTTGGTTTATTATGTTACAATTTTGTCTGTGTATTTACTTGCAAATATCTCGAAGCAATACGTACTCATTTGTGTATTATAAATATATTTGTAACTAAAAAAATAAATTAGAATTTTAAATAGAAAATACATTTTACATATTTATAATGTTGATCATAAAGTGTGACTTTTCTCTTCCAATTTGTTAATACAAATTAGTTAATTTCAAAAAAAAAAATTAATTATGTTTACTTATTTACTACACAATAATTATATCCAGATTATTCTACGTTTGTTTTATTACAATAATAAATATTTGTTTACTTTCTCATCCTTCAGATAGAGTATAAAAATTGTCAACAATTTAGAATTTAATTTTATGATATACATGTACATATTTAGGCCTAGAATGCAAAATCTCGATGTTGTCGGTCCGTTCGTTCGTCCGTCTCGCTGAAAATAAACAATTGATCTATGGATACCCAACGGATTATGATAAAATTTGTAATGGTGTGTTCCGTCTGCCATTTCAATTGGTCCCTTGTGAAATTTCAAATAGATCTGAGTTATAAAAGTTGAAATGTTCATATTTTCGACACGCTATTTTGTACTTTTTTTCATTCAAAAAATACATTAATAATTTCACAAAGCGTCATTATACTAGCTGCTCACCGTTGCCTAACACATACTATTTCTGTTCATATATTATCATAAATCCTCACCAGCAAGTATATAACAATAATTAGTTGAATATTAATTAATTGAACAATAATCAGGTGAACTATACACCGAATTTTAGAAAAATTATATAGTTAAATTAATAATTTTATAAAGGCTTAAGGAAGCAGAGTCTATTTAGTATCAATTTATTCATTTTAAACCTATAGTATATTATACTATAGGAGCAGTAACTAACTAGTAACTAGAAGGATGAGAAAGTACCGCGTATTTCCAGTAGGCAACGTTTTTTTTTTTGTCTTTGTAATACCTACAGCCAATATGCTTGACCAGGCCATTCTTCATTAAAAAATAATAATTAAAACTGCAATTTGTAGCTCATCGATTTTTTTGTTTACTTCCCCAGCAGTATGAAGTATACGGGAAGTTTTACAATCAGTCATAAATTCGTTGTTGAGGTTACACCGGAATTTCATGTTTTCTGGATTCGTCCGAAGGAAAGGGGAGATTATTCCTTTACGTTTGTATAATGTTTCGCAGTTTTTTTTTGTACAAACGAAAAAACATTATATTATTACTGATACCTTCATTTCCAAGTTATATTTTTTAGTTGATGTACGCGAATATTATTGATTGTTTCCCCCCTTATTTATTATATTTCTGAAAAGAAACTAAAAGCAACTTCTAGTGGTTTATAATAACTATTTATTTATATCATGGCCCCCACATTGGATTGCGGGCCCTGTAACCAGCATCAGGGTCGGGCCCCCATCTCATAGTCATGTGCTATATTATAATTACATGGTTATTTTTTAACCCTTTTACAATTTTATTTAAACTAAAAATAGATTGTAAGGTATAATTAATGTTACAGTATCAGTTAGATTTTAAAGCCAAACTTTATTGATTAAATTATTTCACACATCAATTGCTACCGTGATTATATCATTTACTTTTATTTTACTGAAATTAACGTTTAAATTTTTAGATTTCTTTGACTCACTAACATTAAAATAAAAATTGATAAAAACTAGTATTACGATCTAAAAAAAAATAACATTAAGAGCTCTAAAAATTACGATGTTTGTGTGTGTTTAATACACTGGCTACAACAAAAGCTTACTTATAGCCTAACTGCCCTAAATTATCATAGCTTTCCTAGCTTTCTTTTGACTAAATTTATCAATAACATCTGAAAAGTCAATAGTTTTGGCCAATTCATTTTCAATCAGTCAAACTGATACTATGCGTCGATGCGTCTATTTTTAGAACACTGCTCTGAGGGAAACAGCTGGACAATAGGCTGGGAAATAGGAGTGGGGGAGGGTTGAGGGTGTGCGTGGGGCCCGTCTATACCTGTCTCGTGCGGACTGTTTTATACTAGTAATTTGCTAACAAGAGTAACTATCCATGCACGCAACTAATTAAATAACTTAATAACTCGCACAACTAGAATATGTATCTATTATACTAAATTTTCTTATAATTATATATTTTGCCTTTTTAAGCTATGATCCCTTGCAAAATCTACTAAAATAAAAAAATAAAAAGGACTGGAGCCGGACCCCCTTGGGCCCGGGCCCTGCAACCAAAGTTGCACCAGCCCCACCCTTGTGGGGGCCATGATTTATATACAATCCAAATTCTGTCTGTCTTTAACTTAGAAACGGATGATTGTATATTCAAATTGGAGGGTATTTGAATTAAAACCCAACTTAGGATAAATGCTATGTGGCATTTCAAAATTTTGAACGGGAATGGTGGAGGGGAACATATAATAAGTGCTACGGTTGACAAGATTCTCTAACTAAGATTATCGTAACTGACATTTAGCATCCTTCTAAGCCCTGTTCAGACACATGTTGTACCTGAAAGTTCTGAACGAGAGTATCTAACATAAAGTTGGCAGATCCAATCCTACTTAACTTTATTAACCGAGCAACGCCCGGGTAACCAGCTAGTATATAAAATAAGGGAAGTTATTTAATCAGTCAGATGTTGTGGTTTAACCGCAATTTCATGTTTAGTTGTAGATTATACCGAGTTTAAAAAATAGTGTGTGCTTGGAAAACGCCACAAGTGAAACTTCTTTCACGATTTTCAATTTTTTTCATTTTTTGATCCATAAATATTACTTATATGTTGTATGAGATTTCTCAATTAGCTCAACATTTTAGGTGCAAACAGTTTTATTTATTGGTTTATTTTATTTTTATTCATTTGTTAAATCAACATTATTTTCGTTGTTAGGAACATCAGAAATCACTACATTTGATTCCAAAGTAGAGACAATAGGCCTTTGGTAAGAGAAATAAGAAATGTGGGTTTTTGAACGCGAGAGAATAGAGAATGAGAATTGAGAAAGAAAAAGAGACGCTGTTTATGACGCCAGCAACGCTACGCAGGCGTATACTCGCCTTTGTGATTCATTATCAGTAGATTGGGTATTAATATGAAAATGTTGTTCCTCTTAACATGATGCAACAATTGTAATTTCTGAACTTAATTTGAGCTCCGGGAGGCGGGGTGGGGAGCGCTCCCCTCTACCAGCTAGCCCAACGATTCCTAACGTGGTAGACGAACTAAAACACTGGTGCCGTGTTGAACGCGTCACATAATGTTGTAACTCATTTACCAGCTTAGTCCCCAAGTTGCCCAGTGCGCGTGAAGAAGTTTCACTTCAAAAAGTTTGAACACTTGAACCTTGAAGAGGGCTCGCTGGAAAAGCTAGTGACTAAATGTATCTCAGGGCGATAATATTGCCAGCCCTCTCCACCAGAGGCGCTCCATTCTCACCATCTGAAAAATGTTCAATGGAATGGTGGCTCAAGATGTCTCTCATTTTAAAGGGGCTTTCAAAAAGATGGAACTTTTGTTCAAACCATTTTTTCATATCTCTCATTGTTGTGAAATGGTGGCCCATTGAAATGGAATAACGCACTTCTAAAAAATCTATATTCATTTTCACCTGAATTGAAAAAAAATGAAGTCAATTCTCCTTATCCCTGAAAACCCGTCAAATAAGCTCCTGACTGTGATTTTGTTGTGTCATATGATCACTTTTAGACAGCTTATAAAAATTAACAATTTTTGGTAATATAATTGTATTTATATTCTTAGAAGCTGTATTCCATTTCAAAACAAGTGTAGAATTTAAAAAAAGTTGCTTCTTTTTGAAAGACTCTTACAATGAGGTACAATTCTATTGAAGATCTCAAAGTTAGTGAATGTGGAGCGCTTCTGGTGACAACTGACTCACTATCACGATGTCCTTAGAAAGAGCAGGTCACTAATTTTCCACCGACCTCTTCCCCATATTCCTACTGTCAGTAAAATCGCAAGCCTTTGTATGTTTCCGAACTTTTCAAACACAATATAAGAATTCAAAAAAATCCATGAACTAAGTGGCAGATTTTTTTCCTTTTTTTGGAACCTATGCATATAATATTATAATAGAATATATGTTTAATATAACAAATAATTATATTATAATTGTATTATTGTTTTTGATATAACATTTATTATAGTCAGTGGCCCTTGTTTTAAATTATAATAGTTTTCAATTTATTTTTTTTTTATATTGAATGAATTAAAATTACTATTATATAAATATTGTTAAAACTGGATTGAATGGTGTCCTGTTAGTTTCTTTCATTTTTCTGATTAAAAAAAAAATATATGTATGATGTACATAATATCATTTCATTATATTGCATTAAAAATAATTTTAATATATTATAATCTTTATTAAAAAGTTTTTTTTTATTGCATAACCAGTCTGTACCTTCTTTCTCAACAACAATTATATTTATGTATATACATACTTATGTATGTATGACGCTTGTTCTCATTCGATTCGCGTCTCTCTCATTTTGTCAAGTCTTTCGGCCTTGTTAATTTCTGTCATTCATTTGTATTTCATTGGTAGCAGTGCTCTATACGCGGTAAAAGTATTTTGGCAGTAGTAACATTTTTGCATTTTGCGAAACTTTTGATTATTGCTACCACATTTCATAAAATTGTCTCCACTTTTGTGAAGGCAGTGTCCTGACTAATTGAAACATTAAACTTGTCTTTAAAAAAAACTGTAATGTCTGTTTTTCCAAGTACTTATTGATAAAACATTCATTCTGTGTTAATTTATTTGTACGATTTTTTGATTATAAATACATAATTTTAAATGGATGATTCCATAATTTGGTTTTGGAAGATTGGCAACATTGCTGCTACCTCTCGGAATTTTGAATATAGGTTAATTTGTAAGTTCGTTGCTCGTTTGATTTTCTTTGCAGTTTTTGGCTTTTGGTGATGGTCGAATTGATATTTCTTCAATTCAGAAGTAAGTAATTGCGTATTTTGACATATTTCACTGAGTACTACTTCTAATTAACTTTTGCAGGCTTAAATTATTTATTTTGAAAGATCATTGTTAAAAGGTTCTGAATTAACCATTTGTTCATCGAACTATACCAGAGTTTCAATTTTTTAGGGCGTTACGGATAGTAAAATAAGACATTTATTAAGACTCTGCCTTAAGGAGAAAAATGTTTTCTTTATAATATAAAATCGTGATTTCTTACAATTTTTTGAAATTTGAATTACAGTTAATTTGTTTTCAATAGAATCCACTTGATGCAGAATTATTTAATTTAAAAGTTTGACATAATTGAAAATGTTTCTATAATATACATATTTTTTTTTAGTCATTCTAAATAAAGCCTGTTGATCGGTCTGCCTCTGCCGGTTCACAGTTGGGGTCTGTGGCTACTTCTTGCAGACACAGATAAGTCAAATTAAAACAGCTTTCTAATCAATTCCAATTCTTCGAGTAGCTGCGATTTGAAATTGAAGATATACAAAGGTTCGTTGTTTAAATTTTTTCGCGCTATTGTGTTAACCTGAATAATTTGCTAAGTTATGGGTCTTTTTCACTTTTCCGGTACTCCGTCACATTTTTTTTTGTTACTTAAAGTTGGAACAGGTTCTAAGCTTAAAAAATTGTTAAATTTTTCATCCAGTTTTTGTTTGTTTCTATGTTAATCTTTATTTCAGTTTAAACTTTCTCACTTAAACTTCTCCGTTTGGTTCTATTTTATGCCCGAACTTTTTGTTACAAATTATATTCATGAAAGTTCCAGGCATAATCGTTATAAAAAAGTTTATGATAAAGATTCCTATTAACTTTTAATTCCTAATCTAAAATGTTAAACTTTCTGTACTATTAAAAGTATACTATGTATTTAAGAGATACTTATATACAATAAAAAAAAATTAAGTGTGATGAAGTCACATACTGAAGGGTTCCGTAGACGAACATTGAGATGATTTATCAATTAATATATTGTTTTGAAATATGATTACGAGTCGTGTTCGTCGCAGAAATATTGACTGGATAGTAAAGAGAAGTTTAAAAACAGCAATGGACGTGTAGTTACTACTATTGCCACCAGAGTACTATACAAGTGCTCCAGCTTATGGAACTCAAAGAAAAAATGAATAGTTAGGTCAAACGTATGTCTTTCAATCTTCTATGATTTTTCTTCTCTCTAAAATGCAACAATGTTTTTTAGATTAGTTCCTTTGGCGTTGATTTTTTGATTCTCTAAATTATTTGTAGATATAATTAATTTTATTGATAAAAAATAAATTATTATTATTGTACAAAACTTCCTCCATCTGTCGCTCGTCAACTTTAATCACTTTTAAAATGTTTCATTAGATTTGTTTGAAAGTTGTGGATTCTGTGACTTTGACTTTTATTTACAATTTACAAAAAGAAGCCTCAGTAGTGTAGCGAACTCGTCACAAAGCAGACAAAACCTGTGTCACAGTTTATTGGCCACTATTCCCTCGCCAAGGATTGTCATGTAAGTAGTAATTTCTGAATTACTTTGAAAAGTTACTTTTGGTGAGGATTGAAATTATTATTATTACCTAGTTTGTTAACAAAACATTAATAACAACATGCCAATAGACAAAGAAAAGTCTGATCATTATTCCCTGCAACTATCAAAATAATCCTTCTACTGGTGACTTCCAGCACCCATGATATCAAGATAACCCACTTTCCAGCATCCCTGCTAATATCAAGATAATCTCACCGGTTTGGTCTACCCATAGTTACATAACATAACATTATGTAACACTTTGTGCACGCCGTCCTTCGGATGGGACGTTAAGCGGTGGTACACAGGTATTGTTAAAGGCCCTACATCTAGGTAACTAAACCTGGGTAGGTAAAATTTAGGACTTCCTCAGTAGAAACACGAAGACAATGACTTTCGCTCATTCTTTAAGAAGACGGTCCTCACTTAATAAATAATACATAACACCACGGTAAACACTTAAATTAAAAAAATTAAATCATGAAAAAAAAAAAAAATCAAAAACAGAACTTCCTCAACAAAGCCCTAAAAAGTAACTAATAATGTTTAGTAACTAACCTAAGTTATATTCTATAGCTTTTTGAAGTCGGCGCAATGAATAACTACAATAAACTGTACTATTAACTTCTAAGGCTCTATTTATTTTAAATATATTTGGGTATTTTAACCAGTTTTATTTCGATTTGTGGTACATTTAAATTTATTATACGTTTTGTAGTTGAGCAACGAAAGAGCTTTCTGGTAGTAGGCGAATGACCTCATAGATAAAACCCCATGAGTGCAATAACTAATTAGAATATAACAAGTTAGTTATTAACATAATTTGTTAGAATTTTAATTTTTTTTTGTTTGATTATTTTAAATAATAGTTTTTTTTTAAATATAATATCAGTTATTCTTTAATTGTTTATATATATATATTTTTTTTTTGAAAATTTCAGGTCAACATATTTTCGGTGGCATACATTGAGCAGGCTGCGCATTCTATGAGCTCCGGAACGAACTACAAGAAGGAAGGTATTGATTTTGCCCGAGGATGCATCTATTGTAAGTCAGTTTGCAAACCTCTCTTGAACGGTATGGGTCTCTCTGTACCCCGTATAGGTTAACAGATTAGTTATTGTATGTTTTATTGTGTGCAATCATGAGTCAATGCAAGCGACTTCCTCCAGGATGGGATTCCAAACTGGAACCAAAATCCGGCAAAAGGTAATCTAATATAGCTCTATTTCACGGTGACCTATATTCCAAAGTGACGCTTAATTGGATTGGTGACATTTGTGTAATAAAGGACATTCTCACTATATTCCCTTCTAAACATTATCGATACATAACGCGGCCTTAGAGGTATAATTCATTATTAGAGGATTTTTATGTCATGTTCGGATATTTTCACATTGAAACATCCAAAAAAAAAAAAAATATATATATATATATATATATAGTTTGCGTCAAATTATAAGAAAGTTGTATATCGCGCACCAGAGGAATATTATCTATATTCGCTGATTGAAAAGGATTGATCAGGCTAGGACCGAGGGTAAGTAAGCTTCCCCTTCGATGTAATTTTTTAAAATAAATAACTAGAGGCTTCAGTGCTCACACCAACATTGGAAGAAAAAGTCAAAGGGTGGAAGGGATAGTAGTTATAGTTATAGCTCCTGAGCCTACTAATTCAGAATAAATAATAAGAAATAAAAACACATGCGTACCAAATTAAAAAAAAAACATGTCAGAGAATCAAAACATTAAGTCTATAGGTTTAGGTTTTACGACTCATGCCCGGGCTTTAACTACGAGGTCATATCGCCTACTACCAGAGCGCTCTTTCGTCACTCTGGTGGACATGAGGCTGACTCTACTGTGGAAGTTCTAAATTTTTATTCATCTAGGGCAGGGGTCTTTAACGAGTACCTCACATCGTACAGGCTCGGGACCATCGCTTAACGTCCCACCCGAAGGACGGTTTGCTTAAGTTAATTTTACCTCCCAGATAAAATAAACTAAGGGCCTCGGTTGGGTTACGAACCCACGTTCTTGAGCTCAGAAGATAAGCACGCATACCACTGAGCTACCGGCGCCCTTATTTAGTCTATATATTTTTAACAATTGAAATAAAAGAAATATATGTTTAGTCTATATATTGTTAACAATTGAAATAAAAGAAATATATGTTAGTTTTATAATTTAAGAACATTATAATTTATACATCCAACTGATCTGAAAATAAAATGAACATGTATCAAAATCATAATTAATAATTGAAAACTTTATAAACTCTTCAAACTAAGTAACAAATAATATCACCAGTCTTAATAAATAAATGAATAGGAATGTACATAATTCAATAATAGTTATTGAATTATGTTCATTATTTGTCCTGAAGAGGAAAGTAGCTGTTGTTGCCTTATCCGCAAAGGGTGTCATAAAGTGATGTATGGAGTTTGCGATACAACGCACATCGGACAGACGGCCAGGAAACTATATATACGGACTGTGGAACACCTACGAAGGGATTCTGAGTTCTTTATTCATTGCCATAATGTTACCCATATAGTGGTATTATTGACTGAAGGTAGTAAGGGGAAACCTATGAAGATTCTGGAAGGCTTGGAGATTCCGGCTTTCTTTAAATGGGACAATCATTAGTATCAACAAGTTGAAGGCCCCCCCCCCCCCCCCCCCCCCCCCTGTCGGAGTTAGAGACTGTTTCCTATCAAAGGAAATTATCCGCCCCTGGTATGATAATCGACAGTTACTGTCTAGCCTTCCAGAATCTTCACAGGTTTCCCCTTACCTTCAGTCATTTTGGCGATGAATAACGAACTCGGAATCCCTTTTTCGTAGGTGTTCTTTAGTCCGTATGTATAGTTTCCTGCCCGTCTGTCCTATGTACGTTGTATCGCAAACACCACACATCACTTTGTAGACCCCGGATAAGATAACATTAACAGGTATTCTGTCCTTCGGGGCTCGGAAAACTATTTCTTTAGTGTTTACACTCTGGGTAAGACACCCTGACCCTATCTCTTGTGATAATATGCCCCGAGTTCTTCTCGGACACAGGCTAGATAAGGAATGTACACCAATCTCCTCATTTCTTTTATAGGCCTCAAGGAGAAGCTTTTTATTAACTCTTCATCATTTTCTTGACATCCGTTGACTTCCGCTATACTTTTTAACAAAATGTTTCTCTTTTTTATAATTATCGCTTCCAAACGGAACATAAAGCAGTCTGTTAATAAGAAAAGGAAATACCACCACTTTTATAGATGTGTGGGAAAACTTCACGGTAGAATTAGATTTTCTGTAAATGTCAAATGCTATAGTAGTGTCTTTTATGTTCAAAGTCAGGTAGGTCTTTGAAGTTCAGTTTACTCCCTCCTATTTTCATAATAAATTGTTTGCTAGTAACAACTATTTAAATAGCCAAGAAGTGATTCTAATCTGGAAGTTGGCCCATTAAAAACTATAAAAATGTCGTCCACGTATCTCTTTCAAAATACAATATAATCGAAAAAGGGACTCCGTTTAGTGTACTGGTTCTTTCCAGATGGTCCATTAAATGGTCAGCACATAAAGGGCTTCCATAGACAAAATTTCCCCTAGTCAAAAAAATATGTAAATTTGATCAATCCCATGTTTAAACACAATATGTTTTATGAGGATTTTGACCTCGTGAGAGGAAACGGGTTAACCGCGTCAAAGGAAGCCTCTACGGGTCACCAGATATCGACATACCGTCCAGATCCTTAATGAGATCTCTGCTATTGGCCAATGCCGGCCTCGACTGAAACTGGTAAAGTCAATAACATAAGCACACAAAAAGCACACTTTCTTGTTTAGAGTACATCTCAAGAGCTTGGGTTCATCTCTAAAACTGTCTTCTCTTCATCAGTTTTAAACAAAAGAACCTGTTTAATTTGTTGATTATAAAGGTCAGTAAGGGTTATTGTGTAATTGTGCTCTTTTGTTCTTATTTATTAACTACATACTTTTTCTCACCTATTCAAGTCAATATCACCATTGACTGATCCTTGTCCGCTCTAGTTATAACCAAGTCAAGTACATCTCATATCTTTTGTAAATAAATTATGCTTTTATTACTATAATTTTCTTTTTTCACAGTTACTTTGTTAATTATTTCACACGAAATGTGACACTGGATGATCCTCGGGCGAAAGAAAATATTGAGCCTTACACCAACGGAGTTTCACAGGTATGTATCTTTCCATAAGATAGTGTACACAGTGTAGTTAGCAGTGTACACTAATAAATATTCAACCAATGAAAAAATGATTCAAATGAAAGTTTTTAGGAATTAAACGTTTATCTCAGTAGCCTACTTTCATTTATTTTTTTTTTAATGAGATCAATATTACTTGAGATAATTTAAACAAAAATACTTTGAGGTTTTAGCACCCCCACCTTTAAATATGCTGGAAAATAGGTAAATGAAATGTTTAAAAATCCTGTAAGAATATTTACGGAGTGAAAAGAACTAGTTTACATGTTTATTTTTTATATTACGTGACTTTACAATTATGGCAGGATTGTAAACAATATATTTCGAATGTACCCCTGTTAATCTCCAAGGTAGATTTACTTTTTGGTTCAATGCTTTACTTTTATTCTTACAACTCCTAGACTACATCTCAAAATGTCATATAATTAATTGTTCATTACACCCCGCTAAATGAAGTAATTTTTCTTAAACATTTTTAAGTTTATTTCCTCTGGTTTGTTCTTTTCAGATGTACAAGATGTAGATTTTTTTATATGATATTATATACGTTTTTGCTGGAAGCTCAAAGACCTCAATTGATTTGAACCAATGTTGTGAAACTTTAATACATCACGTTTTGTGTAAATAAATTTAGTAAAAGCGGAGTTTTAAAGGGCTTATATAGACAGCTATAAGGCTGAAATAGAGCCCCCTCTATACAGATGAGAAACTGTTGTGGACCGCTCGTGGTGAGAGACTTCATCTTCAAGGGACTACACACCCTTTGTAAAAAAAAATTTAGAAAATGAATTGCGTTATTTAAAAATTATTTAATTAAAGCCATGGATGATCAACAAGATAATTAGCCAAAATGTTGCTAAAATAATAACAATAACAAAGATCTACTATAGAAAAATTGTCTGAAAACTAATAGCTGGTTCTTATAGACTTTTGGGTGATGTTTTTAGTGAAAATAATATTAAATAATTCATCATTTTTCCACAAACTCAAATTATTTTTTTAAATCTCTAGAATCACTGTATTAAACTCTGTCAAAACTTAATTATAGCTTTTAAAAAGATATGAATTTAATACACGAAATATGTATGTGTCGTAAGAAATTTAGCAAGGAGAGGAAAGACTGCTTCGGACCCTTTATTTATGACTTTATTGTCTTCACATTTCTAAGTATAAGTCACATATATTTTGATTAGTTTATATAGACTATTATCTTTATAGTTCAAATATTTAGAAAGTGAAGATGATGTTGTTCTGAGAAGTGACCACTATGTTTGTAAACTCCTCACCTGTCTAAATAAACCTCCCTGCATTAACTCAAGTCGATCTAAGGAATTTCAACTAACCGTCCGAGTATATCTCTTCATTTGTGTAAAGATCCTTTTTATTAATATGGAAATTGAAGGATTGTCCTGTTGATATATCCAACTTTCTCGTGATTGGTACAACACATACCGTGTTGTCTGTGAACATTTAATACTTTCAATGAAAAACAATAATTTCAAAGCTACGAAGAAAATTTGATAATTAACTATCCTTTAAGTCATGTTTTGGAAGCAATACGCTCTGGCTCTTGTAGTTTTTACATAGTTTAATTATCTAGATTACGCTCCATGAATTTCATCTATGAATTCAGTGAAAGTATGTTTAAAACAAGGCATTTATTTCTGAATTTTTTAGATTCTTTTTTAACATTGAGTGGAAAAGAGCCCATCCATCGATGTGAAAAATGTTTAGTCGTAATCTGTGACAAGTGTAGGAATGCATAGAACTCAATGTTTCAGGTCTCTTGTGTCTCCATCAGATAGGAACCAACCCTCTTACTATTTATCTGTTTGTGTACACAGCCAGTCCAGGAAAATGGACGACCGAATGTGCGTCATGTGCCCCTGATGGGTGCCTCGGCGGTGCAGTCCTCTTCCAGCGCAGCGTTAGCTACTATGAACGAAACTGTGGCCAAAATTAGAACTATGTTCCCCACCGTGCCTGAGACACACATCAAGGCTCTTCTCATCAAGTAAGTTGAGTTTCACTTTGACTAATCATAAGATGCCCAGAAGTTATTTTATGGTCCGAATTTCTTGTCTAAAGTTGGGAAACTTCAGCACACTCTTACACTCCCTACCCTCAAAAAATTTTATTGAAATAACACACCGAAGAAGTAATCTTCCACTGCCTCCAACACTATGCCCCTGATGAGTGTGGACTGTTGTGCAGGTACCACGGTCGGGAGGCTGTAGTGGTGAGCGCCCTTCAGGTGGAGAAGCACCCAGTGAGGACCCCAGGTCCTTTCACTCCGCCCCCACCGGTCCGGATCCCCCTACCTCTCGCCTGCAGGCCTCAGCCCAAGCCTCACTCTCCCAAGATGAAACTCAGGTTAGTCCCCCTTGTTGCCATCTCTTGTTGTTTGCAGTAAGTGTGAACCCCTCCTTTAGGTGTACCTACTGTAGGTATTGACATAGTCTGGATGTATTGCGTATTTTATTAATTTTTTTTTTATTTATTCATTTTTATTCCGTTTTTCTGTCCAAAATAATTGGTATAATTGTTGAAATAACAAATGGAGAACTTCAAACGTCTGTGATCACAGTTTAATGATCAAGAAGTCCCATAAATATACTTGGATGATTTTCTCAATATATTAAATTAAGTATTAAAGCCTCAGATTCCAATGTTTAAACATTTTTGAACAAATGATCTACCAAATCTTTTAATATGCGAACTGTAGACTTGAGATCTTTTAATATGCGAACTGTAGACTTGAGATCTTTTTCTTTTTCTTTTTTTAAACTTTTAATAACTTCTTACCCATTTCGTTATACGAAGGTATTGGAGTTTCGAATCTAATATTGTCATGAGCATGTCTTCAGTAATGCAGAAAGGCTTGTCTCATTGCGATCTTATGTCCTGACAATTCTCCACACGTTTATTCCGGAGGTGACCCCGGGGGGGGCCTCCTTATTATAATAGTATAAGAAAGTTATGGAGTTGGCCAGATATTCAATATTAAGTTATCACTAGATTTTCATGCGAGAAGGTAAAAATATTTAGGAATTGATATACTAATTTTATTTTATATTATTATTATTATTATTTACTATTTATTTTAGCTTCATTATTTTATTATTTACTTATGGAATGATTGCATTTAGAGAATTGTGTATTTTTGATCATTGTATATTTTTTATAGTTTTGTGATTTCGTTTCCAAACCCTACATCTCCAAGTACATCAAAAAAACTCTGCTAATTGTGGTATGTTATACTTCCCATTTTTTATTTTTTTTCATTTTGAAATTTAATTTTTTTTCTAAAACTTTTTTTTTCATTTTTTTAATAACTTTTTTCAAAATAAACAAATTGTTTGCTTTAGAACTTGATTGTTCTAGTACAAAGTGACACCAAAAGCATGGTAGAATTTTTATGTATAATCTAGTTGCATGTTTTTATATTTGAAACCAACTAACACAATACTGTCCGAATACAGTTTTTGCGTTCTGTGTTGATATAGTAGAAATACTAATGAATAAAATAAAATGATAGATAAAACACTTTTTTGAACACTTATATTGTCTAATTCCACAAACATATACTTAAATGTGTACCGGGTTCGGCTTATGCCATCGTCAGCACAATGTTCAACAATAATTATTAAGCCGAACATCGTAAGCCGAAACCGGTATACATTTAAGTATATGTTTGTGGAATGCCTTTTTTTTTTTTAAATAACAGAAACTATTAGAAGTTTTTCTTTTAGAATTTTTTGCTCTGAATCTGTAATTATCTGTATCATTGCTAGTTTCATATTATAGTTATTTCTTTGTTTAAGGAAAATTCATTAATTCATTACACACTTTTCTGGTTTGTCAGAGTTAAAATTATAATTTTATAATATCAAAAAGATCAAAAACCATTCGTAGGCATAATATTGTTAGGAGTAATAAATAGTATTGATTTTTTTATTCTAAATAGTTTATTTTTATTACCAAAGTAAACAAAAACAAAAAACCGAATAAATTTTAAAACATTTATTTTTCACAATTTTCAGTTTTCTTGCACTTAAATTAAGAAAAAAAAAAAAAACTATTTTAAGTTTCCATGATTATTCAAATCTTATATTTAGCATTCACCTCTTAATTCTGGAGGTATAGGTTAACGTACGCTGAATTACGCAACAGTTTGCACATCATATAATCATATTTTTGTACTTTATATAGTGCATTTCAAAGCTGTGACTCTCTTTCATATAATATTTTTCAATACAATTATACTACTTTTTTGTTTCGGAGATTAAAAAAGAAAAGATACTGCATCCCATTGCATTTTTGACTATAAATGCAGCTACGGTATTTTGCTCGGAAGAAGAGCCCCTACATCGTTGTATGACTGACTTTATTATTATCTGAGCACAAGCAAATCTATTGAGAGCAAATCATTGTCTAAAATGTTTTATAGAATGAGCGTTCTGATGTAATTTGAAGGGTTTGCAAACAATAGATTATCTTCGCAGCTAGAAGTGTTATAAAAAAATCGTTGTTGAACGGTGTTACAAAAGACGGTTACATTAAATGATCTGAATGACTAAATATGACATTGTTTATAATGTTCTTAGACGAAAAATGTGTCCTATAATATTTTCCATTGGGTGAGTATTTTTTTCATATTATGATTTTGGAATGGTAAAGCTTCCTGCATGCGTCGCCTAACACAAATAGGTTATATCATTCAGATCAATGTTTCAGGTAATCCATCTATTATTCATACATATCTGTCAGTCGCTCATTGTAAGTTTTTAAATAATTTTTCTAGGTTTGAAAAAGAAAAATAATTTATTACATCCTCCAATTTTCTTTCCCATAGTAATAAATATATACATTGAAGCATATGATTATGTACAAAATAATAGGTAAATATATATATATATATATATATATATATATCTAATAAAATAGTAATCTTCTCTATGCAAGTAATGTAATATACACAAAACAATGAAAAAATATTAAATTTAAATAATAATAAACATAAACACAAAACAATAATAATAATAAAGAGAGGGCGCCGGTAGCTCAGTGGTAAGCGTGCTTGACTTCTGAGCTCAAGAACGTGGGTTCGTAACCCGACCCAGGCCCTTAGTTTATTTTATCTGGGAGGTAAAATAAACTTAAGCACGCCGTCCTTCGGATGGGACGTTAAGCGATGGTCCCGAGCCTATACGATGTCAGGTACTCGTTAAAGACCCCTATCCTAGGTGAATAAAAATTTAGGGTAGGCAAAATTTAGGACTCCCACAATAGATTCGGGCTCATGTCCACCAGAGTGACGAAAGAGCGCTCTGGTAATAGGCGATATGACCTCGTAGTTAAAGCCCGGGCATGAGTCATAAAACCTAACCTAATAATAAAGATAAAATAAAATTAACAAGAAAGTCCTTCAACTCGAGACCCTTAGAAACACCCCCTCTAAGAGTTAATATGACATACATATTTTAAAAAAAACACATTGTGTTTATGTATGTTGTATAAGCTATCTTAATGTATACATTCTTATGACGTAACCTATTACCATGTATTGGTTTAACGGAAATATATATTATTATTATTATTTTAATGGTTTTACTACATACTTGAAACTCACTCAGAATTACGCTGTTAGTTTTATTAGCTACATTATACACCGTAATTCTGAGTGCATAAATATTACTTTCATATACTCAGTAACACCAGTTGGTATAAGAAAGTCCTGTTAGATATATTTTATTTTATTTTTATAATAAAATGAAAACTGACTGACATGCGAATGTCAAGTTACAGGTAAGAATGAAAACTGAATGAAGTGCAGTGCACTAAATGTCGTTGATATCATTTGTCTAGGCCAGGCATCTTCCTGAATGGAACATGGGATTATTTACTTCCCCCGCTACACGAAGTTTTGTTTATTTATTTATTATGAAATCGTTTAGAAATTCGCACTGGTATCTCATGTTTTTCCAACCTTAAATTCCAAAAATGAAATGGAAATTTCCTGTCTGTGTGTGAACAAGATAACTCCCGATAGAATCAATGTATCGACATGAAATTCAGTATGTTTATCCAGAAGCCCACAAGGTAAACTGCCTATTTATCATGAATCAATGGGAAGGGGAAAAGGAGGTGCGCTAAACACAAACCCCCGAATTACTGCCAATATAATGAATATATCGATATGAAATTTAGTATGAGAATTCACAAGTCCCTGTGTAAGTCAACTATTGATATTTAGTCAAAACGGTCGATTGGTTCTAGAGAGAGAGGGAACACTTAATTGTTTACTTCGTGCTGGGGAAGTACACTGCAGATGATTCACCAACGACATTATTGTTTTGCTGTTGTGCTTTTTCTTTGCTCTGCTTCTTTGAAAATGATTGTCGCTTTTATTAACAATTGTAAATGAAATAATACTGCAGTGGTGTAATTGCCTAATTTCATAATAATAGCTCTGAATTGCTTTCCTGCATGTTATGTACTTGTTTTTGTTAATTAATATGAATAATGTAATTTCTTTTTGTATTTATTTATTTCTTTTTGTATTGTAATGGACAGTGGAAAATTATAATACAATAATTCACCTCTCAGTACATATTTATTGAGGCGCTCAATGGCGTCGTTATTAGCGCATTCTTCTTGTACTTCTCTCCTTCACAGCTTGTACTTACTTGTTGTTCATACTTGAAAGGTTTGTACTTACCTGTAACATAGTAGTCCAAGTTTTATGAACTCTATAATGTGATCAATAACAGAGCAATAAGCCTCATTGTTCAGACTCCCGTTACTGGCAATAGTGCTTTTAAATTTTACCAATTTTCTTAAGCTTGCTCGTACTTCCTGATCTAATTGTTGTACATTATATTTGATTATATTTACTATAACTGTTGATTGTCCCAGGTACCTGAAGAGTGTGTTCCCCGTGGTGGAAGAGACCCTCCTCCTGGACACTTTGTGCAGTGCAGACAACAACGTGACCCATGCCACGGAGCGGCTTCTCAACCTGGGCTTCAACAAGCGAGACGTGCCCCAACCCAGGGTGTCTCTCAAGAAGGTGCAGGCCAGGTTTCCGGCCGATGGACACGGGGTCAGAGTTGCCACACCCGAGGTGAGGGTCAGGAGTGCCGAGGAGAAAAGGAGAAGTATGTAGCCGATTTATCTTACTGGAAATATTGACGTTTTTATTTAAATATTTTATACAACGAAGAAGAATCCGGAGGACAAAATACAATAAGAAAATAAGTTCGTGTAGAGTGAGGAGGGGAAAATAGGTGTAGCGTGAGGAAGGGAAAATAGGTATCTATCTATCTATCGTGGCGCTACAACCCGGTGACGGGTCCTGGCCTCCTCCACCATCAACCGCCAATTGTCTCGATCCTGTGCTGCTGTCCTGGCCTCCTCCACCATCAACCGCCAATTGTCTCGATCCTGTGCTGCTGTCATCCAGTTCTTGATGCGGAATATGTTTCGGGCATCTTCTGCCACACCATCTGCCCATCTCAGCTTAGGTCTCCCTCGCCGTCTTACTCCATGAATGGGCTCCATTAGCAGCTTCTTCGGCATTTCCTCAGCTTCCATCCTGGCGACATGTCCCGCCCATCTTCACCGCCCAATCTTCATGACTTTCAGGACATCTGGTTCTCTATATAGCTCGTAGAGCTCCTGGTTGTTGCATCTGCGCCATGCATGGCCTACTTGCACTCCTCCAAATATTCTGCGCAGAACTTTCCTTTCGAACACCAATAGGCTCTGTTCGCACATTTTCAATGATCACGTATCATTGTAGCAAAGAGGGGTCCGTTTGTCAAAACACATGGATTTTTTTTATTTTTTTTTCTGTATAACTGAAATCTTTTATTTTTTTTGGATCATGTTTAATTCTGGATTCATTTGATAATAATCATAAAAAATAATTATTTCCTAATTTGTGTGTAGTTAAAGAGCGACTCTGCAGACAATATCCTGAAATAGCTGAATGTGTGGTGTCCTTGGCTTTGGACAGCGCGTCTTACAATGAGGAAACAGCTGACGCAATTCTCAATAACCTGCAGGAAGAGAAACTTAACAAAAATAAGTATGTATGTCTGATTCAAATTTACATTTTACATTCGAATTAAATGTTGGATCTTAAGCACGCCGTCCTTTGAATGGGACGTTAAGCGATGGTCCCGAGCCTGTACGATGCCAGGTACTCGTTAAAGACTCCTACCCTAGGTGAATAAAAATTTAGGGTAGGCAAAATTTAGAACTCTCATAGTAGAGTCGGGCTCATGTTCACCAGAATGACGGAAGAGCGCTTTCGTAGTAGGCGATTTAACCTTGTAATTAAAGTCCCGGCATGAGTCTAATAAATAACTAATTGGGGATGGGATTAGCACGCATCGTCACCCTCCCGTTTCTTGTCCAGACGAATATGTAGTGCAGGAGACGATTGGCTGCCTTGGTCCATCCTCTCCAGGTGCTGGGTTGAGAAGTTTATCTTTCGAGCTTCTCTTTGTCTGCACGGCGGACAAATATCCCCTTCATGCCTTCACGGCCAGGAATACGCCTGATATCATCTTATCCGAAATAGGTATACCAAGACCTTTTCCGATCTCTTACCAACCATTATGGCATATTTATTCTTCTCTTTATCAGACCTATCTGCATGTTTGGCGTTCAACTCTGCTGTTCAGCTATGCCCTCTCACAACAAAACAATTCAAGCTATTCATGTAATGAAATCCTCCGAACAATCACACAATGCTCATATTATGTTTCATACCTAACATTACGTCATGACCTAACCTCACTATTCTTCTATCGTCATGCAACTACTACAGACACCACACCCCAACACTCTATAGGAAGCCAAATCTGTATGATTGATGCCGGGCAACTCTCCTCGAAGACTGAATCGTCCTTGGCCGCGTTACCTCCTACCTGAGGAGGTAGTGGGGCTGACTCACAAGACCCTCGTTTCTCGTTATGATGATATTTGAAAATTTCTGGATAAATGTACAAACAAATTATTAATGAATATTTTCATGTTGCAGAAGCCAGACTCCTGATGTGGTTGTTGAAACGGAACAAGTAATATCCGAAGTGGGGGAGGTGAGAACGGAAGCTGTCCCCATCAGTCCTATCAAGGGGGTGTGCTCCTACCGACGGCGGAATAAGGGTAACAGAACTGATGAGAGGTTAGTCGCTTTTTGGTATAATCAAGTATAATAGTCACATGAATTAATCAAAAAATAGAACACTGCTCACATGGGAAGTAGTGAGGGATATGATGATCTGTTGATGGTGTACTAGCCGACATTCAGGTACATTAAATCATCCTCAGTGCTAACTCTACAGGGTACAGGTTAAATTATATTAATAAATATATTAAATGATTTATTAAATTATACTAGTTAAAAAATCGTTTTAAAGATGTGTTATCATAACTTATCAAAAATATTAAGTAATAATTTACTTTTCATCAACTTACATCTAATTGTGAGTAAAAGAGAGTAGTTGACGTGGGTGTTTTTAAACTTAAGCCTCCCCAAATCTTTCAAGTCTAATTTTTTTTCTTTCATTCAAAGGATTAGATTTCCATGTGAATAAACACAAATGTATTACAATTTTTATTTAAACAGTATGACTAATTTCACTGAAAAAAAAAAATGGAATGGAATGGAAAAAGTAAAAAAAAAATGTTAATTTAACATTTATCTAACAAATTATGTGTTATTGCCTCCCGTTTTCATTCATTTAAAACAGTTTGTCAGGGTCCATGCATGCTAGGGGTGAGGCGATAGGTACCTTTATGGCGCACCCGTTCCCATTCCTCCAGCAATATTACTTATATGAAAATGAATGCTATGATGTAGTGACTACTCAATTTTCTTTCAACATATCGGAACAACTCATAAACTGCCAAATTACAAATGGAAATCAGTCTTCTTGAAACATTAGCGGTAGAATGGACGATGGTTAGTGTTGGGCGACGTCGTCTAAATGATGTTGAACATCCCCATAACTATGTAACTATGCTGGAGCTTGGTCGATCGCGGTGTGACATGTGGAGGAGATACTGGGAGACAGGCTTGTTTAACAAGGACACCTCGACAAGCACAGAAGAAACATTCACAACAAGGACCGATATTTCAGAAGTCAGGCTCTCAGAATTCGTTTTTCTACGGCTCGTCAGCTACTAAATGATTTGACTATTGCCAGAGATACGTCGATTTCTGTCCCAGAAGTCCAGACTGCCTGAAACAGACTCCGGGAAGTGCAGT
This sequence comes from Aradus depressus, assembly GCA_963662175.1. Taxonomy (NCBI): domain Eukaryota; kingdom Metazoa; phylum Arthropoda; class Insecta; order Hemiptera; family Aradidae; genus Aradus; species Aradus depressus. Next base: position 48,301,501 of record OY759216.1, on the reverse strand, counting down.
TGTTCTCTAGACTTCCTTTATTAGTCCCACGGTTTCAAGATCATATAAAATTGCTAGAAAACGTTTCGCTACAGAATGTCGCACCGGTCGGTTCTCTTCTCTAGATGAATTTGAATTGATAGGAATATAAAACTATCGATAGTTGACGTGATTGATAATATCGATACTATCGGTGATAAACTATCGATAGTTTAAAGACATTGTATCTCTGGGATCCGAGGGCGCCGGTAGCTCAGTGGTAAGCGTGCTTGACTTCTGAGCTCAAGGTCGTGGGTTCGTAGCCCGACCGAGGCCCTTAGTTTATTTTATCTGGGAGGTAAAATAAACTTAAGCACGCCGTCCTTCGGATGGGACGTTAAGCGATGGTCCCGAGCCTGTACGATGTCAGGTACTCGTTAAAGACCCCTACCCTAGATGAATAAAAATTTAGGGTAGGCAAAATTTAGGACTCCCACAGTAGAGTCGGGCTCATGTCCACCAGAGTGACGAAAGAGCGCTCTGGTAGTAGGCGATATGACCTCGTAGTTAAAGCCCGGGCATGAGTCATAAAACCTAACCTAACCTCTCTGGGATCCACTGAATCGAAGGAGGGTTACATTTACTATTCTTATAGCGTGCTTTGTTGTTTTGAACTAAAAAATGAGTCGTAAACGGAAGTCCGACGTGTGGAGTTACTTCGATAAGGACGTGGGTCCAAAAAAACTGGCTAAATGTCGTTTGTGCAGTGCCGAATATAGAACTTCCGGGAACACTTCCAATTTGAGAAAATATCACAGCGATTACAACGGGAACGGCTTGTGCACATCTACAGATACAGAAGAGAATAGAGGTAGTGGAAGTGGAATTCGTTTTTACTTGAGCTCAACAAAAACATACGAAAGAAACTACGAGAGGTACAGGATTCTCTTAAATCGCATTGTTTCATACATAGCCGTTGATTTTCAACCATTCGTAAAATAAATATAGGTACTTACACTGTACGATATCTTGTTTATTTGTCTTCCTTGAATTACTTACAGGGTACATGTGTGCATATACATGAGCATAGAGTGACTTGATGTCACTTCTGCTTAATAAAATATTTCGATAGTACTATCGATAGTTTTACACCTCTAATTTCAATGACGTATAATTCTCCGGAGATTGAATTAACGTTATTGTTAAAACTCACATAAAAACACAAGTTGGATTTGGAGGAGATTCAGTATGATATGGGAGTTGTTACTGTTATCACGAACGGGACACAGACAGCTCATGGTTATGTAAAGAATGTGCTGCGATATCATGTTGTCCCTTTGGCTTAGGCAGTGGCTAGTGGTGAGATTTCCACCTTTATGTACCTTGAGCACCTTAAGGACCACAATACTGAACTGATGAAGTGGCCAGCCTGCAGTCTCGTTTGAGGTCTTGTGGGACCTGCTAGGAAAACGTTCAAACAACGTTTACAGATATGCTCATTGAGCTGGAATGGGAACAGATGCGCCATAAAAGTATGTATAGTCTCTCCCGCAGCATGCATCGACCCTGACAATCTGCCTTAAATGAAAATGGGAGACAATAGCCATGATTAACACACATTTTGTAAGTTAAGAGTAAAATTAAAAGTTTTGTTTACTTTTTCCATTCTATTTTTAGTTTTTTTTTTTTTGTTTTTTTCAGTGTAACTTTCATATGGTATATATAAAAAATGTAATTGTTGTAATACATTTGGGTTTATACAATCATATTAAGTTATAAATAATTCTTCATAAACGTTATTTCCATTATAACAATTTAATTCAGCTACGAAGTAGTGACTACTCTATTTTCTTTCAGTTAAATGGCCAAAAGCAATAAGAAAAACCAGGAAAACAAAAAAAACTGAAACCAGGGCCCGGATAATCGGGTTTTTACTTTATATTTTAACCAAAATGTATTGGAAGATAGGAATGGGGGATATAACAATTCAATTTATTAAAAAAATACGAAATTCCTTCAGGCCCGTTTTGGAAAAAAAATATGTTTTTTTTAAATTTTATGTAAAAACTATTTGATTTTTCTCCAAAACTCGTTTTCGGCCGGGCTTTAATTAAAAGGTCATATCGCCTACTACTAAAGTTCTATTAACCCCTATTTGACACCTCAACAAACTAATGTTTCTAGGTGGAATATTTACTGACAATATGATTATTGATATTCAATACAGAGTTTATTATTTTTAGTACTTTGAAGACACCTCCCTCAGATGAGGTGATAACTGAACCATCAACATTGACATTTATCTCTCCACTGCTGACCAAGACTCAGGGGCCCAATGGACACTTACGAAATGGTCCCAATGAATCACTACTTTTGTAAGTATAATAGCTCTTATTATATACAAGCATATATTATTTTGTTTATTTCATGTGTTATGTCCCTAAATAAAGATTATATGTCATTTCACAATGCAGCAAAATTCCATTACTAAATGATAATGCATTAAAGTACAGTAGAACCTCAGTTTTCCGACCGTTTTGACCGGTTAAGTAAAATAAGAATTTGTATTATCTTTTTTTTTAATAACTCGCCTGCCCTTGATTGTTTGTATAAATAGTGACATTTCTATCAAAACAGTTCGGTTTTTCAGCTTACAGTTCCATTTCTTCTTCAGTTTGGCTCACATTCATTCTTTTTTTTGAGATAAGTACTATGAAACAGTGGTTGTTATTCATTAGCGATTTAAATTCTCTCCTAATAATTCCGCTGTGGAACCCAAAAGGGTGGACGATATCCCTTGAAAATAAACTGAAGATAAGTAACAAATTGGCTGCCGGTGTTTCAACTTCATTCTACAATTTGACAATAGAAATAGTATGGAATATATATATATATATTTTTTTATTTTTTTTTTTGGCCGTACGATGCATATCAGCCATGACTCTTATAATGGTGTTATCTAGTTATTTACGACATCTATGCCCCCGGGAGGGAGTTCTATCTACGAAATGAAACTCACTCAAGGATGGAATTCGAACCCGCAAATCAAGGTGAGACCATGCGACCAAAGCCCTACGCTCTAGCCCGCACGGCCACCATGGCTCCCAATAGTATGGTAAAAGACTCAAAAATAGGCAGCAAATAAAAGGTTATATTATTTTTTATTATTTTTTCTATTTTTATTTTTTTACATGGGTGTCTCATCCCATCTAAGCCCTTTTTAGTATTGTTCTCGCTAAGTCGTCTGCATGTCCGTCTGTTACACATACTTTTTTTTTTCTAATCAATAAATGGGAATAAACTTGAAACGGAATGTAGATAAAAACAATTTAAAAATATAAAACAACTTTTTTTATACCATTTCCTTTCCAGAAATTAGCGAAATAACGAATATTTCAATTAACTGAATTTCTACTAATCAATATTTGCCGCAAATGATCATCTACAGCGTATGAAGCATTCTGTAAAGTTTGTAAAATGGAGCTTACAATATTCTGCTAATTAATTTGTAGACAAGTTCTCGTTATCAGTGTTAATATGAACAAATTTGTGAATAAATGGGTAGTGAAGAAATGAAAATAAAAGCTGGCATTGAATGAATGTTCTGTTATCAAGATATTAAAATGTATGTTCTATTACTTAACTTATATGTATTTATTTAATACTCGTCGTTGATATAACGAGCACTCTGGTAGTAGGCGATATGACCTCGTAGTTAAAGTCCGGGCATGAGTCATAATAACTAACTGTAATGATAAAGGTATATTGATAAAATTGTTACTTATGCACATGATTTTGTTTTCAGGGAGGACTACGTATCGTGGATGGGGGCTCAGAAGAAACTGGCGAAGGGAACAGACCGGAGCCTGGTGTGTGGGCCGCAAGGTGGAAGAGGGCCGGATATAACCCTAAGGAAGGGCTCGGTACCTTCTCTGGCCAAAGGGAGCATCTATGCGGCCATGGTTTGTGTGAGTGGGAGCAGGGGCAACTGACGTAGTCGGAGTCAGTAGAGAAAAACTATCAAAGTGGGGAAAAAAAGGATGGTAGATTGCAAAACCGGGTTAGTCAACAAAAATGGAGGAGTTTGACAAGGAGTATCTAAAAAATTCTTTATCAGGTAAATTTCTGATCTGCCTTTACGAATAATGAAAATAATCATATATAGAATTATCTTATTATTAAGTGTTCCACTAACTAAACTGGAGAGCCAATTACTAATGACTGTTGGGAATTCGACAAACTAACCTAAGGTAACTAGTGACATCTGTTGAGAACATGATAAAACGTAGATAGGCAATTAGTGACACCTGTTGAGGATTTGATAAACTAACCTAATGAGGAGAGTAGTGACATTTGTTGAGGACACGGCAAACTAATCTGGAGAGGCAACAAGTGACATCTGTTGAGAATTTGCCAAACTAGTTATATTAATAAAAAACATTTTCAATGTTATGTATCAAACGTAGTAAAATTGAACACTAAAACAAATCATCACATCAAAACACATTTTACATTTACGTTCTGTTGAGCTAGACTTCCGTTTATTTTTCTGATTATCGATTTGACTGAAACTAAGAATCTAATTGTCTAGAAATAGAAAGGACAGAATCTCGTTTCTATTTTTTGAAAGGATTCTCTCAATTTCTTTGGAAAATATTGAAGGTTTAAGCTACTCCAGTTCCATTGATACGTTGGTATAAAATTTATGCTCTTTTTCTAAAGTCCCAAAATATCGACGAGTCAGCCCCATGTTAAAACTAACGAATGTGATACACAGCATTTATAATTTTCTCTACTTAACTGCTGTATTTGGGGACTGTAGTAGTGTCGAATATGTATTCCTTCTGTTAGAAGCCGCTTTCACGAATGTCACCTATTCATCAATATTTCCTTCGATGAAGTATCAAATAAATGTATTTGCCAGTTTACAAAATTGTTTTATTTGTTTAAAAGGAAAAAAAAAATTGTTTAATTTTAGTTTTCATTGTACCTGTTTGTGTTTTAGTACAATATTATATTTTCTTTATTTGATTACAGTTATGTATGTAATTTAAAATCTTCCGTATTAATTATCTATTGATGTAATTTAAAACCTGAACATATCAATGTTTATGAATTATTTTTGTCAAAAATATTTTCAGTTTTCATATTGAATATAATACATTTTCGACTATATTGATGAAATAGTTGTGAAATATTTTATTTTTTAGATATTTTGTAAATGTCAGATGAAAATAAACTAAGGGAAAAAGTAAAATTTACCAAATATTTGAAGATTTTTGCGCAATTGTTTGAGCGTTTTTATCTTTTAATATTGCTCAACAATAGAAGATAATAATAGAATAAGATGGTGTTTTTCAACAAAACTGACGAGCCAATGAACTAATTGCATAATATGTAGTTTTATTTTGATTCCGTAAGTTCAAACCACCGTCAAAAATGGAAATAATTGTGATTAAACCGTTATTTTCTTCTTTTTTTGAACATTATGTTTATATTATTAGTTATACAAAATTAAAATAGGCTAAAATTCCATTAAAAAAATTAACGCAATTTGGAAATATTTATTTGTTGTCTAAAGGTAACTAACTACAATTGTAGCATAGAGTACACTTGAACGTTTTAATTTAATGAGGAAATGGACAATGTTCGAGGTGAGCTAAATCAACAGGATTTTAGAACGTAATTTCGGGATAAAAAAAAATGAATAAAAACCTCTAAAAATTTCACAGAATTCGTCAGTGGAGCATGAAGAATGTTCTCTAAATATTTCTAATTTCTTTTCTTGTATACTAAGAACACAGCTTCTCATGGTTGTCATTGAAGCAGGGACTCCCGCTGTTGAATTCTGTCCAAATTTCAGACACTTTTATTTGCATTGAAAATGTGCCTATTATCTCATAATGATTTTGCAGAGATATTGTGAAACACTTAAAAAGTAAAGAAAAACGTATGTTTTTTTTTTTTTAATATTGTCTATTTCACAAGTATATACATACATATAATATGGGAGTACTTTCGGTATTGCTACCATCTTCAGCCACGACTTAACAAATACTGTATTTGTTAAGTCGTGGCTGAAGATGGCAGCAATACTGGAAGTACTCCCATATCATATATATAAAGCTGAAAATGTCTGTGCGTTGTACCGCTATAACTCACGAACGGCTTGATGGATTTGATTATTTTTTTTTTTAATTTGTTCGTCATCGTCTGTGGAAGGTTATAGGCGTATTAATACCTCAATATCTGGTCCATCCCAGCATCCACCCACGCAATATTTGTAACTCAAAAACCACTGCAATGATTAATGAGGAATCTTTTTGAATAGATAAGTTTTATCTACCGAAAGGTTAAGGTCTATTTTTTAATCAACCCCTGGTCCATCCCAGCATCCACTCACGCAATCTTTGTAACTCGAAAACCATTGCAACGATTAATGAGAAATCTTTTTGAATAAATTAGTTTTAGCTCCAGGATGGTTGAAGTCTATGTTTTAATCAACCTGGTGGTCACAAGCGTTCTCAAGTACGCAGTGGCTAGGACGTCCACTGATGCTAAGTATTCACTAGCTGTGGTTTCCGCCGTTGAATGGCGCGTACTAGCCATGGTGCCCAGGGGTCGCAAAAACTTACTAGCTTGGATGTCTGCCGTTGAAGGACTATAAGCGTTATTCCGTATGAATAATTGAAAATTATAACATCATGAATGTACTATTGAAGAATTGAAATGGATTCGAACGAGAGATATTAGGAGAAAAGTCAAAGTTCCCCGGGCAACGCCGGGTATTACTGCTAGTTATATATATTTGTGAAATAGACAATATTTTAAGTAGTTAAACACCATCCTTTTATTTAAGACATTATATGCATTTGATTGAAGACTATGTGTTCTTTTTTTTTATGTAAATATTTAAGATGTTATCCACCTAAGGCATTGTGATAATTTTTGCTTTAAAATAATGTTTGTGCAATGAAAACAATTTCTCATCTGCCAATATATACAATTATAAGTACAGGAAAGAATATTATCTTAATCGTAGTGTTTTCTTTGTGAATCTATTACATATATTGTTCTTAGGCAGGATATATCTAATATAATATGGCTTGCTATGACACTCACTAATACATATTATGCTGTAGAGAGCTGCCTAAAGCTACCTCCCACCTCAGAGTTAATCTCGAGATTACTCTCAGGTCACCGTCCATTTGTGAGTAGTCACACTATATGACTATATCGGTCGAAAGTTTCGCGTCCCAAGGAAATAAGTCAAAATTCGTGTCCATCTGAAAATAAATATTTGTTCATATTGAGACTATAGGAGGATGCTATATTTGTATAAATACCAGCTGACTCAACTGTTTGGATATTGCTTCTTGAAATATCTCAATATTGTAAAACATAAGGTATTGTTGCCAGAGGCTTAAAGGCACATTTGAAAGATACTATTACAGTTTCAAAATTTAAATTAAGTTGAATTTAATTTAAACTGTGTTAATATTCTATTCAACAATATGGTGATCGTCTCCTTATAAATCTCTCACTCCACTTGGACAGATTGTTTGTTACTGGGCTGAAGAATCAGTAGAGTCAGAAACAATCTGTCCAAGTGGAGTGAGAGATTCATACATCATATATATAAAGCTGAAAATGTCTGTGCGTTGTACCGCTATAACTCTCGAACGGCTTGATGCATTTGATTAATTTTTTTTTTTTATTTGTTCGTCATCGTCTGTGGAAGGTTATAGGCGTATTAGTACCTCAATATCTGGTCCATCCCAGCATCCACCCACGCAATCTTTCTAACTCAAAAACCACTGCAATGATTAATGAGGAATCTTTTTGAATAGATAAGTTTTATCTACCGGAAGGTTAAGGTCTATTTTTTAATCAACCCCTGGTCCATCCCAGCATCCACTCACGCAATCTTTGTAACTCGAAAACCATTGCAACGATTAATGAGAAATATTTTTGAATAAATTAGTTTTAGCTCCAAAGCTAGCGTTACTACAGTTGAAGGACTATAAGCCTTATTCCGTATGAATAATTGAAAATTATAACATCATGAATGCACTGTCGAGGAACTGAATAGCCTTATAGGAGATATTGGGAGAAAAGTCAAAGTTCCCCGGGCAACGCCGGGTATTACTGCTAGTATAGATTATATATAGATTGTTGAATTGAATATTAACACAGTTTAAATTAAATTCAACTTAATTTAAATGTTGACACTGTAATAGTAACTTTCAAATGTGCCTTTAAGGCTCACTATATGTTTTACAATATTGAGGTGTTTCAAAAAGCAAGTAAAAAGTGAAAAAGTAATCTCTATTCTGGGGCAGACGTCCCCTAAGAATAATAACATCAGAAATAAACAAAAGAATACAAATATCAACCAATTGCGATAGAAAAAAAGAAAAGAAAAGAGGCTTTTAAGAATAAATATTAAATGATGACAGGCAATGATTAACAATAAAATAAATTAGTGGAAAAGAATGGAAAAAAATGAGACAGACAAAGTAAGAATAATAATGTAAAACATAATAATGATATATGAGGAGTTTGGAGCCAGAGCGGACCAACTGGTTGAAACTGAAAAGGTAGAAAATGGCAATTGAAAATTGAGTACATTTTGTTTATCTCCATAAATGGGACCCAAATATTTATTTATATTTGAAATTTTTAGAATAGTATTGGATGAGTGATCCCTTTTTGTGTTCTATAAAGTTTTTGAAGGCCATATGATCCATTGTGACTTTGAAAATATATGCACAAAATATTTGTGGACTAAACTTGAAAGTGCTGCTATCTAACACTGAAGTGAAGAAACTAAGTGATCCACACTGGTTTTGAAAAAGGGAACCTATGCGAACATCAGGATGGTAATAACTCATTTTCCGAAAAATTGTGGGTTGGTCCGCTCTGGCTCCAAACTCCTCATATATGAGTTACGTTGTTTTTCTCATTTTTTCCATTCTTTTCCACTAATTTCTTCTATTGTTAATCATTGCCTGTCATCATTTAATATTTATTCTTAAAGGCCTCTTTTCATTTATTATTTTTCTGTCGCAATTGGTTGATACTTGTATTCTTTTGTTTATTTCTGATTTTTAAAAAAAATAATATTTGTTTCTTATTTTTGAGCAAAAAACATATCGCACAGTGGTTCAAAAACTCCAAAACGTGGACAAAAGACAGAAAATATAAGTTTTTAGAAAACTATTGAACTGCGATAGATGTAGAGTCGTGCAGGTTAGTTCAAACATGGACGGGAAGAGTACTTATCAACCTCGGTTCTCTCATTATTCGCGTGTCTTTCACCGGCCAATTCTACCCGTCTGGTATTTTTTTTGTGCCAATTGGATGTGTAAAGTGCACAAAATGAACTGTCTTCCAGGGCTAATTAGGACATTTTGTTTTTTAAACTGAAATATATCAATTTTCTTTGAAGTAGAACTGCATTTTGCATAAGCTTCAGTTGTGAAGTCCGTGAGAGTTCGCGATACTGTTTGTGCCAATTAAAGCTATATTTGTGGTTATTTCATATTAAATCAGCTATAATTATCTGCAACTCTAATATCAACATTGTTAATGATATTTTAGATACACTGTTCAATAAATAATGTACACGACTATTAGAAGTAAAATATTCTTTTAATATATATTTTTTTAGAATCAAATCGAGTCGAGACCTCTTCAACGATGTTTCACGTGTCAATAATTTCAATATTGAGGACTCCTGAGGACAATTTTATTTTAAATCTTCAAGTTTTATCTTCTTGTACGTGCAGTGTAGTGTTGTGGGAAGTACGTCGACAATATGTTTGTTCCGCGAAAACATTAGTTAATTTTTTATTGATAATATTTATCTTTATAAATAAATTTATATTGTTGTCCCTTTTTTGTTTAAAAAAACATTTTTCCACTCTTCCATTTTGTAATTTTAAGAGTGCATTGTATCTGCTGGTTACTTATAACATAACTAATTTAAAATTGTACTCTAGTCTCCCGCCTTTTCAACATTACTAGTCAAGTTTTCAGTTAGTTCTAAGTCCATTTCGCTAATTAACTCCCTTAAATAATTTTGTTGTCCCCTTTTTGGGTTCTTAAACCACTGTGCATTGCCACGAAATTTGCTCAGCTTTAATGTCGTTGAGTACACTACACGTTTGGGCGGGTTTGACCCTTCTCTCCTGTCCAAACCGAACTCTACAGACGGTCCAACTTGAAACTTTGTGTATCTAATCTTCCCAGATTGTATAACACAGGACATTCTGTAGATCATGTAGCATGGTAAGCCATAGTATATAGCTCCTCACTGCCTTCTTTTAAAGACCTGAGCTTCTTGGTGTGCGGAGCTTTAGAAGAATAACATAGACATTTAGTTCATGTATTGTGTTTAAATTTAGAAAGAGTACTCACCATAAATTAGTCAAACACCCAATCATTAAATGTACTCGCAGTTTTGTCACCTACCTGAAATCACTTATAATACGTGATTGCTTAAATTCTAATGCCTCTATATTTCTATTAAATATTGTTATATGGAATTCCAAATGTTCATAATAATTTTATTACTTCTAAAGGAGTTCCCTGTAGTTGTCTTCCTCCTGATGTATTTCCTTAAAGAATAATGTGTCAACATAAAATATTATAATAATTTTCCTATAAATTAATGGTCAGAATAAATAAATAAATGAAAATGATGTTTCCTTTTTAATTTGTATTAGGTAGACATATTAAATAACTTAAGTAGATTAGTAGTAGAAGTAGAGGCAAGTCAAATAAAATATTGATTATGCGCGTGGTCAATGGTAATTCATAATAAAATCCACCAGGACTTTGTAATAAAAAATGCTGTTGAAAAGATGTTACGTAAGTTTTCCTCGTTTTCAAATATTGTACATGGAAAGGCATGTAAACAGTCAATAATTCAATATTTCATTTCCATTGAAATGTTGTTTTCCAGACTCCATGCAAACGAAGTGTCCTTTGACCTTTGTCGTCTGTCATCTTTTCTCTGAATTTAAAATTTTATATCTGGGTTGTTCAGAGGTTAATCAGGAAGTATAACTAAAAAAGAAAAGTCAGTAGCAACATTTTTAATGTAATAATATTTTATTTCTTCAATTCATTTGTTTGTCAAATTGATGCAATCGGCTTATGATAACAAAAATAAGATACATGTGAATATACAAGCTGTACATGACATAAGTTACTTAAATATATCAATTTAAATTTATACATATCAATTAATTCAATAATCTGGTATCACGTTGTGTAGTTTTGCGTTCTGTTGTATTTATCTCCAAATCGAGGATTTATTCATTTTTTAAATTCATTTTTTGTCCATACATCCAGCCAGAATACTTTTGGAAATATTAAATTATTTTACTGCTCACATATAACTTAAAAAATAGTTGATAATAATTCAAGACGAATTTTCACAATACTTACTAGAATAGCTTATAAACTCGTGTGGCATCAGCAACTAGCTATTAATTATATATTCTATGTCAGTAACACAACACAACTGGGAGAAAACTCACATATTCCCTCCACATATGTGCTCGCGTGCGCACGATGTATCTGTTCGGGGGTAGACGCTAACATGTTTACATACTAAATTCATTCACAATAATAATAAAATACGTTTATTATATTCATATAACAATAGCTGTTATAACAATAACAGTTAATTGTTAAAGAAAAAAATTGTCTTTTCTCTGACCAATTTACACTGATTAGCCTCTGAAGTCTATCAACTTCCATATACTCAAAATAAATTCATACATGTATATAAGTGTAAATCATTTCTCGGTTATGTAAAAGAATAAATACATTTAAAAAATCATATATGTGATCATGTACATTTGGCCATTTCTTGAAATAATATATTTTTAGGTTTATTTATCCATTATATAAGATGAAGGATTCTAACTAGTATATCTATATACTCTTCAACGGTGTTCATAAAATTATATTTGTTTTGTTACTTTTAATATATTAATAGTTTAATGTTCATGTAAGAAGCCACTACTTGGCTTGGGTGTGTATTAAATTGGTCGATGTGCAATATTCTTTCGTCCATGTTCAGTTCTTAAAGTAGAACAACTATTTGTAAATTATATATATATATATATATATATATGATATTATATAGCAAATAATAATAACTTATATAACATATTTCTGGGTTGGCATCCAGTGTCAATTAAAAAGTTTCCTTAGTATCCTAGCAAATACAATACATAACATATATATATATATATATATATATATATATATATATATATATATATATGAGTTTGGAGCCAGAGCGGACCAACCCACAATTTTTCGGAAAATGAGTTATTACCATCCTGATGTTGGCATAGGTTCCCTTTTTCAAAACCAGAGTGGATCACTTAGTTTCTTCACTTCAGTGATAGATAGCAGCACTTTAAGTTTAGTCCACAAATATTTTGTGCATATATTTTCAAATATTTTGTGCATATATTTTCATTTTACGTTTCCAACCTCACATTACATAATGACCTCAATATCCCATTTGTACCTTCTGTTATCAAGACACGATATCAAAATTTTCACGACAAACTCCATCATCACGCCAATCCACTTATACAAGAATTATCTACAAACATTCTCCCCACAAATCCACCACGACGCCTCAAGCGGATATGGCAGAGGGACCTGCTCCAGGACTAGCCTGGACTCCTCTTCGGTCACGTACCTCAGCAGTACAGCCACGCACCTGACACTGCTCTATTTATCACAATTGCTAATGGCAAATGTTATTATGCCGTTGTAAATATATAAATAAATAAATAAATAAATATTTTCAAAGTCACAATGGATCATATGGCCTTCAAAAACTTTATAGAACACAAAAAGGGATCACTCATCCAATACTATTCTAAAATTTCAAATATAAATAAATATTTGGGGCCCATTTATGGAGATAAACAAAGTGTACTCAATTTTCAATTGCCATTTTCTTCCTGTTCAGTTTCAACCAGTTGGTCCGCTCTGGCTCCAAACTCCTCATATATACATACATATAAATTATATTGCCTCTATATTTCTATTAAATATTCCATATATTGGAATTCCAAATGTTTTAATGATTTTATTACTTCTAAAGGAGTTACCTGTAGATGTCTTCTTCCTGATATATTTCCTTAAAGAATAATGTGTCAACATAAAGTATAATAATTTTCCTATAAATTAATGGTCAGAATTGAAACTGGATGCCAGTCCAGGGGTATGTTCATCTTCACTTCACTTACCACCACAACCCCCCAAGAAACCTAAAGAGGAGCTGCAACCGAAATTTATTTCCGCAATAAATGTTCATTATTTTTATCTTTCAACATATTCTCTTGTCTGTGAAATTCGAGGCAGAGTTTCCATCATCTTGCAGTACCGTGCATCTACTTTTAAAGAAATATGTATTTAAAGAAATACATTTAAAAAGTGAAAACTTGGTGGGTATATAAAAGTTACACTCTGGTTTTTTTTTTTTACTTTATGGTATATTTTGCCAAAGAGACCTGTCTTACATGAGAGGGTTTAGACCATTCAGTCTCTTATTTTCCAGAAAACATTTTAAAATATAGTTGCCATCCGTTATAATTTACATATTACTTTGAACTTTTTACACAAAAATTTATTGAACATTTTTTGGAGTGCTATATATTTTTTGTCAAGTCTGAGGGCATTTTGATGGAAAATAATTGAAAAAATATTTTTTGCAAGTCCAATTGTTATATAGGTCGAGATGTCATTTTAAGATCTTTTTCGGTATGCCTTTCTTGAAAATTGATAGTTGATGAGGTCCAGTGTTTTGAACTTCGATATACAATTAGGAAATGAGATCAAATGTAGCTAATACAAATGGCATGAGAGAGAAAACTTCCATTGATATTCCCTCAGAACGAAACTATGGGAGGTGTTTGGTTGTAGATGTGAAGAGGTCTCTACTCCACCCAAGGTGTCAGGACGATGCGATGGAGAGGATCTGGATCAGGGGGTTGTGGTGCCCGCCTTCCTATGTAAGTTTCTATGATGCATCTTGATAGAGATTGAAATTAATAAAAACAATTTATGTTATCCTGTTTTTTTTTATTGTTTAATTATTCATAAGATAATTATTTTATACCGCTATAAAATACAAATGTAACTACTTAATCAGAAGACTTGTGTCGAGCGGATTTCCATGTACACTGTAATTTAATATGTTGATAAAATACTTTACTGACAATTTTATTAAAAATGTTCAGGCTAAGTAAAATTTCTTACATTAAAATGCGCTGTTTTCAATTTTTTCGGGTCAAAATTGTGAGCGTAGACACTAAAAAAGTTATTGAATCGTTATAAAAAAAAAAACAAGGGCATGCAGAGATACCGTGTGCGATGTCGGGTACTCGTCTCGAGTCGGGCTCATATCCACAAGAGCGATGAAAGAGCGCGGCGATATGACCTCGTAGTTAAAACCCGGGCATGAGTCACAAATAACTAACAATAATCAATGTTTTTTTTATTTACAAAAATATATTTACAAGTTTATAAAAAATAAATGCAACAAGCAAATGTGCTAAGGTAGAAAAAATGACAACTTCAAAGTGTCAAGAGAGGAAAAATCACACAGTGGTGACACTCCCTAGCCACTGAGTCTCACTCGTTTATGGATCAAGTTTAATTATAATTGAAAATGCTTTGTAAAAGGCTTAAGTTCAAGATTACTTTTTTTATAATATCGATGGTTTTTAACCGAAACTTCCGTGGTTCAAAAATTTAATTTTTCAAGAGAGACCCGCGCACCTCTTTAGAAGCTGATTTAAAAAAATATACTTTCATAAACTATTGAAATTATGATTAAAGGATAAAAACATTCATTTTTACTTACTATTTGCCAAGGTAAATTGGGACATGAGTTTGCTATCTACTATTCTAATGTTAACGCATAATAATTAATACACTTGACTGAATATATTATGCGAGTCAGTAAGTTTATTTATGAATAACATAAAAAGACATTATGCCATGGAAATCCGCTAAAAATAGTGATTATTTGTTGAAAATTTATAAATTATATTTTCCCTCAGAATATTTTTCAATAAAATATTTTTGTTCAGATTGGAGTTGTTTATTGTTCCCTTCTTCCCTCCCACATCAAGTCTAATTCTGTCCTATTTTGTAGCGTTTATAGTTATGATTATATTTGAATATGATTTCATTATAATATAATGAAATCATATTCAAATAAAATCATAACTATAAAGATATTATCTACATTATCTTTCTCTAAAACAAAAACAAAAAATAAAAGCAAAGAATATTTATATTGTCTAATTCCACAAATATATAAATATATTTAACACAAAGTTCAACAATAACATTTAATGATACTTAACATTTTTGCATAGGTATTGTGAAACACTTAATAAAAAATATAAAGAAAAACTTCTTTTTTTAAATATTGTCTATTTTATATATTTTGTGGAATAAATGAATAAAACAAACTTATTTTTGAAATATTGTCTATTCCACTAAAGATATATATATGTTGCAGTCAAAGTATGAATTCTAGTGAATGTATACATTGACTGAATTCTCTAGTCAAAGTGTACATGGATGTATACACTTACGTCTATGCCTTAGTGAAAGTATAAATAGCTAGCATTAATAACATAAATAGAAATATTACAAAATTTGGGGGCGTATTTGCCGGCGTTCCGCCGGCGGGACGATATATCTGCCCCTCCCGTCGTTCCTATATTTGAAGTAGTACAGGTTCTAGCTTATAATTAAAATCAGCTTTTATTCAAAAGATCCATTTTAATATTGTTTACAAATGTTATATTTTATGTTATTGTTGTATCTTTCCTAGATATTTATATTGTAAAATAAATTTTGAAGTTTAGTTTTAGTTTTTTTTTTTTTACAAAAACCTTTTTTTCTCTCATTTATTTATACTTTCACTAAGGAACACTAGAAAATGTATACATTGTCTAGTAAATGTATACATTCTCTAGCAATAGTGTTCATTTTTATAATCAATTGATACTTTCACTAAAACGGCTAGTTAATGTATACATTGTCTAGTTAATGTATACATTCACTGGAATTCACACTTTGACTGTGACATATATATATACAACTACCGGTTTCGGCTTTGTACCATCGTCAGGTCTAGTTATGAACTAAGTCAGTTTGCAGAGAGCTTAGTTCATAACTAGACCTGACGATGGTATAAAGCCGAAACCGGTAGTTGTATATATATCTTTAGTGGAATAGACAATATTTCAAAAATAAGTTTGTTTTATTCATTTATTACAAGTTTCCACAATATGTCCGCGTTCCTCAACTTAGAAGTTTTTGTGGAATAGACATACGTTTCCTTACATTTTTCAATAACATTTAAGTTTGCTTATTTATACAATTCTGAGATTACCTGAGGCTGTGACTCCCCTTCCCCAAGGGAAGCCACACAGAGGAGAGAAGTCTTATCTGATCTTTACCCTACTAATCGAAAAATCTAACATCTAACAATGCAAATATTCACATTATTATTCTTATATTGTTTTTTCTCAATTTTGTTATTCATTCTTTTTCACTAGTTTATTTTAGTGTTTTAATCATGCCTGTTATTGATATTTATTCCTAGAGGCCTCTTTTTATTCTTCCCAACTGGTTGGTACTTGTACACTTTTGTTTATTTATTATATTATTATTCTTAGGGCACGTATGTCCCAGAATAAAGATTATTTTTCATTTCATATATACTTTTTTTTTTTTTGTTCACTTGAATTTCTTATTTTTCTCTTTTAGTCCAATTTTTTTGTTTATTTTGGCATTACTGTTATTTTTTTATGTTTAATAAGTTCATTCATGTTTAAACCCAGATATTTTCACAGTTAAATTTTTCCAATAGGACTATTCTCCTCAGTGGAGTTTCCTTTGGCGCTGGAGTGTCACAGTCTCAGGTAATCGCAGAATTGTGCTAATAAGGCAAACTGTTCCGCCTGTATAATACATGTATGTATTTTTGTGTAATTTGAACAATTTTTTGCTTGTATTTGCTTTCGTTAGTTTTTTTCACTCAAATTTCTTCGAACATTTTCTTTCTCTTGGTTTTCAATATATTAATATTTGCTGAACCATTTTTTTTTTTGTTTTAATTCATTATTGTTTTCAATTTAGGAGATTACATTTTATCGTCTATTCTATGTGCTCAGGCGATGTTCAAGTGGTCACGTTATCAAGGTACTCGTCTTAGTTGCTGCGTGCTTCTGTGGATTGTATAATAAATATATTTTATAGTCTCTTAAATACATCCATTAATTGTATTATCTGTAAAGTTCTAATAAGGATAAATAAAAATGATCATAACTTCCAAGTTCCAAAATTAACGTGAAGTTTTTGAAAATCGATGTAAGTCATAAGGTCTTTTCTAATAGCATGTTCATTAGAGAAGACTTAAGACGTATTTTTATTTTTTTAAGATTTTTCCTGCAGACTTCAAATTTAAGGCCTGACCATACATTTTTTCACTATGTAAATATTTTCCATGGGAATAATTGTTTTGGTTCGGGATTCAGAAATTTCAAACTCTTCCTTCAACCACCAACAGCCGTAGCATTGACAGGGGCGTTTCGTGCATCGTTTTATAACATTTATTATCGCAAGCACAGTACATATACTAGAAATACGTTTTTGACTCCCACTACATTTTGGTATAGCCTACACTGGTGATTGAAGGATTTTCAAAAATAAATAAGCTAGCCTATTTTGTAGAGTGAAGGAGTTCCAGATGGTGCCTGTCTCCCTTGAATTTAGAAAAAGAAAAGCTACTAATGGTCCGTCATTTCAGTGCCTCACAAAATAACTTATGCGGCTAAAATGTCTTACAAGAGTCTGAGTCTCAATCGGTGATGTGCGGTAGTGGACAGCTCCAGGGTTGTTGTTGGGGCGGTTTTTGTCCAACCTATCTGGTTCATTTGAGCATTGCCAGTTACTGTGTGTTCAGACCTCCGCTTTATTTTGAAATGTTTGTAGTTTTAATTTTGCTTGCGCTGTACGGAATGATAATCTGATACAAGAAACCTTCCGTCAACAAGACAGCTTTTGCAACCAAACTCCTGTACGTCATAGATTTTACAAAAGGACTTCACCAGTTTTGAAGCAAAACTGCCATGGACTAAGAAGAGCCTTTTGCTACAAAACTAGGTGTGGACAAGGATGGTTTTGCAACCAACACGGAACTTTGAAACGGTATTTAACTGACTTAGAATGTCGTTAAATAATAGCATAGAAATGTGGAAAGAAACAACTTACAGTCGATAACTCATTTTTCGATTTTTTGGACTTAGCCACGTTTGACACTCGACGCTTCATATCAATGTATTGAATGCGATACATCTTGATGCTTGTTGTGAAGTTCCACCAAGGAATGGATGTTGGTTTCGCATATTCAACGCAGGGGGAAAATGTTGGTAGATGATTTTTTAATTTTACCTTCCAATTAGAACACCAGGTTGGAGACTGCTGAATGGAGAATTTACTGTATTAATGTGCTGTCAGCATAGATAGTTTACGGGACTGGGATGTCAAGTAAAAAAAACGGGACACCTGCATCTATCGTCTGTCCTCCGACCGCTGACATCGGCGTTAATCCTGATCTGGAAGGAGAGGTTCCTTCAAGAATTACTACAATTTTAGTTACGAACAAACTGTAAGTCAAGTAAGTCCACAACATCTTCTTAAAGATAAGAAAACCTTGTGATCTTAATATTTTAAGGTTTCCATGCTATCAGTAATCATTTTCACGCATAACATAAAAAATCGTTTATCTTGTTAGATTGTAATAGTTTTATTTTTAATTTTAGTTTTATCACTTTTATTGAAAAGAAGGGAAGAAAATATTTCAAAAATATATTAGAAAAACTTCAAATTTCTAACTGTAAAGTCACGGCGATTTTCCAGTTGAAATTCCAACCCCTTAGTAACCTGATGTACCTATTTGAATGATTCTGTTTGGGTGATACGTGGCCAAGTTGTCTATGTTTCTCTCCGTTTGAAGCTGCTGCTGTTGTACATCCTCGTTATTCTCGGCCATGATGTCTTATGTCACGTCTGTTCTCGTTCAAGCACACGTATTTCGAGTGTTTTTTTTTTCTCGGTCGAAAGATTTCATAATTAGCTACGACTACTCCATGTTTTATTAGACAACATAACATCAACCACAATATGAAAGTCTTGTTATAAATTCCCGTATCGGTTATCCATTCTATGCTGCAGTGTTGCTAATTCTCAACTTGGAAGACCATTTTCCCACAAACCACCTGACAGTGAAAACCAAGGTGCTCATGGGGCCCAAAAACATGTCATCCCCCAAAGTCCACGACAACTACCTTATCCATAGAATGAAGGACAAGTAAAAGAAAGATCTAGCGAAGGAGTTGGTGTCCCCGAGGATCTCACCGGAGAAGTGACTGCCACCAAGTGCTCTCGATATGGGACAGTAATCAAACCGGTGCGGCGATTATGACTTTGAGGGAGGATGTTGAGAATATGGACATTGGCAACACTACGGCATGGATACGGGAGTTTATAACAAGACACGTTTTATACATATAGTTAATCAGTGTATTTCCTTTCATATTGTGTTTAATGTTATGTTGTATAATAAAACAAATTCGCATTCAGCAAACATGACTTTGTTTATAACTAAACCTGTGTAATGCCGAAACCGGAAGTTTACCTAAGTTACAGGGGCTCATTTAGCAGACCTTATCTTTATAATGGGCTTACCTTCACTTCTAATCTTGCTTCCTTCTAGATTTTCTAGATATTGTTTACTATTTTGAGATGAAACCTCCCCTCCACCTTTCTTCACATATTTTATTTAGTCCATAGGCATACAAGTAATTAGATCTTTCTATAAAATAAAATAAAATTCTTGTTAAAAACCTTTCGTCGCTTTAACTTTATTTAACTAGTATAATCTTCTTGTGGAATAGACAATATTTCAAAAATCGAAGTTTGTTTTATTTATTAATGAAACAACTGTTAGAAAATGAGTGAGCAGAGAAAGGAATAGTGCTCGCTTCGGCGGTACATACATTAAATTTGAGGGCGCCAGAAGCTCAGTGGTATGCGTGCTTGCTTACTGAGCTCAAATCCCGGCCGAGGCCCGGGTAAGCATGCCGTCTTTCGGATGAGACGTTAAGCGATGGTCACGAGCCTGTACGATGTTAGGTCCTCGTTAAAGACCCCTGCCCTAGGTGAATAAAAATTTAGAATAGGCAAAATTTAGGAATCCCACAGTAGAATCGGGCTAGTAAGCGATTTGACCTAGTAGTTTAAGCCCGGGAGTCACAACAACTAACTAGCAGAGAAAGTACTGAATAAAAGTGAAGTTGCAATTCAGGAGAGCCAAAACCTCATTCCTGGTCGGAGTGGAAGGACTGCAAAAAGTGATTGTTGCTGACCAGCTGATGACTTCCAAACAGCAGGATGATCAGCTGTTCTCAGGAAGAGGATCAGGCGCTCGATAAAGTACATTAATGTCGCCTTTATAGCCGGCCATTTTGAATTTTCACTGATTATTTGAAAGTTCACAGAGGAGAAGCTCTACAAATACAATCTAGAATCAATACATCCTCTTTTCTCACCTTTGGATTATTCGTAAATAGAGGCTGAAATTCACGAGAATGTAAGAAGTACATTGCTGAGTAATTGAAAGGGGATTCATTGATTGGTAGAATAAGGTAGATAAACCCAAAGGACAAGGTAAATATATCCTATTTACATAGGACGGGAAGGGGACGGGGTTGGGGGAGAGGGGGGGGGGGAGGCTGGAGGGAGGGTTGATGTAAGAAGAGGGAGGGGATGGAGGGGGGAGGGGGTGTATTGATCGGGGAAGCAGCCAACCACCACTTCCGGAGGAGGCCAAGATGGAGGAAGTCCGTCCCTCCTGTCTGAGGTGGCTGCTTCCGATCCACCAACCAGCCGCCTCCAGTTCAACTTACCCCAGCCTTGCGCTAGTCCCGAACAAGGGCAATGACAACGTCATGTGCAGCGGTCCCATTCTTAGCTCCTCCCTGCCTCCAGACAACCAAACAGTTTTACACTTCCCAAACTTAAATCACTCTAATAATAGGAAATTCGATGTTCAGTTTCACCGGAATTTCTGTATATATCTGTGTGTCTCCGAACTTTTTCATGTGAGTCCAGAGGCTCATAAGACCGATACCAATTCGAATGATTAATAACAATAACAAAATACGAAAGTTCACCTCCAATTTAAAATTTAAGAGAGCTTTTTTTTTGGAGGGGGGGGGGGGGGAGAGGCTAGAGTAAAAAAAGTAGCTAGGTGAAACCTGAAGATCTTGGAAACGGCATACCTGATTTCCACCAAACATGGCACACGGACAAAGGCTTCAAACTTATAACCCCTCCTTATGCGTCGAGGGTTAAGAAAATGTTACCTATAAAATTAATTTTTTTTTTAAATTTCATATTTCAAGGAAGCCATATTTTAATGATGGTCGACCAATTTGTCATTTTGATGATCTTTAAAACCGAATCACTGTTTGATAAAATATGGCCTCTCGAATACTGTCAAAATACTTTTCATATAACATACATACCTTAATGCCTGTTTAACTTATTTTAAATCGATAAGCGGCCCGCGCCTCGAAACCAAATTGGTTATACGGCTCATACTTGAGAACTGAGAGCATAAATGCAACTCGCAAATGTAAAACAATATAATAGCTCTATAACGAGATTGATTCAATTAACGTTAGATTTAATTAATGTGCTAATATAGTGAAAAATTATTATTTCATACGATGCAAAATAAAAATATAGTCCGAACTCTCACAGATTTCATTAATTTATGCTAGCCGGCTTCCGAGGTTGCCCTCATCATCAGGAGGAATAATAGTTGTTAGAGTTTCGGTGTAGGGAGTTTCGATAAGTTTCTTAGCATAGACTTTCTTCGTTTGTAGCCATAGACAACCTCGAAAGCCGACTAGCATAAATTAATAAAGTATGAGAGACTATATTTTTATATTACAACATATGATACATTTAATTCCCCCTGTCCACTATTCAGAGGTTTGAATAACTAAATATGAAAAATGAACATAAAGAAATATATAATAGGTACTTTCAATCGATTATATTTGTATCTAGTTAACATTTATACAATACATTACAAAGTAAATGATAAAACAATGGGCTGGGTCTTAGTGACTCGCACCGCTTTACATATACATACAACATTTATATATTAGGTAGATAACCTTAGATAGTTAACTCTATGTAATACTGCTAAACTAGGCTTTGGGGATACATATATACAAGATTAGGTAACATATTCATTTATATGTATATTTACTAAAGCTGTAGAAAATAAAATCACATTTTCTTCATATTTCCTTTTTTTTCTATCTCTCTCTCTCTCTCTTTCATTTTAAAACTCATATATACATTTTAAAAATACTGGATTGACTAGTTACTTGAGATCCGGGAAATGTTATAATTTTGGAGACTATCAGAAATATTTAAAAATCTAAAATAAATATGTGGAGAAATGTGTTCAATGTATGCATAAAATGTCTCGGGAAAAAGATACGCACATTTTGGATACAAAAAATGCTTTAGAGTTTACCGGATCTAACGAATGTATTTAATTTCTTACAGGCTTTATTTAGAGAATATAAATAAATAAACGGTAATAAATAAGGAAACACGAAAATGTAATTTCACTTAAGAAATAAAGCTCTAGAAGTTTAAGTTCTTTGGACAAGAGACCACAAAAAAACGATGTTTTTAAGGTATATTGAAAATGTTATTCTAACAACAAAACGTGGGTCCAGAAGTACATGCCCTATGATTTTGCTCGTACTTAAATGGGAACCCTTGCTTATGTATTTTGTGTTCATACAAATCACATATAGTTTATGTATTTTGTATTAACATAAACCACATATACATGTTTAGTTATTATGACTCATTCCCGCGCTTTAACTACGAGCTCATATCGCCTACTACCAGAGCGCTCTTTCGTCACTCTGGTGGACATGAGCCCGACTCTAAATGTCCGAATCCGAAATTTTGCCTACCCTAAATTTTTATTCACGAAGGGTAGGGGTCTTTAATAAATAGGTACCTGCTATCGTACTGGTTCGGGACCATCGCTTAATGTCCCATCCGAAAGAAGGCGTGCTAACCGTCCAGATAAAATAAACTAAGACACTCGGCCGCGATCTTGAGCTCAGTAAGCAAGCACGTATACCACTGAGCTACTGGCGCCCTCCCACATATACATATAAAATAGGATATAACAAATGTTGTAATTATTTAATAGTCTCCAAAATGTTAACACATATACAAACATACATTTATAACCTTTCATACAACTTCAATACATATGTAGTATATATACAAGACACAGGGCTTTATACACCCCAGATTGTCGAATTCCTAACTTTGGAATGACTAGAAAATTTTTTTTAATTTTTTTTTTTTTCTTTAACGTTATACGTGGAATTATTTCAATATAATAATGGCTCGATCTTTGGTTTTTGTTAATAAAAAACATTCTCAAATGAGACTTTTTCTTTCCCTTGTGTATTCACAATGGAATATATTATTCTTATATTATTTATTTTCGTTCATTTAAGCTCACTCATCTATAAGTAGATACCCCCCTTTAAAATTCTTTATGGGGTACACTCAATAAATAGAATAAATTGTTTTTATACACCGTCACCGATTATTTGTCATAATCAGCATAAATAACTATATGGATAAAGAAAGAATGTGGGGCCAAATTAGTACATACTTTTAAGAAGCCACATTAGAAATTCTTTATTAAATGAAGGCGAAATGAAATCGTTTATATATTTTAAAAAGATATCTAAAATAGGTAAGAAGGGGGTGTGAACGTTGAAATTTTGGTAGGAAAGTGGCAACTTTCTGTTTCTCTTTGGCTAGCTCTTGGTAAGCAAGATATTCCAAGAGTTCAATAACAGGAAGACATTTGAAGAAGTTTAAAAAAGATGACAGGAGTGAATTTCAACAGTGGAATTGGGCAGACATTTAATTCGAGCGAGATCCAACCAGGACTTTTTTTTTTTTAATGATAAAGAGCTATGAACTGCCTAAAAGCAAAAAAAAATCTTGGAATTGCATGATTTGGGCTTAAACATAAAATTATTTTTCGAACTAAATTTTTTTAATAATCTTGAATAGTTTTTGAAAAAATGTTGTCTTTCTTTATATGCTCAAAGCGCTGACATATAATTTTCAGTTGTGCAACCGTTCGGTAGTGTAAACTACTTTCAAAATATGATAGGACGCAGACAATTAAAACATTATCCAACAAAATTATTAGGTGTTTTGATATAAACTTTTCAATTTTGCGTAAAAATCAATATTAAAACTACAAATTAGTCGCCTGGCTTACACCTCATAGAGGGCGCCGGTAGCTCAGTGGTATGCGTGCTTGCCTCCTGAGCTCCAGATCATGGGTTCGAAACCCGACCGAGACCCTCAATTTATTTTATCTTGAAGGTAAAATAAACTTAAACACGCCGTCCTTCGGAGAGGACGTTAAGCGATGGTCTCGAGCCTGTACGATGTCAGGTACTCGTTAAAGACCCCTACCCTAGGTGAATGAAAATTTAGGATAGACAAAATTTAGGACTCCCACAGTAGAGTCGGGCTCATGTTCACCAGAGTGACAGAAGAGGCCTCTGATAATAGGCAATACGTCCCATAGGCCGACGGTTTAGTTGCATTTAGCCACTTGCTGATTACACTATTACACAACTGAAAATTGTATGTCAGCGTCTAACCTCATATAACTTACTTTCTGTTTCAAGGGCAAATCAATAACACTTTTATAAGTCGAATAATATTAATCAATTCATGGATGCAAGGGGAGAGGTTGAGTTAATCGGAAATTGTAAATTCAAATGTTTTAACTCCTTATTTTGAAATAGTACAATACCACATTCTTTGCTGGTAAGGATTCTACTTAGTAAAGTGTTTAGCTTAGATTTGACTTAAATGGATGCAACCATGGAATTTCTCCCATACTTGGAATAATGTCTATAGATGCCCATGAATCAATTAATTTTAACTTTTAGTATGTAGGTAGGTATACTTTTTTCGCAGTGAGGATAAAAATTATTTTTCTATAACTAATTAAAAAGCTCTTTCATTTCAATTTGACTAATGGAATCAACATAAATTCTCTTCGTACAGACCAAATTCAAATATGAGCACAACTCCACATCTGAAGAATGGTAGTTAGTTGCCCGGGTGGACTTGTGTACAGAAGTGTACGGAGACGGTGCAGAACCATCCTAGTCCTCGGCCAGATCCGGGAGGATGTAGCCCCGCCCCTGTCATGCATAGTGAGGGTAGGTGCCCAGCGCCCCGGGATGTCCCATCCCATGTCCGATGTTCGAGTAGAGGTTGGCACTCGGGTTGCTCCAGTAGGACCCTGCTGAGGGGAAGATACTTGCTGCTGGAACATACAACACAAGTAGAATCAAAACTACTGGAAAATAAAAAGAAAATTGAACATCAGATGTTTTTTTTTTTGACGTGAAAACGTCTATTCGCTCATTAAGCACAGTGATAGCCGGTCAAACTTTCTTGTGTTTAAAATACCGTCAGATTTCAATCGATAATAACAACAAGACTAATAATACGATAACAACGGTTGAGGTCACAATGGATAGAGCATGTCTGTACGTGTTTGTTGTGCAGTGTTTGTTTTGCCTGTGAGTGTGGGCGCCGGCGGATGATTGTTGCGAATTAGCGTTGTGTAAAAATAGAAATTAGTGTAGCGTGATAACGCGTTTAGATAGGACGTTGATTCGGGTGTCATTGTAAAGAGCTTGGGGAGCACTACAAGGACTCAAAGTGAAACAATAAAATATTCTCCGAAATATATGTAAAAATCGGTATTAAATTGAAAATTGCAAAAAAAAGTAAAGATGTCGTCTCATATGAATCGTAAATATGATCGGAATTATAGAAAACGCTAATCAGAGGAAAGCTCGCATCAAAAGGAATTTAAAAACCTAAAAAGTCTAGTGACGAGCAAATGCAAGAGCTACGGGAGCATCGAAAAGAAAATGAAAAATGAATTTATCCCGATGTTTTCACGGAAAATCTACAGCGTGGACCTTGACTACGCTTTAATGTTTTTTTTAAATTTTCTTATGGCTATAGCCCCCCCCCCCCCCCCCCCCGCCTCCCTTGCCCCTCCCTGGCTACGCCCCTGATCAAAAGTCTCTTTAAATAAAAGTTGTAGAGAATACTAAAAGGCACATTTTATATAAAAGCTTTTTTTCGAAGTAGAGATACTCGTACATGCCGAAAACTGTCTTAAAATGACTTCTTCAAATACATTTTTCAAAACATTTGCTTGATTTACGCAAAAACAGTTAGTCGTATCGAAACTTTGGGTCTTACCAAAAATGTTCGTTATAAAATTTCCACTCGCCCAAGTGTCCTCAGATTTAAGATAGGACCAATACGGCCGATATTATTTCAGTTGTCATATGACAATAAGAAAAACAAATATCTGTTAGTTCGTTAGTTATAATAACTCATGCCGGGGCTTCAATTACAAGGTCATATCGCCTACTAACAGAGGACTCTTTCGTCTCTCTGGTAGACATGAGCCCGACTCTATTGTAGGAGTTCTAAATTTTGCCTACCCTAAATTTTTATTCATCTTGTGCATGAGTCTTTAACGATTACCTGACTCTTTTTTCATCTTTCAGAACTAAAAACCAAAACCAAAGGTCCTCGGCCGGGTTTAGAACCCGCGATCTTGAACTCAGTATGCAAGCACCCCACATATATCTGTGATGTTCTCATAACAACCACTATTTTACAGATCATTTCCACTCCCTAACCCCCTTCCCAAATTCTTTTCATACTGGCGTTAGGGAGTGTAAGAAAGTCACTCTCAGAATTACGCTGTACAATGAAACATATTACCATATTACTTTCCAACACCCCGTTATTTTTAATGTCGTAATAGAAATAACATTTTCATAAAATGAAATCACTAGTTAGGATGTAGGTGTAGAGAGGGGTCTAGCTGGCTGTGTCTGTTGGCTGTGTCTGCTAGCTGTGTCAACTGGACTGACTGGCTGCATATTGACACTTCCCAAGAAGCCCCATTCCCTCTGTAAAAACACAGATCTGGAGTACTTCGCTCCACCAATATGCCACATGCAAATCTCCACCCCTATTTCAAGTGGTCTACTCACACTTTAAACTGTCGTATCTCTCTGAGAGCATTTCAAAATCCCGTCCCTTCTTCTCTCCTCCACAAAACCGCCCTTCCTTCAAATATTCCCCGGTGAAAATATCAACCAGTCTCCAATATTCACCCTATAGGGTTTAAATGGTTTCTTTTTTCTCTATTTTACACTTTTGGAATAATAAAATATTGTAATCGTGCAAAAATCCAAGAACGAGTTAATCGCGATGATGTCTGTGAGTATGTGATTAGAATTTTGTGTTCGCATGTGCTAACTTAGTCTGATTACATTTTGACCGGAATCGCATGAAGAATAACATCACTTAACTTCGGAGCCTAAATACATTTTTCAAAATACCGCTTATGTTTATGACCAAATCGGAAATTTCTCCAAATAAAAGTTTTAGAGAATACTAAGAAACACATTTTATAGGAAATACATTTTTTCGAAGGTCGCCCGGTTTGCGAGATACCTAAAATAAATGTCTTTATGAAACCCATTTTTTTAGACGTGCGTTTGATTTACGCGATAAATAGGTTCTTATCAACAATTTTTTATGTGAAACCCAAACACAGTATGGACGATACCTATCTATTTTCAGGTAAATCGGCCGGGAGATCAGGGGCGGACACACACTGCAAATGTAAAGTGTGTTATACCAACACACTTCAAAGAGTGTTATTTTGAAACACACTAAAGTTTGTTTTATTAACACATTTATAGTAACACACCACGAAGTGTTTTATATAATTTACAACATTTTGAAACTTTGAAACTCGAAACTGAAAATTATATACAGAGTGGCCCAGATAAGCGGACCACAAGTGGAATAACTCCTAAACGGTTAGAGATATCAAAATTGGGCATAGTACTAAAGTTGTAGCACTCGCCGAGAGCTATAGGTATGGCGTCCTCGATAAGAAAAAATGACCCTTTTAATGGCTCAAACAGCCCTTTGAAGGGCGGGGTTCCCTTTTGACCCTTAAGTTTCATTACATTTTATTAAAGTACTAAAGAAACAGAAGAACTGTGCAAACAGATTTTTGATACGTCAAGTAGTTCTCGGAACAAAAACGTGCAACTTTAAACGTTTTTGTTCCGAGAACTACTTGACGTATCAAAAATCTGTTTGCACAGTTCTTCTGTTTCTTTAGTACTTTAATAAAATGTAATGAAACTTAAGGGTCAAAAGGGAACCCCGCCCTTCGAAGGGCTGTTTGAGCCATTAAAAGGGTAATTTATGTCTTATCGAGGACGCCATACCTATAGCTCTCGGCGAGTGCTACAACTTTAATCCTATGCACAATTTTGATATCTCTAACCGTTTAGGAGTTATTTCACTTGTGGCCCGCTTATCTGGGCCACCCTGTATAAAGATTTACAAAGAAACCGTTAGATTGGTGATTAAGCGACGACTTTTTTCAAGAAAGATTTTAGTGAAACACTGACGACATTGGAGAATAGAAACTGCTTCAATATCTATGGTTTTCATAAGGTGGATCAGATGGAGAAGCATGAATGAAAATGGAACCTAAGCGGACGCAGCTTGGTGAGAATAGGGTGGCAACCTGTAGACAATGTACTCCGTAGACTTCTCTCGGATGATCCATATTTTCAGAGGTGTCCACATATTTCCACGATTCCATGCCACATCTTGGCATGTAACAATGAACACATTGTCCTCGGGGGGATGTAAAGAAAATATGGAAAAGCTATATAGACAAGTTGTTGAATGAATGTTCTTCAGTGTGAATTTTAAATGGGTTCTTGAGGAGAGAGAGAGAGGACTGAAGTGAACTGAAGCGGATAACAAACATATTTAGGCGGACACGCCCCCACACACGAGCACTGAATACCAACACATCTTGTGATCCCCCATCCATTAGTTCCTCTCCATCCATCCCCTGTTATTTCATATCGATGGAGGTACACAATAGCCCGGGCTTCAGTAATGTCCTAACTGGACTAATCGCTCCTTCTCAACGAATTACATCATCTTCTGCTACATCAGCTCTTGTCATGAATCAAACACAAAGAGATGGTAATCAAAGAAATTAGCCAATCTTAACAATATCAGAATTTGTATAGGGGTCCTCTAGTGCTGAACAAATTGTTGTAATTTATTGATAATCAACAGCGCTAAAACTAAATGTTTCCTTGGATTAATTTCATATCCCTTGTTAGCTTAACGCTGTGGGATAATTCGCGCCCATCCAGAGAAACCATCGGAAAGAAAGAAAACCAAAGGAAATGTACTTTTTCAGCGCGAAAAGTTAAATTAAATTTACGCTCTGTAAATCAATGTGTCTTCCTTACTCGGGGACTTGAGCCCCGCACCTCTGATATCTTCCCTCCCGCCGAATTGTTTGATAATTGACAGGTGTCATACTTATAGGATCCTGGAACCAGATATAAAATTCAAGTCGATACGACAGCAGTAATTGTGATTTTTTTTATAGGCCAGCCTCTGTAATCCTCAACCTTCCCTCTCATCGATATGGTTGAAAATCGATATGGTGTCAACATACTCACTCGGTCGGGTGTTGTTGTGTTCACAGACACACACAAAGACATACAGGACGATGGTGATCCCGAAACCGGTATTATAATACAATTCTATATTGACAGTCTAACAAAAACGAATTGGATGACGTATACCACCTGTTAATATCCTGTCCTATCCACTATCCTATTAGAAGCCACTTCCTGCCTCGTAAAGCATTAAGAAGTATAAACAGTATTACTCAAAGGACAAGCTACAGAGAAATATTTAAACAACTTAAAATCCTGCCTTTGCCATCGCTGTTTATATTTGAAATATTAATGGTTATTAGGAAAAATAAAAATATTTTCCCTCTCAACAATACTAGTCACGATTACGATACCAGGAAGAAAGAAGACTTTCGAATAACTAAACATTGCTCTTCTCTTTTTGAAAAAAGTATAACTCATGAAGAAATTAATTTATTCAATGCCCTTGCCCACTTCTTGAAGTCAATAGATACAATAAAAAAATTTTAATTTCAACTAAAAATGTTTATGTCAGAAGAAACCCTTTACACGGAAACGGAATTTTATTCTCACTGTTCAAAAAGAATAAAATAACCACAATAAAAAAAAAAGAAAAAAAAGCGTGTCAAAAATCATTCAATGTCAATCAATCAGGACACGATTAGGAATTAGTTGTTGTTTTTTCTTTTCTTCTTTTTTTGTTTATATTACATATTTTGGTTTTAAAAAAAAGTGCTTTATAGATAATATATTATATTCAATCATTTTTTTTTTTATTAAGGACGTTTATATTTTGGTGTTTTTTTGTCGTCCAATATTTGTATTATCATATTTTGGTGTAAAAAAAATACAACAAAATGTTTAAGTCAATTCTTTTCTTACATGAAATTTCGGTAAAAACTCAATATCGAATTTCTGAGCGATACGACTTCCTATAGATGGGAAAATAGAGTTCTACATTTCCTAGTTTGTGTATCTGTGAACATAACTCCTCATATAATGGGTATATCGACTCAAACCTTTATATCTGTATTCCAGAATCCTTAACTACGAGATATATTGACTTTCAGCGAAATCGGCTACACTGTAGGGAGGATTATAGGAAAGGCTTAACTCCAAAGCTCTAATAACTTGTTTAGGTTAGTTATTGTGACTCATGCCCGGACTTTAACTACGAGGTCATATCGCCTAGTACCAGAGCGCTCTTTCGTCACTTTACTGGACATGGGAGTCCTACATTTTTATTCACCTATGTTATGGGTCTTTAACGAGTACTTGATATCGCACAGGCACAGGAACGTTGCTTAACGTCCCATCCAAAGGACGGCATGCTCTCGGTTTTGTCACCTCCCAGATAAAAAGAACCTAAGGGTCTCGGCCGGGTTTCGAAACCGCTATCTTGAGCTCAATATGCCTTAAAAAAAATTGTATATGAGAATTTAAAGAATGACTTGAGTACACGGCGCGCATTGATTTCAGCTGAAACGGCAGAAGAAGAGAATTTTTAAAGAGAAAGCAAAAGATCAGTTGATTATAAATAATTCGAGCTGTGGAGGTACATTGCCGGTGAATTAACCTGAACTTTTTTTAAAAATCGTTTCTGTATCCTATTTTAAGACGAAAGGACGATTGACTGGGAGGATGGGGGTGGTAGCCACTAATGGTCCGGGAAATAGAGAGGGAAAAACAATCAGGGCAGCCAATCTGGTTCGGAAACTCCCATTTATATGGAAAAGTGGTTAGGGGAGGGGGAGCCATGTTGCCAAGTCCTCCCTCCCCAGGCTCCAGCCCCATGGCTCTCTGATCGGACAGGTAGCTCAACCTGGGAGTTGGCCAAGGAACCAACTCATACCACCGTCAGCATGTTAGATTCCATTTGAGAAATTAATTATTGTAGGTTTTCCATTGAAATCAAGTCCTGAAAGTGAATTAAAAAAAAAAAAAAATTGTTCAATCACCAGCAATGAATCCCCCAGCG
Organism: Aradus depressus; assembly: GCA_963662175.1. Taxonomy (NCBI): domain Eukaryota; kingdom Metazoa; phylum Arthropoda; class Insecta; order Hemiptera; family Aradidae; genus Aradus; species Aradus depressus. The sequence goes on along the minus strand of OY759216.1, from coordinate 48,269,743 downwards.
CGAAATAATGAATTAAGTTTTCGCTCTCCCTCTGAAAAAATCAATAAATTGATTGGGGAATCCTCGAACTAAATTTCATGTAGGTACATTCGTTACGTCGACAGTTAAATGGGTTTTTGAGTTGAGCCCCCCTTCTTTGAGTGGTTTCTAGATCCAGAAATAAAATTTCCTGTCATTATATACTCAGTTATGACGGCTCAAGAAAGAAAATATCACTGCTATAAAAATCCACACCCTAATTCACAAATAGAAAACACTCATACTGTTTCTAAGAGCTCTTGAAAAAAAACTTTCGAAGGGTGTATCAAATATGGTGACTTTCAGGAAATTTGAGGGAACCCGGCCCACTTTCCAAAATTGGAATATTTTAATGGAAGGTAATCCTAAGAATGTCAAGAGCGAGTAATACCTCGTTTTCAAAATCTCACTTAATATATTATTAAGAAAGGAGGGCGCCGGTAGCTCAGTGGTATGCGTGCTTGCCTTCTGAGCTCAAGATAGTGGGGCCCTTAGTTAATTTTATCAGGGAGGTAAAATAAACTTAAGCACTGGTCGATGATCCCGAGCCTATACGATGTCAGGTACTCTCCTGCTCTAGGTTAATAAAAATTTAAGGTATCTAGGCAAAATTTAGAACTGCCACAGTAGAATCAGGCTCATGTCCACCAGAGTGACAAAAGAACGCTCTGGTAGTAGGCGATATGACCTCGTAGTTAAAGCCCGGGCATGAGACATAATAACTATTATTAAGAAAGTCAGTCACTCCCAGAATAACTTTCTACAAGGATATAAACAAAACCACTAATGCTAACACATTTCTTTCATTTACCCAGTAATGCTGGTATGAAATGAATTTGAGAAGGAGTGGGGGGATCTGTACAAATGTGGTTGGTATAAGAAAGTGATGTAATGTTCACATCAAGTATATTTTTATTGAATAATGTATCGACTGTTTTGAGAACCTAGATTTATTCACCAAGGGTAGGCTCCTTTGGATGGGACGTTAGGCGATGGCCCCGAGCCTGTACGATGTCAGGCGTTAAAGACTCCTACTCTTGGTAGGCAAAATTTAGGACTCCCTCCGTAGATTCAGGCTAATATCCACCAGAGCGACGAAAGAGTTTGTGGTGTATGCGATAAGACCTCGTAGTTAAAGCCCGAGCAAGAGTCACAATAACTAAGACTTCATCATATGGTTACTTCATTTGACTTTGGGATAGTGACCATCTTGTAATATGAGCTTTTGAAAGCGCCGGTAGCTCAGAGGTAGCGTGCTTACCTAATGTGCTCAATATCGCGGATTCGAAACCCGACCGAAGCCCTCAGGTTTTTTATCTATCAAGTAAAAAAAAAAACTTGAGGACGTCGTCCTTCGGAAGGGCTGTTGGGCGATGAGCCGGGCCACTATAGTTGGTATCTGGGAACCTGCAAAGCTCATGGGTCTACTACTGTTGGTGATGATGGAGCGCTCTCCCCACATGTATGGGGTATCCCCTTACAAGACCCGCTGACTTCACACAAGCTGAGGGGGAGATAAGATTTACACATGTAGCAAGGAGGGGAAGGGAGAGAAAGAAAAGTGAGAAAGGGCCTATCCCAGGGAGAAAGTGGAGGAGATTTTCCAGTCGTTACAGCTCCGGACAATGGCTACTAATCCAATAAATATACTAGATAACAAAAGAACCCTCAGAGTGCAGTCAAATCGTTTCTCTTCCCTCTTCCAAGGCATTTTATTCTCTTGGCAAACTGTCCTAAACTTGAATAATTTCAACTATTATTCCGTATTTGGAAAGAAATTCGCAAGTGTGATAACAATGAAGGCAAAAACATTCTTACTATACAGAAACTGTGTAACCAACACGATTCATGTCAACTAACCAATACAATAATTTGATACAATCTACATTGGTATGTACCGTGGTGTAGATAAACAAACTTTCGGTATGTACCTAAGATAAACAAGCTTTCAGATCTGAGGTAAGAAGGACAATAATGTAATCCCAACTACAGAAGCAGTCTCGACAAAGACACATCAAGTACCAACCACGAATTAATCAACTACGTTTTCACTCTCACTTTGACCAATTGACCGATTTCATTGAAAATCAACAGGTGTCCTACTCAGAGACTTTTGAATCATCATACTAAATTTTGTTTTGACACTTTCGTTACATCAGCAGTTATTAGGGTTTTTGAGTTGGGTCCCCTTCTACTAAGGAAGGGTATCCATCCTTATGAGGTTTTAGATTTACATATAAAATATCGTGTTAATATACATATTACGGCAGTCTATACACCTATCAATCAATATACCTCCGAAGATATGGACTTTGTATGTCCAATGTGTTATAGCCCCTGTAAAGAAGATCTATATCACTTCCTCATTACCTGCCCCAAATATGATGATTTAAAAAATAAAATATTTAAAAACAACATAGATATTTCATTTATGTTGGAATTATTAAATGGTAAAGATTGGCAACTATTGGTAAATTATTGCAAAAAGGCTTACGATTTCAGAAACTGTGAATTAAAGAAATAAATGGGAACAAAGATATATTATTATTTTATTTTTATTGCATTTTAGAAAGAAAAATTTGTTGTTAATAAGTTTATAAGAAATAAGATTATAAGTTTATAAGATAATATTATTTAAGTAAATCTAGACTTCTCAAGACGGCTTAGGCCATTGAGTTTGTCTTCATAAAAGGTCACATTATTGTATATATGTTTTGTATGTAATTTTCTATTATGTTAATTGAATGAAGACTTTTCTACTACTATTACTATTCGGCAGTTATATTATACTACAATTACTATTCGGCAGTTATATTATACTACAATTACTATTCGGCAGTTATATTATACTACAATTACTATTCGGCACGTTATCGGTTTTTTTTTTGTGTTGAGCCCCCTTTCCCTTCGACCGATTTGACTGAAAATCAATAGGTGTCGTCCTTATAAGATTCCGAATACACATGCACAATTTGGTGTCGGAATATATTCATTCTATCGGGAATTATCCTGTTCATAGAAACACACATAGATACAAAAGTGATTTTGTCAAAGCATGAAATTCTGATGAATAGTACGAATTTCTGACCGATTACATAACTTTCCCTATACTTCGTGTAGCTGGGGAAGTAAAATCGTTTTAACGCTATCACACAAGCGTTATCGCTCGAGACATGTTGTCACCTGATAGGCTAGGTCTAAGGCTAAGGTTAAAGTGGACGCGTGTTCAGTCGAAAAGTCGTTCGGACGAATACGTTAATAAGAGGGGTGGTTAGTGAGATCGCGTGTTTCTTGGGAAAGATAATGACTTTAACTAATTTTTTATAAGACTCTGAAAATCGAAGTTCCTAAACAAAATACCCAAATCAACAGAAATGTTCTAGGTGGAGGGGGTCCTGTCTCAAGCAAAAAATTGACCTTATTTTGCTGCTGAAAGCGCTGCGCTGACTGGTCTACTAATGAACTTAGTAGGAGTGACACAGGGAAAATGTACGAAAAGTTTCCCCTGCAAATGTACACAAAAAATAGCGGTGGAGTGAGTAAATAGTTTTTAAGTCTTATGAACAGCCGCCAACTTTCACATCTTATGAATTATTTGATGTACATGGAAGGCATGTGTGAAATAAAATTGTAAATCCTTTTAAAAACTGACCAGTTATACACTAGTTTCAACAACGCTTGCCTTGCCTCTAAGGACACAATCCTGCCAACTGATAACCAATGATCCCACGTCTCTCTTCATAGTTGAGACCGAAAATGACACTCTGAAAACGGAAATATTTATGTATAACCCTGGTTCTTACTTAACCTTTCTGCTCTTACCGAACACTTTTGAGTATAGGAAAATTTTGCGGCACACCGAAGTTTTTTAATAAATATAAATTTTATTATTAATACAGATATGAACAATAAGACAAATAAGTGAAATTATAATCGTAGAATACAATAATAATAAATAGTTTTCACCTTTCAGATAAAAAATCTAAGGGCCTCGGCACGGTTTCGAACGCGCGATCTTAAGCATGCTAGGCATGCTACCCGAAAACGACCGGCGCCAACCACCTTGAAAACGCCGTCCTTCGGAAGGGACTTTAACGATGGTCCCGAGCCTGAGCGGTCCAGTACTCGTTAAAGTACTGGTAGGCAAAAGTTAGGACGTAGTAGAGTCGGGCTCATATCGAACAGAGTGACGAAAGAGCACATTGGTAGTAGGCAATATGACCTCATAGGTAAAGCCCGGGCATGAGTCATAATAACTAATTAAATGATCTCACTTACATTTTTGGTGGCAAAAAGGACAATATCTCTCAGTTCATGTTCCAACATAACCAGTTTTGATCTTTACAGTTATGTTGAATACTACTTTACTCTCAAAGGTTTTACATGTAAATTTTCAATTTTTGACCTCTCCTCAATTTTATGATACACTAACAAACCTTTCGCGGCAATTTACCGCAGCACTGTGGTTGATAATCGCTGCCTAGTAGTTTAGAAATATTAAGATAGCAAAATCTCTTTCAGTTACTCAAAGCGCAAAGATTTTTACAGACTATAGCCAGGAATAAAGAATACATGTGTAGGGAACAATAGGATGAGAGGGAGAGGTGAGGAGGGAGGAGAGAGGGAGAGAGGTGAGGAGGGAGGAGAGAGGGATAGAGGTGCCCTGTCGTAGTGAGGGAGCTCGGACAATGTCGGTAATGAACCACCTAATGAAGCCCAAAGGGACCCTTCGGACACGAGCAAGAAACAAAAAGAGCTCACTGAGAAAGGAGAAAGGAAAGAGAGAAAAAAGAAAAAGAAATCTGAGATAGAGCTCTAATTAGTTCCACTGTCTCACCCAGAACAATCAACTTACAATTCTTATTTCAAATCCATTATGACCATTTGCCATTTTTTTCCCTCTGTCTATTCTTCATCATTCTTTATCATTTACTTCCATGGATAATTTTTTTTCTTCTTTTCTCAGTTCAGTAGACTGATCATTAATGACTCAATTAGTGATACGTACTCGGACATAAGTGAGTCTTGACAATACAAGGAAAAACGAACGAATGAAAAATATCAAAAAAGAGTGAAAAACTTCAGCTTGGAACTGGCGCGAAAGTTGCTACCCTATGCAAAACTAAAGAAGGGGTATAGATGACCTAGTTGTGTAATAGACAACTCCCATACTTATGATACAAAAAGGGCTGAAGATGACCTTTAGGGTCGAGATGTTCCCTTAATTACGGACGAATACATTTCTGGAAGATCGAACGCGTTTTTATATCAACTTCACTTAAGGTCTTTTCCTCCACATTCCATCTTCATTAACACGGAATAGTTTACAGTCTTTAGATACATTATGCGTAGATTATACAGAATATTCAACTGGCACAATTCTGCTACTAGACACACAACTCCCACAGGAATATAAGACTTAAGTATTATTTTATATAAAAAAAAGTCGTTGGTGAATCACCGGCAATGTACTTCCCCTGAACGAATTAATTAATTCATTTTTCGCTCTCCCTCAAAACCAGTCTCCTGTTAGTGCTTTTATTCAACAGCTGACTTACTACGTAGGGCTCCTCAATCCTCTTACTAAATTGTGTGTCAATAAATTCAATTACACTGGCAGTTATTAGAGTTTTTGTGTTTAGTCTCTTCCCCTTCCTAGTAATCCCCTCCTTCCCTTTGGCCGATTTGGCTGAAACCCGATAGGTATTGTTCCTATGGAGTTCTGGATTCACATAAAAAATGTTGTGTCGATACATTCATTCTGTCGGGAGTTATCGTGCTCACAGACATGTCGGATAGCATGAAATTCCGTTGAAAACTCCGCATCGAATGTTTAACCGACTACATAACTTCCCCTATACTTAGTATAGCTGGTGAATTAAAATTGTACATTAAAAAATAAAAATACCTATAGTTTTGAAAAGGGGTGAAGGGGGGGGGGGGGGGGGGGGGGGGAGAGAGAGACAGAGTGAGAGTGGTGGAGGGGTGTTAATTGAAGTGCCAACTTTCCAAGACTAAGATTAGAGCAGAGCTGAGAGAGCAAAGGAGAGAAGAGAAGGAGAGTTGAGGAAATTGCGATCCCAGGAGCCTTTGTCACCCTTTGATCCCGGCCTTATCTCCTCTACACGGTTAACTTTCCAATTTCAACTTGAGTCTCTCAGTCACAGCTCTTAGCCACCCGCTCAAATACAATTTACAACACAACTCACAGAAAAAAAAAAAAATTATCTCACCTTTTACTTCTTCACAGCTCTACTTCTCCACCTATATAGAAATAGAGCGGACGGCACGTAATCCGGTCAGAAACTCGAAGTTCAGTTTTAACCGGAATTCCAACCCCCTGATTTAAAAAAAAATGTTCTTGTCTGTTTTTATGTCTGTGAACACGATGACTCTCGATAGAATGAATACATACACGCGAAATTTTACATGTGTAACCAAAACTCTATACCGACACTTATTGGTTTTTAGTCAAATCGGTCAAAGAGAAGAAGGGGATTAGGGAAGAGGGGCACAACACGTTTAGTATGACGATTCAGAAGTCTCTTTCTCCACTGGACAGATTGTAACGTTACTGTTCCATCAGTTCAGATGGAACATAAGTTGCTTTTCACATGTATTTCACCACATATTCCTAGCACGTTTCCAACAATGTCCCTTAATATACCCACATATGTTTTTATTGCTTACTGAGCTCAAGTTTGCGGGTTCGAAACCCGGCCAAAGCCCTTAAATTTTTTTTATCTGGGAGGTGAAAATACCTTGAGCACGCCGTCCTTCGGATGGCACGTTAAGCGGTGGTTCCGAGCCTGTACGATGTCAGGTACTCGTTAAAGACCCATACTCTATATGAATAAAAATTTAGGGTAGGCAAAATTTAGAACTCCCATAGTATAGTCGGGCTTGAGTCGACCGGAGTGACGAAAGAGCGCTCTGGTAGTATTATCGATATGTCCTTGTAATTAAAGCCCTGGCATGAGTTATTATGACTAACTATATTATATGTATATTTTTTTTTCTCTCGGACCTCTGTTTTCCTTTATAATTCTCATTATTATTATTATATTTTACATTATTATTCTTACTTTTTCTATAATTTTATTTTTTTTTAGTTTATTAACAGTGCTATAATCATTGTTCGTCACTAAAAATAATTGTTTCTTTATATATTCCTAGGGACCTCTTTTCTTTTTTCTTTATTCTGTCTCAATTGGTTGATACTTGTATTCTTATGTTATTATTCTTGGAGGACGTATAACTCCGAAAAAACATTATTTTCCATCTTCATTCATTGACTCTCAACCAAAGATCTGGCTACGCTTGGCCCAACCAGAATTGTTTCTAGAGGGTAAATTCGCCCTGATTTCCCGATAATTCATCGGAGATTTTTTGATCTGTTATACAAAAGACAAAGGTACAAGATAGTAATATAAGTTTCTAGTGAGTATTTACCTGAGGATGAAGGGATAGGATGGGGGCTCATGAAGTTGAGCTTTGCCGAGTGGTGATAGCTGGACATGAAGAGGTCACTTTGGTACTTGTAGGCAGTGGGGTCTGCAGCTGCAGGCTGCGTCGCTGCAGCCAAACCCTGGAAGTCAAACTTGTATGCGTACCTTTTACCATGAACTTTCGTCATGATGTTTTTGTCGTAGTAATACCTGAAAACAGAACAAAACAAATAATAAGAACCAAATTGAACTAAAATTTCAAAAAATAGTTATTGAGTAATGGTAATGATATGATCCCATGAGGGATACTTACTGACTCTATCTATCCTTACTTGCTTTGCAGTAGTAATCCTGCTTGGTACGAGTGGTATGGCAGGTTCGGACAATTGATATAGGCAATCGGTTGACATGCCGATGGTGCGATGCGGTACCATTCGACGGAGTAGGCTTGATCGCCTCTAAGAGCAAATCCCAACTACGCGACCTTAAATCCTCTCTAGTTAGTCATTGTTACTAAAAGTGTCCTTTTCTTTTTTTTTTCACATTTATTTTGAATTTTCCGACTTTGAATATACATCGCAATAAGGAAATATGAACAGATAGAAAGAAAAACACATCACTTGAGTCTTTTCATGATGCGGCTGGTAAGCACCTCCGCCTCCTAAAAAAGTGTCCTAAAATGATTTCTTCAAAGCCATTTTTCAAAACATCGTTCCTCACCAAAATTCGTCATTAATTTTCAATCGCTTAAGATTGGATAGGATCGCACAATTAAGATAAGACCAATACGATCAATATTATTTGAGTTGTCATATGACAATAAGAAAAACAAATATCTGTTAATTAATTATTGTTACTCATGCTCGGGCTTTCAACTACGAGGTCATATCGCCAACTACCAGAGCGCTGTTTCTTGCTCTGGTAGACATGAGCCCGACTCTACTACGGGAATCCTAAATGTTGCCTATCCAGGTTTATTCAGCTAGGGTAGGAGTCTTTAACGAGTTCTTGACATCCCACAGACTCGCCATCGCTTAACATCCCCTCCTAAGGACGACATGCTCAAGGTTGTTCCCAGATAAAAGAACCTAAGGGCTTAGGCCGGGTTTTTGAAGGTTATAAATTCGATGTTGAGCTTTCACTGGAATTTCATGTTTTCTGAACCTCTGTTACAAAAATTAAAAAAATAAATTCCTATCTGTCCGTGTCTGTGAACATAACTCCTCATAGAATGAATTTATAGTCACAATATTGTGTATGAGGATTCAGAAGTATCAGAAAGGCACAACTAATTATTTCCAGCCAAATCAGACCTATTGCATAACTTCCCCTCATACTTCTTAAAGCTGAGGAAATCAAAGAAGGAAGAACAACGAAAAAGAGGTAGAAACATGGTGTAAAGGCTGTGTAACTAGTGTTGGAACTCCTTCCCACGCCCTGGCCATCCGTCCTAGTGGATTAATTCCAAAAATGAATTTTTTTTATACTCTCAAGCTTATTTTTTGAAACTTATAACAAATAAAAATTTAATTTGAATTTGAATTATCCAGTCATGTTTCAGTTTTTAAGCATCTGTTTTTAATAGATTGTTAAGTAGTTCACAATTTCAAATGGAAGACCTTGAGATTTTGCAGTCATCTGTCAAATACTTAGTTATTGTGGCTGTGTAACTAGTGTTGGAACTCCTTCCCACGCCCTGGCCATCCGTCCTAGTGGATTAATTCCAAAAATGAATTTTTTTTATACTCTCAAGCTTATTTTTTGAAACTTATAACAAATAAAAATTTAATTTGAATTTGAATTATCCAGTCATGTTTCAGTTTTTAAGCATCTGTTTTTAATAGATTGTTAAGTAGTTCACAATTTCAAATGGAAGACCTTGAGATTTTGCAGTCATCTGTCAAATACTTAGTTATTGTGACTCATGCCCGGACTTTAACTTCGAGGTCATATTGCCTACTACTGAACCGACTCTACTATGGGAGTCCTAAATTTTTCCTACCCTAAATTTTTATTCACCTAAGGATGGGGTATTTAACGAGTACCTAACATCGTACAGGCTCGAGACGATCGCATAACCACTTAAACCATAAAAAAGATGGCTTGCTTAAGGTTTTTTAACTTTAACCAGAAAAAACACCTAAGGGCCTCGGCCGCCTTACGAACCCGCGATCTTGAGCAATATATATATATATATAAGTAATCTGAGTGCCCTTTATATTTGTTTGCCTGCCATGTTCCTATTGATTAGCAGCCTCACTTCTATATTATATCATAATGTTACAATCTACGTTTACCAGTCAAGTCAGTAAACATGCAACGGTGGGAGTCACTTAAAATTGTGGCAGAGAGGCCTCCCAAAACCTGGCTACTGGGGTGGGGTATTGAGCGGTGTGTACAGTGTACTACACTTCCCCGGAGAGAGGTGACAGAGAGTTGGAGCAGAATACAGGTGGACCCCCTGTATTGGGGTTTTATTGGATTAGCTAAGGGCTGGGCATGCAAATCCTCCCTTCATCCCTTCATCCAGTAAACATATTAGGCCAGCCCCTCTCACTAATATATATTAGAACATAATAATGGTTCTCATTTAATAATCTACACATCTGCCCTCCTCAGACAATAAACATAGTTTTTATAAGTCGAAAACAAACAAACGTTCTGTTTCAAGCGCCACCAGAGTATAAAAACTGGTTTTTTCTTCTTTCCCCAGCTATAAAAAGTACAGGGGAAGTTATGTAAACGGCCAGAAATTTAATGTTTAATTCCTAGAAAGAAAAAAAAAAAAATCTGATTGTGTATGTTTGTAGGTGTTGTTTAAATATCCCCAGCAAAGCCACATTATTTAGTTTTATTTTATTTATTCATTTTAGCTTTTTAAATTATATTTTTTTAAACAAATTTTATCAGATAGCCTGATGATGGAGCAGCCTCGAAAGCCGGCTAGCAGAGAATAATAAAATATGTGAGTGATCAGACTATGTTTTTATTCTACAACCTGTTAAATAAGATTCGGACTCCACTTTGTCTAGATAAGGGCTAAAACGTAAAGCTGTTAATACCAATGTATTAAGATTTGATTGAGCGTGACAATGTTTCTTTTCTATGTGTAATAAAAGCGTTGACATGAAGCGATGAAGTGACAATTTGTAACAGTGAGTAATCCTCGGGTAAGCCTCGGTAATGCTCCCCTAAGGCAGTCACATTATTAGCTAAGCCGAGGCGGGGGGGAGGGGGGGGGGGATCAACAGTTGCCCCCTGATTTCAATTTAAAACAAATTCAGAGGAGGGGAGGGGGGAGGCGATTGAACGGTAATGACCTGAGGGGTAGGACTCCCGAGGGTGCAATCAGCGTTCCTCCCCCCAACCAACGCAGGCTGAGCCAATTCTGTTCAACCTCCCCCCGACTTGTCTGTACCAACACATCCACTGACTGCGCTTCAAGGGTCCTCTTCATGATTCAGTCTACCGGACGGAACCACACCAAAAACTACTCGAGAAACGATATCCGAATTTGATAATAACACAATCGTACCAATCAATTCAAACCCTCGTCAATTCGAACATAGGGCAGTTCAGTAACAATGGACGCATCTCTTGTTTCTGTTCAGTTAAAGGGTGAACATCTGATAGGAACCATTGTTAGTAGAAGGGAATCTGGCATCACCTTTTTGGAAAATGGAACCAGAAAATTAACCCAAACAGACACCACAAGGGATGTTTTAGGAAAATAGTTTGTTTTCAACCGATGTTTTCCATACTTTATTCTTAATAATTGGGAAAACCTAAGAGCTCATAATTCAAAATATTTGTGAGAAGTTTTTCTTAGGGTATAAATATCATGATATCCTTTAACTTTAGACAAGGGATGTTTTAATTTCATGGAAGTCGAAGAACAATCAGGATAATATATCTAAATTTGAATCTTTAGACGCTCTGGGGGACAAAAAGTCCTAGGTGGAGCTGATATACCAGGGTCTGTTAACACAGAATATAGTATAATGCCATGAAACTCAAACTTCTAGCACACCCCAGGCAATGAGTCGAGAGCAAAGTAACAGAAAGGAGAGAGTATCCAGCGCTCATGATATAACTCAGCTAGGGGAGTAAACCCAGACAGAAAATCACAGAACGGCGGTACGTCGCTGGTCCAACAACACTACACTGTCGAAAATACATTAGTAACGACTGACCTGGTGAAGAAGGATGCCTTGTGGTGATCTAGCGATCAGAGGGACACGACAGATCGCGTTGGAGGTTGGTCTGGGTGGGTAAGGATCTTCAGGACGGTGTAAGTAGACAATTTTACGAGGAAAACCTTAACTACAACGTTTTTGTTTTTCTTGAAAATTACCAATAACTCTCACATACCAGGATTTTTTTAATGGCCAAGGTCGACTGCAGAAAGCTTATACTAAGGATTATTAGGATATTTTTTACTCTTATTGTTATTATATCTAATAAATAAAATTATTGTTTATATATTTATTCATTATCTTTATGTATAAATTTTTATGACCATTACCATGTTACGGTTTAACGGAAATGAATATTATTATTATAGTGAACATTTGGGTCCAAATATAAAAATGTCGGGTCAATTTAACACTCAATCGGGAGATATAGTGTTCACGGTCACTCACAAAGACATACATGTTGTATTTTCTTCATATATGGACTCAAAGGGTTAGAAAACATGAAATTCCTATGAAAACTCGACATCGAATTTTCGCAACTTTCAATAAGACACAGATGTAGGCAGAGGCCCTTCCTTATCCATAGACACAGACACTCCGACTCACCTGAGAGCTCGACTCAGCTTGTCATAGTTCATGTTCGGTTTGGACTTGCGCTCCCCCCACCGCCTCGCCACCTCGTCCGGGTCCGTCAGTTTGAACTCTCCGTTGGTCCCCTCCCACGTTATACAGTTGGCGTTGCTCGAGTCTGACAAGAGCTCCAGAAGAAACTGCCATAGTTGGATCTGCCCTGAACCTGTAATCAGTTTAAAAAATAATATTTTTAATGTTGTGAATAAATATACAATTTGTTAGTTGCATAAAGATACAAGAAGATTGGGCCCCGGAGGACTATTCTTTAAGTCGTGGCTGAAGATAGTAGCAATATTGAAACATACGTTTTTCTTTATTTTGTAATAAGTATGCGGTGAGTCCCTTCAAAGAAGGGGGGGGGGGGGGGGAGGGGGGGCTTTAAATTCTGACACATAGGCCACCCAAAACGCCACTCCTCTAAATAATATTAATAAATCAGTTCTAGACTAGAAATAAAAGGGATTTGATTGGATTGAAAAGGAGGAGGCTAAATAACGTAGAAAGAACAACACAGAGGCGAGAGAGAGACTAGACTGAAGAAGGGACCGGAGGACCATTGTACCATGATCAGCTCTAGCTAACAGCTTCACGTCACTTCACTACTCACTCTTCTCTTCCTGTTCAATTACTTGGAAAATATAAATAGCTCCTGGAACCATTAGCTGCCCCTCCCTCTGAGTCATATCTCTTCTCCTCTTCTCCAGGAGTATGAGCGCCTCAAAGCGAGGGCTCTGTCAAAACGCTAACCAGCCACCCGGAAGGCCGTCCTCCATCTTGTAGTGTCGGCTATCATAATGAATGTCCATAGTTTGTATTCAACATCATCTATTAATGAGATTTCATTAAAAAAAGTAGAGGGCAACGGTAGCTCAGTGGTATGCGTGCTTGCCTTCTGAGCTCAAGGTCGTGGGTTCGAAACCCGGCCGAGGCCCTTAGTTTATTTTATCTGGGAAGTAAAATAAACTTAAGCACGCCATCCTTCGGATGGGACGTTAAGCGATGGTCCCGAGCCTGTACGATGTCAAATACTCGTTAAAGACCCTTGCCCTAGGTGAATCAAAATAGGGTAGGCAAAATTTAGGACTCCCACAGTAGAGTCGGGCTCATATCCACCAGAATGACGAAAGAACACTCTGGTAGTAGGCGATATGACCTTGTAGTTAAAGCCCGGGCATGAGTCATAAAACCTAATCTAACCTAAAAAAAAGTAATAAAAAAAAATATATACATGTGACATAGCCATAACAGGACAGTAGCTGGTATTAGAAAGCCCTGTTAGGGCCACATGGCATATACGAAGTTAAGTAATCGGTCAAAAATTCGATGCTGTGTTTTCAACAGAATTTTATATTTTCCGACCTCCAGATTCCAAATATGAACAAAAAAATGTCTGTCCGTCTGTGTGTCTGTGAACACGATAACACGGCAAGAATGAAGGACGACACCTATTAATTTTCAACAGAATCGGCAGAAGAGAAGAGAAGATCAGAGGGGGCTCAACTCAAAATACCCCAATGTAATGAATGTATCGACATTAATTTGGATATTTGAAGTCAAAACCAAATGAGGACGTAATCTGTCGAATTTAAGCGATGTTGTCCCCAATAATAACTGCCGAAGTAATGAATTTATCGACACAAAATTTAGTGTGAGGATTTAGAACTATGTAAATCAACTATTAAATATTAGGTCGACTGGTTTTGGATGTGGAGAGGAAAGTTAATTAATTGATTCGTTCTGGGAAGGATCATTGCCGGCGATTCACCGCCGACTTTTTATTTACTTTTATATTGTTTTAACTAAAAAAAAATGTTTATATTTGTCGCTAAGCGTTACAATTTAAACATTACTTATAAATAATATAATCAGTTTTTGCTAGGACTAACCGTTTCCGGAAAAATCGAGGAAACGTCTTTCAAAAAGTAATTTTAGGGCGGTTTTTGGCATATCATGAGAGACAATATACCTATATATACTTTTTGAGGGTGCCGGTAACTCAGTGGAATGCATGCTTGCTTTCTGAGCTCAAGGTAGTGGGTTCGAAACCCGGCCGAGGCCCGGGTTTATTTTATCTGGGAGGTAAAATAAACTTAAGCACGCCGTCCTTCGGATGGGACGTTGAGCGATGGTCCCGAGCCTGTACGATGTCAAGTACTCGTTAAAGACCCCTACCCTAGGTGAATAAAAGTTTAGGGTAGGCAAAATTTAGGACTCCCACAGTAGAGTCGGGCTCATGTCCACCAGAGTGACGAAAGAGCGCTCTGGTAGTAGGCGATATGACCTCGTAGTTAAAGCCCGGGCATGAGTCATAAAACCTAACCTAACCTATATACTTTTTATGAGTAAATGAATTCGAAATTACATTCGAAAAATCGTATTTCATATAAAAAGTGTCCTTCAGTTTTCTCTGCAACTTTTATTTGAAGAGATTTTTGATTGACAAATTTATAAGTGGGATCTTATAAATGTATTTAGGCTCCAAGGTAAAGTGGTCCTAATTATCGCCTGATTTCAGCTAAAATTTAATCAGTTCTTGTGACATCTTCATTTCAAGATGTTACAATCGCTTTAGGAGCACACACGAACAGACACGCAATCAGAAATCATCGCAAAAATGGTCAAAACATGGAATTACACAGTGAGTATATATTCTTTCACTCATAATCAGTGAAATTTCAGTACTTTTTACTGATTCAATCAGTGAATCTGATCTGAAGCAAATCTCGTGATTTTTACCCTGAGAAATGTGACCTCGTGGTTAAAGCCCGGGCATGAGTCATAAATTATGTATCGAATAATTGGATAAGTGGCAATAAATCCGAAATCAATTTTAACCTAATTTTTTTTTTTTTTTTTTTTAATCTTCCATTATACCGATCATAAATTTCGGAAAGTCGTTTATATTGTCGGGTTGACAAGTGAAAATCTTATCACTGGACACACAGAACGATGTGAAAAGTAAAAATACGAGTTTAAATTTTGAAAATGAAAATTAAAGTGTAAAAAACACACGTCAGGAAAAAGGGATAAAAATGTTGAAATATATGGTTGGGGTTGTTGGATGTGACAGAGCAATAAACCTGCTGGAGGAGAGTGGAAAAATGCTGATTCCACGCTTCACCTCAACCAACCCTCCTCCCTCCTGTTTTTTGTCTTCTGTACATTGTGCCCATATTCAGATCTCGGTCATTGCATTACTCTTATGATCGGGGTTTTCTCTGTTTTGTGAAGTTTTCGTAACTTCTAAGATGAAAAACATGGAACATGTTGTGGAAACTTGAAAAAATAAATAAATAAAAATAACTTATATTTTTAAATAATATTATTGTCTATTTCACAAACAAATTGATAGAAAAACAACCGATGTTAAGTTATACTTATAAATATACTAATATTTATTGAGTGCGAACCGTTCATATAGGGACATCAGATAGGTAAGGGAGAAGTTGTTCTCAGGGTTAATTTCAACTGGAAACAGTTAGCCATTTGTATGTTCTGAAATATTTACTTTCAATAACAGTGATAAAACTAAAGTTAAAGATAAAAATTCTTAAATTCTAATATATACAAATTGGTATGTGATATGCCTCAAATAATGTTTGTGTCTTAAACAAAAATATTACTACTGACATGAAAATATTAATATAGATGGTTAGGTTAGGTTTTATGACTCATGCCCGGGCTTTAACTACGAGGTCATATATCACCTACTACCAGAGCGCTCTTTCGTCACTCTGGTGGACATGAGCTCGACTACTGTGGGAGTCCTAAATTTTGCCTACCCTAAATTTTTATTCACCTGGGGTAGGGGTCTTGAACGAGTACCTGACATCGTACAGGCTTAACGTCCCATCAAAAGGACGGCGTGCTTAAGTTTATTTTACCTCCCAGATAAAATAAACTAAGGGCCTCGGTCGGGTTACGAACCCACGTTCTTGAGCTCAGAAGTCAAGCACGCATACCACTGAGCTACCGGCGCCCTCAAATTAATATAGATTAGAAGATTTTCCTATCACTAAAAACTAAATGAATAACAATGAATATAAATTGAAATTATAACTAATTATAATTATAATCAAAGAGTGATGATAAATTATGATTAAGATAAACGATACATGGAACACAATTAAGTGTATCTCTATAATTAAACCATTACACCATTGTCAGTGATGTCGAAAATAGTTGTTTTTGTATATATATATAGTTTTTTTTGGAATTGACAATATTTTATTTTGTTAGAAGTTTTCGTCTCTGAAATCAGTTACATAAGCCCTGATATAATCATAGAAACATGTAATCCCAGACAAATCATAGCATAGTCTATTATAAACTAGAAATACACTGTTTAGATAAAAGATCCGTTTTTCTGTGGTTCTCCCAAGAACTGCATTTCTTCGAATATAGATAATGACATTAATTTATTTCCTTGTGTTAGTAAAAAATTAAAAAATGGAAGAAAAGTGCATTATGTAGATCACTTTTGGAATGAACCAAATTTTTAAAAGATTAAGTCCGGTCAAAATTTATTAAGAATTAGCCAGATTTGTTCGAAAATAATGAAAAATTAGATTACTTTTATCCATCTTAACATGGTGTAAAATCACAGAATAGCTGTTTTTCACTGTTGTCATCAGATAAACAGTGGTCGATTAGTCACCGGCAATGTGCTTCCCCAGCACGAAATAATTAAATATTCCCTCTCCATCCAAAACCAATCGATCGTTTGGGCTAAAAATCAATAGTTGTATCGATATATTCATTACATCAGGCAGTTATCAGGATTTTTTTTTTTTTTTTCATTTTTTGGAATGAGTTGGAAAACATGTAATTGCAGTGAAGAATTAACATAAAATTCTTACCTATTACGTAACTCACTCTAGGAAAATGAAAAATGAGACCGATGCCAGCTTATTAGCTGCATTTTTAAGATCAGGATTTTTGAACACTTGGTACCACGGCAACGATCATCACTCTCATTGACTAACAAACTCATAATTTACAATTCGCTTCTCAAGCCGATATAAACGTACGGTTTGGAACTCTTGGGATCTGCGGCCAAGTCCAATTTGAACCGGATTCAAGCCATGCAGTCTATCACCTTACGGCACATCACTAACGTATCATTCTTCGTCACCAAGAAAATCATTGATAATGACTTACAAGTGCCGTTCGTTTCCACAGTTGTAATAGCGCGTATGACGACTGACACACCACTAGAGATGCGCGATCCATTGCGACATCTAGCCAAGCCGTTACCACCATGGATGCCATCAAAAACGGAGGAGGCGGGAGATCTACTACTTCGCTCTAGTTCCAACGTTGGATCTAGCCAGAATCTGACGTCCAATGATGGCCCAGCAACCACTGCCACTACGAATCCAACTTCACTTGGTGATGCTGCTTGGAAACCAACCACTACCCGTAGAACCATTTTAGCTAAGACTGCAAGCAGTCTGCCTTAGTATCCGGAATAGTTGCTGACCCGAAATAATTCTCTAAGGTTTTCCACCAAAGTAGTAACAGAACGGTACACAAACTTTCAAGCCAAATGTAGCTTCAAACCCACTTCGCCGACTCAAACGAACATGGCAGCGTAACTACCTCGGGATGTAGCCTGGCTGTGCTTCAAAACGCCACGCACCTCTCCAATACAGTGATCTGATAGACATTCACAGACACACATCAACAATCATTAATAGCAATATCATTATCTACCGTCATGATTACCTATGTAACATTTTCTTTGTAAATAATTAAATAAATTATATGTAGAAGAATCACGCAAAACCCGTAAATGTGAAAATAGATATGGGGAAGGAGGAGGTTATTTAGTGGTTATGTTCTAATCCATGAGGGCAGGCTTAAACAGGGGGTTGGGGGATGCATGTTAATACATGTAAATGTGGTCAGTGACCGTGGCACGCTACATAGCGCTCCCACAGAGGGAGGCCGGGGTGACTGCTTACCTGAACTGGCCAGTCGACTGCTCGTCGGACCGAACATCTGGTACGGATCTGAAACAATCAAAACAACACACACATTACTTATACTTGATTATTTTGATAATTATGTATCTTTACATACAGCTGCTAATACCTCAGGGCGAAATGAAGCTAACACAGAAGGTATTTTCTAGCAACAAGGTAGATCTTCTGAATATGATTTGACCATTTTCGCAATAATGTCTGTCTATGTGTTTGGAATTTTCTGGAGCGATCTTAACTCAGAAACGATTCTAGCAATAAACTGGAAATTTGGCCGAAGTCCTTAGGCTTTTGATTCGGGAGGTGAAAAAGCTTGAGCACGCAGACCATCGGATGAGACGTTGGTCCCGAGCTTGTAAGATGTTTATACTCGCTAAATACCCCCACCCTAGGTGAAAAAAACCTAGCTAGGCAAAATTTACGACTTCCACAGTAGAGTCGGGCATTAGTCCATCAGAGTGACGAAAGAGCGCTCTGGTAGCAGGCGTTATGACTTCGTAGTTAAAGCCCGAGCATGAGTCAGAATAACTAACTAACAATTACCATGGTAACAGGTCGTTACGAAAAATCATGCAGGAATTTGGGGATTATGCTACTGCTGTAAGTTGGTCAATGCCGACCTTGTCAGTACTACGTCTATTTCATTCTTTGTGGATTACAAAGCGACGTAAATATGCCAGTGGCGTGTACGTAAACCCAGCATTAGGCAAATCATTGGCTAGGGTAATCTCACCTGGCTTTTGCCCAGCATTGACAAACCGACAAAAAGATAGCTTGGCTTGAAGAACGCATCTCTCAAGGTGATTAAGGACCAGACATCTCTTATTACCTATCTAAAAAAAAGTTGTCGGTGAATCATGATTTTTGTAATTCGAAAAGTTTTTGCTCTCCCTTTGAAAGCAAACTAACCGATTTGGTTGAATATCAAAATATGTCAAATGAGATACTCTTGAGTACTCAAGAGTATCTCAATCATTTCGTGTCGATACATTCATTACATCGGCAGTTATTGAGGTTTTAATTTTAACCTCCTTAATTATCCCCTTCCCATTGGCCGATTTGACTCAAAATCAACAAGGGGTTCTGGATATACACATACATTTTCATGTCAATATATTCATTATATTAGGAGTTAACGTCTCCACAGACAGATTTATTTTTCATTTTTGGAATCAGGAGGTCGGAAAGTATGAAATTCAAGTAAAAACAACATCGAATTTCTGACCGATTACATAACTTCCTTTATACTTCGAAGTATTATATATATATTATACTTCGGAGTATTATATATATATTTAGGGTTGCCATCTCAAATTTTTGAAACCCCGGACTGAAGCGGTAAAAAACGCGGACAAAACAAGGACTCATCAGACTCAAAATTTTTTACTAAATATTTTTAAATTTATATAAATTTATTATTACATCAAAAATGTAAATAATGTAAAATAATTGATTTACAGGTTAAATACTTACACCAAGTATCAAGGAACATTCCATAACCGTCTTGTGTTACTTACACCAAGTATCAAGGAACATTCCATAACCGTCTTGTGTTACTTACACCAAGTATCAAGGAACATTCCATAACCGTCTTGTGTTACTTACACCAAGTATCAAGGAACATTCCATAACCGTCTTGTGTTACTTACACCAAGTATCAAGGAACATTCCATAACCGTCTTGTGTTACTTACACCAAGTATCAAGGAACATTCCATAACCGTCTTGTGTTACTTACACCAAGTATCAAGGAACATTCCATAACCGTCTTGTGTTACTCTTAAATATTTATCTTTCGTGAGGATAGGTTTATATCTTTGCAAAAAATATTTCATTTTATACACATTTGATTATAAACCACACGTTTGATTATATCAAGCAATTTTTAGAATAAGAAAACTGTTAACGGACAATTTTTTCGGAGAATCAAATACAGTAGGAACTAAAAACAATATAGTTAATAAACAGGTGGGATACAAATCGATTACCAAAAAAAGTATCGATACACCCTAGTGGCAATTATTAAAATGAAATATTGATTCCATTCAGATATGCGTAAAACAATAAAAATACATCCAAAGAACTATTTTTTATATAATTTTTGAACTTTTTAATAAAAAAAAAAATAATAATAAAAAACCCGGACATTTTGAAAAAAGTACCCCGGACAGCCCCCCCAGTCAAAAAAGAGGACGTCCTGGAAAACCCAGACGGATGGCAACCCTATATATATATTATACTTCGGACGTAAAAAATTTTTAGTAAAAACTTCTGGTGCCCATGTGAAAGTGCTACATAGCTGACGCATTGAGCTGAAACATTAGGTAACAAGAAAATAACCAAAAGCATTGTCAGCACTGATGAAGACGTCATAGCTGCGAATGATATGGAGTTCGGCCTGAATGTGGGAGACATGTCCCGAAATCGGCGGGAGATCTACAACATCCCGACAGAGTAAGATAAACAGGTATGGCATAAGGTTAATTTAGTTTCTAGAATCAAAAATACCATTTCATTGGAAGTAACTTGATCAAGAAGCAATATTAACAGGAAATGAGGTTAGTGCACAAGTAGAATAGACGCAGAGGGTGGTCGACTGAGAGAAAAGGGGAGGACTATTTGGCACTAACTCACCGTATGTCACCCGTTATGACTACAACAAGACTACCCTACAACAAGATCGTTCGCAGTATCTTTATATAGTACCGAGACTGATATCCAAACAGGACATAGCCTATAACCTGCTCATCTAACTTGCAAAATTTCGTACTCTCACAGTAGAGTTGGGAGACCAAAGAGCGCTCTGGCAAACGCGATTTGACCTTGTCGTCATCTGTCAAAAATTCCATGATGGGGTTTTAAACGGAGTTAGGTTAGGTTAGGTTTTATGACTCATGCCCGGGCTTTAACTACGAGGTCATATCGCCTACTACCAGAGCGCTCTTTCGTCACTCTGGTGGACATGAGCCCGACTCTACTGTGGGATTCCTAAATTTTGCCTACCCTAAATTTTTATTCACCTAGGGTAGGGGTCTTTAACGAGTACCTGACATCGTACAGGCTCGGGACCATCCGAAGGACAGCGTGCTTAAGTTTATTTTACCTCTTAGATAAAATAAACTAAGGGCCTCGGTCGGGTTTCGAACCCACAATCAACGGAGTTATGTTTATGTTTTCAGGCCTCCAGATTCAAAATATGAAAAAAAAAAAAACTTTCTGCCTGTGTGTTTACGATATGAATCCAGAACCCTCTATCGACGTCATAATAAAGTAAGAATATTACAGCTTAATAAATTTCTAAATATCTAAATATTATAATAAATGCGCACATTTACTTGTATACATACAGCCAAGAGAAATTCAAAACAAAAAAATATATATACTTTCATATACATACATACACATATACATATTATAATGACTTTGAATAAAACCAAAGTAATAAACATTAAGTCAAACCACTTTGTACTTTTTTAGTGATTTTCCTCTATTCTTAATATTAATTTAATTTTTTTTTTTTTTTTTTTTTTGTAAGTTAGATTTTTTTAATGTTTGCTTTTTTATAAATAGAATTTAGAATATAGTAATAGACATAATTAATTTGCTCTATAGAAACAATCTCTAATATTCTAATAATATTACTTTCATCTTCATTAGAGTTTACGAAATTTTATATATGAATCCAGAACCCTCTATCGACGTCACTATTTGATTTTCAGTCCCGAAAACTATAATAACTGCCGTTGTAATGATTTAATCGACATCAAATTTAGTATGAGGATTTAGGAGCCCCTATGTAAGTTAAATGTTGAATATTAACGCAAACGGTCGACTGGTCTCGGAGAGAGCGTTAAGTTGGTATTTATGAAAGTTTGTATACCCCGAGGTCTGTTGCTGTGTGTTTTGTCCTTCTGTCCAGGACCTTGTATAAGACCAGAGCAGTGCTGCCCAGAGGCGCTATAAAAGTGCCCCCCCTTCATGACACCCTATATATCACCAAGGGCCGCACTCTCTGACGGTGGTTTCGGTAATTAGCTCACCTCATTTGCATATTCTCTCCCCTATTTATTAGTCACCCCTCCACTTTATTAATTTCCACATTATTACACCCATATTCCCCCTTTTTGGTTTATGTTTTTGAATTATTCTTTCCTTCTCTTCCTTCGTATTGTCTTTATCCCCGTCCTTAGTTTGACCCTCTTCTAATGAATATTTACAATGGATACTTTCCAAGCCAGTAGTTATCCAAAGTTTGAGGGGAGTGTGTGTACTTTCCCTTCAAATAACACAAACCCTTCTCTCTCATTTCGCTGAAAATAGTTGCCTTTCCTATCGATTCCTGGGCCCTTTATACATAATTAACGAGATTAGAATCAAAATGGTCTAAGTGACATTTTTAAAACTTTGAAGAAACTGTGCATTAAGTTCTTAACTGATTTCAAAAATCTATAATTTATCGAAACCGGAAATATTTTGTTTTCTGCTTTTATGGTGAAAGTTGCTGTTAGCAAACCATAAAATTGAATAAAAATCTTAATTTCAAGGTCACTATTGATATGTTAAGTTACTTGTTCATGTCACCAAAATGGCATAAGTAATTTGTCACTAGATCTCAGCACTGGCTAGGATTTCACTTGTACAACTTTTTTCCTGAACAGAACTATCATTTTTGTACCCGATTATGCACTTAACGAAAAATTTTCAAAAATGTTACTTGGACCATTTTTATTCTAATCCCATCAATTATGAGTCTATATTTTCAATTTAACATTTGTTATCGTTGCCACTGTAATGTAAACAACATGTCTCAGAGGAGAAGTGCAAATTATAAAAGAGGAATTGTGACAATGATAAGGCTTATCAACACAGAGAAAGCAACATTGAAAATTGAGGATTAAATAAATAATAATAATTAAAAACAGTTTAACAATGTATTTTACTGATGAACGACGCAAAAAGCATGACATCACAACATAATATCAAAGAATGTTACAGAAGTAACAAAACTATACTTATTTAATAATGAAAAGGGAAAAATCAACAAAATTCAATAAAAAAACGAAATAAGAAAATCCGCTCGGTAAAATGTCATGAAAATTGGTCAGAAGCAACAGTAGATTTTTTCAGAAGTTATGATAAAGAAAAATCGATAAAATTATTGAAGAAGAATGGAATTAAAGCCATAAGAGTAAAATGTGATAAGAAATCGATTGATTTCTTCAATCGGGCTTGTAAAAGAAGAGTAAATTTAAGTAAATAAACAGTTTTATCAATAAGAAACGACGAAGAAAAGTTATTAAAGTATAGTTTATAAAGACAAAAGGTAAAGGAAGGAGTTAAGGAAAGAAGAAAAATGTTGAAGGAAACAAGTAAATAAGGAAGGCAGTGAACAGGTGGAGCAGAGAATTGACCGGGAGAAGGTTCTGTAAACTTGTCGGCCTCAGGACCCTGTCTAGAGTGTACCCATGATGTGATGTATATCTTTTGTTTGTTTATTGAAATATGTCCAGTCAGTGTGAAGTTTGGCGATGTTAGGAAGTACATTGCTGAATGTATATAACGAATGTATCAACATAATATTTATATATGAGGATCCAGAAATCATGGAGTAAGAAACTTGTTCATTTCAGCCAAATCGATGAATTTAAAATTTTAATTAATTAGCATTGGAGAAGTACTTTACTGGTAATTCACCGACGACTTCTTTTGACGAAATTGAATGAAATGTGAATACATTTATTGTTTTATTGCGTCACGTAAAATGTTTGGAGAACAACCCCTCACCCGCTAATTTTTAAACGTGTTTTATAAATCGGTAAATTGGTTTCGGAGGCAGAGCGAAAATTTAGTTGATTCATTCGCGCTGGAGAAATATATTGGCGGTGATAAAAATTGTTTTTTTCTATTTAGGGGGGCATCTTTAAAAGTCCCAAGAATCGACTCCCAACATTCGACTCGTTCCTCAAAAAGTGGTCATGGAGCGTGCAGTATAAAAAAAAAAATGATTGGCATCATTGTTGAGTAACGAGAACAATACATTTAAAAAGAGTCATGAGTTAATTATAGTAGGTTAGTCAGTGCTAAGGTAAACTGTACGTAACTAGCGTTATGCGTTACATTGACGTGCAGGTCACATGGGTAAGTCACGTGGTAGGTCACGTGTCGGTATCTCACTTCCGCAAGCCCCCTCTCCTTCAGACACACACACTTATCATATGGGAAAGTCTACCACACCGTGTTGGATTATGAACCCGTGATTTTTTTCCACTTTTTTTTTTTTAAACCTCTGTCCCACTCCACCCCTAGGAGAAGCAGATAGGACCCCCCGGGATATACGGCTCTCGGATAAACCTCACTCCTTCCTTACGGATAAAATCAGGATTAGTGACACCGCTTCCAGTCCTTATCTATGCCTCCTTATCCACAACATTTTTCATGTAAAAAGTTTATATTTTATTCAAATTTTTGTGTAGAGGAAAATTTATAAAACTTACAAAAATGGTTCACTAACCATACAAACTTGTCGGTGAATCACGGGAAAGTATTTCCCCAGATCGAATTTGTGACCACCTAAGCTTTCACTTTCTCTCTAAACACTTTCTCTTCCAATTTGGCTAAAAATCAATATTTTTTTTTTTTTTTTTTGGGGGGGGGGTTTGCCGACCTCCGGTTGAGGCCACGTCAACCGTTCGCCGAGTCGTCGGGGAAGACGGCCAAGCAAGTTTATTTGTCAAATAATTATTTGTGCTGTGCTCGGCTTGGAGCGACCGCCACCGACCATCTACGATGATCAGCGGTCACCCCAGCCCACCTTCATTTTATTGGTGGCGCTGGCTGGCTGTACTATGGTAGGGCGCAGGGGGGGCGAGTACTGGCGTGCCTGCAGTTGTCCCCGGCGCAGGGTTGAAGTGCTTTATTTTTTTCTCTGGCAGGAGGCGACAAATCGGCTTAACACTGGGTTGCCAGTTTCCGTCACCAGCTGCCGTAGGTCGAGTCGCAGGTAGGATTCTGTCCCGCGTATTAACTCCAGCGTGGCCAGTTGTACAGCGGACATTCGAGGAAGTGCATTCCACATTCTCTGCAGTCTCGACTCCGCCGCAAGAACAGTTCGGCTTGTTCTTTCTTTTAAAGAAAAAGAGCTTGGAGTTGAAATCTCCATGAACTAATAGTATCTGGGACATCCAGTGGTCAGGCAGTGCCCAGAAATATATATGTTTATAAAAATCCTGCTTAGATTTTCTCAATGCACATACACAATTTATTGTCTATAGATAGGGTTATTGAGCTGTCACCTATTTGGCTGAAAACCAATGGGGGTTGGGTGCCATGTTACTTTACAATAGGTAATTACGTTCGATGTTTAAACAATGAAGTAAAAGCGTTTTCTTTCCCTTTTGCCCTCCGAAAAAGAAATGATAAGTAAATATTCCACCCCTCTCCGAAATTTTTTAAAAATCCTTACAAATTACTTACCACTCTGAATATTCCTTTCGTAAGTTATGTCGAACAGGGTCTAGGTACGCAGATTCGTTAGGAGCCCTCTCATCCCTTAAATAGTTTGGTAACAACGTCCCTTTTTGGAGAGTACCATTTTTTGAACACTCCTTGTAAAGACCTTTAAAATTATGTGCTACTCAAGATTACACTTAAAATGTATTTAAAAAACACAGGTTGTATTGGGGACTCAGCCGCCATGGGGTACGTGAAATGTCTTGTGCGTGCTGTAGAGGGTGTATGGGCACTAGGGTACAGAAATGACGTAACCAAATACACAACGTGTTGAAAGTTTTCTACGTTTATTTTACATCTTCTTACAGTATGACGTAAAGATGATGGAATAAACCTCGAAAGCTGGCTAGTCCCCAATAATAAAAAGTTTGGGAAGTTAGACTACATTTTCATTTATTTGATACAATTATACTTCGTGTAATAGAAAGTAATAACTGTCAATGACGAATATTAGATTTTACTGGTAGAATAAAATCATAGCAACGTAGAGAAATCGTCCCTTCCAGTATTACTCGTAAAACTCGAGTCTAGTCGGGAGTAGACCAATGATTCACCAGGTTTTCAGATAAACAAAAAAGCCGATAGTGAATCACCGGCAAACAACTTCCCCAGAAGGAATTAATCAATTAACTTTTCGCTTCCCAGCAGTTATTAAGGTTTTTGAATTGAATTCCCTCCCCTAAATTCCCCTTCCCTTCAGCCGACATAGCTGAAATTTGACAGGTTATGTCCTCATTGGGTTTTGATTTTAAATATGAAATTTTATGTCGATACATTCATTACATCGGCAGTTATTGAAGTTATTGAGTTGAACCTGACCCCCCCCCCCCCCCCCCCCCCACCACCACCAATGATTTCCCCGTCCCTTCTGCCGATTCCGCTGAAAATAGATAAGTGCCATCCTTATGAATTTTCGAATTCACATATGAAATTTTGTGTCGATACATTCATTACAACGGCAGTTATTAGAGTTTTGAGTTAACCCTCTCCCTTAATCCCCCCTCCTCTTTGACCGATTTGAGAAAACATGAAATTCCTTTGAAAACTCCGCATCGAATTTATGACCGATTACATAACTCCTCCTATACTTCATACATCCGTGGAAAGATAACATTTCCAGGAGGAGAGTAAACATTTTTTAGACCGTCAAACTGACATTCAAGAGTCCAAAACAATGTTTGTAACTTTTTTTCCCTCCTGATGAAATAAAAAGACTGAAGTACAAAAAATAAGATTGTTTGCAATCAGTTTGTAAATCATGTGAGAAAGGTTGGAGGGGAGGGTGGGACAATCAGAGGAGGTCAACAGAGTAAATCTTATTACAAAGACCCTATGTCGTCCGTCTGTCTGTCCAAGGGGAAGTATGCTACTTGGAACAGGAGGCCTCCACAATCACAGTTCAAAGACTCCAAGGTCTCTGCAGTCAAACCTTGAGAACATGAAGTAGTTCCCAATCTAGCTTTACGTCAATCACCAAAGTACTACAGAACGAATTAATCAATTCACTTTTCGCTCCCCCTCCAAAACCAGTTTGCGCTAATATTCAACATTTGACTTGATATAAATATTTAATAGTCAAATGTTGAATATTAGCGCAAACTGGTTATAGAGGGGGAGCCAAAAGTTAATTATATATATACAGTGACGACTAAATTGTATATAATGGATTCAAAAATCCAATAAGGACGACACTTATTAATTTTCAACGGAATCGGCAGAAGTGAAAGGCAGAGAGATTAATTTTTGAGTTAAGCCTTAGTCCTAATTCCCGCTTCCCTTTGGCCGATATGGCTGAAAATCAATAGCTGTTGTCCTTATGGGGTTTTGGTCACATATATATATAATTTCGTGGAGATAAATTCATTCTATCGGCACTTATTAGAGTTTTTATGTTAAGCCTCCCCCCTAATCCCACCCTTCCTTTGGTCGATTTGGCTGAAAAACAATAGGTGTCGTTATAAGGTTCTGGATTCACATATAAAATTTCGTGTTTATACATTCATTCTATCTGGAGTGTTCACAGACACATACACAGACAGTCTTTTTTTATATATTATATATATATTTGGAATGTATAGGCTGTGGCAGGTGTGGGGCCTGGCCTCTCACAGAAAGCCACATTCTGGAGGAGTGCCCTGGATATGAGGAAATACTAAAGGCCATGTGTTTACGAACAAGAGACCTACATGAGATACTCGGAGACGACAACTCATCTATCGAAGCCGTCTTATGCTCAATGAAGACAAGTCACTTCATCGAGTTGATCTAATCACGTGTACGGCGTCAAAAATCTAAGACATTGGACGCCGACAACTAAAACTATTCTATTCTATTTGGAATGTAGAGGTCGGAAAACATGAAATTCCGTTGAAAACTCGGCATCATATAGCTCGGAAAATAATATTATATTGTCCAAGACATTGATAAAATTACTTTACATTTCTGAGACTGTCATAAAATATAGGGAAAGGTGGTTTCTCATACATAACCAACGGTTAACGGGTAGCTATCATGGTGGAGGGTGCCATGACTAACCCATCGGCAAACAGAGAGAGGCCCAGGGTGTCTTTATGAGGCGGACTATCGGATAGTGGACACCAGGACTGACTCATCTCAGACATGTGTTTGTCCAGCGGTGGTCCAGTGTTGACACTCCAGCCCCCGGATCGTGTGGCCTTCCAATGTCCAACACAGTAGTAACTCAATAGCTGGACAGAGCTAAGTTTTAGGGATGAATATCGATGGTCGATTATTGAAAAAACCTCGAAGTTACCCTGCCATCGATGGTTTTGAGACGATAGTTTTTAGTTTGAATTGTTGATGAAATTATAGATGAAAAATATTAGTTATTAAAGTATGGATACTTTGGAAGGTTTGGAGATATGGCATAAATGAGGATATCATAGCGTGGTTCACCGACTTTTTTTTCTTGCAGTTATGGATTATATATATAGTACGGGGCCCCCAGGGTCATACAGCATGTTGCCAAGGTGGGGCCGGCTGTAAATAATGGTAATATGGAGGGGGTGTAAGGCTGTGATTAGGTGAAGGGGCCAGGTGAGGGTGGTTTGACTCAGAGACCTCGAGGTGGTCTGCGTGACCCGGGGGTCAATACAGGGGTCACCGGTACTCCCACCACATCACTATCTCCAGACAGGTCTCGTGCCCACTACCAACCACCAACCACTAACCCCACTATCTACCATGTCTATTGTCTGGCAATCAATCAAAATTTATTTTTTTTTTCACCTCTTATTTCACTCAATAATATTATATTACTAGCCGACCCGACAGACTCGTTCTGTCAAAGCTATTGGACTGGAATTTTTTTCTTTTGTAATTTATTTTTTTCACTTGGAACCACAGCAAGTTCCTACTTAAGAACGCCGGGCACCTTAGATAGTATGCGCCTTACAACTCCGTGTAACCAGCTATTAAGTTCTTAGGACCGCTGGGCAACACAGATAGTACGTAGTTAGGAACGCAGGGCACCGCAGTTAGTATGTGCCTTGCAACAGCGGATGCCCTAGGTATTTTGTGCTTAAGAACGCTGGTGAGAGCTATTATTTACCGTGCAACGGTGCACCTTCAAGGTAATACATGCTTAGGAAACCCACCCTATTAAAATTAGGGCTATTTCCCATCTTTAAGAAAGCTCCATGTGAGATTCATTCAACATTAATGCACCCCCGTCCCTCCCGTCCAAAAGGGTCACAGCCAATTTTTAAATTGCTTTTGAAACTACTATTTAGGTATCTGCTTGCCCCCCATAGCCCCCTCCCGTTGACAATTTTGAGACGTCACAAGCTGGGGTGTCTGCCGTTGAAGGACTATAAGCGTTATTCCGTATGAATAATTGAAAATTATAACATCATGAATGTACTGTTGAAGAATTGAATAGGATTCGAACGAGAGATATTAGGAGAAAAGTCAAAGTTCCCCGGGCAAAGCCGGGTATTACTGCTACAATTAGAGCTCTCTAATCGATTCACTGTTCACATCGATCATTACGACCCCAAACATCGATTCTCCAATTAATCTATCTCAGATCCGCTATCCCTAGAATTAACAGCTAGGAACTCTTCATAAGAACCTTCCTCGGACTTCAACGAATATTTGAAAAAAAAAATTAGCCGAATTGGTCCAGCCGTTCTTCAGTTTTGCGCTTAGCAAAATTAGCCAGTCATTTTTATTATATAGATAGATAAGCTGATGACTAGAGCATTGATTTCGTGCAGTAAAAAAATTAAACAAATGTGTAACAAAAAATTAAATCCTGCAATTAACCTGTTTTTCTGCGAAAAAGAAAAGTGGATCTAATTTGTAAATTAAATAACTCTTTTTTCAGCATAAAATTGTGTAGGGTTTAAAAATAAAAAGCCTAAATGAATGGAATGAAACATTAGCCAAATAGGTCCAAGCAATTTTTAATATTCTTTACGTTTCGGCCTCTTATGAGTCATTATCACTGAAATGAATTGAATGGACATTAATATAACATTGTATTCCAAAAATTGCAATCTAAACTATTTGTTTACACTTTAATTCTGAAAATTGTCATCTAAATTACTTATTATTTTAATTGTTTTTTATGTACATTCTTTATATTTATAAAACACTCACATTAAAATTAATGAGAAATGTGCATCCTACTCGGAGGACATCCTACTCGGAGGACATCCTACTCGGTCCATTTCTAAAATATCAAGGTTTGAATATCGATTATGGTAGTTCGATTGTAAAAACTTTTAAGGAAAATATTAAAGTATGAATAATAAATTTATTATGATTACTCTGACTATTACTATGGTCCCTACCAAAAGAAACATTGAAGCCTAAAGGAATTTATTTATACAATTTATAAAAAATATTTACTGAAAACACAAGTTTTTTAAAATTTTCTTTCACACCCAATTGCTTTCCCACATGACGTGCAGAACACACACTTTCCATCAAACTTAAGTTCACGATATTTAATAATCCAACTTTTTACAACTTGATCCTACTTTAAGCATGATTGTTTTCCTTTTTTGAACCAATGTTCTCAAAGGTAACAATAAAGATAGAGTAAGACAGAGGGTAGCACAAAGTGGAAGGGAGCGGAAATGGTGGGGATTATTGGCTTTCCACGAATTTAAAGAGAGGGGAACTTGAAAATCTTAGTGGCATTTCCCAGAAAAGTGGACATTATTCAGTGCGTTCAAAACAGCCACGGAATATTTCACGAAACTTTCCTTTATAAATTTGTATGTATGTATAAATTTTCAAACTAACTTACAAATAAATTTTCTAATTACGACAAAATATTATATTTATTTCTATTATCCAGTAAAAACCTGTAATTTTGTCAAAAATGTACGAAATTGCACTTTTTTTTAACTTTTTTGACAAAATTACAGGTTTTTACTGGATAATAGAAATAAATATAATATTTTGTCGTAATTAGAAAATTTATTTGTAAGTTTGTACGAAATTGCACTTTTTTTTAACTAACTAAAATGTATCTATATTAATCAGGATGCCTTAATTCGTAAAGATAAATTGTTATTTAATGACTTCAAGCATGGAATCGACACGAAAGTTTATATTTAAATTCAAAACCCCATAAAGATGACACCTATTCTGTGTGAGGACTCGACTTGAATACCCTAATAACTGCCAATGCAATGAAACCAATATGTAAGTCAAATATTGAGTATAAGCCATAAGGGTCTGTCGGTTTTAGAGGGAGAGCGAAAACGTAATTCAACGATGACACATCAGGGCAGGGCTCCCACATGCCCGGCAACGGGGCCCGTGGGCCAAGGGGCCCGCAAGGACGGGGAAAAAAATTAAAAAGTAGAACATTTTTAATAAATCATAGAAAGAAAACAATAATTAAATCACTAGGACTAGATTTATGTGTATCAATGAAATATTACATCAGAGTACCTGATTACACCTGAAACATATATTCAGCTCTGTGTTTCAAGTTGACCAAAAAAACATTTCAAGTAACCCGTTAGAGTTGTTGAATGCAATCCATGCTAAACAGTTAGAACCAATATTCATAAATGTATGTATTGCATTAAGAATCTTTTGTACGATACCAGTTTCTGTTGCATCTGCAGAAAGAGCATTTAGTCAGCTGGGCAACTTATTGAAAACATGGCAACGTTCATCAATGACTCAAGAACGTCCAATTCACTTGGAGTGTTAGCAATCGAACACCGTCTTGCATCAAGCCTTGACTTCAGTGATGTAATTGTAAAATTCTCAATGATCAAAGCCAGAAAAATGTAGCTTTCATTCATATGGTTTATAATGTAACCACCAATTTCCAAACGACAGTTATTATTTTATCTGTGTGAATATTAAAATTAAGCAAACAAAAATATTTAAGAATTAATTTGTTCAATTATGTATTTACCAGTATTTAAAATAAATTTACGATGACAATCTAAACACTGTCTAAACTCTTAAAACTAGTTTAAATGTGTGTTTGATGAAAAATAATTGTAATAAAGGTTAAAAAATGTATATTGTAAAAAAAGGCCAAAATTTATTTTTTTGGTAGTAAGAGGGGGCCCATCACGTGACTTTTAGCAATGGGGCCCAGGGAATAATGTGGGGGGACTGCATCAGAGTGTCGCAAAACTTAAAATTTCTGTGAAAACTCAACATCGAATTTCAGACAAATTACATAACTTCCCCTATACTTTGTATAGCTGGGAAAGTTAAATGTTATGAAAGTGTGGGGCCTCTGAAACAGGGCTGTTGGCATTTGGCAGTCACTGCCGCTGATCTAAGGGTAGGCCTAAGAAGGTAGGGCTTGGTTCAACTGTCAATGAAGACTGGATGAGTGAACCGAGGACAAACAGAGCAAGTGAGGCGGTGAGAGAGGTTTGTCTTGTCGGAGTGGGTCATGCGGAAAGTGTGGAGGAGGGCCCAACCCCAGTGCTAGCAAATAGAGGACACAAAGGGCCAATATGAGCCACGCGCTCATCACAGCTCCGACCTACATAGCATCTCACCCACTAAATATACTGTCATGTAAAAAATTTTACAAACATTAAGATTATTAATATATTATAAAACCAATTATTATTATTTGTATAAAAACAGCTGTTAGGAGTGAAGTAACTTAATTAGTGAATAAAATTAGATATATTTGAGGAGAGGGCGCCGGTAGCTCAGTGGTATGCGTGCTTGACTTCTGAGCTCAAGGTCGTGGGTTCGTAACCCCACCGAGGCCCTTAGTTTATTTTATCTAGGAGGTAAAATAAACTTAAGCACGCCGTCCTTCGGATGGGACGTTAGCGATGGTCCCGAGCCTGTACGATGTCAGGTACTCGTTAAAGACCCCTACCCTAGATGAATAAAAATTTAGGGTAGGCAAAATTTAGGACTCCCACAGTAGAGTCGGGCTCACATCCACCAGAATGACGAAAGAACACTCTGGTAGTAGGCGATATGACCTTGTAGTTAAAGCCCGGGCATGAGTCATAAAACCTAACCTAACCTATATTTGAGGAGCAAACATTCAAAAAAGGATTTGTCCAAAAAAATAAGAAATGAGATAAACAGCTTTTCTAACTGGAATTTTACCGCGCTTTTATAATATCAACTCCGTTCTTTCAAAAAAAAAATTAGTCCCGTGTATATCCAAGGTTGTTTTATAGGGTTTCAATCAAAACCAAACTTGTCCAAAGAGCGTTTTCGTAGTAATCATGAAGAAGACGTTTTATGCCACTGTTTGGACACAAAAGATATTTTTATTATTTAAGTTTGAATACAATTTTATTAAAATTTGAATTAATAAAACAGGATTAGGAACAATTTTAGCTCAAATCTGTTTTATTTTTATTGATAATAATATTTTTATTATTTAATTTTAATTACCTACATTATTTGTTTTAAAAATAAGTCAGTATTACATTTTTTTGATAATAAAGTTTTCACTCAAATCCTCTTTATTTTTATTGATTAGCCAATTTTTTTTTTTTTTTTTTTCGAAAGGGAATTAGTCCTAGAAGGATTCAATCTAAACAACATTTGTTCACGTGTTTCAAACAAACACGGACATGTCCAAGCTATTCACAATTTTAATTACCATTGTCAAAATTATTTTAGCTAAAATTTAATTACCTATGACATTATGTTTGATTAATTTAAAAAAAAATTAAAAACCTATATGAAATAGCGTATAAGCACGCAAAATCATTTCTTGCTGTTTTCTCGAATCTCTACCAATGTCACAAATCTCTTTTTGAATGTTTGCTTCTCATTTAATATACAAAGATGGACTAGTCGCATTTTGTTTCAAAACGAAATGAATGAAGAACAAATGACGACGATCAGCTGTTTTAAATAATGAAAAACAGTCTAAGGAGAGATGTGGAGGTGGACCGTCTAGTGAGAGATTGTTTTTAGGCTTAAGGTGTAGTGAACCATGTAGGAGTGAAATAACAGTGAAGTAGATGCGCAAAGGTACTTTTATTTATTTATATGTTTATATGCCCAAAATAACATTGAATTAAAGAATGTCCACAATATTTAAAAAGAAAAGAAACTAAAATAGATGTAGAAATTAGTTTGTAAGATTTTTTTTAATTATAAGTAATTTGTTTTTGTTTCATATTGATATTTTGATTCGCTTTATAATGTACGTTAAGGTAAATAAACCCAATATTTGTTCTCTTATTCTATGCTATTCATTTTCCCTGTTAACCCAGTAAGATAATTTATACCTTTCGATTAGATTGAACATTTTTGCAAATTTAGAAAAACAATATGGCATCTCAATATTATATTCAGAAGAAATCCAAATGAAAAATTAGTTAATTAAAATTTTTCTAAATACATACTTGCACTTTCTTCAAAATTGCACGATTTGAACTTTCGATATTTTTTTAGGGCCCTTTTTGGAAACTACTGAAGAAATCAAAATTTAGTAGAAGACAGGCTATAATTTCTAGATGAAATGTGTTAATTTTATTATTTTTATTTATTCAATTATTTGATTAGTTATTTTATTTTATTTACATTTTTTTCATTATCACAGTACATTTATTACTTTCTCAGCTGTACGAAGTATAGGGGAAGTGATCTAATCGGTCAAAAATTCGATGCGGAGTTTTCAACGAAATTTCATGTTTTTCGACCTCTAGACTCCTAATATGAAAATATGCATGTGTGTATGTGAACACAATTGAAAGAATATATCGACACAAAATTTTATAAGTGAATCCAGAAACCTCTAACGACGACACATTGTTTTTCAGCCAAATCGACTGAAGGGTAGGGGGATTAGGGGAAGGTTTGACTCAAAAACTCTTATAACTACTGTTGTAATGAATGTATCGACACGAAATTTAGTATGAGGATTTAAGAGCCCCTATGTAAGTCAATTGTTGAATATTAGCGCAAAGGTTTTCGAGAGGGAGCGAAAAGTCAACTAATGATTTCGTTCTGGTGAATCACCGACGACTTTTTACTTGCTCAAAAATAAAAAATTATCATTATATGAAAGTGGTGCTTTGTATATAAAAGCTTTTATTTATATTTTGCTTTCATTTTTATTTTTTCGGTTGAGGTCTTCCACCAATATCCTATAACATCTAGGGGGTGGGTCCAAAAAAAAAATGTTTAAATGTTGGTAGTGACCCATATAGTGGCTAGCTGTTGGATCGCATTTTGATACCGTTTCTTGAGTTTAGAAGCGAAGAATTCCTGTACATCAGCTCTCACTTCATCCAAATTGTCGAAGCGTCAATTTTGAAGAAAGTGAGCCATATAAAAATAATAATATGATAATCTGAGAGTGCAAGGTGGGGGTAACAACTTAGTCCCATCAAGTTTTTGAATGTTCTTGCTGCATCAAATTCGAAGTATAGGGGTCGCGCTTTGTCCTGTTGGAAGAGTACTCGCTTGTGGTTCACTAAGGCCGGGTATCGCTGAACCAAAACTGCGTACATGGGTTCCAGCTGTCCACAATAGAGCAGGGAAACCATAGACTGCCCATCTGGGATAATCACTTCATAGTTCCACAAAACAATCAACATCACTTTTTTTTTTTCGTATTGGCGACTATGTATTTTCAATGGGCTAAGCTGACTGGCCACGAATTAAACTTAAAATGTCTAAAAAAAAAATTGAAAAGATGAAAATCTCAATTTTCTCCGCTTGTCTAATTCGGATCAATTTGAGATTATGCTACGACCAATGTAACGCTAGTTTGTATACTCTGTAAATTTAATCACAATCCATTCGTCAGTTCCGGAGATTAAGCGCATACAAACTGACTGACAGACACACCATAGAAATTTTATATTTCCATGTTCTAGTACAATAATAAAATAAATTGAATAAATAAGTTATATAATAATATACAATATTCGTATGATGGCAATTATCATTATGCGGCCACATTTTTTTTATTTGTTTTTTATTTTCTTCAAATTGCCTTTACTTTATTTCTCGGAGAAAAGTTATTAAATACAGAAACGGAAATGAGTGGAGTTCTCCCAAATGGAAGTAGACGGTATAAGTACAAAGTAGACGGTATAAGTACAAAGTAGACGGTATAAGTACAAAGCGACGAGAAGAGAGTCCTCTCTGTGGAACAGGACACGAGTTCTGTTTGAAGAGGCGTCCACCAAGGATAGGATATTGTTCCTCTCCTATATGAAGTTTACACTCGTCTCTACCACAATACAACATATTGACTCTTTCTTTCTCCAGTTCTACCGACTATATGTCACTTTATACTGGAGAAAATCTCGTATGGGAGGGGGACACTTCTTCCATGTTTAATATAGACTGCCTGTATAACCAGGGTATACCCGTATGACGTCATATTGTGCCACGTCTGCCATTTGAATCAATGCAGAATATCGGAGTTTAAAATGTCGGACACTCCCTAGAATAGATTTTAAGCATCATATTTGAGATATCCTAACTTCAACTATTTTCGCATGATGACAGGACCAAAGAAAAAAAATATTTTTAACTAACACCGCCTCATTTACACTACAACACCATCTCACACAAATTGAAAACTGGTGCAACACATGGAAAATCAAACTAAATACAGAAAAATCACAGCACATCACATTTACACTTCGACGAGAAACATGCCCCCCCGTTTTCATCTACGACAAGCCCCTCCCTCAAACTAATACTGTACGATACCTAGGACTGACATTGGATCGAAGACTGACATGGAATCCTCACACACGTCTCACACGAAACACGCTGAACCGTCGACTCAAAATACTCTACGGACTTCTAAATAGACGATCAAAATTAGACATGACACAAAAACGGAACTGTTATACTTACTTACTTAGACCATTATGGACATACGGATCACAGATATACGGTTCAGCAAAACCATCCAACATCAAACGAATTCAGGCATTTCAGTCAAAAACCCTCAGACTGATAACACAATGCCCCCCATACATAAACAACAGAACACTTCATAACGATCTTATGATACACACAGTACCCGACACAATACAAACTATTTACATACGTTTTTTTAGAAAACTTTACACACATACAAATCCAGAAATACGTACTTTATCTTCACAACACTTACCACAAAACCCCCCACGAAGGTTGAAGAGGAGGTGGAACCGCGACTTACTGCCACCTTAATTCCTATTCGTTCTTAATATTTTTATTTTTTTTTTTATTCTTTTACATTATTTTCCTTCAGTTTTACCATCTCTCTCACCCATTCCATCAAAGTTGTCTTTCACTTCCTTTTTATTTATTTATTTTTTTTTTAAATTATTATTATTTATTTATTTTTTTATTTTTCCCTTGTCCTTATAATTAATATAAATTTTCGTCCCGAGGACCTACCACTGGGTGGCCTTCCTCTCACATGCCATTCACGCCAACGTCTCCATACCTACCAACATAGATGCTGGTTGTTGCCCCCTAGCAACAGTTGCATCTTTATGAATAAAAGCCAAAAAAAAAAAAAAAAAAACTAACACCATCCTTAACCTCACCGCCACCTTACTTCAAAAATGTATAAACAGTAAAACCCCTCTGCAATCAGCCAATAAAATTGTCCGTTGCAGAAGGGTGTCCGTTGAGGAGGGTTTATAAAACTTCATATTATGTATGTACTCGTAGGTACATATACAAAATGTATAATTTGTTTTTATGTTTAATATATAAGTAACGAACAATAGATAATTGGGGCCATGATGGCCATGCGGGCGAGAGCATAGGGCATTGGTATGGTTTCACCATGGTTCACCCGTCCGGGAGTGAGTTTTGTTTCTTAGATAGAGCTCTCTCCCGGGGCCACGGATGTCGTAAATAAACTAGATAACGCATTTATAAGATGACAAGGCTAATATGCATCGTACATAAGGTCAAAAATAAAAATATATAAAACGAAAAACAAAAAAAAAAATAGATAATTAGATAAAAAATAAATAGGTAATGATAGTTATTATGGATTTTAAATTAATAAACCAAACAGTATGCATGCATGCCTGTTTCACAAACAGCGAATTCTACGAATAATAAAAAGCATTCAAAATTACATTTTTCAAATTAATTCTTTTGAAGTGTCCGCATAGAAGAGGTAAATTTATCTCTTAATGACGAAAAATAAGTTGTCCGCATCTGATAGAGGGATGTCCTTTTTGAGGGGGGTAAAAATACATTGTTTTACTATACTTCGGCACGGGACATTGAAAAATTGTCCGTAAGGAGAGGTGTCCGTAAAGAGGGGTTTTACTGTATGATCTGAATCATATGACACGATATGCCACACGTTGTCATAAAAAAATTGGGTCTTCATTCTATCGGCGCATCCTATATTTAAATTTTAGGACGCCTTGGAGACTATAAGTGAAGCCAACTTTGGATAGTTTCAAAAGTTCAACCGTTATCGCGCGTCATCCCCGAACAGGTAGGGCGCCAACTGCGGTCTCCCCCCCCCCCCCCCCCCCCCTTACATCCTATCGCGTTGGTTCGTGAGTGGACAAATAAAAGAGAGTAAAATGATAATGTTGGACCGATTTGCTGAAAAAAAAAGAAAATTAAGGCTTATTTAATTGAGGATACTTACTTTATGTTGATTATTTTGTGTATAACAATATGATTGCGAAATATAAACTATTGTTTTATTATCTCGGTCGTGTTAACCGGCTGCCCCCCCCCCCCCCCCCCCCCTCCCGTGAATAATGATAGCTACGCCAATGAGTACTACAACTTAATCCTCCAGACTGGACTGTGAATAGCTTCCTTTAGAGACGGCTAGGACGACAAGAAGGTGAAGACAGGTCCTTTTAGGTCCATAGTCCTAAGTTTTCAGTAAATGATATGACAGGGGCAAAAAAAAAAAAAAAAATCAAAGCTGATTTAGAGAGGGTGAAGGAGTGGGGGTTGGTTACTGGAAGGAGTGGGGGTGGTTACTGGAGGGACCAGAGGTTTTTTGTCAGTTCACGGTCTGCTTTACTTATGATTGACGCGGCACGAGCCAGGAAATTAACTACACATCCAGATAAGCTTTTCCACTTTAATGCCATTGTCCCAAGACAGAGGGTGCCGAACGAACGGCATGACTACGGGGGGGGGGGGGGGGGGGGGGGGGGGGGGGGGAGTTGAAATGAAAAAAACACCTCATATGTCCCCCGTCCTCCGCCCTCCCTTCGTTGAAAGCCTCAAATCAACTTTCATATTCCAACCAAAGATCCACTGCTAATGGGTTTTTGGTCACATTTCACTTTGAATTTAATACCAGGTGAAATTGATTTTTTTTTTTTTTGTGAAATTCCATTTTTCATTGGATGGGAGACGTTTTAAAATCGGTTTTCATTACTTTCCCTTCCTCCACCTAAATATCTACTTCATTTTTGTTCAGTAAAAAGAGTGACTTCACGGTGTAGGATTCAGGAGCCAGATAATTAGGACAGTTAACTGTTCTAACTAAGCAAGCAGTTACAGGCTCACAAGGGAAGAATAGCACCAAAGGCTTTGATAACAACAACAATAACAGAAATAAATAGATGAAACAAACTTATTTCTTGAAATATTTTCTATTCCCAAAACAAATATATACATTATGGCATTACACCATCGTCAGGTTTAGTTAAGTAGGTCCTTATATCATCATATATATAAAGCTGAAAATGTCTGTGCGTTGTACCGCTATAACTCACGAACGGCTTGATGGATTTGATTAATTTTTTTTTTAATTTGTTCGTCATCGTCTGTGGGAGGTTATAGGCGTATTAGTACCTCAATATCTGGTCCATCCCAGCATCCACCCACGCAATATTTGTAACTCAAAAACCACTGCAATGATTAATGAGGAATCTTTTTGAATAGATAAGTTTTATCTACCGGAAGGTTAAGGTATATTTTTTAATCAACCCCTGGTCCATCCCAGCATCCACTCACGCAATCATTGTAACTCGAAAACCATTGCAACGATTAATGAGAAATCTTTTTGAATAAATTAGTTTTAGCTCCAAAGCTAGCGTTACTACAGTTGAAGGACTATAAGCCTTATTCCGTATGAATAATTGAAAATTATAACATCGTGAATGTACTGTCGAGGAACTGAATAGCCTTATAGGAGATATTGGGAGAAAAGTCAAAGTTCCCCGGGCAACGCCGGGTATTACTGCTAGTATAAAACTAAACCTAACGATGGTGAAACGCCGAAACCGGTAGTTTACGGGGGCGTAACCAGAATTTTGAGCAGGGGGGGGGGGGAGGGGGTAGGGGGCAAAGGAAATGAAATAATCGAATTCATATATATTTAAATAAATGTAATATGACTTGTTTTGTAAATGTACATTTATGTAACAGCTGATTGCTGTTTAGGAATCAGACGCACGGGAAATTTGAAGATCCTATTGGTAACTTGCAAGCAATCCATTTTTAATAAAAACTATTCTTTTAGTTTATTTAATTGTTATCTTGGTTTTTTGCTCTGGTCAGGGACCCCCCCTCCCTCCCGGCTACGCCCCTGGTAATTTATATAAACATATAAACCTTTTTTTTTTTTTTTTTGAACCAACAATATTTCAAAAAACTAAGTTTTATTTATTTACAAGTTTCCATAATATTTCTGATTTTTTCAACTTGGAAGAAATAACAGAAAGAACAAAAATAATACAGTTCCATGAAACATGAAGTTCCAGAAAACATGAGGTTAAAAGTCATTACGTCACCTTGGAACGGTCAATGCCGCATGTACTATGACATGAGTCTCTAGGCATTATTTTCTGGTGGGCGGTGCCTAGCTAAGGGGAGACTTTTTTCAGAAAAGTTACAAAAATAAACAAAAAACCAAAATAAATTATGGGATGATAGTGTGCGGATAGTGGATGAGAAAAGAAATAATTTGATCTAGTTTTTAATATTTGGCTGTAAATTGAATTTTTAAGACGTGTCAGTAATGTTACTTTTGAACTAATATGATTATTTCATTAATTTGTTTTTTCCTCAGATTTTGAATTGTCAATTTTTCCTTTGAACAGGCCTGGTCATTCAGTATGTAAAATTTGGAAATAGCAAATAAAGAATTACTCGCTGTAGAGTTGACTACTGATAAGTCACAAGTAGACTCAATGTTAGGAAGTCTGTGACAATATAATATATTGAAATTTCGTGCCAATACATTCAACCCATCGGCTGAGCTTCCCCCCATTCCCCCCTTTTCCTTTTCCGATTTGGCTGAAAATCAAAAGGTGTCGTCCTTAGAGGGTTTCGGATATACATAAAAAATTTAGTGTGGATACATTCATTCTAGAGGGTGTTATCGTGTTCAAAGTCACATAGAGAAACAGAAAGAATAATTCTTTTTGTCTCTCTATGTGACTTTGAACAATTATTGTTTTTAGGGGAAATTATTTAAACTGTCAAAAATTCGATTCAAAATTTTCAACGAAATTTCATGTTTTCCGACCTTCTGACTCAAAAATGAAATAAAAACAACAATAACATTTATTTGGACCAGAAAAAAAAGGTGCTATACACAAATATATAAAATAAAGGATTTCATAAAATAAAGGATTTATAAAAAAATGAAATAAAAACAATAATTGTTCAAAGTCACATAGAGAGACAGAAAGAATTATTATGTGACTTTGAACACGATAACACCTTCTAGAATGAATGTATCCACACTAAATTTTTTATGTGTATCCGAAACCCTAAAAGGACGACACCTTTTGATTCTCAGCCAAATCGGAAAAGGAAATGGGGGGATTAGGGGGGAAGCTCAGCCGTTGTGTTGAATGTATTGGCACGAAATTGCATAAGTAAATTCAGAGCCTTTTAAGGATGACACCTATTAATTTTCAGCGGAATCAGCTGGAAGGGGAGAGGAGGATCGGACGTAGCGTAACTCAAATAATCCCAATAACTGCTGATATAATGAATGTATCGATACAAAACTTAGTTTGACGATTCGAAAGCCACTCTGTAAGTCATTTGACTGATTTTTAGCCCAAATAGTCGATTGGCTTCGGAGAGAGAGCATCGCCGGTGATTATAGATCTTAAAATTTTCAAAAGCAGCCTAATGTTGAGGATAAGGGTAACCTCGAAAGCTAGCTATTATGAAATGACAAAAACTCCTCGGACTACGTCATTCAACAACCTGTGAAACATTCTCCTTCTCATTTTCTATATTAATTTACACTTCGGTTGAATAAATCACTGAAGCTGACAAGTTTCT
The DNA here is from genome assembly GCA_963662175.1 of Aradus depressus. Taxonomy (NCBI): domain Eukaryota; kingdom Metazoa; phylum Arthropoda; class Insecta; order Hemiptera; family Aradidae; genus Aradus; species Aradus depressus. Next base: position 48,227,252 of record OY759216.1, on the reverse strand, counting down.
TCTTCGGGGTGGAGAGGGTTTCAAGTGGTTGCGATAGGATGAGGATATTAAAATAGAAGAGAGAGAGGGAACGAAGCGTGAAGAGTGCACAAAGGGATGACACCTAACCAAGCCGCCCGCCCGACGATGGAGTTAAAGGTCTGTCAACTTAATAAAAGGGCAGAGATTGTGCCGGGAGGTGCCGGAGGCAGAGGAGCACTGATTGCAGAGTCTAGTTTGTAGGACCACATCAAAGGAAGAGCTCGGGGGCAAACACACCACAACACACTCCCTTATAGCACTGTACCCGGCACACAATCCAACCAAACTACCCCTACCTCTCTCACCCTTAGATCCTTAAGCATTACTCTCAGCGCGTACCTCTCTCTGTCTCACTGGCAGAGCATTGAAGTCATCCTTTATATATGTATATATATCTGGATATACCCTGGGGTCATGTACACCAGAAATAGTTTTTAGCATAGACTAAACCAGAAATGAGCTACGGCCCGAGGTAGCGTGCTAGCCTGCTGAGCTCAAGTTCGCGGGTTCGAAACCCGGCCGAGGTCCTTACGTTTTTTTATCTGGGAAGGGAAAAACACTCCGTCCGATAGGTTAAGCGATGGTACCGAGCCTGTACGATATCAGATACTCGTTAAAAACTCATATCCTAGCTGAATACAAATTTAGAACTCCATATTATAGTCAAGCTCATGTCCACCAGAGTGACGAAAGAGCACTCTGATAGTTAAATTATATGAAATGAAATTTTTTTTTACTCTGGGGCTAAGAATCAATACACAGAAAGTATCAATAAAGGCCTCAGTGAAAAAAAATAAAAATAAATAAATAATTTTTTTTCAACTTATTAAGTGGGAATAAATGGCATCTCTAAAAGTTCAACGATGAAAACGAAATATGCCCAAAATAATATTAATTTAAGAGAAACTGATATAGGTAATACTAAAATATAGTGAATGAATAAATAAAATAAATACAGAGATTGATGGTGAATGTAGGATAGTATTTATACTATCCTTTAGTATTAGTAATTATCCCTTTAGGGAGGTGAATGAAAGACTGAGAAAGAGAACTGCATATGGTAGTAGGCGATATGACCACGTATTTGGAGCCCGGGCATGAGTCACAATAACTAACTAACATAAAAACCAATTTGATTTATTCCATTCGAATAATAATAATAATAGATGTTGATTAGCGACTGTGGATTCTAATTGTAGGTGGTCTTGTTCTCATTGCAATGTAAGACTCCATCCAGTGTACATGCCTTCTCCCCAACCCTGCTTATTCATAGCCCTGATGATGATATAAAATATATCGAAACGTTGGCATCTGAATAGTGTTTTTTTTCCATCTTTGACTGACCCTCAATACTCCTACAATAATAATAATATTTATTTCAGTCAAAAAGTCAATCAAGTTTATGACATATGTTAACACAGCTATCAACTTGGGTTAGTAATAACAATAATAGTAAAAAATAAAATGGAATGAATAAATAAATAAAATGGAATGAATAAATAAATAAATACTAGAAAATAAATTAGTAATACTAATAAATACAGTTGCTACAGTTTATATTTGACGGGGTTAGAATCAAAGTGGTCTAAGTGAAATTTTTAAAGCTATGAAGAAACTGTGCATTAAGTTCTTAACTGATTTAAAAACTATAATTTATCGAAACCGCAAATATTTTGTTTTCTGCTTTTATGGTGAAAGTTGCTGTTAGCAAAGCATACAATTGAATAAAAATCTTAATTTCAAGGTCACTATTGTTATGTTTAAGTTACTTGTTCATGTCACCAAAATGGAATAAGTGATTTGCCACTAGATCTCAGCACTGGCTAGAACGTTTTTCCTGAACCGAACTATCACTTTTGTACCCGATTAGCACTTAAAGAAAAATTTTCAAAAATGTCCCTTGGACCATTTTGATTCTAACCCCGTCAATTTTAATTTTGGTAAATATTTTTTATAATTCTTCCAGAAGTTTCTTTTTCGCGACAATATTTGAGGACGCTCTTCTTAATTCGGTGAATTATAAAGAGAATAACGAATCAGACATTAACCGTATTTACGTAAAGGTTCCATCTGAATAGGTTAAGGTTAGGTTAGGTTTTATGACTCATGCCCGGGCTTTAACTACGAGGTCATATCGCCTACTACCAGAGCGCTCTTTCGTCACTCTGGTGGACATGAGCCCGACTCTACTGTGGGAGTCCTAAATTTTGCCTACCCTAAATTTTTATTCATCTAGAGTAGGGGTCTTTAACGAGTACCTGACATCGTACAGGTCCATCTGAATAAGAATGATAGAAGTGCAGTCAGGGTTTCATTCAAATGCCGGATTTACGTGAAACGACGCCTCATGGATGTCTACACTTTATTTTTTTTAGATAGATATAGGTATTCCTCTATTTGGTTACCTCCTCGAATCGCTTATGCAATTGACAAATAAAAAAAAAAAAAACGAGAAGCTGTAGCGAGTTTTGATAAGATAGAGACCAGAAAAGGCTGGGCGGCTCTTGGAAGCTGTTGGGTGAAGGAGGATCCTAACTTCCGTTTCCTGCAGTTCAACCTGTCCCATTGTTTAATTTTCTGCAAATGATGCTGACGATTCTATTGAACATACAAGATGTCATTCTCTTCTGTTGCGAAGCTATCTACAAAACGACTACTGGCATTTTTTTATTTAAACTTTTTTTTCTACGATTTTTGCCAACTGACCACATAAATAATTTTTTTTAACAATACTAATGACTTTCCACACTTCCAAAATATATTCTTGATCCACAATGCCACTTTCTGACTGTCCTCTCCCTTTCGTCAAGAAAGTTAAAGGAGTTGCGACCCAAATTTTCTCATTGGTTTGAAATTGCGTCATCATGGTTTCATCGAATGTGCACTGGAATTGCATTGAAAGTTCTCTAAGCCAATAAAACGTACGACTGGCCAGGTTCAATGGGTTTTCATATGCTATTAGCATCATTTAGCAACCCGCCTGCATCAGTTTTACTATACGCAAGTAATACAATAAAATTGGCTTCTCTCAGCAACCTTTGGTATAACTTTGGAAAATATTGAGGCGTTATGGAAGAGTTGAAAAAAAAATCAATGAAATAAATGTTAAATTAAAGTCAAAAAGTAAGTAAAAATGTTGGAGAGATGTAAAAGGATAAGAGGTGAGGAAAAGCCAATTTGATTTTCCGACATAGGATGGGGACCACCCCGGTCGGACTTCCTAGTGGAAATTCTCGCCAGACCTCAGCTTCCGGAGGGGAGCCATGCTTGGTCTACCCACATGGCGAGCTCCTTCTAGGCACAAATTAAATTTCAATTCTAGGAAAAGTAATTTAGAATCATACGGAGTTAATACTATTCCTAATAAATCATTTAAATTTGGAGGGCGCCGGTAACTCAATGGTATGCGTGCTTGTCTTCTGAGCTCAAGATCGTTTTCGAAACCCGACCGAGGCCCTTAGTTTATTTTATCTGGGAGGTAAAATAAACAAGCACGCCGTCGTTCGGATGGGACGTTAAGCGATGGTCCCGAGTCTGTACGATGTCAGGTACTTGTTGACCCCTACCCTAGTTAAATAAAAATGTAGGGTAGGCAAAATTTAGGACTCCCACAGTAGAGTTGGGCTCATGTCCACCAGTGTGACGAAAGAGCGCTCTGGTAGTAGGCGATATGACCTCGTAGTTAAAGCCCGGGCATGAGTCATAATAACTAACTTATAGCCATTCCAGAATGTTCTAGTTCTTTTTTAATTCTGACCAATGATATTTCATGAATTATTCTAGGCTTTAGAAATCGTAAATATATCGAGTAAGAGAAACTGAAAGTCAGTAAGACAGATCTTTATGTATTGTTAGTATATGATATTAATAGATGTTAAATAGCAGCTTTAAGAAACAAACTGACAATGCAGCACGCAATTGCGCAAAGTTTACCGATATACCATAGACAGATCACGTCCTATTTTGAACACATTTATAGTTGGAACAAGAACCTCACACACCCCACAATTCGGTCGAGAAAAGACGAATTGTTACCACAACTGCGACAACACGCTACGCAGTCCTAGGTTGAAATAACTAGTACCTACATAATTTCAGTCGTTCAGCTCTCAGGTTAGTTAGTTATTGTGACTCAAACCTTTAATTACGAGGTCGCCTACTACCAGAGCGCTCTTTCGTCACTCTGGTGAACATGAGCCCAAGTCTACTCTGGGAGTCCTCAATTTTGCCTACCCAGGTCTATTCAACTAGGGTAGGGGTCGTTAACGAGTACCTGATATCATACAGGCTTGGGACCATCGCTTAATGTCCCATCCGAAGGACGGCGTGCTCAATATGTTTTCACCTCGTTTCAGCTTAGTAGGCTAACTCTGATCCTAATGATAACCCTTAAAGATATCCTTTTTTGTGTTAATCTACCCTAATCTCCTTCCCTTTGGCCGATTTGGCTGAATACATTGTGGTGGTTACTAATTTATTGCTTCATTTTATTACTACTGTTATTAGTTGCTATTATCTATTTTTTTTTTTTGTTTTGTTATTATTTATTAGTTTTCACTTTAATCTAATTGGTATATATCTTTTTGGGTCAATACAATGGAATCCCGATATTTCGTATCCCGATTATTCGTATTTCCGGCTAATCCGTACAAATTTGCCGGTCCCCAGAGAAAATCCCGATAAGTGGTATAAAAACAATGCATTTCTGACCCCTCGTTAATTCGTATTATTTTTATGCTCTAGGTCGCTTAAAACGTCTTATAATTCGTATTTCCAGCTTAAAAACCTCGTTAACTCGTACTGTTTTCAAGAGGGGGAGAGAGGACAGTGAGAGACGAGAGAGCAGAATGAGTGCGAGATAAATGTTTTCTAGGAAATCACGAGATTCCTACAGAACCAAAGGGGAGAGCGAGTGAGAGAGACAAGTTTTATATGAAATCTCATGTAATTCGTACTCTTTTCACTGAAAGGAAATGAGAAGAGGAGAGGGGGAAAGTTTTAGCAATTTTATTGATCTTGTCTAACATTTCTTCCAACAAATGTTTGATTGGTGTTTATTTAATCTAGAACATATATACATATTTTTTATTGCAGGTATTGTTTATTGTATAGTTTAGTATAAAGCAGTTTATTGCATAGTTTTTATTCTTACCACATTGTACATACTTCTTAATACATACATATTTGCATTAATACGTTTTTAATTTTTTTTAATTTTGTACTCCCGATAATTGGTAATCCCGATAATTCGTACCAAACCGTCAGTCCCTTGACCATACGAATTATCGGGATTCTACTACATATATGAAATTAGAATTTTCTACTTTACGTTATTATTTTCATTCTTTATTTTGGCGATTTGCTATTTACTATTACTTGTTTTACTGTCTCCAGGTTGTTGAACCCCTCCCGACTCACGATACTATACTAGTCATTGTCTGTATTAGATACTTGTAAGTGTAAGTTGTAATAAAATATAATAATAATAAATATAATATATTTATTTATGAAATATAAACGGTAAATACCTTGAGTTTGTGAGGTAGTGTGTGTGCTCCATGATCCTTTGTAGCCCGTGTCTGCAAAGAACAAAATCACATTTACATTAGTCATACCTAACTATATAGTTTAGTTTTACACAAAGAATAGTACATCCAACATGAGGATGGCGGTAGCGTGCTGACCTACTGAGTTCAAGAGGTCCTTAGGTTTTTTTTTGTCTGGGAGGTAAAATAAATCTTGAGTACGCCGTCCTTCGGATGAGATGTTAGGCGATACTTGTTAAAGAGTCCTATATAAAACCCCCTATATAAATAAAATCTAGGACTCACCAGAGAACAGTCAGGCTCATGTCCACCAGAGGGACGGAACAGAGCTCTGGTAGTAGGCGATATTACTTCGTAGTTATAGCCCCGGGCATGAGTCACATTAACTAACCAACATCTCTTCAAATAGTATAAGAAAATTTTGAAAATCTGCATATGTTCTATACATGTATTGCATCTTAGAAATCGGTGTTTTTGAAAATTGGCTAGAGCAACTTTGGCCTAATTTGCATCAAAATTATGCATATTGTGACATATATAATGCATAGGAATTAGGATTGTTTTGTTTTTTTACACCAAAAGTAAATTTCGGAAACAACTTGGTATTTGAAAAAGATAAATTCAGGGAAATCACAACGCAACAATATTTTGCTATACTGCGAACCCTTTATTGGGCCAGTCATTTGAACGTGAAACGCCCAAGCGCACATAAAAACAATATTTCGTCGAACAAATTGCAAAAATTTTATCTATTATCTTAGTTAATATTGTATCTAAAAAATGTTGGTTTGTTTGCAGGATTTTTAGCAGGTTTTTAGATGCCTCTTGAAAGAGGAATGTTGCCAGTGCAACTATACCAACTGACGCAGGGAAGTTACTGGTTTTGACTACCGGTTATTACATTCCGAGAAAGGGCCTCCAAAAACGCCAAAAGACAAGTTTTTCCACTGATTCCACTAACGCACTTCCCCTTTCTACATTCCTTGTTTCAATACGAATTTCATGACCCCTCAAACATGAACATGCGGTCAACTATCTTCGTAGAGTAAGCCCGTTTTTCCGTTCTTAAGTAAAATTTTAAAAAAACGGCACCGTTATTCCCTTTCTTATTGAAAAGCTAATCTAACGATATCCAATTAATGGATATGCGCATAACCGTACGGAAAATCAAAAGGGACAGACAGCGCTCTCAGAATCACCTGAAAAACATATGTAAATTGGAAAAATTACCCCAATACGATATAGCTTGTTCCAATACGAATTGGATAAAGAATGACACCAGAACATATACATAAGGTCCGTCTTGAACCAGAAAAACAATTTCAAAGTTCAGGTACTAGATACACAAAAGTAGTAAAAAATTAATTTCAGTAGATATATCAGCATTAATGCTTACATTTTATTACTTAAAATCCTTCTCAAGGTGAACAAGTTCAAGGAAGAAAAATATACCAATCTATAGATTTCCAGAATGAAAAGTTATTCTTTTCATTCTGAAACCTGGAAAATGTTTCGTTTTTTAACTTTCGTTCGGTTTAACTCTTTAATATCCCTCATTGAAAACAACGAAATACCGGACGTGCGAATGTTCTCTTACCTCATTTGAGACCTATTGAAATTATTAGTATACGAAATGAGCCAGACCTTACTTTTCTAGACCATATTTTCAACTATTATTTGGAAAACTTCAAAATATGGCGCAGAAAGAATTCAGGGGCTTTCGGTAAGCCCGACAGGACTATCCACTGCTGTTTCTGTACAGTAACATGTACTTAAGAGATCATAATAAAAATAGATAAGAGTGATTAAAGTTACCGGCAAAAAGCATGGAGAAATTGGTGAATGTGCCAGTCCGGCTGAGATAGTCAGCAGAGGTCTTGATGTCGAGCATGGCGATCCAATGATATCCACCTAACTGTGAGCTGAGAAAGAGAGGTGTCAACTATCCTATCCTAGGGTCTGCCGGAGTGGCGGCAAGGAGGTCTGTCCAGACGGCATGCTGCCCAGTGTCTGGGGCGGCTGGGGGCGGAGTCCTGACACGCCCCCTCGTCCCCCACCCCCCGACTTCCTCTGCCTCCCACTCTTCTCTCTTGAAACCCCCCCCCCCCCCCCCCCCTCACCCCTCACCACCTGTCATGTCAGCGTGGGGCCGAAGCGCCAACCTTGCCAAGGACAAGGAGGTGTCAAGAAGACATGACAAAGAGGTCAGGTCCTCAGCATTATGTGCGCTAACTTGACCTGCAATAAGGCCTTGTTTGTAAGTCCAGCCGGCGAGTGAACAAGCGACTTGATCACATTCCTTGCGATATTTCAATTGTAAATATGGCCTTTACGAGGTCGCATGCAATCTTCTAAGTAAACATTAGGGACCAGCAGTAAATAAAAGTTATTTAGTAAATTCGAAAACGGGATATTATATCCCACTTTTGAATTGACTGAACATTCATAATTACAACAATTCGATGTAATTGGTCGAAAAATTATAAGTTAGTTGTTATGACTCATGCCCGGGCTTTAACTACAAGGTCATATCGCAAGAGCACTCTTTCGTTACTCTGGTGGAAATGAGCCTGACTATCATGGGAGTCCTAAATTTTGCCTACCCTAAATTTTTTTTTATCTACGAAAGGGGTCTTTAACGAGTACCTGACATCGTACAGACTCCGGACCATCGCTTAATGTCCCAGCCGAAGGACGGCGTGCTTATGATTTTTTCACCTCCCAGATAAAAAACTTAATGGTTTTGAACCCGCCATTTTGAGCTCAGTAAGTAAGCACGCGTATCATTCAGCTACCGGCGCCCTCGAAAAATTAATATACTATCAATTACCCAAATAATTTGTAGCGTCACTATGTTACAGTGAACACAAAGCAGATTTGGCCTCGACCACGGTTCGAATATTGACTCCTGATATCGAGCCACTCGGTGCATAGTACAGTAGAACCTCTATAAGTCGAACATCAAGGGAGACGCCAAAAAATTCGAGTTTTCGACTTATGGAGGATTTCGACGGATTTTGATTCTACTTGTAGAGTTTAAGATTCATTCTAACTAATTTTGAGATAGAGAGGTGAAATAAATAAAAATTCAAGTTACAGAGGTAACAAACATATTTATATTTATTATAAATCAACATTATTTCAAAACATCCTTAAAATAAAAAATACGTAGTATATGTAGGTATTAAAAAAACTCAGTAATTTTTTTTTTACTTTAGATAATTGGTAATCCTATTTATTGTATACTCCTAAATTGTTTTCTAAGAAACAATGGTGTACATTGTTGGCAAATTCTATAAGTCGGTAACTTATTTTTCTTCGAACTATAGAGGTAATAAGTTTCAAATGATCGAATTGTAAAGGTTGTAAAATAAAACATTGCTATGTTCGAGATACAGAGGTCCGATTAATTTTTTCGAGTTATAGAGGGAAAATATGTACCAAAATGGCTTGTAGGGATTCACTGATTATTTCGACTAATAGAGGGTTGAGATTTCGAGTAATGGAGGTTTTGGAGCTTGAAGGGAAAGGAACAAAACTTTTTTTCGAGTTTTGGAGGTTTTCGACTTATCGAGGTTCGACTTAAAAAGGTTCTACTGTACATCCCTTCTTTCATCATTTTTATTTATTTTTTTGCAGAAGAATATACATTTTTCCGATAATTGGGTAATTGAATTAAAAGCTTAGAAAAAAATAACATCGGTGAGTCACCGGCAATGTAGTTCCTCAGAATGAATTAATCTATTAACGTAAATAAATAAAAATCTTTAGTTGACATACTTTGTGGCTTCTGAATCTTCATACTAAATTTTATGTCGATACAACATTAAATTGGCATTATTATATTAGGGTTTTAGTGTTGAGTTCCCTTTCTCTGAATCTCCACTACCCTTCGGCCGATTTCCCGGAAAATTAATTTGTTTCGTCCTTAAAGGGTTCTGGATATAAATATAAAATTTCGTGTCGATAAATTCATTGTATCGGGGAGTTATCCCTTCTAGACGATGAATCACCGGTAATATACTTCCCCAGAATGAATTAATCAATTAACGTAAATCAATAAAAATCAATAGTTGACTTACAAAAATTCCCATCTGAATCCTTAAACTAAATTTTGAGTTGAAACAACCCCAGTTATTAGGATATTTGACTTGAACTGTCGATTTCGCGGAAAAATAATTGGTGCCGTCCTAATGGGTTTTTGAATTTAAATATAGGAAAACACGAAATTCAGGAAAACTCAACTACAAATTTCTGACCGATTACATAATTTCTCCTATACTTTATATAGGTGGGCAAATAAAGAGTAGCGTGCCATATTTCCAAGTCACTTAAAAATATAGATTTCCACTACCCTATAAATTTTCTACTACTGATTCTCCAGTACCCTTCGGCCGATTTCTGAAAATCAATAGCCGTCGTTCATATGGGGTTCTGGATACATATATGTATCTCTGTTGTTTGGGCAAAAGGGCTTAAGTCAGAATAAGTCTTGTGATGCAAATGATTTAGTGCATTTAAATATTTTTACCAAATGCAACTCAATGTTGGAATATTTTACTTTGTTTAAATTTAATACTTTTATTGAAATAATATTTCAAGTAACATAAATGTGATTTGCAGGAATTTTTCAAACCTTTAGAAATTCCCTTCCTACAATTCAGATTTTCTGACTTAAGCCCTTTTGCCCAAACATCCGAGATATAATATGACGTATTCACAGACATACACATGCGCACATATAGACAGCAATTATTAATTTTTTTTTAATTTTTGGAATCAGGGGGCCAGAAAAAATGAAATTTCGATGAAACTGACCATTAAATTTCTGACCGATTATATAACCTCCCCTATACCTACTACTAAGTTTTTTTTTTTTTTTTGGTTAGTTTACTGATTTTTATTTATAAGGTATAATCTTCCCACAATAAATTTTAGATTTGACAAGGACTTTCCGGACGATGAAGCAGGAGTGGTGCAAACAGTGAAACGGCTTGTGAAATGGCATGCAGTAAACAGACAAGATTGAAGTGCACCCCCCCCCCCCCCCCCCCCCCCCCCCCCGCACCCTCGGTATCATTGTCACATAGTAGCCAAAGAGGACAGTATCCATGGACCAAAGAGTCAAGTAGCATATTGTCCTAGAGAGGAGAGGGGGGTGGGTCACGTGCCATGTCACGTGGTAGTCACGTGAGGCGAGCGGCCACGTGAGAACCGGCGGGTTCCCAGTCACCCTCTCCGTCTCCCCCTACTCTAATAGACTCACTATTGTTCCACTATTTATGGATCATACACTAGGAGACAGATGCTGTCCATCATAGTACGTACCCCCCTCCACATACCACTTATCGCATCAACCAGTCACTCACTTTAGTCGCTTTAACACTTTACTATCTTAATTAGAGCAATGGCGCATATTGTGCAAATGTTATGCATACAGAGAAACATAATGCATGTGTTTTTTACTTCCCTAGTTACCGCGGGCGCGGTAAAAATGGTTTGCTTGTAAGTTACCAATAGGATCTTCAAATTTCTCGTGCGTCTGATTCCTAAATCAGCAATCAGCTGTTATAATGTACATGTACAAAACAAGTCATATTACATTTATTTAAATATATCTGAATTAGGTCATTTCATTTCCGCTCAAAATCGTCATTTATGTTATACTTTATACTCTTAAAGCTGATTTTACATGCGCAGTAAAAATGTAAAGAGCAGCAGCAGCAAATGCTATTGGATGTGAGTCATTTAATTTTAAAAGCACAGAAACCACAGCGTGCATTTGCTACTGCTGCGCTTTGCATTTTTGCTGCTCATGTAAAGTCAACTTAATTATTACAGTCAGTGGTTACCTCAGGGGGAGCTTCTAGAGGTCTGAGTCTCCCAAATTAATAACAAAAAAGTCTGCAACGCTAACCACGGAAACTGCGGGTTGTGCCCCCGAGAGTCTATACCCCCCACCCTCGTAGCCTAACTTTGCCCCCCCCCCCCCCCTGCTCAAAATCCTGGCTACGCCCCTGGAAAGTAACGTAATCTATCAACAAATCTACATGGATTTTGTTTTCCAACCTCTTTATTCCAAAAGGAAAAAAAAAAAATTATGCCTGCCTGTGTGTGTGAACACGATAACTCCCGATAGAATAAATGTATTGACACGAAATTATGTATGTGTATCCAGAACCCTCTAAGAACAACCCTATTGTTTTTCAGACAAAACGATCGAAGAGAAGGGGGGTTAGGGGAGACTTAACACAAAAACTCTTAATAATTGCCATTGTAATGAATATATTGACGCGAGATTTCATATATAAATTCAAAACCCCAACACTCAAAAGAATGACAGTGGAAGCGCAGCCAGGCTACATCCCGAACAAGTCACGCTGCCATGTTCCTTTGATTTGTGGGCAGGGTATTTGAAGATAGTGTTTGAATGAGAGGATTGGCGTGGAATTTTGTGTATCTCTCTGTTACAACTGTGGAAACGAATGACACTAGTAAGTCGTTATGAAGGGTGTTGTTAGTGACGTAGAATAGTGCGTTAGTGATGTGCCGTAAGATGATGGACTACATGGCTTGAATCCTGTTCGAATTGGAATTCACCGCAGATCCCAAGAGTTTCAAGCCGTACGTTTATATCGGCTTTAGTAGCGAATTGTGAATGGTGAGTTGTGTTAGTCAATGAGAGTGATGATCGTCGTCCAATTAATGACTTCAGTTGTCCGAAGCATCTTTTCCATTCGTTTTAGTCTGATGTGAGTGTTCCACGTTAGTCGTCTGCCCAAGGTAGCGGACCGTCTCTGAGGTTGGTAGAATGTGATTATCTATGTGGACTGATGGGCAGTTATTGCGGCGTGTGAATGTAGCATGTAGGTACTGATTTGTGGTAGTTGAATTTGATGCCCGAACGGTGGGCCCAGATTGAAAGTAAATTCAAGTGATTTTGAAGATTACTTGAGGCTTGATTTTAGTCGGTGTGTGATGTGAAAATTAGGGAAGGGTATCGGTTAACCGATTAATCGAAATAATCGATGTTTTGGTAAAATAATCTGTGGTTTTTTTAATCGATGTCATCTAGGTTTGATTAATCGGATAATCGATGATTATTTAATGATTATTACATTTTTAATTAAAATTACAACTCATCCGAAAAACAGGAGAAAAAAAAGAAAAATGAATTAATTATTATTCATCCGAAGTGCAATTCGTCTAAAAAAGTGGGAGGAGACTATCGTATTGACTATCGATACGACACAGTGCCTCTGGGGTGAACTGGTGATAAGTAAAAAGTAACCTTCTAATAGTTCTATTTCTAATTCTAATTGCTAATCATTTGTGTTTTGTCATTTGTGAGTTGTGATTGACTGATTGTATTAACTTTTGTTTGTGAGTTCGTTTAATCGATTAATCGATTATTTAACCAACGATTAATAAGTGTATCGATTAACTAGTATAAAATAATAATCTATGTCATTAATCGATGTTTTGTTGGTCGATACCCATCCCTAGTGAAAATAGCGGTGTCGTCTGCATATGTGGCTAAGAGAGTTTCTGGATGAGGGACGTCGGATGCATACAGGAAGTAAAGAAGCGGACTCAGAGCACTGCCCTGTGCTTGTCAACACACACACACTGAAAGAGAGAAATGTATTTTTCATTTTTGAAATCAGGTAGTCCGGAGAACATGAAATTCCGGTGAAAACTCAAGATCGAATTTCTGACTGAATACATAACTTCCTTCTACTTTGCATAGCTGGAGAAGTAAAAAGTTTCTTTTTTAATTTTACACAAAAACAACAATTTTAATTAAAACTAAAATTGAGTTGAGAAGCTTACTACGGTTTGCCGTAAGCTGTCAGATAAAAGGATCTAATTAAGAGAGTTTAGCTGGAGTCCTGGAAGACAGGAGTCGTCTGGAGGTGTCTTATACTTTAATTTAGAATTAATAGAGCATCTGGCGCCAGGGCGGGGTGAGGAAGGGTGGAGGTGAGGAGGAAATGAGGAATGGGAGGGGCTTAGGGCGCTATATGAAGACGCTCCTTTAGCGCACTTCCTGCGCTAACCTATCTTCCAAAAGACAATCAGCTCTGGAGTTTCATCAACCTACCCTGTCTTCCTTATATACCTATATTACCTCCCATCCAATATAGTTAGGTATATTATTAGACCCAGTGAAGATCTTGGAATCAAGGGGAAAAGAAATATCAAAAATTTCAAGAGAGGGAGGATGTAATATGAGGGTATGTCAATAAGATTCTTTGAAAACTTTAAAAGCCGAAATGTAAAGGAAATAAAATGTATATAAGCAGCTCCTAGAATTATTTGTGCTTTTTGTCGCTGTGACGGAGTCCTAAATGTTGCCTACCCAAGTTTAGTTACCTAAGGTAAATAATTGACATCGCATATGCTCGGGACCCATCGATTAACAGCACATCCGGTCGGCGACAGAGTATCCTTCTACATCTAAAGTAGCAATACTTCAAAATATTGATAACTTTTACCCGATACTTCGATACTTTGGTACTCTAAAATACTTCCACGGTAACTCAGAGGTAGCGTACTTACCTACTGACCTCAAAATCGCTGGTACGAAACTCGGCCGAGGAGATGAAAGTCGCTCTGCCAGTAAGCGACCACTTAGTTAAAGTCCAGGCATTGGGCACAATAACTAACCAATTTTTATGGATAAAAGTATTGATACTTGTGGTATCAATCGTATTGCAACGACACGATATTTAACGATACCAAAGCATGGATATTTTAATGCATAAGTGGCTGTTAATGTGTTCGTGTAAGTCGAAAGGGTACATGGAGTATAAGAGCGGGGCAAAAATGAGCCCTGAGGCACGCCGACCAGTATGGGATGGGAGGGGGAGATAGCTGACCCCTGAAAAGGTACAGAACAGTTAAATATGACTGAATGAAATAGTAAGAGAAGAAGTCCCGAATGCCAAACCCGATCAAAAGGCAGAGACATATCCAGGAATGCATCGGTTCCAAAGAGCTTGCGAACTAGTGCACATGCTATGCTGTCGCTCAGAAATTGATGATCAACGGATGATGGGCAAAGTAAGGCGTTTATTGAGAAGTTTTTCGAATAATAGAAAGAGAGGAGACTGATAGATCGAAAGGAAGAAGGATCATGCTGAGGTTTGTTTGGTTTTGAGATGGTGTTCAATGAATAGGATTGGGACACTTTGGGATGTAAATTAGCCAAGTAAAGATGTGAGAGAGAGGAAAAAGACTGGTAGAGGCTCATGGCAAGGTGGCCGGGTCGAGCTGTTGTGTGAATCGATGGGTTGCCATGGCCCCGCTTCCGTCCCCCAGAACTCGGCCCTTTCTGGTAAATATCTGCCCCCCACCCCCCACCTTACTTCCTTGTCTTCACCCACCCCAACAGAACAACTGACACTTGGTGGGGAGGGTCTCAGCTTACCTAGACACTCTCCGCCACAGCATGCTCCCCCTTTATCACCTACGATCAGTGTAGCCAATGATCCGAACCTCCGTGATCCCTGACCTTGCCTTGTGCTTGGAGTAGCTTTATACAAAAAAGCTGTCTTCAACCGGCCTTAGCTGTTTTAAAGTTTGAGGCCTTGTTGGAAACATCTCCAAGAAGCGTTTTGCCAACTTTCTTCATACTGGTATCGAAGCAAATTATTAAGAGGTACTTTAAACGACAAATCAGAGCTGATCCGGATACAATTTTTGATGTGTAAACATGTTAGCTCTCGTTTGGGGCTATGTCAGACCGTTAGAGCCTAAGTCTCGTTGGTGTGAATGCGGAAGTGTGTGTGTCGGACGGTTGCGCGAGCAGCGCACATACACAACTACACACTTCTTTATCTGTGATGCCAGCTGTATTTCTACGTTCATGGAATTGCTAATATATTTTGACTGCATTTGACTTTTTATGTTGTACTTTTATGTGGACTTTTAATGTTGTGATCATCGAAGAAAGTGTAGGTAATATATTTCGACTGCATTATCATGTAATATATTTTATTATATTATATTTTAAAGGTAAATATATAATAAAACCAATAACAATAAAAACTTGATTAGATATAAAATTGTATTTTTACAATTATTGATCATATTTACCGTTGTAGTGAATATAACTAAAATATCAATATTACTAACTATAAAAAGATCTTTCCGTAAGAAACTTTTATGTTTAAGATGCTTCGATAGGTAGCTTAAATTTGTAACAATAAATAAAATTTGTGGTAAAAGAAAATAATATAGCAGTGCAAATCTAAAAAAATATAATTATTTTAGCTATCACAAACCTATAATTTCTTGTATAAAAGAATTTGAAGAACAATAAATTTGAAAGTTTAATTCCTCATAGGTACTACTTTTTTTATTGTGTAACATTATGAAACAAATTTTAATCAAAATCAGTGCACGGGTAGTAGGCGATATGATCTCGTAGTTAAAGCCCGGGCATGAGTCATAAAACCTAACCTAACCTATTATTAGTTTTTAAATTTTGCTTCCAAATCCAAAAATTGGCTATTTCTATAAAGATAGTGGCGCTTATGTACAAATCTCATCCTAAACCTAATTCCACTCGTCACTGTAGGGCCAATCGCCGGGACTATACGCAGTGCAGAGCACAAGTTACGTAGTCCGTCAAAAATTCGATGTTAAATTTTCATGGAAATTTAATGTTTTCTAACCACCCTCAATCCTAGAAAATGAGAAACACATTCACTTCTGTCTGTCACGATAACACCCCTTTTTAACAGGGTTAACTTGAATTAGAAAACTCATTGTCGTTAGACAGGCGAGGCCATCCTATATATTTTTTTCCTTGGGGTAACTCTTGAGAGGGTGTGGATAAGAAGAGAAGGTATAACGGGCGGGTGGACTTGGGTCATTTTTCTCTCTTTCAGAACACACTACCCCATCAGTCAACCTTATCTCTCGACAAGTCTCTATAGACACCTATTTCACTCCATATAATATTGTCACATAGATGGGGGAGTTGGGAACTCTTGGCTGATTGTGAGTAGAAATAGGCTCCTTCCTAAATTTTTTAGAAATCAATGTTAAAATCATGCATTTTCATTTTTCATTCTTTACCTCTATTATAAATATAGCAGATATTTTTTTAAAAATACTATTGAGCCATACAGTTATTATGACTCATGGCCGAGCTTTAACTACAAGGTCATATCGCCTACTACCAGAGCGCTATTTCTTCACTCTTGTGGGAATGAGCCCGACTCTACTATAAGAGTTGGAAAGTTTGCCTACCTTAAATTTTTATTCACCTACTCTAAATTTTTATTCACCTAGGGTAGGGGTCTTTAAAGAGTACCTACAGGCTCCGGATCATTGCTTAACGTCCCATCCAAAGGACAGCGTGCTTAAGTTTATTTTACCTCTCAGATAAAATAAACAAAGGGCCTCGGCAGATTTTGAAGCCGCGATCTTCATCTCAGTGAGCAAGCACGCATACCACTGAGCTACCGGCGCCCTCTATTAAACTGTTATTATTTTTGTAATTAGTTGTATTTTTACATTAGGTAATGTTGTTTTAATAGGTTTTCGCAGTGAATAAAATAAAATACAAACAATTTAAAATTATGTGATATAGCCACAACAGGATTTCATATACCAACCAATTTCATAAAGATCACTAGGTTTTTTATCTGGAAGGTGAAAAAACCTTGAGCACGCTGTCCTTCGGATGGGACTTTAAGCGATGGTCCCGAGCCTGTGCAATGTCAGGTACTCATTAAAGACCCCTACCTCTAGTTGAATAAACCTAGCTAAGCAATATTTAGGACACCGACTCCGACAGTAGTCGGTGTCATGTCCATCAGAGAGACAAAAGAGCGCTCTGATAGTAGATTAAGCCCGGTCGTGGTCCAATCGTAATCTCTTCTGTCATGTGTGAATATGGTTTGTCATTTTATCCGTATCTTATTCCAAGAGGCTTTACTAGTTTAAAACCCTTGTCACTAGGTCTAGCAGAAGAAGCAGAAGTGTTTGAAGAAGTTTAACGAAATTTTCATATATATTTTAAAAAAAGTTGCGTAACTTTTCAACTCGTTGATCAACTTTGATCGGAAACAGATTGTTTTCCTGGAAATATTTGAATATTTTGAATGAACTGCCACTTGTGAACACAAAACCTATCCAATTCCTAGTACAGAGTGCTAAACCAGAAAGATACATCTATTATGATTCTATGACGGACCTTCTTCCAAGAAACTCCTTCCCCTTATTATTTTTCTTCTTCCAGTTCCCTTTCTATTTAACTCTATTTCTCTGTTCGAGTTAGTCTGTTGGACTTGGAACTTGGAAATGTGAAGCGTAGCGTGGTCATTTCAGTATGCAGCCAAAAAAAATCGGACGGTGGAAGTTTTGTATCAAACAGGATGATGGGAATAGTGCTAAATGTACTTTGTGCAAAGTTATATTCAAAACTAGTTCCAACAGATCCAATTTAAGGGATCACCTCTTGAGACGCCACCAAGAAACTTATAAACCGGCACCCAAGACCAAACAACCTACTGCAATAGCTGGATGCCTACTGTTCAATAAAGTTTTACAAAAGTATTTTTCGTCAATTGGTAATTAATTTTTTGATATTATTTTTTTTAAGTTTTTGATTGAAATAAAAATTGTTGAATCTAATGCCATTGTGCCTATTGTAATTGTTCTTTCAAATTGAACTTTTATTTTATGAAGTTCGATTTGAAAGAACAATTACTTATTCGATTGATATTTTTATTCCCCTTTCATCCTCGATAACATAGTATAATTTAAATTAGGTAGATGTACATCAAAAAATAAAAATAAAATAATCTTATCATATCATAATAATGGAATTGGAAAGTATTTTGGACGAAAAGCGGCAACTTACTGAATTATCGTTAGTATCTGTAGTTTTCCATCGATAGTATCGGACTATCGATAGTGACCAACTATCGACTATCTGCCATTCCTAGGCTAGGGAGTGAAGGTAGAGCTGAGGCTGACTAAAGGGCCTGATAGGGGCTCTCCTAAGAAAGTTAAACCGAGGGTGATGGTGGGGGGGGTGTCATTAAGGAGCGAAGAGAGGAGGCCAAGTTACCACATTAGCGGTAATGACCAATCCTGGTGCCGGTAACGAGAGGAAATTAGCCAGACCCCCCCCCCCCCCTCACAACTCTCCACTACAGGATTTTCATTTTCAACCATTCCTCCAAGAAGTGGGGTTCCTCACTTCAGTCATCTTCTCCACTCAGACCCAATTTTCATAATATCAAAGGATGCAACAAAAACATAGTTCTCAAAGACATGAGGGTTGCACTTGGTTCAATAAAGAGGCAGTGCATCGTGTATTCATACCTGTGTATCAAAGATGTAAGAAAGACAGTAAATCCCAAGAAAATGGCGTATAGCCGACAAACGTAATCTGAAAGAAACAAGTCAAGAATCACCAGCAATGTATTTTTCCCAGCACGAATAGTTGCTCAACAGTTTGGCTTCAAAACAAACTACTAAGCCGACAGCCAGCTAAAGAGAGTAGCTGAGACCAATGTCGGAGGTTTCGTGAGGAAGCCAGTACACAATGGCAGAATTCTTGGACGTCGTAGCTGCTTTTGACACCGAATGGCATCAGGGCTTGACATACAAACTAAAACACACTTTGGATCCGAAATACGCATCATCTGCTCTTTTCTTCATGACAGAACAATCCCGCTGGCCTCTCATCTATCCCTCCTTCCACTTTGCCCGATTTGTGTTATCCTTATAGAGTTTTGGTCACACTTATAAAATATCGTGTCGATACATTCATTCAATAGGCAGTTATTACCCTTTTTTACGCCCCCCCCCCCCCCGCCCCCTTCCCTTTGACCGATTTGGCTCAAAAACAATAGCTGTCATTAGAGGGTTCTGGATTCACAAATAAAATTTTGTGTCTACACATTCATCGATCTGGAGTTATCGTGTTCATAGAAACACAGAAAGATAAACTTTTTTTTCATATTTGGAATCTATAAGCGGACAGTCCAGACCAGTGCGCTGCAAGGACATCGTCCAGAATTGGATTGTGGAAAAATGGCAACAACGTTGGTCACGATACTTGGATGGCCGAACGACGTACGCATACTTCCCCGACGTCCGGGTACGCCTTGACTCAACATGGGTACAGCCTAATCACTGGACGTCTCAAATATTATCAGGTGGATATGGTGATTTCAACTCCAAGCTGTTCTTTTTTCACACGAAGAAGAACACCCTGAACTGTTCGTGCGGCGGTATCGAGACTGCAGAACATGTGGTCCTCGGATGTCCGAATTGCTACGACCAAGCTAGGGAGGAGTCGATTCATGGGACAAGATCGTATTTGGGACTGGATCTATGGCAGATGGTGACGGAAACAGACTACCCGATGTTCTGCCGATTCGTCGGCTCCTGGCGAGAGCAGAAACAGGCAACTTAAGATGGGCTGGGGACGATCGGCGCAATAGTTCCGCCGATGGCCAATCCCAGTCTCTCAGTAACCCCTTGATCCCCGAGCTTTGACTGAACTTTGGCTGGGTGATATTGCTGCAATGCAAGGCGCAACCTCTTTTGAAACAACAAAAAAAAAAAAAAAAAAAAATTGGAATCTTGAGGTCGGAAAACAGGCAATTTCGTTGAAAACTTCGGATCGAAATATGCTGGGGAAGTAGAAACGATGAAATGTGTGCAGATAGAGTGGGTGTTCATCCCCCAAGTGGGTGTCCCCTGATGATGACAATGGGGCCCTAACAACCCTGAGGGAGGTCGGGAAGGAACCGATCTCATCCTGCCCCCACCCCTCTCAAACCTTTCTTGTCGCTATTAGCTTCCTCCCCTCCCTGTTTTATAGGCCATTAATCTAACTCTCCTTGCTTATCCATCACATCATCCTTATATATAGCCGACTAATGTCCTATAGACTCACTTTAATAAGTGGCTATTTGTTCCCTCTTCTGTCAACACTAAATACAAATCTGTTAACTGGAAATAATTATTGAACAATATACACAAATAATAAAATGATTCATAGAAGAAGGTTCATATTATTAACATTTCTTTCATCACAGAAAGTACTAGTACCTCCCAGAGTCCAGTGAGCGCCAGTAGCGCAGTGGTATGCGTGCTTGCTTACTGAGCTCAAGTTCGAGGCACTTAGGTTTTTTATCTGGAAGTTAAAAAACCTTGAGCGGTGTGTTCTTCGGATGAAATGTTAAGCGACGCACACTGGGGCAAGAGGCCTCAAAACCTGGCCAAAATACAAAAAAAAAACAGATGCAGATTTTAAGGAGGGAGTGAAGGTGGGTTTACTGCCATACAGCTGTACAAACATAAACAAGACCATTGCAGCCTTTTAATAACCTATACATTGCCTCAGTCTATATTTATAACGTGTTAAAACCCAATCTTTTTAATTCTTTTATTGTCTTAAATGTGGAGATTTTTTTAAAGGTAAGTGTACTGAATTATAATTACTATCATTAGCGTCAATGCTTAATAAAAAACTGATGTTTTTGTTGTTGCCGGGCATTTCCGGGCACTCTCTCCTCTTTCACTTTCTTAAAGTATTTTCATCAGATAACCATAAAATGAAATCAGTTTTTGCGAAAATTTGCAAATTTGGGAGAAACTTAATTTTAAAGTTATAAATTCGACCGAAGAAGACGCATTTTTCGAAGAAAATTAAGCTATTACAATTTCTAATTTCAGTTACCTAATATGAATCGTATATTTCTCATAAGCTGTATGAGCTACAACACGTGTTCACTTCCTCTTGAGGAGCTGATGTTTTTGTCAAAATACAGTACTCAATGAAGGGTCGGGGAATTTTTTAGTTTTTTTTTCGTGTTGAACACACCAAAAAACATAAATTATATAAGTTTCATAATTTTGGTCACAAATTTGTTCATTTTGCCCCAGTGGAAGACAGTCCTGAGTCTATCCTGAATAAATAAAAGACGTTGTTTTCCCACTGTTTTATTTTTGACCAGAACCGGTTTCTACAGCGTAGAGCCTAAGGACAAATGGCAGGTTGGATGTGCCACTGATGATGACGCTTTTGAGTTTAAAACCAGTTCTGGTCAAAAATAAAACAGTGGGAAGTCGTCTTTGTTTCTATGCGAAATCTTGTCCCACAACGTCTCACTATCACATATGAACCCCTATTCTAGATAAATAAAAAAAATTTACAGGCAAAATTTACAACTCTAAAATTAGAGTCGGACTGTCCATCAGAGCGACGAAAGAGCACTTTGACTGGTCGTGTTGACCAAGGGCATGAGTCACAAACTCTAATTTATGAAGTATACTGGGTGATTCCCTCGTAACTTCAAAAAAATTAAAAATTAACTGGAAAAATCATAACGAAAATGCGAGAATGTTCAAACAAGATACACCAAGTGTCTGCCGAAAGGTCTAAAATTCACTTTCTACTCTTGTTATTGGGAGACCTGAACTGGCCATACTTATGATCTCTAGATTAAAAAAAAAAAAGTGCATTTGTGACCTCCTTAGATTCGATTTACCTCACGTTTTTTCGCATTCAACCTTAAATTTCTCCATGAAATCGATATGAAATCGCAAAGTTGTCCATACCAATAGAAAGCTGATTAAATTTGCAAGTTTTCTAGCTCCCTGGGTGGTTGAAACGGTCCTTGAGCGGGAACGTAGTTGACGTGGAAGTATTTCCCGAAATTTTAATTCTTTTTTAAATGTTAACGTTATTCTACTCCATTTTCGGTCTAATTTTTAAGTTACGAGGGAATCACCCTGTATATACATTTTTACGACATATTCTACATAATCGTGAATGCTATATACTAAGAATGCTAGTTGTCCAAATCAGGTTTGTTTAGAAATGAATAAAAAACAGTCAAAAATTGTCAATGTTGTGAAGTACAACAGTTGTTGTTAAGTGGATCGATAAAACGCAATAATTCCTCCGTCTAACGGCTCATAACGGCCTCCCGGGGTATTTTCTCTTTGAAATCCCTTATTCTCCTGGAAATTAGATTCCCAGTTTCGTGTGAGTCTCGGCCCTCATCTCAGGATCTGAAGAGAACAATAACTTTATTTGGGAAAACATGAAAGGAAAAGAATTTCATGCTTCAGTCACCATTATCCCATTAGGATCCACTTGTTTTTCCTAGTAATGGGACGTTTTACGAAGTATAGGGGAAGTAATGTAATCAGTCGAAAATTCGATGCGGAGTTTTCAACGGAATTTCATGTTTTCCAACCTCAAGATTCCAAATATGAAAAAAATAATGTCTGTCATTTCTGTGTGTCTGTCTGTGAACACGATAACTCCCGTTAGTATGAATGTATCGACACGAAATTTTATATGTGAATCCAGAACCGTCTAAAGACGACACCTATTAGTTTTCAGGTAAATTGACCAATGGAAATGAGGGGATTAGAGGGGAGGCATAACATATAATAAACTGAAGAAAGAATGAAATTTAATGTGTGTCTAAAACCCCATATGGACGGCACTTTTCAATTTTCCGCGAAATCGGCCGAAGGAAAGGGAGGAATCAGAGGAGGCCGGCTCGACTCACAATCTCCAATAACAACAGTATGAGGATTTAGGAGTCACTTTGTAAGTCAACTGTTGAATATTAGAGCAAACGGTCGACTGGATTTTGGAGGGGGAGCATAAAGTTAGCTGATTAATTCGTTCTGGGGAAGTACATTGCCATTCTTCGACGACTTTTTTAAAATAATTAAATAATAAATTGTGTAGCTCCTATAATAATTCAAATAAATATTTACACGGTGGCCCTAAAATAAATTCAAATGGGAAAATCAATCACAACCATCTCTGATTTATTTTTATTTCCCTATCTGTATGAAGTATAGAGAAAGTTATATATTCGGTAAGATATTCGATGTCAAGTTTTCAATGAAATTTCATGTTTTCCTACCCCCTGAATCCCAAAAAGAAAAAAAAATTCTATCTGTGTACTTGATAATTCTCGTTAAGTATAAGGATGACATCTATTAATTTTCAGTCAAATCGGCCAAAGGAAAGGGAGGGAATAGTCGAGGAGGGGGGGGGGGGACTGCCGTTTTAATAAAAAGTACCGATACGAAATTCCCTATGTAAATTCCAAACCCCATAAGGACGACACCTTATCAATATCCGCGGGATCGGCCGAAGGAAAGAGGAAGATCAGAGAATCAAAAAGCCCAATAACTGCAGATGGAATGTAATGACACAAAATGAAGTATGAGAATTCAGACGCCTCTACGTCTAGTCAACTATTAATTTTTAGCCCTAACGGTTGATAGGTTTTGCAAGGAGAGCGGCAACATAAAACATTCATAATTGAAAGCTTCAGTGGATATAATCAATTATTTTTAATAAATAATAATATTATTTATTTCCAAAGTATAATATGGTAATAGGATACGTCATAAAAAGGTATGCTTTAAAATAGTTAATAAATTAGATACATAAACAGCTCTTAGAGTTGGGCACTCATGTGGTTAGTAATAACAATACCAGTAAAAAATAAAATAAAATAAATAAAAAAAATTCATCAAGTTAGTTATTAGGACTCATGCCCGGACTTCAACTACTACCAGAGCGGTTATTCATCACTCTGGTGGACATGAGCCCGCCTCTACTATGGAAGCCCTAAATTCTGCCTACTCTAAATTTTTATTCACCTAGTGTAGGGGTTTTTAATGAGTATTTGATATCGTAAAGGCTTGGGATCATTGCTTAACGTCCAACCGAAGGACATTCCCAGATAAAACAAACAAACAAGAACGGTCAGGTTTCGAACTCACGTTTTTGAGCTTAGTAAGCAAGCACGCATACCACTTTGCTATCTGCACCCTCCAAAAAAAAAAAAAAATAAATACTAGAAAATAAATTAATACAAAAATAGTTATACTAATAAATACGTAAATACAGGTTTCAATTTAATTATAATTAATTTTTTGTATTATTTCCATATAAATATAGATGGAAACAGACGGCGCCGGTAGCTCAGTGGTATGCATGCTTGCCTTCTGAGCTCAAGATCGTAGGTTCGAAACCCGACCGAGGACCTTAGTTTATTTTATCTCGGAGGTAATTCGGATGGGACGTTACGCGATGGTTCCGAGCCTGTACGATGTAAGGTACTCGTTAAAAACCCCTGTCCTAGGTGAATAAAAATTTAGGATAGGCAAAATTTAGGACTATCACAGTAGAGTCGGGCTCATGTCCTTCAGAGTGACAAAAGAGCGCTCTGGTAGTAGGCGATATGACCTCATAGTTAAAGCCCGGGCATGAGTCATAATAACTAACTAGATGCCCCGTCTCAGAAGGCCAAGCCATTTATTTGCTCTTTTTAACGTTTCCTTTACCAACGTATTGACCATACTAGTCACTAATATCCAGAGTAATACCAGAAATTACTTAAAATCAAAAAAACAATCTTATTTTGCATTTCAATTTTAAAAAAAACTAGTGAATATGAAATGAAACTTCATTATATTGAAATGAAGGAAAATTTACATGAAGGAATTTTAAGTTACATCTTTCAAATTGAAGTGTGCACTCACAGTGTATGCCAGACCTTGGACCCGTGCGGATCTACAAGCTCAAGCCTACTCACTATAAGTCGTATTTATATATATATATTTTTTTTTTCCGTATAGTTATTTCGTAATTTAATTTTAAATTTTTTGGTTTCTTGCGATACTTACTACTGTAGTTTCTGGTAGTTTTTAATTTGGAATGACTTCTGAAAGTGATGGGAGGGATATCCCTCCCGACATTGGCAAGGGTGATGAAATGGAGAGTGTATGTTTGGTCGAAGTAAATGGATGTGATACGGAGCTGAATATTTCTAATAGCAAACCAGAAGGAAATGAAAAACAGATTAACAAAGATGATAGTAAACATTTCAACCCCAGATCATACGAATATTTTGATGAAGGCCCATTTTATGTCTTCATTGAATCGAAATCCACAGATAAAAATATAGGAAAATTACATCCAATGGCTTTAGGCTCTCTTATTTATAAGGGCGTACCTGGAGTACAAAAACATATTCAACAAATAAGATCTATCGGTCGAAACAGAGTGAAGGTGGAACTTAGTAATTACGAAAGTGCCAATCTACTTATCAAAACTGTTAATAGCAATACAACTGTAAATAATTTGCTAGCCTATGCGCCTAATTTTATGTTAGAGAAGAAAGGCATTATTCGTGGAGTTTGTCAGGAACTATCAGACGAGGACATATTGAACCTTCTTAAAATTGAGAGATCTGTGCGTCACTGCAGTGTTGTAGGGGCTCGTAGACTTTTTAGGAAGGAAAATAAACAATTAGTTCCCACCCAGACGATTTTATTAACGTTTAGAGGACAGGTTTTACCGGAAGTAGTTAGTATACTTTATGTGAGATGTGAAGTTATGCCCTACGTACCAAGAACCCAACAATGCTACAAGTGTCTCCGTTGGGGGCATGTCAATCGGAATTGTAAAAGTGCAGTCAGATGTTCGAAATGTGGAGACGCTCATGACAAACAAGATTGTACAAGCTTCCTGATGAAGTGTGTTCATTGTAATGGGGACCACCCCAGTATAGGCTACGATAACTGTCCTGAATCGATTAAACAGAAGACAATCAGAAGCTTGATGGTACACGAAAACATCACCTTTGTGGAAGCCAAAGAGAGGGCTTATGGTAAAACTTTTAAGACAGCAGTTGAGAAGAAGCCTGATATAAAAAGTGGAGCCTCGTTTCCCCCCCTCCAGTCGTCCAACAGGGTGCCTCCCAAAAGGAAGAAACCCTCCTCTCCTCCATCTGTTAGACCTACTGAGAGCACTATGGTGGAGTACAATAACTTGCTTAGGGACCTCAATTCTGATATAGTCAAACTTGAACCGATACAGGTCAACCCGCATAGGGCTAGCCTGCCTCGCCCAACCAATACAGCTACAGCTAGGCTCCTTCCCGCTACCGCAACAGTCCAAAGCTCCAAATCGCACGATTTTGACAAATTCTGTGATCTTATATTTGCAATTATAGACCAGTTAAAAGATGCAGCCAATCAAAATACTGATAAAGATGCTATTCTCTCCATGATTAAAGACAGGGCATCGGCCCTTGGCTTTAATCCATAATTCATAATCATTATTATTATTATTATTATTTTATTTTTTATTATTATTTTTTTATTCGTGTGTATATATATGTGGATATGTATATATTCATTGTATATATGTATATATAATTTTTTTTTTTTTTTTCAATTATTATTATTATGCATGTTTATGTATTTGTGTGGGTATGTATGCATGTATATGTATGTTTATGTGTGTGGGTATGTATGTATATGTATGTTTGTGTGTATATACCTGTGGTTTTGTATGCATATATTTAAATTTTATTATATAATTTTTATCTATTGTTATGATTTTATTTACTTACTCTATTATTATTTCCTTTATCATTTATTCAACTGCCCCTTTAAAAACCCACTTTAATTAATTTCATAATTATATTAAATTTTATGATGTACAATATATTACAATGGAATGCAAGATCGGCTGTTGCGAATAAGGGAAGTTTAGAATTTTGTCTAGGAGAATCGAGGGTGGACATAGCTATCTTGAGTGAGACATGGTTCCGTGAGGGCCGTTATGTTAATTTTAGGGGTTACAACAATATTAGAGAGGATAGGATGGACGGAAAGGGTGGAGTCGCCATTCTGTTGCGGAACCACATTTCCTACCAGAGCATAGATTCTATTTGCAGGTTAGATAATGTCCAAGTGGTCGGAGTTAGAGTTCCCTATAAAAACAGTTTCCTTACCATCATTTCACTTTATAACTTACCTTCGAACAACATCTCGAGAGAGGACTGGGTTAGACTGTTCAAGTCTGTCCCTCGGCCATGTGTCATCGCTGGAGACTTCAACGTCCATCATCAAGCCTGGGGCAACACGCTAACCGACTCCAAGGGAACTAAACTCTTCGATGCAATCCAATTAAGCAACTTGGTTTTCTTGAACGACGGTTCACCAACTCTGGTGAGGAACGTTTCTCAGGTAAATGAGAGCGCTGTTGATGTGAGCCTGGTGTCTCCTGAGCTCGCGTTGGACTACAACTGGGAGACTCTGACTGACCCCATGGGCTCCAACCACCTTCCCATCCTCATCACCCCGCTATCCAAAGACCACCCCCATCCTGTCAGACAGCATCCCTTCGAGGGCCGCTGGAACCTGAACAGAGCCAACTGGGACCTATACAGATCACTGATGACCAGTTATACATTAGAACAAGTATCTAGGGAAAGGAGACTTGATTATGAGAGTTTCGTTGAAAATATTAATAAAGCGGCTTTTCTCAGCATTCCGAAGAGTACACGACCCAGACACCACGATTGTTCTAACCCTTGGTGGAATGACGAATGTCGTCAGGTAATAAATGCAAGAAAAGATACCTACAAGAATTACGCTAGATCTTGTACGTATGACAACTTTCTACGTTATAAAGAAATGACGGCGAAAGCAAAAAGGGTAATAAGATTAAGTAAAAAGAAAGCCTGGTCTGAATTTTGTAACACCCTGTCTAAAAATACAGCTCCTTCGTTAATATGGACTTCTCTAAAGAAGATAAAAAACCGGAAAACTTCCAACAAACCACCTCTCGGCATGGGAGATTGGGTTGACGAGTTTTTTAATGATCTATGCCCCCCATCAGTAGAAGAAAATGTCATACATGATCTGGGACATAAAGAAGATCATTGGCTTCTGGACGATTTCACAATGCATGAATTAAAATTGGCCATTAAATCCTCAAATAACACAGCTCCAGGAAAAGATCAAATCCATTATTCCATGATAGCAAATTTACCTGAGAGATCTAAACAGCTACTCTTACAAATTTTCAATAACATTTGGTTAAGAGGAGAGTTTCCGCTTGCCTGGAAAGAGTACGTGGTGGTGCCCATCTTAAAACCCGGAAAGAGCCCTTCTAAAGCGGATTCATTTAGACCCATCTCCTTATCATCCTGCCTTCTTAAGACTTTAGAACGAATGATAAAACTCAGGTTTGAATGGTATCTGGAGAACAACAGCCTACTTCCCAGGAGCCAGTGTGGTTTCAGGAAGGGAAGGTCTGTCTACCATTGTCAACTCCAGCTCCTTACCGATATCAATCTGTCTTTCACTCAGAGAGAATCTGTACTTGGAATTTTTTTGGACATAACCAAGGCCTATGACAATGTTGTATTCTCGGTATTAGAAAATGTTATGATTAGTTTAGAAATCCCAAAATCATTTATTGTACGTTTGATTAACATTCTACGAAACAGGAGAGTATTTTTGAGAATTAATCACGAATATTTGGGACCGAGAATATGTTCTAAAGGACTACCTCAAGGAGGCATATTAAGCTGTCTCCTGTATGCCATATATGTATCGGATTTGAGTCAAGTTGTTCCGCAAATGCAAATAACGCAATATGCCGACGATGTATGTATATATACATCTGGGAAAACTATTGAAGATTGCATAGTGAAAGCAAATCCATCAATTGGGCAATTCTTGAGATGGGCTGATGGGAAAGGACTAACTATATCCAAGACTAAGACAGTGGTCTGTCCATTCACTCGGCAGAGACACCTCCCAGAGTGGGCTGAGATTGAATTAGGAGGAGTAAATTTTCCATATAGAAGAACAGTTCTTTTTTTGGGGCTAATATTAGATACCAAGCTGAATTGGAATGACCATATAAAAAATATTCTTAAAAAATCTGAAATGTATATAAATATTCTGAGGTCCATCTGCAGTCTGAAATGGGGAGCCGAGCAAGATGTTTGTCTTAACTTTTACAGAGTTACTATTAGAGCAGTCCTGGACTTCGGTTGTTTTTTTTATGCCGATGCCTGCAAAAGTCGCTTGCACTCCTTGAATGTTCTACAAAATAAATCTATAAAGCTTAGCATTGGTTTCTTAAATAGTACCCCTACTAACAACATTCTGGTAGAAGCTTGTGAACCACCATTGCACCTGCGAAGAATGATGCTAACCAAAAGATTTGTATTTGGAATACTCTCGCGAAGTGAAGATTTGGGCCGAAAGGTATCTCTACTTGCACAGAAAGTCCTAACATCGACCTACTGGAAGACTAAGAAGACCCCTCTCATAGTGGATGGTTTCTTATCTTCGTCCGGGCTCCAACAGTTAATTCATTTAGAGCCTGTTCCTACAATATTTCAGAAAAATTTGAAAGACCTGTTGTTTGATATTTCCATAGTAAACATTCCTGATTTTGGTTCATATCCTATCTATAATCTAAATTCAAAATTCGAATCGTATCTTCTAGACCTTTTTCCCGATACTCACTTCTTATATACAGACGGATCAAAATCTGCTCATGGTGTTGGAGCAGCTGTTTATGACCCCTTTATACAAAATCATGTGAAGGTTCGCTTGGCGAGTGTAGCCTCCATTTATACTGCAGAGTTGGTAGCCATCATAGAAGCACTTGACTATGTAGTGACTACAGTCTATAGAAATG
Source organism: Aradus depressus (assembly GCA_963662175.1). Classification (NCBI taxonomy): domain Eukaryota; kingdom Metazoa; phylum Arthropoda; class Insecta; order Hemiptera; family Aradidae; genus Aradus; species Aradus depressus. The sequence goes on along the minus strand of OY759216.1, from coordinate 48,197,150 downwards.
TGCTTATCCTAACAGACAGCCAGAGCTCCATTATCAAACTATCCAACGTGCGAGTGGAGGCCTCGGTGAACCACCTGATGGTGGGGATCCTGGAGCGTCTCCGAAATTTGTCCCAGCAAGGAAGAAGCATACGTCTCGCCTGGGTGAGGGCTCACTCGGGAATTGTTAACAATGAGATGGTCGACAGTTTGGCAAAGTCAGCTACTGAGTACCAGGAGGTAAGCTCTCGGTATAAAGTCCCCGTGACTGACCTATATACGAACTTTAACCAAGAACTCAGAATCGCTTGGCAAAGAGAATATGATACGAGCGATGTGGGGTTATTTTATAAGGCAGGCAATACACGTGTAGGAATACCATCATGGTTTGGAAAATCTTCCAGATCTCGAAGATTTGTTAAGAATCTCTGCAGAATAAGAACTAACCATGCACTGTGTCGTAAATATTTGCATAGGATCGGTAGAAGTGAGACTCCTCTCTGTGAGGACTGTGCAATGACCGAGGATCCAGAGCATATTATCATGTGTTGCAGTAAATATTCGTATGCAAGGACCAAATTTATAGATAAGGTACGGAAGATAACAAAGGATACCCCAAGTTACATGGACCTGCTCAGACTTCCCAATCTCCATGCCGATAATTTATATTCATTTTTTCAGGAGATAGGCGTGGATTTTTAGATTTTAGTTTTTAGAGACCATTCATATATGAATGTTTTATTTTGAAGTGGCTAATGGCTCAACGCTAAAGTAAAAAAAAAAAAAAAAAAAAAAAAAAAAAAAGTGTGCACTCGAGTTCCGGCTGTATACTATGTTGATTAGTTGGAGTGTGATGTCACGCGACTTAGGTATATACATGGAAACTACACATAAACAGAATACAACAGGAAGGAGGTACATGTCTTTATCCATTCATCTACCTACACAAACATCCATCAGTTCAACTAATCATTCAGTTCTGCAGTCTCTTCTCTCTTCTATTAGGGATGGATACCGGGAAGAAAATATCGATATTCAATACCTACCTAAAATGGTCAGGGTCATATGTATTCATATGAGACTATATCGAGACGAAACGTTGCGATATATTGATATGAATTTTTTTTAAATAAAAATATGTTATTGATACTAACTAATGTTATTGACGAAAGATTTAAACATTTTGTTAAATTCAAAAAATTCAAAGTAAAATATAAGAATTGCAAATATTAAATCAATAATTTGATAATTATTGTATTTTATTTGCAATCTACTATATCTTACTAATATATAAAGAGACAGTGTTTGTTTGATGTTCCGGCGAATCCTAAAAACCACTGAACCGATTTTCAATATTTTTTTTCTATGAATTCCTTACGTTTCCAAGGTGGTTATAGGCCAAAAAAAATCCTACTTTACATTTTTTTAAAGAAAATATAGGCGTAATCGAATCTGTCAATAGTTTTCTTTTTATGGTTCCGAAGTCGCTAAATGGAAAGCCTATTAACGAGTGTTTGTCCCTGTTAATTGTGTTATGTTTTCAATTTCTTCAGGCATGAATGTCAATTCAACTTTATAAAAATATATTTTAATGTTACTTTTCTTTAATTAAGTGGCTTTGATATAACTCACCATTAACTTTAATCAGAATTGAAAGCAATTTATGGACTTACTTATGTTGTGCTGGGGGAAAAGTTTTTCTACTATATCTTAATAACTTCTAAGTTGAGGAACGCGGACATATTGTGGAATTTGTAATAAATAAATAAAACAAACTTATTTTTTGAAATATTGTCTATTCCACTAAAGATATTTATAAAAAGAAAACTACCGGTTTCGGCCTCACACCATCGTCAGGTCTAGTTATGAACTAAGTCAGTTTGCAGAGTGCGACCCCTCCAATACATCTCTGGTGAAAGGTGCCACTTCAATTAGGGAATCCCCCGGCTTTACCGTTAGCTTCATCATGAAATATTTGACAAAACACTAATTTGTCTTAATTTACATAAAATAACATCCTTTGACTAATAAGTAAAGAATAAAACTAAAAAAAAACAACATATATTATAGGTTTCCATATATATGTTATTATCTGTTATGTTTTTTAGTTTTATTCTCTACTTATTAGTCAAAGGATGTTATTTTATGTAAATTAAGACAAATTAGTGTTTTGTCAAATATTTCATGATGAAGCTAACGGTAAAGCCGGGGGATTCCCTAGTTGAAGTGGCACCTTTCACCTGAGATATATTGGAGGGGTCGCACTCTGCAAACTGACTTAGTTCATAACTAAACCTGACGATGGTGTGAGGCCGAAACCTGTAGTTTTATTTTTATAAATATCTTTAGTGGAATAGACAATATTTCAAAAAATAAGTTTATTTTATTTATTTATAACTTAATAGTTTGATTTTAGATTCGCATTATTTATCTGACTTTATGAAAAGTATTAGAAGTTATAACACCTTCTTTTGGTGCTAAAGAAGAAAACTTTATGCTAACGAATAACAATGGCCAGTTTAGAGTTACTAACCTGCTTAAAGTTACTAATCTGCTTACCTGTCTAAAGTTACTCAGGGCATAGCCGGGTAACCTGCTTGTACAATATATACATAATAAGCAAATATAAGGCCACAATAGCAAAAATATAACAATGTCACTTGATGGGAAAAGCCGGCCATCGCTGACACAATAACTAACTAACGACGTCACCTAGCGATTACCGTAACTTGAAGTTGAAGACGGAAGTAACGTCCTTCTTTGAAAAATATCATTTTTTTATACTCAGTTAAGAGTATTCATAGTTGCGTATTCGCAAACAGTGTTGAGGGGGAGTGTCGAGTCTGGAGTGGCCGTTTAAGCCCCACTGAGGGTTTTTAATTACTCGCACATAGCTGCTCCATTAGGGAGGCTAGGAGCGCTACGGTGGCAGTGGAGGACAATGGTCTTCGTTACGGGCGAGCATTGTGCCACCCAGGATCTTAGAGGGGCTGTACAATGGTAGCCACTCGAAACAGAACAGCCCCGAGTGGCCCGGTTTTGTCCACATCAACCCACCCCCTTTTGTCCTCTAATATACACTCATGTTGGGTTCTCTTAAAAACAGTGGCACAATTCCACTCGTTCGGTGGACACTGTGAACATGAGAATCCACAAATGGATTTATACAACCATGATAATTTACCCCCACCATCTTCAAGTCTCCTTTTTACTCAAGCCAAACAACCCCAACATTCTTATTAAGAACTAGGACACGCCAAAAATATTACAGTCAAATTGTCAAAAGTTATTACTGAATTTCGCGCTGTTTTATACTTCCACCATTTTCAAGCGTATGAGTACAGTGAGTGGCGCCACAACCGTAAGGGATGCTTGCATATTTGAGAGAGAAACAAGAAAAATATTTTCTAAACTGGTTATTTTTGAATAGCGGAAATATTTTTCTCCATTTAATTGTTATAAAGTATTTTCATCTCAAGTTTTTCTCAATAAAAAATAAAAAATAATTTCATATGAAGCTTTCCTTTTATTTTTATGTCAGAGTTCCTCCACAGATATCATTCTATAAGATATATTTATATATTTTCATTACTAATATAATTATTTTTATTTAGTTATTATATTATTTTTAGTTATTTACTCATTTACTTATTTTTAATTAATTATTTTTTTATTTTCCATATTTCGCGCATTGTGACCTGAGTAAGGGAGAACGTAAGAACGTCCAGAAATATCGTCGTGAAAGAAGACACTTTTGAAAGAATTATAAAAAATATTTATCCTTATTTATAAAGTGTATTATACTTATACTAAAGTGTATACTCACCTATTTTCTTTTATTTATTTCTTACTATGTTATTACTAATCACATGTACTCTAAAATTTAATAATTGCTATGCATCTAATTTCTTTGCTATCGTGATGTATACATGTGTACAATACACGGAAATAAATGTATTATTATTCTATGATTTTGCTAATTTTCGCTTCAGAAATTTTCTATCTGAATGTTTGGTGAATCGTTTTTCACAAAAGAAAAGATAAAAAAAAATGTGAAGAAGAAAAAAACTGGGAAAATGCATCAGATTCGCGAAACATATGAAATTTAGAATTCGATTTATCATTGTTTGGAAATGCCGTTTCACATGAGCAGGCGTTCATTCCGCTCTACCAGCAGCTCAGCAGCTTGCAGACTACACCATAAATTAAATCAATCAAATTACCCAGTCTCAATAAAAAATTATTAATTTTTTTTACCGGTGTATGATATATGTATATATAATATTATAGAGAGCTCCGGTAGCTCAGTGACAGGGAGGTAAGATAAACTTAAGCATGCCGTCCTTCGGATGGGAGTCCCGAGCCTGTACGATGTCAGGTACTCGTTAAAGACCCTTTACCCCAGGTGAATAAAAATTTAGGGTAGGCAAAATTTAGGACTCCCACAGTAGAGTCGGCCTCATGTCCACCGGAGTGACGAAAGAGCGCTCTGGTAGTAGACGATATGACCTCATAGTTAAAGCCAGGACATGAGTCATAAAACCTAACCTAACCTCAATAGTAATAGTATTTAATTCATTTAAATATAATATGTTAATAGCATATGTCATATGATTAGACCTCGGTCCTAGAATAGAATATATTTTCCTTTCAAAACCCCGAGGAGACCGACACCTGTCAATTTTATGGTTAACTGACAATTTTTACTTCCACAGAAATAAGAAGTATAGGGGAAGTTATGTAATCTGTCACAAAAGTATATTGAGTTTCCATCGAAATTTCATAATTTCCAGATTCCAAAAAAAAAAAATCCTATTTGTCTGTGAACATGATAACTCCCGATAGAATGAATGTATTGACATAACATTTTATTGTGTATCCAGAACCCTGTGAGGACGACGCCTATTCATTTTCAGTCAAATCGGCCAAAAAAAGGAAGAAGGAGGATTAACATAAAAACTCTAATAACTGTCGTTGTAGTGAATGTATTGGAACGAAATTTTATATGTAAATTCAAGACCCCCCATAAGGGACGACATCTATTAAAGTTCAACGGAATCAACAGAAGGGAAGTAGAGGATGAGAGGGGGCTCAACTCAAAAATTCAAATAACTGCCGATGTAATGAATATATCGACATGAAATTGTAAATTATTAACTTTTCACGAAATCGAACGAAGGGAGAGGGGGACCTGAGAAGGGGGGAAGAAGGGGGGACCAGAGAAGGGGGAAATACCCTAATAACATCCGGTGAAATGAATGTATCGACACAAAATTTAATATGAGGATTCAGAAGTCAATATGTAAGTCAAATATTGAGTTTTAGCCCAAACGCTAGATTGGTTTTGGAGGGAGAGCGACAACATAATTGATTAATTCGTGCCGGGGAAGTACATAGGTAGTGATTCAACGACTGATTGATTGTATCGCTAAAAAAATGTACCTTTCATGTAAGGTTAGGTTAGGCTTCATGACTCATGCCCGGGCTTTAACTACGAGGTCATATCGCCTACTACCAGAGCGCTCTTTCGTCACTCTGGTGGACATGAGCCCGACTCTACTTCTCTTTTGTTTTTTTTTCTTTCTCGTGTGAATGCAATTTTTTTAAAATATATTGTTGTTTCTTATTTATTGTCGTATTTTCTTACTACTGTTATTATCTATTTCCTTCTTATTTGATTTGTTATTATTTTTCTCTCTATTTTATTTATTATATATTTTGTTGGTTCAATTGTGTATACAATTATTATTTTCTTCTTTATGTTTATGTCAGTACACTGTTAGGTTAGGTTTTATGACTCATGCCCAGGCTTTAACTACGAGGTCATATCGCCTACTATCAGAGCGCTCTTTCGTCACTCTGGTGGACATGAGCCCGACTCTACTATGGGAGTCCTAAATTTTGCATACCCTAAATTTTTATTCACCTAGGGCAGGGGACCTGACATCGTACAGGCTCGGGACCATCGGTTAACGTCCCATCCGAAGGACGGCGTGCTTAAGTTAATTTTACCTTCCAGATAAAAAAAACTGAGGGCCTCGGTCGGGTTTCGAACCCACGATCTTGAGCTCAGAAGACAAGCACTGAGCTACCGGCGCCCTCACCTTTCATGTTCACTAACGCTTACTTGATCCAATTACAAATGAGTTTTCTAAATCTATTTAAAACAGATATCTTATTTACGCTTGGACATATTCCTCAAAGGAACCAGAGGTGAACATGAAGCGATGAGGGATATGATAGCCAGTGTAACAGTCATGTATTGTTTGTTGGCAACCATGAGATAAGTGAGGAGGGAGGAGGGATATAGGAGTGAGGAGGGGTGGGGGAGGCAGGTAAGACATAGTGACGTCACTCAGATCAATACACCTTCACCCCCTCCTGCTAATTTACACAGCTAATGTATCCCCTATCCAAAATCAATCCTCCCTATCTTATAATTACATCCTACATCTATTTTTTCACAGAGAATAAATTATCGCAAAGTATAACAAATAGTATCAAAGGAAACATTAATTGCATTATATTATTATTATATATATTATTTCCATTTTATGATTAATTAAGGTTTAATGCATAGAGGAGTTTCTAGCTCTAGTACTAATATTTTCAGACTTCAAAAAAAAAAAAACACTAAGAATAATAAATCATATTAATCAAAGAACAAGCTGCATGTTCTGCTGAGATATATTAATTAAACGAGGGCGCCGGTAGCTCAGTGGTATGCGTGCTTGTCTTCTGAAATCAAGATCGTGGGTTCGAAACCAGACCGAGGCCCTTAGTTTATTTTATCTGGGAGGTAAAATAAACTTAAGCACGCCGTCCTTCGGATGGTACGTTAAGCGATGATCCCGAGCCTGTACAATGTTAGATACTCTTTGTATGTGTTGAGGAAGCGTTGTTATATTAAATAAGGGTTTACACAGCACTTAACTTCCTTCTATCATTTTTATTATTCCTGACGTTTCGAGCGTTCGCTCATTTTCACAGGTGTTATCCCTACATAAAAATTAAAAATTAACATTCATTTCACATTTAATTATATTCAATGCATGCATGTCATATTTACTTTAATTTTTCTTTCCATAATTTTCTATAGTTACCAAAATAATTTGTCCATTCTGTAAATTACTCATGGGTTTTAATTACACTAAATATTTTAAGGTAATTAAAATAAATTAAAACTAATAATAACTTATATTAGATAACACAACCATATACAATATCTTAAGTAGAAATAGTGTAATTAAAATCCATGAATAATTTACAGAATGGACAAATTATTTTGGTAACTATAGAAAATTATGAAAAGAAAAATTAAAGTAAATATGACATGTATGCAATGCTTGAATATAATTAAATGTGAAAAGAATGTTAATTTTTAATTTTTATATAGGAATAACAGCTGTGAAAATGAGCGAACGCTCGAAACGTCAGCAATAATAAAAGAAATAAAATAAGGAAGTTAAGTGCTGTGTAAACCCTTATTTAGATACTCTTTAAAGACCCCTACCCTAGGTGAATAAAAATTTAGGGTAAGCAAAATTTAGGACCCCCATAGTAGAGTCGGGTTCATGTCCACCAGAGTGACGAAAGAGCGCACTGTTAGTAGGCGATATGACCTCGTAGTTAAAGCCCGGGCATGAGTCATAAAACCTAACCTAACCTATATTATTTCCATTTTATAATTAATTACGGTTTAATACATAGTTTCTAGCTCTAATATTAATATTTTCAAACTTAAAAAAAAAACACTAAGAATAATAAATAATATTAATCAAAGAACAAGCTGCAGTGAGATATTTAATAAACTTTTAATCTTGCCATTATCTGCACTGTTTATGTTTAAAGCATTAATTAGCATTAATGGTCATTAGAAAAAATATGATTATTTTCCCTTTGAAACATATTAGGCATGATGATGATATTTATTTATTTTTATTTTCATTTAATGCCTTTAGATAATTACAAAATAAAAGATAAACATTACAAGATAAATAGGCTACCTCCTCCCAGAAGACGGAGTCAGAGTGTGGGAGGGAGAGCAGTCAGCTAGCACTGTACAATCACTGTTAAAAATTTAACATAGTATAGAGAGAAGAAATACAAAAAAAGAAAAAATACAAAAATAAATAAATAATAGTATCTTTAGTAAAAAAAAATAATAATAATAAAAAAATAAAATAATAATAATTTAAAAATTCGTAATATAGAAGCAAAGTAAAATAAAAATTGATGAATAATGAAGTGCTGATGGAATGAACCTGACAACCCGGAGATCTGGCATTGAATTTTAACCGAGTGAGAGACAAGACAAGTGAACATGAAGTTGGCAGAGTACAACAGCATACATGGGAAGAGATCAGAACAGAGCGTCGTGCTAGTCAGAGTAGAGAGAACTTAACAAGGACTCAACCTGATCAGAGCTCAGTCCGGTGACCCACTCCTCACCTCCTCAGAGAACCTCTCTGGTTTTCTATTTCTAGTTTTATATCTTTGGGCAAATTATTGAAAAGAGTTGCTATAATAAACATATATAGATATATCTGGAAGAAAGAAGACATTTCGAATAACTAATCATTGTTCCTCTCTTTATGAATGAAGTATAACTCATAAAGGAGCCAACTTTAATGCCCTTCCCCACTTCTTGAAAACAATACAAATACAATAAAAATGTTTTAAATTCAACTAAAACAGTTTATGTTAACGGAAACTCTACTCTGAAACAGATTTTTTTTCTGATTGTTTTAATACCGTGCCCTTAGGTGTGAGGAGCTCTTTTCAATAGTCGCAGTCCCCCCCAGAAATACCGTGCCCTTATGTGTGAGGAGCTCTTTTCATTAGTCGCACTCACCCCCAGAAATACCGCGCCCTTATGTGTGAGGAGCTCTTTTCAATTGTCGCAATCCCCCCCAAAAATACCGCGCCCTTATGTTTGAGGAGCTCTTTTCAATTGTCGCAATCCCCCCCAAAAATACCGCGCCCTTATGTGTGAGGAGCTCTTTTCAATTGTCGCAATCCCCCCCAAAAATACCGCGCCCTTATGTGTGAGGAGCTCTTTTCAATTGTCGCAATCCCCCCCAAAAATACCGCGCCCTTATGTGTGAGGAGCTCTTTTCAATTGTCGCAATCCCCCCCAGAAATACCGAGCCCTTATGTGTGAGGAGCTATTTTCAATTGTCGCAATCCCCCCCAAAAATACCGCGCCCTTATGTGTGAGGAGCTCTTTTCAATAATTGCACTCACCCCAGAAATACCGCGCCCTTATGTTTAGTATTAGCCTTACGTAATTTATGAATGGCCCCTAATTCAAGCAAACGTTTCAAAATGTGGGTCTTTTCATTTTAAGACGGTTTTAGTCAAATATGTATATTTGAAGAGATTTTCGATTAGGTTATAAATATAATATGGTATCTTATGTACTTAGTAATGTTTTCTTTCGGTCATAATCCAATCAGTTCTAAGTTAACGCATTTGATAACTGCTTCAATCGTTTCCAAGTTAGAGCGCACACAAAATTCCAATACCCTGCACTTAATAATTAATCCTTTGAAAACTCGATCTCGGATTTTTACACGAATACAACTTTTGGTATAAGGAAGTAAAGAGGATTTTCAGAAATAATGGAAAACAAAACAACAAAATAATGAAAATCAAAATAAATATCTATAAATATAGTATGAAAAAAAGAAGAGAGTGCTCTTTAAATTCGGGGTAATTATGGTTTATAAATAAATTTTTTAACATTGAATGAATTAAGAGAAAGTTATCAGTGACCTAAAGGGAAATATTGGGAAAATGTTGAGAAAAGATTGACAAAGTTCATAAGCTACAAGGAGAGACACCTAGTGAGTAGTTTTGGTAACTTGTAAGTCTAGATATCGAGCGGTCCACTAGACGGGGACACTGAGGGCATCTAGCGGGGACATGGTTAACTAACTTGATGAGTTAGGCGCGATGGGACTTTCTGTTTGAAATTCAAACTATATAACCAACCAATCTGAAGTAGTAGACAGGTCAATTTAATGTTTACTGATAGTGTGCGGGTTCCAGTACACAGTTCACCATCTCTTTACATCCTAATTCAGTGAGTGTGCATAAGTATGTCCCTAGCAGTTACTAAAAGTTTAAATTTCTTAAGGGGAATTTTTTAGACGAAATACAAGTACTCACTGATACAAACTTTCATGTAAATCGTACAACGTATTCATCAGAAAATTAAGAAAATACTCAGAATGGCTGATGAAAGCTCTTTCAAAATTTGTTCAATAGACTTCCATAGACAATGAAAAATTGGGGAGAATTGGATAAAATATTTGTTATATGAATCTCTTAAAAATATATAAACAAAATTGCTTAGATTTAGCTTTTTAGGGCACAAAAAATAAATAACATTCAAAAAACAACATTTTCTACAAGAATAAATTATATGAATCTGGGACCTTGAAGAGGTTTTGACTTCTGTACCAATGCATCAAACTCAGTAAAAAAAAAATTGGGGTCTTTAACGAGTACCTGACATCGTACAGGCTCGGGACCATCGCTTAACGTCACATCCGAAGGACGGCGTGCTTAACCATTATATAAAAAAAAGCTTTAGTTCATACTTTCATTTTTATTTTCTTATCTGATGTTATTTGTTAACTAATTTATTTACTTTTATTAATTTAACCAACATTTTACAAAAATATCATCCAATATATTTATTAAAATAAGGAACTGTATATAATTTTTTTTATTTTTCATTCATTTATTTTTTATTTATTTATTTTTATAATTATTATTATTTATCTCCTATGTTTTAAGATATAATATCGGTTGTATATACATTATAAGTTTTTTTGTTGTCCAAAATTTTATGATTTATCCAATAACCATGTTAGGTTTAAGGGAAATAAATATTATTACCACAAGAAAAGTGGGACATGGACTCTCTCATTCTATGGATCCACCATAATTTTCAAAAGTTAACCCCGGACACCCCACAGCTCTATCGATATATATATATTTGAATCACATTTTATTCCATCTTAATAATATTATATATTACTTAAGCCCTAATGACAATCATTATCTTTGGTTGTGGTCGATTTATTTGCACTTTTTTTTATTAATCATGCCATTCAAATTTTTCAAATAATTTTTATAAGGATATTTTTATTCAGACATATTCTTCTATCATAAAAATGACTACAATTGAAATCAGAATTAACTTTTGATTTGAAATCTAATCTAAACATTTTTTTTTTTTTTTTTTTTTTTTTCAAGAAAACTATATCAATGCAGTCGAATTATTTTTCCTGATGATGGAGCAATATGGAAGAATTTTTTTCAATCCGATGATTTCTTTAGGGGTGCGTCTTCGTCACGATGTAATTAATCAGTTCACATAGTTGTAAAGATAATAAATTAGGCTACTTCTCATCGGTCCAGGGAAATAGTGATTACCATTGCCTAGCAGTAAATAGACAGTCATCAGAAGATTGTTCAAATAACAGTTAAATATATATACATTTTTGCAACATTAACATTTTTATTTTTTTTTGGTAGATAATTCATTAATTTTATATAACGATATAGCGTTTTTACACACCATATTTTAGCATTTTTGCACCCCACATTATAACATTTTTACAACCGATATTATAGCATTTTTATAGAAGATTGTCCCAAATAAGAGTTAAATATATATAAAGTTTTAATATAACCTCTTTAATTTTTTTCTCCAAAAAGAGAGCTTTCATAAGACATCCTACATTGTTATTATTTTCTTTCCCTAATTTATGCCCTCACAGAAATTCTGCTTATGCAGTTATAAGAAGAAACTTGTCTGTTTATGTGTGTGTGTGTGTGTGTCTGTGAACACGATAACTGTCGATAGAATGAATATATCAACAAGAAATTATATATGTTGATACAGGATCCAATAAGAACCTGTTGAAAATAAAGAAAACGTATGTTTTTAAAAAATATTGTCTATTTCACAAATAATATATAATATGGGAGTACTTTCGGTATTGCTACCATCTTCAGCCACGACTTAACAAATACTAAATTGAAGTTCAACTAGGTAGTTTACAATCCAAGCGGTAGGTAGGTATCCTTTTTCAGCCCCTACGGGGTTTTCCTATCCTTTCTGTACAGTTAATATTTGAAATATGGAAAAACATAAAAATGACATTTCGTCCCAAATTGGGATCTTGAAAATAAGAAATTTGAAATACTATGTGTTGCTTAAATGCATATATGAAGTGAATTAAAGATAACAATTGTTAGTATATGAATTAAAATAAAATAAAAAGTTTTATAAAATAAAATATACAGTTTTTTGAGAGAGTAAGTACGTATACACAGAGACTGGAGGATTATATTATTGGCGATAAAAGGGGTGAGTATTTGAGATTGGTCTGATCGTTCATACAATTTCCTTTTTGTAGCGCTCTGTTTATTTCTAGTTGTTCCAGTGAGTTGAGTAATGTACCTTTGTCACAAAAATGTAGGTATTGTATGCCTGTATTTATGTCGAAATGGTGTTTGTTTTCGTTGATGTGTTGTGCGAATGTTGATTTTACTGAGTTATATGATGCGTCGGTGTTTAGCCCTATTTCTGATATGTGTTCTTTTACCCTATTTTTAAATTGTCTCCCGGTTTGACCTATATAATTTTTTTTTTTTTTTTTTAAACATACGTTTTCTTTATTTTTATCAAGTGTTTCACAATATGTCTGCAAAAATGTTAAGTATCATTAAGAACCTGTTGAGTTTCAGCGAATTCGACTGAAGAGAAGTGGCTTATCAGAAGAGGGGCTCAACTCAGAAACCCTATTAACTTTTATCATGCAATTATGGGGATTCAGAAGTATCTGAATAAGACACCTATTTATTTTTCAAACAAATCGGTAGATTGATTTAAGGAAAAACAAAAAATCAATCAATTCCGACTGGGGAAGTACATTGCGTACTTTTTAGTTTCCTTTTAGAAAGATACGGGGCCAGCACTATATGCGGCTTGCGAGTCGCGCTGTGGTGAGCTCTGTTATAAATACTTCGCCCCAGAGCTCTGGTCACTTAGCTACACCCCCCCCTGGGGACGGCAGTCTACCCCCAAGGAGTGGTGATTTGTGGTCCTGCCCCTCTAATCTATCTTGATAGCCAATATGCCCGCCCCCACACACACACCTCCCTAACATGAATAACAAACCATATAAGTAATGTTTGTTGAGGATAATCTCGTGTTTATTCTGTTATATTCCTCTAAAAATACGAAAATATCGTGTTTTTTAAAATAGTATTAGTAGTGAAGCATAAATAAGGTAGAAAATATAGTATAAATTGATTATTTGGATTAATTTTAACATAAGTGATGGAATAATCTAAGTATGGGTTAGGCTAGGTTTTATGACTCATGCCCGGGCTTTAACTACGAGGTCATATCGCCTACTACCAGAGCGCTCTTTCGTCACTCTGGTGGACATGAGCCCGACTCTACTAAGGGAGTCCTAAATTTTGCCTATTCTAAATTTTTATTCACCTAGGGTAGGGGTCTTTAACGAGTACCTGACATCGTACAGGCTCGGGACCATCGCTTAACGTCCCATCCGAAGGACGGCGTGCTGAAGTTTATTTTACCTCCCAGATAAAATAAACTAAGGGCCTCGGTCGGGTTACGAACCCACGACCTTGAGCTCAGAAGACAAGCAAGCATACCACTGAGCTACCGGCGCCCTCTAAGTATGTAATAATTATTCACTATTTTCTTTCAAACCTTCATGCTGTATTTCCCCAAAAATTGGCAAACATTGAGAAAGGTAAGAATCTCTGAAACCCACCAGAAAAACATACAAGAAAAAAGTCTATGTGTGTGGTCCCTGGAAGTCCTGCACTCACATTCCAGCGAAAGTCCAACGCGAAATGGGACGGCACTATAGTGTATTTCTGATATAAGAGATGGCGCCATAATCAGGGATGAACTTTGCCTATCTTTTTTACCTAGTAATAAATAAATCTATTTTCAATATGATAACTGATTTTGCCTTATGTTGAGTTTTTCTCGAAATTTCCTAATACAAAAAATGAAAAAAAAAAAAAAATTCTTGGCAACGTATCTGTGAACAAGATGACTCCCGTTACAAAAAAAAAAAAAAATCGACAGGAAATTTTACATATATATCCAGAGCCCCATAAGGACGACACCTATCGATGTTCAGCTAAATTGGTTAAAGGGAATGAGGGAATTACACAAAAATGCAATGGCTTAACACAAAAACCCCAATAACTCCCGATGTAATGAATGTATCTACTCGAAATTTTATGCGTAAATTCAAAACATCATAAGGACTACAACCATAGATTTCCAACGAAATTGTCCGAAGGAAAGGAGGAGGATCATAGGAGGGAACTCAACTCAAAAACCATAATAAATTATAATGTAATGAATGTATCGACACGAAATTTATTATGAGGGTCCAGAATTCTTTAGTAAGACCTCTATATATTTCGATAAATTAATTTCAAAGGGATGGCGAGAACATAGATCAATTCGCGTTGGGGAAGTAGATTGCCAGTGATTCACAGACAACTCTTTATTCAGAGTAGATTGGGAGGCTGAGTCTCTATAATACAATAGAAAGTGACAATGATGAACCAGAATGAATCGGAGTTCATGGAAGAAATCAGATCATCTATCCAAGGAGATACGGTTTTTAAACTTAAAAGGGAATGAGTAAGCAAGCTTTGAGCGGGGGTTCTTCGGACTGAATGGCAAGTATGAGCTTGAGCGGGAGACGGCAAGTATAATTGGCGGGAGGGTAGAGGAAACGGCGGGAAGACGCGTGCCCGGCCGGAACCCAGCACCAGGGACTTCATTAGGCCCCCAACTCTTCACCAGTCGCCATATTGTCAGCCCTCTAGGACCATAAATAACAACACTGTTGGAATTCTCAATGGTTTAGTGAGGGTGCCCAGCGCACGTTCTAAGTGATAAACTCAATGTGTTTTCGTTGTATAATCACATTCTTGAGTAAGTATTATTCACTCTTCAACATTAATGTTTGTTCTTTGCAAACAACATACAAAACAGAAAAAAGAAAAAATAATAATAAAATTGTTTAGTAGACAATAATTTTATTGTAGAAACTCAGCATCGAATTTCTGAACGATTACATAACTTCCCCTAGACATCGTCTTCCCATTGTTTATCGTCTGCACACGATGGCGACGATTCTATTGAACATAAGTGAACGTTCCCTTCAGGACGAAGCTATCTACAAAATGACTACCAGCAATTTTTTTATTTAACATTTTTTTCTAAGATTTTTTGCAGTCTGACCAAAAAAAAAAAAATTAATGGCAATATTAATGACTTTCCACACTTCAGAAATTGATTCTTGAAAAAATCAAAAAATCTGGGCCAGGCTTCTACGATTATGGGATTTTTCTGACTGTTCTTTTTAAAGGTATCACCCCTATACAATTGAATCATTGACCATTACAAATACAATATATGATATACAAAGAAGGCGCCGGTAGCTCAGAGATAGCGTGCTTGTCTACTGAGCTCAATCAAAATCGCGGGTTCAAAACCCGGCAGAGACTATTCATAATATCAAAAAACATTCATATTAACAGACTAATTCGATTAGAAATTTTGGAAGAAGTTTGTCTACGCATTATCACAACCCAAAGCGGAGTAAATTTAACAAGTAGCAGAATAACAGGGTAACAAAGCAGTTTTTAGAATATAGCAGATTTTTTTTTAAAATATTATGATTTGTGTGTGTTATTACAACTGATGTTATTCAGAAGTTGATAATCGACGGCCAAAAATGAATAAAACAAGAATGTTACAAGTTAGAAGTGAGCAGTGAAAGTGAATAATCCATTTGTTCACCGTGTATTGGCGCAGTAGAACCTTAAAGAATTTTAAATAGAATAATTAAAATAAATAAATAATCAAATCAATACATAATGAACCATGTTCTAAAGTTTTTTGTCTGGGAAGTGCGCCGTTTTTCGGATTCAAATTAAAAAATCATGATAGATCAACTGAATGGTAATGATATTATATCATGACCAAGACTATATAAATTTATTAAATAAAGTAAAAAGTACATTCTTCTTGATAAATAGGGGTTGTAATACTTAATTAATTTTATTATAGCTTATTAAATTCAAAAAAGCACCAACCTGCAATACTTGATATCTGAATATTATTATTTTCTGAGAATTAAACATTCATTTTAAAAGAAGAAAAATGTAAAATTTTTTTTAAGTATAGGTATAATAATTTAGTTGAAACTAACCTGTTTTGGTGGATCGGAGACTCTCGGATATGGTAGTGGATAGATGATGGTAGCTCCCTTTACTGACACCTGAAAAACAGAAATATCAAGTTAGTAACTAGAGGAACCACTAGAACTAGTAAGGCCCTTTCCCACTTGTTCAAGACAATAGAAACAATAAGAAAATTTAAACCTCAAGTAAAAAGGTCTATGTTAGAGGAAACCCTCTATTCGGAAATGGTTTTTTTTTTTCTCATTGTCCAAAAATAAGCATAATAAAAAAAATCGTGTTTTATTTTCAAAAACATTTTTTGATACGTAGCTTTCATTTTTATTTTATTTTTTTAGGCAGACTTCCTCTATAGAAATCCCCTTTAAGGTCTGTCGAATCTACGTTTTATTCATTATGTTTTATTATTTATATACTATTACTATATAACACTAACTGACCGGTTAGATAACTTCCCTTAAAGCTGAGGAAGTAAAAAATGTTCATTGTGATAAATAATTCTGATTTTATTTACAAAAATCTGTCTCTGTTTTTAGGAGTGAAAACCTTTTGGAGAAATTCGATTTTCTATTTTGAAGTGAATTTAAACTTTCTATTTTGCTTATTTTATTTTTGATGACAAAAATTAGAAAATATGTATAAAACTCTAACAACATTCATCTTACAGGGAATTGTACGTTGTTTTATAGTGTATATTTAATTTATATCAAAAACGGGCGAGCGGATGTTTCCTCAATATTCTCACGATCATATTTCATGATTCGTCAGCTGTAGAAAATCGAAAAGAGTATCAATCGCTCTACAAGTTAAGTCATAAGTACCCAGTGAACTGCGCCTGGAATATCATTTTCACGCTGCATTTGCTTCTAAACGGTTGCTTTTTACACAAAAATGAATAGAACATTTTTTATAGGAAAATTTATGCTCTTTAGATATTATTCTCGCAGCTTTTTTTGTACGACTAACCGATAGTGAGTTATTTACTAAAAACTGTAGACACTTTTTTTAAAATATGGTTTGTCACTTATTGCGACAGCACGACTTTGGTCTATAAGATCTTCATAAAGCTTCGGAGGAAATTGTCAGATCGTCACAACACTAAATATAAATTCTTTGGTAAAATTTGCTTAGATGAACGGGCCTCCCCATACATAGTCTCTCTCCCTCCCTCATACAAGATAGCTGAACACCCTCCAAGAAGCCAACAGGGAGGGAGCATAGATAGAGAGCGATAGAAGGGAAGAGGGGGAGATCACGTGATCTAGTATGTCGTCATGGCAACCCCCACAGCGTTCTTCAATGGCGGCCTCCTCTCCTATCTCACAGACCCAGGGAGGGGGGTTCCCCCCCCACCCCACAACCCTAAGAATACATAAAATTTACCAAATCTTTCCCCTCTCCTCCTGTTCCCTAGACATAATTCACCAACAGGATCCCGGGCTCCTCACAATACAATTAGTGTAATAAATTTAAATAATGTCTCTGCAAAGAACAAGAAGACAACTTCCTATATTTGTTTTTTTTGTTTAAAACAATATTTGTTTTCCTATTTCTAATATTTGACCCAAGAAATGATCAATGACCACTGAAAAACCATTACAGAGCTACGAAAATCATACATCTTTT
Organism: Aradus depressus; assembly: GCA_963662175.1. Taxonomy (NCBI): domain Eukaryota; kingdom Metazoa; phylum Arthropoda; class Insecta; order Hemiptera; family Aradidae; genus Aradus; species Aradus depressus. The sequence goes on along the minus strand of OY759216.1, from coordinate 48,179,256 downwards.
ATATTGAATCAACTTCAAAATATGGAAAAGTGGTCGGAAAATTTGGGAAGTGACGTGCGACCACGGTTTCGGCCAGCGCAACCATGGAGGAAGGAAACTGTTTGCCTTTTTCATTTAACTTCTTGTTCTTCAGAGTGGCAGCGGAAACCCGTTCAGTAAAAATTTTGTCTATTTTGAATCTAATGTTGTCATACGATTTTGTCTAGAAATTTGTTCTACTTATTGCATCTGGGATTATTGTGAAAGCTCAAAGCAGACCTTCCCTTCACATTCTTCCTAATCCTAAAATTATACCTTTCGAAAAGAACCTTTTGTATAAGCCAGGGTTTTGCCCTTTCTTTCGAGTCTCTGCTAAACGCTGGCGTTCCTTTACAGAATATACACAGTTTATATCCACCCCCATCCATCAGATGACATTGATCCAGACCTATCATCCAGACACCTCAAAGAACACATGATATCCCTTCAGTCCTCGTACAAGAAGTGAAGAGTGAAGGTAATGACAAGAAGTCAGTTCACATCGTCATTACTCTTCGTCGCAAATATACCTTCCGGTATAACAATAATCCCACCCCTTCAAAAAAGGATGTTCGCTGCCTAGCCCTTCTACTTGACAAACGACTTACACACACGAAACTGTAAAGACAAGAAATTAACAGACGCTACAAACTGTAACTAAGATTATTAGACAATTTGAAGTTGAAACCGATGTGGATTTACGGACTTGGGTTCTGGAGTTCTGCCAAGAATTCCAATCTGCAGCGCATCCAATCCCTTCAATCCAAAACCCTTCATACAATAGCCAATGCTTCCTATTATGTTTCCAACAAGGCCCTCCATACTGACCTCAGAAGTAGCTACATCCAGGTACAAAAAGTTATATTTCTCCCTGAGTTCCTATAGTAATCCTCTAGTCCGTGCCTCCATTCTGCCATACTTCCCCAACGACGCCTTCAGCGCCAATGGCCTAGATACCTCCTTAGTAGCAGCAGTGACAAAACATAATGATTTTCAAAACAACATAATCCCCTCTCTAGAGTTGAGGAGGGGGACTGTCCCTTCTTCCTTTCCAATTTAATTTTTATACTTTCTAAGAAATCCATTTTTCTACTTTTTTGGATATGGTGTAGCGACGAATCTGAGCCGGCCTTATGTCCTGTGTTTAGTTGTTGGAAGAATTCATAGTCGCCCCTCCTCAAACGTTCCTCCACTCTAGTCCTCAGCTTCCGGCCTGTCTGCCCAAGATAAAAACATTCACTCTCTTTACAATTAATTCAATACACGCCGGAAGCCCTTTCGATAAACATAGCAGAGAATTACCTCCGATACACCTGGAGAGGGCAGTATTGCAGCTACTCCCGTCCGACTAGGGTCCATCTCTACGCCACCACTACCAAGACTGTGGCTTCCTGTCTCCACATTAAAACTTCCTCAGATCATTTACTCATTACCGAATTTGTTATATTTAGACTGCTCTCAGTATATATTATTTATAGAGTTGTAAATACCATTCGAATTTCAAGAATGCCCAATTCAGCACGAGCACCCATGTTAATATTCAAGTATTTTTTCCAACTTACCTGTTGGTGAAGAGCTGATCTGTCCCAGCGATGACGTTTTCTCCAAGCGCGTTTGACTATCGAAACCTAAAATGAAAAACATATTTTATTAAAAAGTATTTCATAGAGACGTTTTGAATATTTTAAAGACAGAACACGACACCTTACGGCCATTATAAACCCATAAAATGTTAAAGAAGAATGGACAATGAATAAGACCTTAAATTCTTCGAAAAAGAGATCTCTGAATAAATTTCCAACCATAAAATGATAATGAGAGGGGATGAAGAGAAGAATGGGAAATATAAAAAAAAAGTCAAAGAAAGGAAATACTAGAAGGACGAAGGAGACGGAAGCGGAACCCGGGCTCAGTAATTGCTCTTCTCTCCCTCTATAATTATTTCTTAAATACGCCACAAGAGGGCCATACTTTATCGAAGGAGGGGGGGCACAGCAATGATAATTTTTTTCTGTTTCTGTCTCCTTTTCAATGCGGGGCCCGGATGAAAAGCAAGCTCTGAATGGAAGTGACAAATACCTCCAAAGGTCGGGGAGGGTAATGAAGCTCCGAGCGATAAGTGAGCAAGGGACAATGTCACCTTTTGTCGTAGAGCTTTGGCACTTTTCTCTTTGACATTCGCCTGAAAAGACAACTTCCTCCACATGGTGGTCCTCTCAAACACACAACTTCAAGCAGATCTGACCGTTCCACACACGGAGATAACCTGCCAAATGGAAGAGTTCTGCTTTTCATGTTCATTATTGTCAGGACAATGGAAGTGATGGTAGTTAAGGGGGGGACTCCAAAGTTGGACAGCAGATATCTTCAGCTCCAAGCTAAGTGTCCTCCATTCAATAGCTCTTTCAATAGACTCCAAACAAAAACATCCCACCTATAGTCACACCAAACTTTCTTGTAACACCGACCATATGAAATATCATTTTCAATTGGTAGAAAGTACTTTGAAAGGCTTTGATATGATATACCACTCATACTCGACAAACAGCTAACTTGGAATCCTCACACGAGACTGAAAAGACAAGAAATGAACAGACGTTATAAACTTTTACTAAGACTACTAGACGAAAGATCTAAATTAAGATTGAAAACAAAACGACTTATATACAACGCAGTACTCAAACCTATGTGGACTTACGGACTTGAAGGCTTCCAATTTCCAGGGCATCCAATCCTTTCAATCCAAAATCCTTCGTAAAATAGCAAATACTCCTTATTACGTCTCCAACAAAACTCTTCACACTGACCTTAACGTACCTTTTGTCACCGAAGTCGCTAAATCCAATATAAATAAAAAATTATTTTCCCTTCTTAGTTCCCACAATAATCCTCTAGTCCGTGCCCTCCATTCTGCCATACTTCCCCAAAGACGGCTTAAGCGTCAATGGCTTAGAGACCTCCTAAGCATCATCAGTGACAGTGACAGTGATTAGATACAAATGAGAGGAAATCAGTGACTGGGGAGTGTCACCACTGGGTGATTTCTTCCTTCTTGACATTTTGACATTGCCATTATCTCTCTATTAGCTTGTTGTATTTAAAATAAATAAAAAAATATCTTATACCAACCACATTTTTACAGATCATTCTCCCTCCTTCTCTCCCTCTCTCAAATTAATTTCATACTGACATTACTGGGTATATGAAAGTAATGTGTTGGAGTTAGCGGTTTTTATTGTTTCACTGTACAGCGTAATTCTGCATGTCTTTCTTATACCCAGTAACGCCGATAGAAGTTGAAATTTGATTGGTATAAGAAGGACCTAGATGGCTACCACATAAATCATTCCGGAGTTTTAGGTTAGGTTAGGTTTTATGACTAATGCCAGGGCTTTAACTACGAGGTCGTACGCCTACTACCAGAGCGCTCCTTCGTCCCTCAGGTGGACATGAGCCCGACTCTACTGTAGGAGTTCTAAATTTTGCCTACCCTAAATTTTTATTTATTTAGGGCAGGGGTCTTTAACGAGTATCTACCTGACATCGTACAGGCTCGGGACCATCGCTTAACGTCCCATCCGAAGGACGTTTATTATATATGCTCACGTTTATTTTACCTCACAGATAAAATAAACCAAGGGCCTCGGTCGGATTTCGAACCCACGATCCTGAGCTCAGAAGACAAGCACGCATACCACTGAGCTACCGGCGCCCTCGTTCCGGAGTTAGAGCACTCACAAATTTACAATCACATATAGATCCTATCACAGACCCGGACCCATAGACGGACATCGTCGCAAAAGTGAAACTTTAAACATGAATGAACACTGGATTTTTGTACGACTCCAATGGTTCCTTATATGTAAAGACATAAGGAAGTAAAAAAGGTGTCGGTGAATCACTAGTTATGTACTTCCCAACGCGAAAAAATGAACTAAGTTTTCTCTCTCCCTCTGAACTTAAATTAACGATTTGTTTAAAAATCAATAGATGAACTTCTGAATCATACTAAATTTCGTGTTAATCCATTACATCGACAGTTTATAGATTTCTGAGTTAGGCCCCCTCTGATTTTCCACTTCTCTTTGGCCGATTTCACTGAAAACTGGAAGGTCTCGTCCTTATGTGGTTTTGGATAAAATTTCATGCTGATACACTCATTAAGAACGGCAGTTATTACAGTTTTTTTGATTCCTTTGTCCGATTAGCTTGAAAATCAATAGAGGTAATCCTTATGGGGTTCTAGATACATATATAAAATCTAATAATAAAGTAGTGGGTGTCCGGTACGCGAGCAAGTGTGAATATATTTAAAATCGGCGCGAGAGTTGTGACAACAGTATGTTCGAATGAGAAAGAGAGTGTTGCCCTGAATGTGGCTGAAGTGGGAAGCCCTCCATCTCGCTGGATCCAGCAGACTGGAATGCTACGAGCTAGGTTTCCTGGGGATGGTGGCCATTAAGGGCACTTCGTTGGGTCGACGGTGACCTGAGAAGAGTTTACGGCCGTCCACCCTGATGGCAATTTCTTTGATGGCAGAGAGTTGATTCCGGCTGTTTCCGTTTACGGCAAAATTCCAATATTTCTTTACGCTTTACCACAAAGACAAACTAATAGCGTGAATAAATAAATAAAACTGAATTCGCTTTTGAAATATTGTCTATTGCACAAAAAATGTATAAATTAACTACCGATTTGGGCATTACACCATAGTCAGATTATAAACTAAGACAAGTTTGGTGAGTTCTTTTTTTTCTGGGAAGTGAAAAAATCTTGAGTACGCCGTCCTATGTACTATGTCAGATACTCGTTAAAGACCCCAGAGTCGAGTCGGGCTCATGAAAGAGCGCTTATATATGACCTCATAATTAAAGTCATGAGTCATAATAACTAACTATGTATATCCATGTTTCTCAACATATAATATAGTATTGTAATAGCGTGAATGTCTAAAGGTCAGGATGTGTGGATCAGCTGTTTAACGATGATGATTTAGAATCTTCGTTGCCGACGGCAAGATGTGACATTACTCGAAAGTGACATTACTTATGTGACATTAACGATTCCCCACATTAAATTATAAGAAGTTAGACACTTTGTGTCTAATGGCTAATTAAAGAAAGTTATTTTGGCAAGTTTAGGAGGCGACTGCTAGGGGTGGCTGCTGGGGTGGCTGAGGGTGATAATGAGAAGGGAGGATGGGGTGGTTTATCTGAAGACAATGGAGGAAAAAGGAGGGGAGAGCCTGTCTTAATGAGGACAAGAGCCAAGGGTAATTATTATAATGAGGCAACCAGAGTGAATATTCATGGAATAGGGGAGGGGGTTGGGGTGGGGGGGGGGGGGGGGGGGTGAGGAGGCGCTTCTTTGGGGGGCGCAAGACTTGTAGCAGCCTCACCCTACCCAAACATCTCTAGAGCTTTGTTTCAAAGTCTCAGACCACACAAGGCATAGTTTGAAACTGTTGGAACCAACAAAGAACCATTTCTACAAAGAGATATGAGGGACTGTTGGAATAGGACCAAACTTGTAGAACTTATAAAGCTCAGAACCGAACTTGTAGGTAAAATACAAATATATAATACCTACTAAAAAAGTATCTAGTACCGCTATGAAAGTATCTGTTACCATTATGAAAGTATCCGTTACCGCTATGAAAGTATCTGTTACCACTATGAAAGTATCTAGTACCGCTATGAAAGTATCTGTTACCACTATGAAAGTATCTGTTACCGCTATGAAAGTATCTGTTACCGCTAAGAAAGTATCTGTTACCGCTATGTACAAAAGTAATGTTACAAACTGTATCATTTACCTATGTCATCAATAGGACATTTCATGTATTCATTGTATATCTAGTATGGCCAGTTCCATTTTGTAACTTTCGAACATAATTACTTTTTTTATTTTTTATAATTGAATATTTATTTAATTTTGATTCAATTATTTTAATTCAAATAACCTGTTTTCTTCGTTGCGTGTTTAAAAGTAGTTTTCTTAATGTTTTTAAGTTATTTATCTGAAAGATTGTTTTAGATTAAGTTATCATTATTAGACCTTCTGATTAGTTCTAGAACATTGTTAAATCTGTTCAATAGGAATTCGTTCTAAGGTTCAGTAAATCCTATAAATATATATAAGATAAGATCAGTGATCAGGGATTGTGTGTCAGTCAGCTGTTTTATATGTATAGTGCCCATTTAGTAAGTTATGATATACATACCTTCTTCTATTGTTTATTTTTTTATAATTTAGTCTAGATTTTATTAAATCCTATATATATCGGAAATTAGAGACATTGAAAAAGAGTCAATCAGCTGTTCTATGGCATAAGTCAGTACACTGTTAGGTTAGGTTTTATGACTCATGCCCGGGCTTTAACTACGAGGTCATATCGCCTACTACCAGAGCGCTCTTTCGTCACTCTGGTGGTCATGAGCCCGACTCTACTGTGGGAGTCCTAAATTTTGCCGACCCTAAATTTTTATTCACCTAGGGCAGGGGCCTTTAACGAGTACCTGACATCGTACAGGCTCAGGACCATCGCTTAACGTCCCATCCGAAGGTTTATTTTACCTCCCAGATAAGATAAACTAAGGGCCTCGGTCGGGTTTCGAAACCACGTTCTTGAGCTCAGAAAACAAGCACGCATACCACTGAGCTCCCGGCGCCCTCACCAGTACACTGTTGTACAGTTATTATGTTGCAAATAGTTTATTTGATATCTGATCCAGTTTTTGGTAGTGAATTGACTTTTTTAAATGTGATGTCTTTTTTGGACGAATGTTATTTTTATTACTCATATAATGACTATTGTGTATTCACACATTTTGATTTTGTTGAGTTTTCTATTGGACTGGGCGCATCTTTAAGTGTGCCCTACGAGTATTGGAAAATAATAAATAAAGAGTTACTCACTATAGTGTGGTTTATTTATTAAGTCACAAATGGACTCAGAAGTAAGTCCGTGACAATATGGATACATTTGTGTAACAACCTTTCCCAAAAGAGAAATAGATGATGAACAAAATTTAGCGGGGAATGGCTTAGAAGTTTAGATAAATTGTGTAAGGGAGTCTCTGATAAATATCTCGAAGGAGGAAGATTTGGGAATAATTTCTGGGAAGAGGTTGGCTAGAGGGAGGGGTGGGGGGGGGGGGGGGGGTGCGATAAATTCAGGGGGCCCCTCCTTCCCCGATTAGAGAGATGTATGGGCTAGGTGTTTTATAGAGGCTGAGGGTGGTTCCCATGGCAACACTCCGCCCTCCCAACTCCCCTTAAATTAGCCAACTTCTCATCCAGCCAGTCTTCTTATTTCTATCTCAGCCCTTTCCTTCCTTGCTAGAACCAACCCTGCCCAGCACTATCCTCAGATAAACACACAAAATGGTATATCCTCAATTTGCCAGAGGATATCAATTTAAAAAAGTTTGGAATTACCTCCAATAAATCATTTTGTCAATAGTGTATAGGTTACGCCACTTGAAGAAGAAAAAAAAATCGGCGAGTCAATGGCAGTGTACTTCCCCAGAACGAATTAATCAATTAATATTGCGCTCGACCTTTGGACAAAACATCAGTAGTTGATAGTTACACAGGGGCTTATGGAATCCTTATAGTAAATGTTGTATCGATATATTCATTGCATAGGCAGTTATTAGAGTTTTTGAGTAGATCTGCCTTCTCTGATCCCCCTTCCCTTCGGCATGATTTCGCGAAAAATTAATAAATGCCCTCTCTATAGGGTTTTGAATTTAAATATACAATTTCATGTCGATACATTCATAACATCGGCAGTTATTGAGCCCCCTCTGATCTTCCTTTCCCTTTGACCGATTAAACGGAAAATTAATAGGTGCCGTCCTTATGGGTGTTCGAATTTACAATAAATTCAGGAGAGTCCAAGACGCGCAGCTATAGAACTTACAGTACATTAGCATTTACCTTTTTTTTCCCAATCTCTCTAATAAAACTGCAAAAGACAATTTACAGTTGTCCGGAATTAATTTTGGGATCAGCTCGTTCTTCAAATTTTAATTCCCTGATATTATTGCTCCCAGTTATTCCTTTCTTATACTCTTTCCTACTGCCCTCCAGGTGAAGAACGTTCTTGCATTAATCGGCTCAGGTATCCACCGGAAACCTAGCTAACTCAAGTCTCTTATAGTCACAAACAGAACCCTGGGCCTTCACCACTCTTCGAGGTCCTTCACCGTTTGTCCACATTCTTTCCGTATCATCTTCATAATTCACTTCTTCTACTTTTTGATAGCGCTCGGTAGGGGCTATGTCAGAGCGTAAGTCTCGTTGATGTGAATGTATAAAATTACTGTGTCTTGTCAGTTCAGACCTAACATTCTCCAGAATGTAGTCGAACGTTCTCGAACTCATGCGAAAATATTCGAAGAATTTTAAAGGATCGTCTCTTAAATCGTACATTAAATGGTGAAACTCGCCAAGCTCTTCTCTCTTCAGATAAATTTGGTTCACCTCCTCCATTCTTCTTTGACGTCTTCTCCATCGCCGCCTAATAAGCAAACTGCTTTCAGCCAAGTAAAACAACTGATTCATAATTTTAAAGAGATAAATCAAACAGGTGGCTGAAATGAAACAACTGATACGGCTTTGACTGCGAAGGAATTCTGAACAAGTCTGACGAAAAGTCCCCGACTAGCCTGTCCCAGTATGAGTGCTCAAGTCGTCCGGCAAAGTCGTCCGTAGCTGAAGTCGTATGTAGTCGGTTCCAGTGTAAGCCTAGCCTAAAGCCTAGTTCACACTAGTAGACATGGTGCGCGATTTTGGTCTCTGAGACGTGTCTCAGGTTGTCTATAGACCAATCCCCGTCTACGGGCATGTTGCGAGACCAAAAATCGTAGGTCTAAAGTCTCCCGATCGGTATGGGAGACCGCATGCAATGTTAGACATATTGACAGTGTGGACGTCACTAGACGTCTAGAGGCGAGACACGTCCCAGTCGATCTCCAGCTTCCGAGTGGTGTGGTTCGGCTCTTTACAGTTATTTTCCAAAATTGTACAGTTCTTTTGAAAACATGTGGTCTAACGAGGAAGTTTTAAAACTAATTGAAGTGTGTCTTATTGTTTGTGGGATGTTACGAGTCCTGACTACAAAAACCAGGTAAAAAGAAAAGTGGCCCTGGAATCTCTGGCTGCCTAGGTCCTTCTGCGAGCACTTCGCGCGTCCACCAACGTTTACGTTTTTGCTTGTAATTAGCACTAAGCAGGAACTCATTCCACACAAAACAATGTCCTCCATCGTGGACTGCGAAGATGAGACTGAGAAATTCACATCGTAGTGTGAACGCTAGACGAGACAAAGAACGGTGTCTCTAGACGATCTATAGACCGTGTCTCCAGACCGCCTATAGACAAATCGCGCAACATGGTCTACTAGTGTGTACTAGGCTTAAGAGTGTGTGTCGGACGGTTGAGCGCGCAGCGCACACACACCACTACACACTTCTTTATCTGTGATGTCAGCTGTTTTTGAGCATTTCTACGTTCATTGAATAAGAAAATGTGTAATATATTTCGACTGCATTTGAGTTTTTATGTTGTAGGTATTTTTAAAGTTGTGATCATCGATGAAATTGTAATAGGTATATTTTGACTGCATTATCGCTTAATATATTTCGTCACATATGAATGAATGTAAAGGTAATTATACTTATAATAAAACCAATAACAATAAAACAACAACAACATTATTGATCATATTCACTAAAATATCTTTTAGATTAAGATGCTTCGATAGCTTAAGTTTGTCACAATAAAAAAAATTTGTGGTAAAAGAAAATAATATAGCAATGTAGATCTAACAAAAATATTTTAGCTACCTTACCAAAAGCAGATGTTTACACATAAATTCTCATGAGTACCGCGTCACTCACATATTTTTTTTTTTATCTGGACGTTTTGATAATGTATTGATTAAGCTTCGATACTATCGAATACAGTAAACTAGTGATTCCCCGAATGCCTAATTGATTATAGTCCTGATAGAACCTAGGTGTTCTCCGCATTTCTGTTATTCACCTCATTCCTCCTATTCTTCTCATATCCAGCGCTAAATTCGCTCCTTTCTCTTTCGCCTTCATGCACCGTATATACTATCTTCTTATTCTTGTTCGGATGTCTTTAATGTCTTAACATTACCTATACATCCCACGTATACACTGACTGAACATCGGCAAAACGTTTCTTCATAGTCTAGCAAACATTGAAGTCTCGATCTGTCTGTTCTCAATATCTATCCGACTAGAAAGTGATCCTCAATCCTCATATCTTTTCAAATTGAAAGAACTTTGGCGGTACATCGATAATGATCCCTCTTTACTCTGTAGTTCCAGGCAGACAGTGTCTGAATGAAATATTCCAGCTCCCTGGAAGTACGGGGTATAGATGGATGCGGTTGGAAAGAGACGTCCGAAGCGACACACGAGAGGGGGAGGACTAGATGACAGGGGAGGGGCGAGGTCGTCATGGTCCACTCTCCACCCTCCATGAGAACCACTGATTTAGTGGAGTCTCGAGGCCGTAGCCACCCAACATCACTACATTATCATATCAATATGATACGCTTGGGTTTGTTACTCCTGTCAACTTGGACCATTCTGTCATAATGGTTACTCCTCTTTGTTAACATCTCAAGATAGCATCTTTGTAACACTAAGGAATCCTACTAACCATCTTATGCGCTCACGCGCATAGTTAGATCTACTTACTCGTATGTTTGTTCCGCGCATTTTTTTACTTTCTTTTCATTATATTTATCCAGAAGGATGCATTATTCATTATATTTATGGAAAGCGCACAACATGCGTGGAATATTAATTAACGCCATGGAGTCCTTTGGAGATACAACCATATCCGCTCTATAAGATGGTTAGGTTAGATTTTATGACTCATGCCCGGGCTTTAACTACGAGGTCATATCGCCTACTACCAGAGCGCTCTTTCGTCACTCTGGTGGACATGAGCCCAACTCTACTGTGGGAGTCCTAAATTTTTATTCACCTAGGGGAGGGGTCTTACCTCCCAGATAAAATAAACTAAGGGCCTCGGTCGAGTTTCGAACCCCCGATTTTGAGCTTAGAAGACAAGCACGCATACCACTGAGCTACCGGCGCCCTCTAAAAGAAGGGATAGAACGGATATAAAGTAGTTCTTCACCTCAAAAATACTATATTTTGCTGGGGTAGCAGTATAGGGAAAGTTATGTAATCGGTGCGGAAAATTCGATGCTGAGTTTTCCACGGAATTTCATGTTTTCCGACCTCCAGATTCCAAGTATGAAAAAACTCCCGATAGCATGAATTTTATGTGTGACCCCATAAGAACAACACCTATTAATTTTCAGACAATTCGGTCAAAGGGAAGAGCCTTAACATAACAACTCTAATAACTACCGATGGAATGAATGTATCGACACAAAATTTCGTATGTGAATTCAAAACCCCATAAGGACAAGACATCAATTTTCTGTGGAATCGGCAGAAGGGGAAGGGGATCAGAGGTGGAATCTAGTCAAAAACCCCAATAAATGTTATGAATGTATCGACATAAAATTTCATATTTAAAGTTAAAACCCAATGAGGACATAACCTGTCAATTTTCAGCGATATCGGCAGAAGGGAAGAAAGGATTCAGGGGAGGGGCTCAATTCAAAAACCCTAATAACTGCCGATGTAATGAATTTATCGACACAAAATTTAGTATGAGGATTAAAGAGCATTTAAGTAAGTCAAATGTTGAATATTAGCGCAAACGGTCGACTGGTTTTGAAGGGGAAGCCAAAAATTAATTGATTAATTTGAAGTACATTGCCAGTGTTTGCAGACTTTTTTGAACTCTTCTTGTCAACAACTTCAACACACTATACTCGTATTACTTGCTCTCTCTAGGTAGCATATTAATTTCCCTGTTTCCTCTGAATATTCCCTGGAAATAACATGATTTCGTGTGGCATGAGTCATGGGGAATGACAGTTTTATATATATATACTTACTGTTGACTACTAGAACAAATGTAATAAAACTGATAATAAAATTTAATGTAATAACTTTGAATATGTGCTACAGGGTCGTTTGTAGTTTTAGTGAGGGAAGCGTTCTTATCCCGTTTTTTTTATTCATATATTAAAAGAAATGACACTGAGAATGGGGTAGTCTACATTTCTCTGAGAAAAAAATAAAAAATACTAAAATGAAAAAAAATAAAAATGTTAAGCTCTACCCTTAAAATGGTATTATTAATAGTTATAGGGTTCCTTAGATCGATTACAGGGTAGGTTGATAGGTTGTCATTCTTCTCCCCCTTCTCCCCAGATATTTTGGAAACTATTCAACTTATATTGCTAAAATTTTGCACAAAGTAAAAGGGTGATTTGAAGATCCAGCCATAAATCGATGAGGCAAAAATAATAAAGTAAATAAGAAATACTAATATGTAATATCAAATTGCAGGTATTTTTCTCCCAATTTATTAAAAAATGTTACTTTACAACGGAAAATCCAACTAAAGAGATGTTGACACAAAAAAAATAAAGTCTCGTTAAAAAGTTCCGAAAATGTGGAAAAATAAAGAAATTTATTTACTCTTTAACTACGAGGTCATATCGCCTACTACCAGAGCGCTCTTTCGTCACTCTGGTGGACATGAGCCCGACTCTACTGTGGGAATTCTAAATTTTGCCTACCCTATCGGTATCGACTCGGGACCATCGCTTAACGTCCCATCCGAAAGGTGCTCAAGGTTTTTTCACCTTCCAGATAAAAAAACCTAAGGTCTCAGCCGGGTTTTGAACCCGCGATCTTGAGCTTAGTAAGCTAGCAATAGTTGACTTATATAGGGGCTTCTAAATCTTCACACTTAATTTTGTGTCGATAAATTCATTTCATCGGCAGCTATTAGAGTTTTTGAATTGAGCCCTCTCCCCTGAACTCCATTTTCCCTTCGGCCGATACTGCTGAAAGAGAGCTCTGGTAGAAAGCGAAATGACCTTGTAGTTAAGCGCGTCCATGAGTCAAATTAACTAACTTAAAATGTAAAGCGCAAAATAAAATCTGACTACGTTATCTTGCAACCTGTGAAATATATTTTCTGTCTTTTAATATTTTTGAATATAATTTTATTTCTAAACTAACGATTGAGTATTAGCGCATATGGTCGACTGGTTTAGGAGGAGAAGCGAAATGTTAATTGATTAATTCGTTCTGGGGAAGTACATTGCCGGTGATTCACCTACTTTTCTTTCTTACACTCTCTAGAAATAGCCTAAATAGTATCTAGAATCAGGAAATCTATGAGGAATATCCTGCTTGATATTGGACATATACTGTGCTTTTCAGAAACGAATTGAAAATTCCATCTTGAATAGGTGAGCAAGCAGATGGGAAGGTGACTGCAGACAGGCGAACGCAGCTCGTTTATAGAACGAATTTAATTCACGGAATCCTAACAAAAAGGGGGATCGAAAAATGAAAAATTATCTTGCCACTAGTGACTCATACTGGAGTAGATACTAGGTAATAAATCACAGGTTATCAGTCATCTTAATTTGAATGATAATAAAAAGGGTGGGATATCTAGTGTTCCATCAGATACCAACCTCAGAAAGGTGTTACTTCTCGTGATTATTTCTAGTTTTTTTTTTTTTTTTTGAGCCTCCTGTTATATCTTCTATCGTTAATTAAATGTTATTGACAGCCCTCATACCTTCTAACATGCTTGGGTGCAATTATGGTAAGCTACTTGGGGGAGATCCCAACCATGAGTTCGGGAAGCTACTGTAAAACTAACGTGCCGCCACTTAAAAGCCAGAAAGGTCTGTGAAGTAGGAGCTTACACTGCTTTGGCTTTCTCTATACTCTGCTTGAGCTGCAGGGAAGTGCTTAGGTTATAGAACGTACATGTCATTGACTTATCGTAACCTTTAGTGTCCTCATGCTGAAAGACAGGATAGAGGGCTGTAGAGGTGGGGTTACACTTAGAGCTGCGTTGGCTTTCACTAAACTCTGCTTGGGCTGCTGAAACGTGCTTGACTTACAGAACCCGCAAGTGAATGAATTATCGTACCGTTTGGTGTCCTCATGCTGGAAGACAGGAGAGAGGTTTGTGAAGGCGGAGGTCACACTGAGGGCTGCTTTGGCCTACTCGACACTCTGCTTGAGCTGCTGGAATGTGCTTACATAACCAATGTGTTAAGCTGAGAGGACTTACCGTGCCGTTTGGTGTCCTCATGCTGGAAGACAGGAGAGAGGTCTGTGAAGGCGGAGGTCACACTGAGGGCTGCTTTGGCCTTCTCGACACTCTGCTTGAGCTGCTGGAATGTGCTTGGGTTACAGAACCTGTACCAGTCACTACTGCCGATCTCTTCACTCTTGATGGAGCACCTCTTCAGTTCCAAGCCCCCCGAGTAGGGGCAGCTGTCGTACATTCCCACCTCCACCTGCCCAACAAGCAAAACTTTGTTACAGAAATCTTAAGTTTTTTGGAATTTCTAAAGTAAATAACTACAGAAAGGTGCATGAAAAAGTTCCCAGGATGTCCAGCAAAGTATAACTTAAATTCCATATTTCCCTTATATCATCACGATTATATATTTCGTTTTTACCCTGGTGGACCAAATGGGTATAGCCCAAACCATATTATTTATTCTGTTCTACCATAATTATAAAATTCGATGTAGTACCAGATAAGAGATATTGATGTCTTCAACATGGAAATGTATTATGTTCTTTATAATAATGATAACTAGCAGTAATACCCAGCGTTGCCCGGGGAACTTTGACTTTTCTCCTAATATCTCTCGTTCGAATCCTATTCAATTTTTCAACAGTAAATTCATGATGTTATAATTTTCAATTATTCATACGGAATAACGCTTATAGTCCTTCAACGGCAGACATCCCAGCTAGTAAGTTTTTAGGACCGCTGGGCACCATAGCTAGTACGCGCCATTCAACGGCGGAAACCACAGCTAGTGAATACTTAGCGTCACTCGACGTTCTAGCCAGTGTGTACTTAAGAACGCTTGTGACTACCGCTAGTATGTGCTTTGCAACAGCGGACCCCAGAGCTAGTACGTAGTTAGAAATGCTGGGCACCACAGCTAGTATGTACCTTGCAACAGCGGGCCCCACAGCTAATATGTAGTTAGGAACGCTGGACACCACAGCCAGTATGTACCTTGCAACGGCGGACCCCACAGCTAGAACGTAGTTAGGAACGCTGGGCACCACAGCTAGTACGTAGTTACGACTACTACATGTGAAATTTCATGAGAATCCGATTACCTTTAATGAGGCAGTATTATTTTTATGCTTAGCCCCCCCCCCCCCCCCCCCCTCCCGTTCAAATTTTTGAGATGTCAGTGTATTTTTCTATTTCGAATTTACATTTTTATGCTTTAAAAATACTACATGTGAAATTCCATGACAATTCGATCATCTGTTAATGACCGATCACTATCTTTATATTTAGGCCTTTCCCCACAACCCCCCCTCCCTTTCAAAATTTTGATGTGTCACATAGCGTATTTTTCAATTTGGCCTTTAAGAAAACTACATATTAACTTCCATGACAATCCGAGCATCCGTTAATGACAGCACTATCTTTATATTTAGGCCTACCCCCACAATCCCCACTGCCTTTCAACATTTTGAGATGTCACATAGCCTATTTTTTTATTTGGCCTTTAAAAATACTACATATGAAATTCCATGACAATCCGATCATCCGTTAATGACTTAGCACTATCTTTATATTTAGGCCCCCCTTACAACCCCCCCTACGGTTAACAATTTATGAACGCCACGTAGCCTATTTTTTAACTTGGCTTTTAAGAATACTACATTTGAAATTTCATGATAATCCGTCCATCCGTTAATGCGCTAGAGCAATTTTTGTGCTTAGCCCCCCCCCCCCCCCCCCTCCAGTTGATCGCTAGGAACTCTCTTCATAAGAACCTTCCTCGGTCTTCAACGAATATTTGAAAAAAAAAATTAGCCGAATTGGTCCAGCCGTTCTCGAGTTTTGATGTTAACAAAATTAGCCAGTCATTTTTATTATATAGATGATGGGAGGAAATGGCGGTAAAGCGACAATATAATATAGTTACTCAAGGGGGTATCAGGGAGGGGGCTGAAACTCAAAAACCCTAATAAACGCCGATGTAACAAATTTATGGACACAAAATTTAGTATGAAGATACAGAAGTTCTTATATAAGTCAACTATTGATTTTTAGCTCAAACGTTCGATTGGTTTTGGAGGGAGAGCAAAAGCTTAACTGTTCTGGGGAAGTACAATGCCGGTGATTCACCGATGACCATGTTATGGATTAACAGATATAAATATTATTATTAAAGAAATGTTCAGTTTTCTCCAAGACGGGGGTCTCCGCCTTTTTGTCTAAAACAGTTTGTTTGTTCACAATTGAGTTGCCTCAGACACAAAGTTCCCCCAGTAGACAAGGTCTGTGACTGGTCTCCATATAAAGAACTGCTGACCTCTACCCTCGGACTACCCTCCGTAGAGGTGCCCGCCCGTGACATCCCTTACAGATTTATGTACCAAGCCCCTATGTCCTCCTCCACCACCAATATGGACCTTAGACCTTTTTTTTTTTATTTTTTTTTTCATATGAATTCCTAAATGGCCATTTTTCAGGCGCACTAACTTGAATATATGGACGTCCAACAAGAAATTCACCTACTTCAAAAGAGCTGAATATAATATGTCTCTCAACAATACTAGGTACTCATTGCCCATTTTTTAGGCGAGCTAACTTGAATATATGGGCGTCCAACAAGAAATTCACCTACTTCAAAATAACTCATTATATCTCTCAACAAAAACTACTCATTAGCCATTTTTTAGGCGCACTAACTTGAATATATGAGCGTCCTATAAGAAATTCGCCTACTTCAAAATAACTCATTATATCTCTTAACAAAAACTACTCATTAGCCATTTTTCAGGCACGCTAACTCGGCCTATACGGCCTTCGAACTGAATTCAACAACTGATTATTCCTCTCAATGTTATAGTGTAATTGAATTTGAACTATGACAAAAACGTTTTGAGATATTATCGATTTTATGAAAAAAAGTTGGAAAATTGAAAATTTTACGAAATCAAGTATAACTTTTGAAGTTGAACGAATCGGACCATGGTTTACTAGAACTTTTTTGTTTCCCATGAAGTGAAGAACCATATCCCGAAGTATTGCCAGAGGTTGCTGATACAACCCGTGTACTTGAAATACTGGATTCTCAAGACTTGGTTTTTAACGTTCGGACCTACTTTCATGTAATAAACTATCAAAAATAAACACTTTTTGTTCTTGCAAATTTTTCCCAATCTGTCGAAATATGCGCGTTTTGGGCTTTGAATATCGGGAAAACGGAATTTTTTTAATGCTCCGTTCGTCAAAACGGAGCCTTTTTGGAATAATTTGCAAGAAATCAAATTTGTTTATTTTTTCGCTAAAAATGCGATTCCATCCTGGAAAGAATTGACGATTGAAAATGACGATTATATCACTTAAAATGACGATTTTGTGATTTTACGAGGTGCAGTTGTTGGCTTAGGAGGCGTATAGCTCAGCGGATGATGAGAAAATCGCTATGGAGGCATATGAAAATAAAAAGGAGAGGTTCCAAGCTTTCATTTGAGACCAAATGGACCCCTTAAGACAGCTGCAAAAAGTGGACACAGATATTACTGTGAATATCGTTTATACAAAGCTGAAAATTGACAGAGGGGCAAAAAAGATAAAAGGTTTTGGAATTGAACTAAAAAAACAAGGAAACACAGAAATCCAGGTAAACATGAGGTATCATACACGAAACGGTAATCAGCGCTAACTTGCATAACGAACGAGGGAGTGCAATGCAACTGTGTTTACAGCTTTCAAAGTGCACTCAGCCCATTGGTTTAGGTATCTACATTCGTTAGGTGAAAACTACCTTGACTATTGAAAGTATGGATTCTAAGTTATATAAAAAATAGGGACACCAGAGGAATTTGCCGCAGCTGTGAACATTTCTAGAGGTGTATTCACAATTGGGGACCTGTCTCACAAAAGTTTACAACCTTGATAAATATAAAATTATTTGTGTATTTTTTTAGTTTATTTTTTATTAGGCATATTGACAATCGGTAAAAATAATCAAATGAAGTTGATGACAATGATGGATAATAATAACATATAGAAATAAAAGATGTCGTCTTCCCATTGTTTTATTTTAGACCAGAACCGGTTTTCGACGCAACAGCGTCATCATCAGTAGTCCATCCCACCACTGAACTGGAGTTGTCTTCTAACCGGTGTGCTGTGTGGGTGGGATGAACCACTGATGATGATGCTGTTGCGTCGAAAACCGGATCTGGTCTAAAATAAAACAGTGGGAAGACAACATCTTTTATTTCTTTGAGAAACCTCGTCCCACAACATCTTACTATCACATATGATAATAATAAAATATGAAATAATAAATGGCAATGATAATTAAATTATATACAATGATGTAAGAAAAAAAAAAAAGTAATGATATAAAATACAAAATAATAAATAATATGTGCATACAATAAGTAAAATATATACGAAATGGTAATCATATATATAAAGCTGAAAATGTCTGTGCGTTGTACCGCTATAACTCACGAACGGCTTGATGCATTTCATTAATTTTTTTTTAAATTTGTTCGTCATCGTCTGTGGGAGGTTATAGGCGTATTAGTACCTCAATATCTGGTCCATCCCAGCATCCACCCACGCAATCTTTGTAACTCAAAAACCACTGCAATGATTAATGAGGAATCTTTTTGAATAGATAAGTTTTATCTACCGGAAGGTTAAGGTCTATTTTTTAATCAACCCCTGGTCCATCCCAGCATCCACTCACGCAATCTTTGTAACTTGAAAACCATTGCAACGATTAATGAGAAATTTTTTTGAATAAATTAGTTTTAGCTCCAAAGCTAGCGTTACTACAGTTGAAGGACTATAAGCCTTATTCCGTATGAATAATTGAAAATTATAACATCATGAATGTATTGTCGAGGAAGTGAATAGCCTTATAGGAGATATTGGGAGAAAAGTCAAAGTTCCCCGGGCAACGCCGGGTATTACTGCTAGTAATATAATAATACAGAAAAAAATATATATAATATTTATTAATAAATTCAGCTGAAGATGGTGTTTCGGTATGTGATCAGGTATATGCTACCAATTAAATAGGTGCTACTACATACTCGTATTCTTATTTTTAAAAGGGTCAATGCTCTACGAAGTATAGTGGAAGTTATATAATAAAAGGTACGAAGTATAGCGGAAGTTATGTAATAAAAGGTACAAAGTATAGTGGAAGTAATGTAATAAAAGGTACAAAGTATAGTGGAAGTAATGTAATAAAAGGTACAAAGTATAGTGGAAGTTATGTAATAAAAAGTACGAACTATAGTGGAAGTTATGTAATAAAAGGTACGAAGTATAGTGGAATTTATGTAATAAAAGGTACGAAGTATAATGGAAGTTATATAATAAAAGGTAAGAATTATGGCTGAAGTTATGTAATAAAAGGTACGAAGTATAGGGGAAGTTATATAATAAAAGGTAAGAATTATGGCTGAAGTTATGTAATAAAAGGTACGAAGTATAGTGGAAGTTATATAATAAAAGGTACGAAGTATAGCGGAAGTTATGTAATAAAAAGTACGAAGTATAGTGGAAGATATGTAATAAAAGGTACGAGGTATAGGGGAAGTTATGTAATAGGTCTGACACTCCAGATTCCAAAAAATTAAGCAACAATATTGGTCTGTCTGTCAGGGAGGACAAACCAAAAATTATTACTTCGCTCGGGGGAAGTACATTACTAGTGATTCACCGACTATTTTATTTTTGCCACATTTAGTTCATATTCCTTTATAATAAGAAATGTTTCTTTGTTGTAGCGAACCAAATTTCTTCTACAAACAACTGTGATAAATTTAAAAGAATTAATTGAAGAGAATTGTGGTCAATGAATCATCAGATATGTACTTCCCCAGCACGAATTAATCAATTAAGTTTTCGCTCTCCCTTCAAAGACAATCGACCGTTTGGGCTAAGAATCAATAGCTGACTCACATGGTGGTTTATGATCCAATTTTGTATCGATACATACATTTTTAGTTGACCCCTGATTCCGCTGAAAATTAATAGGTGTTGTCCTTATGAGGTTTTGGATATACAAATGAAATTTTGTGTTGATACAATCATTTACAAAGGCAGTCATTAGAGTTGTTGAATTAAGCTTCCCCCTACTCCCCCCCCCCCCCCCCTTCCCTTGGCCGATTTGGCTGAAGATAATATGTATTGTCCTCATGAGGTTCTGGATACACATATAGAATTTCGTACCGATACATTCACTCTATCGAGAGTTATCATGTTCACAGACACACACACACACACGGACAGGCAGACAGTAATATTTTTATATTTTTTTTCTTAAAAAGAATTACAAATAAATATGCCATGTGGCCATAACAAAACTTTCTTATACCAACCAAGTTTTTACTGATCACTCTCTCCCTCCTTCCCTCTCTCAACTTCATTTCAAATGACTGGGTATAAGAAAGTCACTCTCAGAATTATATTATACAATGATACAAAAAAAAACCGCTGATTGCAATATATTATTTAATTATATTGAAGGGGGAGCGGAGGAGAGGAAAGGTCTGTAAAAACGTAGTTGGTATAAGAAAGTCCTGTTATGTCCACACCACATATTATTATATAACTTTCATAACATATTATTTTTAAACTTAGTAATTAACATTAGTAAAAAAATATAAATAAGGATAGCAATAAGTGTAGAAATTGTTGGAAAAAAATATATAATTTAGGATGGTAAAATGTATTAATAACTATGGCGAGTATTGTACATTTTTATCTCAGCATATTTATAGTAAGTACATAGAACATGCCATGCATAATTCAAATTCTAATAAGAGAGGTTGTTCAGACTAAAGGTAAGGCACTTCAGAATGCGGAGAGAGCATGGATGCAATATGTATAGTGCCTCTCCAGGTACCCTCGACCCCTGGTTCCCGAATTTACACTATATAGTGAAGAGGAGCTCGGTGGTTGTCAGCTTCAAGAACCCCCACCGGCTACCGTACTTTTGGATCTCTGTGTCGTCTTACCCTACACGAAGATCAAGCAGTTGATCTGAACAACATTAAAAACGCAAAGGACATCAAACAGGAACTTGTTAACTGGGACGCATGAGGAAGCGACATGTGGAGGGAGGAAAACAGTCTGAGTCCTGGTAGCATGCCTACAGAAGATGAACAAGAAGTAGAGAGATGACCTACCTTGCGCGCGGAAGACACTGATTCAGAAGAGCGGTGCTATCATGGCGGAAGTCTGTCGGCAAATGGGTACTCCTCGCCACCCCCTCATCCCAAATTAAATTTAGGGGGTGGGTAGGCGGCCCCATTGGCCACCCCCACGCATGCGCATCATCCCACCAAACCACCCCCTTCCCCCTGCCTACCGCCTCCCTATTGATGTCTTCCCAAAGAATCTCCCAATCAGGAAACCCCTAATTAAATATAATATTTGATGTCCTCTCTCTCCTTGATTTATATATGAATACATTTTATTTTATAACGCAATATGTATTTTTTTTGTGTGTTTTTCTGCGTTCAAACTAAGGATGGTTGTTCTGCACCCCACCCCCCTCAGTAAAGTAAAGGCTTGATCCACCCCCACCCCGGAGCTCCATAAAGGAACTCTTCACGTTACTGCCAGCTTCCTTTTTACAATGATCAACCGTTCACACCAATCCCCCACCATTGATCCATTTATCCCAACAAAGAAACAATATATTTTCTCTACACATATCTAAGTACATAAATAACAAAATATACTGAATCAATCGAAAAAAAAAAAAAACACATTTAAACATTTTTTTTATATATAAAACTTATTTTGGGGCCAGACAACTTTCAACAAACGTCTTCAATGAGCATCAACAATCACCATTAGAGACCATCACGCAAAGGCAAATTGAAAAAAAACAAATATAATTTCGGGGGAAACAAAATTTAAATAAAACTGGGGTGGCCGTGTGGGCTAGAACGTAGGGCTTTGGCATGGACCCGCTACGGGAGTAGGTTCGAATCACGTCCCGGGGTGACGTAGCTCGCCCCAAACATTCCGTGAGGTTAGGAGTAATAAATAAAAAAAATAAAATTGAAATTTTGGCGAAAGTCTGCCAATAACTTTTTTTTTTTTTTTTTTTTTCAACTTTCTGTATACCTTTGCTAATATTCCACCGTTTACCGTCCCCATCTACTCCCAATTAGGGCAGAAAGGATGAACTCTACAGAATATTGCCATTTTCCAGCAATAATTGAACACAAAATTACTGACACCGGCAATGTACTTCCCCACTGCGAATCACTGGTTTTGTTCACCAAGTCGACGAAAGAGGATTCTGGTAGTAGGCGATATGACCTACCAGTCAAAGCCCGAGCAAGTGGCACAACTAATCTACTATAGTTTTTAGTCCAAATTGAGTTTTTATTGTTTTATTTTAAGGTAATTTTAGATTTTATAAGCTTATTACTATTATATATATATATATATATATATAGTTAGTTATTATGACTCATGCCCGGGCTTTAACTACGAGGTCATATCGCCTACTAACAGAGCGCTCTTTCGTCAGTCCGGTGGACATGAGCCCGACTGTACTATGGGAGTCCTAAATTTTGCCTACCTTAAATTTTTATTCACCTAGGGCAGGGGTCTTTAACGAGTAGCTGACACCGTACAGGCTCGGGACCATCGCATACCACTGAGCTACCGTCGCCCCTTTTTTATATAGTACTCTGGGAGTCCTATATATATTATTATATATCGTCGGTCTAAACTTGATACCTCGTATGTGCAAAAAGCCAACTTTACAGGAGAGACAAAAAACTTATTAAAAAAATATTCTTTATAGGAAGCGTCAATTTTTTCGACATTTGTATCAAGTGAGATGTATATGCATGCCATGAATTGTTTTTAAGATAGTTTGCAAATTCAAGTGAAGAATTAATGTACTTGACGGAGTTACGAGGTTTCACCAGAATTTCGTTCCCATTTCTTTTGCAAGGTACGGTTCTTCAAACCGTATTTCATCGTTTTTTCGTTTTATGTCGTATACGAGGTCCCACTAGATCAATAGAGTTTTTTTTTTCTTTTTT
Source organism: Aradus depressus (assembly GCA_963662175.1). NCBI lineage: Eukaryota > Metazoa > Arthropoda > Insecta > Hemiptera > Aradidae > Aradus > Aradus depressus. The sequence continues at coordinate 48,155,971 of OY759216.1, read as the reverse complement.
TTTCGGTGAAAAAAAAAACTATTTTTGGAAAAATCTCGCTTATAAGTTATTACGTTTAGGCCGACGATATATAATATAGGTACTCAGCGACGAAAGCTTGGCACAAACTCTATGAGTTTGTTCTCATTGACCAGGAGCCTGATCTCTCCATTTCCTATTATATCGTTGGTTAATCCGGCTATTAATTAATAATCAACAGCCATGATCCCCTCATGCCGAACTAACATAATTGTTATAAGATGTAAACTGGTGTTAAGTCCCCGAAACTTAATAACTGTTGATAAATCAAACGGAGGCAGGATAGCTAACTACTAGATAAACTCCCCGGACTAGGGGAACTTATCTAATTTAGGTGGGAAGTTAGTGGTAGCGACCATGGCCACAGACCCAACTATATAATTCTAAACCAGTTCTCTCTATTGTCATGCTAAATTGGCTAACTCAAATGTAACAACTCCTCCACTGTTTTAATTAATACACTATTCAGCAGGTAGACAGCTCTGGTTATCACTAATCCATCCAGGGTGGGCGGAGAGAGAGAGGGGAGGGGGGGGGGGGACTTCCTCAATTTATTTCTGCCCCCCTCCCCCCACCACAACTCCAAACGTCAGATGTGTATCAGTTAATTAATATCTGTTCACAGAAAGTTATGCATACTTGATTCCCAGGTACTATGTCAACCGTTGAAAATGTTTTTGAATTGATTATTCATTTTTTTTACGTGTTTTCATTTCGTGTCAATTATTCTTTATTACCCAGCGGTGTCAGGAAGTAACTGCGCGACTTTTTCGTCCTATCAAGTTTCAAAACCTAACAATCACAGGCAGGGCCGGCCTTAGGTGAGATAGCGGCCGGTGCGAGTATGAAAAAATGCGCCCCTTCATAGATTTTTCTTTCAATTATCTCTGGTTATTTTTGAGGGTCGCCAAAACTTATTGCTCATTCTACACTCAGTTTAGAACAATTTTTTATTGTCAATTTACAAACTATTTCTCAATATTTAAAACTGTTCGCTGAAATTTCTCTTAAAAATACATTTTTTACTAGACTAACTTAAATGATGTTTTACACTTGATGATACCACCGTGGCGCCCTGTGCGACTGCACTGCTCGCACCGCCCTAAGGCCGGCCCTGATCACAGGTAACATTCGGGAACCGATCGGGGTTCGTTAGTGAGTTCCCTTTCCTGGATTCGGGCTACTCCAGAGATGTCAATTATATATTTAATAAAGTTAGTGGAGTTATTATGACTCATGCCCGGGCTTTACCTACAAGCGTGATGTAAACTACATATCCACCATGAAGAAGTGACAACAGAACTTCAAGAATCTAAATAATAATAATAACACATATGAAGATGTATAAAACACGAGAAAAAAGAGTCGCCCAGCCTTTAGGCTTATCTTTGTAGAAGATGCAACTATTAATTAAAAACAGAGTTGATAAGAAATTGTGAAGAAAATATATAATGAAGAAAGGAAAAATATAAATGTGTAAGAAATATGAACAAAAGCAATTTATCAACGAAATTTACTAATAGAGGAAGCAAACATTTTCAAACAAATAACTCTTGAAAAATATGTATGGAACTGAAATTACAATGAAATGACAATGTGGAAAAAACAACAAAGAATGGAATGGAAGAGAAAGGAAGCCATTCAAAGAAATTGAATAGTACTAGAAAAACTTACTTTTCTTGCGCCATTTGCTGGTCGAGACAAGCTGAGATCGAGTAAGTACTGAAAACACACTACAAATGCGGGAAAACATTTAATAACAATTATTATACATATAATAAATATTTTAATATATTTAATTAACAATTTTTAAATTGATTTGATTTTTTTTTATTGTTCTTCCTATTAAACTAAGATATTTCAGACTTCGAAACTTATGACTTCATCGAATCAGCGCCTTGGAAAGGAAGTACAAATAGCGGGACGAAATTTATTAATTATATTAATTATTTTTAACCACCTCATTTAAATTTTTGTTATATGTATATATGTATTTGGTACAAAGTAAAGTAAAATCAATTTTGATTCTTCAAAGTCTTCCAGAGTTATCTATTTAAAAACTGATAATTCTATTAAGAGATTAACTGAAATAATATTCTTTAACATTTCTTTTTTGTTGAAAATATCATTAATTTTTTTTAAGATAGGTAAAATTAACACTTATTATTTCTCAGTAAATTTTCTTTAAATAGTAAAATCACACATACTAAATTCGACCTATTTAATTATTAATTATTTATATACTTATATTAATAATTATTATATTTATTATTAACAATCATTATTTATTTTATTACACAAGGTCCTATCGCCTACTATCAGAGCGCTCTTTCGTTACTCTGGTGGACATAAGCGCGACTCTACTATGGGAGTCCTAAATTTTCCCTACACTAAATTTTTATTCACGTAGGGCAGGGATCTTTAACGAGTACCTGACATCGTACAGGCTCGGAACCATCTTAACGTCCCATCCGATGATATATAACATAAAGTTGCCAATAGAATGAATGTATCGATGGGCGATGTTATACTGTTGAACAAGATCCCATGCAGCACGCACCTGTATGATCTATTCCCGATAGAATATTTATATTTACAAACTGTTCCTGGATGTTGTTTGATGCCTTAACAGACTACCTTAGTACAATCCTTGATATAGATATTTGTTTCATTGAGAACGTTTCAACTACACCCGTCTCTATATGAGCTGAAGTACGGAGTTTCCGAACTGTTAACTCCTTATCTGTTATGTTCAGGTACGACCTAACCTTTATAGTTGTGTAGAAAACAGTTGCAGTTAGCGTGCGTTTCATCCAACAGATACCATCTCTCTAACCTGTTGGCATCGAGGTAATTGAATGTCAAACCGGCTCTTTTACAGCCCACTTACCTACCTCTACCTCAACTACAGTACCATTTTGTGACTTAAATTATCCTTTAAATGGTTTCGTTTCCAATTCCCCCTTTGCAAATGATTTTTATTTAATATTTCTGCTTCAACTTGAAAAACATAATTATACTTACTTCAGTAGGGCCACAAACCAAACCACTTGTGGTATACTTGAGTTTATTTAACTATTGCATAGAGCAGAGGGCGGCACCATCGGGCCGCATGCGGGCCCTTATCCTCTTCTATCTACTAGTACATCTGCAAAAAAAATATATATATATATATATATAAATATGATAGGTAAATCACAGGCAATGTATTACTTTATTTTTTCATTTTTGATGATCGATTCCACGGGAAATTGATGTGTCGTCCTTATGGGGTTTTGAATCCACATATTAAATTTCGTGTCGCTACATTCATTCTATCGGCAGTTATTAGAGTTTCTAGGTTAAGAAACTAATCCCCCCTAATTCCTCTTTTCCCTTTGGTCGATTTGTCTGAAAATCAAAAGGTGACGTCATTAGAAGGTTCTGGATATACATATATAATTTCGTGTCGCTACATTCATTCTATCGGCAGTTATTAGAGTTTCTAGGTTAAGAAACTAATCCCCCCTAATTCCTCTTTTCCCTTTGGTCGATTTGTCTGAAAATCAAAAGGTGACGTCATTAGAAGGTTCTGGATATACATATATAATTTCGTGTCGCTACATTCGTTCTATCGGCAGTTATTAGAGTTTCTAGGGTAAGAAACTCATCCCCCCTAATTCCTCTTTTCCCTTTGGTCGATTTGTCTGAAAATCAAAAGGTAACGTCATTAGAAGGTTCTGGATATACATATATAATTTCGTGTTGATACATTCATTCTATCGGCAGTTATCGTGTTCACAGACACACACTGTCAGAATTGTTTCTTTTTCATATTTGGAATAGGTAGGTTGAAAAATATGAAATTCCGTTGAAAACACAGCATCGAATTTTGACCGATAACATAACTTCCCCTATACTTCGTATAGGTGGAGAAGTAAAAATGGCCATTCATCATTCATCGATGGGTAAAAACCAGAGCCCTTCCTCTCTCTCTATCTCTATCTCTGAGGTAAATAATAATGGATCGATAGACCGGCTCACCCTCTATATATACCAAGGGGAAAAATGTAAACCTTTTATCGAGCTACTATAACCCATCTATATATAGTTTACTTAGTAGTGGATCTGGGGTATTTCACGAAAATGCCATAGAAAGAATCGGTGAAGACAAAGGGTGTATTTTAATAAGGTTCCGTACCGCTGGTAGCTGTGAAACTATTTTAATTCATCACCATGGGCGTAGCCAGGGGGGGGGGGGCAGGGGGGGGCACATGCCCCCCCTGGCCAGAGAAAAAAAAATATAAAAATTAAATAAACTAAAAAATAGGTTTTATTAAAAATGCATTGCTTGCAAGTTACCATAGGATCATCAAATTTCCCGTTCTTCAGACTCCTAAATCAGCAATCAGCTGTTGTAAGTGCAGGCCGCAGGCCATGTGCTGTAACTGTTCACTGTGTTAGTGTTCATGTGACAGTTTGTTTTGAGGTTTTGACGAAGTTTTCGTCTAACAGTTCCGTTCCGTTTTGACTGTTTTCCATATTTGCATAAAATTATTAAAATTAGCATGGATATTAGGAAGTTTTTTAGTAAGTATCTTGAATTATTTTATAATTGAATTGAAGAGCCTAGAGATTCAGACAGATAACCTAATAGTCCAAGCTCCCATGGCACAAAAAGAAGGTACCCCATCAAACATCTCAAATTTTAAAGGTGAAAATGCTTGGAAAACATGTAAAAAAACATTTTACCCCCGCCAGACTAGAAAAAATGTATTAATTGATATGTTAAATGAATTTTTGAAATTAGCTAGTAAAATGAATTTACTAAAAAAAATGAGTTTAGTATTTACTATATATATTTATAAACGATTGTATAATACATGTTTATAAATGTATTAGATCTTGAAGAAGGTACACTCAGTGACGAAAGCTTCACACAAACTACGTGTTTCTTTTCATCGTTTCATCGACCATAAGCCTGATCTCTCCTTTCCTATTATATCGTTATATTCCTATTAATCCGGCTATATATTAATTAATAATAACAAGGGCCTAATCATATCCCATCATTCTTATCTATATAGTCAGTGCAAAAAGTATTCGAACACTATAAAAACTATCCCAATTTTTAATGTTTTCCTTGATTTTTTTTTTAAATTTATAATTTAAATTTTGTATTATGCTTAGTTGAGCATGATGAGGTAAAAAATGCTTAAAAAGCCATTTTAAAAAGGACAAGTACTGTATAATTAAAGAAAGTCTGAGAAGGAAAAGCATAAAGTATTGGAACACTTGTGGTTTCTGTAATATGACCGATTTGTTTACCTCGTTAATCCCTTTCTTATAACTAGTAAATACAGTGTAAACTCCATTTAACGCCACTCAATTTAACGACAAACTCCCTAAAACATAGAAATTACTTGAATCTGGTTGGTTTACCTTGTTGTCCATACAATGATACACTCTATGTAGCATCACACCCACTCTACATAACGACAACAATACGTCATTACTAAGCAATAAACAGTACTTTCAAATTGCCGAAATTAATAAGAACTGCAGTTGTGTACGTTCTTTTGTTGCTTTATTGTCTAGCACGTATTTACTTCGACTGTCGGCATCATACGTACCGAAGATTCTAAGAAATTCGTTCTTTTGTTTGTTGTGATTACCTTGCACGGCAAATTGATCCCACAGTATCCCAAGATATGAATAAAATACATAAGAAAATATAATTAAAATACTGGAGCAGCAAAAAAGACGAAGATAACAGACTATAATAAGCGTTGTTATTTGTATCAATATTAATGTTTGTTGTTTGTAAATTTTATACTTTATTACTAAACATAAATGTATTCATATTTAATTTTAATGTTTAGTAATGTAGTCATAGTAAGACAGTTTCAATTTTTAACTTGTTATAATGTCTATTTTAACGTTCAGTAATGCTTATCAACACACTTTAGTTCATTTGTGATTCTAATCTTGATTTCCCCCCCCCCCCCCCCCCCATGTTTGTAGGCCCTGATGATGATATAAAATATATCGAAACGTTGGCATTTGAATAGTGTTGCCTGTTTTCTTCCATCTTTGACTGACCCTCAATATTCCTACAATTAGAATCTACAGTCGCTAATCAACATCTTCTTGTATATGTTTGAAAACAATAAAATTGCTGATTGAATGAACATATTGAGACGATACATTTTATATGTGTATCCAGAACCAAATAAGGATGATAATTGTCAATTATCAACGTAATCGGCCGAATGGAGGGAGGGGGCTTAACACAAAACCCATAATAACTGTCAATGTAAGAAACTTATCAGCACGAAATTCAAGAGAAGACACCTATTGATTTTCAACCAAATCAGAGGGTAACCTTAGTTGATCTCGCACTGGGGAGGTACGTTGCTGGTGATTCACCTGATCTTTTTTTTAATATGCACCATAAAAATAATTATTGTTTTCTACCATTGAAAGTCAGAAAGTTAACACAACCTCTCTTCCCTAAATTCATCATCAATACTTCTAAATTGAGTTTATAAAAAAAAAACAGGAAAATCAAACCTAGAAATATCCCTCTTAGCAGGGATTTTTTTTTTTTTTTAGGATATCCCTGTCAGACGTAACTTACCACACGACAAGAGATAAAGATTGGTGATCGGGTGGGATAGGTAAGTAATTGAGGAGACGGTGTAAAGACGGCAGCTGGCAGATCGGTGCCCTAATGTGCCTGGATCACGGCATCCCACATCTGGTCAGTCTCTACATGATGCTGCCATGTCTCAGACTCGATGTACAAGACAAATTAGCTGCTGTTGAAGCTAATTCATCAATATCTCCAAAGTTAACAGCATCACTATACTAATTATCCTTATCAATGAGGAGACTCAAAAACCAATTATATATGAACTTAAATGTTTTCTGTTAGTTCCATCAATTGCGGGAAAGTGGCAGAAAATGAAAGGGGGGAGAGAAAACTTGATAGAATCAATAATTTCATGTTTTCTCTACATATAATATATCTTATTGATACTATGTTAAGAAGTTAATCAATATGAGAAACATTTTCATTTTGAACATTTTTTTCGCTAAAGTTAGAAATTACAGAGAGACAGAAAGTAATTTATTAGGGCCGGCATTCAAGTGACTTTCACAAAAATGACAAAATACAGAAAAAAAAAAAACAAAAAAAAACCTAATTATAATAATGATAAATAAAACTAAAATCTAAGCTAAAATGTCCTGTTAGAAATTACAGAAATAAATATCATTTCCGAATAGGGGAGTGAGGTGGTGGGGGGAGGAGAGGGGAGCCCTCGCACATCTGAACAGTTTGAAAAATTAAACAAATTAAAAAAAAAAAAAATTCTATGTAATGATGCATGTCAATTAATTTTGATTTATACATGTTAAAACAATAAATTATAACACACCAACGACCGTCCGTGTATCAGTTTTTAATTCGTCACTAAATTGTAAAGCTAAACAATAACCACGGTGTTTGCTGACAGCGAGTGAGACACGGGCTCTGATTGGTCAGCGCATGTCATGTTTGTTCCTGCTCCCCGCCTCCTGCTAAAAGTACCTTTAATTATCAAACTGCGCAGCAATCTCGTAGCAATACTCATAATGACCAGACACTGAGATAAATAATTCTTATAAATATAGCCCTCATTAATCACTTGATATATAAATATAGCCCTCATTAATCACTTGATATATAAATATATCATATATATATATATATATATATATATATATATATATATATATATATATATATATATATTAATCAAGAGTGACTAAGAAGTCAGTTGGGTAAAGCGAGGAAAGGGATGGAACCCCTCTAACTCTTCAGGCGAGGAAAAACAGTTAATTTTTCGTCCATTGCCTTATGCCACCATTGTTTCTCTTAAAGGATAACGGTATAAAAAAAATCCTTTGCTGTAAAAACGAGCATAAAAACGCGCAACATGCTGTAAAAGCAGAATGGTCTATCCTGGTAAGTTCTGCAGTAACTTTTTTTACGGCGATAAAAAAAAGATATATAGAAGGCCAAATATTACGGAGTTCCTCCGCCGTTGATTCGCTCTCTTGATGTTTACGATTTTAACAACTTCGGTTTTGTATTTGCTCTGACTGAAGGTAAGTATACTATTATTAAATCCTCGAAATGTATGTTTTTAATGTTCATGAAGAGTGAGGGAACCAAGGAATTGTGATGGAGAAGACAACATCTGCATTAAATACCATGAAAATAATAATAACAATAATTATTTTCATTAAACCATAACATGGTAATTGGATATGTCATTCAATTTCGTATATTGGAATATCTTATAAAGTAGGTATAGTTCGCTCTGGTGGACCGAGCCCGAAACTACTATGGGAGTTCTAAATTTTGCCTACGAATGCTTATTCACCTAGAGAAGAGTCTTTAACTAGCAGGCTCGGGGACTATTGCTTAGCGTCACATCCAAAGGAAGGAGTACTCAAGGCTTTTTTTTTACCCCTCTAAGGGCCTCGGCTGGGTTTCGAACCCGCGATCTTAAGCTCAGTAGACAAGCTCATTAACTCTGGGCTACCGGTGTCCTCATGTACTATGTACGTCAACCGTTGTTAAATCTAAGAATACAAACACATATGAGAGGAATAGTAATATTTTTTCATTTAAATAAATAAATAATGTGTCTCTTAGGCTTTTTATATGAGAGGTGAAAAAATCTTTAGCATGCCGTTCTTATGGGACGTTAAGCGATGGCCGCAAGCCTGTACGATGTGAGATACTCATTAACCCCCCCCCCCCCCCCCCCCCCCCCCCCCTCCCGGATAACTTAAAATTTAGGGTAGACAACATTTCAGACTCCCGGAGTAGAGTCGGGCTCATGTCCACCAGAGTGATAAAAGAGCGTTCTAGTTACTACCATAACTATATGACCTCGCAGTAAAAGCCCGGGCATGAATCACAATAACTAACTAGAAGATATATGAATATCAAATTCCTAATACAATAGGTACCTACTATTTATAATTGTAATTATAAATATTTTACATTTATATATGTATAATAGGTATAGATACATCTTCGGGCTTAAGTGACTTGCCTCAGACAATTTCCCTGTTACCGCGTTCGCAACATACGACATAAGAGCACAAAACATCAATTTGGTCAAATTAACGTTTTAGACTATTTTATGGACATTCTTAGATTTTTTTTCAATGCCAGCGATTCATTATGTCCTCATATTTTAAAATGTATAATATTTTTATTCAGAAGTATATGAATAAATTTCAGTCTATTTGTTTATCTAAACAAAATACCAAAGGACAGTAGTCATGCGATGACAACAATGATATGAACTAACTATGTTGTAAGTTGTAGATTATTAATTGACATGTAAATGTAAATGCGGGGATGCTAATATGGTGTATGTAAACACGTGTAAAGGGGCGGGCGGGGGCTATGCAAATGTATAGTGAGGTTTACGACCGAGGGGGTGCAGCACTAGTCCACAGTAGATGTGCAGATAGCGACATTTGCAAGTCTATCCAGTACACTCCACCCACCGGTCATATTAGTCACTACTCCTGTCACTAGTCACCCACTATCTACTGTCTAACTATACTAGGTACTGTAATCTCTAGAGATGAGGTATTTAGAGATTGGTTTTCTCGTCCACATATCTCTGTGTTTTATTCAATTGTAGAAAAGTCAGGCACTTAAGCTCGAAGATGTATCTATATAAATATATATGTAAAATATTTATAATTACAATTATAGATAGTACCTATCTATTGTATTAGGAATTTGATATTCATATATCTTCTAGTTAGTTAGTTATTGTGATTCATGCCCGGGCTTTCACTGCGAGGTCATATAGCCTACTACCAGAACGCTCTTTTATCACTCTGGTGGACATGAGCCCGACTCGGTAGTCCCAAATGTTGTACGGCAAGGGTTTTTAACGAGAACCTAATATCGTAGAGGCTCGGGACCATCGCTTAATGTCCCATCCGAAGGACGGCGTGCACAAGTTCATTTTACCTTCCCAGTAAAATAAAAAATAAGGGCCTCGGTCGGGTTTCGAACCAACGATCTTGAGCTCTGAAGGCAAGCATGTATACAACCGAGCTACCGGCGCCCTAAAAAAATAGGAATTGTATATTCATTTCATTTATTTTTATAATAATTGTTAGTATTATCTTAGGATTTTAATATCCTGAATTGTATGACGTATCCAATTACCATGTAAAGGTTTAACGGAAATAAATATTATTATGCTGGAAGATCGGATGGAACGTTAAGCGATGGTCCCGAGCCCGTACGATGTCAGATACTCGTTAAAGACTCTACCCTAGGTGAATAAAAACGTAAAATAGGCAAAATTTAGGACTCGCAGCCATGAAAGAACGCTCTGGTAGTAGGCGATATGACCTCATAAGTAAAGCCCGGGCATGAGTCACAATAACTAACTAATAAATAATAAAATGAATGCTATCCCATAGACAGCAATGACCGTCAGAATATCCACTAGAATTTATATTTTCCCGACTGTTTTTTCAACAAATAGTTGAACATTTGAAAGCCCCAAAACTCCGCTAACGAGACACAAACCACTAATGGACAAGTTAGATTGCCACGCCACAACTTATCTAATATTTCTCTCCTCCAACTTTTCTTACAGATATTAATTTCGTTGTAAAAACTTTACTGTGCCGGTCGCCAGTCATGTTTATGTTCCAACTTTGACCATCATTCACCCCTTCCTACACTTCCATATTGGCTCCACGCCCTCTCCCCTCTCCCCGCTCCCTCTTTCATCTTAAAACTTTCCCCTTTTTTTTTCCTTAGGTATTTTTTGCTTTGTTTTCTATTCTTACCTTCAGTCACAAAAGAACATAAAAAAAATACAACAATAGCAACAAAATGAACTTCTGAAGTGGTAATAATAATATATCATTTCCCTTTGCAACTACCATACATTTTCTCCTTTCAGTCCCTTAACGATTTATCTATCTTTTACAATATCCCTTCTCCACTTCTTGAAAACAGTAAATACAATAAAAAAATTAAAATAAAAATAAAAATATTCATCTTAAAAATAATTTTCAATATTAACCACGATTTTAAGGTGTTTGTATATAAAAAAAGGAAAAAAACTTTAATTATTGCTTTCATTTTTCTCGCCAAAGATCCTTCACAATATCCTATAATTGCTATATTTGCTTAATATTTGTATTATTATCATTAATTGTGATATATATATATATATATATATTGTAACGGTAGTTATACTAGCTTACATTTATAATTAATTAAAATAATTGATAATTGGTATAAAAAAAATAAATAGAAAATAAGACTTACATATTAATTTTTTGACTGATATATTTTTTATTTTTAAGTAAACTTTTTTTTTTTAATTTGATTTTTATTTAATTTAAAACGGGTTAGTCACATTTACACACATAAAATTACCCCAGTATTTTATAGGCCTATAAGCTGTATTGATGAATGATGAACGCTGTATTCATGTTGTATCATTTAGGGGATGGGATGACTCATATTCCACTTCAGATGTTTTCTTTTAGCTGATTTTTCTTTATGAACAGTAACTTCAACAATGGCCATAGGTTACTTCTGCACTCGTTGCTTCTTGGTGTCTACCTTCGGATCTTCATGATGCTGAAACACCTACTTGTACCGGCTATAAGCCCCAAGACACGGCGAATCACTTCACTGCATAATTTCTACCTCTCTATCTACAGACATCCTCGCACATATACCACTCTGAACCACCGACACAGACTAGGCACCCTCCTCTGAACAGTTCTCTCATACGACATCTAAGTCTGCCTTCTAGGGACTGCCTCCTCCTTCCATCTCTGCATTTGATTGGCTACCATTTTCATGGCCTTATGTTTTTATATTCTTTAAACAATACAGATACATATTTTTTTTAATCAATTTTCTGATACATCCATCCAAACTACAATAATACAGTATATTGTTTTATACGCACCAATCATCAATAAATATAATTAACGTTATTACTTCTATGCAATCCGAATAACCTCCATGCAACCTTACTATCACTCCAGTAGGCGTGGTCTGTTTCGGCAGTATAACTCTCTCTCCACACGAGCTGTTTATGTAGAGTCAAACAGACCGCTACAATGTATATAAAAAACAATTAATGATAATGATGGGGAGTAGCCAGGATTTTGAGCAGACGGGGGGGGGCAAAGTTAGGCTACGAGGGGTATAGACTCCCGGGGGCACAGCCCGCAGTTTCTGTGTTTTAGCGTTGCAGACTTTTTGTTATTAATTTGGGAGACTCGGACCTCTAGAAGCTCCCCCTGAGGTAACCACTGACTGAAATACTTCAGTTGACTTTCATGAGCAGCAAAAATGCAAAGCGTAGCAGTAGCAAATGCACGCTGTGGTTTCTGTGCGTTTAGAATTAAATGACTCACATCCAATAGCGTGCATTTGCTGCTGCTGCGCTTTGCATTTTTACTGCGCTTTTAAAATAAGCTTTAATAGTATAAAGTATAACATATGAACGAATTCATGTATATTTAAATAAATGTAATATGTCTTTTTTTGTACATGTACATTTATGTAACAGCTGATTGCTGATTTAGGAATCAGACGCACGAGAAATTTGAAGATCCTATTGGTAACTTGCAAGCGATTCATTTTAAATAAAAACGATTTTTTAGTTTATTTAATTTTTATCTTGGTTTTTTGCTCTGGCCAAGGGGGGGGGGGGGCACGTTCCCCTACGCCCCTGATAATGATACAAATATTAAGCAAAGATAAAAATTATAGGTTACTGGAGAATCTCTGCCAAAAAAAAAAAGAATGAAAGCAATAATTAAACCTTTTTCTTTTTCTACCCCAACCTTTTTTTTTAACTCCAACAACTGTCGATAGAATGAATGTATCGACATGAAAAGTCATATTTATAGTCAAAACCCAATGAGAACATAACTTGTCAAAGTTCAGCGATATCGCACAGGGGAGGGGGCTTAACTCAAAAACTTCAATAACTAATGATGTAATGAATTTATCGACACAAAATTCAGCATGAGGATTTAGGAGTTCCTATGTAAGGCAACTTTTCAATATTGGCACAAACGGTCGACTTGTCGGAGAAGGAGCAAAAAGTTAATAGATTAATTCGTACTTTTTTGCTATTTAATACACAGTTCACCCACTACCTAATAAGCGATCATCAATAAAACATAGGATTATTTATTATTTGCCTTAAATCATGGAAAATAAAACAATTTTCTCTAAAAAAAAATTATTATATTTTATGATGTCTGCGATGTTATATCTTATCAAACAACTTTGCAAAGCACTGAAGCAACAAAAGGATCATTGGAAATCACATATAATTCTCACGGTCCGGAGACAGACGGCGGAGCTAACTGAAAGGTAAGCGGTAACCATATCATCTCTGTATCTAACACGATGCCAGGATACAGACTAGAGGTCGTGTGTCAGCCACTGCAACCTACCTAGGTACCATGCAACACGTGTCTCTATCTACCTCATCTAATTGCAACATCTATAATCCTTCTACTCATCATTCTTCTGTAGATAATAGAAGTATTTTATCAATGATGCCTCGTTGAATTTCACTGCCTATCCGTGGGTTGGAGATTTAAAAATTCTCTTTCTACCGAACTCGCTCCTACATATGAATAAATTAATGCTTGCACTTACAAGATATTCTAGTATCTAGTATTATAAAATATTTTCAAAATTTAAAAAGTAATAACATTAAATAAGCAAGATACGTTAAAACAACTAATAGTAATTAACAAATGACCAAAATAAATAATGAAAATAGATGCAATAAAATATATACATATAAAAACATAGCAGGGCGCCAGTAGCTCAATGGTATGCGTGCTTGTCTTCTGAGCTCGAGAACGTGGGTTCGAAACCCGACCGAGGCCCTTAGTTTATTTTATCTGGGAGGTAAAATAAACTTGAGCACGCTCCTTCGGATGGGACGTTAAGCGATGGTCCCGAGCCTGTACGCTGTCATGTACTCGTTAAAGACCCCCTGTCCTAGGTGAATAATAATTTAGGGTAGGCAAAATTTAGGACTCCCACAGTAGAGTCGGGCTCATGCCCACCAGAGTGACGAAAGAGCGCTCTGATAGTAGGCGATATGATCTGTATGATGATGTAGTTGAAGCCTGGTCATGAGTCATAAAACCTAACCTAACCTATAAAAAGAAAAACAAACAAAAAACAATAATTTCATATACAATTGAACCAAAAAGATATATAATAAATAAAATAGAGAGAAAAATAATAATAAATCGAATAAGAAGGAAATAGATAATAACAGTAGTAAGAAAATACGACAATAAATAACAAACAACAGTATATTCAAAAAATTGCATTCACACGAGAAAGAAAAACAAGAACAAAAGAGAAAATAACAAGAGCCCATACAAAAATATGGAGTCCCAATCCTTGCTATATTGAGTAGGTAGCTGGATGGGACTCCAGAGGAAGACTGGCCCTGCCCAGGAACCGCAGCCTCCAGGAAAGGACAGCCAACCCATAGTTAGGAATCGTAATAACAAAAATAAGTTCAACTACGAAATTATTGTTGGTTTTCTTGATGATTAATCAAGATCGCCTTTCTAGGATTTTGAAGTATCCTTTTATTCCAACAACTTATGTAACCGAAATTCCAGAAATTGCAAAAGATGAGGCTTTTTTTTTTTTTTATTCAGTTAAAATAGTTGTGCTTTCAGGTTTGGCTGCAGTCCGAGATTATGGCAAAAATAGGTGCTGTCAGAGGTGTGAAAAATATTCAAAAGAGGGGCCAATATTGATCCCTGAGTTACCCCTGTCTTTATAGCAACATGACACGAAGAAAATACCGATCTAAAAGTAACTGACTTCTAATGAAACGTGGCGTGAATAATAATTTCAGTGTATTATAGATTGTAATCACCGAAAATATACATACATATATTTTTTTAAATTATCTTAATTTCTTTTGCTTGCAGTTAGAAGAAGTATGCAGTTTTTCAGGAAATTTAACTGCGGTAAGCCTTGCACGTTGGAAAATAGGATTTCTGAATTAAGATGTGGATGAGATGCTCTCATTTTAGGAGACCTCAGTTTACCTTTACCTTATATCTCCCTATAGCTTATCTCTCCATTTACCCAACGGCAAAAGATGAACTGGGCGCCTCATATAGCGATGGTCCCGAGCCTATACGATGTCAGGTACTTATTAAAGACCCTAGCCTAGGCAAAATTTAGGTCTCCCATAGCAGATATTTAACATTTTCGCAGAGATATTGTGAAACGCTTAGTAATAATATAAAGAAAAACGAATGTTTCTTAAAAATATTGTCTACTTCACAAGATATATATAATGTATGGGAGTACTTTTGGTATTGCTACCATCTTCAACCACGACTTAACAAATATTCAATTAAAAAATCAGTATTTGTTACGTAGTGGCTGAAGATGGTATCAATACCGAAAGTACTCCCATATATTGTATATATCTTGTGAAATAGAAAATATTTTTTTAAAAACATTCGTTTTTCTTTATATTCCCATTGTAAAGTTGGGCATATGTCCACGCCTTTCGTCGCTCTGGTAGTAGGCGATATGACCTCGCAGATAAAGCCCGGGCGTTACGAAAACCAAACCAAACCACATAATACAATTAAAATAAAGCGATTACTGAAAATTTAGTTTTGAATAATGATTCATTGACTCTGATGAAAAGGGTAGGTACTTAATTCTAATTTCTACCCATCGTTAGGATGTGATTTGAAGGCATTTCACCGAATTTACCGATTACTCACGATTACTGATGAAATGGTCAATTTTAATCTTATTTAGTTGAACTTAGGAGAAAATTGGAATGGTTGAGTTCTGCGTGAACTAGGTGTTTGATAGGGATGATGCCAACGAGAGACTTGACGTTACCCAATTCCCATTTGGAAGACTAAGTGGACGAGAGAGAGAGAGAGAGTGTGAGGCAGACTGGGGTTAATGGATACAACGGTGGCAAATTATAGGTAAACACTGTCTGAATGGGGATGGGGTAAAGTGGGTGATGACGTATGATTACCATCCAATACAAACATATCTGAGGAGTGGCACCCTCCCTCCTACTGGGAGCTAATGGCAGGTGACCACGTGGGGTGCCACGTGACCTGGTCACGTGACACCTTGGCTAAACAATCCGACACAGACCAGTCATGGGAACATCTCCCTCCCCTCCTCTCCCCTCCCCCCAATTATTACTCCCTATTCATCACGCACACTTCATAAACCCAACATTCCCCTTCGACGCTATCTATTTTATTTTTCATCGTGGTTAATTGTGAGAAAGAGGGTGAATGAAGGATCTCTCAATTGTTACTGGTTCTGATGATACTTGATATACTCGAGGTCACGGTGGTCCAACTCAATGACTATACATAAGTGTCCCCATTCAGTTCTCATGGAATGTCAACATTTTTTACATACTGTTTACAATAGCTTTCATTATGTGTGGGTGTACTCACATATACAATAGCATTTATGACTACAGGAGAGAAACTGCTCTTTTTTAACTTGAGGAAGTTAGAGATGACCACAGGTCTGGAGTGAATACCAGTCGCAATCGGGTATGTCAGGGAAGTAGGAAACCTGTCGAATGTACCTCTTAGTAGGTAGGCCACGGGAAACCCGAGAGATCTTTGGGGTATGGAAGCTGCCTATGGAACAGCATCGAGGGCTGGATGAGAGGAGGAAACCAGTGAAGAACAGAGCTCCGAAGGATAGAAGTGGTCAAGAGAGGTGACTTAGAAGAAAGCAGCCGTGGAGAAGGCTGGTGCAGGCCGCAGGAGGTCTATAAGAACTGGAAGCTTGAAGGGGTATCGAATAGAAGTATTTGAATGGGAGTCAGTCAAAAAAATTCGTTAAAGTGATCTATAAATTGCTTGCATTCTTACAATCTCCAGGAATATCTTCACGACATTCATAATTGTAACCTATAGCATATCAATCCACCAAAATTGTCCCCCGTCACAGTCAACAGTATTCCTCTTCTTTATTTCAACCAAGTTCGCTACATTGGGCTCTACCTGTACAATAGACACATGGAACCCACGTACGAAACTTGAAAGAATAGAACTTATTACTTACAGCTAAAAATCCATACAACAAAACAATCCAATCCTTCTGAACATCTCTTTGGTACAAGATTTAACCCAGACCCGTTTTAAAAAATTCCAGTCAAACTTCAGCTACCATCCTAATCTTCTCACACAATTCCTAACCTCACAGAGTCAACCTGACAATCCTCCATGGCTGCGGAACCTGCAATGAAATGAAAATCCTTAAGAAGTGTCAGCACAGGCTGGCTTCTTCCATCGGATGTAGCTTTATTTTATATTGTATATGGTCACATCTACCTATTGTATATATTGTATATGGTCACATCTACCTATTGTATATATTGTATATGGTCACATCTACCTATTGTATATATTGTATATGGTCACATCTACCTATTGTATATATTGTATATGGTCACATCTACCTATTGTATATATTGTATATGGTCACATCTACCTATTGTATATATTGTATATGGTCACATCTACCTATTGTATATATTGTATATGGTCACATCTACCTATTGTATATATTGTATATGGTCACATCTACCTATTGTATATATTGTATATGGTCACATCTACCTATTGTATATATTGTATATGGTCACGTCTACCTATTGTATATATTGTATATGGTCACATCTACCTATTGTATATATTGTATATGGTCACATCTACCTATTGTATATATTGTATATGGTCACATCTACCTATTGTATATATTGTATATGGTCACATCTACCTATTGTATATATTGTATATGGTCACATCTACCTATTGTATATATTGTATATGGTCACATCTACCTATTGTATATATTGTATATGGTCACATCTACCTATTGTATATATTGTATATGGTCACATCTACCTATTGTATATATTGTATATGGTCACATCTACCTATTGTATATATTGTATATGGTCACGTCTACCTATTGTATATATTGTATATGGTCACGTCTACCTATTGTATATATTGTATATGGTCACATCTACCTATTGTATATATTGTATATGGTCACATCTACCTATTGTATATATTGTATATGGTCACGTCTACCTATTGTATATATTGTATATGGTCACATCTACCTATTGTATATATTGTATATGGTCACATCTACCTATTGTATATATTGTATATGGTCACATCTACCTATTGTATATATTGTATATGGTCACATCTACCTATTGTATATATTGTATATGGTCACGTCTACCTATTGTATATATTGTACGGGATCGTCGATCAATAAACAATTAATTGCTTAAATATTACTTTTCTAAAGGCTTTCAGAACTGCATGTGGAAGATTTTGAAACATCCTATATTTTATTTCATTAGCCGACAGAGCTAAGCAAAAATGTATGTTATAATTCAGAAAAAGAACCGGACTGTGAGAAAGCTATAGAAGCGAGACCCGTCTGAGTTATTATATCTACTATCTATTCAGCAAGGATATAAAGATATATCAAATTCCCTCTGAAGACGTAATACTCCAAGAAATGTTACCTCCCCGGTAAAAAAAGGGCCCCAGCAGGACAACCCGCGATCTTGAGCACAATAGGCAAGTATGCTACTCCTAAGCTACCTAACTGTGGCCTAATCAGGAGGCAGAATGAGCAATTGTGAATCGTATACCGAAGCCCTTAGCAGGTCAACTAAACGGCACGAACGAGAGCGTTGAGCTCATAGAACCAGCTCTTAGTGTACAAGAGCCACACTGCAGACGCACATGCTGCTACCTTCAGTCAAGAGCCAGTTCGTTCTTTTTCCAGACTCAAAGCCTGTCATGTATATAATCGTCATGAGTACAATTAACGACTGTGGAAGTCACACAATGGTGACTACCCATCCGGTCGATTACCTTTGTTGAGGATTGCATGCTTTGATCCTCACTTGACTTGACAATGTACCCCCGGGTACTTGCACTTGTCAGTCAAGGTTGTACATTGTCTCAGACCGCAGCTGAAAGCCCACATTCTGCCATACTCTTTCTATAGTCGTTCCAACAAATGTTTCTAATGGACAACTGTCCAAGAGTTTCTAATAGAATTTCAATTATTAATGTTTTGTGTA
Organism: Aradus depressus; assembly: GCA_963662175.1. NCBI lineage: Eukaryota > Metazoa > Arthropoda > Insecta > Hemiptera > Aradidae > Aradus > Aradus depressus. The sequence goes on along the minus strand of OY759216.1, from coordinate 48,136,715 downwards.
AATACACTCAACAGAAAGCATTACTAATATTCTCAAGAGTGCTGATCCTACCCTCGTAAAGTCAATCCAAAAAGACTTTCTCCTGCTAAAATAACTGATTATGTTGGACCTCTAAAAGTATATTTTGTATCCAATTGCGTGCATTACCTTGAGAAGCGAGAGAGTGTTTCTCGTGAATGGCCTTTGTCAACGATAAGCTGCTGTGATGTATAAAAATAATACACACATTAAAATGATTAAATTATAAACATAAAAAAATTAATTATCTATATTTATTTTTATATAAAAAGCCAAGTTTTTTTTTAGTGTGTGTAGAGAGGAGTTCGAGGCCTGGGTGGAATGGAGACGGGCTGAGTGAAACATGGAGAGTGGTTTTTAGGCTTAAAGTGTGATGAACTAAATAGGAGTGAATTGACGGTGAAATTGATCCGCAAAGAAGGTACTGTTGCTTGTTTATATGTACAGGATATATGCCCAGAAATATATAACTTTAATTTAAAAAAAAAATGGCCAAAATATAAAACAAAAAAAGATTGAATTAGTGTTAAGAATTTAGTTTTTAAGATTTTTCTTTTGATTTCTGTTTGTTTCAATGTTTAGTTTTTTAATTTTAATAATGTAGATTTAAAAAAATAAACCCAATATTTGTTCTCGAAAATTCTATTCTATTCATTTTCCCTGTTGGCCCAGTAAGATTATTTGAAAACCTTTGGGTTAGATTTAATATTTTTGCAAAATTTAGAACACAAGATGGCATCTCTTTAGAAATCCAAATGAAAAGCTTGTTAATTGAAATTTTTTTAAATATTACTTTATTCAAAATTGCACGTCTTGAACTTTTGATACTTTTTTAGGGCCCTTTTCGAAAAAACTACTGTAGAAATCAAAATTTAGTACCTAAAAGAAAAGAGATAAAATTTTTTAAGAGGTAAAAGAAAAGAGATAAAATTTCTACAAGAAATGTGGTAATTTATTGTTTATTATTTATTCTTTTTGTTTTAATTATTATTAATTCAATTATTAATTATTATTTATATTTTTATTTACCTATTTATCATTTATTTAAAATTAACATTTAATTTTTTTTACCACACTGCATCTCCAATTATACCAAAAAAGTACAATTCATTTCAAAAAACTTTAATTCTTTAATTAATTAGATGTGCAAAAATTAGATGATGAACAAGCACGTCCTTATTAGACGATGTATAGTACGTCAAGTCGACAGTTAATTGCACATTATTAGTAGCCTGTTGGCATCCATGGGTAGTCTATTAGAGTCTGTTGGTATTAGTTGATATCAGCTGGTTAGTTTCTTGTTAGAATCAGTTGGTATTGGTTGATAGTCTGTTGGTGCAACTGAGAAGATGGTTGGTATCAATAGGTAGACTGCTAGCATTACATGGGTTGGTAGTCTGTTGCATGAGCTGATAGTGACTATCAAGATGGGGAAGTAGCATCTATGAAGCGACAAGGGAGGTTGAGTTGAGCTGAGATGATGCGATAATGGAGGTGTGATGTCCAAACACGCCTCTCCCATTATAGTGACAGCACTAACAGCTCTGCCAACATCACTCATCATACTTCATCAATGGACAGATTCAATAATATACCTTCATCAAAGATACCAAACTCAAGTGGAAACAAACCAACTTTGCCTCCATTAAGACATTCTTAAAAGAAAAGACGACTCGCTGCTAAAACAAATGTTTTAGTAAAGAAAAAAAATCATGGGTGAATCACAAACTAGGTAATTCCTCAGAACGAATTAATCAATTACGTTTTCGCTTTCTCTTCAAAGCCAATAGACTGTTTGGGCTAAAACTCGATATTTACTTACATTGTGGCTTTTGAATCGTCACACATAGGGAGCCATGGTGGCCGTGCGGGCTAGAGCGTAGGGCTTTGGTCGCATGGTCTCACCATGGTTTGCGGGTTCGAATCCCGTCCGGGATAGTTTTATTTCGTAGATAGAACTCCCTCCCGGGGCCATGGATGTCGTAAATGTAACTACAATAACACATTGATGACTAGAGTGGTGTATGCCGAAGCCAATCCAAAAAAAAAAAATTATAAAAAAAGAATCCTCACACTAAAATGTTTGATACTTTCATTACATCAGCAGTTATTAAGGTATTTGAGTCGAGCCCCTCTTTTCTCTGATCTCCCCTTCCCTTCGACCGATTTCGCAAAAAATTAATAGGTGCCATCCTTATTGAGTTTTAAATTTAAATATAAAATGTCATATCGGTACATTTATTACATTGGCAGTTATTTGGATTCTTGAGTTGAACCCCTTTGATTCTGTTGAAAATTAATAGGTGTCGTTATAGGACTTTGAATTTACATTTTGTTTTATAACAGTGGGAAGACAACGTCTTTTATTTTTGTGTCAATACATTCATTACAACGACAGTTATTAGAGTTTTTGTGTTAAGACTCTCTCCTACCTTTTGGCCGATTTCACTGAAAACCAATAGGTGTCGTCCTTAGTGGGTTCTGGATACATATAAAATTCCATCAAGACTTATATTGTTCACAGACATACACACAGATAGACAGATTTTAATTTTTTTAATTTTTGGAATCAGGAGGTCGGAAAAAATGAAATTCTGTTGAAAATTCCTGACCGATTACATATAACATAAAGTGATAAACGAAGATAGCAGAAAGAATTACTTAAATTATGACGAAATTTTTAAGTTAATAATTACATGTCGCTTCAACAGGAACTAGGCTTCATTAATTTTCTAGTGGAGTGAATTACTAGGTTAGGTTTTATGACTCATGGCTTTAACTTCGAGGTCATATCGCCTACTAACAGAGTCTTTCGTCACACTGGTGGACATGAACCCGACTCTACAGTGGGAGTCCTAAATTTTGCCTACCTTAAATTTTTATTCATCTAGGGCAGGGATCTTTAACGAGTACCTGACATCGTACAGGCTCGGGACTCATCCGAAAGACGGCGTGCTTAAGTTTACTTTACCTCCCAGATAAAATAAACTAAGGGCCTCGGTCGGGTTTCGAACCCACGTTCTTGAGCTCAGAAGACAAGCACGCATATCACTGAGCTACCGGCGCCCTCAGAGTGAATTACTATATAATATAATAAAACTAATTTTAATAGTTTCAATGAGTTTTGAATTCAGAGGTCCGGATACTAAAAGAATATTTATCATCACCGGAGATAGCATAATAGGCCATGACAACTTCAGACAACACTTGTTCAGGATGGTCCATTTTACACCAGAGATGATGGAGAGAACCAGACTACACTTCTTGAGTAAATGAGGTTACTCAGACCTCCGATGAAGAATCTTCAGTATGACGTTAGGGGGCGTTCAAGTATTACGTAATGCAATTTTTGAAGATTTTTGACCCTCCCTCCCCCCCCCCCCCCCCCCCCCCCATGTAAACGCGTCTTAACGTTTTTCTGTACCCCCCCTCCCCCTCCCTAAACGTTACGTAACACCCAAGTGACAATTTTTACCTAAAAGTCACAATTTATGTTGCGCAAAGTACCGGAAAGTCGCTTAAATACCTTTGTTATTGTTTTAATCGCGTTTGCGGTAATAATAAATAAAACAAGAGATTTCTAACTCGCAATACATGCGTATGTTGTTTATTTTATTTATTCATATTGTTATTTAATAAACAATCACACATAATGGAATAAACATTTGCTTAAGTTTAAAATATCTTAAAATGGGCTCAAATTTGTCCTAATAAACGTTTACCACTAATTTTACATTTAATTACGCCGTTTTCCTGACTTGGCCCTGTCCTTATATACATTTTTGGCTTCATCCACCATTGTTCTTCACATGCATTCTCCTATTATAGCTTTTTTTTTACTAATAAACTGTTAAAATAAAATAACATATTTATTTTAACCTTTGGCAATGCAATTAGAAACGGAAACCTAACTGAAATAAAACATTTTATTCAAAATAAAAATGTATTCTTCGTTGCCAACTTGGGAGATTTTAATTCCCTAGTTTCCCCCCTCCCGCCCCTGTAACGCATCGTAACGTTTTACAAGACCTCCCCCCCCCCCCCCCCCCTCTCCCCCCCAATACTTGAACGCCCCCTTACTCAATTCTGAAGGAGGTTCCAGGAAGTACTGGATTTAATTAAAGTGGTTCTTAAAAGTACATATCTATGAGCTAGTGATGAGAATTCTTAACTGAGACGTACTGAGGTTCAGTGAAATACATGAAAACGAAGACGACATCCATTGGTATTGTACCATACCATACCTTATACGTACCTATATAATCTATGTACAAATATATCACAATTGCTATTATGTGGTTTTCCCTCCCATCTTATAAACCCCAAAGTTCAGGAAATTAGGCGGGCTGGACAAGGGTCAGCGAGGGAAATGAGAGAAGAGGTCATAGGTCATAGGGTAGAAGGGCTAAGACAGAAGTCAAAGTCGTAAATAGGAACTCTCCCCTCCACAAGGGTCAAGTAATTCTAAGTACACACATTGGGAAGGAAGTTTTGAGCGCTTCCAGTTCCAAGGAGTATATCTGTAGAGCTATTTCGTCAATTTCAGCAACAATCGTCGCTCTTAACAATCACTTATTCTCGTTTCACGCCGATAAGCTATAAGTTCTTTTCACTCCTACATGGTTCACTACCTTAAGACTAAAAACAACTCTGTCCACCATCACATCTCAACTTAGACCTCTCACCTCCACAACACAACTTATACTCTTCCACTCTTTATTAGAACACCTGATCATCGTCTTTTGTTCTTTATTCATTGGTTGTTTCAAAACAAAATCCGACTTCATATACGAGTATTTATTCACTAATTTAGTTATTTCATTTCTAACAGCTGTTTTTGTTTTTTTTTTTGTACCAATAAACATAATTAATTTTATAATATATTATTAATAATTACAATGTGTGTAATTTTATACAGCACAATATAAAAAACTGTTCTAGTATATAAATCTATATAGTGCAAATTGCTGGTCGCAACTCAAAAATTTAGGGTTGCGGGTCTCGCTGATACAGGAGATAAAACGATTGGCTATGTGTCATTAAAAAAAAAAAAGGTGAGAGCCCCTGTATAACGAAATTTTATTAATAATTTCATGATATTTGAAAGGATGGACATTTATTGTCATCGCTTGTAACTTCAGCTCGAGTGGGACTCCCATTGTTTAGATTTATTTTACTTTTTTGGGGGAGCCCATTTTTACCCCCTGGTCCGATGGAGACGAGGTGATATAATTTGTTTTGTTTTTTTCAGTGTTCGTCTCTCTTTTTCATTGTATAAGCTCCCCCCCATCCATTTTTTTTTCTCTATTTGCACACCGGTGTGTGACAGTTTCATGTTATCGGTGAAAAACGCCATGCCATGGAGGTGGGAGCCATGGTCCTCTATATTCCCGACCTATCGTCCATCTCCCCCATTTTTGTAAATAATTCATGTGGCCTCGGGACCTCCTCTGATTTATGCACAAAAGTCAATTAAAACATGGGCAGTCCCCCCCCCCCTTGGTATAACTCTCTCATCAAGTTGATATCCCCTGGGGGTGGATAGGGGCGGGGATACGCCAACTCAAACATATGGTAACACTAATTCACAGCTATTCGGATCTAACAACTGATATTAGTCTGTATTTATGGCAGGGTGGACACCCAAATGAACTAGCGGGGTCTGGGACAGATCCCCCATCATGATTTACAAGGAAATGTTAACTTTCCGTTAAACAATTAAATAATAATTGTTTTTATTATTGATTAACAGGTAACTCGGCTTCGTCCCGTTAGTAACTTCAAACAAGTTGGCTTACTTTGAGCAGCTTGATATACAAGGGGGCTCAACTCAAAAATCCCAACAACTGCCGACTTAATGAATGTATCGACATGAAATTTCATATTTAAAGTCAAAAACCGCATATTAGCAATGCCTCTATAACTGTGTTATTTGGTTATTTACACAACAACCATGGAAAGGAGTTTTATCTACAAATGAAACTCTCTCTCGGACAGGATTCGAACCCGCTACCATGCGACCAAAACCCCACGCTCTAGCCCGAACGGCTACCATGGCCCCTTTGTAAACGTTAATGCTGTAGGGAAGTGAAACCTGTTTAGTAATGCGACTCTCTTTAATCTGACATCTTTACGAATACACGGACTATCATAATATAACTAATGTTATTGTAGAAATATGTAAAATATGTTTATATAAAATATATTTATTCCTTGACAGTTAGTTATTGTGAGTCATGCCCGGGCTTCATCTACGAGGTCATATCGCCTATTACCAGAGTGCCCTTTCGTCGCTCTGGTGGACGTGAGCCCGATTCTACAGTGGAGGTCCTACATGTTGCCTACCCACGTTTATATTCACCTAGGGTATAATATATCTTTAACAAGTACCTGACATCGTACAGGCTCGGGATCATCGCTTAACGTCCCCTCCGAAGGACGACGTATTCATGGCTTTTTCACCTCCCAGATAAAACATCTAAGGCCTCAGTCGAGTCTCAATCCGCGATCTTGAGCTCAGAAGACAAGTACGCCATATTTTCAAATTCCTTGAAAAAGTATAGGGGAAGTTATGTAATCTGTCAGAAATTCGACACAATTTAATGTTTTCCGTCTCCTAATTCCAGAAAACGAAAACAAAAAAAAATGGCTGTCGGTGTACAATACATGTTTATAATCTATTCCTTCACAGTTAGTTATTATGACTCATGCCCGGGCTTCATTACGAGGTCATATCGCCTACTACCAGAGCGCTCTTTTGTCGCTCTGGTGGACGTGAGCCCGATTCTACTGTGAAAGTCCTAAATGATACCTACCCAGGTTTATTCACGTTGGGTAGAGATCTTTAACGAGTACTTAACGTCCCCTTCGAAGGGAAGCGTATTAATGTTTTTTCACATCCCAGATAAGGTTTCAAAACAAAGATCTTGAGCTCAGGAGGCAAGCACGCTATCTCTGAGTTGTTAGAGCTAATTGTTTACCAATTATAACCATATTTGAAAAACTAATACTTTCCCAGATATATGAAGTATAGGGGAAGTTATGTAATAACAAAGTTGAATTTTCAGCGAAATATCATCTTTACCGACACCCTGATTTAAAAATGTAAAAAAAAAAGTCGTCGGTGAATCAATATAAAATAATCAATTAACCAATCCAAAACTCTTATATCGATTGCCCTAAAAATCAATAGTTACATGAATCGACACAAAATTTTATATGTGTACCTAGAATCCTATAAGGACGACACCTATTGATTTTCAGCGGAATCAGCAGAAGGGAAGATCGGGGGATCGGAGGGGGGCTTAACTCAAAAATCCCAATAACTATCGACACGAAATTTTATATTTAAATTGAAAACCCCATAAGGATGACCACCTATTCAATCGATGGAAGGGAAGGGAGACCAAAGCAGGGTGACTCGACTCAGATACCCTAATAACTGCCGATGTAATGAATGTATCGACACAGAATTTAGTATGAGGATTCGAATAATATATTTGATAATTTGAATATTGAGTTTTAGCCCTTCCTCCTGGGGAAGTACATAGACAGCAATTCACCGATGACTTCGTACTTTCAACAAATTGATAGGTAAAAGGAGGTTAGTTCCCTTGGCTATTTATTTATGTTATTTCTAGTTTGCCTTATCTATTTTGCTTTCAACAACAGTGAATGAAGCAGAACTGTTTCAATAGAACAGATCAAGTACACTGATGTATATACAACACTCTATTTGTTGGTTTGACAGGTTTCAGAGAGACCAAAATGGTCTGTTTAGATAGGATTAGTTCCCAAACCATTATGTTATACTAAATCAATACATGGGGACGAGATACGTCATACTGGGACGTTATGGCTGTATGGAGTTGTCAAAAAGAGAGAATGACAGCACTTGTAATCCACCAGTTTGTGTGAGGGGGATCCATCATGGCGGCCGAGCCTTATCTTGGCGGGAAAACCAATTAACAGAGGGCGGGGGTTGGCGGGCTCTTCCGTCCTGGTCCCGGTCCCGCTCTTATCGGCAGGGAGGGTGGGCCACCCGGGCTAATTCCCGGCCTCGACTGCATCTGATTAGGATTATCAGGAGTGCAGTGTGGGTTGACACACACATGTCACAACTAGCCACAAGACGGAGGTTGTGTCCTCTTTTGTATCTGGCCAATCTGACATGTCATCAGAGCCCTGGGGCTCCCCATTCATTCTGTCTATCATTCATGTTCTCTCTATCACACAACACCTGTAATCTATTTCTTCCCTATTTTTAGAGACATCAAGGCCCACAATTTTTTTAAACTTCAATTGGAAATATTATGCAATAACATTGGGGCGCATGTAGCTTAAGTATTAATATTTTTAGACTTCAGAAGAAAGCACTAAGAATTGTAAACAATATCACTCAAAAAACAAGAGAAATATTTAAACAATTTAAAATCCTGCCTTTGCCATCGCTGTTTATATTTGAAACATTAATGGTTATGAGGAAAAATAGGAATATTTTCCCCCTTAACTATACTAGTCATGATTACGATACCAGGAAGAAAGTAGACTTTCGAATAACTAAACATTGCTCTTCTCTTTTTGAAAAAAAGTATAACTCATAAAGGAATTTTTTTAATGCCCTTCCCCATTTCTTGTAATCAATAGCCACCTAATTCCAAAAGTGAAAAAAAAAAAGTTCTGTGAACACAATAACTCCCGATAGAATCGTCGACATAAAATTTTATGTGCATCCAGAACCCTCTAACCATGACTACTATTGATTTTCAGGCAACTCGGCGAAAGGGAATGAGTGATTAGGGGGGCTAAACCCCATAACCTTAATATGTAACTGCTAATGTAATGAATGTATCGACATGAAATTTTATGTGGATCCAGAACTCTCTAACGACGACTACTATTGATTTTCAGGCAACTCGGCGAAAGGGAATGAGGGATTAGGGGGGCTGAACTCGGAAACCGCAATAGCTGCAAATGTAATGAATATATCGACATGAATGATATATCTAAGCATTCAATGCTCTTATCTATTCCCTGATACATTTACTATGGGAGTCTTAAATTGTGCATAACCAAGTTTAGTTGCCTAGGCTAAGGGATCTTAACAAGTTGCTGATAATGCATAGGCGTGGGACCACCATCTATCCCCTCCGAAGAACGGCGTGCCCAAGATAAAAGAATACTATAAACCTAACGGTCCCAGTCGGTTTCGAACTCGCAATCTTGAGCATATTAGTCAAGTACGCTACCCGCGCCCTCCAAAGACCATAGTATCATACTTACTTCTGGATCCATGCAGATGGGCCTTCGTAACCACAGCATCCTGGCTTCCGCTCTCCTCCAGTCCGTCCATCCTCCAGCCATCTCACTCCTGGTTATCCTGTCCTGGACAAATAATTAAGTAATATTTTACTTTAAGCAAAGTAGATTCAGTAGAATATTCGGTCTAGCTTATGCATAATGTAGTCTTATATTCAACACAGAGTACCTATGTCATATAAAATACATTTTCGCAATTTATGCATTATTAATTTTACGCCCCCGGCTATACAAAGTTATGTAATCGGTCAGAAAGTCGATGCGGATTTTTCAACGGAATTTTATATTTTCCGTCCGCTAGATTCCAAATATGAAATAGAAAATCTGTCTATCTGTGTGTCTGTGAAGACGATAACTCACGATAGAATGAATGTGTCAACACTAAATTTTAATTGAAAATCCAGGACCCTCTTATGATAGTTTTTCAGCTAAATCGAACCAAGGAAAGGGGGGGATTAGGGGGGGTCTAACTCAAAAACCCCAACAACTGCCGACGTAATGAATGTATCGTCATGAAATTTCATATTTTATTAGCCATGCCACTATAACTGCGATATTTGGTTATTTACACAACAACCATGGGCCCCGGGAGGGAGTTCTATCTACAAATAAAACTCTCTCGCCGATAGGATTCGAACCCGCTACCATGCGACCAAAACCCTACGCTATAGCCAGAACGGCTACCACGTGAAACAAACTTGTTTAGTAATGCGACTCTCTTTAACCTGACATCTTTACGAATACACCGACTATCATAATATAACTAATGTTATTCTAGAAATATGTAAAATATGTTTATATAAAATATATTTATTCCTTGACAGTAAGTTATTGTGAGTCATGCCCGGGCTTCTTCTACGAGGTCATATCGCCTATTACCAGAGTGCCCTTTCGTCGCTCTGGTGGACGTGAGCCCGATTCTACAGTAGAGGTCCTACATGTTGCCTACCCACGTTTATTCACCTAGGGTATGATAGATCTTTAACGAGTACCTGACATCGTACAGGCTCGGGATCTCGCTTAGCGTCCCCTCCGAAGGACGACGTATTCAAGGTTTTTTCACCTCCCAGATAAAACATCTGAGGGCCTCAGTCGAGTCTACAATCCGCGATCTTGAGCTCAGAAGACAAATACGCCATATTTTCAAATTCCTTGAAAAACTAATACTTCCGCAGCAATTCGAAGTTATGCAGTCAGAATTTCTGAATTTCGTTTTCCGTCTCCTAATTCCAAAAAAAAATAAATTGCGGTGTGTCTGTTAACACGATAACTCTCAATAGAATGAATGTATCGATACGAAATTTTATATATTTATTCAGAACGCAGGTCGACATCTATTGATTTTCAGCCAAGACGGAGAGGGGCTCAACTCGGGGCCCCAAATTTCACGTCGTTACACTCAATACATCGGCAGTTAATGGGATTTTTGAGTTTGAGCTTCCCGCCGATCCCCATCGTTTTTGCCTAATTTTACGGAACTTTAATAGATGTCGTCCTTATGGGGTTCTGAATTTCCATATGATATTTCATGTCTTTACATTCATAACAACAGCATTTATTAGAGGTTTTGTGTAAAGCCTCTCCACTAATTCACTCACTTCCATTTGGCTGAAGATCAATAGGCGTCTTCCTTAGAGAGTTCTGGATATACATTTAAAATTTCGTGTGGATCATTCTATCGGGAGTTAACTTGTACACAGATATACACACAGACATTTTTTTAATTTTATTTATGGAATCAGGAGGTCGGAAAACATGAAATTCTGTTGAAAACCCAGCACCGCATTTCTGACCGATTACATATGTATTTTCGACTATGCTTCGTATAGCTAGAGAAGTAAACAAATACAAAAAGTGTAGCACTTCAGTATAATGAAACATAATTGACTCACCACTATGCTAAAGCTCTGCATTTTGATGCACGCCTAGGTGTATGCTATTTCTCACCAGTTTTTGGCTCAGCATAAAACGCATAGCTATATTAGAAACGGATTGTAAGTACCTAATAACATAATAATTGAAACTCAATCAATATTTCATAGTCTTTAATTAAACAAACAGTAGACTACGTAGATTTAAGCCTATATCTACTTAAACACAAATAAAATTTTATTATTTAATTATCTTTACCAACCTTTGAGTCTTATTTTAAAAAGTAGGTAACATCTAAAAATGCTACCAACAATATAAGGATTTCATTTAGGTAAGAATACTAACCCTATTATAGATAAAAATGTAAAAACCATACTACCGTGGTAGTTTTTATAATTAAGTTGTCATTTATATTCTACTTTTGAGTTTCTATAACTTCAGACGATGATTGACCTTCTGAAAGCGAGGACAAATGACTGTCAGCAGTGTTGTCAGGAGTAGGTTTCATTTTAATTATCTAAAGAGCGTATGATTTCTAGGGAATACCATCCATAAAATCATTTTTATATTTTGAAATGATTTTATTTATAATATAAAAATTAATTTTGTTATTCGTTCTGATATAACCCTTGCAAAAACGACATTATTTGCTTAGGTAAATATATTTATATCTGCCAAAACTGTTTTTTGTTATGTTCACATTCTTCCAGATCTTTATTTATCCCGGAAGAGTGGCATTCTTCAAATATGTATACCAATTTATCTTCAGAAAAAAATAATTCCTGAGCTATTTAATTAAAGAGTTTTAGTTTAGCGAATCCATATTTTATTTTTGTTGTCGAATCAACAATCCGGATCTTTTTGAAAAACATACATTTTTGAGTGCCAGAAAAATTCCAGAAAACATTATCCTTCCAATAAAAATATGTTTTTTAAAAATAGTTTGTCCTAGGTAGGTTAGTTAGTTATTGTAACTCATGTCAGGGCTTTAACTACTAGGTCATATCGCCTACTACCCGAATGCTTTTTTGTCACTCTGGCGGACATGAGTCCGACTTTACTATGTTCCGGCTCTAAATTTTTATTCACCTAGGGTAGGGGTCTTCAACAAGTACCTGACATCGCACAGGCTCGGGACCATCGCTATCCGAAGAACGGTGTGCTTAAGTTTATTTTAGTTCAAAAATAAAATAAACTAAGGGCCTCGGCCGGGTTTCGAGCCCGCAAGCTTGAGCTCGATAGCAAGCCATGACATCACTAAAGTGAGTCACATTTATAAGGGTTTGTTTTTTGTTTGAGAGAGTTTCCAGGGATAGGAAATTGAATTTGTGAACTAAACCTCCTATCGTTCTCTCCAAATTGTTGAGACAGTTGGAGTGAACACATTTTCTCAGAACTAATTCAAAAAGAAGTGAGTGAACTTTTGAATATTTCTTAATTTGAACAAATTTAATGTCCGCAATGGGAGGCTTAAACAATACATGGTTTTGACCTGAACCAAGACAAAATCCGTTAAGAGAAATTCTCTGTCATTGTGTATCTTAGCATTTCAATTTTAAAATCAGAAAGAAAAACATATTCTGGCAAATTGAACTGGTAGTTTACAGCCCAAGCTGTTACAAAGAGGATTGGGTGAGATTTATACATTCTTATTCTCAGTTAATAAAAACTATTGTGAAAAGATGAAATAAAGTCCAGAAAAACATTGGAAACCCAGCGTCGAAACATAGCGGACTCCGATCGTGTTTCACTCGAACATTTTTAACATAAAAAATAATACACTTATGACAATATTTACACTGCTAAGGGAACAGGTTTACTAATTAATTTGGCCTAACTCTTCCATCAATACAACATTTTTCGGGGATTAAATCATGTTTTAACAATTAAATACTTCAAACAATTAGATTTTGGCTACATTTAGTTCTACGTTACGTTTGCGAAGAATTAGAGAATTTCACTCAAGAAGTTGTTTCGCTTGCAAAATCTATTCGAGAACATATTATATATAAAGTGTATAATGAGTTTTCACCTTATTACTGTTCACTTTAGGCGAAAACATATTCAAAAAATATTTTCAGTAATCATAGGTCTTTTACTAAATTTGAGTCGCAATATAATTTTTCTTTCATTAATTTAAACATAAATTTTCATAAAATAAAAACTATTTATTATGTTGACAATTTTTACTAATAATATAAAATAATTACATCCTTAAAATAATTACAATATTTGTTTCAAAAGTATATATACATATGTAGAAGTTCCTTGCCTGGCCGCTAGATAGCTGGCGAAGATATAAGGACAGGCAGTAGTGCTACCTATTGAGGGGTTGAGGTACTAAAATAGGGTTGTGAGGCCCTCATTCACAATGCCAATCAATACAACCCACTAGAGAACCCTCCCTTGACGTTCGTTCTGTCACGCTCTTCTCTCATACCGTCATTTAATATTTGTGTCTCCATATTTCACTTCTCAGGAGAATATTTTTCAGTCTGTGTGATTTAATAGTTATTTTTTGTGATGTGTTTAGTGAGAATAATGGAAAAATACCTCAAGACATTGTACAAGTAACCTGGTGAACCTACCTTCCTCCTTAGAAATGATGTAATGAATTGTTCACATTTATCCGTACTCTATCAACTACAAAATGACCACAGGATGTAAAAGGTAGCAGTCTTCATGTATAGAAAATAATAAATTTTAGAAATGGTGGTCAAAATGGCCGCCATGGATGACCATGAAAGAAAAATTGTTGTTGAATTTTGCCACCTACTTGACAAATCTAAAAATCTGTTCAATGGACTGAGGTAAGGATGCACATTCACACTTCATATGACATTAAGATGAGTATGTTTTATGCTTACTAAATTATTTATGATATTCTAACACTAGAATCAGAAAGAAATTAAATAAATATGTATTTTTTTAGTATTATAAGGAAACAATATAATGATGTCAAATACTGGAGATTGTCTATAAGCCTAAAAATGTATACTTAAATAACTTAACTATTTCAACTTATCTTCTAACTATAGACTTTTTTAAAAAATTCCAATACCTAATTTTAATATTGCTTACATTGTTGCTTAATTTTTTAGAGACCTTCCACAGTATGGTCATAAGCAGTGGCAAACGTACTTCGGAAGAACGTTCGATGTTTACACGAAATTGTGGAAATTCCAACAGCAGCATAGGTAATTGTGTACACATTTTTAGTGCATTTATAAAATGCACATAATATTTATGTTTATTACGATGTATTCGCTCTTAAAATGCTTACTATTTTGTAGGAAAACCTTTTTTTTGATTACCTGTAGAACTTGTACACGACTAATTAATGTTCTTGGCCTTATTTTTGACTGCAACAAGGGTAACCAATTTTTTTTGGGGGGGGGGGGGGGGGGAGGGGAGGATTTGAACTTAAATTTAGAACTGTTTCCCTTTAATTTCAATATTCTTCGCGTCAGCAAACCAAAATCAAGTCCACCAATAACTGTTAGATATGGATTTCCCGATAAGCCTTAATTTCATATAAGTATTTCTAAGTATTATGGCTATGAGTACTTAACTGCTAATTTCTGAGTTTAAAGTATTTAATTTTAACTAATTTTTAGAATGTTTAATGAACTTCAACAAATGTGGTTTAAAAAAATAAATAAAACTATGATAACTAATTAATGAAGTAGAAAACAAAAAATGTATGATATCACTCTTATTACATATTTTAATTGTAGGATTTTATACTTTCTATGTTTTTATATTTGACTAGGTATAAAAAGAATTTATATTCAATATTAAAATATTTATTTTATTAGACCTATTTTTCAGTTTATAGTAATACTTAAGATAGGTAACCATTTCTGATTTGTTTGTCTTATTTCACTTTAATAATATAATTTAGACATTATTTTCTTTTATGTTTGCCAATAATATTAAATGAGAGGATGAGAATTAGTGTTTAATATTATTACATTTTATTTATTTATTTTTTTGTTTATTTTAGGCAAATACTTGATACAAAATATGGACTCAAGAGGTGGCAGATTGGTGAAATTGCGTCAAAAATAGGACAACTTTACTACCACTACTAGTAAGTAGAAAATAAATAAGAAAGTTAAAAATATATATATGTTGGTTGTTAATTTTCTTTTTGAGAGAGAGAAAAAAATAAATAAAAGATACAAGAAAAAATATGTTGACAAAAATAAATAAAAAATAAATAAAGTAATTTTGGCTCCGGGGTTTAATTTAAGTGGTGTGAGAGAGGACGGGAGTTTTTGGGAAGTTAGCCAACTTTTGATATTGTCATTATGTGCCAGACATGCACTGGTCGTCAAAACTTTACACATAACATCCTCGCACATGTCTCCCCTGCTACGATATCTTATCAGAAAATATCACACCTATCCCACATACTTTTATTGAAATTTTATTATTTGCTTTTAGATATTAAAATTATTATTTACTTAAATATGTGATGTGTTTATAACAGAACTTATATCAGCCACTTTTGTTCCCTGTCACCTCTCAAATTCATTTCTTACAAGCATTACTGCGGGTATAAAAGTAAAGCGTCACTGGGTTTCTTTTTTAATAGATTCAGCGTTATTCTGACAGTGACTTTCTGATAGCAGCCATAGATATAAGCGATATCTTGTTAAAATGTACTTAGGTTCCGAATAAAGCGGTCTCAATTATAGTCTGATTTCGGCGAAATCTAGTCAGATTTAAGTTAGCACATGTGACATCATGTACAAACATTCAAATAACCAAATGGTGAAAACATATTAAGGCGAACCTAAAATGTGCATTTTCGGTAAAAACTAGATCTCGAATGTTTACACGATTATGATATTTGAAAAAATTTGTCTTTTATGGATACTTTGACATTATTCAATTATAAAGTGGAAATTGTAATCTATATTAAAATGAAAACCGTTCCGATCATTATTGAGAGAGGCTCAACTCAAAAATCCCAATAACTACCGATATAATGAATTATAATTCATTACTATCGGTAGTTATCGATAATTATCGACACAAAATTTAGTGCGACACAAAATTCAGAAGCCATTGTGTAAGTCAAATAATAAGTTGTAGCCCAAACGTTCGATTGTTTTTGGAGGGAAAGCGAAAAATTATTTGGTTAATTCCTGCTGGGGAAGTGCATAGTCGATGCCTTTCTGTTTTGACACCAAATGCAGGATACAGATTTTGATTTTTCACAAAGTAATCTTTAAAATGTTTACAAGTTTTTCGTAAAATTTTTATCGAAAGACAATTTTTAAAATGATAGTTATTGTGATGAACCTTTAAAAATACCGTTATGAAAAGGAATATTTGAAAATTGTGTCGGTTCCTTGTTACAATTGTACTTTTTTTAAAATATGCATTTTTGAAAAAGAGGTCAAATGCCGTGTAAAATCTTGGCCCATTTTCCCGTGCGGGCGAGGCAGTTCACCCCCACAACCTTTGACCTTTCCCTTCCAGCTAACCGCTAGACTTGGTTTCAATAACAGTGGTTACCATAATTATAATTATTCAAACATACTAATAATATCTTGTGAATTCATTAATTGATAATTAGAATTTTGTTCATACATTTTTTTATCCAAACAAACAAAGGAAAACAATTGTTTTTAGTATTTTTTGGTTGTGTTCTCTTAATGTGTAACAAGAAAAAAATTCTTTAAGTTTGGTATTTAATATCTATCATGAAAAGGGGATTCCACATTAAATAATTAATATATTTCAGAAGGTATAAGAGATATATTTAAATTTGAAATGATATAAATCTTGATCTACAGTATCACGTAGAATAAATGGCCAGTCACAACAATTTTTGTATAGTAAATTTCTCACATAAAATAAGCGTTCTTGTTCATTCTAGTCACTTTCTAGTCCTTTCTATTAGACCAGTTAATATTAGTATAATCTTTTACTTTCCCATTAATGTAAAGTATAGGGGAAGTTATGTAATCGAAAAGAAAATCCATATTGAGTTTGCATCGGAATTTCATGTTTTCCGATTCCCTAATTCCAAAAATGAAGAAAAAAAAACTGCTTTATGTTTGGGTACACGATAACTCGAAAACAATAGATTGAATGTATCGACACAAAATTGTATATGTACAACCAATACCCCAATAAGAACGACAGATATTGATTTTTAGCCAAATCGGCCATATGGAAGGGGGGGGAGGGGGTTAGGGGCGACTTAACCCAAAAATCCTGATAACTGCCGTCGAAATAATTTCATATGTTAATTCAAAACACAATAAGGACAGCACCTATTAATTTCCCTCGAAATCTGAGGAGCGTTGCTCAAAAAGTATTTTTTAAAGCTGTTTAATTTATATTTTAATTTTGACAATTTATACTAATACTGATTTGTTTTTACATAAAAAACTTGTAGATACTGTGGATTGAAGGTGTCTCCCGAAGCGTTTAACGTTAATATGATTTAAGTTGATAACTTGAAATAAATTGAATATATATTATATTTTCCAATAATTTATTTTTTAATATATAAAATTACAATATTACCTCCGAAAATCTCTTCACACAAACCAGAATCAAAGTCCTTTCACCACACAATATTCTGTCTTTTAGGAGGGTGTGATAATTTTTAAAAAGAGGACAGAAGCATCTCTAGGTGATTGAGATGAAACTGTTCAATTTTATTTCTTGTTCTTCTTCTCAGTGAATCCTTCCTCTCTCCCGCCACTCATTTCCCCGCAAAGATACATATAACAAAAGATAAACTACAGACCAGTTTCAATCTTAAGTGGTGAACTCATTGCTTAAAAAAAGGGAGTAACAATTTAAAAAAAGTTAAATATCGTGAGCAGTGTGACAAACTTGGGAACATGGCTTTTTCGTCATTTTTATATTACTCAGGATTATTTTATTAACTATTTATCATAACCTTTAATTAATCATTTATGAATTACATTAAAAAAATATGACAGACAATTGTGAATGATCAATTCATACATTGAAGGGCTTCAACAATGCATTGATCTTCTAATAAATATATAGTTCGATATTATTTACGTTTTGCTTCTCCCATTTTTTTTCCAGAATATAAATATTACCGAAGTAAAAACAACAAAAATTGAAGAAAAAAATTGAAAATATTTAAAGAATAATGTTTAGTTCACAGTTAAACCACCAGAATCGCCAGCTAGGAGAAATCAACTTTTAGACATTTAATTTTTATATAATTTTCCAATATGTTTTATGAACACATTGAAAATAATCTTGGAGTGGATTAAAATAATCATTAGTAGTATTTATTTTTATTTAATTTACTGACCAAATGACTGACAATTAAGCACTAAAACGCTAATAAATTACGAAAATGTTCAAATAAATATTACGCTGAATTGTTTACATGATATTCAAATTTCCCGCTCTTCTTGGTTTAACTAGTGTACTCATCGGTGTATTTTGGAACTATCCCACATTAATAATAAATAGTTATTAAATTACAACAGACAATTAAATAAATCATAGTTTAATTAATTATTTACTGTTGTTTAGTTTAAGAACGAGTGAAACAAACTATTTGAATGAAGCGTTTTCATTTTACTCGGCAATTCGTGGTAGGGCATACTACTCTAGAGCTTCCAAAGAGGACAGGTAAGCTCTTTCTTGTCTTCCTACACAATCTCAACAATTATATTGTATTATCACTTTTAAATATAATAGTATATATTATATATATGCCATTAATAATATCACTCTTAGTCATCAAATTTACTAATTTGTGTTTTTTTTTTAGGTCTGACCTTATGGTTAAGAAGTTGAGGTACTATGCCAGGTTTATTGTGGTGTGTCTTCTTCTGAAGAAAATGAAATTAGTCAGGGAATTAGTTATGGTAATTACATTTTATTGATTATTTTTAAATAAGAAAATGACGTATTTATGCATTGCGATATCAGTCCAAGGTTCAGAGTTTGTGTTGAAATGAAAATGCCCTTAAACTTCCCCAGTTATACGAAGTATAGGGGGAGTTATGTAATCGGTCACAAATTTGATGTTGTGTTTTCAATGTTATCGTGTTTTCCGCCCCCGGGGGCAAGTTCCATCTAGGTAACAATATTATTAAAACTTACTTATTTAAAAACAAAGAAATAAAATAAAATCCTGACTGCATGTCTTTGAATGGAATTTTTCAACAGAGTTTCATGTTTCATTCAAACATTAAAAAAAAAAATCTGTCTTTGTGTGTGCGTCTGTGAACACTTTAACTCACTATATACAGAATATGTCGATACAAAATTGTATTATATGTGTATACAGAACCCCATGAGGACGACACCTAATGGTTTCAACCATATTTGTATTATCGCATTTTGTTAGAAATCATTATTTAAAATGAATTTATATTTATAAAAGAGACAGAAGAATTTAATCTAGAATTTTCGGAAACTTTTTTTTATCTTTCTTTTGAAAAACACACTTTATATAATCCATGTATGCCGCCAGCCATTTGTTATTCAGACCTAAAATATATACAATTCATTTCGATGGATAAGTTGTCTTTCTTTATTTATTCTTGAAAAAGGAACAAAGCCGATTATGCTTTTATTGTTTTGGATTCGAGTAAATTAAAAATAAGATTATTCTTGAGTCCTCTTATTTTAACAATATAAACGTGTTTGCACATAAAATTAATTTATCTGCCCAGTTATATTATAAGAACATGATGAAGACTGGTGAGAGACAAGAAATGTGGTCCATTGCTCCCCTCGGAGTCTTTTGGTACTCTGTGTAAGGGGTTCGGAAACAAAGCTATGTTGCCTCCCACCTATGCGACAAAAAGTCACTCGTCTGTGCTTAGCATTTATCATATTATGATAGAGAAGATATTTTTTTCAAGTGAGAGCTGCTTTTACTAAAAAAAAATAAATACCTATGCGTTTTATTTAGGATAATGTAATCCAATTAACTAAAAATAGGAAATAAACAGTGTAAATTGGTGAGTGTTAAAAAAAGGAATCCACTTTATAATTAAATAATTGTGTGAATCTCACTTTAGAGTTGTGTAAATAAGGAGTTTCTGAATCTATAATAGTTTATATTTTCCACAGCTTTATTCTTTATCCATTTATTTTTTTGGTTTTACAACCTAGCTTATTATAGACATTTAGGGGGAAAAAAACTAGCATCATCAGATTCATAATTATAATTTATTAGCAGAAATTGTTTCCTTATATTGATCATAATATTTTTTTTGAACGTATTTTAAGAGTGGACCTCTGTGTTAAAATGTTCTGAAAAAATTATATATATGATTAATATAAGGCCGCCGGTAGCTCAGTGGTATGCGTGCTTGCCTTCTGAGCTCAAGATAGTGGGTTTGAAACCCGGCCGAGGGAGGCCCTTAGTTTATTTTATCTGGGAGGTAAAATAAACTTTAGCTCGCCGTCCTTCGGATGGGACCTTAAGCGATGATCCCGAGTCTGTACGATGTCAGGTACACGTTAAAGACCCCTGCACTAGGTGAATAAAAATTTAGGGTAGGCAAAATTTAGGACTCCCATAGTAGAGTCGGGCTCATGTCCACCAGAGTGACGAAAGAGCACTCTGGTAGTAGGCGATATGACCTACTAGTTAAAGCCCGGGCATGAGTCATAATAACGTAACTATAAGGAAAAAATGCCTATAATAAAAATGAGGAAATAAATTATGGGTACTGATGATGGGAGTTCTTCCCGAAATGTCTATAATTCCTATAATGTAAGAACCGAAAAATGATTGGGAGAAGTATAAATCTGTGGAAAATATGTATATATTATTATAATTGTTTGAATAATTTTAAAAATATAAATATCTTAAAATTAATAGAAATTCTCTAAAGAGATATCGTCTGAATTACTTCACCGCATATATTTAACATTTCGTGTTGTCTCTTCTGTACTTCAAATAATCAGGTTTTTATAAATTCCAAATTTTTCATTGAATAACAGCTCTCACACTTGAGATTAGTCACAAATCCACAATTTAACTAATCACAATTCTATGTTCACCCTTTCTCGTAAACATTTTTTTGAATCATATGAACAAGTGAGAGCTGTTTTAGCTATTTCTTTTTTTTTTTGTTTTTTTATATCTTCACGAATATGTAATTTTTATTTTTGGGTATTTGATTTGTTTTTGGTCTGTTCAAGGAGCTTGACAAGCAGATCGTCGACTACACCAGTACATATGAGCCAGATGACCAGCTGGAATGGTCTTTAGTATTGGAAGAGATAAAAAGTTTTATAAAAGCCGATGGAATTGTCAGTGTACTCCATGCAGACTCAAATACTATAGTATTATCACATAGGTAATTAGCAATTTTTAAAAGTGGATCTTATTTTTAAATAAAAACTTGTTGAAGCAATTATTAAATTTAAGTAAATAGTAGCGCGAGCCGCTAGAGGTCATCCTTGGTCAGTTATAAACCTTAACCTAGTGTTAAATTCAGTTCAAGTAATATTTCATTTTTATTATTCTAATCTAAGGATTGCATAATAAAAATATGTAAAATGGACTATAATGTCATTTTTTGTACTAAATTATATACATTTGTCAAAAAAAAAAAAAATAAAAAATAAAATAAAATGCGCAGTTAAACAAAATTTTAGTAATTTTCTTCACTTGGCCGCCTTTCTTCGGTGCAGGGTGACCTGAGACAGGCCTGTAATCGCTCCGAAATATCTTCAGAGGGAAAAATTACAACTTAAAAGAAAAATATGCTGGAATGATATTCATGAGCTTGAGAAATAATGCTAATTTTTACATAAATGGTGCATGTAGTTCTGTCCTTTAAAAATATTTACATTTCAAAGTTCATTCCACATTTAATCAATTTAAGAATGAACCATTTCTTTAATAAGACAATATAACATATTTAAGATCATTCATTTTTTCAGGTTAAGTCCACTCACAACACCACCCGTAGAAAAATCTTCAATAATGAATTTATCATTGCAAGAAATAGTTATTATTGGCAATTGCTCGGATCAGGTATATTTCTTATATATTTAAATGCAGCTTCTTCACATTGAATTACAATTTCTAGGTAAGAAAAATGGACAAGTTGTCACCACAATAACATTTCCTATATGAAATAAAATAACATTTGTGAGGTAGTGACAACTTGTTTTTTCTTAGTAGAAATTTCAGTTGCTGAATTACAATTTATATATTTTTAAAATGTTGCTTTGAATATTATAGTTTTTTTTAGAAATATATGTACAATGATTGATGTATGTGTTTTAAATAGGTGAAGTTTAGTGAGCTTACAATGGACATGTTCAGGATGCTTCAGACTCTAGAACGGGAGCCGCAAGATGAGTACAACCATCTGTACGACTCACCTGCCCCGGGAAGAGTGCCTTTCGTAAGTTGCTTTTATCAAAAATAAGTAGGTATTTATTATTATTATCAATAGAAAAAAAAACTCATAATGTTATACATGGGATTGTTTGCGCCTTCCATGAGTTGTACCGTCTAGCTCGCATGACACAACATTCAATCCCGATATAACATAAGATTCCTCTTGAACCGAAGAAATTATTAGTTATTATGACTCATATAATGTGTTTTTCGTTTGATCTAAGCTTCTCAAATTTTTAAATCTAAGTTGGTACTGGAGTCAGTTTGTTGGAGGTTTTAGGTTAATCATTTCAACCATTCGCAAATGGGCTTACCAGAGAGGGATGTACATAGATTAGTGAACTAATGAGAAGGACTAAAAAAAAAACAGTGATACTAATATAGTATTTGAGTCTGCATGGAGTACACTGACAATTCCATCGGCTTTTATAAAACTTTTTATCTCTTCCAATACTAAGGACCATTCCAGTTGGTCGTCTGGCTCATATGTACTGGTGTAGTCGACGATCTGCTTGTCAAGCTCCTTGAACAGACCAAAAACAAGTTTCTCCGGATTTCGATATTCTCCAACCCTTCAGAGGGTCAAAGGCAGCTCTGACGCTATGAAAGTATTTGTTCTTTTGTAAGATTCAAAAAATATGCTTACAAGAGAGGAATGGGCTTAGTGACTAATGCCCCCAGTATCCTGTAAAGAATCAGTGATTAATCTCATCATCTGACTAAGTCAGTGCGGAGAGCCAATTGAACATGGACCCACCTCTTTATCTTTAACATGTTATTCAATGAAAAATTTGGAATTTATAAAAACCTGATTATTTTTAGTCCAGAAGAGGCCACTTTTCAGCATATACCTAAGATATCGTGGGCGTTCTGATAATGTCTCCTTGACAGTGTCTGTTGTTTTTATAATATTTATATTTTTGAAATTATTTATATTATTATTATTAATATAAATTAACAATAACCATCAAATTTCGTTGAAATTTTCCACATTACATTTTTGACCGATTGCGTAACTTATCCTATATTTCGTATAGCCGGGAAAGTAATAAAAATGAAATACTATAATATTATTATCAGTAAAAAGTATGATTAAAATAATATTTTTTTTTATAGGAGAAAAGCTACAGTGTGTCGAGTGCTAAGGGTGGTGTGGGCTACCCCTCGATGGTGATGTGTCAGGAGAACGGAGGTGACCGTACATCGTCCACGAAGAGGGACAACCCTCACAAGTACCTCCTCTACAAGCCCACCTTTAGTCAGATCATGGTGTTCCTAGCCTCTGGTCAGTCACCATTAGAGACCGCATTTATAGCATATTGCATATTTTTTTTTGATTTACCATTTAGTTGAATAGTTGTACGAATCATGTCCATTGGATACTATAAACTGAATTTTATAGTGCATATTTGAACTTATTTCCCTTTTTTTTTTCGCATTTGAAATCGGAAATATCAAGTATTTTCGTCATTAAGGAAATCCTATATGTTTTCAAGCGACACTATTTGTTTATCCTAGAAAACCTCGGCTTGGAGTTCGTGAGTCCAAGGTCAGAACAAGGGGACAACCCCCGTCCACATAGCTAACGTAGTTTTCTGTTAGATCGGATAAATGAGGCTGTTTATCCCCCTCTCTTGTCCGGTTTAGAAAGCATCCATCCACCTACATCCCTTCTCTAAAAGGTCATCAATAGTTTTCTATGGTGTGACTCCGTATAATTTGTTGCCTAGGCCACCGTTATTGATATAATTTGCTATGATACTATAGTCGCTATTGCTATTTATTTTCTCTCGATATTAATGGTATTGATTAATTATTTTAAATAGATATTTCTTGCTGAGGAGATCATTTTTAATGTTTGATGGTATATATTTTGTAATTTTAAGCATATTGTATATCATATTTCATAATTTTACTGTATATTGTATATCATATTTTGTATCCGGCCATTCCATTGTTACGGACAGATTTAGGATAGTTTTTCTGTATAAAAAATATGTTAAAAATGACAGTTTTTAAGTTTAAACTGAGATTTCAGTAATTCCATTCCTTTTCTTAGTATAACCTATGTAAATTTTAAGGCGTGTTTTAAATTCCGTTAAAGACAAATCCAATGTTAGGCTGTAGTTACTTGTCTTCTCATTGACTAATTTACAATTTGTCATGATTATTTATAAGAGTTATCATATAAATACTATATGATTACCTGTTACGGTCGAGACTGATATGTTATAGTTTATTTTAATTAAGTAAAGTTTTAAATAAAAATGAAGTATTGTACAGGAAAGATAAAGGGCACTACAACAAAGTCAAACATTCCTTCTGTTCAATACTTAAGTCAAAACGCCTTAGATGATATTTTCCGGAGCGCTCCAATAAATCTTTTGGCAGAAATCTCATGCATTTTTTTGAACTAACTTTATATATTAATTTTATTTGATAATTTAATATTTAATTATCTGTTGTTAGGTTTCAAGGAATTGCCGGCTAATGGTGCTCTTCTTCTGTATATATCAGCAGATGGATGTTTCAGCTCAACTAAACACCCTGAAGACAGTCAGTATTACAATATATAATAAAAGTCCAAATACATTTTTCCAAACTGAATTAAAAAAACTAATGAAAACAAATAAAATCAAGTAAATTGTTTAACATTTATATTGTCTAATTCTACAAAATATATACTTATAGTGTACCGGATTCGGATTACGCCATTGTCAGTTCAACAATAAGTTTTTAAGTTTGCTAGGTTGGCCTATTTATACAATTCTGAGACTTCTCCATCCCCAAAGTAAGCCTCACAATCTAACTGGGAGAAACAAGTATTAATTGAAAAATATATATTTAGTTAAAAAATATATGGATTCATTCAATTAAATCAATTAATTGGGAAGTGTTGGGATCATCGCATGTCAAATTATCACCTCTGTCAACGCCACTGAGTTAATTAATTAGTGTTATTATTAATTTATTTTTTAACTTAATATTTTTTTCAGTAAATATATGTTTTTCCAATTTAAAAAATGTATTGTGTATTCATTTATTGAGCTGAGTTTACGAAGCTCTTCTTTAGGCGACTCATGTATTTCGTTGTACTCGTACTCCTCCTAAACCCCTTTACCGATCACATTGAAATTTGCCACGATGGTAGTGGACATGGTGACGATGGTTTACTACTAAAATCTGAAATCGAACATACCACGGAGGAATAATCACCGAAAAACGAAATTCCCATTGAAATCAATTGAGAGACAAAATTCTCGCGCAAAATATAATTTTTCGATTTCAAATGTAAAAATCCGGGCGAAGCCCTTTTCGGTTTACCATCGGACACCACTTTTTTTGAGCCGTTTTTTCAGTGTTCTAACGTACAAACTTCGACTTTTTTTCGATAAAAATATTCACAGCTGTTGTTGTCTACAAAAAGGCTAGAAAAAATCCATTGAATTCAATTGAAATCTATTTAAAGTATTAATATATTCATAAAGAACTTACAAGGTGAGAAGTTACTGATAATTATTAAAACATTAACTAAGTTTTTTATACAGATATGACTGACTCAGGTCAGTTTTTGCAAACAGCAGAATGTATTGCACACCTAGTTTTATTTTTTATTTCTTCTTGTTTTCTCTCTTATTACTACGATATTATTTCATATACTTCATTTTGTTTTTTACATTGCTATTATTTTTTGAAATTGTGCTGGGGAAGTACATTGTCCATGATTAACCCCACCCCCCTCTCCTAACAAATGTTATTGCTTCGATAAAAATGTAATTTTCCAATTAACAGAAGCTTTTTGTTTAGTGGTAAGGTGCTACTATTCATAACGGCATATCTCGGTTGTATTTATTCATAAACCCAAATGAGGCCTCTGAGTGAAACTCCTCCATTGGGTTAAGGGGAGTCACAGTCTCACATCTCATAATTGTATAAATGGCCCAATTGATACACGATATGGTATATATTTTTGTGGAGTTAGATAATATAAATACTAAACACGTTCTTTGCTTTTATTTGTTTTTATAATTGGTTGCTTTGTATACTCTTGTGGATGACGTCTTGAGTAGTGTTAGGCAAGCAGGGTCTAGTTCTCCATCGCTTCCTGCGGCTTTCCCAAGAAGTGCTACCTGGGCAAAACTAACATAAGTGGAATGGAGGCTGGCTTGAGTTGGAGAGAAGGATTTGACTGAAATTACAGTTTCAACATCCACGGCTACACTCGGGGGCGTAGCCAGGGGGGGGGGGCGCGCGTGCCAGAGATTGAGCAAAAAACCAAGATAAAAATTAAATAAACTAAAAAAACATTTTTTATTAAAAATGGATTACTTGCAAGTTACTAATAGGATCTTCAAATTTCCCGTGCGTCTGATTCATAAAACAGCAATCAGCTGTTACATAAATGCACATGTACAAAACAAGTCATATTACATTTATTTAAATATATATGAATTTGATCATTTCATTTCCTCGCTCAAAATCGTCATTTATGTTTTACTTTATACTTAAAGCTGATTTTACATGCGCAGTAAAAATTCAAAGCGCAGCAGCAGCAGCAAATGCACGCTATTGGATGTGAGTCATTTAATTCTAAATGCACAGAAACCACAGGATGTATTTGCTGCTGCTGCGCTCTGCATTTTTGCAGCTCCTGTAAAGTCAACTTTAGTATTGCAGTCAGTGGTTACCTCAGGGGGAGCTCCAAATTAATAACAACAAGTCTGCAACGCTAACCACGGAAACTGCGGGCTGTGCCCCCGGGAGTCTATACCCCCCCAACCTCGTAGCCAACTTTGCGCCCCCCCCCCCCCCCTGTTCAAAATCCTGACTACGCCCCTGGCTACACTATAGAGGCAGTTATATCAAGAGTCAAAAATTCAATGTTTGTTTTTACCGAAATTCCTTGTACTTTCATTCTCTGAATCCGAAAATTGGTTTTGAGTGTATCTTTCTGTGGACTGATAGAATGAAGATGATACATGCAATTTTATACGTGACTTGAGACGTCCATAAGATTAATATCGATTTTCAAGAGGAGCCTAATTCCAAAACTCTAATAACTCTCCATGGAATCAAGTTTACGAAACGAAGTATGGCTTCCCATGTCCACAAGTGAGACATCTCTCCAAGAGGATAGGGGCTTAATTCAAACCTCCATTGACTATATCCAGTGTTGGATTAAGGTCTCAGTTCTTCTGAGGCCCTGTAGCTCCTTCGTAAATATGGTCCTCACTATATATATCACCTTTCAGTCCAATCAGGTAGGTAAGTGAGATCTACGAGTATTTGACCGGAAAGTTAGTTAATTATATATAATTCGAGGTGAGAAAGTAAATTCCCCGTCATTCATTTACTACTCTTTGCTCACGCTGATATCATTCTTTCAACACTCGAGTAATATTAATAATATCTTTTTATTTATTTAAACAATGTAGTTAATAATTGTTTTATTATTTTTTCAGTGGGATATGATTTGGGTGGTGTGATAACAAATAGCAAAAGAGAGCAGGATCATTCCAATAAAAAAAGTCCACATTTCAAAGATATGCATTGGTATGCAAATTTTTTTTTTGCTATTATTATTGTTTGTTTAATATTTAAATAATAAATACGAGTGAGAATTTGATATAATATTATTTGCTTATGTTCGTCATACGAGACTTAATTATAATGACGTTCATAATACAATTTGTAACAAGTCACATGAAAAATTCATTCTTTTCATTGATGAAATTGTAAACCCATCATATGAACACCACTCGTATTAATATTTTTGAATAAATAGAAAATTATATTCTTCGTGTTTTTAAATTAATAAGTTTAATAATAAGTTATGTTGTATTAAATTCAACTTGACTCAAAATGGTGTATCTACAAGGCAAAATACTAACAAAAAATATTTTATTTTATTTTTCATATAAGAAGATTCCCCATTGCCAAAGTAAACTTTGAACAATTTAACAGATTAAGCATAACAAAAAAATCAGTAATTTTATTGTTGTTTGTAACTTATGCCCTGGCTTCAACTACAATGTCATATTGCCTACTACCCGACTCTACATTAGAAATAATGTGGGAATTGTCTTACTTTTTTTGGGACGTAGGCAATATGACAAGTTTTGCTGTAATACTCATTGCTCAGTATACCTATTATATAAATGTATTTGTCAAGAATAGTAAATGCTTTATTTATTATTTATATGTCGAATTTAAATGTTAATAATTTATTATTTTTCAGTTTGTACCCTGGAGATTTGTACCCGTTCACGAGGAAACCCTTTTTCGTTATCGTCGATTCGGACAATAGTTTTGTTTTTCAACATCTTCCGAGGTATTTTGGCCAACCTCTTGTCATCCTTATGTCTCCTCAGGATATCCCTCCTAATTTCCATGGTAATATTCTAATATTTATTGATTTAATAGAGTATTTGATACCTTATAACCATTATAACAGATAAACTTGTATGTGTAATTTATTTATATTAAAATGCTCTCAATTAGTAAAATGATTGTTATATTACTTAAACATATTTTATTGTAATCAGATAGTTAATTTAGTCAAAATGGCGCCTGAACAATTTTGGGATTAGGCCTCTTCGGATTAATAATAATAATAATAAATTTTATTTCCGTTAGACCAATACATGGTAATAGGATACGTGAAAAGAACTTATACATTAAGATAGCTTATAAATTAGATTTATAACTACTTGGGTCTAACACACCTATGATTAGTAGTAATAACAAAACTATTAAAAAAGTAAAATGAAATTAATAAAAACTGAACAAATAAATACTTAAAAATATATGAGTATATAAAAAAATGAATACAAGATACATTTATAATAATTAGACACACACAATTTTCATTTTAATAAAAATTAAGATAACTATTTTTCAAAAAAACAACGTTCTTATGTCCCATCATCAGGTCCCAATGTGCGAGATATAGAAAAGAAAGTATGCTATTTGTTGTAAATGGCATACATAATGTAATATACATCACGTATTTGAGTATGTTAAAATTTATTATTTCTTTTATTTCATTTAGTTATTGTGACTTATGCCCGGACTTTTACTATCGCTTACTTCCAGAGCGCTATTTCGTCGCTCTGGTGGACGTGTGACCGACTCTAGAGTAGGAGTCCTAAATTTAGCCTACCCTGGTTTATTCGCGTAGGATAGGGGTCTTTAACAAGTACCTGACATCGGGATGGTCTGGACTATCGCTTAGCGTTCCATCCGAAGGACGGCGTGCTCAATGTTTTTTTACTTCCCAGATAACAAAAACCTTAGGGCCTCGGCCTTCTTCTGTTTCATTGTTTTAAAGATTAGTCTTTGAATTGAGGTGATAGTATTTTGTGCTTTATTATTATACATATAGTAGTAAGTGAACTTTGCTAAAAGTTCGAAAAATTACTTTTTAGTATTTTTTGACTCGAACACCACATTTATAGTTCTTTATTTGATCATTTTCCCATGGTCGTGGGTGAAATTGAGAATATGAATTTCCCCTTAAAGAAAATAGCCAATGTAGCTCTAATTTATTTATTTATTTTTTTGTATGGCTTACTGATACTTTATTTAATTGTTTATTTTCTTTTTATCTCGGTCTCAGATTAAAATTTCCTTTCTTATCATTTCATTTTCAATGGGGGAGGGGTGGGGCTTTACATTCAGTTAGTCTTATAATGTACATTATTATTTTATTTTTTGTTTTGAGAATAATTTTTATATGTGTTATTTTTCTACAGAACAACAGCACAATGGGAATCTGTTCACCATGTTCCTGCATAGCCCGCTCACTGCCTTCTGTTACATCTGCAACATAACAAACATTCCTATCCATCACTGGGAGAGGTGTCAGTCCTTCATCGACAGGTTTGTCACCGAGGCCAGTCGACTTCTCACTCGGTGTCGAATAGGTAAACATTTGTATTATAATTAATTTATTTTGTTTTATTTATACTCTTTTATTGTTATTTTTGAGGGATGGCAGATGATAATTGCGTGACGAATGCGTAGGTAATTTTAAAAGAAGATGGTGCGAGAATTAACATTCTTAATCGTCGTGGTGGATAATATGGTTCAGAGAGGGGAGGTTGTCTCAAGGCATTGTCTCATTGATGCCATAGTGTTCCCATGGAAGTACGTAAAAGAAGGAGGGGGCTGTTCTCATTGGTAGAAGTGTCATTCTCATGTGTGATTGGTCACTCTCATTGCGCACTGACAATACCAAATATCAACTATTGAAAATAATACTATAGATATGTAGCTTTTGTCTTAAATGTGTTACTTTAGCATTGATTTTTTTTTAATTTAATGATAAAAAATGATTTATTGACCTACCGCAGCGAACCAGAATGATGAGATCTGATATGGTATCTAAATCTCGTTAAAAACTCATTGCTTCAAATTATAATTAAATTATTTTATTTCGGTCAATTCTGATATGAAGAACTGTGCGCACACTACATGTAGACTATACCTCTTTGAACGCGTCTTGATAAGAGGAACAGTATTGCTTTACATTTTATTTTTCAAAAATGAATAGTTTTCAAATACTGATAGAAAGAAAAATTTGATCTCTTGTATCGTCAAACCGGAGGTCGGATGCCTTAAAAGAAATCTGCATTATCCATATCTTTCATTTGAAGCATGTTAGACTTCCTATGTTGTATAATAATGTGAGTTGTTAGATGTATAGATAGCTTCTGTTTTCAGATCCAGTATATTTACAATTCTTCGGTGACGATTTCCTACGACTCCTAGTTCTGCGATATGTTTTCTGTGATATAGCTCTTCATTTACACCGGGCCTTCAAAGTAAGTATTATCGTTTGTGTACCATCATATTGAGTTTACGTTTTTTCCCCAGCACATTGCTTAAAATCATAAAATCTTGGGTAACCGAAGTCATAAATAAATTAACAAGAAAAAAAAAAAGTGATGTACGCGTAGTTTAAATATTTCATTAAATTCAACATACTTAGAATGAATGGTGCATAAATAAAACAAATTTCGTTTTTTGAAATATTGTCTATTCTACAAGAAATATATACACAAAAAACATTTATACACCACTATCAGGTTTAGGTATAAACTGAGATCCATACTTTATTAGTCTTAGATTACAACTAAACCTGACGATGGTGTAATAGGGTGGCCGTTATTTCTAAAAAGTTCGAGTTTTATTGCTCTCAGCCCAAAATCCGGTTTAGAATATCGAAAAAACAATCCCTGAATTTTTTCAGATTTTTTAAATTGAATTTACCCGAATCTAATAGAGGTTAAAGTTTAACATGCGTTTTAAATGGGGTTTTGGAGCAGTCGCAGACTTTCGAGCGTAATGTTCAGTATTTTAGTTCTAAAAATTTGATAATTGGTATATTTAGGTTTTTGGGGTCGCGGAACTCGAATCTGGTGTCAGAATTCAATTTTTGACAGTTCTAGCTGTTCACAGAATACGTCCGTTTTTCTCTATTGACAATGATACCATTAATAATAATTAATAAAAATAATCGGTGATGATAATAGATAAATTGTTAAATGGTGTTTTTTTAATTTTATTTTTTCCTAGAAACCACCCAATAAAAAAATTGTCAAATTAAACTGTATAAAAAATTAATTATAATGCTTATAAATAAAATTAAATAAGATATATAACTAAATAGAAAATGGGTACTAAATTAAAAAAAACATCATTTCCTGAAGCCAAAGAGCCAATTATGGAGACATAATCGATAAACTTTACTAAATAAATTTATTATTTTAAATTAGTTAATAAATGAACATATTTCTTTCACAATCAAAGAAAGAAATTACTGAACTTACTATGATACTTTGAGATATGTTGCAAATAGTAGATTTGTTTCGTTGCCTCATCGCATTATTATTCATTTACCATACTTTGCTCTGCATACACCTTTGGATAGATTTCATTTAATTTTTTTATTTACGTCCTTCAGGCATTTCAAATAATTTTTTTAGAATACAGATATGTTCTCACGTATTTCGCTGTCAATGAGGAAGAGAAAATAGATATTTTTTAACATTTAATACATATATATTCAGAAGTCATTATATTTTATCTTCATTATTTATTTTCGTATTAATTATAATTAATGATAAAACATACCATGTCTTACATACTTTCTTTGGTAGTTTATTATTTTGAACCATTTCAAACTATCTTATTATAAAGCTAAGATGGAAGGTTACTAGACCAGGTTGGTGGATGTCAAGGGGGGTGAAATTGATAAGTCTAGAGTTAGTGGAAGAGAAGAAGTACTTTGAGTGGTCTCTACTCTTGAGAGAAGAGATGACCGCTAACTCCTTGGTGTTACTTTTCAGAGCCGCCAACTGAGGCCCCGGTGTCAGCCTGCCCTGCCAGAGAGCGAACTTCTCGAACACCCCGCCCTCACCAACCTCGTGTTCGACCTTGCTCTTCACTTAGAGGTCCGGTCTCACTTTGTGGACAGTAACGAGCTCGACTGATGTTGGGGGCGGGGCCGGTCCCACAGCCCCGCTCCTCGACCCGTCCGTCTCAGGTGACCCCACCCACTCTATTCCCATCCTAATCCTAATCTCTCTCCTCCACTCTTCCACGTCTGCCATCTTGCCGCTTCATACTACCTTTCCTACCTACTTTATGTATTTTGTTTTTTTCCTCTTTCCTTATCTCTCGCAAAGAAGAACCTTTACTACCGCCTTCTTCTTCTTAAATCTAAATGTATAGAGAAGAGCGATATCTCAATCCTATATATTTATTCAAATTAATATTTAAAATATATAATCAACTATTGTAATTACTTTTAAATGGACATTTTAGTGAGATTTTTATTAGTGGGACTGTACAAAATCGCCGAAATATCTGGTGAAATAATTATGAATGGATCCTCACTTATAATTCTTTTACGCTCTCCAACATTTGGAAAATTCAGACACATTTGTATTTCTTCACTACGTTTTTTTTTATGTTGCAGATACTTTCAATAACAATTTTAAAAAAATATTTCGGATTTCCAGTAAAATGCCACTATTTCAAATATTAAATTTGAAAATAGAGGGAATATGACTGGAGTAAGTTGGTGTGGGGCGAGGCTAGTCCACCGTATAAACGATTCGGAGAAAATTTTACCATATTCAAAAATGTAGAATTTCTACATTGTTTCGTTACAATTTGTAGTTAAATAGTTCCTTTAAAATAAAATGACAGTATTGAAGTTTTTTTCACTAAATATTGGAGTTCAAAAGTTACATTAACTCCTTCAATGTCTACTACTCAAATTCTAATATTCCCTAAAATTTATTTCAAACATTTTTTCAAATTTGTATTGCTCTTTATTTGTGTTGATAAACACAAAAAATGTCATCAGTAAATCCCCGGCAGTATACTTCCCCAGCTCGTAATATTTATAGTCAATCAAGTTTTTGTTCTCTTTCAATCCTCTTCTTTTTCAGTCGATTTGGTTGAAAATCAATAGCTGTCTTACTACATGTTAACCCCCTCCATTCCCTTTTGCCAATTTGGCTAGAATTAAGTAGGTGTCTTACTCAGGGCCTCCTTTATCGTTATATATAATTACGTTTTGAATCATTCACTTACTGATGTAGTAGATTATTAGTGTTTTTGAGTTAAGTCAACCCTCTAATCCACTCCTCCTTGACAGATTTGACTGAAAATCCTCCTTTGTCTTATCCTCATTGTATTGAGTTAATCTACTTATCCAGCCGCGCCCTACGTTAATTTTTTTCAGTACTATTCCAGTTGGTTTAATTTTTGCTTCTATCTTATCTTTCATGAGAAACAAAATACTGCCAAAACTTTAATTCTAGAATAGTTCTCAATGTTATTCTCAATTTATTCGAGTAATATGAGGAATTGTGCTATTTGAAGTAAAATTTGAATAATTTATATTTTGTATAAAGTAGATAGATAGTTTAGAGAAAAAATTATATTTTACTGGGTTTACGATTTATTTTTATTATCTATTATATCAGCCTCGAAAAAATAATCGGATGTGCCGCAATATCTTTTTCCCTCTGTTGCCAAATCTGTCCATTGTCAGTCCGCTGGAGGGAACATAGAGCTGCAAGCCGGCAACAACGGTTTGGCAGTGTTGCCAATTTAGTAAGGGCTGTTTTTTTGCCTGACAGATGACAACACGGCCTGTATTGCGGATCTCCTAATTTTTGGCGACTGGTATACTTACCTATTATTTGTAAAATATTTT
Organism: Aradus depressus; assembly: GCA_963662175.1. Taxonomy (NCBI): domain Eukaryota; kingdom Metazoa; phylum Arthropoda; class Insecta; order Hemiptera; family Aradidae; genus Aradus; species Aradus depressus. The sequence goes on along the minus strand of OY759216.1, from coordinate 48,101,877 downwards.
CTGTTATGTAGGTTAAAAAAAAAAATAATAAAAAAATTAAAATGTACATCTGTTGAATGTACAGGAAAAAAATTTAATAAAATGAAAAAAATCACTAATTACGAAAAAAAAGAAAAAAAAAAATGCTTGCTCTTGTCTGAGCTCAACGGGATCAGCCAGTCCCAAAAGTTTGCATTAACAAGAAGACAATACCGTAGATTTTCTTATAAAAAAAATTAAAATTAAACTCGTTTAATACGCTAGAACTTAGCCGTCTAATAAATTTTAAGGTAAAATGAACATCAAGATACGCTAGAAAATCTGGAAGAAAAATATATATATATAAATATAAATACATTTTTCATACAGTAGATAAAAACAAAAAATAACAATAGTCTAAGGAAATTTTATACATTGTATTTCTATCTATAGATAAAGTTTGCTTTTTTGCTATGAAAAAATGGAAAAAGAAAAAAAGAAAATGAAGTTATATGCATAGTTTTTAATGAGGTTAGTTGAGTTAGTACCAACCTAAATATGTATTAAGAACCTACTAAATGCTATTTATGTACTACAAATTCACCAGCTGGTCTGTATGTAATGCGACACGTGACCATGTGCAAAGCCTCCTTTATTCATATATTACTAAATAGATTTATAGTAAATTTTCATAGTCTGAATCAGTTATTTATTTCTTAATTGGACGCAGTATTGACCAATGTGAGCATATGGGGTTTTGAATTGAAATATAAAATGCCATGTCGATACATTTATTACATTGGCAGTTGGGGTTTTTGAGTTGAACTCCCTCTGATCCCCCTCGTCCCTTTGGCTGAAAATCAATAGGTGTTGTTCTTAAGGGTTTTTGGATACAGATATAAAATTTCGTATCGATACATTCATTATATCGGGAGTTATGGCGTTCACACACATTCACACACAAACAGAGAGCAAATTTATATTACATTTTTTGGAATAAAGGTTTCGTAAAACATGAAGTTCCGGTGAAAATTCAATATCGAATTTCTGACGATTACATAACTCAACAGCTGGCGAAGTAAAACCCTTACAGCCATAAAACTCCTTCTATTCAACGTGTCTGCAATTCTTTTATTGATGTCAGGACAACATAGTCGTTTATTATGTCCATATATATATTTTTTTCTTCATATTTGGATTTGATTACAATCTCAGGCCTACTAAGTCCCATGAAAAAAATTTAAAAAATCAAGATACTTTTTCAGGATTGAAGGATCATTTTTTCTAATCATGAACCACTGTGCGGCGGGGACTAAAATTGTTGTGATATAGTGTTTCGGGTTAGATTATTATTTATTTTGTACAAATTAGTTTTGACTACAAATAATTTATTATGGCATATTTTAAAAATATTGTATTTATCGCAAACGAAGGTAGTCAGTGCTAAATCTTCAAATTATTAACTCTTCTGCGAGAGGATATTATATCGTGATGAATTGAATTATATTGAATATTAACAGGTGATGAATGGTAACCATGGCAGTTTTTCGCCCTAAAACCGCAATCTCTCTCTCTCTTGAATATTATTGAAAAATTAATGTTTTTATAATTTTATTTACAATACTGATTCAGACTGTAGAAATTCTCCCTCCGCTTTCATTTACCTAGTTAGTGATATTAAACGTGTTTTAAGACGAGAAAAGATTAGAGGTTTTCAACCTTTATCAAATGTTATTTCATTATTCAACAATGGCTTCTAGTTCCTATTTATGTTTTGTGTCTCTGAAGATATTCTCATGTATAATATATTTCCTCCTCAACCTTCTTTCTCTCAAAATTATTAATTATGATAAAACATTTGTATTATTTCATAACGATACTTTAAATTGTCAGTTGATTGTTTTAGGTCGTTCGACATCAATTTAAAACGAAGTTCATTAGGATGAACTCACTCATCATCAAAAATATTGACAGGTGATTGCTTGTTGTTTGTTTATTGTTGTTGCAATTGTTTTTGTAGTTTTTTCAAAATGTTGCATACCCCGCTACCTGTAGTCTGGGAAATTCAACATTTATGTTTGCATTTATGACCCTTTCATCCAATAGAGTGACTTGCCACTGTCCCATTATTAACCTCATTATTAAAAGGAATATCAAATATTATAGGCATGTACAGGGTGTTCCTTTGAGATAGGATCATCAGTTTTTTCTCGGAATCTACGACTAAAAAAATGTATATATATGTTTGATTGATAGCTTAATAGATTAAGAAAAACAAAATAATTCACATTAGACAACCGATAATATATGTAAATTCTTAAGTGTAAAGCCATGGGGATTTTCCAATTGAAATTATATACCTTTGTTAAAGACGCCTCCCTTGGGTGAAAAAACCTAGGTAGACCAAATTCAGGACTCCCACACTAGAGTCAGGCTCATGTCCACCAGAGCGACGAAAGAGCGCTCTGGTAGTAGGTGATATGATTTCGTAGTTAAAGCCCGGGCATGAGTCATAATAATTAACTAACTTTAATGAATACATCACATTAAGAAAATGCTCGGTTTAATTGTAATTCTAGGCTCGCTTCTAAGAGCTGTGGGTGATCTCTAAAACCTCTACTCAAAAAGAAAGTATGATAAGCTAATTTTTAGTTAACATGAAATATCCTAAGAAACATTATCCTTCTAGGAAAACAAAAAAAAAACTGTCTGATATCAAAAATTTGTGTAGAAATAATTAGAATCCCATTTTGCGAATAAACAATTTTACATACGAGTAGAGTACTTCATTTGCTATAAGTATATATTTCGAGAAAGACTGTTTATCCTATATGGTTGGAACTATCTGTATACTATGGTATGATAAGTATACTATGTATATTGTTAATGTTGGAAACCTCTGACCTAGCCCATCTACCGGTGTACACCTTGACAAGAATGTAGATCCTATTTTTGTGCTATTATATCGTTAAATTTATTATATTTCTATCCTTTATTGTTGTGTGTTGAATTTATGAATACATATGTCATTTATAAAATACATATTTCATTTACGAAATCAAATTGAATAACATGATATAACATAAATAATATTCTTATCAAAACTCGTTTTAATATAAGTAAGTGAAGCTTCATAAACCTGAACATTTTTTTTTTTTTTAATAATTATCTGTTATTGAATTATTATTAATAAGAGTCTGTTGTATTTTTTATTTGTATATAAATAACGTGTATATAACATTGTCCCGTCCAGAAAATATATGTGGACCACTTGTTATTTATGTGTTTTTTTTAGATATCACAAATATTTGTGTTAGCGTTACACCAGAAACATTAATGGTGCAATTCATCTCATTAATTGCTTAAGTTTTTCTGTTAGTTTTAAGATGGATTTGAACAACAACCTCTGTTGTATTGTGTTTTTTTTATCTTGTGCCCCACTTATTAGTGTTTGTGAAATGTTGACTAAATGAGTAAATTATGTCGCCATTGAGCCTAATATAAAGTGTTTTTTATTTTTTTTTTTTCAGTGAGTAGAATAAGTCACTATTTTTATTTATTTTTTTTCAGTGAGTAGAATAAGTCACTATTTTTATTTATTTTTTTTCAGTGAGTAGAATAAGTCACTATTTTTATTTATTTTTTCTTATCTCAGAAATGGCGTCTGGGCTCAGAAAAGCGATTTCAAATGCACCCTCCCCATCCCTTTCTCTCTATCTCGAATAGTACCTACTCACTAAAATCGGAAACAAATTATGTCAACCCTTTTATGAGCTTCGGAACAACAAATAATAAAGTTGAAAATATCTTTTTATTCAAAACAAGTATTTTTTTTATTGAAAATAGTAATCTTTTTAAGAATTCTTTTTATAAGAATACCAAGGTTAATGGTAGAGCTGTGGTAGCTTGCGTTTCGATGCTTTCATCATGGAACCGACGAACACAACAACAACAGGGCACATTTTTATCTCGCGATTTCTGTCTGACATCATGCAACATCAGATGTAAACATACATTCAAGGGTCGTACATTTATTCCAAATTTTAGCATTTTGGGAACTGTCATACACTTATATCCATGACATAAATTTCTAGTAATTTTTATCAGATGTAAACAGTAAAGCGATTTTCTGTCCGACATTTGACATATATTTCCGGAGAGAAGTGTCAGATGTAAACATACCTTTAGACGGCTACCGTAGGCCTTTATGGCTTCGATACAATTGGGAACTTTACCCTACATAAAACTAATTCTATTTGACACTTATCAGCGTTATGGAACCCTTATATATTGCTGGGTGAAATATTTATTGAACGTTTTTTGGTAAACAACAATAATTGTTGGCGGAGGGATGATGTAGAAATACAGGATGAGTTGGAGTAAAGGGAATATGTAACTCTGTGAGGCTTCTGATGCGGCGAACGAGTGGTGGGGGGGATGAATTACATCATCTTTGCGGGACTGATCCTATTCTTGGTTACCCAAAACCAAGTACAATAATAATATAATAGATGTCGTGATGTCCAACACTGGGAGTGAGTCGTCCAAATAAGTAGGGTCCAGACGTCTTCTGTACCACATCCTCTCCCTGTTGGCATGTTGTCTCTTTGACGTGTTGGTACTGACTCCCATCATCGGTAACCCTTCCCCCCCACCTCCAGCTTGCACAGTATCACTTTTTAACAGTAGTTGTTCTATATCTGACTCCTGGTCAGATTGTATACATCACAATACAGCAGAGTGTTGCGTTCCATTACAAGTCCATTCTAACTATTTATGATTATTGTGTAGTTTTTGTCACTATTTAATGTCTGCCAATTTAGTAAATCAAATATATTTCCAAGTATTTAATTTTTTCATTCTTGTAATTACTAACTAGTATTATAAACGTTAATTTTTTTCTCAAATCCTTAAAAATAATGTTTCCAAATTATCTGTAAATTTACCATCAGTTTTTGTAATTTAGCCATTATTGTTGGTTTCAAATGGAAAGCTCTTTTATGCAAACTAAATATCTCAACGATTACTTACAAACAATATTTTTCCCCCTCAATATTACACAATACAATTATAAAAGAGAGAAACTATTTTATTTTACTTAATATTGGGCAGGGTGTACACATTGGTTACAAATCCAAATTTATAATTGTCTTGAATCGTATTAAGTTTGTCTAACCGAGAAGATCTCTTTTTCAAAATGCATGTAGATTTTGTTAACTTTTATTTATTATTTACTTTTTTTCTAGAAATAAAATAAAAATGAAAAATGTAAGGAAACAGGTTGTATGAAAGTAGGTTTCGTTAATACATTTATGTATGTATAATTAAAAAATACAATTAAATTAAAAATAATATATTTATAATAAAAAATGTAAATTGCAGCTTTGTGAGTCTAAAAAAAATAGCATATAATTAAAAATGTCCCATGTAAAAATGGCTGGCACTAGACACTGCTTTAGGGATGGGCATTAAATTAAAAGTATAATAAATAAAAAAGTTCTAGGCATAAAAATGTCATAAATTTAGGAAAATGTTGATTAAGTCCTGAAATGTTTTGATGATGCAGTACCTAAACATAAAGCAATTTTCAGTGTTTTCCATTCATTGAATATAGTCTGTTCTTAATGCTACGTGATTTAATTTAAACATTTTTAAAATACATATCCGAATATCTCATAATGCTACAGAAAAATATTTATAATATTATGTAAAAATACTGTGATACTAGACGCGGAGTGTATTGGAACTCGCCTTCTTCAGTTGAAGCTATTTTGAGTAACTATTTTGGTTTTTCTTTTTTACTTATTGATGATATGTAAATATTCAACGAGTTAAATTTCAATTCAAAACACAGTATGACAAAATTTCATATATATTTTACAGACACAGCAAATTTATATTAGATCAGCTAAGAAACTCAACTATTCATTTGAAAATTGAAAGTCTTTCTGAGTAGAGTGAACAGGGTGTGGATTCAGGATATGGATCGAAAACATCTGCCTTGAAATATGAAAATAAGAAATTGTCATCCCACTAAAAATGGATATTCAATGAGTTTTCGATAATATTTTGTTCTTTGTTATAAGTAAAATGTAAGAAACAAAAATAATTACTTGAAAAATCAACAAAATTATTCAAATATCAAGAGCGATAATAGCATTTTTAATTTAAAAAAATAAAAATAGCATTAAATGCGGTGAAATTTTTAGTTTACGATACATTTTTTCTCGCCATTAACCACTATGCGGTTGGGACGTGCATTTTTGCGTGTCAATGTTTTTGGATTTATATAGTAAATGTCTTATTGTGCCAGAATGCACATGCATGGAATAAGGAATGCCTTTTAAATGTCAGGTTTCTTGATAACCTACCAACCAGTTAACCCGGATAATCGGCGTTCTACTATTTTTTTGCAATTTGTGTTGGTTTACTTCTCATTTGTTATGGAATACAATTTTTAAATATTCATTAATTTTAATTAATCCTCTTTTTTTTCTCTTTAAATAAGGGATAATTCATACAAATCAAATGTTGTAAGTTTTTATCATCTCATGAAATTTGTTAGAAAGTTGAATTCCAGATTTCAATTTGTAATGGAAAAGAAAAATTTGATTGGTGTGGATGTGACTGGAGTCATGAATGAAAACGATTCAATGGTTTTCTGGACTTGAGTCAGGAAAGAAAGACTTCATAGAGGAACCAGTGGCCCCGGGGCGGGATAAATGGGATCTTTGAACCGCATTTTGTCAATGTAGTCAGGTTTTCGATAACATGGATAGAAAATCCAGCCCTGCAGTCAATCAGTTTGGTTGGGGCTAATGTGCAGAAGGCGAGTTTTGTTGTAGACGGCCTCCTTCAAAATATTCTCAAAATTTAAATATATTTTATGTTGCTCTTCATTCTTGTAAAACATTTTAACAGAATTGTATTGTTTAATAGTGCTGTTGTTAATATTTCTGGAGCTTACGGGGAGAACGACTTAAGTCACATGGAAAAAAAAACTTAAGTCATAAAACATTTTGACTTATTGAGATTTTTAAGTATACAGTTCTCTGTTGTAAGAAAAGTATTATAATCTTTAACACAGTAACAACATATAGTATTTTATAGTATGTGTGAAAGTATTACTGTATGGATGATAAAAATTTATTTCTATTGTAACACGGTTTCAAAACATTATATACTTCAGATCTGTCACTCAGGTAACATCTGGACTTAAGTCATTAGTAAATATCTAATCTGCGCTCAAAGTATTGATGTTCGGTTTCAACGTTTCATTGAACCAAAGAAATTTACGAAAAAAAAACCATAATCGATGGGGTGTTACTCATTTGCTTTTATGTTTCTAATGGACTTAAACCGTTCTTCCTGTTAGCCATAAATTTAATTTAATTTATTTTTGCCTTCAGTCTAAACGCTAGTCCAAAGCACAAAAATAGCAGTATTGGAACTGCTATAGTTTAGTTTAAAATGTACATAATGTAATTTACAAAAAAAAAAAAAAAATGTGATGTGGTCAACACATATCTTTCTTGTACAGTGTATATTTATTTAATTACGAATTTCTGCCATCAATAGGATTTCAATTTTATAAAACAAACAATTTTCTTTATCGTCAATATAATCTTCCCTTCTGTTTAATGATTTTTGCCAAAGTTAAATTTTGAGGATAGTCAAAACATGTGATTTTGAAATTTCATTAAATTGATACTATTTACTCCATTATTACAATATTTTCTTCGATTATGCATTAGAACATTAATTATCTTGGGCGAACATACCTACAAATATGTTTTTTGAAACTTATCATTTTACTTTGTTAGTTCTTGTAATCTACCCTGTTGAGGATAGACAACAAAAGGTGCAGTTCAATGTAATACTTTTTTCCTATTTATAATGTCCTAGAAGGTTCTTTAGTATTTTGATATTACTTAAAATGGCTCTCAATATTTTAGGTGTTTAAATTTAAACATTTTATTTTTTCATGCCTGTGGTATTGCTTGTCTCGCTAGCATATGTAATTTTTAAAATTCTCAACAAGCTTCTGTTTTTGAAGATGTAACTGAAAGTATTATGCACATAATTCTTCGTTTATTTAAGATATTAACATTCTGACATTGTTTTTTATGTAAGACATCCGAATTATACATTATTGCTGTACTTATGGATAATATATATTATTATTTATTATATTTTTTCAACGCTCATCCCTAGCATGCTTTGGATTTGAAACTAACATTAATTTTTCACCACTGCCACTTAACTTTGGTGCAGGCAACCAACTAGTAGTGATGCCTTAACACTGTCGTTGGCATAATTAGATAAAAAATTAAAGAATTTAAAAATACAAAAAAAAATTAAAAAAATATAATAAACGCTCATTTAATTGTATGTTTCTTTTTATTGAAAAAAAAAATGAATATATGAATGTATTTCTATGCTAATATCTTACATATCATTTGAAGCTAGATTTTATTGAACATAATTATTATTTTTTCATGAAAACAAAAAAAAAAAAAATTCAAACCTGACTTTTTCTGGTAATTTTTATTTATTTTACATGCTTATTAATAATTTATTTATTCAATAAATGCACAATATAGAGAAACGAATGGTCGCTGATTATAGAGGTCGATATGTAAGCTCGGGGTGAGTGATATCGTCTCATGATGCGTTACAAATATCACATCACAATTACGTGACATCACAGCGCTAACAAGCAATCAACTTACAGATAATATTAGATCTGTTAGTCGATTGGTCCTTATTCCTGTGACGTTACATTATTGTTGATGCGTTACCGTCTAAGTGACCAGACTGTAAAATCCCAGAGATAATAACTTGTGACTAATTTTTAAAAAGAAAAAAAAAAAAAAAAAAAAAAAATGTGAAAGATTGTACGCATTTTGGGGATTATATATTCAACGCTAATATTACTGAATTGGCTTTATTTATAAAATATCAAATTTTGAGAGAGCGCGCGGAGTGGCCCTTTTTACAGTCTTATAAGATAATAATTAATATATGTTCTATTGCTGCCAAGTTTTTTGAGCAGACACATGATCTTTTAAATTAATGACTATTCCTTTGAACATCCCTATAATACTTAAGTACCAGAGAAAACCACAGTATTTAAGAACTAAAACGCAGAACACCCAATATATTTTTTTTTTTCATGAGTTTCCATCTCTCATTTCATTTTTATTTATTTGATTTTCCCAATTTGTTGAATAATTATATATTTTTATTTATTTATTTATTCTTTGATATTTTGTGTAAGGAGAGTTTCTTTTAATATTCAATAATTTTTCTATTCTTTTCTTATAGGTCTCTTCTTCCAATTTAATGATATTACATTATTTATTTCTTCATCATAAAATTTACATCAAACAGTTTCGGGCCTTGCCCATTATCAATGACTGAAAATAACAATTATGATACCGTTATAACATTAATAACAACCTCCTATGTACAGGATTCATTATTGATTTTAACATTCTATTATAAAATATAAATCAAAAATAAAATTGTGTAACAGATACAACATTTTTTTTTTTAATTTTTTTCATAAAAATATAATTGATTTACAGTTATGCTAATAAGTACTATTTTTTAAGTTATTTGAATTACAAACATTTATCTTACCTTCCCATTTATTCATCATGAAAGCTCATTCTTATGTAATTATTGACCTCCATAAAACATTTTTTAAGTATAATTACGTACATTATTAATATGAGAATATATTTTATTTTTGATTTATATTTTATAATAGAATGTTAAAATTAATAATGAATCCTGTAAAAAGGAGGATGGTTGTTATTAATGTTATAACGGTATCATAATTGTTATTTTCAGTCATTGATAATGGGCAAGGCCCGAAATTGTTTGTGTAAATTTTATGAAGAAGAAATAAATAATGTAATATCATTAAATTGGGAGAAGAGACCTATAAGAAAAAAAAGAGAATTATTTATTTATTTTGTCCGAGGGGTGAAGTCAGCTCATATTGTAAAACGTGTAGGGGGAGGGCGGGGTTATAAGAATTATACAAAATTAATAAATAAGACGGTTTTGAGTTTGGAGCCTCGATTATTTTTCCTGATACCTTTTTAGACTTATGGTCTTTATAAAAGACATCCCATCTGTTTCTTTTACAATAGCAAAGACAATTTTTTTTCACATAACATGAAAAAAATGAAATGATCTGCGTCGAGTTTTGATGTAAGTTTATTAATCAATGTTTAACGCTTTCCCTCCAAAATTAATCGACGGTTTGGTTTAAAAAATCATTAGCTGACTTACAGAGGGGCATTTGAATACTCATACTAAATTGTGTTATTAGGGTTTTTGAGTTATTCCACCCTAACCCTTTGGGCGATTTCGCAGAAAATTAATAGGTTTGAATTTAAATATAGATATTTAATGTCTATACATTGAATACATCGGCAGTTATTGTGGTTTTTGAGATGAGCCCTCCCTCTGATCCCTTTCAGCTGATGAGCCCTCCCTCTGATCCCTTTCGGCTGATGAGACCTCCCTCTGATCCCTTTCGGCTGATGAGCCCTCCTTCTGATCCCTCTTTCTTTCGGCTAATTTGGCTGAAAATCAATAGTTATCATCTTTATGGGGTTTTGGGTACACATATAAAATTTCCTGTGGATACAATTATTTATCGGGAATTATCGTACAGACAGAGAGACATTTTTTTTCATTTTTGGTATCAAGGGGCTATGCAAACATGAAATACCGGTGAAAACTCTGATTACATAATTTCCCCTGCACTTCGCATCTATGGGAAATCTAAAAAAAAAAATATAAAGAAAGAAAAGTTGGAAAAATACCAATAATGCAGTAGTGCTAAAGAGTTTTTTATATATGGGTGAAGGATCTTAGTACCTTCTGAAATTATTTCAGATTTTTTTCGCCCATAAACAAAAAATTATTTTCCCTGATTCTTATTACTTCATCCTCCTTTATGAGTTTTGTGGCAGCCCTCCTGTTGTGAAAATTCGGAATTTTCGCGTTATTCCTCTATTCTATATACTCACAACAAAATTTCAATTATATATTTTTTTTTTACAATTAACTAATAACTTAAAGATAATTAGTTGTTATTTCCAAGAACAAAGCTTAGTATACCCTAAGAACACCATATTCTTTTAAAAATATTACTAATCACAAATTCATAAAAAATGTTAAAGATTTGTCACAAGCGTATCAGTGTGCAGTGACAAATTAGGGAAGAATGTCACTTTTTTTTTTTTTTTAATTTGTTAAGTGTGGTTTTGTAAAAATCATTAATTATAATTTTCAAGTTATATCAAAAATTAAATTGTATCATAGGCAAGTAAAATAATTTTATAATAAGTTAAATAATATGTGATATTTATCTCTATAATAAAATGCTTGAGTATAATATATGCATAGGATTTTTTATTTATTTTATTTTAATTTATCTTTTATCCATTTATTTTACATATATTTATCTATTTTTGAGCATATATTGGAAATTCAAGTATTATGAATAATTTATATTCCATTCCGTTTCAATTAGCTTAAGCACACTTCCTGCTTTCATAAACTGAAATAATTTCTTATAATTCAAAATTTAAAATATACTGTAATTTTAAATGTATTAATTACAAATCTTCGCTAACTTTGTAAACCTATATTCTGTTGTATAACAAAATTATTATTAATTTTTTATTTTGTTCTGATAATTTTACAAAAGTGTACCATATTACAATTGTATGTGGACTGTACTACACCAAAAAAAAGGATAAATCAGGAAGTTGGTTCATGGATTTCTTTCAAACTTTTGTATATTGTAGAACTTGTTGAGATACAATTTTTTGCAAAATATTTCGATGAAACCTTCAAATCTTGCTTTTCATTTAAAATGAATTATCTCATGATGAGATATTTTGAAACACTTAATAAAAATATAAAGAAAAACGAATGTTTTTAAAAAATATTGACTATTTCACAACATATATAACATATATGGGAGTACTTTCGGTATTCCTACCATCTTCAGCCACGTCGTAAAGGTACGCGAAAGTACTTCCATATATTTTATATATCTTGTGAAATATACAATATTTTTTTTAAAACATTCGTTTTTCTTTATATTATCATTTTAAAGGTTATTAAATAGAAAGCAAAAACACGGAAACAACTTTTTTTTTGTATACAAGTGAAAAAATGAAATCGAAAAATTCTAAAAATGAAATATCAACAATGATTATTAATTTGTTTAATATTTTTTTATAGATTACTTCAACATTATACAAATCGAACGATGTTGATCGTGAAGGAGATACAAAAGTTTTAATAAAAAAATGTATTAACATTGACAATACCATATTTTAATGAGTTTTTCGGTCGAAATATTTTGTACACAATTGAATTTCAACGAGTTTTACATTATACCAAAATTTTAAAATAACCATGAACCAATTTGCAGATTTGTATTGTTTTTGGTGTGGAATAGCCCCCGTAAGTATAGAATTTTATAAAATTAGCAGTTAGTAGTATGGTAGTATTATAAAAACGTTGCCTTACTGATACTTACAAAAGTGTACATTTTGGGCTGTCAAAAATTTCATTTTTAATTCATTTTTCAGAGCTAATTAAATAATAAAAACACGTTCATCTAGTCTCGTCAAAGAATGTATAATTATTAAATTGGAATGTATATTATTATTATAAAAAAATGTGTTATGTTGTTACGTTTGTCGCCTATTGTATGTCGGTATACCTATAGGTGACATACCTAAGATAAATTTATTTTTTGCACCAAGTAATTAAATGTAAACCAGAAATTTGTTTACTAATCTCTTAAGTATAAAAATAAAATTTGAAAAAAAAAAAAAAAAAAATCCTCTTGAATGTGCAACTTTGTATCATTCTTTAATAAAACCAAATACTGTTCAAAATGTGTACTCCATGTCAACTCAACCAAATTTATTGAAAATCCCTCATCTCAGAATTTGATTTGGTAGAGTCCCGGCTTCAGATCTACTTTAACCTTCCTCCACTCGCACCGTTTGATTTTTTCAAACGTGTTCAAATTTTTCCTTTTCAGGAAAAGGGAGGCGATTTGTTGAACTGTTCAACCCCTTCTATTCTATATTTAGACTTCCCTTGACTATAAGTTAAGGATGGGTTTTTCCTAATTTCTTTCCTCAGTGCGAAATTGAACTTCAAAGTGGATAGATAAGTCGCATTTGTTTGAAATAATCAAACACTCGAGTATTGACTTTATACAATGTAAGTACCTTTAATCTTTGATTTTGATACATTTCAATGTATATTAATTCTTCACCATGTTATGTTTATTAGTTAAAATACAATATAATAATAAAATACATCAAAAAGGAAACAGAAACCTAACGGGCGACAATTGGTATTCTAATTTAGGACTCCCATAGTGGAGTTGAGCTCATGTCCACCAGAGTGACGAAAGAGCGCTCTGGTAGTAGGCGATATGATCTCATAGTTAAAGTCCGGGTACGAGTCATAATAACTATCTTAAATATTGTCTGAAAATATTATCTTACATTTATAACAGTAGGTTAGGTTAGGTTTTATGACTCATGCCCGGGCTTTAACTACGAGGTCATATCGCCTACTACCAGAGCGCTCTTTCGTCACTCTGGTGGACATGAGCCCGACTCTACTGTGGGAGTCCTAAATTTTGCCTACCCTAAATTTTTTTATTCATCTAGGGTAGGGGTCTTTAACGAGTACCTGACATCGTACAGGCTCGGGACCATCGCTTAACGTCCCATCCGAAGGACGGCGTGCTTAAGTTTATTTTACCTCCCAGATAAAATAAACTAAGGGCCTCGGTCGGGCTACGAACCCACGACCTTGAGTATAACTGTAGGAAGAAGTAAACCCAACGTTGCATATTGGTCAATATTACGTCTTTCTGACACAAGTTCAATACTGACCTGATAAAACCTAAGATTATATTGAAAATTTGTTTAAAAAACTGTATAAACGAGAGCAACTTTGCGTGAACCAGGCGGCTGCTGGGGAAGTAATAAACGGAACTGTGAATGATTTGTTAATTCTTATTAAAAATACATAAACGTCGTAATTTAACAAGACATACAGCTAATCTTCTATCGTTCATTTTGTCTAATGAACTGTGATCGAGAATGTTTTGTTTGTTCGGTCAAGATGTACATTGTATTCACGGGTACTGAATACGAACGCTGCCGAGTATATAATGTAACTGATCAATGAATGTAACAATTTGTAAACATAGCATTATCATTATCTAGTTTTCTCTTGACTAAAGTGACTATGAAAGATGTCTCAACAAAAGAATATAATGAACATCAGAGATAAAAGACCACTAAGTACATTTGGAATACTATGATGAGAGTTCTGCGAAAGGTCTATATTTTTTATATCGTAAAGACATCCAAAAAAGTCGGTGAATCACCGGCAACGTACCTCCCCAGCGCGAATTAATCAACTACGCTCTCCCAACAAAACCAATCGACCGTTTGAACTAAAAATCAATAGTTGACCTCTGAATGCTTATACTAAATTGTTTATTGAAACATTCATTACATCAACAGTTATCAGAGTTTTTATGGTTAAATCGGAAGATGTCGTACTGGACATACATAACTGAAGGACAAGATATATTCATTATCACGGCAGTTATTAGTGTTTTTATGGTAAGCCCCCTTATCATCCCTTCCGTCCCTTTGACCGATTTGGCTGAAATTCAATAGGTGTCGTTCTCTTGGGGTTCTGGATACACATATAACATTTTGTGATGATATATTCATCACAGGCAGGATGTGTTTTTCATTTAGAAATGAGGAGGTTAGAAAACATGAAATTCCAGTGAAAATTCTACATCGAATTTCTCATCGCCTACCACCAGAGCGCTCTCTCATCACTGGTGGATATAAGCCCGACTCTTCTGTGGGAGTCCTAAAACCTTTATTTAACATTCTTATTGCGTACAAATAAAAAAGAGAACTGAAATAACGAATCAGTCAAATTTTTTTAAACTTCACTATTTTTATTTTTGTCAGAGCTCAGTCGCTATCATTGGCATTATCATTTCTAGTCTGGCGAGATTTTTGGGGCAGAATGTATTTTGTGTGCGTTTAGAAATATGAAGAAATATTTATAACTTTAAAACTACAAAATCGGTAAGAGTCCTGTTTAAACACTGACAACTGATGCGTGATGCGAAGTCAATAAAAGTACTAATTATAAATGGCACAAATATCATAGCAGTATATCATTACTAAATATAGGATGATATCAAGGTGAAATGTGATGTTATTATTATTATTTTTAAGAATAAAACTTCCAGGTAATATTATTAAAACAGCGAAATGTTAGATCATTCAATGAGCCAAGAAGTAAAAATAGAAATAATTGTTTACTTCTTTGCATTTGTATTTTCTTTACTTACCTGCTGTTTAAAATAATACACATATAATGGGGTCGAAAATCAGTGAATATAGTTGTCGGTGAATCACCAACAATCTACTACCCCAGCATCAACTAACATTTCACTCTCAGTTTAGGGCAAAAATAAATAATTGACTTTCTAAATGTGTCACGATGTCGATATATTCAATGTTTTTGTCAAGCGCTCCTTCTCTAATCCTACTTTTTCCTTAGACCGATTTGACTGAAAAACAATAGGTGTCGTCCTTGGAGGTTTTTTGATACATATATAAAATATGTGTCGGTACGTTCAATCTAGCGGGAGTTATCGTGATCACAGATAGACGTTTTTTTTTTTTTTCATTTTTGGAATCTGGGAAGTCAAAAAACATGAAATTTCGTTGAAAACCCAACATGGAATTTCTGAATGATTACTTTAAAAAACGTTTGACTGATTAAATAAAAGAAATGACAAGCTATTTAAAATAAAAACTGGGGTTTCATTGTTTATTTTCTGTCCCCTTGTGGTCACTTCAAACGCTTCCGATCCTGCTTTTATTGAGTCATATAATATTAAATTATTGTGACTTTCTAGTAACTTATGGTTGGGAAAAGCGCTCTGTCTCCAGGACACAATGAGCGATGTAAAATAATACACATATAATGGGGTCGAAAATCAGTGAATATAGTTGTCGGTGAATCACCAACAATCTACTACCCCAGCATCAACTAACATTTCACTCTCAGTTTAGGGCAAAAATAAATAATTGACTTTCTAAATGTGTCACGATGTCGATATATTCAATGTTTTTGTCAAGCGCTCCTTCTCTAATCCTACCTTTTCCTTAGACCGATTTGACTGAAAAACAATAGGTGTCGTCCTTGGAGGTTTTTTGATACATATATAAAATATGTGTCGGTACGTTCAATCTAGCGGGAGTTATCGTGATCACAGATAGACGTTTTTTTTTTTTTTCATTTTTGGAATCTGGGAAGTCAAAAAACATGAAATTTCGTTGAAAACCCAACATGGAATTTCTGAATGATTACTTTAAAAAACGTTTGACTGATTAAATAAAAGAAATGACAAGCTATTTAAAATAAAAACTGGGGTTTCATTGTTTATTTTCTGTCCCCTTGTGGTCACTTCAAACGCTTCCGATCCTGCTTTTATTGAGTCATATAATATTAAATTATTGTGACTTTCTAGTAACTTATGGTTGGGAAAAGCGCTCTGTCTCCAGGACACAATGAGCGATGGGTGGTGATGACACTGGAGCGGGTGTGACACTGCGCGAGGTCACCCCCTGATATTTCTGTTCTCTCTCACCGCTCAGTGTCAGCTGGCCAGTCAGCCTCGTTTCAACTCTCCACACAGGTAAACACAGCCTAACACTTACACCCTTAGCGCTCTGTCTTCAGGACACGATGAGGGATGGGTGGTGGTGACACTGGAGCGGGTGTGACACTGCGCGAGACCACCCCCTGATATTTCTGTTCTCTCTCACCGCTCAGTGTCAGCTGGCCAGTCAGCCTCGTCTCAACTCTCCACACAGGTAAACACAGCCTTGTACTTCACCCTTAGCGCTCTACCTCCAGGACACGATGAGGGATGGGTGGTGGTGACACTGGAGCGGGTGTGACACTGCGCGAGACCACCTCCTGATATTTCTGTTCTCACACCGCTCAGTGTCAGCTGGCCAGTCAGCCTCGTCTCAACTCTCCACACAGGTAAACACAGCCCTGTACTTCACCCTTAGCGCTCTGTCTCCAGGACACGATGAGGGATGGGTGGTGGTGACACTGGAGCGGGTATGACACTGCGCGAGACCACCCCCTGATATTTCTGTTCTCACACCGCTCAGTGTCAGCTGGCCAGTCAGCCTCGTCTCAACTCTCCACACAGGTAAACACTGCCTTACACTTCACCCTTAGGCGCGTAAATACTTATTAGAATCAATGGTGATAATTTTTTTGGTCCTGATCTACATCATCCTTATTACGATTCTGACAAAATAAATAAAATTCCAACCCAATTATGAATAATAATTTTTCTTATATATCTGTAATTTTCTAAAAGTAAAAAGTTAAAAAAATAATAGGAATTTGGGAATTCTCTGGAAAAAGGTTCATCAGAGCAAACATTCAATGACAAACCTTTATATTATTTTCCACAATAATTATCTTAATAAGCCAAAAAAAAAAAAAAAAAAAATGAAAGACTTTTCCATATTTTCCGTAATATCTAATAATAAAGTCCTCCCCCCGAGTGACAGCATTTTTTCAGGTTTTGAATTAACGATGAAGGTCGTAAATTAAAGATTATGTTGAATGGCTTTCGAGTTGAAGCGCCCACCACATTTTGTGAAACACATTATCAGAATATCAGAATATTTCTTTAAAAAAAAATGTATTAAAAATATATCCATAAAAAAAACTATAATATATAGTTATATAAATATATATATATTTTGAGTGCGTGAATTTTTTCTTAATTTTAGCAAGAAACGGATCCCAAACCTGTTCGATGTCACGTACTCGTTATAGACCCTAGTAGAGTCGGGCTCATGTCCATCAGAGCGACGAATGAGCGCTCTGGTAGTAGACGATATGACCCCGAAGTTAAAGCTCAGGCGTGATTTACGATAACTGATTTCCTCATCTACAGATCCAGAACAATAAACCCTCTTTCTTTCTAGAGTTTTACACTGGTTTAGATATAAAGACTGAAGTCACATTCCCTGCGCTCATGGTTCCTGGCGATGGCCATGTTGTGCAGATGTTTGTTCATCTGACAGTATCTTACAATCAGCCCTGTATATTTAGATTTTCTTCGTTATTTAATAGATTGAAATGTACAACACAACATATTTTATAAAGTGTATTTTATTTTTCAGTTGGTTCATTTCAATCAGGTGAAGTTCTTTATGTAACAAAACAAAACATTGAATCTTTACGAAACTTTTTACATATTTGTAGTCTCCATTCGTATATTTGTAATTATTTATATGGAAATGAAATACAGGAAAAGAATCAAAAGTATTCTTTGAATGTAAAGAGACATTGTTCCTTCTGAAATTCCTTCCTTATCACCTGTATAAAAACTAATAGTTTTTTCAGTGTTTTCCAGGAAGTTTCAACAGATAAGTCTGGTATTTGATGGATGACTTTGTTTTTAAATTGTAAAAAGTATGTCAAAGACAACAAAAATAAAGAAACTAAAAATATAAAACAGAGCAACAGCCTGTGAGAATTCGTAAAACAACAAAATACTATATCGTCGGTCTAAACGAAGGGGGTTAAAAGTGAGCAGGGGGTAAAAGTGAGCAGGGGTAAAAGTGAGCAGGGGGTAAGAGAGCAGGGGGTTAGCAGGGGGTAAAAGCCTATAAACCTCGTATGTGCAAAAAGCCAACTTTACAGGAGAGACAAAAAACTGATTAAAAAAATATTCTTTATAGGAAACCTCAATTTTTTCAACATTTGTATTAAGTGAGATGTACATATATCGATGCCATGAATTGTTTTTAAGCTAGTTTGTAAATCCAAGTAAAGAATGTACTTGACGGAGTTACGAGGTTTCACCACAATTTCGTTCCCATTTCTTTTGCAAGGTACGTATCACTTCAAACCGTATTTCATGGTTTTTTTCATTTTATGTCGTATACGAGGTCCCAATAGATCAATATATATATATATATATATATAATCTCAGATTTACAAATATATATATATATATATATATATATATATATATATATATATATAAACATTTTAACAATTAAATAAAAACTACCCTACCCGTGGGGATGCAGAGTATTTGAGAAAAGCAAAAAAAATAATTTTTACTTTCTTATACTTTTTGTATGAAAGGAAGTTTTGTAATCGTGCAAAAATCTGAGATCGAGTTTTCAACGGAAATTGGGTTCCCTGAACCTGTTTTGACCATTCCGCGATGTTGTCTGTCTGGCTGTGTGTATGAGAATGGACATTGGCGGGCGCCCCAACTAGGAAACGATTGTAGAACTAAACTTGAAATTTGAAATGAAGATGTCACATGTGCTAACTTAGATCTGCTAAGATCTATAGACCATTCGGCGGGGCCTAAGTACATTTAACAAGAGAACTTAAATAAAGATATCTTTAAATTAAAGTTGTAGAGAAAACTAACATTTTATATGTGATAAACGATTTTCGAATGCCGTCTGGTTTGCGAGAGGCATGCCGTAAACCGTCTTAAATGACGTCTTCAAACCCTTTTTTTTTTTTTAATTTATGAGATTTACTTGAAAAAACGAGGTTTTTACAAAAAAATATAATTTATTAAATTTCGAACTATTAAAATGCCCTCCGATTTCAGATTGGACCATTTGGCAACGAGTTTTAAAATATTATTTTATTATTAATAGTTTTTATTAAAAAGGATTACAACTATAGAGAATAAAAATGTGAAGTGTTCATAACATGACTTTTTTTTATACCAACCACGTTTTTACAGATCGCTCTTCCCCCTCTCGATTCATTTAAAACTTGCACTACTGGGTATAAGATAGTGATTCTCAGAATTACGCTGTTGAATGAAAACTGAAATATAGAAAACTTCTCATGCCAACTTCTTTCTTACCCAATAATGCCATTTTGAAATGAATTTGAAAGAGAGGTGGGAGAGAGTTATCATAGAAATAAAAGACGTTGTCTTCCCACTCGTTTTGTATTTGGACCAGAACCGGTTTTCAACGCAACAGCGTCATCATCAGTGGTACAAAAGGACAATTGGCGAGTGTTCATGACAGTGTTTAACCGCTGTGCTGTGTGGGTGGGATGTACCACTGATGGTGACGCTGTTGCGTCAAAAACCGGTTCTGGTTAAATATAAAATTATGGGAAGACAGCGTCTTTTATTTCTATGAGAAATCTCGTCCCACAACATCTTACTATCACATTGGGGAGAGTTATGTCCATATCACTTTTTTTTTGTAATGCGATGATAGTTTTAGTGATATATGTAGAAGGGTATCAAATAAGCCTCGGCCGTATAGAAGATGAGTGATTGGCATCTCTTTGACTTCTATCCTAGTAAACTGAAATAATCGCTAGAAAAAACGCGGTGGTGGCAACCTATAAATAAATAGGTGGTTTTTATAGAGCCATTTCTTCCTGTTCTTTAAATTAATAATAATATTGCGGTCGCTTATGGGTGTACTCCAGGAAGAATATTTTGGGTGCCCACCACCTGTTCCTAATTAGAGGTCAACTACAATAGTGAATATTAATGAGGTTCCGGACTAGCGCCACAGGAATTCTCAGGGTGCCTATTTTAGGGTTCTGTACACCCAAAGGGTCCAATGATACCTCATTGTTCTAGCTAAGTCGCCTGTCTCTCCTATCACAGCAGAATATCTCCTAAACTATGTACTAGCAATATAGATAACAAAATTTTGTAAAAATGTTTTTTTGATTCGGATCACCTTAGGTACTAAAGTAAATTGAACACAACTGGTATTGCTCCAGCGTAATGGACCAGACTCACAGTACCTTCCTCCAAAAGTTACATTTTATCACTGAATATTGCAGGCTCTTCTCTGACTAACCATGTCCTCTTTCAAATCAACCTGTCAAAAGTGTATTTTCGAATTACTTTTTTTCTTCAAAATTCGAAACTGCGCAATGTATTTTTAATCCCATTGCTCTGATATAAGATATCTGAATGTGTTACGTTTTGGAGCCGGGAGTAAGGACAATGTTAAGGTCATGAAACAGAATAGTGTAATGAGAGCAGTGATTATATCACAATGTGAAATGTGAAGTGAAGATCAAAGTGTAATTGTGATATCACAGACCGGGGACAGACTCTCCTTGGAACATGGAGCTATGGAGAGCACAGAAGGGAAGCTAAGGGCTCCACTTGGAAAAGGTCGTTCCGTGGCACGTGAAATTATGATATCACAGACGGGGGAACTCTCCTTGGAACATGGAGCTATTGAGAGCACAGAAGGGAAGCTAAGGGCTCCACTTGGAAAAGGTCGTTCCGTGGCACGTGAAATTATGATATCACAGACGGGGGAACTCTCCTTGGAACATGGAGCTATGGAGAGCACAGAAGAGAAGCTAAGGGCTCCACTTGGAAAAAGTCGTTCCGAGGCACGTGAAATTACATTTATACAAGCTGCATAATGAAGAATTGTAGTTTTACCTTTTGTTAATTTAGTCGTCGCTAACGATCTTGGTTTAGATGCATCGTTAATTGAAATATATTTAATAAAAGAGAAAAACAAAATATGACCATTTCCAGACTTAACGGTTAAAATTTGCTAACCAATAGGATTCATTGCTTTTTGACTAAAGAAAAAAAGTCATCAATGGATCACTGGCATTGTATTTTCCCAGCACGAATTAATCAACCATGTTTTCGATATTTTTTCAAAACCAATCGATGGTTTTAATTAATAATTGACTTAGATAGAGACTTCTGGATCGTCATACTAAATTCTGTGTCGATACATTACATCGACATTTATTGTTTTTTCCAATGGATCCCCCTCCCCTGCACCTTCCTACTTTTTGGCCAATTCTCTTGGAAATTAACGGATGCTGTCCTTATGGGGATTTTAATTTAAATATACAATTACATATGAATACATAGATTGCATCGGTATTTATTACAGTTTTTGTGTTAAGCCTCCCTCCCTAATTCCCCCTTCCTTTGACCGATTTCGCTGAGGTGCCATCCTTAGAGGGCTTTGAATTTTTTGAATTTGAAAATTCGTGTCAATACATTCATTATAACGGCAGTTATAAGACTTGTTATATTAAGCTCTCCCCTCTTGAATGTTTTAGCTGAAAACCAATGGGTGTCGTCTTTAGGGGGTTCTGGGCTCACATATAAAATATCGTGTCGATACATTCATTGTATCGAAAGTTATCATCTTCATAGGAACAGACACACAGACGCAACTCACAACAGTGTACTGCATATTTGTTGCACTTTACCAAGGCTGCAGTTATATCAGTGAATTGAGTGGATAGTTGAAGCTAGAATGCAGTTAGTTAAACGTTCAGAGAAGAGTGATTGAAACAACTCGCCGAACATCGATCCACAGGATCATGTTTAACACAGGTACCAGCCAGTTCAAGGTTCTCTCTAAACGAATATTAATTTTTTAAGGAATATGACTGTTATCAAGCTCTCTGATAAACTGTTCTCTCAAAGTATTTATCCACTAATAATACACAAGTTCATACGTTGATTTTAAAATGTATAAAAAAAATGCTTTTTGCGTGTATCTGTGAACCATCGATACGTTATTTCATGTATATATCCAGAACCGCACACCTATTATTTTTCAGCCGAATCGGTGGAGGATTAGTGGGGGGGGGGGGGGGGGGGGGGCTTAACACAAAAACTGTAATAACTGCCGCGGTAATGAATATATCGACACGTCATTCAGTATGTGTATATCCAAAATCCGGTAAGAACGACACCTATCGATTCTCAGCCAAATAAAAGGAGCGATTAAGTGAGGGAGGGGTCAACACAAAAACTGTATTATGCTTTGATGTAATGGATGTATCGACAAGGAATTTTATATGCAAATTTAAAGCCCCAATAAAGAAACACTTATTAATTTTCAGCCAAACCGGCCAAAGGAGGGGAACAGAGAAGGGAGTGTATGAGCAGGAGGGAGAGTGAAAACTTACTTGATAATTTCGTGCTGGGGAAGTACATTGGCTAAGATGTTTTTTAATTATACAATTACACTTAAAAATAGTATAGTAATAGTTACTTATAGTTAGTAAGGCAGGTATTACACTATAAAAGTTCTTTGACAAAGATCTTTTATAAAAGAACTTTTACGATAAATGTGTTAGTATAATAGCGCAAGTTTTATAAAATTTGTCTTTTATAAAAGTTCTTTTATCATAGTTTGCATTCTCACCCAATATTTGATAAATGTTGTCTCCCCCATTCCTGCTGTTTCCTTTCTTCACGATGTACTCGTGCGCATATCAAGTGCGCAAATCGCAGAGTAACCATAAGTCGTTCCTCAGGGGGTATTGGGTTACGCAAATGTGTCATTTCCCGAGATATTATTGGTGCCACCTTCAGAAGCAAGTAATCCAAGGTTTTTTTATTCATCCTCAAATAGTTGAAGTAACTTTTTGTATCTTCCATGGACAGTTCTTTCAGGAAATTCTGATGGATGCTCATAAACTCACGCCGCGCAACCCAAGGTATAACCCTCAAACGTTTCTTTACATTCTTATGTTTATATTTTTTCCGCCACAGCTATTGCTATTGCAGCAGCCGCAAAACCTGCGGGAATTGGTATTAAAACGTCATCCATTTTTGCGACACAACAGTCACTTGCACACAACTTACTAGTAGTGTCTTGAAACAAAAAACTAAGATTTATAAAATATTTTACATAGTGTAATATTAAATTTTGTAGTCATAAAAGATATTTTATAAAAGAAAAAAAAAAGAAAAATTTGATCCAACTTTTATAAAAGATCTTTGTCAAAGAACTTTTATAGTGTAATCCCCGCCTAATATATGTGCGAGCTATATTATTCTTCTATTTATTATGTTGTTAAAGTTGTTAATCGAATATGTCGACTGAAATAACAAGGCTCTGTTAATAATAAAAATGGACCAACATCATAAATGTTTATTTATTTACATATTTACAAGGACATATCTTGTCATTAACAAGTGCGATGTGAGTTCCGGAGTGTCAAGTGCTTGGCTGTACTGTGAAATACGTGACTGAAGAGGCGTCCAGGCTAGTCCTGAAGCAAGTCCCTCTGCCATGACCGCTTAAGGCGTCCTGGTCGGTTTGTGTGGAGCTGTGTCTATGGATAATTGTTGAATAAGTGGATTGGCGCGTGATGATAGAGATTGTTGAGTTCTGATAATGGAAGCATCGGCAATGTGGTGTAGTATAATAGATTGTAGTGACTAAAAGCGTTGCATGTTTGATTACAAGTGACAGCGTAATAATACAGCGTGACTTCTTATACCCAGAAACGCCCATAGGATAAGATTTTGATGGTGGGGGATGGAGAGGGATCTGTTAAAATCACATATATATTCTTTATTTTTTTTATCCTTTTTAATAATAAACTACAAATAATAAAAATATATTAATATGTTGCTATGCATCACAATTAACGACGTTAACGGGACGGGCAAAATTTAGGACTTCCAGAGTAGAGTCGGGCTCATGTCCACCAGAGTGACGAAAGAGAGCTCTGGTAGTAGGCGATATGACCTCGTAGTTAAAGTTGCTTAGATAGGGACAAAATTGGAGTAGTCCACAGTGCGCCATGTGCAACCAATTGTATATTGGACGACGTTTTAAAGAACATACGACCGAACGACTAACATTATCGACAATGGACACACTTTTCATCCTACTGAAGGCGGCAAATGCCTCCATCTCTGCTCAAAAATCAGGTTAATTCATAATTTAAAACAACCGGAAAGGAAAATAAAGCCACCAAAAATAACAATTGTATGACAATTGATGACCTTTGTTTCAAACTCTCCTTTGTTAACAACACTTTAGAACCAGCTCGTATACAGTAGTCAATATTTATTATCATTATTTGATATTTTCTTATAATTTCAATTTAAACCTTCGATGTTATTCAATTAATTATTCAATGTGATGTTTTTCAATTATATAGTTATAGATAGGAAAATCTTCTGATTTTATTGTTATTAATATTCTCATATCATCATTAATCATTACGTAAAATACATAATGAAAAGGCGTCGGTAGCTCAGCGGACCAAAACCTTGAGCACGTCGTCCTTCGGATCGGACGTTAAGCGTCCCGAGCCTGTACGTTGTAAGCGATATGACCTTGTTAAAGCCCGAGCAGTCATAATAAGTGATTATAAAAACTAACTTCCAGAAGTTATGAGAAATGCAGTAGACAATTGTATTACTTCTTGCTCTACAGACATTCATTAACTTTTTTTTGTATCGAAAAAAGTTTCAAATAAAATTTGTACAGTGTAATAAATCGAATTTTTTTTCATGTAAAAAAATATAATTTCTCAGTCTAAATCTAAAGTTTAGTTCATTAATGTTCGCTAGTAATTTCGTCACGCGAACGACCTTCTCCCAACCCAACGTTACTAAAATAACTAAACTAAATCGAGCTAGAGACGAATCCATTTATCTATAACTTTTACAAAATGTGTAAGGATTTATATTTTTTTCACTATTATTTTTATGTTGAAAAAAAATAAAAAAATATATACATATGTATTTATGATTCACCAAAAAACTGTTTATTTACTATAATTTTATTCTATAGCTTTTAGTAGTATTTAATAATAGATTTTAAATAAGAGTTGAAAACTATCCTTCCAATGTGAAAAAAAAAAAAAAATTGTTTATCTACCGGTAGTTAAGAGAAAAAAGACATCAACCTAAAAAAAAATGGTGAATCAACGGCAATGTACTTCCCCAGCGCGAATTATTTAATTTTGTTCTCGCTCTCCCTCCAATCGACCATCTTGGATAAAACTCAATATAATGGGGCTTTCTCAGGAACTTTTGAAGTCTCATAACTAAATTTCGTGTCTATATATTCATTATATCGGGAGCCTTCGAGGATTTTCGGAATCAGGAGGTCGGAAAAATGGTCTCAGGACATTTCTCCAAAGGGAAGATTTTTTTCTTTTTTGGGGAAGTGAGAGATAAAATAGGAATTAAACATAACAAAAGAAAAGAAAAAATTGAATATGAATTTATATATAATTTTTTTGTGAATTAGAAGTAACACTTATTGTTTAGAAGATCCCCTGGAACTGATGTTAAACATATATTTATTAATTGTTTTTGTATGAGAGATGAAAAATCTTGAGCACGCCGTCCTTCGGATGGGACGTTAAGCGATAGTCCGACCCTGTAGGATGTCAGGTACTCGTTAAAAACCCTTACCCTAGGTGAATAAAAATTTAGGGTATGCAAAATTTAGGACTTCAATTGTAGAGTCGGGCTCATGTCCACTAAACCGACGAAATTTTAAGAAAACATGAATTTTGAAATTCCGTTGATAGCTGCACTTCAAATGTTCTATTACATAACTTCCCCTATACTTCAAATATCTGAGCTGGGGAAGTATATCATAAAGGTTTTCTTGGTTCTTTGCTGAATCCTTGAGAAAAAGGAGAAAAACAACAGGAAGATTGATGAAGAGGAAAATAAATGAATTGTTATTTGCGATAACAGTCCTCTGATGACCTAAATGTCAACACTACCATAATTCTTGCTCAATGGGTGAAGGGAAAAGAAAAAAAGATATATCACTTAAGTTCTAATTAGCCTGCTTTCCATCGGTACCGAAAACTTGTCCGTGCTCTTTTCAGTTTGGCTATCATACAACATTTCTAAATATGTAAGTTATAAAAAAAAGTAACCTATTCATCACTGGCAATGTACTTCCCCAGTGTGAAATAATCAACTATGTTTTCGCTCTTCCTCTGAAACCAAATTACCGAATTGATTGAGAATATTCGGTGTCTTACTCAGAGAATTAATTTTTATACTTTAACAAATGAATGGTTGACGCGAAAAAGGTTCTAAACGCCAAAATAACCCTTCCTCTGCCATGTTGAGAACTACTGGTGGCTGTTAGAACCTTCTTCCATGAGGCTCAACGCTGACGTGGGCTCAATACTACCAACTGCTGCTGTAACGGCAAAAAAAAACTTCCCTACACAGTCCCTAGAGACCTATAGAACCTGATTCCACAGAAATCTCATTTTCGACTAAAGTGGCGCTTAGAACCTTTTTCGTGTCAACCACTCAAATATCGTCGGTTAAATAGTAAAGTGACATATTCTAAAACAGCTAAATTGTTCAGAACGAGCATTTAAAGTTTTGAAATGTTTTTTTGTAATTTTCTCGAAAAGTATAACTAAATCATATAAGTATTATATACCGTTTTATTTGGATTTTTTAACAGTCACGTCATTTATGAAACGGTTATTTATATATATATATATATATATATATATTGTGATATATCGCATATCCCAGAACGATTGTTAATTATAGTTATGAGAGCGACCACGAGAAGCGCACTAGTGGAAGATACATGAAGTGGAGGGGATGGAAATTGGAGGATTCCTCGCTGAAGTGCGGTATGAAGGAGAGTCGTAGTTGAAGTGTCAGAGGAGTTAGTCGGTCCTAGATGAGCTGTCGGGGCAGACAGACAGAGAGTCGTGGCTGATGTGTCAGAGGAGGTGGACAGTCTTCAGTCAGCTATCAGAGGAGTTAGTCGGTCCTCGTTCAGCTACGAGAAAGGAGTCAGAGTTGAGCTATTGAGGGAGAAGACATTCCTGGCTGAGCTGTGGGAAGAAGGAGACTCCTGTTTGACCGGACGTAGGAGACCGAAGACTCTAATTTTGCT
Source organism: Aradus depressus (assembly GCA_963662175.1). NCBI lineage: Eukaryota > Metazoa > Arthropoda > Insecta > Hemiptera > Aradidae > Aradus > Aradus depressus. The sequence continues at coordinate 48,074,056 of OY759216.1, read as the reverse complement.
GCTAGAGGGAAATCATCCCTGCTGCCTACTTCAAAGGGACTGGAAGTTCCTCAATCGTCGTGAATTCTGGAGGAGAGGCCACAGGCTTGAGTGTGGTTAGAAAAAGAAGACTTACAAGGTAACGGAATCATTTATTTTACATTTCTCCGACATCGAGACGAATGGCTGGATGATCATCAATAGACACCTTCATGTTGCGGGAGTTACCAGAACATTTAAGTCTATATAATTTATTTCATGTTTTATAGATATTTTATTCCAGATGTGCGATTATGGAGGGACGCCTCACTAATATATGTCAATAATTGTGTTAATAAATGTATGTTGTCTTATAAATTGTTCTCTAAATTCTCTACAGCCTAGTTCACCTTCTGAGTACGCATGTTAACCCCAAAAGTAAAATCATTTTCATAGTAATTAATAAAAGTTTAAAAGCTCCCAAGCAGAGATCAACACAATTTATGGTGGATTGTGCCGGGTACGAAAGAAGTCCGGTGAGATAAGAGAACAATTTATAATTTATATTGATTTATATCTATTATATTATTTTGTATTTTAAAAATGGCTGAAGGGACAAGGTCAAAAATACGTGAGTCAATGACAAAGGGTGACCAGAGAGAGGACGAAGAGACGAATGGAGAATTAGTATTAGAGACAAACGAAACAACGAAAAAGACGACAGACAGAAACAGTAGTTTAGACATTGAAACATTAATGAAATTTATGACAGAAAGTAATGAATTAAATAATAAATTGTTAATGACAAAGATGACAGAAAGTAATGAAAGAATAGAATCAAATATGACATCAATTATGACAGAGATGACAGAAAAAATAGAATCAAATATGACATCAATTAGGACGGAGAATAAATTGTTCATGACAAAGATGACAGAGAACATAGAATCAATAAGGACAGATATACGAAATGGTTTCCGAGAATTGAGCATAAAAATTGAGGACGTGACCGATCATAATAAACAATTACAGACTGACATGGACATTCAGGGACAAGAATTAACTACGGAAACCGTACAACAAGGGGACATAATAGAAAAAGAAATAGTAGATACGAAAACAGAACTGACAGACGAGTGCATACAAATGAGTGAGGATACAGAAAGCCAATACATGTCTCCACTTGTATGTGTACATAAGACAGACGATACTATCCGTATAGGTACAGACGATAGACAACATAGAACTCAGAAATTAATCATGGGGGGATTAGTATTAGTTGACCATTAAGGATACAGAAAAATAACGAAGAAGTTTCTAAACTATTGCCATACTGGGAAGGACCTTATGTAGTAATAATTAAACATAGCCCCTCGACATATACATTAGCTAACCAAGATACAGGACAAAAAAGAGGACGTTTTCATATTTCTCTTTTGAAAAGATATAAGAACAAAGGGTCGAAATTGACGCAGGAAATTGACCAGGGAAGAGCCCGGGACTAAATCAACGCCGCAGACGGAATTGACCAGGATTCTTGGGGTCCCACGAACCCCCGGCTAGTTGAGTGCAATTGGGTATTTTTCGGAATTCAGGAAAATATCCATACTGGGCATGTTTGTAAATAAAAATTGTAAATAAGTATTATATAGTTTTGCGTTTATATATTTTTCGTTTCGTTTTGTGTTAATATTTTTGTTAGTTATTCATTTTGGCGGGCTTCAGGTCTAAACTTGACAGGACAGGATTGTTCAACATTTGTAGATAAGTAAGAATTAAATTAACTTCGACGCATTGTTATAACGGCGGGCTTCAGATCTAAACACAACAATACTAGACAGGACAGAACATTTGGAGGTATTAAGATAGCGGCTTGCAGGTTTCAACATGACGATACAGGACAGGACATTGTTAGGATGGCGGGTTTTCACCTTGGAAGATAACTCAACAGATAGAATATTTTTAATTCTTTTGACTGTCGGCTGATTAAATAAGATAGATAAATAAGGAAAACTTTATTAACATTGTTATTTTTGGATGCCTTGATGATTAAATATGGTGCGAAGTAAAGAAAGAATGGTATTGGTAATTATTATACAGAGAAGGATATTGACGATAAATAATGATATGAAAGTTTATGAAGAATTTTGTGAGCCGAAATAGGGCCAATCTACGATGTCAGGAAAGACATTCTTCGTCGATATTTGTGGTAGTAATTGTGGATATAGATGCGTTGAGAGCATATTTCGTCGTTATTAGTATTTTAATGCTGTGGAAGCATTCTTCGTCGATCGTCGTTAATAATTGATACCTAAGTGGGGTATTTGGAATGAGATATGATAGCAGGAAAATGAAGATTGATAGTTAAAGAAAAAAAAAAAAAAAAGAATTTTATTACCAAGGCACATGTATCGATGAATAATAAAGAATTTGAAGAATAAATAATAAAGAATTAAGGAGAATTTGAGGAATAAATAATAAAGAATAAATAATTTAAAGTAATAATTAATTAAAGAAGCCGACAGTACATAGCTGATAAAATATGAGACAGACAGACAGACAGGACGAAGTTGAAAAAGTACGAGACAGACATTCAAGCCATTTTTAAATCCATCGTTATATATTGTAAAAAATTGTAATATAGTATAAGATTGTACAGTGTAGTATAAGAAGTGTTCAGAAGTGAGTGAAGTTAGAAACAAGTGAAGAGAGAAAAAATTACGTCGCTACCTTAACTAATGTATCTCCGCAATTTTTTTAATCAAAGGGAGGCAATTGTGATATATCGCATATCCCAGAACGATTGTTAATTATAGTTATGAGAGCGACCACGAGAAGCGCACTAGTGGAAGATACATGAAGTGGAGGGGATGGAAATTGGAGGATTCCTCGCTGAAGTGCGGTATGAAGGAGAGTCGTAGTTGAAGTGTCAGAGGAGTTAGTCGGTCCTAGATGAGCTGTCGGGGCAGACAGACAGAAGAGTCGTAGTTGAAGTATCAGAGGAGGTAGTCGGTCCTAGTTGAGCTGTCGGGACAGACAGACTGAGAGTCGTGGCTGATGTGTCAGAGGAGGTGGACAGTCTTCAGTCAGCTATCAGAGGAGTTAGTCGGTCCTCGTTCAGCTACGAGAAAGGAGTCAGAGTTGAGCTATTGAGGGAGAAGACATTCCTGGCTGAGCTGTGGGAAGAAGGAGACTCCTGTTTGACCGGACGTAGGAGACCGAAGACTCTAATTTTGCTGCTAGAGGGAAATCATCCCTGCTGCCTACTTCAAAGGGACTGGAAGTTCCTCAATCGTCGTGAATTCTGGAGGAGAGGCCACAGGCTTGAGTGTGGTTAGAAAAAGAAGACTTACAAGGTAACGGAATCATTTATTTTACATTTCTCCGACATCGAGACGAATGGCTGGATGATCATCAATAGACACCTTCATGTTGCGGGAGTTACCAGAACATTTAAGTCTATATAATTTATTTCATGTTTTATAGATATTTTATTCCAGATGTGCGATTATGGAGGGACGCCTCACTAATATATGTCAATAATTTTGTTAATAAATGTATGTTGTCTTATAAATTGTTCTCTAAATTCTCTACAGCCTAGTTCACCTTCTGAGTACGCATGTTAACCCCAAAAGTAAAATCATTTTCATAGTAATTAATAAAAGTTTAAAGCCCCCAAGCAAAGGTCACTTCAATTTATGGTGGATTGTGCCGGGTACGAAAGAAATCCGGTGAGATAAGAGAACAATTTATAATTTATATTGATTTATATCTATTATGTTATTTTGTATTTTAAAAATGGCTGAAGGGAAAAGGTCAAAAATACGTGAGTCAATGACAAAGGGTGACCAGAGGGAGGACGAAGAGACGAATGGAGAATTAGTATTAGAGACAAACGAAACAACGAAAAAGACGACAGACAGAAACAGTAGTTTAGACATTGAAACATTAATGAAATTTATGACAGAGATGACAGAAAAAATAGAATCAAATATGACATCAATTAGGACGGATAATAAAAAAATGAAAGAAAGTAATGAATTAAAAAATAAATTGTTTATGACAAAGATGACAGAAAGAAATGAAAAAATAGAAGCAAATATGACATCAATTAGGACAGAGATGACAGAAAAAATAGAAGCAAATATGACATCAATTAGGACGGATAATAAAACGATGACAGAAAGTAATGAATTAAATAATAAATTGTTAATGACAAAGATGACAGAAAGTAATGAAAGAATAGAAGCAAATATGACATCAATTAGGACAGAGATGACAGAAAAAATAGAAGCAAATATGACATCAATTAGGACGGAGAATAAATTGTACATGACAAAAATGACAGAGAACATAGAATCAATAAGGACAGATATACGAAAAGGTTTCCGAGAATTGAGCAGAAAAATTGAGGACGTGACCGGTCATAATAAACAATTACAGACTGACATGGACATTCAGGGACAAGAATTAACTACGGAAACTATACAACAAGGGGACATAATAGAAAAAGAAATAGTAGATACGAAAACAGAACTGACAGACGAGTGCGTACAAATGAGTGAGGATACAGAAAGCCAATACATGTCTCCACTGGTATGCATACATAAGACAGACGATACTATCCGTATAGGTACAGACGATAGACAACATAGAACTCAGAAATTAATCATGGGGGGATTAGTATTAGTTGAATCATTAAGGATACCGAAAGACAACAAAGAAGTTTATAAACCATTGATATACTGGAAAGGACCTTATGTAGTAATAATTAAACATAGCCCCTCGACATATACATTAGCTAACCAAGATACAGGACAAAAAAGGGGACGTTTTCATATTTCTCTTTTGAAAAGATATAAGAACAAAGGGTCGAAATTGACGCGGGAAATTGACAAGGGAAGAGCCCGGGACTAAATCAACGCCGCAGACGGAATTGACCAGGATTCTTGGGGTCCCACGAACCCCCGGCTAGTTGAGTGCAATTGGGTATTTTTCGGAATTCAGGAAAATATCCATACTGGGCATGCTTGTAAATAAAAATTGTAAATAAATATTATATAGTTTAGCGTTCATATATTTTTCGTTTCGTTTTGTATTAATATTTTGTTAGTTATTTTATTTGGCGGGCTTCAGGTCTCAACATGAACAGACAGGACAGAACATTTCGAGATAAAGTAAAAATCAAATTAATTTAAAACAGTATTGTTAAGATAGCGGCTTGCAGGTTTCAACATGAACAGACAGGACAGAACATTAGTAGATACGTAGAAATTAAATTAAGTTAGGGACATTGTTAGGATGGCGGGTTTTCACCTTGGAAGATAACTCAACAGATAGAGTATTTTTAATTCTATGGACTGTCGGCTGATTAAATATTGATAGATAAATAAGGAAAATTTTATTAACATTGTTACTCTTGGTTGCCTTGATGATTAAATATGGTGCGAAGTAAAGAAAGAATGGTATTGGTAATTATTAAACAGAGAAGGATATTAGACGATAAATAATGATATGAAAGTTTATGGAGAATTTTGTGAGCCGAAATAGGGCCAATCTACGATGTCAGGAAAGACATTCTTCGTCGATAATTGTGATAGTAATTGTGGATATAGATGCGTTGAGAGCATATTTCGTCGTTATTAGTATTTTAATGCTGTGGAAGCATTCTTCGTCGATCGTCGTTAATAATTGATACCTAAGTGGGGTATTTGGAATGAGATATGATAGCAGGAAAATGAAGATTGATAGTTAAAAAAAAAAAAAAAGGAATTTTATTACCAAGGGACATGTATCGATGAATAATAAAGAATTAAGGAGAATTTGAGGAATAAATAATAAAGAATAAATAATTTAAAGTAATAATTAATTAAAGAAGCCGACAGTACAAAGCTGATAAAATATGAGACAGACAGACAGTACAAAGCTGATAAAATATGAGACAGACAGACAGGACGAAGTTGATAAAGTACGAGACATACTAACATATTCAAGCCATTTTTAAAGCCATCGTTATATATTGTAAAAAATTGTAATATAGTATAAGATTGTACAGTGTAGTATAAGAAGTGTTCAGAAGTGAGTGAAGTTAGAGCCAAGTGAAGAGAAAAAAATTACGTCGCTACCTTAACTAATGTATCTCCGCAATTTTTTTAATCAAAGGGAGGCAATTGTGATATATCGCATATCCCAGAACGATTGTTAATTATAGTTATGAGAGCGACCACGAGAAGCGCACTAGTGGAAGATACATGAAGTGGAGGGGATGGAAATTGGAGGATTCCTCGCTGAAGTGCGGTATGAGGAGAGTCGTGGCTGATGTGTCAGAGGAGGTAGTCAGTCTTCAGTCAGCTATCAGAGGAGTTAGTCGGTCCTCGTTCAGCTACGAGAAAGGAGTCAGAGTTGAGCTATTGAGGGAGAAGACATTCCTGGCTGAGCTGTGGGAAGAAGGAGACTCCTGTTTGACCGGACGTAGGAGACCGAAGACTCTAATTTTGCTGCTAGAGGGAAATCATCCCTGCTGCCTACTTCGAAGGGACTGGAAGTTCCTCAATCGTCGTGGATCCTGGAGGAGAGACCACCGACTTAAGTGTGGTTAGAAAAAGAAGACTTACAAGGTAACGGAATAATTTATTTTACATTTCTCCGACATCGAGACGAATGGCTGGCTGATCATCAATAGACACCTTTATGTTGCGGGAGTTACCAGAACATTTAAGTCTATATAATTTATTTCATATTTTTATAGATATTTTATTCCAGATGTGCGATTATGGAGGGAAGCCTCACTAATATATGTCAATAATTTTGTTAATAAATGTATGTTGTCTTATAAATTGTTCTCTAAATTCTCTACAGCCTAGTTCACCTTCTGAGTACGCATGTTAACCCCAAAAGTAAAATCATTTTCATAGTAATTAATAAAAGTTTAAAGCCCCCAAGCAAAGGTCACTTCAATATATATATATATATATATATGTTTATGTGTATATATATATATATATATATATATATATATATATATATATATATATATATATATATATATATATATATATATATACACATAAACAACCCCAATAGAACATAATATGTAATTTTTCTATATAAATCGTTTGTATTTTTCTTATGAAAAATTTCTTCTTTGTATATAAATAAAACACTATCTGGTACCAAAAGAGTTTAATAATAACAAAATGAGCACATTTTACAATAAACAAATAAAAAGCGCGCGTCGCACTAAAAGAAGGCATATTCCTGTTATTATCAACTGTAACGTAAATAAAAAAAAAAAAAAAAAAAAAAAAAAAACACCTACTAAAACATCCGAAATAATAGTAAAGTAAATAAAAAAAAAACATAACATTATTCTAAATTATCCTAACTCTTATCTGCTACCCTTTCTTCATTACTTCTCTAATTAGGTTCAAGGACTACAAAATTGAGATCACTAAAATTAATTGATATGCTTAATACTTATTACAATTAAAAAACTGTCAAACGTAAAAACCAATCAATAAATGAAACATATTCTTCTATACCAATATTATGGTTACGTGTCGTCTTTACGTGGTTTTGTAATTACATTAAAATATTCGTTTCTTTACATTTAATTACTTGGGCGGCCATTGTGGTTTTCGGGTGATTGGGAGAAGGACGCACTTCAGATATCTTGCTTCAGGGCGTTAATTATTCTCGAACCAGCTTGTTTTCATGCCTAATATCGTACAAATCTCAACTAAACGTCAAACAACAGTCGTTATGATTCAAACCAGTTGAAAATTCGTGTTTCTTACTTCCCTAGTAATACTGAGTATAAGGGAAGTTAGAAGTTCGATGTTTTCACAGCAGGATTTCTTGTTTTCCGATCCCTTGATTCGGCAGCGTGTGCATCTCTGAACACAGTAACTGCCGATAGAAAGAATAAATGAACACGACATTTTATATGTATATCCAGAACATTATAAGGACGACACATAAACCAAAAACCGCACTAACTGCCGATGTAATGAATGCATCGACAAATATATGTATCCAGGACGCAATAAGGACGAAAAATTAGATTTTCAGCGAAATCAGCCGAAGAGAATTGTGAGAGGAAGGGCTCAACTGAAAAACGCTAATTATTGTAGATGTAATGAATGTATTAACACGTAATTTGAAAGGACGCTGGACTGTGCTTGGTTAATGGACTCAAGGTTAGCACGCGGTCCTTCGTTCGGAAGTAAGTTCGGTCCTGTACGAGGTCAGGTGTTCATACCCCTACCCTAGGTGAATAAAAATGTAGAGTAGGCAAAATTTAGGACTTCCATAGTAGAGTCGGGCTCATGACCACCAGAGCGCCAAAAGAGCGCACCTATCGATTTTCAAACCAAATCAATTGATTTCAGACAGAGAGCGAACACTTAGCTGATTATTATTCATTGCTGGGAAATACATTGCCAATGATTTACCGACAACTTATATATTTATTTTTATTTTTTCAAATAGTGAGAGATCGGTTTCTGGACATTTACAGGATACAGTTATTAAAGACAAACTGTTTTTACCGGTTTTGAGCCTTTGGGGCAACGCTAAAAAACCCGAGGTTACGGTGGTCAGTGCCGGTTTGTTGCAGTGTTTGCATACATGCCATTGGAATATTTACGATGTTCTTGTAATCCATGAATTACTGAAGCCAATATGGGCCACTAAACCTTCGAATTCTTATAGAATCCAAATCCTACATCCTTCGTAAAATCACAAACATTCCATTCTACGTCTCTAATGCTATCCTTCACAATGTTCCCTTTGTAAGGGATGTAATTAAATCCTGCTACCGAAAATTCCATTCTACCTTTTACTTTCATCCTAATCATGTTTGGAGGTTGAGGCGGCAATGGCCTCGAAACCTACTAGTTGATTGAAGACTTAATCATCTTCATTTTTATGCCATTGCTTTCTTCTATCATTCAACTATTTTTTTTTTTTAAATATTTTAATTTATATTTCTCTCATTAGCTGATTAATACAAGATAATGGAGTGTCATTAATGAACTATTTCTCTTTACGTTTATTTATTAATGTATCACATTTGCTTGTGTAGGTTTGGTTTGGTTAGGTTTTTTGACTCATAGCCGGGCTTTAACTAGTTCACCTAGGATAGGGGTCTTTAACATGTTACCTTACATCGTACAGGCTCGGGACCATCGCTTAACGTCCCATCATCCGAAGGACGGAGTGCTTAAGTTTATTTTACCTTCCAGATAAAATAAACTAAGGGCCTCGGTCGAGTTACGAACCCACGATCTTGAGCTCAGAAGGCAAGCACACATACCACTGAGCTACCGGCGCCCTTATATATATATAGAGTTGTAAATATAAAATAAAAAAAAAAAGGAAAAATTGATTAAAGGAATTCGTTGTGGGGAAGTCCATTGAGGTGATTCACCGACAACGTTTTACGTTCTACATTGACCATAATGAGAGCACGAGGTTTTAAAAATCTAAATGTCAACAACATTGTAGGAGTAGAAGGAAGATAAAAAAAGTGTGTATTATGCAAGAGAGCTGGGACCTGTGTCTGTACTGAGAGTGGCTGGTGGGGAACATTAGTAGGTTACGAAACAGGTGTTCTAACGACTTGGGAGTGTCTGTCAGTCTGTCTGTGAGTGTGCACAAGGATGGGCCACTTCTTGGTGAGTCAATGGGCCACTATTCTCACTTCTACAATAGTATACAGTGTATGGGGGAAGGTATATAACCGGTCAGATACGAGTATTCAATGTTTTCAACGGAGTGCCCTCTTTTCCCAACCCTAATAACAAAAACAAAAAAAAAGTCATAAAAACAAAATATGTTGTCTTCCCACTGTTTTATTTTCAAGCAATAGGTTTTTAACGCTACAGTGTCATCATCAGTGGCACATTTCACCCGTACTGTGAAGAGACTGGCCAGTATACGGGTGGGATGTGCCACCTACGATGACGCTGTAGCATTGAAAACCGGTTCTGATCAAAAATAAAACAGTGGCAATACAACGTCTTCTGTTTCTATGAGAAATCTTGTCCTACAACATCTTACTATGACAAATGAAAAAAAAGTCAGCGAATCACCTGCAATGTACTTCCCCAGCACGAAATAATCAATTAAGTTTTCGCACTCCCTCCAACACCAATTGCTGGGGTTTTTGAGTTGAGTCCTCCTCAAATCACATAAAATTTCATGTCGGTACATTCATTTCATCAGGAGTTGTTAAGTGTTTCGAAGTAAAGCCCCTCAAATGTTTTTTTTAGACCGATTGGCTGAAAATCAATACTTGTTGTCTTTAATCACAGACACTCAGACTCTCGTAACTTGTATTTCTATAGTGACACATGTCAAAAATTAACGTTTTGAGAAAATCGCGAAAAACTGTTAATGAGCTTAACAAAAAAAAAAACAATTACACAACTAATAATTTTTCTAAAATGTATTTTATTTTATTTTTTTTATTTACAAATAGCTATTTACAACAGTATACAAATAAATACAACAAGCAAATGTGCTAATAAAGAGGTAATGGCAATGTCAAAATGTCATGTGGTAAGAAATCACCCAGTGGTGACACTCCCAGGTCACTGTATTTATCTCATTTGTAGCTAATCACTGTCACTGTCACTGCTTCTGCTCAGGAGGTCTCTAGGCCATTGACGCTTAAGCCGTCGTTGGGGAAGTGTGGCAGAATGAAGGGCACGGACTAGAGGATTATTGTGGGAACTAAGAAGGGAAAATAATTTTTTATATTTGGATTTAGCGACTTCAGTGACGAAAGATACGTTAAGGTCAGTGTGAAGGGTTTTGTTGGAGATGTAGTAAGGAGCATTGTACGTAGGATTTTGGATTGAAGGGATTGGATGCGCTGGAGATTGGAAACCTTGGCAGAACGCCAGAGTTCAAGTCCATAAGTCCACATAGGTTTGAGTACTGCGTTGTATATAAGTCGTTTTGTTTTCAAAGTTAGTTTGGATCTTTTGTTCAAAATTTATAGACACAGTTTTCAACTAAGTTTATAATACTCATAGATCACAAGACTCGATACTCATCTGATAATGATGATGTCACTCAGTGGGGGGAACTTCTAAACATGAAGAGCGACACAAGTGCTCTCTGGCGGACGGGATTTGAAACTAAGTTGGTACACTTTTGATATTTGATAGATGACGTTTTCCCAATTCTTACCATGGTGATAACTCAAAAATACAGATTTTTGACTTGTGTCACTAAAAAAATACGTGCGCGATATAACCTCCAATGTTTTCATCGTAGCACATTTGAAGGGAAAACTGCAACACACATTTTGTTTCACTTCCTTGGCTATACCTAGTATATATATATATATATATATATATATATATTTGTACTTTTACTTATCTATTTGTTATTTTTCCATGTATTAGTCTAATGATATTGTTTTATGTAAATTTAGAACTAAGTTTTGTTAGGAAATATTTCATGAGATAGCTAACGGTACAACCGGGGGACTCCCAAGTTTTAATAGCACCCTTTCACCTGAGATGTATTTGAAGTGTCGCTCTCTGCAAACTAACTTAGTTCATAACTAGACCTGACGATGGTGTAAGGCCGAAACCGGTAATTATTTATATCTTTAGTGGAATAGACAATATTTAAAAAATAAGTTTGTTTTATTTATTTATTACAAGTTTCCACAATGTGTCCGCTTTCCTCAACTCAGAAGAAAATTCGATGTTGACTTTTCACCGGAATTTAATGTTCTTTGCCACCCCTATGTCTAAAAATGAAAAAAATCAATCCTGTGTATGTGTTCGTCTGTGAATGTATCAACACTATATTTTATGAGGATCGTGAAGTTTCTAAAATACATATTGATACTTCTCCAGCTAAGTATAGAGAAATGATGTTTTTTCGTGACTGGCTTTGGAGGGAGAGCGAAAACCTGATTGATTAATTCGTTCTGGGGAAGTACATTGCACACTGATCATTTCTTAAATTTATTTTTGGGTAAATAAAATTCCAGTGAAAAATCAATATTGAATGTTTTACCGATTAGTTCATACATCTGGGGAAGTATAACTTCCAGTGGGTCTTTAGACAACTAGTTGTCGGCACTATGTATTGCGAAATGTTGACGGAGTAGCCCTGCCAAAGTAGGAGAAGATGAGGGAGGACATTACAGAGCTGTTGTTGGCTAGAGGACTATAGTTGAGTTCATTCTCTCCATAGTCGGGAGGCCGGCTGGACCTGGTATGTCACCCGTCCGTGTACTTCAGCCAAGGAGAGCAGCATTGTCAGTCACTCTCCACCCGCTCTCTGTTCTCTGTTTTACCTAACTAACGTGTTGCTCTCAGAGTCATTCCTTACCGCATCCCTACATGCAGCTCATGTAAGTTTCACATCAAAATCAAAACTATATTCAAAATACTGTTTTTTTTAAACTTCCACACATGGGCGTAGCCAGCAGAAAACCAAGATAAAAATTAAATGAACTAAAAAAATACTTATTAAAAATGGATTGCTTGCAAGTTACCAATAGTATCTTCAAATTTCCTGTTCGTCTGATTCTTAAATCAGCAATCAGCTGTTACATAAATGTACATGTACAAAACAAGTCATATTACATTTATTTAAATATATATGAATTCGATCATTTCATTTCCTAGCTCAAAATCGTCATTTATGTTATACTTTATACTCTTAAAGCTGATTTTACATACGCAGTAAAAATGAAAAGCGCAGCAGCAGCAAATGCACACTATTGGATGTGAGTAATTTAATTCTAAAAGCACAGAAACCACAGCGTGCATTTGTTGCTGCTGCGCTTTGCATTTTTGCTGCTCATGTAAAGTCAACTTAAGTATTGCAATCAGTGGTTACCTCAGGGGGAGCTCCAAATTAATAACAAAAAGTCTGCAACGCTAACCACGGAAACTGCGGGCTGTGCCCCCGGGAGTTAATACCCCCACCCTCGTAGCCTAACTCCCCCCCCCCCCCCCCCCCCCCCTTGCTCAAAATCCTGGCTACGCCCCTGCTTCCACAGCTTGAATTATTTGTAATCTCTCGAATTTTCGTGCTCCCCTTGAACCTTTCACTTCGGACAATTTGGCTGAAAATCAATGGGAGACTTACTCGGGGACAAGTGCTAGTCCACTGAGGCTCAAGATCACGGATTTGAATCTCCTTAAGTTCATGTGTGTTTCTTCTGGGAGGTAAAAACTTTGAGCACGCCGTCCTTCAGATGAGACTTGCGATGTCAGGTAATCGTTAAAGACCCCTCCCTTCGGCTACTAAACCTGGTTAAGCCAAATGTTTGACTCCCACAATAAAGCTAACATAGAAAGGATAATAGCTTTGGATGCTTAGGTCCCTAGGTGTACAAACCAGCCCTCCCAATATATATTTCTATCTATCTACTCGAGGACGTCTCAATCTTCTTATAAAATATCTTGTCGATGCATTCATTACATCAGCAGTTTTCAGCCCTTCCTTCCTTGTGGCCCATAGCCCTTTCTCTCTCTGAACCTACGCTTCATATCGTCATAATATGTTTATTATGTCCCCTCGCCTTTCATCCCTGAAGCCAATGCATGTAGGATGGACAGTTTGGGAACCTTTTCACTTATTCATTTTCAACAAAATATTTTTCTGAGAATTTTTCTTTTTTACATAAATTTTACTAAATGTAAAAGGTAACAATATTAACAAAACACAAACTACTTTATTGGTGAATTCACAAATGACATTTTTTGAATTAACACATCTTATTGTCCTATGAATGGGATTAATGAAAGTGAACCTATAAATAATTGAAATGTATTTGCAGGCCTGTCTAGCTGAGAGATCGGTGCAGTCTGCAGATGCCATTCCGACCAGATATAGAGATCTGCTTTTATCGCCTTGGGTACCTCTCACCTTGGGTCAACCCTCTCTAAGGTAAATAACACTTGACATTAGTTATTTTTGGTACATCTTAGTATATAAATAAATTGTGTTGATTATATATCATAAGAGTGCTGTAAATACAAATTAACTAAATAATAATAATTTTTATTTCCGTTAAACCATAACATGGAGGGCGCCGGTAGCTCAGTGGTATGCGTGCTTGACTTCTGAGCTCAAGGTTGTGGGTTCGTAGCCCGACCGAGGCCCTTAGTTTATTTTATCTGGGAGGTAAAATAAACTTAAGCACGCCGTCCTTCGGATGGGACGTTAAGCGATGGTCCCGAGCCTGTACGATGTCAGGTATTCGTTAAAGACCCCTACCCTAGATGAATAAAAATTTAGGGTAGGCAAAATTTAGGACTCCCACAGTAGAGTCGGGTTCATGTCCACCAGAGTGACGATAGAGCGCTCTGGTAGTAGGCGATATGACCTCGTAGTTAAAGCCCGGGCATGAGTCATAAAACCAAAACCAAACCATAACATGATAATAGGATACGTCATAAGAATGTTTACATTAAGATAGTTTATAAATTAGATACATATACAGATATTAACTCTTAGAGTCTGACTCACATGGATTAGAATTAACAATACTACTAAAAAGTAAAATGAATAAATAAATACTTAAATATGAGTACAAAACTAATAATATTATACCGTAGATAAATAAATACAGTAGATAGGTTATTTAATTAAATTTAAATTAAGATAATAATTGACGGGGTTAGAATCAAAGCGGTCCAAGTGCCATTTTAAAAACTTTGATACGGCTACTGCAGCTAGTATAAAATACTCAGAAACCCTAATAACAACTAGAAATTTAGTAGTGATTAGTGATTCAGAAATTCCTGACGTATTGATTTTCAACAAAATTGGTGTATTGGTTTCAGTGAGAGAAGGATCGATTAATTTAGGCTGAGGAAGTACATTGGATTCACTGACTTTTTGGGGGGGGGGGGGTTAAGGGTTTCGGTGACACACGAACCAAAACTCTCCTTTATTAGAAGACAGTCCATGTCTGGTCGATGACTTCCCCCAACTTGGTTTGGCAGATAGCCAAACTGCGCTCAGTTCGGACAGTTGTGCCCATGTTCTCACAAATCTCTGTAGAGACCGTTAACAAGCATATCGATCTTCTTTAAAGAAGCCATTAAACCAGATACTTTGTTCTATAATTCTTCTCACATTATACAAAATACCATGAGATCAGTGAAGTTGGCCAACAATCTATCCTTTATGAGGTAGCGTGCAAAATCACTGGTTCGAAACCCGGCCTTTTTCACCCGGGTTTTTTATCTGGAGGTAAAAAAACATTAGGCACGCCGTCCTTCGGATGAGACGACATTCGATGGTCCCGAGCCTGTGCGTTGTCATTACTCGTTAAAGACTTCTACCCTAGGTGAATAAACCTAATTAGGCAAAATTTATAACTCCCACAGTAGAGTCGGGCTCATGTCCACCAGAGTGACGAAAGAGCGAAAGAAATTTCCAAAAGTGTTGGAATTATAGTAACTAAATATAGTATAACAAAACTTACAAAAAATAAAAAAATTACAAGAAAAGCGCAAAGAGTGGAAAATGTAATATATAGCGTACGTTAAGACCGCTGGCAATTTGTTCGGACGTCTAAATGTTCGTCTACCTTCTGGCGCCAGATTTAACTACTTCCTTGGGAACATCTCTGTCATTCTTCTCTTCTGCAGCAGAGTACTTTATAAATAGTATATTATAGGCTTACAATTCGGTAAAACTTTGTAATAATTCCTTAAAAAGAATTAATGAATACCTGATCTAATACAATTATATAGAAATATAAAACTTAAAATATTTTTATCTATGATAAGTAGGGCATTAATACTGTTGAATTCTTTAATAAAACAATATAAATGAAGAAATGAGTCGCAGAATCAATAAAGGAGTGTTTAGTCCCCAGAAGGAGATCCTTTATGGATCAATTTGAATACATATTAGAGGCAGACTGCTAAATTAATTACAAATAATTTACATAATTATTATTAATTACAATGAATAATCGAAGGCACCGGTAGCTCAGAGGTAGCTTGTCTATTGAGCTCAAAATCGTGGGTTTGAAACCCGAGCAAGGAGGCCCTTAAGTTTTTTATCTGGGAGGTGAAAAAGCCTTCAGCACGCCGTCCTTCGGGTGATGTGTTATGCGTTGGTCCCGAGTCGGTACGATGCCAGGCACTCGTTAAAGACCACTACCATAGGTGAATAAAAATTTAGGGTAGGCAATATTTAGAACTCTCATTTTAGAGTCAGGTTCATGTCCACCAAAGCGACGAAAGAGCGCTCTGCTTGTAGGCGATATGACCTATTTGTTTAAGCCCGGGCATGATTGACAATAACTAATTAAATAGAAATATAAAACTTAAAATATTTTTATCTACATACAACATAAATAAAAAGGGGAATGGAGCAAAGGATCAGTAAAGAATAATTTATCCTTTAGAAGAAGATTATGGATCAATTTAAACCATCACTAATTATAAATAATTTATCCTTTAGAAGAAGATTATGGATCAATTTAAACCATCACTAATTATAAATAATTTATCCTTTAGAAGAAGATTATGGATCAATTTAAACCATCACTAATTATAAATAATTTATCCTTTAGAAGAAGATTATGGATCAATTTAAACCATCACTAATTATAAATAATTTATCCTTTAGAAGAAGATTATGGATCAATTTAAACCATCACTAATTATAAATAATTTATCCTTTAGAAGAAGATTATGGATCAATTTAAACCATCACTAATTATAAATAATTTATCCTTTAGAAGAAGATTATGGATCAATTTAAACCATCACTAATTATAAATAATTTATCAAACATCATTATCATTAATTATATTTAACATATTTGTTATTAATTATGGTAATTAATCACAATGAATAATTAAATGTTAAACAGCATTTCTAAATGTAACAATCCATTATGTTGACTATAATGCCTCTTCTGTCCTTACAGATTGCGCCTGGAATATGGAGTCCTCATCAGTGGTAATCAGACCCTCGAGTCCCCCCCCTCCCCCACCCCCCACCTACCTCTGGGAGGAGGTGAAGCGGAGTAAAGAGCGAGGAGAATATCCATGGACCCACTTTCTGAAACCACCCTTCTCTGAGCAGCGCTGGCTGGAGCAACAGTGAGTACACAACACTCAATCTGAAAGTACTAGAGTACTGAGGTAATGCTGAATGGGTATAATCTCTTTGTACCAGGGGTGAGAGGAGGTAACAGAGTGGATGGCTATTGAATTATTAAGATTATAATAATTTGTAGTTATGTTCTTTAGTGGCCTCGTATACGGATTAAAGTATTAATCCTGAAAGACGTAGAATACGTCTTATTTCATGAGATTTAAGAAACGAAAAACAAAATTAAAATTAATGTTTTATTTATTTATATTTTCAACTGATTAATGGTCAGGTGATCATTGTTCAGCTGATCATTGAAGATGTATTGGGCAATGGCCTTCCCCTTGATCGATTCAGCTGAACTGTTGTCGTCCTTATGAGGTTTTGGATTTACATATAAAATTTCATGTCGATACATTCCTTACAACGGTAGTTATTAGGGCTTATGAGTTAAGTCCCCTCTAATTTCCTGTCTCCTTTCGACATTCATTCACCATAAACTATACAGTTATTTTTTAAACTTTTAAATATGAGAAGGTTCCGATAATTTTTACGAACACAGAACGAATACATACATACAGATGTGTGTATATTATTTCTTCGCTCGTCGATAAAAAATTTACTGTTTAAGAAAGTGTAGATGAATTAGCGTAAAGAGTTAAATCTCACGTAGGTAAGGTCTAATCAAACAGAACCATGAACCTTAATAACTAGACGATGCTAAGTATATTCTGTTTCACAATCCTCTCCCCTCCTCATATCACTTTGATGGCTGTAGAGGGCGCCGGTAGCCAGAGATGGGCATAATCATAATCAATGATTACGATTATAATCAAAAAAATTGGGTGATTACTTGATTACACGATTGTAATCGTAATCACGGCCATGATTATGATTGTAATCGAGTAATCATGTAATCGTAATCATGTAATCATAATCATGAAATCATAATCACAATGTACACATGATTACAAAGCGCAAACCATAGCCTTCGATTTCCTTTCATTTTAAATTGTTTTATTTTTCACACTAATAAGTAATTTTTTTAAGCTTATTACGTAACCAAAGTGCTATTACCATTTTTTTTTAAATTTGATACCCACGAAATCCCCCGATTACAGTAATTGTGATTACATGATTACTTGATTATGAATTTATGATTACATGATTGCAATCGTAATCACGATTTCTGATTACGATTATAATCATGTAATCATGTTTCATTTTAGCTAGATTCACAGTGCGATAGTATCAAGTATAAAATAGCAATGAAGATTAAGTTTTATTTTCTCTATAATCATGTAATCATTGATTACGATTATGCCCATTTCTGCCGGTAGCTCAGTGGTATGCGTGTTTGTCTTTTGAGCTCAAGATCGTGGGTTCGAAACCCGGCCGAGGCCCTTAGTTTATTTTATCTGCGAGGTAAAATAAACTTAAGCACGCCGTCCTTCGGATGGGACGTTAAGCGAAGGTCTCAGCCTGTACGATGTCAGGTACGATGAATAAAAATTTAGAGTAGGCAAACTTTAGGACTCCCGCAGTAGAGTCGGGCTCATGTCCACCAGAGTGACGAAAGAGCACTCTGGTAGTAGGCGATATGACCTCGTAGATAAAGCCCGGGCATGAGTCATAATAACTAACATGCATAACTGCAGTCTGCTCCCACCTCTCTCCGTACGTACCGCTCTCACATCTTGTGTCAAATTACTACTTTTTGTGACTATATTCATACATTATAACTCTAGTATTTCTGCGATTTGGGTCCATATAATAGAATGCTAATAAAATTTAAAAAATGAAGAACTTTTTTGACTTTTATAATAACACAAAAATGGGTGGCCACACGTCTTCTTACCGCATCTAAAATGGGTGGCCACACGTCGTCTTACCGCAACAAAAAGTTTAATCAGAATTTGAAAGTGGATATGAATTCAGTATCCCATCAGATCAGACGTAGAAATTAAGGAATGGATCGATTTGAAAAATTTCATTTTTACTAGGTGTCAAAATTTGATACATTTTCTAATTTAATGTCGGTACCAGGCCCATGCCAGAGATAACACAACGTAACGTTACTAGCAACATTTCTTATTAGGTTTCGATTTTGTTTTCAAACTTAAATGCTATAGTTAATTTGTAATCTAAAACTCAAAGATTTCGCTTTAAAAAACAATGATTTGGACATTCTGATATTTGTAACATTCGTATAACAAAAACAAATAATAAAAAAACATTTACAGAACAATTTGACATTTTTTGGCATTTATTTCCAAATGTCAAAATTTGATTTTTTTTTCTTATCAAAATCAAGTTGTGCGTATAAAAAGGATGCCCGAATTTTTACTTCCCCAACTATATGAAGGGGATGTTATGTAATCGGCCAAACATTCGATGCGACGTTTTCACCGGAATTTCATGTTCTGCAACCTCCAGATTCCAATTATGAAAAAAATTGTCTGTCTGCGTGTCTGTGGACACGGTAACTCCCGATAGAAGGAATGCATTCGACGATACCTATTAATATTTAGCCAAATCGGCCAAATAAATGCCGTTTTTAATGTATTTACCGACACAAAATTTCATAAGTGAATTTAAAACTCCATAAGGACGACACTTGTTAATTTTCAGCGGAATCGGCAGAAGAAAAGCCGATGAAATGAACGTATCTACATGAAATATCATATTTGATGTCAAAACCCAGTGAGGACATAACCTGTCAAATGGAGCGAAAAGTCAATTGTTTAATTCGTTCTAGGGAAGTACATTGCCGCAGATTCTCCGACGACTTTTATTATTTGTTATTTTATTATTTTAAACTAAATGGTCAATAAAAGCAGGATTGAGGGCCCACTTCAAATTGTGGCATATAGACCACCCAAAATTGGTTCTTTGAATTTTGGTTTAGATTTTTAGTGTTGTATTCCCTTGTACATAAATTATGAAGGATACTTGTAGGGAAGAGGCAGGTATTCATTTTAATTTTTGTATTGTTGGTGAGTTTTATGTTTTTAAAACTGAATATGAATTCAGTGAGATTTAAATCCTATTTTCTATTATTACAATAGCCTCCCTCTTATGTTGGCTGTCGCAAATTTTATTTGTATTTTATATATTTCAATTGAGATGTAAATTAATATGGAAATCTGGAAACGAAACTGCTCGTTCAGTGTGACATGAAGAAGAAGCTTGAATCGTCTGGAAATATTGTTAGAACAAGACACCTCTAGAAGAAATACAGGAAGAATAGAAGCATCCCAGAGAAGCTTAAGGCAAAGTGGGAAGTGGTTTAGTGTATTTCTGAAATAAGAGGTGGCACCACTTTCGGGGGAAAACTTTGCCCTCTTTTTTTGCCTAGTAAAAATTCACCGAATTTTAATCTGGAAACTGTATTTGCCTCAGTATAAGGGTAGTAGAACTATTGATTAAGCAAAAATTTGATGCAACACTTTTATCTATTGGATTTTTGCAAAATCTGAGCTTGTAGACATGTGCAGAAAAAGAAATCTCGAATTAAAGACACTTTTCAGATTTGTCGTACTTCTTCATAACCGGCGATAACTCTGTCCCGACAACGGGGACAACGGGAGTCCACTGAACTACTTTATAATATTTCGTATACTTGAAAATATATTTTTTTAAATTGTTTCCTATTCCTTTTATTTTAAAAATATATAATTTTAATAAGCTTTAAATATGGACAAAAGACATGTTTGTTAAAAATATACGAATTATTATAATTTCATTAATAAAATCGTTCTATCATGAAGGTATCAATGTGTGAGAAGTTTATAGACTTGGAACATTTTAATAAGACTAGAATGTAAAAATCAATATGGTAGGTTTTATTTTATTTATTATCTAACTATATGTCACACATTGAAAGTATTTCGTTAGTCTTTTTTGGATCCTAATTATTCAATTAAATGTTTCTTAAGAATATCAAGTTAATTGTTTTGGCACATTGAAATGTCTAATACTTCCTGGTTGGATGCCTTGCCCCCTTGCAAGTGTGTGCCAGAAGAATTTGGCGCATCGTGAAGCGGACGACGAGCGAAGTGGGAGAGGGGATAGCGCAAGACGATTCGGGTAGTTCGCCCTGGGCCCGGCTATGTTGAGATCGGCCAGTGCGAGCAGTCTGGTCCGCTGCGGATGCCAGTACTATCATAGCTCGGATCCCCTGCCAGAACGGCGCAGTCACATCGGCGCAGTGTCTTCTCCCCATCATCAACATCAGCATCAACACGACGACCCACCCCATCACCAGCACGACGTTCTCCATCATCATCATCAGCAGCAAAAACAGCAGCACGACGTCCAACTTCATCAGCAGCATCGTGAACCGGAGAAGCCACTTCATCAGCAAGAAGCGCTAGGTCAGCAATATCAGCAGTCGCAGCAACAGCTAGATAAGCGCCACATGGGGTGAGTCAAACCTCCTTATTCATAAACTACGTTATCTTTTGAAAAAATCTGCACCCCAAGTCAAAAGTAAGGGCTTATCCTGTCTATTTGATAAAAATTAAGGTAATTTCAAGTCATACTATATTCAAAATACAATTTAAGATCACTGTTTAATTTTTGACTACAAACAAGAAACATCAAGTTTTTTTCCCTTAGATTTTTTACAAAATTATCACTTCTAATATATTATCATCTTTAGTATCTTTATGGTTTTGTCGCCAATATATTTATATAAAATAAATAATAATTTTATATAGGTATTGAAGATTGGAAGAGTATTTTAAGAAATGAATTCAGGATAAAAGCCCGGGTCTGTCTCGTTGTTGCCGTCTAAAATTAGGTGTTCTCCTTTTCCCTTCGGGGTTATTTATATTCAATATATTTATTTATTTGTTTTATTATCATCATTTTACAATTATCATTTACTGATTTATTCAATAAAATTTATACAATTTATTTTACTGATAATGCCTACTCACATACATACAATGTTTTTATTAATTGTGAATATGATTCAGTATTTTATTGTGTAGATTGTTACTTTATTAAACATTCATTTCTCTTGTTTAGTTTGCTATGTAAGTTTTTTTCTTGAAGAGTTGATTATATTTAGTTTTTTTTTTTTCTTTCTTATGTATACAGGCTATTTCTGACTTGAAGGCAGTAGGTATTTTTGGTTAAAGCTTTGTTCTCTTCATTCGATAATTTATTTGTCAGAAAATGTTTACTTAGGTACAATTAGTTGGTATTTTACGTTGATGTGATCATTAATAATATCAACATGCTAATAATAATATTTGTATTAGGCGTTTCTTTTTCTTGCAGAAAAAACCGAAATCAAACTTTTGTCAAAAAATGAAATGGAGTTTCTTTGATGGTTTTGCGTAAAGAAACAAGAAGCTCATTTATTTGTCACTTTAAATAACACAAATTATAAATCTACTTAACTAATTATACTTACTAGTTATAAATCTATCTACTTAGAGGTTAGTATAGTAGCGTTATCCGGTTAGTAATTGTAACCGGGTTTATAAGGATGATAAGTGTGAAATTTCATGAAAATCTGATAAAACTCCCTCTCTCACGAAGGAAATTTTGGAAAAAATAGTCTATCGTTGAGCCATCCTTGAAATTGCCTATCCTGCAAGATTTGTGAATGTAGGACCCCTATTTATTTTCTTCCAAAATAATAAGATCCTCTGATCCAATGAATATCCGATCAGAATAAAGGAGTAACACTCAATTCAAGTTGATGCCCCCCCCTGCTTCCCGTTCAAAACGGAAAATGTTTATTTACCAAATAGCCAATGTTCTGAGTTGAACGATCCTGCAAATTTTCTATTTCTGACAGTTGAGGAAGATTTGGAGTGAACCCTTGAGCACTATGCACACGTCACAGTTGGGGGAATCTGTTAATGTTATCATACTGTCATATTTGTCAACACTCACAGAAGACCTAATCTCATTCTGTAAGCTGTCATTTCCTTTCTGGAGATTGTGTTCAACCAGGATTTACAAACGTGTTTGTTGTCCATCGCGTATGGTTGTTGTGATTTAAT
Source organism: Aradus depressus (assembly GCA_963662175.1). Classification (NCBI taxonomy): domain Eukaryota; kingdom Metazoa; phylum Arthropoda; class Insecta; order Hemiptera; family Aradidae; genus Aradus; species Aradus depressus. The sequence continues at coordinate 48,050,973 of OY759216.1, read as the reverse complement.
TTATTATTTATTTATTTACATATTCACAACGACAACATTTGTCACTAGTGATTGTGATGATGTACTGTGGCAAGTGTGTCGCTGTACTGCTGAGGTACGTGACCGAAGAGGAGTCCAGGCTAGGAGCAGGTCCCTCTTCCATGCCCGCTTTAGACGTCTTGGCGGATGTGATTTAATAATGTTTGCTTTTTGGTCATAAAGTCCTCATGTTTTCAAACGGTAGCCACTCCAGGATGCCGCCCTGTTCTAAATTTAGAATACCAAGAATTTCTAACATTGATTATTCAGTATTTTTACATTTAGGTAAGTAAACAGTAATAAAGAGCCAATTTCTGTGTTTATCTCTTAATGGAACATCGCTATCTCTAGCTGTGAGAAGTCATAATTTAAGAGGCGGTTAATTTGAAAATTATTTTATTTACTTATATTATGAACACTCAATATTATAACAAGTTAGAAATTATTTTCGGTGTATCTAATGAAACATGGTGAGGATATGTCTTAAGGTTATGCCCTTTTACATTTATTGATCTATAACAAAATAACAAGATAACGTAAAAATATATTCTTACTAACTTTATGCCTGACTATTGATGACAGATATTTGTAAACAATGAGTTTTTTTGTACTTTATGTTCAATAAGTATTTGTATGCTTACCTTAAGAAAGTCTTTCCTCAACACTTGCCAAATTGCACTGCAGGTCTCTGGTATAATTGTTCCTAACGCCTGTGGTGATATGATTGATGAAAATTTCAGATCTTCGTATGGTCGGTCAGTTGCAAGAAATCTTAAGGTTGCGGTTAAGCGCTCATGACATGAAACTGACTGTCTCATGCACGTAACTTGCCGTTGTATCAACGGAGAAACCAATTTCAACAAGTGTAGATAAGTGTCTTCGTCCATTCTTAGTTAATAGTTAAACCAATCCTGTTTTTCCAATTTCAAGTCTTCTAGTAAACTGATGTGAGACAACAGGTTTCTTTGTAACAGCCAACTTTTCGTCCATTTGGTCCTGTTTACAGAACGTTTCTTCTGTTGCTTCTTTTTAATAGCGCAAGCGAGGAGAAGGAGGCAGGCAACATCACATTGAGAAGCCATTGTGAACTGAGCAAATATCTGGACAGTTGAACTGTACGTGTGGGTCCAAGCACTGGCCAGCAGTACAGGCCAAACAGCCAAAGCAGGCCTGTGTTAAAAACTGAGCGTGTGTGGGGCCCCTTATGCTTATTTGTTTTTTAATTGACTATAATTAAAAAACATATAAATATAACTGACATTGAATTAAAAAAAAAAAAGCTGAAAAGTCAAAAAAAAGAGAAAAATATGAACTATTTACAAGTACCTACTAAAAAAAAAACTGGACAAGTCGATTTTAAATATAATTAAAAGTGAAAAGGAAATTCCTAGGCTTAGGAAAATTATTATATAGGTATACAAAATATCGAAATAAAAAATATCCATGCTTATACCATAAAAAATAATAAAATATATATTTAAAAAAACTGCTGTCAGTAAAATTTACAACTGGTCATTTTAGAAAAAAGGCGGTAGTTCCAAAAAATTGAAAATAAGAAGATTGTCGAAACGAATCTAGTCGAATCGTCGCTTCGAGTAACAGGTGTTTCGGAAAAGTTAACCAGCTGTTGGAGGTTCGTCCGCGTTTATTATGTTATGTGTTTCTAAGACGTCGATATTGAAATGATGCATGCTAGAGCTCTATGTAATTAAAATAGAGACTGATTGACCATATTATTTATTATTTAACTTGTTTGATGAAAAATACACAAGTTAAAATGAATGACAAACAGTTGAAGACAATTACTAAGCTATTCTCATGTTCGCGTGACGTCAACTAAGATTATTGCTGCTAAATATATGGAACTATTTATAATTGAATATTATTAACAAATTATATTTAACTCTTTACCCGTATCAGTGTTGAGATAACAGCGAGGTTCTGGCAGTAAATATTTGTTTCCTAAAATTTACAGGTACCTCACAACATACTTCACATTTTCTTTAGTTTTCAAATGTTGTAAATTTTTCAAGTGCCTATTCAAAATAATTACTAAATATTCATAGTAATGATTAATATATGGTAATTATTAGCAGTACAATTGGAACAATTCCTCCCCAAGGCAGCTTCTTATTGCAAAAAGTTCAAAATACATGACTGATTTTAAAATTAAAGCTGTATTCTAGGTGATGTGAAACATGATAGGAAAACAATAAATTTCAGTGAAAACCAACATCGATTTTCTGATTATGGATACATAACTTCCCCTGTACCTCATATAGCTGGAGAAGTAAAATTACTCTTAAAATATTAATAATTAATTATCGAAACAATCAGTCGTGTGAAATGGCAACATATCTACTGTTAATGTACATAAAAACAGTGTAAATTAGTAATAAAATGTATCAATCCAACATAGATTTATTTAACCACGGTGGTTAAATAAATCTATGTTGGATTGATAAATCTGTATTACTTATTTAACAAGTAAGTCCACTTCATCCGCCTACCACCAAGAGATAAAAAGAGTGTTTTTGAGACGGACAATAAAATGACCAAATACCTCGGCCATGGTCTCTCTCAAGTTTTAAGGACAGACTTTTAGTTTGACGCCAGTGACTATAGGTCATTAGTAATTATGCATTTAGAAAGACAGAAACCGCTTAGAAGAGGCCACTTGAGATAAAAGGTTAAGGCCAATTACCTTAATTATATTATGAATGACATAAACCTGTTATTATCTAAATTGTTTGTATACTTTGGTGCACAATAAGATAAATAAATATATTTCGTAATTTGCCCGAGTTACCTGTTTAATGGTTGCACAATAACACTGAGGTTGTCAACCCTGCAGTCTCAGAAGAATCTACAGGGCTCATTTTACTTCTCCTATAACAAGTATATGGAATCAGTCAGAAATATTCCATGTTGAGTTTTCGGTGGAAATTCATGTTTCCAACCCTGTTTTCAGTATAAAAAAAAAAAAAATCCTGTCTGAGTACACGATAACCCCTGTTAGAATTAATATATATTGCCGTGAAATTTTATATGTGTATCCATGGTTTCATAAAAACGTCACATATTGATTTTCAGTCAAATCGGCCAAACAAAAGAGAGAGCTTAATACAAAAATTATATTAATTGCCAATGTAATGAATGTATCGACACAAAATTTAGTACGAGGACCCAGAAGTCCTCATGTAAGTCAAAAATTGATTTTTAGCCCAAACGTTCGATTGGTATCGAAGGAAATGAGAAAACGCGTGATTCACCGAAGATGTTTTTTTTGGCTTATTAGTACTTTTTATAACACGTTTCGTTTACTGCTATTCTTCACTTTATATGTTGATCGTTTTTACTAAATCGTGCGTTTTGCATGTTAAAGATTGGGGCTCTGCCTGAACTATATCGATGACTTAGCGAGTAACCCTTATATTGAGGGTACAATATTCATCGTCGATGACACCGAATATTATATGAAGATAAGATCCCTAAAAGACTGTGCTAGGCTTCAGAGTGCACTTAACTTTCTTGGAATGGTTTCAAGTGCATTGTGTGGACTTGAATGTACCGTTGTAACATTTACTAGGAAAATAAAATCAATACTTGTGACCTACTACTTTTAGTTGTTCGTGAGCTGGGAGTTTTAATGGATTCTAGACTGCAGTTCAAGGAACAAATCGATGTCATGTGTAAGCGGACAGATAGGACCCTGGGCTTCCTATTGCGGCTCTTTAAGGGCACGAAGGCAGTGAATGCAATCGACAACTCACTCCAGGGATCTCCCATCAATCATATAGAATCCGTACATAGCCTGTAATATGGAGAAGCTGCAAAAGTGCGTTTCGGGAGATTTGATCAACAGGACTTGGAATCTTTGGAACAAGGTAACACGTCGCTTCCAGGAACATCGCAGCTCGCCAACCAAGTCTTTCCCCAAGATAAAGATGTTTTTTGTTGTGAGGAGGTCACTAAGAGTGCCTTAAAAAAAATTAAACTGTGATGCTCTCAATATAGTTAAAATAAACATTATATTGTTTTTATACATATTGTTAATCTTGTTAGCTGATGAAATTATGCATTATGACCACAACGAATTGGCAATAATGCGTTTGTTGTAAAAACTAATAAATATGTATGAGAACTTTTCGATTGAAACATTTGAATGTGAAAAAAATATTACTTTTAATAAATCTTACTAATTGTATAAAACTATATTGTATAAATTACTAGAACATTTTTGATTAAAATGTATAGCTTCTGAAGATGGGCTTTCGGTGGCCCGAAACGTGTAAATAAAACAGACAGAATCTTCTTAAACATCGGAAATTCAAGTCATTTTAAACATGATCGTCCATACATCCATACTTACAGACGCTTCTCTCTCTCTCTCTCTCTCTCTCTCTCTATCATGTTTAGACTTTAGGGATTCCGGTGAACAATCATCAAATTTTTTACCGATTAACGATAATTGTGCTGCAAAAACAAATTCCTTATCACTTGGAGTATCTAGATGTTTATGATTTATTATTTTAGTATTCTCTTATCGGTGTATATAAATATAAAAATAAATTAAATAGGGAACCATGGTGGCCGTGCGTGCTGCCGTAGGGCTTTGGTCGCATGGTCTCACCTTGGTTTGCGGGTTCGAATCCCGTCCGGGAGTGAGTTTTATTTCGTAGATAGAACTTCCTCCCGAGGCCATGGATGGATGTTCTAAATAACTAGATAACACAGTGTCATGGCTAATATGCATCGTACATAAGGCAAAAAAAAACAAAAAAAAATTAAATATATACATGTAACAAAGTTGCCGCAATTTCCGTTGTTTTTTCATTCGAAGTATTTTGGCTAAAAATTATAGTTTTTAAAAATAATTATTCCATAAACTACAACATGTAGAGTATGACGTAGATATTCAGGAAACAAGGTATGTTTTATACTTATATCTTTTTAGCTATGTGAAGCATAGGGGAAGTTATGTAATAGGTCAACAATTCTATGTTGAGTTTACACCATAATTTCATTACTTTCGACTCCCTGATTCGAATGTCGTTGAGTGTGCGTCTGTGAGCACGATAAATCACCTGTCGGCCGGAGGAAAGTGGGAGATCGGAGGGGCTCAATACAAAAATCACAATAACTGTCGATGTAATGTATGTATCAACTAGAGGTGTAAAACTATCGATGACGATATCGTTAGTTTTTAATATCGATCGTTTTTGAAACCATCTATAGTACTATCGAAATATTTTTTTAAGCAGAAGTGACATTAAGTCACTCTATGCTCATGTATATGCACACATGTACCCTGTAAGTAATTTAGGGAAGACAAATAAACAAGAAGTCGTACAGTGCAAGTATCTATATTTCTTTTATGAATTCGACTACGCTGAATGGTTGAAAATCAATGGCTATGTATGAAACAATGCGATTTAAGAGAATCCTGTACCTCTCGGAGTTTCTTCCTTATGTTTTTGTTTAGCTCAAGTAAAAACGAATACCACTTCCACTATTCTTTTCTGTATCTCTATGTGTGCACAAGGCGTTCCCGTTGTAATCGCTGTGATGTTTTATCAACAACTGATCCTTCAAATTGGAAGTGTTCCCGCAAGTTCTGTATTCGGCACTGCACAAACGACATTTAGCCAGTTTTTTTGGACCCACATCCTTATCGAAGTAACTCCACACATCAGACTTAAGTTTACGACTCATTTTTCAGTTCAAAACAACATAGCACGCTACAAGAATAGTAAATTTTCAGTTCAATGCAACGAAACACTCTACAAGAACAGTAAATGTAACCTTGCTTCGATTCAGTAGGTCCCAGAAATATGAGGTCCTTAAACTATCGATAGTATCGATGGTTCAACACCGATAGTATCGAAACTATAGATAACGTCAACTATCGATAGTTTTATATCCCTAGAATCACACATTTTATATGGGGATTCAGAAGGCCCTGTGTGAGTCAAGTATCGATGTTTAGCCAAAACGGTCGATTGGTTTTGGAGGGAGAGCGAAAACTTAAATGAATAATTAGATCTGGGGAGATACATTGCCAGTGATTTACCGACGACTTTTTTTTTCTATTTTGTTTACAACTTTCACAAAATATGAACAAGCCCTACTCTTTGACTCTCCCCACCATCCATGCTGCATTTCCTGAGTCATGAGTCATGAGTTGGTCCCGCGTAGAGTCTTCGAGAACAGTGTCCAAGTGACATTCAATTTCGCGCACCATACAGACGTTAGTGCTTTTTTGGTAAGTTTACCAAACTACATTACCATTATCCTAATTGAAGAAGACAGTTCATATTATAGTTGAATGCCAAAACTCGGATAGTCAATATTTTGTTGTTCTGTGTTTGTGCTATACAAAGTATAGGGGAAGTTATGTAATCGGTCAACAATTCGATATGATGTTTTCAAAGAAATTTCATGTTTTCCGACTTCCTGGTCCAAAAATGAAAAAAAAAATAATTTTCTGTCTGTCTGTGTGTCGATAGAATGAATTATATACCCAAAATGTTAGGTACCCTCTTAGAATGATTCCTTATTGATTTTCAGCCAAATCGGCCAACAAGAGTAGTGGACAATTAGGGGGAGGCTTAACACACAAACTGAAATAAATGCCTTTCTAATAGGGAAGGGGGTGACCAGAGAAGAAAGGCTCGACTTAAATTTAGTAAGAGGATTCAGAAGTCACTATGTTAATCAAATATTGAGTTTTAGCCCAAATGGTCGAATGGTTTTGGAGGGAGAGTGAAAACATAATGGATTAATTCTTGCTGGGGAAGTACATAGCCAGTGATTCACCGGCGACTCTTTTTCATTTCATGGGAAATAATAATTTCTTTTTCATATTATTTCACTTGCAGATATGCAAGAACCTTAAATAAATTCATTCTTTTATGTTCATTTGTAATACAGTCCTCCAAATACATAATATTCTCTTCAGATTACTTTCGAAACACGGACTTTTGACATTTTTTCAAATAATAAGAACGATTATGATTAATTATTCTAAAAAAAAAAAGTTAACTCAATTAATTAATCTGACGTGTTCGTATTTGTTTTGCACAAGACATTAATCAAAGTCCGAAGAACAAAAAGATGGTAGAATGAAGATAGTTTTAATTGGAGTAATGGCACTACGGAGATCAGGATTAGTTTCATTGTTCATAAGGTTTAAATTTCTTTAAATATCTTATGAAACGTTTCGTCTGAAAGAAGATTCATGTTTAAGGACTCTCCCAGCATGTTCGAGGTAATTCTGTTTGTCGCTACATCACCGTCTACAGTTGTCCAATAGTTCGTTATTGTGACTCATGCCCGGGCTTTGAGGTCATATCGTCTACTACCAGAGCGCTCCTTCGTCGCTCTGCTGGACGTGAGCCCGACTCTACTAATGGGAGTCCTAAATGTAACAGGCTAGAGAGCATCGCTTAACGTTACATCTGAAAGACGCCTAGTTTAAAGTTTTTTTCAACTCCTAGATAAAAAATATAGTTTTCGAGCCCGCGAACTTGAGAACAGTAAGCAACCTCTGAGCTCCCGGCGCCCTCAGTCCAATATCTCAAAAATCTTACACAAAATTGTTTGTCAGACAACTCATGAAGAAATTATCTACTCGTCTTTTTCGGGTAACTCAAGCCAAAATCGGCTACTACTTTGTGCAAAAATTATTTTTGGTATAAATGTTGAACTGACATATGTCTATGTCATGATATCATAGAAGTTCAAAGTGATCCGATTTGTGCTACAGCCGCAAAAATTACGGTAATTCAAGAAATAATCTTTTGTACAGCTGCTTATAGTTCGCGTTGCATATTCGGAAGCCAACTGAGCCGACTCATTCGAAAGAAATTTGTATTTTCTACAATTGTGGACTTATAACGTGTTTTCGTATCTGTAGTGGTTTAAGAGTAAATAGCCAAACCGCGAAAACTCTTGTTCAAGATTGGGTAATGACGCCCAATCCAGTTGCTACAGAAATTATCTCCCGAACGATTGCTTGTACGAACAAAATTAATAGAACAGGCAGTGTAAAATTGTTTAAGCTGTAATTTAGTCGACATTTCAAAAGTTCGAAAGAAATCTACCGATAGTTTTTTTTGTACACATATATATATATACATAGGGATAGACACTATTTCAAAAATTCATCGGTGAATCACCTACAATGTACTACCCCAGTACGAATTACTCAATTATGTTTTCGCTCACACTCCAAAGTCAATCGTCCGTTCGAGCTAAATATTTGACTTACATAGTGGCTCGTACTAAATTTTGTGTCGATACATTACATCGGTAGTTATTGGAATTTTTGATTTAAGGGGCTTAAATCCTTTGATCCCCCCTCCGATTGGGCTGATTCTGTTGAAAATTAATAGGTCCTTAGAGGTTTCGTGTTGATTCATTCATTCTATCGGGAGCCATTGTATTCACAGACAGACAGAATTTTTTTAAAAGTTTTGTTAGAGGTTGGAAAACATGAAATTTCGTTGAAAACTCCGCATCGATTATCTGACCGATAACTTCCCCTATATTTCGTTTATTTAACTTAACTGTTTTTTCTTGAACTCTTTAAAAAGGCCCGACGCATCGCGACGTATATGTGTACAAAATTAAAAGGAAAATAGATGAATTATAGATATATATTTGAAAGTACCTTCGTCTAGAAGGAGCCAGTCAAATTGATTTCTTTCTCGTCCATTATCTCTGCCACCTCCATTCCCCGCCCCCACATACAGAGGCTTCCTTTTTTTAAGACCTCTCTGTTTTTCTGAAGTCTGAGTAGGCGACTTGGCTGACAACCTGTCATCTTCAGGATGCTCCTGACGTTACTACCTAACCGTTACGTAACCTCCCACTTGGATTCGGTCCTCTGAATACATCAGTAGCAGACTTGCTAATTTTGTTATTTTGTCCAACTCTGTTCAACAGATCCACTGTTGTCACAACAAGTTATGACAGAATGGACATATTTCATGGGTGCCAGAAACTAATTCTTCCAAACAAGAGCAACTATATACAGCCCTCTGTATCTGTTGAAATAATAATTTAAGTACGGTTAACGCGCTACAATTTGAGGGTTTCCTCGAAAATGGACCTCTAAAGTCAAAATTATCATATAGCGAAAAATGTTCTTTACACACCCAACTATTCAAAAGTAGTTTTCACAGAAATTTAATGTTTTCCGACCTCCTGATTTCAAAAATGAAACAAAAATTCTTATCTGTCTAAATGTGTGTCTCACGATAACACCCGATAGAATGAATATATCGATACATGTTGTTATCCAGAACCACATATCTGTCAATTTTCTGCCGAATCGATTTAGGGGCCAAAGGAGGGAGGGGATTGTACTGACAAATATTTATGGCTAAATAAAGATGACACCTGTCTGTATTCAGCTAATGTACAGTAATAACTGTCGATCTAATGAATGTATCGACACAAAATTAGTATCTAAATTCAAATTCCCATAAGGACGACTCGTACTAATTTTCAGCGAGTAGTGGTTGGAGGGGGGGGGGGCATAACACAAAACCTTCCATGGCTCAACTGTTCATAATTCATAGCTTTCCAAAGATTTCTGTCTGTCTGTGTATGTATACACTGTGTGAACACAATAACTCCCGATAGAACCAATGTGTATCGATGTATCGACACGAACTTATATATGTGAATCCATAACCCTCTAACGACGACACCTATTGTTTTTCAGCCAAATTGACGAAAGGGAAGGGGAGATTAGGGGGGAGGCTTTACGTAAAAACTGTAATAACTGCCGATGTAATGAATTTATCGACACAAAATTTAGTATGATTGGAGGAGCCTCTATGTAATTCAACTATTGAATACTAGCGCAAACGGTCTACTGATTTTGGAGGGGGAGCGAAAAGTTAATTGATTAATTCTGTGCTGTTTGGGTAAAGGGGTATATGTTAATTTTTTGTGAAAATGGGTAACACCTATCTAAAGCAAGTCATAACTTGCTTTAGATAGGTGATCTCTATGTTGGGGAAAAGAGAAATAGGTCAGAATCTTATGACATCATTGAAAAAAAAGGAAGTGAAAAGGGGGACAACTGAGAAACATGGGAGTTCTCTGAAAACTGAAAACAGAAAAACTGACATATACCCCTTTACTCCAACACCACAGAATTAATTATGAGAAAGTACATTGTCGATGATTCACCGACGTTTTTTCTAACCTATTTAATATTGCATGCAAATACTGAAGCAATCGAAAAAGTATCTACGTATACAAGGTGACCAGATTTATGTGCAGTACCCATTTTTCTCTGATGGCCGATTACATAACTTCCCTATACCTCGTACAGCTGGGGTCGTAAAACAAATATGAATATTGAATAAATAAGGCGTTTTATAATACAATTTTGTTTATTTACTTTTCAAATTCAAAACGAGGACGGTATTTGCCAAAATGTATTTATTTTGTAATTCAAAAAATACATTTTGAGTTTGATACTTTGAAGAGGGGTTTATCCTAGATGAATAGAAATGTATCTCAAGTGATAAACAAGTACAGTAGGATCTTGTTGATTTTTGGAAATGAAGCGGTCCGTCGGGTGGAGAGTTGGCCGATGTGAACCTGAGTTGGAGTCGTGCCCTGTTTTATTTATACAGACTCGACTCAGAGACAAGTGCTGTCCACCACGAGTAACAGGAGACCTCTTGTCCTAGGCTAGATTCTTCTTGGGGTTCATCGCGTCTTCATCTTCCCTTTGGACCAGTATGAGGTAATCAGTTACTGGGGCTTTACATTTCTAGGTCGGCGCGGGACATTTGGTTGCTGCCATTTTGGGTCAGAAACGTTATTTTTTTTTATTATGAAAGTAGTCCAAGAAAAGTCGTCGGTGAACCACCGGGAAAGTACTTCCCCACAACGAATTCATCAATTAACTTTTCGCTCCTCCTCCAACATAGTCCTCACATAGGGACTCCTCATTTAGAATTTCGTGTCGATACTTTCATTCTAACGTGAGATCATGTTCACACACACATACTCAAAGAGACTTTTTTTTCATATTTGGAATCTGGGTGTCGAATAACATGAAATTCCGTTTAAAATTCCGATGTAATGAATGTATCGATACATCGACACGAAATTCAAAACCCTAGAAGGACTATTCGTAATAATTTCAGGGGCATCAGAGATGTATGCATCTGATGTATGAATGTGATGTATGTATCAACTAAATGTTTATATGAGGATTCAGAAGCTATGTAAGTCAAATATTGGAAATACTTAGGATGAAAAGACAAAACTTAATTCGTTTTGGGGAAGTACAATGTCGTTACACCACCGAAGAATTTTCGAACTTCGCCATGACGTCATGCGCACTCTTCTACACACTTGCACTTTCCGTACAATTCTAACGACACACAGTCTTATGTAATCTCCCTTAACACATGTTAAAACAGCTGTTTATGGCTAATGTCCTCATCAGAAGGTATATTTGGAATTATCTTCAATGTTTGTTTGTAAACATGGCCTCTTGTTTCTACTTCTGAATGTTTGTTTTGTGTTGTACATTATGCATGTATGACATACAGCCTCAGTTCTCTTGTTTGTAGACGTGTCATTCAGTTTTTTCCTGATCACATGAATGAATCCATTATCATTTTTTCAATATTCATGAAGTCTCTGTGACTCATATAGTTAGTTATTGTGACTCATGCCCGGGCTTTAACTACGGCGGTCATATCACCGGAGCACTCTTTCGTTGCTATGGATGGACATGAGCTCGACTAATATGGGAGATTTTGCTTACCCGAAATTTTTATTATTTCTGTAACGAGTATCTAACATCGTATAGGCACGGGACCGTCGCTTAACATCCCATCCGAAGGACGGTGTGCACAAGGTTCCTTCACCTCTTAGATAAATAACCCTGAGGCCTAGGCGGGGTTTCGAACCCACGATCTTGAGCTCAGTAGATACTCTACCTTTGAACTACAGGCGCCCTCTGATAGGGTAGGCCAAATCATGACCGCTACCTATCGGTATAGTAAATAATGTTTAATTTATCGTTAGTCTATCTTTTTTCCAATGAATTCTATTTTAGTTTCAAACTGACGATAATAAAATTGTCTATATGATAATATGATGATAAGGGTATATGAAATCATTTTATTGTCTCGCTAAATATACATACTACTCTCGATTAACCGGGATAATAGGGGTGGGTACCACGGATAAAGCAAAATCACTGTTAACTCAAAGGCTATAGTAAACGGATGTTTTTTTTTTTTAGAAATACTGGTTAATTGTGAGGAGAAGGACTCTTAATGGACCCACCATAATAAGTTTATTTTATCTGGGAGGTAAAATAAACTTAACCACGCCGTCCTTCGGATGAAACTTTAAGCGATGGTCCCGAGCCTGTAAGATGTCAGGTACTGGTTAAAGACTCCTACCCTAGGTGAATAAAAATTAAGGGCAGGCAAAATTTAGGACTCCCACAGTAGAGTCGGGCTCATGACCACCAGAGTAACGAAGGAGCGCGGTAGTAGATGATATGACTTCGTAGTTAAAGCCCGGGCATGAGTCATAAAACCTAATCTAACCTATAATCTTACTCTTACTGGATTATACATAATCGTACTCTTACTATAATCTTACTCCACTTTCTTCACCCCACGCATTCTCCTCTTCCAGTGAGATGGAAACTATGGCTTCGCTAATCATCATCGGATAATAAACTCATTCATTCTTTCATTTCTTTTAACACTAATTTTATACATTTTAACTTAAAGAGTATTTGCGGAGGACTTTCTTTATTTGCGTGAGGATTATCCTTCATTGATCTTATTGATTCTAAAATTTTGCATCGGCATGAAAATATCTCAGTCCAGAAAATGGAGAATAGAGTCAAAAGAGGATTGATTCGAAATTTTACTTTTATTTTGGCTTAGTGACGACATTTTATTTTTAACATGCGGCGAACGACCTCTAAATGTTTAGCCAAATCTATTAGAAAACCAACTATTTAAATATCTTGTTTAAAATTTACTACCTACTTAAAAGAAACTAAAAAGTTAATTTTGGCCTTCATAAAGTCTGCATAAAATTGATATATTTTTTTTCTGCAAATAATAAAAAAATATGTAGGTCACTTATATGTATATATATTTCATGTTTTTACCTTATCCTTAACTAACCTTAAGTGGAAGGACTGCAGTTTAAAAAAAAAAATACATGAAAATTATGTAAAACGCTTCGAAAATATTTCCTCAAAGCACATCAAAATGCAAAATATTTTTTTATGCTAGGAAATATGAAGGATCAGATTTTAACTTGAACGGAAATAATAATTGCATGTATTGGAAAAAATTAATTGGTAAGGCGTGGAGCACTTCTTTAGAGGGCGCGGGCGCCGGTAGCTCAGTGGTATGTGTGCTTGCTTACTGAGCTCAAGATCGCGGGTTCGAAACCCGGCCGAGGCCCGTTAAAGATGAATACAAATTTATTGTAGGCAAAATGTAGGACTCCCATAGTAGAGTCGGGCTCATGTTCACCAGAGTAATGAAAAAGCGCTCTGGTAATAAGCGATATGACCTTGTAGTCAAAAATCCCGGGCATGAGTCATAATAACTAACTACTTTAAATAATTTATTTATTATTTATATTTTTTACACTAAAAAGTGAAACACTTTGTATTCGATTATTTGGGCATAAGTGTCATGTATTTAAATATGCTGCGGCCCGCAGGATAGAGAATATAAAAAGGTATTTTTTGAAACATTTTTGTACAGTCACTTTAACCACTTCATCTTCTCGGCCCCTAACTTACGTTGACCTAGTCCTTGTAACGCATACTATTTATCTTAGACATGAGAAAAAAAAACAAAGTTAATTTTAACTTATTACTTTGATGATGAGACAAGGTTATATATATGCATATACGAGTATGGCGGCAATAGCATGGGAACTGTGACGCAGCAGTACACCAGCGGTGTCAGTTCGCATCTAGCTGGGTGACAGTTCGCATCTAATTCGCTGACAGTTACAGTTCGCTTAAAGCTGGGGGTGACAGTTCGCAACTTGCTTGTTGACTTGATCCTTATTTGCGGTACTTTTTCTTATAGGTAATATTTCATTTTTTTCATGTTTCATAGCTTTACAAAGTATAGGAAAAGTCATGTAATTCGATGTTGGATTTTCCCCGGAATTTCATGTTTTCCGACCTCTGATTCCAAAAATGAAAAAATAAATTTTATCTGTGGACACAATAACTCCTGATATAATGAATGTATCAACACGAAATTTTATATGTGTATCCAGAACCCCATTAAGACATCTAATGATTTTTAGACAAATCGGTCAAAGGGAAGGGTGGAATCAGAGGGGAAGCTCAACTCAAAAACCCCTATAATTGCCGATATATTGAACATATCGACACAAAATTTCATATGTATATTCAAAATTCCATAAGGGTGACATCTAATAATTTTCCGCAGAATCATCCAAAGGCTAGAGGGGACGAATGAGGGGGCTAGACTCAAAATCCCTATATAGAAAACCCTGTGGATGTAATAAAAAAAAAATATAAAAAAAATGTAAACGACTGTAGATCTAGTATGAGGATTCAAAAGCCTTCATATTTGTCAAATATTGATTTCGGAGGGAGAGAGAAAACTTAATTAATTCATTCATGCTGGGGAATTACATTGTAGATGATTCATCGGTGACCTTTTTCACTTGTTTAACGAATTTATTGAGAATTTCTCTCTAAATTCTCATATTTTAGTATTTCCCGGACCACATCGTTCATCCATTTGATGTCCAAGCTGTCGAATTTTGAATAGTGTATATAAAACCTTGTATTTTCTTTGAATATAGTAACTCCACCGCCCGTTGAATTGAGCAGTTCTGTTCCTTAATTTCACGTTGATTAACGTTATTAACAGTAATAAGAAGAACTGCTACTCTACTCCACTTCCTCTACACACATTGTTGAGCATAATATTCTCATAAATAGGTAAGTTAGTCATTGATCCATGCCCGGGCATTATTTTTAATAGGTTACAAAATAAGAAGTTTCCCTAAAAACGTAATTGATCCGAAGACCGGTGGCCTTAATTCCAGCGTGAACCAAACTGATCTCAAAGGGAAGTGATTCTTAGTTATGAAAAAATGTTTTTTTACTGCTTATCATACCGACGGTCTCCAGGTCCATGGGCGGAACACTCTCAAAATGTAAATTTTACAGGAGAGACAAAAACTTTTTAAAGTTATTCCTAGAGTTCTAATGAATTGAATTTTATGTTAGTTGCTAGGAATAATCATAGTGTGCCATCACAAAACTTTTTAGATTGATTGAAATGTTCGTTTTCTCTTAATTATCAATTTCAAAAGTAAAATTTTGGGTTACGCCCTTTGGCATGTGCATTTTGTAGATTGGTCAATATAAAGGTAGGTTACGCCCCCTCTTACGCGTTTTTGCCTGTTCTTGGTTTAGCATCCGATTTGACGGTATACATTAAAAAAATATATATATATTTTTGTATAACTTGATATTTGGACGATTTCTGCTGCTTTAATATTATTAAATATCAAGTTTATCCAGATTCATGCTGTATTACTATTTATTATCAATCGTTTTGATAATAAAAATATTATCATTAGTCGCATAAAATAATCAATAAAAACATATAAAGAATATTTTTAATGTGTTTTAATTACAAGAGAAAAAATATTACAATGCTTGTGTATTAACAATTTAGTAATAAAATAAGGCTATGAATCACAATAATTTTGCTTGATCACAATTGAGTTATTTATTGTTGTAAAAAATATAATTATCAGGAGCAAAAGTTTTAGGATAATAACTTGAAAATTTCTAGAATAATTATTATTAAATAATTTCTGTGTCCTATTTAACGTAAATCTCTTTGAAAGAGTTGTAGTCAGTCTTGTTCAGTCTGTTTCATCTAGGACATCTTGCCTGACGTCATCTTAAGTTGAGGTACTCTTGGTGATACCTCAAAAGAATCATGTTGGTGTTGACTAGATGAAATAAATCTTGTAGCTTAGCTTTTGAAAGTCCAATTTTGGCCGCATAAAAAGTTGTTTAAGTTTGACGAAATTTTTGGCAGACCTTCTATTTTTCTTCAAAGTACCTACCTAACTGTTTTTTCTATTTCATCAGGATTAATGGAAAATTTCATGTGTATTACAGGTGAATTTTTATTAAACGTAGCTACCTTTATTTCAGAAAATATGAACTTCACTTTGTCGTCAGTAATTTTTAAATTTGGCTATTTTAAACTTGGCTTGTAATGATTTGAAATCAAGAAAGACTGATAAGATAATGTTATAACTTCAGATGGTCCTGGATTTTCTCTTGCATTGACTATTATTGTTGTCCATTCAGACGGAGCCCACAGTTTGTTTTTACGTTTTTTTCTATCATTGGCGTGGACCGAATATACGGGCATATAGGTAAGTGTGCCCAGGTTTCAAGAATGTTATATAAATTACTGTAATATTTGAAGAACATTTTTAAAAAACAAAATGGTCGTAAATATTTGATTATTTTTATTTTGACCTGGACATGAGTCGCAGAATATGGACACAGTTTTTTTTGGAATCTCCCTTTTGTCGGCCAGTATTAAATAATTCCACAGAGTCGTGCAGATTTCATTTGAAGCTCTGTTCTCCCCATTTCGTTCTCGACTGAACACGAGAATTCGAGGGAGCATGCACAGAAGCGGGTTCCACCATTTGGAAAATCGTAATATATAAAAAAAAATATTTCGTACGCTGGGGAAGTACATGACCGGTGATTCATCAATTACTTGTTCTATATTACTTTATACTCAGCATTTTGATGTTTCTGATATCTCTAGGTTATGTTCAGGTTATAATTAGTTAGTTATTATGAATCATGCCCGGGCTTCAACAAAGAGGTCATATCGCCTACTACCAGAACGCTGTTTCGTCATTCTGGTGGACGTAAGCCCAATTCTACTATGAGAGTACTAAATCTTGCCTACCTAGGTTTATTCACCTAGTGTAAGGGTGTTTAACGAGTACCTGCCACATCTTACAGGGTCGGACCATAGCTTAACGTCTCACCCGAAGGACGGCGTGCTCAGGGTTTTTTCATCTCGCAGTAAGAAACCTAAGGGCCTCGGTTTTGAGCTCAGTAGGCTAGCACGCTACCTTCTGAGTTGTTCTTCAAGTTAGATAAAGGGAGATATTTTTCAAAATAGTTGTGAGTGGAATGTAAAAAATATATTGACAATAGGTAGCTGAGTGGTGACTGTACCGGGCGACAATTAGACAAACAATATGCAAATTCTAAGTCGTTCCTTCAAACTTTTTAAACTTTTATTTGTAGAACTAATATTAAGTGGTACTGGTATCTTCAAGGTTAGTCTTTCAGCGATGTCTCACGTGTGCAGTTTTATTATTATGCAATTTCTTTTTGTAAATTCCTGTCAGTAGAGAACGTTGGTGGTCTGGTGGTTAGTATCACTGTCTAACAACCAGACGACCGAAGTTCTAGTCCCTCCGTCAAGAGTGACGGGGTTGCTGAGGCGGTTAGGAATTTAGTGACCGACTAGAGACCTGCGTCATGTTGGTTGTGGCAGGAGAGACTTCCTAGGTCTGTGACGATATTTCGTTAAATAGTGTGACAGTTAAGCATATATAGTGCAAGCATGGTGTGCTTCAGAACGACTTGTGGCCGCTTTTAGAAGTAACGTTCGGAACAGCGGGTTATTGCAAATCTGTAATTTCGCCAAGCGACCAGCGCTCATCTAGCCTAGACGAGGGATGACCAACTATGGCATGGCTAGCTACGACCGCCAAGTGGAATTAATGTGGCCCGTGAAAATAATTTTAAAGAGAATAAAGAATTAGTCATTAACTTAGTATAGTAACGTATAGCATAAAGGTTCTATCCGAATAAGAATGATAAAAACTTAAAATTAATTGCGGGCTCTATCATCATATTCATATAATTAGAGACCGGATTCCCTTGCAGTTGCATTTTTTTTTTCGCTTGCTTGAAATCATTAAATAACAATTTATTTTTACGAATTAAGGCATTCTGATTAATATACATAAATTTTATTTTGCACGACATTGCATGTTTTTAACTTTTTGGTAAAACTGCACGTTTTAGATTTTTACTGCACAAAATTGCATATTTTGTCGTAATTAGAAAATTTATTTGTAAGTTAGTTTGAAAAAGTAGTTAATTGACTTTACAACAGTTTTGAGAAAAATCGCGGATATGACCAACGCAAAAAGTACTATGCGGCCATAAATGTTGAAGATATTGGATTGAATCTATAACCTGACATTATAAGCAGCTACAAAAAAAAAAGCCCCATTACAAGCATAGTGATCATAGTGACCAGAAGAAGGGACGTGTAAGTGTCCCGAAATATTGTTCAAAAAATAAGAAGACATCTCTGGAAAAAAAAATGCCGGAAACAACCAACAGTGAAACATCCCAGAGAAGTTTAAGAAACACCATTACAAGCGTCAGCATCATAGAGGAGTATCTATGGCTCCAGGCTCTTGATGAAGACACTCCTTAATCTTCTGGTAAAGTTCCGAAGCTGCGAACAAGACTAAACACATATCAATGGATCGTCAAGGTTGCTTTGTTCTTCTAAAGCATGATGACTTTAATTTGACGGGTTCGTAACCCGACCGAGGCCCTTAGTTTATTTTATCTGGGAGGTAAAATAAACTTAAGCACGCCGTCCTTCGAATGGGACGTTAAGCGATGGTCCCGAGCCTGTACGATGTCAGGTACTCGTTAAAGATCCCTACCCTAGATGAATAAAAATTTAGGGTAGGCAAAATTTAGGACTCCCACAGTAGAGTCGGGCTCATGTCCACCAGAGTGACGAAAGAGCGCTCTGGTAGTAGGCGATATGACCTCGTTGTTAAAGCCCGGGCATGAGTCATAAAACCTAACCTAACCTTTAATTTGACTTAGCCTATCTTTATTCCGTAAATTCTTATGTTATATTGAATATCCTAAAATAGACCTGTAATATGTCTGATTAAATTTTTCTACTTCCCTTTGAAGATCCTGCCTCTTTGAATCCTAGACAAAAAGCCCTTTTCAATATTACCTCGAAAATTAATTTTGTTTTATTTTTATTCTTAAGCCAATGCACAATACTAGCAATATTAAATGATGAAAATTAAAAGACCTACTCATGTCAATTTAATTATCATTTTACAGAATTCATTTTGCTTCTGGGAAGTTTGTAAACATTGTCTGTATGTTGTAAACACATCTGAGATAAGGAAAAAAAGGGAAACATATCAACGATATGTGGGGTACATATTCAACGAAGCAAGGGGAATAAAATACCTCCATCACATGAGGTAGACAGTTCAATTTTCTAGAACAACTGGAAATGAATTGAGCTGAAAAGAAATGGTAATTGTTTGAACGAGCAAATTCAGTTCAATTTCTCACATTTGTTAACACCATTAAGTTATCATAATATATTGTGTATTTGAGGGCGCCGGTAGCTCAGTGGTATGCGTGCTTGTCTATTGAGCTCAAGATCATCGGTTTAAAATTCGGCTGAGGCCCTCAGTTAATTTTATCTGGGAGGTAAAATAAACTTAAGCACGCCGTCCTTCGGGAGGGATGTTAAGCGATGGTTCCGAGTTAAAGACCTTTTCCCTAGATGAATAAACCTAGGTAGGAAAAATTTAGGACTCCCACAGTAGAGTCGGGCTCATGACCACCAGAGTGACGAAAGAGCGCTTTGGTAGCAGGCGATATGAGTCATAAAAACTAACTAATGTGTATTTTTTCATTACAAATATAATGTATAGTTTTATTTTATTTTCTTCTTGTTTTTAGTCTTATTACTTCGATATTATGTAATATTATTTCACTTATTACATGTATTCTGCTATGAACCTTTTCTTTAGTTTTATTACGACCATAGTTATAGGAAGTATAGGGGAAGTTATGTAATCAGTTAAAAATTCGATGCGAAGTTTTCAACGGAATTTCATGTTTGCCGACCTCTAGATTCCAAATATGAAACAAAAAAAATGTCTGTGTGTCTGTGAACACGATAACTCCCGATAAATTGAATGTATCGACATGCGACAATTTTATATGTGAATCTCTAACCCTGTAACGACACCTACTGTTTGTCAGCCAAATCGATCAGAGGGAACTCAAAACGCCAATAACTGCCGATGAAATGAACATATCGACACGAAATTTTATATTTAAAGTCAAATCCTAATGAGGACATAACCTGTCAAATTTCAGCGTTATCGGCTTAAAGGGTAGGGGGGGGGAGTTCAGGGGAGGGGGACTTAATCACTGCCGATGTAATGATTCAGTATGGGATTTAGGAGCCCCTATGTAAGTCAACTGTTGTTAGTGCAAACGGTCGACTGGATTTGGAGGGGGAGCGAAAAGTTAATTGATTAATTCGTTCTGGGGAAGTACATTGCCAGTGATACACCGACGTCTTTTTTAATTTCTTGCTATTATACTCTCTTGATGTTAATGTTTATACGATGACGTAAGCCGATACCTATACATTATATGTATGTGTGCCTATCTATGTGTGCCTATCTATGTGTGCCTATCTATGTGTGCCTATCTATGTGTGCCTATCTATGTGTGCCTATCTATGTGTGCCTATCTATGTGTGCCTATCTATGTGTGCCTATCTATGTGTGCCTATCTATGTGTGCCTATCTATGTGTGCCTATCTATGTGTGCCTATCTATGTGTGCCTATCTATGTGTGCCTATCTATGTGTGCCTATCTATGTGTGCCTATCTATGTGTGCCTATCTATGTGTGCCTATCTATGTGTGCCTATCTATGTGTGCCTATCTATGTGTGCCTATCTATGTGTGCCTATCTATGTGTGCCTATCTATGTGTGCCTATCTATTTTTTAGAATTAGACGATATAAAAGTTAATCTGTTCTTTGTTTTTATTTACTCCTTTATAGACAGTATTCGTAAATATTTGATTTGAGACGTTTTTGTGTAGTTTAGTGTATTTTTTGTTGAAAAGATAGGTAATTGCAATATGTAATGAGACACATTACATACATTCTTACAAGCGATAATTTGTTATATAAGTATTCGTTATTGTTAATTCCAAATTGCGGAAGATA
This sequence comes from Aradus depressus, assembly GCA_963662175.1. Lineage (NCBI taxonomy): Eukaryota > Metazoa > Arthropoda > Insecta > Hemiptera > Aradidae > Aradus > Aradus depressus. Next base: position 48,029,780 of record OY759216.1, on the reverse strand, counting down.
TTATTTATACTCGCTGTTCTATTTTGTCAAAAGATTTGATATAAAGAAACCTGCTTTTCCTTTATACATCTCATATGTGGGTTAATGGAATATGTTATTGAGCACTCTGCCACAGCAGGACGCCACCCTCAATATTAACTGTGTGACAATGATATGAAAATGAAAAACATGAGTCTCCACATCCTAAACAATTGAAGGGAAGCACACAAAACCATTTATCTTACTTCTTTGTAAAGAATAATAATCTCTTAGAAAGAGAAGTTCCATAATCTCTTAGAAAGAGAAGTTCCAACCTCTATCATAGCGATGTAGTTAGGAACTTGGAAATATCGTAAATTTAATATGGCAACATTAAAACATTTTTTTTTAAAAACCTATCAATCATTGATAGCTGAATTTGAGTTTGTAAAGTCGTTTATCAGTTTTCTGATCTAAACTCTAAAAGCTCCTTACTACGTCTCCAACAAAACTTCTTCACATTGACCTTAACGTACATTTTGTCATAGAAGTCGCTAAATCCAAGTATAAAAAATTATTTTCCTCTCTTAGTTCCCACAATAATCCTCTAGTCCGTGCCCTCCATTCTGCCATACTTCCCCAACATTAACCGTCAATGGCCTAGAGACCTCCTTAGCAGCAGCAGTGACAGTGATTAGTTACAAATGAGAGTAACTCAGTGACTAGGGAGTGTCACCACTGTGTGATTTCTTCCCTCTTCTCGTTGCTATTATCTCTCTCTTAGCACATTTGTTTGTTGTATTTATTTTTTTACAATTGGAAGCATCTATTTAAAATAAATAAATAAATAAAAATTCTTAGTGTGGAAATGGAAAGAAGAATATAATTCTCGATTAAAGAATTTGGGTTGGAATTATGTTTATTTGATTAATTCTAAGCTCTTCAAGGTCAAAATTATTTTCTCAGTCACTTAATTTCTGTTATTCAATGGTCTTATCGATTCTTTATGAGTTTTTTAAATTATTTATTTATTTTTCAGTCAAATATTGAGTTTTAGCCCAAACGGTCAAATGGCTTTGGAGGGAGAGCGTGAACGTAATTGATTAAATTGTACTGGGTACATAGCCGGTGATCCATGAACTTTTTTTTTTTTGTAAAACAGAAAAATAAAATCATTTATTATTATAATTTCAACAAAATTGAGAAAGTCATTCAAATTATGTTTGTCCCAGAGGAATATCGGGTGAAACATGCAAACTGACCTACATACCTGTTATGTGAGCTGTACAAACAGTCAACAAGGTCACTTGAGGTTTTCAAACCTCTTATTGTATAACGAAACATAAATAGGTACGGGGAAATACCGAGATGGGAAAAGTTACCGAACGTGTCCAGCAATGAGTGATAGAGATCATTAAATATTCGAACCTGAATATTAAAAGTGAATATGTTAATATGAAGAAGAACATTTAGATGATGATTACCTGGAAGGGTCATGAAGACAGGTCAGGAGTCTGAGGGGCGTCGCCCCACAAAAGAATGGTCATGAAGACAGGTCAGGAGTCTTAGGGGCGTCGCCCCACAAAAGAATGGTCATGAAGACAGGTCAGGAGTCTTTTATCCCATAAATGGACTGCGGCACCTACTTTGGCTATTAAACTAACTGAAGTAAAGTCTGAAAGTTGTTCTTGCATAATATAGCACGCAAGAGGGCGCCGATAGCTCAGTATTATTGCTTAGTAAGCTCAAGATCGCGAGTTCAAAACCCGGCAAAGTTTATTTTATCTTGGAGGTAAAATAAACTTAAGCACGCCGTCAATCGGATGGGAAATTAAGCAATGGTCCCGAGCCTGTACGATTGTACTCTGATAGTGTTTACAGAATATAGTTATTATTTATATTACTATTTTTTTCACTCATAATTCGATTCCATTTGATATTTTTCTCTCTTTATTCTGGCAATGCTTGGAGTTTAACAGTTGAGTTAACTGCAAGTAAAAAAAGATATATAAAAGAGAACAACTCCACAATATATATTTACACAGAATTTACAGCGGCATTTTCAAGAAAATTCTTCTTACTCTTAAGAATACTCTAAGTACGTCGTTACTTTTGAATTTTTTAATGATGGCGTAAGCCGAAACGATGTGTATATTTTTGTGGAATTAGTCAATATAAATGTTTAACAAGGTTGATAACAACAAATACCTATCCGGAAGGTTTGATTTTCAAATGTTTGCTTGCACTGAATCAAATGAAGCAAACTAATGTTAATAGTAAGCGTCAAAATGACGTTTCAAATATTTTGGGCGTAGTTTTGCAATCTATTTGTGAATATAATAGTGAGGTAATCTTTGGTACACCTGTGTTAGTGTTTCTAATGTTAATAATGGATGTTTGTATGTTGCAGAGATCACGAGTACGAACCGATCCAGGCCCCCACCGAGGCGAGCCACCCTGAGGTGGGAGTGGAGGCGAAGGAAGATGCCCGAGCGGAGCCTGGAGATAAGGAGGAGGCAAAGAGACTAGAGGAGGAGGAGCGGTACGAGGTGGTGAGCCCGCCCCCGGAGGAGTCGCCCCCAGCCAAGAAGCCAGCCCGCCGCTTCATTAAGATACCCAACACAGAGGCCATTATCGTCCCGCTCCACGGCTCCTCAGACGAAGAGCTCAACCCAGACCGGTACCTGGACCCTGGGCTGGTGGGGATGGGGGACCTCGAGGCGCCGCTCCACCGGGTCCCGGCAGCACCCCCGGCTATCACCGTCGACGCTCCTCAGGCCACCTCCAACGAACCGACCACTGGCATTCAGGACAGAATCAGATCCCAAGCGGACAAACTCACCTCAAAACTCAAGAATATTAAAAAACCTACCATTTCCTTTCCCAAAAGGCCAATGCGAATGCCACAAGCACCGAACATTAACTTACCAGAACGGCCGAAAATAAAGTTACCAGACAAACCGAAATTTCGACTACCAGAAAGGCCGAAATTTCATCTGCCAGAAAGGCCGAAGTTTCAATTTCCTGAAAGACCTAAATTCCATTTACCAGAAAAACCTAAGTTTTTAACAGAAAGACCCAAATTCAAATTTCCAGACAGACCAAAGTTCGGAAAAGAAAAAAAGACAGTTGTAAAGGGAAAAAAACCAAACCCTAGCAGTCTTCGGCGTCCACTCCGGGACAAAGTTACCATTAGTTCACAGTCTGGGTCTTCTCCAAATATATTTCAAACTTTGAAATTTCGTACCTATCCCAGATTCTTCAAGAAAAAGAAAATTAGGGAAGAAAGAATGAGTTTCGATACAGAAAGTTCTCTTCCATCTACTCCACCGCGGGCTGGAAGTCTTAACACACCTTGGGTGGAGAGCGACATAAAATATGTTGATGAAGAGAATGAAGATCGAATCGCAGACGATGAACGGGATGACGAAAGAATTGAAGACGTCAGAGAATTCGAGAAAGAAGAAAATACGTATCTTCACCGTTACATCCCCTTAAAAAGTAACACAGGAGAGAGACCGTTAAAAGCCACCAAAGCTGAGAGCATAAGCAGTGAAATTTCAGAAAAAGGTAGTTCTGGCAGTTCTTCGAACAGGCGAAGGGCTGGGGTGATAGAAGAAATCGATTCGGATGAATTTTTTTTGAGAGAAAAAGGTCTGAGTAGAGAAGATGTACAAGTGAGTCGATTTTTATCTCTTGAAATAAGAGATGCGTTCAGGCAAACCAAAAACGCTTTGACAAGTCTTGATGGGGACTTGAACAAAGAGGACATGCCGGAGATAAGGTTCGGTGAAATTCCAAAACCTCCTGAAAGGAAAAAATCAATCAAATCTATAGGCTCGGAGAAGGAAAGAGGTGAACCCGAGTTTCATACATTTCCCAAAAGACCTTCGCGAAGGAAACAAAGCGATCCGGAGAAGCCGCCGAGACGATTCAGGTCGAGATCGGGGGGCCGGTACGGAGAGAGAGAGCATCAGTCGTCCATGCCAAGCCTGAACATGGGAACGAGGGAAGTGGAGATAGAGTGTGGGCCACAGGCTCCGGAGCGGAGGAAGAGCAACCGGAGTCTCAACAGGGAGGAGCAGGTCACCGACCTGGATGAGGATCTTGTGCTAACACGGGTAACCCAATATGCTGTATCTATCTATATCTTGTCCTAGCACGGATAACCCACTAGCTGTATCTATCTACCTCTTGTGCTAACACGGGTAACCCACTAGCTGTATCTACATCTTGTGCTAACACGGGTAACCCACTAGCTGTATCTATCTACATCTTGTGCTAACACGGGTAACCCACTAGCTGTATCTATCTATATCTTGTGCTAACACGGGTAACCCATTAGCTGTATCTATATCTTGTCCTAGCACAGATAACCCACTAGCTGTATCCATATCTGTTGTAGAGGCACCCTCTATATGGATCCCGGAAAATCTCAAAGGTCAAGGCGGTCAGATAGAATGAAAAAGGTCATTACAATATCAGTCTTAAAATGCATCCTTAAAAAGTTACATGCAAAACCCCATCTTTTTTCAAAATTTCTCGATAGCCAAGATATGGAAGTGGCGGAACCTCCAAACACGGAGAAAAAGTAAGTATTCTGTTGAGCTGTGATCGTCCATCTACCAGCTTTCCTCCACCAAAATTTATGTTTACATTCCTGTGATTTACCCAAATAATTAATATTCGTCTTACAGACTTTTTAGAATACTGTTGATTTTTTTGTTTTTTCAGAAACTCATATTTGGTAATAAAGATGTCTTGATAACTCTAAAAATAGTTATTTGTGCAAAAAGTGCGGAAAGTCGATTTTTTGCTAGTAACTTTTCAACTCTTTATTGAACCTTTTTCACTCCTACTGACTTTATGCATCCACAGGAATTAAGTTGTCCTTGAATCATTGAATTGGTCCCGGGGAAAAAAATTAATTCTGTTCAAATATTTTTAGTATCACTGTTAAAAATTTCATTCTATAAATATAATTTACAATAGCAACCGGAATGGCAAGAGGGGAGAGACCCCCGCACACATGACTGCCTCCGACCCACAAAAACTGTTTATCTTTCTCAACTTGCCACGACTTTATGGTTGAACCAAGGCTAAAATTGATAATGGATTCATTAAATGCAATAACATACGATTCTAGACCAGTTTTAGATATTCAATTCCTGTACGGAGTTGGGTACAAAAAGTTGAAATCTGTAAAACATGTATAAGCAAATTCGTAAAAGAATATTTAACTTTGTTGTTTTGAAATTAAACTGGTGCTATCTTGTGCAGATTGAAGTAATATGCGACAAATTTTCGCTTTTGGGAAACTCACTGACAGAAAAAAGTCGGGCCCGGACTGATATAGTGAGAAACCACTTCACATTTTAATATCTATAAAAAAAAGTCATAAGTTCATAAATAATAATTTTATGTTTATATATGTCTCAAGGTTTTCATGTTTATATTTATGTTTATTTGTATAATTACAAAGTAATGTTGAAATTATGTTGCAGATTGCAGCACAGAACTCTTGTGAAATATTACCGGTGGCCCCACTTAGGAAGTCCAGATCAAGAGGAACCTCTTTGGCGGATGACGACAGAACTTCAAGAGGCGCAGACTCCACCATACTGCCTGACGATGACGACCTTTCTGTCACGAGGGAGGCTGACAAGGAAGAAGTGAAGGAAGTGTTGAAAACAGAGGCTGAGCAGATCCATAAAATAGAAGTACAAGTCCAGGAAAAAGAAGAAAGGGAGAAATCTGTAGATATCTCAGGGTATGCAGTGGTGGCCAAAGACAAGAAGAAACAGGCGCCACCTCGACCTGAGCAGCCACCGCGGACCCACTTCCAGAACCAACTGGAGAACATCAAGAGTCATGGCAAGAACATCTTCTTCACTTATCCACGGAGAGCCATCAAATCTCTGAATAAACCACCCGTCAGGCCAGCAAGGAACTACAGCACTCTCGGGCCTCTTCGGCCTCCAAGAAGGAGAAGAAACAGGGTGGCACGAACGAACGGTTATGTCGAAGGAGAAACCGAAATTATTATAGTTGAGAATGATAAGGAAAGAAATTTGAAAAGTGGGGAAGTTGTAATGAGAATGAAGGGTAGGCCGCTTCCTCCACCGCCTCGTCCGCCCAGGAAGAGCAAAGACTATGACTATCTTCCGGACAACGAAACAGAAACAATACAGGTTTTGTTACTCAACGGTGAAGCAGAGCATGAGGAAGATCCATTTCCCGTTCAGGAACATAAAATCAGCAACTTGAAATCGAAAAGAAGTGATTTTTTTGGAATAGCGAAATCCCCCGAATCAACGAAAAAAGGCGAGGTTAAAGAGGAGATAATCCAAGCCCAAGTGGAAAGCCACACGACTGCCCAGCAAACCTCGTTCGATATTAACGAAGTATCCGTGTCTATACAAACGGACCCCCTTCCCCAAGACGTAATATTAGTGGATAGTCAGAGTGAGATAGACGAAGGATTCATAAAAACGGAAATAGAAAATAGGTTGGAGGAAGCTAAAGATAGTACACATGTCAACAAAAAAAATATTAAAAATACTGAAATTTCAGAGCAACCTATCCATCAAGAAACAATAGTAAAGGAAGATAAAGAAAATGAAAAAGAACAAACTGATAGTAATATATTTCAGCATGCATTGAAGAGAGTTGAGGCCGCACGGGGTGTCCTTCAAGAAGCAAGAGAAAGAGTTACTCCTAGTAGTCTAACGAGTAGGTCAGATGAAAGAAGGAGTGAACACCAAGGAAGCTCATTTGTGAGGGTCCCACAAAGAGACGCTCTACTGGCTTCGGCAAGAAGCGAAGATATAGAGAAAGAAGGGACTCCACCTCCTCTACCTGTGAGACCGGCATACACTCGGCCGCTACCTGTATCCTTCCCGGACAAACTGCATCTTTCTGAGCTCGATGTGGACAAGTTGAATGTGTCCGAGCTGCAGGCCAACAAGATAACAGTGTCGGAGATAGAGGGCGGGAGTCTGCAGATGCAGGAGATCAACAGCCGGGGAGGCAATCTGACCATAGGAGGGATAGAGCTACCACCAGACTTCATATCAACCCTAGTGTCCCAGGTGACTTCTCAGGTCAGTTCGCAGGTAACTCCACAACTGAGCACCCGTGATCTTCATCCAAGATCCAGAGAGAGCACTCCTCAGAGACATATAAGGAGTGTTCTCACCCCCCCACCCTCCATTATCGTCCAGGCGACAGCAGAACCGGTATCCATGCCAGAGCCTGAGGTACCTGAAGCAGGGGTCAGGGAATCTATCCCTAAGCCGAGGACCACCAAGTCCAAGGGTAGGAGGACCCCGACCAGGGTAATCGACGACTCTGAGGATGAGCTGGCCTGCATCATGCCGGCCAAGAGGGACGAGGAGCGGAAGAGATCCGAGGAGCGGTCCGCACGGAGCTCCCCCAGCCTACCGCGCAGTTCCCCTTGCTTCCCAGTGTCCCGCAGTTCGCCTAGTTTGCCCATGTCCCGCAGCCCTCATTGCCCGCCAGGGTCACGCAGATCGCCCACTCTTAGCCAGGCTTCCTCCACCCAGCTGATGCGACGTCTGGCTGACATCTGGCATGAGAACGTGGTGGAGGGTACAGGCGCCCTGGTCCAGGGTGTGAATGCGCTGTTCCCTGAAGGTGAGAAGCGTCGAGATGCCCAGATCGCTGCTGTTATCCTCCTCATCCTGGTGGCTGGCCTCATCCTCATTGGGTTTGGCTTCGACAACTCGGTCCACCACCATCATTGGGACTACGTCCCACCTCGCTGAGTTCTCCCTTTTTGTGTACATAAGTTAGAGTGTGTATGTGGAGTTTGAGGCAAAGACAAAAATATCTGTAAAATGAATTCTATTTGTAAATAAATATTTAATTATTTTATTTTTTATTCTTATTTTCAGCCTGTTTTTAATGTGTAAATTATCCATGTACTTATTTTCCTAATCCCGTAGTCCGTTAGCTGGGGACGGTCTCAGCAGTGCACAGGCACTGACAAAATACTGACGTGGAACCCGCAAATTAGACTGAAACGAAAAGACAGACGTTTAAAACTTTCTCTGGACAACAAAATACTGGCTTACAATAAAACCTACTTGGACTTGGGGAATTCAGCTGTGGAGTGCAGTCACTAAAGCAATCTTAACAGAATTAAGTCCCGGATACTTCGTACAATCACTAACTGTCCCTTCTAAGTTTCCAATCCTAACACGGACCTCCAGACAACATTTGTCACCCCACACTCGCACAACAGAGAAACACTACATTACATCTCAAAATGAGCAACCCACTTGTCCAAAAATTAGCTACATTACTACTACAAAAACCTTAAAGAGGAAGAGGCCTCAAAACTTCCTCAGCAACCGCTGGCCGGTGGACTTTTGCAGGGTAACCGATCCGTCATGCCTCCAGGACACTTTCCTTCACCGTTCAGCTAGTTATTGGAACTTACGTCCTCAGAAGGTCAGCTATATGGTTTGAGGGGGCATCTGTAGATCAGTGGTATGCGTGCTTGCTTACTGAGCTCACGATTGCAGGTTTGGGTTATTTTATCTGGGAGGAAAAATAAACTTAAGCACGCCGTCTGTCGGAAGGGACTTGTCCCGAGCCTGTACGATTTCAGGAACTTGTTAAAGATCCCTATAAAGCGCTCTGGTAGTAGGCAATATGACCTCGTGGTTAAAGTGAGTCATATAACTAATTATATGGTTTGAGGTTAGGTCTATATTGTGATTTTGGAGAATAAATTACAGGATGTAAATAAGAAGTAATGCACACAGCTTCTTTCTCAAGCTGTTATAAGTTTTTCTCAAATTATGATTTATTATTTCTATATCCTGTATATGTAAGGTATAAATAAATACATGATACAGTGATTAACTCATACAAAATGACAGCAAATAGCACACTTTATCAGTACAAACAATAGAAAGAAAACTGCACTTAATAACTAGGAATATAAATACTATAAATAAACAAAATAATGCAATATGCTGATAGGACGCCTTTAGAGTTACGTTACACACTAGCTACAAATATGAAACTTACTGAGAGCAACAAACAAACCTACAAGTCTTTGGCATAGATGTAATTATAAAACTTTATTTGTGGTGTTTGTCAGCAGTTCTGAGTTTGGATTCGATATTGTTCACAGCCCCTAGAACTTGATATAGTCCTTGCATCAAACTGGACACAACCTCTCCGATATCTTGGTCCGTCACGATAAACACATCTGAAATTAGAAAATATTACAATTAGTGAGAAGTTATTACAAATAATAATAATAATAATAATACTAGTACATATATGTTTAAAGGGATCAATCATCCTTACTATACAATTGAGTCAGTGAACATTACAATTACATTCAAAATTAGAGATTGAATTAGTTACGACTCATGTCCGAGCTTCAACTACGAGATCAGATCGCCTACTACAAGAGCGCTCTTTCATCGCTCTGGTGGGCATGAGTACGACTCTACCTAAATTTTATCGGCCCTAAATTTTTATTCACTTTGAATAAGGGTCTTAGACGAGTATCTGACATCGTACAGGCTCCGGACCATCGCTTAACGGGACGAAGGATGACATGCTCAAGAATTTTTTACCTCCCAGATAAAAAACCTAAGGGCCTTGGCCGGGTTTCGAACCCGAGATCTTGAGCTCCATAAGCAAGAAGCACGCTACCGGGGCCCTCCATTTAGAGGTTGATCGGAAGTGAACAGTAATGAGTATATAGATTAACTAAATCAAATAAAAAATACAATTATTTTAATAAAGTGGTACAAGTGAGAATAAAGTCTACTATTAATAAATGAAATGAATATGAATTTAAATAAGGAAAATGCAACTAATAATATTGGTTAAGAGAAAAAAAATGAAAAGAAATATTACAAAGAAAACAACAAAAAAAAAAATAAATAAATAAAATAATAATAATACTGAGATAAAGTAGAGTGCGCGAGCAGGTCTTCAGGTCTTGAATATAAATATGAAATGGAAGGAGAAATATTATTCATAGATATGGAAGATGGATCTGTCTATGTTGACAATTTGAGGCAAGTGGTAGAGTTATTACAAATAAGAAATGAGTATGATTCTTTGAGGGCGCCGATAGCTCAGTGGTATGCGGGCTTGCTTACTGAACTCAAGATCGCAAATTCGAAACACAGCCGAGGCACATAGTTTATTTTATCTGGGAGGTAAACTGAAGCACCTCGTCGATCGGATGAAACGTTAAGCGATGGTCCCGAGCTAGTACGATGTCAGGTACTCGTTAAAGACCCCAACCCAAGGTGAATAAAAATTAATTTAGGGTAAGAAAACTTATAATAATTAAAACAATTAATAATAATAATAATAATAATAATATGTAGAGTGATGCATTGTAGAAAAAACTTGGAGATTTAAAAAATTTAATTTTGAGTAAACAATTTCCTATAAGTGGCCACATATGTTTATTTCAAAAAATCTCTTAAAAAACATATTTTTTCTGGACATTTCGCCAAATAGTTCGATGACAAATCTCGAAATAATTGTGATAAAAGATGTAGAGAGTTGAATTTCCGAGAGAATAAATACTACGAAAAATATTTATTCGAGGTTGGTAAGAATCTTCTAAAACTCTCACAAAAGCAAATAATTTTTGTTGGTAACATATTTGAATACCTCTCATCTTTACAAGATAGGCAGCTCAATAAAATTCACATATGATCACTCTAATTATCAAAAAAACAAAAAAAAAAACATTCTCTATTTAGCAATGTGGATGGGGCTTAGACCTCCTACCAAAGAGGGATTATTTACCTAATTATTGGGTGGTTATCTCAAGAAAGTTATGTAGTAATTGGGGTTTAGCATACCATTTGCTTAGCAGTATTGCTCTGAGATTTATTTATTCCTCGTACCTCACCAAAATGGTAGGTAGCTCACTCCTTGATATTAAAATTTCATAAACGTTGCCCTACAGTACAGTATAACAAGAACGGACGGACGCAGTTCTTTAATGTGGATACATGTGAATTTGCTTATCAAATAGAAAAAATATTCATGCAATATACCTGGCATTTCCTTGATTAAGTGGCTGCAATAGAAGTTTAAAATATTGGTCACGTCATCATCCTCAGCTGCGGTTGATATGATGTCATTTGTCAGAGATCCCCTGAAATCAATTAAAATATATAATTAGTAAAAAAAATTAAATAGTCATATTAACTCCTTGTCTACTTCATTTATTATAGTTCGGTTATTTTTGTGACTCGTGTCCGGACTTTAACTACAAGATCATATCGCCGACTACCAGAGGGCTTAAGTGAGAGGTGGTAGTCCTACCCAGCATTAATGAATATCAAACATGGCACAGGCTCCTAAATGTTCCATCAGAGAACGACTTGCTCTAATTTTTTTTTAGCTCTCAGATAAAACAAAAACCTCAGTACAATAGGCAAACACGTTACCTCTCTGCTACCGGTGCCCCTGTCTTATTGTTATACCCCCACTTTTTCTTATTCCTTTAGAACACGTTGAGCCAATCACCGTAAAAACCCCAAACAGCATACATATCAGGAAGAGTCACGAACTACAAAAACTATTTATATTTTGACATAACTATTTCTGAGATCCTACTAAGCAGTAGTAACTAAATTGAGAAACGCAGCCATATTGGGGGAACTTATAATAAATAAATAAAACAAACTTCGTTTTTTTTAAAACATTGTTTGTTTCACAAGAAAACTATACATTAACGACCGGTTTCAGTATTAAACCATCGTCAGGTTTTGTTATAAACTAAGACAAGTTTGTTGAGTGCGAATCATGTATAGGACATCAGGTAGCTAAGATAGGGGTTGGACATTCAACTAAGAAATCCCCGTGTCTTGACAGTTTTGTTGTTCTCGGATATTTTTTCCACTTTCCCTTTTTTCATAACAGTAGTAAAATTAAAATTAAAGTAAAATATAACATTATTACAATCTCACAAGATAAACCAATTTATAAGTGATTTATATTCTTAAAATGCAATAATGTTACCTCTAATTTTAGTTTTGCCACTGTTATTGAAAAAAGGGAAGAAAATATTTCAGAATAAACAAATTCTTAGCTGTAAAGATACGGGAATTTCTTATTTGAAAGTCGAAACCCTTCCTTGTCTACCTGATGTACCTATATGTAAGTGTTGCACTTAGAAAACTTGTCTAAGTTTATAAACAAACCTGGTGTAATGTCGAAACCGGTAGTTAATGTATAAATGTCTTGTGGAATAGACAATATTAAAAAAAAACAAAAAAACTAAGTTTGTTTTATTTATTCATATTAATAATCAATATGTCAACAAATAAAAATTTACGAAATGTACTTCTTATTTCAACTGATTTTCAATTGAGATAGTGAACTTGATGAAAACTGGCCCACATCAAATAGGTACGCATCGTCTACATACAATGACAACTTATTCAACTTCCGAGTCGAGTTGCAACATATAAGTTATCATAATAATATGTGATAATAACTTGTTTGCTACCACATTTCCTGTAGAAATTTGATCTCTTTTGTTTATTTAAATTTTGATTTCTACAGTAGTTTGCCGAAAATTGCCCTAAAAAAATATTATCAATAATTTAAGACGTGCAATTTTTAAGAAAGTACACGTATACAACAAAAAAAAAATTCAATTAAACGAACTTTACACTTGGATTCACAAAGAGATACCAATTTTTAATAATTTTAAATAATATTAATTTCTAATCCAAAGGTTTTTTAAATGATACTACTGGGACAACAGAGAAGATGAATAGAATAGAATTTGAAGAGGACAAATAATTGGGTTATTATCTATATTTACATATTTAAATTTAAAAAAAACTTATTTGAACAAACAAAACAAAAATTTACAATGGCACAAAAACATTAAATTAATACTTAAAAAACTATTTCTTTTTTTATTTGGGCATATTGAAAAATATATATTATTAATTGTACCTTCTCGACGCCTCTACCACAAAAACCAGACCCCGTCAACTCTTCACTTTAATTCCACCCCAGTCAACTTTCATCTAATTGTTCAACTTCATTTTTATTTAAAAAAACATATCAAAACACATTGCACCGTTTAAGAGCTAGCTCACGACTCCATTACATTTAACACTATTTCACAGCTGTTTTTTTATATGTTTTCTTGTTTTGTTTCTCAAACACCTTGATATATATCTAATATATATATGATATTAGATTATAATAAAAAAAAATTACCTCTTTTCATTAAAATATTCATTAAAAAAATGTTCCGTAGTGTACATCACATTTGCCTTTTCCTTCTTTTTTAAAAAAAAATGTTTGTTCACAAAATTTTTTTTTTTTATAAGTTCTTTCAGATTTAATTTCTTCCTATACACAGGTTGATTAGTTTCTTCCTCGAATCCACATGATAAGCTTCCTCCTTCAATACACAGATGGATTAACGTCTTCCTCCAATACACAGGTAGATTAGCTTCCTCCTCAAACGCACATGTTGGCTGGCTCCTTGGTGTCTTCAACTCATTGCTCAACGATGTATCGAAGTCTCTCTCTCACTTACACTCACTGATTTATTTTTATTTTTTATATGCCCAATTCGACGCTCTTTTTATACATATATGCCCATTTTTTATATTTTTATAACTATTTACAATTATTAAACTTATATATATACGTACCTAATTTCTAATAAACAAAAACAAACATTAATCTAAAAATTTACAATTAATGCTTAACCTAAAGAAAATGTTAACTTAAATTTATAAAAATTTGAACTAATTGAACATAAAAAATATAATACTAAATTTTTACATATTTACAGGATCAGTCATAGTCATGAAATCAAGTTTGGAAATAATCAAGTTGGATGCAGATTTAAGAAATTGCCAATTATTTTACTTTCCGCCTTTACCATCAATATACAATTGTATGTATTCAAAATAATTATACAAAAAGATTGTATATAAAAAAATTTACTTGAAATAAAAATTAAATAAATCCTTTTTTATTTACTTCATCACACTTCCAAAATATATCATAGCAATGAAAATTAGGCCTCACGCCGGGTAATAAGGAATACAAATTTAATTTATTTAATATATATAGTACTTGTCTTTTGAGGTATTAAATTCTTTGAGACGTCCTTCATACTTCCTAACTAAAAAAAAATGTATCTCACATATATTTTTACTTCAACTTCCTTCTCTACTAATAACTCCCTAATAATAATAACTTCATCGTTGACGTAGCAAAAATACGGTTCCTCCTATCTCAGGTAGGCAACCAACACTACATCATAAATCTCCTATATATATCGCTAGTTCTTTCTAGTCGATACAAAAAAAATCATCTCTCGCAGATCAAAAAAAAATATAAATCTCCAATTAATCACTAGCTCTTACTAGGATTAAAAAAAATAATTTCTCCCAAAACAAATCAATATAATCCCGACGTCTAAAAGAATGTCATCAGCAATTAATTCAAAACTTCTCTAATTAATATTACCCTTTGTTTGTTCCTATTCCTAAAGTTATATAATGTGCTCCTACAACTCTTCTCATTCTCATCTACTCTCTCTATTAAACAAATTTACGTAGAAAAAACATGTTACTCAAATAATAAATGAAATTGTCTAAATAATAGAATTTATAATAACAAAAACTTAATAACCTATGCATACATACAATTTATAAAATATATTATCCTTTCAAGGCTTCTATACAGTTTCGTTCGTCTTTCTAATTTATAATATTATTATGATTTAGTCACGTCCGGTATCCTAGCTGAACAGTTCCGAAACAGAAAATCTGTCCCCTTGACTCGGCCTCAGGAAGTTCGTCATGTCTCCAAAGAGATCTAGGCATCTCTCAGCCTGCTGATTTTATCTTTCTAACATTTGTAATAAAAAAATATAATAAAAAAATCTATCTTCTTCCATATTATGTTCGTTCAAAATCAGCTGTCTAGTTGAATAGTGGGCTCGTCTGTCCACTCTGCTATACCTTCAATACTTCAATTTGGTTCAGATCCCTAATGAACTATTCCCCCCCTTTTTCTTAAAATATGGCTTTATTAGTGTCGAATGAAATTTTCCTCTGTCTTTGTCCAAGTTTTCTGGGTCTGTAAGTAAGTATGTCGTGTCCCCATAACTAATTTTGATCCTGTACGGCCCTTCATATATATTTCGGAATTTTGTTGCTTGAGTCAGAGTTTGGTCCAATGTTCTCAACGATTTTACCAGTACTAAATCCCCCACCTGAAATTTATAAATTGTATGACTATTGTCAAATTCCCGCGCGTGTTTTTCCCCCGCGATTTTAATATTGTCAAACACCCTTTCCCTTAATCTTCGTAAATACCCCTCATTAAGGTGTGTGTCGTCCGTTAATATGTCACTGTCTTTGTCCACAGTTCGTTGGTACAAGTTGGACCACGGCGTCCTATGTTGGGTCCCTAACATTACCTCACAAGGATAGGCTTTTGTTGTCATATGGAATGTGTTATTGATAATAAACTCTATGTCTTTTAAATGGTTGGGCCAATTTGTGTGTCGGTCAGTCAATACAGTCCGTAAGTAGTTCCCTAAGTCTCGGTTCGTCCGTTCACTGAGGTTACTTTGGGGATGTCTGATGGAGGCATACACATATTTGATGTCCAGTCTCTCTAATGTCTGTTGCCATAACTGGCTTGTGAACTGAGTTCCGTGGTCCATCAGCATTTTCGTCGGTTTTCCTACGTCCTTTATGTATTTGTCAACACACCTCAATGCAGCCCGCGTAGTCGCCTTTCCTATATCATAAAGCCTAACAAATTTTGAAAAATTGTCAATCATGACCACGATATATTTTACACCCCTTCTACCCCTCGGTAAAGGTCCCATGAAATCAATACTAACCAATTCCAGTGGTCCCTTGGTTTCTATCCAATGGTATTTTGAGTAGTAGGTCCTGTTCGGGATCTTATTTAGCTGGCAGCTGTGACAGGTCCGCAAGATGTTACTGATCTCATCCATGAGGTAGGCAATGTGGTAGTGTATGTTGATAAGCTGGAAAAGTTTCTGTATGCCAATATGATAATATGTGTTGTGTATTAATTCAATGAACTGTGATGTCAATTTGGTTGGTACAAGTATTCGAAAAGGTTTGCTTTGTTTTTGTGTTAAGATGACCCTGTTACTGTATTTATATTTTAGTGTTTTGTATTCAATGATAGTGTCAGGATGATCAATTAATTCTATGTGTAACTGGTGGGGCACATCCTGTTCTGTGTATTCCTTGTGAAATGACTGTATTAATTTATTTATTGGATGATGCTGTACGTTTTTAAATATATTGTTTATTTGTATTTCTTGATTCTTATGTAATTGATTACATTCGTTATCTGTACCAATTTGTCTAGAAAGTGTATCTGTTACCACATTTGCCTTTCCACTAATGTGAGTAATTTCGAAGTTATATTGTTGTAAGAGCAGACACCACCTCAGAAGTCGGCTGGTCGTGTTCTTACAACTTTTAATAAAAGTCAAGGCTTTATGGTCAGTTTCTATTATAAACTTCCTGCCCGCCAAATAAGTCTCGAACTTTTGGACACTCCATACCACAGCTAAAAGTTCCTGTTCAGTCGTGGTGTACGCTCTCTCTGCTGCTCTTAGGACCCTGCTAGCATACGCGACCACTCCCACTATGCCTGCATGGTCTCTTTGATACAGTTGAGCAGCAATGGCATATCCACTAGCGTCCGTCTGTAAGTAAAACAGTCTGGTAAAGTCTGGATGGTGTAGCATGACATTTTCTAAAAAAATTCCCTTAACGTCATTAAAAATGTCGGTTTCCTTTTCCCCCCATTGCCACTTTATTCCTTTTCTCAACAAATGAGACAACCTACTAATCTGCTCACCGTATGCCTTCGTGAACCTTTGATAGTAGTTGGTGAGCCCAATAAAACCCTTCAACTCAGAAACATTCTTTGGAATTGGAATTTTTTTTATGCTTTCTATTTTTTCCGGTTGAGGTTTGATACCTTCCAGAGTTAATATAAAACCCACGTAATTTACTTCTTTTTTAAAAAAATTTGACTTCTTTATATTAATTGTTACACCATGCTTCCTTAGTGCCAGAAAAAGGGATTCTAATAAATTTAAATGTTCTTCTATGGATTCTGATAAGCATAAGAGGTCGTCGACATATAGATGTATTTTATTGTAAAATTGGCTTATAACGAACTGCATTGCTCTACTAAGAGCAGCTAAGGAGATTGACAGTCCAAATGGGACTCTACAAAATTGGTAAATCTTTCCTTGGTGCATGAAAGCAGTAAATATCCTTGATTCTGGGTGAAGTTCTACCTGCTAGAAACTTTTAGTAAGATCTATTGTACTTATGAAATTTTTGTTTCCACAACGTTGTAATATTGTGTCTATTGTTTGGGAAGTCTCGTAATCAGGGACTAGCCTAGAGTTTAGTTTTCTGGCGTCGAGACATATCCTAATTTGTCCATTGGACTTACTCACAACTACTATCGGGTTGACGTAAGGACTACGGCTATATTCTATAATACCATTTTGTCGCATTGCCTGTATCTCAGCATGGACAGCCTCCCTCTGATATTCCTTAATTTTATAAGGCTTAATGAAATAAGGCTCATGATTATTCACTATAAGTTGATATTGATAACCTCGGATCAATCCGGGGTTTTCTGAAAAAATATCTTTATATTTTATTACTAGATTTTTAAACTCATTTAACAGCTGGTCGGGCAGAAAATCATTATTCGCTCTAATGTCCTGTAATTTGTTGGCGATTGGGTCAACCCTGGATTCGAAGTTCGATTCTTCGTCCATACATATCAACTTCTGGGTTGTATTTTTCTTTTGGTCAGCCTCTCTCACAAAAGGAATTTCTATGATTTCTCCGGGAATTGAATTCAACTGCACACATTGATCTTTAAAATTTAAAATAACGGAATTACTATTCAAAAATTCACTTCCTATAATGACATCATAACTCAAGTCGGGGATGATCAAAAATCGAATATTCGCGGAATGATTACAAAAATCTACTTTAGCTATGATTTGGAACCTGATGGGTTTTGATTTTTTATTGGTGGCAGTGATGATAACTGTATTTGAAACTGGCAAGATTTCGAAGTTAAATTTATTCTTATTTATGTTAAAAAAAATTTCGTTTATACCGTTGACCATAGAACCGCAATCAATCAAAGCGTTACTAATAACTTGCCCGATTTTAATTTTGACTTCCGGACAGTAATTAAACTTCTCTTCCTGGTTCCATGGATCTTCATACAATAATAAATCCTGAAATTCCCTTCGTAAAGACACTAACCTATCTTCAATACCAGAGCGACCCTGATTCTCTGCCCCTCCGAGCTATTTCTTTTTATCTAGATTCTCTTTAAAATTTTTACTTTGGAATTCCTGAGTCCTTAATTGATCCGAGTTTTCCATTGTCGGCCGCCCAGGTGGTCGATCATAAGGTCGACTCATCTGTCGCCATTCCTGATTATATCTATTTGTCCTAAGTGGCTCATATTTTCTATTGTCTATAACTGGAGGGTAACCACACCCACGATTATTATTGTAGTATCCTATGTTATGAGGTTGATAATTTTGATTTACATTTGGAGGATATCTAGGAGCAGGTGGTTGATTGGCATTATTTTGGAATTGATTTGAGTTCCCATTATAATATCCCTTATGTCTCTCTTGTTGCCATCTGTAATCTACATTATTTCGGTCCACCATGTGACTCCTACCTTCCTGATCTATTCCCTTCTCCACATCCTTAAACTTATCCCCTTTGAACCCTTGTCCCTGACCGTTTATTCTGTCAACTCCCACCCTGTCCAGTACCTCAACAAATCCTGCAATGGTCTTTATCCCTTGGTGTATAATTATATTTTCAATTTCTCTCCCGAAATGACCCGACATGCTCCTACAAATATATTCTTCTGGCATCTTGTATTGACAATCTCGAGCCCTGATCACTAACTTTGAAAAATACTCTTGTGGAGTTAACCCCTTCCCTTTTTTAAAAAATGATCCCTGACCCAATTCATTCATAACAATTGAGTCAAAATTAGTTTCCCAGAATTTTCTTTTAAATATAGTCTTAAATTCCTCAAAAGATTCTATTTCATTACAATTAATTTGCCAAAAAATAAGTCCTTCTTCTTTTAAGTGATTCTTCATAAATTCAT
Organism: Aradus depressus; assembly: GCA_963662175.1. Taxonomy (NCBI): domain Eukaryota; kingdom Metazoa; phylum Arthropoda; class Insecta; order Hemiptera; family Aradidae; genus Aradus; species Aradus depressus. The sequence goes on along the minus strand of OY759216.1, from coordinate 48,010,583 downwards.
TTAATTTTAATTTCCCTCCATACAAAAAAAATTTAGATTCTAAGCTTTCTATAAATTCTTTGGGATTGTCCTTATGACTGTTCCGAAATATACAAGTGCCTCCCCCCGATAAATTTTGTTGCATCAATGTCTGGTTTAATAGCAACAGAGATTGGGATAGGCTAGAGTCAGATGCACTATTTGCTGCACCTCCTTGATCTTCTATTGGGAGAGCCTCCCTTCCCCTAGACATCTGTTCCTTTATTAGTTGAGGCAGTTCCTTAACCGTCCTCTCTTGCAACTCCATAAATCTCTCACTAACTTCCTTCTCTAACCCTTCTTCAATTTTTTTTTGATTTAGCTTCATCTCTATTCGATCCTTCCCCACTTCCTCACTCACTTCTCCCTTTAATTTCAAAATATTTCCCTCTATTTGACTAATCCTTTCAAAATTTGATTCTACTTTTTTTTTTAGCTCTACAACGTCCTTGGTTCCTTCTTCCTGGACTCCCTCTACATGGCTTATTCGTTCAGACATGGCAGTTAACGGAACTCTATTTTCCTCCCTTAAGTTTTGTGTTACTTTATCTATTCTATTTTCTAAACTTTTATTTTCTATTTGCAATTTCTCTACATGGTCCTTCAAATTGTCCACCTTTTTATCTAATCTCGCTTCCAAAAATTGGATGTCACCTCTTAAATTTCCCATCTCTCCCTTTAATTCTTTTCCCTGTTCTTCTATTCTCTGATTTATATTTTCCAAATCCCCCCTTAATTCTATTCCTTGCTCTTTCATATTCCTCCTTAAATCTCTACCCTGTTCTTCTATTTTTTGATTGATATTTCCAATATCCCCCCTTAAATTTCCCATTTCCCCAGTTAACTTTGTTACAAAATTTCCTAATTTATTACTTTGCTCTTCCATTTTTTGATTCATATCCCCTCTTAAATTTTTCTCTAGATTTACTAATTTATTACTTTGCTCTTCCATTTTTTGATTCATATCCCCAGTTAACTTTGTTACAAAATTTCCTAATTTATTACTTTGCTCTTCCATTTTTTGATTCATATCCCCTCTTAAATTTTTCTCTAGATTTACTAATTTATTACTTTGCTCTTCCATTTTTTGATTCATATCCCCAGTTAACTTTGTTAACACAACACGGAGCCATTCCATATCAGGAGCAGCAATGCCCTCTTTTTCTTTATCTTTATTTACCCCCTCCCCTTGCGACTCCTCACCTGTACCCTGCATGGACTCCATTGCGGCTGGAGTCTCCCTTTCTCTATCTTCCGATAACTCCATATCGGATCTTTCCTCCGAACTTGACCCTTCCTCTCTACTTTCCTCCTCTAATCTCGCTTGTCCTCTGGTAATTGGCATTTTCTTACTTTACTAAATATATAATTACTAAACAAAAACAATGTTATATAAAATAGTAACCTTCTTTTGAAGTTGGCAAAAAAAAATTTATTTCTCAAAATTAAATGTAACCCTTATTTGTCTCTATTCTATCCTTTTCATCTTTTTCAACCTGTTTCCCTACTTTAATTAATATAAAAAAATTTTCTCCCATCAAGGTTTTGCCAAAATATGATGGGGCTTTGTGGCGAAAATCGTCCACACAAGGGAGATGCCAAAAATGTGATAATAACTTGTTTGCTACCACATTTCCTGTAGAAATTTGATCTCTTTTGTTTATTTAAATTTTGATTTCTACAGTAGTTTGCCGAAAATTGCCCTAAAAAAATATTATCAATAATTTAAGACGTGCAATTTTTAAGAAAGTACACGTATACAACAAAAAAAAAATTCAATTAAACGAACTTTACACTTGGATTCACAAAGAGATACCAATTTTTAATAATTTTAAATAATATTAATTTCTAATCCAAAGGTTTTTTAAATGATACTACTGGGACAACAGAGAAGATGAATAGAATAGAATTTGAAGAGGACAAATAATTGGGTTATTATCTATATTTACATATTTAAATTTAAAAAAAACTTATTTGAACAAACAAAACAAAAATTTACAATGGCACAAAAACATTAAATTAATACTTAAAAAACTATTTCTTTTTTTATTTGGGCATATTGAAAAATATATATTATTAATTGTACCTTCTCGACGCCTCTACCACAAAAACCAGACCCCGTCAACTCTTCACTTTAATTCCACCCCAGTCAACTTTCATCTAATTGTTCAACTTCATTTTTATTTAAAAAAACATATCAAAACACATTGCACCGTTTAAGAGCTAGCTCACGACTCCATTACATTTAACACTATTTCACAGCTGTTTTTTTATATGTTTTCTTGTTTTGTTTCTCAAACACCTTGATATATATCTAATATATATATGATATTAGATTATAATAAAAAAAAATTACCTCTTTTCATTAAAATATTCATTAAAAAAATGTTCCGTAGTGTACATCACAAATATGAGCATAAGACAACATATCTTGAAAGTCTTACTTCTTTTTACCAGTTTATTTCAATGTACAGAATATATAACCTGAGGTAAGACTAACGATATGCGCAGTTAATTAAGATGACGGTGATATAAGCGGCCAGAGCACTAACATGTTTGCAGAGTTGCGATAAAACAAAAAGTGGCCAAGTGCCAACAAATCATTACATTAAATTAATGAATACATGATATTTGAAGAAAAAAGTTATTCTTTCCATATTTCCAAATTTCTTATTTTATTTTTTTGGCATTATTCCCAATTCAATTCATGTGCTGCCAGCATACTAAAGATCAAAAGAAATAATCCACAGACTTTTTTTTTTTTGTTTAATTTAAGAAACCCTTGTCTCTCATATGTGTCAGATAAATACTTAGATAAATCTAGTCATATGAAATGGGCCACAGAAGAATCGGCAGTACACCAAAACTATTACGGCTATTAAGCATAAAATTGTAGTTCAATTAAAGCTAGACAAATATATTGTTATATTTATATTATTATATATAGAGTACCTGTTAGCTTTGGCAATGGCGACGACTTGATCCCATTTAGCCTCCTGGATGAGCTGGAGAAGTGCCTCAGGTCCTGGAAGGGCTGAACCTGGGTCCGGGCTCTCTGCTCCAGCTCCAGCCTCCATCAGGTATCGTCGGATCACAACCACCTCTCGAGACATGTCCTGCAACTATAATCAACTATTTATAAAACAAGTAATAATGCATTTGCAACACATTTAACCATTATGATTTAGTACCATCTAGAGCAGCCGAAAAGAAACCTGTTTACTATCTATAGTATAGATGACAACTTTTTCGTGCTTAAAATGGAATTAATAAGTAACCCAGTAATTAAATAAAGCGTACAAAGTTAAATTAAACATTTTATATTTAGATATGACAAATTGTTCAACGAATGAAATTACATTACGCCTAATGAAATTACATAATTGAAAACATACAATTCACAAATTGAAGAATTTTTTAACAAGGAAGGTCCGAACGCCATTTGCAAGGTATATTACTCAACTCATTGGAACAACTGGAAATAAACAGAGAACTACAAAAAGGAAATTGTATGAACGATCAGACCAATCTCAAATATTCACCCAATCTTCCAGTCTCTCTGTATACGTACATATTACCTCAAAAAAACATTAGGGCGTAGTCAAGGTCCACGCCGTGGATTTTCCGTGAAAACGTCGGGATAAAATCATAACAAGTGTTTTTTCATTTTCTTTTCGATGCTGCCGTAGCTCTTGCATTTGCTCGGCACTAGACTTTTTACGTTTTTTGAATTCCTTTTGCGAGCTTTCCTCTGATTTGCGTTTTCTATGATTCCGCGCATATTTACGATTCATATGAGACATCTTTAATTTTTTTGCAATTTTCAATTTACCGATTTTTACATATATTTCGGCGAATATTTTTATTGTTTCACTTTGAGTCCTAGTAGTGCTCCTCAAGCTCTTTACAATGACACCCGAATCAACGTCCTGTCTAAACGCGTTATCATGCTACACTAATTTCTAATTTTACACAACGCTAATTCGCAACAATCATCGCCGGCGCCCACACTAGCCCGATAACGTCACAGGCAAAACAAACACTGAACAACAAACACGTACAGACATGCTCTATCCATTGTGACCTCAACCGTTGTTATCGCATTATTAGACTCGTAGTTATTATCGTTTGAAATCTGACGGTATTTTGTAACACAAGAAAGTTTGGCCGGCTATCACTGTGCTTAACGAGCGAATAGACGTTTTCACGTCAAAACTATCTTTATTTTAAGTATTTTTATATATTTTTTATTTTTATTTATATATTTATTATTGTCATCTTTGATTTATTTCATATATGCATATACATTTGTATTTTAATCAGCTCATACTATTTCAAAACAATTTTCTTTTATTATTAAGATTTTAGTTTGAGATGAAATTTTATTTTTAATATTTTCCATATATTAAGACATAACTTTACAGGAGGGACAGGAAAAACCCCGTGGGGGCTGAAGGAAGGGTACCGTTTGGATTGTAAACTGGTTGAACTTCTATTTAGTATTTGTTAAGTCGCGGCTGGAGATGGTAGCAATACCGAAAGTACTCCCATATTATATATATTTTGTGAAATAGACAATATTTTTTTTAAAACATACATTTTTTCTTTACTTTTTATTAAGTGTTTCACAATATCTCTGCAAAAAATGTTAAGTATTGTTAAATTTGGCAGAAAGGGTGTGATCATGGTGGGGGGGTTGGTGCGATGAGTTCGCCCTCACAACAAAAATGATCTTTCTACGCCTATGATGGTGAGTATAAAAAAACGTGTCATATTCACCTTTTATATGAGTTAACTGCAAAGAAAGATCGTTTTAGAGTACCTTAATTTTGCTCAAAAAGTATTCTATTATTTTTATATTTTTCTTTTTTGCTTCCTCAATCAGAAAATAACATTCCCAATAAACTAAATGGTAAAATAATGAAGGAATAGTCTCCGTTTAGAGAAGACCTGAAGGGCACACATCGCTCCAAGGTAGTGGTAGTATACCTGAATGTCCTGCGCAGTGGTGGTGAGGACAGAGTACATTTTGTTGGCAGCCTCCAGAAGAAGTACCAGCTGGAAGTGGAGCTTGTACAGAGATCTCCCTGTCTCCAGTACCACACATGTTTCTTGTCTCTCGTGCAGCTTGTAAGTCATCTTCAAATTTTCTACATACTGAAAAAAAAAAAAAATAATAATAATAATAAATATTTGAGATGAACAAAAAAAATATTGATAAAATGTTAACAGTTCAGACTATGGTACCAGCTTCACAAACCGCAGATTGATAGAAACAAGAGAAGAGTCAGCACATTGATTTTTCATGTTGTGACGCCACAATAGTACTTATACGAGTATTACTTACTATTAGCTAATACGACTAGACCCCATCACCAAATTCTGACATGACATAAGGACTTTCAACTGGGGTCATTCCATATCGACACCTTCGCGGTGAAACTTCATAAGTTCAGGTTTTGAACTTTATAAGAAAAAACTGTTTTCATCTTTATTTTAAATGCAAACAAACTTTTTTTCGTATAGAGCGTATAAAACTCGAGCGTAAACTCGTATAGAGCTATAATGCTATTTTAATGAGCTTCAAAAAAGTCAAAATAGTTATTCGGAAAATCATGATTATACCATTAAATATCGCTTAGAATACTTTTTACTTTAGTTTTTGGGTCACGTGGTAATGGTGGGAGGGATTTGTAGAAAAATATCGCCAACAGAACAGCTTAGCGACAAGAAATTCCAGAAAAATTAAAAAAACAGCTCATTTGATTGTCCGTATTAAGTACCAGCACTGTATCGTAAGCGATGAAAAATAAGTCACCATTACGATACTTCTTAAGTAGTAAATTTTGTTTTTATTTTCAAACTTCGAGTTGAAGCCATCAAGAAACCGAAAAATACTTTGGTATTTTGTACAGGGTCGAATTAAATGGTATAAATATTTCAAAATCTACAAAAATATCGCTTTAGACGTTTCATCGGGAAGATGTCGATATGAACTCTTGGACGCGTCCCATATGATGCTCTCCGGTTTCAATGCATTTCATATTTTCTCAATTCGTCTAATTCATTGATGTTTTGTGAAAAATCACATTTCTGCAACAAACATTTGTGTATCTCCAATAGCCAGAATGAAACTAAGTGCGCGAAAAGAATGCTTTGCAAAGATTTTTGGCGTTTAAAAGACATTGGGTCAACATTTGCACAAGTAAGCAACTATCTTAACGCACCTCATCCAACCTAATATCACAAGGCCAATTAGATCATACTATTATCTGACTGTATTTCACATTGGACGGATATAGTTACCTCGGAGGCTTGATCTTTTCTATCAAGGAAGGTATCGAGATGTTCGCGAAGCTCAAGCATGCCGAACCGGAGGGTGTCAGTGAGAGGCTGGGTGGAGACCTTGTCTGGAGAGAACCAGACGAGAGGAGGCTCATGGCTGGAGGCGAGCAGTTCTGCAAGGCTGCTGAGCAGTGGAGCCAGGCCCTCGCACTCGGTCAGCAGGTTGTGTGCCTCTCGGCTCAGTGATACGCTCTTCTGGATCACTTCCTGAAATATATCACCAGTAAAGTTGGAATCAAAGAGAGCCAGTTCCTCTCTCACTATATATATCTGTACATTTTCTGGTTTTACAACTCATGGTAAAAGTGGCCTCAGATTAAAGATTAAACCAGCTTGAAAAACACAATCAGTTACTTCAATTCAAAGTGTAAAGAATTCATAAAATATTCGCATATTTTTAGATGGCTTTATTTATGCGAAAAAGGAGTAATTCTATCCAAAAACTACCTACATATTACAAAAATGGTTTCTTATTTAATTTCTGATTGGCGACCTTTTTTGTTGTCACAACCAAATTTGGATCAACGTAGCGAGGGCTTTAAAACAGTTTCTCTTTAACACAAGTGCTATAAATTGTATGAGGAAATGTGAGTCGAAGGTTTAAAAGAATATGGACAATACCTTAACGACCCTATGCAAGAGATGAAATATGTGTAGAGGTGAGGTAGGAACATGGGAGACCAGAGTCTGGATGTGTTGCCGCCAAGCCTCCTCAGAGTGCTGTCTCAGCGGGGGTCTGAAGGCCAGGATCCCGGAGAGGTTGGGCGAGGCGTTACAAGGGGTCAACTCGCCTAGGTCCCCCACACTAGAACTGGAAACACAGAACAATAGAGGTAAATAGAGACAGGGTCTGGATGTGTTGTCGCCAAGTCTCCTCAGCGTGCTGTTTCAGCGGGGGTCTGAAGGCCAGGATCCTGGAGAGGTTGGGCGAGGCGTTGCAAGGGGTCAACTCGCCCAGGTCCCCCACACTAGAACTGAAAACACAATTTAGATATTCCTATTTTCGGTGCAGAATTCTTCAAGACCTTGAATGTATTTTTTCTACGTTTGAGCTACTTAACTATACTCGCGTTCCAAATTCCATGTCTCCAGTTAAAAACCCATGCATTCTAGAGCCTATGCATGCAACATTTGAAAATCTAACTGTAGATTCATATTGAGAGCTTCAATATCTGAAAGCTTTCAATACATTTTGGATTTTTTTTTTCTCGCAATTTAGCACATATTTCCGCTGTATTTTCCATAAACATATGTATTTTTCTTGAGGTTGGGGGATAATAAGTAAAATAAGTTTGTTTTATTTATTTAATAGTCTATTGTTTCGGGATGAGACATTTTTAACCCATTGTTGCTAATAGCTTTTAATACCTTTTTTGGGAAAACTGAAATAACATTGTGAAAAATGAAAAAGCCGATTTGTTTTTTATTTAAAAAAAAAATCATGCTTAATAGGGGGCCCCTCATACCTTTTATTGGGAAAAATAACTCGGGTCAAATTCCTTGTCAAATTTGACCTGAATTATTTTTCCCAAAAGCGTGTAAAATCATTTTAAAAGTGACAAGGTTTTTTTTTTTTTTTTTTTTTTTTTTTTTTTTAGACATTGGGGCCTTCAGCATCGGGGGCCCTAGGCACCTGCCTAGGTTTGCTCATTGGTTAATCCACCACTGGTTATCAGAGACACACAGACGCACAAAGAGACAGAAGTTTTGGTAGAAATCAGTGAAATTTCGGTGAAATTCAACTTGGACTTTTCGGCCGACTATATAACTTCCTTTATACTTTGTTTAGCTGGGAAGTAAAAGTCCAATCTCTTGGTTCCTTTTCATGTTTCAACCTACAACCGGTTTTTCTTTAAAATTGATTAAATTGAATATAAACAGTTTTTTTTTGTTAGATTCTTCAACTTAACCAAAACAAAGTCAAGAAAATAAATGTGACAGTAAAATTAATTAGCTTACCTGGTGTCAGAATGTGTAGTGGAACTGCTGCGGTCCCTGAGTGACAAAGACAAGGCCGTGTATGGAGGACAAGAAGGTACAAACTCGCCTGGGGCCAGCTCGTCCAGAGGACTCTCTGAGCCTACCTCGTCATCAGAACTCTCCTCCACTACCTCACCTCCCACTCCGTACGGCTAGAAAACAGAAAACATCATTAATTATCATATTCTGAAAGTAAATATATTATAAGAGTAAACTCGGTTATCAAGTGAAACTTATTTTTTGAAGTTAGTAATTATGACTCATGCCCGGGCTTTAACTACGAGGTAATACAGCCGCTCTGGTGGACATGAGCCCGACTCTACATTGTGAGTCCTAAATTTCGCATGCCCTAAATTTTTGTTCAACTATGGTAGGGGTCTTTAACGAGTATCTATCATCGTCCAGGCTCGGGACCATTCCTTAACCTCCCTTCCAAAGGACGGCATAATCAAGGTTTTTTCACTTCCCAAATAAAAAAACCTAAAGGACTCGTCCGGGTTTCGAACTCGCGATCTTGAGCTCAGAAGACTAGCACGCTACTTTTGAGCTACCGGGTTTAAAGTGATTTTGGGAAATGAAACGATGCAATTATACAGACATATGTCAATAAGTTCATAACGAAAACATTCTTTAGGTCACGAACTACTAATGACTAGTAGCTACTTGGTATATAGTTAGTAATGCTAACACCAGGTGACAGATCAGATGTATTACCTTTCGAGGGGGTGAAATCCCCTTTATTTCTTTTCGGTCAACATTTCAAACCCTAAAACTGAAATTTCTAAATTCTTTATCTTTCAAATAATGTACAATGCATCCATATTATCTTTTTATTTCGAGAGGAATGTTTTCCCCACTAAGTGTTTCTATTTTTCTCAATATGCTTCCGAACGCTGTCTGTCGCTCCTCCTCCGACAATCCTATCTCAAATTCCAGGAAAAAACGCTTGTTGGTAATTATATTGTATAAGGAATTTTTTTGTAAAAACTTATTTTTTTGATAAGCCTCACAGTTAGGTTATAAAAATAATAATAAAAATGTATATTTTGAAATGTTAAATTGTAGTTAATTAATTACAAACTAGAACAATCCGAATTTAAGAGAAAATGGCTCGGGGAATGGTCCTGCAGATAATGAACCACTGAAACAATGCCACTGACTTCCTTACTTACGAATCTACTTGAGACTCAATAAATAATCCACACTACAGTGAATAACACTTAATTTATTATTTTCCAATTGTAGAGGCTTTTTAGATGCCAACAAATGATGATCTTCCATCGCTCTGGTGGACATAAATCTAACTATACTGTGGGAGTATAATCAACCATTCAGAAATAAAAAAATAAAAAGTAAATGTAGGTAAACATAGAGGTGTGTTACCTTCCTGACAGAGAGGACGGGAGTAGTTTCACTGAGAGATTCGTCCAACATCCGAAGAGCGGGATCCATCTCTCCATCTCCTTCACTCAACACTCGTCTTCTTACACCCCAGTTGAAGTTGTCTGTACTCTCTCCCTGAAAACATTGTGGAGAATAATAGTAACAAATCAAGGGGAAAAAAATAGAAAGCATAACATTGAACGGATCATGGTCTAATCAATAAGACAAACCATGAAAAGCCCATTATCTAATATCTCATAATGCACCTGTTTCAAAACTATTGCAATTCTTAGCAAATGCTATGGTGGTAAAGCACTTATAAATTCAATTCTTGCAACAAAAAAAAATATTTTTTTAAATTATATTTTCTTTTTATACACATTATAAATACTTGTTTCTATATTTCTTTAGTCAAAAAGCCAAAATATAATCCTCAAAGAAGGATTTTTTATAAAGAAATATAAATATAAAATAATTATAAATAAAAATATAAAGAGTAGGTACCTATTGTAGTGAAATATTTAAATTTATTATCTATTATTTATTTTTTTAAATATATATATATTATTATTCATCTAATATGTGTTTGTATTCTAAGTTTTAATATTCATAGGTTGATGTATTTGATTTATTTTGATGTACAAAATTCTATGACGTCCAATTATCATGTTATGGTTTAACGGAAATAAATATTATTATTATTATCAATATTCCCATATAAAAGACTCATTTAATCAAAATTTTCTTCTATAAAATGATTAATGAAAATATCTGCTTCAATATATTTTTTTTCTCATAACTTCGATATTAATTGTGATAATAAAATATAAGGAACAGGATTATATATACAAAAAAGCAGGCAAATGCCATTTCTGACTAGTAATTAAAAATGTTTCCTGAAAATGTTCAAGGCAATTCAAAAAATTCTAAAAGAGAATTTGGCCACAGCCATATAGACAAAGCATTACCGGATTGTACTGCAAAAAAACATAGATTTCCAATGAATCATGAATTTTTGCATCTTCAGAACGGTCTTGCGTTTTTTTTCAAAATCAAAATTTATTGTACTAACATTTTGTATCTACAGACGACCAAAAACCACCTGAAGCACCTTCCTGGGAGGAACCTCAAAATTTTAAAAAAAGCTTTTACATTCTTCTTCTGCACGGCTAAAGGTAACTTTCGATTACTACCCAGAATCTAAATTCGAGAAAAGTAATTTGACGGCCCCCCTAAAAATAATTTTTAAGTAAAACATTTAAAGCATATTGATGTTACCTCGACACTCTCGCTCTCATACTCGAGAAAGTCGAAGTCCTTGAAGACGCCGAAGTGGTCGGGGTTCTGAGAGCCACCAGAGAGATCTGGACCAGACACCTCCTCTGTGGAAGAAGCCACACTGCTCTGTCGCTCCATCACCTCTGAGCTTTGACTGAAGATCACCTGAAAATAGCAACAAAACTGGTGAGAAGTGAACATGGAAATTTTTTGAAACATTTCATGAAATTATTTGTTTGTTATCCATGATAAATGTTTACAGAGTCCAGACTTACAATTATCACGGATTGATAAAATTCAGATTAGATGTCTACTACTTAACCTTATCTTATCTATTTAACACAAAATAAAAGTAGTTTTCTTATAGATGGCTAAGAACCGAAAAACCAAGTTCACTGAATAGAAAAAAAATATATTTTGGGTTCTTTAATTAATCAAAGGAATGTTTTAGTTGGAACGATAATGTTGGTTGAAGATGACTATACCTGATGTAATGAATTCTTGGAGTTTACACTGATTTAAAATTTCAAAAGGAAAATGGACGATAGCTTATCACCAGAAGGTACTAGAGTCCTTGAAGTTCATCACAGATTAGATTAGTTTGTATGTGTTTAATAGCCTCGCGCACAGCAGCCTTTATTAGGGCTTATTGTGCTACCCCATTTGGTCTAGTAAAGGACTCTCTTATCTTCGGTGAGCCTCGAAAGCTGCCTTAGTTAGGGCTTATTGTGCTACCCCATTTGATCTAGTAAAGAAGTCTTATCTTCGGTTAGCCTCAAAAGTCTTAATTAGGGCTTATTGTGCTACCCCATTTGATATAATATAGGACTCTCTTATCTTCGGTTAGCCTCGAAAGCTGCCTTAGTTAGGGCTTATTGTGCTACCCCATTTGATCTAGTATAGGACTCTCTATCTTCTATTGAAAAGAACAATAGTAAATAAAAAAGGATTTACTGTGCTCAAACGAGTCTTGTAAGAGGTGGGTGGGAAAATATTTACTTTGCGCAAAGTCGAATTGCCGTTCGCCTATCTCTCTTTTATTAAATGCAACTAACAAGTTTAGAAATTGTACATTAGGTCATCGAGCCAGCAGCGCTTGCTACGCCATCTCCAGCTGCTCAACTTCAGATCCCTACCACTGAAGCTCAAACTGTGAGGAGCGATCCCAGCAGGCTGACCAACAGAGTCCTGCTCGCCAGAAAAAACAGTAACAGAAGACGTTGTGGAAGACCAAGGCTCAGGTGGGATGAGGGATGCTACTAAATTCCATGTTGTCAACTGGAAGTAGGGAGCTCTGGAGGCGGCTTGGCAGGTTAGCCCGACGTAAGACTATTCAGGTCTGTGGCCAACGGAGTCTCATGCCATTAGACCATTTCTTAGAGAAAAACGTACTGTTCATCTGGACATCCATTCTTTTTACCAGCAGATTTTTACAAGAGAAACGTGGAAAACTACACTGAAGCCGGTCGAACATCAAATTTTTGCCATTCTCGATTTAGATATCTCTTGTCTCAGCTGATTAAAGACGTCTTGATTGTGATGGTCCTTGACTTCAACGAGCACCAGCAGTTTCTCTGTATTCTTCATCCACTTCCTTATTCATAAACAATACCTCTACATAAACTCAAAAAATAAACTATTCATTTATTTTCAATTTTTTGGAGCTTTTCAGTGTTATTTTTTTTTTTAAATAGGAATTTACAATAAAACAAGCTACATTATTGATAAGTATGATATATTAATTAACTAGCATGAAAAAACTATTTAATGAAAAAATAGTGAAATTAAATAAAAGGAATATATAAAAAAGGATTTTTACAAAGAATAAATAATAATTATTAATAATAACGTTTTTATAAATAGCTGATTAGAAATAATTTAAAAACTTTTAAACTGCTGGAAAGGTCAAAAAAAAAAATATATATATTAATTATTATTGATTAAAAACCAGACCAAAAATACTTGAAATTACTCAATTTTCTCCAACACTTTCTGCAATAGACTCTTCAATGCGTGAACAAGATACAAGTAAAAGTTTGTGTACAAGAGCAAGCTCAGTTCTCATTGTTTTAAGAGAATTTGTTGCGGTTCAAATATCAGTGCAGTACCGCCTTTTATTTCAACATGTAAAGCACTGCGCAACAATGTTGCACCCTTTGATGTTATAGAGGATCGACAAGTCTGTAAAGAAATATTTCGTTGCAATACAAAAATGCTGCATTTGACGTGCTTTCGGTCTCAATACTAACAGTTACAGTTTCGAAGCCACCTTCCGAGATTACCCATAATAATATAAGACAGTTACCATGCTTTTCCACACTCATCATCTGCACAACTGTTAAGATACTATGTTGAGAAACGCGGACATATTGTGAAACCTTCTACGAAATAAAGAAAAAAACCGTATTTTTTAAATATTGTTTATTCCGCAATACTATACCTAATCTTTCATATTATTATATTTTTTTAAATAGATCACTCAAGCTGATTATTATTTTAAAAAAAAAATACAAATACAATATACAAACACAATAAGAACAAGAATAAATATAATAGAGGATATAAGTGCCACTAAAATATAATTATATAGTAAGTGTATATTTCCTGTGTTAGGTAGGTACATACTGTGCTCGGATCACTTGATCGTCCCTGGTAGCGCTAACAAGAAACAAAAACATTTTCAAAACATGCTTCTCTCTTCCTTTTTTTCACATACATGCAAGAAATGCCAAAAAAAAAACTCTATTGAGACTACTTCAGTGGTTCTCAAAAATGGGCTGATATTTTAATTATTTTTTGAAAATTTAAAAGAAAAATTTTTGAGAACCACTAGGCTACACTGATATCTGTCAAGTCAATGGTATCTTTAGTCATAGCGCCTCAAAAATCATAGATAAATACATTTATACATAGAAAGAAACAATATAAGTCCCTCTTGAGGGAAATATATATATAAATTGTTAAAATATGTTATTTCTCTTTTTATCAAAAGTTTCCCTCGAGAGCTTGCGTTCAAATAAAAGTACCACTAAACTCACTGAATCTAATAAATCAAGCTACTAGAACAATATACAAAAATAAAACTTCAACGGAAAAAATTGAAACAAAATGGGAAAATATTAAAATTAAAAAATAAAACAACTCAATAAATTATTATTAAATAAATTATCTTCGAAAATTGTTTTGAAAGTTACCTATTATAAATTACTCTATATTACAATATCATTTTTCTCTTCCAGATTGCCCGTACATGTCAACTTAATAAAAATTTGGACATTTTTAGAACACAAATTACTAGTTTGTACGTTAATAAAAACAATCCTTAGAAGCTATGAAAATAATTTCAGCAAATAAACTGCATTTCAGAAGAGTAGTGCGCAAGTATGGTAGCAATTTCATGAAAAGTCAATAATTTAACGGTGAAAGGAGAATTATTATTACTAAAATAGAATTATATGAATATTTCGATATTATGACCCCAAAATGTTTTTGATTAAGTATGGACATCTACATGTGTTTCAGTATGTTATTTGAAAAATAAAAAATGTGAGAAAATTATATGAGTAATGATTGTGTTAAAAAAAAAAAAAGTATTTGTTTTTGTGCTGCATTAGAAAAAAAAAAAAAACCTCATCCAGAATGAAGTATGTAAGCGACAGTGTAAATTTTTTAAAGCAATAAAAACCAATAAAATGCAATATGGAGTTCATGAAAATGGTATCAAAAAAAAATGTTCTAAGTAAGAGAAAATATAATGTTTTACCTTAGTCAATGTGTTTAATAAACCATCCTAAGAAATAGTAAAAAGTAATAAATTATTATAGTAGTCGCATGTATTTACAGTGAATTATGTACATTTATTTTTTAAAGTAAACTCACTAACTATAAAATTTGAATTTATTGATAAGAAGAGAACTCGTATTTCTTCAATTCAATATTATTGAATTGACTACAAACACCCATGCAAATAAAAGAGATTGTTAAAAAATAACACAGACTAAAAAATAAATGTTAAGATAGAAATATACACTTTAGGAGAGAGTTCATAACACTATTGTATAATGCTTAAACATATAAATGTAATAAAATAATGAAAAGTATTCTTAGAGAGAGTGGAAAGTAAACTTACAGAAGGACTCTTGGGAAGGCCAACACGTTGTCCGCAGGCAGTCAGCAGGTTAACTAGGGACTCTCTCACTCTACCCTGAAAACAACAAACCAATCTTCATATCCTGGATAAAGCAACAATATAAAAAATAAAACTAGGTGTGCAATACATTCTGCTGTTTGCAAAAACTGACCTGAGTCAGGCATATCTGTATAAAAAACTCAGTTAATGTTTCAATAATTAGCAGTAACTTCTCACCTTGTATGTTCTTTATGAATATATTAATTCTTTAAATAGATTTCAATTGAATTCAATGGATTTTTTCTAGCCTTTTTGTAGACAACAACAGCTGTGAATATTTTTCTCGAAAAAAATTCGAAGTTTGTTCGTTAGAACACTGAAAAAAACGGCTCAAAAAAGTGGTGTCCGATGGTTAACCGGAAAGGGCTTCGCCCGGATTTTTACATTTGAAATTGAAAAATTCTGTTTTGTCTCTCAATTGATTTCAATTGGGATTTCGTTTTTCGGTGATTATTCTTTCGCGGTATGTTCAATTTCAGATTTTTTTTTAGTAGTAAACCATCGTCATCGTGTCCACAACCATCGTGGCAAATTTCAATGTGATCGGTAAAGGGGTTTAGGAGGAGTACGAGTACAACGAAATACATGAGTCGCCTAAGAAAAAGCTTCGTAAACTCAGCTCAATAAAAAAAACATATAAGGAACGAAAATCAGAATAGTGTAGAACCAACGACTGACGGTTGAAAATAGAATTCATTGCACATGAGGGAAAGAGGAATACAATTCAGTGAACAATGCAAGACTTTGTTGAGTAGTCCCACTTCTATTCCACTGTCCTTTCTATGTCTAACTGACGCAGGTTTGCACAGATCAACAGTTAACAAACTGTCCGGAAGCAAGAAAACTAAAGATGACGCGGCAAGAACCGCAATTAAAGTAAGTGATGCTGTGTTACCGCTCTCTGCATCTTTGGAACCTCAAATGGACTAATCAATGTAAAACAATGTATTTCTAAAAGGTACATCAAAGGGACTCACCTGCGATATCCAAGGCCGCTTCCATCCAGGAACATTGAGACTGTCGGCAGGGGACAAAGACACGGATCTCCTCGGAGACACGTTGTTGTCGTCTGTCACCTCCTTGGACTTGTTCTTGGCCTTCAAACCGATCAGAGGAGTCTTGGACACGTCGATCGTGAAGTCCATCGTTCGACCTACACACATTCACAAATGTTACCATATTTTATTTAATGTTGCATTATGAATCAGATTGGGTAAATATTAGAAAAATATTAAGTCAACATTTATGAGAAGAAGAGAGGGCGCCGATAGCTCAATGGTATGCGTGATTGCTTACTGAGCTCAAGATCGCGGGTTCAAAATCTGGCCTTAGTTATTTTTCTGGGAGGTAAAATAAACTTAAGCAAGCCGTCTTCCGGATAGGACGTTAAGCGATGGTCCCGAGCCAGTACGATTTCAGATACTCTTAAAGACCCTTACCCTAGATGAATAAAAATTTAAGGTAGGCTAAATTTAGGACTCTCATAGTAGTCATTCCACCAGAGTGACGAAAGAGCGCTCTGGTAGTAGACGATATGACCGCGTGGTTAAAACCCGGGCATGAGTCGTAATAACCAAACCAAATCTTTATGAGAAGATATATAATCGTTTATTTCTGTAAGAGGATATAATAAAAAATAGGACTTGAAAACTAGATTTAATTTTCGAGCTTCACAACTATTTAATAAATTTATTTTATATTATTGAATAGCTTTTTACCAAAACTGTAAAACTAATATTAATTTAAATATAATTAAATATATATATATATATTTTTTTTTTTTTTTTCACTAATTGTTTATGGTATATCCCCTTTCTCCAAAAATATCAATTTTTACGAACATTTTTTTTTATAACTATGGTTAGAGCCGAAACAGTTAGCACAGGTATACCTATATATTTTGTCCATCATTCAATATTTCAGAATTACGCTTGACTTATTAATTAGGTACCAATTTTATAGAAACGGTAAATAATATTTCTTTATTAGAATAAATATTGTAGACTACAACAATTATGAGCAAGAATAACGGTCTGGGTTGATTTGAGTAAAGGTAAGCAATACTTCCCAGCAACGTTATTCTTTTCTAGTCATATGAGACTAATAATTACTAGAATAAGTACCACTACCGATCAGCTATAATCTTAAAAAGCTTCAATTTAACAAAGCGTCAACTTTACACACGGTTGATACCACAGCTATAATCTTAAAAAGCTTCAATTTAACAAAGCGCCAACTTTACACACGGTTGATACCACAGCTATAATCTTAAAAAGCATCAATTTAACAAAGCGCCAACTTTACACACGGTTGATACCACATCTATAATCTTAAAAAGCCTCAATTTAACAAAGCGCCAACATTACACACGGTTGAACAAACATATAATTTTTTTTTTTTTGGTTCAACTACCTCGTGTACTCCCAATTACGGCAGTAAGGACGATCTCTGGTTGCAGTCCGTTTCTAAGTACACTATCGACTCTACTGCAACGACAGTTTATGTTTAATTTATTTAACGGTATTTTTAATTGAAGAAATTAAAGAAAAAAATAAATGACATTTCCGGGAATCGAACCTGGAACCTTCAAATCAATAATATTTTTGATATTGATTTAAATATACCTGGTAGTTCCTTTTTGGTGAATAGCTCAACATCGGTAAAGGAGAGATGAGGTGATGGTTCCCAGTGAGTGTGGTGATGTGTGGACATGGGAGGTGCCACCAGAGTGGAGCTACGGGTCACCACAAGCTTTAGCACCTTCAGAGCTTCTTTCCAGTGGCTACCCTAGGAGAGACAACGGCAAATGTAAACATGGGACACACTAACCATGACTAGACTCCATAAACATAAATGGACTTAACAGTTAAAGGAAAGGCTAGACTCAACCTTTATCATTCAATCAACGTCCAGTCTCCATATCGATGGTCCCTAAGAAGAAAGTCAGAAAGCGCATCAATAACATTATTCGAATAGTTGGTCAATACATGTATATAATTAGAAATAATTGAAAAAAATATTTATTGATGATTATTTAAAAAAAAATCAGAAATATAAAAAAAATTGAAGATAATAAAAATAAAATAGAAAGGTATCTCTTTGGATTGGACAGATCAACTAGGTTTTATAAATAATTATATCACTATCAGATAATAATAAACATTTTTCTTCCTCTGAAGTTGTTGCTGACCATTTGTAATTAACATTTTTGAATAACTACCTTATTACGACCTTTTGTTAAACTATTCGAATAACGTATGTTATTGACGCGGTTTGCGAATAACGACTTTCTTCTTAGGGACCATCTATATGTGCAAAGACTAATTAATCAAGTCTGCAAATAAAATTTGTTTTGTTGAAATGTTTCGCTTGGAAGTGGTATATTATTTATAGAATGTGACCTATAAACTATGGCATCACATCTCGTCTTTGCCTAATTAAAAAAAAACAAAAAAAAAACAATGAGTAGGTGTGAACATCATTCACGGAAAAGCGGGGTGCATCCGATACACCGATTTTATATATTTTAGTCAAATTATTAAATAAATATAAGATCAAGTTCTCGTTTCAAATTTTATGGAGTCCCCCCCATTTTCACTGAATTTGAAATTTGAATGGCACTCTTAAAGAGCAAGAAAAAAATGTAATCCAATTTTATTATTTTTCTGTTCTAAAATGCGTTGTTTATTATCTTCAGTAACTTTCTAATAAATGGATAAATACATTAGATATAGATGATCTAAAACTCGCAGTAGATCGTGTCTTAGTGTGTATTGTTCCGAATTGTTTGATGAGGGTTTAAATAATAGAATAGATGAGATATTAAAAGAGTAGGAGGAAAAAACTAACTTAAAAAAATTAAAAAAAAAAAAAAATTAACCAAATAAACTTATTAATAAATGATGTTGACATAACTCTTCTCTCTTCCCTTCTTTAATCCATTTCATACTGGCATTACTGGGTATAAAGAAAGTTATGTGTTGGCATCAGTTGATTTTTTTCAAAATGTTATGTTCTAAAAGAGGGGAAAATTAATATGAGGAGGTGGGGAGGAGGGTGGTCTGTAAAAATATGGTTGGTGTAAGATCAAATTTTTTTTATAAAGTTTAATATTTTTTAATAAAAAAACCACCATGGTAGAGTATAATTTTTTTTTTTGCACAGTAGGCAATTACTTAAAACCAATTTGGTTCTGTTAAAAAAGTGAAGTATAGTGATTATGTGAAATGTTCATAGTTTAAGGGAATTTTTGGAATAAACTTAAAACAAACTTTAAAAAAAAAAACTAACTTAAACAAATTAAAAAAAAAAAAAAAAAATCAACTAAATAGAAGATACCTCGATGTATTTAGAGATGACTTTGAGCAGATCGGCATAGAGGGGCTGTGCAGCAGGGGAGGTGAGATCTACGTAGTGTAGAAGGCAATGGATGATACTGAGGACTGGCAGCTGTATCATAGTGGGACCTTTTTCCACCACCTAGCATAACAAAAAGCAAGAATTAATTCAAACAATTATACATCTATATAATTAATAGACAAAATGGAGTTATTAAGTAATCAGAAAAAACATAGATGAAAGGCTTAATGGATGAAGATGAACATTAATAAAGTTTTGGGGAAAAAGATAGCAATTTTAAAGGTTATATTTACGTGTGATTCGAATACCATTGAAATATAGATTTATGACACAATCTACCTCAAAATTACTCATTCTCTAATAATTGAAAATTTATTTATGTTATGAATTATGAACGAACATCATAAGATGTTATTTTCATTGATTGTAAGATTTTTAGATACTGTTGATGGGCATTCTTCCCGAAAAGTCTGTTTGCTAGGTTGCAAAGACCAAAAATAAATTGAGAAAAGAATAAAACTTTGCAAAATAAATATAATTACAAAATCAATTATTGTAGATACATGAAAATTGATGAAGGAACCATACCTCAACTAAAAAGGCGAGCATGTTGAAGCTAAGATGAGCATAAGTGTCATAAAGATATTTGACGACACATTTGGTCCATTGAAAACTTTCTTTGCTGAAGGTTCGTCTTGAGTACAGAGTCATCACTGTTCCCAAATTTTCCAACTTTTTGCCTTTTTCGTTACTCACCTGAAAGAAAGGAAGAATAAATATGATGTTGTGGAAATGTTATGACAAAAGTGATCCTACTCGTTAATTAGCTCTCAACATCAACATGAAGGCTAAGTTATCATCCATGCATAAGGGAAGGAAGGACGGATTTGAGAGGGACTCAACTAAAAACCTAATAACTGCCGACGTAATGAATTTATCGAAACAAAATTTAATATGAGGGTTTAGGAGACCCTGTGAAAGTCAACAATTGATTATTAGCGCAAACAGTCGACTGGTTTTGTATGGGGGAGCAAAACGTTAATTGATTAATTGATCAACAATTGATTAATTCGTTCAGAGGAAGTACGTTGCCGGTGATTCACAGAAGACTTTTTTTTTAGTCTTATGTGAGCTCCCTAAGTCAGTCGTCTGTCCAACTGCAGGTAGCCAAGGCACAATTTTGGTGTGGCACATATTTTATCGTACAACATGGTGTAAATAACATACCTGAGCAATATTTTCAGCAGAAATGATGCAGAGTGGATTGGCATCTTCGTAGTGAAGCAGCATATAGGGAAGGAGTGCGATGACAGTCATAGGAAAGGCAAGGTTTTGAGATGGATCCACTACAGGCAGATGTAGGAGTGGGGTGATCTGAGACAGAACACCCATCACAGACTCGTAGGTGGAGGCGTTTGTACAGCCCTGCAACAGAACACCCATCGGATCATTATCAAAACATACCGTCTGTATCCACTTAGAACTATCAAAAGGTTTAGAATTCAAGATGAAGCGATCCTGCGATCGAAACCCTGCAGAGCCCCTTATTTGATAGGTGAAAAAACCTTGAGCCGTCCTTCCTATGGGACGTTAAGCGTGGGTCCCGAGCCTGTACGATGTCAGGTGCTCGTTGAAGACCCCTTCCTACCTTAGATGAATACAAATTTAGGGTAGGCAAAATTTAGGACTCCCATAGTAGAGTCGAGCTCTTGTCCACCAGAGTGACGAAAGAGCGCTCTTGTAGTAGGCGATATGAGCTCGTAGTTAAAGTCTGGGCATGAGTGACAAAAAGTAACTATAATATACATTATAATCTAAAATCAAAAAATATAAAAAAAAAATACGAATGTAAAAATAACATTGAAGAATTTCATAAAACTGCTGCTCCTGGAGACTGGTTCATTGAAAATGTCTCTGTTTTTAGTCTTAATAAGTCTGATGATGGTGTAATGCCAGAATCGGTAGTGTATGTATACCATTTCTGTGGAATAGACAATATTTTTTTGTTTTATTGTTTTGGTTTGTTTTATTTTATAATACATAAATATATAATAAAATAATTATTTATTGCATATACTTATTGCATTTATTTATTTTTTTGGGGATTTTTTTTGCCCTAGATTAGTAGCGGGAATTATTCTTACTCCCATGTCTCTTTTCCGTATAAATAAGGCTGTATCTCTCAATCCTTTACAAAAAAAAGAAAAGTTAGATTATGGGGTGGCCAGAAAAGTTTTATGAAGACAAAAATATATATGCATAAATGTAATATTGGATATTATGAATAATATATGACAAATAAGTATTTAGACAGAAAACATTAAGTCTTATTAAATAAATTTGGGAGACAAAAGGCCATTGAAGTGTTGTTTCATCAACTACCTTTTACTATTGATGTTAATCGGGCTCCGTTTTTGGTTTTCGAGCTGTCTTGTTGAGTTTACCTTAAGAAGAAGAGCATGAAGACCAGGGAAGTTGGTCCACTTGAGCTGGGACTGTAGCTTGTCCACCTTGTCGCGGGCGTCAGGCCGATCGAGTGGGAGCCGACTCAGGAGTCGATCCAAGAGGCGAAGAGATAGAAGGAACTCATGTTCATAGTCGGACTGAAGGAGAGACAAGGAGAGCCAGAAGAGTTGTGCGAGGATGGTCATCTTGTCGTCCTGACTTGCAGAGTCTCCCATGAGCTTGAGGGACTGGGCGGACCGGGACCGACATAGATTGGTCGCAGCGAATTTGGCCGTTGAGCTTCGCGGGTCCACCACACTCTCATGTAGCACGCCCCGGGACCTCATCTCAACTGAAAACAAACGTTCCATTATTAAGGCCACTCACATCAAAATCCTACATATATATTATTCAATAAAATCAAATATTTTACATGACTCTAGGTAGAATATATGCGAGAGCTTACTTATAAACTACACTGAATGTTTACGGACGCAACACAATACAATTAGGACTGCTCACCTTTTTCCATTATTACTGAAAACATTCTGGCTGCTAGAAGTCATTTTACTAATAGAGAAAAGGGTTCTCTAAAAAGGCTTCAAGAGTTACCTTAGAGTTTTCTAAAAGCTAACTTTCCCCAATAGCTGAATAAACTACACTATTTGACACTATAATCATTAGTTGATGTAATAAGATTTATTTAAAGTCTCCAGTAAAATTAATAGCTGTTAGTTATTTTTGTGTAATAACTACTTTACGAACATATTCATTATTTAAATATGATTTGTATCTTTTTATTTAGTATATTACCTATTTGTTTTAATATACCTATATATATTTTTTTCCAAATTTTTTTTTTCTATAACTACATAATATGTAGTTTCAACCACTTGGTCCGCTCTGGCTCCAAACTCCTCATATTATGAGGAGTTTGGAGCCAGAGCGGACCAAGTGGTTGAAACTGAACAGGAAGAAAATGGCAATTGAAAATTGAGTACATTTTGTTTATCTCCATAAATGGGCCCCAAATATTTATTTATATTTGAAATTTTAGAATAGTATTGGATGAGTGATCCCTTTTTGTGTTCTATAAAGTTTTTGAAGGCCGTATGATCCATTGTGACTTTGAAAATATTTGTGGACTAAACTTAAAGTGCTGCTATCTATCACTGAAGTGAAGAAACTAAGTAATAACTCATTTTCCGAAAAATTGTGGGTTGGTCCGCTCTGGCTCCAAACTCCTCATATAAGAATAAGTATTTTGTAAATAAACTAATAATAATTAAATAATTAATTAAATAAATTGCAATAAAAGTTTATCTATAGATAACAAAGTAATTGAAGTTATGGGGTTGCTATCTCAAGGTTTGTGCTCGCCTACTGTGAACGGGATTCGAAATTAGGTCGAGATCCACAGGTATATTTGTTAACTGGCAGGTGAAAAAAAAATCTTGAACAAACCATCCTGGGCAAAATTTAGGAGTCCCATTGTAGAGTTGGACTCATGTTCATGAGAACGGTGAAAAGTCCTCTGGTACGTAGTAGGCATGAGTCTTAATAAAAAACAACCACAGAAAAAAAAAAAAAAAATCCACGGTTTCTCATAACATTAACAACAATATTAAAAAACAAGAAAAAAATATTATAATAAGCATGCTTTCGGTGTTCCTTCAAATGTTTTGGGTGAAGTTGAACAACAAAAGTACACAAACAGTGTTTTTGTTCTAAAAATATGTAACTGAAAATTAGTAAATGTTCAAATATAAACTGTAACTTCGAAGTGCAATTAATAAAAGGTTTTAGTATAAATCTGAAAGCAAATGAATATGGGTTTTTAGTGAGAATGCTGACAAATATAAAAAGCTAGGTACAGTGCTTCAGACATTGTTTCAACATCTGTCAATTGGTAAAACAAAAACAATTTAGAAAGCAAGCTGCATCTTAACAGAAAAGTCCACAGACATCTTACCGTAGAAGCGATGTTTTCTTCCTATAAGGTTAGAACATTTATTAGGCTTTATCATTGTTCAAAAGAATGGGTTATTTATTAGGCTTTATCATTGTTCATAAGAAAGGGTTATTTATTAGGATTTATCATTGTTCATAAGAAAGGGTTATTTATTAGGCTTTATCATTGTTCATAAGAAAGGGTTATTCAGACCCTGGTAAGAGTTAGTGCCCTGGTTCAATTCAATAAATTAGTAAAGACTCAATTGAAAATATTTATAAATAAATGAATGTGACGGAGAAACCATGATGAACTTTATAAATATTTTTTTATTATAGAGGATCATGAAAAAGACTTCAACTCTGCTTTTATTCGTGTAAAAAGCAGGGTGACAACAATGTCTCCAAGAACCTCGATCCTTGACCAGTGGAGGAAAGATCGTAGAATCTCAGAATAACATATGTTTTTTATTTTCGTACATATTCTTCTTATTCTCGCCATGGCTGGTGTATGTTTTCATCAGTTGTTCATTCATCATTAATTGTTTTTTTACATAGTATAGCTGGGTAGGTAATACAAACCTTTTCAATATTTTTACTGCGTCACAGATAAAATTAAAAGAGCAAGGCTATAGTAGAATTGAGCTAAACTCACTCTTTGAATCGATGGGAGCCTGATTGGCCCGCTTCATACAGTAGGAGACACTATAGGAGGTACTCCGGATGTGGTTGTTGCCAAGGGGACACACCCCGGGGAGAGCGCCACCCCCGGCCCCGGGGCTCCTCTTACCAGCACTCGGACCGCCCTCCTTGTTGTTCAAATTGGGGGTTGACTTGAAGATCTCCTTCATATAGTCCAGGGGTCGGAAGTCTGACTCAAGAGAATCAACAGCAGCCTCCAGGGTCAGCAGAAGTTCGGTCACGTAGCCCTATATGACAACAGGTAAGAAAAAGGTGAACAAACAAAAAAGAAACAAAATCAAATACATTTTTCTGATCAGTGCCGATATACAGGAAACATAATAAAAACAAAAAAATTGTTCAACACTTAGTCAAATTCCACAACAATATGTACAAATAGTGTACCGGTAGGTCATCGTCAGCACGAAGTTTGGCATATTTTTACAATTCTCAGGCTACCTGACGATCAGAAAACTGTGACTCCACAACCAGCGGGAAGGAATTCCTTCCTTGACAGAAAATTCTAACTGAGAAAATACTTGAAATTAAAACATGATCTTTAAATAAAAAAATGTCTGGGTATTATAAGTTTTTTGTAGTTAAAGTTTAAACTAAAATATTTTCACAGTATTATTGCAGGACCCTCATCCCTGACGCTTCCCTTGACAACGGAGGTCACAGCCTCAGAATTGATGATGCCGTAAGCCGAAACCGGTACTTTATAGATACATATTTTTAGGGAATTAAACAATATAAATAAGAAACAAGTTCTTGTTTGTAGAGGCTTTGCATACGTTTAAATTATCGATAAGCCATAGGAAACTAAAAATACGTCACAAAAACAAAAAACTATTGTAATATCAAAATGTTTACTCTGTTACACAAGGGATTTAAGATTATTAAATAAATTATTTATTCATTCATATATTACATTTCTTTGGGTGTGGCTACTACTGTTCACGCCTAGAAATCTGTTGTTAGATTTAATGAAACAAAAAAAAAGATACCTGCATATCTTCTCCCTGCTCCGCCACTGTTTCCACTAATCTTGAAAGGATCTCAGAAAGCATTCGTGAAGTAATCGGCAAATGAAGAGATCTAAATATCTGTGAATTAATAAATAACAAACAAATATTAAAAAATGAGACATAATATTGCTTGAAATGCCTCAAATGTCAAGTCATCTAATAATTGAATCAGGAAGTCGGATAACAAGAAATTCAGGTGAAAACTCAGCATCGAATTTCTGAATGATTACATAATTTACCCTATAGTTCGGGAAGTAACAAACAAAGTAACAAAAAAATGAGGAATGTCCCATGAAATATTATGATAATTGAAGTACTATAATTCAATAATTTAGTTTGGTGTCTTCCTTCAGCCAGACTCTAGCCAGGTTGTGGGGGGTCCTAAAGGCCGATTCCAGGAATTCAACGTTTTCCATTGTTTAAGCGTCTGCGAACGATGCCGACGATTCTATTAAACATAGGTGAACGTACAAGATGTCATTCTTTTCAGGGCAAAACTATCTATAAAATGACTTCCAGCGATTTTTTATTTAAACTTTTTTCTACGATTTCTTTCCATCTGACCACATAAAAATAATTTTCACAACAATATCAATGTCTTTTCGCATTAGAAAAATTAATTCTTGATCCAATACATTTTCCAGAATTAAAAACAAAAATCTTGGTAGTCAGGAAATGGATTCTAAGATTAAGGCACTTTTCTGACTGTCGTCCCCTTTCGCCTCAATTGAACGCCTGAGTCAAACACGGAGTTTACCTGAAGAGATCTGCCAGCATAGTGCCTAGAGGAGCAAGAAAGGCCCAGCTGTAGCGCTATCTGTCCCCACCTCTCTGAGATGAGGGCATGAGGGAGGGACTCCCGGAAGATCCGGAGCACATGTTGCAGGAAGATGTCCATCTGCTCCACCGAACGGACAGTCCACACCTTGGCTGTGATGTCCTCATAGTTCCACACCACTTGGTTCTGTCTAAAGAATCAATTGTGTGGATTTAGGAATTAAATTAGATTGGTTCAGTCCAAATTCTGAATAATATTTCTGGACCGTCAGAAAGTAAAGAAAATCTATTTGGATGAAAATAAACCATTTAAGAAGTACACTTTTTTGGCGATAACTACAGTATGGATTATCTATATCTATAAATATTTCTCCAGCCATATTCCTTTTCTTGTCAGACTCAGTATCTCAATGTTATTTGTAGACGCTCATGAAGGACCAATCAAATCGTCTGTGAATTTACCCAGGCTCAGGTTGAGGATAGAAGTAAGATAAGAGAAATGCTTATAGAAATTGTTTGCTCAGTTAGTTGATGTCGCACGATACGTTTCAAAATAGATAATGGATATCATGAAATGGTATATAAAGACTCAAAAATGGTATATAAAGACTCAAAAATGGTATTGCATTCCTGCATTGTTAAATATCGTTTTAAAAATGATATAATCTAAAAACCAAATGGAATATATTTTTGAGAAACTCTAAAATCATGTTTACTGCTTCCTATATTCAATATTATATAGTGAGGGTACTATATGCAATGTAATAATCAAGCCGTCTCAGTGCCTCTTAACAGAGAAACTGTCAACTGAGGAGGGAGGGTAAAACAAAGAAACGAAGAGTGCTTATTCTCAACTCAGTGTGTCTTAATCTTACTGCGGCTGCAATGATGGGTTTCTTAACTCAATTAACCAGCCATTGATGTTTTTTTACTTCTTTAAGGGCTACTACTTAACTGAAAGTAACAAATTTTAATCCTTCCGATATATGATATGAAAAGGAAAAATCCTATACAAATAAGATAATTTATCCTACTATTTAGGAGATCAGTTTAATTGTCAGTTGAAATTATGAATGAAACTGGCAGATAAGATGATATGGACATGTGATCCTTTAAGAAATTGAAAACAATTAAACTAAAATAGAAAAATATAAGAAACATATACAATAAAATAAATAAATATAAGAATTGCCTGGAAGCTATAAAATCGATGAGTGACTTGATGACATCAGACAGAGACACATTGGAGTCCGGATGAGTCCAGCTGGTTGGTTCTTCTGCCACGACTATCGTAGGAGGGGGGACATTTGTTGTGTCGCCACCTTAAATAGAAATTCAGACGGTAAAACACACATTTATGTTAACGAAGATTCAAAATTCATAAAATGCTGTTTGTGCTATGTTTAATTCTGGAATTGCCTATGATAGGTTTTATTCTGTAATTGCCTCTGACTATTTATAGAGACTGGGACTACATAGACCTCTTGTACTTCCTTAGTTGTGGTCTGAAGGATGTTATGTCATCGGTTAAATGTTCTCAAATTTTATAATCCGAATTAACTCTACAATCCCCGATCCCTAAACAAGTTTTAAAAAAGCTTGGCAGAGAGTTCTGTTATGAAATGGTCCCATGAGGATTTTTTCTCTCAATAGTTTCATTCAAATATTATATATATATATAATAATTATTTATAAATATAATTATATGTATTATTAGTTAGTAGGTAAAACTTTTCTATTGATTTTATTTTTCACACCACTTTAAGTGAATAAAAATGAAAACGTACATTTAGTGAATGAATTATGCAGAAAAATCAAATATTAGTTCGATAATTTAAACGGAAATAAATGAATGGAACTGTAACACATCATCGCAACTATACAGACGACTACAATTAAAAAACGGAGGGCGCCGGTAGCTCAATGGTATGCCCGCTTGCTTACTGAGCTCATGATCGTGGGTTCCTAGGTGAATAAAAATTTAGGATAGGCAAAAATTAGGACTCCCAGAGTAGAGTCGGGCTCATGTCCACCGGAATGACGAAAGAGCGCTCTGATAGTAGGCGATATGACTTCGTAGTAAAAGCCCTGGATTGAGACATAATAACTAACTAATTAAAAATCGAATACAACAGATACACGTAATCTTGTAATTAAAGTAAAAACCCAATGAGAACATAAATTGTCAAATTTAAGCGATATCGGGTAAAGGGAAGGTGGGGTTGAGTGAAGGGCTCAATTTGAAAATCCTGATGACTAAAATAAATGAATTTATCAATAGAAAATTTAGTATAAGATAGTAGACTAGTTTTGGAGGGGGGGCGAAAAATTAACTGATTAAATTGTTCTGGGGAAGTACATCGCTGGTGATTCACTGGCGACTTTTTTCTTCTGATTTTGCTCGGAATATAATTCTTTCTACTAACTGTTACTTAATATCAGTAAATTTGAACAAACTAAGAATACGTTTAAAAGCAACTCTTAAAAATTACTTCTCTAGATACAATGGATAAAATTATATCAACTAATTGCGTAGATACAATAAAATAAATTAATCGAATTAAAGATGAAATTAGATCAATTTTAATACAAAAGCAAATACACCGAAAAAGAAAAGGATACATTTTCAAAATTATTATAAGACAATATAATAATTCAATTTTTAAAAACAGATGATTATTAGAAAATGAATCACATCTGCACAACTAGTTCTAAACAAAATTTTACTGTTAGCCGTTACTAGTGTAAGTAATCTTTACTCATTTATACATATACAATTATAATTTAAATAATACATAGAAAAAGATAAGTTTCATTGACACATTATTTTCATTTTGATCAAAACGAACTTGTTTACAATCTAAGAAATTCACCTGGAGCAGGAATAGCAGGGACTGCCGAGTTAGGGTTAGGGACACCCACAGGTCCTTGTAGATAACTGTCAAATTCTGTATCTATTTCTGAAATAATATAATTCACAGATTAGTTTGCATCATTTATGTGTGAACAATTGCTAAATTTCAAATTTATATTTATTCATGTGAAGTTCTTACAATATTGTTATTTGAATTTAAAGTATCTGTTTAGTTATTGAGACTCATACCCGGGCTTTAACGAGGGTAAGGTCATATCGCCATGATCCCTATTCGAAGGACTGCGTGCTGAAGGTTTTTTACCTCACAGATACAGAAAAAATATAAGGGTCTCGCCCGAGTTTCGAACCCACGATTTTGAGCTCAGAAGGCTAGCACCCTAGTATCTGTTTATATTTAGTAAATATTACAGTTCAGACATTTCGTTGCTTCCTAAATACTGTACTGTTCTTCATTTTCCATTAAATTGATTTTTTCAAATATGTATTAAATATTTATTATATAAGAAATAATGTTGCTCTGGTCTCTTTTTCCATTAATCTGAAATGTCAGAACCATTCTCGTCTCTATGAAGCATTTCAAGGTTTCGAATTGTTTTTTTTTTTCACTTCTTTCAATAGTTCTTCATCCCAGATCAACACGATAGTAAATAAATAATATAGGTTTGGTCTTTAAATTTATAATTAAATCAAATGAAAACAATATACGATATAAAGTGCACTGTAACCTAATCATCTCCTCCAATCCACATACTAAGGAGGGAAATGCATCAAATCATGATTTCTAAACAGGACTCCACACGGCAATAATTTTTACTTTAGGTGCGCACAACATCCTTATAAAGTTAATTTGCGAGTAAAAGTTAAGCCATTTTATGATTCGAAACTGAAAATGACATTGGACACTGAAAAACTTTCAATGTATGTATAAAAAAGTATATTAAATAATAATGTATAACAAACTATTGTTTAAACAATATAAACGAGGGCGCCGGTAGCTCAGAGTTAGCATGCTAGACTATTAGATCGTTCGAAACCCGGCCCAGGCCTTAATGTTTTCATATGGGATGTAAAAAATAACTTGAGCACACCGTCCTTCAGATGAGACGTTAAGCTATGGTCCCGACTCTGTCTGAAGTCAGGTATCGTTACAGACCCCCACATTAGATGAATCAATCTAAGTAGGCAAAATTTCGTACTCCCAGAATAGAGTCGAACTCATGAGCGACGAAAGAGCCCAGGCGTGAGTTACAATAACTAACTAGACAGTAGGTATGTACAAAAAATGTGTTTCATTATTATATGTATATCAATTGATGTAAATAAATAATTTTAAAGATTATCTTCAATGAATTAATGAACATAAGTCTTAACGTTTACTAGTAAACACATTATGTGCTCATACGGTACTTACGCTCACTGTATGCTGTACGCACTTGAAGTCAAAATTATACAAAAGCGCGGGATCAGGAATAAACTTTAAGTATTTAAAAACAACTTTCCGTAGGTAATAAAAAAATATATTAAAAAGACAAGGTTTTCCCCAGAAAATGCAAAAAAATCCTCAGTAGTAGGTAATTCGAGAAAAAGTAGAAATAACAGCTAATATTACCAGTGAAGTTGTGCTCGAGGACAGAAATAGAAGGTGTGGAGAGGCCAAGTCCCAGTTGCACAGTCTTCCTGTTGAGGAGTATCTGAGCAATAGCGAGGTGGTCATTGTGACCTGCCAGGATGACGAGTAGGTTCATGAGGAGTTGTTTACAGTGGGAGGTGACGAGAGGGCGTGAATGGTCGAGACCGAGGAAACAGCCATGAAGGATGAGAGGAAGATGAACTGACCAGTCCACGTGAGGCGCATCCAGGACCACCTCGGTGAGGAGCATCACGGCTACGTTACATCTGTCAACACATTAACATCCCAGACTCAGCCTCATTACTATGGTAATTGTCACTCTATCATGTAACTATAGTGATAAGACAAGAAATAATAAAATAGCTGCTGAGTAGTAAGGAAACAGTATGGTTTATAGGTTCATTGGGACTTATGAAAGAGGCTTCTTCATTCTCAATGATATTTCCTATGGATGGGTTCTATCGGACCTATGTAACCCATTATTGCGGTTTCGAATAAATAAATAAGCGCATTCTTGTTATCAGTAAAGCACCCTTATTTTTCTAAAAAAAAAAAAAAACCTAACAGAATAAAATAGAATTTTCGTGCAAGAGCATTTTAGTGGTTGCCATGCCAGAGTACTTCAAAGTGCTCAAGCCAGAAACGTTTTAAATTTTCACTCAAAAAGTTACTTTATTAACCGTAGTTCTCTTGTTGTACTTCGGCATATACGGTTGAACTAATTTCGATCAGTGTTTTTTTATTATTTCTAGTTCAGTTCAAATGTGTGCCTTTGGTGAATATAGGTCACAAAGAGCCTGCCAAGATGTACGTAAAAAACACACAATTTTTTCCGTTTTGTAAAAATAAAATTGTATTCATTAAATTTTCCATCAACGATTTTTTCTCATATTTCAGTTTGGCAAACATTTGCCATTAGCATCTTATGGACTAAAAAAAAAATTGTCACAAAAAGAACTCTGCCTTCCCTTAGTAGCTAGCTGTCAATGTCGTTCATCGTTCGACTCTAGCCCCTGTCAAATGTAGTAACTTCAAAAGAACGGAAAATGTATATAATACTTTGCAAAAGCAGAGCAGTTAAAATATAGAGGCTGGGGCCAATTGACAGGAGAGTAACGTTTATTAGTAATAATTTCTATATCATTGCTTTTTTTGAATGAGGTGTTTTCTTGAACATTACTTGGCGGAATTTATTTCATGAGATGCTACGTCAAATCTTGCCAGATTTTATTAATTTTTTAACAAGAAACCAAATGTGTAAAAAGCTATATGAATATCTGAACTATAAGACCAGACTGCAATAAAACTTTATTTTATTCATAGCGCAGTATATATTGGATTCAGATTTGTATTGGTAAATGTATTGCATTAAATTTAGGGGAAGTGTGCCAAATATCGACCCCTTTTTAAGGAGCAATTTCAAGTACAAGTAGAAACAGCGAAAACTAGAGTACGTAAGTTTGTATTTGAATAATTATGAATTACAATGCAGACTCAATAAAATGAAAAATAGAAATTGTTGAGAACTATAGTGGACGAAATTGAGACAGGTCCATCATATATTTGTTACACACTAATTAGTGCCAAAAATGAGAAAAAATTAATCTTAAATGTTCCGTATTTCTAGTTGTATTTATGGGGCCCATTTCTCATCTATCACTATTCGCAATATTACTATTTTGAAGTGCAAAAAAAAAAATGTTTTCACTATGGAGCGATGAGCTGGATGATCCTTTGGGGGTTTCCTTCTTTAAACCTGGACGCCTCCAATGTATCCAATTGCAGAAAGGGGACGATATTAGGTCCACTCAAATTAGTTTACATTTTTTAAGAATAACATTAATGTTTCCGTTACTGTAAGCAGACAAACGTGAAACCTTTTACAGTATTTAATAAGTTTTTTTCCCACTATAAATTAGTAACGATGTTCTATTTACGCAAAGGTGCGGATGCGAACTAAGAAAGTTGAGCGCCTCTCTGAGCCTGTAACTTATAAAGCTCTAGTCCTCAAAAATGTGAAGCACCTCAAGAACCAATAATGAAACGATGGGGGCGTCATTCGGAAAAAGGACATTATTAAGGATGGTATTTTGCACACTTCCCCAATAATTAATTATATGTATTATATATGTGACGCAGAACATATCTTTAAGACGGATAAGCATATTTTGCAGAAAATAAAAATAATATGAATATCTTCTATCATTTTCAACTCCTTTTTTTTTTAGATAAACGTTTCTTCATGCACTGCGTTGATAAAAGATAACAACGTTGATAAAAAAGTCATAATTGCAAGTTTTTACAATTCTAGCTTTTTACTAGTAGTCGTTTTCAACAGTTTAAGTTTTCTGATTAAATTAATAAAAAAATTACAAATTTTAAAGTCATTTTTTAAACTTTTACATTCATATCGACAGTAGTGGTGTCAAATGTATGATAAAGTAGAATAAAAGGTCATATATACGTTATTTTGGGCAATAATGTACATGAAGAATATTTATAACTTGTTGAATATTATTAACTACTAGTCGAAGGATTTGTTGAAACATATAAATCAATAAAAAATCCAAGTTGAGAAACACGGTATTGTGGAAACTTGTCATCTTATATATAAAAGTCAAAGTCTTGACCGGGGTACAAATCCACAATTTATGATGAATCTTTACAAAATTTTGCACACATGTTCTTGCTACTCCCGGACGCGTCGTAAGCGTAGTTAGAACGCAGATTTTTCTTCAGTTTTTTAATAATAATTCGTCAAACTTTCCATGCGTAATACATGGAGCAAATAAAAACAAGTAATGGCGCCTGTCTCAATTCTCACCGATATATATCGAATATCAAATATATATCGATCTGTCACTCTGTCGAGAGCAGTCGAGAGTTCGCGATACAAACAATGTCAAATACAATACAAGTCGGATTGAGTTTGTAATTGTCTTGGTTTTGTTATCCGTTGTAACGCGTTTAATTGGTGCAATAAGTGCAATTAGTGGAACGTCAATTTCGAAATCAACTAACCGTTTTCTGACAAACATCAAATTTTCTTATTCGGTAAATATGTGCGTCTTTGTAGTTGATACCCTGCATTTCGAAGGTGACAATTTGTATTGTGAAGTAAGAAATTTGGGTTTGTAAGTCGGCTATTTGCATTTTCGGTTGAGCATTCACATTTTATGTAGTTGGCAAATTGCATTCTTTAAGGTTAAATTGCTTTTTATGTTGACTATTTGGATTTTAGTGGAAAATTTGAGTTTTTATGGTTGACAATTAGCAATTTTTTCGATCGAGTTGCATTTTTTTGTTCACTTAGTGCATTTTTTACTTGAAAATTTGCATTATTTAGTTGATGATTGCATTTTTGTCGTAAATTTCTATTTTTTGTCAAAAATGTGCATTTCTGGTCGAAAATTCGTATTTTAAGTAGTTGACGATTTGCATTTTTTTAGGTTTAATTGCATTTTTTTTCCATTCTTGG
Organism: Aradus depressus; assembly: GCA_963662175.1. Lineage (NCBI taxonomy): Eukaryota > Metazoa > Arthropoda > Insecta > Hemiptera > Aradidae > Aradus > Aradus depressus. Next base: position 47,976,167 of record OY759216.1, on the reverse strand, counting down.
ATTTTTCACTATAAATTCCTAATTTTATTGTTGACTATTTGCATTTTGCAGTTGACAATTGCATGTTTTGTCGAACATACGTATTTTCGTAGTTGACAATTTGCATTCTTACAGGTTTAATTGCGTTTTTTGTTTACTATTTGGATTTTTCATTATAGATTTGCATTTTTTGTTGACTACTTGCGTTTTGCAGTTGAAAATTGAATTGTTGTCGGTAATTTGCATTTTTTGTCGAACATACGTTTTTTTGGTAGTTGACAATTTGCATTTTTATAGGTCGATTTGCGTTTTTTGTTGACTATTAGTATTTTGCAGTTGACAGTTGCATTTTTGTCGACAATTTTCATTTTTTTTAAACATACGTTTTTTTGTAGTTGACAATTTGCATTTTTTTGTTGACTATTAGTATTTTCCAGATGACAATTGCGTTTTTGTTGACAATTTTTATTTTTTGTCGAACACACGTTTTTTTGTAGTTGACAATTTGTATTTTTACAGGTTTGTTTGCGTTTTTTTGATGACTTTTTGGATATTTTACTATAAATTTGCATTTTTTTTATGACAATTTACATTTCTTCACATTTGCTCTTTTGAGGTTACATTGCGTTTTTTGGTTGACTGTGTAGATTTTTCGACATTTGAATGTCAATTGTTGATTATAAAGAACAAATTTTTGTATTCGAATTTTCTCTCGCTTTGTTTATTCGCTGTTCAATTAACGATGGCACCTAGAAAGCGACAGTTCATTGGTCGTGATAGCAATTCATCAAGTCGATCAAAAAAAAGGAGAGAGGCGGAATCTGCAGAACAAGCTTCACACCGGCTTCAAGAGGAAAGAAGAAGGTACACGCTTCAACCCCGTAGGCAACCTGCTGATCTTGAGTTAGCAGGATTCAATTATGAGCAAGATGTCGACTATCATATGCATCCCAGTATACTTATCGGAGAAATGAGCATCATTTGTTCTTTTTGCTCTGCTCGAAAATTTAAAAATGAAGCTCCTGGAATGTGCTGCTCTAATGGAAAGGTCAAATTAACACCGCTAAAGAATCCTCCGGAACCACTGCTTACTCTTACATCAGGATGTACGGCTCAATCGAAAAGTTTCTTGCAAAACATACGAAAATACAATAGTTGTTTCCAAATGACTTCATTTGGAGCAAAAGAAATTCAAGAAGGTGGTTTCATGCCAACTTTCAAAGTTCAAGGACAAATATACCACCGCGCCGGGTCACTGTTACCACTACCAGAGCAAGATGCTCAGTTCCTGCAAATCTATTTCTTAGGCGACACTGACTTGGAAACAGATAGACGATGAGCAATAATCCCTGGAGTCGATCGTGAAATCGTTCGTCAATTGCAAGATTTACTACATCAAAGTAATGCGTTAGTTCGGATTTTCGAAACCGCTCTGGATCAGATGCCTTCTGATGATTACAAAGTCATCATAAAAGCTGATAAAACACCGACAAGGGAACACGAAAGACGTTTCAACATCCCAACCATCTCTGAAGTTGCAATCGTCATTGTAGGACAACAGTTTGACAGACGCGATATAATTCTCCATAAACGAGGTGATAACTTACAACGAATCGCTGAAACGCATAGATCTTATGACGCTCTTCAATACCCTCTTCTCTTTTGGGAAGGTGAAGATGGGTATCACTTCAACATCTTTCAAGTTGATCCAGAGACTGGTGCGCCAACGAAAAAAAAAGTTTCAGCTATGAACTTCTACGCTTATCGTCTCATGATGCGATCTGGCACTAATTACCTTTTGCGGTGCGGCCGTCTTTTACAGCAATACGTGGTCGACATGTATGCAAAAATCGAGACTGAAAGGTTACTCTATCTTCGTTTAAATCAGACAAAGCTCCGTTCAGAGGAATATATCCATTTGCGAGATTCACTTGCCAGTGATCGAAATGTATCAGATGTTGGTCGGATGGTGATTTTACCCGCAACATTTACAGGAAGTCCAAGGCACATGCATGAGTACGCGCAAGACGCTATGGCATATGTGCGACACTACGGCCGTCCAGACCTTTTCATAACTTTTACATGCAACCCAAAATGGCCTGAGATCACCCATCATCTCCTTCCAGGGCAAACAGCAAACGACAGGCATGACTTAACAGCAAGGATTTTCAAACAAAAACTGAACAAAATGATGGATGCCATTAAAAAACTTCATATTTTCGGAGATGTGCGATGTTTTATGTACTCCATCGAATGGCAGAAACGAGGTTTGCCACATGCCCACATCCTGATTTGGCTGAAGGAGAAGATACATTCAAACAGGATCAACAACATCATCTCAGCAGAGTTGCCTAATCAAGAATCTGATCCGTTACTCTTTCAAACAATCAGTACTAGCATGATACATGGCCCGTGTGGACATTTAAATCCTTCTGCCCCATGTATGAAAGATGGACATTGTACGAAAAAATATCCACGGGAATTTACACTTGAGACCGAAACAGGCCATGATGGGTATCCAAAATACAGGCGACGGCAACCAGAAGATGGGGGCAATGTCACAACAGTGAAGGTTAAAAACCAAGAAATTCAGGTAGATAACAGCTGGGTAGTTCCCTACTCACCGTTACTATCCAAGATGTTCCAAGCACACATAAATGTAGAATTTTGCAACTCGGTAAAATCAATCAAATATATTTGCAAATATATAAACAAAGGCAGCGACATGGCGGTATTCGGATTTGCAAATGAAAATGATGAGATTGCACAATATCAGATGGGGCGCTACGTAAGTAGCAATGAAGCTTTTTGGAGGATTCTGAGCTTTCCTATTCACGATAGACACCCAACGGTTGTTCATTTGTCAGTGCATCTTGAAAACGGGCAAAGAGTTTATTTCACTGAAGCAAACGCACGAGAAAGAGCAGAAAATCCACAACACACGACGCTCACAGCATTTTTCCAGCTATGCACAGATGACCCATTTGCCAGATCATTGCTCTACTCCGAAATCCCGCGGTTTTATACCTGGAACACTTTAAAAAAACAGTTTTTCAAGAGAAAGCAAGGCACCATAGTACCAGGAACAGACGCCAAAGAGAGTGATGCATTAGGTCGCGTCTACACCATTCACCCGACTAATGCTGAATGCTACTATCTAAGGATGCTTCTCCACCAAGTCAAAGGACCTACGTCTTTTGAAGCTCTCCGCACTGTGGATGGACAAGTCTGTCAAACTTATAGAGAGGCGTGTCACAAGTACGGCCTTCTTGAAGATGATAGTCATTGGGACACTACTTTGTCGGATGCTGCTTTAACTTCTTTCCCGTCACAACTGCGTAGTCTTTTTGCTATCATACTGACAACGTGCACACCGTCAAATCCAAAAAACCTGTGGGAGAAGTACAAAGATAGTTTTAGCGAAGATTTTTTGCATCGAGCGCGCCGCACAAGCAACGACCCTGACCTACAGTACTCGATTCGAATTTATAACTTGGCTCTCATTGATATTGAGGACAAATGCATGTCCATCAACAATAAGACCCTCAATGATCTAGGTTTGGTATCTCCAACGCGCGATGGCATGGACATTACCGACAGAGATATATTAAGAGAAACAAGCTACGACACAGAGGCGTTGCGCGTATTTGTGGAGACAAACAAGCAACGATTAGTTCCTGATCAAAGACTGGCATACGATTATATCATGCAACATGTTGCTAATGATGAAGGTGGCCTCTTCTTCCTTGATGCACCAGGAGGAACGGGAAAAACATTCTTGATTAATTTAATTTTGGCCGATATACGAAAGGATAACAAAATTGGTCTTGCCATTGCATCTTCAGGGATTGCGGCGACACTTCTACCAGGTGGGAGGACTGCGCACTCAGCTTTGAAATTACCATTAAATCTTGCGACTTCTGATTCGCCGATATGTAACGTAAGTAAAAGCTCTGGGCAAGGTCATGTTTTGAAAATTTGTAAAATTATAATTTGGGACGAATGTACAATGGCCCACAAAAAAGCTCTAGAGGCACTTGATCGGACTTTGAGAGATATTCGAGGAATCAACGAACCTATGGGTGGTGCATTCGTCTTAATAGCAGGAGATTTTCGGCAAACCCTGCCTGTGATTCAACGAGGAACCGCTGCTGATGAGCTGCATGCATGTTTGAAAGCATCTTACCTTTGGCGGAACGTTCAAAAACTGACTCTTAACACAAATATGAGAGTTGTTCTGGGTGGAGATGACACAGCAGGACCTTTTGCACAAAAACTTTTGCAGATTGGTGAAGGAAAGTTTCCAACGACACTCATGAGTGAAATCTCATTTTCGCCAGACTTTTGCAACGTCGTCCCCACAATTGAAGAACTCATTGACAAAGTATTCACTCATATTATCAGCAATTACAAGAATCACACGTGGCTTTGCGAGAGAGCTATCCTCGCACCACGTAACGACGATGTCAACAACATCAATACCATTGTACTTGGCACTTTACCAGGAGAACTCACAACATACAAATCCATCGATACAGTTCTCGATCAAGACCAAGCTGTCAATTACCCCACAGAGTTTCTCAACTCATTAGAACCTCCAGGTTTTCCACCTCATATGCTTCGACTGAAAAAAGGTTGTACTATAATTCTACTTCGGAACCTAAATCCACCAAAACTCTGCAACGGAACAAGATTGGCTGTAAAAAATTTGCTTCCCAACGTCATCGAAGCCACAATACTGACAGGCGCGGCTAAAGGAGAAGACATTTTTATTCCTAGGATTCCTATGATACCCTCTGACATGCCATTTGACTTCAAGAGGCTTCAATTTCCAGTGCGCTTAGCATTCGCCATGACTATTAATAAATCACAAGGGCAATCTCTGAAGGTAGCTGGCATCAATCTAGAAAAGCCGTGCTTTTCTCATGGCCAATTATATGTTGCCTGTTCTAGGGTTGGTTCGCCAAAAAATTTGTACATTTACTCGCCTAACAATACGACTAAAAATATAGTTTATCCCACAGCTTTGGACAACTGACTTTACTCATTCGAATGACATTACCGTTGACAGCCAATATTATTTATTTCTTTATTTCATAACGTTAAACTTTTAATAACGTTATAGGCATTTATTCATCTTGAGAAACGTGAGTGCAATACACAATTAAATCATGCGCTGTGACTTCCATTTTGTTAGGCTGACGTTTGTTTCGATATTATGTGCAATGTCTTAACAAGGTGTTCTTTAATAAAGTTCCTCTTCAATAAAGTTAGTTCTGAGTAAGTTATTAGTAAGTTAATTGCTTATTACATACAAGTTGCCCAGAACGTGATATTGCACACACTCTCCATAGAGAAAGACTTCCGAATTTCTTCTTACTTTTTCGTCATTTTTTGTTATGCAAGTATGAAAATTATTTTGATCGTATAGGTTTTCATATTTCACTGTGTGTAAAGTAAATTTTTTTTTTAACGGTACGGACAATAAATTGTTCTCATCATTAATGAACTGATACAAGTTGTTTATAATCCAAGGTGATTCATGAACAGTTTCTGCAATAACGTTCATTACACAACTACAATTTCCTTACATTATCTTTGTCACAGATTTCGAGTAGTAGCCGTGAAGCAGCCGTTCTGCTCGCGTGTCTTTCAATAATTTGAAAAACAGGAATATCTTACTTGGCAGGATGACTGTCGGGTACACTTGCAACTTCTACGAAGACGAACTAAATTTTTAAACGACAAAATGCGCAGCGGAGCGCGCGCGGGCTCAGCTAGTAAATAAATAAAAGTGACTTCAAAACTTATTTTTTTAAATATTGTCTTCCACAAAAACATTTTATAAAAAAAAAACGGTTTCGGCATTAGACCATCGTTAGGTTTAGTTATAAATGTACTAAGAGTCTTCGTATATTTGTAACTAAACTTGACGATGGTGTAATGCAAAGACCTGTCAATTTTGTATACAAATGACGGGGTTAGAATCAAAATGGTCCAAGTGACATTTTTCATTAAGTGCATAATCAGAAAATTTTGTGCACAACGAGTTAGTGTGTTACATTAACACTATTAAACAAGACTAACGCACATCTTATCAAAATCTGCTTATCTGTCAATTAAATTACGTACATGAAAAATATAATTCTCGTCATAAAAAGCTGACTTTATTTTTGATTTTCTATAAAATAAAAAAATATTTTCCGACTTTAAGGCATGGTTTTGCCAAAAGCGTCCCATTCCAGGAATAATTAAACAACAACAAAAAAAGTTATAGTTGGTTATTATGACTCATGCCCGGGCTTTAACTACGAGTTCATATCGCCTACTACCTGAGCGCTCTTTTGACGGTCTGGTGAACATGAGTCCGACTCTACTATGAGACTCCAAAATGTTTGTTCACCTAGGATAGGGGACTCTAACGAGTACCTGACATTGTACAAGCTCGGAACCATCGCTTAACGTCCCATCCGAAGGACGGCGTCCTTAAGTTTATTTTACCAGGACGGCGTCCTTAAGTTTATTTTACCTCCTAGATAAAATAAACTAAGGGCCTCGGCCGGTTTCGAACCCACGATCTTGAGCTCAGTAAGCTACTGGCGTCTTCAAAATATATATATATATATATAATATAATATAATTATATATTTCAGGCTGATAAGGAGAAGCCGGCTGTAGCGTGTGCAGACATTGGACAGGGAAGGAAGTTGTGTATTACTGTGGCAGTGCACAACTCCAACTGTCCCATAGACGAAGACAATAAGAAAGATAACTGTAATGAGATCCTTTCAAGAAGGAAGTGCCTAGAGGCGGCCAAAGAAAAATCACGAGAAAACGCATTTCAAGATAGAGACAGGGGAGGAGGAAACGATCAAAACAGGAATAATACGAAGAATGGATGCGATTGTAAAAAACCAAAGGAAGAATTGGCGTGTCCGCCACAACAGCGAAATGAGTGTAACATCAACAGATCGGAGGACGAACCGAAGAAGTGTCCTCCCCCTGTCGTCCTAAGCATGGAGAAACAACACAAACCTGGGTGTCCTTTGTATAGAGAAGGGTGAACTTACAAATTATATAAATATAAAAGCACATTATCAATTATTAAAATTATTATAGTTCATTTTATCTTGTACTAGCTGAGTTGCCCGACATTGCCCGGGAAATTCACTAACTTTATCACCAGTTGACGTTTTTATCAACATTAATAATTAATAAAGTAAAATTATTTTACAATGTAGTTCCCCAGCGCGAATGAATCGGCCTAAAAGTTCGTTTTCCCACTGAAACCACTTTACCGATTTTATTGAAAATCAATGGCTCCCTTATTAAGGGACTTATGAATCCTCTTGCATTACATCGGCAATTATTAGGGTTTGTAAGTTGAGTTCCCTTCGGTCGATACAAAATCGTACCTGGGACTGGACCTGCCGGGACTAATGACGGAGGCTGGCTACCTGGCTTTTGGTCGATTCGTCTCCTTCTGGCGGAAAATCAAGAAAGCCTTCTAACCCGGCGTCGTGGGCCCCGCCGACAGACGTGCGGCGGCTGCCTCCGGCTCAGGGACGCTGACAGAACATAACCCCTGACAAGATCCCGCGTTCACTCGGCATAAAGCGCCGCAAACCAAGGACGACTGTCGACCGTAGCCATCGAGCCGGTTCACAGCCGAAGAAGGTTACCCGTTCCCCAAGACAATAGAATGATGGGACCGACCCCCTAGGGGGTCAGGAGCACCCCTCCCCCCCCCCCCCAAAAAAAAAAGAAAAAAAAAGTGTTTTCCTTATCCTTTGTAAATTTTCTAGCTAAACAACAATCGTACAATAACTTATTGATTATTGTAGTTGTGTATACATGGATCATATTTAAAAAAACATTATATACAGAATTTTACAAAAGAAAATAGACAAATATTGTTCTGTATTATAGTGGACTCGAGTATTAAAACCTGACCAGCTTCCTCAAATTAAAATTGTTAATACTCCAAGAGATAATCAACCTCTGAAGAAAAAAAAAAAAAAAATGAAAATTTTTATAACATTTTATTTTATTTTATACCAAAATACATTAAACTAAAAAATAAGATTGCAGGGTTGCCTCGCAAGTTCTTTGTAGCTGAATGCGGAGATACAAGTCAAAAAACATTTTTGAATATTCATGTTCTTGAATATTGTGCTGCTACATGTCCTCAGGGTTTTTATATGGTCAGACACTTCTACAGGGGTTTCTGTCAAGAGATAGCTCAAAAAAACTTGCCAGTGTACTTGAATACGATTTTTTTTTAAAGTTGTTTTTCATTGCATTTATCAAAATAATCTGCAATCTTCTTGTCTTCTACAACCTCCCCATTCGTTATTATTTGTTGACATAGACTCAAAACTCGTATTTCCATTATATTGTTGTTGATTGATGCAGTTCTGATTACGTACCTATGAAAGCCAGTGCTTGGAGGAAGGCTGTCGGGGAGATACTTGGTGAGGGGAGCAAAGTAGCCGCCATACTCAGGCATGGGGAGGGGATGAGGCTGCGGGATGTCGTATCGATGGTTCTCCTCACAGCCACCACCCATCTGCAACAATATTAATAAAATATGAGTAAAAAATTTCATTACAACACTTTCTTACAGGTCACACTCTTCCCCCTTCTCAAAATTATTTCATACTTGTATTACTGGGTATAAGAATGTCTACTCTCAAGATAACACTGTTCAAATAAACAAAATGAAATGATTTCGAGAGAGAGTAATCTGTAAACGTTAGTATAAGAAAATCCTGTATTGGCCATGTAACATATTTTTCTTCATTTTTATAATTTTCCAAAAAAAAAATACCAACACATACCAACATAAACCAGTTACACAACCCAATATAATTATTTGTTTTCATAATGTTGTCTTTGTCAACTTATAGCATAGAATTTGGTTGAAAATCAATGTGTCGTCCTTATGAGATTCTGGATACACATATAAAATTTAGAGTCGATACATTCATTACTTCGGCAGTTATTGGAAATTTTGTGTTAAGCTGTTAATATATATAGAAAATAACACCTTATTATTATTATATTCAGAAAATAAAGACATATTATTCTTATTGACATAAACACTGGTAGAGGACTTGTTAACTGTTTCTTTACAGTTCCGCAACCCTATGTTGTAAGAATGTCTGAATTACTATATTGAGATTCAAATTGTTTTCTAGTATGCTTATCTATTGCATTAATTGTCAAATGCATTATAAAAAAATCAGAAAAATTATTAAATCCAAGTGTCTTTATAGCATTAAAATTGTCTTCATAAGTATCTAAGAATAATTGAAAATTACTGGCATTGCCTTCATTAAATGGTTTAAATTTAAGTATTTTCATAAAATAATAAGAAGCAATAATTCGTTTATTACTATAATAACCCTTCACAACTTCTTGTTGCGACATGTTGCTCCTGGAGGAACAGAGTAAAAAATACCTGTTCCAAAAAGGAGCTTAATACCTTCAAGAGCTAGGAACATACTGGCACCTGTTCCTACTGCTTACCTCACAGTCGTGATTTGGTGAGATGACCTCTTCAAGAAGACCGGCAGGACCTGAGGCAGTTCTGATCTTGTCAGCTCCCCTGGGAGGGGTAAATCCATACCGCACCAGGGTGTCCGACTTACATCTAAACATAGTAAAATAAAGTATAACAATATCATTAACAAATGCAAATGGGGGCCATGGTGGCCGTGCGGGCTAGAGCGTAAAGCTTTGGTCGCATGGTCTCACCATGGTTTGCGGGTTCGAATCCCGTCCAGGAGTGAGTTTTATTTCGTAGATAGAACTCCCTCCCGGGGCCATGGATGTCGTAAATAACTAGATAACACAGTGACATGGCTAATATGCATCATACATAAGGCCAAAAAAAATAAAAATAAATAAATAAATCTCCCAAATCTGTAGAATGTTACAGAATAAGTAGAAGATTAAAATGCTAAATCAGTGTGCTAGAAGTTGTCAAATAAATGATTTTATTTATTTACCCAGAATTCCGACTAGTAATAAATAGAACATATGACAATAAAAACATTTATATTATATCAATAGCTGGGAGTACACAATGGTAGGAATATTGCGCACTGGAACAACATTCATTCGCGTCGATAAATGTCAATAGACGTTCCTTCATAGTGGATAAACAGCAGTAACAACACAGGCAACATTGTGTTCACACAGATCCGAAAATATTAATTCGGCATTCTTTAGGAACTAGCTATAAAGCAGTAGTGATGTAGCAACATCCGGTAGAATGCAATCTGTATACAATTGAAAAACATTTTGTAAATATGAGAGAAAAAATGCAACTTTTGCTATATCTCTTAAGCTTCGTGACCTATGAACCATTAAGAGTTCTAAAATGTTTCTAAAATTCATTTTATTACGATATTATGTAAAAAAAAAATAATTAAAAAAAATTGTTTAATTTATGAAAAATAAAGACACTGTTCACTGTATCATATTCCCCCAAACTGCGATAAAGCTGATTTCTTCCCTTATATTTTAGGTTTAGGTTTTATGACTCATGCCCGGGCCCCAACTACGAGGTCATATCGCCTACTACCAGAGCGCTCCTTCGTCACTCTGGTGGACATGAGCCCGACTCTACTGTGGGAGTCCTAAATTTTTATTCATCTAGGGTAGGGGTCTTTAACGAGTACCTGACATCGTACAGGCTCGGGACCATCGCTTAACGTCCCATCCGAAGGACGGCGTGCTTAAGTTTATTTTACCTCCCAGATAAAATAAACTAAGGGCCTCGGTCGGGCTACGAACCCACGACCTTGAGCTCAGAAGTCAAGCACGCATACCACTGAGCTACCGGCGCCCTCCCATATATTTTATTTTAACGCTATTTTTGTGAGTTTGAAACATCCAAAAGTCATAAAATTTATTGAAAAATAATGATTATACTATTAAATGTAGCTTTTAATAATTTTTTATTCTTTTCCGGTTTTGGGCCGTGTGGTACGTGAAGTTGAGATGTGTAGAAAAAAACTGCCTTTTTCAAGTAATGAAGGCAACACTACAGCTAACGACAGGAAATTCCCGAAAAATAAAGAAAACGGCTGATTTGAAGATTCTTATTTAAGCGCCAGTAGTAAGCTCAAACTGTACCAAAGCGACAAAAAAAAATGTCGGTTAATTTTTTTTTTTATTGTTAATTAATGCAACTACGAAATCGAAAAAAAAAAAAATTTTGTTCTTCATATAGAGAATGAAAAGACGAATCAGACCGGTAAAAATATCTCACTTTCCACAAATATATTGCTCAAAATGTTTTACCGGGGAGGTGTCGATATGACTTAGCAGCATTCAAATCACCCCACCCACGCTCTCACAGTATCATACTACACTACCTCTTCAATTCAATCTATTATCACATTCTTCATTAAACAGTGACGCTGAATATGATTGTAGTTTCAAATTGTTTGTGTCTACAGTATTAATCGATTTATTAAAAAGTTTTTGTATAGTACATAGTTGCAAGGTGAATTTTAATGGCGGTATCTCATTCAATCCATATTCAATTCAATTAAATTATTTATTCTATGCATTCAGGATCATGCCCTAACAATGGAGTAAGGTAAACAGTCAAGCTTGTATTAGAAGAACAATTACAAAAATGAGAAATAAATAGATATGAATAAATACATAATGGCAGAATGATAAAACATACAGAGCACAGAATGGCTGAAAGAGAGTAGGATGATGCTATAAGAATAAGTTAATTATTGTACATGCAGTTGAAGGAGATTGAACAAATAACTAGCGAAGGACAATAGATAAATATAACAATATAACGAAAATTAAGTGAAAGACAAAATAAATCAAATTTAAGTACAAACGTTAGAATAAATTATGGATGCAGTTGTTCAATACAACTAAAGTGATTTGGGTTTCAGCCCCTATATTACTTACATATAATATATCATACTATATACTTACTAGTACTGTCTTGAAACAAAAAACTAAGATTTATAAAATATTTTACATAGTGTAATATTAAATTTTGTAGTCATAAAAGATATTTTATAAAAGAAATTAAAAAAAAAATTCGATCCAACTTTTATAAAAGATCTTTGTCAAAGAACTTTTATAGTGTAATACCCGCCTTATACAAGAGCTTTTTTTTTTTTAATTACCGGGTGCTCCGGTAAATCACCCGCCCCGCAACTTCGTCGGGGAAGAGACTATTTCATTTAATAATCAAATATAACAATTACACAAGAGCTTCCTCATACTAAATATTGTGTTGATACATTCGTTACAAAGGTAGTTATTGGGATTTTTGAGTTGAGCACAACCTCCCATCCCTCCCTCCCTTTCGGTAGAATTAATAAGTCAGTCATTAATATAGTACTATATATTATATAGTATTCCCATCTACCCCATGCAACCAATGTATTCTACCACATTTAACCAATGTATTCCAATTTCAACCCTATTGCGTCAACTCTTGTCGCATTTCTAATTTCCACGTCAAATGGAAACGAGAAACAGATGGTAACTGTAAGGTCAGTCTGAACGGATCAGAGCAGGTTTGTCTTATCTGAAGACCTTAACTGGAGACTCACGTCATCTTGGCCGGATCCTCCCCGGAGTGCCTCTTGGTGTGGATGGTGCCTCGCTCGGTAGCCTGCTCCCTCGGTTCCGGCTGTCCTGGGTCCGAATGGTTGGACGCCTTCCTCACGTTGGTGAGCCGGTAGAAGGGCGGGGTCTCTGTCCTCTCAATCAGCCAGGACAACGTCTCCACTGTGTGTAGCTCCATCATCATCTCATCTAGGAGACGGTCCGTCTGCGCTCGAGCTAGATAGACCACCACGCGCTTTGCCTTTAAACAATAAAACAAAAAACAGATTGAGTAAAGAAGTTCATGATATTATCTATCAACACTACTAGGAGTGTCCTCAGGCCAAAATGGGGCGAAGAGTTTTATATAAGATGGAATTATTTATTTAATAATTGTTAGGAGACCAAAACGAAAATAAATAATAATACATATTGTAAAAAAAACACATAAAATATAGATACTTTATTGAAATTTCATAATCGACAACATTACAGAAACCATTATTCCTAGGTCTTAAGTTCCGAAACTCCTGGATATCTCAGATTTTACATATGGTAAAGTTTGGAAAGAGAGCAGGAAGCCAGTAACCAACCCTTTGTAACGGCCTCTTGAGACTGATTCTATCCTTCACCAGAGGTGCTCTGCATACACTAACTTCAATACCTCCAATGGAAAGTGGAGAGTCAGGTTGTTCAAAATGTCTCTCAAAAAGAACTCAACTATTGTCTCTCATTGTACAATATGGCGGCCCACTGAAATGTAATATCGCTCTTTTAGAAATTTTCTCTCTTACTCACCTAAATCGATGAATAAAATAAACTCTTCCTGTTTAAAAAACAATGATTGCTATCTTCTCTAAATAAAAGGGTGGGTTTAGAAAATGTCTAATTGTGGTTTGGCCAATATGCAAGGTACATCAGGCCAAAGGAAAAGGACAAAAAATACAAATAATCGGATACATTATATATTGTCTAAGAAAAATTGAAATAATAGATAGCTGTACTTACATAGAGAAGAAGCTCGTTGGGTGCCATTCCAGAGATGATAATGAGATATCGGATGATCACCTTGAGATTGTTTGGCCAGCAGGAACACAGAGTGGCCCAGACCTGCTCCACCTCCTTGGCATGTTCATCCGCAAACTGAAACATTTGTAAGAAGGTCATCGGTTAGTCACAGAAAATGTGCTTCCCTAGGTCGAATTGTTTAAAGAACCCATTTGTCGATAGAACTCACACTTTTCACACAAGTTAAGCAAACAACAAAAAAAGATTACCGAAATCGCTCATATGTGATGTGTCATGATGAAATCTCACAGACTTGAAACTTCTTATTTATAGACTCATTCGTTGAATAAGTATCGTATGTAAACTTGTTTGTATACATACACGCATCAACCGAAAATCTTTCGATTCGAACTCTTGAAAAGAATATGACATTGAGATATCAAAATGTTTCGATTTCTAAACTCCCTCCAATCGTCTAATACTTCGTAACTATGAAGAAAGTAAAAAAAAAAGGAAAAAACATGACAGGAAATGTTATGTCTACACAGGCCGTTTTTTTCTGTCTGGGCACATGTTTTTCAAATTATCATTCTTATAATCTATCTAAGATTTAGGAAAAAAAACATCAATATATTTTCAATGAGATTGAATAAATAAAACAAACTTATTTTTGAAATATTGTCTATTCCACTAAAGATATATACATATATAACTACCGGTTTCGGCTTTATACCATCGTCAGGTCTAGTTATGAACGTGTAGTTCATAACTAGACCTGACGATGGTATAAAGCCGAAACCGGTAGTTATATATGTATATATATCTTTAGTGGAATAGACAATATTTCAAAAATAAGTTTGTTTTATTTATTTATTACAAGTTTCCACAATATGTCCGCGTTTCTCAACTTAGAAGTTAATAAGATTGAAGTTTAGTCTCCTCATGTACTTTGTTCAGTTAAACATCAACAATAAAGAAAAAAATAAAATAAATAGGGCTTATTGTACACAACTTCAGTTCAATTTACAATAAAAATGTGGTTTAAATAAATGAGTAGGTGATTTCCAAAACCAGCCATTTCTCATGTTGAGTGCCAAAAGAAGTTATTAGAAAACTTAAATAAAAAATAGCAAATTTTCTAGCCACAATATATTTGGCAACGTTTGCAAGATGAGAGATAAAGTTATTACCCATCCATGAAAAAAAAAATCGGAACTTCAACTTAAAACGGTTAATTTTTATCAGTTTTTGGTGATTATCCCAAAAGTTGTTTACGAACAAATGGCTGGTTTTGGAAGTCACCTACTCAAATAATGGTGAATATATGGGTTTGAAATGACAATTGAAAGTTTCTAAGAGATACATAGAGTAGAGAATCTATCTATCAATGAAAAAAAAAAAATGTTTAAAATTTAGGAAAAACCATCAATGTATTTTCAATAAGATTACAGTTTAGTCTTCTCTTCTACTTTGTTCAGTTAAGCATCAACAATAAAGAAAAGAAAATTAGGCTTATTGAACAACAATTTCTAGTTAACTATTTAATGAAACTCTCGTTTAAATAATAATAAATATATGGGTTTGAAATTACACCTAAAAGTTTTTAGATAACACATTGTATGATGTCCTAAGCGAAGCCGAATGACACCAATGTTGCTACGTTAGAGTTTGCTTTTATCTATCCAATAGTTCTTTGAATATGCAGTGTGTTTTGCAGTGTAGTCCATTCTAAAAATTATTTTTAATTGTCAACAATTTAATTTTCTATTGAATCTAAGAGAACCTGTTCAATTAAATGTAATGCGTTCAGAAAAAAGTGTGAACAACAGTGATTGCCAATAAAAATGACTAACAACAGCTGTTTGATTTAATTATTTGTTTAAATGATTTATAGTAATTGGACCATAAAATATGGTTCTGTTCAAAACTAATTAACATGTATGCAAAATTTGGTGTGAAACTGAGACTAGATGCGACAGATATTGTTTAACACACGAATAAACAAACTCAAAAGGATAGACCTCGCCTCGATTTGACATCCGTATTTAGCCATATTTTGTCAATTAGCTTTCTCTAGTCCGAATAAGTTTATGTTACATTTTCTCGAAGCGGGAGTTATGTTGCGGAAACGCACTTTCAAGTTTTTAAAAAGCAATTTATTTCAATTAAACACTTTTTATTATGTAATACAATATAAACTTAATATTAAATGAAAAGTAAGAGTCTATGAGCGAACTATCTTGAATGGACTCTGAGTAATGAATTATAACGACTGCTCCTGGGTCTGATGTGCCCCCGTATTTATAGGTAGGGAGCTGATGACGTATGAGCCGGTGAGATTAAGGAGGTGAGCTGCTGTAAGTCCTCCCTGCGTAAGTCCGAAGCTCCTGCGAGGTAGTTGAGTAGATGGGTAGACGCTCGTGGAGGGTGAAGCTGGTGTATAAGCTGGAAATGGTACTACTTGTATGGAGTAAGAAACATGTACGAAGTGTGATGAGGCGAATGGCAACAGGTGCCAAAAGTAGAAAGATCAAAGTAGTTCCTCTATCAATTCCGTAGGTGTCCTCTGAAGTCCAAAATGATGAAGGGTCTCAAATGAGACGCTGAAAATGCTCCGGGGTACAAGAAGGGAGAGTTTCAAGAAGGACAGGCTCACTTTCAATATAAATACAAATATATATATAAGGGGCTCTATTTTACAAAATGCTCATCCTGTTGTAAGGTACATTATACGTTTGGTTGAGTTTTCAATAATAAAAGAGGAAATGAAAATTAATATTAGGTACAGAAATAAATGTTGAATGAAAAACAGCAATGGCCGATATACAATTGAAAACAACTAAAGAGACACTAACCTACGTAATTATTGCTAAAGTATTATTTTGCTATGATGACTGGGTTATTTGATATATTAATTATTTTGCGAGCCACTAGGACCTGGCTGAGGAGACAGAGGCAAATCGGCACGCTTTGCAAATTTGCGAGGTCTTTGAACATTCTTAGGGTGTACTTTTGTCTTTTTTCTATTTACTTCAATTAATTTAGAAGGAGGGTCATATAATGCTTTTTTGTATCTAGGCTTAGCTTTATTACGGAGGTGTGTTTTAATATATACAGTACCCTCCGGTATATCTACATCTTCTCTATTTGTGTTTAGTCTTTGTGTACGATGTTCCTTTTCTGTGTTTGTTAAATTTTGTATTATCTTCCTAATGAAAGTTAGTTCTTTGTGATAGTCCTCTGTTTTTTGTTCTAAAATGAGGTGCTGGGTTTCCCTATTTTGTTCGATGACACCGAAAACTATTTCATTGGGGGAAAATTTCAATTTTTGGCTGGGTGTATGATTGTATGCTATTAATGCCATTTTTAATGCCTTGGGTAGAGCCATCATTGGGTTTTCTTTATACACTAAATTTAATATTTCAATTAATGTAGCATGAGCTTTGTTAATCATGCCATTAGAGTTATGATTATGGGGTGTTGTCAAATAGAGTTTGGCTCCATTGTATTTTAAAAAGTTCTCGAATCCTTTATTCGCAAACTCTTTGCCGTTGTCTGCTTGGATTTCCTGTGGTACTGGGAATTCACTTAGATATAATTTTAATTTGTCAATTATCTCATTCGATGTGGTACTAATGAGTTCATAGGCCCAGAGTTTTCGAGAGAAGCAATCAATAATGGTAAAAATAAGATGATTGCTGTAAAAGAGAGTATCGACTTGAAGTTTTTCGAAGGGTTTTTCCGGAGTGGGTGTTAATTGATATTTCGGTTTTACAGGATTTCTATCGTATTTAATTAGTTTGCACGTTTCACAATTATTGATATATTTGGTGATATCAGTTAACATTCCTGGCCAGTAATAACTAGTTTTTAAATTTTGGTAGGTAATGTTAATGCCTCTGTGGCAGGTCTTTCCTTCATGTCGCGCTGAAATTAGATCTTGTTGATCTTCTTTGTTTTCTACATCCGGGTTTAATTTAAAATATCGCTTAATACGTACGGTGGGATATTGGGATTCTACTACTCCTCTAAAATGTTCGAATATTTGGTCAGATATTCTGTCCTCTAATGTATTTAGTTTTCCAGAACAGTATACATGGTATGTAGTTTCGGGTTTTAGATAATTTAGACAAGTGTCCTGCAAATCATTAGAAAATGGGTATCTAGTATACCAATTAAAACGGTTTTTATTGAAGATTTTAGTAAGTTTATTCTTTGCTGGGTTACCCCTTTCTATAATAATTTGATTAGTGCCAATATTTACACATTTGTTTCTATCTTCCGATATCCAGACTTGGTCTTGGGAACTTTCTTGCGAGTGGACGGTGATAATGCTCTCGCAATCTTCTTCGCGAATATTAAGGTCCCTAACTAAGCGTTCTAAGGGGTCTTCGGAAACAGCGGGATCTTCTGGCATATGAAGCTCGTAAGACACTGTATTTTCAACAGCATGTAATTCGTGTGGATTTGGGTTTCTGGATAGAGCATCCGCAACGAAGTTAGATTTTCCTTGAACATATTCTATTTTAAAATTATAGTCCGAAAGGAGGCACTTCCAACGAAGCAACTTGGAATTTGGTTCTTTAATAGAGTGCAGCCACTGCAAAGGTTTGTGGTCTGTTCTTATAGTGAACTTTCTGCCATAAATATAAGGACGGAAGTATTTACAGGCCCAGACTACTGCCAATAATTCTTTCTCGATAGTACTCAATTTCTCTTCGTGTTGATTGAGAGTTCGTGATGCGAAAGATACAGGCAGGTCTATACCATTATTTAATTGTGATAAAACTGCCCCGATGGCATAATTTGAAGCGTCTGTGGTGACAATAAATTCTTTGTCGAAATCGGGCAACTGCAATACGGGGTTATTTTGCAATAAAGTTTTTAACGTTTCAAAAGCATTAACATAATCTTTGTCTGTAATATCTATCTTAGTATTCCTTTTTAGACGAGAGGTTAATGGTTTCGCGATTTTTGCATAATTACGTATCATTTTTCTATAATACCCAGTGAGACCCAAAAACTGCTTGATTTGTTTTTGGTCTCTGGGAATGGGGAAGTTGCGTACTGCTTCCACCTTCGCCGGATTTGGTGATATCCCTTGTTCAGATATTATGTGCCCTAAAAAGAGTAATTCACGCTTGAAAAACTCGACCTTGTCCAGTTGTAGCTTTAAATTGTGATTTCTCAACAACTCAAAGACAGTTTTCAAATGTTTTAAGTGTTCTTCCAAGTTATCAGAGAACACTATTAGGTCGTCCATGTAGACGAGGACATTGGGGAGTTTGGCGAAGAGGATAT
This sequence comes from Aradus depressus, assembly GCA_963662175.1. Classification (NCBI taxonomy): domain Eukaryota; kingdom Metazoa; phylum Arthropoda; class Insecta; order Hemiptera; family Aradidae; genus Aradus; species Aradus depressus. The sequence goes on along the minus strand of OY759216.1, from coordinate 47,957,279 downwards.
TCATAGCCCTTTGAAATGTAGGAGGACCATTTTTTAAGCCGAAGGGCATCCTCAGAAACTCGAAGTGCCCTTCGTCTGTACTGAAAGCTGTTTTTGGTACAGACTCAGGATCCATTTCTATCTGGTGAAATCCTGAGGCAAGGTCAAGCAAACTGAAGTATGTGGCTCGGCCAATAGAGCCGAACAAATCTTCTATATTTGGGAGAGGAAAACGATCTTCGACAGTTTTATCGTTCAACTTACGATAGTCGATGACCATTCTTATCTTTTTTTTGCCAGATGCATCCAATTTTTTGGGTACCACCCATATAGGAGAATTATAAGGTGAATTGGATACTTGAATAATTTTATTGTTAAGAAGTTTATCTATTTCTATCTGAATATCTTTTTTAAATATGTATGGATATCTATAATTTTTTGAGTAGACTGGCAAATCGTCTTTGGTTCTTATGGTATGTCTTAATAAATTGGTAGCGCTAAGTCTATCCTGTTCTCTTTTTATAATCTCCGGAAATTTACTAACTAATTCAATAATTTTTTGTTTCTCCTCAGAATTCATATGTTCTGTTCTTATCATGTAAGGTACTTGTTCCTTTATTTGTTCTAACATTGACCTTTCGGGACTATTGGTCATTACTAAGTCAGATAATTTGTCAGAAACACTCAGGACTTCCTCTACTTCCATAGGCTCAGGACAAATGGTCATGGCCTCTGGCGAAGTTACAATACATGTTATTCTATTATCTACTACCTTGTTTATACCTTCTTTTATGGTATATTTAGGTCCTACATTTTCATTAACTAACATGAGACTTTGGTCTCTCGCGTTGCCTTGTATCGGCAAAGTAACAATATTTACTCCTTCTTTTAAATGTAATTCAGGAGTATCTACTTCAAATTGCAATGGTAATTTTTTATCATTATATTGTAATGTTTTTGTTTGAAAATTTAAGGACATGCTTAGCTTTTGCATAGTCTCATGACCTAATAAAACATCGTACCTATTAGAAAATTTATAAATATAAAATTTTGCCGTTAGTGTTATTTGAAATATATTATTTAAATCTAATTGAATGAATTCGTTGCCTCTTCCTATTCCTGTTGGGGTGTTGAGGGTGAATTCCTCCTTAAATTTTTTGCTACCTGGTGGTACTGATTCGGGGTTAATGTAGTTACAGGATGAACCTGTATCCATCAACCATTTTCTACCCATGTTGTCCAGATAGTAGGGCAATGTTTTACTTACTAAATTTATATCTAGTTCTGTGGGCTTACACGATCCCGAGGGTCGTTGCCTTGTACTAAAAAAGATTCGAGTCTTTCCGTCAGAGTTGCTATTTGTTGTTCTAACTGTGCTGTTCTACTTGTTTCTTCGTCTTGGATATGAGTAAGTTCGTATGGGGAAATAAAGTTCCGTGTGTTAGGTCTGTTGGCGGTTCTCATGGACACAGTGTTACTAGAAGTTAGTTGTCTAGGGTTAACTTGAGGAGGTCTACGATTAAATGGGTGATTTGGGCCATTGGGTGATTGATACTGACGCGATTGTTGAGCAGTCAAGTTTGGATGATTAAAATTAGAAGTGTTATTATTAAAATTAGAATAGGGTCTAGGCTGTTGAATAAAATTATTCTGAGGAAATTCTTGTGGTCTCTGCTCATAAAACTGATTAGGGGGGCTTCTAGGTTGGTAATTAACTGCCTGATATCCTTGGTAAGGATATCTATTTTGTGGAGGAAATGTTCTAGGAGATGTTTTGTAGGCAAAAGGTTTTGACGCTTCTCTGAGGGTTTGATTATGTTTAAAATATTGATTGATTATGAGGGAACATTTTGTGTGCAAAATAGTTCTTAAGTCATCCAATGTTAAAGGACAGAAAGTCATTATATGATTACTAAGTTGAATAGGTAGGGTCTGATAAACATGATATATGATTTCCGAATCAATTTTTTGCATCAAGCTACATAAAGCTATACCCTGAAATCCATCTATTTTTAATCTTACATAAACTAAATTTCTCTGTTCCTCTATTCGGGATAAATATTCTAATGGTAATTCTTTTGGAAGCGGTCTCATAGCATGTAATTCCGCTTTCAAAATTTCATAGGGTCGTGCATCAGCGAAATTATTTTTTAAAGCTTGGAGCAAGTCAGCAACTGAATTTAAGGTTTTGGTGGAAATAAATGTTCTAGCTGCTCCTATTAATTTGGATTTGATTTTTAACAATAATCTTGTATGATTAATTTCTCTTTCAGCAATGTTCTCTCCACAAACAACATCAAGTATACCCTCAGCTGTCTCTATAAAAAATATTAATTCAGCTGGGTTTCCATCAAAATACTGTAAATGATCATAATCCTCTTTTACCATACTATGGTGAATAGGAATGGCCTGACTAGGATTAGGCATAATGAGGTCAACCAATATAAACAGTAGAGAAAACAAAACAATAATAAATAAATGTTAAAAGAAATTGAAAGTGGCCTGTATATAACAATGAAACTCTTACCAGGAATTGACCTAGATGCGGCTTCGTAGATGAGTCAGGATCCCCTTAGCTGAAGGAGTTGAGATTCCAAAGTAGTCTTCAATATGGAACAATTGGTCACTTATGAAAGTCACTTGCTAAGGTTCCTGTTCGCGGGCGCCAGTTATGTTGCGGAAACGCACTTTCAAGTTTTTAAAAAGCAATTTATTTCAATTAAACACTTTTTATTATGTAATACAATATAAACTTAATATTAAATGAAAAGTAAGAGTCTATGAGCGAACTATCTTGAATGGACTCTGAGTAATGAATTATAACGACTGCTCCTGGGTCTGATGTGCCCCCGTATTTATAGGTAGGGAGCTGATGACGTATGAGCCGGTGAGATTAAGGAGGTGAGCTGCTGTAAGTCGGGTTCTATAACCAGGAATGAGGTTATAATTGTGAACGATTATGTTATTATACATTTATATGCTCGCAGCAAAATCATATTTCTCAATATCTATCAACTTGGTATCGCACAATTTAACAAACAAATATTATCAGCCATCTATGGCATTCCGCCGCCACCTACGAGGAATATCAACCAATTACAAGATACTGTCAGTCCAACTAATCATAGACCAACATTTGATAATGGAATGCAAATAACCTCGATAAAATTTTCGGTTAAATCTTTAATCATGATTGCTTAATGGACATTTTAATCAAATTTGGTAAAAACCAGGCCAATATCATAAAAATTATACGATTATTATTTTACCCCCAAGGTTACTGATCCATCGATCTACTAGTTATTATTAATCCATACTTAGTGGTAGACGGATTTTTAGCTTTCTGGGTCATTTTCCCATATTCTAAGAAATAACCATATTGGAAAACTGCCAAAGTAATTATACAGGTCGCAAACTTAAGGTGAGAAGAGTCAGTGATCACGATTTCGATTATGCCTTGTACCTCAAACTAGCTCTTCTAAAAAATAGTCAATAATATATTGGAAACAATTAAGTTTTTAGTGATATATAACGTGAGAAAATGTGAAAGTACAAATCGATGGGGAATAAGTCGGCAATTCCACAAAACCCAGTTTTATAGGAAACAACTTTAAAAATGTCTTCAATATCACATATTACCGTATGTGAAACGTTTTTGTGCCAATCCGGATTATTGAATTTGAATACACAATGAAATTTGAAACATGCCAACTTCTTCCCCATTTATAGATGGAAATATTGTACCTTAATAATCATTTACTAAATTTTCCACGTATATTGAACTAAACTATTTCTTCCTCGCCGTGATCATCGGTATGTATGTTATTTTAATTTTATTTTCTTACCTTAGCAGTGATATAGAAGAGATTGTTGAGAACCATTTCAGTAGCTTCTACTGATCCCCAGCCTTCTCTTCTCATACCTCCAGTCCTCAGGTCAGTAGTACAGTACTAGACAACAATAAGAACAACGATTATACAACAGCACGATGCAAAAATATATAATTGATCTAACTTATACCAATTACCTGAACAAACTTAATACGATAATAATTCACACATAATAAGAGTTCTGGATCATCAACAACTGAGGAGGTACCAGAAAGTACAAGGTGACATCATCAACAACTTCTAAGTTGAGGAACGCGGACATATTGCGGACACTTGTAATAAATAAATAAAACAAACTTATTTTTAAAATATTGTCTATTCCACTAAAGATATAAATATATATAACTACCGGTTTCGGCCTTACACCATCGTCAGGTCTAGTTATGAACTAAGTTAGTTTGCAGAGATCGACCCTTCAAATACATCTCAGGTGAAAGGGTGCTATTAAAACTTGGGAGTCCCCCGGCTGTACCGTTAGCTATCTCATGAAATATTTCCTAACAAAACTTAGTTCTAAATTTACATAAAACAATATCATTAGACTAATACATGGAAAAATAACAAATAAATAAAAAAATATATGTATTTTTACTTATTTATTTGTTATTTTTCCATGTATTAGTCTAATGATATTGTTTTATGTAAATTTAGAACTAAGTTTTGTTAGGAAATATTTCATGAGATAGCTAACGGTACAGCCGGGGGACTCCCAAGTTTTAATAGCACCCTTTCACCTGAGATGTATTTGAAGGGTCGATCTCTGCAAACTAACTTAGTTCATAACTAGACCTGACGATGGTGTAAGGCCGAAACCGGTAGTTATATATATTTATATCTTTAGTGGAATAGACAATATTTCAAAAAATAAGTTTGTTTTATTTATTTATTACAAATTCCACAATATGTCCGCGTTCCTCAACTTAGCAGTTACTAATCAAATATATATATATATAATATAATAATATTGGTAAACTGTCTTAGTAATTATATAGGTCGCAAATTTAAGGCGAGAAGACTCAGTGAGCATCTGTCTCAATAACATAACGAGTATTAATATTGATATTGAATATACTACCTGAAAATATGAAAGAGGGTTCCCAGGAGGCACGTTAGGATCAACAAGTTCCATGTTGTGAAGCCATGGTAGCAGGTATTCCAAGAGAAGTTGGCGCACCTCGGGTCGGGCAGTCTGGAATCTGTGCGTTATTTCTGAAACATCACATAAAAATATGGTCCATAAAAACCAGTATACAAAACATAATTTTTAATAGTATGTATTACCTAATTTTTACATCAACTAAATTACAAATGTGGGAGTTTTAGGCTCATATTGTAAACATTTTAAAATTACTCTTGGGTGATGAATTGGCCTTTCCGATTTCTGTAAGAATAAATAACATTTATATATATATATATATATATATATATATATATATATATATATATATGTACGTTTGCGCCCCATGGCATAACATTTATTTATATTTGAGATAGAATTTCTTGACTTTTACCTGGAAGATATCTCCACTAACGAAAAGAAAAGTGACACCTTTTGAGGAACCTTATCCTCGACAGAATTTCATTATCTAAGGCGGGCATGTGTATTGCGCGGTGTGCAGCTTCAGCAACTAACGAGGTCTGTGTTAACTTTTCAACTTACGGACAGAACACCAATTTCACCTTGTCACTACACTAATTGTACAATGTTCTCTAAGCGGGAACAACCCCAACAAGTACTTGACCGCAGAGTTCAGTGGTAAGTATCTACAAGTTTTTTTTATTTTTTTTTGAAGTGTAACTTCGTTACTTAGTTATAATAAGACGTTTTGAGGTAGATGCAGCGTTTTCTCCTTCCAAAACGCAAACGAAAACATTCATAACTTTTCTAACCTTTCACTTTTGATGATTTTTAATATATTTCTATATACCGTATCAATGGTTTAGAAAAATCTGTCTGTGTGTCTTTATAAAAAATGTATATGTGTATCCAGAACCCTCTGAGGATGACACCTACTGATTTCCAAACAAATAGGATGAGGGGAAGGGGGGATTTGGGGGAGGCTTAACACAAAGCTCTAATGAATGTATCGACACGAAATTTCATAGGTAAATTCAATGCTCTCAATGAGGGAGACGAAGGCTCAACTAAAAAATCCCAATAACTGCCGATGTAATGAGTGTATCGAAATGAAATTTTATGTTTAATATAAAAATCATATAAGGAAGGCACCTATTAATTTTCCGCCAAATCGGTCGAAGGGAAGAGGGGAGCCAGAGGAGGGGACTCGACACAAATACCGTAACAACTGCCGATGTAATGAATGTATTGACAGAAATTTTAGTTTGAGGCAAACAAACCGTCGATTGGCTTTGGTGGCAGAGCGAAAACATAATTGATTAATTCGTGATGGGGAAGTACATAGCAGGTGAATCACCGACGGATTTAATGTTTTTGCCCCAAATTATCATTCATAGAGAGGAACTTGGTGTGTTTTATAATAAGAATTACAATGAAATTATGTGATATGGCTAGAACAGGAGTTCGAACAGAAATGTATTGTATGTTCTTTCGGGCGGTATGACGTTGGTCGTATTAGTCCTATTTCAGATCTGAGGGCATACTGACGATTGCAAATTGAATAAGCAACATTTTTGGTAAGGACCAATTTTTCGATAGGACTAACAGTTTGTGCGTAAATCAAAGTAATTTAAAAAACAAAAATACAACTTATATTTCAAAAAAGTTTTGATTAGGTTATAAATATAACCTGTGATAGTCTAATTTCGGCCAAAATCTAATTATAAAATTAATAATAAAAATTTCAATTTCATCAAATTATAAAACGGTGTTTTGGCGACCTTGAAAAGAGAAATTCTGTTGGAAACTCGATCTCAGATTTTCGCACGATTATAATACTTCCTTATAGTAAAGATACGAGTATAAATAAGAAGGAATCATAATTTAGAAGGAACAGACGAAGTGGAAGATATTGTAGTTGTGGTGTGGTTCTGAAGGATGTTATGACAAGAGGAAGATCCGTGGAAGAACCATTGGAGGATGACAAATCCCTTTGTATATTACAACATATACACATCACTTGAGGAATAGAAATACATGCATCTGCTTTCTGACACTGTCTGTCAAATAACACTGTATGTGACTTGGTTTTACCAGATATATATGTTTATTTTTATTGCTCAGTATCTGTTTTCTACATTTTAGATGCAGTCAAAAATAGTATGAACATCTATTTTAGCAATGGGTGAGAAGAACAAGAAAATCAAATTAAAAAGTTGTCGGTGAATCACCGCAATGGAAACCTCAGAACGAATTAATCGATTAACTTACAATAGTTGACTTATGAATTTTGTGTCGATAAATTAATTACATCGGCAGTTATTGGGGTTTTTGAGTTAAGTCCTCCTCTGATCCCCCCCCCCCCCCTTCCTCCCTCCCCTTCTGTCAAGTCCGCTCAAAATTAAGAAATGTCATCCTAAAAAGTTCTGAAATTACATATGAAATTTCATGTCGATACATTCATTCTATCGGGAGTTATCGTGTCCACAAACACACACACGGGCAGAAATAATTTTTTTTTTCATATTTGGAATATGGAGGTAGGAAAACATGAAATTCCGTTGAAAACACCGGATCGAATTTCTACAACAGATCACTCCCCCCTATTTTTATACTCTGCGTTCTGACTATGGAGGACGAAATCTTGCTCAATACGAGGGAGAGTAAGTTAGTTATTGTGACTGATGCCCGGACTTTAACAACAAAGTCATATCGCCTACTACCAGAGCTTTAGACTTCAGTATTGACTGACACTAATTGCTCTTTATACAAGGATACATCAGGATAATGTCATACACTAAAGTTAAAATAAGGTTAATGTGTTGAAAACAAGAGCTTCGTTAAACAATGAGAGGGTGGGTTTTTAAGAGACAATTTTCTAGTTTTAAAAACTGTAATTAGTTGCTTTTTGAGATACCTGAAAACATGGGCATGGTGAGTTCAGGATGAAGCTGGGAGAGCTGCCGGGAGAGATGAAGCTGAGATCTGCAGTAGCTGGACGACAGCAACACGTCCAGCGTGCTTCCGCTCTTCTCATCCAGTTCTGCAAAGAAAAATATTAACATTAGCAAATAAATAAAGTATATATAAATAATATGAATCTTCAATAATCATTTGGACTCCATTCTATTTAAGTCGCCTCCACGACAGGCAAATGTTTGCCAAAGATTTTAAATTAAGCGGCTAGGAATGACACATCTAGCGCTGCTCTTAGGTGTTTAAATAGTCCCTCATATTAGGTTTTTTAAGTTATTTCAAATGGAATCAATTGTGATCATTTTGTGCTGGATTAAGTAATTAATTAGGGAGGAATTGACCAACGATGCAATAAGGAGAGATGAGAATTGTGGTCGAAGAAAACAAATTTGTGGAATTTCTGCCAAAATTTCGGCACTTAGTGTGCCTTCTTCAGAGTTTTAATGTCTAGCTCAAATCCAGCATACATAAACTCATTAATATTTTATATATGTCAATACAGACCCTGAAGAAAGCACACTCAGTGCCGAAAGCTTGCCAGAAATTCCACAAGTTTGTTTTTTTCGACTACAAGCTTGATCTCTCCTCCTTCTAAGTAATAAATATTAACTATTAATTGAGTAGGTGATTTCCAAAACCAGCCATTGTCCGTAAACAACTTTTGGGATAATCACCAAAAACTGATAAAAAATTAACCGTTTTAAGTTGAAGTTTCTATTTTTGTTTTCATGGATGGGTAATAACTTTATCTCTCATCTTGCAAACGTTGCCAAATATGTTGTAGCTAGAAAATTTGCTATTTTTTTATTTAAGTTTTCTAATAACTACTTTTGGCACTCAACATGAGAAATGGCTGGTTTTGGAAATCACCTACTCAATTAATGCATTGTGCTGCTACACAATAGTGTTTTTGAACAATTAAATATGGGGGGGCCAACTTGACGCTAGTCCCCCTCAAAATCGGATTTTCAGCAAAAGTTTAACGCCAATGAATTGTGCTAACAGTAATACGTTTCGTGCTGCCTCGCAAAATGGTGTTATTTACAGTAATTATAACCAACTGAAGCAAGCCCACCCTTTAAATGGCTTTTCTGATAAAATTGTAACGCCAATAAATTGTAGTCGTTTTGTGCTGACAATAATATGTTTTGTGCTGACAATAATATGTTTTGTGCTGACAATAATATGTTTTGTGCCTCACAATATCTTTTGTTTTATTTACAAAAAAAAATTTCCGGAGAGGGGTAACTTGAGGCGAGCCCAAACTCTCAACCGCCTTTTTGGCTTCATAATTCAAAAAACCTAAAGTGGTGGATTCTTCAGAAGCATCTGCTTATCTTAGTTATATGACTTGCCTATATAATCACATAATAGAGGGTTTTTCTACGTGAGCCGAAGAGAAGTGCGAATATATATGTATATATATATTGAGATGATTTTTGCCTCTTATAATCGATTGAAGCTTTACCCGGCGTCCTACACCATAAATTGAGATGATCTCTGCTTGGGGGCTTTAAACTTTTATTAATTACTATGAAAATGATTTTACTTTTGGGGTTAACATGCGTACTCAGAAGGTGAACTAGGCTATAGAGAATTTAGAGAACAATTTATAAGACAACATACATTTATTAACACAATTATTGACATATATTAGTGAGGCGTCCCTCCATAATCGCACATCTGGAATAAAATATCTATAAAACATGAAATAATTTATATAGACTTAAATGTTCTGGTAACTCCCGCAACATGAAGGTGTCTATTGATGATCAGCCAGCCATTCGTCTCGATGTCGGAAAAATGTAAAATAAATGATTCCGTTACCTTGAAAGTCTTCTTTTTCTTAACCACACTCAAGCCTGTGGTCTCTCCTCCAGAATTCACGAAGATTGAGGAACTTCCAGTCCCTTCGAAGTAGGCAGCAGGGGTGATCTCCCTCCAGCAGCAAAATGAGAGTCTTCGGTCTCCTACGTCCGCTCAAACAGGAGTCTCCTTCCTCCTACAGCTCAGCCAGGAATGTCCTCTCCCTCAACAGCTCAACTTTGAATAACTGCCCTGCTCAACAGCTGAACTCGGAATGACTACCTCCTCCGGCCACTCAAACAGGAGTGACTGTCTCCTCTGGTAGCTGAACGAGCAATGTCTGTCTGCCCCGACAGCTCAACTAGGACTAACTACCTCCTCTGATAGCTCAACTAGGACTAACTACCTCCTCTGATAGCTCAACTAGGACTCACTACTTCATACCGCACTTCAGCGAGGAACCCTTGAATTTCCATCCCCTCCACTTTATGTATCTTCTACTAGTGCGCTTCTCGTAGTCGCTCTCATAACTAAAATTATCAATCGGTCTGTGATATGCGATATATCACAATATGTAAGAGTATATGCCTTGGCTTCGTGTCTCATCGACACAACACGGCAAGCTTGTGAAGATTGCGACGGATCTTCTACTCCGCTCTCACAATTCGAAATAAACTAAATACAAAATTTCAGGTGGGGGAAAAATTCAATGTCGAAGTAGTTTCAAATTTTTACAATCTCTTTAAAAAACCAACCTTATGCTTTCGAGATTGTATATGAGAGCGTTTTTAAGAGAGAAACGAAAGCCTTATCGACAACATTAGACGAGATATGCTTCAGTTTTTAAATACAAGAAAAATATTCTGTGAAATTGTTTTTTTTTTAATTCGATTAAAAGCTTGTCGAAACGAAGCAGCGATCTTGGTTAAATATCACGATAACATTATTTAATTAAAAATGCTTTCTTTTCGTCTCCTCTTCTTTATTTCGTTCCTTCTATTCTTTGAGACAGAAATCTCTACAAAAGATCTTATAAAAAAAACCCGGAAAATTAGCCAAAGGGTCTTGAAAGAGGGTCATGGAAAGAGTTCGATTCAGTCTGATAAAAATAACGGCTATTATTCATCAAACTCCTAATAACAGGAACATAAACTCTCCAAATTATCAAATGAACCAACCTGGTTTTTTATCTAAAATGTAAAAAAACCTTGAGCACGCAATCCTTCGGATTTGACGTTAAGCGATGGTCCCGGACCTCTCATCCTTTGGTGAATAAACCGGGCTAGGCACAATTAAGGAATTTCACTGTATATTCGGGCTCATGTGAGCTGCGAAAGAGCGCTCTGGTAGTAGGCGATATGACTTCGAAATTAAGCCTGGGCATGAGTCACAATAACTAACTTATAGATTTATTCTCGATTTTTATATAAAACTTTATAGTCAGGATCAGGAGAGGTTGGATTAGTCAGTTGTAAAATAACTAAAACAAAGAATTTTCATATTTATAGTTTTCAGGGCGCCGGTAGCTCAGTGGTATGCGTGCTTGCCTTCTGAGCTCAAGAACGTGGCTTGGAAACCCGACCGAGGCCCTTAGTTTATTTTATCTGGGAGGTAAAATAAACTTAAGCACGCCGTCCTTCGGATGGGACGTTAAGTGATTGTTGGCCGATTTGGCTGAAAACCAAGTGTCGTCTGTATGGAGTTCATATCCATCGGGAGTTATCCCGATATAGTACAGGCAGACAATTATTTTTTTTCATTTTTGTATTCAGAGGGTCGAAAAACATGGTATTCCGGTAAAAATTCAACATTGAATCTGGGAGGTAAAATAAACTTAAGCACGCCGTCCTTCGGATGGGACGTTAAGTGATTGTTGGCCGATTTGGCTGAAATCAAGTGTCGTCTGTATGGAGTTCATATCCATCGGGAGTTATCCCGATATAGTACAGGCAGACAATTATTTTTTTTCATTTTTGTATTCAGAGGGTCGAAAAACATGGTATTCCGGTAAAAATTCAACATTGAATCTGGGAGGTAAAATAAACTTAAGCACGCCGTCCTTCGGATGGGACGTTAAGTGATTGTTGGCCGATTTGGCTGAAAACCAAGTGTCGTCTGTATGGAGTTCATATCCATCGGGAGTTATCCCGATATAGTACAGGCAGACAATTATTTTTTTTCGTTTTTGTATTCAGAGGGTCGAAAAACATGGTATTCCGGTAAAAATTCAACATTGAATTCCGCCATAAAGAAACATTTAATTAGATGGGATGTTTAACAGAATAATTGTGAATATGGTGAATAATGAATAATATCTGTCTGAAGAGGGGAGAGGTTCTAGGAATAATTTACATAGTTTAATATGATGAAGAAAGTGGCACTAGATGTATTGTAGAACGGAAGTCTATTGTTAAGGAATGGTCCCCTTCATCCCTTCTTCGAACTGAGACTGGGGACTTTAGGTGGATCTCACTGTATTGTTGAGTGGAATCAGGGCCAACCAATATTATTAATAAATCACTTCTACTATATTTAGTTCCTGTTAATATTGAGTTATTATGATTCATGCCCGGGCTTTAACTATGAGGTTATATCACCTACTACCAGAGCGCTCTTTAGTCACTCTGGTGAATACGAGCCCGACTCTACTGTGGGAGTCCTAAATTTTGCCTTTAGTGAAGGGGTTTTCTTTAACGAGTACCTGACATCGTACAGGCTCGGGAACATCGCTTAACGTCGGTTTTTTCAGCTTCCATATAAATAATCTAAAAGCCTCGGCCGGGTTTTGAACCCAATTCGACCTTGAGCCCAGTAGGCTAGCATACTGTCTCTGAGTTACCGGCGCCCTCATAAAAGATCTTATGATACTAAGATTTAATCTATAATATGATGGATTCGTTAAAGAAGGCACAGGAGTATAGAGAAAGCACAGAAAGGATCTTCATTCAATAACTTTAGCAAGAAAGGTAATTCAAGCCGTGAGTCAGCCGCTATGTACCTCTTCAGTATGATTTTATGAATTAACGTTTCGCTTTCCCTTCAAAGCTAATCGATCGTTGGCTTAAATCGAGGTTTCTGAATCCTCATACCAAATTTTATATCGATACATTCATTATTACATATGCAGTTAATATGGTTTTTGAGTAGAGCCATCTTTCTGACTCACTTCCTTCCGTTCGGCCGATTTCGCAGAAAAATAATATGTGTCGTCCTTATGGGGTACTAAATTTACAAGGAACATAAATATCAGAGAAACACACTGTGGTAAAAAAAAGAAAAAGGTTTATTTGTTAAACCATCTTCATTAAAAAATGATAAAAAAATTGTGGTAATAAAAAAAAAGGTTTAAGTGTTAATCTTAAATAAATGATAAATAAATAAAAATATAAATAATAATAACAATAAATTAAATAATAATGAAAAAAACAATAATAAATAAACAAACAATAATAATTAAATAAACAATAAATTACCACACTTCCTGTAGAAATTGTAGGTATCTCTTTTCTTTTATTAAATTTTGATTTCTACAGTAGTTTTTCGAAAAGGGCCCTAAAAAAGTATCAAAAGTTCAAGACGTGCAATTTTTAAGAAAGTGTACGTATTTAAAATTTTGGATTTCTATAGAGATGCCATTTTTAATAATTTTAAATAATATTAAAAGGTTTTCAAATTATCTTACTGGCCAACAGGGAAAACGAATAGAATATAATTTACTAGAACAAATAGTTTGGGTTTATTTTTTCAAACCAACTATCTACATTATAAAATTATAAAACTAAACATTGAAACAAACAAAAATCAAAAGAAAAACTCTTAAAAACTAACTTCTTAAAACTATTATTTCAATCTTTTTTCTTTTTTGGCCATTTTTTAAATTTAATTTTTGGGCATATATCCTGTACATATAAACAAACAACAGTACCTTCTTTGCGTATCAATTTCACCGTCAATTCACTTCTATTTAGTTCAATACATTTTAAACCTAAACACCACTCTCCACATACTCAGACAGTCTCCATTGCTCCCACCTCGACCCGTCACTACTACACACTAAAAAAACAGCTGATGGCCGTGTTTTGTCTTTTTACTCATTTGTTGTAAAATAAATTCTTTTTATATACAAATAAATATAATTAATTTTTTTATGTTTATAATTTAATCATTTTAATGTCTGTATTATTTTTATACATCACAACACACAGATAGACATTTTACTTCGACAGCTCTACAAAGTATTGGGAAAGTTATGTAATCGTTCAAAAAATCGATGAGGAGTTTTCAATGGAATTTCATGGTTTCCGTCCTCCTCATTCCAAAAGAGAGAAAAAAAAAAGTTGAATGTATAGAAACAAAATTTGATTTCTACATCCAGAATCCTCCAAGGACGACACTTATTGATTTCCAGCCAAATGAGGAAAGGGAGGGAGGGGGGGGGGGGGGGGGGGATTGATTGGGTAGGCTTAACAAAAACTTCAACTTGTAATGGAATGCATTGACACAAAATTTCATATGTAAATTCAAATCCCTATAAGAGCGACACATTAATTTCAGAAGAATCAGCAGAAGGGGATGGGGGGCAGATAACATCCTTGCTAATTGGTTGTTCCTGCCGAAGACCACCCCTCCCCCTATTATTGCAGTGCCTACAGCTTACTTCCTGGTCCTTGATAACATCCTTCCTAATTGGTTGTTCCTGCCGAAGACCACCCCTCCCCCTACTACTACAGTGGCTGCAGCTTACTTCCTGGTCCTTGATAACATCCTTGCTAATTGGTTGTTCCTGCCGAAGACCACCCCTCCCCCTACTACTGCAGTGCCTGCAGCTTACTTCCTGGTCCTTGATAACATCCTTGCTAATTGGTTGTTCCTGCCGAAGACCACCCCTCCCCCTACTACTGCAGTGGCTGCAGCTTACTTCCTGGCCCTTGATAACATCCTTGCTAATTGGTTGTTCCTGCCGAAGACCACCCCTCCCCCTACTACTGCAGTCAGAGAGGCCTGAACTCAAAAAACCCAATAACTGCTGATGTAATGAATGGACCTACATGAAATTGTATATTTAAATTCAAACCGATTGACTTTAAAGGGAGAGCGAAAACGAAATTGATGAATTTGTGCAGGGGAAGTATATAGCCTGTGCTTCAACGACGATTTTTTTTTTCTCAATTTTGAATCAGAGGATCGAGAAAATACAACATGGCCGCAAATGTAGAAATAATGCTATAATAATATATTTTAAATGAGGAAAAGAAAATTAGAAACTGTTCCAAGAAGACCTTAGATTTAGAGACGTGCAAAGGAATTGTTTTAATTTTCAAAGGGGGGTTTCGTATATAATTCACGTGAAGAAGGTTTATAGTGGGTGAAAAGTAGCTCCAGCACCGTGCTGTTCGTAAAAATGGACGAGCCTGGCGGGTAGCGGGTGGCAGGGCTACTAGGAGTCACTGGCAATCCAGATACCAGGCACTGCAGTAGTAGGGCGAGGGGTGGTCTTCCGCAGGAACAACCAATTAGCAAGGATGTTATCGAGGACGAGGAAGTAAGCTGCAGGCACTGCAGTAGTAGGGCGAGGGGTGGTCTTCGGCAGGAACAACCAATTAGCAAGGATGTTATCAAGGACCAGGAAGTAAGCTGCAGGCACTGCAATAATAGGGGGAGGGGTAGTCTTCGGCAGGAACAACCAATTAGCAAGGATGTTATCAAGGACCAGGAAGTAAGCTGCAGCCACTGCAATAGTAGGGGGAGGGGTGGCCTTCGGCAGGAACAACCAATTAGCAAGGATGTTTTCAAGGACCAGGAAGTAAGCTGCAGGCACTGCAGTAGTAGGGGGAGGGGTGGTCTTCCGCAGGAACAACCAATTAGCAAGGATGTTATCAAGGACCAGGAAGTAAGCTGCAGGCACTGCAGTAGTAGGGGGAGGGGTGGTCTTCGGCAGGAACAACCAATTAGCAAGGATGTTTTCAAGGACCAGGAAGTAAGCTGCAGGCACTGCAGTAGTAGGGGGAGGGGTGGTCTTCCGCAGGAACAACCAATTAGGAAGGATGTTATCAAGGACCAGGAAGTAAGCTGCCAGTACCCCTCATTTCCTACAGCTGAAATTTGACAGGTTATGTCCTCACTATGTTTTGACTTTAATGATGACATTGCATGTCGATAAAACAGCATGAAAATTGGTTAATGGAATTTTTGCATAGGTACCTAATTCCTGAATTGGAAACGCTAGTTCACACAGTAAAGAGTATACTAAATTTGGATGAAGACAATTAAATAGTTTTGGATATAAGAGGAACAACAGACATCTATTCTTTTAATAATATAAAAAATTTTCAGAAATGATTTTTGATTATGATTCTGAGGTCTTAAAACGAGAACAAAAACACCGCACTTCTAATTTTGTTATGATTGAATAACTTTCCTTAAGGGAAAGTAAAAAATTCAGGAATGGAATAAGGTTTCCATTTACTTTATTTTCCGCTTTTATAGTGGGAGAGGTTCATTAAGTCCTTCATTTCCATGTCTAATGGAATACGTATAATTGTGGGTGGGTTGGTTGAATTAAGGACAGAGCCTGTTTCAAATTCATACATCCGTGAATTTTAGATAAGAATTTTGTTTTTATGTATAAAATCCCTCACTCTTTCCAAGGAAAATAGTACAAATAACATTTTAAAATAATATGCACTCAATTTAAAGAAAATACGTATTTTACTAGCTGTAGTTAGTTATTGTAGTTCATGCCCGGTAGGTTCATGAGGAGTAAAGTGGTCTCAATTTTCTAATTAGATCCAAGTTAGCAGATGTGGCCCTTTCATTCCGAGGGGTAATTTCAAGTTCATAGATAGCTAGAATCGTTTTGGCGATAGACCGCTCACAACTTTCCAATCACATACACAACAAACACACCACACACGCAGACATCATCGCGAAAATGGTCAAAATATATTCAGGGGACGGGGACCTTGAAGTGTGAAATGTTGAATACTCGATCTCGGATTTTCGCACGATTACAATAGGTACTGTCTTATAAGAATGTAAAAAAAAATTATATAAATGTGTGAATTTTTTTTTCTTTCTTTTTGCGTTTTCTTGTATATTGGTTCTAATTTTATTTTTTGGATAAAATTAAAATATAGTAATATAAGTTATTTTTAAACATAACATTTTTATCAATATGCTAAAAAACAGACTCAGTTCTGGTGAACTTCCGCTACGTAAACGGAAATCTCTTCCGATTCGCCCCTCCAAAGAAATAATCCAATGTGGATGATCCAAAGGGTTCCGGGTGTCTTGCTCTGGCTGCTGTATAGAATGTAAATACATGGTAATACAATGTTACATACATATACATATATCATATACATATGGTAATCCTGTGATATGGTATCCTTCGGAACATTACTAATTTCAGAAAGTTCTTCTCATGAACTATAACGATCCTTATAAGCCAACAATTCTTACCCCGATAGAATACAATTCATAACCCCGTTACTCGATGTGGAGATTTATTCGTCAGTAATTAAGGGGACGCAAGCTGGGGCAAGAGGCCTCAAAACCTGGCCAAAATACAAAAAAAAACAGGGAGTGAAGGTGGGTTTAGTTCCATACACTTGTACAAACATAAACAAGATCATTGCAGCCTTTTAATACCCTCCACATTGCCTCAGTCTATATTTACAACGTGATAAAACCCAATCTTTTTAATTATTTTATTGTCTTAACTATGGAGATCTCTTCTCAAGGTAAGAGTACTCAATTATAATTACTATCATTAGCGTCACTGCTTAATGAAAGACTAATGAAAAATATGTTTTTGTAAAAAACTACATTAGGAAATGCGTAATTTATGCATTTTCTAACGTAGTTTTTTTCAAAAACTAATTGTTTTGTTGTTGCCGAGCATTGCAGGGCACTCGCTCTTTCACCTTCTTTAAGTATTTTCATCAGATAACCATAAAATGAAATCCGTTTTTGCGAAAATTTGCGAACTTGGGAGAAACTTAATTTTTAAGTTATAAATTCGTCCGAAGAAGACGCAGACGTTTAAATTTAGCGAATTTTCGAAGAAAATAAAGCTATTCGTATTTCTAATTTCAGTTACCTAATATGAATTGTATATTTCTCATAAGGTGTATGAGCTACAACACGTGTTCACAACCTCTTGAGGAGCTGAAGTATTTGTCAAAATACAATACTCAATGAAGGGTCGGGGAATTTTTCAAGTATTTTTTTCGTGTTCAGCACACGAGAGCATTATTCATTTGATTAGTATATCGTACATACTATTTCTTTTTTAATATTATTTTATTTAGAATCTATTTATTCTCTTCATCCATTGCTATTCTTATTTTTTAATTAACAAAATAACTATTTAGATTTCATGTACTTTTATTAATTTCATAATATTTAGTCCCCTGATAACGATTGATTGGTTTAATCAATCGATATAAATTAGTTTCTTTATTAATTGCAACATAATTTTTTTTTAGACAAGTCCACCCCCCCAATACTATAAACTTACATAAAGTGATGTAGTGGTCAAATCGATACACTGCAATATATATATTTTTTGTGAAATAGACAATATTTTCAAAAAATAGGACTTTCATTATTTTTTACTTGCATTGTGTAGTTTTGAAAATGGGCGGAACATGAACAAACATGAAAAAAATTCATATTTGGGGGACCGAAAGGCCATCATAGTGTCTTATTATATACGTACGATATATCTGATCTGAAACAAGGATATTTTTTTCTGTTTTCTAGAAAACGTTCTAGATGAAAATGAACAACGTTCGTTAGTTCCATTAACGTTAATATGCGGTTTAAACAGCTGTTTCGGTTCAATAACATGACATCAAAGGTACATATCTGTTTGAAAGGTTCAGTGATGGGAGGAGTATGCAGAGCCAAGTGGTGTAACGGTGCAACACTAAAACTAAAACAGGCCGATCCAAGACCCAGAGTGGAGGTTCTCATCCAGAAACACCAGGCCACATCCACATCAAAGCAACGGCCATTTAGATAGGAACATGAGCAAAAAATACATGTCTATTCGTAAATACAGTCTACTTCCGGTATTCTGGCGGGGGGCACGAATCAACCATATTGGGACTGAACCGGGGTATTCATGTGCCGATGAAAAATTTTAAAATCAAGAAGATAAACGAAGGTAAACAATATCACGCAAATAAAGAATGCCCTCCACACAGAAACTCTTCAAGAAAATAATTATATTTATTGATGTGACTGAGCGCAATGTACAATATGTTAATTATATTTATATAAGTAAATTTACAAACGAAAAGAAGTGAATCACCAGCTATATACTTCCCCAACACGAATTAATCAATAACGTTATCGATCAATAACAATAAGACTCAATATTTGACTTACATGAATCCTCTGTGATAATTAAAAAATAACATAAATAATAATTTAAAAAAATAATAATTTTATATAATATATATTATCACACTTCCTGTAGAAATTGTTGGTTGGTCTTATTCTAAATTATGATTTCTACAATAATTTCCGAAAATAATAATAAAAATATAAACTTTATGATGTGCAATTCTGAAGAAAGTGCGCGTATATAAATAAATTTCAAATTGTTGGATTTCTTCTAAAATATAATTCTGAGATGCCAGGAAATTCTTCTAAATTTGCAAAAATATTTATTTATCTAATACAAAGGTATTTTTTATTTGGTTGACAGGAAAAATGAAAATTCTATAATCGAGAACAAAATATTGGGTTTATTAATACTTTATCTACATTATAAATATAAAAATAAATTTGGAAAAAAAAAAATCAATTATAACAAATATTCTTACTATTAATTCCTAAAATTACATAAGTCTCCTCTTTGAGGTCACTCCTTACTGGTCATACATAATAAAATGTAGAAAAACAATAAGGCATCTCTTTAGTAAATTTAAATGAAATCCAAATGAAAAGATTATTAATTTAATTTTTTTTAAATACGTACACTTTCTTAAAATTTGCACGTCATGAACTTTCGATAACTATAGTAAAACCCCAGCTATAATTTTTACAGGAAATGTGGTAATTTTATTAACTCAACTATTATTTATATATTAATTTTTATTTAACATAATTTTCATTATCACAATACATTCATTACATCGGTAATTATTAGAAATATTGTTTGATGTTTCCTTCCCTATTTTCGATTTTAAAATATTGATTCACATATAATATACTACTGATAGAGGTGTCAAAAATAAAGAGGCTTTTTGCAATATCTTGCGTATTTTCAATGTTATGGCGGTTTGAAATTTCAACAAACTTTTTTCAGTTCTAAAATTATTAATTATATCAAAAACTATTAGTAATACAATTATTTTTATTTTCTTTCTAGGTAAATAATGAAACTTTTTGATACAAATTTGATTGAAATAGACTGATACTGTGAAATATTTTTATACATTTGTTCGCATTGAAGCTTCTAATTGCTAGAATATGTATCACAAAATATTGTATGTAAGCGTTAAATTTAACTCTAATCCTCATTTAATTTCCAATAAATCGTATGAAAAGTCGCACTCTCATACCCTCTTGAGGAGGAAAGTCCAAATTTCGTTGTTGCAAGATGGTGAAGTGTACTTTGAAAAAGTAAACACCAAATCGGTCCATAGAAACTAAAGTATTCCTTTAGTGTGGAATGACACAAATCTAGAAGGGATTAGGTGAAGTATGTCCTATGTGAAGGGCTTAGATCGGATTATAGAGAGCAGGAGCTGTATTCTGGGCAGTCTAAGAGACAGTAATTGGGACCAGGACTCGTCTGAAAAGCAGGCTTAGCTCTGTACTCTCGGTCCACCATTTGAAGCCGCATCTCCTTATGTTCCATTGGAAAATGAAAGAGGAAAATAACAGAGAAATAGGGCAGACCCTCCTAGAAGAGTTCTCTGTATAGTAAGAGAAATATATACTGATAAATGATGGTTCATTGGTTTTTTCCGGCATTTCTTCCAGAGTTGTCTTCTTTTTTCTGACAATATTTCGGGACACTTACACGTCCCTTCTTCTAACTATGAACGGTTCATAGTGACCAGAAGAAGGGACGTACGTGTAAGCGTCCCGAAATATTGTCAGAAAAATGAAAAAAGAAGACACTTCTGGAAGAAATGTCGGAAAAAACCAACAATTCAATATCCCAGAGAAGTTTAAAAAACACAAATGATGGTTCGTGCATATATCCGTCTCTGTCTTTACTGTGTATAATATATATATGATGTGGCCATTGCAGGACTTTCTTATACCAACTACTATTGTACAGATCACTCTCCCCCTCTCGAATTCATATCATGAGACAGTTAGTTAGTTATTATGACTCACCCGGGCTTTAACTACGAGGTCATATCGCCTACTACCAGAGCGCTCTTTCGTTACTCTTGTGGACATGAGCTCGACTCTACTGTGGGAGTTCTAAATTTTGCCTACCCTAAATTTTTATTCAACTAGGGCAAGGGTCTTTAACGAGTACCTGACATCCTACAGGCTCGGGACCATCGCTTAACGTCTTATCCGAAGGACGGCGTACTTAAGTTTATTTTACCTTCCAGATAAAATAAATTACACAGTAGCTTCTGAATCCTGAAATTAAATTTTGTGTCGATAAATTCATTACAAGGGCAGTTATTAGGTTATTTGAGTTGAGCCCCCTCCGCTGATTCTGCTGAAAAGTAATAGGTGTTGTCCTTATAGGGCTCTGAATATACTTATGAAAGTAATAACACAAAATTTAGTATGAGGATTCAGAAGCACCTATGTAAGTCAATTATTAATTTTCAGCCCAAATGGTCGATTGCATTTGGAGGGAGAGCGAAACCTTAATGTAATTATTAATTCGTGTTGGGGAAGTACATTGTACGGTGGAAGATTCACCGTTTTTTTTACTACTTTCTATAAAGTCAAATTATCAAATGTTATTATTCATATTTAAATGACATCCATATAAAATTGTTGTTTATTCACGAATAATTTTACCCTTTCACCACTATTTTATTTACTATCGGGATGGTATACGAATACACCAAGGAATCTAAGCATGCAATGCTGTTATCTCTTTCTTACGAAGAACTAGGAACACATTTATTGAAGTAGTCAGTTTCTTAGCCCTATTACCTTATCATACAGTATAATTAGAGGGTTATGGTAACTCAGAGGTAGCTTGTTTGACCACTGAGCTCAAGACCGCGGTACGAAATCCAGCCAAGGCTCTAAGATACATGGAAGATCAAAAAACCTTGAGCATGCCGTCCTTCGGATCGTAAATTAGGCGATGATCCTAAGCTTGTAGGAGTCGGGCTCTTGTCCAGAGCGACGAAAGAGCCCTTCTGGTAATAGAGATGAATTAATTTTTTATTTTATTACCTTTTTTTGAAGCAGTTTTGTCATTCAACTCGCCTTGATAATTTTTAGTATTCCTTCAATTTTTACAATTCTTGTCCTATCGATTTTTCGCTAGGTCGAAATATTATCGTATAACTTTTTGCAAAATTTCATTAATCGGTTTCAATGTTTACAAGACAGACGACAAACACTCCTTAATAGAGTGTCTTAGATGGGCTACGCAATCCTGATAAAGTAAAAATAAAATCCTGTAAACTGAAAAAAGAATTTATGGAAGTAGAGTAAAAGAAAGAGAGAGAGAGAGAGAGAGAAAGAGGAGATGAGTAAATGGTAGCCAATGAGTGGATTCTGTTTGTGGATGTGTGTTGAAAGGACAGTGTCGAATGGGGTTAGTTATGCATATGTCTGTTGACTGTTTCTGTTTGTTTGTCTGTTCGTTTGAAAGTAGACTACATCCATGAACAAATAGTACTCTCAGCCATCACAACAAAACGAATTAGTAATGACAAACAAGTTTGAACCAATGCAAGATGGGGGTCTGGAGTCAGTGCAGGAGACGCAAAGGCAGTGGACCCCGGTATTGCATTCTGACAACTGTGTCAAGGGGTATGATTCCAGGAAGAAAGAAGAGTCCAATAACTAAATATTGGGACTGGTATGCCTCTTTTCATCTCGTCCCAGTCACTATTCAGGGCATCAAAGCTAAATCTAGGGGTAGTTGCTTTCCAAGAGGCATCCCCGTCTGAGAAGGGATTTGTAAACGTGGGACTGGGACCAGCCTAAGGTCTTGAGGCTTTCTGGAAGACAATCTGCTGAAAGCTGAAGCTAGGTAGCAGAGTGAGGCAAGTCGCTCTAGTCGCAGTGCTTGTATTCTACAAGTTGGTGCTCTTTTCGGGAGAAAGGGTTCCACCTCGGCGGGTTAAGGGCTTGCGCCTGCGAACCATCCTGTTTCGACCTAACCAACCAAAAAAAAAAAATAATAATAAGGCGTAGTCAAGGTCCACGCAGTAGATTTTCCGTGAAATCGTCGGGATGAAATCATTTTTCATTTTCTTTTCGATGCTGCCGTAGCTCTTGCATTTGCTCGGCACTAGACTTTTTAGATTTTTTAAATTTCTTTTGATGCGAACTTTCCTCTGATTTGCATTTTCTATAATTCCGCGCATATTTACGATTCATATGAGACATCTTTTATTTTTTGGCAATTTTCAATTTAATACCGATTTTTACATATATTTCGGCGAATATTTTTATTGTTTCACTTTGAGTCCTAGTAGTGCTCCTCAAGCTCTTTACAATGACACCCGAATCAACGTCCTATCTAAACGCGTTATCACGCTACACTAATTTCTAATTTTACACAACGCTAATTCGCAACAATCGCGCCCACACTAGCCCGATGACGTCACAGGCAAAACAAACACGTACAGACATGCTCTATCCATTGTGACCTCAACCGTTGTTATCGCATTATTAGTCTCGTAGTTATTATCGATTGAAATCCGACGGTATTTTGTAACACAAGAAAGTTTGACCGGCTATCACTGTGCTTAACGAGCGAATAGACGTTATCACGTCAAAACTAAACACTGTCCTTTTCTTTTCGGAAGAAGTATAGCCCTTAAAGCCGATTCTGCTGAAAATTAATAACTGTCGTCCTTATGGGATTTTGAATTCACATACAAAATTTTGTGTACGTCATTCATTCTTTTGGCAGTTATTAGAGTTTTTATGTTAAACATTCCCTCTAATCCCCCATTTCCTTTGGTCGTTTTGGAATCTAGATATCTCTTTCATATCTGGAATCTAGATAACGGAAAACATGAAATTCCGTTTAAAACCCGGCATCGAATTTTTGATCGATTATATAACTTTTCCTTTACTTCGTAAAACAAGGTAAGTAAAATGAGATGCCTCTCAGTATTGTTGTACATATATTCTTCGTTACCCATATCAAAATAACAGTCCGAAAGTTGTATAAATGTAAATATGAGAAGGCAGGGCCTTTAATCAGAATACGGTTCAGAGGGATGATGAAATGGTCCAAAAATCTCATAGCCGCTCTTCAGTTGGTTCATTAAAGAATTCTCCTCTCATATTTGCCTCTGACGTTGGTTTGCACCTACCAATCATATTTATGTTTGTAGATGTACATAAAGCCTAGTCCATACATAAATTATTATTCGTACTGAAATGTGAGTAGTATGAACACAAACGTTATGTAATATGTGTATGAGTTTTCAACAAAATTTTATGTTTTCCGAATTCTAGATTCCAAATAAGACAAAAAAAAATTCTGTGTCTGTCAACACGATAACTCCCCGATAGAATGTATAAATCGACACGAAATTTTATACGTGAACCCAGAACATTCTAAGGATTTTCAGCCAAATCGATCAAAGGTGAGGGGGAATTAGAGGAGCGGCTTAACTCAAAAACTAAAACAACTGCCGTTGCAATGAATGTATCGACATTTTATTTCATATTTAAAGTAAAAAAAAAACCCAATATGGACATAATCAAATTTCAGCAATATTGGTTTGTGTGTACGTGATTAGAACTTTGTGAGAGCTCTAACTCAGAAACGATTGTGGCAATGAATTTGAAATGAAAATGTCACATGTGCTAACCTAGATCTGATTAGATTTAGGCCGAAATAGTACAAAAAATAAGACAATTTAATCCCTAAGGGGCCTAAGAAACACGACTATATGGTGGTTATTACATATTATTATTATTTTTTTCTGAGAACAATGAGAAAAAATACCGTACGTAAATGAATGAAAGGGCAATGTCCAAACTTGAAAATATAAAACTCCTAATAGACAAATGTTTAGACTTCGAAATATGAAACTCCTAAAGGGCAATGACTAGATGTACAAATATGAAACTCCTAAAGGGCAATGACTATAATAGCAAACATGACTTACCGGGAACTTTAAATAACATGAAAGAAGAAGAATAAGTATACAAATCAAACACAAAAATAAGATTTCCTTCAGTTGGTCTTTAACTTTTAAAAAGCCATCATCTAGAAACTGAGAACAAAGAAAAAATATTTACTGTAATATGATCCCATCATTGAGCTAACTAGAACCTGTTCTTTGAAGTGCTTCTAAGGCATCACGTAGCAAGGGGACAATTTGTAGAAAGAAAACAGACTCACTTTGAAGGCCAATAACGGAAAATATAGAGAAAAGGTTCACGAGACAAATCCTGCAATGTACTCAGTAATCTGTCAGTTTTCTGAACCCCTCTTTTCAAAAATAACAACAACAACAACAACAACAACAACACACTTTATTTGGACCAGAACATCTTGGTTCTTCACACAAAATGTAGAATGGAACTATTGAATAATAATGTCTTGGTACAATCTTGGTTTTTGAGCCTTCTTTGGAGAGGAGGCTGGCCAAGATTATAGTGGCCTGCTTCAGAACACAGGCCTAGTCTGCCGTAGTAGTTATCTACTAGGACCTTAGATAGGCTGCCGAGAGGAACTCCCAACTCCTCATGGATTTGGCTGTTCCGGATCAACCATGATGCATTCAGAGACAAACGAAGACATTTGTTCCGAAATGTCCATAGTCGTGTTGTGAAAGAAGGACTAGCGCCATGCTATATTGAACAGGAGTATGTTAACAGAGGGGGAAGTAATGTTTTGTACAGGAGGAGTGTGTGAGTTTTGTGTTGATGTGAAGTTCCCATGTGAGCCGTGTGTCTAAGAAGACACCAAGGTACCGGACAGCCTGATCTCTAGGTTTTTTTTTTGGTCTTATGTACGATGCATATTAGCCATGTCACTGTTATTTACATCCATGGCCTCGGGAGGGAGTTCTATCTACGAAATAAAACTCACTCCCGGACGGGATTCGAACCCGCAAACCATGGTGAGACCATGGCTCCCAAGCTCTAGGGTTCCAGGGAATGGGAAGTTTCCTTCGAGCGAACCAGCTGAAGACGTGATGAGAGAAGTTTGTAACATGTCAATTGCTGTATGGAGGTCTTCATGTTGACACAAAGATGAAATCAAATGAAACAAATGTGTTGGTTAGTTATTGTGACTCATGTCCAGGCTTTAAATAATAGATCATATCGTCTAGTGGACAAGAGCCCGACTAAACCCATTCATTTTCCTAGGGTAGAGGGTTTTCAACGAGTACCTGACATCGTACAGGTACGGGACCATTGCTTATTAACGTCCCATCAGTTTTTTTCAACTCTTAGATAAACTGATGGGTCTTGGCCGGGTTTTGAACCTGCGACTTGAGCTCAGATAACTCCTGTTATAATGAATAACACGAAATGCTATATGTGTGTTCATAACCACAAGGAAGAAACCTACTGACTTTCAGCCAAATCGGCCAAAAGAAAGAAAGGAATTCGAAAGGGGGGTTAACACAAACATTTGTTAACCCCCCTTAACACAAAAATTCCAATAACTGCCAAACTAATGAATGTATCGACACGAAATTTTATAAGTAAATCCAATGAATCAGCTTGAATCCGTGCGTAAAGACAATGCTAATCTTGTCTAGATCGTTCCAATTTTGGTACATCTTCCGCAGAACTGAACAATGACTAAAGATCACTCATCCTTCATAACAAAGGGAATCAAGCCCTTCTGAGCTAATTGTTCAATAAATTGGTCTATAATCTACTATAGTAGTTATGGGATTTCTGCACATTAACGCCTCAGACAATTAATTGCTTTAACCATCCCCCCCCCCTCCCCCTCCCCACATTGCCTAATAGTTTTATCGACCATAAAACAATTGTCTCCACCAAAGCCCATATCAGTGAAGGGGATAAACAGAACAATAACGGAGCGATATGGACTTACCGCTCCTATGGGTTAACACCCTAAGAATAGGACGTTAAAAAAGAAGACAGGGCGGGCGTATGAGAAGTACCAAAGTTCTTGCAGATCATAGTAATTTGGAAACGATCTCGTTGGAAAGCTAATGACCTATAGGCCATATCTAATTCTAATTTTTAGAAGTCTTATAGGGTATAAGAAAGTCAATCTCAGAATCACGCTATACAATAAGAACTATATATATATGTTGCAGTCAAAGTATGAATTCCAGTGAATGTATACATTAACTAGTCAATGTATACATTGACTGAATTCTCTAGTCAAAGTGTACATGGATGTATACACTTACGTCTATGCCTTAGTGAAAGTATAAATAGCTAGCATTAATAACATAAATAGAAATATTACAAAATTTGGGGGCGTATTTGCCGGCGTTCCGCCGGCGGGACGATATATCTGCCCCTCCCGTCGTTCCTATATTTGAAGTAGTACAGGTTCTAGCTTATAATTAAAATCAGCTTTTATTCAAAAGATCCATTTTAATATTGTTTACAAATGTTTATATTTTATGTTATTGTTGCATCTTTCCTAGATATTTATATTGTAAAATAAATTTTGAAGTTTAGTTTTAGTTTTTTTTTTTTTTTACAAAAACCTTTTTTTCTCATTTATTTATACTTTCACTAAGGAACACTAGAAAATGTATACATTGTCTAGTAAATGTATACATTCTCTAACAATAGTGTTCATTTTTATAATCAATTGATACTTTCACTAAAACGGCTAGTTAATGTATACATTGACTAGTTAATGTATACATTCACTGGAATTCACACTTTGACTGTGACATATACAAATATACAATCAGTGGCAAATTGACATTTAGAATTGATGAAAAATTAAGCTCCTAAGACAATTAATTTTATTTTATTATGTAATTATTATTGCGAAATATTGTTTTAGTTTAAAAAAAATTATTACTGATATGATTATAATTTTCACAAATTATCTAACTGGAAAACATTTTTATTTCATATCTGCTTGTGTTATGTACTACTACTAATAGTAGTAGTACTATTACAACATTTTTATTTCATATCTGCTTGTGTTATGTACTACTACTAATAGTAGTAGTACTATTACAACATTTCTTCCTTTACAGAGGTCTATTTTTGTTTTATATAATTTAGCGTATTTAAAAAAAAATATATATTGTCTATTTCACAAAATATATTAAAAAAATATAATGGGAGTACTTTCCGTATTGCTACCATCTTCAGTCACGACTTAACAAACAAATACTGTATTCTATCAGTATTTGTTAAGTCATGGCTGAAGATAGTAGCCTGTTTGTGTTATTGTGAAATAGACAATATTTTTAAAAAACATACATTTTTCTTTATGGTTTTTTGTTTTCCATTTGCATAATTTCTTTTCGTTATATATTAAAAAGCATATCCATATTTATTGATTGTGTTATTAATTGTATCTTTTTATTTGGTTACTATTCTTATAACTAGTTTGTTGTTGTTATTATTATTTTCTATAAGTATAATAGTATGTATTTTGTATAGAACCCCACACATTGTCATAAAGCTTGTATTCTTTAGTGTAATAAAAGTTGACCCCTGACTCTAAGAGTCAAAAAAGAATTTGTCTGTATGTCTATAAGTCCGCATGTGTGTTTGTTCGTCTGTGAACACGATACCTCCCAAAAATGTGATTATCGTCATGTAATTTTTTAGGTGTACCCAGAATCCCTTAAAGAGAACACAGATTTTCAGCAAAATTAGCCAAAAGAATGGAGGATGGGAGGAAAAGGGGACTTAACACAAAAACTCTAATAACTGCCGATGTATTCAATATATCGAAATGAAATACAATATTCTAAGTAATTAAATAGTAACAAAACCTCATAGAGACATCATCCAATCAGCTTAAGGAGAGGGAGGCTCAACTAAAACACTCGAATAACAACCTATGTAACGAATGTACCAACACGAAATTTATGTAGTACGAGGATTCAAAGGTCCATGAGAAAGACACCCCTTGAGAATATTATATATATTATAGGTGATTCATGGACGACTTATTTGTTGACTAATTGTTGAAAAATGATCAATACATTTCTACTCACTCTAATTAAGAAAAATAAGAACACTTATTCATAGTTCAGGGCTAAAAAAAGCATTTTGGGTAATATATTTTACTGTCCACCAAATCAACTTAGTACAGCATGGAACAGGATAGTAGCAACATTACTGGACAATTATAGATGGTATGTAATACATACTATGTATACAAAAGAAGCGACATAATACATTAGTATTCCTTGAACAAGAAAACAGTGTACAATTAAGGGTCATCTAGTCCTACTGACAAGAATACAAAGCTCGCCTCACCCTAGAATTAAATTAAAACTTTCAGTATAATGTTATTAACAATTTGGCAAAAAGAAATTCTTCTAATGTAACTTGACATTGGCTTGTCAATTGGCTACCGACAATATATACTGCTTAGTTTCAATATTTCATTATACGAAACGATAACACAATTCTATATTTCTAGGCTACCCCAGTCAGATTGTCTTCAATCTTGTGAAGTCAAGTGAGAACTGGACAACCTCCGCATAGCCATCTATCAGCGACATTTCCCTGGGTGACTTAGACGAAACGTATTTCGCGACGGCATACCAATACCAATGGAGACATCATCAGCCATAACTGACAATTTAATTCATAATTCCGATAAACTACTGACAATAGACCTAGTGACTGACTTCATGACATAACATTGCTCCACTGCAGAACTTCAGATGGAACACCGACATATGCAATCGGAGAATTCATCAGACATTTCTATACAAGGAAAACATGATCTGATTCCAAATCTAGTGTTGAAAAAGGCTTCCTCCAAAAGGCGAAATTTACCTCACCAGCATCTTGAGCATGTCTCAAGTTCGGCTACTTCCCAAATTCCATAGTACGCGTTTTTCACAAGCCTGGGATCCCCTGCTCCAAGAATCTAAGGTGTTCAAGAAAATTATCCTGTGACGTATTCAGGCTCACCTGGACTCAACACAAGCTACCTGGTACCAGTTTGGAATTCGTTTTACACTCGACCATTCATTAGCTTTAGCGGGTCACTGAAGTAAGGGTTTGAAAAGAAGGTATATACAGCAGCAGGGTTTGACTCCATCTGACATGAGGTACTGCAATAGAAGCCTACACCTGACAAGAGCACCACATTATCTTAAAAACCAGGAGACATGTTTCTTGAGGGACCGCTCCTTCCAGGTCAGGATCAACGACGAAGTCAGCAGACGGAGGTCGATAGGTGTCCCTCAAGCAGCTATTCTTAGTTCGATTTAAAAAAAAATATGACATGTCAGTACCGTAGAGTCCGTAGAGCTCATGTCCACCATGACAAAAGAGCTTTCTGGTAGTAGGCGATATGCCTTCGTATGACTCACAATAACTAATTGAATAACTACAATAATTAGGAACAGACATCCTGCATTGCAATCACGAAGCTTCTTGTATGATATAACAAAAAAAACATGTAATTTATAGATGACGAAAAAACAACACCAAGTATCAACTGAACTTTTTATAAATATGGAAAAACTGAAATTACATGTCACTTTAATACAAAATTTAAATGTTATTATTTGAAATGAATTTAAATATATCCTCCTTCTTCACACTCTTACAAAATTTAAACAACAATCAAAATTAGGCCTCATTTCGGGTAATAAAGAATAAAAAATTTAGATTACCTAATATATAAAACTTCTCTTCTTGGATATAAAATTTAAAGGTTATTATTTGAAATAAATTTAAATATATCCTCTTGTGTTTGCTTCTTCACACTCTTACAAAATTTAAACAACAATCAAAATTAGGCCTCATTTCGGGTAATAAAGAATAAAAAATTTAGATTACCTAATATATAAAACTTCTCTTCTTGGATATAAAATTTAAAGGTTATTATTTGAAATGAATTTAAATATATCCTCTTGTGTTTGCTTCTTCACACTCATACAAAATTTAAACAACAATCAAAATTAGGCCTCATTTCGGGTAACAAAGAATAAAAAATTTAGATTACCTAATATATAAAACTTCTCTTCTTGGATATAAAATTTAAAGGTTATTATTTGAAATAAATTTAAATATATCCTCCTGTGTTTGCTTCTTCACACTCTTACAAAATTTAAACAACAGTCAAAATTAGGCCTCATTTCGGGTAACAAAGAATAAAAAATTTAGATTACCTAATATATAAAACTTCTCTTCTTGGATATAAAATTTAAAGGTTATTATTTGAAATAAATTTAAATATATCCTCTTGTGTTTGCTTCTTCACACTCTTACAAAATTTAAACAACAGTCAAAATTAGGCCTCATTTCGGGTAACAAAGAATAAAAAATTTAGATTACCTAATATATAAAACTTCTCTTCTTGGATATAAAATTTAAAGGTTATTATTTGAAATAAATTTAAATATATCCTCCTGTGTTTGCTTCTTCACACTCTTACAAAATTAATACAACAAACAAAATAAGGCCTCACTCCGGCTAATAAAGAATAAAACATTTAGATTACTTAATATACAATACTTCTCTTCTTGGATATAAAATTCTTTGTGACGTCCCATCTCCATACCTCCTAACTAAAAAAAAATGTATCTCACATATCTATCTTTTAACTCAACTAACTACCCTAAGTAATTAGTCCCTAATAATAATAAATTCATCGTTAATGTAGCAAAAAATACGGTTCCTCCTTCTTCAAATAGGCAACCAAAACTACATTTTAAATCTTCAATATATCGATAGTTCTTACTAGGCGACAAAAAAAAAATATCTCTCTCAAATCAAAAATGTAAATCTTCAATTAATCGCTAGCTCTTACTAGGAATAAAAATAATATCACCTAAAACAAATCTTTAAAATCGCGACATCTAAAGGAATACAATTTAATTACACATTTTTATATTTAATATTACGTTTTGTAATATCCCTACTCTTAAAATTACATAATAATGTCCTCCAAATCCTCATCACATCGTCTCTAACTCTCTCCATTTATAAAAATAATCAGTCGCTGCATTTGTCACCTGAATGCCTATATTATGAAACTAAATTACAGTGCGGCCATGACTAATTTTTGCCTTTACAATTTAGCGTCTGAGGTCGAATTCAATTCATTTTAAAATTTCCTTCATTGAATTCCTTGTGCCGTTTGACTCCAAACGGTCTCTCCATTTGGAAAATTGGTAATATCAATTTTCTTGTTTGACACCTAATTTCATAAATTACTTCTTGCAGAGGACGAGAGAGGTCGAGTTTGAAGAAAAACATTTGTCAATTGTATGTTTGTAAGAAAATCTTGCTCCTTTAAGCAAAGGTTATAGTCGTCAATGTTATGCCGTTTTAAAACGTGACAACATGAAGAATATATCAGCAATAATTGTGGATCTTTTGCTAGTGGCCTAATTAATTGCTAGTACCGTCATCATCGCTATTTGAGCATAAGTAAGTGGCTTAGAGTTAACTAAAGTTGAGACAGGACCCAGAGGGATTAGACCTGATTCTGTCTACCAGGAGATTCGCTAATTAAAAGGAATTTACAATGTATTCCA
The DNA here is from genome assembly GCA_963662175.1 of Aradus depressus. NCBI lineage: Eukaryota > Metazoa > Arthropoda > Insecta > Hemiptera > Aradidae > Aradus > Aradus depressus. The sequence continues at coordinate 47,924,703 of OY759216.1, read as the reverse complement.
CTAAATTGGTGGTTCTATGTGTGGGAAGCCATGATAAATTTATGAAGAAACTTGGTCACCCTGGCCATATTTGCCTCAAGATTTTCCTAAACTATGTCCACTAGAGAGATGAACTTCTGCTCGTATAGCCTAATAGTAGGTTTTTATGAATCATGGCCGGGCTTTAACTACAAGGTCATATCGCCTACTACCAAAGCGCTCTTTCGTCATTCTGGTGGACATGAGCCCCGACTCTCAATTTTGCCTTCTCAAGTTTATTTATCTAGGGTAAAAGTCTTTAACGAGTACCTATTCAGGTTCAGGCTCCGGATCATTGCTACGTTCAACCCGAAGGACAGCGTGTTCAAGGTTTTTTTAAAATAAACTAAGGACCTTTGCCGGGTTTCGAACCCGCGATCTTCGAGTTCAGTAAGCTAGCACGTATATCACTGAGCTACCGGCGCCCTCCTCTATAGCCTATTGTTTGAATGAGTTGGACTCCTTATTGATATAATAAAAGTTTCGTAATAGTCGAGCACCATGAACCGCTGTCGAAAAACTCCCAAGTGAAGCCCGAGAATAAATAACAACAAAAAAATAAATAAAAAGTATCAAGTAAGACGGGACAGAGCTTGTTGGATTTGACTGCTTTGACTGAGGATTAGCTCTCTTACTCAGGGACTTCTGAACGCTGACATGAAATTTCAGTTTTTAAAGTTTCAGTCATTAGAGTTTTTGAGTTCTCCTCTTCCTTTCGGCCGATTTCACTGAAATTCAATAAGGATTTTCGTCCTTATATCTTTGGATCCAAATATAAAAATTGAAGATATACATTAATTACATTAATTACAATGACAGTTTTAGGACTAGTCGAACGATTTTTTCAGTGAATTTTTAATGCATTTTGGCGAGATCGAAGTGAAAAAAATTCATCGACAATAAAAAAAATAAATATATATAAAATTGGATAAAATTGTGGATCACCAGCAATGTACTTGCACAGTTTAAATTATTTGTAATCAATTGTTTTCTTACTCTTACTTAAAATTTCGAGTCGATTTATTAATTAGATTGGCACTTATTAGGATTTTCTAGTTAAGCCCTCTCCCACTCCTGATTCCCTCGTTTCTTTGGCTTGTCGATATGAAAATATGAAGGTGTCGTTCTGTAATTCGATAAACATATACAACTTGGTGTCGATATATTCAATCTATCGGGAGTTATCGTGTCGCAAGACAAACATACCCATGAAAAGACAATGTTTTCTTTACTTTAGTATTCCGGAGGTAGAAATGAAATTCCTACAGATACATAACTTTTCCTATATATACATGGAAGTCCATACTACACTGTAGCACTCTGTCCCTCCTTACTGATAGTCATCCGTCTTGAGACTCTAAACTGACCACATACCTATAACAACATGATCAGACTGTTAAGTAGACAAACCAAACAGACACACATTTTGTTAATAGTAGAAACCCCCCCCCCCCCCCCCCCCCCCCTAATATAAAATACGTAGTTAAATTGGGAAATACGTCCTAGTGATCCTCAAAGGACTTCTTGCGTTCTTGCGCACAGAGTTTAATGACGTCATTCATTTACACAGACTCAGACTGTTACTCAAGCTGTGTTACTATTACAATAATATAGCCCTACGCTCTAGCCCGCACGGCCACCATGGCTCCCTAGCCAAAATATTAGCCTCCTTGTCCTTCATCAATAGGGTATAACATCCAAATCTTGAACCAACCAAATGTTACCCCCACCCCTGATGAACATCCTAGATCCGCCCTTCGTTATAAGAGATTCGTTTTGTGGTTTACAAACTCCCCTAATTATAAAACCGTCGATTTCCAACAGACTGTGTTTCTTTCTTCTTTATCTTCATTTATTCTGGGTTATTCAAGTTGTTTCTTAGTTAGCTGGTCATCAAAATTAGGATTACAAGAACAAAACAAGAAGTTGACAAACTCCACCGTTTCTCCGAGTTATTAATTTTCGTTTTTCGTCTAATTATGAATTCTTTTTTAGAACAAGTCAGACTGAAGAAATTACTTTAAGAGCTTCTTTCAGAAGGATTCCAGCAATTGTATAAATATTTTCATAGAAGATTGAAGAAAATATTAAAACTTTAACTTCAAATTCTTCTCTAAAATAACTTTTAGATCTGGCTGTTAATGTCACTTCATTGCGGGCAATTCTTTCTTTTATTTCCCATCTGGAGAAAAATTCTATTACAACATATAATAGGACAAAAATTATATTTTTAGTTTTAATGGCATTTCGTATTTAATAGAAAGGGTTGCTCAGAGATAGCATGCTTCGAAAGCCGGCTGAGGCCCTTAGGTTTTGTATCTGGGAGCACACCGTCCTTCGGATGAGACCTTAACCAATGGTCCCGAGCTTGTACTCGTAACTGCCCAATAACTGCCGCTAGAATAAATGTATCCCCATAAGGACAACAGCTATTGATTTTGAGCCAAATCCGTCAGAGTGAAGGGGGGATAACGGGAGAGGTTTAACTCAAAAAACTGCTATTGTAATGAAGTTATCGACACAAAATTTCATTTGTGAAATCAAAACCACCCAAAGGGATGACACTTTCCAAATTCAACGATATCAGCTAAAGGGAAGGTGGATTTAGGGGAGGAGGCTGAATTCAAAAACCCTAATAGTAGGGGAGATAAGTATGTTCTGGCGCAATGGCTAAAGAGCAAGATGGCGGCCGCCCCCCACTCCTCTCCCACCACCACCACCCTCCCCAACTCTGAATCACTCACCATTGTACATCCCCAGCTCAACCCTCCTAAACCCCCAAATTTTTTCATCTCAATTTTTGTCCTTTGAATCACTACCAATCTACTTCCCCATCTCAATAAATTTCCACTCTCCCTCTAAACCTCAATAAGTTTCCACCCCCCCCCCTCTGAACCTCAATAAGTTTCCACTCTCTCTCTAAACCTCGATAAGTTTCCGCTCTCCCTCTAAACCCTGCTTTACATTTTTATCTCACCCCTCGCCTGTGCCCCTAATTTTTTTTAATTAGCCCACTAGTAACAATTTTTATAATTTTTAAGACTGATTTCGTGACCTTGAACAGGCACTTGCGTGATCTAGCATGTCGAACCCTGCATTCGTGTAGCCTACCTTATCATGTCCTAGCATCATCATCATCATCATTGTATTCAGTATTATTTTAAACTGGAGTATTATGATGGAAAAATCGCCTACCTACACTTTTGAGCATGCCGTCCTTCGGTGCCTTGAATAGTATTGCATTTAAAAATATAATTCAAAGCCTGTCATATTGAGTACCTACGTTGTCCGATTGGAGTAATATGTGCGAAAAAATATTTATCTCGTTTTTGTGCAGTGTCTTCGCGCACCCCAAAACCCTGTTTCCTTGAACCAAATTCATCTCAGTCAAAACAATTCAAATCCCTATTATACTACAATATATTGATAGCGATATCGTTAAAACTACTGTAATATCGTTATAAATATAGCGATATCGTTATAACTACTGTAATATCGTTATATTTATAGCGATATCGTTATAACTACAGTAATATCGTTATATTTATAGCGATATCGTTATAAATACAGTAATATCGCTATAAATATGGCGATATCGTTATAACTACGGTAATATCGTTATAAATATAGCGATATCGTTATAACTACAGTGATATCGTTATATGTATAGCGATATCGTTATAACTACTGTAATATCGTTATAAATATAGCGATATCGTTATAACTACTGTAATATCGTTATAAATATAGCGATATCGTTATAACTACTGTAATATCGTTATATTTATACTTATCTCCCCTACTCCTAATAACTGCCGATGTAATGAAGTTATCGACACAAAATTTAGTATGAGAATTTGGAAGCCCCTATATAACTATTGAATATTAGCGCAAACGGTCGACTGGTTTTGGAGGGGGAGCGAAAAGATAATTAATTCGTGCCGACCACTTTTTCTTTACAACATTCAATATCCAATTTCCGATCAAATTATAATAGATGAGGAAGGGGGAAAGTAAATTTTCAAAAATATGAGATGTGATTTATTAACTTCTGTGAACAACAGGGAATATGAGTACTCGATGAGATATACGGTAGGCAGGTGGAGTGAATGTGTGAGTGATGGCTGATTGTGAGGTGGGGGGAAAGAAAATTATGAACGAGCACTGAGGGGTGGGTGTCCGGCCTGTTATCTCGACAGCTGATTGACATGGAAACTCAACTCCATAACTCACAACACGTGAAATGTATAATTTTGCAGAAGAAAAAGAAAAAAAAACTATATGGAACCTTGCCATTTTAAAATTGAACTTGAAACAACATTTTTTCTTTTTTTCTTTGTTTTTTGGATTGGTCTATGGCAAGAGTCCAATTTTAGCCAACATTTTTTGGATACTTTTTTGCAGGAAAGTATTATTGTATGATAAAACAACACCCACTTCACAGTAAACTCTGAAAGTTTAGCTAAACAGGAAAAAAAAAGTCATCTATGAATCACAGGGAGAGTAAAAGCCTGTTTTCCATTTCGAAATAATCAATTAAGTTTCTAATTTCCTCCAAAACCAATCGATCGTTGAGGGAAAAAATTATAGTTGACTTAATATAGTTCTGAATCCTCATACTAAATTGAGATGAGAGCGCCGGTGGTAGCCCTGTGGCATGCCTGATTGCTTACTGAGCTCAAGATCTTTTATCTAGAAGGTGAAAACCCTTGAGCACGTAGTCCTTCGGATGGGACATGAAGCGAAGGCCCCGAGTCTGAAAAAATGTTAGGTAGTCGTTAAAGACCTCTAGTTGAATACAAATTTAGGATAGGCAACATTTAGGACTCCTATGGTAGAGCCGGGCTCATGTCCACCAGAGCGACAAAAGAGCGCACTGGTCGTAGGTGATATGACCTCGAAGTTCAAAGCCCGGGCATGAGTCACTAACTCGATTTTCGTGTCGAGCCCCCCCCCCCCCCCCCTTCTCTCATCTTCCCCTTCCCTTCGGCCGATTTCACAGAATATAAATAGGATAAATAGTTTCATATTGATGCAATCATTATATCAGCAGTTTCTAGGGGTTTTTGAGTTGCGACCCCTCAGCTGAACGCTAAAAGGTGTCGTCCTTATGGGCTTTTGAATTTACATATGAAATATCGTATACCTTCATTGTGTTACAATTTTAGTGACTATATCCAGCGAATAAATTGTTTTTTCTCTATATTGCATCCTCAATATTTAGACTGGTACAGCTCTGATGACAATTGACGGTACTCTTGCTTGGTACCGACTCCAGGGTCAATCAAAGTGTCTACGTCCACCTACGAAGGTCCCGAACCTGCCTTTCTTTCTAGACTGGAGTTTCCGGTCTGGACATTGAACTTCTTAAAATCACCAAAATATCTTATTCCACTGTCATATTGAAGGTTAGGATAGGTTAGGTTTTATGACTCATGTCCGGGCTTTAACTACGAGGTCCTAGGGCAGGGGTATTTAACGAGTACCTGACATAGTACAGGCTCGAGACCATCGCTTAACGTCCCATCCGAAGGAAGGCGTGCTTAAGTTTATTTTACCTCCCAGATGAAATAAACTAAGGGCCTCGGTTGGGTTTCGAAACCACGTCTTGTGCTCAGAAGGCAAGCATGCGTACCATTGAGCTACCGGCGCCCTCAGTGTCATATTGAATAAACGAAAGTTGAAACCAGCGTAAGCAATCAAACGAGAACCATGATTACAAAACAGACAAAGGATCAAGATAATCTAATTCAATGTTTAGTTTCAGAACATAAATTGAGTGTGCAGTTAACTAAAAATTGCATACCTGAAAACTGTCATTTTTTTTTTGATTTACCTAATAACTTAAATTCCTTATTCAACTTATATAAATTCTTTCAAAGATTTATGATACGTCATATTATTTAATTAAAGAGTAATGAAAAAACGTAAGTAATCATTGTCAAATCATGACTGTTTTAATGATGATAATGACACAACAAAAGGGTAGACCCCCCCTGTCATATTGAAGTTGCAATTATAATTTTTTAACTTGTAATAATTACGCTTTGAACATTGTAATAATGAGGATAGGCAGACATTAATGGTGAGAGACGTGAAATAATGGAGGAGTCAGCTGGGTCGAATCACCGGCAACGTACTTCCCAACAGTTAATTCATCAATTAAGTTTTCACAACTAAACCGTTTGGTCTAAAAATTCTTTTAGTAAGTATATGTTTTATCAATACATTTATTACATCGGCAGTTATTGTGGTTTTTTAGTTAAGCCACCCTCTGAACACCACTTCATTGTGGCCAAATCCTCGAAAAATTGATAGGTGTATTCGTACTTCGTATAGCTTGGGGAAGTAATAATGAAAAACAACTCGAAAATATAATGATTCAAATTTCATAATTAAACTATTTTGAGTCTTTTGAGCAGCGTTAACATTATTACAAGTATAAATGCAAAATTGACTGTGAATTGAGCTCTTACCTAGGTAGGCTACAGTTAGCATAATTAAAATCATGCAAAACATGAGAAGTTAGCTATTAAATTGTCACCCTAGGGCGCTAGGCTCTGATAAGGAGTGTAAGGGCGTAGGTACGAAGAGGGTAAAGGGGCCCCCCTCGAGTAAAACCCAAAATATTCATGAGTTTCCAAAAGTTCATGAACATCATTCATGAAGACCCGATATACCATGGATAGGTGGTTCCCTCCAAGAAGGACATGGATACGGGGCGTAAAAGCGGGTAATTATACCCCCTCCCCTCAATTAAATTCCGAAAGTTTCCTGAAGTTCATGAAAACCCGATACATCTTGGATGAAATGGATAAGTAGATTTTCCTGGGGATGAAATACGTACGTTTGAACACGATAATTCCCAATAGAATGATTGCATCGACGCGAACTTTCTTACGAGAATCCAAAATCCTCTTATGACGACACTTATTTTCAGCCAAATCGGACAAAGAGGTGGATTTGAGGAGAGACTCAACTCAAAAATTTTCAATAACTGCCCATGTTATGAACGTATTTACACAAAATTTAGTATGAAGATTTAGAAGCCCGGAAACGAACTCTTTTCCCCCCATTTTTGGAATGAGGGGTAGGAAAACATTAAATTTGTCTGAAAACTCAACATTTCTGACTGGAAAACATAACTTTCTCTATACCACAATTACAATTTGTAAGATTGGTGTCTGCAGTAGATCTTGAAAGTACTAATTCCACAAGGATTCTTCTATGACCCTAGGGAAATATAGTATCCACGTGGTTGTCTGTCGTTAGGTCTTCCTCTGGTCTCCACGACTAACCCCTTTACCCAACCCAACCAATTCATTCTAACTTGTGTTACACCACCCCCAACCATGCGTCTATTCCTGGCACTTCTCATCTGACCTAGCTGCGTTAACGTCTCATCAAACCTATATATATATATATGTTAATTGCTCTCAAATTGTAATGTGGCATGCATATTATTCCAAACCACTTGTCCCCTCCCCCCAGCCCACACAAAATTTGTTTATAATTATTTGTTGCTGCCTATGTTTAAACAGTAAACCTATGCTTTAAAAAATATATATATGTATACTGACAATCACCAATGTACTACCCCAGAGTGAATTAATTAATTAATTTTTCGCTCCCCCTTCAAACCCAGTAGACCCGTTTGCGCTAATATTCAACAGTTGACTTACACAGGGATTCCTAAATCCTCTTACTAAATTTTGTATCGATAAATTCACTACATCGGCACTTATTAGGGTTTTTGAATTCTGTACTGTTTGGGTAAAGGGGTATATGTCAATTTTTTGTAAAAATGGGTATAAGTCATAACTGGCTTTAGATAGGTGATCTCTTATTGGGGTAAAGAGAAATAAGTCAGAATCTTATGACGTCATTGAAAAAAAAGGAAGTGAAAAGGGGGACAACTGAGAAACATGGGAGTTCGGTTTGGGTAGAAGGGTACAAGTCGAGTTGAACCTCTTTGCCCGCCATGACTTGAGTCAGCTGATGCGGGTAAAAGTATACGGCTGCGCTACAGGTGCTGGCAGGAGCTCCGCCCATAGACTTAGTCTTGGACGGGCTGTCGCCTCGTACTATTGTAGACGCAATTTGCCTTTAGGAGTAGATATAGATGAGCCTTTACGTCTAGCCCTGGAGGAAGAGATGCGCGGACAGTCCAGACCGGAGCGTTGCGGGGACATAGTCCAGGAATGGATAGTGGAGAAATGGCAACAGCGGTGGTCACGATCATCGGATGGCCGAACGACCTACGCATATTTACCGGAAATCCGGGTACGTCTCTACTCTACTTGGATACTGACTGACCACTGGATGTCCCAGATACTATCAGGTCACGGAGATTTCAACTCCAAGCTGTTCTTCTTTAAGAGGAAGAACAACCCGAATTGTTCGTGCGGCGGGGTCGAGACTGCGGAGCACGTGGTCCTCGAATGTCCGCTGTACGACGGGCCTAGGGTGGAGTTGATACGCGGGACAGGATCGTATCTGGGACTCGACCTGCGGCAGCTGGTGACGGAAACCGGCTACCCAATGTTCAGCCGATTTGTCGCCTCCTGGCGGAGAAAGAAGCAAGCATTTTGACCCTGCGCCGGGGAGGCCTGCAGTCGTCCCCGGCGCCCCAACGAACCACAATTAGCGATCGCCCTACATTTATCCCGAGCTCTCTCGGCCCGCCAAGAAAATTAAGGTGGGCTGGGAGTGACCGCTGATCGTCGCAGATGGTCGGCAGCGGTCGCTCCTAGCCTTCCACAGAATCATATATTTTGTATTTTTAATTCTATATTTTTTATTTCTATCATTTGTAAATAAAATCGTTATGCCTCCCTTTTTCCCCGACGATTCGGCGATGGTGTCGTGGCCTCCACCGGAGGTCGGTAACACAGAAAAAAAAAAAAAAAAAAAAAAAAGATGCGGGTAAAAGGATACATGTCAGGAAGGTTGTAAAGGGCAGGTTATTATTTTTTTGTTTGTTTGAATTTTATTTGATTTACTGCTTTTAAATAAAAGAAAATAAATAATAATTAAGGTTTTATAATAATTTTAGCTTGTTTTAATAATATTATTAGTTAGTTTTTGTATTAAGTAGCTATGGTGAAAGTGATTAATTATTGATCCCCCTCCCCTGAACCCCTCCTCTTCCCTTCAGGCGAAAAATTAATGTGTCGTCATTAAAGAGTTTTGAATTCACATATGAAATAGTGTGTCCTTATTTTATTATTATTATATATTTATTTGTTATTAGAGTTTATTAGAGTTTTTAAGTTAAGCCCCTCGTTTAATCCCCCTCTCTCTTTTGGCCGATTTGGCACAAAATCCATAGATATCCTTATGAGGTTATGGTCTCACATATAAAATTTTGTATACATACATTTATGAGTTTTTTAAACTTCTCTGGGATGTTACATTGTTGGTTAATTCCGGCATTTCTTCCAGAAAGTGTCTTCTTATTTTTTCCGACAGTATTTCGGGACTCTTACAAGTCCCTTCTTTCGGTCACTCTGAACCTAATATAGACTATACCGTTCAGAGTGACCGGAAGAAGGGACTTGTAAGAGTCCCGAAATATTGTCGGAAAAAAATAAGAAGACATCTCTGGAAGATGGAAGAAATGCCGGAATTAACCAACTATATACATTTATTCTATCAGCAGTTATTAGAGTTTTTGAGTTAAGCCTCTCCCCTAATACCCCCTCTTCTCTGGTCGATTTGGCTGAAAAACAATTGGGAGTTATCTTGTTGACAGACATACCATAGGGTTCTGGATTCACATATAAAATTTCATGTCGATACATTCATTCTATCATAATGAATATATCGACACGAAACTTTATATGTGGATCCAGGATCCAATAAGGACGATTCCTGTTGAATTTCTGCGAAATCGGCCGAAAGGAAGAAGGGGATCTGAGGAAGCGGGCCTCAACTCAAATACCTTAATAACTGCCGATATAATGAATGTACCGTTAAGAAATTTTATATTAGAATTGAGAAGTCCACTAGGAAGACACCTTTTAGAGAGAGAGAGAGAGAGTGAGAGAGAAGTTAGTTAATTCGTGCTGAGGAAGTACATTGTCGTTGATTCGGCGACATTTTTATTTATTTTTTTTAAATTCTGTGTTTTTTTTCTTCAAATCCATACCCACAAAAGTAAGCAACAGCTTACATACTCTTGGCGGCAGGTAGGGCACATGGGGGAATTCGGCCATCTTGAATTTGTACAAGCAATGCCTCCTGTCGTAGCGTCCGGCATCCTTAGTCCAATAGGTTTGTTTATTACTGGCGTAGTTTATCAATATCATAAAATAAAACTTGACCCCTGGAGCAAACCTTAAACTAGAAGAATTACTCACTGTACGGAGGGGGTTGCAGAGGACGCCGAAGACAACAAGGTTGGTGGTTGGCCAATGGGAGGTGACTGGGCCTGCGGGGGTGGAGAGGGGTGGGGGGGACAGCAGTTTTGGCGGGGGCGGCAACTCCAGTCTGCCACCAATCTGCCTTCGGGACAGAGGACCTCAGTCTCGTCATGAGTTTATCTCCTTACGTCTAGTTCGCTACTCCAACTCTCCTCAGTAAAGGTACCACATTTTAACAATATATAATATTTCTTAGCTTTTAATTTTCAAAATATTTACTTTTATTTTTGATTATTATTTTTATTCAATTAGAGTATTATTATATATTGTATAACAGATAATAAAATAACAATGTATGTTGAGTTTCCCCCTGAATCCATAAATGAAAAAAAATATATATGTCTATCTGTGTCTGAACACAATATCTCATGATAGAACGAGTACCTACATTGAGGCGAAATTTTATAAGTCAATTCAGAAATTCATAAGGAGATTAACTAATGTTTTTTCACCTGAATCGGTCAAAGGGAAGGCGGGGATTATATAAAAAAATGTATACGTGAATCATAAGTTCATAAGTAAGAAACCTACTCATTTCCATTTAAATTGGGCAATGGAGAAATACGGTTTACAGGGAGAGCATAAACAATCTTTAATACAAATAATTCAACGCTGGCGAAATAATAATAATGTCGGAGAAAAAAAAAATCGAAAGAAATCGTAAAAAAATTAAAATTGTATTGTATGACGTATTTAGGCTCAATTTGATAGAATACAAAAATGTGTTTCTTAAACTTCTCTGGGATGTTGAAATGTTGTTTTTTTCTTTTTTCCGGCATTTCTTCCAGAGGTGTCTTCTTTTTTTCTTTTTAGACAATATTTCAGGACACTTACACGTTCCTTCTTGAAACAGTGTTCATAGTGACCAGAAGAAGGGACGTAACGGGAAAAATTGTCAGAAAAAAGAAAACATCTCTGGAAGAAATGCCGGAAAAAAAAAAAAAAAATCAACAGTATACAAAAACGCAAAAATCTCAATGATGTCAGTCCGTAACGCTAAAATTTTAACCATTTGATCTCCGGAGCCACGAAACTGATTTTAATTAACTTTTTTTTTTTCTAATTTAGTGCAATTCCAAAATATACTTAATCCGCGAATATTTTAAGCCCAATTTCATTTACTTTAATTATTTGATTTGTTTTTAAAATAATTTATTTTGGAGTTATTTTTCGTTATTGTCATCACACTATCGTATCATCTTCACTTGATACGACTTTTAATTAGTATTTAAGTGCTCAAAACGCCATTTGAGGCCTACGGTATCTCAGAGATAGCGTGTTGGCCTATTGTGCTCAAGATCGCGGATTGAAGTTAGTCGAGGCACTTAGTTTTTTTATTTGGGAGCTAAAAAAAAATCTTGAGGACGCCGTCATAGAACCCATAGACCCCAAAGTGACGAAAGAGTGCTCTGCTAGTAGAGTTAAAGCCCTAGGGCATGATTCACATTTATTTAATAATTCAGTAATCTTTGTAGAGCGTACCCAGCCCCCTCGACTTGAAAACTGCTCTATCATCAGTTTGAAATTTTCAAGTTTGAATTTTTAATAATTTTGGGGCATCGGAAGAGTTGAGGAATTTATGCGTAGATAAGCCCTGAGGGGTAGATTCTTAATTGATAGCAAGTTCGCTTACATTTTAAATTGTGATAACATAATCTATTTACTGTAGGTTAGTGAAATTCCCGGGCAACGCCGGGTACTGCAGCTAATATCAATATATTAGCGTCAGACTGCCTCACGTCAAAATAATAATGTGCATGTTTGCTTTTGAGTTTTGCGGGAATCAAATAGGAGGTCAGCTCGCCTACTAACACGACGTTTTATCGCACGGGCCCGACTCACAGACAGTGTGACAGTCCTATCCAAGTTACGTTACGAACGGATATCTGCACAGATTTGGGACAGTAGCCTAAAACGCCACCGAAGGTCGGCGAGCTCAAGGTTTTTTTAACCCTTCATATATAAAAAAAAAAACATAAGGGTCCAGCGGGAATTGGTTAAGTCTGAGCTTTCGGCGTCTCCTTTTCAAATTTATATATATTTATTTATTATCCTTTCCATTTACCTAACTCAACAAAAAAATATATATATATCAAAATATAAATGAAATAAAATAAACAAATAAGTAAAATAAATATATATATATATATATATATATATATATATATATATATATATATATTTTATTATTATTATTATAGAATTTCACTATTGCAGTTTGTCAGAAACGCTGAGGCCTATTAGTAACGTTTCGAGCGACATCTGAATATATTATTGAGAAAGTGGTCAAAAATCCAGTAAAAAACTAACCCACTTTTTTATTAATGGTGTACTTGGAAATTCGAAATTTTAAAATAAATCTAGTTTTTCTTTTTTACAAAAAATATTGTTTGTTATATTGAATGCAAACAATAGAATATATAAAAGTAAAAAATATAGGTTCCTATATTATTAGACATATCTTACTGCCTGGAAGTATTGTAATCGTGGGAAAATCCGAGATCGCGTTATTAACGGATTTCACATTTCAAGGTCCCCTAAATAGGTTTATGACCATTTTCGCGATGATGTGTTTGTATGTGATTGGAAATTTGTAGGCGCCCTAACTTAGAAACGATTGCAGTTGTGGATTGGATGATTGTAGATTAGATTTTGGCCGAAATCAGACGAAAATTGACACCACTTTTACGGGTCTAAATACATTTTACAAGATACCGATAATGTTTATGACCTAATCAAAAATCTTTATAAGAATAGTTGAAGAGAAAACTGAAATATGTAAATATTTTATTTGAAATACGATTTTTCGCAGGTAGTACAGTTTTCGAGGTACATGCCGAAAACCGTTTTGAAATGTAGTTTTGAGAACACTTTTTTTTTTGAGTCGTTTCCTTGATTTATCCGAAAACGCTTAGTTCTATCGAAAAATTAATTCTTGCCAAAAATATTTCATATAAAATTTCCAATCACTAATAAGTCCTCAGATTTGAGATAGGATACGCGTATAATGAATATACTATTGTTGTAATGGTAACGCATAGCAACAAACTTAACAATATGGTTCTATTATTGGTATTGGCATTCTATTATTGGTATTGACATTATGAATGTCACTCTCAGGTTTACGCTGTACAATAAAACAAAACAATACCACTGATTTCATTTATCCAGTAATGTCAGTATGAAATGATTTTGAGAAGGGAAATAGGGATAGAGCGTGATCTGTAAGCGTGGTTGGTATATGAATCTCCCTTAATGGCCACACATTTTTTATATAATATTTTCCCAATAAAAATGGGATCTGATTTTACTTTGTCTTACTTTGGCAGAGACTGGGTTAATGAAGTATTTGGCATTAATAATTCAAAAACATTAATTAAGAACGGATATCAGAAAATTTCTAATAAACGGTTGGTCGGATAAAACTTTCTGACTACTCAAACAGTTGTAACTTCAACTTAAATTGCTTTCATCTCAACCTCTCAACTCAAATATTAACAAAAGTTAATTTCAGCTATATGTAATAAAGACAGAAAAAACTTCAATTTATTTTATTTATTGATTGATTTATATAGAATATATACTTATACCGTTATTAGGAAGTGTAAGGTGAGCTGAGGAGAGTCTCAAGTGGAGTGGTACTGCTGCAGTACCGAAGGAGTCCAGGCTAATCCTGGAGCGGGTCCTCTGCCATGCCAGACTGATGCGTCCTAGTGGACTTTTGGGGAGAGTGACATTGGATAACTGTTGAATTAATGGATTAGCGTGCTGTAAATTATTTAGGAACTAACTTTTTCAAAAAAACGTCGTCGGTGAATTACCGGCTACTTCCTTAGCACAAATTAATTAGGAACTATCATCTTCAAAAAAACATCGTCGGTGAATTATCGGCTACCTCTCCAGCACAAATTAATTAGGGACCATCATCTTCGAAAAAACGTCGTCGGTGAATTATCGGCTATCGTCCTAGCACAAATGTATTAGGAATCATCTTCAAAAAAACGTCGTCGGTGAATTATCGGCTACCTCCCCAGCACAAATTAATTAGGAACTATCATCTTCAAAAAAACGTCGTCGGTGAATTATCGGCTATCGTCCAAGCACAAATGAATCCAAAAACATTTTCAATCTCTTTCCAAAGCCAATCAACCGATTGGAATAAAACTCAACATTTGACTTATACAGTGGCTTCCGAATCCTCATACTAAATTTTGTGTCGATACATTCATTACAACGGCAGTTATTAGGGTATTTTAGTCGAGCCCCCTTCTCTGGTTCCTTCATTTCCTTCGATACCACGGAAAATTAATAGGTGTCATCCGTATGGGGCTTTGTATTTACATATACAATTTCGTGTTGATACATTCATTAAAATGGCAGTTATTAGAGTTTTTGTCATATGCTTACCCCCTAATCCCCACTTCCATTTGGCTGGTTTGGATGAAAATCTATACACATATACAATTTCGCGTATATTCATTCATTATATCGGGAGTTATCTTGTTCACACACATAGACAGACGGAATTTTTTTTTTCAATCTTGTCCCATCCTCTCCCCTAAACGCCTCTTCCTTTTGAACAATTTGACTGAAAATCAATAGTTATCATCCTCCTGGGATTTCATACACAAAAAAATATACTGATCATTGAATTTCTGTACCTTAACTTCCCCTATACTCTGTTATAGCTGGAGAAGTTAACTGGTTGTACGAAAGAGAAGGGACATGTTCCACAATGAGAATAAGTTTGACAGTCTCCAGAGTAGTATCCCAAAGATATTACGAAAAATATGAAATGGTTTCCAATCTAACTTTTGGAAAAGCCCCCCCAATAGTTGTTATATGAGGATATGGAGTAATTGTTGGGCAGATCTCGTTCCCTAGTGATTACTGGCGAATCACACTTATTGAATGTTCCAGGCGACCCTCATTCAATCTCCAGTCACTCCTAATTTCATTTCGGTAGAAGGACTTCCGCATTAATTCCGTAAGAATCGTTATACGCGCGTTCCTCCGGCTCTTCAGCATTCAATGCAGTGGCGGATCCAGAGAATCTCTAGCGGGGGGCGAGTTTTTTTTTTTTTTTAAGTTACTGAAACATGATTAAGATGAATTAAATAAGAATTAGCGGATGATTATTATAAATAAAAAATACTGCAGAAACGTTGATAACTTATTTTTATTCGTGGTTATATTTACATTAGTCATAATTACGGTTATAATTACGTTATTTTTTATATATTTTATATAATTACATAATGAAATTTAAGCGATGACTTTTAGTTACAATCTAGTATATTTCATAGAACTAAATATGTCATACTTAATTTTTTGGTGATAGAGAATATTTATCTACATAACATACGTAAAATACTATGTACTATGAAATATTCTGTTATGACGCCACGCGAATTTTTTGCTTAACTGTAGCTGTAGACTCATCCACCCACAACTAACTTCATGCCATGTGAGTGTTATTAAATTTCGTAAAAAATCCGACAGATGTCACCCGTTATGGCGCCAAAACTTAATTTTATTTAAATATCAATTTTTTTATACGATAAAACGAAATATTAAATTTTTATTTATTCATCTGTAATTTGACAAGAAATAATATCTTAAAATTTAAAAAAACAGAATCTCTCAGGGGGGGGGGGGGGGGCGATCGCCCCCCCTCTTGGATCCGCCACTGATTCAATGGAATTAGTATAAGGACATAAGGTTATTCGACATTGTTACAGTGAAAAATCAGTTCCTTTCTCAATTAGCTTCTTTATTTTTTACTTCTCAGTGTAAAGAATAGAACTTTGTGAACGCTCTAATTTAGGAATGAGTGTAGATGTAAACTTGAAATTTGAAATTAAGATATCACATTAACTAACTTAGATCTGATTAGATTTTGACCAGAACCGAACGAAAATACTCCGGAGCCTAGATACATTTTACAAGATAACGTTTTTATTTATGACCTAATCAAAAATATCTTCGAATAAATATTATAAAGAATATTAAGAGACACATTTTACATTCAGAACATTTTTTCGTAGATCGCGTGGTTTGGGAGTTATATGCCGAAAACCATACAAAAATTAAACACATTTTGTAAGACAACAACAACAACAACAAAATTTATTTGGACCAGCAAAAAAAGGTGCTATACACAAATATATAAGAAAATTAAGGGTTTAAAATAGGAAGTCCTGGTACAGTCTTTGTTTGAGTCGCCTCCCAGGAGTAGGCGCTCCTAGACTGTAGTGTACAGCCCCGAAACAATGCACAAGGTTCTTCGCTAGTTTCTCGATGTGAGCTGCAAAAAGAGGAACACCCAATTCTTCGTGGATTCTGTGATTCCTGACAAACCAGGGTGCGTTTGTTGCTATTCGGAGTACTTTGTTCTGGAATGTTTGTAGTCGTTTCATGATAGTGTTGCTGGTACCGATCCAGACTGGACAGGCGTATGTTAGAAGTGGAAGTAGGAGTGTCTTGTATAGCAGAATCGTACATGTGTGTTTAAGTGGCGTGTTTCTGTTTATGAGAGGGTAGAGGGTGTTAAGTCGTGAATATGCTAGCTGTAGTTTTCTGTTAACGTGCAGTTTCCATGTGAGTCGTGTATCTAAAAGTACTCCAAGATAGCGCACACCCTGGTCCTTAGGATTCCAGAGAATCGGGAGGTCATCAATTTGCAGCTTGATTTGTTCTTCTATGGAGAATCTGCGAAGAGTGAAAATTTTGGCTTCGGTCTTCCCTGCGTTCAGTTTGAGCCTCCATTTTGAAAACCAGTGAGGATTCATTCATTTTGTAAGAAGTTTGCTTGTTTTACGCGAAAACTGTTAGTCTAATATTCCTAATTAAATTTCCAATCGCTTTAATGTCTTGAGATTTGGGATAGGACCAATACGACCTATGAGGAATAGCGCCCCAACGAACGTAAATTTCCGTACAAAATAATTTCAAGAAATGTTTAAATTGTAACCCAAAAAAATTTGAAATATATTTTAATTATTGGCAGTTTTTTTTTTTATTAAAAAGGTTAAAGAATGAAGAAATAACTTTGTTAAGGGCACCAACATTTTTTTTGCAAGTCGATGAATGTTTGCAATGGTTAATGTTAAATGGACAAAACAGATTATCGTTGGAGAATGATAAATTATCCCTCCTTCAACTGCATCTATCCCTCATAATTTATGGTAGTTCCTCTAAAATTGTTGTGTCGAAGCAGCTTAAATCGAATTAATCAATTAATTTTTTGCTCTCTTTCCTAAAGCAATCGGGGCTTAAAACATATCGGCTTTTCAATTCTCACATTAAATTTTGTGTTGATAAATTAATTAGACCGGGCAGTTATTGGGGGTTTTGAGTTGAGCCTCCACCCAATTCCCACCATTCCGATTGTTCGATTTGGCAAAGATGTAGGCTAGGTGTCGTTTTATTTATATTTGATAGCCGCCTTTCGAGGTTGCCCTCATCATCAGGCAGTCTGGTAAAATAATTTTGAAAATAACATAATGAAACGTTATTTTAAATAACAAATAAAATATAAATAAAATCTGTGAGAGGTCAGACCATATTTTGTTTTACAACCTGTGAAATCTGTATCGTCGTTCTTGATACACATATAAAATTCGTGTCGATAAATTCATTCTATCTGAACACGATCTCAGACATAAATTTTTGTACTTCCACAGCAATACAAGAAGTATAGGAGAAGTTTCGTAATCGTCTGAAATTCGATGTTAAGTTTTCATCGGAATTTTATATTTTCGGAACCCCGATTCCCACCAAACGAAATGTTATATGTGTATCCAGAACCCCATAAGGACGACACTTATTAACTTTCGGACAAATCTCCCAAAGGGAAGGAAGGGGTGGATTAGGAGGGAGGCTTAACATAAAAACTGTAATGACTACCATTATAATATATCCACACAGACTTTAGAATGAGGTGTTAGAAGCCCTATGTAAGTCGACTATTAACTAATGAACTATGGGGTTCATAGTAACCAGAAGAAGGGACGTGAAAGTGTCCCGAAATATTGTCAAAAAAATAGAAGAAAGAAGACATCTCTGGAAGAAATGCCGGAAAAAATTAACATCCTAGGGAAGTTTAAGAAACATATTGACCATTAGCCCAAACAGTCGAATGGTTTTGGAGGGGGAGCGAAAAGTTAATTAATTAATTCGTTCGGGGGAAGTACATTGCCGGTGATTCAGCGACTTTTTTGTTATCATTTTTGGCCATAAGGAGTGGGAAAAATATGAAATTTAACATTAAATTTCAGACCGATTACATAAATTATCCTATACATCGTATCTTCGTGTCCATATAGGCTAAGTAAAACGAAAATGCTCTCAAAATCCTACATAGTACAACAGTAAAGTCCAAGAGAGCTGATGGGGAAATGATAAGCGCTTTTCTATTACAAAGGGACCCAGAAGGGTAAAGGGAGGATAAGCAATATGATAGGATTTGGAGATAATTACAGATTGAAGATCTCTTTCAATAATTACTTGGGGTTTTAGTCTAAAATATTAGTTGTATCCCAGATATCCATCCAATCAAATCCGAATATCATCGATTAAGTAATGCGCAGGTCACAACACAGACAGAAGATGTCATGGAGAGTTAAATCGTATAGGGGAAGGTATATAGCCTTTGAGAAATTCCATGCGGAGTGTTCAACAAAACTTCATGTTTTCCGGACTCCTACATTCAACAGTTGACTTACATAGAAGCTTCTAAATCCTCATACGAAAATGTTGTGTCGGTAAATTTATTACATTGGTAGTTAGAGTTTTTGAATTGAGCCCCCTCCCCTGAACGCCACCTTCTCTTCAGCCAATATCGCTGAAATTTAACAGGTTATGTCCTCGTTAGGTTTTGAAATGAAATATGAAGAAGTTTCATGTCGATACTTTCATTAAATCTGCAATTAGTGGGGTTTTTGTGTTGGGCCCCCCTCCCCCTTCTGACCCCGCCTCCCTTCCTGCCGATTACGAACTGTAATTAATTATATATTAATGAGCTGTTTTGCTCTTATAAATATTATATTGCATTTTTTGAAAAACAAGTTCTTTGCGTCTAAGTTTCTGTAAGTTCGTTAGAAAATAATCAAGTTTTCTCATTAAATCTTGGAAAATAACCAATTTAAAAAAATATATGACATTTTTATGTGATTTTCAAGGCAAATTTTCAGATAATTAATCTCTTAAGATAATCAAGTTCCTTGATAGAGAATTAGTTTGTCGTTTGATGTATTGCAGGGGTCGCATCCTTTTTGTGTTTGTGAGCCGCGTTTAAGCCTTAGAATACCAAGTGCGGCAGAATGAAATAAAATAAATAACGACTAAAAAATGCTTAAACTACAAAAAAAAAAAAAATGTAATTGAACTTTCAAAGCGCAGAGGGAGCATTACAAGATACTAATTTTGACAATTGCGAAAATTCCCCCAAAAACTAAAAAAAAACTATCCAGGACAGAAATTGATAAGCGTTTTTGATATTTTTCCGGAATTTACCCGCTAAATATTTTTTTAACTTTTTTGAAGAAATTTTCCTACGAGATTTGTATTTGAAAGAATTCAGTTTTCACCCATTGGTCATGTTCGTGAAGCAGAGCAGATAAATTTCGCCGAAAGAGAAAAAATGTCTATCCCGTCCGTCCTCTCAGTGAAGCTGTACCGATTCTCTTGTCGAATGTGTCTGCAAATGTGAAGAATGTAGGCCCATGTATCAGCTCCTCGCTAGCATTTAACTACCTACCCTCCTACCTCTTTAATGAAGCACAGGAACCTTTCGAAGCTCTGTTTCCTCAAACTCATCTAGGTTGTGGAGCAGCACATCGACCAGCCTCCATCAGAGGAGAAGTCTTTGGAGAATCCCCGGCAATGTACTTCCCCAGAACGAATTAATCAATTAATTGTCTCGAGATGCTATCGGGGCTAACAATCAATAATTACTTACATAGGGACTTCTGAATCCTCAAACTAAATTTTTTGTTGATAAATTTATTATATCGGCAGTTATTGCGGTTTTTGCGTTGAGTCCCCCTTCCCTTCGGCCAATTCCGCGCGAAAAATTAAAAGGTGTCGATCTCATGGGATTTTGAATGTACATATGAAATTTTGTGTCAATACATTGATTACAACGGCATTTATTAGAATTTTTTTTGTGTCAAGCCTCACTAATCTCCTCGTTCTTGATATACATAAAATTTCTTGTCGTTACATTGTCTATCGGGAGTTATTGTTTATATGTGTATCCAGAAACCCATAAAGACGACATATATTAATTTTCAGGCATATCTGCTGAAGGGAAACAGGGGATTATTATACTGATTATCAATTCAAACCATTGACTGGTTTTGTGGTTTTTTACCTAGGTTTTGAGATTAAGGATTGATTGCAGGGGTGGATTTTGTAGCCATGTTACCCAAAGCACGAAGGCCCATATCACAGCTCTTCGCTGCAGAATCCTTTTTCTAAGCTCTATTTCCTGTACTTGTCTGGGTTGTGGAGCGCCTCATCGAAGAGATATGAATAATGCCTATGAGAGCATGGTTTCCTCCATCACTTCACCTCTTCTGCAGAAAGGATCCAGGAACAAGACACATAAAGAGATGTTTTCTTACTGAGGGGTGTCCTGATTACTTTTCCCAATGTCTCATGCTTATAAGATTCTAATCGTCTAAAATTTCCCCTAAAGTGGTTTCCTCTGATTTTTATTATTCCTTTATTCCTTGATTTATTTGTGTTGTACGCCGTGACGGCACTTTCCAAGGAGGGCCTCAACAATGGCACTCGTAGTTCCATTTCTCTGATAGACACTTCCATTTGTCTGATGGTCCTTTAATGTGATTATCTCAGGTGAAAGGAAAGTTCCTCATCAAGATCAACACTCCTACACTAGTAGTAGACACTCTTGTTTCTGGTTAGAAATGGAGGATTTTACAAACGTAATGTTACAATTTTTTTTTTTTTTAATTTTTATTTGGATCGAAGACTGACATGGAATCCTCACACACGTCTCACACGAAACACGCTGAACCGTCGACTCAAAATACTCTACGGACTTCTAAATAGACGATCAAAATTAGACATGACACAAAAACGGAACTGTTATACTTACTTACTTAGACCATTATGGACATACGGATCACAGATATACGGTTCAGCAAAAACATCCAACATCAAACGAACTCAGGCATTTCATTCAAAAACCCTCAGACTGATAACACAGTGCCCCCCATACATAAACAACAGAACACTTCATAACGATCTTATGATACACACACTACCCGACACAATACAAACTACTTACATACATTTTTTTAGAAAACTTTACACACATACAAATCCAGAAATACGTACTTTATCTTCACAACACTTACCACAAAACCCCCCACGAAGGTTGAAGAGGAGGTGGAACCGCCACTTACTGCCACCTTAATTCCTATTCGTTCTTAATATTATTTTATTTATTTTTTTTCACATTATTTTCCTTTACTTTTATCATCTTTCTTACCCATTCCATCAAAGTTGTCTTTCAATTCCTTTTTATTTATTTATTTTTTTAATTATTATTTTTTTTATTTTTTTTTTATTTCATTTTTTTTTTTCCCTCGTCCTTATAATTAATATAAATTTTCGTCCCGAGGACCTACCACTGGGTGGCCTTCCTCTCACATGCCATTCACGCCAACGTATCCATACCTACCAACATAGATGCTGGTTGTTGCACCCTAGCAACAGTTGCATCTTTATGAATAAAAGACAAAAAAAAAAAAAATGTATTCAATACCTTCAAATGATTACAAAATAAGACAAATGATAAATAGGCTACCTGCTCCCAGAAGACGGAGTCTGAGTGAGGGAGGGGCAGCAGTCAGCTAGGGCAGTACATCGCTGTAATAATTATTGGCGACGTTTCCTCGATTTACGCAAAAACGGTTAGTCGTATTGAACAATTGATTCTTACCAAAAATGTTCCTAAATAAATTGTGTCCTCAGATTTGAGATAGAACTAATATAGCGCCCAAAAAATGTACAATGAGATTATGTAGGAAATATTTCTAAGTAACGTCTAAAATGTAACGCATAGCAATGAATATTAAAATATGGTATAATTTTAGGTAGTTTTCTTATATATGTTAGTTAATTAGGTTGTTATGTATTGGACTTGAAAAATAAAATAAAACTTGTTTATTTATTAATAATATTATTTAATATATTGTCTAATTTCACTAACTATATATACATGGGAGTACTTTCGGTATTTCTACCCTCCGTCTTATCTCTTATGCTTTTGGCTGAGGATGGTAGAAATACCGAAAGTACTCCCATGTATATATAGTTAGTAAAATAAGACAATATATTAAATAAACAATTTTATTTTATTTTTCAAGTCCATTTGAATTATTTCACAATATCTCTGCAATAATGTCAGTTTTCATTGTTATGTATTGTTCACAATACATTGTTATTGTAGTACATACATAGAAAATCGAAAGAAGTAGAAAATATTTTAGTTAGTTATTGTCACTCATGCCCGGGCTTTAACTTCGAGGTCATATCGCCTACTACCAGCGCTCTTTTGTTGCTCTGGTGGGGTATTATTCATAGGGGTATTTAACGAGTACCTGACATCGCACAGGCTCGGGACCATCGCTTAACGTCCCATGCGCAGGACGGCGTGCTCAAGCTTTTTTCAACCCCCAGATAAAAAACCTATATATATATATGTGTGTGTAATGTGGCCAATACCAACCACATATCACTCTGCCTCCCCCTCCCTCCGCTCAAATTGATTTCGTACTGGTATTAATGGGTATTAGAAAACCAGTCTCCGAATTACGCTGTACAATGAAACAAAGAACGCACATTACTTTCATATACCCAGTATGAAATGTATTTGAGAGAAGAGTACACAGTCTGAGCTTGTTGTATTTTAGGTGTATACAGTTAGTAACATACACTTTACGTTTATCGTGTTCTCTAGACTCCAAAACTGAGAGTTTCTTGTAATTATAGCACAGTCATAATGCCTATAGAGAAAATGTGAAACTTCAATATATACTTAAGCGATAAATCAAGTAAACACAAAGACTTTGTAGCTCCAATGTTTGGTAAGCTCATTCAGTGGAAACAGTCAATTTCTCTCTCTTGTACATATTTTGTTAAGCTGACTTACTGGTAAATTATTAAGTCTCATCCTGAAGCACACAAGGTTCGTTATTGTACTTATCTGAAATTAGTTATATCTAAATATCTAAGCATCTAAAACAACTGTTGAACGTAGGCGTTCATTTTCAATACGAGCTACATCTTAGCTATGCTATATTTTTTCGATTTGAAGATTCATAATTCAGGGTGTTAATCAAATATTGAGTTTCATTCCAAACGATCAATTGGCTTTGGAGGGAGAGCGAAAACATAATTAATTAATTCGTAATAAGTACATAGCCGCTGATTCACCGCAGAATTTTTTCTTTACTTTTTTTCATGCTTTTTTAAGAATACATATTATGATAATAAGTAATACAAACTAATAATTAGTAAGGAACAATAAAGAAAAATAAAGTGCATGCAGCTGAATGTGATCACTTTGGGCCCTTGACAAAGTGAGCACATTAACCGACTGATAACAATAACCAAAAGCACCAGGGGAGTCAAAAACAAAACAAAATTATGTATATAAAAACAATGTTTATTAGGTACATATTATATACGTACATACATAAATATATAAATCTTTAGGAACTAAACTAATTAGTATGTACATACATATGTATTGTACATATACATATATATGAACAGTAGTTATGCACAATATGACGTATGTACATATGTACAATCTAAAAATTGTTTTATCCGTAGAAAGGCGATTAAACGATCTTCAGATGTTTAATTTCTCTGAAGAGCTGAGATCACGACGTTTCGACATTTGTTCGTTTATTTAAATCCGAACGCTTTAGTTTCACAAAACAATTCGAGTTTGCACGCAAAATTTGACTTAACGATTGATAAGACAAAAACAGACAGACTGAGCTCTGACTGCTGGTGGTGGGAGAAGCGGATGTTTACTTTAGCTCCAGTCTTTTCGCTACCCAGAAAATGAAACAAAGAACTAGGTCCGAGAATGATCACATCAGCAATAGCTGGGGTTTTTTGTCATTTTTGAGAACAACCAGCTAAAAAATAATCCCCCGTTATGATCTCGACATTGATCACAATAAACGAAATATTGATAACGATAAACGGAAAAATTTCAATGCATTGGTATTACTGGAGAGGGAGGGGGGAGGAGGGAGGCCGCGGAAGACCAGAACTCTCCCTCCCACCCCTACCCAACTAAACGCTGTCCAGCAGTGGAGGATGACCGAGAAAAGAATCTGATCATTACCAGCACTATCTTGAAAAATAACGAGAAAACAATTAAAGTAGATCCCGAGGCTAACCTTGTTTAATGATAAACGACAAAAAAAAAAAAAAAAGTACTGTCTTTTGTCGTTGATCTAAATATTTCACGTTTTCGAAGGTCATGTTCCTTGACGTTCATGACTTCTTTACCATAACAATGTGTTTAGTTTTCAAGTATACACTTTAACTGCTGTGCTGTGAATAACAATCAGCTGTAGAGTTCATTTGAATAGTTTTATAATATTTTCTCCTTTAAATTAGGTTGTTGCCAACCACTTGACAGTTCTGTGTTCACATCAATTCCTTCATTCTGCCGTGTTTCCTCCAATTCCGACCATAACTTTTCTTTTCTTTCAAATCGTATATTATTCTTAGTTGTTCTATAAATTCTTCATTGACATTCTTAGTGCGTGATTATTCTTACTTTCACAGCTATACTAAGTATAGGGGATGTTATGTAATAGATCAAAAATTCGATTCGTAGTTATCAACGGAATTTCATGTTCTCCACCTCCAGATTCCAAATTTTATGTGAATCCAGGACTCTCTAACGATGACACCTATTGATTTCCAGCCGAAAGGAAAGGGGATGATCAGAGGGGGGCTAAATTCAAAAAACCTATTAACTGTCGATGTAATGAATTTATCGACACAAAATTTAGTATGAGAATTTAGGAGCCCCTATGTAAGTCAGCTATTGAATATTAGCGCAAACGACTGGTGTTTGTCGGAGCGAAAAGTTAATAGATTAATTCGTTCTGGGGAAGTACATTGCCGTTGACTCACCGAAGACTTTTTTGTTATATATTTTCATTTAATGTTTGTTTTATTTCATAGGTTAGAAAATAAAAGCATAGTCTAACTTCTCACATTACTATTTTTACTAGCCGGCTTTCGAAGTTGCCCCTTTCATCCCTCTCCCTACTTTTTTTTTTAACCTAAAATGAATAAATAAAACTGTGTAATAAATAAATAAATTACTAAAAAAATTAACTCAAATAATTTAAAACATTTTCCTGAGTCACAACTGTTTTATCAGATAACTTGATGGTGAGGGTAACGCCGGAAGCCGAAAGCAAAAATATCAGCTTAGCTGAGTTGTTCAGTGCACCCCTCCGCATGACTTTATTAAACAACTCGAACAAAAAAACTAAGGTTTTACTTAGCACTACATATAAACTCGTATTGGACTTGTATGCTAATGCAAGGAAGCTTCAGTTAAGTTATGAACATTGGAATTTTAATGAAATTAGCATTTCTCCAATGATAGCATCAGCTGTTCAGATGAAAGGTTTTCCTCGCACATGTCGGTCCTGTTTAAATGAATAAAAATAAATTCAACTTTCCAATGGCCATAATCAGAAAATATATTTTTCATCTTATCCATGACCATGAAATTTTGCGGGGGGATATTTCATACAATTTTATTTTCAAAGGCTATATCCCCTCTTTTTTATTTGTGCTATTAATAATAATAATAACTTTGATTTCCCAAATTGTGGAGACAGAAAACTAATTTTACTTTCCCAGCCGAATTATAGGGGAAGATATGTCATCGATTAAAAATTCGATGCGGAGTTCGGAAACCTCTAAAAACTGCCGATAGAATGAATGTATCGATGATTCTCCGCCAGGAGGAGACGAACCGGCCAAAAGCCATGTAGCTAGTAGCATCAGTCCCGGCAGGTCCAATCCCAGGTACGATCAAGTCCGGCGAATCAGCGCTGCCATGGGCCCGTCGTAAAGGAGGCATTCGAGGACTAAGTGTTCCGCAGTCTCGACACCACCACACGAGCTGGAAGGGCTGTTCTTCCTCTTAAAGAAAAAGAGCTTGGCGCTGAAGTCGCCGTGACCTGATAGCACCTGTGACATCCAATGGTCCGGACGTTCAGGAAATAGGCGAAGGTTGTTCGGTCATGTGTCGATTTCGCCCAACGCTGTTGCCATCTTTCTACGATCCATTCTTGGACAATGCCCCTCAGGCACTCTGGTCTCGCCTGTCCTTGCATCTCCTCCTCCTCGGCTTGACGCAAGGCCCCGTCCGTGTCTACTTCCAGTGGTAAGCTGCGTCTGTAGAAGTACGAGGCTATGGCCCCATCCAAGACTAAGGTGGAGCCCCCGCCAGCACCTGCAGCGCAGCCGTGGAAACTGTACGGTAGGCCTTGGTAACCCTGAGGAGTAGCTCTTTGAGCTTGTAGTAGCAACGCACGCTGTCGGTTGGTGGGGCGATTCCACCATCCCGCAGCGGCGTATCTTGCTACTGCCTCGAAAACACCGGTGTAAATGGTTTTACATAAGAACAACACCTATCGATTTTCAGCCAAATCGATTACATCCTAACAATAGTTAATATAAAGTATGTATCAACACTTTTACTAAGATGATTATGAAGTCCCTGAGTAAAGAGACCAGATTTTCAACGAAATTGGTAAATATGTTTCAGAGAAAGATCGGAAACTTAGTTCATTAATTCGCTCGGGGGAAGTATTGCAATGTTGATAAAAAGTCATAACAAAGAATAATTATTCTATGAATATGGATTATAATCCCTATGGAGAGAATATCAGCCCTTGAGATTACCAAGTGCTAGCAGGTCGAATTTACAGAAGAGAGCAGCTGTTCCTGAACTAAAATCTGTGAAATTTGTATACTTAATGAGCAAATAGGAACTTGTGTTCTGATTATCATAAATCCAAGGTTTTTGAGTTGATCTGGAGCGACAATGTGATGCATCCAAAAGTAACAAATTTTCTAAAAATTGGAAAGTATAACTTAAATTAGTATTAAATAATAAAATTTTAAAAATAATACTAGCAGTGTCACCCGTCGGGTGAAAATATGCTAAAAACAATTGAATATTAATAATAATTTTATTTATTTGTTTAAATATTTACACCGACGTAAAGTTCGTCATTAGCAAGTGTTGAGGAATGACATGGGCATGACAGTACTGCTGACGTACGTGATCGAAGAGGAGTCCAGTATTTTTCTGAAGCAGGTCCCTCTGCCAAGCCCACTTAAGGCGTCACTTGTGAGGAGAATGTTAGTGGATTATTGCTGAATAAGTGGATTGGCGTCATGATGGAGTTTGTGTTCAAAAATAATAATAAAAATAATGAAATTTGCATAATAATCATAATGTAAAGAGTTCAGCCAGCCTTCATAAATAAAAAATAAAAATAAAATTAAGAATTTTAGTTAGTTATTGTGACTCATGCCCGGGCTTTAACTACGAAGTCATTTCCCCTATCAGAGCGCTCTTTCTTCGCAGTGGTGGACATGAGCCCGACTCTACTATGGGAGTTCTATATTTTGTCTAACCTAAAGTATTCACCTAGGGTGGTAGAGTACCTAACATCGTACAGACACCGAACCATTACTTAACGTCCCATTCGAAAGACGGTGTGATCAAGGTTTCCGTTGTAGATAAAAAAAAACTAAAGTCCTCGGTCGGGTTTCAACCCTTATATTCTGAGTAGAAGCAAAATAGATACGTCCTTTTATAATTAAAAAGAGAAAAAAAAAAAAATGGACATAAATACAGAGAAAGTAAAATGAGTCAATATATATCTATATACTTACAGAAATCAAATAATTATTTGAAATGAGTTCAGCGACTGACCTGAAACAAAAAAAATTATAGTATTATAAAAACAATAAATGATTAAGAAGCACCGGCAATGTACTTCCCCATCACGAATTAATCTAAGTTTCCGCTCTACCTCCAAAACATGTATACATACATTACATCTGCAGTTATTAAAGTTTTTTGAGTGAAGCCCACTTCCTCTGTTCTCCTCCTTCGCTTCAATCGATTTTGCGGAAAATCAATATGTCTTTGAATTTAAATATAAACTTGCTTGTCGATACATTCAGTACATCGGGAGTCATCGTGTACAGAGACAGACAGGGAATTTTTTTTTCATTGTTGGTATTAAAAAATAGGAAAACGTAAAATTTCCGATGGAAACGCAACATCGAATTTCTGAACGATTGCATACCTTTCCCTATACTTCTTGTAGCCACAGAAGTAAACAAAAAAAAAGGCATTCTACAATTCTGGGCACTTTTAAACGAGGATCCATTTCATGGTACTGTGAGGGACAATGGTTCTCTAGTGGAGACGGCCATTGGTTCTCTGTTTGGAGGGGGTCTGATAAAGACTTCCTGTCAATATGATCTCGAGGTAGAATCAACCACAGAAGGAAGTTCATATTCAGCTCCTTCCTAGTAGAAACCAATCCAAAACCAATCGACCGTTTGCGCTAAACATCGATAGTTGACTAACGAAAAAGCTTCTGAATCCTCTTCTAAATTTCGTGTCGATATATTCATTCTATCAGGAGTTATCGTGTTCAGAAATATACAGAAATTTTACTTTTCATTTTTGCAATTAGTGGTTGGAAAACATGAAAGTCCGATGACTTAACAACGAATTTCTGAACGATTATATAACGTCATTTTCATTATATGGCATTTCTATATTTAAGATAACATTGTAATCGTTCAAAAAACCGAGATTGATTATTTTTCAACGGAATTTCACATTACAAGGTCCCCTGTACACGTTTTGACTTTATGAATGCTTCAACACAGAAACTATTCTAGCAATTCTAGACTGTCAAATTTGAAATGAGTGCTAACTAATTTTTGATAGATTTTGGCAGAAATCTAATGATAATTGAGACCACTAATAACTGCTAATGTAATGTATATATCGACACAAATTATAGTATGAGAATTCAGAAGCCCCTATGTATGTCAACAATAGTTTTTAGCCCCAACGGTCAATTGAATTTGGAGGGTGAGATTGATTTGATTTCATCTGTAATCATTTTAGTTATTTACTTACTTCATTTTCCATTTTTTATTTTTTTCCTAAATATCTTATTAGGTTATTTTATTCTATCATAAATATTGTATCAATTAGGAAAGGATTGAGAAGGAGGGCAGTACAACAGTAGTTTTGTAAAGTCTATAGTTATCCGAATTCTGGGAATCAATGGTCTTCTCCGGTGGTTTCATTTCCATGCAAATTCTACTATAAATTAGATTCCTAGCCTTCTTACTTTAAAGTAAGTCTCCAGCCAAAGTTCTCTTCTATCTCACTCACTTTGTACACTCGGTTTATATATTCGAAATAAAATAAATATAAATAAAATAAATAATAAAATAGATGATAATGAATAATCTATTATTCCCCTTTATGTCTCTGAAAGAATTACTATAAAATAAATAAAAAAAGCCGACATATGTTATTAATTTATTTTATGCTAGCCGGCTTTCGAGGTAGCCCTCATCAGTAGGCTGTCTACACAAGTAGAAGGATGGATATCATTGAAAAGTTCGCATGGAGTTGCATGTCTCAAAATCTGCTTACTCCGTCCCCCCTTTTTTCTTTTGCGGATGAATAAGTAGCATCCTGGCAGAATGAAGCCCTGAAGAAGGCGCACTCAGTGCCGAATACTTGGCAGAAATTCCACAAGTTTGGTCTCTTCGCCCACAAGTGGGAGGGGGGGGGGGAGGGGGGGAGTTTCAGAGTAAAGTCAGAAAGATTGCTTTCCTTAATTACAAAAAAAAAAAAGAAATAGATATTAATCAGAAGCTGTTAAATAAAACCTACGATAGTAAAATGCAGAATAATTAAAAATTGTGAAAATGAATAATAATATAAAAACAGGTTTTTCAAAAATATACCATATATTTCAATTATTATAGGATACCGACAAATATAAAATAAACTGAATATATTTTACGTGTGAGACCCTATAATATTCGTGAGCCAGGCCTCATGACGCCTCGAAGTTCATCCCAACACTGGCAATAAATAAAGATGAATTACACTTTTTTGACAGGAGCAAAGATAACTAAAACGAATTGTTTTCACAGAATATTGGAAAATTGTCTTCAGAAAAGCCAACTCGAAGAAGCTGGTAACAGTCTTGAAGCTAACCGCAGTATCAGTTAATACCGTTAGTTAGTTATTATGACTGATGCCCGGGCTTTAACTATATCCACTCTGGTGGACATGAGCCCGAGTCTATAGCGGGAGTCCTAAATTTTGCCTACCCTAAATTTTTATTCACTTAGGGCAGGGGTCTTTAACGAGTACTTGACATCATACAGGCTTGGGAACATCACTTCCCATTCGAAAGACAGTGTGATCAAGGTTTTTTCATCTCCCAGAATCCTAAGTAAGCAAGCTGACAAATACTTACTTCAGGGGCTCTACAACCTATTACTGAGTCTTGGCCTCTTCAAGTAGCGTCCGCCAGTTGGTCCCTGGTCTCTGCGGCTGCTCTCCAATTCCAGACTCAGATCAGTCTCCTCGCACCGTCCTCTTATCCCAGTCTTGGTCCGCCTACTCTCCTCACCAGCCTCTCTGTTATCACCTCGTACAGCTCTTGGTTGGATCTTCGCCGCCAAATTTGTCCTTCCTTAATCAGAATCAAATATTCAGTAAAGAATTTTCCTGTCGAAGACCATTAGGTCCCGCTCGTTTTCTTCCGAGCCATTGGTCAATACTGAGCGGATGAGGGTTTTGAACAAGACAATTTGTGTGCCCCTCGCGTTGAGTCGGCTCCTTAAATGCTTCTGTAGTCCGAAGTAGCATCTGTTGGCGGCTAAAACTCGCTTCTTCATTTCTAGCGGGACCTCATTGTTGGAACACTGACAAATGCCGATCAATGAATTGGTGGGTTGCTTTTTACCAGTATGTTATTTTTCACCTGTTATTTTCTTCCAACAGTTACTTTTAATAAACACATTTTTAAACGTTTCCTCCATTAACCCAAAAAGGGCCTAGTCCTATCGAAATATTGACTCTTACCAAAAATGTTCCTTATGAAATTTCCGAACGCTAATGTGTTCTCGGATTTGAGGAGATAAAATACGACCAATGTTAAAGCACCTCAAATAATGTAAAATAAATTGATGTTTATAGAAACGGCCTTATCGGAAACAAGGCTGATCAATAAAGTTGTCTGACAAAACCTCATGTTCAGGAATATTTGGCCTTATGTAATCTGTCTATTCACTTTCCCTAAGTAAAAGAAATGGAAATAAAGGCAATGATATCAATTCAGACGGAATAACTCACGAATTGGGGAAAAGTGTAACTATGTGTTACTATGTTACACATAGCTTATATTGGTATTAAAAGGCTCCAAGTAACCTTTTAATAAAAAATTGGGATGTTTACATACCATAAATTTATGACAAAAGAGCACTTTAGCTACGTGTTATACGGTTCAATAATGTCAGAACATTGTAATACCAATGTAGGGACATGCTCACAACACAAGAACAACGGCTACCAAAACTACATATAGGGGGCTACAGAACACCTAAGAAGAAGGGATTCCGAGTTCTTCATTCATAGTCAAAATGAGGGTCTTAAGAGACTCTTGCACGAGGATACCAAGGGGAGACATATCTTGGAAGACTTGGAGATCAGCTTTCTGCGTGAGGAATTAGTTTAAAGGATGAACATTGAGACCATTTAAAATCGGGGCACATCCGACAGATTACATTATATCGCTTATATTTATGACCTAATCAAAACTCTTTGCAAGTAAACGTAGAGAAAACTGAAAAACAAATTTTATATTAAATACGATTTTTCGCAGGTCGTCCCGTTTTTGAGATACAAGCCGAAAATCATATTCAAATGGAGGATTTCTCATAGGAATAAAAAACGCTGACTTCCCACATTTTTATTTTTGTCCAAAACCAGTTTTGAACGCTACTGCGTCACCATCAGTGACACCACACTACATGGATGATGTGTCACTGATGAAGACAGACGCAGTTGCGTTGTAAACCGGTTTTGGTCAAAAATTAAACAATGGGGAAACCATGTCTTTCATTCCTATGAGAACTGTCTTCCTACAACTTAATCTTACAAAATCCCCTAAAATGGATGGAATGAAGATTTCATAATCGATACTGATTTTCGGTCAAATCAGGCAATAGAGAAGAAGATTTAGAGGAAGAGTGGAAACAACAAAGAATACTACTGACGTCGACCCAAAGTAAAGTCTGGGGACGTATCCTCGAAGGGTGCGACAATTGAGGTCCTTCATCAGACAGAAATTAATATCTTATCGATCTAAATCATGATAATATGTCTTCCCATAATGGTTTTTAGGGTTCCGAACCCTCAAAGGGATACGTCTATCTGTCACAGCAAAATATTTCACAAACTTTGAGTGGTAGCGACAAGTGACTATGTTAAGCGACTATGTTAAGATACCTCAATAGAATCCGTACAGCTAGGGAAGAAAAAAATATTAATTTTTAAATGGTTGAAAAGACAGTTCTCAATCATCCAACGTTATCGGGGTTCTGTCATTGTTCGTTACTGTTGTGTACTCTTTATGTCCAATTACTGTGACATTATCGTTAGATTAGGGCAGTCACAAGGACAAACCAAGAGATATCCCACATCCACGCTGTTAGTTGGGTCCATCAAGTATAGAAATAACTAATAATAGTTATCAAAATAAATAATTCAACTCCCGAAGCCAGCAATTATAGTTATTAACGAAATGTTTCACACTTTTATAAAAATGCCATTTCTGAAATTTCGATTTTAGCGCCATTAAGCACTTTATTGAAGTATTTCGATTCGCTTATTGTTCAGGGTTTTCAATTTTTTTAAATTTTATTTCTTTCCTACACCTTTAGTTTTCTATGGGATTTCCCCTTCCAAGGCCCACTAAATACATTTTGACAATTTTCGTGATGATCTCTGTTTGTCTCTTCTGTGTGTGTGTCTGTTTATTTGAGCGCTCTACTCAGAGAAGATTGTACCAATGAACTTGACATGAAGATGTCACATGTTCTAACTTAGATCTAGATAGATTTTGACCAAAGTCAGACAGTACTTAGGCCCCGCAGTAGTCTGACTGCAGTAGTCTGACTGCGGGGCCTAAGTACATATTTTATAAGATACTGCTTATATTTATGAATTCATCAAAAATATTTTCAAATAAAAGCCTTACATGCCGAAAACCGTCGAAAAAATACGTCTCGAAACCCATTTTTTTTTTAAACATTTGCTTGCTTAATGCAAAAATGATTAGTCCTATCAAAAAATGAGTCCTTCAAAGTTGTCTTTTTTTTTTTATTACACATGAGCTGCAACGCTTTTAGCGCTTACTTGTTCAAATTGGCATATAGAAATAGAGGATACGGGCAGAATTTGGTTTACTTCATGGGTTTACTTCCTTATTAAGTTCCCAATTAATGCCCTCCGATTTGAGATAGGACCATTAGTATGAAATAAATTGAAGGGGACGGGGGGTATAACCAGGTTGGTATAAGAAAGTACTGTCACGGCCACATTACATATTTTATGATGATTTTGCACATAAAATATGGTAGAAATTAGAAATAATGTCCTAAAACCGTTTCAATTTCACTTCGATTGGATACATTTTTTTTTTTTTTTTTAACTGAATAACGAGGTAGGAGTTTAACGGAGGCCTCTCTAAAAAATTGTTCAGTAAACTTAATTTTTCCTATTAGCCTAACCAGCGAATATTAAATTATGTATGAAAAATTACAAAAATAGGATGATCCCAGCTCAGACTCGTTATAGCCGTTATATCATTTAGTATTAACCCCCAAAAGAAGTGAAGAACAAGAACAAATTAAATAGAATTTTATTCAACGGATAATTTGTAAAGTGAAATTTCGTCCTTCGTCATATCTCTCACCGCACTATATTTGAATCATGCCCGGGCATGAACTACGAGGTCATATCGCCTACTAACAGAGGAGCTCTTACCTCGCTCTGGTGGACATGGGGATGGGAATCCGAGACCTAAGTGTTGCCTACCATTGTTCTATCAATTAAAATTTTATATAATTTTTTTTACTAAATGATGGGTTTTTCTAGATGAGCCTGATGACTTCGAATGCCAGCTTGTATATAGTAATAAAATTAAGGTTAGACTACATTTTTATTTAACAACCTGTGAAATGATCCATTCTCACAAAATCTTCACGTTAACTTCTTAGTTACTCTTGTATGATCTCCGTCTGAAACTAGAGTACCGCTGTGGTTGACAAGTAATGCGGTGTCTGACTCAGGGGACTCAAGAATCCCCATACATATAAGTCAAGTGGAATGCTATCCTGGTGTCTGGTGTGCCTACTGCTGGGATGTGCTCGCAATATACATCGTATACTCTGAGGCAGCGGAGGGGCCGCTGCACTCAAAGTAAATTGGGAGAATTCTTACTTTAGACACTTCTGGGATTTACAAGTGTTATTAGTTAAAGGGCCTTATCGCTATAACATAACATATATATATACACATATATTGTGACCACCTTTCCCCTTCTTGAGAGAGTGTGTGTGAGTGAATTTAATTAGTAAATAAAAAATGTATATCGAAAACTTATTAAAATGGAAAATTATTAAATCGCGACTTTAAATGAAAAATGCCTTGGATAGCTGAGTACACTCACGGGAAGAACGGTTACAAGTTCCTAATGTGTAGTTGTCACCAGTAATTAATAATAATTAATTACTGTTGCCAATTAGAAGAAGCATGAGTGGGGGGGGGGGGGGGGGGGGGGGAAATGGAATGAATCAAACTTAGAACTGTAACATATTTATTTTAATAAGAACAAAATTTACAAAATATAATTTACAAACAAAGTGGGCCAATGTCGGAAAGACTGAATCGTTTCTAAGACCATCTATCCTAGAATCGATACTACAGGTACCTTGATTATGACATCCCTGGCGAAGACGATGCGATTATCTTTATCTGGACATCCCGCAGAAATCATCCCGTCACATAGTCCTTGAAGATCTGTCTGGTTTCGAGGCCACACTAGAAGTTACATTTTTCACTGGCTTTACACCGTCCGAAATACACTATAATTCACTGACTAGTTCGAGTGGCCTGAACGGCCCAAGCATGAAGAAGGAGTTGATTTACTCACATATATAAAATTCAACTGTAAAATCTAAAAGAAAGATATAACTGACGTGGTCTGTCTGGCCCCAACTCTCAACGTAGACTGAAGACATCCCGGGTACAATTCTTGATTTTCGTGGGGGTGGGAATAGATCCCGCATCTCATTGGCTGTTCTTTCCCGCCTAATTTACTTCCAGCCAATCACCGATTACCGGTTGCGTAAGGCTCTTCTATGAATAAGGGTATCTCAGCCCTCCTTGGTCGTTCATGCAACTCCGGATGTAAACAATTATCTTGCTTCCTTCCTTTCCTCTATATTCTTTGTTCCCTGTTTTCGCTCCTAGCGATCGCGATTCACTCGCAGGCATCGCTAGTTCCGAGCATGTTCTTCTAAATGAAATTATCTTCAATTTAACTCCAAACGACCCACAATTCCCTCTTGTTTCACTCCTAGCGATCGCGATTCACTCACAGGCATCGCTAGTTCCGAGCATATTCTTCTTAATAAAATCCTCTTCAAATCAGCTCCAAGTGGCCTCGATTCGCTCGTAGTGTCACTGGTCCTTGCTGTATAATAATAATAATAATTGTCTATAGGGTAGACATGCTACAATATATATTATAACCATTTTCCCTCCCTGTGTGAGTGCAAATCACGTAATTAATAAAATAAATAAAATTGAGATCGAAAAATTATTAAATCTGAAAATTATTTAAATCGCGACTTTAATTAAACAATGCCTGAATAGCTGAAAGCACTCCCACGGGAAGAACGGTTACAAGATCCTAACGGTTAGTTGACATCAGTAATTAACAATAATTAATTACTGTTGTCAACCAGAAGAAGCATGAGTGGGGGGGGGGGGGGGAATGAAATGAATCAAACCTATAACTTTAACATATTTATTTTAATGAGAACATATTTACAAAACAACAATTGTATATATATATAATTTGGCCGTGTGTCTGAAGGACTGAATTATAACTTAATTACGAGGTACCTCGATACGATATCCATGGCGAATGACGGCGTGATCACCCTTTCTGGACTTCCCGTAGAAATCGTCTATTCACATAGTCCCTGAAGATCTGGGTAGTTTCGAGGGCACACCAGAAGTTACACCCCCACTGACTTTGCACCGTCCAAAATCAAAGTGTGTCTCTACGACTAATTCACATATTCAAACTAATATTAAAACAGATAATATACGTGGTGATCACCCGAGACATGAACGAAGAAAACTCAATTCACATATTTAAACTCAACTGTACAATATAAAAAGAACGTGGTGACCAGCCAAGACATGAACGAAGAAAGTACTTTCACATACTGAAACTAGGCTTTACAAAGAGAGGAACGTGGTGATCCACCAAGATATGAACGAAGAAAGTTAATTCACATATTTAAACTCAACTGTACAATATAAAAAGAACGTGGTGACCAGCCAAGACATGAACGAAGAAAACTAATTTCACATATTCAAACTAAACTTTACTTATAGAAAAGATACGTGGTGATCCACCAAGACATGAACAAAGAAAGTTAATTTCACATATTCTAACTGATATTACTTATAGAAAAGATACGTGGTGATCACCCAAGACATGAACGAAGAAAGTACTTTCACATACTGAAACTAGGCTTTACAAAGAGAGGAACGTGGTGATCCACCAAGATATGAACGAAGAATGAGTAAAACGGGGAGTGGCTTCCGATATCCGACCGTGGTAGGGGACAGTTCTCCAGGCTTGATTGGTCGTCGGACTCCGCCCATTTTATTTCCAGCCAATCGCATATTACCAATTAACATCTGCCTCTAGTTGTGTGAAAACCTGGAGTAAGAAAAAAAACCTTTACTGCTTATTCCTTATACACCGGATGTAGACAATTATCTTGGCTTCCTTTCCATTGTGTCTCTATTATTCTTTATTTTCGCTCCCAGCGATCGCGATTCTCTCGCAGGCATCATTGGTTCCGAGCATTCTCTTCCAAATGCAATCCTCTTTAATTTGATACCCCACAACCCATACTTTGCTCCTAGCGATCGCGATCCTCTCATAGACATCGCCAGTTCTGAGCATTATCTATAGGGTAGACATGCTACAATATCCCCCGTTCCCGTTAAAATAAAATATGTCGGCTAAATGACCATTGGAAGTCACATATTTTATTAGTTTCACTTAACACTTGCTCGTTCACTGAGCGTATACACTTAACCAAATACTCAGGTATCGACCTCATTATCATGCGTGACCAAAACATGATTTTAAATTTCCTTTCGAATCGGCATGGCTTGCCTATGCATGCGTGACCAAAGCATGATTTTACTTTACGCTGTACTTCTTGGAGTTAACCCTCTCCATTGGCAAATAACGATGATTCTATTTCTAGCATACATTCACTGACTAGTTAAAACATCCAAAAAGGCCCCACGCCTCGACAATGTTTCAACTGAATTCCCATATACCTAATCCGCTTCAACAAAAATTTGGGTTGACCAAACCCTAACCATATGCCTCCTTAGGCCTTCGACAGGTATTTACCTTCTGCCGGAACGACGACGAAATATAAAATAGAAAAATAAGCCCACTCAAATCCCATCTCAGTTTCATAAATATATGTAAATTCCGGCATCCGCATTAATCAAGTAGCGAAACCCTTTCTTCAGTTCAACAGTCAGTTCATGGCATAAAAAAATAATTAAACAAACTCCCGCCCCTTTAAATGGATTCTACAAGCATCAATGGAGTGGCCCCTTCTCCGTGTGTACGATAATTAAATATTCAATTCTGGGTATCCCCTCCAGTTTATAATATATCTCCCCCTTTAGTCATGTATGCTTCGGCACCTTGCCTTAGGATTTCTTAACTAAAATAAAAAATTGACCTTTTGACCTACCGTGGTCGACACTCTATCATAATAAGTAAGGTCCATACCTGGATATATGTGACAAATATATTTACAAGGCTCTCATTGGGTTAACATAGCCCATCATGGTCACTGGATAAAATATGGGTCAATGTGACATTATCAACGGTACATAGGTCGCATACAAATACAAATATTATTCAAAATACATAAAAAAATTGAGGGATACATTAATGGAACACTACAAAACAAATATGAACATACTTGGAATACCTTTATCATATAGGACCATTCACCAATGTGTGTGCCATCACCTCGCCGTCAGCCTAGTCAGATCTGCTTTACTAATCAAATTCAAATACGTAGGTAAATTCCCATGGATGGCCAGTCCATATGCCGTCTGCCCCGTCCTATAATTACGTTAAATTAAAATGACACCATTACCTAAATTAAATTATCCCAAACTATCAATATAAAAAGAAAAATACTTACTAATACTATTAAAAAAATATCCTATTACTAAATATAAACAAAAAATTATCCTAACTTAATATCTAGAATTAAAAAAAAACTAACCCTAACTTATTATCTAAAATTATATCTACAACCTGGCGATTCACTTTGGAATCATGAGCTCGACTAAGGGGGGTATGCTCGATGTTAAGCCCCAGGGGAGTGCCAGAATGTCCCCGTCTGCCTTATCCTATTTACAAAAAAAATAACTAAATAATAAATCCCGTGTCCCCAATAAATGTGTATGTGTGATTCTTTGTGTGTTGTTGTATAATGAGGTGTTGGCCGTTAGTGTAAAATAATAAATAATTCCCAAATAATAAAGAATAATGTCTGTTTTATGTGTGTGTGACTTTGTCTACCTGTTCCTGGGATAGCTGGGGATGGACACCCATAGAGACGTCACAAATCTCTTCCCTGACTCTAGGGCCGCGATCTCGTCTGCAATAATCGCCCCCCCTAACTCGGCTGAAGTAAGATCGTTAATCTCAAAGAGAGCCCTAGCGCTTCTCTAGCCTGCTTGTAAATTTATCCGCAAATACACGGCTTGTGTGCTGTCATATAAAATACTCCTCCCTCCGCTACGTCGCTGCCGAGATGTCCTAAAATAAAAATTTGAGGACTTTCCTTGTCTAAAATCTGGTAAGGTCCTTCCCAGAATAGTAATAGTAATATTTCCCTCTTACCGGTGGGTATCCGCAGAGATTGTACTAACACCTGATCGCCAATTTCTAACGTAGTCTGTTTGTGTCGTACCTCAAAGTTCTGTTTCTGTCTTTCGGCCTGTTTTTCTGTAAATTGGTATGTCTGTTGGTGTAGTCCCGAAATGTCAGTTATCCTATTGTCTTTGATGAAGTTCACCTGCGGATGTTCTTCACAAGTGGGGTTGCCATTAGTCGGGTAGCGGATTATGTGGTCATTGTCTGTCGATATGTCTGTTACTTCGTCCTCGTTTCTAAGTAGGTCAGAAAACTCCTGCATCAGAGATGATATTCTGACGTCGTCTGGGAAAGTTATGTTTTCTTCATTGCCTGTCGGTCTGTCTGTGATTTCGTCCTCTTTTATACTTGATGAATTTACGTGATCTGGGGCAGTCATAGTATTGTCGGGGTATGTTTGTTTGTCGATGGGCTCTTCCTCCTTAGCAGTGATTGGTAAGGATGTCTTTGCTATTGATTCTACGTTAACTGGTGATCTGATATCAAAAAATTTGTACTCGTAACCTAATCCTTGAAGTGGTCTTCTCGTGCTGATAAAAACTGGTTCCAAACGTCCATTACCGTGTCTTCCTAAACCGCTACCTTCTTGGTACCCTTGAAGCTTCATCAATGTCAGTCCGTTGTTACTGTCTGTCTTTACCTTTACAGGAGTGGGACATCTATTGTCAACGTTAGTATGTAGGTCAATGTCCCCTGTCAATCTCGTCATCATCTCTGTACCAAGCAAACTGCGTATGTCCCCCTTGAATTTAAATTTACCTCCCCCCATAGTTTTAAGTTTGTTCATCCCACTCCTGCTACTTAGTTTTTTATCAAGCGGTCAACAATTGGTTTCAGGTTGTTAGCCAACTCTCCAAGGGATTGCTTTATTTCTTTCATGTCTGTATTGACATTGTTGTCGGTCACTACCTCCATGTTTCTTACGTTAGGTTTCGACTGGTTATCCCTATAATTAGGTGGTCGATTATAATTCTGATTTGAGTCATAGTAATTACGTGGGCGATCGTAATTTGGATTTGACTCGCGGTAAGGGCCTCGGCTAAATTGATTCCCTCTCTCTTGATTGTAGTGAGAGGTTCCCCGTGCATTCCCAGAATTGTAACGAGGTAGGTCTTGTTTGGGAAAGTTATTGTTTTTCGGAAGACTATCTGGTCGGTACTGTCTTTCCCCGCCTTTCCAAGAACTATCCTTTAATTTACAATCACGTCTAATTATGTTAGTACCTATCCTAATTATTTGCTCATGTAGTCTCTCAATAGAGATTATTCCCTGGATCCTAACTGAATTTTCGACCGTCTCTCCATAATGTTTGCTTAATAGTTCACATACGTAGCCTTCCGGAATTTTATATGTACTATCCTGGAGTCGTGACACTAATTTTGAAAAATGTTCGCTGGGTGTTTTATCCATATGATCGGCATAGCCTTGGGTATCAAGTTCCCTACGGACTATAACGTCATATTTCTCCCCGCAGAACCTATCTTTGAACGCATTGACGAATTCATCAAAAGAGCGGATACTTCCTGACTTTACAAGGAACCAATCCAGACCCTCGCCCTTTAAATGTGACTTTATAAATTCGTTCAGATTATAAAATTCTCCAATGTGACTATATGCAATTTCTAAATTTGATATGAGATGGTTGGGTAAATCCACCACATTGTTACGGAACGTTACCTTGTTACGTTCGTAATTTTTTATATACGTATTTCGGAAAGTGACGTTACTAGGTTGTTCGCGAGCAAAGGTCTGACCTGTATACCAATCCTTATGTTCTTCAGGGATGGTGAACGTCACTTGGTCATTATGTTTTGGGGTTGAGACCTGATTTTGACCCGAAACAGTATCTATTCTCTTCGAGATATTGGCGAATCTCTTCTCACAATCGGTACGAAAAAGATTTTGGTTCGAATTTATTTCCTCGACCTCCTTATCTAAACGTTGTGTTTCTGACATGATCCTACCTGTCATTTCATGATGACAGACATCTACCATGTCCCTAACTTCAGAAACATGTTTGTCATATTTCCCTTCTAAATTATCCTGTCTAGTTCTCAATTCTCCGGACTCAGATCGTAGAGTGCCCATATCGCGATTAATGGATTCGATATTATTTGCCATTGCCGAACTTTGTTCCTTTATCTCCGAAGTCTGCTGTCCTATCTGTTCCTGCATGGCCTTTCCCTGTTGTCCTAGTCCCGAAATCTGTTCCTGCATGTCCGCTTTTAAATCCTTTCCCAAGTTTCCCATCTGTTCCTGCATGGCCTTAAACATCGCCTCTAGGTCAAATTTAGGATTTTCTACCGGGGACTCCGGGGGCGTACGGATAGTTTTCCTAGACCGTGTCTGTATCGGCTCTAAGTCCGACTTCCCTTTCCCTTCCATTCTGATAAGAAATATATATCAAAACAATTAAATGAATTATACGGGAGGTCTGGTGCTAACCTAATTTCTATGGTGACCTGTCAGATGGCATCACAATACAACAATAGTTATAATATGTAAAATAAATGCCTACTAAATCTACATAAAAAAAACAAAAACAAAAAAAAATAAAATTATTTCAATAAAT
Source organism: Aradus depressus (assembly GCA_963662175.1). Classification (NCBI taxonomy): domain Eukaryota; kingdom Metazoa; phylum Arthropoda; class Insecta; order Hemiptera; family Aradidae; genus Aradus; species Aradus depressus. Next base: position 47,882,236 of record OY759216.1, on the reverse strand, counting down.
GATGTCATTCATTGTCCCTACCCTCACCCATCCTTCTTCAGTTTTGATTCTAAATACCGACTTTAAGTGAAAATATAACATTGTGGCCTAATAGGCTGGAATCTACGTTAAAAAGCAAAAAAAAAAATTTTTAATTAAAAAAAATTAATTAATTAATAAGGGACCGATTAGTGGGGTTCATTAATTATACTAATTGGCATAATTAATAAACAAATCAAGTCCCTGTTCGGGCGCCAATTAATAACCATTTCCCTCCCTGTGTGAGTGCAAATCACGTAATTAATAAAATAAATAAAATTGAGATCGAAAAATTATTAAATTTGAAAATTATTTAAATCGCGACTTTAATTAAACAATGCCTGAATAGCTGAAAGCACTCCCACGGGAAGAACGGTTACAAGATCCTAACGGTTAGTTGACATCAGTAATTAACAATAATTAATTACTGTTGTCAACCAGAAGAAGCATGAGTGGGGGGGGGGGGGGGGGGGGGGGAATGAAATGAATCAAACCTATAACTTTAACATATTTATTTTAATGAGAACATATTTACAAAACAACAATTGTATATATATATAATTTGGCCGTGTGTCTGAAGGACTGAATTATAACTTAATTACGAGGTACCTCGATACGATATCCATGGCGAATGACGGCGTGATCACCCTTTCTGGACTTCCCGTAGAAATCGTCTATTCACATAGTCCCTGAAGATCTGCGTAGTTTCGAGGGCACACCAGAAGTTACACCCCCACTGACTTTGCACCGTCCAAAATCAAAGTGTGTCTCTACGACTAATTCACATATTCAAACTAATATTAAAACAGATAATATACGTGGTGATCACCCGAGACATGAACGAAGAAAACTCAATTCACATATTTAAACTCAACTGTACAATATAAAAAGAACGTGGTGACCAGCCAAGACATGAACGAAGAAAGTACTTTCACATACTGAAACTAGGCTTTACAAAGAGAGGAACGTGGTGATCCACCAAGATATGAACGAAGAAAGTTAATTCACATATTTAAACTCAACTGTACAATATAAAAAGAACGTGGTGACCAGCCAAGACATGAACGAAGAAAACTAATTTCACATATTCAAACTAAACTTTACTTATAGAAAAGATACGTGGTGATCCACCAAGACATGAACAAAGAAAGTTAATTTCACATATTCTAACTGATATTACTTATAGAAAAGATACGTGGTGATCACCCAAGACATGAACGAAGAAAGTACTTTCACATACTGAAACTAGGCTTTACAAAGAGAGGAACGTGGTGATCCACCAAGATATGAACGAAGAATGAGTAAAACGGGGAGTGGCTTCCGATATCCGACCGTGGTAGGGGACAGTTCTCCAGGCTTGATTGGTCGTCGGACTCCGCCCATTTTATTTCCAGCCAATCGCATATTACCAATTAACATCTGCCTCTAGTTGTGTGAAAACCTGGAGTAAGAAAAAAAACCTTTACTGCTTATTCCTTATACACCGGATGTAGACAATTATCTTGGCTTCCTTTCCATTGTGTCTCTATTATTCTTTATTTTCGCTCCCAGCGATCGCGATTCTCTCGCAGGCATCATTGGTTCCGAGCATTCTCTTCCAAATGCAATCCTCTTTAATTTGATACCCCACAACCCATACTTTGCTCCTAGCGATCGCGATCCTCTCATAGACATCGCCAGTTCTGAGCATTATCTATAGGGTAGACATGCTACAATATATATATATATATATATATATATATATATATATATATATATATATTGTAGCATGTCTACCCTATAGACTATATATATATATAGAAAGCATGCTTGTCCAATAAGCTCAAGATCGCAGTTCGAAACCCGGCCGAGACCTTAGGTTTTTATCAGGGATGTAAACAACTTAATAACTCGATGTAATGAATGTATCGACACTAAATTTAGTATGAAGATTCAGGAGCCACTATGTAAGTCAACTACGGTCAATTGCGAGGGTATCATGGTCCCACACCCGCATCCAAGAGCTCAGCGGGGTGGGTTTAGTGGAAAGCCATGCCGAGGCACACTACACTGTGAAAGAATAATCAATGAAATAAAAAAATTGAAATTATAAATAATAAATCCATATGTTAATTACTTAAATTTAATTATTATTTTTCCTACACACAATGCTTCCAGTTATTGTCTGCTACCAGAGTTCCTATTTTAATAACATGCAAATAATGGGCGGGTTGAAACATTATTTGGAATACATTACTCCTGCTTCTGGCGGGCTGTTTTTCAATTATATTTTTAGAATCAACGGGTTTCTTCCATATAAATTAAGTATTTTTTCCTGTGTTTTATTGATTTATTTATTAATATTATTATTATTATTATTCTAGTTTGTGAAATGAATTATTTGCAAACTACAGGTTGAACCTGAAGGTTTCTGCCAGACTTGAGGAACTGACGTGATGAAACAAACGTTGAAGAAAATTAAATTCCGCGTCGACTGATGTAATTATATTTCTTTTTAAGTGGACTATAAGCTCACCAGTCAAATTTGAATTGAAATGCAGCCAAATAATCTCAATAATACTCAATAACTAACATAAATGAAAATACAAAGGACGACACCTATCAATTTTCAGCAAGATCGGATAAAGGAAAAGGAGACCCGAGTAGGCAGGTTGTACTCAAAAAAACTAATAACTGCCTGTGTAACTTATTGTTACAAAATTTTATATGTTTGTATCTCAAATTCAAGTTAGGACCAAAGTAACAAAACACTCCCCTTTTATATGTAATTTAAACCTAATTAAAAAAGTTTTATAACAAAATTTTGAAAACTTTCAAGTTTAAATTATGTTAGAAAGGTTGTGTCCTTTTATTTATTATCATATTTCAAAGAACTTCGTTAATAAAATACAATATATAACAAAACATCTTATGATCAAAATTTTCAACAGAAATAAACATTATTTTTTTAAAGCATGTCTTTTAGAATAACCTGAACGTTATGTTATAAGATAGTTACGAATGGTATGGTTATTACTGGTAGTAACATTTATATCAAACTCTTAATTATACAGCAGTTTGAGGCATTACTCGAGCAAATATCATGAGTCAAAATATTATTCAGTAATCATTACTCGTAAATGAGAGTGTTACTCATTAATCATTATTCTAGATGAGTTTTCTTCCCTGTACTCTACTATGGGAGTCCTAAATTTTACCTACCCAGGTTTAGTTACCTAAGGTAAGTCTCTAACTAGTAACTGACATAGCACAGGCTCGAGACCATCGCTTAATGTTCCATCCGAAGGACACCGCACTCAAGTTTTTTTTTTTACATCCCAGATGAAATAAACTAAAGGCCTCGGCTAGTTTTCGAACCCGCAATCTTGAGCTTAGTAAGCAAGCACGCATTCCTCTGAACTACCGGCCTCCTCTTGTTTAGTTTTTTCTAGTTCATTATGGTAAGTTCAATATTTACTAGAACATCCTGTTACTTTGAGCCACTTCCTGTATTTCTTTTATAGATTCGTTGGTTGACGTGGCAGAGGCAGGGTGTAATCTTAGTCGATTTCTTAAATAATTAAATTTCTGTGAACATCTTTGAAAATGGTCCTACAAACGAATAATTGGTATTTCAATATTAATTAGGAAGTAAATGTGATCAGGAAACTCCATTGTGATTAATTATCATAATTCATCATCACTCATAAGCTAACTTCTAGCCATGAATGACGAGTGATCACTCATGAGTTATTATTCTTACTGAATTAATGTATAATGAGTATTGAATGATACTCGACGCTCACATTTTAATGGTTGATGAGTGATAACTCATTACTCACTTCCTTGATTAGTGATTGAAACACTCTACACTCATTAATCATTTACATGAATGGGATTTGCCCAATACTGGGGTACAGTGGAAGCTGGGGTTCTATCTGGTATCTGTTGTGTGTTTTCTCTCAGTAAAGAAGGTTATACCGGTGAATCACAGATTGTGTACTTCCCCAGCACACGAGTCGACCATTCGTGCTAATATTCAACAGTTGACCTACATAGGGGCCCCTAAATCATCATACTAAAGTTACTTTCGATACATTCATTACAACAGCAGTTATTAGAGTTTTTGAGTTAACCTCTTCCCTAATCCCCCCCCCCCTCCTTTGGCCGATTTGGCTGAAAAGGTGTTGTCCTTATAGGATTTTGGTCACACATGTTAAATGTCGTATCGATACATTCATTCTATCAGCAGTTATTGAAGTTAAGCTTCCCTCCCAATTCCCCCTTTCCCTTCGGTCAATTTAGCTGAAAAACAATAAGTGTCCTCGTTAGAGACTTCTGGATTCACATATAAAATTTCGTATGAATATATTCATTCTATCGGGAGTTATCGTGTTCATAAACACACAGTGTTCGTTGACTGATTACATAACTTCCCCTATAATTCGTATTCCTGGGGAAGTAAAAGATGTAATAAATATTTAGATTTGTTACCAAAAATATATATTTATATTTGTATTTATATTTATATATGGGTATTTCAGAGGCAAATCAGTGTAAATAAATAAAAATTCGAGAGAGTGGAAATTTTGAAATAATTTAACAAATAAAAAATTTACAATTATAATAATAATGGAGGCTGTAAATGCAAACAGGATTGCTTCATAAGCTCTGCCCTGATCCACCATCGCAGCTCACTCTCTCTCATTATTATTTTTTATTCTGTTTTAAAGGAGTGTGCGCCTTGCATTGATGCAATATCACCCTGTTAAACGTGAGAAGAGCTTGGGGATCAAGGGGTTACTGAGGGACTGGGATTGGCTGTCGGCGGAACAATTACGCCGATCTTCCCCAACCCATCTTACAGTGCCTACTTCTGCTCCCGCCAGGAGCCGACAAATCGGCAGAACATCGGCTAGTCTATTTCCATCACCATCTGTCGAGGCTTCAGTCTCAAATACGATCTTGTCCCATGAAGCAACTCCACCCTAGCTTGGTCTTACAGCGGACATTCGAGGACCATATGTTCTGCAGTCTCGATACCGCCGCACGGACAGTTTCTGTGAAAGAAGAACAACTTGGTGATATGGCTGTACCCATGTTGAGTCAAGGCGTACCCGGACCGGGAAGTATGCGTACGGCCAAGTATCGTGACCAACGTTGTTGCTATTTTTCCACTATCCAATTCTCGACGATGTCCTTGCAGCGCACTGGTCTGGACTGTCCGCGCATCTCTTCTTCCAGGGCTTGGCGTAAGGGCTCATCAATATCTGCTCCTAAGGGCAAGTTGCGACTACATAAGTACGAAGCTGCTCTCTCTCATTCTGCCAATTTCTATTTAAAATGCATTTTTTTCCAAGTATCTACATATATTTTCAAGCAGAAAATTGAATTTAATCTGAAAAAAAGTTAAGGACATAGCGCAGCTTTTTTTTTTTTTTTTACTTCCCTAGTTATACATAGTATGTTATTTAATCGGTCAAAAATTCGATGCGGAGTTTTTAACGGAATTTTACGTCTTCCGACCTACTACTGATTACTAAAAAACATTTCTGTAGATCAGTGTGAGTCTGTGAACACGATAACTCATGATGAATGCATCTACACGAAATTTTATATGTGTGACCAAAACCTCATAAGAACAACACCTATTTATTTTCAGCGGAATCAGCCGAAGAGGAGGGTTAATCAGTGGGGCTCATCTCATAAATCCCAATAACTGCGGATGTAATGATTTTACCGACATGAATTATATTTAAATTTAAAACCTCATAAGGATGACACCTATTGATTTTCCATTACTTAATTCTCATTTGTTAAATTTTATTTGCACTGGAATTGCCTGAATAGTCTACTGGAACTAATAAAAAGCCTTTCAGATGAATAACATTGTGCTTTTTTAAAGCTTCAAAAGACGTGGGAGTGTCCCGAAATATTGTCAAAAAGATGAAAGAGGAAAATAATCAACAGAAATAACATCAAGAGAATTTCTTTTTGACATAAAACTACAATAGGTTATTTCAGTTAAAGTAAACATTTGTCAAATCAAAACTGAATAAAAAGAAAAAAATCGATGATTAAAGGAAAGATGTTTAAATATTGTTACAAATTAGAACCCGTCCCGGGGCATTCTATATCAACAATGAACACATGAAATGACCTACTCACAAACATTCTCTATAGGAATGTTAAAACATAGCCAGTAAAGAGAGATTACAAAGTAACAGTTACAGAGATTACAATGCCTCTGTAGTACCTTAGACCTTCCCTCTGCTGTTTCAACTGTCAATTTCTTTGCTCGGGATGGGCAAATATCCAAAAATGGGACGAGGTTCTCAGGGAACACAATCTCTCCTGTTATTTTCTTCTTTTGATGTTCTATTATTAAATAAGGCCCGTCTTGTACTAAGCCACTATCATTATCAAGTACAAATAGCTACTCATAACAGAAGTCTACACAAAACCAACAGATAATAACAAGGTCATTCCAATAATATTATTTTATAATTTACGTAATGCTTCTCAGTATATTCTCCTATTTGAAGAGATGTGTATAAAGTATTTTTTTCATCTGTTCAAATAGGGTCTTTGGTCGGATAGCCTTACCACGGTTGCGGGTTCGAATCTCGGGGGAGTTCCATATATAGAACACTCTCGGGGCCATGGATGTGTATAAAATAACCAATAACACAGTTATATACACATGGCTAATATGCATAGTTATTAAGACTAATGCCCGGGCTTTAACTACAAGGTCATATCGCCAACTACCAGAGCGCTCTTCCGTCGCTCTGGTGGACAGCCTGACTCTACTCTGGGAGTCCTAAATTTTGCCTACCCTAAATTTTTATTAACCTAGCGTAGGTATCTTTAACGAGTAACTGACATCGTACAGGCTCGGGACCATCGGTTAACGTCCCATCCGAAGGACTGCGTGCTTAAGTTCATTTTACGTTCATTTTATCTAAAAAAATATAAATATATTAATTTAAAAAAAGGCGAATATGTGGACTACATTCAACGTCAAAACTATTTTTAATTTCTCACCACCCCAGCTTTAGGAAGTATAAGGGAAGTTGTGGAATCTGCCAGAAATTCGATATTGAGTTTTCACGGAAATTTCATGTTTTCCAACCCCCAAATTTCGTGTGTCCGTGAAAACGATAACTCTCGATAGAATGTATTTATCGGCAGATGAGGAAGGGAAGGAGGAGGAGGAGGCTCAACTCAAAAACCCTAATAAGTGCCGATAAAATAAATGAATCGACACAAAGTTTAGTATGAGGATTCAGAAATTCGTATGTAAGTCAACTATTGGTTTTTTTACTCTCCAATACGGGTGGGATGTGCCACTGATGATGACACAACTGTGTTGAAAACCTCATTTGGTCAGAAATAAAACAGTGGGGAGACAACTTTTTTTATTTCCATCTACTTTTTGAGGTGAGGAGCGTACATTAATTTCACAATTTTGGATTGAAATAAATAAATTGGTGTACAGAAATTGAGAAAGGCTATTCCATTAGGCCGATTTGACATCTCGGTTCCAATCAGAAACTTGTCTGATTGATGTTATCAGATAGATACATTGACAGATACAAGATACATTGGAAACAGTTGTACAATGAAGTTAGATACATACGCTGATAGATCTGAGCACTAATCAAAGTAGACAGATCTGATGATTGGGATTCACATATACTCGAAGATAAAGTCCCAAGTAATATTGGCAATGATGATGTGTGTTGTGCGAGCTACTCAAGTTGGCCTTCACAGACACATTAACACATCATCTTCAGAGCAAGTCATCCTCATCTGTGACATCCAGCCTTCATCCTACAAATAAGTTGATGTCGCACTCAAACTTCCTACCTCATATAAAAAACAGATTCCACTGAAAATAAGTGTCGTCCTATGGAGTTTTGAATGCACATAGTAAATTTCGTGTCGATACATTCATTTTATCGGAAGTTATCGTGCTCACAGACATGCAGATAGGCACAAAGACAATTTTTTTTTTATATTTGGAATCTAGAGGTCAGAAAGGAGACCCATTTCATAACTTCCCCCATACCTCGTATATCTGAAGAACTTGTTTAATGTTTATATTGTCTATTTCCACAAAAATATATAGATACATAAAGTGTATTAATTTTAGCTTAAGCCATGGTCAGCACTAAATTGAAAAGTGACATTTAAGTTTGCTAGGTTGTCATATTTATACAATCTGCATATTACCTGAGATCCGAGACACTCTAACCCCTAGGGTAATCCCTGGTGGGGTGGGAAGTCCTGCCTTAACATTTACTAAAAGTCAAATATGTGTAAATGTATGAATGTGTAATCACCCCCCCTGTATTTGTCTGATACAACTGAAAATAAAAATATGTCGTCCTCATGGGATTCTGAATAAAAGCATAAATATTTTTTTCACTTGGATCCAAAGGGTCCGAAAACAAGAAAATCCGGAAACTATGTTTCACAGAGTAAATATGTTTTCAAAAAATAGTTCACGAGGCAACCTTGAGCCAGTTGAGCTATTTTCTATTTTTTCATCATCATCATAGGCGCTACAGCCCGTCAAGAGCCTTGGCCTCCTCCAGGAAATGTCCCCATGTAGCTCTGTCCTGAGCCAGTCTCCACCAGCCCACCTCACCAAACCGCCTTGCGTCTCTGTTCACGGTCTCCAGCCATCTTCTTCTTGGTCGTCCCACTCTTCTCCTACCCTCCGGTGTCACATTCACGAGTTTCCTGGATATAAGGTCCTCGTCCATCCGTCTTACATGTCCAGCCCAACGGAGTCTGACAACTCTAATCCAGTGAGACAATTTTGGCTCTGTATAGAGTGCGTACAACTTATGGTTGTAACGGATGCGCCAGACGCCCTCCTCCTGGGTGGGACCAAAGATCCTGCGGAGTATTCTCCTCTCGAAGATGTCAAGACGGCTATCTTCCGCCACGGCGCGCCGGCTCACCTCTGCGCTCTCATCATTGGCCCGGTCTATATATGAGCCCAGGTAGACAAACCCCTTAACCGTCTCGAATGAATACTCGGCAACTTCTATTTTTTAGTTATTTGAAATAATGAAATACATCGTTTCAAATAATTTAAAATAATGTTAAAGTACTCGTAATATGAATTTCATTATATATGTATATATAATGTAGTATTATTACTCTTTAGTATTAGGAAGTAATGTAATCGTGCATCCTCTGAACACGTCTGGACGGTTTCCACGATGATTTGTGAGCGCTCTAACTCAGAACCGATTGTAGCTATAAACTTGAAATTTAAAATGAAGATGGGCTTACTTAACACATTACTTCGAGGCCTAAGTACATTTTACAAACTTACTGCTTATATTTATGACCTAATGAAAAATCAGGGCACATTGTATATAACATACAATTTTTCGAAGGATCGCTCGGTTTGCGAGACATGCCGAAAGCTGTCGTTTTTAGACGTTTGCTTGATTTGACCTGAAAACAGTTAGTCCTCTAGAACATTTGGATCATACAAAAAATGTTCCTTATTAAATTACCAATCGCACAAGTGTCCTAAGGATCAATATGAACAACGTCATAGAGCTGCGAAGAACTTGAAGCCACAAAGGCCGCGGGGTGGTCGACCCCTCTTCTATGCAGAGAGTACATCAAAATAGATGAATAAAAACACAATGAACTTAACTTTTTTCTGCGCGTTCACATAATACAGAATAATAATAACTGGACTGTATTCATAAGCACTTCTCGAGCCAGCAACAAAGACCAACACGTGCTTGGCTCCTACTCAACCTCTGAAAAACCTAAGTGATTTCTATGAATCGTTCACGAATATGGCTTAAAACCGTAGTCAATGGAAAAATATATTTTCAACAATAAGCTTAAATATTTTTCTCGGAAAAACCTAAAACCCCTCCTTATTCTCATATTGACGAAATATATTTATCCTTAGAGTAGACGACACAAAAAAAAAGGAAAAAAAAATTTAAAAAAAGTTTGCCCATATATTCTTTGGTAGGGCTAGTGTGGTACACCTAGAGACCTAAGCATCCAATGCTCTTATCCCTTCCCTGTTAGCTCAACTGTGGGAGTCCTAAATTTAGCTACACAGGTTTAGTTACCCAAAGTAGGGGTCTTTAACGAGTATCTGACATCGCACAGGCTCGGGACCATCGTTTAAAGTCCCATTCGAAGGACGGCGTGCTGACCCTCGGCCGGGTTTCGAATCATGGTACCAAGAAATATAACGGCTGCAACATGACCTCCTGATGGACCACCTCCTGAGACTGGTTGCAAGCCTCAGATCTTCTTCGGGTTGAGGTCAGGGTTATATACAAGTTTAATACCCCGTTCCAGTTGGGGTCAAGACACAATGGAGTTCATTCGGTGGTGCCCTCGGAGAAAAGTTGCTGATCATTTGTGCCTTTCCACACTTCAATCTACCGAACAGAAACTAAGAAAAACTGCATATTGGCTCAGGATTGAAGCTACCATTTGATATCAGAAATTTTGTCCATCTATCTTTTAAATTCGATGTTCACCTTACACAAGCAATTTTCTTGTCTTTCATGCAATACTAATAAAGTTCATAAATGATAGTACTGGGAGGGGAAATATCAAAGAAATAAAAAAAGTCAGTGAAAGACTGTCTATGTACCTCCCCAGCACGAATTAATACCTATATAATATAAGAAAGTATAGTAAGTAATCGTGCGAAAATCCGAGATCGACAGTTAAATCCAAACTAAGTCGTCACTTAAAAAAAAGATTTATTTTATCACAAAACTACAAATATGTACAAGCTTTAACAATTGTATGAAAAGAATGGTGAAATAAGACTGATACATCTAAAGAGGAGGGGAGTTATTTATAGGAAATAGGATATGATGTGCTGACTCGTGTTTAGGCGCGTAGAGTTGCGTTTTAACTAACGCTTTCCAACTCAGAAACGATTGTAGCTTTAAACTTGAAATTTGAAAAGAGGATGTCACATGTGCTAACATAGATGATCAGATTTGGGCCGAAGTCGGACAAAAATTGAGACTAATTTATTTCGGGGCCTAAGTATAAGATACTGCAACGATATATTTATGACCTCGTATATTTATGACCTAATCAAAAATCTGTTCGAATAAAAGTTGTAGAAAAAACTGAAAGGCACATTTTATATGAGATACGATTTTTCGCGGTCACTCAGTGTGCGAGATAAATGCCGAAAATGTCGTTCTGAAAACTAGTTTTTTTTTAGCTGTTTGCTTAATTTACGCGAAAACGGTTGCTTCTATCGAAAAAATGGCTCTTACCAAAAATATTTCTCATTAAATCAGATAATCAGTAGGTGTTTATCACTGATTATAACATAACATAAAATAAATGCTAGCTCTATAACGGATCGGATTTTCATAAAACTTAACATGAAGCACCCTTATGAGCTAGGTTCAAGAAATGACATATGACCCATATGACATCTCGAAATTTTGAACTGGAGGGGGGTTGTGGGGTGGGATGAATGCTAGCTAACTCTTTACCGGTTGATCAGATTTCCACGAAATTTCACAAGTGACAAACCACTTCTGCGGCCTCAAACTTGTGCCATTCAAAAATTTTGTGAGGCGGAGTTTTGGGGGGGCGAAACATTTAATGTTATTATATTTCTTTGGAAGGGAGAATGCTTTTTATTCTTTGTATAGGCTCTAACATCACGTTACTAATCGGCTTATAGTTACTAAACTTCTTATAGTTACTAACCGGTTCAATGAACTCTGTAAGTTGTTGTAAATATAATTAGACCTACTTAAACTATATTAATTAAACTAAAGTTCATAAAAGTAAGTATAACTATATTTGTTTCTAAATTACAGCTGCAAAGCTACTTACGAAAATTCATCTTCTGAAATAAATAACTCTGTTATCGAAAGGTGGCGACATTATCTATGTATTTTCTTGGGTCAACATTGTGAGAGTATAACCCAAGTTTTAGATATCGAATCCCTTCGGAAATCGTTTCTCCGCTCTTGCTCAAAGAAGAGGGTTCGATATCAGCCAGAAACCATCGCAACAAGTAAAAATACTGCTGAGATTTTGGGGTAGTCAAGAGCTGTGGGCTCCACAGCTCCAGAAGGACAGAGTTATAATCAGCGGACACCCAGCCAATGACTCGGTATGAACAAACTTTCAGGACACCGGACTGGTACGGTAGAGGTCCGAGAACCTCCAGGAATTATTATGTATTGCTAATAATACATTGTTATTGGTGTACATATGTCAAAAAAGTGTAGTTCAGTTAGTAGACTCATGCCCAGGTTTCAACAACGAGGTCATACCGCCTACTAGGTACCAGAGTATTACTATACTTTCGTCACTCTGGTGGACATGAGCACAGAGCGGCATACAAGTGGTTAGTGTAGGCTACTGTAACGAGATGGCCTGAGGAGCGACCACGATATACCCACCTACATGTGGGAGCCAGGCTAACCTCACTATACTAATTGTTGCGGTGAAGGTACTCCAAGTGGATACATAGCGGCATACAAGTGGTTAACCTAGGCTACTGTAACGAGATGGCCTGAAGAGCGACCACGATGTACCCACCTACATGTGGGAGCCAGGCTAACCTCACTAATTAATCCAGTAATGGCTACCTCCTCACCACCACAACGTAATTAGTTACAACCAAAACAAAGCAAAGCTATTCCTCATCCAGCAGTCTCAATTTATAATAATTATTTCTCACTACGCCACCAGTACGGGATGATAAGCATTTTCTCCATAGTACTACAGTAGGGCTATGGAAAACCTCGTTCCGGCAAAAACTGTGTACTAAAAAACAAGTCCGGTGAATCACCGACAATGTACGTACCCAGCACGAATTAATCATTTAAGTTTTCGCTCTCCCTGAAAATCCAATCGAGTTGTTTATATTATCGAGGTCGGAAAACATGAGATTTCAGTGAAAATATAGATTTCCTTGACCAATTACATAATTGTCCCTATAATTCGTATAACTGGAAAAGTGAAAACCCTTTTTTTGTATCACTTAGAGCGAATTATAATTATTTAAAATTTTACATATACGGGTTAGAATTAGACCGTTGTATTTATTCTTAAATCCCCTAGCTATGTGAGGCATACACAATTATGCTCAAACCCCTGATTCAGAAAAAAAAAAAAACTAAAAGAGAAAGGCAGGATTAGGTTAGTTACTATGAACTCATGCCCGGGCTTTTACTTTCAGAGCGCTCTTTCGTCACTGGTGGACATAAATCCAACACTACTATGGGAGTCCTAAACTTTGCTTATCCTAAATTTTTATTCACCTAGGTTAGAGGGTCTTTAACGAGTACCTGACATCGTACGGGCTCGGGACCATGGCTTATTATTATTTATAGTTATATTATTATATATTACAATATATTATTTATTTTGACATTCCCAACTATACGAAGCATGATTATATAATCGGTCAGGAATTGGTTGTGTTTTAACCAGAATTTAAAAAAAAAATCCTATTTTAAAACCCTAATAGGTAACTGCCGAAATAATAAATGTATCGGCACGCAATTTTATATGTAAATCCAAAACCTATGAACTTTCAGCCAAAATGGTGTGGGGGATCATAGGAAGGGGGCGCAACTAAAAAACCTTATAATTGTCGATGTGACAAACATATTAACATGAAAGATAATATGATGATTGATAAGTCCTTGAGTAAGACCAACTATTGATTTTCAACAAAATGGTTTCAGAGATTAAAAAAAAAAGTAGTCAATTAATTCGTACTGGGGAAGTACACTGACAATGATTCACAGACGACTTTTTCATATCCAAATTCTATTGAAAAGGATTTTAAAGGTGAATTCATGAATAGATATTGTAGTGATATCTCATATCACCAGACCATAGGAACGAAATAATGAAAGAAAACGCTGCATAAAATCCTATACCCCTCCAAAAAAAAAAAAAAAAAAAAAAATCATTGCACGGTAACGAAAAATCCATGTGAAAAATGAGAGAAGGGGATAAGCAACCGTACCAAGAGATAACAAATAAAAGAGGTGAGATATGGGAATGGACGCAAATTTAATAACTCTAAATGGAATGAGAATTTGAAATCAATAAATAAAGGGTGGATATTGAGAGAATCAACGAACAGACCAGACGAGGAGTTATCTCTGACACAAACTGTCAGGATAATAGCGACAATAAACAGAGCCAAACCACAGGCGGACCCAGGGACTGTGTCATGGGCTCAACCATCCTCGGGTTTATAGACCTGTATTTCATAGTTCAACAAGTCTAGATAGACTAACTTCTGGTAGGCAGATATATTCATAGAGTAGAATGGTAAAACAGTTGTACAAAGGATGATCTATTAGTTCGAGTTCACTTTCCAGATCTTCCTCTAACATGAGACGTTATTTACTCTAGTTAGTTATTGTGACTCATGCCCGGGCTTTAACTACAAGGGCATAACGCCTACTACCTCTCAGAGTCTTTCGTCATTCTGGTGGACATGAGCCTACTGGAGTTCTAAATGTTGGCTAACCTAAATTTTTATTCCTTTTATCCGAAGGACAGCGTGCTCAATACATCGTTTGGTCTAATTTTCCATAATTGTCTCACATAGTGGCTTCTGAATCCTCGTTGAGTTCCCCCTTCTCTGATCCCATCTTTCCTTCAACCGATTTCACGGAAAACTAATAGGTGTCGTCCTTATATATAAGGCTTTGAATTGGCAGTTTTCTTGTGTTAAGCCTCCCCCCTAACCCCCCCCCCCCCCCCACCCCTTGGCTGAAAATCATTAAGTGTCATATTTCAGGGTTCTGGATACACAAATAACGTGTCCGATACATGCTCGTACGTACATTCTATCGAGAGTTATCGTGTTCATAGATACTTTTTTTTTTCTTGGAATCAGAAGGTCGGAAAACATGAAATTCCGTTGAAATCTCCGCATCGAATTTCTGACCGATTACATAACTTCCCCTATACTTCACAGCTTGGAAAAAAAATTAGATCTTGTTTCAAATAAAAAATTGAATTATGGAAAACGGTTTGTCCAATTGAAAAATTATTGTGACATTTTTTATGAATATACTTCAAATATTAATTGTGTGTGGTCATATAAACAATATAAAAAAAATTATTGATGATTTTTAAAATTTAATATTTATTACAAACAATTAAAAATAATAGTAGGAAAAAAAAATCCTGGAGGCGCCGGGCATCGATCCCGGTACCTCTCGCATGCTAAGCGAGCGCTCTACCATCTGAGCTACGCCCCCTGGTTGTAGAAACACCCAAACTTTCATAAACAGAACAGGTTTCTTGGTGTCAAATGTTACTACGTAGGCTGCTGGAGCTGGATGACCTTGTAGGCAGCCCGCAACACAATGTCCATGGCTCTATATGCAACGAAATGGCTGTTTTCAACGAAATGTCAGGATAAAAAAATATAAAAAAAAGTTTGTTTCGTATTATTACAATAGGAAGTATAAAAGTGACAAAGTGAAATAAACAACCGGTGGAAGGTGGGCGGTCAACTCCAAACTTCCCTCAACTCCAAACTTCTCTCATAACTTCCTTTCAAAGAGAGGGACATTTTATAAAGAAAACAAAAAAAAATGGGTACTTAGGAGTTTATATGTTTCGAAAATTTAAATTAGGTCTGTTTGTTACATAGCCAAAATGTAGTTACAGGGAGACATAATGTTTGTATCTAACTTCAAGAACAACTTTGTGAAGTCGACATAATAAAAAAAAAAGTCGTCGGTATATCACCGGCAATACCCCAGAACGAATTAATCAATTACATTTTCGCCCACTCTCCAAAAACAGTCGACCTTTTGCGCTAATATTCAACAGTTGACTTAGTCTCCTAAATCATCATAATAAAGTTTGTGTTGATAACTTCATTACATCGGAAGTTATTAAGGTTTATCCTATTGATCCTCTCCCCCTTCCCTTCAGCCGATAACGCTAAATTTGACAGGTTACATCCTCATTGAGTTTTGACTTTAAATATGAAATTTTATATCGATACATTCATTATATCGGCAGTTATTGAATTGAGTCTCCTCCCTAATCGCTCCTTCCCTTTGGTCAATTTGACTGAAAATCAATTGGTGTCATTGAAGTTAAGGGACAACAAGTTAAGTCCGAGCTTGGGAAACTTCTTCGAGAACAGCCCGACGAGAGGAAGTTGTTCTGACCAGACTGAGGATTGGACACACCCGTCTGACTCACGGTCACCTCATGAGCCGCAGTCCTCCACTGGACTGTACCACTTGTGGAACCCCGCTCACCGTACAACATCTGCTCACCGAATGTAGAAGGTACGAGAGGCTAAGAGAGGTACTAGATCTTCCAGTGATGCTTTGTGAATCGCTGGGTGACGACGCCTCAGTTATTCACTTGATAATCAGGTTCCTACGCCAATCTCGACTCATCACAGAAATATAACAAATACCCGCTCCAACTTTACTACACCCCCCGGTTTCTTTGTATAATGTCCCACTAATCTATAGCACCCAGTAATTCATAGTTTCTCTCCAAATTGCCTGTCCCACTCTATAGATCAATGACCGAAGAATAGCTGATAACGCAGTTCCCTTACGTCTGGGATCCCTCTGGGGACGGGGGGGGGGGGGGGGGGGGGGGTGTCGGGGGCGGGGCCTTGTGTGGGGCTCCTGGGGTGTCTCGGTGTGCGGGCGGTGGCTGGGCTGGGGGGCTTGGTCGGCTCCACTGGGATCTCTGGACTGATATAGTCCCGGGCTTGGAGGGTGTGGTCGGTGCCACATACAAGCACACCCTCTCTTACAGGCCAAGCTACACCGGGGCCTAAGCCCAATGCCTAACGAGAGACGCCCAGTTGTGCCGTTGCTTGTCCCCTGGCCTGGTTGGGACGCTCACTGGGTGCCCCGGGGTCCTGTGCGGGGTCCCCCCTCCCTTCGCCCCCCAGTTTCTCTGCGGGATCTCTTACTTATTTGAACAGCCAGGCATCAATGACCCTTGTGGTTAATATGCCATAAAAAAAAAAAAAAAAAATAGGTGTCATCGTTAGAGGATTCTCGATCATAGATAAAATTTCATGTCGATATATTAATTTTATTGGGAGTTATGATCCCCTTCCTTCCTACCGAGTCAGCTGAAAATTAATAAGTATCGTCCTTATGGGGTTTTGAATTTACACATGAAATTGTGTGTCGATAAATTCTATTGGTGGTTATAAGAGTTTTTGTGTGAAGCCTCCCCCTAATCCCCTCCGACTTGGCTGAAAAACAATAGGTGTCGTTGTTGGAAGGTTCTGGATTCACAGATAAAATTTTGTGACGACACATTCATTTTATCGGGAGTTATCGTGTTCACAGGTACAGCACTTTTTTTTCATATTTGGAATCTGGAGGTCGAAAAATCTGATATTCCGTTGAAAACTTCGGATCGAATTACTGACCGAATTTTATTGACTGGTGATAATGACTTTGGGAGATTAGAGTGCTGTATGATAAATCTCCATTGATGTAATGGGCTTTTATTGTCTCTGAATTCATTAAAAGTTATTTAAAATGGCACAATTCCCTCTCACCAGTAGCAGAAAAAACACGGTCTTTCATGTCCATTTTAATTCATCGTATTACCACCCTCTTCCTGATGATTTCAACATGATAGATGCTTGCTGAGAGGACTTTGCCAAACTTATCTCAAACTAGATGCCATTAACACACGAACTGTCTTTATGAGACTAGAACTTTATTGAAAGAAGTCCGGAAACGCCAGGCTTTCTTATTTAGAAAAATATATAATTGAATTATACATAGAGATGTGAAACAGAAAAAAAGAAATAATAGATTAGGCAATGTAAAAATCCTAGGATATTTTACTTCCCCAGATATATAAAGTACTACATAGTTACGTAACCGGTCAGAAATTCGATGCGGAGTTTTAAACGGAATTTCGTGTTCTCCAAGCTCCTGATTCCAAAAATGAAAAAAAATGTCTATCTGTGTGTGTCTATGTGAACTCAAAAACTTCAAATAGACTGAATATATCGCGACACGAAATTTTATATGGGTATCCAGAACACTCTAAGGCCACCTATTGATTTTCTGTCAAATCGGCCAAAAGAAATGGGGGATTTCGGGGGAGGTCTAACACAAAAACTCTAATTGCCGTTGAAATGAATGTATTGTAAATTCAAAGCCGTATAAGGATATCTCACAGATCAAAGAGAGAGACTCAACTAATAAATCTTAATAACGTCCAAAGCAATGAATATATCGACCGGAAATTTTATATTTAAATTAAAAACCCCATGAGGATGGCACTTATCAATTTTCCGGGATATCGGTGGTTGAAGAGAAGAGATCTCGACTCAGATATCCTAGTAACTGCCGAAGTAATAAATGTATCCAAACAAAAGTTAGTATGAGGATTCAGAAGCAACTATCTAAGTCAAATACTGAGTTTTAGCCCAAACAAACACTGAGTTTGGAGTGAGAGTGAAAACATCATTCACCGATGACTTTTTTATAATTAATATTACAATTTTTGAACAAACAAATTTTATTAAAAATTCATACAACATTTTATTTATGTACAAATTATATAATAGAGAGCATATAAATGAACAATAATTCAATTTTGTGAACGAAGCACATGAGAGAACGAGTGCGGTAGAGTGAATGAAACCAGTGATATGTACATGAATGGGAGGTTCCAGCTGTTCCTATTGACATCCTTCTATGCATTTTATGATGAATTAGGTCAGCTCTTCTGGGCCATATCCGCCTTTATTTTCTAGAAAAGCAATGAAGCAACTATTCGAGTACAGTAAAATTTCGTTATAACGCTTATGCTAATACAGCGTCCCCGGCTATAGCGCTCTTTTTTTATCATCACTGATCCCTTTGTATGATTATTCCTTGATTTTTTCTCTCGATGTAACGCTTCAATTCCCCATCAATTATAACGCTCTTTATTTCCAGTCAGAGACCAAAAAAAAAAAAAAAAAAAAAATCTTTGGGTCATTGAGTGAGTTCATGCGTAATTCAACTTATTTGCTTCAGTCTCGACTTGCCGTCTTGATACACATAGATCATTCGGGATTTCGTAAAAAAACCTCGATGAATCAAAAAGATTTTGTCGCTTCCAAAAATATTAGCCGGCCGACATTGCGGTCAATTTTAAAACGTAGAGATGGACATTTTTGACAAAATTATTAGCTTAGAAAGCTCTCTTTTTAAATCGTAATTGTCGTTGAGTAAACAAAAAAAAAAACTGATTATCTTAAAAATCTCAATTATGTACATTGTAATTACATTTGCACATTTAAATTATAATTGAATTAATTAACCTTCATTTTTCTTTATTTTCTTATTACTTACCTGACTCATTGTTTTGTTGCATGTAGTTGCATTCTGCATTTATTGAATTTTGCACATTATTCTAATAATGATGTCAAATACATTTGTGTGAGGAAACAATTGTATTTTTATAATGCCATTCTCTCCTGTTCCCAGAGGAGCGTTATAACCATGTTTTACTGTACACAATTACAATTCGTATTATTACTTTATTATACCATATTAATGATATATTTTTGTTTTATTTAAAATAGTTTGATAACTATTCGTTGACGACGCAGAAGATTTACTTCAGGTTTGTTTGACATCATATTTTGTTTTTCTTAAATATTATAATTTATTTTATTTTATAACTTCTATTCTGTTCGCTCAGGATGTTGTTTTTGTTTATATATCTTATATTATTTGTTTTTGTTTTATTTTTGAAATTTTCAGTCATAAGTTTTTATTTAGTTTATAATTGTTTATGTTTAGATATAATATTTTAGTTTGTTGTTATTTAAATGTTATTTTGTTGGTTTAGTCACATTTAGTTTTAATATATCTCTACTAAAATCTTGCATATATAAACTCACTAATAATGTATGTATAATGTCAATACAGACACTGAAAAAAGCACACTCAGAGCCGAAAGCTTGGCACAAATTCTACAAGTTTGTTTTTATTCGACCATAAGCCTCATCTCTCCTCCTTCCTAAAGCATGAAATTACAATTTCAATGAACTTGCCGATTTAACAGTTTATAATTCGAATTCCATATCCGTTGTAGCCTGAAGAGAGGATGTGAAGTTTCCCTGAAATATCTTCGTGAAAAAAGTCATTCCCGGCAGAACTGCTGAAAAAAACTTGCGATGATCCGAGGCTCAGTGTGTACGAGTATATGTTAGGAACTTTGTGAGGTGGTCTAATGAGAGGAGGCTGACATGTCTGCTGTCTGGTAGAAATAGCATTAGCTAGATCTAATAGGAAAATGACAGTAAAGCCCCAAGCCCCGGGAGGTGTGCGGCACCGCTCACCGCACTAGCTCCTCAACTTAATTCTCATGCTATCCACGGCTTCTCTCCCATCTAATCCAATCTTTACAAGGGCTCAACCAGATTGAATTACATCAATCAAAGTCTTTATTCAAAAACGACTTGCTATCAACAGAGTGTGTCGGTAGCGTTCTAGTCTACTGAGCTCAAAATTGCGGGTTCGAAACCCTTACGTTTTACTTCCCTAGCTAGTATACTTCGAAGTATCGGATTATGTAATCGGTAAAAAATTCGATCGCGGAGTTTTCAACGGAATTTCATGTTTTCATTTTTTTTTTTTTTGCATGGAGGCCACGACTCCCTCTCCAAATCATCGGCCTAACATTTATATTAGTAATTCAAAAAAATAAAAAATAATAATATTTTTCTTTTGCTGTGAACGGCTAGGAGCAACAGGAAAAAGGTTATACATACTAAAATGGAGCATCTCTCTCAGCTAAACCCAAAATAAAGTGGTCCAACCTCCGATGGAGAATTGTAATAAATGATAATTTCTAATTAACTAATTAGCATAGAGAAATGTTCACAATGGCATAATTAACACATTCACTCCATTCCATCTATACTATTCATTTTGACAAACCTGTTTCAATTTCATATTGAAAAAGGTGTTACCGCGACCATTTTTTGAAATACAGAGAATTTACTTTATTGTCGGTGTATATTTTTGCTAAATGGGGGTCAGGGTGCCCATGCTAGCTAGAGCGTGGTCTCACCATGATTTGCGGGTTCGAATCCCGTCCGGGAGTGACTCCCTCCCGGGGCCATGGTTGTGAGGCGATGTCTTCAATGTATTATAAGAACGATTATCAATTTTCAGCTGATTCGGCAGAGGCGTAGACTATCAATTTTTATTAAATTAGTTCCCCAGTTATCCGAAGTATACCTAGGGAAAGTCCGGGCAAAAATTCGATGCGGAGTTTCCAACGAAATTTTATTTTTTCCGACCGCTTGAGTCCAAAAATGAAAAAAAAAAATCTGTATCTGTTTGGAGTTTAGGGGGAAGGCTTCACAAAAAAACTGCCGTTGTATATATATATCAACATAAAATTTTATATTTAAATTCAAAACCCCATAAGGCGCCTATTAATTTTCCGCGAAATTGGTTGAAGAGAAAAGGGACCAGAAAGGGGCGCGACTTAAATACCCTAATAACTGCCGATGTAATGAATATAACGACACAACATTTAGTATGAGGATTCAGAAGCTACTGAGAGTAAGAAAACATTGAGTTTTAGCCTGAAAATCCCTGGAAAAGTATATCATCGTTCAGAACTACAATGACTTTTCACAGGAATTTCATGATTATAGTCACCAAGTTTCTGTGACAATCCAGAATGAAAAAAAAAAAAAAAGGATACCTGACATACAGAGGCCAATCCGAAAGATGGCGTGCTCAAGATATTTTCAACTCCCAAATAAAAAACCTAAGGGCTTCTGTGTACATGAGTGTCTTTCAACACCATAACTCCTCATATTGTTCGTGCAGCTCTTGCAGAGTTGCTTTCTTGAACGACGATAGTTCACGGCTATTTATTTACAAGCTCCTTCCTCCGGTCGACCTGAAAAAGAGACCCTGAAATATCGTCGTGGAAGAATGCCGCTCTTGAGGCATTGCCAGGTAGGTTATGAAGTTGGGATCAGGTTGTTGACCAGTAGTAGTGGCCATACTGTTCGGTCCTGAAAGGGCAAAGCCACTGTCAGCAGGTCAACCCCTGGCAACGTTCCACTGTCCAGCTAAGTTATGGGATGTAATAGTTTCACCTTCGGTTAAATTCCTGGTAACACCAGTCGCTTTCTAAGAACTCTTGCCAAAAAAACACAAACGGGAGAAAGAAAAAAAAAAATTGGTATGCGCATAAAATTGACAATTAGCAGAAATTGTGTAACTATTTTCGAGATTCACTAAAAACGTGAATTTCAATTTCAAATTTAGTTTTCGGTATAAATTAATAGGTGTCCTTATGGAGTTTCGAATTAACATACGAAATTTCGAAAAATTCCCCTTCCACCAAACTCTGATGTAATGAATGTATCGACCTGAAATTTCATAATTAAAGTTATAGCACAATGTAACCTGTCAAATTTCAGTGATATCAGCTGAAAGTAAGGGGGGGTTCAGCAGTGGGGGATTAATTTAAAAACAATTGATAACAGCTGATGTAATGAGTGTATGGATACAAAATTTAATATGAGGATTTAGGAGCCTCTATGCAATTTCTATGTATCCAACTGTTGAATATTGCAAACGGTCGACTGGTTTTGGAGGGGAAGCGAAAAGTTAATTGATTAACTCGTACTGGGGAAATACATTATCGACGATTTTTTTTTTTTTATTACTCAGCAATTTATAGTTACTTGAATGATCATCATTAAAATCATTAATAATTCAAGTGTTATTCAGGAATTTAATTACATAATGCTATAAAAGAGACGGATTTCGACTTCATTTAGGAGGTAACTTTGTGACAAAGTACAACTAAGAGGACCTACATATTATGAACATGTTTAAAACATAGGCCACTCCTTATCAAAAAGATCACATACACAGTATTTCATCCTATCTCAAGAAATACAAACATTTGCTGGATGTCCAAGTAAGTGTTCGCTCTTCCTTTAGAAAATGAATACGGTGTCTTTTTACTCAGGGGAGTTCTGAACCCTCATACAAAATTTCAAAACTCGTTGTCCTTTAGCCTCTACACTGTGTGGGTAGGATGTGCCTTTGATGATGACGCTGATGAGTTGAAAACCGGTTCTGGTAAAAAATGAAACAGTGGGAAAATATGAAGGTACAGGAAAATACTCAGTCGTTTATTTTACAATCTGTGAAACAGTGAGAAAACAACGTAGGTATTTTATTTCTTTGAAAAATCTCAAACAACAACATCACAAACAACCATATCACAAATGGTAATCGAAACCCGGCCGAGGCCCTTACATTTTTTTATCTGGGAGGTGAAGAAACCACGCCGTCCTTCGGATGGGACGCAAGCGATAGCCCCAAGCCGATGCGATGTCAGGTACTCGTTAAAGGTCTCTACCCTAGGTGAATAAACCTAGGTAGGCAAACATTTCAGTGGTCAGGCTCATCTCTACCATAGTTACGAAAGACACTCTGGTAGTAGGCGATACGACCCTGTAGTTAAAGCCCGGGCATGAGTCATAATAACTAACTAAAATTTCGTGTTGATAAAATCGTTACTTTGGCAGTTAGTGGGGTTATTGTGTTAAATCCCTACTTCTCTTTATTTTGCTGAAAATGTTTAATAAAATTAATTTATTATATTAGTTGTCTATTTTTAAAAAAATAAAGTCAAGCATGAAGTTCAAGTAAAAATTTAAATTCAAATTTCTACCAATTACATACAAAAAAAAAAATTGGAGGCGCCGGGTATCGATCCCGGTACTTCTCGCATGCTAAGCGAGCGCTCTACCATCTGAGCTACGCCCCCCATGATTAAGAAGAGACTAATTTCGGACAGATTAGGAACGGGTTCTTGGGTAACCTTTCAATGGGTGAGGCCCCTGCCGCCACTGGATGGCCTTACTTACAATCAGGGGATATACAAATTTGAATTACTTTTTGTCATGATACTCAAAAGAGTGATTATAAGTACATACATAATATATCTAACATTTCGAGTATATCGTCTAGCCTATATTGCGATCGAGTGTTTGAAACCGAGAAATTTGATTTTCAGCCAAATTTTTTAAATTTTAATTTATAAATTTTGTTACTTCCCTATCTACAAGATAAGTAGCTTATATAATCAGTCAGAAATTCGAAGTTGAGTTTTCACCGGAACGCCGTCCTTCGGATGGGATGTTAAGCGATAGTTCCCACTACCCCACGGTATGTTAAATAAACACGGGTAGGCAATATGTAGGACTCCCACAGTAAAGTCGGGCTCATGTCCACCAGACCGTCAAAAGAGTGCTCTGGTAGTAGGCGTGACCTCATAGTTAAGGCCCGGGCATGAGTCATAATAACTAACATCACCCTGAAAAGAACGACATGTATGTTCACGTTTGATGAACAGGTTCGTCATAATCAATTGCACAAATGACAAATTGGGCAATGTTGAATTCCTGCAATGATCAGGATGAGCCCCCCTTCCGGCTTCAGTCAGCCCTCCACTCTATTACGTCAGTCTAAACTGAGGTATATTATATTTTTACTTTTTTTGGTGGGGGAGGATTATTAGAAGAAATTTATCATCTAAATAAATCTTTTCAATGTTAATGGAAATCGAGGTTGTGTCCAGTGTAGTGAAACAACAAACTCACAACACCGTCACCACACACATCCACTCAAGTCATTATAAGGCCCTGAAGAAGAAAATAAATAGTTTTCGAAACGTTGGCCAAATTTTGCATTTTCTTTCACACGACAGAACCTCGATTTCCATTAACATTGAAAAGATACTGTCGACTCTATAAATCAAAATAAAGCTTTACTTCTAAAAAACTATATTCGCTCCACCAACTTCGACCCCTTAATTACACCTGTAAACAGATTACCTGAGACCAAACTCACAGACAAACAGACTACCTGACACGGACCACAGAGATAAACAAATTACCTGAAACGGACCATTATAAGACAACAAACACGGACTAACCTCAGTACAACATTAACAGTGGCTTGAAGATGATGTCTTTACATCGAAAGCGCTCGCCCACAGTACTCGACCAGCAGCCAGTGACGACGGTATCCACCGAAAGGTATGACAACAGTAACTCAAATAAACTTATTTTTTCTTATTTGCTCATCAATACCTTTATTTGTAGTAATATATTTTTTTTGTTTTCTTTTAACTTCTGGGAGAAATTTTATAACTCTCAAATTGTCACAGAAATTGTATCCGGGATGAACAAAATTTTAATTATCATTATTTCTTGAGGTGTGTGATATTTACTTCTTTACATAGTTGATAATGTAAATAATTTTAAAGACCCTTAAATTTTTCACTACTTTTAAACGTTTTCAACTCTCTCATTAAGATGAAACGAGGTGGGGGTGGGGGGAGATGGGAGATAATCCGAGGCATCTTTTTCGTAATATTTCAGGCTCTACTGGCAAAGTGTCTCAGACTAGTCGCGGATGATTCATCGGCTAAGTACTTCCCAAACAAGGATTAATCGGGGAAGTGTTACCTCTCCCTCCAAGGCAATCGTTTGGGCTAAAATATAATATTTGACATACATAGTGGACGTGGACTTCTAAATCGGCATACTAAATTGCTTAGATCGGCAGTTATTAGGGTATTTAAGTCGAGCCTTTCTTCTCTGGTCCCCTCCTTCCTTTCGATGTTGCGGAAAATTAATAGATGCCATCCTTATAGGGTTTTGAATTTGTATATAAAATTTCATGTCGATTCATTCATTACACCGGAAGTTATTGGGCTTTATGAGTTGAGGCCCCTCTAATCCCCCCTCTCCATCACCTGATTCCGCTGAAAATTAATATAGGTAATGTCCTAAAAAAGCTTTGAATTCCTATACGAAATTTCGTGTTAATACATTCATTACAACGGCAGTTATTAGGGTTTTTGTGTTTCCTCCCTCTTAATCCCCCTTCCCCTTCGGCCGATTTGCCTCAGAATCAATAGGTGTCGTCCTTCGAAGGTTCTGAACACACATATAAAATTTCGTATCGATACATTCATTCCACCGGGAGTTATCGTGTTCACAGGCACACAAACATTTTATTTTTTTTAATTCTCGGAAAAAAGGAGGTCGGAACACATGAAATTCCGTTGAAAATGTCACATCAATTTTTGACTGATTATACAACAAACTTCCCATTTACTTCGCATAGCTGTGGAAGTGATGAAGTTTTCGCTCCCGCTCCAAAACCAATCGATAGATTGGGCTATAAAATCAATAGTTGCACTACATACAAACTGAATCCTCTACTAAATTTTGTAATCAGCTTCAGGTAAAGTGGTACAACGTTTGGTTATCTGACAGTAGTTAATAGAATGAAACTTACGCAATTAGAATAAAGTATCTGTGAATTTAAATGTGTGTCTCTATATGACTTTGGGTACCTACTATAAGTTCTGTGAAGTTGGTTGCCCGGAACTGAGTTATAAAAAGAGGCTGGGAGGGAGGGAGGGGGAGGACGGACCACAAACTCCAACCTACTTACCCCCACCACTTTTCTACTTTTATATTCTCTTTTCTAGAAAAGAAAAACAAAAAAACAAGATCGGAAAAGCCCTCAGAGTCAAGACGTTATATATAGAGTTAGAAAACAAGACCATACCAACAAAAGGAATGGAAACATTTCTGAAATAAATGAATAAAAAATAATGTGATGCCGCCATTACAAGAATTTCTTATACCAAACCACTTTTTTTCTTCATCCTCTCAAATGCATTTCATAGTGACCGGAAGTAAAAGGGGAACCATTTTTCTCTGATTTCGGCCAAAATTTATGCACATCTAAGTCACATTTCCATTTCAAAATTCAAATTCATTGCACAGAATCGTTTCCGAATTAGAGCTCTCACAATTTTCAATAATTCAATTTCATCGATAGATAGACATCATAATAATAGCGAAAATAGTCAAAACTTATTCAAGGGACCTTCAAACGTGAAATTCAATTGAAAATTCGATCTCGGATTTTGGCACGATTACTACTTAATATTATATAATCTGTCAGAAACTCGATTTTCAGTTATAAAGGAATTTCATGTTTTCCAAACCCTGATGACTCCAAAAAAAAATAAAATAAAATAGTTGTCTGCGACATGTGCTTATTCAGAACTAAGAAAAGTCTCAAGTCGTCAGTAAATTTTCCCTTTAAAGCTCTCATATGTAAGGGCTGTTATCATTCAAAGTGAAATGTATTTTCTCCACAGGTAAGCTCTTGTTTAAAATTGAATTTAATAGAACAGTAATTTATTTATTACAAACTTTTATTTTATTATCCATTTTGCATTTTTAAATTTTGCTTAATATAATGTTTTATCAGCTTGATGATGAGGGCAACCTCGAAAGACGGCTAGCATAAAATAATAACACTTATGAGAGGTGAGGCTGTTTCACTTCTTCAGCTTTACGCAGTACAGAGAAAGTTACGTCAGAAATTCGACGTTGAGTTTTCGCCGGAATTTTAAGTTTCCGAAATTGCAAAAATGAAAAAAAAAAAAAATGTCTTTTTGTAAACATAACTTCCGATGGAATAGGAATAGACGACCTATATCAATTTTCATCCGAATGAATAATGATGTAATGGATTAACACGAAATTTTGTGTCATACTTATTTTCAATCAAATCGGTTAAGTTGGTTTCAGAGAGAGAGTGAAAACTTAGATGATTAATTATAGCTAAGGAATATATATTGCCGACGATTCACCAACTTATTTTATTTTATAACCTGTGATATAATCTCACTTCTCACTATACCTAGTCATCGTTAGGTTATCCACAAGATCCCTTTAAACTTTTTCCTTCCCTTATCCTGGTACTTAGATTCTTCCTGCCTCTCCTTTCGCAAAAAAGAAGGACAACAAACTTTTCTTCTGTGGACAGGATTTTTTTTGTTGTTGTCCGAGGGCTGATTGTGTCACTGCGGCCAGAGTAGGCCTATTGTGTGCCCTGTGTGTGTTGGTCCCTACAGCAGCCCTGTATCTTTAATAAAATCCAGGATTCTTCTGCAGGTTCCTTCCATTACCTGCTTCGGTTCCGTTATGGCAGACCCGGAGCAGTAAAATCTTCTGCTTTCTAGTGCCCCGTACAGAAATTAGAATATGACCCTGAGTCTCATTTTCCTCGCTACATTTCCTGGGCTTCTAACGATGCCCATATTGTTTAGGTGTTTTTTTATATGACAATGTCCTGTGATCAGCCTTGTCATAGTTCTAAGATCCATTCTGTTCATATTCAGGAGCTCTCGGCTCCTTTTCTCTGAGGGTTCCGGTACAAAGAGTTTTGAATGTCTTTGCTTTGGGACCCCCCTCCAGAACTGGATGTAATTCCTGGTCAGTCAACCATTCATTGCCGCCATTGCGGTGTTCTTAGAGATCCCGCAGAAGGGTTCCGGTACTATAGGTTCTCTGTCAGCTCCTGACCGGGCTAGTTGATCAGCCCTTTCGTTGCCCTCAAACCCCTGATGCCCTGGCACCCATCTCAACCACTCTATTTTGGTCCGTCAGGGACTCCAGTGCTTGAAGGCTTTCCAGGACGATTTTGGAATCTAGGATGACAGCATGCAACGCTGCTTAGCTGTCAATATTAAGATTCGCCCTCCCCTGATGTTCCGTCTCTTAATGAGCCAGGCACACCCGAGGATGGCATATACTTCACCTTGGAACAAGGTGGGATACACACCTAGGGATATACTAGTATCTCCCTTGACTGTCCTCCCATGTATTCCAGCTCCAACTCCTTTCTCGGTCTTTGAGCCGTCCGTGAACCAGACCAGCTTACCCCGACCTTGGGTCTCAAATGGATAGGATAGAAATTTAGCTTCTGTCATCCAATTTCTATATAAGAGAGGGGATCAGGTGTCTAGCTGTTCCAGAATGGCATGTACTTCCACATCCATCGAAATATTATATAATAGCCATAGTTAGCTCAGATATCTTCATTCCTTGTTCAAGGGCTTAAATAGGCAGGAGAGAAGGGAATTCAAATTCAATTACTAGGGACCCAAAGCTACTTACTGAGGGCAATATGGTTAAGGGATGGGGGGGTGGGCTCTTTCTAAATATCAGGGATGAACTACAAGAATAGAAGGGGAGGCAGAGGCAGCAACTTGATGAAGATCCTAAATAAAAAAGGATCCTGCATGGGTTTAGGGTTCCGTGCCAAAATTAGCATGGAATCACTTCGGTGTCCATCCGTCCGTCTGTCACAGGCGATTTTCTCTGAAACTATTATCGATGTAAAAATTTAAAATTAGCACAGAGATGTGTTGTGGCCCAATTATAGACGGGAAGTATAAAAAGTTGAATTTTGACTCTGGGTTAATTTCAGAGGGTAAATTGGAAAATGGAAAAACAAACTGTTTTCAAGGCATCATGTAAGCGTGTCAAATGAAAGCTTATTGAAGCACAAATTCAACAATATATATGATGTATTTTTTTATGAATTTTTTGAAACATTTTCCGGGAAAAACGCTCAAAAATTGCTGTCCCCCACCGTTATCACCAAAAGCATTGCTCAAAAAAAACTGAAAAAAATCATGGCCATTGAGAATTAAATGTGAATTCACCCAAATTATGAGGATTGAAAAATTCTAGCGCGATCAATTGTTATAAACTTATAACTGGCTGATGGCAAACGTTCAGAAAATCGAGTTTTCATGGGAATTTCGTATTTTCCGTTGATACCAAAAATAAATAAAAAAATCCTGTTTGTCTGAGAACATGATAACTGCCGATAGAATGACTGTATCGTTACGATTCCGTATCCAGAACCCCATAAGGAGGACACATATTGATTTTCAGCTAAATTGGTCAAAGGGAATGAGAGATTAGAGAGGGATTAACCCAAAAACTCTAATAACTGCCACATTGATGAATGTGTGTCGACACAAAATTTAGTAAGATGATTCAGAGGTCTTTGAATAAGTCAACTACAGAATTGTAGCTTGTGTTAGAGAGAGAGAGAGAGAGAGAGAGAGAGAGAGAGAGAGAGAGAGAGAGAGAGAGAAAGAGAGAGAGAGAGAGAGAGAGAGAGTGAGAGAGAGAGAAAATAATTTATTAATTCGTGCATGAGAGGTTTTTAGCCGATGATACATAGACTGTTTTTTTTTTCTAAACTCTTATGTTACTTAATTCGATGCGGAGTTTTCATATCTTCCGACCTCCTGATTCCAAAAATAAAAAAAAATTGGCTGTCTGTTAGTTAGATATTAGTTATTATGATTCATGCCCGGGCCTTAACTACGAGGTCATATCGTCTACTACCAGAGCGCTCTTTCGTCACTCTGGTGGACATGTGTCCGACTCTACTGTGGGATTCCTAAATTTTGCCTACCCTAAATTTTTATACACCTAGGGCAGGGGTCTTTAAACGAGTACCTGACATCTTACAGGCTCGGGACCATCGCTTAACGTCCCATCCGAAGGACGGCGTGCTTAAGTTTATTTTACCTCCCAGATAAAATAAACTAAGGGCTTCGGTCGGGTTTCGAACCCACGATCTTGAGCTCAGAAGGCAAGCACGCATACCACTGAGTTACCGGCGCCATCATGGCTGTCTGTATATGTGTTTGTGAACATCATAACTCCCGATAGACTGAATACATTGTACTCGTTAAAGACCCTTAGGTGATTAAAAATTTAGGGTAGGCAAAATTTAGGATTCCCATAATAGAGTCGGGCTCATGTTCACCATTGACGAAAGACCGCTCTGGTGGTAGGCGATATGACCTCGTAGTTAAAGCCCGGGCATGAGTCACAAAACCTAAAACTATTCGAAATAAAATAAATATAAATAAAATAAATAATAAAAGACCTACCTAATGACTAACTAACTCCAATAATGATATTTTTATAATCACTCAGGAATGTTTATTTAGTTGTTATGTGATTTGTGACAAGTAACATGGAGTTGTTATAAAGAACTTTTGACAAGACGACAAAGTGCAAATTACACAGCAAAATGTGATTTAATATTAATCTTGGTAATGGGCCAAGTTTCGGTGATCCATTAAGGCTTAATATTAATTACACGTAGTATTGACAAGCCACGTTATATTAGTCCCAGTCATTGTTCTAATGGGTGGTAATGGCCAACCGGTTTTGGAACTAATTACTTAAACTAACTATAGTTAAATTTGTAAATATTAGATCTAAATATAAAAATACCTGTAACGAATGTGGAGTGTTGCGAGTGATATTGGCAAGCGGTGGGGGTCTATCATAATTTTAAATTCTTTACGGATGTATATAAGTATATATGTACCTACCTCAACAACTTCACAATTACGCTCCCTTCAAAGCCAATTCGACTGTTTGGGCTAAACTCAATATTTGACTTGTCTTCCTGAATCCTCATACTAAATTTTGTGTCGACATATTCATTGCATCGGCAGTTATTAGGGTACTGGCCGGGGCTCAACCCATAGACTTGGTCTTGGATGGTGCTGTTGCCTCGAACTACTGTAGACGCAATATGCCCTTAAGACCAGATATTGATGATCCCTTACGCCTAGCCCTGGAGCAAAAGGTGAGCAAACAGAGTGTTGCAAGGACCAGAAATGGATATCCCAAATATTATCAGGTCACGGAGACTTTAACTCAAAACTCTTCTTCTTTAGAAGGAAGAACAACCCAAACTGTTCAAGTGGGGGCATCGAGACTGCAGAACATGTAGTCCTCGATTGCCCGCTGTATGACCAGACCAGGGTAAAGTTGATTCGCCGGACACACATCACACCTGGGACTGAATCTGTGGCGGCTGGTGACGGAGAACGGCTACCCAGTGTTCAGCCGGTTTGTCAGGTGCTGGCGGGAGCAGAAAAAAGAGTTGTGATCCGCTGTGGCGACCACCGATCGCCCCACGTTGGTCGCTCCCGGCCCGCCATAACCTCAAGGTAACCAGATCCCGAGCTCCCTACTACAAACATAGACGGGTGATGTTGAACAAACGCAAGGTGCACCCAAAAAATAAAGAGCAATAATATAGTTATTAGGGTATTTAAATCGAGCCCATTTTCTCTGGTTTTGACTTTAAATATAAAATTTCATGTGGATATATTCATTACAACGGCAGTTATTGGGAGTTTTGAGTTGAGCCTCTCTCCACCGGCTGATTCCGCTGAAAATGGTGTTGCCCTTAGAGGGCTTTGAAATTAGATATAAAACAGGTATCGGGTCACTCACTACACTCATTAGAACGACAGTTAATGGCGTTTTTGTGTTGCTTCCCTCCTATTCCCCCTTTTCCCTTTGCCCGATTTGGCTG
The DNA here is from genome assembly GCA_963662175.1 of Aradus depressus. Lineage (NCBI taxonomy): Eukaryota > Metazoa > Arthropoda > Insecta > Hemiptera > Aradidae > Aradus > Aradus depressus. Next base: position 47,849,909 of record OY759216.1, on the reverse strand, counting down.
AAAATCAATAGGTGTCGTCCTTAGAGGGCTGGGAATTTATATATGAAATTTCGTGTCAATATATTCATTCTATCGGGAGTTATCGTGTTCACACATACTCACTCAGGCAGCATTTTTTTTTTTTTTTCATTTTTGGAATCAGGAAATGGGGAAACATGAAATTTTGCTGAAATCTTTCTCTATTATCATTTCTCTACCAAAAATGTGAAACCTCATTCGTTCCCGGACATCTACCCAGGCTGTGAGCTGCCGTCTCGGCTTCTCCAGATCTGTCACAGGCGGGACTACTTAACTGCTGCAGTATGTAAGTGACAGTTGAACGAACCATGTCTACTATAGCCTATAAACAATGACGAGAAATGAAAAATTCAGTATTTTTACTGGTACGACGTTTTATGGTTCAAATTAAAGGAAATACTCTACTGAATCTATTTCCGACCAAAAATTACAAGAATCAAGCACAACATTATGTCTTTTTTGTTTGTTTTTTTAGATCCGCCTCCACATGGATCTCAATTTTCTTACATTAAATTCAAATTGATCACCATTAATTCATATTGCAGGAGAAGGATCGTATCCCAGGTAAACTTTATGCTACTCACACAAAAGACATTCCTGGAAGATCATGGAGTAGACACAAAAGACATTCCTGAAGAGCAGTTTCAGTGTTAAGCTTTCTTAAAGTTTAATGAAGAAAATTAAATGAGGCGAAGCGACCCTCCATCTATCTACCTCTCCTCTCTTCAATGAATGTTCCTCTTTACAAAAATTGATCTAAATAGTTTGAGGACAGTACAAATGTGTAGTATTTATTGTAATGTATTACTTCAAAGTAGAAAAACATGGACACATTGTGAAAACTTATATAAATAAATAAAACAACCTTCTTTTTTGAAAATATTATCTATTCCAAGAAATAAAGATACATAAACTTACTGGTTTCGACATTTCAGACAAATTTAGTCATTTTATGAGAAATAAATATACATATATATAATATAGCTTTAAAAACTATTAATCCTATGAGCCAGTGCTAAGATAGAGGTAGGGACAAGCTTTTGAAACAAAAAACGCTTTGAAATCGGTTCAGCCGCCTTGGAGCTACGATGCCAGAGACAGACACAAGCAGACAAAGGGTTCAAACTTATTACACCCCTCCTTTTAAGCCGGGGGTTAAAAACTTTAAGGATTTGCAGTCTGTACAAAGAGTAATTTAGTAAACTATTTGATTTTTATACGTTTTCAGTTAAACGAAGTAGTTTTTAGCTTTTATGTGCGTTTTTCGAATACATTTCGCGGGTAAACATACAAGCATATTTCTAACGATCTTCCAATTTTGAATGAACATATTCCGGAGGAGGTAACGACTGTCATAATAGAGAGGTTTTTCTGGTATAAAAACTGGAGTTTCTGGCAAGCTATGAAGGACCGAACCTTAGGATATAAATACCCTGTTCATGAGCGGAACAGTAAAAGGTCTCTAGATATTTTCTCAAGGTTGACACCACTTGGCGACAATTTTGGCTGAAATTTACGAAGATTTTCTCTCCATATTAACAGATGGGAATTTATTTCATGAATAATAATGTCTACGTCAAAAGTAGTCCAAAGCAATTTTCCGTGGATGTGTGGTTAGATAGATAGATAGAGTGTGTGGTCTGTAAGGAAGGCACTACCACTTCACGGAAATAGGTTTGTGTATGTACCCAGGCCCTCAGTCTGTTTTCACAACTGATTAGATGCTTCTGGAAAAACAAAGAACCACGGAGAAATATTTAGACGGATCAGACAACTCACTGTTCACAAAGAGCTAACCCACTAGAGAAGAACAACACTAACCTCGACTAGCTGAGAAATAGAATTGCTTAAAGTCAATTGTTTATGCAACCTACACACCGGAATTAACTTTTAGTTTGTCCGGCCTCCAGCTGATTTACTAGAAACAAAAGTGGGTTATCTGTAATCGTTCGGCACCGAGCGTCCATCTTGTATGAACGGAACTGGAAGCAGAGAAGGTAATACCTTGAAAAGAGGGTAGGTAAATATTTAGGTTGAGGGTAGGTAAACACAGAAGCGAGGCAGCCCATTTACCAGCGTGAGGTTGGCTGCCGAACCCCGCAGAGGCGGAATCCATAGTAAAGAAATAGTCTCACAGTTGCCTTTAATAAAATGTATTTTGTTGAATCGTTAAATGTGTATTTTATGTTTATTTAAAATTCAGACTTTATTAAAGTTCAGAGACTTTATTAAAAAGAGAGTCACTACATTAACAAAACTTAGTTTATTCCTATGACACTCCAATATTACCAACACCAAACACAAAACAATACAACTACAACATCTCCATCTTGAATGTTACATACCAACTACAACGCTTGATCGGCCATCTTTCTTAAAAACTACTACGAATACTATTTATATTATATCTAACAATTATTTAAATCTATTCAAAATAATATACATACTAAATATACTAAAAAAACTATATATACACAAAAAAATAGATCCTTTAACAGGTATATGATAAATTAAAATTAATAATATAAATGAAAAATATATATAATTCTAAAAAATTAAATGTGAAGTGATCCTAACAGAAAAAAAACTGCTTAACGTTGTTCAGGTTTGAGTAGTCCAGGGTTGAACCACGAGATCAATTCGCCCACTATTAGAGCTTTAGTCACTCTAGTGCTCATGTATCCAACTGTATTGATCATTTAGATAATTCTAGATTTAATTAGGGTAGGAATATTTAAGGAATACCTTCAAACCCCCAAATACGGTATTTACATAGGTTTTACCCCTATAGGTTTGTTTATTTATTAATTTGTATGTACCTACTTTATATTATTATTCTTGTTTTCCTTATTATTATTATTTTATTTTTTCTTATTTTTATTTTTTTTTATACTCACTGTCATCAAATTTACTTATGGTTCTATTTTAAATGATTGTAAATATACCAAATAAAATAAAAAAAAAAATAGTATAAAAAAGTCCTCTAACGTCACATATATTTTATTTTTTATACTTTTGTATCCTTTTTAACATTACTTTGAAATTTTATTTATTTTTTAATTATATTTAATTTTAGAGGATCCCATGAGACCTGTTACCGATTCTATAAACTATCTAACACTGAAGAATCCAATATGAGTTGCTATCAGGTGTGTGTCAGCCACCACGCTAGACTGACTCTTAGCCTATATATCTCACAAAACTCTCTAGTCTGGAGCAGAACAAACCTAGTGTGAAGATACAGACAGGGCCGAAGATAAGCTGTGGAGGAAGGAGTAGACAAAATAGTCACCAAGTCAAAATGTAAAAATACTGGACTTCCTTTTAAGCACTGGCCAAAAAAATCAGGATCACAAGTTGGTGAATCACCAGCAATTTACTTCCCCAGTACAAATTAATTAAGTTGAGCCCGTCTCTGATCTTCCCTTCGGCCGATTCCGCTGAAAATCAATCCTTATGGAATTCTGGATACGCATATAAAATTTCCTGTCGACAAATTCATTATATCAGGAGTATACAGCAACACGGGCAGACAGATTTTTTTTGACGTGAAAACGTCGATTCGCTCGTTAAGCACAGTGATAGCCGGTCAAACTTTCTTGTGTTACAAAATACCGTCAGATTTCAATCGATAATAACTACGAGACTAATAATGCGATAACAACGGTTGAGGTCACAATGGATAGAGCATGTCTGTACATGTTTGTTGTGCAGTGTTTGTTTTGCCTGTGACGTTATCGGGCTAGTGTGGGCGCCGGCGGATGATTGTTGCGAATTAGCATTGTGAAAAATTAGAAATTAGTGTAGCGTGATAACGCGTTTAGATAGGACGTTGATTCGGGTGTCATTGTAAAGAGCTTGAGGAGCACTACTAGGACTCAAAGTGAAACAATAAAAATATTCGCCGAAATATACGTAAAATTCGGTATTAAATTGAAAATTGCAAAAAAAATTAAAGAAGTCGTCTCATATGAATTGTAAATATGCGCGAAATCATAGAAAACGGAATTATCTTTATCACAACATATTACTATACTCTGTAAAGCTGGATAAGTAAAACAAAAACTAGTTTTTACGCGATATTGAGTTCAGTTTTCGGAGAATGTGCGCAAACTGGTAACGACGAAAATAAAACTGTCCGGTTAATCTGAAGTGATAATTAGCCTGGGGACTGGAGTTCCAATTAAAATAATTGCGCTTCGTCAGGTATTATAACGAGAGATTACTAACCAAGCGGATTATCGACTGATAGTGTCGTCTCCTGTACTATCGATAGAGCCTGTGGAACTTCGGATCAGTGGGCAGAGTGACTGGCCAGTAACCTCAACTGTACTCAGAAATTCAAACAATTTCTGGTTACCAACCTTGGATTGATTAAGCAAGGAGAACTCTGCATTTCTTCCTTCTCTTACGACGGAGAACACAGGAGTCGACATGTATAGATAGATAGATAGAGTATATAAAATAAAAGAAAAAATATCTATATAAAGAATTGTACATAATAAGCAATATAGCAACTAAATAAAAAGATAAAAATAATATTGAAATTGTAAAAATGGATATGCTCTTTAATATGAATAGTGCAGCAACCAGGATAAAAGAAACAATTCAAAAATTATATAAAACAAGATATGACGTGAACATGAATAAATAAATATAAAAAAATAAATAATAATAATTAAAAAAATATATATCCATCTTACAAGCAACAAATTAAATTATGTTATTCTTTATTTTCAGGGCAGCAGTAAAAAATAAAAATAAATTAACTTTTTTTTTTTTTTCTCTTCTTTAAGGCATTTTGACCACGAGGGTCATGGATGCCTGATGGATGCAGGTCTGTGGGGATCCTTGCGGGTTAATTTGGATAGGCGTAGATTAATAATAATAAAGAAGATATGTACGGAATAGAAAGGCTATGTGATGAAGATAATTTTGTTTTATAATTTAGATAAGAGATTTGTGAATTGTAAGAAATTAAATAGTTGGGTAATTTGGAAGCTATTATTGGATAGAATTTCGGAAATATCCACCGCAAGGTTGCAATTTTCATGCTGGGGACTATATGCCATGCAACTTTTTCAACTTCTAAATTATTTTAAAATTCACAAATGTTTCTGAGTAATATTCTGTTGTGGAGAAATGTTTGCCTGAGGTTACACAAGGAGGGAACAATTGAACAAAAAGTGTATGAGATCGTCCTCTTCATCTAAGGTACAGAGCCTGCAGACACTTTCAGAACAAAACTCATACCTAAGTCTTCCAAGTAATATTCTAAAATTTCTATTGCTATTGTGGGGACGGAGAGTCTCCGTCTCATGAGTCGACTTGTATAAAACTTCGTCTCGAAACATTATTAGGATTTTTTTTAATTGAGCCCCCTTACTCTGATCCAGTTCCTTAGGCCGATTTCGTTTAAAACGTGTAGGTCTTTTGGATTCACATTTAAATTAGTTGATATCGCTTATTTACTGCAAGAGCGACATAACTCAAAAAGTGTGATTTTCCCGGAGGAGCAATTCAAACTTTGTATAATAACTTTATGCATTCATTCAAAAATAAATAATCAGCATGTTTTATTGAAATAATACAATACAAAATAAGAGAAAATGTACAGTAACAGTTATAGGCTTTACTGAGGTTTCTCCCTAAAACTCATAATCATCCTCACTTTGAATTATGACATTCTTGCAGTAATAATTGTTTTCTCGGCGAGCGGTTGAAGCTCAGATGTTTCGTTCTACCCGCTAAAAGTATGTGAGAATGGTTCTTCCTATTCCCATAACTCAAAAACGCCAATTTTTGAGTTATGTCGTTGTTGCAGCAAATGAGCGAAGGAGGCAGTGCTCAACATAGAATTCTTGATCGATTTGATAACTTCACCTAAATTTCCTCTTAGTAAAAATAGCTGATGTTTTTCACTGATGTCTTCAAATAAAGGGGTATATTATCACCAAAAGACTGAATGACTAACTCGACTTCAGTCATTGACCCAGTCATTGAATAACTAGTAATGTATTTCCCCAGCGCGAAATGATAAACTGTTTCCGCTCTCCCTCATAACCCGAATTACCTATTTGGTTTCATATCAATAGGTGTCTTACTCAGGGATTTCTGAATCATAAAAAATTTCGTGTTGGTTCATTCACTAGATAGACATTTATTAGGGTTTTTGAGTTAGATCGCTCCTCTGATCCCCCTTGGGCCGAAACTTCGTGTCGATATATCCATTACTTCGGCAGTTAATAAGACATAACATGAAAATCCGTTGAAAACTCATTATCAATTTCTTTACAGTTTACATAACTTCCCTTATACTTTGTAAGCCTGGAGAAGTAAAATGTTAAATCAAGAGAAAGAGGCTCACATTAGCCCCAGGGCTTACATTAGCGCGCCTTCAAAAAGAGTGTAGATGTCAACCAGAAAGTCCAAGACGAAGTAGACACGTGTGCCCTCTTGGGGCTCTAAAGACAGAATAGCAGCAATAAATAGGGTGAGTTCTCTCAGGACAACCCAGGTAGGGGTAGTACGATCTGTCATGTCGGGACGTTGGATGGATGGTGAGGGTAGATGTAACTTTACTGTGCTACAATCTAGCGGGAAATGGAGTACACCAACTTCCTTATGGACTCATTCCGCCAATTTCAAGAATATCCTATAATATACTCGTATATGATCAGAGTGCAGACCCAATGGCGAAGGCGTGCGGGGCACACGGGCGGCTAAATTTAAACCCATCATTTTTATTTTTCTTATTTTAAATCTATCGTTGACAAACCCAAATATAGACAAGAGAACAGAAAAAAAACTGAAACCAGGGGGAAAAGCAAGATAAATTCATTTGAAGGTATGGACAAAAAAAAGGGAAATATGGGTAATCAAAAGGCAGCCTGCTTTTGTAGAGAGACTGACGGGCCTTTCGTTATTATCCTTCGAAAGTTATCTCTTGAATTCTATTGATACAAAACGTGCTCTTGAAAATTTTGCTTCCATTAAGCAATGCTTTGAATACATTTTACGAGTACTTTTATTCAATAAATAACCATTTGTTGACATAAATGTTTCTAGTTTTAATTTGAAAAAAAGTTGACTTGTGTTCCTCAAAAACTACTTTACTAAAGTAAGAGTTGTGTTCTTAAAAAAAAATCTAATATTATGTTTTTTTTATATTACCTATATCAAAGTTTATTATATAAACTAAATTTTATATGTACATATACATAAATGTTATTACCTATCATTATTATGTAACAGGAGGCCAATACTCGTTGCATGACCCCTGTATATGATACCTCTATTATAAGTGTTTATTTGAAATCCGCGTGTTCTGTGTGCAACGACAAACAAAGATTCCATATTGAAACACCAACAATCAAACAAAGACAAGTTAATACTAATGAATAAAAAACTTAGAACGAGTCAAAAAATTCCACTTTATTTATATGAAAAACACAATATATTTCGCTCGTTAGAGCATTCTCAAGTGAACAAACAGATACAGACTTATGACTGGTGGTAATATATTTTTTTTAAAGTCATGAGGGAGGGGGGGGGGGGGGTGTGGAGGGGTAGGAGGGGAAGAGTGAGGGAGGGTGACAGAACAGGAGGGGGGGGGTCTAACATACTAGATCAAAATTTAGTCAGAAAAATTAAAAAATAAATCTCAATATTAACCTATTAACTATATCACAATATTAACCTATTAACTATATCACAATATTAACCTATTAACTATATCACAATATTAACCTATTAAATATGAACCGAGCATAATAATAGTTAGCCAAGTCTATCTTAGAAGTTTCAAATTGAGGAGGGGGGAATGATTTAAATCAGTTTGTTCATTGAGTAGTTTGTGAACAAACTGATTTAAATCATTCCCCCCTCCTCAATTTGAAACTTCTAAGATAGACTTGGCTAACTATTATTATGCTCGGTTCATATTTAATAGGTTAATATTGTGATATAGTTAATAGGTTAATATTGTGATATAGTTAAAAGGTTAATATTGAGATTTATTTTTTAATTTTTGTGACTAAATTTTGATATAGTATGTTAGACCCCCCCCCCCACCCCCCCCCCCCCCCCCCTCCTGTTCTGTCACCCTCCTTCACTCTTCCCCTCCTACCCCTCCACCCCCCCCCTCCCTCATGACTTTTTAAAAAATATATTACCACCAGTCATAAGTCTGTATCTGTCTGTACACTTGAGAATGCTCTAACGAGCGAAATATATTGTGTTTTTCATATAAATAAAGTGGAATTTTTTGACTAGTTCTAAGTTTTTTATTCATTAGTATTCACAATGAACTTCCACAAGATCTCTGGCGAAAACATCTTTAAAGACAAGTTAGTTCCGCACAATTTTCAAAAATCTGAAAAAAAAAATCCTATTTCATGTGCTTTTTACTTTTGCCTACAACTTTTATCTGAAAAGATTTTTAATTAGGTCATAAATATAAGCGGTATCTTAAAATCTCTTTAAGTCTCGAAGTAAAGTGATCTTAATTTTGGTATTTTTATCCTATTTGGAGGAAAGGATACAATAAATGTTTTCCATGAGTCTCTTAAGGAAACAAGTTTGTTTGGACGTTCTTAATTATTATTATATTTTTTTTACATATTTTTTCTTGACTTTATTCGCCACTTACAAAATATAAGGGGTTAGTTCCGCCAATAAATATATTACTGTTGTCATACCTTTCGGTGGAAACCGTCGTTACTGGCTGCTGGTAGAGTACTCGACCGTCTACCGGCGACGGTTTCCACCGAAAGGTATGACAACAGTACAAACTATATGCTTAAGTTTTCACATTTTTACATTTCAACATGATGCGATACTGTGAAATAACGTGAGCTCTAACAACGACATTCCTTGTTTATAATGTCCCAAAAAACATCAAAAGAAGTAAAAACCTATCTTAAAATTCTTTTGATTAGTACCTACCCTTTCAAGAAAAAATCAGTTAAGTTTGAATAAAATGAATGTCGTACGAAAAGGAAAAAAAAAAAAATTCCATCTTGTGACAATATCCTGAAGGCTTCAAGGAAATGAGACCTCCGAAGTCAGGATCTCAGGTCTAATGGATTCAGCTGTACAGTATTCCTTTTTATTCTCAAAAGTTTTACTGAAAATATATGGGATGTGATGTGACCTATTACAGGACTTTCTTATACCAACCACATTTGTACAGATCAATCTCATCCCTCACCCCTGCTCAAAATCATTTCATACTAGAATTACTGAGTATATTAAATTATTTTGTATCCTGTTGGTAAAAATTTATTTGTTAAACACTACAAAAAATATACCAGTAGAGTGGATTAGTAGGCCTGCGAAGGACGGCGTGCTTAAGGTTTTTTTTTACCTCCCAGATAAAATAAACTAAGGGCCTCGGCCGGATTTCGAAACCGCGATCTTGAGCTCAGTAAGCACTCTACTTATAACCATATTTTAAATTTGTTCATATGCGTTAACATATACACATTACCAAGAAATATTTCCTACAGAAATATAGTTTACATTCTTCTGGGCGATATAACTTATCGGTATGGTCTTATTGGTTCTATCTCAAATCTCAGGACACATAAAATTTTTTAAGGAACATTTAAAAGTACTCATCAAAAATTTAAAAGTACAGTTCGATTCTTTATTTGAATTGTCTCACATTAAGTAATAAAAAAACAGGCGAATACTGTTATGCGAGGAGTTTAGAAAATTAACGCAAAATATTTAGTCTTGCAAGATCTACGATCAAAGTATTTTTTTAAGAGATTTATTAAATTAAACATAACACCGCTAGACTTAACGAGATAAAATAAAATAAATCTCTAGACAAAGTTAAAAGCAACAAAACTTAAAATGTATTAAATATTCAGAACAGCAAAGTAAACGAAAAGTTTAGTTGAAGCCGTGAAACTTGATGGAAAAACTAGTGAGGCTTCAATATCAGCGCTGAAGAAGCTCTTGTTACGTAGTAGAGCTGGATTTAGTAGACTTTGAGAAAGTTCTGAAACCGGTTTACGTATACTACAATGGTATATCACCATGTACCACGATGTTCAGACAGCTGAGAATGACACTGTAGTGTACGAGAAACATTTCTGGTTATAAAGTAAACAGTGGGAAGACATAGTCTTGTCATGTTTCATTTGTTACATCTGAGATCATAAAATCTTACAATCCATGATATGACAAGATCCCGCAGGTTGTGAAGAAATTGCTTATTTTAAAATTGATATAACGGTTTATCAGACAGCGTGATGATGAGAGCAACCTCGAAAACCGGCTAGTACATTGTGGTAAATAATTTTGTGTTAAAATAATAATTAAATAAACAAATAAAAATCAATTAGAATTACCACATTTCCTGGAGAAATTTTATAACTGGTCTTTTTACTAAATTTTGATTTCTACAGTAATTTCCGAAAAGGGCCCTAAAAAAGTATCAAAACTTCAAGACGAGCAATTTTTAAGAAAATGCAAGTTTTAAAAAATTTCAATTAACCAACTTTTCATTTGAATTTCTAAAGAGATGCCATATTGTTTTCTAAATTTTACAAAATATAAAATCTAATCCAAAGGTTTTTAAATTATCTTACTGGAAGAACAGGGAAAATGAATAGCATAGAATTTACGAGAACAAATAATTGGGTTTATTTACTTAAACTACATATTAAAATTAATAACTACGTGATAAAAAAAAATCAAATTGTAAGATTTTTTTTGTAGATAATTTGATTTTTTTTACTAATTACAGCTAATTTTTACATTTATGTGTTAGTTTCTTTTCTTTCTAAATACTGGCCATTCCTCAAATCTAAGTTATTTTAGGGGGCATATAAAGCATATAATTAAAGTAGTAGTAGTAGTAGTTAACATTAAAGTACCTTCTTTGTGCATCTATTTCAATTAAAACTCCAATTTATTCACAATTAATTCACTACAACTTAGTTCTCCACACCTTAAGCCTAAACTCTCACTCCATCTCAACTCAGACCGTCTCACCTCGACTCTTCTACACTAATTAAAAACAGCTGATGGTATGTTTTGTTTTTTATTCATGGGTTGTGTGTTTTTTTAAACAAAATGCATTCATATTATTATTCACCAATTTATTTGCTTCTTTATATAAATAAATTTAATTAATTTGAATGTGTGTATTTCTTTTATACATCACAACATATTAATAAGATCTGTGAGAGGTCAGACTATGGCTAAGGTATCCCATTCAGCGCCCAGGTGCGAGTGTGTATACACCGAGCGGTAAATTTGACGAAGTATAGGGGAAGTTATGTAATCGGTCAGAAATTCGATGTAGAGTTTTCACCGGAATTTCATGTTTTCCAATCCTCTGATTTCGACGAGTAAACACAAGTCTAACTGTTCATGTGCCACATAGAATGAATTTATCGGCACCAAATTTCTTATGTAAATTCAAAGCTCAATAAGGACGACACCTATCAATTTGCAGTGGAATCGGCCGAAGGGAAAGAGGAGATTTGGGGGAGGGGGGACTCAACTGACAAATCCTAATAACTACCTTTGTAATGAATGTATCAACATACATTTGTTATATGTATCTAAATTGAAAGGGATAAGAGGAGGCTCGACTCTAAAACGCCAATAAATGCAGATGTAATATGTAATAATGCAACTACTTGATTATTATACCAAATGGTCGATTGGTTTTGGAGGGAGAGCGAACGCTTGTCGATTACATTCTTGCTGGGAAACATTCATCGACAAATTTATTATCGCTAGAGAGGAGTAATTCTTAACATTTTATTTTAAATTAAATGAAGGATCGAATAAACAATTCATATTGAAGCTAACAGATTCTGAGTATTGTGAGGAAATCCTTCTTTAAAAGTCTTGTCCTGAAAAATGAAGGTTGAGTTTCTCAGGCTTCTTTGGGTAGGTTCATATTTTTTCCAGAGGTATTTTCTTTCAGGATAATATTTCGAGTGTAATGACTGAGAAAGATGAAGCTTAGCCAGTTAAGCTCGCGGCTTATATAAACTTTTAAGAAAAATGCTACTTAACCTAACTAAGCACATTATTTCACAGATTAATTGTGGAAGCTACAAACACCACTCCCTACTGGGGCTAAACTGACAATCAAATTTCAAGCAGGTCTTTAGGACTTCATCTGACAGCAACCAAACCTTGTCCAAGTAATAGTATGAGGCCTCCAGGTAAAGAGATTCCAGAGGAGCAAGAGAAGAACTGGGTTATGATCTTGTATGGAAACAGAATATTTATATGATTTATTCCTGAACGAGCAGTGTTGAAACCAATGTGGACTTACGGACTTGAACTCTAGGGCTCTGCCCAGGTTTACAATCTCCAGCGCATTCAATCCCTTCAATCCAAAATCCTTCGTATAATAGCCAATGCTCTTTACTATTTTTTCCAGCCAGACACTTCATACTGACATCAGCATTCCCTATGTCACCGAAGTAGCTAAATCCAGCTACCAAAAGTTATTTTCCTCCATTAGTTTCCATAGTAATCCTCTAGTCTCAGCCGTTCATTCTGCCACACTTCCCCTAGCACGTCTTAAGCGCCAATGGCCTAGAGACCTCTTTAGTAGCAGCAGTGACAGTGAGTTATATGAGTGCAACTCAGTGCCTAAGGAGTTTCACCACTGGGGATTTCTCCTCTCTTGATATTTTGACAATGCCATATTTTATTCTTTTAGCAAATTTGCTTGTTGTTATATTATTTATGCTTCTATCTGGGAGGTAAAATAAACTTAAGCGCGCCGTCCTTCGGATGGGATGTTAAGCGATGGTCTCGAGCCTGTACGATGTCAGGTACTTGTTAAAGACCCTACCCTAGGTGAATAGGAATTTAGGGTAGGCAAAATTTAGGACTCCCACAGTAGACTCGGGCTCATGTCAACCTGAGTGACGAAAGAGCGCTCTGTTAGTAGGCGATATGACCACGTAGTTAAAGCCCGGGCATGAGTCATAAAACCTAACCTGACCTATTATTTATGCAGTTGTGAATATCTATTTTTTAAAAATAAAATCCTGAACGAATTTCAATTTTTCAATTTTTGGCAAACGATTCAGTTAACATATTTTCCTAGTCGTGTTCATTTGTGATTTGACACGAGTTTGTTATTTTATTAAAAGTTTTTCCTGGTGGGCAAAAGGGCATAGAAGCATTCTTTTTATACAAAGATAGAACTATCCAAGGGGTTCCGAAAACGGATTCCAACGGTCCAGCGTACGAACTTCGATTTTAACTGTCAATAATAAGTTGAAGTACCCGGGCTACAAAACCTAAGATGAATCCTAGACGTACCCCAGTTTGTGGGCTAGCGAGTCCCCACAAGACACTGTCACCATACAGTCATCCAAATAATAAATAGGTTCTCTAATCTTTCATCAATGGTATGGTTGCTGAGGTAAAATCCTTGAGAGTCCCCCATGTCTGTACTCGTCAGAGAATCCTATCTCAGGTAACTAAACCTCGGTAGGCAAAATTCAGCACGCCGTCCTTTATATTGGGCATCAAGCGATGGTCCCGAGCCTGTGCGATGTCAAGTACTCGTTTAAAGACCCTAAGTAAATCAACCTAATTAGGTAATATTTAGGACTCCCATACAGTCGGGCTCATCTCCACCAGAGCGATGAAAGAGCGCTCTCATAGTAGGCGATATCACCTCGTAGTTAAAGCCCGGGCTTGAGTCACAATAACTAACTAACAATAACAGTTTCTATGAAGAATTTAATATCTTGAAATTACAATCCAAACATCCAACTATGGAGGATTCCAATATTGAGGTCCAATTATAATGGAATCCAATTATTCCTGAGCGAAATTCCTTGGGGAAAATTACCAATGGTCCTTATTATAATTCAATTTTATCCCGCGGTGGACCCACTACCTTTCCTTAATTCAATAATATAGTCAAATTCGGACGCTATTTGGTCCCTTCCTCTTGTCTTACCGAACTGGGCCAATCCCTCCCTGATCTCCAAGTAAGCCAAGCTCAGCTCCCTACAGCAACATAGTAGAAGGACCTTGCTTATGAACACAAAACCCTGAGTTTTGAATACACTTGATGACGAATCAGTATTTATTTATTAATTTATTTCTAACACGGTGTTGTTAGGCTCAGTGCTGTACAAAGAAAGTTGGTTGTGGTTCAGAATACAAAATATATGTATATAGTTATATAGCATTTATCCAAAAACTCTCTATTACTCTATTCACGTTTTTTACTACACAATTAGCTATAGTTTATACTGTATATTGTTAAGAATTGAATCATTTATGTTTGTCAGTAGGTCACTTCATTTATTCATTGTTGAACTAGGCTGGCCGGGGTCAAGTTCCATTTTGTTACCTTAATTTTTTAATTTACCTACCCTTCATTGTTCACTGTTAATCGATTTGACATGTTATCTTCCAGACAGTTCGAGTTCAGTTAAATTTGACCAATGATATCTCACACATTTTAGTTAATTTCATATACATATCTATCAAATCACTTGATACTAATCATCTTATTATTTTGTTAATATAATTGCCATTTCATATGTTAGAACTTGATACTAATCATAAAAAATCATTAAAAATAATTATACATGATGATAAAAACATGATACATGATAAAAAAAATATATAATTTGAAATAATTGAAAAAAATATTTATAGATGATTATTTAAAATTTTTTTGGATATATATAAAAAAAAAAGATTATAAAAATAATTTTAAAAAATAAAATAGAAAGGAATATCTTTGGATTTGAAAGATCACGAAGAAGTACGCATGTTATATGTTGAGGACTTCGTGAAGAGGGTTACCAAGAAGTTTCTGGATTCCCTAAACACCGCAGCAGGACCAGCGTACTACGAACTAGGGAAGACTACTCCAGCCCCAAGACTCCCACGGCTTCCTCAAGACATTCTCCCTTAGAGACCAAGTCTTCGAGTTTACTTTCATAATTGTTAGCCATTCTCGGAATTATCTTTTACTTTCATCTTTTATTTTATCTATTTGTTCAGTTCTATTAGCAGTCTTAGCTGGTTCTCAAGATGAGACGACACCAATCTGTTATTCTATATGTTATTTATTTTATGTCTATATTTATACCTATAATATGCTGAACTAGTAAAATAAAATTAAATAATATACATCGAATAAGAGACAAGAGGGACTTCGGTACGCGGGATCTCGGCTGGACGGACAACGCCAGCCATACAATTTATATCAATGAGTCTCTGACTCTTTACAACAAAAAACTTCTCGGTTCATAGTGACCGGAAGAAGGGACTTGTAAGTGTTCCGAAATATTCTCGGAAAAAAATAAGAAGACACCTCTGGAAGAAATGCCGGAATTAATCAACAACAAAAGACTGTACGCTGAGGCCAGAAAACTTAAAAGGGAAGGTAAGGTGAAGTTTGTTTGGGTGAACGGAGGCAAAATCCTCATCAAGAAAGATGAAGGACTCCCAGTTGTTTGGGTGAATGGAGGCAAAATCCTCATCAAGAAGGATGTAGGACTCCCAGTTATTCGGGTGAATGGAGGCAAAATCCTCACCAGGAAGGATGTTAGGACTCCCAGTTATGATCTCTAAGCCTCCCGACTTACATCAGTTTATTTAGTTATTATTTTCTTGTTCACCTCTCTCCTGTTCCTCAACTGACCCCCAACATCTTGCCCCTCCCCTCATCCCCCCTCCCTCACTTCACGTCCCTTAGGACTTTTATCTAAGATATTGAGCACGCCGTCCTTCGGATGGGACGTTAAGCGATGGTACTGAACCTGTGCGATGTCAGGTACTTATTAAAGAACCCAACCCTAACAATATCTGAATAGGCAACATTTAGGACTCTCCCACGGTAGAATCGGGTTCATGTCCACCAGAGCGACGAAAGAGCGCTCTGGTAGTAGGCGATAGGGCTATGGGTATGAACTATATTTTTATTCTACTTGCCTATAGATTATACTGGATATTATCTTGTTTACGGCTTACCCACTCCGTGGAATTACAACGTAGTATTTCAACGCTAACGACCAAGCGTCCATGACATACGCAGTTACTAATAGAAATAACTTTGCCATAAAGAACTGCAATAAAACAATACAATATACTGACTTACCTATGTTAGTTCTTTATGTGAAGATAATGGAAACTCAAACATTACCTACCTGAAAAATAAGTACAACAAACGTTTTAGTTTCTATAATTGCAGTGTTAATTTTAAATAGCTAACCTAGGACAACATAAAAGCACTAAACCAAACATACAAAAAAATGTAGGTTTGGAGAACTATGAAGAATAGAATATATTCTTCATAGTTCTCCATACCTATATTTTTTCTATGTTTGTTAGAAATAATCTGATGATTTCTATGTTCCAAAATAATTTACTTACAGCTATCCGATGTAAAGGGGATGTAATGCAATCGATAAACAATTGATTCTTAGTTTCACTGATATTTCATGTTTTTGAATCTCTGATTCCACATATAAAAAAGAAGATATAGAAATGAAGATAGAATGAAGACATCGACAGGAAATTGTATATATGTATTCAGAACCCCATGAGGACGACACCTATTGATTTTTAGCACTCTAATGCCGCCCTTCCCTTTGGCAGATATGGCTGAAAGTCTAGAGGTTTCGACCTTAGAGGGTTCTGGATATTAAATCTCGTGTAGATCGACAGATCATTCTGTCGGGAGATATCTTGTTCACACACACAGATATACATTGTTGGAGTCAGAAATTCCGGTGAAAACTCGTCATCGAGTTTCTGACCGATTACATAACTTCTCCTATACTCCGTATCCGACTAGGGAAGTAACAAATCAATTTCAAACTCACATTTGTGACATATCACGAGGAGTCGCTATGAATTTCGGATTGCAACCAGTTTCATAGCAGAAAAGACTTGTGAGTGTGCTCACGGTTCAAGGATGAAGACACAGCTAGGATCAAGCACATAGGTAGGCTGATTTCAATTTTTCCGAACTCCATTCCGTGAGCGAGGACAATAGAAAGGGCTAACACTGTATTTATCGAAAATCTTCCAATCAGATTGAAATCAGATCTAATCGGACTTAATGAAATGTCAATACGGGACAACTCCACACGCAAATACACCAACCCTTCATTTCTCCTATAAACCACACGGATCTTCATTTCATTCTTTCAGGAGAAACAAAAAAAACGCTCGAGTATTTTTGAGGGAAACTCTTAACACAGGTTGCAAAATAAAAAAGGAGTCTGCCCATTTTATTATTATATGCTACCCAGCTTTCGAGGTAGCCCTTATCAATAAATGAATAAATAAAATAACACTGTTCAATAAATCAAAAATATAAAAACTACTCAAAAATTACAATTTAAAATTTCGTGCATGTGGACAGATGCGTTTTTCCAGTTTCCACATCGTACAGGCTCGGGACCATCCGAAGGACAGCGTGCTCAATGTTTTTTCACCTCCCAGATAAAATACCTAAGGGCTCTATCTAGGCCGGGTTTCAATCTAGTCGATATAAGCACCTTATTTTATTAAAAATTAAACTTCATCCGGAATTTTAAAGTTTAAATTGCTATAATGGCCAAAACATATTTGAAAAACATCGAAACGTGAAATTCGTTGAAAACTCGATCACGGATTTCCGCACGACTTCAACACTTTCTTATACTAAAATTATGAGAAGGTAAAGGTAAGAAAAATTACATTGTAAAAAGTGTGTTTACTATGGTCTCACCTTGGTTTGCGGGTTCGAATCCCGTCCGGGAGTGAGTTTTATTTCGTAGATAGAACTCCCTCCCGGGGCCATGGATGTCGTAAATGGTAACACCACTATAAGAGTCCTGGGCTAATAAGCATCGTACATGAGGTCAAAAAAAAAAATTGTCTACCCCTAACCTTAAAGCATGCTAGGTTATCTCGAACTTATTTTACAATATAAATGTTGTTTGCTTTATTAGTTTTCCACTGTATCTAGTAGATAAATCTCAAAAATGTATGCGAGAAAATAAATATATAAATTTAAAAAGTGATCTTGAACATAAACTAAAAACATTTACCACACAAATAAAAGAACGTTGCCTTCCCACTACATTATTTTTGACCAGAACCAATTTTCAACGCAACGGCGTCATCATCAGTGGTACATCCCAACCGTACAGTGTAGAGGCTAAAGGACTACTGCCCTCGTCCCACTATCTCATAAAACACTGCATAGCATTACAATCAGACTTAAGTAAATAATAATAATAATAATAATTACGAGGAAATACTAGCATTTTGATTTGTCTACATTGTCTACAGTTCAATCTCTTTCCCCCATATACCTAGGAACTTTGGTTTAAAAAAAAATTAATAACAAAGCTCAAGAACACAATTAATAATAAATTAAATATGCCAAAAAAATAAAGTAAAAAATAAATATTACTGAGGAAAGTTTTTTAATTAAATTCCACTTTAGTCTTTATTAAATTATTAATATTGATTTACAAAATGAAAAAAATTATATAAAGTGACTTGCTAAATTTGAAAAGTGATATAAACTGTCCTGATAAATTTTTTTCGTACACTACACTTAGCATTACATCTAAAAAAAATTAAAAATTATAATAAGCTCCAACAGTCGCAATGTAAAATTTACAAGTAATTTGACAGTAGATCGAAATGTCAGCA
This sequence comes from Aradus depressus, assembly GCA_963662175.1. Lineage (NCBI taxonomy): Eukaryota > Metazoa > Arthropoda > Insecta > Hemiptera > Aradidae > Aradus > Aradus depressus. The sequence continues at coordinate 47,831,213 of OY759216.1, read as the reverse complement.
TTAAGTTCAGTACAACTTGGACCTTAAAGGAAGAGCAAAGCTATTGTATTCTCATTCATTAAATCAGACTGCACTGAAGATGGATCTAAACAAAATTTCATACGTTAATCCAAATCGTCCATAACGACACATAATATTTAGCCAAGTCGGCTTATGACACAACTCTCCAGAAAACACAATAACTGTCAAAGTAAAAAATGCATCGACATGAAATTGGATTCAAAGCCATCCTCCACGTGACGTCACCATCCTCCCGTCTTATCCCGTCCTCCATTTTGTTTTTACGTTAATCTCACATAGCCTATATAACTCATTAAAATCGGTCTAGCCGTTTATGTTCTCACATACATACAAAATTGTGAAAAACAATGCCCTCCTTTAGCATTTGCAGTCAGGTAAAAATAGGTTAACAATGTTAATTATTTTTTAATTGAAGAAAAAGTGGGAAATTGTCGTTAATTGGATGATTGACGATCTGGGAAAAAATAAATAAATACAAAAAATGTAGTAATTATATTTTTTTCTTGACTGGATGAAAGAGTAATTTAAATAAACTGTATTGAAGCAGGTCGAGTTAACTTTTATAGACTCAATTAGTGAATAAAATGACAATTGGTTAGGAAAACTAAATAAAAGCAAAGACAATTGTTTAGAATTATTGTTTAATTCCACAAAAAATATATACATATAGTGTCAAAAATATATACCGGTTTCAGCTTACGCCATCGTTAGCACAGAGTTCAACAGTAACGTTAGCTATGTAGGCGTATTTGTACAATTCTGAGGTTGAGTGAAGCAACGAAATTAGTGAATTATATGAGTCGCATTTTGTTTTAAAACAAAAAGATAACAAAAGACGACGATCAGCTGTTTCAAATAGTGTGGACCAGTCTAAGTTGTGTTGTGGAGGTGAGAGAAGTCTGAGTTGAGATGTGAAGGTGGAAAGAGAGTTGTTTCTAGGCTTAAGATAGTGAACCATGTAGGAGTGAAAAGAACAATGCGCAAAGGTACTTTTATTTATTTATATGTACATATATATGCCCAAAATAACATTTGATATAGTTTTAAGTAATTAGTTTATAAGATTTCTTTTTGAAAATTAATTTTATTTTTTTTTTATTTTTCAATATTTAGTTAACCAATTTAAAATGTAGGTTTAGGTAATTAAACCCAATATTTATTATCTTATTATATGCTATTCATTTCCCTGTTAACCCAATAAGATAATTTATACCTTTGGATTGGATTTAACATTTTTGCAAAATTTAGAAAAAAACAAGATTGCATCTCTTTCGTAAATTTAGAAGAAATCCAAATGAAAAGTTTGTTAATTGAAATTTTTTAGAATACGTGCACTTTCTACAAAATTGGACGTCTTGTACTTTTGATATTTTTATAGGGCCCTTTTCGGAAATTACTGTAGATGTATTTATCAGAACAGCTAAAATTTCTATAGGAAATGTGGTAATTTTATTAATTCAATTGTTATTTACATATTTATTTTTATTTAACATGTATACATTTTTTAAATTATCACAAACCATTAAGTTAAAATTTCAATAGCAATGTGAAATGAAACATACCGTTTGCGAGATGCCGGAAACTTCTTTCTGGATCCCTTTTTTTTACACGTTTGCTTCACGTGAAAAGGATTAGTCCTATAATTGGCGTTTAACAAAAATGTTCCTTAATAATTTTCCAATTGCTAATGTGCCCTCAGATTTGAGATAAGACTAAAGTTATAGCGCGCCAAATAATGTAAAATAAATTACCATAGTATTTCAAAGTAATGTCAAAAAACAAGAACTGAACAACTCCAAACAAGAATGTACATTGATTGTCATTTTTTTTATTAAATTAATTTGAAGATAAAAATGTTAAAAAATAAATATTTTTGCCAATAGATCGAGACACTTTCACGTCCCTTCTTCGGGTCACAATAGACCGTTCATGTGTGTGGGTGTTGGTCTGTGAACACGATAACTCTCGATAGGTGACCATAAGTACAACATCTTTTGATTTCAAATCAAATTTAAGTCAAATTTCAGCAATATCAGCCAGGGGTGCTCAGGGGAAGAGACTCAATTCAAAAACGCTAAAACAACTGCCGATTTAGTGAATTTATCGACACTAAATTAAGTATTGGCATTTAGGAGCTCCTATGTAAGTCAACTATTGAATATTAGTGCAAACGGTCAACTGGTTTTGGAGGGGGAACGAAAATTGATTAATTCGTTCTGGAGAAATAGTTTGCCCGGGAATCATCGACAACTTTTTTTTATTTGTAAAATGCGACAAAAATGCCAAGAAAAAGCACACAAAATATGGTAACAAAGTGCAATCCAAACAGACCACTCCAGTTTTCCAGCGTTATGAGACAGGTCATAAGAATGGGTGAAATATGGCGGCTGGCTATCTATCGCCTTATTCAATACCATATGTCCTCTCGTAGATATAAGCTAAACACGCAATGCGCCCTTCCCCTGGCTTCCTAATGAAAATCTTCCACAAATAAATGGGAAAAAGGTCGTCGGTGAATCACCGGCATTGTACATCACCAGAGCGAATTAATCAATTAAGTTTCAGTTCTCCCTCCAAAACCATTCGACCTTTGGGTTAAAAAAACTATTGTTACAAAGTGGTTTCTAAATCCTCGTACTAAATTTTGTGCCGATACATGTATTACATTGACAGTTATTACAGTTTTTGAGTGGAGTTATGGGGTTCTGAATTTCATGTCGATACGTTCATTACACCGAGTTCTCACAGGACACGGTTCGTTCAATGGACACCTACACACTGCCAAGAACTTTTTGATAAAGATATAATCATAGAAAAGGATACGTGTGCTAAAATTAAGCAAAATTGTATCCATTTTATTTTTAAGAGTGAAATTACTACAGACTGACTTGTTCATAAATGAAAAAAAGAAGCAAAATCTAACTTCTTATTTAAAATAAAAAATCAAATTTCGAGTATGTTCCGTGCTCAACAAGCACTCAAATTTCCAAACTCTGGGGACCTTCTCCAGAGGTCCATTGACTGGAGTCTAAATGTCTTCAAGAATTCAAAAAGATTCCCTTGACCAGCCCCCAACCGAAGCAGTTCTAGTCAATTGCCAAAAAAGGCCTTAAAATCATCTAGGATGGGGTGCAACTTAAAGAAAGTTCCGAAGAACTTAAAATGTTTACCCAACATCCTGCTCCGCCCTGGGTAAGCTTTAACGGTGTCAGCCACAATTCAAAAGGTATTCGGTAAGCACTTATTTTTAAACACGTCAAAACTTTTTGAATAATTAAAGAGAGATTAGAGCAGAAAAAAAAAAAGGAACAAAAATGAAAAAAGAAAATGAAAGACTGGGTCTTTCACAGTAATTTTTCTTTGAGAACGGCCCTGTGTCGTAATTTTTTATATTTTAAACATGAATTCCTGGATTTAGATAAAGTGTTGAGAAGTACTGTATTCAATATTTTTTTAAAATATTTAATCATAAATAAAATATTCTTTATTATTATTAATAATTAATTTTTTCATGTTTTTCGTTGTTTCAGATGGCTGAGAACGTGACGTGGATGACAAACTACCCTTCTATAGACTATGGAACGAATAACACGGTAAGAAGACTACCTCACTACCCTTGTAACGACACTGGAGCAATCTAAAAGAAGTTAGCTAAAACTACTAGCCTTAGGATTTATTTTTTTATTTTTTCCCCAGCGATATGAAGTATAGGGGAAGTTACGTAATCGATCAACAATTCGATGCTGAATTTTTCGACCTTCAGATTCAAGAATGAAAAAAAAAAAAAAATGCTGTCTGCCTGTGCTACTGTGAACAGCCGATAGAATGAATGTATCGACTTGAAATTTAATATGTGAATCCAGAACCACTTAACGGCGACACCTATTGATAATCAGTCAAATCGGCCAAAGGAAAGGGGTGGTTTAGGGGAGAGGCATAGGGGAAACAGTAGAAGGGGGGAACAGTGGGCGCTCAAAAACCCCAAAAACTGCCGATGAATTTATCGACATAAAATTTAATATGGGGATTTAGGAGCCCCTATTTAAGTCAACCAATGAATATTAGCGACTGGTTTTGGAGGGGAAACGAAAAGTTAATTGATTAATTTGTTCTGGGGTAGTAAATTGCTGGAGAATCACCGGTGATTCACCGACGACTTTTTATTATTCTTTTGATTCGGAATTGAGACAAAGTTGTCAAGATGGACTTCGGCGACCTCAAAGCATGTAATTCCATTCAATCTCCACTTTTTTTTCTCGATTCCACAATTTTTTTTTAAAAATATTATGTAGATCACATAAAACTACAGATACAAAATTTATGAGGGATATATGTTATAGCGCCAACTGTTTGTCGAGTGAACGTGGAGAGAAAACACATGAGACGGATTTTCTTCGACACATGTGCCATATTGAAGATATAGATGCCAAGGCAGTTTTCTCATAGCCAATGGGGTTTTCCATTTTTATTTACGACTACCTGGTTAACCGGTGTTGCCCGATTGGTAACTTTAAATAGGTTAGTAATGTCTGGTTAGTAACTGTAACGGGACTTATAAGGATGCTAAGTCGAATTGTTAAGAAAATCTGAACAAGCTAGCAGTAATTTTGTTTCGAGCCGTCCGTCGCTTAATCCCTTCTTCCTTTCAGCCGATTTGACTGGCAATCAATAGCTGTCGTCCTTATGAGGTTCTAGATGCATACATAAAATTTCGTGACGAATTCATTCTGTCGGGAGTTATCTTGTTTGTTAAAAGAAGACACATAGACAGACAGACTTTTTTTTTTGGAATCAAGAGGTCGGAAAACATGAAATTCCAGCGAATACTCAACATCAAGATTTTGTATAAAATGAGTACCCCCCCCCCCCCCCCCCCCCCCCCCCCCCAATTGAAGGCCCAAAAATAACAGCCCTTCGCTAGTATTTAACTACCTACCCTCCTACCTCTTTTGTGAAGCGCAGGATCCTTTCAAAGCTCTTTTCCCTCAGCTCCTCTGGGTTGAGATTCTCCATCGGAGATGTTAATAACCTTCACATTAGCCCAGGATGTGTAGCGTGCTTTTCTCTATCATGACACGTTTTCTGCAGAATACATCCATGATCCTATAATCTTCGATCCATGGCTGGAGAGCATTGATGCCTTCTGGATTTCCACGAATAAAGGTGTCCATCCTCTGTCCTGTCCTTCCTTTTTCATGGAAGTCAATGGCACAAGAGGGCTTCCTCCACAAGAAGGATCCACTGACTTTTTATCTGGGACCTTCATTTGTTCACCAGGACTCAGGATGACTCCCTGCAGAGGCCTTCTGAAGCACCTTCTTGCACGCATGGGATCTTTCTAACGTCGGGTTCTAAAACTCTTCCATAAGGAGGAGGAACTCTGCACTCGAGATTACTTCTAGCTCCATACGACTTCCCAAGGGCTGATCGCTCCCTAGGAAGGAAGCAAGGAGCTGTAGCACCACTGGGGGTCCCTCCTTAACGAGCCCTTCAACTCACGTTTTATTGTTTTATCCTTATAATAGAATAAAGTATTCTAAAGCTGGGGAAGTAAAAAAAAATTGTAAAATATTATTATTTTGGTAAACCTAAATGTGTATAAAACTAGGAAGAAAAATGTACAATGCACAGAGCGGGAGACAAGCTCAACAAAGAATTGTAAAAGAACAAAAAAAAAAAAGAAAAGAAAAAATTCTTTAGGCAAAGAGAAAGGAACACGAACTTGTTATAAAGTTCTTTTTATTTTAAAGTTTCAGCGGATCTAATTCGTGCCTCCACCTCATATTAAAATCATTATTCTTCTACGTGAGAAACATTGTCATGTGTATATCTTCTGGTTATACCAACTCTTTCTACTTATATTTTTTATTTAAATTAATTTTATTAGCCAATGTATATTACACATTCTTTTCAATATAAACTACTGCCTATACGCGGATGGAGAGCGCGGCTTGGGTAATATGCCTTCCTTGGTTTGTTACAGCTCCAAAGGGTGGACTCGGTCCTCCAGCAGGTCGTCCTCTACTACATGACCGTAGCTAGTCGCAAGACAATAAATCCTTCCTTGGTTTGTTGCAGATCCAAAGGGTGGACTCGGTCCTCCAGCAGGTCGTCCTCTACTACATGACAAGACATGAGCTAGTCGCAAGACAATAAATCCTTCCTTGGTTTGTTACAGATCCAAAGGGTGGACTCGGTCCTCCAGCAGGTCGTCCTCTACTACATGACAAGACATGAGCTAGTCGCAAGACAATAAATCCTTCCTTGGTTTGTTACAGATCCAAAGGGTGGACTCGGTCCTCCAGCAGGTCGCCCTCTACTACATGACAAGACATGAGCAAGTCGCAAGACAATAAATCCTTCCTTGGTTTGTTACAGATCCAAAGGGTGGACTCGGTCCTCCAGTAGGTCGTCCTCTACTACATGACAAGACATGAGCAAGTCGCAAGACAATAAATCCTTCCTTGGTTTGTTACAGATCCAAAGGGTGGACTCGGTCCTCCAGCAGGTCGTCCTCTACTACATGACAAGACATGAGCTAGTCGCAAGACAATAAATCCTTCCTTGGTTTGTTACAGATCCAAAGGGTGGACTCGGTCCTCCAGCAGGTCGCCCTCTACTACATGACAAGACATGAGCAAGTCGCAAGACAATAAATCCTTCCTTGGTTTGTTACAGATCCAAAGGGTGGACTCGGTCCTACAGCAGGTCGTCCTCTACTACATGACAAGACATGAGCTAGTCGCAAGACAATAAATCCTTCCTTGGTTTGTTACAGATCCAAAGGGTGGACTCGGTCCTCCAGCAGGTCGTCCTCTACTACATGACAAGACATGAGCTAGTCGCAAGACAATAAATCCTTCCTTGGTTTGTTACAGATCCAAAGGGTGGACTCGGTCCTCCAGCAGGTCGTCCTCTACTACATGACAAGACATGAGCTAGTCGCAAGACAATAAATCCTTCCTTGGTTTGTTACAGATCCAAAGGGTGGACTCGGTCCTCCAGCAGGTCGTCCTCGACTACATGACAAGACATGAGCTAGTCGCAAGACAATAAATCCTTCCTTGGTTTGTTACAGATCCAAAGGGTGGACTCGGTCCTCCAGCAGGTCGTCCTCTATTACATGACAAGACATGAGCAAGTCGCAAGACAATAAATCCTTCCTTGGTTTGTTACAGATCCAAAGGGTGGACTCGGTCCTCCAGCAGGTCGTCCTCTACTACATGACAAGACATGAGCAAGTCGCAAGACAATAAATCCTTCCTTGGTTTGTTACAGATCCAAAGGGTGGACTCGGTCCTCCAGCAGGTCGTCCTCTACTACATGACAAGACATGAGCTAGTCGCAAGACAATAAATCCTTCCTTGGTTTGTTACAGATCCAAAGGGTGGACTCGGTCCTCCAGCAGGTCGTCCTCTACTACATGACAAGACATGAGCTAGTCGCAAGACAATAAATCCTTCCTTGGTTTGTTACAGATCCAAAGGGTGGACTCGGTCCTCCAGCAGGTCGTCCTCTATTACATGACAAGACATGAGCAAGTCGCAAGACAATAAATCCTTCCTTGGTTTGTTACAGATCCAAAGGGTGGACTCGGTCCTCCAGCAGGTCGTCCTCTACTACATGACAAGACATGAGCAAGTCGCAAGACAATAAATCCTTCCTTGGTTTGTTACAGATCCAAAGGGTGGACTCGGTCCTCCAGCAGGTCGTCCTCTACTACATGCCTGCTATAGTGGGTCTGGGTTCCATCGGTAATGTCCTCTCCATCCTCGTCTTCTTCACCACCAAACTTCGCAAGCTCTCGTCATCCTACTACCTGTCAGCTTTGGCTGTATCCGATACGGGCTTCCTCATCTTCTCCTTTCTCACCTGGCTCAACATCTTCGACATTGATGTCTTCAATAAGGACGGCATTTGTCAAATATCCGTCTACTTCACACAGGTAATTCCAGTTTTTGATATTTAAGGACATTTTTGGTTGTTTCCGGCATTTTTTCCTCCAGAGGTGTCTTCTTTTTTCTTCGTTGGACAATATTTCGGGACAATTGCAGGTCCCTTCTTCTGGTCACTATGAACAGATTGGTTCATAGTGACCAGAAGAAGGGACCTGCAATTGTCCCGAAATATTGTCCAACGAAGAAAAAAGAAGACACCTCTGGAGGAAAAAATGCCGGAAACAACCAAAAGTGGAACATCCCAGAGAAGTTTAAGAAACACATTTAAGGACATTTCTTAGAAACATTTAATCGAGAAAAACTGATCTAAGCTATTTTTGATTTGTTGTATTTATTCTTATTTATATGGTTTATTTTTGAATTGGGCATCATATTTTTTTGGAACTATGCTGATTATTAATAAAATAAATATTATTACTTTTTGAATGTTATTTTAATTTTTTTTTTTTTAATTTTCTTAAACTCACACAACTGATAAAATAGACGACCAAAACGTTGGTTAGCATGTATGCAAACAATTATTATTGTTAGAAAATAATGTAATTGCATTAAACATTTACTATGTCAATGTTAATTTAAATTTTATAGATATTGAAGATAGGTTTGTTTTTCCAAAAAATAAAATGGAAGAAAAAGATCTGGAACAAAAAATACAAAACATAATTTATTTATTTTCTTGTATTGTGAAAAGAACAGGAAGGAAAAGAAATAAATCAAAATACTAGCAATAGTGAGAAAGTATCATTTTAGATCCAATATCCTTGTTTTCTCCCTACTCATCATCTATAACAATAGATGACGTCCTCAGCTATTGATCCATTGATCAGATTGTAACTATTGATAACTTATATTTTCTCAACAACAATTTTAGACAAATTTGTCCCGAATCAAAGAGTTGATTTTCCAAAAAATATCTACAATTGATATTCTATATATAATTATTTATATATTGATATTCATGTCCACCAAAGTGACGAAAGAGCACTCTGGTAGTGAACGATATGACCTCATAATTAAAGCTCCAATTCGTGCTCCACTTGGAGAAGCAGTGTCAATGATGCTTTTTTTTTTTATGGAACCTTCCTTGTGTTTCACTGGCGGACTTCGACCTATTAAATTGAAAATATCTTCATCATCTGTTCTCAGCTCTACATATAGTTACTTTAATTGTGATTTTAAGTCATCTAATTGTCCAAAAAAACTGGTGATTAATTTAACCGCTGGTTATTAATTTAAGTATGATCAAAATGATGGTGTAACCACTACCTCTAATTTAAATACAACTAACCGACATTTTTCTTTTTGCCTTATGTACGATATTATAGTATTGTAGGCTAGCACGCTACTGTGATAATATATTGTGTGTGTAAACAAATGGACATGAAGGCTCTTGAATGGATGAATCTAGAAATTGGAAATTTTAAATCTGTTGGTTTTTTCCGGCATTACTTCCAGAGGTGTCTACTTTTTTCTTTTTTTCTGACAATATTTCGGGACACTTACCCGTTTTTCGTGTTCCGAAATGTTGTCTAGAAGAAATGCCGGAAAAAACCAACAATTCAACATCCCAGAGAAGTTTAAGAAGCAAATTTTAAATCTGTGAGTCATTCCTCCAAACTTGCAACTGATAAGATTTTGGGCGAACATGGGATGAAAATTAACACTACTTTACTAGAGGTTCCAACTGAATTTTTGCGAATATCGCTGCGAAATTTACTACCAAAGCCACCCCAGTGGAGGTCTGTTGTGGGTGCATATCTATTCTAAATTTGGCTTAACTATTGTGGGTTGAGTTGGTTACGCATTTATAGCTATTTTTTTTTTTTTGCTTTATGTACGGTGCATATTAGCCATGTCAATCTGTTATCTAGTTATTTACGACATCCATGGCCCCGGGAGGGAGTTCTATCTACGAAATAAAACTCACTTCCGGACGGGATTCGAACCCGCAAACCATGGTGAGACCATGCGACGACCCATTTATAGCTAAGCTTACACAATTGGTAGTAGGCGATATGACCTCGTAGTCAAGGCCCGGGCATGAGTCATGAAACCTTACATAATGGAGAGTTATTCAAAATTTATATAACAGTGCCTCTTTTGATAGGAACAAAATGTAATTCTTTGTGTGCTCCCCTTTGTTTTCATAGTTTAATGGGAGGTGTCTAAAGATGAATACTAACCGACATTAAACTGTTTAGTGATGAATGGAACCAGGCCTTAAAGTATTTCATTCATAATTGAAAGCTTCAATGAATAAAATCAATTGTTTTTTATATATGACCAATGGTTTAGCTGTGAAATGCATGTTGGTTCTTGATTGATTGAGGACGCATTATTCCCAGTCATATATATCGTGACGTTTGTTCAGTTAGTATTGAAGTTCTTGACAAGCATCATGTCCGTGGAATTACGAAGTTCGAAAAATATATATATTTTTAGTTGAGGACGTTTGTCATCAAATATTGGGGTCCAAACTTCCGTCAAATTGTCAAGTTATCGCAGTTTTATAAGCTATTTTATAATATTCATTCGTGAATGTGTTATATTTTGGAAAAAGGCAAGAATACCCAAAAAATCTTTACCAAATGCGTGAAAAAACTTTTAGATTTGAATTAACTTTGGAGAGACTTGCAAAAAGATACCTAAAAACCCCAAGATGTTTACGAGCGCCGTAGAGAAAAGTTTAAAAGCAATTTAGAGAACCTATTTGATATTGCACTTCAGTTAATGAAAATAGAAGAAGATAAGACCTTTTTCCAGCAGCAGAGAGAGACAGGACGGACTAGTTACTTAGCGCGAGTTGATAGAAAACTTGCTGAAAAAGAGAAACTGGCGAGACAAAGGGCGTTAGAAGAGAAAATTCGGCGAATAAAATATTTTTCAACTGCATCAACTTCATCGACAGCATATGATTTTACAGTTCCTAATATATAGGACAATTCCACATCCAGTTCAGATGAGGATGCTGAAAATTCACAAGACAAGTTGTCAACTATATGACAGAAAGCGGACATTTGCAAAAGGATGTTCCATGTTCCTCAGTTTCATATGTTAGTCGGCAAACGAATGTCACCCGGTCAAGGGTGGCGGAGGCCTACGGAGAGGTGCGAAGCTCCGATTTTATCTTCTTTGTCGTCAATTCGGCACGGATTAACGTTATCCTAGCGAGCTGATATTTTACTAATGAGTGTTTAGGGTCAAACAGAATACATTTAGAGGGTATGCATATCAGATTTCTTAAAAAAATATTTTTGGCCTGTATAAGGGGCACCCTAAAGGCCCCAATTCACGGTCGTTCCAATCCAATTGCTCCACGCCAAATGGAGCGGAATAGTCCAAAAAGTAACCGTGAATGTGAAAACATTATTGGATTGGATGGAGTGGAATGGCCCAGACGGAATTCCAACCTGCCAGAAATCCGTTGGTGGAATTGTTCAAGACGAAAGATCCTTCTGCTAATAAGGATGTGGTGCAAAAAAAATTAAACTCTATGCGAGGTTCTTTTCGTAAAGAGTTGAACAAGGTAAGTTTCAATTTGATTGTAACAGTATACGTAATTTAAACATTACTTAAAAATATTTTATCTAATTTCAACGACTAAGGTCTTATTTCAAGTTAAAAATTAATATAGTTACAAACAATAGGCCAAAAGGAAAACATTTTTCCTCTTTTGAATGAATGTTTTTCGATTTTCCTTTCCTGATGAGACATTTGCGTTTGGGTCGCTTTTTCCGGGACATCCCGTATATATTATCTGTTTTTAAACAAAATGATTTGAAGATTGTAAATAGGTAGCTGTGAGGATTTATATATCTTATAAAAATCAATAACAGAAATATGAAAATAATATATTTATGAGTATAACAAGTAAAATTGGTTGTGTCACGGTTACATTTGCGTACATTCGTTTCTTTAAAGATAAACAAATTGCATATAACAATAATTCGTCTTCCATTTTGTTGAACTACAAGCTAGGAAAGGTCTCGATGGAGTGATCGTGAATGACCCCCTCCGTCACTCCACTCGCTCCGATACGTCATCGTTCCACTCCATTGGAACGACCGAGAATGGGGGCCTTAATGATCATATGTCTCAATGTATAGCACTTCATGTTGAGGTAGACCACGTGACAGGACATATAGAAAGTTGGTCCAACTATGTAAGATATGTAACGGTTTGAGAACCCAACAGATGTACAAGTATGAGGAGAGTTAAGATATGACACATTTGTCTTATCTCTACACTTTGGGGTCGAGAACAAGATGTACACTCCTGCATGGTTGAGAGAACCTGCAACTGTTGGAAGTACAATTAGAGGATACCCATCCCACCCATAAATAAACCACGTTGTCTTTGATCTCTCTCTGCCATACGGACCTTCCGGATAGTAGCAATTTTAGATGCGGCCTAGGCTGGCTTTGACGGACCGGTTCTGCTACAGGGGTAGATATCAGCCCACTATCCCTATGCTGAATTTTTTTCGCTCCCGCTCATGATTCTTTTTACGTTTTTAATACAAATTTCTAAAACATATCTTTATTCAGGCTTTAGACCAGCAATGATTAAAATTTTTGAAATATATTTTATTTATAACATCAACTACGAAAGTATAGAGAAAGTTGTAATCGGTCAAAAATTTGAAGTTTTTTTACCGGAGTTTCATGTTTTCTCTTTGATCCCAAAAATGAAAAAAAGAGTTATTTTCTATGTGCGTATCTATGAATACGAAAAATCCCGATATAAATAATGTATCGATGTTTCATTTGTGTATCCAGAATCCCTATAAGGACATCTATTGATTTTCAGGCGTCAAAAACTCTAATAACTCTCATTGTAATGAATGTACTGACACGAAATTTCATATGTAGATTTAAAACCCTACAACAACGATACCTATTAAATTTAAGCGAAATTAGCTGAGGTGATCAGATAATGAGGTTTGGCTCAAAAAAAAAAACATAATAACTTCCGATGTAATCAATGGATTGTCACAAAATTTAGTGTGAGGATTCTGAAGTGACTATTAAACATGGCGGACCTTCAGCCATTGTACTGGCTATTAGCAGTAAAAGGGGTGGAAAAAATAAAAAAAATGCCTTCTAGTTGTAGTGAGGGTCGACGGGAAAGTAACAAAGAACACGAACATGTCGTGGTACATTTCCAAGGACACCATTTCAGTTTATAATCATTAAATATAATTAAAAAAAAAAAAAGTTACGAAAATATTTTCTCAAACCCCCAACAGATGCCACTGGTCAGCTCTTCAGTGTAGTTTATCAAAGCTTCAACATATATCACTAATTGGCTTTCCAGGTTAGCTTGCAGAATAAAATCCTGCACGGAATATTCCTGGGATGTCAGTTGAGCATGTTATGTTATTAAAACAAGAGATAAAAAGGTATTTTTTTCAGTATATATATATTTTTTTTAATTAGAAAAACATGGCCATGGCAGGAGATTTTGTGGTTTCATTTGTCTCATTAGTCAGAAAATGTTTGCCTCGTTTCTCTCTTCCACCCCCGCCAAAAAAATATCCTTCAGAATGTAAGACTAGGAAAACATGGGGACAATGTACCTGCTACTAAAGGATTAGAATATTTGTCTTCAGAGTTCAACATCAAAGTGATAAGAAGGCGTCTTTTGTCTTTTTCATAAGTAGGATAAATACATTTCAAATATTTGGGGATAAATAAATCAAAGAAAAAGTAAATAATTGGAAAAATAAAAAAAAAATCAGTTAAATAACTAGACGGATGAAAATATTACAGTCCAGCAAATGTAAATAGCCAAGATACGACGTAAAGTGGAACAATGGAATAGCTGGGAAAAGCGATGGATGAGCAATGCGCGGGGTAGTCGGCATTAAGCAGCGCTAATGATAGGAGCGGTCGATGCTCATTACTGAAAAAATAATTAATAATTTTTTACTATATTTTTAACATTTACAATTGGTAATATAGCCTAAACACGGCCCAGATTCTGCGGAAAATTAAAAGCTGTCGTTCTTTAGTTTAAAATTAACAAATGAACATTTTTGTCAATACAGTTATTACATCGGTAGTTATTAGTGTTTTTGTAATAACCCTCCCCCCAAATCACCCCCCTCACCTCTCCTAGGTATTAATAGACGATTCTGGGTAGACAAATAGTTATCGTTGTGATAGACACAAACACAAATATACAAATCATAAAATTCCGGTGAAAACTCAACATCGAATTTCTGACCAAAAACATAACTTCTCCTATACTTTGTTTCGCTGGGAAAGTTAAATAAAATAAAGTCCTCAAAGACGAACTTTTCTCATTTCTTTATACTTTTTATAAACTTCTGAGAAACACAATTTTCATTGAAAGTTAAGAGGACTTTCTCTAGGCTGCTTTGCTTAATGATGTACGAAACCATTGCTAACAAGTAGAAAAAAAAAAAGAAACTCTTAAGAGCTCAGAGGTAGCGCGCTTGCTTACTGAGCTCAAGATCGCGGGTTCGAAACCCGGTCAAGGCCCTTAGATTTTTTATCTGGGAGATGAAAAAACCTTGAACCGTTCTTTGGATGGGACGTTAAGCGATGGTCCCGAGCCTGTACGATGTCAGGTACTCGTTAAATCTACTCTAGGTGAATAAAAATTTAGGGTAGGCAAATTTTAAGACTCACATAGTAGAGTCGGGCTCATGTCCTAGTAGTTAAGCCCGGGCATGAGTCACAATAGGCTTTTGAAGTCTATGGATGTTTTTTTATGTTTTACCGTTACCCATACATTTTTTTTTTTTTTATTTAAGTCTAAATCTAAGACTTTAGGGCAGTCGGAAGAACAACAATTCCTATGGAAATGCCAATACTGTTCCGCCTACAAAGAGTATTCCAGCCTGCAAAGCTTCAAAATAAAAACAGTATTTTATATGGCTCCAAGAGCTTCAACAGCTATTAAAGTCCTCACTCTCCCTCTAACTAATACTTGACTTTCACAGGATTTTCTGTATTCTCACAAGACATTTCGTGTCGATACATTCATTATATCAGCAATTATTCGAGATGATTCCGCTTAAAATTAATTTTGTCATCCTTATGGGTTTTCAATGTACATATTATTGATTAGTGATTTTCAATGTTTATACTATTTTTATAGTTAGTTATTATAACACATGCCCGGCCTTTAACTTCGTCTCTCTGGTGGACTTTAGTCCGACTATGGGAGTCCTAAATGTTGCCTAACTAGATTTATTCAACTAGTGTAGGTGTGTTTAACGAGTACCTGACATCGTATAGGGCCATCGCTTAACGTCCAATCCGAAGGGCGGTAAAGGCCTCGGCCGGATTTTGAACCCGCGAACTTGAGTTCAGTAGACTAGCTACTTCGGAGCTACCGGCGCCCTCTCTAAACAAATAACATGTTGTTATTTTTTATCAGGTTTTGAGAAAAACGAGAAAACTGTCCCCCTGTTTTTTTCTGAAATTGATGAACCAAAAAAATAAATAAAACATTTATGAATGTATAGTGCAGAGTTAGATGTAGAATGTTCAACTAATTTATTTCTCCTGGCTTCCGTTAGATGCCATCAGGGGGTTGTAACATTAAAACTACGATTAGTCTCGACATAAAAACCCCAATAACTGCCGATGTATCGACACGAATTTTTTTGTGTATCCTGAACCCCATTAGGACGAAACCTTCTGATTTAAGGAGTGGAGGAATCAGAGAAGGGCTCAACCCTAAACCTTCATAACTACCAATACAGTGAATGTATTAATAGAATATTTCGTTAGAGGACTCAGAAACACTTATGTAAATCAACTATTAATTTTTACCATAGGCGGTCGATTAGTTTTCGAGGGAGAGCAACAACTTATTTGTTTAATTCATTTTAGGATATTACATTGCCGGTGATTCACCGACCCAAATTAATATTGGCCAGTCACCGGAATGAGGGGCGCCCAAGTGGGAAAATTTAATTAAAACCACAGCCTCACCTTTTCTACAAAAAATTGAAAGAAACGAAATCAAAACTAGATAATATACTTGAGAACATGGGAATCTGTTCTACTTAATCCTAATAGCCAATTATATGAGTCTCGTTTGAAGATTTATATGGCCGTTTTGAAAGTTTAACCTGAGATTAGACGAATGAAAGATCACAGGAGTGAAAGAGATTCTCTACTGGGTCATATCTGGAAAAAATGTCTTTCAAAAAAAAAAATTAAAAAAAGCAATAATTTTATCCGAATGAATTACTAAAAAACAAAAATATAGAAAAGGAATTTCTTTAGTTACTATTAACATCATAAAACCTAATTTTCCGCGAAATCGGTCGAAGGGAAGCCGGATATATTTTTGAGCAGGGGGTAGGCCGAATATATTTTTTTACAAGATGAAAATAAAATAAAAATGCATACAATCTATATACTGAAAAGACGCAATATATTATATTATATTATCTTAGTGGCGTTAACAGAGGTGAGAATTTGATGTGAGTTCGGTCGTTCAAACAATCCCATTTTTTTATAGTTCTATCAATTTCCAGCTGTTCCAGAGAGTCACAAGACGTTTTTCTTTAGATAGAGGTTCTCTACTGGGTCATATCTGGAAATAATTTCTCCCAAAAAAAAAAAAAAAAAAAAAAAAGAGCAATAATTTTATTCAAATCAATTATTAAACAAAAAAGAGGAATTTCTTTAGCTACTATTAACATCATTAAACCTAACGACACTTTAGACCGGGCTTAAGTACCGCCTGGACTCTCTCAAACAAAGTATAATTGCTCATTCAGTTTCCCATCTCCAAGAATTATTTCTTAATAGTAAGAAAATCAGAGATTCACCAGCACAACTTGAATTATTAGCTAAGTTTTCACTCCTCCTCTAAACTCCCATTTCTTTTGGCTAAACATATGTATGTGTAGTTCTTATGGGGTTCTGGAAATAAATTATTTTAAAGATATAAAACGTATTGGAAGAAAAACTACTAATACGGCTCCAGAACCGTATTTCGAAGTCGAAATCAAATACATTTTCAATAGCGTTAGGATTCGGAAGTACTTTAAATAAAATCCAATATGGCGGAAATTAGGAATACTGCACCAGAAGCGTATTTAACTATTTTCAATTTTTTTATTTATTTACATATTTACGACATATAATGTGTCATTAGAAAGTTGAGGAAAGTCAAGGGCTTGGCTGTACTGCTGAGGTCCGCGACTGAGGAGGAGTCCAGGTTAGTTCTGGAGCAGGTCCCTCTGCCATGCCTTGAATGCGTCCTGGTCGATTTGTGTACAAATGGATTGGCGTGTTGATGGAGTTTGACGTGAAATGTTTGATAGCGTGTCCTGATAACAGAGGGTACAAATGGGATGTTAAACTCATTTTGCAATGTGAGATTGGAGACGTGAAATTTGCGCATCGACAATGTGGCTTAGTATAATGGATTGAAAGCGATTGAAGACTTTGTATGTTAGATTTTTTGGCTTATCCCCATATATATACCATAAGTCCAAATGAATTTCAGTATATGTGATGTTTGTAGGTGATAATCTCGATTTCATCCGCTGATTGATTTCAGTCGTCCAAATCGTCTTTGCGTTTCAGTCTGATGTGTGTTGTCCAAGTTAAATGTCTGTCAATTTCAGTTAACTTTGATTTGACGAAGCTTCAATCAACAAGTCTGTAAGTCAAATGACTGTATTTCTTCTTAATTAACTGATCAGTTTAAATATCTTTGCAAAAGTATACAATCAAACAAAATCTATGCTCCTATACAATTGATGTAACTTATAAGAAACAGAATGGCCCCAAATTTCCAATTCAGCACTAAAGTATGCTTGCTTAGTGAACTCAATATCGCGGGTTCGGAGGCCCTTAGGCTTTTTTTTTAATTCTCTGGGAGGTGAAAACACCTTGAACATGCTGACTTTCAGATGGGACGTTAAGGGATGGTTACGACCCCTACCCTAGGTGAATAAAAATTTAGGATAGGCAAAATTTAGGACTCCCACGGTACAGAGTCAGGCTCATGTCCACCAGAGCAGCCCTTTGATAGTTAAAGCCCGGGCATGATTCACAATAACAAAGTAATCTCAACTTTACTCCAACCATCTAAACTAAAATGATAAAGTATAATTGATAAAATTAAATACCACAATTTTGAAACTGGGAGTTCATGTATAAATGCTGTCTGGAAGGGACAATGTTTCAAAAAACATCATTATATTTAGACTCCTTCACCAGAGGGGCATCACACTCACTAACTTCGTAATCTCCAGTGGAAATGGGGGTTACAGTTGTGTATCATTTTAAAGATCTCTCAGTGTTCCGTCCATTTGAACAAAATAAAAACTTGAGCTTCTAATCACCAAAATTTGGTTCAATTTCAGAACCACTAGTTTATTTTATATATTTAAAATTTTTAGAGATATGAAGTTATCCGTCTACGTTTTTGACGTACGTCAATACAAAAGTAACTTTTCAAGTATCGTGGTTAGGTAATGAAAATGTGGTGTAGATGAAAACATGGAACACGTTAGCAAATATGAATAACAGAGTAGGCTGCTTTCATACGAGTATTGAGCCACATGCTCTGAACAGATATAAAGAAATAGAAAACCCAAAACGATCCAAAAATATGGATTTTTACTGCTGTCTCTAACAATAACAATTTTCATGTACAAATAGAAGACGTTGTCTTCCTACTTGGGTATAGAAATACCCAACCCAACTGCGTCATCATCAGTGACTCATCACCCGTATAGTATGGTGTCTAAAGGAACACTGATCATTTGGATCGGACTTTTTTAAAAATCCAATAGGTCTATTGCTCCACAACTGTATTCGATTCTCAATATACGACTCTCTAAACTCTCAATATTCTATCAATATATGTACTAGCTTTTCATTTCGATCGGATAACTTCTAAAGAAATTCTGTATGACGATCGAATATTCAAGTAAAATATATCCTCGTATCTACTTTCGGAGAATACATTATAAATGGAGAAAAAAAAAAACAAAAAAAAAAAAAAAACGCAACTTTATCGGTTCAATTGTTTAAGAGTTGTGTGAGAACGTATACACAAACGTACAAGTCAAACACTTAATACCCCTTTTATTGATCGGGAGTTGAAAATGAACTTTAATTAATAACTAATTAAGGGCACATTCAAAATGGCGGAGATATGCGAGGAACGTAGGAGCATAGGTTTCCGGATCGATTCTCGGAAATACTTTTACTCCGTTGGCATATTTTTTATTTGTTTGTATTTATTTTATTATTAGTTTTATATATTTGTTAGCTTATTTTTATTTTTTTCTCAAGAATTTGGTTTATTTTATTTTATTTTTTTTATTAGGAGCATCGACTGCAGAGGCCATTAGCGCCAGCACAACTATTATTATAGTAGATAGGGTGACGTAATGTGGCTAAAGCTATCTCTCTGGGCTATTAGCTATTCCTCCGCGAATGGCACCATATAATTTGTTGGTGATAAAGTCCGGTGTTTTGCAAGACTTGTAGCAGCTGGGATGTGTAGGTCGAGCTATCTTTCAGCACTGCTCGAGCATCATGAGGCAGTCCATCTCTTTCTCGGTAGGGTTTGAGAACTTCACAGGATTGTAGTATGGAAGACAGTAAGTGCTTCCTTGCATACTGGACACCTCGGTGGGCGTCTCCGCAACAAAATGTCGACATGAGTTAGCCAAGTGTGTCCAATTCTTAGCCTCGTCAGGACCATTTGTTTATTATTTTATATTCAAAAAATATAGGTGATGTGGCCATTACAGTACCTTCTTATACCAACCTCGCTTACAGACCACTCTCCTCTTCCCCTTCTCAAAATCATTTCATACTGGGAATATGAATGTAATGAGTTGGCGTCAGCGGGATTTTTTTTTTATTGCATAGCGTAAATCTGAGAGTAGACATTCTTATATCCAGTGATGCCAGTATAAAATAATTTTGAGAAACAGGAAGAGGAGAGAGTGTGATCTGTAATAAAAAAAGTCCTGTAATGGCCACAACAATAATAAAACTATATTTTAAAGTTCGTTGCTATGTTTTACCATTTAAACAATTCTTAGATGTATTCCTTATAGACATTCAGTTTACATTCTTCGGGCGCTATAATTTTGACATACTGGCGTTTCTCTACCCTTGATTGGACCTTCTATTCTTCAAACTTCATTTTTAAACTGGAAACGCTTCTCCAGATCTTAGATCAGAGTCCAGGTTTCACACCTTTAGATCTGGTCATTCTTTTCTTTTTATTATTTTATTCAGCGTCCAAGCGTTTAAAGTCGTTTAGTATATCCTGCATGTTTTATGCTTACGTAAATGCACAGATTAGCATAATCCTTTTTACATATTTCTTATATATACAGTCCATTAAACCGCTTGGTACCAGTTTTATGTATTTCTTTGCATTCATTCATTTTTCGACTTGGCGATTTTGGCTCTCCTCCCTCCAAAAGCACATATATAAAAAGTATTGTCGCCGAAGATGCCGAAAAAATAATAAATTATTAAAAAACTGTCGTTGCAGAATCTTGAGGAAAAGACAGAAGAAAGAGAAAAGGCAGAAGCACCCGAGAGAAAATGAAGACGAAGGCGCTGCTAACCACAAGGTTGAGTGTCTCAAAAATAAATGCAGAGAGCTCGTCCTTTCTGCCCGAGTAGGGAGTACAAAAGGACGTTAAACAAAATAAACAGGCGGGGAATAAAGGAGAAAAACAGAGTAGCCTCTGCACTGAAATTGTTCTGATATTTTGTCTTAATACTGGAACACAGCGTTGTTGCTCACCCATAAGATTATTTGGCAGAGCCGGCTTTCAGTCCCATTCATCCGTCTGAGCATAATGCATTTAATGAATGAGTGATGTAATATAATGGTTTATATATAATATTATATTACTATTCATTACGATGTAGAAGGAATTCGAAGTTCGGTCGTGTAAATGAAAAGTCAATATTTGGCCAAAGTTTCGGAAACTATTTATTTCCTTCTTCAAGGCCTTATAATGGCTTAAGTGGATGTGTGTGGTGAAGGTGTTGAGAGATTGTGTGATCGCACCGCACACATCCACTCAAGTCATTATAAGACCCTGAAGAAGGAAATAAATAGTTTCCGAAACGTTGGCCAAATATTGAGTTTTCATTTACACGACATAATCTTGAATTCCTTCTACATTGAAAAGATACTGCCGATTCTATTAATCATTATTTATTACACCTTCCTTAAATCAGCTAACACTGAAGATTGTCGAATGTGACCCAAAGCTGGATCTATTAAATGAACTTGTCCTGTGCCAAAACAAGGTTCTTTGAATCGAGATATGTGGATCAGTCCAAAATCAAACATACCGCCTTCGGTCACTACAATCCATTATACTACGCCACATTGCCGATGCACCATTTTACGTTTCCAATCTCTCACTGCATAATAACCTTAACATCCCATTTGTACCCTCTGTTATCAAGGGACACGCTATCAAAATGTTCACGACAAACTCCATCAACACGCCAATCCACTTATTCAACTACCCCACAAATCCACCAGGACATCTCAAGCAGGCAAGGCAGGGTCCGCTGCAGGATAAGCCTCAACTCCTCTTCGGTCAGGTACCTGACCTGTACAGATAAGGGCTCAACACAAATACTCCTATAACAGTCGATGCAATGAATGTATCCACACGAAATTTTATTTCTGGATCCAGGTTAAAAGACGACGATTTTCAACGGAATCGGTTATAGGGAGGGAGGGGGAGGATTTATTCAAAAACCCTAATTACTGCTTACCTACGTAGTTACGTATCACAAGGAATTTTACATGAGCATTGAGAAGTCCTTGAGTTAGACATATTTTGAGGAAGAGTTTAAAGGATGGGGAAACATAAACTTTGTTGAGTTGGGGAAGTACAATACAGATGATTCTTGGACCAATTTTTTAAATCGTATCTGATATCTGTTCGGTATTGACGACCACAGAGCGAAACCTTGTAAATTACGTCTACTAGTTTGTAAGTGACTCTTGATAATGCCTTAACACGGCGAAACTAGTTGAGTATTTGAGAATATATAGTGAAGTTTGACAAAGAAATTGTGTATTTTAATTATCTATTCCTAGAATGGAGCTTCACAAAGTAAATCTGGAAACCATAAATTACGTCTACTATATCTACACAGGCAATAATGAAAAATGAAAGAATGTGTAAAAAAAAAAACGAAAGGAGAGGGAGGGAGTTCACCAATCTTCCAATTAGAATTTTACTTCCATAACTTCCCCTATACTTAATAATAATAAATATAATAATCGGTTGAAAATTCGATGCAGAGTTTTTCAACGGAATTACATGTTTTCCAATCTCTAGTTTCCAAATATGGAAAAAAAAAATGCTGTATCTATGAACATAACTTCTATAGAATGAATGTATCGACACGAAATTTTATTTGTGGATCCAGAACTCTCTAACGAGAGGCAGATCGGCCCAAAGGGAACGAGGGGGGAGGGGGGGGGGGGGGGGGTTAAGAAGGAAGGCTATCATAAAAACTGTAATAACTGCCTATAGAATGAATGTATCGGCACGAAATTTTATATGTGTGACCGAAACTCTATAAGGACAACACCTATCGATTTTCAGTCAAATTGATGAAAAGAAAAGAGAGAGGGGTAATAGGGGAGAAGCTTAACTCAAAAATTCTAATAATTGCCGTTGTAATGAATGTCTCGACACAAAATTTCATATGTGAATTCAAAACATCATAAGGACGACACTTATTAATTTTCAGAACAATTGGCAGAAGAGAAGGATCAGAAGAGGGCTCAACTCAAAAACTAATAACATTCGATGTAATGAATTTATGGACGAAAAATTTAGTTTCAAGATGTAGAAGCCCGTATTTAAGTCAACTGCTGAATACTAGCGCAAACGGTCGACTGGTGTTGGGGGGGAGGGGGGAGGGAGTTAAAGTTAAGGGGGTCTTTATATTAGCAACACTCCATACTAAACAATTTTTTACAATAAAAATAACAGATTATCTTGGGATTTGAACGAGGCGACACATTAGAGAGAGAGATTGTGAGGACTCACCCTCCTATATCAGATCTAACAGATGGTGTTCCGTGAAATCATCGAACACACAGCCACCAACTTCCCTCTAAATAATGGTTGATTTCAAAGTACAATAAATTTACAGTCTATGGCCGACATGGACTGTGTAGTTCCGAGACTCAACTGATTTATGGCACGGCTATCTGGTCGGCATACAAACGAACAATTGAACCAGGGGGTCTCAAACTTTTTCGTTCTCGGACCTCCCCCCTCCCTGGAAGTTTGAAAAATGTGCCACTGATTCCCGCTAAGCACAACATGGGAAAGTGTATCAAAGAATATCTGGGAATCTGAAAAATGTATCATCAATGTAGAAAGAACGAATGGGAGCCTGGAGAATGTATCATAGACCAACTGAGAGTCTAACAAATGTGAGACCAATTGGATGCCTGCAGAATGTATCATTTCATACCAAGAAGCCGAATGCGCGGAACAGGATTAATCCATATCAGTTCCTCACCTGCTTTCTTAGATTGTATATCAATCGACCTTTTTGACTAAAAGTAAATAGTTGCCTCACATGTAGACTTCTGGACCCCAGTCCAAATTTCGTGTCGATACATTCATTACAACAGCAGTTATTAGGGTTTTTGAGTACCTCTCCCATCTCTGACACCCCTTTCCTTCGGCCGATTTCTCGAAAAATTAATGGGTTTCGTTCTTTTCGTGTCTATACTATCTTTCTATCGGACGTTATTGTGCTCACGCACACACCCTGGACGGACCCATCAAGGGGTCTGATGACATGAAATTCTAGTATTAACCTTATCTAGAATTTTTCCTCAAAAAATTTTCTGGTGGAGGCGGCCTCTTTCAAAAGAAAAGCTTCATGACTCCCAAAACTGTTGATCCGCCACTAACCTCACATTTGTATCCCCCATATTATCAGCATTTGAGAAGACCTAGCTTATACAGTTCCTCTCAGAGATAATCAATCATCATACATAAACCTTCAAAGATCCGTTTGATCGTAAAAATTCAGATACAGGAAATGACTAGTCTAATGGGTTTTTAAAAGAGATCTCAGGATACCTTGTAATGCCAAAGGCAGCTCCTGCGTTTACCTTTAATAAGCAACTGGAAACCTTTAACGAAATACTGGAAAAGCTGGTTTGGAAATTGAAATTGAAACACAGAAAGTCAGGAAACTTTTATTTCATTTTTAGAACCAGGGAGTCGGAGTGAAAACTCAGTAACAAACTTCTGACTTCGTAGAGCTGTGGAAGATAATGTCGCCCTGGGCAGAGCCGCCACAAATTGTTTCGAAATTTAAAAAATCGCCTCGACTGTTTGTCTCCATGAGCGTTGCGCCCTGGAGATGCGGCTTCGTCTAGGTCACACTCGGCTAACCCATGGCCAGGGTGGCAACCCCAGGCTGTGGCAAGTGTAGGGCCTCCCCTCTCACAGTAAGCCACATCCTGGAGGAGGGCCCCGGGGATGACAACTCGACTATATAAGCCGTCCTATCAGCAATTAAAGAAAGCCACCTCATCGAAATTATCTTATCCTTTGTACAGCGTAAAAGATGTTGACAACGAAAGCAAACAAATAAAACTATTCTATTCTTTTCTGTAATATTTTGTAGAGTTTATATTCTAAAACAAGATCAGGAGAGCAGTCCAAGTTCTGACAGACACTATGCCTGGATGTACATTACATACATAATTCAAATATGCATATTTACATAGATATAATGAAGGCGGCAAACAAGGTATAACTTGGATTCACTAACATGACCAGACAGAGGAAAAAAGTCGGCAGCGCAACTTGGAGTCGAGGACAGACGACGATCTTAGCGCATCATCTTTTAAGATTTAAGAATTCTGTTCCTCTTCTCCGGAAAATCTGCTCTCCTGGTATGGGTAAATTGTTGTTGTTGTTTTGCGTAAACTGTTTCCAATTGCTTCCGCTAGTTAAGACAACCGAATCGTTGAAACAGACTAGTTAACTCTTGGACAACTTCAAGGACAATCAAGTTCGGTCATTCTACTATACTACTGTCAAAAGGGAGAAAATTATTTTTTCTATGTGAGAAACTTCATCACAGTTACTGATTGAAATGTGTATCTTTGATGATTCGTTGTTGTTTCAGGTGTGCAGTTTCCTGTCGGTCTGGTTCATCGTAGCGTTCACCATTGAGAGGTTCATTGCGGTCCGGTACCCTCTAAAACGACCCAGCATGTGTACCGTCTCTAGAGCCAAGGCTGTTGTCATCGGAATGTCTTCCATGGCCATCACAATTCAGACACCCTATCTCTTCGTGTCTGCTCCACAACCCATGAGCTTGAAGAAGTATGATAAACTTATTTCAAATATTGTCATTATGTGCAAATGTGAAAAAACCTTGAGCTGTCCTTCGGTTGGGACGTTAAGCGATGGTCCCGATGTCAGGTTGTTAAGGACCCCTATTCTAGGTGAATACAAATTTAGAGTAGGCTATCTTGATAACTCTCACAGTAGAGTCGGGCTCATGTCCACCAGTGACGAAAGAACACGCTGGTAGAAGGCGATATGACCTTGTTGTTAAAGCCCGGGCATGAGTCACAATAACGAACCAACCAAGACTGGCTCTGGTACTCAGCTAAAGTATTTTCACCGATATTGAAGATTCTTGTGTATCTTAAAATGCATTCTCATTTTCCTTGTGTTTTACTCAACATTAAAAAAAAGCCTCATTGACGTCACGTTGTTTTAAAAAATATTGCAGGATCCTACTCTCTATATTGACATTTTGAAAACTACCCTATAAACTGTAGATAGCACAAATAGAGCGTGCCGGGTGGTGGAGCAGATCTACTTATCGATACTACTCCACTGTAAACAATCCGTTCACACTCAAGTTTAAAATAAAAGAGGGATATCGCACCCCTAGAAGAAAACTGTAACCAATAAAAATTACACAATTTTCAAAAGAAACTTTTTAGCTGTATTTAATTCAACGGTACAGTAAGTTACTAGCGATTGGGACTCGCTCCTCTTGCCATCCATTTGAAATTTTTTGGAACTAAAATACATTCATATGAAAACCAACAATAA
Organism: Aradus depressus; assembly: GCA_963662175.1. Lineage (NCBI taxonomy): Eukaryota > Metazoa > Arthropoda > Insecta > Hemiptera > Aradidae > Aradus > Aradus depressus. The sequence goes on along the minus strand of OY759216.1, from coordinate 47,805,107 downwards.
TGTTGTGGTCAACAACTGAGCTCAAGTTCGAAACCTGGCCGAGTCTTTCAAATGGGACGTTAAGCGATGTTCCTGAGCCAGTGCAATGTCAGGTTCTCGCTAAAGACCCTTAGGTGAATAATCCTAGGTAGGCAAAATTTAGAACTCCCATAGTAGAGTCCTGAGCTCATGTCCACCAGAGCGACAAAACATAGCTCTGGTTGTAAACGATATGACCTCGTCGTTAAAGCATGAGTCACAATAACTAACACAGGACTTTCTTATACCAACCACTTCTGTACAGATCACAGCGTAGTTCTGAGAATGACTTTCTTATACGTAAAAATTTTGTATTTATATCTTTCTAAGATAAGCCTTCTTTTACGACGATATTTCGGAGAGATTTCAGGCCCCCTCTACTACTAGAAAAAAATAAAATAAATAAATTAACAAATAAAGTAAATAACATAATAAAATTATTAATAAATAAAATAAACAAAAACAATTTGATGTTTAAATGAAATATTAAAATGTATCCGTAGTCAACACTCACACTTGAATACTCTATGTAGTCACTTTTATTTTTATTAACAAGGATGATAATAATAATTTCTACGATGAATACGAAGAGAAAAAAAAAAAAAAATTAAAACAGAAAGTAATTATTAAAGAACTTATAGGATATTGGAGGAGGACCTCTGCCAAGAAAACAAAAATGGAATCAATGTATGAATTAAAGCTTTTATATATGAAACACGGTTTTTATATATTTTAATTTGTTTTTTGTTAAAAAAATCCGGTTTTCGGATAAACGGTTTCCAACAAATTCTTCAATTGTAACAAAAAATCTAAATAAATAAAAAGTTAGTCATATAAGCTATTTAATTGAGAGCTGTATCGAAGTAAACGGCGCTGCTAACAACTTATAAAACCTGAAACATATTCTGCATGAAGTTTGAAAACGAGAACATAAATAAGAAGTTTATAGCGTCGTAAAAAAACATAAAATCGGAATGATGCCTTAGGTCGTAAAAGAATAGAGGAAACAGTTCTGGAACAGTTAAAGGAAAAGGTAACTCGGATATCTGACTTTCAGCTGGGTGTACACAATACTACTAGGAATGAAGTATATATTGTTTGTGACTCATGCCCGGGCTTTAGCTAAGTCATATCTACCGTCAATCTACAGAAACAATTTAGATATGATGTAGAGCGTACACTAAAAAAGGTAACTCGGATATCTGACTTTCAGCTGGGTGTACACAATACTACTAGGAATGAAGTATATATTGTTTGTGACTCATGCCCGGGCTTTAGCTAAGTCATATCTACCGTCAATCTACAGAAACAATTCAGAAATAATAAGACGTAGAGCGTACACTAAAACAGGTAACTCGGACATCTGACTTTCAGCTGGAACGTACACAATACTACTAGGAATGAAGTATATATTGTTTGTGACTCATGCCCGGGCTTTAGCTTAGTCATATCTACCGAAACAATTCAGAAATAATATGACGTAGAGCGTACACTAAAAAAAAAAAATAGTCGGTGAATCTCCGGCAATGTACGCCCCCAGAACTAATTAATCAATTAAATTTTCACTTCCAATCCAAAACCAGTCGAGCTCCTAAATCCTAACTAAATTATGTGTCGATATACTAAAGTATGTGTCCCTCTGATCCCTCCTTCACTTTTGCCGATTCCGCTGAAAATTGTTTAGTGTCGTCCTTATGGGGTCTTGAATTCACGTATGAAATTGTGTATTGATACATTCATTACAACAGCACTTTTAGAGTTTTCAGTTAAGCCTCTCCTTTCGGCTGATTCGGCTGAAAAGCGACAGGTGTTGTCCTTGTAGGGTTTTGGTCACATATATAAAATTTAATGTCGATACATTAATTCTATAGGCAGTTATCAGAGTTTTTATGTTAAACCTCCTCCCTAAAACACCCCTTCCTTTGGTCGATTTGGCAGAAAAACTATAGGTGTCATCGTTAGAGGGTTCCGGATTCATAGGGGTGGGATGGGGACGACCCAGGGTACATTGTCGCCGGCCTGCCTGTCGCTCTCTGCCGGCCAAAGCAACATACTTTTAATGATACCTAACATTTTCTACAGAGATATTGTGAAACACTTGGTATATAAAATAAAGACGAATGTATCTTTTTTATTGTATATTTCACAAAATATATATAATATCGAAATCGATGTTGCTATTGATTTAAGATAAGTAGTCTGCCAGCTGCACGATGCTCATCCACTGAGCTGTAATTATGGCTTTGATTAGACAGGAGACTAAGGTAGATTGTGATTTGAATACATATCTGCCAACTGACTGGCACATCCTAGCCCCACATGCTCACCTTAATAATAGTTCTGTATGGTGACTATATATTGACACTGTCTGCAGAAATAGGTTTGGACAAAGCATTGCAATTTCCAGGCTCTCAAGATTCCATTTTCGCTCTTATTTTCCTCAAGAGTGACCATTATCCGCCCCCATCCCCCTACTTCTGAAATTTCTGTAGTCATACGGCCTACCAGATACCTTTAAAACGATGTTCTGCTAATGTTTAATTCAAAACTAGAAACATCATATTAGCTTCCCCCCCCCCCCCCCCCCCCCCTCTACTTCTAATATAGATACCTCAAATATTATTTAAACGTCGGATATTTGATTTGCTCTAATTTGGTTTTGTACATTAACCTCGAAAAGTCAATAGCTACAGAGCTATTTTGTTTCGGTCTCTCTCCCGAAACTCCTTTCCCGTTCAATTAATTGGAATGCAACATAGCCTTTGATTCAATCGGGCTTTTTAGAATGATATATATGAAATTTCATAAAAATCGGTAGTTTCCAACTTGTTACAATCACAAGGACAGACAACAAAACTACAAATGTATATATATAGCCAATATCGCGCTAACCCAAACATGTAGCACAATTCAAGAAATTATAACATTCCCTGAAAATGTTGTGAGTTCAGATCGAAGTTGTCTACATCACATTCTCTTCCATACTCTGGCTCATCCCGTTCCCATTTAAAATATATTTATAGATTACAAATATAACAATCAAAGTATCCATTTAGTGTTTATAAGAATATAGTTCCGACACTCTCGGAAACCTTGTATGAGGTGAAATATATGCTCCTTATATACAGTTCGCTGTTGTTTAGAACTCCGACACAAAAGTAGTATATGTCCCATAATTATTTTTTGGTAAAAAAAATCGTGTTCCTTAATTTTTTGGGCTTTCAACAAAACCAATTCTAGCAATGAATTATAAATTACTCATATTAGTAGGATGCGTTTTATTTTTTAGAGGTCCCTTCTGGTTGTGCAATTTGTGGTCTCACACTAGGATGTTACGGCCCTACGGATGTGCTGTCAACATTTCACAAGGGCAGTTTGTCAGCCCCATTCATTTCCTTCAAACCCTTGTTGTCTGGAATTCGACCTAACTCCACTCCCCTTGGGTCGGCTACCGGAACTTCACCGTCTGAAGGCATTCCAAACTGATACCGTGTAACTACCATAATACTGTGCTGACAAACGGATGAATGGCTAAAATCACAGGATATATTTGTTTGTAAAAACATTTACGGTACGAATTACTGGCGGCTTCGGTAAAGAAGTATTCATTCCTTCGTTTTTGTAAACATTCATCCTGGGGTTCGCGTTTAAGCACTTAACTTAAAAACAAGAGAATTTGATATATATATACATAACATATGGGAACATTCTAAAGTCGGGAGGCTAATCCAGCGAAATGTAAGAAAGATTAAACCACGCTAACTCATCATTATTATCCTTATCAGGCATATGCATCTACAGCTTAGAAATTATTAACTTTCCTCCTGTATTACAGTTAACCTCTAAAATATGATAACGTACCAACTGCGGAAACTTTCCCACAAATGTTCGAATTATATTCCAGAATTACTTCGCCATTAGGATTATGTTATCACTATAGAAACTAGTGCGAATTTAGAAGATGCTTCTTCGCCTCTAATGATAATTAGTATATTAACATTTTAGTAATAAGTAACTACGTAATAACTCAATCCTAGGTCAAACAGAACCAAACTCCATCTTTTAATCCTGGTAAGATCCAAGCGATCATATTGACTAACTAGAAACTGCTCAAAAACTGTATCCTTCTCTTAACTCTGGACAACACGAATATTAACTACTCTATGGTAGTCCGACCTGGACAAATCCCTTTCTAGGAGAGACCATGTATTCTTCTTTTCCCGTAAATCCTTTCAATGCCTGGTACAATTTAAACGTTCCCGTCACTCTCATCGCTCCTCTGCCTTCCACAACTCGTTCCTTGTTCAAGTCTCCTCACTGCAACTCCCTGCCTTCCCCCGTCCGCGGCTCCCTTCAAGTCCTCCCTGTTCCAATTCCTCTTCAATATACTATACTCTCCCGTCGATTAGCCTTTCATTCCTCCATATTTTCCTGTACTTCAATATCAATATTTATTATGTCTGTATTAATTGTATTTATTCATTTAATTTTATTCGTACATAAGTTTTTCTTAAATAATTTTAATTCAAACCCTTTTCTTCTATATTTTTAATTTATATTTTTTGTCTCTGTATTTTAATAGATACATTTATTTTCCTCTTAATTAAGTTGTTTATTTTAATTATTTATTTATATTTATTATTGTATGGTTTTTCAGAGCAGCACTAATTTAATGTTTTTTCTCTTCCTCATGATACTGATATTTTATGGTCTTGAACGAGTCCTGACATCGTACAGGCCCGACTGACTTCTTCTTTTGTAAACTTAGGCGCATCGACAACTGAGGTCGTTAGCGCCAGCACAAATTGGATATTCGCTCAGTGGGGGCACCTTCAATGCAGCCATCTCAGCCATTTTATTATGCAAGAACTGCAGTAGGTAACTGCATCATGGAGAGGCAATTTGTAATACTGCTGAAGAATCATGAGGCAATTCTTCACTATCTCTATAGGGCTCAAGTGCTACGCAAGTTTCCAATATGTGCAGAACAGATAGTGGTTCCCGGCAGAGAGGACATTTCGGTGGCCTCTTTCGCGTTAAAATGTGGACGTGCGTTAACCACGTGTGTCCGATTCTCAGCCTTGAGAAAACAGTTCTTTGCTGCTCTCATCCCATTGTTTTTGCCATGTGCAGTTGATAGCGGACATGAAAGCTTGCTTCATGTCTGAGGGACGGACTGGCATGCTTGCTGTTGGTGCAGCTTCCTTGGCGGGATTGATTTATTGGCTCTTAACATTTTATTCGTTTTATTGAAAAATTTGTTTTGTTTTTTTCAAATATGACACAACAGAATGTGCTCTGTCAAGCTAATTCTATTTTCATTTAAATGAGAACCACTCAAGCTAATTTGCATTTGTCAAATTGTTGTTTAGTTACAATTGCATTGTTAATGTCAGAATACAACAATAGTACAAATAATGTACAACAACAGGTTTACATTGTTAATTCCAATACTCTAACTTTGTGCACAGACTTCCAAAATCAAAAAAAGGACATTTCAGAGTTTACGGTTCTGTTTTTACTTCACCAGCTATACAAAGTATAGGGGAAGTTATGTAATCAGTCAGAAATTCGATATTGAACCCTGATTCCAAAATTTAAAAAATGTCTGAGTGTGAACACGATAACTCCCGATAGAATGAATGAATCGACACGAAATTGTATATGTGGGTCCAGGACACTCTAAGGACCATACCTAATAATCGGACAAAGGGATAAGGGGAGGGGGGGGGGGGGGGGGGGGGGGAAGGCTCAACACAAAAACTCTACTACTGTGGTAATTGTATTGACACTAAATTTCATATGTAAACTCAAAACTCTATAACGACGCCACCTACGAATTTCCAGCGGAGTCGGCGGGGGGGGGGGGGGGGATGGAGGATCAGAGAGGGGCTCAACTCAAAAACCCTAATAACAAGCGATGCAATGAATATAAGATTTGAGAAACCCTTATGTAAGTCGACTATTGATTTTTAATCATAACAGTCAATAGGTTTTGGAAATTGAGCCAAAACTTATTTATTATATATGTTACGGGTAAAGTTAGATTAACTGTTAAACCTAGGATTACCCGGGTAAACTGCGTAGTACCCGCTGCCGCTTGGTTAAAGTTGGGTATACTAATAATGACAAGGCCATTAGTGGACGTATGTTCCACTATAAAGATTAGGTACTTATTAATTAGCTCGACCCCACCTCAATTTCCATTGTTGTAAGCTGTCTAACAGCGATAATCATTCATCTGGGTACATAAATTCCTAGAACAAACATAAATCGAAATATTACAAAATTTAGGGGCGTATTTGCCGGACGATATATCTGCCCCTCCCGTCGTTCCTATATTTGAAGTAGTACAGGTTCTAGCTTTAACATATACTTTACCCGGGTAAAGCCCGAAACGTGAACTATTTCAATTATATTTCGGACTTTAACCAAGCGGCAGCGGGTACTACTAGGTTTACCCGGGTAATCCTAGGTTTAACCGTTAATCTAACTTTACCCGTAGCATATATACCACCAGTAGTATAGATACCACTAGTAGTATAGTATTATGTTACGATCATATATTCGATCTCAAATTCGGCTCTTTAGTTAGTTCTTTTATCTGGTAGGTAATTAAAACCTTGAGGAACCTCTGCACTCGTTGAAGACTCCCTCCCTGATTCTCATAGTCCCTCATGCACATGCCCTCAGGTAAGTAGTTCAAGCATGGGCTTGAGTCACAAACACTAAGCAATATAAATACGACAAATGCTGATTTATGTCTGTTTATCTCGGAAGAGAGAACTTCTACTGTGATGTGGTAAGGTGAAGAAGAGGAGCCATGATGCCACCTCAAACGACCCAACCGCAACATTATGGTTAGTGGGAGTCGTGTTCAGAGCAGACAATGAGGACTTAATCAACGGTTAGCTTTCCTTAACAAAGGGTACTTCAGCATTATGTCGTTAGGGTCGATAACTACAGCAGTAGGCCCCGAAAGGTAGCAATCCACCGTTATATACATTTTTTCGTTTATTCAGGCTTGAGTATGACAATATATTTTTTTGAATATCGAAACTTCATCCAAATACTTGCATAATTTATATCCTCAGCTATACGAAGTATAGGGGAAGTTATGCAATCGGTCAAAACTTCGATGAGCAGTTTTCAACGGAATTTCATGTTTTCCGACCTCTAGATTCCAAATATGAAAAAAAAAAAACTTTTAACAAAAAAAAGTCCCACAAGACTTGTGATTAGATGTATCAACACTAAATTTTATAAGTGATTCCAGAACCCTCTAACGACGACACCTATTGATTTTCAGCCAAATCGACCAAAGGGATTAGGGGGGAGACACGAAACACAAAATCTCTAAAAACTGCTGATAGAATAAATACAAAATTTGGTATGAGGATTTAGGAGCCCTTATGTAAGTCAAATATTGAATATTAGCATAGTATAAGTTTTGGAGACCATACGATGTGCAGTCGTATGTACGTCAACTGTTGAGTATTAGCGCAAAAAGGTCGACTGGTTTTGGAGAGTGGGGCGAAAAATTAATTGATTAATTCGTTATGAGGAAGTACATTGCCGGTGATTCACCGACGACTTTTTAATCCCGGATCGCTTCTTCATTCTCGTACTTGCGAAATTTACATATTTTATTTGATACTGCTGTTCAACGAAATAAATTCTGAGATCGTTCGTTTCTTCTCACTGGTCCAGTATATCTTCTATTGACAGAGGATGTGCTGGTCTCTTTCACATATTTATCGTGTTGAACCCATCACAGAATCCGGGGTGTTAGGTTGGAGACGTGCTTGCAAAGTTGACGTCGTTTTTTTGCTCTCTCTTCAACCCAACCACACCACCACATTTGGTTTAAGATTAACATTAGATATTCAAACCTATCTGACCCTCCTTTTCATTTTATGTATTCACCAAGGCATCATCCAGAAGCGTATAGCGAGTAATGAAAGAGTACAAAATTTATGTAGAAACAGAACCTAATACCTCACCAAAATAATTCCACTCCCTTCAGGTTCATATCCAGACTATTTCAACTTTCAAACAATGCATGAAGATATAATACAGAGAAGACTATGTTGCTACTTTTACATCTGATATGAAGCAGAGATTTCTCAAAGAAATAAAACACGTTGTCTTCCCAGAATTGGTTTTTAACGTAATTGCGTCATCATCAGTGGCACATCCCACCCATATTATTCTATAATACAATCGTCATATGATTTATAGATTTGGCCAGGAAGCACTCCATCTTTCTGACAGTCACCTGTGTGAAGACCGTAGTGGTAAGATGGTATGTATAACTAGGTAACTAGGGACCTAACCAATAATCTTCGTTCTTCGAAGGACGGCGTACTCAATTTTTTTTTACTTCCAAATAAAAAACGTGAGGGTCCCTCTCCCAGCCTGCTTTGAACCCGCGATCCCAAGCTCAACAATCAAGCACCCTTTCCCTGTGCTACTAAGTGTTTCATTAGACTCCACACTGTATGGGTAGGATTTGTCATTGATGATGACGCAATTGCATTGAAACCCGGTTCTGGTTGGGAATAAAACAGTGGGAATACAACGTTTTTCACTTCTTAAATAAATCTCGTACTACAACCTCTTACTAACACATATGAAGCAGTTTTGTAAAGATTCTGATGAGAGACAGCTCTTTCCGTTTCACCTACATGGGGACTTTAAGGAATACCTAATATGGAACAAGCAGAGGGTACGTGAAAACAAAGGGAATCTAGTTTATAAATTAAGAAAATCTCCTTATGTGAGGGTTTACAAAGAGGATCCTTGTTTGCACACTAAAATTGAAGTTGTCAACCCATTCTACGTTCTGATTTACGTTGATGACATAATATGAACAGCTTCCTTCCGTCTCATGATGCTGTTTTCTTACCGTTGTCAGTCTTTTCGCTGGGATTATTCGATCCAGCAGTTATTCTGAGAGATGCAGGTAGCTCCTTTGATGATGACAGATTCAGAGGTCCTTGCATACCTCGTCTAGGCCTTCTTCTTTGAATTCGGTGATCGAAACTTCTACATTTGACATATTAGGACGAGATCACGCTGTTTTGCTATGAACCGGCTGTGCTATTTAGTCAGCATGTCTGTTCATCATAAGTTACGGTTTTTGTTCATTAAATTTTACAGTCTTAAAATCACTCTTTCCGTATCTGTCTTCAGAATTCAACAACAAGACGTTTTACTATAATCTACAAAAACTGTCTTTTTCTGCTCAAGGATGACATTTGGTTTGCCTTTCTTGTGGTAAATATACGTAAGCTTGGCAACGTTGAAGAAAAACCTTGAGATGTTGGAGGTTCTGTTTTGTTCCATTCCACAGCTCAAAAAGAGTTCTGTCTACAGCCTTAGATGGCAAACTGTTCTGTAGATACTCAACTAGTATTTATTTAGTAAATTTGCATCCATTAACATACCCCTTGCTGGTTCACACAAAGATCTATTTTTTTTCTTTCATAAACACTATTTTCTTGAAGACAGTATGGCATCGACGTCTCAAATTCGATTCCATGTTTTTTTAAAAGTTTCTTTACCAGTGTATTCTCACCCATTGTCTGACCTCAAAACCTTGAGTTTTCTTCAAAATTTGTTAGAAACAGCTTTAATATATTCTTTTAACTTTTCCGCTACCTTGCACTTTGAATGAAGTGAATATGCAGTAATGAACCTGGAATAATCTATAAACATAAAATGTAATGTAACTTCGATCCGATTTTGTCGTTATGTTCAGCAATTATGTTCGTCGAAACGTTTGTATGAATGTAAAAACATTTTTATGATAAATAAAAAGTCTGTGACACGATAACTCCCGATAGAATGAATGTATCGATACGAAATTGTATATGTGAATCCGGAAACCCTCCAAGGAAAACACCTATTGTTCTTCAGCCAAATCGACCAGAGGGGAGGGGGGATTACGGGGGAACTCAACTCAAAAACTCTAATAACTGCACATAGAATAAATATATCGACACAAAAATTCATATATACATTTATAACTCGTTGAAGACTATACATTCATTTTCAGCTGAATCCTGAAAAGAAGAGGGGTTCAGGAGAGGGGGATCTATTCAAAAACCCTAATAACAGCCGATGTAGTGAATTTATCGACACAAAATTTAGTATGAGGGTTTAGGAGCTCCTATGTAAGTCAACTGTTGAATATTAGCGCAAGCGGTCGACTGGTTTTGGAGGGGGAACAAAAAGTAAATTGATTAATTCGTTATGGGGAAGTACATTGCCGGTGATTCACCTACATTTTTTTTCTGATTCTGGTATTTACAAGGAAATCATTCTGTAGTTTTCATGAAAATATGTAGATTTAACCTGGAGGGTAGTCAGAAATATAAAAAATGCTATTTATGATGGCTCACGATATGCTAAAAAGTAAAGATAAAAAACACATACGATTACTATCTGATCCGGCTTTTTGAGTCACTGCATTTACCATGCCCATTCGCTCCTTCAAACCGGTGTTGAGGCAAACCAGGTAATAGAAGCGAGCCAGTAGCTTACCATTCGCTCCTTCAAACCGGTGGTGAGGCAAACCGGGTACTACAACCACCGGATTTTAAAAAGGAGCCAGTAGCTTAGTGGTTAGGGTGCTTGCTTGTTCAGCTTGGGACCCCTGATTCAAAATAGGTTGGAACCCTTACGTTTTTTTATCTGGGGATTAAAAAATCTTGAGCACAACTTCCTTGGTCCCTAGATATATACACCATATCCCAAACCAGTATATCTACGGTTATAATCCACACAGGTTCATAACATATTCGACAAAAATCACTGTGGAGCTAGAAATTAAATGATAGCTTCATTTTATAAATGTACAAAATGGAAAGAAGGGAGAGAGAAAGGTTAAAAGTGTAATATTTGGGAGAAAAGTCCACACTTGACCTGGCTGAGACCCTCCTTGCCAGCCACTAAACGGGTTCTCTGAAGGGAAAAATCATTTATTTCACCATTTCTTCTTCCTCTCTGGATCTGTCAAAAAGAAGGACTGCTTCCTGGTCAAATCTATAAATCATATGATGATTGTATTATAGAATAATGGATTGAGTCTGAAAAAAAGTGAAGCTTATCAAAAAATGTTATTATTTTCAGCGAAAACTGAAGTACACTCGACTCCCGATTAAACGGATTGGAATGATAGCACGGATGCCATGGATAAATCAAAATGACGATGGATAGTTTTGTTTAGAAATGTAGGTTAATGAAGTAAAATTATAAGAAGGACTCTGAGAATTCAGGGCTGAGAAATATTCATTCATTAATAGAACCTTACTCATACTGGAATTTTACTCCACTTTTTTCTCCCCATGCATTCTTCTATAATTTTTTATAATAGTATTTGTTTACAATTATAACTTAAGAGAAAGCCAGGGTGTTGCCTTTTCTCTAGTGTCTCCACAAAATGCTGCCGTTTCAAAAGAAAGTATCGTAGATTCTATCCTCTACACAATATACACAGCTGATAGATATCCCTATCCATCCATCAACACAACCCCACACCTTTCCAGATGACACCTCCAAGAACACATGATATCCTCTTCAGTCCTGGTACAAAAAAAAGGAAAGTGAAGGTGAAGAAGAAGAAGTAAGTTCACATCGTCTTCACTCTCCGTCTCAAATATACCTGCACTTCAGTGTAACTTAACAATAATCCCATCCCTTCAAAAAAAGAAATCCGCTAACTCGACAATCGACTAACTTACACAAGAAAAAACTACGATCGCCTACTAATATGCGCTCTTTCGCTCTGCTGGACATGAACCCGAACACTTCAGTGGGAATCCTAGACTTTAAACCCATATTTAGTTTTAACGTTTATCTGACATCGCACAGGCTTAACGTCTTCAGCCGAAGGATGGCAAGCTAAATGCTTTTTCACCTCGCAAATAAAAAACCTAAAGGCCTCGGCTGGATTTCGAACCCGCGATCTTGAGCTCCGTAGACAAGCATGCCACCTCTCAACAACCGGCATCTTTGACCTTTGTAAACTTCAATTGAGAGAAAACATTGGTACTCTACGAAATATCTTAATTATACACAAAAAAGCAAGAAAGTACTTGAAAAGTCATTAACTTTAAAAAAAAAAAGTAATTAACTTTTATTCAAATGTTAAAAGTAAAAAATGTACTCTTTCAATTTAAGTTGGGTCTTTCCGGTTAAGGGTGACGCTAATTTCTAGCCAATTTAACTTAAGAATCTTTCTTAGCCTCTAAGTAGATAGGAAAGGTACTATCCCGCGATAAAAGGTGGGAATGGATGGTGGTGAAAGGTCACTTCAGACAGACCTCCCCTAGCCAAGCCTCCCTCCCCTCTGTACATCTCTCCCCCTTCCCCCATTCTTACTGGACTCATGCCGGTCTTCCCCAGCAATTAGAAGTATCGGGAAGTTACGTAATCATCAGAAATTGCTGAGTTTTCGACATTCTAATCAAAAAAGAAAATATATTTCTGTGTGTATGTGTGTGTGAACATGACATAATGAATATATATATATATATATATATATATATATATATATATATATAGATGAATTCATTATATACATATATAAATATGTATAATTATATTATGTTGTTAATTGAGAATTCAATTTTTTGAGACCTTCTCCTTTAATTTTGTTATGTATAGGTGTTATATATTATAAATACACACTTTTTGGCCATATGGTCTCCCTTTCTACATTTATTTTTATAAAATGATGAAAGAGTACATTTTTGATGAAAAAATAAAAATAAATGTAGAAAGGGAGACCATATGGCCAAAAAGTGTGTATTTATAATATATAACACCTATACATAACAAAATATAATTATATTGTATTTATATAACCCCATAAGACGACACATACTCTCTGGTGGCCATGAGCCCGACTCTAGGAGTCCTAAATGTTGCTTACCCTAAATTTTTATTCACCTAGGGTAGGGATCTTTAACGAGTACCTGACATCGTACAGGCTCCGGACCATCGCTTAACGTCCCATCTGAAGGACGGCGTGCTCAGAAGCCAAGCACGCATACCACTGAGCTACCAGCGCCATCCCTTCATAATTTATACTAATATATCGTCACACAATTTAGAATGAGGATTTAGAATACTCTATCTATGTAAGACAACTAAATATTTTTAACCCAAACGGTCTTGAAAGGAGATTGAAATTCATTATCTCGTGCTAGGGAAGTACATTGCTAGTGATAGACTGACAACTTTTTTCCAAATTGTACGATGTCAGGTACTCGTTAAAGACCCCTGCCCTAGGTGAATAAAAATTTAGGGTAGGCAAAATTTAGGACTCCCACAGTAGAGTCGGGCTCATGTCCACCAGAGTGACGATAGAGCGCTCTGGTAGTAGGCGATATGACCTCGTAGTTAAAGCCCGGGCATGAGTCATAAAACCTAACATAACCTTTTTTCCTAATTCATACCTAAACACTCCCTTTCCATCATATTAACCTTTCAAATAAAATATTGATTATACTACCGATCTTATGGATAAACTTAGTACCTACCACATGTCTGTAGTGAATATGCAGTACTACATATTTTGTGGGGCGCTATAATTTTGATTATATTGGTCCTATCTCAAATCTGAGTTCAAATTAATGGTTGGAAATTTAATAAGGAACATTTTTTGTAAGGATCAATTTTTTGATAGGATCAACGGATTTCGCATAAACCAAGCAAAGTCTAAGAAAATGAGTTTAAAGATATCATTTTAGGGGGAGGGAGACAGAGTGATCTGTACAAAATGGTATAAGAAAGTCATGTTAAGGCCGCAACAAATATATTTTTTTCTTCTTCCCCAAGATACAAATGTGTTTCTTAAGCTTCTATGATATGTTAATTTTTCAAAAAAAAAAAAAAAAGACACCTGGAAAAAAATTCGGGAAAAATAAACATAGACTTACAAACATAATTGAATACGACAAAAAAAAATTGACTAACTGCTTCAATCATATGTTGTCCAATGTGTCAATATTTCGTCAAGCTGATACAGAGTGAAGGGAAAAACGAAATGACAATAATGCGAAAATTTAATCAGAGAGCTCTGTGGACAATCGTTTAAAATCTAATTATGTAATGTGAAATGGGTTCCAGGGAAACATTGTCATGTTAATGAGTGGAAAGCCACACATCACAGAAAGTCTCCAGCGAGAAGCAGTTCTGTATAATGCCAGTGATTAAACGAGAAAGCAAAACTTGAATCCAAGCCAAAAACATATTAAGTATGTATATATATACTCGTATAAGCGAAAGGGGACGAGAGAAAAGTCCCATAATTGTAGAAATAATTTCCTTGCTACCCAGAGTATTTATTTTTAATTCTGAAAAATGCATTGTTTCAAGAATTAATTTCGGAACTGTGAAAAGTCATTAATACAAAAAATTGATGTGGTCAGATGACAATAAATTGAACAAAAAAAGTTTAAATAAAAAATTGATGCTAGTCATTTTGTAGATTGCTTCACCCTGAAGAGAATGACATCTTGTACGTTCACTGATGTTCAATAGAATCGTCGGCATCGTTTGCAGATGATTAAACAATGGAAAAGGTTGAATTCAACCAACACTCCGTCTTGCCTTCTGCCTCTCAAACCTGAAGCCTCTTACAAATCCTAATAACAGCTTCTCGTATTACATTTTTTTTTTTTTGTGATTAAACTGTTATTAGTTTAAACCCAACCCTGATTCCACGTGGCAAACTTTCGCCCTTATTCGAAACAGCATGCGGGATATATTTACATCATTTTCATACTCTCTACTACTAGAGTACGAAAATTATGAACAATAAAATGACCATATAAAAAATGTTTTCACGATAATATTAATAACTTTTTAATCTTCCAAAATCGATTCTTGATATAAATATGACACCTATCGATTTTCAGGCCAATCGGCCAAAGGGAAGGGAGGGATGAGAGACTTGACACTGAACAAAAACTCTAATAACTGTCGATGTAATGAATATATCGACATGAAGTTGCGTATTTCAATTAAAAAAAAAAACGTAAGAAAGGCATCTATTAATTTTCAGCGAAATCTGTCAATGTGGAGGGGGCTCAACTCAAAAACTTTTTTGTTTTTTTCATGGAATTAAGTGCGTGGGAACATTCTGAATTGATATATTTATTACATCGACAGTTTTAGGAATCCGGTTGAGGCCCTTAGTTTATTTTATCTGGAAGTTTAAAAAAAAAAAAAGAATGTCTTAGAATGAATGTATCAACACGAAATTTTCTACTAGATCCAGGACCGAATAAATATGATAAATTTTCAGCCAAATCGACTTAATAGAAAGGGGGGGGGGGCATAGGAAGTCTAATAACTGTCAACGTAAGACATATATCAACATAAAAATTAAGTCCTTCAATATGACACCTATTGATTATCAACCAAATCGGTGGATTGATTCCAGTGGGACAGCGAAAATTTAGTTGATTATTTGGCGTTGGGGAAGTACATCACCGGTGATTCTCTAACGACTTTTTGTTTCTGTCTTTCAAAAAAAAAAACATTGAAAACAAATGGCGTCTTCATTCCCAAAGATATTTAGTATCTTATTTCTAATAGCAGTGCAGTAATATAACGAAAACAGCAAGCTAACAACTAATGAGCACTTACAAACTTTTATATTAAAATTAATAATTTAATTTAAAAGCTAACTTGGAACTCTTCATTATATTCAAGTTTCATATTTCTAAGTTCTAGGTTAAAAGTTAATCAGGTTAAAAGTGAGCAAAGTATTTGAAATTCTATTTAATTATAAAAAATATCGAGGACGACGGTAGCTCAGAGGTAGCTTGCTTGCCTATTGAACTCAATATTGCGTTGCCTGTGCAACGTCAGGTACTCGTTAAAGAACCTCACCCTAGGTTAACTAAGCCTGTGTAGGGAAAGTTTAGGACTCCCAGAGTAAAGCCAGGCTCATGTCCACCAGAGCAACGAAAGTGCGCTCTGATAGTCGACGAATTACCTCGTAGTTGAACAAAGCTGATGCATGAGTCACAAAATGCATACTTCTATAGTAGTCAGGAAGAGAGAGGTCCTATTAACAGAGACTTTGAAGTTCATGGAAAATTCACAAATAAAGTAAGTCTTCAGATGATTCTACTGGTACTTAATTATAACACCGACGTGAACGTACTAAATAGCATACAAAATTGTCAACAATTGTATTTGAAAATTGGTCAGGACTACCACATCTTCGTTATTATGTATCATAA
The DNA here is from genome assembly GCA_963662175.1 of Aradus depressus. Classification (NCBI taxonomy): domain Eukaryota; kingdom Metazoa; phylum Arthropoda; class Insecta; order Hemiptera; family Aradidae; genus Aradus; species Aradus depressus. The sequence continues at coordinate 47,788,824 of OY759216.1, read as the reverse complement.
ATTTCATTTTGAGCCCCCAGCTAATATACACTGAGAAATTGAACCAAACAACACATTTAATGAGACAGGGACAGACATAGATGGCGGCTGTATTTGGTAACATTGGCTGGGATTGCCAAGTAATTGGTAGCAGAGGTGGTGGGTTAGAGGATGGAGTTATCTTCCCCCAGGGACGTGGAGATAGAAGAAATCCCAGTGGAGCCCATCCTATATAGAGTCTACAATATATCGATACATGTAAATTATCGATATTTTATGTCCGATGTACCAGTATTCTTGCTTGCCTTCTGGGCTCAAGATCGTGGGTGCGAAACCCGACCGAAGCCCTTTTTTTATTTTATCTGGGAGATAAATTGAACTTAAGCACGCTGTCCTTCGGATGGGACGTAAAGCGATGGTCCGAAAAATGAATCACCGGCAATGTACTTCCCCAAAACGAATTAATCAATTAACTTTTCGCTCTCCCTCCAAAACAAAAAATAGACCGTTTGCGCTAATATTCAACAATTGACTTACCCTGTTTCCCTTCACACCACATCGCTCAAATTTGACAGGTTATGTCCACATTGGGTTTTAACTTTAAATATAAAATTTCATGTCGATACATTCATTACACCGGCAGTTATTAATTAGGGGTTAGCAGTTGAGACCCCTTCAATCCCCCTCCTCTTCTAACGATTCCTCTAAAAATGTCGTCTCGATGCATTCATTCTATGGGATCTTTTTCATATTTGAAATCTAGAGGTCGGAAAACATGAAATTCCTCTGAAAACTCCGCATTTTTGACTGTTACATAACTTCCCCTATACTTAGTATAGCTGGGGAAGTATAACTCAGCAAATCGATGGGGGAGACTTTCCCTTAAAATAGAAACTTTACCGAGGGGATAAGCTTGGTTAGATTAATACTCGTAAATGGTTAACACCGATGAGCAATTCGATCCAATAGAGAACAATTCAGCCTACTTCTGTTGTCAGTCTATGAAACAACAAAAACAAAACAATGAGCCTACTACATTCTAAAAAAAATTGCCTAAGAACCTAAGAAAGTATCAGCAAAAAAAAAAAAAAAGGAAAATTGATGTAACACAATTTTAATAGCTTTGCAAATTAGCATGCCATTCATATCAAATTTGGTTTTAATTTTTTGTACAAATACTTCAATTTTTCGATCCAAAAGTGAAATAAAATTTATGGCCATTATAACTGCACAATTTTTGTAATTATATACCACATATCAAATAAAATATGATATTTCAGATTCTCTTCATGTTTTGTTTGATCCAAAAAAATATATTATGAAATTATTGGAAGAGATTATTTGTAACATTTAATTTGAGAAACGCAAACATATTGTGGAAACTAATAATAAATAAATAAAAAAACTTTTTTTCAGAAATATTTATGTGCAAATATATACATTTAGTGTTATGGATATAGGTACCATGATTTGATTTTATCATTATTTTGTTATAATGATATTTTATATCTTCATTGTTATTCATTTAGTTATTTTTATGATAAGAAAAGCTCCTGACTTAGTTAATTAATGTTCTCATGGTATCAATAATCATTTTATTAAATGTACAAATCATCATTTTACGCATATCGCATATTAATTAGTTGATCTTGTCTGTAATGTAAACAACAGGTCACCATGGAGAAGTGAAAACGCAATGAAAGAATAACAACAGTAAAACAAAATGCAGAAAAACAGAAACATTATAAATTATAAAAGAGGAATTGTGCCAATGATAAGGTTTATCAACACAGAGGAAACAACATTGTTTTAAAACAGAGTTGATTGAAAATTGAGAAAAGAATAAATAATAAGGAAAGAAAAGTAACTTAAGTACAAGAAAATTGTAAAAAAAATCCAAATAAAAGCAGTTTAACAACTTAATTTATTGATGAATAAAGCAAAAAGTCACAACATAAGTTTTTCATATATGTAGATAATAATTATCTTAAGAATTATTCTTAAAACTTATGCATCCAATTGATATTGGAATTATGTAATAATGTAAAAGGAATATCAAAGAATAGTATGGAAGAAAAAAAACAAGACATTTAACATAAAAATGGAAAAATCAACAAAATCAAAATCAAAATAAGAAATTCCGCTTGGTAAAATTTCATGAAAATTGGTCAGAAACAATAGTAGATTATTGGAATTAAAGGAAATAGAAGAAGAAAATTGGAATTAAAGGCATAAAAGTAGAAGGTAATAGTAAATCGATATTAAGCACGATAATCGATTGATTTCTTCAATCGGGCTTGTAAATGAAGAGTAAATTTAAGTAAATATGCAGTTTTATCAATAAGAAAATACGAAAAAAATTTAAGTATAATTTATTAAGACAAAAGGTAAAGGAAGGAGTTAAGGAAAGAAGAAAAATGTTAAAGGAAACAAGTAAATAAGGAAGGCAGTGGAACAGGTGGAGCAGAGAATTGGCCGGGAGAAGGTTCTGTAGACTTGTCGGCCTCAGGACTCTGTCTAGAGTGTACCCATGATGTGATGTATATCTTTTGTTTGTTTATTGAAATATGTCCAGTCAGTGTGAAGTTGGGCGATGTTAGGAAGTACTTTGCTCAGTGCCTTGTTGTTGTTATTTAAATTTAAATTCGTACGATGAAAGGTGATGAGAAAACCATTTAAGGAAGGATGTAAATTAAGCCTAATTGTAGAAGTCTGACGTCAGAGGGTGAATATTATTGTTTATCATTTTTAAATCTTTTTTTTTTTTTTTTGTGATTGAGATTTTTCAAAAATGATTTAATTTTTTAAAAATTGTCTTCCTAAATCCTAACAAGCCGTCTCACCGTGGAAACTTATTATTATAAATTCAGCGGATCTCATCGGCTTGGATAAAAGTAAAATCGCGCGAAACGTGAACATTTTGTAAATTATCAATTTATTTAATATTAACTTCAGAAATTTTGAATTAGCTTATTTATTTATTATTATTATCATATATATTACATGTCAGCATGTAATAGTTTATATTTATAAGTTATAATGTTCGTTTTATCACTGTTATTCAAAAGAAAAAAAGAGAAGATATTCCAGAACAAACCAAATCACATGATTTCCTAGTTGATGGTCAAACCCTTTCCTTATCTGCTCTAGCTATGAAAATGATTGCCACTTAGCAAACGTGACTTAGTTCATAACTAAACGTGACGATGATGAAACGCCGAAACCAGTAGTATTTTATGTATACATTTTTTATGGCATAGACTATATTAACGAAGTTCATGTAATTTATTTAGAGGATATAAGTAGTGGGGTCGGTTAATAAATGCATGTTTCCTCGACTTGGTGATCTTGACTGCAACTAGATTCAAACTATTAGTGATGCACAGTGCATAGGGAGTTGTTAATTTTCCAACGGATGCATTTAATCAGTGGTATCAGACAGGAGTGGCTCATTCGTAACGCCACAACCAATCAATTATATCTATCCAATACAGCGTTTAATAATTCACATAGTTCTGTTCATATTGCCTACTATCAGCGCGCTCTTTCGTCGCTCTGGTGGACGTGAGACCTGTCTCTACTATGCGAGTCCTAAATTTTGCCTAGCCAGTTTTAATTACCTATGGAAGGGGTCTTCAACGAGTACCTGACCTCACACAGGCTCGAGAGCATCGCTTATCGTCCCAAGGCGTTCTCAATTATTTTTCAAAAAAAATAAACCAATGGACCTAGGCTGAGTGTTAAGATCAATATTGTTTTGTGGGAAAATCGGCTAATATATGAATAAACGTTTTTTGCTACCCCTTCTAAGCGAATAATAGTTCAATCTCTATGAAAGTTTTTCCAAATCTTGTAGACCCGAGGATACTTGAAGAAAAAAAATCATATTTTAAAATATTTTCTACTACCAGCGGGCTATTCTTCATAGGGGCGAAACATCTTCCATTCCGGGGTAGAGAATACCAAGGGTTGTTGTTGAATATTCGGTATGTGGCTCTTCAACGAAATCAGTACGTTTGACTTCCCTGCACTTCAAAGGTGGGCTCCCAGGGTAATGCTTGCGTTAAACTAGGAGCCTCAGAACAACAAAGTGCATATAGTAAGTCATTTTTATTATTTTTTTTTATTTTACCACTTATCAGAGGCTTTCTTTTAATCAGACCACGAGCCAAGAAACATTGCCTTAGCATTTTTGAGTTATGCCGCCACTTTAAGCCCCCCCATCCATTTGGCTAGAAATTAATAAGTACCTCATTCTGGAAGGTCTGTATCCACATACAAAAGTTTTTGTCAATATATTCATTCAATCCTGAGCTATCATGTCCACAGACAAACTGTAGCGTTTTACTTTTCCTATATTGACAATTTAGCATGGCAAATTAAAAAATTAAAATACCTATGAAAGAAAACACCCACATCTTTCATTAATTACATGGTCCGTGTCTGCATTTCAATAAAAACTGACCAAGCGCCAAAAAAAAAAAAATATATATATATATATATGTATATATTTGAGGGCGCCGGTAGCTCAGTGGTATGCGTGCTTGTCTTCTGAGCTCAAGATCGTGGGTTCGAAACCCGACCGAGGCTCTTAGTTTATTTTATCTGGGAGGTAAAATAAACTTAAGCACGCCGTCCTTCGGATGGGACGCTAAGCGATGGTCGCGAGCCTGTACGATGTCAGATACTCGTTAAAGACCCCTACCCTAAGCGAATGAAAATTTAGGTTAGGCAAAATTTAGGACTCCCATAGTGAAGTCGGGCTCATGTCCACCAGAGTGACGAAAGAGCGCTCTGGTAGTAGGCGATATGACCTCGTAGTTAAAGCCCGGGCATGAGTCATAAAACCTAACCTAACCTAAATTCCATACTTCGTACAACATACTTTCCCATTCAGTGGAAGTACTCTGTTATCACCATGATCCCAAAACCAAACAAACCTGAGCATGACCCTTCTTCCTTTCGACCTATCAGTCTTCTCTCTTTTCTTTCCAAGATCTTTGAAAAACTTTTCTATAAACGCCTCATTTCTATCCTTTCACTTCATCTTCCCGATCACCAGTTTGGGTTTCGTTCTTTTCACTCCACCACCCACCAACTGCACAGAGTTGTCGACTACACAGCGTCTGCATTAGAGCGAAAACTCTATGCAGCCGGGGCATTCCTGGATATATCTCAGACTTTTGATCGGGTCTGGCACGCGGGACTTCTATATAAACTTAAACCCCTCCTACCCCATACATATTATCTTATTCTCCAGTCATACTTAACGGATAGGTATTTCGCCGTCCGTCAGGGCTCAGCTATTTCCTCCTGCCACCCCATACTGGCCGGCGTGCCTCAGGGCTCAATATTAGCCCCCCTATTATACTCTATGTACACCTTCGACTTACCCACCGACCCTCTCACATTAACAGCCACATACGCAGATGACACCGCCATTTTAGCCTCTCACACAGATCCTCACACCACTTCACTCATACTACAGCAACACCTCAACAAAATTGAAGTTTGGAGTAAATCTTGGAAAATTAAATTTAACACCACAAAATGTCAACACATAACATTCGCTCTCCGCCGTGGTGACTGTCCCCCAGTATTCCTTGAAAACCAGCCATTACCGCATACCTCTTCCGTAAAATATTTAGGATTAACACTCGATAGAAGGCTGACTTGGAACCCTCACACTCGGACGACACGACTCACACTAGACCGGCGACTTAGACTATTGTACAGTATTTTGAATAGGCGTTCTAAATTATCTACTCGACAAAAACTAAATTGTTATATTTATCTTCTCCGACCTCTTTGGACCTATGGCTTACAAATATATGGTACAGCCAAGACTTCAAACATCAAAAGAATACAGATATTTCAATCCAAGACTCTCCGACTGATTACGCAATGCCCACCATACGTTAGCAACAAGACTTTACACCGCGACTTGAACATCACACCCATAGACACTAGCATTAAACATTTATACCAACGTTTCTACACCAAAATTTACTTACACACCAATCCGGAAGTTCGCAAAATCCTAAGTACTTTACCCCACAATCCCCCAAGAAGATTAAAGAGAGTTTGGCATAGAGATCTCCTGGTATGAAGTGATGTCATGAGGGCTCTCAAGCCTTTCATGTCATATTTATTTTTATTATTTTATTTTATTTATATTATTTTTGTATAGTACCTTCATGTCAGCCCAGCCGCTGGTTGTGCATTTTTTTTTACATAGTTGTGGCTTTAAATAAATAAATACAAAAAAAAAAAAAAAAAAAAAAAAAAAAACCTATATATGTATATAGGTATTTAAAAATTGATTTAAAATCTGGTAAAAAAACAAAACAACACTTTCCAAATTTTGGATTAGAAATCAATAGTTGGATCTAAATTCTCAGACAAAATTTTGTGTACAAACATTCATCATATTGGCAGTTATTGTGGTTATTGAGAAGAGCCCCCTCTGATACTTTTTTTTGTGGGGGGGGGGGGCCGGGGAGGAGGATTACCGACCTTTGGTGGAGATCACAACGTCCTCTGATACCCTATTAAAATTAATAGGTGTCGTCCTTGGGGATTTTCATTTTACATGTCAATACATTCATTCTATCGGGAGTTATCGTGTTTTTGTTTCATTTTTGAATCAGAGGGTCGGATTTACCACTACAAGAAATGAAATAATGAATGGTGTGATTATCCGATGAAGATTAGTGAGACCATAGTTTCCATCTCAGAGGAAGAGAAGAATGCGTGGGGAGAATAAGTGGAGTAAGATTCCAGTAAGAGTAAAGTTCATTAATGAATTAATATTTTTCAGCTCTTTGAGACTCTTTTTACTTTTCGTTACTTTCGTGCTTTATCAGTGGTATCCACTGCCATCATTACCATGGATATTTGCAAGCAATGGTAGTTTGTAAGGCGATTATTACTAATCAGAGAGGGCTTTGTAAGGCCCCGGTGGAGTTAAAGCGTGGTGGACAAGTTTAGCTAGGGTTGCTTTAGAGGTAACATCAACCAAGGTCTGCTTTCATAGCCAACTTTGAAGGAGTCTGATAAGGTGTGGGGGGGGCTTCCTCTTCAACTTCTTGTACCCCCTCTCATCCTATTCAATTTAGTTCAAACAAACTGGACAACTATTTAAAACCATTAAAACAACCCTCAAATTGACTGATAAGTCCAAGAATACATTTGGAGGAGTATAGCCACAACGCCGTCTTCCCGAACCATAATTAAAAGTCCTGCATACACAATATAAGGTAGGACCAGCATGTTCATCGGGAGGGAGGGGGGGGGGGGGGGGGGGGGGAATTCGTTGGTTGAAGATTTGGATGTTATACCCTATTCACAAGATTAGTGAGGATGAAGGACAAGGAGGCTAATATTTAGCAAGGCTAATATATTAATATAATAGTAACAGAAGTAACAATCTGAGTCTGTAAACGAATGACGTCATTAAAGTCTGTGCGCAAGACCGCAAGAGATCCTTCGCACATCACCAGGAAGTCCTTCCCAATTTATCGTGCATATTTCTTTGTCCTTAATGAAACTGACTTAGGAGCCTCTGCGCTAGGGGAGGGGGGTAATTCTGCTTTATCCCCTCCCCCACCCTTGTATCCGCCACTTGGTAGGTTGAAGCTAAAGGGGACGAGTAGAAAGAAGAGAAGTCCCATATTCGTAGAATTCATTTCCTGCCTATCCAGATTTTTGTTATTATTACTGAAAAATTCAATTGAAAGAAGAATCGATTTTGGAAATGTGGAAGCCATTAATATTGTTGCAAAAAAACTCATTACAAAATTCCAAAAAATCGCAGACATTTTTTTTTTTTTAATTGGAAATCGCTGGTGTGCATTTTGTTAATAATTATGCTCTGAAGGGAATGCCGTATTGAAAACTTACATATCTTACATCAGTTGGTCGTAATCCTTTGCAGAAAATCAGATAAGGGGCAGTCTTAAATTTTCTGGAATGAGAGACCCCCCCACCATCCTACCCGCCTTGATGAAAGCGTATCGTGTTTTTTTTCCTTTTTTTGTGTGTTTCGTAATTGTGTGCCCGAGAGGGGACATAAATTATTTTCATATAATATTTATGGGGCATTGCATTTATAATGTTTTAATTTATTTTATTTCCCCAGCTAGGCGAAGTACAGGGGATGTTATGTAATCGGTCAAAAATTCGATGCGGAGTTTTCAACGAATTGCAAATATGAAAAAAAAGTCTTTCTGTCTGTGAATACGATAAATCCCGATAGAATGAATGCATCGACACGAAATTTCATATGTGAGTCCAGAACCCTCTAACGACGACACCTATTTCAGCCAAATCGACCCAAGGGAAAAGAGGGATTAGGGGGCAAGCTGAACATAAAAACTCTAATAACTACCGATAGAATGAATGCATCTACACGAAATTTTATATGTGTGACCAAAATCCAATAAGGATAACACTTAAACATTTTCAGCGGAATCGAATGAAGGGAAGGGGGGTTCAGGGGAGGGACTCAAATCAAAAATCCTAATAACTGCCGATGTAACGAATTTATCAACACAAAAGTTAGAATGAGGATCTACGAGCTCCTATGTATGTCAACTATTGAATCTAAGAATGCTCCTATGGTCTGATCGTCTAAAATCTTCCTCTATAAGTAACATTTCTACCGAAAATGTGAAACTCGTTCGAGCATATCTCGTGCCGTGGCACCCAGGAAGTGCCAACGCAACCCGTCTCGTCGAGGATTCCTGTTAGTTGCCGAAGTTGAGGTTCACCCATCCCTCAACACTTTGCAATCCTCGACTGGACGTGTCGTTCTTTCTCACCAAGACTTCTCTAAAAAGTTTCTGGTCCACTTTTTGTATGTCTCCTGGTATGATCACAGTTAAATTAGGTTTAGACCTGGTATGAGGCAGAGTGAGCGCTCTGGTGGACAACTTTACCGAAGGCCGTTGCTTTGTGACCAACATCAACCAAGGTCTGCTTTCTATAACCAAGTTTGGAGACCCCAGACCCGATAAGAGGCCTCCTAAACTTCAACTGGCCCCCATAGTCTAGTGAAATTGAGTTCAATCAAACTGGAGAACTATTTAACACCAACAAAACAAACATAAAAATGGCTCATAAAAAGGAAGACTAAGACAACTAAGTATTCCCTCTCTCTCCAACACCAATCGACCATTTTGGCTAAAAATTTTACACTTACTTAAGGACTTCAGAATCATACTTAATTTTGTGTCGATTCCTTATAGGGTTTTGGAAACACAATATTTCATGTGGATACATTCATCCTATTGGGAGTTATTGTTACGACACACGTAGTTTTTTTAAAAAATGGAATCAGGGGTCGGAAAACGTGAAATTCAAGTAAAAACAACGAACGAATTTCTGACTGATTATATAACTTCTCCTAAACTTCATACAAAGCGGCTGGAAACAACATGTTTATTATTTTTGTTCATGTTAAATTGTTAATGTAACATAAATAAATAACTATTTTTGTTACATACTTAAATTATTGTTTTTTATTTCATTTAACACGAGTTAACTGTCTGTAGGTATGTGTAAAAAATACCCTAAATATCAGTATACAATGGACATTTTAACATACCTAAATAAGTTTCGGTTTCGGTCGAAACTGAGACTGAGGCCGAAGATTAGGTTTCGGCTAAAATTCCTGTTTCGGTCGGCTACTAATTATTTCCCTATCTCAGATTGTAACATCATTTTGTGTGAGGAATTAATGTATTTCCGTTGAGAAAAATTGTAAAGTTTTGAGACGTAGAATTGCGTACGTCACAAAATAAAATAAATCTGGGCTGAGATGTGGACTGGCATGTCAGTAGAAAACAGAGGTCCATCAAAGCAAATATTGACGAGTGGAAAAGCTCGGAAAGGCATGAGGTGTGTTAGTATGGCTTAGTTCATAAATAAACCTGACGATGGTGTTATGCCGAAACCGGTAGTTTTTTTATAATTTTTTACAATATCTCAATAAAGACATTTGTTTTATTTATTTATTACAAGTTTCAACAATATGTTCGTCCATAATATGAGACTTTAAGCGATGGTCCCGAGCCTGTACCATATCAAGTACTCGTTAATGGTGCCCTAGGTGAATAAAAATTTAGGGTAGACAAAATTTAGGACTCCCATAGTAGAGTCGGGCTCATATCTACCAGAGCGACGAAAAAGCAATCTGGTAGTAGGTAGGCGATATCATCTCATAGTTAAAGCCCGGACATGAGTCATATTAACTAACTCACTATAAGTTTATCAAAGTATAAGTTAACATTTTCACAATCTCACTTTGTGATATTTAAAGATCCCCTTGTATCTCAAGAAGATTCATTGTCAATCCTACAAGAAATACACACAAATTTAAATTTATTTACCGTTTTATTAAATGGACTTATGAGTGTTTAGCTCTATGGTACAAATATACTAATATATGTATATTTTGTTGGTTGTTTCAGTGATACAGTGATGGTGTGCACACTGAAGGAGGACCAAGTTGCATTCGCTACGACACTCAACCATATAGACTATGTCATCACACTCTGCATTCCTTTCCTCACTATTGTCATACTTAACATACTTATCTCACGGTAAGATAGTCCTCTTTTATAGATAACTGTTTTATTTCAGCATCAGCGACGAGTCACGATACATTTGAGACAAGACGACGTATCGTTGTTACATATCGCAACCTTGCTGGACAAAGGGTGCCGGCAGCTCAGACGTAGCGTGCTTATCTACTGGTTCGAAACTCGGCCGAGACCCTTAGGTTTTATGCATTGAGCACATCATCCTTCGGATGGGAAATGAAGTGATGTTCCCCAGCGCGTACTATTCTAGGCGAGTCAAAATAACTAACTGACAAATCCGCTAATAATAGATAGCTCTTTTGCCTTTCGTTACGCCCATACCTTAACCAAAGCAATTCTGAGACCTTCGTAAAATCTTGATATAATGCTATATCTTTCATTAGTTGCAGTTTGATGGTAAGCTGATACGTGACGCTGACGTACTGCGCTGCTAAAAGCCTGGAAATGTCATGAATGTCGCGGGCAAAAGAAGAAATCAGGTAGCAGCCAGTGCTTGAAGATAGAATAATGTAGCCAAGAGGGCTAGCCCTCCAAATTCGCGGTCATACTGTCAAGCGCCAAAAAAAAAAAAGTGTAAGGCGTCTACCCCCTCATTACATACCGTTCGCCCCATTGCACATCAGATCTTCGTATTTATTATATAATTTATCTGTATAATATTATTATTTTAGTACTCATATTTTCAAGTATTTATTTTTATTATTAATTTTTTTTTTACTTTTTAGTAGTATTGTTAACTCTAATCCATGTGTGTCAGACTAAGAGTTAATATCCGTTTAAGTATCTATTTTATAAGCTATCTTAATGTAAACATTCTTATGACGTATCCTTTACTATGTTATGGTTTAACGGAAATAAATATTATTATTATTTCGAGGTCATTTAGCAAGAATATTATCTCATTGAAAAGAAAAAAAATCAGTCTATACCGACGTCTAGTTTAACAATTCAGCCATTATTGCAGGACAAAATGCTATAAAACGAAGAATTTAATTAGAAAACCAAAATGTTTTGCGCCTCCTTGCTCTGTAATCCTATCAGAATCCGTTCAACCGTAAGAACATTGTTTGTTCAATTACTTCTCTTTATCAAGGAAGGAGAACCTGTTTTGCCACAGTTAATAGTCTTGTCTACCTATATTATATACCGGGTTTGTATTTTATTTGGACGATTCACAATTTCGAATTTATCTAACGCCAAGCGTATCCAATCTTTCCAACCTCGTCCTCCATAATTTAATTAAAATTTATTTTGTTACTGGCCTCATGTCCCGCTTCTCCAAATTCCACTCTTCTTTCTATTTATGTGAATCCAGTTGCTCCACTCTTTCATCTCATTCCCATCCCCTCCCAGATAATTCCCCCCCCATCAGAAAAATATTAAGGGAGCGTGCGATGGTGACCAGCTTTGCCCCTTATTATCTTCACACCTCCATCTCATCTCTCTTCTTGATCTGCCTCCATTGCTGGACAGTGCACTACCCAGCAAAAATACAAAAAAAATGGGGAGGGAGGAGAGATCATAGGGGTGTTTCGAAGTGTCTCATTTTTCTCTTATTTTTTTTTTTTTTTTGTATATATAGTTAGTTATTATGACTCATGACCGGGCTTTAACTACGAGGTCATATCTTAAGAACAATAATAAGATGTAAATATTTAAAAAATTAAAATATTCAATCAAATTGATTAAAAAAATTAATAACATTATAATAATTACTACTACATGTTACTCCCCGTTGTATAGCCTCACACCACCCGCAAATATGTCAGTGTTTACCAGTATATGTAGCTTACAATAAGATCGGATATGATACAAAATAAGAAATTCAGATTATTACTGTCAGACTGGAAACATTAAAAATAACAAATAATTTAAAAATTGTTACTAAATACTAGCAGGTATATCCAGCATTGCCCGGGAATAACTTAGCATCAATACTTATCCCTGCAGTAAATCAGTGAGGCCACAAAATGATAAAGTCCTGCTTTAGGGTAAACGGTTACTATAACCCCTGCCTGAATCCCCAAGACTCCTTCCAAGGATAATAGCCAATCACTCAGACAAACGCCATTGCAAGGCCTCCTCTCAGGCTATTATCTAGAACCTCTAACCACTCTCCACCAACAACATGGCCCCAAGTCGCCCTTTAAAAGTCTCCCCCTTTCGACTTCGTGGCCGAAATTCTGAACAGCCCTTGCCAAGATAAAACGACATGCTCCTCAATATTTTCGTTATTTATTTTTATAAAATTCTAAGGCTCTTTATCTTTAACGGAGGCCCCCAGAAAATTTAGGTTCGCCAAGCAGTCTACACGAGCCCGTACATTGTCCCGAGTCAGCTTAAACATTTCCTGAAAATTCATCTTTTATTCCCGGAAAGATTATATTTATTATATCGAGCAACAAGATACCCTCTGCCCACGTTCCACACTGTCCGAAAACGCCGATATGGCTAGACAAAAGTAATTTTGACAGATTTAATATTCGTCTAGTAACGGAAATCAGGTCTTAGAGTTTTCGAGGTCACGAGGAGAATATGATCTCATTAAACAAAAGTAGTTGGTGAATCAGCAGCAATGTACATCCCCAGAACGAATTAATCAATTACGTTTTCGCTCTCCCTCCAAAACCAATCGACCTTTTAGTTATTGTCTGTCTTATCTTGTTCAAAAACCACAGACACAGACGATACATTTTTTTCACATCGAGTCAGGGGATAACTTCCTCTTTACTCCGTAAAGCTGGGAAAGTATAAATTGAAAATGGCGGATTAAAATTCCGTATACTGGAGGAAGCACTCACACACATGCATTTAACTGTACTAACATAGATGAACATATATATATATTCGCACAATACTGATAACTAAGTGTGTCTTTTGAAGGACGGTTTGCAGAGTGGCCCGGGTTCGAAGGACGATGACCAAGACGACAGGAACCCAAGGACGAAGTGTGTCCCGACAGAGAACATCCTCCTCTCAGACCAAAGTCACGGAGATGCTCCTTGTTGTGTCTACTGTCTTCATCATACTCAACCTCCCCTCCTACGCCCTCAGGTGCTACGTCTACCTATATAGTACGGTGAGATTCTAATTAAATTTACATTATTTATTTTGTTACATAAGGGTATTTTAATATCCTTCAGTCATAAGCAATATCGTGAAAAAAAAAATGTCGCCATCTGGATCTGTTTCCTGTCACCAGTTCCTATACTATCTTCCTCCTCTATGATCTCCACGTGATCTAAACCATTCCTCTCCTCAGCTTGCAGCCTCCAATCACACAATTATCATTCCTTCCTGTAAACACTTTTTTTTACATCCTATACGAAGTATGAGGTACTTTTATATCTTCAGCTATACGAAATATAAGGTAATTTATGGTTTCCAGATTTACTTTGTGAAGCTCCATTCTAGGAATAAATAATTAAAATACACAATTTCTTTGTCAAACTTCACTATATATTCTCAAATACTCAACTAGTTTCGCCGTGTTAAGGCATTATCAAGAGTCACTTACAAACTGACAGAATTGGTTGACAGGGTAGAAGGTACAGTTATGGAGGGGGTTTTTAGGTAATGACGGGGAATCCCTTGTTTTTGTTACTCTATACATTCCAATAAACAGATATTTACAAGATAATAATAAATATAAAATAAAAAAGAAAGAAAATATATATATATATATATATATAAAATCTAATAAAGCGAATCTAACAGTAAAGTGTTGGTATTTATATAGGTATGACTCATGAATTATATAAATGTAAAATATAATAAATATTAAAGTGAATAAAAACAAATACATAGAATTTAAAGACAAATTAAAATTCTATGTATTTGTTTTTATTCAATTATATATAAATACCAGAGGGCGCCGGTAGCTCAGTGGTATGCGTGCTTGAGTTCTGAGCTCAAGGTTGTGGGTTCGTAATCCGACCGAGGCCCTTAGTTTATTTTATCTGGGAGGTAAAATAAACTTAAGCACGCCGTCCTTCGGATGGGACGTTAAGCGATGGTCCCGAGCCTGTACGATGTCAGGTACTCGTTAAAGACCCCTACCCTAGGTGAATAAAAATTTAGGGTAGGCAAAATTTAGGACTCCCACAGTAGAGTCGGGCTCATGTCCACCAAAGTGACAAAAGAGCGCTCTGGTAGTAGGCGATATGACCTCGTTGTTAAAGCCCGGGCATGAGTCATAAACCCTAACCCTATAAATACCAACACTTTACTGTTAGATTCGCTTTATTAGATTTTATATATATATATATTGTGATGTACACTACGGAACATTTTTTTAATGAATATTTTAATGAAAAGAGGTAATTTTTTTTATTATAATCTAATATCATATATATATTAGATATATATCAAGGTGTTTGAGAAACAAAACAAGAAAACATATAAAAAACAGCTGTGAAATAGTGTTAAATGTAATGAAGTCGTGAGCTAGCTCTTAAACGGTGCATGTGGTTTTGATATTTTTAAATAAAATGAAGTTGAACAATTAGATGAAAGTTGACTGGGGTGGAATTAAAGTGTGAAGAGTTGACGGGGTATGGTTTGTGTGGTAGAGGCGTCGAGAAGGTACAATTAATAATATATATTTTTCAATATGCCCAAATAAAAATAATAATAGTTTTTAAGTATTTAGTTAAATGATTTTGTTGCTTTGTTTTTCTTTTGCTTTGTTCAATGTTTAGTTGTTTTTATTAGAATGTGCAAATAAAACAAATAACCCAATTATTTGTCCTCTTCAAATTCTATTCTATTCATCTTCCCTGTTGTCCCAGTAGTATCATTTAAAAAACCTTTGGATTAGAAATTAATATTATTTAAAAATTATTAAAAATTGGTATCTCTTTGTGAATCCAAGTGTAAAGTTTGTTTAATTGAATTTTATTTCGTTGTATACGTGTACTTTCTTAAAAATTGCACGTCTTAAATTATTGATAATATTTTTTTTAGGGCAATTTTCGGCAAACTACTGTAGAAATCAAAATTTAAATAAACAAAAGAGATCAAATTTCTACAGGAAATATGGTAGCAAACAAGTTTTTATCACATTTTTGGCATCTCCCTTGTGTGGACGATTTTCGCCACAAAGCCCCATCATATTTTGGCAAAACCTTGATGGGAGAATTTTTTTTATATTAATTAAAGTAGGGAAACAGGTTGAAAAAGATGAAAAGGATAGAATAGAGACAAATAAGGGTTACATTTAATTTTGAGAAATAATTTTTTTTTGCCAACTTCAAAAGAAGGTTATTATTTTATATAACATTGTTTTTGTTTAGTAATTATATATTTAGTAAAGTAAGAAAATGCCAATTACCAGAGGACAAGCGAGATTAGAGGAGGAAAGTAGAGAGGAAGGGTCAAGTTCGGAGGAAAGATCCGATATGGAGTTATCGGAAGATAGAGAAAGGGAGACTCCAGCCGCAATGGAGTCCATGCAGGGTACAGGTGAGGAGTCGCAAGGGGAGGGGGTAAATAAAGATAAAGAAAAAGAGGGCATTGCTGCTCCTGATATGGAATGGCTCCGTGTTGTGTTGACAAAGTTAACTGGGGATATGGGAAATTTAAGGGGGGATATGGGAAATTTAAGGGGGGATATTGGAAATATCAATCAAAAAATAGAAGAACAGGGAAAAGAATTAAGGGGGGATATTGGAAATATCAATCAAAAAATGGAAGAGCAAAGTAATAAATTAGGAAATTTAGAGACAAATTTAAAAAGGGAAATGGGGGACAAATTAGGAAAATTAGAGACAAACTTAAGGGGTGACATTAAAGATTTAGAGGTGAGATTAGATAAGCAGGTGGATAGCTTGAAGGATCAAATAGGGAGTTTAGAAATAAAAAATCAAGAGTTAGAAGACAAAGTTGATCAGGTAGCAGAAAGTTTAAAGGGGGAATTTAATCAAAAAATAAGCATTTTGGACGAGGGAGTGAAAATTCAGATGGAAGGAATAATCTGTAAACTAAGTGTTGCAAAAGAAAACTGTGATGAGCGGTTTCGAATTTTAGAATCGAAGTTGTCAAGAGTTGGGGAGGACAATAGCGTCCAAACAGCTGTAATTTCTGAACGAATAAGCCGTGTAGAGGGAGTTCACGAAGAAGGAACAGAGAATAACAGTGGGGAGGAACAGACCCAAATTTTAGAGAAAGATGTGGAGGAAGAGAGTCAAAATGTAGAAAAATTAGAATTAAGTGAAATTCAAGAAAATATGATGAATGTTGATGTGGATGGACAGAGTGAAAGGAACATTTGGATGTTATTAGACAAAACAAACGAACAGACTGAGGACAACAAACAAAAGACAAATTTTAAATTTAAGGAAAATATAGTTAAAACTTACAGACAAACTGGAAACAGAAAGGAGGTTAATAAAAGACATAAGAACAATTTTAAAAAAGGAGTAAGAGAATTTAAACAGGTATTAAGGACAAAATTAACACTGAACAAATATTTAGAAAAGGGGGAGGGGATTTTTAAAGACATAATTCGCCGGGGCATCCGGAAAAAGATAAAATTAAATTTGGGCTTTGCAATATAATTGCATTAGCCACTTTTTATAGTGAACCTATTTTTTTTTTGCAACTCGGATGAGTTTGAGGAAATGACTGACAGACTAACATGACAGAATTAGGATTAATTTAAAATATGACGAAGTGACCATGGACTAATATAATAGTATGGATGATACATTTATTTTTGGATGAGAGAATTTTGGTACATGAAGAGTATGAATGAATTTTGGTATAGTTCTGCGTTTAAATTAATTAGGATTTAAATTAATTAGGATTTACATTTTTTTAGGATTAGATTAGATATTAGGATCAGTATAAAAATTAATCTAAGATTATATTTAAGGATTAGTCATCCAAATTTAATATATACAAATTATTTATTTGAGACTTACTTGTTAATAACGATTTTATTGAAAATTAAAACATATATATATACAGCTGATTTTGAACGAACATAATATGGAAGAAGATAGATTTTTTTTTTATTATATTTTTTTTATTACAAATGTTAGAAAGATAAAATCAGCAGGCTGAGAGATGCCTAGATCTCTTTGGAGACATGACGAACTTCCTGAGGCCGAGTCAAGGGGACAGATTCTCTGTTTCGGAACTGTTCAGCTAGGATACCGGACGTGACTAAATCATAATAATATTATAAATTAGAAAGACGAACGAAAATGTATAGAAGCCTTGAAAGGATAATATATTATATAAATTGTATGTATGCATAGGTTAGTAAATTTTTGTTATTATAAATTCTATTATTTAGGCAAGTTCATTTATTACTTTAAGTAACATGTTTTTCTACGTAAATTTTTTTATATAGGGAGAGTAGATGAGAATGAGAAGAGTTGTAGGAGCACATTATATAACTTTAGGAATAGGAACAAACAAAGGGTATATTAATTAGAGAAGTTAATAGAGAAGTTTTGAATTCAATTGCTGATGACATTCTTTTAGACGTCGGGATTATATTGATTTGTTTTGGTAGATATTATTTTTAATTCTAGTAAGAGCTAGTGATTAATTAGAGATATATATTTTTTTTTGATCTGTGGGAGATGATTTTTTTGTGTGTCGACTAGAAAGAACTAGCGATATATTGGAGATATATATTTTTTTTGCGTGGAAGATGATTTTTGTATGTCGACTAGAAAGAACTAGCGATATAATGGAGATTTATATTGTAATGTTGGTTGCCTACCTGAGATAGGAGGAACCGTAATTTTGCTACATCGACGAGAAAGTATTTTTAGGGTGTAATTAGTTAGGGAAGTAAAGTGAATTGAAATATATGTGAGATACATTTTTTTTTTGTTAGGAAGTATGAAGGACGTCTCAAAGAATTTAATACCTCAAAAGACAAGTACTATATATATTAAATAAATTAAATTTGTATTCCTTATTACCCGGCGTGAGGCCTAATTTTGATTGTTAAGTAATATTTTGGAAGTGTGATGAAGTAAAAAAAAAAAAAAAGGATTTATTTAATTTTTATTTCAAGTAAATTTTTTTTGTATAAAATCTTTTTATATAATTATTTTGAATACATACACATGTTAAATTGATGGTAAAGGCGGAAAGTAAAATTAATTGGCAATTTCTTAAATCTATATGCAACTTGATTATCTCCAAACTTGATTTCATGACTATGACTGATCCTGTAAATATGTAAAAATTTAGTATTATATTTTTTATGTTCAATTAGTTCAAATTTTTATAAATTTAAGTTAACATTTTCTTTAGGTTAAGGATTAATTGTAAATTTTTAGATTAAGATTTGTTTTTGTTTATTAGAAATTAAGTACGTATATATATAAGTTTAATAATTGTAAATAGTAATAAAAAAAAATAAAAAATGGGCATATATGTATAAAAAGAGCGTCGAATTGGGCATATAAAAAATAAATCAGTGAGTGTAAGTGAGAGAGAGACTTCGATACATCGTTGAGCAATGAGTTGAAGACACCAAGGAGCCAGCCAACATGTGCGTTTGAGGAGGAAGCTAATCTACCTGTGTATTGGAGGAAGACGTTAATCCATCTGTGTATTGAAGGAGGAAGCTTATCATGTGGATTCGAGGAAGAAGCTAAATCAACCTGTGTATTGGAAGAAATTAAATCTGAAAGAACTTATATAAAAAAAAAAAAAATTTTGTGAACAAACATTTTTTTTTTAAAAAAGAAGGAAAAGGCAAATGTGATGTACACTACGGAACATTTTTTTAATGAATATTTTAATGAAAAGAGGTAATTTTTTTTATTATAATCTAATATCATATATATATTAGATATATATCAAGGTGTTTGAGAAACAAAACAAGAAAACATATAAAAAACAGCTGTGAAATAGTGTTAAATGTAATGAAGTCGTGAGCTAGCTCTTAAACGGTGCATGTGGTTTTGATATTTTTAAATAAAATGAAGTTGAACAATTAGATGAAAGTTGACTGGGGTGGAATTAAAGTGTGAAGAGTTGACGGGGTATGGTTTGTGTGGTAGAGGCGTCGAGAAGGTACAATTAATAATATATATTTTTCAATATGCCCAAATAAAAATAATAATAGTTTTTAAGTATTTAGTTAAATGATTTTGTTGCTTTGTTTTTCTTTTGCTTTGTTCAATGTTTAGTTGTTTTTATTAGAATGTGCAAATAAAACAAATAACCCAATTATTTGTCCTCTTCAAATTCTATTCTATTCATCTTCCCTGTTGTCCCAGTAGTATCATTTAAAAAACCTTTGGATTAGAAATTAATATTATTTAAAAATTATTAAAAATTGGTATCTCTTTGTGAATCCAAGTGTAAAGTTTGTTTAATTGAATTTTATTTCGTTGTATACGTGTACTTTCTTAAAAATTGCACGTCTTAAATTATTGATAATATTTTTTTTAGGGCAATTTTCGGCAAACTACTGTAGAAATCAAAATTTAAATAAACAAAAGAGATCAAATTTCTACAGGAAATGTGGTAGCAAACAAGTTTTTATCACAATATATATATATATATATATATATATATATATATATATATATATATATATATTGTCTTTCTTTTTTATTTTATATTTATTATTATCTTGTAAATATCTGTTTATTGGAATGTATACCGCTCCATAACTGTACCTTCTACCCTGTCAACCAATTCTGTCAGTTTTTAAGTGACTCTTGATAATGTCTTAACACGGCGAAACTAGTTGAGTATTTGAGAATATATAGTGAAGTTTGACAAAGAAATTGTGTATTTGGGGGCCATGGTGGCCGTGCGGGCTAGAGCGTAGGGCTTTGGTCGCATGGTCTCACCATGGTTTGCGGGTTCGAATCCCGTCCGGGAGTGAGTTTTATTTCGTAGATAGAACTCCCTCCCGGGGCCATGGATGTCTTACATAATTATATATAACACATTGACATGGCTAATATGCACCGTACATAAAGCCAAAAGAAAAAAAAAAAAAAAAAAAAAATTGTGTATTTTAATTATCTATTCCTAAATATAAGGTACTTTTATATGCCCAACTACACGAAGTATGAGGTACATTTTACTGGCAGCAAGTTATTGTAATTGAAGTGAAAATATAAGAAATATGTAAAAGAAACCATTTGCCCAGAAAACAAGAAGTGTATCAGTGTTCTCCAACTAAAGAAAACATTGTCCCAATGGTCGTTGATAATCGGACAAACATACGTACCTCGGGTTGCTAATCTTGGTTTCGGAAACGAGAATTACTGGGCGTACGTGGAAGCAATGTTACTTTAATTAGTTACTACATAATCACCACCCACATACTATTCAGACGTTAAAAGATTTTTTTTTTTAAACATACAATTTTACATAAAATGAGACCTATAACATTAAAAATTCGGTGCAATAGTAAAGCGAGAAGGGTCGGTTTTAAAATAACAATTGATATTTAACAAGTAATTAACAAACAACTGATGCCCGGGCTTCAACTAGAAGGTTATATCGCCTACTTCCAGAGTGCTCTTTCGTCACTCTGGTGGACATGCACCCGACTCTACTATGGGAGTCCTCAATTTTACCTACCCTAAATTTTTTATTCACCTAGGGGTCTTTAACGAGTACCTGATATCGTACAGGCTCGGGGCCATCGCTTAGCGTCCCATCCGAAGGACGGCGTGCTTAAGTTAATTATACCTCCCAGATAAAATAAACTAAGGGCCTCAGCTTGAACCCCGCGATCCTGAGCTCAGTAAGCAAGCACCGACTTTTTTTTTTTTTTTTGGGAGACCGAATTGTCTTTTAACCCCTATGACTTAAACTCCCCCTTGGTTATAATAAAATGACTATTTGTCAACTGAGAAAGAACATTCCTTCTAAATCCTTGTTCAACTTTTTACTATTTCCCTCATTCAATTGAAGAGGATTCTTAAGAGTTACTCTTCCAGACCAATGTATCGACATATTGAAATTCATAATAGTATCCACTATTGTTTAATCAGTTCAGATTTCCTCAAAATAATATAAAATATATGTATATATATATATTATATATATCCACCCCTTTTATATTCATATTTTCCACAAGGCAGAATGCATTCTATATCCTGAGAATGCTAAAAAAAAATGTATATAACAAAATGAAAAAGGAAAATGTTCTAAATATAATATTCAAATAAAAGAAGAGAAGAGAAAGCTTTGTTTCAGAAGGTAGATCATCCGCTTCAACTCATAGTTTCCCGCTTGTCGTATTATAAAAAAATGTATATCTATACTAACCAGCGAAGCGGCCGTATCTAGAAACAATTGTATTGTTTTCCGCATTTATTATTTTTTAAAAAAAAGATTTTTGGCGGATTTACCAACAAATTTTTCATGTCTCAGATCAAACATTTTTAGAAAAACAGCTTCTGTCATTAATATTTATCATAATTAGATAAATCGGTTTCCGCAGTAACGACCAAAGCCGATATGACTATTAAGTGTTTGTGACATTCTTTTATGAAAAAAAAAAATAATAATAATAATTCAATTTTAAAAGAGGTTTACTTCTCCAGATATAAAGAAGTATAGGGAAACTAAGTCAGGTCAGAAATTCTACATCGGAATTTCATGTTAATGAGAAAAAAAGTCCTTTTCTGTCTGTGTGTACGTGTGTGAACACGATAACTCTCGATACAATGAGTGTATCGACACGAAATTTTATATGTGTAACCAGAACCCCATAAGGTCGACACCTATTGATTTTCTGTTGAATCAGTCAAAGGGAGGAAGAGGGAGGGGGGATACAAACATCGAAATTGTGAATGTATCGAAATGAAAATTTATATTTAAATTCAAAAGCCAATAATGAGAACATCTCTTAATTTTCAACAAATTGTCCTAAGGGAAATAATAATAATAATAATTTTTATTGTTTAAAGGGATGACCCCTATACAATTGAGTCAGTGAACATTACTTTTACAATATAAACATTAACATTTCCAAAATTATATAATGATCAGCTGAACAATAATGACTTATATAAGGGAACATTTAACAAACTAAATAAATAAAAGTATGAAGTATAATTCAGGGCGCCAGTAGCTCAGTGGTATGCGTGCTTGCCATCTGAGCTCAAGACTGTGGGTTCGAAATCCGACCGAGGCCCTTAGTTTATTTTATCTGGGAGGTAAAATAAATTTAAGCACGCCGTCCATCGGATGGGACGTTAAGCGATGGTCCCGAGCCTGTACGATGTCAAAATTTAGGACTCCCACAGTAGAGTCGGACTCATGTCCACTAGAGTGACGAAAGAGCGCTCTGGTAGTTGGCGATATGACCTCGTATTTAAAGCCCGGGTAAGAGTCATAAAACCTAACCTAACCTAAAAGTATAAATAAAATAAGTAATTACAAATTAATAATAATAATAATAATATAACAAAGTGGGGATGTAGATATTGAATATCAATTTAATATGGAAGTTGAATACATTATTCATTAACAATAAATGATCTGTTTCAGAGCGCTGATTAAATAATAGAAAATGTTTGAGATATCATTCTTATTATGGGCCAGGAGTAACGTATGAAAGTTGGATCTATCTATACTGATACTCTATGGCAGGAAGTGGCTTCTAATGGAGGAATAGATCGGACAGGATATTAACAGATGGTATACAAGTCTTTCAATTTGTTTTTTGGAAGTCCAATGTGTCCCAGTGTTATGACGATTTTATCGAATGGACCTCACCAACGATATAAGTTGTATCTTCAATTATAACAGAAAACGCAACTCATTTCAAGAAACTTTCATGAATTGTCCTAAGGGAAAAGAAGATCCGAAAAGAGGGGAAGATCAACTCGAAACCCCTGATAACTGCCAATGAGGATTTACAAGTTCTTATAAGTCAACTATCGGACGATTAGTTTTGCAGAGAGAGAGTGAAAACTTAGTTGATTAATAAGTGCGGGGGAAGTACATGGGTGATTGACCCATATTTTTATTTTATTTTTATGCTCTCGAATGCCATCTTTTACAGGTTGAGCTTAGACGAAAGTAAAAACTGGGACATGGAAGCAATATGTCTAAATTAAAGAAGGCGATATGACAGCACAACATACAAGAAAGTATGGCCAAGGATTAAAAAAAATGGCCGCGCACCCCTTAGAATACACAAGTTGGTAACAAATCTTGTTAAGTATACTGGGGTTTCGAAAGCCTATCGGAGCAATTGCTTCTTGATTTTTTTTTTTTTTTTTTTTCTGAGTGCTCTAACTCAGAAACGATAGTAGCTAAGAACTTGAATTTTTTTTTTGAGCGCTCTAACTCAGAAACGATAGTAGCTAAAAACTTGAAATTTGTTTTTTGAGCGCTCTAACTCAGAAACGATAGTAGCTAAGAACTTGAATTTTGTTTTTTGAGTGCTCTAACTCAGAAACGATAGTAGCTAAGAACTTGAATTTTGTTTTTTGAGTGCTCTAACTCAGAAACGATAGTAGCTAAGAATTTGAATTTTGAGATATAATTATATAGATTATTATGTAGATTTGGACCCACTACAAAACGTTTTTGGAGTGAAAATTTAAAACAGAATGCATTATTATTATTGTTTTTATTACTATTCATACATATAAACATAGATAATATTATAATGATAATAATGAAATGATCGAATAATATTTAATGTATTTAATTAGTGAGACATTTGTTTCTCAATTCTTTCACTTAGCTTTTGCAAATCGATCTCAATGCGTTTATTACCACTTATATACACTATCCACTTATATTTATGGCCTAATCAAAAATCTTTTCAAGTATAAGTTGTGGAAAAACAAAAAGCAACATTTTATATAGGATAGGATTTTTTGCCGGTTGCCCGGTTTACATTCCAAAAACCGTCCTAAAATGTCGTTTTGAAACATTTTTTTTTTTAGACGGTTGCTAGATTTACGCGAAAAGGGTTAGTCTATGGAAAAAGTGGCTCTTACCAAAAATCAATTGGAAAGTTAATAAGAAACATAAGTCCTCAGATTTGAGATAGGACCAATGCTGCCATAGTTTTAGCGTCCCAAATAATGTACAATGAATTTCCGAATCGAAGTTTTCCAAATTACAAATATGAAGAATAAAAATCACTTTATGTGTCCGGCGCGAACACGATAACTCGAATGAACGTATCGATACGAAATTTCATAAGTAAATCCAGATCCCTCTAACGGTGACACCTATTGAATTTCAATTTCAGCCAAATCGACCAAAGTCTAGGGGGGATTAGAGGGAGGCATAACACAAATACTCTAATAACTGCCGAAAGAATTAATGTATCGACATGAAATTACACATTTGGTGTCAAAACCTAATGACGACATAACCTGTCAAATTTCAGCGATATCGGCCGATGGTAAGCGGGTTTTTATTCAAACAAGCAGTTACGAGCCCCTATGTAAGTCAACTATTGAATATTGGCGCAAACGGTCGACTGGTTTTGGAGGAGCGAAACATTGATTGATTAATTCGTTCTGAGGAAGTAAAATCTCGGTTATGTTTGTTAACAAATGAAAAAAATGAGACAGCTATACCATTTTGAATTCTTAAAACAACTACAGTGCCACGTTAGGTTTCCAAAAAATTGTTCTGTTGAATTAAGGTACTATCTACGTTCAATATTTTAATGTAAATTGAAAAAGAAGTCTGCAGGAAAATTGGTGAAAAACAATTTGCCGCATAAATGTCTGAATGGGCACAGCTGTTTGTAACCCAATCACAATCCAATTTGGAACACTGTACGAAGTACTTTCGATCAGATTTGATGCACAAATTGTCACTTTTTTTTTTGTTCACAACGTAAATTGGTTATACACACTTAAAATATGGCGGTATATGTGTAACATTATATTAAGCTCTGAAAATGCACAAGAGAGAGAGTTTTTAACTATGTGTGAAAATGTCCCATTGATGATGTATGGAAAGTTTATCCTAAAAGCTATCTCTGAGTGGTGGGTAAAGGAGTGAGGGCGCTCAAAGCTCCCCCCCATAATCTAATATCATATCTGTTTTATCAAAGTTAAAACTGGCTTTAACTCCATCCAGCTCTAAATCAACCCAATTCACCTAAACTGCTAATAACAACATTTTACTTCAGGCCGAAAACTCAGTCCATAATTACTTCTTGGCGCTAAAGTCCTAGCATAAATTATTATATCTAGGCTTCTAGGAGTAGAAAAGGGGTGTGGTGCCACATCTCTCGCGCTGGTAGTCCCTTAATTCATTTTCTCGGTCAAAAGCAGGGAGGAGGTGCAAGTATTGGCAACGCTGCACTCCAACTAATTCAATCAATTAAAAAATATATAAGATCTCTATCTAATCAACCCCGTTAGTGCAAATGTGTTTGTCCGTTATTTAGAAGTGTCCTTCTAAAAGAGGTTTTATTATTTTTTTTTTTTAGATCGTACTTTGTATTTTCTATCTATTTATCTAATATCTCTTAGAGGGCGCCGGTAGGTCCGTGGTATGCGTGCTGGCCTTCTGAGCTCATGATCGTGGGTTCGAAACCCGGCCAAGGCCCTTAGTTTTTTTTATCTGGGAGGTAAAATAAACTTAAGCACGCCGTCCTTTGGATGGGAAGTTAAGCGATGGTCCCGAGCCTGTACGATGTCAGGTACTCATTAGAGACCCTAAGTGAATAAAAATTTAGGGTAGGCAAAATTTAGGACTCCCACAGTAGAGTCGGGCTCATGTCCATCAGAGAGACGAAAGAGCGCTCTGGTAGTAGACGATATGACCTCGTAGTTAAAGCCCGGCCATGATAACTAACTAATATCTCTTTCATATGTGATAGTAAGATGTTGTGGGACGAGATTTCTAATAGAAATAAAAGGCGTTGTCTTCCCACTGTTTTATTTTATACCAGAACTGGCCAGTTATCTTCCAACCGCTGTGCTGTGTGGGTGGAATGAACCACTGATGATGACGCTGTTCCGTCGAAAACCGGTTCTGGTATAAAATAAAACAGTGGGAAGACAACGTCTTTTATTTCTATTAATATCTCTTTATTAACGCTCCCAGCTTCTTAACAAATATATTTTATTTGAGATTGTTTTACATTCTGAATGTCTCCAAACATTCGTTTGATGATCTGAAGAAGGGAGGAATTGTAAGACTTGGCAACGCTGCATCCCATCTACAACCAGCTGCCAAGATTCATCTCTAGAGTAAAATCTGGGTAGTAAACGTGTAATTAATGTACCTACTCTATTGGTGCAAATGAGTTTGTTCGTTATTTACAGAGTCCCTTTAAAGAGGACTCTCTTCATCAACGCTTATAGCTTGTCCGCCAACCCATTTGGATTTGACATTTCGCGTTCTTAATTGCTCCAAACATTCATTTGATGCTTAGAATTCTTTCAAGTTTAACCACTGTCCAACTTCATATGCCTTTCCTTGAATCAGCGGTCCTGGACATTCCAGAACGACATCGACGATTTCTTGAGTTTTCTTTTTAAAAAAATCATAAAACCTTTCTGAAAACTTTTCTAATTTTTTGGATGTTATTTTCAATGGGCCGGGTTCTTCAAGGTTTCGGAAATTTGGATTTTCTCGATATTCAATCTTGCCAATATATGCACTATTAACTTTTCTCTATCGTAAATATTTATCAAATCAATTTTTTTCTCTAATGAAAGCCTTTTTCACAAATGAGACATTTTCGAGGGTCTTTCACAATAGAGGAAGAGATTCCGGGAAGGCTCGCGAAATGGAGATTCTAATGCATTAAAACATAGAAGTCCGTTCGTTAGCAGAGGTTTTACTGTATCGAGTTGAGGGAGATCGGACCATAAGGTTTTACTTTCCTTCTTCGTTCTCTTGGCTCCCCAGAGAACATTTTCTTCAGCAGTATACGCACGTCCATCCTCTTACTTAACCTTCCCCGCTTTAGTAGGCCACTAAAGTCCTGCTCCTCGTACAGGAAGGAAGATCCGCTTTCCCAAACATTCAGCTTATCATATTTTGTCAGGACGCAGGTCTCACTGACATATGAATGGGTCAGAATGAAAGTGAGATGAAAGACACATTTTGTCAGGACACAGGAGTTCATCGAGCACCAAACATAAGCAACAGAACACTCCACAATGACCTCATGATAAACGCAGTACACGACACACACTATTCAGGATCTTTATAGACGTTTCCATAGCAAATTGCATTCACACCCAAATCCATACATCCACTCATTTTCTTCACCACATTTTTCACTCAATCCTCCCAGGAGACTGAAGAGGAGATGTTGTGCAATCCCCTACGTCCTGAAACTCAACCATCACAAACCCCCATTCAAAATATTATTAAAAAAATTCGTTGGTGAATCACCGGCAATGTACTTCCGCAGAACGAATTAATCAATTAACTTCTCGCTCCCTCTCCAAAACCAGTCGACCGTTTCGAACTAACAGTTGACTTATGTAGAGACCCGTAAATCTTCATACTAAATTGTGTGTAGATAAATTCATTACATCGGCAGTTATTAGGGTTTTTGAATTGAGCCCCTCCCCTGAATCCTCTCTTCCCTTCAGCCGATATCGCTGAAGTTTGACAGGTTATGTCTCCATTTGACTTTAAATATGAAATTTCATGTCAATACATACATTAAAACGGCTTTTATGTTAAGTCTCCCCCTAATCCCCCTTCCTTTTAGTTGATTTGGCTGAAAAATTTGGCTGGTGTCGTCGCTAGAGGGTTCTGGGTTCACACATAAAATTCCGTTGAAAACTTCGCATCAAATGTTTGATTACATAACTTCCCCTAAACATCGTATATATGTACCCAATCAAATGTTACTATCGGTCCTGATAATTATCTCATATCTAGGGAGGTTTTCTTGGTAGAGTTCTGAACTGATTATCTGTTGCAATTCTTCATTTAAATGGAGCCGCAATGACAGAAAAAATGCTCTTTTATTATCCTCTCATAATACGATTAAGAACTTCATGTACTTGGACAAAGCTCATTGATGCAGCCCCCATTAAGTCCCTATGAGGGCTGTCTCTATGACATATAAGATATCATCAACGTGTGTCCTCTCAAAATTATTTATTCCCTGAAAATGAACAAATTTTGAAGTGAAACTTCTTTGGCGAGAGTTAGTGAATCGGAATTATCTCGACATAAAAAGTCAAACATGAAACG
Organism: Aradus depressus; assembly: GCA_963662175.1. Lineage (NCBI taxonomy): Eukaryota > Metazoa > Arthropoda > Insecta > Hemiptera > Aradidae > Aradus > Aradus depressus. The sequence continues at coordinate 47,760,085 of OY759216.1, read as the reverse complement.
CTGAGGAGAGGGGGATGAGTAACGCATGTGTACAAGTCAACTACGAGTTTAAGTCGGTGTCGATGCATCAGCTTTTGTGTTCTACGTATGCGTTAAAATAATACATTTGATTATTAATTTAATACGTTTAGTTTTCTTCAGAGTTAGTGTTGAATAGTTAAAAATTCCAAAAACTTCAACGGAACGTGTTCGACAATTCCAAAGTTATCACAAACCACTGGTAATATTTGTAAGTAACAGTGAAGTACCAGATCAATAAAATATAATTTTTAAATATTTTTAGGTTTAATAATTTTATTGTCCTTTATTAACCTACAATTTACCTACTTTAAAATAGTTAATACTTATAATAAAAATAAAATAAAATATATATTTATTTATTTATTTGTTTATATAATTCGCATGGTTAATGAAGACAATAGAAGTTAAACTTCAACCGTGCGCCTATGTGGGTGAGGCAGACATCCTTTTTTTATCTTTGGCTTAATAATGGAAATATGCAAAATAAAAGATTTATGCATTCGTTTTATTGATTTGTTGTTTAAACAAAAAAAACCAACTTCTGACAACCTAATTCACTGTCGTCTATTGGAAGGAAGTCTATATGAGTGACACAATTAAAAATACCTGCAATTTATAAAGATGTGACAGTTTTGGGTTGACATTATAATGATACCCACCTGAAACAAAGAAAAAAGAAGAGACAATTAAACAACAAAAATTATATTTTTTTATTTTTTATTATTTTTTTTTTGTCTTATGTACGATATTAGCCACGTCTCTGCGTTATCTCGTTATATACGACAACCATGGCCGGGGAAGGGAGTTCTATCTACGAAATAAAATTCACTCCCGGACGGGATTCGAACCTGCAAACCATGGTAAGACCATGCGACCAGAGCCCTACGCTTTAACCCGCACGGCCACCATGGCCCCAAAAATTACAGTTATATGCGTTCTTTTAAAATAAATAAGGAACTAAGAATCTTGAATCTTAAAATATATTAAATTTTATTTTAATATGAAGAAATCACTCCTATCTTTAGTTTCCCAACTATACGAATTAGAGGGGAAGTTATGTAATCGGTCAAAAATTCGATGCGGAGTTTTCAACGGAATTTCATGTTTTCCGACCTCTAGAGATTACAAATATTAAAAAAATAAAGTCGGTACATCCCCGGCAATGTACTTCCCCAGAACGAATTAATCAATTAACTTTTCGCTCCCTCTCCAAAACTAGTCGATCGTTTCGGCTAATATTCTACAGTTGACTTACATAGGTGCTCCTAAATCCACATACTAAATTTTATGTCGATAAATTCGTTACATCGGCAGTTTTTAGGGTTTTTGGATTAAGCCCCATTCCCTTCAACCGATATCGTTGACATTTGACAGGTTATGTCCTCATTACGTTTTGAATTTAAATATGAAATTTCATGTCGATATATTCATTACATCTGCCGTTGTAGTGAATGTATCTATACAAAATTTCATACAAGAATACAACCCTATATGGACGACACTTATTTTATGCGGAATTGGCAGAAGGGAAAGACGGGATCAGGGGGGGCTCAAAAATCCCAATAACTGCCGATGTGAATGAAAATCGACACACAATTTAATAAGAGGATTCAGAAGGCCCTATGTAAGACATCTATTGATTTTTTCGAGAGAGCGAAAATATAATTGATTACATTGTACTGGGGAAGTTTAAGTTATTTAATACATCTCTCGTATTCTCCCTGTGTTTATACCACTAAAATATATCTGTAAACAAGATTAGAGGATTTACGATTACACTGTTTGAGCTCAAGAACTTGAGTTTGAAATTAAAGCAGACAGAAGCACAAACGAAAACATAAGTGTCAATAAACATTAAATTACTGCATGAGTAGACATCAAACAGGACATAATAGAATTGCCTGATTGACGAGAGAGAGATGGATTTCTGCGTGGATTAACAGCTTAGAATGACTATATAACCCCTTGCATCAGATATTTACAATAAATTTCAATTATTTGACAAAATGCCCCCTCTCTAACTGCACATAAACTCGACCCCATAACTCAGAGAGACCTCAGGGTATGAGAAGCTCACTCCAAGTCTGGTGTTTCGTGTAAAATATGATTGAGTATCTTGTAAAAGGTAGTAAGGCACCGAGGTCCTAATTCTCAGATAGATTTTTCATCGAAATTTCACGTTTCAATGAGGTCTCCTGAATACATTTCGACCATTTCACGATGTTGTCCATCTGTATGTCTGTGAATGGAACGATTTTGGCGCCGGTAGCTCAGAGATAGCGTGCTTGTCTACTAAGCTCAAGATCACAAGTTCGAAACCAGGACGACGCCCTTAGGTTTTCTCATCTCGAAGGTGAAATAACCTTCCTTCTGATATGACGTTAAGCGTTCCCGAGACTACACTATTTCAGGTACTCGCTAAAGATCCCTACCCTAGGTGAATGAAAATTTAGTTTAGACTCCCATAGTAGAGTGGGGCTCATGTCCACCAGAGTGACGGAAGAGCGCTCTGGTAGTAGCCGACTATCCAATGACTAACTAACTCCAATTATGATATTTTTATAATCACTCAGAAATGTTTAGTTAGTTGTTATGTGATGTGTGACAAGTAACATAGAGTTGTTATAAAGAACTTTTGACAAGACGACAAAGTTCAAATTACACAGCAAAATGTGATTTAATATTAATCTTGGTAATGGGCCAATAGTAGAGGGACTCTCATAGTAGAGTGGGACACATGATCACCACGAAAGAGGGACCGCTAATAATAATAATAATATTAATAAATTTATTTCCGTTAAACCAATACATGGTAATAGGATACGTCAAAAGAGTTTATACATTACGATAGCTTATATATTAGATTTATAACTACTTGAGTCTAACACATCTATGATTAGTAGTAACAAAAAAACTATTAAAGAAAGTAAAATGAAATTAATAAAAACTGAATAAATAAATACTTAAAAATATATGCGTACATAAACAAAATTAATACAAGATACGTTTATAATAAGTAAACACATTTTTCAAATAATACTTATAACCTAATAAAAAATAACTTCAAATAAACGTTCAAGAGAAAAATAAAAGGCACATTCTATGTGAAATACGATTTTTTCAAGAGCATACATTTTTTCAATATACTCCGATTAGATCATTTAATACTGTTACAAATGTGACCAAATAGAAGTCAAAATTAAAGTTGAATTGGATTGGTCAAGTGGTGTCTGAAGATAGTGCTCTTTGATGATCATTTTTTTAATTGACGTTTATTGGTAACCTGATCATTTACAAAAGATGAAAGAGTCAATGTACGGGATTTTTTCCACTGAACATTGGTGAACAGGATTCTATAGTATATATATATTGGATTGGTCAAGTGGTTTCTGAAGAGAGTGCTCTTTGATGGAATACATTTTTAATTGACGTTTATTGGTAACCTGATATTTTACAAAAGATGAAAGAGTCAATATACGGTATTTAGGAACCAATTTTTCTTTAGAATTAACCGTTTTCGCATATATATTAGGGTGGTCCTTAAATTGAAAAAGTTGAAATTTTAAAACGTGCTCCCCATAGGTCGAAAGAAGTTCCCAAAAAAAATTTTTTGGCGCCAAAAAAACGAGAAAACATATTGAATAACTCTTCCCCCATCGAGGTTGAATTTTAAATGGGATTTAACGTGGGTTTCAAAGTTTTCTTCAGTCGATCGATTACTGAGCCGTTGATTTCCATCGCATTAAGGTAGAAAATGGTACCCAGAGGTTTTCGGGGTCGCTGAAGCAGAATATGATGTTAAAAACTCATTTTAATACATGCCAGCTGTCAAAAAACCTGTCATTATCATATACTTTTTTCATAATCACGGTTTTTTGAGTATTATCAGTTTCTAAACAAAAATGTCTACTAATTTCGATTAAAAAAATGTAAGGAAAACATTTTTCGATATTTAATCAAATTCTAAAAATAATTTTCACACTTGACAGCTGTCGACAATGATAATACTGAAAAAACCATGATTATGAAAAAAGTAAATGATAATGACAGGTTTTTTGACAGCTGGCATGTATTAAAATGAGTTTTTAACATCATATTCTGCTTCAGCGACCCCGAAAACCCCTGAGTACCATTTTCTACCTTAATGCGATGGAAATCAACGGCTCAGTAATCGATCGACAGAAGAAAACTTTGAAACTCATGTTAAATCCCATTTAAAATTCAACCTCGATGGGGGACGGGTTATTTAATATGTTTTCTCGTTTTTTCGGCGCCAAAAATTTTTTTTTGGGAACTACTTTCGACCTAGGGGGAGCACGTTTTAAAATTTCAACTTTTTCACTTTAAGGACCACCCTATATTATATATATATAATATAGGGTGGTCCTTAAAGTGAAAAAGGATGGAATGAATATATCGAAACGAAATATTATTTGTGTTTCTAGAATTCTCTAAGGACGACACATTGATTTTCAGTCAAATCGGCCAAAGGAAAGAGGGGATTATGGGGGAGGATTAACACAAAAATCAAATAACTGCCCATAGTTTATTTAATCTGGGAGGTAAAATAAACTTAAGCACGCCGTCCTTCGGATGAGACGTTAAGCGATGGTCCCGAGCCTGTACGATGTCAGGTACTCGTTAAAGACCCCTACCCTAGGTGAATAAAAATTAAGGGTAGGCATATATATATGCGAAAACGGTTAATCCTAACGAAAAATTGGTTCCTACAAAAATGTTCCTTATTAAATTTCCTACCATTGAAATACCCTCCCATTTGTCGTAGGACCAATACAATCAAATGTGACAATAAAAAAAATAAATAAAAATATTATAATTAATGAAACTAAATAATAAATATTATCACACTTCTTGTAGAAATTTTAGCTGGTCTTATTTATTTTAGGTTAGGTTAGGTTTTATGACTCATGCCCGGGCTTTAACTACGAGTTCATATCGCCTACTACCAGAGAGCTCTTTCGTCACTCTGGTGGACATGAGCCCGATATTGTGGGAGTCCTAAATTTTGCCTACCCTTAATTTTTATTCATCTAGGGTAGGGGTCTTTAACGAGTACCTGACATCGTACAGGCTCGGAACCATCGCTTATCGTCTCATCCGAAGGACGGCGTGCTTAAGTTTATTTTACCTCCCAGATAAAATAAACTAAGGGCAGTTATTTGATTTTTGTGTAAAGCCTCTTCCATAATCCCCTCTTTCCTTTGGCCGATTTGACTGAAAATCCATGTGTCGTCCTTAGAGAATTCTAGAAACACAAATAACATTTCGTCTCGATATATTCATTCCATCCGGAGTTAACGTGTTCGCAAACTCTTGATCTGAACTCTTCATCCTTTATATCTTATCGCTCGCTCACTTTGCCTATCTTAAGATGTATCTTTGCCTATCGTAAGATGTATCTTTACCCATCTTTACTCTCGTGACTCCTGTAATTGAGAAATTAGCCAACATTTTCCTCTTCAACGCGCCTCCCCCCCTGTTGGGAAATTTGAAAAGCAATCCGGTTATCTCCTTTCTGTTGTTGCTCTTCCATTTTCCGGAAATTGAATTTTAGTAATGCTATCTACTAGGCAATTTCTCCCCCTCACATTTTTGTTTCCTTAGGATCTGCTTTTTATCTTGAATAAAATATTGCTGTTTTGTTCTTTATTCCTTCTTATTAGTTTCTGCTTGTTTCTTACTCAATGTACCCAGAAATGTCTTCCAACGTTGTAAAGGGCTCCATATAACAAGGTAAATCATTAATGGACCAAAGATATTATTGATATATACAATATTAAATTCGAAATACAACTCCCTCTACCAATTGGTCAGTGCTTTAAGGTCTCAGGAAAGCTATCTTTCAATAAACTGCCATATTGAAAAACTCCGACTTCTAGCTCAAATTCGTCTCCACAATGGCAATAGAAATTTTAGGATATTAATTGGAGGGCTTAGGTATGAGTACTTTACGTCTGTACCTTAGACGAAAAGGACGATCTCATACACTTTTTGTTCTATGGCCCCTCCTTGTGTATCCCCAGGCAAACATTTCTCCACAATTATCTCACCAATAAACCAGAATATTACTCAGAAACATTAGTGCATATTTTAAATAACTTAGATATTAGAAAAATTAACCATTTATTTTTATTTTTTACTGTTGCCTTGAAAATAAAGAATAATATAATTTAATTTGTAGCTATAAGATGGTTATATACATATATATTTTATTTTATTTATTCATGTTCATGTCATATCTTGTTTTATATAATTTTTGAATTGTTTCTTTTATCCTGGTTTCTCGCACTATTCATATTTAAAGAGCATGTCCATTTTTACTATTTCAATATTATTGATATCTTTTTATTTAGTTGCTATATTGCTTATTATGTACAATTCTTTATATAGATTTTTTTTAAAATTTTATTTTATATACTTAACTATATGAATAATTATTTTGTGAAAAAAAAAACCCACTCATTGCCATAAAGCTTAACATAAAAGCTCTAATAAGTGCCGATAGAACGAATGCATCGACACAATATTTTGTATGTGTGACCAAAACCCCATAAGGGACAACAGCTATAGATTTTCAGCCAAATCGGGTAAAGAAGGGGGGGGATTAGGGGAGAGGCTTCATCCAAAAAGTCTAAATACTGCCGTTGTAATGAATGTATCCACCCAAAATTTTATATACAAATTCGAAAAAAACATCAGGACAACACATCAATTTTCAAGGGAAGAAAGAGGGGATCAGAGAGGGCTCGGGATGTAATGAATTTATCGACATAAAATTTAGTATGAGGATTTAGGAGTCCCAATGAAAGTCACTTGTTAAATATTAGCGCAAATGATCGACTGGTTTTAGAGAGGAAACGTTAATTGATTAATTCGTTCTGGGAAAGTAGATTGCTCCCTTAGTTTATTTTATCTGGGAGGTAAAAAAAAAAAAGCACGCCGTCCTTCGAATTGGACGTTAAGCGATGGTCCCCAGCCTGTAGACCCCCTACCCTAGGTGAATAAAAATATAGGGTAGGCAAAATTTAGGACTCCTGTAATAGGGGGCTCATGTCCACGTTATGTAAGTTAACGATCGATTGGTTTTAGAGGAGGATTGAAAACTAAACGAATAATTAATTTGTGTTGAAAGTACTTTGGTTGCGAATCAAACAATTGAAAAGGACGAAGCGATTTAAAACCATCGCTTTGTTCGCTCAATGAAGACGCGTGGGCCTTTCTTGGGACTCCAGTTTAGAGTTCCGTAACTTGTTTTCTTAATGCCCTCTTTCTTGATTATACTTAACTATTTTCAGCTTCTTCCTAATCTTCTTCAGCTTTTCCTAATCTTCTACCTTGAATCCGCCGAGGTAGAAAAAGCATTAATGACTTTAGGAAAAACGTCGTGAACTTCCCCACCGACAATGAACTTCCCCATTAATTAATCAAATAAGTTTTCGCTCTTTTCAATAACTATCATTTTAATCAATAGTTGACTTATACTGTGGCATCTGCATCCTCATATTAAATTTTGTGATGATACATTCATTAAATCGGTAGTTATTGGGGTATTTAAGTCGAGCCACTCTTCCCAGAACTTCCTTTTGACCGATTTCACGAAAATGAATAGCTCTTTGTTTTGAATTTAAATAAATGAAATGAAATGAAACTTTATTACAAACCTCATGGCAAGGGTTGACGAGGGGAAGCCCAGCGCTTCCAGGGAGGGGATAAAAGCACTGGACGCTTAGGTCCCTAGGTGTAATACACCAGCACACCATATATATTGTAAGGGTTGACGATGATGATCAAATAAAAAAAAATAAATAACTGCCGATGTAATGAGAGTATCGACATAAAATTTTATTATATAAATTCAAAACCATAAAAGGATGGCACCTATTACTTTTTCGCATAATCGGTAGAAGGGAAGGGGGGGGGGGGGGGGGGGGGGGGGAATCAGAGAAGAGAACCTCGACACAAATACCCTAATAACATAACTGTCGATATAATAAATGTATCGACACAAAATTTAGTATGTGTATTCAGAAACCACTATTCGAATCAAATATTGAGTTTTGGCCCAAACGGCTTTGGCGGGAGAGCGAAAACGTAATTTATTAATTCGTGCCGAGGAAGTACACAAAGACCATGATTCACCGACGATTTTTTAGTTTTTTTACTTCCCCAGCTAGACGAAGTCGAAATCGGCCAAAAATTCGATACGTTTTTTTTTTCCTGGTTCCAAAAATGAAAAAAAAAAAAAAAAATTGATTTATTCTTGCCGGTATTTCGCAGACGATTTTTTTACTTTCTGTTATAACAGGTTCTCAATTTGATGACCCGAAACGTTGACCAAATCTTTGTGGTTTTTCGAATATGAATTTTCAAATATTAAGTATTATAGTCGAAATTGTTTACCTTCAAATAAGATGTTAGCTTTGCAAAGATATCATATATATATATATATTACATATAACGTCAACATTACAATGTTTCAATCAGAGGTATCAACCTCGTCAAAAAGTTACGACTGATATTACCCACATGAAAGATTTCAGAGTCAATCATTATTGTGCCCTCCCTTCGAGAAACTCCGCACTACACTCCATGGTCCAACATTCGAAAATAAAAAGGTATAATCAGCAAGCTATATACTTCCCCAGAGCCAATTAATCAACTACGTTTTCACTTTATTAGTGGATTAAAATCGATAGGAACTTCGATGGTTATTAGAGTTTTTGAATTGAGCACTCCCTTCTCTCATCCTCTCTCTCTCTTTCCATTTCAGGGTCCTTATTAGGTCCTCGATTCACAGATAAACTGTTGATACGCCATTACATAGGCAGTTATCAGGGGTTTTGAGTAGTAAAAACGTTTTGGGTCCGCCAATCCCTTCGATGGATTTGGCTGAAAATTGTTCACGAGTTTTGAGTTTACATATAAAATTTGGTGTCTATAATTTCATTACTTCGACAGTTATTAGTTTTGTATGCTCTAACTCTCCCTTCCCTTAGGACAATTTGGCTGAAAAGCATCAATAGCTGTCGTATGGGGTTCCGAACACACACATATACAATTTCATGTTGATCTATTCATACTATCGAGAGTTATCAGGCTCACAGACACACAAACAGACGAACAAATAGACAATCGAAATTTATTTTTATTTTTGAAATCAGTTACCTATCAGAAAATATGAAATTCCGAATTTTTGACCGATTACATAACTTCTTCTAGACTTCGTATAGCTGGGGAAGTGACAGTGTAACTGAATAGCCATTTTGTGACTGGAGAAGAGACTCAATAGGGAGACCTCATCACTGGTAAACGATGCTACTTACTAAGTCAATATATTCCACAGTCGAGGCATGAAACCAATTACATACATAGTCCCTTCGTACCGCACAATTATACATATATATTCGATTTAGTTGTATATATTAGATATAGTTATATATAACTATTAATATAAAAAAATTTATAGTATATAATTTTAAATATAAATATATATATAAAATATTGGTCGACTCGTTTTAGAGAGAGAGCGAAAAGTTAATTGATTAATTCGTTCTGGGGAAGTACATTGCTTCCTTATTTTATTTTATTTGGGAGGTAAAAAAGAAGGAAAGCACGCCGTCCTTCGGATTGGACGTTAAGCGATGGTCCCGAACCTTTAGACCCCCTACTATCCTACGTGAATAAAAATTTAGGGTAAGCAAAATTTAGGACTTCTGTAATAGAGTCGGGCTCATATCCATTTTATGTAAGTTAACGATCGATATACTCGTATATACTAAAATATAGACATTTTTTTAGCTTCTTGCCTCCTCTACTTCAGACAAAAGAAAACCATTCTCTCTAACCAGTGTTTTCCATGGGCAAATTTTATTTTTTTTTAGTATTTCATTCTACAATGTGTACAAAAACAATATCTAGAAGTGCTGAGATTAAGAATAAATTATAAAATAATACGTTATACAAAATAATTAATAAATACTAATGAATTAAATAATAATAAGAAAATATTATTGAATAAGTAAAAATAAAGTATAGAATGAAAGAGAAAACATTTTGGAACCTCCATACACGACAGGAACTTAACAGATAGTTTGGTACCCGCTGTTCAGTAGACAATCCTATTTCTATTGAAAATAAACTGACTATTTACAAGACTATTACAAGACCTACTCGTATATGGACTTGATCTATGCGGTTGTGCTAAGCCATCTTGATCTATGGGGTTGTGCTAAGCCACCTAACATCAAGCGTATCCAGTCTTTCCACTACAAAGTTCTAACGACTTGGAAATTCCTTACGCTATTGACCTCATCAAGTCCCGCTTCTCCATATTATACTCTAACCTTCCTTCAATCCATTTGCGTGACTCCTATTCCAATCCAGATAATCCTTCAAGAAGATTGAGACAGCGCTGGCCGAGAAACCTGCTAATGTAATTTAGCAAAAATATTTAGGGAATGCCGGTGGTGACCCCTCAAGCCTCCTCACACATTCAGCTCTCCTTTCCTTCTTGTCTCCACTGCAGGTCAGTGCACAGGCGAGTCGAGAAGGCGGGTTGGGGGAGTTGCGCCAACCCCCCTGACCTCTGCCTCCATTAAGTTGGAGGACTGGGGATGACAGAGAACCGGTTGTGTTTCGAGGATCTCAAATGTTTATTTTATTTTTATTATTATTTAAATTTAATATTTATTTATTGTTTTGTATATAGTCCATTATCGATGTATATACTTTTCATAAACTTTTTTTAAATTTATTTATTTTATATACTTTTTAATTTTAATTTTTTTTTCTGATTGTATCACATCAAATTTACTTATGGTCATATTACCGATTGTAAATATTCAAAATAAATTAAAGACAAAAATAAATAAAAATAGATCATGGGGCCAACGCTGCCAGAGGCGTCTCGAAGGATTGTTTGGATGGGATGATAAGGATTTGGCAAGAGGATTATTGTGGAACTTGGAAAAATGGGATTTCATGAGAACTTGGACAAAAGGAACTTGGAGCACGATGGGGAGTGTGAGGGTGGAACAAAAAAAAAGGAGAATATTAAACTTTAAAATCAATTAATAAACATGAAGAGTATTCAATTATTTTTTGTGTTTGTATAATTGGGGAGGGAGAAAAATTGGATGCCAGGCTTTGAAACTGGAAAAAATTCACTCTCTCTACGTAAATATTCTGTAATTTAAAGGATGTGGGTAAATATTCTGTAATTTAAAGGATGTGGGTAAATATTCTGTAATTTAAAGGATGTGGGTAAATATTCTGTAATTTAAAGGATGTGGGTAAATATTCTGCAATTTAATGGATGTGGGTAATGTCAGAAATCGGTGAATCACCGGCAATGTACATCCCCAGCATGAATTAATCGATCATTTTCACGAAAAATTAATAATTGACTTACAGGGCTTTGAGTTACTTGTGAATCCTCATACTCAATTTCCTCTACGGACGACACCTATTGGCCATCAGCCAAATCGGCCAAAAAGAAGGGGGGAATTGGGGGAAGGCTTAACGTAAAATCTCTAATAACTTCCGTTCTAATCAATGTATTTACACAAAATTTTATATATAAATTCAAAGCCCTATAAGTACGACATCTGTTAATTTTCAACGGAATCAACAGAAGGTGTGGGGCTCAACTCAAAAATCCAAATAATTGCCGATGTAATGAATGAATCTACACAAAATATAATATGAGGATGCAGAAACTACTATGTAAGTCAAATATTGAGTCGTTCGATTGACTTTTGAGGGAGAACGAAAACATGATTGATTGATCCGTGCTGGGGAAGTACATATCCTGAGATTTTTAGTATATTTATAAAAAATTGTATATATATTTTTGAACCATATGTATTTAATTTTCTTAATATTCCTAATGGCCGGCCAAGCGTGGGTACGGATCTATAGTTATGATGGTTGGGCAAGTGTGTGATGTTGAGAGCTAGTTACAGATAAACTAAATTGTTGTGGGATAGACAGTATTGTTATTTTTCATTTTTTCATTCATGAATTTGATAGGCGCCCTAAATAGAACCAGTACATGTGCGGTTTCGTAGTGAATAATAGTGGAATAATGAATAATATTGCTGAGAAACGTCTGCCCTTCCTGTCCCCTAATCCGGACATTTCATACTGGATCCACTCTTTCTCCATTTTGTCGCAGACTTTCTTGTTCCTGAGTCTACTTGTGACTTAAAAAGAAAAAGAAAACGACAAACTCAATACGTGAGAAGAAAACACACAACTGTTTATATATAACTAATAAAAATCCTTAGACTAAAGGAAACAACATTACTTACACTTTAAAAAGTCAACTTTACTTTAAAAAGTCAACTCACAACCAACTAGTAAAAACTGGATCAAGTAAACACTGAAATGAACTACTGACTGCTTACTAAATGTCCAACTATAAATATTCATTCTATATTTATTATCGAAGCCCAGACATTCCATGGAATACCATTGACCAGAATTTAAATGAATTCGAACTATAGAACGTCTAAAAAAAATTAACTAAAATATTATTTTAGATGAATAACAGTAGTAGATATATTGGGAGGACTGGTGTGTACACCTAGGGACCTAAGCATCCAATGCTTTCATCTCCCTCCCATCTACTGTGGGAGTCCTAAATTTTGCCCACACTGGTTTAGTTACCTAAAGATGGGACTTAAACGAGTAGTAATCGCGCAGGGTCCGGACAAACGCTTAATGTCCGAACGGCGTGCCTCGGCCGGGTTTCGAACTCGCGATCTTAAACTGAATAGGCTAAAACGTTATCTCTAAGCTATTGGGGCCCTCTTGATAAATAACAATATCAAAATATAAAGAAAACTACTTCTGAACACAAATTGAACCAAACAATGTATTTCAATAAAAAACATGTGACATCTACATTTCAGATTTGAAGTTCATTGCTTCTTTGAGTTAGAGCCGTGTTGAGGGAACTTTGAAATGTAAAATTCCGTTGATAACTGGAATTAAGATTTACGAAAGATTACAATTAAGACTAATTCAATATCAAGGTTAACATTAAAGTAATCAGTATTTTTTTTTCTTCCCTAAACCAGAGTAACTAATCCATTGAAAGATATTTTAAATATATTATTACTGTGTATTATTTTCAATGTGTTGAACAGAGTTCGTCGGGGAGTCACGAGCCAGAAGAGTCCCAAACGATCGTTCTTCAACAGTACGCACAGCTTCTGTTCATGACCAACTTTGGGATCAACTTCGTACTTTACTGCGTGACCGGTCAGAACTTCAGACGAGCACTTGTCACGTTGTTCTGTGCGCGGTACCGTAGAAGAGGCACAGAAAGTACACAAGTCACAGGTAAGGTTTTAGCTCCTCAGTTAAATAATGAATGCAAGGTTTCAAAACGCATGATAATAATTTCTTTAATTTTAACTTACGAAGTATAGGGGAAGTTATGCAATCGATTACAAGTTTGAGGCGTTTTCAATCATTTTTTTCAACCTCCTGATTCGAAAAATTAAAAAAAAAATGATGTGAGTCGATAACTCCCAATAAATTGAATGTATCGACACGATATATAATATGTGTATCTAGAACCCTCTAAGAAAGTCACCTATTGATTTTCAGCCAAATCAGTCAAAGGAAAAGGGAGGATTAGGGGCGAGGCTCAACACAAAGACCGTTGTAATGAATATATCGACCAGAACTTTTATATTTAAATTCAAAAACCTAAAAGAATGAACTTCTTTACTACAGTATATTTCATTCTATCGGAAAGTTATCCTTATCGACGCGAAATTATATATATATATACTGTAACGTTCTGTATGACCATACATGGTTTTAAAAAAAGAAAAAAGAACGAGGGGAGGGGACTAGGTCCAATAAAGCATGACCACGCCCACCTGAGTGGAGGAGTGAGGTTAAACAGAGGTTACAATGCTATATTATATTTTATGAATAAAATATTTGTGTGATGATTTTAAATATTAAAAAAAAAATTTATAAAGTAATGTTAAAGTAGAATTAAGAAAAATTGTAATAGAAAAAGAAAATTGTCATTATAAAAAAAAAAAATATGGCAGTGCGAAAAAAAACTAACCAATGATATTGGTTTTGGATAAAAAAATGGCGTAAGCGATATTCCGCAACGCGAGTGAGTAGTTGTTGTTCAGAGAGAGAGGGAGTTGGTGGTGGAAGTCAGAGCGGAAAGTGAACATGTGTTAGTAGTTGGAAGTTATAGTTAAAAAATGAATGTGGAAAGACAGTGAGTATACCCGACGATCCAGGTGAGGTCTGTCCAGAAGTAGAGAGAGAAAAAAAGAAAACAGATGAAATGAACTCGGACTGCGACCCGATGCCGAAATTTACCATGTGAAACCTCTATTAAGATTAAGGCAACACCACCAATTTAAGACCCAATCCAGCCGGAGTACTACATCATGCAGAGTCGTATCTCATGCAAGTTTTGATATTTTTTATTATGGCCATTTTTTATTGATGTTTGTATTGTTTAGAGAGTAAGTTACTAACCCTATATAAAAAAGTTTTAATAAATCATTGTGTTATAAAAAATGTAATTTTGTATATTGTCATTTATTTATAAACCGGATAAATTCTCTGTTGTTTTTCAATAACGTAAAAATTAAAATGTGAACGGAAAATTACATGAAGTAAGCACCGTTATAATATATATAATTGGTATATATATATAATTGGTATATAAATAGATATATAATTGGTTGATTTAAGCGAAGAAGGGTCAGTCTTGTCAAAAAATTGGTTCATAAAAAAAAGTCTAACTTTGAACAAAAACCAATTCGCTATGAAAAGTGACTGCATAAAATAGGCGCAGGGAGGGATGGGGAGAGCAGGTCTTCCTTTTGCCCGCTAAGGACCCAATATAACAATATAAAATGTGAACGGAAAATTACATGAAGTAAGCACCGTTATAATATATATAATTGGTATATAAATAGATATATAATTGGTTGATTTAAGCGAAGAAGGGTCAGTCTTGTCAAAAAATTGGTTCATAAAAAAAAGTCTAACTTTGTACAAAAACCAATTCGCTATGAAAAGTGACTGCATAAAATAGGCGCAGGGAGGGATGGGGAGAGCAGGTCTTCCTTTTGCCCGCTAAGGACCCAATATAACTCCCTCGTATATTTGCCCTCTGCCCCTAGTAAGTAAATCCAAAGAGCGCCTCCTGGCTCCTGGGCTATCTCAGTAGAAACTTGCCCGGGTCTGATCCCCAAGTTCCGCCATCCTGGCCCCTTCCTCCAAGGCCCTCCCCTCCCCCCTAACTACCTATCTCACAAATCAAACCAAACTTATCTATTACTTTCTCTTCCCTGTTGTCTCAACTTCCCCATTTCTACATTGGAACCTGTGCACATCAGTCCCTGAGGGCAATGGGCCAATGACTATGCACATGTCTGTGAACGCGGTAACTCCCGACAGAAAGAAGGTATACCAACAATAAATTGTATGTTTGTATTCAACACCTATTGATTTTCAGCCAAATCGGCCAAAGAAAAGGAGGGGGAGTAGAGTTCAAGAAAAAAAACTCTAATAATTTTCAAAAAAAACTCTACGCACTTCAGAAATTTTCTAAGATGAGGTAGGGACCAGCCCAACTCGCTCAGTGTCTCTTCGAAACCCCTATATTTCAGCGGACTCGGCCAAAGAGAAGATGGGAACAGAAGAGAGGGAGATTCAACTCCAAACTCCAATAACTGCCGATGTTATGAATGTATCGGCACAACATTTAATATGAAAATTCAGAAGTCCCTGTGTAAGTCAACTATTGATTTTTAGGTTTTTGAGGGAAAGCTTGTGATGTATAAAAATACACACATTCAAATTATCAATATTATAAAAATTAATTATATTTATTTCTATTAAAAAAAAAAAGAACTAAATTAGTAAATAAATATATGAATGCATTTTGTTTTAAAATAAACCATGAATATAAAAACAATTTATCATTTAATTCGTGCTGGGGAAGTACATCAGCGATGATTTACCGTCGCCTTTTTTTTCAAACTGAAGAGTAACAAAACGTTGAGCAGCCGTTCCTCGGGTGGAACTCGACGAAGTTATGGACCCGAGGCTGTACTGTGTCAAGCAGTAGCAAAAGACTTCTACCCTAATTAAACTCGGGTACTAAGATCCAGTGGCATCAGGCCCTGAGGGCAATGGGACAATGAGCCTCCACTCTGTTTCTAGGAGACGCTCTCCTCACAATAATAATAATACTTAAAATAACTCTTGATTATTCTAAAGAATGTCTCAAGTGGTACTTAGCCTTTAGAAGGGAATAGCTACGTATTACTACAATGTTCGTCTGGGATATCTTGAGGTGTAGAACAAACTTAAAATACCTTTCTGGAAGATAAAATCTGAATTTTAATAAAATTTCTGAGAAAACACAAAATCAGTTTTAAACAAAAAGAAAAAAAAAAAAAAACAGTGTTGGTTGGTTTATTTATTTGGGGCGAACAACTGCTTTGGTTATTATCGCCCTACCTTGTTATATTCCTTGTCCTGAGCAGCGAACTCTTTATACAAATGACGAAAAATGACAAATGATCACACAGGGGGACCGGGGAAGGGCAAAGCACAGGACCCAGGGCAACCAACGAACAGGCAGACCGGGTCAGGGGACAAACAACAGCAACGCCGGGCCACTCTCTCAAGTATATGTAAGCACTTGGCTTAATCGTGGAGAGAGCGGGGCTTGAAGATGAGGGTGTGAATGTGAGGAAAGCCGTCCACACCCTCCAAGTTCGGGACTGTTCCAGTCCAGAGGCCCCGGAGGAGCTGCCCAAGGCCCCACGATCCAGCCAGCCATCCGAGGGCCCCACGCAGGACCTCCCCCGGACTCCCAGGGGGTCCCCACATTGACAAGGCCACTACAACAACAATGTACTTCCCCAAAACGAATTAATCAATTAACATTTCTTTCCCTCTCTAAATGCAGTCGACCATTTGCGCTAATATTCAATAATTGACTTACATTTGGGTTCCGAAATCCTCATACTAAATTTTGTGTGGATAAATTCATTATATCGGCAGTTATTAGGGTTTTTGAATTGAGCCCCTCCCCTGAACCCCACCTTCCCTTCGACCAATATCACTGAAATTGAAGTTTTGAATTCACATATGAAATTTCGTATCGATACATTCATTCTATGTATGTAGGTTTTGTTAAGTAAAAAATAAGCTACATTTAATGAAATATAAATAAACATTAAAAAATAATGAATATAATTTGACAATAAAAAATCATGAAAAAAAATTGTTCATATTAAAAGCAAAAAAAAAAAAAAATTGTTCATATTAAAAGCAAAAAAAAAAAAAAATTAAAAAGTCGAAAAAATTATTAACAAAATTTTATATTAAAAAAATGAAGAGACAAATATCATTCTAAAAGATGGAAAGTGCGTCCACTTTTAGCAACAAGGCCCTAGTGCAACAGAACTGGATAAACCAAATCTGCCGGCGGATTGTTGAAAACTACAAACCTAATTAGCTCTATCTCCTCTCCAAACAACTACAACACCTTTTCGTATCAGGATAGCAACTTGTAGAAAAGTTCACAGGGGAATCACTTACTTTCTTTTTTTTTTTTTTTCCTCTTAAGTTCAATTACAAGAAACAAGGGCGGTACACTTCTCTCTTTAGAACTTCTCCCCCCTGCTAAGTGTCTGGGAATCCTCCCCCTGTTTCTGCGAGACAGAATACATAATGAAGTTGTGTTAATAAATAAAGAGTGTTCCATGGAGGTGGGTGAGAGAGATGGTCTGTGAACGGCAAACAGATAGCACGCAAACCTTTAACACTAGACAACTCATTGTCAGACCAGAACAGCACACAGATCCCACTCAATTATTAATACTTTCTGTTTATCTTATGAAGTTAGGTACTAACTATTCCGAACCCACAAACAGAGAGGATTCGGAATATATACGTGGGCGCGGGAGCAGTGAAAACAGCTGCCATCTTACGAAGTAACGAGTTCAAGATACCAAGGGAGGATAGAAATATACTTTTATAGATAAATAAAACAAACTTACTTCCTCAGCTATGCGAAGTATAGGGGAAGTTATGTAATCGGTCAGAAATTCGATGCAGAATTTTCAACGGAATTTTATGTTTTCCGACCTCTAGATTCCAAATAAGAAAAAAAAAAATCTGTCTGACTGTGTGTGTCTGTGAACTCGGAAACTCCCGATAGAATGAATGTACCGACAATTTTCATATGTGATTTCAAAACTTCAATTTCAGTGATATCGGTCGAAGGGAAGGTGGGGTTCAGGGGAGGGGGCTCAATTCAAAAACCCTAATAACTGCCGATATAATGAATTTATCGACACAAAATTTTGGTAGGAGGATTTCGCAGCCCATTTGTAAGTCGACTATTGAATATTAGCGCAAATGGTCGACTGGTTTTAGAGAGGAGCGAAACGTTAATTGATTAAATCGTTCTGGGGAAGTACTGTGATTCATCGACTTTTTTTAATTTTCCTGATGTGTTTTCTTTTTTTTTTTTTGACATTTCGGGACACTTTTTCAACGAGTCTGTCTTCTAGAATGGGTGGCCACTCTGACCTACCAATTGATTTAATAATTTAAGATTACCCAGGAAAATTAATTTGCTTAATCTATTAATTCCCCAGCAGAATTAAGTAGAGAAAGTTATTAATCTTTTAAAAGTAATTAAAAATTAATCGGCCAGAAATTGAACTTGTTCATTACTTTTTTTCTTAATGGGGTTATTTTTTTTATTATTTTATTAATTATACTATACCTAGCAGTTTACATACCGTAACGTTGTAACTACGATATTTTGGGAGAGTAGTTGTATATGGATCCATCTGAGATAACTAAACTCGGCATAGTTGGTTAATGTTGGTACGAAATGTCTGTTTAATTGAGATAGTTGGGTCAAGAGCTTTCAGACTGTCCCAGGCAACAGCCACTACAACTCAAGACTTCATCATAGAACAGACAACGTCCACCAGACTAATAGAGACAACTATCAACAACACTCATAAACAACATTACTAGATTAACATTGGACTAGATTAAAGTTCACAACTATTACGGACAACTTCAGCACTAAATGCAACTAACAATGCATCTAGCACAAACAAAGAAGCAGATAATGCTTTCTCTTGAGGAATTTTCGTGCAATTAAGTTCTTTGAACTCTCTCATTTATTTTTTATTTATTCTATAGCCGTATCTCTATTAAAAATATTTCGCTTCTCTGAGAATCCTTTTCTTAGGGGAGGTTTGTATATGTCTTCCTTGGGGGTAATGATCAGATACCTGTGTATGTGAGTATATCTGTCTGTGGATGAAATTACTCGATAGATTTAATATTTCGAAAGACCAAAACATTATCAACGTCATTATCACGCCGAGGCCCTTTTTTTTTTAATTTTATATTTAAACTATATACTTGTATATGAGGAGGGCGCCGGTAGCTCAGTGGTATGCGTGCTTGTCTTCTGAGCTCAAGAACATGAGTTCGAAAACCGACCGAGGCTAAATAAACTTGAGCACGCCGTCCTTCGGATGGGACGTTAATCGATGATCCCGAGCCTATACGATGTCAGGTACTCGTTAAAGACCCCCCTTTAGAGTAAGCAACATTTAGGACTCCCACAGTAGAGTCGGGCTCATGTCCACCAGAGTGACGAAAGAGCGCTCTGGTAGTCGGCGATATGACCTCATAGTTAAAGCCCGGGCATGAGTGATGAAACCTAACCTAACCTATCCTTATATATGAACCCCTAGGTTCAAAACCGGACTTTTGCAAAAAAATAAATTAAACAGGCAGTACAAAAAACTCTTTTCACTATGCTAACTAAAAAATTTTTGAATGCTATTTGTTGTAACTAATTGGGTACATAAGTAATAAATCCAAGTTTCATTTTTTTAAATTTATCTAGTAATTAATTATGGCTAATTACATTTTTAAAGAAATTTGATTTTTTTTTGCAAAAGTCCGGTTTTGAATGTAGGGGCCTCATATACAATACATAACAAGCAAATTTGATACATGAATAAATAAATGTCTTGGATATTGAAAGAGAAATCATTCAATAATGACACTCCATTATCTAGTAATAATCAGGCGATGAGAGAAATAGAAACAAAAAAATAAAAAAATTGGTTAAATGATAAAAAAAAAAATGACAAAAAGTGGGTAGATGATTAAGTCTTCAATCAACTAGTAGGTCTCGAGGCCATTGGCGCCATAGCCTCCGCACATGAACATTAGGAAGGCTTCTTGTGGCAAGTCTGCAGATTAAAGGATTAGGGTGAAAGGAAAGGGTAGAATAGAATTTTCTGTAGCGGGATTTAATTACATCCCTTACAAAGGGAATCTGTGGGTAATTGTGAAGAATAGCATTAGAGACGTAGAATGGAGCATTCCGAGGCTCTTAAGCTTCTAACCTAAAGGTAAAGAAACCTTGAACCTTCAGTTGGGACGTTAGCGATGGTCCCAAGCCTGTACGATGTCAGATACTCGTTAATGACCCCTAACCTAGGTGAATAAATTTAGAGTATGCAAAATTTAGAACTTCCATAGTAGAGTCGGGTCCATCAGAGCGGCGAAAGAGCGCTCTGGTAGTAGGCGATATGACCTCATTGTTAAAGCCAAGGCATGAGTCACAATAACTAAGAAACCTCTTGATTTTCAGACAAAGCCGCCGAAGTGAATGACGGATGGGATGAGGGTACTCATAACTGTTTCGGCATGATATTGTATATTTAATTTCAAGACCTCATAAGAACAACATCTACTAATTTTCAGCAAAAAAAAACGGACACAAAATTTAATATGAGAATTCAGAAGCTCCTATGTCAACTATTGATTTTTAGACCAAACGGTCGTTTGCATTTGGAGGAAGAGCGAAGTAGAGTCGGCCTAATGTCCAACAGAGCGATGGCGGTAGTAGACGATATGACCTCGTAGTTAAACACCAGGCGCAAGTCATAATAACTCACTACATGGTACTGTGTCGAAATTTAATATTTTAATTCAGAAGAGTATAAGAAAGTATGTCACTCATTAACTTTATTTTATATTCCCATTTTCTTTAAATTTCCCACAGATTCCTCTCGTAACTAAATGAACTGTAATAAAAGTTAACAAGGTAAAGCAATTTAAAACAAAATGAAATTGTTGAAGAAGCAGAAATTGTCCAGCCGGTAAAGGAGGAACAGAGAGGCTATTTATCTAAAAAAAAAAAAAATAAAAAAAATAAAAAAAAAACATGGAAAGACGGGAAAAAGACCATTAGATCCCTATTTGATTTAAACAATAAACCCTAACGAGATGACCTGTACAACAGGACAGGACACAACTCTCCTCTCCCGCCTCTGGCTGATACAGCAACATTTGTTACTTCCCCAACTACACAACGTATAAGGAAAGTTGTGTAATCTGTCAGAAATTCCATGTTATGTTTTAACCGGGTTTTCAAATTTTCCGATCCTCTGATTCCAAATATTTAAAAAAAAAAACATTTGGGCGTAGTCAAGGTCCATGCCGTAGATTTTCCGTGAATACGTCGGAATAAAGTCATTTTTCATTTTCTTTTCGATGCTGCCATACTCTAGCATTTGCTCGGCACTAGACTTTTTAGGTTTTTTAAATTCCTTTTGATGCGAGCTTTCCTCTGATTTGCGGTTTCTATAATTCCGCGCATATTTACGATTCATATGAGACGATATCTTTAATTTTTTTGCAATTTTCAATTTAATACCGAATTTTACATATATTTCGGCGAATATTTTTATTGTTTCACTTTGAGTTCTAGTAGTGCTCCTCAAGCTCTTTACAATGACACCCGAATCAACGTACTATCTAAACGCATTATCACGCTACACTAATTTCGAATTTTACACAACGCTAATTCGCAACAATCATCCCACACTATCCCGATAACGTCACAGGCAAAACAAACACTGCACAACAAACACGTACAGACATGCTCTATCCATTGTGACCTCAACCGTTGTTATCGCATTATTAGTCTCGTAAATCTGACGGTATTTTGTAACACAAGAAAGTTTGACCGGCTATCACTGTGCTTAATGAGCGAATAGACGTTTTCACGTCAAAAAATACGTTGGTGAATCATCGATAATGTACTTCCCCAGAACGAATTAATCAATTAACGTCTCGCTCCCCCTATCACCCAAGGGCTCCCAAATCCTCATACTATATTTTATGCCTATAAATTCATTACATCGGCAATTATTGGATTTTTGAGATGAAACTGTGTCATCTTCATGTGTTTTGAATTTATATATGAAATTTTATGTCGATACTTTCATTACAATGGCAGTTATTAGAATTTTTGTGTTAAGACCCCCTAATCCTTCCTTCCCTTTGTACGACTTGGCTGAAAATCCATAAGTGTCTATCCTTAGAGAGATCTGAGAGAGCGTTTATAAAATAAAAGAGATAAAAAATACTTTTAAAATAGAAGAAAAGCACATTGCCCTCTACCACTCTTCAACTAGTGAAGAGAGGGTGGGGAGGCGAGCACTGTCCTACCTACCACTCTGCCCAACCAATCCCTAGCCAGGAGGCGGGGCGTCGAGAGAGGATGAGGGGAAAATCTGGTAATTACCAGCACTCGAAAAAATAGTCCGATGAGATTGTGGAAGGATTTGGGAAGAGAAGTATTGTGAAAGGAGAGTTCGTGTGAAACTTGGAAGAACGGGACATGAGGAGGTCTTGGACAAAAGGGACTTTGAGCTCGTTGTGGTGTGAGTTTGGAAACAAAAAATGGGGCTGGGATACAAGCCGTAGGTTTTAGACTTGAATACTCTATATTGATGAGTTGTGATATGAATGAAGTAGACGGAGTAAGTTCTCAATATTCAAGCATTATTTTATTGATTATAATAATGTGGTTAGCTAAAGTTCTTTCATTGACTTGTCTCATATGCGTTTCTTGTAGATTTGTTGAGGTTTCGCATGCCATTTCAACGACATTATGAAATGTTTGAATGCAGAATTGCATTATTTTGTGGACCGCCCATACGCTTCCTGCGCTTCCTTGCTCGTTCCAAAGGTCACCTTAGATATGAACATCATCTGTTACTCGCCGCTATATTTATCGTTTGGTTGTTGCTTTTAGTTTTGAAATAATAAGACGAAACATTATCACGCATTGACGTAACGCTCGACTCGACTTTTCGTGCATGGTAATATTCCGATTTCAAAGACGTATTCACGTCAAAAAGGGAGTATCTAC
This sequence comes from Aradus depressus, assembly GCA_963662175.1. Taxonomy (NCBI): domain Eukaryota; kingdom Metazoa; phylum Arthropoda; class Insecta; order Hemiptera; family Aradidae; genus Aradus; species Aradus depressus. The sequence goes on along the minus strand of OY759216.1, from coordinate 47,736,762 downwards.
AATGGTTCCAACGTTCTTTGGATTGGATCTGCTTGATGTTTGATGGCTAGGCAGAGCCCTATAGCCCCAGTCCATATCGGTCTTGTATATTGTGTTTGTTCTCAGCAGACAATTTAGATTTTTGTCAAGGATTTGTCCGAATCGTTCGTTCAGTTCTTGGCACTTCATTCGATAATGGGGGTTCCAAGTTAGTCGGTCCAGGTAGAACCCAAGATAGCGGACTTGGTTGAAATTGGGAATTGGTAGGGGGATATTTAGACCCTAATAGCCGTTTCCAGGAATTAACCGTTCCCATTGTTCAATCGTCTGCAAACGATGCCGACGATTCTATGGAACATAGGTGGGCGTACAAGATATCAGGGTGAAACTATCTACAAAATCACCACATTAATTACATTTTTTTCTACACTTTTTTGCCATCTGACCACATAAAAAAATGTTTTCACAATATTAATGACATTCCTCAATCCAAAAATAGATTCTTGATCCAATTCATTTTTTAAAAATAAAAACACAAAATTTGGGTAGCCAAGAAATGGATTCTACAATTATTACACATTTCTGTCGTCCCCTTTCGTCTTAAGGCAGGATCCTGTTTGAATTTGATGGCTCCGTAATAGAAGAGGGGGAAGTGGATGGATGAGATCAGGTGGAGGGGAGATGTATCGATATGTTATCAGTGTGGTGATGTAGAGATGGATATGACGTGTTTCCGTCAGGCTATCATACCATATCCTGCCTCCCAGCTACTCCATCTCTTGTAGCTCCAAGGCAGAGTTACAACTTAGTGTATATAGAGTGTTTCATATACAAAACCATTATTTCATACTTAGCTTTCATTTTTATTTTCTTGGCAGAGTTCCTCCACATAAATTCTCCTTTAAGATCCTTCGGAATTACTTTTGCTTTCCAAGCTACACGAAGTATAGGGGAAGGTATGTAATCGCTCAAAAATTCAATGTTGAGTTTTCTCTCACACGTTTGTCCAACTTTAAGATTTAATAACAACACAGGAAATCACGTATAACGACATCGGATATAACGACGAGGGCGCCAGTAGCTCAGTGGTATGTGTGCTTGTCTTCTGAGCTCAATAACATGGGTTTGAAACCCGACCGAGGCCCTTAGTTTATTTTATCTGAGAGGTAAAATAAAGTTAAGCACGCCGTCCTTCGAATGGGACGTTAAGCGATGATCCCGAGCCTGTACGATGTCAGGTACTCGTTAAAGACCCCTACCCTAGGTGAATAAAAATTTAGAGTAGGCAAAATTTAGGACTCCCACAGTAGAGTCGGGCTCATGTCCACCAGAGTGACTAAAGAGCACTTTGGTAGTAGGCGATATGACCTCGTAGTTAAAGCCCGGGCATGAGTCATAAAACCTAACCTAACCTTACGACGAACCGCCTTTAGCGACTAAAAATGTCTGCCCCACGCTATCTTTATGTAGGTAAAATGAACTGGATGGATACAACGACGTGATTTTTTTTGGAACAGTGGGCATAAAAAGATCGGTTATTATGACTATTGTTCCGGATGTTGGGAAAAAAAACTCAATTTCCGGCGAAAAGTAAACATAGAAACATAGTGTCCTAAGAAAATTAATCCCCTTCCCTTTCTTAAAATCGAATACAATTTTGTTAACACTTCAGACTTGGTCGCGGCAAATATGACGGGAACAATCAAACGGAAACTATTAGTTATCGGCAAATCGAAAAAAAAGTTTTTTTTAAAGGCATAAAGACGTACATAAATTTGGAAAAACTTACAATCATATGAATTTCTATAAAAAATGCAAATAAAACATTATAATGAAGTACACATATAGTACCTACTTTTGATTTAATTTTTTCTCCCGTCGGATAATACGACGACAGCTTATAACGACCTAATTTTCGTTCTCCCTTCACGGTCGTTAAACGCGATTTCCAGTGTATGTACCTATGTATCTGATTTATAAGCTATCTTGATGTGTACATTTTTATGATCTATCCTATTATGGTTTAACGGGAAGAAACATTATTATTATTATTGGAGATAGTCTCCGTTCCTCATTTCTCGTGTCTCGCTCTGGTGCCAAAATCAATGGTACACTTTAAGATGCCTTAAATTTCTAATTATCAGTAACATTTGGATGAAACTGAATTGACACTATTAGCTACTGCCTTCATCAGAAACCAAACGTGACTAATAGATCTGATATTTTCCAAGAAAATAAACAGAGAGAAAAAGGAGAAGAAATGGAGAAGAATTAAGAGGGACAAAAGGAGTGGGTGGAGTAAGAAAGATAAATTGTTGTTCCATAATTGATCCAAAGTAGCTGGTCGTTGGAGAGCCTCCCATCTACCTTCCGACGCAACGTTTCCTCAATCACCAACCCAGTCCTAACTTCAATTTAATTTCATTTCGTTTATGACAAGTCTCTGATAGAAATCACTCATCAGCGGTACTGAGGCTGTCCATCCAACCTTCTAAAAATATTTAGGACATCGTACATGGATGGAAATTGATCTAGGGTGGAGTTAGTTCCCTGAAATAGGGGAGGAATTGGGACACCTATACTTCGCTCTGATCCCAGCATCAGAATCTGCAAGGGACTGGTTTCTGGTGCTGGTGCCAGTAACCATTGTCAGAAACAGAAAACTACGATGTCAAAGTAACTTGCCGCAACGCATCATAGAATAAGAACGACCGACATAGCCAAGGTCAAGTACAAATGGTGTATTTTGATAAATAATGTTAACTCCCAGTCTATTACCGAATACATTATAGATGTACATAATAGGTTATTTATCTGAAATTTTTGTTTTATTTTATCATAAATTATCGAACAGTAGACCCGAGTCCGGATGTAGAACCAGGTTTAACGTGGCGCGGAAACTTATATGTGAGTCGGGTTATAGCCTCAAATTCGGAGGTCGAAAGACACTTGAAGAAGCAAAAACAGAAAGGAAGGACCCACCAAATGTGCTCAGCCAGTACGAATCCAAACTCAGTTGGTGTTCGTAAAATTCACATTTCAAAGGTCACCAAAACAAGTTTTGACCATTTTCGCCATAATATCTGTCTCTGTATGTGATTGGAGAGTTGTGAGTGCTCTATCGCCAAAACGATTGTGTGAAACGTGAAATTCTGTTGAAAAGTCGATCTCAGACCTAAAGTATAAAAAAGTAGAAATAGACCAAAACCTTGTTTCTTCAAGAAATTTTCTTTAGGTCCACATTCTTTACAAATTCTGTAAATTCCTCGAAGTTCTGCTTTTCCACCATTGTTCTTTTTTCCATTGGCCCTTCTCCTCCAGGCTGGATGGCCCTCCTGGATGGAAAGTATAGCGTTGCCTCAGACTTCATTCTTGTCGCCCACACTCTTACCCACTTTTCCTTTTTAGAATTTTTTTCGTACCTGACTTTCAACCTTTCCTCTCAATCAGTCTTCTTCGCTAATGAATCTGACTTTTCATTCCCTTCCATCCTACACATGAGACAGATTGAATTGTTCAAAGCAATACAGATGAATGGGACAGAAATATGTTACTTGCGAATCACCCCATTGCCTTCCGTTGGTTAAAATAAAAATCAGTGCCACATCAGCTGTCATATCACTTTATGGAAGCCCTTAAAGGAAAATACTTCCTTATTGAAAAGGTTTCTATATTGAATGAATAAATGACTGAGTCTTCATTGTAATAAAGTTACAACTTGTACTTAAATTATTATTATTATTTTATTATTATTCCCTCTTACTCTTCACTTTCTTACTAAATAAGAATAGAATAGAATAGAATATTTTTTATTTATCGGCGTCCAATGTCATAGATTTTTGACGCCGTATGCTCGATTAAATTAAGTCAATGAGGTGGGTTGTCTTCATTGCGCATAGGACAGCTTCGATAGATGAGTTGTCGTCTCCGAGCATCTCATGTAGGTCACTTTTTCGCAAAACCATGGCCTTTAGTATATTCTCATATCCAGGGCACTCCTCCAGGATGTGGCTCACTGTGAGAGGCCACACCCGCCACAGCCCGGGGCCATCGCCCTGGTTATGAGGTGGCCATGGGTTAGGCGAGCGTGGCCCACACGGAGCCGCATCAAACATACCTCATCCTGTCTATTCTGTCTTTCGGAGCTTTTCCATTTATACCAGGTAAACAAACGCAATAAGATATATAAAGTTTTATGTAAAGTTATTGTCTCAAATAATGTATAAACAGAACATGAATAAAAAATAATTCAATAAATTAAACGTAAAAAAGAGTCGGTCTATGTACTTCCCCCAGAACGAATTAATCAATTAACTTTTCGATTTCTCTCCAAAACCAGTCGACAATTTGCGCTAATATTCAACAGTTGGCTTACATCAATTCATTACATCGGTAGTTGTTGGTGTTAATGAGTTGAGCCCCCTCTGATCCTTCTCCCCTTCTTCCGATTCCGCTGAAAATTGATGTGTCATCCTTATAGGTTTTTGAATTTTTTTGAGCCCCTTTGGCCGATTTGGCTGTTGTCCTTATTGCGTTTTGGTCTCTCGGTTTTATAACAGTTGCTATGTCTTTGGAACTGGAACTCTTTGTTGTGGCATCAGTTAGCACCGTGCAGGGCTCCGATAGCTCAGAGTGGCATGCTTGCCTAATGAGCTCAAAATACCAGGGCCTAAACCTGGCCGAGGGGTTTTTTGCCTGGGATGTGAAAAAAATTTGAGCATGCCGTCCTTCGGACGGGACGTTAAGCGATGGTCCCGAGCTTCAGATACTTTGAAAGATCACTAACTATCCTAAGTGAATAAACCTGGATGGTCAAAAGGAATTCCATAGTAGAGTCGGGCTCATCTCCAATGACGCAACGAAGCGCTCTGGTAGTTAAGGAAGCGATATGACGTCGTAGTTTTTTTTTTTTTTTTTTTTTTTTTTCCTTCTTTTCTTGGCCTTAGCTTTTCACCATAGCCAGTCTATGTAGTATTAAATTTAGACTCTTGCATTCACCGACCCTAAAAACTGCACAATACTACCATATATCTCAGTATTGTTTGATGCCAATAATGTGGTGTAGCAAAAAGGCTGTGTTACCAATTTCTCTGCAGTGGATAACATTGTTAATCGTTCTATTTGGTACTTGTTGCAACTCATAATAATGTGCTCCAGAGTCTCGACCTCGTCACAATGTCTACACTTGGAGGTTTCGGTCAGACCTATTCTGTGAAGATACCATCCACAAATACCGTGGTTAGCTCTCAGTCGGCAAATTGACCTACAAAAGTCCTTCGTCAGATTTTCTCCATGGAACCATGGTTTGAGCTGAGCTTGTGGATTAATTTTCTTAAAAAATGATCCTTTCTCCGAAGAAGCGTACTCCTGCTGCCAATCGAACCACAATCTCTTCCTCACCTCTCCAAACAAGTCTATATAGGGAAGACAGGACTTGCCCAGGGCTGTCCCCTCTGAGACTGCTCTCCTCGCCAAACTGTCCGCCATCTCATTGCCCTTAATACCCGCATGTCCCTTCACCCAAACAAACCTAACTCTTGTTCCTTTATTCTCAAGCAAGCAGACACTTTCTACGATCTCCAATACAATGTTGTTGATATTCTTATAAGTGAAATTGCTTAGTTGCCCTAACGAGAGTTGACTATCGCTGAAAATAACCAAATTTCTAATTTCATCCATCTTCAAAGCATATTTGAGGGACTCTAAAATAGCTATAAGTTCGGCAGACACCACAGAGAAACAAGATGGTAAAGAGAACAAATCCCTGTAGTCCCTCTGAGGATCGTAAAAAGCCGAGCCACAACCTTGTTCACACTTAGCTCCATCCGTGAAAATGATATAATGACATCTAATCAAATCTTCGACCATTCTATCATGGTCAATAACATCGGATTTGTGCGGCACATACACTAAGATCTTTTTAAATAAATGCGGATAATCTATATTAAAAATAGAGATTTTATCTGACTTATGGATAGAATCGTAAAATTGATGGTAACTGAGAAAACTATATGAAAGGAGAGGAGGTTTTTTCTTTATCCAAAAGGTATTCGTTAAGATTTGTAGATTTAATTCCAAAATGTTATTGTAAAGTGAACTATTGCCAGACATTATTCTTAAGAAACTTCTGTCGGCCAACATCTGTCTGCGAAATTTCAGTGGAAATTCTCCAGCCTCTGAGAGTAGTACGTCGATGGGAGTTGATTGAAGTAATCCGAGACAATGGCGTAGGCAGCGACGATGCATTATGTCAAGTTTATGCAAATTGGTGTTACTTGCATTGCCATAGAGAAAGGAACCATAATCCATAACAGCTCTAACAGTCGTCCTGTAGAACATCAACGCAGTTGCCGGGTCTGCACCCCATTTCAGGTGTGTCACCATTTTTAGAATATTCATATATTTCTCTACTTTATTTAGGATATGATTAATATGATGGTTCCAAGAAAGTGTTCTGTCCAAAGTTAATCCAAGAAACTTGACACATGTTCTAACCTTGAATGTTTCTTCACCTAATCGTATTTCGTCGCCAAATGGTAGAACTCTCCTTCGTGTAAATACACAAATAGACGTCTTTTCCATGGAAATGTCTAAGCCATTATCGAAAAGCCACCCTCGAAGGAGAGAAAAGACGTTACTTATTTTTCCTTGTGCAGAAATCACATTAATATCAGAAACATAAATGCAAATGTCATCTGCATATTGCAGTATTTTGACGTTCTCCGGGATAATAGAAGCCATATCCGTTACATAAATAGCATAGAGTAAAGGACTTAAAATCCCTCCCTGCGGAAGTCCCACTTTGGCTCTTCTAGGTCCGATCAAGGTATTACTAAGCCTGACATACGTATTTCTATTTGAAATCAGAGAAATCACGTTCGATATAAATTTCTGCGGAAGTCCCAAATTGGTCATTTTCTTGAACAATATGGGAAACTGAACGCTGTCATAAGCACCTTTAACATCTAAAAACATAGCCAAAGTACTTTTGTTGGAAGTAAACCCCATCTGAATATCAGTGACTAGAGAAGCAAGGCTGTCCATGGTGGACCTCCCCTTCCTGAACCCAAACTGACTATTTGGCAACTTGCTGTGGTGCTCAAGCCACCACTCTAACCTGTTCTTAATCAAACGTTCATATGTCTTGAGAACACTGGACGAGAGCGAGATGGGCCGGTACGAAGAACACACGTTATTAGGTTTACCTAACTTCGCTATTGGGACAACGATATATTCTTCCCATTCCTTAGGATATATTCCTGATTCCCAAACATTATTAAAAATACTTAATAATGCCAATAAAGAAGAAGACGGAAGATTTTTTAATATGGGATGCACAATCTGATCCTTGCCAGGAGCTGTATTGTTTGTTCTCTTCAGAGAATGTTTTAATTCCGACAGAGTGAATTTATCAAGTAAAAAGTGATCCTGAGATTGGTTAAATGTCATTGGCATAACATTTTCAACATAGTCTGGAGTTAGGTTATACAGAAATTCACGAGTCCAATTACCTGAAATAATAGGAAGTTTGTTACAAATTTTACGGTTTTTTAATAATTTAATTCGTTCCCAAATAAATTTAATAGGTGAACTTTTCGAAAGGCTATTACAAAACTCGATCCAAGACTTTGACTTAGCATTCTTAACCGTTCGCTTTACCATAGCTGCTGCTTGTTTATATGTATTAAAATTGGTAAAACACGGACATTTTTTATATGCCTCGAAAGCTTTTTTCCGCTCATTTGTAGCCTTTTGACAGTCGTTATCCCACCAAGGATTGCAAAACTTACCACTAATTCTATTTTTAAATATAGGAATACTTTGTTCACATGCCTCGTTTATCTTGTTCAAAAAATTTTCATATGAAATATTACTAACATCATCTTCGGAAAGGAATGAAAGCAATGAATTTTGAAATTTATCCCAGTCCGCATGACTAACGTTCCATTTCCTAGTAGGGATTATTTCGCTATTTGCTACGTAATATGGGGATGAAATTATTATCGGTAAGTGATTTGAGCCTAATGGGTCATTATAAACGGTCCAATCAAAATAATGAGTTATTTCTGGAGAACATAAAGTTAGATCTAAAGCAGAAGCATTTATTTGGTTAACCCTGTTAACTAATGTTGGAGAACCGTCGTTTAAATATACTAGATTTGTCTCGTCTAAAGCTGCTATTAACTTTTGACCTTTGCTGTCTGTTAAGCTACTTCCGAAACACGTATGATGAACATTAAAATCCCCAATTAAAAGAACTGGAGACGGAAGTGAGATGAAAAATTTAACCCATTCTTGCTTTGAGATATTATTATTAGGATTGTTATAAAGGGAAATAACAGTTATATTTTTATCAGATTCTAACGACAACAGGGCACCAGTAACAAGGACGTTGTTTATCCGATAAATATTAGTTAATTCCTTAAAGTAAATATTGTCTTTTATCAATAAAGCTACTCCAGATTTGCCATCTGCTCTGTCTGTTCGTAATATATTAAAACCTTTAAAACTATAATATTTATCAGGGCTGAACCAAGTTTCCGACAAAGCGGCTACGTTTATTTTTTCAGAGCATAAAAAATTTTCTAATGACCCTTTATTAGACACTGCTGATCTGGCATTCCATTGTAAAATCTTTAAATTATTCATGATCATTGTTATTGAAAGAAATTCCCAACTCTATCTTTTATCAATTCTTTTAGTGTTACGCTATCAGATATTACCAATTCTTCTCTTGAAAAATATGAATTAATTATTTGCAAAAAGGTATTACAAATTTCGTCGACCGTCAGTCTTAACTTTTTTTTTTGATCTGTATTATTTTGTATGTAGGGATTGAATTTGATTATACCTCCTGCAGAATTTTTGGGGGTCGATGGAAGATATAATTCCTTATTCAGATTTATACCAAGAGATTGAGGGGGGGAGAATTGTCTGACCCTTTTGACGCCTTTTTTGAAATAAGAAGTAGTGGGGGTAATGGGGGTGGGGATATTCACTGGCTTCTTATGCAAATATGGAAATTCTTTAGTAGAATCGTCGTAGTTAAAGCCTATGTTAAAGCCTATGAGTAACTTAGTACCGCAAGCTAGCTGCATTAATATTTAATATTGTAAGTAGGTGTATAATATAATATAATATATAAATATTGGTAAATACATGATTGGTAATATATGATTGTATATACTCGAATATTTTTGCTGGTCTACAGTGTAACTTATATTGTTTATAAGAAATTTAATAAAAGAATACCCGACATTTTGAAAATAATTTTATATATTTAAAAAGAGTACCTACTAAACACAGGTATCTATATTAAAAGATGTATGTTTCTTCACAAAATAATGAAGAATTCCTTAAATTTTTTAAAAATACAATAATGGAAAGTCTGGAGAAAACAATTTTGTTGAAATCTACAGGGGGGGGGGAGGGGGGGGGGGGGGGGAAGGTCCAATAAATCATTAAAACCTCGAATTAAAAGTAACAAAAAAGAAATCCATTCCATAGAGTCCCAGGGTGAGAAAAACATCCCCTAGGTAAAATGCATTGTAGAGGGGAAAGGTAACCGTGTGGGAGGAAAGTGTTTTTGTAGAGAAGACAAAAAAAGGGTCGTTCCAAGGGACAAGTCCCAGAAGAGATTCACTTTGTTTGAACTTCATCTAAGTTGGAGGCTTTGGAGACCTCATCTGACAAGTTGTATAGAGGATCTAGTATCGCCTCTCCAGCCACAACCTTCCATTATCTTCCTTCTAATTAGAACTAGCTTGGTGGAACATACCGCACTGGGTCACCGCTCGCCTCCGAACACCTGCCATGTACCTCCCCAGTACAAATTAATCAACATTTTTCTGTATTGATCCTAAAATCTAACTGATACAGAACCCGGGTCGGAGGGCTCATAAAAAGTAATAAAACGGAAGAGGTGGAAGGTAATATAAAACAGATAAACTGCATTAATCAGATCAAGTGCATTCGACGGTTATGCTGGTCACTCCGGACAACTTCAACTGCATTTTTACATCCTTCACCTTTATGAAGTATAGAGCAAGTTATGAAAAATAGCTCAGACGAGAAAAAAACCGTAAGTGAATCACCAGCAATGTACTTCCCCAGGACGAATTAATCAATTAATTTCTCGCTCCCTCTCCAAAGCCAGTCGACCGTTTGAGCTAATACAGTAAAAGCTCTTTATTCGCGGGGTATACGTTCCGTAAATATGCCGCGAATACAGAAACCGTGGATATGGAATCGTAATTAGTATGGAATCATAGGGGATACGTTCCAAGGTTCCAAAATAAAACCAATATGTATCAAAATAAAATAAATTTATTGAGAAATTCGCAATTAAAATCAATCGTTATTGTCAGCTTTAGGCAGGGGTTTAAAGAATTTAGTAATTTTTTCTTGTTTTGCCGCTTTTAAAAGGTCTTTAAATTCAGATTGATATTGAGCTGTAAAATGTAAAAATAAGGCTCCTTTCCATAGATGGATCAATTTTCATGAAGAAATCACAAAGTTCATTTGCCATACGTGAACCTTCATTCAGATTTTTCAAGTTAACGGTCACCTTTTCAGTGCTCGTTGAAGGCTCTTCTTCAGTGGAATGTGGAGTTAACATTTCCTCCAAGTCGGTTTCGGTCAAGTCATCCTGCGAATCAAGCAACTCCTGAATGTCACTTGATTCTATCTGTTCGAAGCCATCTCATCCCATTCCATTTGTAACTTGAACAACATTGTCAGTTAAAGTTTGAATTTGCGCGGATTCTTCATCATTTCCGACAGTCAAAACAGGCCACAGTTTTTCCCAGCATGGTGTCAATGTGTCTGCCTCGGCACGTAACAGCAGTACTCAAAGGATGCCGATACGTTAATAAACGACACCGAATCCCTTTCTATTTACCGATTTCATCCGCGAATAAAGACATTTTTAGCCGCAAATACAGGAACTGGGTTGCAATTTTTTCACCCGCGAATAATGAAAACGCGAATAAGGAAACCGTGAAACACGAACTTGGATCCTCACTGCCTTTTGAAAATAAGCATAAAATTTCATAAACTGGAAGATCATGAAGTCGTTCAGATAGAAAATCAGTAGTGGGATTGTGCCGCGCACTATTTTTCCAGTACCCCCGCCCCTCATATCTTCTTCTTCGTCCAATTCGCTCTCTGTCTACTTTTATCCCATTTGCGTATCTCTTTCTCGAGTTGGGGTAACACATTTTCATATTTTATGGGAACCATTCTGACAGTAGAATCTTTTTGAGTAATGGCTGTATTTTGGTGTGTGATATATCATTGGAACGGTCGTTTAGAGAAGAGTGCAGATATATAAAATTTAAATAAAAAGATTAAGCTGGGAGGTAAAAATTTGTGTTTAAAAAAAAAAAAAAAATTTCATAAGATTTCAATTAAAACTTCCCTTAAATAGGACAAGTGAAAAAATTATGTACTAATGTTGAAATGACGTACACATGCTATATATCATTGGATAAATATTATCTTAGTAAAGGATCTTAGTGAAATAAAATATAATTTCAATAGTCTGATCTCATCAATTGTGTTCAAAATAACGACGTTATTAAATAAACATTAGTAGAAAGGAGCATTCTAATAATTTTTCTTGGAAAACATGAAGAGACCAATTTTCCTGGGTTGGAAGATTTCTTGCAAACTGCTTGCCACAGGATAGGGAACAGGTTGAGCTCCTAACAGGTCATCAGCTCATATTCTATTTAGAAGGGATGCAGCTTTAAGAAGGCCAATTCATCATTTGTTTGTCACTTGAGATTGAATACACAGCGCGTGTTTCATGTTTCAGCGTTGCCATGTATCATGAGAGGAAACTTTCAACGGAGTCTCATGAAATATCCAAAAGACATCAACTAATCACAAGTTTCTCAGAAACGGAACATGAAATAACTTTGCAATATGAGGTCTAACTTTTGACTTCAGTAGTAGGCCAGAAAAGTTAGACCAAAAAAAGGCTTTAGCGTGAAACAATTCGTGGAAAGTACTTTTTGCAATGCGCTTGATAGCTCAAATGTTTCATCTGATACAGTATTTGATGCTGTATAACATCCAAATAGATGATGTTTTTCATAAAATGCATTTTGCATAACGAATATGAGGTTGAAAATTAAAAATATGCTATTTTCGCTAAAAATGGGGAAAATGGTCGTTATTTGAACTCACATATTATCTATATCTCCACGTAATTTCCAAAATTATTAGCTCATTCGACGCAGAATTTTATGTACATTAATTTATGACAGAATAACATTTTCTGAGAAATTCGTCGTTTGTGAGTTATTCGCAAAAAAATCGAAAAAACAACGAAAATTTCGAGGTTTTTGAGACACCCCATCTAGAGCACAAGCAGAAAAATGGCGCAAACTTCAAAAAATTCTTTTCACGTGTAAATGAAAAGATTAAAACCGTTTCCAGCTTTCCACGAATTATTTCACTCTACAATTCTATTTTTTCTGGCCCATAGGTGCTGTCTCAGATATCTTCTAGTCTAGGATCAACATATCAGATATCAAAACGGCGAGAAATAATATTTTTTTCAGGTTGTCCGGTTTGCGAGATACATACCGAAAACCTTCCTTCAATTTAGTTTCGAACATATTTTTAGACGTTTCTTTGATTTACCTGAAAATGGTTAGTCCTATTGGGAAATTGGTCCTCACCAAAAATGCTGTTAAGTGCTCACATTTGAGAAGGAAGAGAGAACCCAGAAATTTCCATATTTACATTTTTCTTGGGACATACATACAACAAGAAAAGATCGTATAAAAATTTTTTTATAGTACCTCAGAATTAGATCAGTGAATATATCCAGTCTATTTCATATGATACATTGCAACTCATGGTCATTTTCAACTTATTTTGAACCTACGTCACTATTCGAAGGTAAATAGTAGTCAAGGTAAATGTAAATTGTCAATCAATTCTGTAAGTAGGAGTTCCACTATTTATACAGGAGGTCGAGAGGCAAATAATGGGCTTCTAGCGAATGTAAAATGATTAATTAATGTAAAACTAATGTTCACCGTGCATTCATGGAAAAACGTGGTGAGGAGAGAAGGGCTCCATCCAATCTTCTGACATTAGTGCAGCATTTGATCTGTATGTCGAAGTGAATATTTGGATAAATGATAATTCAAAATTATGGCAAAAATAATGAAGGCATTGAAAGTGAGAGCTGGCAAGATGAAAATAAGAGAAAGCCGTCGATGAATCACCGGCACTTTACTTCCCCAGCCCTACTTCCACCAATCGACTATTTGGGTTTTAAAAAAACAATAGTTCACTTAGACAGGGACTTCTGAATTCTCATTTTAAATTTCATATCATCTCCGACCTCTCTGGACCTATGGCTTACAAATATATGGTACAGCCAAGACTTCGAACATCAAAAGAATACAGATATTTCAATCCAAGACTCTTCGACTGATCACGCAATGCCCATCATACGTTAGCAACAAGACTTTACACCGCGACTTGAACATCACATCCATAGACATAACCATTAAACATTTATACCAACGTTTCTACACCAAAATTTACTTACACACCAATCCGGAAGTTCGCAAAATCTTAAGTACAAATTTACCCCCAAGAAGATTAAAGAGAGTTTGGCATAGAGATCTCCTGGTATGAACTGATGTCAAGAGGGTTCACCGCTGGCTGTTTTTCCTCTCTCAAGCCTCTCTTGTCATATTTATTTTTATTATTTTATTTTATTTTTATTATTGTTGTATAGTACCTACATGTCAGCCCAGCCGCTGGTTGTGCATTTTTTACGTAGTTGTGGCTTTAAATAAAAAAAAAAAAAAAATTTCCTATTAAAACGTTCAGTTAAGCGATGGTCCCGAGCCTTTACGATGTCAGGTACTCGTTAAAGACCCCTACCCTAGGCATGGCCCCCACAAGGGTGGGGCTGGTGCAACTTTGGTTGCAGGGCCCGGCCCCAAGGGGGTCCGGCTCCAGTCCTTTTTATTTTTTTATTTTAGTAGATTTTGCAAGGGATCATAGCTCAAAAAGGCAAAATATATAATTATAAGAAAATTTAATATAATAGATACTTATTCTAGTTGTGCGAGTTATTAAGTTATTATTTAATTAGTTGCGTGCATGGATAGTTACTCTTGTTTGCAAATTACTAGTATAAAACTGTCCGCACGAGACAGGTATAGACGGGCCCCACGCACTCCCTCAACCCTCCCCCACTCCTATTTCCCAGCCTATTGTCCAGCTGTTTCCCTCCGAGCAGTGTTCTACAATAGACGCATCGACGCATAGTATTTGACTGTTGACTCCGTTTGACGTGGATTGTATTCTTCTATGTTGGTGCTCTGATATTGTTATGGTTACGTTTACATTCAACATTTAGTGTAAAGTGTTTTTCGGCTATGAATTTTTATCTGAAATATTATAATATATAGATGTTTGCTAGCGACTGTAGAGATGTATTTATGTGGAGTTGTATGAGTGAATGTATATTTATGTACCTATATATAATTTTAATCGATCACCCATTATATTTTTCTAATCTTGATACCCCCATGTTTGTTAGGCCCTGATGATGATATGAAACATATCGAAACGTTGGCATTTGAATAGTGTTTTCTTCATTGACTGACCCTCAATACCCCCAGAATTTTAAATTATAATATATGTAATTATAATACAGCACATGACTATAAGATGGGGGGCCCGACCCTGATCCTGGTTACAGGGCCCGCAATCGAATGTGGGGGCCATGACCCTAGGTGAATAAAAATTTAGGGTAGGCAAAATTTAGGACTCCCACAGTAGAGTCGGGCTCATGTCCACCAGAGTGACGAAAGAGCGCTCTGGTAGTAGGCGTTATGACCTCTTAGTTAAAGCCCGGGCATGAGTCATAAAACCTAACCTAACCTCAAAACATTCATTAGATCAGCAGTTATTGAGGTTTTTTGAGTTGTCTCCCGTTCCCTTTGGCTGATTCCGTGGAAAATTGAAAGGACCTCCTTATGGTATTTTGAATTCCGTATGAAATTTTGCGTCGATACATTCATTACAACGGCAGTTATTAGAGTTTTTAGGTTGTCTCCTCCTTCCCTTTGGCCGATTTTGTATAGCATTTCTGACCCACTACATAACTTCCTCTATACATTATTCCATTAGAGACTTGTGAAGCTTGCTGTAGAGAGCCCTGGTAGCACAGAGGTACGTGAGTTTGCCTATGTTACTCCAGATCGCGAGGCGATGATCCCGATCATGTGCGAAGTCAGGTACTCTCGTTAAAGAGCCCCTACCCGAAGCAAAATTGAGGACCCACAGTTAAAGTCGGGCACAGATCCACCAGAGCGACGAAAGTGTCATTTTGTAGTAGGCGATATAACCTCATAGTTAAAACCTCCAGGGTAGACCATTGATGTTGGAAAAATAAATGAATACAAATAATCATATTTATTGGTTAAAAATAAGAATATGGCTTTGCAAACAAGAGTTGCCCATTGATAATTGCAAAGTACATAAGGCCAAAAAAAAAACCATATTTTTCCTTTTATAATCGATTTCTTATCAAGTTTTGATTCAATTCTGTTTATTTTTATTGCATTAACCTGTTTCGTTCGTTTCGTGTATAAAAATACATTTCTTCCTATTTTAGATAATTTTAATGTTGTTATTAATCTATAGGATTGTTTTAGATCAATCATTGTTAAACCTTCTGGTTAGTTGCAGAACATTGTAAATCTGACCAATAGGGATGCATGGATTGGGTTAGAGTTAGGTGTTTTATGGATTAAGTTACGTCAAGTTGAACAGTTAGTAAGATGTAAATAGTGGCTTCTGGCGATCCAGTTATCCAGTATTTGCTTGTGAATTGACTTTTTAAAATGTAAGTAATGTTGTTGTTTGTTTGTAAATAAGTTGATTTTTATTAGTTTGTCATTCATTTTGGAATGCCCGGGTCATAGAGTAACTCAATGTAGTGTGGATTATTTATTCAGAAGTCTATGACAAAATTCTTTGTTCCCAAGATCTCATTTTGTTCCAATATTGCCGATAAAGTACATGACAACCCTGGGGAACCAGTTGACAAGATGAGCCACTCGTTGTTCTTCTTGACACATCAACAACGAGTAGAGAGAATAAACTATATACTAGTGGATAGAGTTTCTATTCCGTCTCAGAGCTTGATAGGATACAATCGTTTAGTATGAGCTGCCAAAAATGGTCGATGTCCATACAGTTAGTTTTTGTGACTCATGCCCGGGCTTCAACTATGAGGTCATATCGCCTACTACCAGAGCGCTCTTTTGTCGCTCTTGTGGACATGAGCTTGACTCTACTATCGGAGTGCTACATTTTATCTACACAAATTAACTATGTCTTTAACGAGTACCTCACATTGTACAGGCTCGGGACCATCGATTAAAGTCACATCCGAAGAACGGCGAGCTCAAGGATTTTTTCACCTCCCAGATAAAAAACCTAAAGGCCTCGGCCGGGTTTCGAACTCCAAATCCAAATGTGTACATACGAAATATTCCCTGTATTATTATTCATAACTGGTTTTAGAAGAATAGCGAAAATTTAGTTGATTAATTCGTGAATTGCCGTTGATTCACCGACGACTGTTACTTCCCCAGCCTTATGAAGTATAGGGGAAGTTATGTAACCGACTAAAAATGCGATGCAAAGTTTTCAACGGAATTTCATGTTTTCCAACTTCTGGTTTCCAAATATGAAAAAAAAACACAACTCCCGATTGAAAGAATGTATCAACACGACATTTATTATGTATTATAATTTTATTATATGTGAATCCAGAACCCTATAACGACGACAAATATTGTTTTTCAGCCCAATCGACCAAAGAGAAGGGGGGATTAGGAGGAGGCTTAAGATAAAAACTCTAATAACTGCCGATAGAATGAATGTATCGACACGAAATTTTATATATGAATGCAGAACCCTCTAACAAACGAAACCTATTGCATTTTAGCCAAATCTACCAAAGAAAAAGGGAGGATTAGGGGAAGAACAACAAAACTCTAATAACTGCCTTTGTAATGAATGTATCGACATAAAATTGTGAATTCACAACCCAATAAATAAGCACAACACTTATTTTTTCAGCGGAATCGACAGAAGGGAAGGCTCTATACAAAAACCTCAATAACTGTCGACGTAATGAATGTATCGACATAAAATGTCATTTTCAATTCATAAAATTTAGAGGAGCCCCGTATGTAAGTCAACTGTTGAATATTAGACTTTTTTATTTACGGATTTTACCACTTTTTGACTGAAACAAAAACAACTGACGTATTTAGAAATGCACAGGAAATTAAAAACCGCCAAAGCCGGATACCAGTCCTAGTGCATAATGAAATTCAAGTAGACTCTGGTGTCTAAATGTTGAAGTACTCGGGAACAGGATGAGAGAGTTCATTAATGGCGTCTCATTTCCAGACTACTTCCAGTTTACTCAAACCACTCCAGTTTCTTGTATTACCTCCATCACATTACTCAGCAGAGTAAAGCTTTCAACCACTCGTAAATTATATTTCAATTGTCATTACAACAAACTTAAACAGTAAGTGATTATGCGGAAATATTTGAATACATTTTTCAACACTTAGTTTCATGAAAATAAACTAAGTAAATGTTTTACTTCCTCGGATATACGAATTAAAAAGGAACATTACTTCCGGATGTTCAGATTTCAACGGCATTTCATGTTTTCCGAACTCATAATCTGTAAAAAATCTGTCTGTATGTTTCTATGAACACGACAACTCCCGATAGAATAAATGTATCGTTATGAAATTTTTCATGTGTAACCAGAACCCTATAAGGACAACACCAACAGATGTTCAGTCAAATCGACCAAAGGGAAAGGAGCGATTAGGGGGGAGGCTTAAAAGAAAACTCTTTACTGACGGTATCCAGAAAGCCATAAGGACGGCACCTATTAATTTTCCACTCGGTTGAAAAGAATGGGAGGGGGGGGGGGGGGGGGGGCAGAAGAGGGGGACTTGGCTTAAAATCCTTAACTTTTTCAGAAGAAAATATTGTACAAGAGATCGCCGGTAGCTCAGTGACATGCGTGCTTGCTTACTAAGCTCAAGATCGCGGGTTCAAAAACCGGCCGAGGCCCTTACGTTTATATTATCTGGAAGACAAAAAAAATGTAAGCAAGCTGACCTTCAGATGGGACGTTAAGCGATGGTCACGAGCCTGTACGATGTCAGGTACCTACTCGTTAAAGACCTCTACAAAGGTGAATAAAAATTTAGAGTAGGCAAAATTTAGGACTCCCGTAGTAGAGTCGGGCTGATGTTCACCAGAGTCACGAAAGAGCGCTCTGGTAGTAGGCGATACGACCTTGCAGTTAAAGTCCGGGCATGAGTCATAATGACTATCTAACAATTGTACGATTTGCCAAAACGTATCGCTGAGTATTACTAATACTATCCGTAAGAAATTCTTTATAAGAAAATTTTTTTTTACATTTTTGGTATCAGGTCAGCAAATATGTAATAAAAAGTAAAGAAAAAACGTACGTTAAAAAAAAATATATTGTCTAATTCACAAAATGTATATAATTTCGGTATTGCTACCATCTTCAGCCACGACTTGCTTGACAAATACTAAATGGAAGTTCAACCAGTTTACAATCCAAACGGTACCCTTCCTTCAGCCCCCACGTGGTTTTTCCTGTCCTTCCTGTAAAGTTATGTCTTAAATATGGAAAACATTAAAAATACAATTTCATCTCAAATTGAAATCTTAATAATAAAAGAAAATTGTTTTGAAATAGTACGTGCTGAGTTTTGACTTTGTGAAATAGACAATATTTTTTAAAAAAACATACGTTTTTTCTTTACTTTTAATAAGTGTTTCACAATATCTCTGCAAAGAGTATTAAATATAATTTCCGGTTAAAACTCAACATCGTGTTTCTGACCGATTACATAACTTCCCCTATATACGAGGTGTGCTCAATAAGTAACGAGAATTTTGTAATTTCGCGGGTTGTATTAGTTCGATTCGCACGATTTTTTCGTTGTTGTGTAAGTAAACATGTCTGAAAAGTATCTGTACATTGATAGCCAAACCGGATGTTTAGTCAGCTGTCGAATGTGAAGGTCATGCTCACTCTGTTTTTCGATTTTAACGACATAGTGCACCATGAGTTCTTGTCATAAGGTCAAACGATCAATAAGGAGTACTACCTGCAAGTGGAACGCCGTTTGCGTGAAGCAATGCGAAAAAAACATCACACTTCATTGCTTTTTCGTGAATTTTTGGTCAAAAACAAGAATGTAATGATGCCCCAGCCTCCATATTCGCCAGACATGGCTCCGTGTGACTTTTTTCTGTTCCCAACAATAGAGAGAACCTTAAAGGACCGTCGTTTCACAAGCATAGATGAGATTAAAAGCGCATCGCGGAGGGAGTTCCAGAAGTGTTTCGGGGATTGAAAGAAGCACTGGCATAAGTGTTAATATCTAATGGGGACTATTTTGAAGGGGATAACATTGATATAGACGAATAAATAAAAAATTATTTTTTAAAAATAGATAATTCCCGTTATTTTTTAACACACCTCGTATGTAAAGAAGTAAAATATGAATTTTTAGTGGAATTTCAATATAGAATTTCTTACTAAGTGTATAACTTCCTTTAAATTATGAACAGCTTGGGAATTAAAATTAACGAATTTTAATTAAAACTTAATATAGTGACCTTTAAGGAAGGAAATTAGATACAGGTTGGCCAACTCTATTCAATTTTCAGAAAATAAATATTTTAAGATGGTGAATATGAACCATCTTCTTTTTCTGT
Source organism: Aradus depressus (assembly GCA_963662175.1). NCBI lineage: Eukaryota > Metazoa > Arthropoda > Insecta > Hemiptera > Aradidae > Aradus > Aradus depressus. The sequence continues at coordinate 47,716,935 of OY759216.1, read as the reverse complement.
TCTACTTTCCACCTACATTGGACCATGAATAACAGACAAACAGAACTACCTAGGGAGCTCTAAAATTTGTTTATGGCACTGCTCTTGTATTGTTTCTACAGTGCCTCCCTCTATTATTATTATCATTTAATAAATTGACAAATACATTTTTTGTTACTCTGATGATGAAAACGATCCCCTAGAATTGGTCATAAAATATATAATTTCAATTGTGATCTTAGTTTGCAGCTTCTTTTCTCCCACCTTTTCTTTTTCTTTTCACAGCTAAACGAAGTATAGGGGAAGGGTTAGGGTTTATGACTCATGCCCGGGCTTTAACAACGAAGTCATATCGCCTACTACCAGAGCGCTCTTTCGTCACTCTGGTGGACATGAGCCCGACTCTACTATGGGAGTCCTAAATTTTGCCTACCCTAAATTTTTATTCACCTAGGGTAGGGATCTTTAACGAGTACCTGACATCGTACAGGCTCGGGACCATCGCTTAACGTCCCATCCGAAGGACGGCGTGCTTAAGTTTATTTTACCTCCCAGATAAAATAAACTAAGGGCCTCGGTCGGGTTACGAACCCACAACCTTGAGCTCAGAAGTCAAGCACGCATACCACTGAGCTACCGGCGCCCTCATATATAGGGGAAGTTATGAATTGGTCAAAAATCTGATGCAGAGATTTCAACTGAATTTGATGTTTTCTGACCTCTAGATTCAGAAAAAAAAAAAAAATGTCTGACTATCTATGTGTCTGTGAACACGATAACTCCCGATAGAATGAATGTATCGACAAGAAATTGTATATGTGAATCCAGACCACTCGTTAACGATGACACCTATTGTTTTCAGCCAAATCGACCAAAAGGAAGGGGGGATTAGGGGGGAAGGCTTAACTCAAAAACTCTAATAACTGCCGTAGTAATGAATGTATTGACACAAAATTTCATATGTAAAAAAATTTTAAAACACCATAAGGGCGACACTTATTAATTTTCAGAAGAATCGTTAAAAGGGAAGGGACGGATCACAGGGATGCTTAACTCAAAAACCCCAATAACTGCCAATGTGTATGAATCCAATATAGGACATAACCGGCTTAAGGGAATGCCGATGTAATGAATGAATCGATATAAAATTTACTACAGTTTCGCCCAAAATAGACTTTTAGTTAAGAATGGCCGTCCAACAAAAATCCAATGTTAACACAAAATCAAATAAGGTAATTTAAATAGTAATCAATATTGATCAAATTAAAAAATAAGATAATCAAATAATTATAATATTGATCCTTAGGTCTCTACAAGAATTATTATTGTTGCAATTATTATATCAATGATGTTTTAAATTTCGTAGATAGTGAGGATGGGCAAGATGGAAAATGGAAGAAAAGGAGCTGCATCTAGGGAATATAACATTTCTAGAACTCCGAAACTCGATTTTATAATATTAAGAATTATTTTGCTTGCTTTTGGAAGGTGTCTCGCATGACACCAAAACCAGAAATTGATACTTGAACGAAACAAATGAATGCAGAAACTTCCATGGAAGAACCAGAAATGAGTGTTATTTTTTTATAAAATAGTATTGAAAGCCGTTTCCATTGTGTTAAAGGTCCCCACTAACTGAAGTCACTATGCAGCCAACACCAAAATACAGAATGACATTGCTTCGGTTGACAAATTATTTAAATATCTGTATTAATATAAATGACAGAGTATACTGTTGTATATGTTAATTTCCCCTTGATAGTAATAAATTGTGTTAAATAACATTTATTATTACCACCTACAGAAATTAACAACAGAATATAAAGGAAGGATCCCAAGCTATATCCCAGTTTCCTATCTACAACCCCACTAATCCTATCCTATCCACTAATATGAGATTATGCAGCCCTATCCTTAACATATAATCCAAAAAAGAGAAGGATTAATAAATAATGTAAGGATCTGAGGATGTGTCATGTCGACAACGTCGAATTTCTCAGTAATTTATTTAAGTTTTTCTTCTATCTTTTCTCTTGTATTTCAAAAGAATAGTTAACTGATCATATTTGATGTCTTTGTTGCAGTGGTTTCGGAATATACACGGAACACGAGTACACGACGAACAGTGACAGTGAATGGAACATGGCGTCAAGCGCACGAGATGATGCCGATCAACAGGTCCAACTGATCTTCGTGCGTCGAGTCATACATTCGACGGGAACAAGACCGTCGCGGCTCTTCGAAGGCAAGGTGGGACTACATTGATGTCACTTTATAGATTGAAATCATACAAGAGCAAGTGCACGACGAATAGTGACAGTGAAAGGGAAAAGGCGTCAAGGCGATTAACAGTCCAACTGATCTTCTCGATTCGAGTCGTAAGTTTGACAAAAACAACACTGTTGAGGCTCTTCGAAGGTGTTTTGCAGGTCAAATGAGCCAAGAACCAACACTTGCAGAGTGAAAGAAACCAGGCGTCAAGAGCAAGAAGTCGGAGCAATTGAAACCACCTAAAATTCGTTTTGCTTCCGACAACAACTGCTCAAAGGCAGCATGCTAACATTTCAATGATAAGACTTTGTTTTCAGTATTCAGGGCATCCCAAAAAGTCTGTTGAACAAACATCGCTCCAGAGTTATATAACGTTACAGCACAGAGGACCAACCTAGGAACAAGTCTTCTAGCTCATTCACACAGTCACAAAAAGGTTATTTTGCTTGATGAGAGGAAAATTTGAAGCATATGTGTATATATAAATATAATATATTATGTTCCCAATATTTGCAAGACAAATCTGAAACAGTAAAAATGTCAGTGTAAATGAGAAACGAACTAACTGTCATAAATTATAAAAAAAAGTATGATAGTTATAGGGGAAAGTGTTTTTCCACCAAAGGGTGAAAATAAACAGATAAAAAGTTTTTATTAAACCGATGGAAGAAAGGTACTTATTTTTAGCAGGTAAATGATCAACTCAACCCGCTGAGGAAAAGATCCATACTTTCAAAAAAAAAATTTGCAACTGTATCACATGTCTTAAATTATGTACGCATGTTCGCCTAAGCTGCCCCAGTATGTCATCCCTGTCCATGATACATATTGGAGGTCGTTATGTCAAATCTCGAAACGTTCTTTCTTCTAGAGCATCGTATCCGCAAACCATGTTCCTGAGACCTCGGGGGCCTCGGATTCGTCCCACGAGGTCTCTTAAGAAGTGATCATATTGCGGGCAATCTATTAGTAGGTTCATATCGGCATCTCTGCATCTACACCTAGCCGTGTTAGGTTGGCTAAAGTCGGTAATGAAATGTTTTGCAATTGAAATGTATTGTCTCTTGAACTGAAATTCAGTTGGTTCCATGGAATGGAGGGCTCGGGACAACTACTACTTCGTTCTGTCCCCAACATCGGACTCTACCAGAGACTGGCTTCCTATGCTGATGCCAGTAACCACAACCACTACGAATCCAACCTCAGTTGTTGGTTGGCCACTAGTAAGCAACCACCTCCGTAGTATCATTTTAGCTAAAGCTGTAAGCAGCCAACTGGTTCTGGTAACTGACCCACTACCTTAGGGGTCTCGACCCTTCGTGTGGAACATGGTCTCAGTGCCAGCAGTAATGGTAGAATATCACTCGAAATTTTTGCTGTGTGTCTAAAGACAAATATGATGCTGTTTGGTGAAAGTAACTTCTAAATATCGCTATCAATTTTTCTGATCCTTTTTTTTTTTTTGAATAAAAAGTTTTCTCTAAGCCACTGTTGAAATACCATCAATATTCAAAATCGAAGTTCTAGCGAATCTAAATAATGATCCATTACATTTAATCTCAATAATCATGATTAATTGCTAGGATATAAAGCATTAACGATCATGTGAGTATTCTAAAAAACTGTCCTAATTATTAGAGGGGGCCGAAACTCAGTGGTATGCGTGCTTGCTTACTCAGCTCACGGGGGTTCGAAACTCAGCCGAGGTCTTTAGTTTTTTTTATCTGAGAAGTAAAATAAACTTACTTACATATATAAACTTATATAGCACGCCGTCCTTTGCCGATGTGACGTTAAGCGATGGTCCCGAGCCTGTACGATGTCAGGTACTCGTTAAAGACCCCTACTCTAGATATATAAAAATTTAGGACTCCCATAGTAGAGTCGAGCTCAAGCCCACCAGAGTGGTGAAAAAGAGCTCTGGTAGTAGGCGATATGACTTTATAGTTAAAGCCCGGACAGTCGTAATAACTAATTAAAGACATTTTTATTATATAAATTCAGTTGTCAAGGCATTATCGAGGTTCAAGTCGTAGAGGTCTGACTTTAAAGTATCGATTAGAAACTCGAAGTTAAATCAATAAGAGTACCAATTTCCCAATCTCGATACAAAAGGTAAGGTGAAGTGTGTGTGAGAGAGAGCGATTGGGAGAGACCAGGAGAGTGGGCTCACGTATTATTTACTCGTTGCCCTAAATACACTTCTTTAACCGGGCAAATGAAATGAACCTGCCCAGGACTCCTTCAGGAGAAGCACAATAGAAAAAAATATAAAAAAAATGAATAAATCCGGTATATATATTTTTTTAGACAACCATAAAAAAAATATATATATGCTAGCAAAAAAAATTATTGAAAAACATTTTAACTGCTATTAAATTCTCTCATACAAATTAACATTATTTTTGATAATATTTTCACCTTGTTCACTTCATTGCTTGTTTGTTTTTGTGATTCATGCTCTGGCTTTAAATACAAGGTCATATCGCCTACTATCAGAGCGCTCTTTCCTCACTCTGGTGAACATGAGCCCAACTCTACTAAGGGAGTCCTAAATGTTGTCTACTCAGATTCAGTTACCTATAATATGAGGGTCTTTAACGAGTAACTGACATCGTGCTCCAGGTTTTTTTTTTACCTCCCAGTTAAGAGCTTTCGCAGGATTTCGAACCCGCGATCTTAAGCTCTCGGAAGCCTTGTGAACTACTGACGCCCTTTCGTGCATTTAACGTTTTGCAACGGTCAATCGTCTATAAGTAGACAAAAGCGAGATTTGACACAATTCCAAGTGTTATATGATGACCTACATTAAAGCCATACTATGTATACGCATACACAAAATTAGCGTCAACATTATGCCAGTGTTTGTACATAAAGTTGTAAATAACATAAAAAATATTTTTGAAATGTAGTGTTAATGGTACAGACAATCCGGGGCATGGCTAGCAATATAACGCTATAAATCACACTCCTATATTATTAATATAACAGTATGAAGTTCAAAAAATAAAAAATAAAAATAACAAAGAGAAATTCACACAAGAAGATTGTTTACTGCTAAAAATGTTGCGGGTTTCATTATTTATGTTTTCTTGTCAGTCATTATAAGTTATAATATGTTGTATACTTTTGTAAATAGCACATGATTTGTAAACTGCATGTAAATATGTATTTATGAAGATAAGTAATATATGTCAATGTATTTATGTATTTGTGAAAAAGGCAACCTCAAAAAATGTTATTAATTATCTTCACTTTTGGAGGTCTTCACTTAAGGAGATTTTGAATTTAAATAATATATATTTTTACAGTTTTATAATTCTCCCATTTATTTTTTGGTTTTTACAAACTAGCCTTGACGTTTCGGGAACAAAACTCCAATCATCAATGTCCATTATTTATTTGTTATTATTATTGCAAACAATATCTTCTCATTTTGACCTCATTTCTTTTTCAGAAAATATTTATACCCCCCTATGTTATCATTATCATTTTTTTTTTTTATGTCATTAAATAAAATAACTTGCTTTTTATTTAATATAATATTCCATAATTCAATATTATTAATTATGTCATGAGGGGTTGGTTGTTTATAATAAGCATTAGCAAAGAACTTACGGATTCTGATGATGGGAATTTTGTTCCCGCAACGTCTATAATTGCTAGGTTGTAAAAAATAAAAAATAAATGAGAAAATTATAAAGCTATGAAAATATATATTATACAATTATTTTTAGTAATCTCCGTTGCTTTAAAAATAAAATAATTTCCTGATTAACATTATATTTTTTATCGAATGAAGCAAGAGGATGTCTTCCCACTATTTATCCTATAAATCAAACTGGTTTTCGACACTATTACGTCATCCCCAGGGGGTACGTCACCCGTTTAGTATATACTGACACTAACGTCAACCTGTTTTCTGGGCGTCGAGAAGACAACACCTCTGAAAGAACTGCCAAAAAAAAAAAAAAAAAATTAACCTACTAATTCGTTGTCAAATTTAATTTAATCACCTTGCTTTCTGACCTCTAAATCGCGGATTCGAAACCCGGCCAAGACCCTAAGGTTTATTATATGGAGGGTTATCACTTCGTCCTGCGGAAAGCACGTTAAGCGATGGTCCCGATCATGCACGATGCCAATTCTCGTTAAAGAGCCCCCTACCCTAGGTGAATAAACATTGGTTGGCAACATTTAGGAGTTCCAGAGTCGAGTCGGACCCATGTCCACCAGAGCGATGCGACCTAGTAGTTAAAGCCCGGACATGTCACAATAACTAACGAAACTATTATTATAACTGTATAAATTATTTAACAACTTATTCAACAGTTAGAAAATAAAGTAATTTCCATGAATACAGATTACACGAAGATGTAACCACTGAATTTATTTCAGTTGGCATAAATAAAATTTTAACTTTACATAAAATCATAACAAATAACTCTCTGTGGGCAAACAAACCAAGCTTTTTTTTTTTTTTTTCTCCAGTCGTTCTACTCCATAAAGTAAACATAATTAAACTTACTTTAAAATTTGTCAACATTCTCTACAGGGGAAAACAGAGGCGTAATTGGGTAGGCAGTTTTATCTAAATACATTCGAGAATTGTCAATATTAGAATCGTCATCAAATTTAATTTAACAAAAAATCTGTTCTAATAATTTTTCCGTTGGTTTCAAGCATTGCATTTGCAATAAACAATTTCGCACCGATTAGATATAAGAACAAACAAAAAGTGAATAGGAGGATTGTAGTTTAGCACATCACGAAAAAAGTCTTTGGTGAATCACCAGTAATGTACTTCCCCAGCACGAATAACTATGTTGTCGCTCTCCCTCCAAAACAAATCGATTGTTTGGAGCTAATTATCAATAGTTGACTTCTAAATCCTCATATTAAATTTTTTGTCAATATATTCATTACATCGACAGTTATTGGGGTTTTGTGCCTTCTCTCCTGATTCCCCCCTTCCCTTCGACCGATTTGGCTGAAAAACTGTAGGTGTCGCCTTAGTGGGTTCTGGGAACACAAACTAAATTTGGAGTGGATTTAGATAGTTATTGAAAGTCATGTTCCGGCTTTAACTACGATGTCATATCGCCTACTACCGGAGCGCTCTTTCGTCGCTCTGATGGTCATGAGCACGACTCAGCTGTGGGAGTCCTAAATTCTGTTTGTTCCATGTTCATTGCATCCATTATAACGGGAATAATTAGGGCGCCGGTAGCTCAGCTGTATGCGTGCTTGCCTTCTGAGCTCAAGGTCGTGAGTTCGAAAACCGGCGGAGGCCCTTAGTTTATTTTATCTGGGAGGTAAAATAAACTTAAGCACACCGTCCTTCGGATGGGACGTTAAGCGATGGTCCCGAACCTGTACGATGTCAGTTACTCGTTAAGCACCCCTGCCCTAGGAAAATAAAAATTGAGGGTAGGCAAAATTTAGGACTCTCACAGTAGAGTCGGGCTCATGTCCACCAGAGTGACGAAAGAGCGCTCTGGTAGTAGGCGATATGACCTCGTAGTTAAATCCCGGGCATGAGTCAAAATAACTAACTGGAGTAATTTATTAAAATTCACACAAACATAAATAAACAAAAACCTTTTTTTTTCGAATAAGGTCGGAAAATATAAAATTTCAACACATAATTTCATAGTTTCCCTCGTACTTCATATAGCTTGTGAAGTAAAAAGGTGGCCAAAACTGGGCTAGAAACCATAAAATGTTTAAATAATAAAGTACATAATTCAATAACGTAGTGAAGAAAGTTCAGATTTATTGAAATATAGTTTTTCGTTTCCTTTATAGAGAAAAGTTCAGAACACTGTATGGAGAGAAATATTACTATTCATGAGAGGTAGGGAAAAACAGACACAGAATCATAATTCTTCGTAGAGAGGCGGCAGTACGTTGAAAAACACTATTTGCGATCTGTCTCTTCAAAGAGAGAGCGTACACAATAAACCAACATGAATATTACAAAAGTAAAATCGTTTCACCCCACACTTCTCCGTCTATACGACAAATTATTGAGTATCCTTTGGAAGTTATAACTATTTAAAATATAGGTTATTATTAGTATCACTCAGTGAAACAAAACTTTCGGCAAATCGCACAAAATTGTCTCCAGAAAAAGTTAGGAATTTCGAGTCGAGTCTCCCCCTTTTCGGATCCCATGTTTTTCGGGCGATTTCGTGGAAAATTAATAGGTGCCGTCCTTACGGCATTCTGGATATATTGGCAGTAAAGAGCTATTGTGTTAAGCTTCCTATCTAATCTCTCCCATCTCTTGGCCGATTTGGCTGAAAATTAATAGGTGTCGTTCCTATGGGGTTTTGGATTCATTCATTCATTCAGAATGGCGCGACAACCCACTAATGAGTCAAGGCGACCTCCAACAGTGTCCGCCAGTTAACCCTGCTTTGTGCAGCTGCTCTCCAGTATTGGACTCCAAGCAGGCTCCTCGCATCATTCGCCAAACCATCCTGGGACCTCAGCTTCGGCCTCCCGACGCGTCTTGTTCCGTAAAGCCGGTCCGAAATCCTCTTCCTCGGGATCTCATGTTCGCCCATCCTCGCCTCGGGGTTTTGGATACACATATAAAATTTCGGCAGGGGTCGGGAAAGATGAAATTCCGGCAAAAACACAACATCGAATTTCAGATCCATCACATAACCTCACCTATACTTGGGATAGCTGGGGTAGTAACATGATATCCGAATTTCGAAATGTCTAACGAATATTGCCCCATAACGTTTTTGAAAACATTTTGAGTGTGCTTTAACAAAATTTAGTATGCTTTTGAAGGCAGGGCGAAAATTTAATTGATTAGATCATGCTGCGGAAGTACATCGAGTGATTCACCGACAACATTTTGTTATAAAAAAGAGCATCTTTCAAGAATATAAACAATGTACATATGTATATTTTGTAATCATTATTTTATGTATAAGCTACTCATATATGTATGTATAATCTAGTAAAGAAATTATATGTATATTTAAATGTATTTTTACAGAATGCATGTTCCCTTCTAAATGACTGACTCAGTTAAATATAATATACAACATCAATATGGCTGTGTTGAAACATTATTTTTAAATCATAAATGTACAAATTAAAATTTAATTAAAATTAAATTTAATTGATGTGTAAAATTAAGTATTTTGTTTGTGAATGTAATTACATTTGTGTATTCCAAAACAATAAACGATACGGCCTGAATGTTTATTTCATTATTATTAATAAAAGCAAGTTATAGTTTTCTACTACTATAAATATAAATTAATTAAAAATAAACCAAAAAAGTGGAAAAGTCTATGATAGTTACTGTTACCTACTCTAAAGGTAAAGGAGAAAAGGACCGTCGCAACAATTTACTTCAACACAAGCGTAATCTAGGATTATTTCAGAAAGTATGAAGAAAATTTGCAAAATACATGATCTAGGAATTATCGTGTCATTTGTTTGGAATCAGGGGGTCGGAAAACTAGAAATTCCGGAGTTTCGCATCGAATTTCTGACCTATTCTATATCCCCTTGAGGGCGTCGGTAGCTCAGTGGTATGCGTGCTTGCTTACTGAGCTCAAGATCGCGGGTTTAAGACCCGGACGAGGCACTTAGTTTATTTTATCTGGGAGGTAAAAAAAACTTAAGTACGCCGTCCTTCGGATGGGATGTTAAGGGATGGTCCCGAGCCTGTACGATGTCAGGTACTCGTTGAAGACCCCTACCCTATATGAGGAGTTTGGAGCCAGAGCGGACCAACTGGTTGAAACTGAAGAGGTAGAAAATGGCAATTGAAAATTGAGTACATTTTGTTTATCTCCATAAATGGGCCCCAAATATTTATTTATATTTGAAATTTTAGAATAGTATTGGATGAGTGATCCCTTTTTGTGTTCTATAAAGTTTTTGAAGGCCGTATGATCCATTGTGACTTTGAAAATATATGCACAAAATACTTGTGGACTAAACTTAAAGTGCTGCTATCTATCACTGAAGTGAAGAAACTAAGTGATCCACACTGTTTTTGAAAAGGGAACCTATGACAACATCAGGATGGTAATAACTCATTTTCCGAAAAATTGTGGGTTGGTCCGCTCTGGCTCCAAACTCCTCATATGTCAATAGAGATTAAAGAGATAAAAACCATAACACAGGTTATATCACTTAATTTGGTTTTGTGTTAATTACAAATTTTATATTAATCCACTCAGATTATGTTGAAGAAACGTGTTCCGAATTAAGGCAAGAGAGAGAAAAAAAAAAAAACATCTCATTAATTAGAATGACAAGAACATTGTCCAAGAGAAAATGTAATTGGTTCTACAGAATCTAATTATGAAAAAATAAATGTACATATGTCAAACAAAAATACAGTTTCAAACTTTAACGATTGGACAACTCATATCAGACTGAAACGCACAGACCTCAAAAGACGATTTGGACGACTGAAATCAATCATCGGACGACGATCGACATTATCGCTTGAAAACAAACTTCACATTTACAACACTATACTAACACCCATCTGGACTTACGGAATCGAGATATGGGGATCAGCCAAAAAATCAAACATACAACGCCTTCAGTCATTACAATCCATCATACTACGCCACATTGCCAACGCCCCATTTTACGTTTACAACCTCACATTACATAATGACCTCAACATCCCATTTATACCTTCTGTTATCAAGACACGATATCAAAATTTTCACGACAAACTCCATCATCACGCCAATCCACTTATTCTCCAATTATCCACGAACACTCTCCCCACAAACCCACCAAGACGTCTAAAGCGGGCATGGCAGAGGGACCTGCTCCAGGACTAGCCTGGACTCCTCTTCGGTCACGTACCTCAGCAGTACAGCGACACACTTGCCACAGCACATCATCACGATCACTAGTGACAAATGTTGTCGTTGTGAATATGTAAATAAATAAATAAATAAACTTTAACGAGCATTCCACGCAAAACTTAACCAATTAAAAACAAAAAGTAGGACCTCCAATGTACTCAATTTTTTGTACACTTGCAGAGGTGTCAGATGCAAGAGTAAACCCAAATTTTGTGCAACTAAGTTGGGCGAAAACTTTGGACCATATAAACAAAAAAAATAACATGTCACTCATTTGTTGAGACTTAATCTGAGTAAAAATATAACTAACCTAATTAATCACAAGATTGGAACTCTTTACTTGAGCTAGCTTCAAAGTTTCTAATAAAGCAGTAAAAGATTAAAATAAAAATATAATTATAAAAATTAAAAAACTCAACTAAGAAAAAGAGAAAAAACTAGGAGTTTTTAAATACGTTTACGTTTTTTCTCGACTCTTAACATAAGTTGGTTAAACAAAAAAAAAATAAGAAAAACAACGATTGAATATAAATAAATTAAATGAAACGTTTAATCAACTACGGAAAGGAAATCAATTAAGGAAAAAGTATATATATGTGAATTAATTTAAATAGAAAACACTTGTATATTCAGAAAAAAAAGATTCAAGAAGAGCTATTTACAAAAGAAATATCATGTCCAGCTAAAATAAAAATAAATGAAATAGTTTACTTGCAAAAAACATGAAAAGTGAAAACAAAAAACTCTAACGGCTAGGAAAACTGTAATTAATAATATAAAAAATAACTAAATAAACTGTACGCGCTCAACGATAAGTAAATTATACAAAATAAACATATATCACTTAGCTATTCAAATGTGTAATAGTTATAGGAATTAGTCACTTCAATAGCTAAAAAACTTCATGTTTTTCTCTTTTCCGTCGTCGGATTTTTTTTTTTTTTTGTAGTGTATGGGTGTAATTAAATAATAACAATGACTGATTTTAATAGTAATATATTGATACTAAGTACACTGTACAGCTCTGGCCTCATGTAACAAGATAGCCTAACCTAAACTCTCTTTACAATCGATTCTTCAACTATGAACAACTTCAACAATCGATCTAATTACATTACATCTTTTTACATCTTTATTAGAGACTGAGGATGAACGAGCTCAACTAAAGAGTTTAATTTATATTTTTACCCAGATTTTTGACAAAGTTATAACTTCAAGGCTGATTTTCTTCATCCCAGCAATCGAATGTTTTTACATCGACCTTTCCAGAAAAAAAATTTAAAAAGTTTTCAGGAAACAAGTTTTTACTTTGTAAGAACGACGTCCTAACCGTTTTTGAGACAATGCGCCATCTAACGGTCAAATCATATTTAAGAGCACTCCAAAAATTTTGTTTCATAAAAATATTTTCACTCTTCCTTGCTCTAGATGGTAGACAACAAAAAAAAACATGCATATATTGCGCGAAAAACAATTCCACTTCCTCCCTAGTCGGGTACCAAAAATAGAAAAAAACATCCTTGTGAAAAAAAACTTCTTGGTGTACACTTGCAGTATTCCAGCGAGATTTGAGGGGAGCTGAGAGCTCAAGTACTTCCCCTTTTGGGGTTTATCTCCTAGAAGTATGGCTCAGTCCTTCCAAGAGGGACTGAGCCATACTCAAAGAGAGTGACTAAGAAATTCAGACTTAATTTCCACGAAGAGTTGAGCTGGATTGGATTTTCGGAAAACTCCTTTTTCTTTTGTGGATAGTGTACATTATTTCATCACAAAATTTGTAATGACAGAAATTTTCCAGAAATCAGGTGAACAATAACAAAAGTTAGATATATGGGAAAGCTTTGTGTAGCTACTTGGTAGAACTTTTTTTTGCCTTTGGAATAGTAAATATTTTTGTCGAAAAGTAGGGAGAGGAGGGGGTCAGTCTACGGCATTTAAGTTACTTGCTAGTAGCATGATAGCGATAGTCGATAGTACTATAAATATATATCGATAGTTCAAGTTACTATCGATATTACCTTTCCACCATTACAGAGGATACGTTTTGAAAAAAAAAACATAAATAAAATAAAAAACTACAAAAAAAAAAGAAGAAGTTTATCGAAATGTTCATATATATAATTAAAAAAGTTTTGTGAACACAAAACCTATCCAATTCCTAGTACAGAGGGCTAAAGCAGAAAGATACATCTATTATGATTCTATGACGGACCTTCTTCCAAAAAACTCCTTCCCTTTATTATTTTTCTTCTCCCAGTTTCCTTTCTATTTAACTCTATTTCTCAGTTCGAGTTAGTGCTTTGGACTTGGAACTTGGAAATGTGAAGCGTAGCGTGTTCATTTCAGTATGCCGCCAAAATCGGACATGTGGAAGTTTTTTTAATCAAACAGGATGATGGAAAAAGTGCTAAATGTACTTTGTACAAAGTTTTATTCAAAACTAGTTCCAACAGATCCAATTTAATGGATCACCTCTTGAGACGCCACCAAGAAACTTATAAACCGGCACCCAAGACCAAACAACCCACTGCAGAAGCTGGATCGCTGCCTCCTGTTCCATAAAGTTTTACCAAAGTATTTTTCTTCAGTTGGTAATTAATTTTTTGATATTGTTTTATAAAAGTTGTTGATTGAAATAAAAATTGTTGACTCTAATGCCATTGTACCTACTTCATTGTTTTTTGATTATCTACAATGATTTTTGAACTTTAATTAATGTGTTAATATTCTTGCAAAGTGTTATACTTAATGCGATTATTTTCGACAGAAAATGTTATTTCCATAAAATTAAAGTTCGATTTGAAAGAACAATTACTTACTCGATTGATATTTTTATTCCCCTTTCATCCTCCATAACAGAATAATTTAAATTAGGTAGATGTACATGAAAAAATAAAATAATGATATTATAATAAAATATTGGAATTGGAAAGTATTTTGCATGAAAAGCGTCAACTTACTGAATTATCGATACTATCGATAGTTTTCCACTGATAGTATTGGACTATCGATAGCGGCCAACTATCGACTATCGTCCATCCCTACCTGATACTCTAGTCCAGACAGGATTCCCCGGCCTATCTGCTGTCTCTGCCAATTACCGATAGATATACCACAGAATTTCCCGGCCTATCTGCTGTCTCTGCCAATTACCGATAGATACACCACTTCCTGGCATTGGTCCCAGCCCATCACTAACCTGTTTACTCTCCTCCTCCTCTTCTCTAGGGACCCCATCAAATGTTCCTTTGATCCCCCGGTCAATTAGTTTTTCCGACCTACTTCAAACAGACAATATTGCTTCTTTATAACATTACTGGTTAGCAAATGTATACAGGCTCCTCCCTCAGGGAGGAAAGGCACTACCATTTCAGGGTCTGTTTGAACTACAGTATCCTAAGTGCTGTAGAAAGTTCACAGTACACCCTAACTGTAGTAGAACGTTCACAGTACACCCCAACTGCAGTAAAACGTTCACAGTTATTCTAGCTGCAGTAGAACGTTAACTTTCTAACAATTAATCGGATTTTTATGAAATTTCAAAAACGAACAGAAACTTACTAAATATATGCATTACATTATATTTCCTTCTTATTCTTTGTCCAGACATTGCAAGTTATATAATACAAAGTTGCTAGCGAGGAACGCGGAAAGTCTGAAAGTAGGAAAAAATGTATATATATGAATACATTTTTGCGGACTCATACATTACGTTTTAGAGAGAGGTGGGGGGGACGGGGACGATGTTGCTGTAACGATATTTTTGTTACATAATTTTAATGATTTTTCATGTGATTCGCCTCTTTAAATATGTCACTTTTTGACAAAGCAAAAAGTTTGCTCGTCCTCAAAAACGTATTTAGAATTATAACTTCACGAGATAAGGCACCCTTAAGATTTTTTAAGAGATTTTTAGCAACGATTTTAGAGGATTTTAAAGAAGACATTTGGTTTACCTTTCCGACGAACCGATGCGAGCTGTAACCATTTAAAAACAGATAAAAACTCAAAAAGTAATGTGTTTTTTTAATTATTGTCTTTGAGCGGGACTATACAAATAATTTTCAAGAAGGAGAAGCATCACGATAACTTTTTCCAGTTATCTAGGCATCAGACAGATAAAAAAAATGCTACTTATGACGTCAACCATGGACGCACCACTCACTGGATTCTAATCTTATCACCCGGAAGAGGCTCTATTAAAAGGATTTATACCCGCTGTATTTCAATTATTAAGCCAGCCACTTTATCGCTCTGAAAATTCTATCAGGGTCCTGAATTATTTGCTCCAATATTTTACGTGACACTGATACCGAAATCCTTTCTTCAATAAAATACTTGTAGTTAATGAAATACTTCTAAGAGTCGTATCGTGCAATGGACAAAAAGGATTTTTGATTCACTTCTTTCACTATTACTGGGAAAATTCGGAACAGTGGACGGGAATTGTCGTTATGAAAGGGGAAACAGGAACAGTGGACGGGAATTGTCGATATGAAAGGGGAAACAGGAACAGTGGACGGGAATTGTCGTTATGAAAGGGGAAACAGGAACAGTGGACGGGAATTGTCGTTATGAAAGGGGAAACAGGAACAGTGGACGGGAATTGTCGTTATGAAAGGGGAAACAGGAACAGTGGACGGGAATTGTCGTTATGAAAGGGGAAACAGGAACAGTGGACGGGAATTGTCGTTATGAAAGGGGAAACAGGAACAGTGGACGGGAATTGTCGTTATGAAAGGGGAAACAGGAACAGTGGACGGGCATTGTCGTTATGAAAGGGGAAACAGGAACAGTGGACGGGAATTGTCGTTATGAAAGGGGAAACAGGAACAGTGGACGGGAATTGTCGTTATGAAAGGGGAAACAGGAACAGTGGACGGGAATTGTCGTTATGAAAGGGGAAACAGGAACAGTGGACGGGAATTGTCGTTATGAAAGGGGAAACAGGAACAGTGGACGGGAATTGTCGTTATGAAAGGGGAAACAGGAACAGTGGACGGGAATTGTCGTTATGAAAGGGGAAACAGGAACAGTGGACGGGAATTGTCGTTATGAAAGGGGAAACAGGAACAGTAAAAAATTTCTTGGCTTTACTAATTAACAAGAATGTTGACTAACTGTCAGCCAGTGAATCTCCATATATGTACAGTACATTATTCCAAATCAGGAAGATCTCGAAGCCACCTCCTATTCAAAGGGCGAGGAGGCTTATAGCAAAGAGATTAGAATTGGGATTGTGGGAAAGGTTTAGTTTGAGATGAGAGGTTATTGACAAAATATGAAAATCGGGATTGGATTAGTTCCTGAACGATGAGGATAGATAAACAAAACTCTGTGAATCACTTTGTTAGAAACATAGAATGGAGCATTGACAATTAGCTTAAATGCTTAATTATTTGAATACCAAGACCCAATCTCCGAATTGGGCTTAGTATCGATTGCATTTATGTAGTACAATTATATTCCTCGTTTAATCTTAAATATATTCAATTCAACTAATATTCAAGATGAAGGGGAGCAACATCCTGAACGAAGACAAATGGTTCAACAGAATGAAATTAGAAATCATAAATTAAATCTAACTTAATCATTAAATTGACAAATGATGTTAGTTAGTTACAGCGACTCATGCCTGGGCTATTTCGTCGCTCTGGTGGACTGTCCTCACCTTCCAGATAAAAAACTTTAGGGCCTCGGCTAGGTTTCGAACCCGCGATCTTGAGTGATCAGATGTTTGTGTATTATATTTTCAACTCGTGCGGATAACACCTATCGATTTTGAGTCAAATCGGCAAAAAGGAAGGGGAGGATTAGGGGTGATATATAATTCAAAAACTTTAATAACCGCCGTTGTAATAAATGTAAAAATACAAAAATCACAAAAGGACGACACTTATTTACTTTTCAGCGGAATCGACAAAAGAGGAGGGGGGATCAGAAGGGAGCACAACAAAAAACCCAATAATTGCCGATGTAATGAATGTATCGACATGAAATTTCATTTTTAAAGTCAAAGCCCAATAAGATATATCATATATATAAAGCTGAAAATGTCTGTGCGTTGTACCGCTATAACTCACGAACGGCTTGATGGATTTCATTAATTTTTTTTAAAAATTTGTTCGTCATCGTCTGTGGAAGGTTATAGGCGTATTAGTATCTCAATATCTGGTCCATCCCAGCATCCACCCACGCAATCTTTGTAACTCGAAAACCATTGCAACGATTAATGAGAAATCTTTTTGAATAAATTAGTTTTAGCTCCAAAGCTAGCGTTACTACAGTTGAAGGACTATAAGCCTTATTCCGTATGAATAATTGAAAATTATAACATCATGAATGTACCTACATGAACTGAATAGCCTTATAGAAGATATTGGGAGAAAAGTCAAAGTTCCCCGGGCAACGCCGGGTATTACTGCTAGTATATAATAAGAACATAACCTGTCAAATGTCAGAATGTCAGCGATATCCGCAGATGGGAAAGGGGGACTGAGGGTAGGGGCCCAATACAGAAACCCTCCTAATAACTGCCGACGTAACGAATTTACGGCCACAACATTTAGTATGGAGCCCCTATGTACGTCAACTACTGAATATTAGCGAAAACAGTCGACTGGTACTGGGGAAGTACATTGCCGGTCAATCACCGACTTTTTTTTTTTTTTTTTTTTTTTTTTTTTTTTTTTATCGAGGAAGAAAAATTTATGAAGCATTCATTTGGAAAGTTGTTTGGGATAAGAAAATTGAAAACCAAAGTGGGATAACTTGCCTGAACATCAACCATGTTATACGAAGAAATACTTAGGGCATTTTCAAAATTAAAAAGTTTTTTGTTCCAAGAAACAATGTGGTTTGGCAATAACTTCCGTTCCAGCAATTATGGTTCAAAACCTAAATTTAATAACCAAGCTCAAAGACAGGATTCTCAAATTCCAGAGCTGAGGTTCAAAATGCCACTTTCAGCATGGAAGTTGAACATCTTCAAAACGTTCTAAATAATTATTCAGTCCAAACAACAACATAATAAAATATTGTTGTATTTTCTATATCAGACTTAAAACAACATGATTCAATTGTAAACTACCAAAATATTGTAATAAAAGAAGCGTTAGCCAATCATAGTTTGACGAAGCAACATTATTTCAATTTTGGTAATCCAAAGATTTAAAACTATGAAGAAACAAACATATCTAGAAAAATCAAAGATTTTCATATACGTTACAAAACAAATTCATAATTCAGTTAATTTTTAAATCGATGCGGTTAGGTAAGCAATCTTGAGACATAATAAACAAATTGATAATTTAATGAATAACAATCGATTAAAGCAAAATAAAACCTAATATCGATACTTAGTAGCATTGAAACTAAAGTAAGAAGAATCTTGTTTCAAACGTGAAGTAAAAATATCTAAATAATGTCAGTGAATCACCGGCAGAGTACTTCCCCAGAAAGAATTAATCAATTAACTTTTCGCCCCTCTCCAAAACCAGTCGCCCGTTTGCACTATAATTCAACAGTTAATTTACATAAGGGCTCATGTATAATTCATTACATAGGCAGTTATTAGGGTTTTTGAATTGAGCCCCCTCCACCTAACCCCCTCCCCCCCTTCCCTTCTGCTGAAAATTCATGTGTCCTTGTGGTGTTTTAAATTCAAATGCAAAGGTTATATCGATACATTCATTACAACTGCAGTTATTAAAGTTCTTGTGTTACGCCTCTCCCCTAATCCTCCCCTCCCCTCTAGTCGATTTGGCTGAAAATCAATAGGTGTCGTCCTTAGAGTGTTCTGGATTCGCATATCAAAAGTCGTGTCGATACACTCATTCTATCGTGTGCAAAAACACACACATGCACACTTTTTTTTTCTTCATATTTTGAATCTGGAGGTCAAAGGAGGAAAACATGAAAATCCGTTGAAAACTACGCATTGAATTTCTAACCGATAACATAACTTCCCTTATATGTACTTGGAAGAGCTGAGGGAAAAAATAAGATCCTAGCCCTTTAGATAAAAATGGAAGATAAAATCCAATTTATGAAATGTTGACTAGATAAGATAATTTAAGAAAAGGTAACTCAAATAGAAATCAATAACGGTCAAATTAAGGAGAACATTAAAAAGTAAAAGTTTTAAGGTTAAGTACAAATACAATAAATTATTATTGTTATTTAAAACTGTAATTGCATCAAACAATTGTTATAACATCCATGTTTTTAATTTAATAGATACTGCGGATGAGATTGTAACCCGAAACGTTAAAAAAATAATAATACGTTTTAGATGACTTAAAAGAAAAAGAGCTGAAACTAAAGAATACAATAATTGTATTCTTTAGTTTCAGCTTTTTTTTTTTGTGACAAGGCCAGAAATTATTATGGAAAACTCAAGTTTCTTGATTGAACATTCGAAAGATAGCTGGTTTTTGCCTTGTTTATTTGAAGTTTTGTCTTTCGCATCTGTGACAATTTTTAATAAAGTTTTTTTAAAGTCTTAATAGTATTTTCTCATTTCTGCATGCGTTTTCAGTATGTTGAATTTTCCTCCACATTACAAAAATAAGATTTTTTTGAGTTTTTTGCAGGAAAATTGAAATTGGTTTTTCCCCTGTGGTCTTCAATTGTATTATACATCCTCTTTAGCTGGACATAATATAAAAAGTATATGAGCTTAGTTATATCTAAGTGACTATATTAATATTTCCGTTTTTTGTGCTGAAACGTTGGATATTCTGATTAACTGGTTCAAGTGGTTCGGTGAACAAGTAGCCTTAGGAGCCAAAAAAATATATTAGAAGTATAAATAAATTGAAAAGGAACTGATTTATTCAGGGCCATCACCAACGTTTTTATACCAAAACCCAAGAGGAAAGAAAGCAGCTCTATATTCTTCATAGCTGCCTCCACAAAGAGAATCAAATTAAATCAAATATCAGAGAAAAATAAAATCGGCGGTGAATCACCTTCTATGTACTTCCCCAACAAGAATTAATCAATTCACTTTTAGCTCATGTTGTGTTGATACATTCATTAGATCCGCAATAAGCTTTTTGGCCGATTTAATTCATTTTTGGAATTGGAGGATCGGAAGACATGATATTCCAGAGAAAACTGAACATTGAATTTCTGGTAGATTGCAAAACTTACCGTGATCTCCTTATAGATGAGAAATTAAAATAAATATTGAATATATAAAACACTCCTGTCGAAACCTAATCGATAAACTAAAAAAAAAAAATACAACATTTTCACGGTCGGTGAACTGTATGTAGTCCTACGTAACAAGCATTGGGGAAGACTTTTTTATATACGACATTAATATATTACAATTTAAGAGGGTGCCGGTAGCTTAGAGGTAGATTCAAGATTGTAGAGTTCGAAACCCGGTCAAGGCCTTCAAGTTTTTTATCAAGTAGGTGAAAAAAAACTTTGAGCACGCGGTTCTTCGAAAGGGACGTTGAGCCTGTACGATGCCAGGTACCCGTTAAATACCCTAAGCGATTAAAAATTTAGTGTGGACAAAATTAAGGACTCAAATAGTAGGGCTCATGTCCACCAGAGCGACGAAGGAGCGCTCTGATAGTGGGCGATATCACCTCGTAGTTAAAGCTCGGATATAAGTCACATTAACTAACCGAATATTACAATTTATCCGACTCCGTTGTCTTCATAGGCTTACAGATTATTGAAATTTATCTATTCGATTTTTGATCGGTTCTATTTTTCTTAAAATGTTTTATTTTATTGAATTAATTTTGAGGAATTTCGACATCAGAATACTCAAATATCTACAATAACAGATATTAATAATATCACTCCAGCTCCGTATTCAATTCTCAAAAATATTGTTACATTTTGAATAACAAAACAACTTCGATGAACAACTTCTAAATAATATAGCGTTTCAAAGATGTCGACAGAATTTTCAGGAAAAATATATTCTATAACCAACTCTGGAGAATTGACTACCATAAGAAATATGGAATAAACTACCATATGAGTTCTGTGGGAACGTACAATGTACAGGTCAAACACATAAACACCCTTTTTTCTTCTTTTTGGTCGTTCAAAAAGAACATTTTTAGTCAACAGAAACATAACTCGAGAAAGGTCGACAGAATTGGTTCAACTAAAAAGATAAATAACGCTGTTATTATTTCAAGTTGAGTTGATATCAAGTGTATTGTGAACTTTACCAATATATCAGTTAACACAACTAGCTATGAACTCATCTAAATGGTATTTCAGAAAGGACAGGATCCAACAATTTATGCCTTCCAACTACTTATTACTTAGATAATAACAATAAATATAATAATTAAAACATTATAGAGCCATAAACAGAAAAAATATTTCTTATTAGTGTAAATACAATCAGTATGTTATTTTTTGGGTTGTGTCAGGAAATTGTAGCAAAACGATTGTAGCTATGAACTTGAAATTTGGAATGAAAGGGTCTGAAGTTAGATCTGATTAGATTTTGGCCGAAATCAGCTGAAAATTGAGACCACCTTACTCCGTGGCCTAAGTACATTTCTCAAGATACCGCTTATGTTTATAACCTAATCAAAAATCCTCTCAAGTAATAATTGTAGATAACATTGAGATACCCATTTTATATGAAATACGATATTTACAGGTCGTACGGTTTTCGAGATACATGCCGAAAACCGTCTTGAAATGTCGGTTTGAAACACATATTTTTAGACGTTTCCTTGATTTACCCGAAAACAGTTAGTTCTATCGAAAAATGTATTCTTACCAAAAATGTTCCTTATAAAATTTCTAATCGCTAATAAATCCTCAGATTTGAGATAGGATCAATTCGACAAATGTTTTAGCGGCCCTAAGAATGTAATCTAAATGTCTATAATGAATATATCTAACAATAAGTAATGTTTAAATCGTCACACATTGCAACGGCCCGTCATAACCTCACTTCTTAAGTGCTTACACTAATCAGATGTCCCGAGCCCCCTCTGCAAACACAGACAGGTGATATTGCACAAAGTGCACCAGAAAAATAAAGAGTAACATGAATATACAAAATGAACCACAGTTAAGCAGAGGACATGTTGATGACATTATTAATTATCATTCGAGTAATAAAACGTTTTCTCAATATGTAATCCCATCTATAATAAAACAACACCAAGTGTTGACCAGTAATACAGGATTTACATTTTGATAAAAGATATTTTTTCAGAAAAAAAATTCGGCCTCGAGTCACATTATTTGAAGTTTGACAAACTGTAGCATAGGGACCTGGATCAAACTCTCAAAGCCAAAATAATATATCAATCCCTTTATACCTAAGGGAGGTTTAGGATAAGGAATCGCTGTGTCAAGGGACAGGTTATTCTTCGAAAAATGAGATTTTTGAGAAAAACATGTAAAAGAAAATGATTTGAAAACAGACTTAAGTAGGAACTAATAAATTGCGTACAAGGAATTTAAAACAATATTGATAACTATACGGTTACGCTGAATGGGCCTTTCTAATTGACAATGGAATACTCGAAGGACAGCCTTTCATACGAAGAAAACTGGTACTTTAGGAGCTTTAGAAATAAGTTTTAAGTCAATTAAATCTGTTATTACTTCTCCAGATACACAATTTAATGAGAAAATATATATATAATATAATCTGAAATTCCATGTTGAGAGTTTCCACCTCAATTTTATGTTTTCCGATCCTCGATTAGAAAAATGAAAAAAAAAAATTTTTAAACGTTTCTATCTGTGTATGTGTACGTGAACACGATGGCTCCAGATAGACACGAAATTTTATATGTGTCTTCAGAACACATAAGGACAATCACCTATCAACCAAATCGGCTAAAGAGAATGGGGTAGGCGTAACATAGGAACAGCCACGGTGGCCATGCGGGCTAGAGCGTAGGGCTTTGGTCGCATGGTCTCACCACGGTTTGCGGGTTCAAATCCCGTCCGGGAGTGTTTTATTTCGTAGATAGAACTCCCTCCCGGGACCATGGATGTCGTATAAATAACTAAGTAAACACCATTATAAGAGTCATGGCTAATATGCATCGTATATAAAGCCAAAAAATAAATAAATAAGAAAAAAAAAAAAAAACTGCCAATGAAATGAATGTCGATACATATAAAATTTCGTGTCTATCTGGAGCCATCGTGTTCACGATCTTATATATCGATTCATTAAACTTCATATTTAAATTCAAACCCCAACAAGGACGGCATCTATTAATCTTTAGTGGAATCAGCCGAACAGAATGAGGAAATCATAGGAAGGCTCAACTTGAAAACCCCAACAACTCAATAATGAATGTATCAATACAAAATTTAGTAAGGACTCACAATAAGTCAAATATTGATTTTTAGTCCAAACGGGCGATTGGTTAAGGAGGTAGACCAAACAATTAATTGATTAATTCGTGCAGGAGAGTATACTGCCTATGATTCAACGACGACTTTTTAATTGTGATAAGTGTAACAGCCATATCCTGGGATTTGTGTTAGGCACCTTAAGTTCAGTCAGTATATCGATGCACACTTGTAGCAAATGCACTCACAACATATATGCATTTACAAATATACTCGTAAATATACGATTGAAAAAAAAAATATAACTAATAATGAACGATCTAATTAATATATGTTTCTTATTTATCAAAGGAATTCAGTTTTGAACTGATTATATGCAATTTTTCACAAAAAGTTATCTTGTCCTTTGAGGGGGATTTTATTTATTCCCCATTTTATTTTCCAACCTCCTGTCACTAGCACGGGCCATTTTTCGTCTTTTATCATTGGAAACAATTATTTTCAAAACTTCTCTTTAGTATTTTATTCCATATCTTGAATTCTTATATTAGAGTCTAATATTACTGTATTTTCAACCTGAAACAACAGTTCAGACGGGTAGGAATCTCAAAATGAAAATGAAAAACGTAACAGACACGTGGACATTAAATTAATGAAAAACTGTTGTGATGTAAAAAATTTACACACATTAAGATTATTAATAAATTATAAAATCAATTATTATTATTTGTATAAAAACAGCTGTTAGGAGTGAAGTAACTTAATTAGTGAATAAATATATAAAAATGGACTAGTCACATTTTGTTTTAAACAATATGTTAACAACCAATGAATGAATACGTGCACTTTCTTCATTAAAATTACTTGTCTTGATGAAGTTTCGATTTTTTTAAGGCCCTTTTCGGAAATTACTGTAGAAATCAAAATTTAGTAGAAGACCAGCTATAACTTCTACAGGAAATGTGATAATTTTGTTTATTTATTATTTCAATTATTTTTATTTTTATTTTATCTAACATTTTTTAATTATCACACTGTTTCATCGACGTAAATATTTGAGAAAAGTTGTGATCCGAGTTATATCCATATTAGTGAATTGAAACAACACTCCAGACAAATTGAAGAAGTTAAGGAATGTAGATTATGAATTTTAAAATTAAATTCATTACATAAGTCGCACAGTTATAATAATATTCCTTTCTTATCTCAATAAAAACATAGCTTACTTATTCTTGACATTTTACTTCCCAAGTTATGTAATCGATCGCAAATTCGATGCACAGTTTTCAACGGAATTTCATGTTTCCAACCGCCTGATTGCAAAATCTGTTTGTGTCTGTAAACATAACTTCCGATAGAATGAATGTATCGAAATGAAATTTTAAATGTGTATTCAGAACCGCATAACGACAACAACTATTGATTTTTAGGTGAATCGACCGAAGGGAAGGGGGGGAAACAAGGGGAGCACAATTAAAAAAACCCAATATGTGAAGATGAAGGCTTGCAGTAGTTCTCCTGTGAAAATGCTGCATTCTGGATTGACTTTGAATGTCCAGTTCGATTCTGGGGTGACTACTGCACATATTTTATATTATTGTTAATGTCTTTCAAATATTTTATTTATACCAGTTCCAGTGTACATTGCAGACATGTCCATAGGACAGCCATAGTGATGAAGCTATTTGCACAGACCCACACCACATACCCCAAAAATAAATCATTCGCAGGATTCTAGACCATTCATCAATGGACTTTTGGAGGTTTTCGATTTTTTTTTTTTTCTCTCTCTTTCTCTACAATAGAAAGCATTATTCAATATAATCCCCAGATTGATGACTTTTTGACATCTCCCAAAACGAAGCAACTTTTCAGATTCGATGTGGATCGTCTTCTCCGAGTGGAAAAGGGAGTGAGACTGTCAGCCATTTTATGTTTAAAAAATACTCGTTGGTAAATCAACGGCGATGTACTTCCCCAGAACAAAATGATCAAATAAGTTGTCCATTTCCCTCCAAACACAATTGACCGTTTATATGAATTAATAGATGACTTACACAGAGGCTTCTGAATCTTCATACTAAATTTTGTGTCGATGGATCCATTACATCTGCAGTTATTATGGTTTTTGAGTTGAATCTCACCCCCCTCTCTCTGATCCCCCCTTCTCAAAATTAAAATGTGTTGTCCTTATAGGGTCAAGAAATGTCGATACATTCATTATATCAGCGATTATTAGAGTTTTTGGGTTCAGCCTCCTCCCTAATCTTCCAGTTCCTTTTCGCCGACTTGGGTGAAAATCTATATCTATCGTCCTTGTGGGACGATACGTTCATTCTATCGGGAGATACCGTGTACACAGATACAGAAGGCTTTTTTTTTTTACATTTTTGGAATCAAGGGGTCAAAAGACAAAAAATTCCGATATATATGAGGAGAAATGTATATATACCCCTTGAAGTCAGATTCAAGTGTTCCTGAGTAATACAAACACCCTTCCTCTTTATAACCGTTTATATAAATAAACAAATAAAAAAATAATTCACTTGTGTATAAAAAATAAAAATGGGTACATTTACCTTTCTATATTTGATCAAGTGAACGTGACGTATTCAGTGGATGAAAAACTAAAACAAAATCTTAAGCCCGAACGTGACTTTACAAAGAATACATCCATTAAAAAAAATACATGTACAATCTATATTGAACACGAACCGGATTCATTCAGTCAAACATCGTAGCTGAATGTTATCGAATGACTTTATTTCATCTTTGAAAAACAAAAGTATGTTCAGCTCCTATATGTTAATAATTATTTTGACTTGGGACCGTACAATAGCACTTACGTCCCCCTATATATAAGAAGATTATAATTATTAAATAAGAAGATTTAAGCATGTGTTTATCATTGGTTGGTTGATTGGATGGTTAATCAAGGGCGAACAACTACTCAAGTTATTATCATCCTACTGCGTTATATTTCTTGTCCTTAAAATAACAAGGTACTCATGTGAATGGGATTAACGGGAACAAGGAGCATGAGTTCACAAGTATGATGGGATCACCCAGGAGGGCCGGGGTACCGGGCAAGGGCATAGCACCGTGTCCAGGGACCAGGTCAGGGGGCAAGCACCAGCTTCGCCGGGTCACTCTCTATTTGACTTGACTACACACGGACAAGACTGCAAACGGACATGACTACACACGGACAAGACTGCAAACGGACATGACTGCAAACGGTCTTGACTACTATTCATGCCCTACCGGGGGTTATTTTTTTTTTATTATTATTATTATTTTATGTTTTCTTCCTCTTTTCTGTATTTCGCACCTTGTGTCCCGATGAAGGGACGTAAGAACGCTCCGAAATATTGTCATAAAAAAGACACTTTATTTTACACATAATTTAAATTATATTAGAAACCTAATCAACTGTATTTATTAGTATTATTATTTTTTTCTCATATATTTTGATGTATTTATTTATTCATCCTATTACGTACCCAGCTATACGAAGTTTCGAAAATTCGATGCGGAGTTTTCAACGGAATTTAGTGTTTTACGACCTCCAGATTCCAAATATGAAAAAAAAAAAAAATGTCTGTCTATGGACACGATAACTCTCGATTGAATGAATCACCACGGAATTTTATATGTGAATCCAAAACCCTCCAACGACGACACCTAAGCCCGATCCTCAGCCGGGTGATATCCACCTCCTCCAGTCTGCAGCTGCTTGTTGACCAACTCTAGGGCTATGATACTGTCTTCTTGACCTCATTGAGTTTGTTAGGAATCATCTTATCATTTTAGAATGCGCTGCGAAAGAAAGCTGTTTTCATCACGCTCACGATTCGTAAGTGGTAGAGAGTCTTATTAAACGATAGAAAATTTCAAGGTAACAAAAACTATTCAATAAAAATGCAAATCCCGGAGCCTTCCAGTAGGGCTCGTTCCTAGGAACATTTTCGTGATGATCCGAAACGGTTGTTTTCCACGAAAAGTGAATACAATTTTTTTCAGAGAGAAATGTATGCTTTTCAATTTTGATATGAACATTCTCTTCACAGTAAAACCTAATACAGAAGTTAGTTGATTCACGAAGTGTGTTCGTAAAGTGACCAGTTAGTAAGATAAGATGAGAATAGTTATTTTTTAGTATTTCATTGATGGAGTTATTTAAATATTTGGTAGTGGATTGACTTTTTTAAATGGAAGTAATGTTGTTTCTTTTGGACTAAAGTAATTTTATTTATTTATATAAAGACAGTTGTGGACCGGATTATTGTAACACAAGCATTTACATGGATTTGTTCAACATTATAAAGAAAATATACGAAATGTATGGTAGAGCGACCCCATTGGTCACTCGACCAAAGAATTTACAAATTTTCTTTATAATTTTTGAAAATCCAAGGTTAAGCTTGTCTTGCAGTAAACTGTTCTAAAGGTCCCTTTTTTCGGATTTGGTGTTTCACTGCCTTCAGATACCACAGATCACAAGTTATTAAATAATTTTTCACAGATTTTTGGGGGTTTCTTTTCATAGCCGTTTTTTTTTTTTTTTATTAATTTGTTATGGACAAAAGGAGAAAAAGAATGCCGCCATTGGCCTCTGCTATGTTCAGTTTGTTAAAAATCTCCTGAATAGCAACAAAAACCACGAAGAATGAGGCTAGAACTTTCTCACTCCTGGTACAATCTCAGCTACCTCCGACTTTCCTGGCTGTCAGAGCTGAACCTAATGAAATCGGACAGCCTTCACTTGAAATGAAACTCTGGGAAAGAACTTTAGTCATTTCTGTCACACTTTGCAAGTTAGTATTTTAATTTTAAAATTGAAAACAATAATGAAGTAGAACTATAAACAACAGATATACAACATTATAAAGGTACTAATAATAATATGTATGTATTTACTGATATAAAACAACAATTAAGAAATAAAAACAAATTATTATTATTTTCACGGTATATAAATGAAAAGAATTACAAATAAATTTATTTGACTGGATCCCTCACCTCTCTGATTTCTCAGACTCTATTGAAGTTATATAACTGAAACTTCGCAGTTAAAGAGGGATATGTAAACTTAGTCGTAAATCAATGCGTTAAGAATAATTGGGAAAACAGAAAATATTAAGTTAAATAAATACAGAAATTGGCGATGGAAGGGGGAAGGAGAGGGAAGGCTGGCTCAAAATAGCGTCCAGCTCAACCCAAAATTTTACTTAAACAATAATAAAAATATTAATAAATTATGAATTTTGAAAAGCGCGCGTTTTCATGACTACTGTCAGTTCATACATTCTTGAACTTCAATCATTCCTTCTTTTGAAACTCTAAGGGCAACACTAACATGTTTAATACTCTTTACAACATAAGTGATCATAATCACCCCCTCCCTCCCCGCGAATAAAAGTCGTTCCGCCGCTAATAGATATAGACCCTAAAAACTATCTGACTTGAAATAACGTAAAAACCTCGTAAATAATTACTAATGAATTTCTTTTCATGCAGACTTTATTTGAAATTACTAGACTTTCCGCAAAATGACGTATTACGCTATTTAATGCCGACAAAAAACACTATCAAACTATATCATACATAATTCATAAAATATTTCAGAAAACTTATCCCTTTTTAAAAATAAATTTGATTGAAGATAAATACTACAGTGGCTGCTAGCTACTTGAAAGCTTTGCTCAGTTGTACGCATAGATATTGAGAAAGGACATAATCCTGAAAAATTAATTTTGTAACATTTGACTTATTGTGTATAAGCAACAAAGATGGTAGGTAAGACTATTTTTCGTTACAGATTTAATATTAAAATGACATTTCAACTGTTGCAAATGTGTATTGATACAGTTCTAGTAGCAATTTTGAAAATATCATACAATTATCAATAATTGATTTATTCAGTGAGAAAAAAAATATATTATTCTTCAAACGCTTCACTACAAGATACATTATTGTAATTCTTCAAAAACCAAAAACTTCCTATTCCAACATATTAATTCACAAACATCAATTAAAATAAAAAACAGAATAAAATGTTTGCCTAGAATAAATGTAAGAGTAAAACACAAATATATTGAATATGAAAGAATATTACTGTTCCAGGTTACAAAAACAAAGAAAGTATCTAAATAAAACTTTTTATACCATTTTTTCTCCCCCTTGGATCTTCATGAAATTTTTAATGATTTAGTGTTTTTACTGGTTCTCGATAACTATGTAAATAAATCATTTTTCTTATGGTTAGCAAGTTTGTTGGTTACCACTTAATAATACATTTATTATTTCAAACTTTTAAGCCATATGAATAAATGATGATAAAGCAAATGCAAATTAAAAGTTTGAAAGAAAAATAGCTTTTCATAAATAAAGATTAGTTACACAAGAAGAAACAATTTTTGAAAATCACACTAAAATTATTTTATCTCGTTTACCATACATATACTCATCAAATTCTAATGGATATTGTATCATGATAGCATCACATGAAAGTGAATTTTGCAGAACAGTCCTTTGATAGTTTATTTACACTTTCAACGTGCTAGACTTTGCCCGCGGGGCTGAAAAACGATAAATCAGAAGATTGTTGCACTTTGGCTTAGGTGATGTCATGCTTAAGGTTTGAATTGCAAGAACAACTTTCTCCATTATATGGAGTAAGTCTAACATTTATTGAAATATAATTTTTCCTCAAGAAATGTATACATAAACTACTACATACATAGAGTCAGGCTCATGCCCACCAGAGCGACGAAAGAGCGCTCTGGTAGTAGGCGATATGACCTCATATTAAAGCCCGAGCGTGAATCAAAATAACTAACTACATAAACAGGTTTCGGTATTACAACATCGTCAGGTAAAGACGAAACCGGAAGAGTTCACATATAAATTTCTTGTGGGACTGAACTTAAAAAAAAAAGTTTGTTTGTGTTTGATATAAACATATTTTTCTCATATTGAACCAATTCCCTATAAATGATAAATGTAACTTAGCATAAAACTGAAGGAGAATCATTCAAATATCGAAAAACTGAGGAAGTTTTTCCGATATTGAGAAAAATATGAACATGAATAAGTCAAAAAATGAAATCAATATGTGATAATGACAACAATTCATATTCAAATTGTGACCGCCGACCTGGATCAGAATTGAATTGGATCCGTGCAATTCGACGCAGCAGGTTGTTTTTTTAAAATAATTGTTTCTATTTATGAGCTCACTGGTTTTACAGCACTATACTTTACAAAGTGCAAGACGCATACGACGCGAACAAAGCGCATATCACCAAAAGGCAGTCACACAGCCAGACTTCATGAAAAGGGTCACTCTTTCTCATATACTAATTAAATGTTAGGATTTGTATAAAACTTATAACAATTTAGTCAATTCTTAAATCTTTATTATAACAAATATAATAAATTTCAAATGTAAATAAAAAAGAATATAACAATTGTCCAGATGTTTACAAAAACCAGGATAATGTTTGGACACGGCAGGTAGGTGGTCTTGTCACTAACCTGTTTCGTCGTCTCCTGGAGGCAGAGGATGAACGGTGCCGAAGAACCTCTTGTCCAACAGCTGAAGAAGTTGAAGAGCCGTCTCATGGATCTGACTTCGGGGACATCCCGTGCTCATCAGTGTTACATTGATCACTGCCGTGTAATGGTCGCAAGGGTACTCCCTAGACAAACAGACGAAATTCTAAGTCACAAAAAGTATTGTTTTCTTAACTATCCCAGCTCCTAGGTTTAAAATGTTATACTGAGTTTACATGGGAATTTCATATAAAAACCCAGCTAAAATATCTCATTTGTTTGGTTAGTATTCCAGGCCTTACGAAATTAAAACGGATGACATTCGACATATATATGGAAACAGAATTGTTTTCTCATTGTTCAAAAATAATAAAATAACCACAATAAAAAATAGCTTTCATTTTTTTCTTTTTTTCGCAGAGTTCATCCATAGATATCCTCCTTTACGGTCTGTCGAATCTATGTTCTCTTTAATCATTATTTGTCATTACTTATATACTAATTTATTCTCTTTCTGTTGATATCGTCTTTTATAAATGAAGAAAACAAACTTATTTTTGAAATAGACACACTTTCGACCCATCTACAGGCATCAAATATCT
The DNA here is from genome assembly GCA_963662175.1 of Aradus depressus. NCBI lineage: Eukaryota > Metazoa > Arthropoda > Insecta > Hemiptera > Aradidae > Aradus > Aradus depressus. The sequence continues at coordinate 47,685,344 of OY759216.1, read as the reverse complement.
CCATTATTGCTCAAAAAGCAGGCTACTTAATAGCTTAGAACAATTAGAAATAAATAAAGCTAACAAAAGGAACATTTGTATGAATGACCAAATTTATTTCAACTATTCCCCTTTGTTAACACCCTGATCCAGTTCTGTTTCCACATATATGTTTGTATTATCTGTTATTAATATTTGGTTCCACATATAGGTTTCAAGTTATCTAAATCTTAATATTATTATTAATTTTATTTCTATTTTTATTATTTATTTGTATTTGTACTTATTTATTTGTTGTTTTGCCACGATTAGTCTAGTAATATTGTTTTATGTAAATTTAGAACTAGGTTTTGTTAGGAAATATTTCATGAGTTAGCTAACGGTACAGCCGGGGGACTCCCAAGTTTTAATGGCACCCTTTCACCCGAGATGTAGAAGGGTCGCTCTCTGCAAACTGACTTAGTTCATAACTAGACCTGACGATGGTATAAAGCTGAAACCGGTAGTTGTATATATATATATATATATATCTTTAGTGGAATAGACAATATTTCAAAAATAAGTTTGTTTTATTCATTTATTACAAGTTTCCACAATATGTCCGCGTTCCTCAACTTAGAAGTTGTTAATAGTCTTTTATGTATTTTTATTACCTATTTCTTTTGTTATTAAAAAAAAATGTATTGTTTCATTAGTTATTTCTTATTATTATTTTCTATATTACTATTCTTTTTTTTTATTTATTGATTTATATTTTTTTATTTATTAATTTATATTTGTTTATTGTATATACATATATTTTTATATTAGTTACTACTATTTTTTTTTTAATATTTGCTATTACTTTGTTTTCTTTCTCTTTTCTATATTTCGCACGTTGGCAACTAATGAAGGGACTATAAGAACCCGAAGTAGCGTGAAAAGACACCGGAAGAGTTACCTATAGAAAACATTTATCTTAATTTTTATTAAATAAAAAATGTATCTGCTATATTCATATATTATTCGTTTCATTTTTTTTCTTATTAATATTGTCATTATATATCCAATTTATAAGCTTATGACGTATCCTATTACCATGTTTTTGTTAAACGGAAATAAATATTATATTATTATTGATAGGCAAAATTTAGGGCTCCCGATGTATAATCGGGCTCATGTCCACCAGACCGATGAATGAGCACTCTGGTAGTAGGCGATACGACCTTGTATTTAAAGCCCGGGCATGAGTCAAAATAACTAACTTTCGAAATGCAAGTTGCCTCCTCAAAGAATTGAGAAAGCGGCTAATTTTTCATCAGACAACAATATGAAAATTGATTTCTAGCTGTTTTCAATAGAACAATGCCTGCCCGTTCATGTTGGTACGGGTTTTCTTTGTTTAAAAACCATGTAACCCCGCCCTTTAGTATCTAATAATTTATAAAAAAATTGCAACTTTGTTTCTGTCCCAGATAAAGCTTCATACCCCCCCCCCCCCCCCCCCCCCCCCCTCTTAGAATAACTCATTATTGTTTATCCTCAAGGGTTAATATTGGACTTTCATATCTCTGTAATGCAGAGAGTTCAGTAAATTAATTTAGCGATATTTGCTAAACAATTTTTTAGTTTGTTACAAAAGTTTACAAAATTTGATACAGCAGAAATAACTTCACGGGCCGAAAGTCATAAGCAACACAAATAAAAATAAGAAGACTGATATTTATTACCTGACATTGGAACAAGGCATTATTTTTTCAATTCACGTTCTTATCGTACTCGAAGCATAAAATAGAGAAGGTATTTTCTCGAAATTGGGTAATTACTTACAAAATTAAAATTCACAATAATATATTTTTGGCAGCTATATTATATATATATCAAAACAAACGACATTTTGGAAAGTATTCCCATCATCAGTATCTTTGTTGTCATATTTACAACTTTATTGGGCATATTTACAATCGGTTAAAATAAAACAGTAAGGAAATTTGATGACAGAGATGGATATAATAATAAATGGCAATATTTACAAAATAATATTTAAGTAGAATAAGTAAGATATGTACAAAATGGTAGTATTATAAAAGGAAATACATAAATAAATTCAGCTCGACATCTTCTGAAACACTCGCATTTAGGCCAACCTCAATCGTCTAACGGAGGACCAGCAGCGCACATAGGTTGATTTAAAGGATTTAGGCGGTCAAAATTATTTTACAGTATATTTTGACTTTAAATCATGTATCTTATTGTAAAGTATTGCCCTTTGTAAAATTAGCATATTTTCCCCGCTAAAAAGTGAAAAAAATTAGAAATAAAAGACAGAATCTTGAAAAAAAAAAAAAATTATATGTATAAAAAATAATATATTTTTTCGTAAGCACTTCGAAATTCTTTTCTTAGTCAGTTCTCTCCTCTCTAGACTTTTTTACTGACAGTGTGTACGCCAGACGCAAAACGCTTTCGAACAATCGAATCCATAACAGGATAACAGGTGATTTTCCAGATATTTCATTTTTTCATCCAAATTAGGCAAATCTTGCTGTTGCATTTGATCGTAAAGATATTTACGGCTCACTAATTTTGTACCCGAAGTACCAGGTGTTCCTAAAACCAAGAAAATCGCACCTACGAAATGAAAGTTGATTTTATTTAATTTTGTGATGTCATCCATAAAAAAATCTATAACTTGGTTATCTGCAGCTATCCGCACTCAAATTGTATGTCAATAATTAGCCTAATATATAAAGTATACAATACAATAACAAGCATTACCCGAGAGGAGGCGATAATATAACAAAATGTCTTATAAACATGAAAATTAAGTAAAAATTGCATTACAAAACACCCTTTTTTTATAGTTCTACAAATAATATAAAACAACGTTAAAAATCGTTTAAACATATCAAGAAATATTGATTTTTTCCTGAATTATTCGAATCCATCACAATCATTTCAAAAGATTAGAGGGAAAACACAAAATGTCTCTAGGGTCAAATGTTAACACTGAGAGCGTTGATAACAATGATATGAAAGCAGTGAGAAGAGCAGGTTTAACTACCTTGCGCGCGTGCACGGTAAAAGATTCGCGAGTGGGGATGGTAAATTATTGTTACTTAGACATTCCTTTGGCTATGGGATTATTTTGGTATTTTTAACGTCACTTTTAAAATTTGACTTTTGGCCGCCTAAATCAACCTATGTGCAGCGGTTGCAGACCGAGAAGGATAGGGAGAGCTGAATTTGAGTAAACTTAACTGGCCAATGCAAGCACTCCCTAAATAATATTAACGAATTTAATGGAACGGGTCTCTCGGCCAGCACCGCTTAAATTATCGGCAAGGAATGATAGATTGGGCAAAAGGATTAAAATTTTGTTTTTAAACATTTATTCAGTAATTATAATTATGATGTTCGTCATAAAAATGTATAAAAAGTCAATATAAAAAGATAACAACTCAAATACTTCATTTCTACTTTTACTCTATGAAACCATTTATTTTCGTTCGTCTATGATTTGATATGTTATGAAAAAATTAATAAAATACAAATGAATGGAGAATAATATACCTGCCAAAAATATATAATAGTGAATTCAAAATATCTACTTATACAACTCAGCAATTACCCTTCCAATAACCCCCCAAAGTAAATTGTATTTGGTATAGTACTCATTCTTTCATGCTTTGGGTTGCCAACGCAGACGGTCCGAACAACCAGAATAACCTTACACAAGAGACAACATTACGAACGAATCTTTAGACTAACGTACTATATTTTTACTCTTCATTAGGGCCGAAGAAAAACAAGAAATGGGATTTAAGACAGGATCTGTCCTCATTTCTCAGTCTTAATAAAGAAAAACATTATTTATTATTTTTTTCGACAAAACCCTATCCAACTCCTTCATTTGAAATTGTTAAACTACAGACTCCCTTTATGTTTAAAACTTTTTTTTCCGTCAATGATACATGGTATATTTTTACACTATATTTACACTGATGAAGGACCAACATGGTTCTAGCTTGCCGTTAAATTTTATTGAGGTTTGGCTGAATAAAACAAGTACATATAATATTTTATTGTCAAAGTTATGACATATATGTTACCATTTCTTCTGCTCGTTATAAGTTACAACCATATTGTTGGCCCTTAAGTCAATACAAAAATAAGTGATAACTCTGGCAATGAAATTTTTTCGGAATAAGTTTTATCGTCTTTAGCCTTCACGACAGATCTTTTGTCTCACTGTGAATTTTATTCTGTCCTCAGGAGGACTACGATTTTTATCTTTATTGATGGTCGCCATTTTGAATAATGACGCATTCATGTCTTCTCATTAAAAAAGTTAAAGTTAAAGAAAAATTATTGTAATGCATCTGGAGACAGCAATTCACATGAGACACATCATCACAAGAACACTGAAGACTGCTTCCCAGCTAAGCATTGTTCCAGGGGTCGGAAAGCCTTTAGTAGCCCAGTGGTGGGAACAGCATGAACCGGACTAGGTTTAAAGATAGTAGTAGTAACGCGATGATAGTGCCAACTATAGTGAGACGATGAATCATGTCCCTCGGTCCTAGGATAGCATTGCACTCCCGCCTCACTCCTCGCTCGTCATCAAACTGCCGTTTTACCTTTTATTTTTTTAAAATCATTTTTAAACAGGTAAATCAAGGATTAAACTGAGCTTCTTATTCCGTAATCTTAAAAAGATCGTGGCACAAGAAACATTAACTACATTATATTATGCACATTTCCATTCTTTAATCAATTACAGTTTAATACATTGGGGAGCATGTAGGTCTAGTGTTAATATTTTTAAACTTCAGAAGAAAGCACTAATAATAATAAATAATATTACTCAAAGAACAAGCTGCAGAGAAATATTAAAAAAATTTAATATCCTGTCTTTACTTGCACTGTGTATATAAGAAACATTAATGGTTATTCGGAAAAATAAAAATATTTTCCCTCTTAACAATTCTAATCATGATTACGATATCAGGAATAAAGAAGACTTTCGAATAACTAAACATTGTTCCTCTCTTTTTGAAAAAAGTATAACTCATGAAAGAATCAATTTCTTTAATGCCCTTCCCCTCTTCCTGAAGACAAGGAAAGTTTAAACTTCAACTAAAAAAGTTAATGTTAGAGAAAACCTTATATCCGGGAAAGGAAATTTTTCTCATTGTTCAAAAATAATAAAATAACCATAATGAAAAAATCGTGTTTTATATCAAGAACATTATTTGATACATAGCTCTCATTTTTTTTTTTTTTTGCAGAGTTCCTCCATAGATATTCTCCTTTAAGGTCTATCGGATTTACCTTTTACTCATTATTTTTATTATTTATATACTAATTTATTTTTCTTGTTTTTCTCTTCAATGTATTTTTATTAGCATATCTTTCTTTCATTTAATTATTTATAAAATTGTTACAGTTATTTTGTTTCCTTTCTCTTTTCTATATTTTGCGCATTGTGACCCGAGAAAGGGACGTGAGAATATCCCGAAATGTCGTCGTGAAAAAGTCATTTTCGGAAAAGTTTTCAAAAACTATTATCTTAATTTTAATTAAATTCAAAAATTTATCAACTGTATTTATTATATATTTTATCCACTGTATAATACAATTATTTTTGTAATCATACTTTCAAGTATTTATTTATCCATTTCTGTTTACTTTTTAGTAGTATTGTTAATTCTAATCCATGTGTGTCAGACTCAAAGAGTTAATATCTGTTTAAGTATCTAAATTAGCTATCTTAATCTAAACATTCTTATGACATATCCTATGACCCAAAGAGGAATTCTAAATATTTTAGTATTAAGATCTTCAAAATGTGGGAAACTTAGATGGGTAATAGGACAGAAAGTGATTGGAGAAAAAAAAAAAAAAAAAAAAAAAAACAGATCCTTAAGGTGCCGAACATATTTAGAAGCAGAACGTTCAGATAGTTGATATTAGGATTTTAACGCAAGGCATAAACGGGTTTACATCTGGCAAGGAAGTGGGTCTTAACCTCAACCTTGCTTTTGGTGGTTGAGTAAGTAACATAAGGACGGGAACACATTAGAGGTTATTATAGCCTATATGTGGGTTTAATTTCAAATAATTACAGGAGAGCACTTAGACAAGGATCGTTATAATTCATAAACTTACTTGCAGGGGGAACTGGGGTTCATCATGAGCCATTAAAGTTACTTTTAAGGTAAGGTAACTTCCTTTGGCAAAAATGAACGATGAAAAAAAAAAATAAGTAAGTCTGCAGGACTTCTGAATAAGTGGATATCTACGAAAACTACAGAAATGTAGTGCAAAGTTGAAGATAAGTATTGAACTGATTCCAGGTCTACTTTGTGAAAACTCATAATGGACAGGATAAAGGAATATACACCCTAAAGAAATATAAACTCCAAACACTACTTGTCGATATTTTCAATATATTGGTCAAAAATTACACGAGTATAAAAATAAAGAAAACGTATGTTTTTAAAAAAATATTGTCTATTTCACAAACAATTGTGATGTTTTGATGCATTGTTTGCAAAAATGTTAAGTATCATACACTAGTATAGTTTCGCCTCTTACGGCATTATCAAGTGAACTAAACAGAGTACTTTATTAGACATGTGACAAGAAAATAAATGTAAACAATAATGTACAAAATGGAGACAGAATGGAAATATGAAAACAAAACTTAATTGAATAGTTGTATTGTTAAGGTATGTCTCAATTTTGTACATTATTGTTTACATTTATTTTCTTGTCACGTGTCTAATGTAGGACCTTGTTTGTCCTGCCTTGTGTTAGTTCAGCAGTACTCTCTGTTTAGTTCACTTGATAATGCCGTAAGAGGCGAAACTATAATCGTATAATTTTTGACCAATATAGTGAAAATATCGACAAGTAGTGTTTGGAGTTTATATTCCCTTAGTGTGTATATTCCTTTATCCTGTTAAAGTTGAAGACATTATGCATCACTACCTAAAATAATAATAAAGTCAAAAAATAAATATAAAACGAAACAAGGACACAAGTTTAACCATAAGGACAGCTAGTTGCAATATTATAACATCGTATAGCTGGGAAAGTAATAAGTATTGATTCTCAGTCAAATCGACTAAGGAAGTAGACGTTCAGTAAAAACTTAGTTGATTACAAATAATTCGAACTCGGGAAGTACATTGCCGGTGATTCACCTACTAATTTTTACTTCCCCAGCTATAAAGTATAGAGGAAGTTATGCAAATGGAAAGAAATTAGATGCGGACTTTTCAACAAAAAACAATTTCATAAAATAAAATGATAGATAAAACACTTTTTTTGAACACTTATATTGTCTAATTCCACAAACATATACTTAAATGTGTACCGGTTTCGGCTTACGCCATCGTCAGCACAAGGTTCAACAATAATTGAGATATTGGCCAGGCATACATTTAACCTAAGAGTACCTGAGGTGAAAGGGTCCCTTTTCTCTGGTAAAACCAGGAGGTGGAAATCTCTATTCTAACGGTAATAATCAACTATGGACTTATTTGAAAACCAAGAAAGTAAAATTAAAATAAAACCAAAAATTAACATAACTGTACAATATATAGTTACTATATGTCTAAGTAGAAAATTATTTAACCTAGGTTAATATTGCCATGGATATTTGTTAGCTGAGAGGGATTAACAAAGGAGAAAATTTGAAATAGTGTGTCTGGTCGTTCAAACAATTCCCATTTTTTCGGGTTCTATTAATTTCTAGCTGTTCCAGAGAATCTAATGGTCTACCTTATGGGATGGCGTAAGCAGAAAACCGGTACACATTTAAGTATATGTTTGTAGAATTAGACAATATAAGTGTTATATCATTTTATTTTATTAATTAGTATTTCCACTAAGTATATCAACATAGAACGCAAAAAATGTATTCGGACAATAAACAATTTCATGTTTTTCGACCTCCTAATTCAAAGTAATATATAAAAAAAAAGTCTATCTGTGAACAACATAACTCTCGATAGAATGTATCGACACGAAATTTGATATGTCTATCCAGAAACCTCTAAGGGTACATCAGTTGATTTCTAGCCAATTCGGCAGAAGGGAGGATTAGGGGCAGGCTTAATACTAATACTGAAATGACTGTCGTTGCAATGACTATATTGACACAAAATTGCATATGTAAATTCAAAGCCCTCTAAGGGCGACACCTATTAACTTACGGCGGAATCAGCAGAAGGGAAGAAGGGATCCGAGGGGGTCTCAACTCAAAAATCCCAATAACTGCCGATGTAATAAATGTAACGACATGAAATTTCATATTTAAAGTCTAAACCCCATTGTCCATACCTGTTAATATTTTTATCGACATAAAATTTATTTATGTATGAGAATTCAGAAGCCCCTATGTAAGTCAACTATTGATTATTAACCCAAAACAGTCGACTGGTTTTGAAGAGGAGCAAAAAGTTAATTAGTTAATTTTTTCTGGGGAAGTTTTTTTCTTGCAGTAGAGCTATCTTGAAAAATAATAGTTTAAAAAAAATGAAATTTATAAATTAAATAAATCCTCTACTGTAACGTACAGATAACATTCTTTCTGAGCTGCTTCTCCGCTGATATCAGCTCAAGTCAGCACAGTTGCTCATTTGCATAGATACGGTACCATCCTACAGCCCAACTCTAAAAAAAACACAGTAATTGATAAGAGCTACCTCTGGAGACCTCTTTCAGAACCATGGGTAGATGTTGTCCTTTCTTCTTAAAGTTGCACAGAGACGTACAACGATGATCACAGACTGTGTATCCACTCAACCAAATGTAAAGGAATTAATAAATTTAAATATCATTTTGAAAAGGGTCAGAACTGATGGTTTCTCCTAATATCTAATGAACTAGTTGTCTAGTAGACAGGACTTCTCCAGCAATACGAAGTATAGGGGAAGTTATGTAATTGGTCAGATATTCGATGCGGAGTTTTCAACGGAGTTGTTTTTCGACCTCCATATTCCAAAAATTAAAAAAAAATGTCTGTCTGTGTGTGTGTGTGTCTGTGAACACGATAACTTACGATAGAATAAATGTATCGACACGAAATTTTAGGGAAGGATCAGAGGAGGGGGCTCGATTCAAAAATCCTATTAACTTCAGGGGAGAAACTGGCCAGTGCTGGTAAGTAAAAATAAATAAATAAAACTATCATTTTCCAACATAATTCAAAAAAGTTAGTTTTACTCATGCCCAGGCTTAACTATGAGATCATATCGCCTACTACCAGACCGCTCTTTCGTCACTTGGGTGGACATTGCCTAAACTTTTATTCACCTAGTGTAGGGGGGTGTTTAACGAGTACCTAACATCGTACAGGCTCGGGACCATCGCTTAAAGTTTTTTCACCTCCCAAATAAAGAAACCTAATGGCCTCGGCCGGGTTTCAAACTCTCGATTTTGAGCTCAGTAATCAAGCACAACACTGAGCTACCGGCACCCTCGTGGATACAAAAATTCAAAACGTTTTTACTATTTGACATGAAAAAAAAATTATAATTATAAATAATAATAGCATTGAAATTATTGTCAGGTTGGTAGGAGGTAGTTGTACGCAACTGGCACTCCTCAAATTTAGATATAGGCAACTGCCTACGATTTGCATAGTTACGCAACTAGCAGCCCTTTGAGATGAATTTGTAATATGAAGAATAGGGGCGGAAACCTATTTTCTCGTTTCCCTTTGGAGTGAAGACTTGCCTGCCTTGCCTTGACGAACCCACAACCTAATAGAAAAGTCAACTCACTGAGTTTTTTTTCCCCCACTTCTTTATTTCCGAGCCGCTCTTTTCTTCTACCTCAACCAATAGCATTCCTATCGATCCTACCCTTTAAAGAAAGTTAAAGGCTCCTCATTCCGAGCACAGCCAGTATTGCAAATTCTTTCCCGCCTCTTGAAAAGTTCAAATGCCTGCCTGTACTTCCAATTCAAACGTTCCAATGGTAGACGAGCTACGCTAAAAATAGAAAAAATAAATAAATAAACAATCTGTTTTGTTGGTTATTATGACTCATGTCAGAGCTTTATAGACTCTACTATCGATTCCTAAATTTTGCTTACTCTAAATTTTTATTCACTTAGGGTAGGGGTATTTAACGAGTACCTGACATCGCAAAGGCTCAAGACCATCACTTAACGTCCCATCCGGAGGACGGCGTGCTTAAATTTATTTTACTTCCCAGATAAAACAAACTAAGGGCCTTGGCTGGGTTTCGAACCCGCGATATTGAGCACAATAAGCAAGCACGCATACCACTGAGCTATTGGCGCCCCTGTTTATATTTCAATTCAAAAACTTCACCGTTACATAGATATTATTACAATAATATATTTTTCAGTAGGTATATTTTCCTTCTATTTATTTTTTTGATTTTTACAACTTAGCAAATATAGACCTTTCGGAAATATCCCTAATCAGCATTTTTTTTAAAATTATAAATATACAGTTACAATGTGCTAAGAGAGATATAACGGCAATGTCAAAATGTCAAGAGAGGAGAAATCACACAGTGGTGACACTCCCTAGGCCACTGATTTGCTCTCATTTGTAACTAATAATGTCACTGTTGCTGCCAAGGTCTCGAGGCCATTGACGCTTAAGCCGTCGTTGGGGAAGTATGACAGAATGGAAGTGCCGGATTAGAGGATTATTTTTGGAATTAAGATATGAAAATAATTTTTTATACTTCGCAACTTCGGTGACTAAAGGCAAGGTGGCGGGTTCGAACACCGGCTAAGGCTCCTATGTGGAAATTTGTTATAAAAGAAAATATATATAAATATATACATATCAAGATAAGAATCCTAAACACAAAGCCCTGAGTAGGGGATTATGGTTGCTTTACAAAACTACCTCCCCAGTCTCCGGACCTACTGAAACAGAAGATTAGCAAGTGGCCAGCCAATAAGCAGGGAATACCTCAGATTAAAATAGTTTTTACATGACACATTCTCCCAAGTTTCCCAGGGGAATTAACATTGATCCTGATGAAAGCTGGCGATTCTCAGGGAAGTGCTCTCATTCAGAAACCCTCTTAGTCACAGACGCTGACGAGACCGTCAAACTCACATCACGCATCGACTCACATCAAGCCGCAAATAACCTCCAAAATCACTTCAGTTTAATTTAATTTAACACCTGGGTCCAGACTCGGCGAATCAAAATTAAACTACCACAAGATAGAACACACTACAATTACACTCTGGTGCAATAATTGAACATCAGTCAACACAAATAATATATTTTCACAAATTGTTAGCTCAGAGATTGTTAGTCCAGCAACTAACATGAAACGCTTATATCAGACTAAAACATACATAAATAAAAAGACGCTTTCGACAACTAAAATCATTAATTGGACGACGTTCATCCCTCTCACTTACGAACGAATTCACCATTATAATGCGCATTTTAAGCGAATGGATGGATTGGAACTCAAATGATTTGGAGTCAAGTTCAATTTGAACCGGATTCAGGCTAAGCAGTCCATCATTTTATGGCACATCACAAACGCACCATTCTACATCATAATGACTAACAAGTGTCATTCGTTTCCACAGCTATGATGGCCACAAACCCACCACATCGATTCAAATTATTGACAGCATAACTTGCTCGGGGTGTAGCCTGCTGTGATTCTAAACGCCAGGCACCTCTGCAGTGCTGTGATCTCACAGACTGATCAGCTAAATTCATTAGTGGTAGAACGATTCCTTATGTAACATTTTTATTTGTAAATAAATAAACCAATTTTATTATTAATAATTTGTTTCCACTGGGTTAAGACCATCTGGATTGTAATGTTTTATAAAGTCAGCGGTAGAAAATCTCTTACCATCCTTTCTGCTGTAGTTGAAGGGTCTATAAGAGGGTTAAACAAGGACAAAATTGATGATAAATAATACGAAACTTTTTTTTTTTTTTTCGACAGGAAAATACGATAGCATTTTGAACTTCTTGAAATATAAAACAGAACACAAATCAGGTTGGAGTATTGCCAGATTTCTTCTACATTTAAACAAAATAAGGTAGATAGATGGTTCGGAAAACGATTCGTTTTACTTCCTCAGATATATTTAGTATAAGAGAAGTTATGTAAATTGTTGATTTTTCACCGGAATTTTCACGTACTGAATCGAAAATAGTAAAAAACAAAATGTGTCTGTCTGTATATACGATACATCGAAGTTTCATATAATATAAATGGATTAAGACATTCTATTGATATTTAGCCAAATTGGCGGAAAAGAAGAAGGGTTTAGTGCAAGCATATTGTTTCAGACGAGTATAGGTTACACAATGACTGAGATGTACAATTATAAAACATTGGATTTCTTAACCTGGATTGATGTGGACCAGGGATGTCAAACTCGCGGCCTTCACGCCTTATCAGCGCAGTCCCCGCTTCATGACATTTTTGTTAAATTATATTTCAAATAATAACGGAAGAAGTAACGGATCTGACGACAAAAGCCTAGTAAAACGAATCTTTTTCCGAACCATCTATCTAATAGAAATAAAAGACGTTGTCTTCCCACTGTTTTATTTTACACAGAACCGGTTTTCGACGCAACAGCGTCATCATCAGTGGTTCATTCCACCCACACAGCACAGCGGTTAGAAGACAACTGGCCATCTGGTGTAAAATAAAACAGTGGGAAGACAACGTCTTTTATTTCTATTAGAAATCTCGTCCCACAACATCTTACTATCACATATGAACCATCTATCTAGTTTTATTTATATCAGAGAGTTTTATATTTCGTTTAGAATTCAGACAGGTAGAGATCTCTAGTGCACTTATAAAAGGGAACGCGAAAGCTGGCTTAACACGCAATACAGCTAATAACTGCCTAAAAAAAATAAAGAAAAACGTATGTTCTTTAATATATTTTCGTTTTTCACAAAATATATAAGATATAATATATGGGAGCACTTTCGGTATTGCTACCATCTTCATCCATGACTTAACAAATACAGTATTGTTCAGTGGTGGCTGAAGACGGTAGCAATACCGAAAGTACTCCCACATATTATATACATTATGTGAAATAGACAATATTTTTAAAAACATACATTTTTCTTTATTCTTTATTAAGTGTTTCAAACATCTCTGCAGAAAATGTTAATTATCAATAATCACTATCTGCTGTTAATCTGAGAGTTGCGTGGTTACTATAAATCAGAAAGGAAAGACGGGAGGTACTAAAACAGGTATATTTTTAAACTATTCTGATATGTGTTTGAAATGTAGGCAGCCACCACATTGTCACTGTGTCATCAAAGTAGCCACGTGACAGATTTTACTTTGATACGCAGGGTTTAGAGAGAGTGAAAACTTCCGTTAAATAGATTGCAAGTTTCAACTTTGAGAGTGACTCCCAGTAGGACAACAACTCTGATTGAGTTGGGGGACAATGAAAGAGGCCAAGACAACTTTTCAATCAATTAGACCGTGCCACGCAGCTGGAGACACCAGGAGTCAACCATCCCGTCAAATATCATACACTCTCCGGTAGTGATCCATCATATCTAATGTATGTGTCCACACCTTAATACCAAAGATACCAATATGCATTTTTCCACCCTTTAAAAGAGTTTGGATTCCTATGAAGAATAATGGGGTCAAACTGTCAAATACACTATTTATGAAAATAAAGGCCATCTAGTTATTATGACTCATGCCCGGGCTTTAACATTCATACCGCCTACTATCAGAGCGCTCTTTTGTCACTCTGGTGGACATGAGCCCGACTCTACTGTGGGAGTTTTAAATTTTGCCTACCCTAAATTTTTATTCACCTAGGGCAGGGGTCTTTAACGATTACCTGACATCGTACAGGCTCGGGGTCATCGCTTAACGTCCAACCGAAGGACGGCGTGCTTAAGTTTATTTTAACTCCAAGATAAAATAAACTAAGGGCCTCGGCCGGGTTTCGAACCCACGACCTTGAGCTCAGAAGGCAAGCACGCATACTACTGATCTACTGGCGCCCTCCTTTCATGCTATATATTTTAGCATTAATCTTAGTTTACTGAACAAGATACACTTTGTTGATATTACATCATAGAAATAATACAATATTTTGTGATATTTATTATAACTATTTTATAATAAAAACTTTTTTTTTTTTTTTTTTTCATTATTATTTTATATCATTTCAGTATTTCCCGGGGAGGGAGTTCTATTTACGAAATAAAACCCTCTCCCTCTCCTCTCCCGGGCAGGATTCGAAGCCGCAATCATGGTGAGACCATGCGACCAAAGCCCTACGCTCTAGCCAGCACACCCCTCGAAAACTAGTTAAAATCTTAGAAAGTATTGAAGAAAACAAGGAATGTCCAATAAAAGTAATAATTAGAATAAACTAAACTTGCGGATAATAGCGTTATTAATGATCCATATAAATAAAAAATTTACAGTTTGTTACAACTAAATACGGTGCCATAAATAAATTTTAAAATGTGAATACAACAACAATACTGAGAACTAGATGTAGATGGCTAGATGTAAAATACAGAAAGCAGATTGTATTATTTATTGTATTGCATGATTAGAATAATATTTACTACTAATAAAACTGTTAGTTTTTTTTTTTTATGAACGTATTAATTTAAAAAATATATATACATATTGAGAAAAGTATTTTAGTACTCGATGTAGATAATTTATGGTACCCTTCTACTCGGCTGCTAAGATTTTTATGGCATTGTTTTAGGCATTTTAGGCATGTTCTTTATAATAAACGAAACTGTTCAACATGACGATCACGTCGATGTTAGTTTCATTCAAATCGGCCAAATATATCAGACAATTTATAACTATTTTATGTTGAGATTGCCGTAGCTCAGAGCTATGGAGTGCCTTATCATCAGCATTAGACCCAACGCCATTCAAATTTTATGGAACAAAACAATAATAAGTTAATCTCTGAAGGAGGCCCTCTTGCCCTACCCAGAGTTGACGAGACCAGAAAATAACGACCATTTATGTGTACAATATGTATCTGTCATTTTTGGCGGACCAACGAGCGATTATATATTTCCAAATTTCTAGGCCTACGCGAAGAAAGAACACTAACGTTTTTGTCCTTAATTTTTCAAAAGAAATGTTTAATAATATTTAGTATTAAAGAAAGTCAAGGACAGACAAGTAGATAAGTATGAAATAAAGGAGAAAAAAACAAAACAAAGTGATTTAGAGATTCTCTACCCCAAAAAAGAATTTAATCAATGAGAAAAGTCATATATATTTCGCATAAGTAATAGCGAACCGAAAGAGTGAACAACAGCTCATCAGGGTCACCTGGCGTAGCACCAAGTATTACATTTACGTGGGGGCATCAAAAGTTCCGGGAATTGTAATGTAGCGTGCTAACTACTTGTAGTTGATTATTGCGCTGGTGAGCAGCTTTAGCCCAGAGTGGTGAGTTAGTCTGTCGAGTGGCGTTGCGAATTGAAGGTTTATTCTGAGATCGTGGAAAATGTTGAAGACGATTTGAGAGATTGGCAGACTTGTTCATAAAGAGTTTGTTCTCCGTGGACCGACTGTTGACCACCAATACAACACTGAAGGAAAAAAAGTACGGAGGTGGCGCATGGGTATTACACGAAGAGAACGCACATTTTCAGTCAAGAAGTTTTTGAACAAAAACAATGTGATGGTTGTTTCGCATCCCCTGCACTCGCCAAGTCTCGCTCCCTGCGACTTTTTTTGTTCGCAAAATTAAAAATGAGACTGAAAAGAAACCTATTTGTCATCGTGAAAGAAAAAACGCAAGAGACTCTCGACATGATGGCGAAAGATGTGTAGAATGTTTTAGCGGGTCTCCCAACCTTTGATTTTTTTTTTTTTTTTTTGGCTTGGTCCTTTTGGCATAAAAAAAGATAAGGAACTATCTGACAGGAAGTTTGGACCGGAAAAAACCTTGGAACTAATATTATAATAACAACTCCTCATCATCAGGGATGTAGGAAGTGCAGGGACAACTGTATCGCATCTCAAAGAAAATACTTCAAAAAAGACAACATTTTTGATTAAAAAAAAAAAAAATGGAATTGTAATTTAATAATAAAAGGTTTTTCTGACGATTCCAGGAACTGTTGCGTCGCCACACAGGGATAATAAACTACCTCATTTTCGAATAGGGGAATAGCTGATAAAAAAAAAAGAGAAAACATAGATCTATAGCTACTTCAAAATCTAATAATTCGCCGTTTGAGACATCTTCAGAAAATGGTTCAACACTAAAAAAGTACAAGAAAACAAGAATAATAATAGTATGATAACACACTTTTTATGAGGTCCCTCCCTGTTCCTTATAATTATGTAACTGATGATCGTTCTCATAAAAAATTGTTATTATTATTGTTTTATTTATAATTTTTTAGTAAATTTAATTTATAATATCACAAGATGCCGGCAAAATAATAAACGTTGGAATAACTAAAATAAAACATTTATTGGAGACCATACGGCCCTAATGTGCTTTTATCTGCATCCACTTAATTGAATCTTGATAAATCTTCAGGTCTCTTCTCATCAAAATTTCTATCAATATCCCTAGCTATAAATTTCGACAAGATATTTGGAAATGAAAACCCAAAAACGACAGTTCTAAGAAAAAATGTAGGACAGTTATGCGTAAAGATCGCAGTACACTACACCTCTATAACAACAACGACTGTGCGTCATCTATGCACTTAATATTGAACTAACAACAACGTAAAATGAAACACAACGTATAAGTATTAATTTCCGACAGCTCTCTGTAAAATAAAATAATGACGTCTCAAATAAAATTGTCCAGGTATATATGAACTAACCTTGTACTGAAGATAGTTGCCAGTGCCAGAAAGCATCCATCGGCCACCTGAGGTTTGGCAGTATAACATCGATCGACCACCCAGTCTAGAAGAGAGCCGATGTCAGAGTTACACTCCAACAGAAGGACCACTGTGTCGCACGCCAGCTGGTAGACCTGACGAAGTCAAAAACATTAACTACATGCAGAATAACCTTCAATTTCACAAGAAATAAAGATACAGAGATGAACAAACAAGGAATAAATAACATTTTTACGAATACATTTATTGCCACGCTATAAAAATGGCTGTTCTAAGCAAAAACACGGTATTGACATATTCTTCAAATTGAAATAATGTGGCATTAAATTCTGTTACGATATTTACCATGAGATCCATATAAATTATATGGGAGAAGCGGGGACTACTTGAGAGACATTTTTCAGAAAAGAAACAAAAATGAACAGAAACTAAAACTAAATTAGAAAATGATAAATATTAGGAAAAACATTCAATATTTCGCATGAGCTACCTACAGGCGCCCTCACATAATAATATCTTGATAAAGCTTTCTCCTGAAGGTAAGGCTTTTGTTTGTAAATAGGAGGTTATTTGAGGAACTGCTAATTCGTTATACACTTGTATATTTCGAATTAACCAGGGGGGACTTAAAGACACAACTATAATTTTATTTTGAAATATCTGTAATTAAATAGAGAAATGTAGTTGGTTATCCGACATTACTAAAATTTCTTTAATAAATAAGCTTTCTTTTCAAAAATGTATCTTTTTTTTTTGGCAAATTGAAGCATCGAAAATGCTGATATGCTATTCAGCTTCAATTTCGCCAAAACAAACATTACGATAGCAATAAAGGTGATAGATTGTAACGTTAGCAAATCCAATGTTACAATTTTCCAAGTATTTTTTGGATTTTATAATGATCTAAACTATTTCTTATAATAATCACCTTAGGATCATCGGAAGCTAGAAGATGATCAATCCAGGGATACAGAGAGCCTTCCTCAGCGAGTGCCAGTGGCTCGAAGCAGGGTCCACAGCAAAGGACAGCGGTCATCGCTTGTAGTGCCTCAAACTGTAGCTGGGTAGAAGGTCCGGCACCCTCCAGACCCTTACCTAGAGGACCTGACCAGCTGGTGAATAGGATGAACAGACTCCGGCGCAACTCCCTCTTCAGCAGACTTCGGTGGCTCTCCACTGTAACATGACCAATACACCTGGCATAAATGAAAAATATAAACTGTTAACATTTACACTAGTTAGAAAAAAAATCCAAATCTATTACTAAAATTCCATACTGCAAAAATAATTAAAGAATGCCAAATTTCAGTCATCCTTGCGCATTTTTAATCAAACAAGAACTATATAAATCGTATTATATTAAAATATATATATAATTTATATAAATATAAAATACTTATTTTTCACTTTGGCTTGTGTAGGGAATTCTGAAATTATATATACATAGAGGTCAACTCAACAACTATGTTCTGCAAAAAGAATATTATGCTCAATTTGAGAAAAAATTGTTTATAATAAAGATCAGTAAATAAATTATAAAGACTGATGATTGGAGTTTTGTTCCCGAAACGTCTATAATTGCTAGGTTGTGAAAACCAAAAACAAAAATGGGAGAACTATAAAGCTATGAGAAAAAAATATAAGATTTTGAGGGCGCCGTTAGCTCAGAGCTAGCGTGCTTGCTTAATGAGTTCAAGATCGCGGGTTCGAAAAACGGCCGAGTCCCTTAGGTTTTCTGGGAGGTGAAAAGCCTTGAGCATGCCATCCTTCGGATGGGACTTTAAGCGATGGTCCCGAGCCTGTACAATGTCAGGTACTCGTTAAAGACCTCCCCTACCCTAGTTTAATAACAATTTAGGATAGGCAAAATTTAGGACTTTCATAGTAGAGTCGAACTCCAGTCAACCAGAGCGATGAAAGAGCGGACGGACATTAGTCACAATAACTAACTAATATAACATTTATTTTTGTTGTCACATTTAGAAAAGAAGTTAAGGAAAGAAAATCGTAAGTTCAATGATTTATATTCGAAATGGTCATCTTGTTATAGTTTCGGATAGCTGTCATCTGATTAGGTACTTGTTTACTTAATCAGATAAAAGCTATCTGAGGGAATAAAAATAGATCCTCTCGAATATAAATCATAAGAAATCTCATTAAAACTATGACTATCAGCAGACATTGTTTAGCTGTAACGCGTATTAAGCCAGCTCCCATGTTCTCTAACTTCTGATATTAAAATCTGCTCTTGAGATCTCTACCAATTTGTCTGTATATTGAATGAAATATAAAATTCCTAGTAAGAAAAAGCTTAAAAACATTTGTGAGATCCGTTACACTTATCATAGGAAATTCTTTGAAATAAAAAAATCAAACATTTCGTGACATGAAGTGTAGGCTAGGAAA
This sequence comes from Aradus depressus, assembly GCA_963662175.1. Classification (NCBI taxonomy): domain Eukaryota; kingdom Metazoa; phylum Arthropoda; class Insecta; order Hemiptera; family Aradidae; genus Aradus; species Aradus depressus. The sequence goes on along the minus strand of OY759216.1, from coordinate 47,666,082 downwards.
TAGAATTGGATGTAATGGTGCTGTTTCACAGATTTTTCATTATTTTAAAATCTGTGATAAGACTATATTTTAATTTGCAACCTGTGAAATACTTCCTTCTCACAACATCAGACATCTTCATAGATTGTATTGTGATATTTTAAAATTGTACAACATGGACATGGTACACCAGGATACATCCTATACTCGTACATTTTCAGGATCTGACCAAAATTTAACTTTTTAAATAGCATTACATCCATTTCCGACAACTCACACCAAAATTAACGCAACAAATGTGTCTAAATATTTTGAGAAACCTCATTTTTTTCAGAAGTTTTTTTTTTTGTTGCTAAAACTATCGACGCTACTATCAAACGGATACATGTCGAACTTCATAAAGTTTCTAAAATGGAGCTATTTTTGTTTCTGCGAAAAGACTGACGTGAAGAGCTACAATGTGAGAAAAAAATGTAAATTAAATCCTTAATGCGACATTTTTTTTTTTTTTTTTCTTTTTTTACTTTTTGGCCTAATAAACGCGAAAACGGTGAGACTTATCGAAATATTGTTTTCACAAAAATGTTTCTTGACATATGACCTGACCTGTGCGGATACAGTATTTCAATGTTTATATATATATATATATATATATATATATATATATATATATATATATATATATATATATATATATATATATATATATATATATATATATATATATATATATATATATATATATATATATATATATATATATATATATATATATATATATATATATATATATATATATATATATATATATATATATATATATATATATATATATGGTATAGTGTGTTTTTCAAATAGCCCTCATTTTACTGACTTTCATGAGAATGAAACTGCAAGCAAACCATCCCAGTGTATATTATATTACTAACAAAAATTCTTCCATCAAATTGTTCTTAAATAGAATATTTAAAATTATAGCCTGATACAATATATTATACATGGAACACTTTTAGTCTTAATACATACAAGGAAAACTTTTCAGCATATGACGAATAAAATTGCAAAAGTGCAGTTTAATATCAGTGAGTGAATCTTTGTCCGGTTCAGCTTCAAGACATAACCGAGCACCGTCAATATACTCCACAATGGCCGGGTGAAGAGATTGGGAGTCTCTGTCCAGGACACATGAGCTGGAAAATAGAAAACATAAGGTGAGAAAAAAAAATAAATATGAAATAAAGAACTTAGTTCTGAGTAAGTGAAAAGTAAAAAAAAAAAAAATTATAAAGTTATAAAGAACAAAATAAAATAAAATATAGATAAATAATAATAGATAGAAGGTGATCATGAAATGGCATCTAACATTATCTTTAACAAGAAAAAATAATTGTATATAAAGAAAGGTAAAAGTATGGGGCAGGTTAATGAGCTTTACATTCTTGGGATGAGTTAACTCAGAATACAAAAGTCGAGGTGAATCACCGGCAATGTATTTAAAAAAAATAAAAATAAAAATAATAGCTTTATTGACACTCTTTTAGGACAAAAGAAATCAGAAAAGAATTTAACGATTGTTCCTAAATTAAATTAAATTATTTCTTAAGTAAAACTGTTACTTCTTGATTAAAAATAAAATAAAAATAAAACAAGACGAAACAAAAGCAAAAAGTAAAAATGTATTTACCCAGCTCAAATTAATTTTAATTAACCAAGTTTTCATTTTTCCTTTTCGCAAAATTCTCTCTACTTCTTAACCATCATATAAAATTTTGTGTAGATAAATTCGTTACATTGGCAATTATTAGGGTTTTTGAGTTGAACCCAGGCACTTCCTTTTCCCTTTGGGCTATTTATCAGGAAATCAAATTGAGGTGTCATCCTCGTATGGTTCTGGATACACATATAATATTTCCTGTCAATATGTTCATTATTTCGAGAGTTAACCTGTCCAAAGACAAGAATTGTTTTTTTAATTTTTCGATTGGGGGTTGGAAAACATGAAATTTCGATAAAAAATTCAATATCGAATTTGTGATCAATTGTATAACTTCCCCTATAATGCGAATAGCTGGAGATGTAAAAATATAAGCAATGTGAAGGGGAAAAATGTGGTGAAATGAATGCTGATTGAAGCGTCGAAATGGCGAGGGTAGTTTAGACTATATAATAGAATTATAAAAAGTCGAGGCCAGGAGTTATTGGCGACGGGAGCTCCCCCTCCTTTCCACCAACTCTAGCCATTCCACCAGTCTACTCCAATAACCTCCATGATGGCGCCGGTAGCTCAGTGGTATGCGTTCTTGCCTTCTGAGCTCAATATCGTGGGATCGAACCACGACCGAGGCCTTTAGTTTATTTTATCTGAGAGGTAAAATAAACTTAAGCACGCCGTCCTTCGGATGGGACGTTAAGCGATGGTCCCGAGCCTGTATGATGTCAGGCAGTCGTTAAAGACCCCTACCCTAGGTGAATAAAAATTTAGAGTAGGTAAAATTTGGGACTCCAACAGTAGAGTCGGGATCATGTCCACCAGCGACAAAAGAGCGCTCTGGTAGTAGGCGATATGACCTCGTAGTTAAAGTTAAAGAGTCATAATAACTAACTAATAACCTCCATGTCGTATGTTAGATAGATAGTTGAAAATAGTTAACTAGAAGTGATATTTGTGGTTCATGACCGGGCTTCAACTATGAGATATATCGCCTACTATTTTCGTCGCTCTAGTGGACATGTCTACTGTGGTAGTCGTAAATTTGGCCTATCCTGACCTCGCTTGTACACAGCACGGTATGTATCCACGATATTGTCGTTAATTATAAATAAAACATAAATAAGCATATAAAAAAAAATATTCTGACTCCTGATCGTATGGCTACCATTAAATGTTTAAAACTATCTATTTTATCTTTCTTAGACAGTCAAATATGTGGAAAAAATAAATATATTTATTATCTCCAAACTCAGAGTTCACAATAATTGTTATAATAATTTTAAAATTCAATAAAGATTTTTTGTATATTTGTAAAAAAATAAATAAGTACCTGTTTCCAAAGGTTCCATATTGAGCAATCAGTTCAAAAACTCTCACCAAATGTAATCTGAGAGCGTCTCTTCTTCTCCGTCGTCTCATATTTTCTTGTTTTCGGTCCACAGCCTCACGAATGTACATCACAAGTTCTTCCATTAAATCTCTGAAATGTCGTAAAGGATAACAGTTGTAAATATATTCTTGAATATATAAACATACATACAGAATTATTATAAGAAAATCATAGAAGTCTTACTTTAATGCTTCGCAGTTGACTTTGGCCAAAGCGTAGACGGCAGCATCTCTGACATCAGGAACTTCACACCGTAATAGTGGAACTAGAAGTTTGTACAAACCAGACGGCGATACATTGGTACCCTTGTCATTACGTTCTGTCGTAAGACTGTCTGGTGATGAACTGATGAGGAAAAAAATATATATATTTTAGAATAAAAGAATATAAAATTGTAATTATTAGTCGTATAAAATGTTGAGAGAAAATATCCCATATTTTGTAAAGAAACCAAAAATAAAGATAAAATAAAAAAATAAAAATCCTAAGCAGTCTCAATTATAGCAGCTAAACCCTAAACTACGAACACCCAAACAGAAAACTACCCAAAACTACAGCCAATACATCAATAGAAAAAAGGAAGAAGGTATAAAATGCAATGGAAACTATGAAAACAGCGCTACTAATTACTAATAAAAATAATAATTTAAACAAATAAATAAGAAACTATTTATTATCATTTGGTGGTTTAAAATAAATGTTAGAGTTCTCTCTTATTATTTATTTTGTATTACTTTTTGTTGTTTCTCATTTCAGATGAATTTAGTTCGCAACCAATTCTTACGATTACTACTTAATTCTTAGGTAAGCTAAGATATTAATTCTGAGAAAATATCAAGAAATTATACACAAAGGAATGTAATTTCGTGTATCATATAGCTTGTATTTAATTGGGAACTTTTATCTAAATGTACAAAAGCATTTGTTAGATTATAGTAAATTTTATTAAGGCACTGGGAACTGTAAAAAGAAAAAAAATGTAACCATTCATACTAACTAAATTATTAGAAAAAAATTAAAATAATTAATAAAATATTCACCCAATAAAAGCTCTCACCTGCTTCTCTTGTGACGAGTTTTAGAAGGTTGGGTTGTATAACAGTACAGTGACTTAGTCTCAGTCATATCATCGTCGGAGAGACTTTGAGAAATTCTCGAACGGAATATACTATCCTGTTGGCTTGATAAGAGGAAAATCCGTCTTAAAAAATAGACATATTTCTATTTTGAGTTAACTCAAATCGGAACCACAAAACAAAATAAAAAAACCTGCATAATGGAGGATGTAAGCAGCGGAACGTTCACAGGACTCGACCAAAAAAAATAGTGCTATAAATGTTTTAAAACAATAAAACCAAAGCTAAAGATAAAAAAAAAACGATAAATAAAAAAAAACTGCCTAATATGAAAACCTAAAACAAAAATAAAAATTTGTCGAAAAAAGGAAAAAATGAATAAAAAATTAAATAAAAACCTGAAAATGATACATTAAATACAACCAGAGAAGCAACATGATGTTGAACAACAAGGGGCAAATTACTCAAAGCCGTGCGGTTTTTCAACAGCGAATTTCCCTTATAAAATATACAGGGGACTGGGAAGTGATGGGCAAGATTGTCTATCAATAAGACTCTCCACCGGAGCTACTAGCAAGAAGAAATATTGACCTTATCTCCACTCAGTATTCTCTCCCTAATTCTCCTTCACCCTTTGACCGATTTAGCTTAAAACCAATAGTTGTCGTTATTTTGGGGTTCCAGATATACATATAAAATTTCATGTCGATACATTCAGTATATTGGGAGTAATTAGAGTTTTTGAGTGTCGCTCTCCGAAAACTCTCCCCTGCCTTACTTCCTTTGGCCGTGTCGATATATTCATCCTATCTGGAGTTATCGTGTCCACTGAGACACCGACATAATGCAGGTTGTATCGCCTTCAACAAAGTTGGCAACCGTTCCCTACAGACAATATCGCATTAATTCGGTATGAGATTCTTGGCCTTGTACAGTTCAAAAGACCAATTGGAGCGATATCGCTAGTTAGTTAGTTATTGTGACTCATGCTCCGGCTTTAACTACTTGGTCATAACACCTACTCTTTCATGGCTCTGGTGGACATGAGCCCGACTCTACAGTGGGAGTCCTAAATACTGTCTATCCAGGTTTACATACCTAAGGTAGGGAGTACCTGACATGGCACAAACTCGGGGATCATCCCTAAACGTCCCATTCAAAGGTGGCATGCTCAAGGTTTTATTACCTCCCAGATAAAAAAACCTAAAAGCCTGGGCCGGGTTTCGAAACCACGATCTTGAGCTCAGAAGGCAAGCACGCTAACTCTGAGCTACTGGTGCCTCTTATATATCGTTAGTTGCGCCAGTGTGAAGAGCCCCCAAACATGCTTTTGAAATGTATTTATACTTTCAATTAATTTTTGTATATTCCTTCTTCATAGAAACGAAGTCTTTCTTTAAAATAAATGATTATTTTATTTGTTTATTTTATTTTATTTTATTTATTTTTAGTATTATTTAAAAAAAATATGTTTTTGTTCTATCTGTATAGTAAGACCAAATTGGCTATAAGAGTATACCTCAAACTTAATAAATTAATTTTTTTACTTATACTAGTAAAAACTTTTCTTATTTCGCAAAAACTCTCCGGAGAACAAATAAGATAGATGTAAAAGATGATATTTTTGAAGTGGTCTGAACTATGCCCATAAAATCAGAACTTTATTATATTTCTTCTCTTTTATAATAAAATTTACTTGTAGTGAATCAATTTATTTTATTTTTATTACCTTATACACAAACTTTATTTGAAAAGAACCTTCGCGTGGGAAATTCGCTTAAAAAGCTGTAAACATTTACCTTATATTAGCATCACTAAATGAGATGATAAATATGATTTTCAAATGAATAAAACTGATCAGTTTTGTTTTCAAAATAAAAAGGTTGACAAGATATTAAGAAAATCAACAAAAAAGCTAACAATAATTCAACAGTTAAAGAATATATACAATACAATACAAAAACATACAGAAGTAAAAATAGAACAGTATGTAATACAAAACCAACGATATGAAATGATAGGTACCAAATGATGAAACCAACAGTACAGTACCAACGAACAAAGTAATACGGAAATCCAAGTAAACATGTACAACATTGAAAGCAGAAAACATCAAGCAGAGAGAAGCAGAAATGAAGAAGAAATATATTATTTACATCAAATTATATAAATATAAATACATAGAAGAAAAATAAAAAATAGAATCGAAGATTGATTAGAAAATAGATACAAAATACACTGATATATTACTCAACAAAAATATCGCATAAATGTTTGGGATTATCTGAAATTGTATGAACTCTGTTACAACTTGAGATGAGACATTGAGTTCAACTTATGTGCAATTACACAATAGAAAAACTTAAGTACAAATGAAAAATCTAATATCTGTGATATGGAACTCACACCATATTTCACCAATTTTTTTCTGCACGTTGATTTAGTGCTCAGAATCAAAACTGTTCAGTTGTTAGCAATCCTTTAGAACAAAATGGAAGCAGCAGGATTATCTATATGTCTCTCATCCCATATTGTACTTACCAAGAAGCAAAATAATTTTTACAATTTAAGTTTCACTAATAATTTAAGTAATGCGATATTTATGTTCATCTTTATACAAGAGTTGACAGCATACATCATGAATATGAAACAAATATTGAAAATGATAACATAAAAATGTTAGCTACAGAAGAAAAACATATATATTTTTTTAAAACAGACCGAAGTGCACATAAAATAAATTACCTATACATGAAATTATACATACAACTATCATAAACTATTTTTTTTCAAATGAATCTCTAGGAAAATTTCCAATGAAGGCATTCAAACTGGGGAGTCGTCGCTAACAGCCCTATCGATGCGAAGTTATATAAATAGAAATAATAATATAAAAATAACAAATTCTCAACTGGAATTCGTTCAAACCTGCTGGGAAAACGTTTCATAACTGATTGAAACGATCAGGATTATCTTATTAGTGCTGTACAAATATTGGAATTGAGGAATAATAGCAGCAAGAAATTAAGAAAGCTTTCCTATTAATTTCTGCAATAACATTATTTTATTATTATTTATTCTTATTCACCGAACAATATTACATGGTACACGATGACGGCAGATAAAAGTACTGTCATTAACTGTTTTCGCATATAAATGCTTGTCAAAACAAATTTTTCTTCGAGAAAGATTTAAGGAAGAAGCAGTATCATAAGCAGCAAATAGGAAATTACAATAAAATGTAGCCAAATAAGATTTTTTGACTGCTCCACTAAATGAATCCGTTAATTCCTTAGAAATATTAGTACTATTTTACAACACCCTAACTCCCTCTCCGGTATTAGAAGATATACGATAAACCGATATCCGGGAGAGGATCAAATCAATTTTCAAAAGAGCTAAGTTCAAGGTAAATTAAAAAATATACATATTCACAAATATCAGAAAAAGTTTCTATAAATTCATATAATTCTCTGTGCACAGAAAAAAGAAATGTAAAAAGTTGGCTAAATACCTGAGTGATAGATCGGGGGAGGCGCATCGTATAACTGGAGTTGGAGCTGGTGGGACGACTCGCATTGCAAGAGAAGCATAGTTCCTCCAGATCAGGAGATGGGCATCCCTCTCTGTGACAGGCTTCCTCGGAGGGGCGGAACTTCGTAGCAGTGAAGCTCTGTTATCGCTCACAGGACTGGAAACAATAAATACAGTGAAACCTCTGTTGATCCACACATCTCATAAAGTGGACACTAGAAATAATTAAAAATGTTTTAAAATGTGTACTTAATTAAAGCCTTACTGCATCAAAAGGCTTATTGAGAGGTTGTCTGTCAGGTAGGGGAAGATTCGTTCAGTTAAATGATTCGAATTCCTTGTTTCGCATAAACCTCACAATAAGAGTAAATGGATCTTATTTGTTAGATGATTTTAGTGATGATATTGTACAGCGATAAACACATAATGTATTAGCTTTCTGTGCACACGGAAAGTGTTCATTTTTATTTTGACAAACAGAAAAGTGAAATTGTGGAGGGACTTGAATTTTGCGCTTAGTTAATTTTTGTTTTGTTTCGCTATAGAAAAGCAAAATGATCGTTAGCTGACGAATCTGCTACAAGCCAAAGTCAGTTGTTAGTTCAATTATTCGAAACAATACAGAGCTATATCAAACAAGGTCATCTAATGAAAATAGCCCAGACAGAAAATTGTTTAAAAAAAGGAAGAGTAGCTCTAGACAATTTATTATTATTATTTTTCTTAAATCATATCTAATAACTAATAAGTAACTATATTTCTGTTTTAAAAAATAAAGTAAAGAGGGCTTAGATAACGAGATGTTCAAAATGACCGCAATTGTAACTAGAGAACGTGAACCATTCTGTAGTAGTCACAATTTAAATACAGTGAGAATGTCCACTAATCGATCGTCTTTGAGTCATCTAACTTCAATAATTGCAATTAATTTTAGTACTAGATTGTTTATATTTATATTACTCTCCGGAGAAAATGCTGATTTTTAGACTGGTTGTTGCCCTCCAAACATTGTTCAATTATACTTACGTAGGATCGATGACAGTATAGAGCATGTGCAGTCTGTTATAGACAATTGGCCAGGAATGTGTGACTGCGGAGGAACACTTGCTCAGGATCCTACCTCGCTCCACCAGGCCGAAAAGAACAGAGGTCCATGGATCAGAGGTGCCGCTCAACACTGTCGAGTTGGTACCACTGCTGCTCTTGCTGCTCTCGTCTAGGATACCTAAAGTAATAGCAATACATGTTCACCATCAGACCTATGAGACATGTCAGCTGATTAGAAGAGTAAGGGGATGGAGGTAGTGGGGGTGGAGGAGAGAGGGTCACTCACTTGATCAGCCTAGCCTCCTGCTTTCCCCAACCCACGCTACGCAAGTACACCATTCTCTCTCAATGTCTACTGTTTATATCTATTCTATTTACTAGAAAAATTCAATTAAAATATTTAATATTAAATTGTGAATGAGTGCGGCTCACCTCCTGTCCATACAGAAGAGGTTCGGTCCACTATCCACTGCATGTCCACACTGCTGGCTGCCTGAACTGCTGCCTTCTCGGTGGCTGGCAAGATCGGCAGAGTGGCCTCCATCACTGCTGGCACCAGCCGCTCCATAACGTCAATCACCGCCTCTTCACCCTCTAATCCTCCTACAACAAAAATGGACTTACAGTGAAAACTAAGTTTAGCTAAATAGTAAATGTGAAGGTTTCTTACCATTAACAATAATATTATGCAATTTAATAATATATTTCGGATTTCCAGTTGCATGTTTCTACCCTAATTGAATGTTGATATATTGTTATTTTGTATTATGTTTACCTTTCTTTAAGGAATATATAATATATACTCTACTACATTAACCGAAGTAAAACATTTTTTCACATACAATAAAAAATGTACATAAATAATATTTTGTATTTATAAATAATGTAATATTTTGTTCAGAACTCTTGTAAAAGGTAACTTTATACAATAAAATACTACTACTTAATACTACTACCACTAATAATAATAATAACAACAATATTAATTAATAGATTATACGAATTATTTACAATTAAAAATCGTGAGTTGCGCTGCAAATGTAGAAAATATGTACATCCAGCGTTGCCCTGGAGTTGAAGTTTGAGTCTTAGTACCGTATAGAACCTCATATTTAGACTTGTACGGATAGGATAGACACACATACTCGGAAGAGAATCGTCTTCATTTACAGCCTTCCGAAAAAAAATTATGAACATTTTTAGGTACTAGTTTTCAACGTCTGACATTTAAACCCCTCCGTGGTAACCCACCCTCCCTCTTCCTTTCATCACCCAAGGAAAACAGTTAAAAGCTACATTCATCCCAAATTGTGTCGTCGGGACTTTCAAAATGATGAACTACACATCACTGTTATAAGCAGTTTTTTACTATGTTAGGTTAATTTGATTTTTACTATTAACCAGCCGAACGTAAATAAGTTTAAAATGTAATATTGTTAATTTTCTTACAGAAGGTGGCCCACTTTTTACCTGAAGAAAAATTGTTGTCCGAATTGTTTCAAACTCACCCCTAAGTATTTTCCTATGACTAGATAAAGGACATCTGATAATTTCAGCCCGATTCTTTAAAAAAAAAAAAAAAAAAAGTGGCAAAAGATGCCTCAAAAGCCTTGAAGTTTGGCAGTTTCACGTAAAATTAAAATCCATAGCACATTTCTTGTAGGAAATTGTATCCTCTACAAGTTTATAACTAATCACTTTGCAATATATTTCATAGTTTTCGTGTTATTGGAGAAATAGAGGTTGGAAGTCTTGCCTGGCGACTACTATGGCCACTGAGTTGTGGACACCGTATAAGCATCTCTTACAAATGTATTTGTGTGATGTGGTGAAAGAGTATTCTTTAATTTTCCATTATATCATCTGTCTCTTTACTTTTATTTTATTTACTTACTAGCTGTGGTGCCCAGCCTGCCTAAGTCACTACTACTGAACCAATTCATGGGCGTTTGGGTGTTTCTGTTTCCTAGATGTTTCACCATACACAAATTATTGCTGAACTTCAAGATTATGCATTACAAATAGGTTTGTTTTGTAAACTCAGTGCCAAAGTAAATTCATAATTCGCTAAAAAAGGAAATTAAAAATAATAAAAAATAACATGATTACCCAAAAGCTTCAAGAGAGTTTTTGCTTCCCGAAGAATATGAAGAGAGAGTCTCCTCGGACAGAGACGACAGCTGCAGAGCATAACCTGGGCGAAACCCTCAACGTGGTGCAGGACATTACTTGCAGGCTCCAAACGCTGAAAACGACATAAACATATGACAGTTTTCGAAAGCATTTAAAAGTTTTGGGACAGAAATACATGAGCGTAACTCTAAGGGCTGCCCCAAATTTTTGGGAAACAATCAATTTTTCTTTCAATTGTAAATAATCAAACATTCCTTTTTGGACCCCTTCGTCTGCTTATACTAATGGGTTGAAGAGGGATAACGAATATACAAGCCACATACTGTGTAAACAAAATAATTTTCTCAGAACATTATGGAGTCCTCTTGAAATTACAACATCGCAAATTAAATTTCTCAGCAGTTTATTCAACTCAATTTCAACAAAAATCCTGAAGTTTTCCAAAATATGGAATATTTGATTTCTGAGCTCACATAATTTTAGCCTCAATATAACTTATAAAACTGATAATAAACAAAATATTACTAAAGGATTGTGTTCGAGTCTGCGTGGGGTTGAGATGGTGGGGGAGAGCTGAATGTTGCTAGAGACGGTCTGGGAGGTTGTGAGTGGAGGCTGGTGTGTGGGTGCTGTCTGTTGCTGTTGTTGAACTGGGGGGACTGGATCCTTGCTCACAGCATTCTTCCAACTGGTGAGCAGCTGGAGCAACATACGTAGTCCGTTGTCCAGCAACTGGGAGGAGGTGTCCGGTACATCTCGTGACAAGAACTGGGTGAAACCTATCAGTAATAATGGCAACCGGTTAGAAATGAGACCTCAAAGTATAATTGATGATGATCCCTGGAATAATTCAATTGAATCTCCTGACAGGGTAATTTTCAACTTAAGATCCATCTTATAAATGTGCTCTTATAAATGTATTGGGATGGAAAGTATAGAAAAAGGCTGTCTTAAATGTTAGTGAGGATCCACACTGAAATGATGACGTACCTCTAAAAATGACAGAGTAGTGTTCGAAAACTGTTCTGATTGAAAAGAAATGAACTGGAAGACAACTTCTTTTACTTCCCCAGATATACAAAGTATAGAGAAAGTCATGGGATCAGTCAGAAATTCAATGTTGACTTTTCATCAGAATTTACGACCCACTGATAACAAAAAAGAAAAAAACAATCCTGTGTTTGTGAACAGGATAACTCCCGACAAAATGAATACATCGCCACGAAATTTTATATTCGTAACCAGAAACCCATAAGGATACCTACTGAAAAAGGGAAGGGGGGATTAGGAGGCTTCAAACAGAAACCCCAAAAACTGCCGTTGTAATTAATGTAAAGGCATGAAATTTAGTATGATGATTCAGAAAGCCCAGAATAAGACAGTAGAATGGTTTCAGAGGGAGAGCGAAAACGTACTTGTTAATTCCTGCTGGGGAAATACATTGCCCTGTGATTCACCGACGACTATTTATTCCTTTGAAAAGACTTATCTAGCTCGGATATCAAGAACTAATTTCGAATGGTAATTCTATATATCTTGATAATAACTAAAACCGTTATATAATACGCTGCTTTAATTAAATTTAATATGGCATTTTTAGTATTACGAAATGATACCATTCCGAGAAACATCGGCCCTGATTCCTGATCTGAATGCGTTGAAGGTCTCTGGAAGACAACCCTTGGATAACCTAACCCAGTACTTGCGAATGAAACGCCTAGTTATAAAAATATTTTACAAAACGAAAAAAAAAAATAACAATAAATAATAAAAATATATTTTTAAAGTTGACATCCTTAGGCCATCAGTTCTTCATCTGCGTCCAGATTTTTTGTTAAGAAAGACAAACTGATTGCACGCACAGATATTTCAGCGCCCCTGCAAGATCTTTATTCCGCTGAAGAACCTAAATGTCAGTATCCGCAGAGAGCTTGCCAACCTTGAGGAAGAGCAGGAACCAGAATTTATTAAAAATTATAAATAATATCGATGACCAAGTAACTAGAGAAAATGTTTTTTTTTTTTTTTATTCTATTCCCTTACTTTACATAAGATATTCAAATTTCATAAATGAATTAAGCTTGGTATCGATAACATCAAGTCGGTACTCCATTCTTAGTTCCCCTCACATTTGAGTGAAATAAGTCCCATATAAAAAGCCCCCATCGAGTTTGGAGTCATTATATAAAGTTCAAGAGTTAAGCGATGAATAACGAATCATTGAATTAGTGAGCGAGCGACGTAGCCTAAAAATAAAGTATTAGTCTAACGTCATGAACACCTTCCCCCAGAGAGCACTCACCCAGGATGACGTCATGTCTCCAGTCGGGAAAGTCGATGACCAAGGTCTGTAGAGACTGGTAGGCGAGTCCCCTCAGTTCCTCATCCATGTGGACAGTGAGTCGGGCGAGTAGATCCACCAGCTCCCCGCTGGTTATACCGTCAGGGATGAGGCGAGGTACCGCAGCAACGCATGTTCTGAACAGGTCTATACGCGGTTTTCTCTCCCCTGTTATCATCTCGTCTGGTTCCTAGAACAACAATACATTTTTCTTAGAATATAACCATAAATAAAAACTATACAAATAAATAGAAGTGGAAATTGATTGCGCCAAGGGACCTAAGAAACATTCCCGGAAAGTGCTAAAGTTAATCCTTACCTTTCTTTCCTAACAAATTATTTTTACTGGATCCAATGATTACATTTCCTTTGCAATATACCTAATCAGAGGTTACTTCAACGACAATCACGATACATGTAAATATGCTAAAAACTGAGTCGAAAGGTTTAGCCGAATTGGTAGTACGTTCAATTCCCGTTCATTGTTCATTGTGATGCACAGTTACATGGTGCTCATTCCAAAACAAAATTATGTAATTCACAACAAATAAATATGTACCTGAATTATATGTTTATTGAAGTCAGACCAATGAAAAGGGTTCATTATCAGATGAAATTATTAATCTCAGAATAAGTCACACAAATTCTTTGACCAAAATGAAGGTAATTTATTGAGTCTAGAGATTATTTATTTAAAGTAGATATGCAAACTAAAACCTAACATACCAGTTAATAAGGAAACATTATCAGTAGGTAGTTAAAATAAAAATATAATTGAAAAAAAAATAAAAAAATAAACCGACAGGGAAGAAGAGAAAACAAGGTTTTTATTGATTTAGAATACTTGAAGAGTGCGATAATAATTCAGGAATATTTTAGCTATTCAAATGTGAAGTAGTGCATATCCATAATTCCTGTAACTATTACACACACTTGAATAGCTGAAAGATTTTACGATTCATGTAAATGGCAATATTATGGGCTATAATAAAGTAAAAAATTACAACTAATTATATTATTTCCCATAGGATTAAGGATGAAAAAAATATATAAAAAATGTATTGTTGGAAACCAAGAATGAGTGAGAATAGCCATTAATTGTTACAAACGAATCAAAGTCTTGATAAGATATATAAAATTTATTTTTGTTATAAATCAAACAATAAAAGTTTCAAACTTAACAAGATCTAATGCCTGAATAATTTAAAGATTATTTAATTATTTTTATCTAGTTAAGTCTTAGCTTTGCGATGACATGTTTGTATCTATTTGATTTTACAGGAGTAAAGAAAAACGTTTTGGGAACTGTTCATTATATTGTGGCTATAAACTGTACACAATTAAACCGTCAGTCGCAGCTCTGAGGCCATCTGTGGGTCGTGGTGTGAACACATAGTTGGTCAACTGGAATCATTAATTTTGTACAATTTAATATATTTTAGACTAGTACAAACTTAAGTGACTACAGATGAAGTATTGGAAAACTGTATGATTATAAAGAGAACATTATGAGAAATAGATAATAAGTGATTTAGAAAAATTAAACTAGGAGCATACCTTGTTAACATTTTGAGTGCTGGTCATCATAAGAGGTCTACCGTAGTGAGTATCCAGTGCTCGAAGAATATCTACGAACACTCTCCGAACATGTGGAAAGTAGGCTGACATCCCAATACTTCTGGCAGTATCTTCAGTCAGCATCTAAAATAATAATAATAAAAAGCCATTTTCATCAAAATTAATCCATTTAAATCAAATGATAAACGAATTTAAGTATAATATCCACAGAGTTTACCTTATTAAGAAAGGTTTTCTTGACTCGGAGTGTATTTCCCGAAGGCAGAACCCCTGAAGTTCTTGGCATGGGAGGTTCACCCTCTTTCTGCTGAAGACTGTCCGCGACTACCAAAAAGGCTCGAAGACCGATCGACATCCTCTCTGGTGTTAAAATTACTTTTACCTGACGGCTTACAGACAAAAGGTCGAACACAATTTCTCTCATGGCAAAGTCTAATCTTTCCTAAAAATTAATAAGGTAAATGAAATAACTTTTCACATAAAAATATCAGGAAATGAGATATCAAATGGTAAATGTGTTTGTTAATAATACCTGAGCAATAAACTGAATAATTTTGACGAAAATATTCAAAGGAGTATCTCTGGGAACAACAGCTTTTGATCCTTTAGGAAACAAAGAGTTGACAATACTCTGAAGTCTGGACTGGGTGGCTGAATTACTCTCACATTTTATTCTGATCATATACACCCACAAGAGACGATATAGCGATTCTAAGAAAAATAAATTATTAATTGATTATAATACAAAATATATGAAATAGCTCAAATGTAAAGTAATGTTAGAAACAGCAAGCTATGTTTTGTCGCGCGAAACCGATGTTAAATGTGAGAGAACACATAAATATACAAGCTTCAAACTTTCCAATTGACAACAATAGCAACTTCACATATCACATAGCTATCATATATGTTTTCCGACCTATAAATTTCAAATAAGAAAAAAAAAATCTGCCAGTCTATGAGTCTGTGAACAAGATAACTCTGAACGAAATTTTAAATGTGAACCCAGAACCTTGTAAAGATATCTATTGTTTTTCAGGAAAATCGGTCAAAGGGGAGGAAGATTAGGGGATAGCCTCAACTCAAATACTCCAATAACTGCCGATGTAATGAATGTAACGGTATGAAATTCAAAAGAAATTCGAAGAGAAGAATTCGAAGTCAAAATCCAATTAGAAGATAACCTGTCAAATTTCAGCGATATCGGCTCAAAGGAAAGGAGGGTTCAGGAGAAGGGCTCAATTAAAAAACCAATGATACTTATAAATACACCCATGCAAAAGGAAATTATAAATATTTTTAATGAAAAGATAAACTTTTAATGGAGACACTCCATATTTAAATTATATATCTGGGTTACGACTCCGTTTTCGATCAGATTACAAACTAAGTATAAACTACTGAACTATTGTTGGCGACAAAATAACGCTCTTGTTCTTATTTCGAAGTATTAAAACTATATTATGGTTAATAGATTACCAAGGGCGACTCGAGACATTTTGGGATCTCTGTTTTTCAAATTAGACAAACATAATGCAAGAAAATAGTGCCAATTTTGTAGGAAAAATGCTTTCTGACTGACACAAAGAAGACAAGTGACCAGAGGGAAAAGAGCCAATCGATGTTTATTCTTGGTGGACATATCCAACGTCTGAGTGTACAAGGATTCCACAAAGTTTTTCAGACAAGGTACGTTCACTTCATTCTTCACAGTCTACACAAACAACAATTAAATGATACATAAAATATACTAAAAAGTAATATTGAAGATTTGCATAGAATACTTCAAGAATATTAAAAACACAATTCATTTTTGAAAAATAGGAAGAAAGAACTTGTTTAAGTGTTGAGGTTGAGTCGTGTACAAAAAAAATCATTAATTGGCCAAGGTTTCGGAAACTATTTATTCATTTCTTTAGGGCCTTGTAATGACTATAGTGGATAGATGTGGTGAATGTTTGAGTGAGAGAGACACAGACACAAACACATTTACCATACATTCAATCTAGTCATTGTAAAACCTTGAAGAAGGAAACAAATAGTATCCGAAACGTTGACCAATTTCTTCCTGCGAATATGACAGAATCCACGATTTCCCTCAACACTCCTAAAGATAATGTCGATTCTATTGGAAACACATATGGAGGGTTCAGAGCACAAGTGAACCAAGTCCATCACATTTGATTCCGAGCAATTGGCTCTCAAAGTTTTTTTTTCATAATCAATTCTGAGGTGCACCGTAGTAATAAATGTCATTATAGCTGAAACGGTTGTCCTTTCATTAAATAAACTGTCAACTAAAACAATCAGAATAATGGGTTTATGGACTTGGTTCACTAGCGCTCTGAAATAAATGAAAAACTGGGGCCAAGGACTTGATTCAAGCTGATATCCTGCGGCGTTAAAATGAACTAAGGACTTGGTTCACTGTAGCACTGAAAGATATTACTTTTACGCCTATTTAGCACGAAAAACCTCACAAAGTGAAAAAAATGGACTTGGTTCACTTGTGCACTGACCCCTCCATATATTTCTATTTGAATTCCATTATTATTATTAGACAGAAATATACATATGGTGTACCAGTTACGGTTTTCGCCATCGTCCTCACATATAGGTGATAGTGTAAGCCGAAATCGATACACTATGTATATACTTTTGTGGAATTAGATAATATGTATAAATGTATATCCAATCTATCGACAAGGATCGCAAACATTTCTACGGACAATTCATTAGAAAATTAATATATTAGTAAAGGAATTAAACAAATAAATTTAAACAGTATACTAACCGCAGCAACGGGAACAAGTATTTCAACGAATAAGCCAGCAAGTGCATGTTTGATATCTTTATCTTTCACCTCAAGAAAATACTGAGCACATTCTTGCATAAACTGGAAGGAAGCTTCGAACTCCTCTATAGGCACCATCTGAAATTGTCAACAATTAATAAATATTTGAAGTTGTTTACATATTCAAATAGATAATTAATATTTCTCATAAACTACAAGATTATAGAGCGAGAAACAAGTTCGATAAAACATAGTCTACTTTTCTTATGGAGGATATAATTGCATTTTTTTTAAAATAAGAACTTAAAAAGTAACATTTAGTATGGATTCACTCTAATATCTATACAATAGACAAACCTTGACTCTGAAAAACTTCATGCCCATAAGAAGGGATATAATGGACTGAGTGGTGTGTGGACATGGTTCTTTGGAGCGAAGCTCCTTCAGTTCGGCTAAAAATCTGTTTCTAACAGAGAGGAACCTCGACTGTGCTAAAGCTCCAAGCACTTCAGCGAAAAGATCGGCCACTGTGTGAAAGTTAGCTGCATTCATTCCACTACCCTGGCTGAAAATTAAAGAAAATACAATATTTTAACGAAAATATTCTAAGATATGGTAGGCCATAAATATGTTTGTAATTTTATACAGAAATAACAGCAATGTTTGGGTCTATTCAAACCGGATTCATCACCTAATTGTTTGACATTGTGGGATGGAAACTATAAAAATATTTTTATTTTATAATTTTTAATTTGTTTATTGAATAATTTCTTATTCTCATTCATAAACTATGAATAACCGACATTTTTAATTTATTTTATTGTTTACCACATGGTAAAGCATACTGACCAATATCAGACAACATAACTTTTATTTTTAGGGGTTTTGTAGATCTTACGACCAAAAGCCTTAATCTCTTCAGTCATGTGTCTGTCGGTCCGTCTGTGTGGTAACTCTTGATCCCTGTTCATTATAGAAACTTGAAATCTGGCATAATGACATGTAAAAATGTGGCCTGCATAACGGAAAAATAAAAAAATATTTTATGAGTTATACATTTTTTGAGAGCGCCGATAGGTCAGGGGTAGCGTGATAGCCCACTGAGCTCAAAATCACGGGTTCGCAACCCGGCCGAAGCCCTTTGGTTTTTTATCTGGGAGGTGAATAAAAAAAAAAAAAAAAAAAACTTTTAGCAAGCAGTTCTTTGGATGGGACGTTAAGACATGGTTTCGAGCCAGTACGATGTATGGTACTTGTTAAGACCACTACTCAAGATAACTAAACATTGAATGAGTTGAATAAATAGAGTATTCTTACCCTTCTCTATATTTAAAATGCTTAAAAGAAATATTTTCTAAATAAGTGACTAGATCCTCGTGACCAGGATGAAAGGGAAGCTGTTTAAGTATTTCTATAAGAACAAGGCACAAAATAAATTCCACAGCCAAATCTCGTCTTTCTTGTACTCCATCAGTCTCCGTTCGCTCAGCTGACTCACTAAAAAATAAAAAAAATAGTAAAAGTTAGCATATATGGGGACATATTACATCTAAATATTACCAATCAGCTAAGTGACAATAAATGTAAGACATGATGGCTGATCTGTTCTTCAAGTTATGAAATTATATTATTTTGATGGTATATTTGTATCTAATAAGATCTTAACTGACCAATCATCTCTTTCTCTCTCCCCCTCTCTGTCACAAAAATTAAACTTAAAACGTGTAATTATTTTTATTATTTCCGTTAAATGCAATTCCAGGAGGTTGGTTCATTTCCGTTGATTGCCCGCTCATTTAGTCAATGAAAACAGCTAAATTTTACTCACTGACTAAAATCCATTTCTAACTAAAATATAGCGAGGGACAGATAGACGGTGTAGATATTGAAGAATAGTGACGGCCTAAAGAGATGGATTGAGTCTGAAATTTTAGAGACCTATGGCAACAATCGGCTTATATTCCAGGTGTAGGTTATTCAAAAAACCGAATACTCTAGACGACTTACTCTATCTAGTCAGAGATTCTCAACCGATGAGCCAAGAGATATCGATAGATGAGAGAAAAAAAACAATTGAATAAAATAATGAAAATAAAGAAACGGAATAATGTTTTGTTAATTTGTGTTTTCTGATTAATGTTTTTGGTTTTATATTTTTCAATTAAATCAGTAAGGGTATAAGTAAAAATATATACACTTTTTTACGGTAAATAATGAAAAAAGTAAAACAATGTGATAGTTCAATATGCTACTGTAATATATTCCACTTTGAACTAATAAAAACAATTTGAAAAACAAAACACTTTCGAAAAATCTAGCATATATTTCACAAGATTCTTACACCTATCATGACGGTGCCGCGAGCCTATAACGATTGAGAATCCCCAGTTTATGCCTAAACTATACCAACTATTTTAATGATCCATCCCCCCATGAAAGATAGATAATGGAATATTACCTTTTTCCTTTCTGGTCAGTTTTTCTTGCTTCCTGAGTGACAGACTCCCCCATCTGACGTTCATACCAAGCAAAGAGAGCCTTAAGTATGGAAGGGAGGCAGTGCTCAGCCACCGTACCGAAGGCACTCAGAAGTTGATCAAACTGAACGTCTTCACCACGTTGGAGAGCTTTGGACAAGGGTCGCTCCTAGAAACCATCATTATAAAATAATAAACAACCATTAAAACGAACACTGCACATATGTTAGTCAATAGAAACAGATAACATCTAAGTAAACATAAACTTTACTTATTTACTGACTAAAATCCATTTCATAGGGAAACTCTTATTAATTAGATAACAAGGAATAATTAATGCATTATCCATTAGAATAGAAAAGAAATATTTGAAAAATAAATACGTGAAATCCTATTATAAGATGTTTCAGATAGTGTGATCCTGATTCTGATATAATCTGGTGAATTAGAATAATATTTAATAGAATACCTCCTCCTAGGAAAATCTTATTAATTAGAGAACAAGAAATAATTAATACATTATCCTTTAGAATGGAAGTTCAAAGAATAAATACATGAAAAAGTATTTATACTATAAAATACATGAAAAAGTATATATACTTTTCCCGGTAAATGAGTATTTTCTTTATACATTATTACTTTTTTTTTTTTCTCTCGTACATTAGATAAAGTTAGGGATTAGTCGTTTATAGGAAAAGAATAGTAATTATGGAATTGATTTTTTAGAAAATAATTAGAATATTTAAAAATAAAAGAGAAGAATGGTCAACAGGGAGAGCTCTGCGGGGAAGGATTCCAATTTTCGTGGCACGATTCTAAAGATGGCTTTGCTGGTGTCAAGCACACTTATCCAACCAGATGAGCCGATTTCAAACGACGCAATTTCCTAATTGTACAAGTATGGGGATTTTTAAGTAGAAATTTTAATCTTTTCGTTACCTGATACATAAGAATGGTTTGCACTCAACCATGCGAACTGTCTTAGTTTATAACTAAACCTGAGGATGGTCAAACAAGTTTGTTTTATTTATTTAGGTTATCATACCTGTGGCTCCGCGAGTACAGCTTCGATCTTGCGTTCCGCCTGACTGGTGAAATCCGTGAAGAGAGTCTTCATAAGAAATTCTCCTGGACGGACATCCAGGTCCAGGTGAGGAGCGGATCTCTCCTTGCGAGTCCCCCAAGGCAGCATAGTTACTGTACTGTTTGTACCTTTGTCGCTCTCTGGAAACAAATCAATCCAAGTTACACATCAATATCAACTATATTTTTCATAAAGTTATGAAAATAGGATTATAAAAGAATCACTCAAACTGATAGAATTGTGCTAGTATCAGGGAAGCTATCTGTGAACATGTCTCCTCCGATTATATGACACTGTTATCTATTTTTATACATATATATACATACCATTGCAGACAGAATTCAAACCAATGCCGAACTAATATCTCAGTATATTGGAACTCACTTTGTGTTTATATTGATAATAATAAACCAGTAGATCCAATACAGACCAAATAATGAATTGATTGAAGACTTCAGAGAGAATCAAATAAACTAAAGAAAAGCCTGAAACTCAAGTTCATCGTTGATCTTATAAACTCTTTTCTCCACAGTAGAACAATTTAAGTGAGAGCTGGCAACGCACTGAGCAACACAAAAGAGGGGTAAAAGCTGGGGTCCCGCAAGCTGATATGCTGAGCCCTCTGCTTTTCAATTTGTATACGCAACACATCCCCGAAGCTCCTACCTCGGCATTAGCCTCCTACCCAGATGATACAATGATCGCATGTCTGCATAGTGTCTTCTTCATTGCTATTGAACAGCCCCAGAAACCCAGCCAGGATTGAAGTTTCTCACTGGTATTCAAAGTGGAGACTCAAGCCAAATGTAGGAAGACTGAAGCCAAGATCTTTGTCAGCTGCAAATTGATGACCTCCCAATTCTCTAGAATCCTAAGACTAGGGTTTGCGCTATGTCGAAGTTCTTCTGTATGGAAACCCTCTCATAAACATAATCACGCTTGTATCATTCTGCTATACAAGACACTCCTACTTCCACTTCTAACATACGCCTGTTCAATTTGGATCGGTACGAGCAACAATAACATGAAACGACTACAGACATTTGAAAAAAGTACTCTGTCAAATCTACATATTTCAGAAGAATTTTTCTTCTACTTTTTCAGATGTTTCATTGCATTTGTTCACTTCAACAATTTCTCAAAACTCAGGTCTACATGCTACGCTGTACTCATTGAAGGAGGCTCCATGGATATTAGATATTTCTGAAATATGGTATTTTATTCGTAAGTTTGACTGGAATGGCTATTTTGAAACCGTAGCATCTCATCATATTCATTCTGGGAACGTTTGACTTTTCCCCACTCAGTAAATCTGAATAATCCCTCCCCCAACCAAGGAAAGAATTAAAAGCTATATTTGTGACGGCAAGATTTTTAAAACTTTATGCCATACATTATTGTTGTAGACTAAGATTTTCCTTTCCTTCTTCCCTCTCCCCACACAACGTTATTTTTCCAGTAACACAGCTTCATTCATCACAAATTCATTGATCATTAATTTTGTAGCCGATGACATAGGTTTCCAGCAAAATAATAAAAAATGTCCCCCCTCCTCAATGTTTTTTTTTTTTTTTTTTTTTTTTTTTTTTTTTTTTTTTTTTTTTTTTTTTTTTTTTTTTTTTTTTTTTTTCTAGTTCTTAGAAATTCAGTCTTTTTCCTAAATTTCAGTTTACATAATTATTTTATAATTTTTTAAATTATACTTTAGAGCAATACTAGGATATATTTATCATGTGCTTACAAATATATTTGTTAAGGCGCCTTTTTGTTTCTTCTGATGCAGTGTTGCCCTCCCTCTTCAACTCTTCTATTAGTTAGGGTAAACTGATTTCCAGGTAAAAATACATTACAGAATGAATTTAATGTAATTACCTAAGGTGGCTGTAGGAACTGTTTCTGTAGTACTGTTGTGATAGCTGGTCGAATCAGGTGCATCACTCGGAGGAGCGTTGAGAGATTCATTTCCTATTTCGCTATCCGAATTGTTGCCGCTTTCAACACCACTTTCTGTAAAAAATGTTTTATTTTAATCGAAGCAACTACAACGTCAGGAATACTAAAGGTACATAATTATAATATTTGTGTAAACTTGGACTGAAATGCACAAAGCTCCATAATGCAAATCGTAAATAAACAATGGTTACTAAGAACAAACCATTTGTATTAATAGAACTATCACAAGCATTGACTATGCTCAAAATTAAAAACGATATTGTTATCATAAAATTACGAACACAATTACTGGAATAATTACATATCCGTTAACCTGCCTCATGATTACAAAGCAAAAGTAATTATTGTCCATCAACATATAATATTCAGATAATACCTTTCAAGTATATTGTATTATTTTTCAGATTTTCATGAAGTTGATTCCAACGAAACATAGATGTTTGCAGACCTTATAATAAACATAAAGGAAGAGATATGATGAAGGAAAATTCATCAAGTAGATCCACATGATTTTCTTTTTACAGGTATCTAACCAATTTCTCGGGGATATTTACGAATGTCACTTGACAATCATGGCGAAAAAATGGAAATTACGTTTTACGTTACGGAAATGATGTTCAATTATAAATCCATAAAATATTGATAACCATACACTCACCGTCAATTTCGTCACTATCAATATCTTGAAGCATCATAATATGGAGTTAACAGCTTGAAAACGACTTACAATAATCTTTACACCATCGCTATCAGGAATTATCACAGAAACTCAGAACTGTCAATCCAAACAGGACCATAAACAAACATTGAAAAAGAAATACACCCTGAAAAATACAAAATGCTAGTTTGTATTATATTTTATTCTTTAGCGCTAGCTTAACCTACGGACAAATCGTTAATCAAAAAACATTACGAATGTATATCTTCGAAGAAGTTATCTGCAATTCTATCATTTATTTTATTCATAACGAACGAAGATAACCACTGCGAAGGGACTAATGGTGGTTTTGGCAAAGGTTAATAAAGCTGATTGATTCTTTAGTGGATGCGTTCAGCTCGTTTCCCGTTGTACAGACTCCATATTTTAAACTTCAGTCATTAATATATTTTCATTTAAATCAAAACCGTATATAGTATTTTAGGTCGTGGTCTTTTAATGTTTTCTTTGTGAAACCTCACCTGAAGAACAAAAACATGATCTCCAGTAAGAACAAAACGGAGAGTCTGCTGGATAATTTAAAGAAATTCAGGTTTCAAAAGAAAAATACAATGTCTCAGGAGTCAAGTCAAGGTATTGTACTTTTTGATAATATAAGCTTCATGTGTTTACGTTTCCCCACGTTGCTTCAGTATTATTTTCTTTTTCATGAATAATTTTAAGATATCGTCCTTGTTTAGTGAGAAGAAAAAATTGGATTTATTTAGTTATTATTATCATTATTTTTTTTTTTAGTTGAGTATTGAATATCTGAAATTCTCAATATCTCTGATTTCAGAAAATGAGGACAGTTCATCGAACACCGTTCACACTATTTCAGATTCGGATTCGCAATGCAGTCAGAGTTCACTCGTCATTTCCCAAGTTTTCTCAGGTAAGATTTTATTTATTTTTATACTATTATACAAAATCTATATTTATACTAAAGAAGGAGTGTAATAGAGGCCTAACACAGAAAGATGTTGAAAGAATTCCATGTTTTTTTGGGTTTTTTTATGACTGTTCGTTGCTTTACAATTCACTTCATATTGTTTTGTTATCAGAGCGGGATATTGCTCCTACACCAACGCCAACAATTCATTCCATATCGTCAGATTCCAGTAATGATACTATAGAAGTAAAAGCTTCAGACTCCGAGGAATCGACTGGAAAAGGTTGGTGATTATATATTTTATTAATTAATAAGAATAATGCTATTAAAAACTAAAGAAATAAGTCTCATGTGATATTTTTTCAACTGCATTGCTGATTTATACCAGAAAAAATGTAATTAATTTTTTTTTTTCTTTTACGTGAAATCTTCGATTGTTGGAGGTTACTTTTGGTTAGCAGGTTAAAGTCGATTGTGAAAAATCTTTCGATTTCATTAATCGATTAATGAAGTTTCCATAAATGACTTATGTTCATATTGATTTGTGGTCCTTGAATTTATTGATTTTCTGAACATTGAAGCAGACATCTTGTAAACCAATCAGACTGAATATTGTGTAGACTGGTTACTGTCCTTGACCTCCACGAGTGGCGCACACGAAAAGCAAGTGTGAATTGCTCTAGCATTCACAAATTTGCAGAATAAAAATTGTACTCCTACTCTAGTAAATTAAGGAAATATGTATGTATTTTGTAAATGAGAAGTCACCAATCCCAAAACCAGACACGTGTAATACTTTTATTTTTTCGGGAGAAAAAAGCGTTTCCTCCTCACCAAAAATTGTATTATTTGTTTACTGATAGTTCTGTTCGTGTATAGACGTTGAGATGGTACGGAGCTAAAAGTTCTTCTAAAATACTACTATCAAACAAATCACTCAAAATTAGTGATAGGGAAATTTTTTCTATCTCTCTTGTTTTAAAAATAGTTCTTGTCTACTTCTAGAACTAGAAGACTCACTTGGAAAAAGATATCCTATTAAGTTATAAGTTTTTTTTTTTCTCTCTCTTTTATTTGGTATATTTACAATCAGTTAAAATAGGACCATAAGTTAATTTGATGACAGTGAGTATAAAAAAAAAAAAAATAAGCTATAATAAATGGCAATATACACAAAATAAGAAAAAATAAAATAATAATATAAAGTATATACAAATTAATACATATAAACAAAATACTAATTTTAAATAAATGTGAAAAAAGTAAAATAGATAAACAAATCACAAAACAAAATAAAGAAAAGTTTGTACAAAATAATATTATAAATCATAACAAAAACAACTCTCAAGCTCAGAGCCCCCCCGGAACACCCCCGCATGGTACTCCCCTCATTCCTACAACTAAATGGAGGTAGAGGAGGTCACGAAGGAGCGGGTGGTACCCCGTACCCCTGGATCCGCCTAGCCTCTGACTAGCAGTGGAGGCAAACCGAGAGGGACAGATGTTATAAGTATGGGAACATTTTATGTAGTCCAGTTTAAAGGTAGTTTCTAATAGTCATGGCAAACACGGATCTGGAGGAGGAATTACACAGTTATATTCACTGGATCTGTTGAGGCATAACAGGACCATCACAGGATCCTGATGGGGATACTTTCGTCTTTACTTCGGTCTCACTTCTCAGTTAAAGTTATCATTGTTCATCCTTGTTGCAACCTTTAGAGGTATATTACCCATTAACTATAGTAAAATGTCTAGCAATTATTATTGTAATTTTTTTGGAATGTATTTCATTCAAAACTATTCTATTTACCGATTTACTAAATACTAAAAAAAAGTGTAAGCAAAAAAAAGTTCAAGAAAGAAATCAGAAAAAAACTTTCTTGTAACTGATAAGATGAGTTCATACTTTTCTTGTGAAATGGTTGTATAGTAGGAAGGGGTCTCTATGCTCTTCTTCAATGTTCCACCTCGCTGCTCTTGTTCAGCTTTTGTCTTCAGGGGCTTTTTTTAAAAAGAGGGAAATGCATGTAAGACTGATAAAGGAGGTCCAAACGGCACATTTTAACTATGAATTTGGCTTGAGCTGGATGTCAAATCACACATTATAGTGAAATTCCCATTGCTATAGATTACTTAGGCAAGGATTTTCGCTCTCTTTTACTGTTTTTGAGAAGAGCGCCAGAAAGATGTCTGCTTCTTCAGTCTTTTCGCTGTGTGAATTATCTTTCCGTGGGTATCAAAAGAGATGGGATTTTTGTTGGTGGTCTATTATTGACAAAATTAAAGAAATTGAGAAACTTCTAAAAACCTTTTCGTCTTTAGTCAAGTAAATAATGCCAATAATTAGTTTTTTTTTTTTTTCAGAACCACCTAAAAAATATTCAAGGATTAAAACTTATGCGTCAGTTAAATCGGAAAAGAAGAACGTTGACAATGAACACTCAGAGAATACGATGAAACGGAAAGCCTCTCCTCAGAGGAATGGAAAAGGTAATTAGTAATTTGTGAGATTATTCAGTAGTTGAAGGAGAAAAGTACAAATCTTTAAACAGATTAATTACCGATGATCCCGTTAATGATTTCATTAAATATTTTTTTAATTTTTTATACTAGCAGTAATACCCAGTGTTGCCCGAGGAACTTTGACTTTTCTCCTAATATCTCTAGTTCGAATCCTATTCAATTCTTCAACAGTACATTCATGATGTTATAATTTTCAATTATTCATACGGAATAAGGCTTATAGTCCTTCAACAGCAGACACCCCAGCTAGTAAGTTTTTAGAACCCCTGGGCACCACAGCTAGTAAGCGCCTTTTAACTGCGGAAACCACAGCTAGTGAATACTTAGCATCGCTGAACATCCTAGCCAGTGCGTACTTGAGAACGCTTGTGACCACAGCTAGTATGTAGTATGTATTTGCAACGGCGGACCCCACAGCTAGTACGTAGTTAGGAACGCTGGGCACTACAGCTAGTAAGTGTCTTGCAACGGCGGACCCTTCAGCTAGTACGCAGGGCATCACAGCTGGTATGTGCCTTGCAACAGCGGACCCCACAGCTAGTACATAGTTACTACTACTACATGTGAAATTTCATGAGAATCCGATTACACTTTAATGAGTCATCATTACTTTTATGCTTAGCCCCCCCCCCTCCCGTTCAAATTTTTGAGATGTCACGTAGTGTATTTTCCTATTTCGCTTTTAAAAATACTAAATGTGAAATTCCATGACGAGATCCGATCATCCGTTAATGACCTAACACTATCTTCAAATGTAGGCCTACCCCCACAACCCCCTCTCCCTTTCACAATTTTGTGACGTCACACACCCTATTTTTCTATTTGGCCTTTAAGAATACTACATGTGAAGTTTCATAAAAATCCGTGCAGCCGTTTGGGCGTGATGCTTGAACAAACCCATAAACAAACACACAAACCAGCTTATTAATATAGATTTTCTGTGCTCATTTCGTTGTTGAGTGAATCAACCATAGCTGGGAGCCACCTCCACCCTGGGGACCTTTTATTAAAAAATATTGCTGAGCTGCTTGACAATTTTTTATCTACTTGTTTCTCGTATGTCCCGTAGATTGAATATAGGATATTTCCTCTAGAAAAATTTAGTTATTAAATAGTATCTCTAAAAAAGCCCTTTACAGTTACATCCACGTTCTTTGTTTTTGTTTTATTTTTCTTTCTCGTGCATGTAAATGAAATGTGAAAAAATAATTTTGTGAAACATTTTTTCCAGTTAAAAGAAAAAGAAGAAACTCAGAGTCGGATGGTGAAGATTATTGGAGTGAATTCGTCTATGACAGGTTGGTTATAGTTATTTTAATTAATACAAAATTGATAAAAACAAGGAGGGACAATTGAACAAAAAGTGTATGAGATCGTCCTTCTCATCTAAGGTACAGAAGAGCCTGCAGACACTTTCAGGACAAAACTCATACCTAAGCCCTCCAAGTAAAATTCTAAAATTTCTATTGGTATTGTGGAGACGGATTTGAGCTAGAAGTCGGAGTTTTTCAATAGGCAGTTTAATGAAAGATAGCTTTCCTGAGGCCCTAAAGCACTGACCAATCGGTAGAGGGAGTTGTATTTAGAATTTACTATTGTATTTATATCGAGACCCCAGGCAAGCATTTCTCCACAATCATCTCACCAATAGACCAGAATATAACTCAGAAACATTTTTACATATTTTAAATAATTTAAAAGTTGGAGAAATTAACAATTTATTTTAATTTTTTTCTGTTGCTTTGAAAATAAAGAATAATTTAATTTAATTTGTGCATGTAGATGGATACATATATTTTATTATTATTATTTTTTTATATTTATTTATTCAAGTGGTATTTTGTTTTATATAATTTTCGAATTGTTTCTTTTATCCTTTTGTTATTTATTGTGTGAAAAAAAAGAAAAAAAAAAACCACTCATTGCCATGAGTTCTCTCTTTTGTGCAATAAGAGTTTATCTATCTATCTATCTACAAAATTGAGGGGTTGATCGCAAAAACTGGCTTAGTTCAAAACTGCAATGCCTATTTAGATTACTGTCAAAGATGGTCATTAGTTTGTTTCCTAATAATTTGTCTACTCATATCCCTACGTATAAAAACTAATTACTAAGTTCCCTTCATAGAAATAAAATACGTTTTCTCACTGTTTCTCCTGAACTGAGATGAGCTTCTATTGCTTAGAGCTGCTAGTCAGCGTTCCGTTAGACGCCACACTAACTAAACTGGTGGTAAGTAGATAGATGTATCGGGAGAGCTGGTGTCTACATCTAGAGACCTAAACGTTCAATACTCTTACTTAGCCCTTCCCTGTTAACTGTACGGTAGGAGTCTTTAACTGGTACCTGACATCGCACGGACTTGGGACCATCGCTTAACATTCTAACCGAACGACAGCGTCTTCAAGGATTTATTTTCAGATAACAAATCTAAGGGTCTCGGCCGGATTACAAACCCGCGATCTTTAGCTCAGTAGCCCAGCAAAGTGCCTCTGTGCTACCGGAGTCCTGTGATAGTGTTTTATTATATTTTTGTTACTCCGTAGCTGGAAATATTAATAATTTTGTTAGTTACTTTTGTATCTTCTATCCACATTTATATTATACATGTATTCGTATGTGTTAACACTGATGATGACACATGTACGTTGAAAACCTGTTTGGGAAGTTAATAAAAAGTGTTAGAATTTTTTATTTGTATGCTAAATATATCCCCCATCCCACATCTTCTATAATGTATCAGTAGTTCCATTCTATTGTTCAGAAGACGCCGGCAGCTCGAAGTAGCTTGCTTGCCTACTGAGCTAGAGATCGCGGGTTCGAAACCTGACCGAGCCCCCTTTTTTTTTTTATCTCAGAGAGGAAAAAACCTTGAGCAATGATCCCGAGCCTGTACGATGTCAGGTATTCGTTAAAAACCCCTACCCTAGGTGAATAAACATTTAGGGTAGTCAAAATTTACCTCGTAGTTAAAGCCGAAGTCACAATAACTAATATTGTTTTAATGGTAACCCTAGAACATGGTTTACCTTTTAGAATACCTATATCTTCTTGTAATAGTTACCAATTCCTTGCAATATAATGAATATGTTTCCTAATATATATTTTCCGCAACTTTATTTTTCTCCAAATATATTTTTCAGTCTTTAACAACCTAGCAAATAGATTTATTTGCTGATTTTTATTGTAAACCATTTTTTCTTATTTTTATCATAATATTCTTTATGCAGAACATATTTTACGAGTCGACTTCTGTGTTAAAGCCCTTAGTATAGGCTGAGTAGTAGAAAAATATTTTTCCTTTTTCTAAACATGTTTTTTTGAAGAAGAAAAAAGATTTATTTCTTATCTCTTCAGGAACATCGAAAAAAACAAGCAGGTTCTCTATAAAATGTTTGCTCCAGTTCTTACGGTAAAATTTAGTTATCAATTTTTGCACAAATAGATAATTTCTTAGCTGCTCTAAGGGCAATTGACCTTTTATGATAAAGAACAAAGTTGTAGACTGGGATTTTAATATGAAAACATTATTTTATTATTTTTTTTTTTTTTTGCATTAATCAGTTTTTGCTATGAATTCTTCAATCAAGTAATAGTTATAGGATTAGGATTTTCAATTTTAACTATGTAATAGATTGTAGTTGTCTTATTTTATTTATTTGTTTTAGTGATGCTGACTCAGACAGTGAAATTTCGAACCACATGTCCGCAACCCAAAAGCGAGTTTTCGAATTTATCAATTCAGCTTCAACAGTCGAGCTTCTCCAAGTTCCATCATGTACACAAAAAAGAGTTAATGCTTTACTTGAAGCCAGACCGTTTGATGATTGGCGTGACTTGGTAAATAATGAATATTATTCTGATTTATTATTAATTATATTTTACTATAAATTATTCAAAATTTTACTTCCCCAATTACATTACATTAAATTTGTGGAAGGTGGAAAAACTTTGAGCACACTGTCCGGATGGGTACGATGTCAGCTACAAGGCCCCTATTCTGGGTGAATAAATCTGGATAGGCAAAATTTACCTTTTTTTTAGTGACCTCATAGTTAAATCCGGTATATGAGTCACAATAACTAACTAACTAGAAGAAGTTACGCAATCTATTAGAAATTTGATGTTTAGTTTCACTGAAATTTCATGATTTTCTGATCCTGATATTCTGAAAACTCCAAAAAATAAGTGGGTGATGACAACGTTAACTTCCTATCGAATAAATATCTCGATTCAGTATTTTAAAAGTGGATCAACATATAAGAAACATAGATTTGCAGTCAAATCGGCCAAAGAAGAGTTGGAGGAGGGACTTAACTCCACAACCACAATAACTCTTGGAAGTATAACATTACGACGTGAAATATTAGGTATATATGAGTTCAAAAGTTCAGGGTCTCTAGTCAAAACAGACGACAAAACTTAGTTTATTATCAATATTTTGAACTGGGGAAGTATGTGTGATCTGATTCACCGACTAATTTTATCCAATTACTTTGTGTATAATTCTGTGGTCACAGGGAATAAATTGGTAAGACTAAATTCCTAACTTTTCAGAGCAGCATTTTTTACTTTTACATTAATCGTGTAAATCCAGTTTTTGAAATAAATAAATTATTTTTGCATCATTATTAATGATATACCTTTTAAATCTATAGAAGTGAATGAAAATGAACTTACCATACTTTTTGAATGATGCCTCTCTAAAGTTGATTTAACCGAAAACGCCCTCTTCACTTGGAATAGTTTGCCGTAGTGAATAAATGGTTAAATGCTGTTATCTCGTGAATGATTCCTCTAAGAAGTAGTTTAAGTTGATTTAACCGAGAACATACACAATTTTACGAGATACCAAGAAACCCACATCTTTATAAATCCGAAAGTATTAAAGCTCTGAGCTCCCAACTTCTTCACAATGCCGTAGATGGCTTGGGAGATGATCACAGTACATTTAACTCATTTTGGCCATTTTACGACTTAACAACTTATTCCCTGTGACCATATAATTCCTTTCATGCATTTAATATTTTATACTGTTTTTTAATATTTTTATTTAGGTGTCTAGACTGACATATGGTAAACATTTAGGAGGAGGACACGTTCTCAATTCAGCATTAGATGTTTTAATATTTTTTTAATATTTTTATTTAGGTGTCTAGACTGACATATGGTAAACATTTAGGAGGAGGACACGTTCTCAATTCAGCATTAGATGTTTTAAAAACGAGAGCAATTGTTTCTAAATTGATGAAAAAATGTTTGAAACTGGCAATCAGCACTGAAGAGGCTATTGCAGCTCGTGCGACTCACATCGAAGAGCAACCGTCAAATTTGACTTCAGGCCTGTCCCTGAAAGATTACCAAATGGTTGGTCTCAACTGGCTGGCTGTAATGCATGGTCAGGGACTCAGTGGGATCCTCGCCGACGAGATGGGACTTGGCAAAACCATACAGGTAATATAATCTGTGGGCCTGGCCTGTTAATAAATAATCTATAAATTATATACAATGTAATATTTTACCTAGAAAACAAGAGGTAAATACAATTTCATATTTTGCAAAATAAATAATATAGGTAGATGAAAACGTTTTGGTTTATCATTTTGCAATTTACATTTTAATTATGTAGTTGCTGGTCCTGTCTTCTACATAAAACCTCCATCCCACATTATTACACAATTATTCATAATTAATACCGCAGGGGCCAGGTCTGGTGTTTTGCGCAATAATCGCAAATGTGCAACGCAGAATGAACAGGCGCGTTGTCATGGTGCAGCACTCACTCCCCACTTCGCTACAGCTCAGGTCTCTTCCTCCTCATAGCCTTTCGCAAATGTCTCAGGGTTTCAAGACAACGAAAACGATTAGTTGTCTCAACTCGTGGTAGAGATTCGCAGTAGACAACATCATTCGAAGTGAGCATGGCCTTGACATTCGATTTGACTTGACGAGCTTCTTTGAACCTCTTGTACCACTCATGACACCGTGATCGACTCAGACATTCATCCTCAAAATCCTCTTGCTAACTGAAAAGTTTCTGTAAACGTTTTACCCAACTTCACACAAAGCTTGATACAAACGCGTTGCTCTTCTTTTTGATTCATTTCATAAAATAGCCAATCACGGAAAACTTGATTCACAAAAATGTCTGCTACTTCACAACAAAGTAGGTTGTAGAGAATCTACAAAAACAGGAAGAATCACAACAGCTAATGCTGCCAACCGTACCGCTCTCCGACGCTCAGTTGGCGCGCACTCCTAAAAGTCCTGGAACTTTTTGATCACCCCGCGTAACACTATTTGTCTGCGATATAATATATATTGTGTAGTGGCTGGGATGACTATAGTCATGAACGAATATCTCTCGGCTGCCTTCCTATTATTGCTAATATTATCCTATATTTCTAAAGACAAACATTCACTTCGATGTATCCGTTCCCTCCATTCATCTGCATATATTTACCACCTACTTTGGCTCTAGGTGATCGGATTCCTAGCCTACCTGAAGCAGACTGGGCAGAGCTTCCACCCCCACCTGATCGTCGTTCCTGCAACCACTTTAGAGAACTGGGCCGTGGAGGCGGAGCGGTGGTGCCCTGAGCTAAGGGTGGTTGTCTATCACGGCTCCCCCGATGAGAGACGGGCACTCCGGGTCCAATGGTTCAAGGATCAGTTCAAGACGATGGACATCATCATCACCACTTACAATATCATCGGCACCTCCTATGAGGAGAAGAAAATGTTCAGGATCATATCTTTGGACTATGTCATTTTTGATGAGGCCCATATGTTGAAAAATATGAATACCCAGAGGTTTGTACCAGGTTTTTATTTGTTTTTTTATTATGTAATTTTTATTTCTTGGAGTGAGTAAGAAAGTATTTTTACCATGAAGAAATAATAATTATTATTATTAAGAATTTTAGTAGATGCACTAACTCAAAATCAATTTGACAAAAAAAAACTTTAAAATAAAGATCAATTTTTCTAACTTATGTAATTTGATAGTGGTCAATCTCAGATTAAAACTATTATTATTAGTATTATGGCTTTCAAATTCCATTTTCTTATTCTAAGGGGGATCACATATTTTTCTTGATGAATACTGAAATTAGATTTTTTAAAATGAGGAAGAGCTATAAACGAGAGGAATCCTTTGGATACTTGCTACGATCTGTTGAAGTTTGACATGTCTCCACTTCCGTCCCCTTTTCCCCCAGTGTTTTTGGCGTTTGGTATTGAAGATGTTATTTTTTATAAATAGGATGTCCGAAACTAGGGAATTCAATCCATTTTGATCCTGGTAAAATCGGCTATTATATTTTAAAAAATCACTAATAAACGGATCGTTTTTCAGACGTTTTGACGGATCTTGGGGGTGGGCTTATTTTTTCAGTAACAAGTTATGACATTTGCGACGTTAGACTAATTCGTTAAAATATAGTGGAGATATTCGATTTCGAATTCAAAATGTAGATTGTATGGTAAAAAAATAAATAAAATACTGTCAGGAAAAATGTAAATTTAGTTATCACCCTTCAACATTAAATATCTCGAGAAAAAGAGCTGCAATGGATGAATATAATTTTATTGGAAGTCTTAAACATCATTAACACGATTAAAATAGTCATTTTAAATTGATTTTTAGATGCTGTCTAGGTATATTTGCCTTCGGATTTTACGTTGTCACTCATTTCGTATCGCTAATTATTATGCAAATTAAATAATATATATTATTAAATGGCCTTTCCAAAAGTATTTTATATTTTTTTTCTTCTTTTCAGATATGGACATCTTTTCAGTATTAATGCAAGGAAGCGAATACTGTTGACGGGCACTCCACTTCAGAATAACCTCCTTGAACTTATGTCACTTTTAAATTTTGTTATGCCCAATATGTTCTCTGCCAAAATACAATATATTAAGACTTTTTTCTCAAAAAATAGTAAGCTTCCAGATGAAAATCTTCCTGCATTTGAACAAGAACAAGTTGATCTTGCCAAACGTATAATGAAACCATTTGTACTTCGGCGGCTTAAGTGTGACGTACTTAAAGATCTACCGAAGAAAACTTCGACAGTTGTACACTG
This sequence comes from Aradus depressus, assembly GCA_963662175.1. NCBI lineage: Eukaryota > Metazoa > Arthropoda > Insecta > Hemiptera > Aradidae > Aradus > Aradus depressus. Next base: position 47,630,780 of record OY759216.1, on the reverse strand, counting down.
TTCTTTAGACTCTGACCAGAGAGATAAGTACGAATCGTTTTTAAAAGAGGTTAAAGAGTGCGCTGCCAATGATAGAGAAAATTACAATTATATGTCATCTTTTATGCAGCTGAGAAAATTAGCTAATCATCCTTTGGCCTGCCGCTATTATTATGAGGTAATTTGATTTATTATTTATAATTTAATTTAATTTTTATGTAAAATTTATCTCTCAAGTTAAATCCAGGATGGTTGTGAGACATGCTAACATGATGAATGCAGGAGGTCGAAGTAGACAAGACCTTGAGCAGATTCCGTGCAAAATATAAAAAATAAAAAAAATAATAGCGATAAATGAATAAATAATAAAATAGGTATAAACAATAAATTTGTATAATACACTTCTTCCATTTTATTTTTTGTTTTTTAAGAACTCTGTATCCAGAAATTACCAGTTCTTTTGGTTAACTTTTTTTCTGTCAATCAAGATCTCTTTTTCAATAGAACATATTTATTGAGTCGACCATTATATTCAAACATCAAGTCGTCCTGATTTTATAAGTATATAAGTAATTTTTTTTTTTTTTTTTTTTTTAATTCTACAATCTGTACAAAATTTACAATAGGTAGAAGTGAACAGGAAATAAATATGTACAATTGATGGGAGAAACCACACTCCCTTAGGCAGACTCGTTATTTATTCAAAGAAGATCGCGAGGCCAACGTCGTCTTAGTACGGCATGGAGGGTTGTCGGGATGGGACTAAGAGGTATAAGTAATAAAAACAATAATGATATTAGTAATGAAAATATTAAACAAAAATTAGATTGGACAGGCCTTAAAGGAGGATGTGTAGAGGAACTCTGTTAGGAAAATAAAAATGGAAGATATATGTCAAGTAATGTTTTTTTTGTAGATGAAACACAATTTTTATGTCATGGTTATATTATTATTTTTTTTAAATGAGAAAAAATTCCGTTTCCGTGTGTAGGGTTTCGTCTAACATAAACTGCTGTTCTTCAACAAGTGAGGAAGGACATTAATAAAACAAAATCCTTCTTGTTTTATACCTTTTTAAAGGAAAATAGTTGCAATGTTCAGTTATCTGAAAATCTTCTTTCTTCCTGGTATCATAATAATGACTAGAATTGTTAAGAAAAATATTTTTATTTTACGTAATAACCATTGATGTTTCAAATTTAAATAGGCTTTGTAAATATTTCTTTCCAGCTTGTTATTTGGTTAATATTGTTTAAAGTTACGATTTAGATGAGTAATATTTCAACGAATTATATAGGAAAAATATGCAGAATTTGGAATTAAGAAGAAATTCTTCTGGATTGTTTGTTTTTACTTTCAGTTTTGTACATATTTGAACTTGTGAGAAATAAAAGGGCTTTCAAAAATTCTCATATTCATTAATTATAAATAATTATTATTAGAACGACTGTCGTAATTAATGAAGAATATATCGCACCCTCGCTTCAGAAGTGACACAAATCAAAAATCATGAATGCCTGTAAAACGACACTGAAAAATTATTGTAATTTGAAATAACTATTTTGAAGTAATGAGGGCTCGTAAATTTTTTTTTTCTAGTTTATAATCTATTGGAACCCGAGAAGTGTCGTTTTTCCAGAATTAAGAGATAATTTTTCTTACCTCATTTGCGACATAAACCAAAAATTGACGAATTTTGAGTTATGTCACTTTTGAAGCGGGGGTGCGATATGTAATATGGTCTACACAACAACAGAAAAAATAATCAAGAATTGTCCAAAAAATCAAAATAAATTCAATAAAAAGAAACGTATAATTTATGGTTTCCAGATTTACTTTGTGAAGCTCCATTCTAGGAATAGATAATTAAAATACACAATTTCTTTGTCAAACTTCACTATATATTCTCAAATACTCAACTAGTTTCGCCTTGTTTGTAAGTGACTCTTGATAATGCCTTAATACGGCGAAACTAGTTGAGTATTTGAGAATATATAGTGAAGTTTGACAAAGAAATTGTGTATTTTAATTATCTATTCCTAAAAAGAAACGTATTTTCATGTATCCTCGTTTTATATTATTTTTATTCCATTAATAATAAAATTACTAATTTTGTTGAATGCGCGTATTATATTTTGTCAATCTGGCATTCCTGTTCATAAAACATTTGAATATTTTAAATAATCAAACTTCAACATAAGAATTTGACAGACATTTAACGTTTTTCAGATTAATTCTCATGAAAACCTAATAAAAATTATATTTGAATATTTTTCATTCATTTTTGGGTCTGTATAATATTTCTCACTTTTTTTTTTTTTAAACAAATGTTTTATTTTGTCTGTTATCTGTGCAGGAAAAAAATCTAAAGGAGATAGCGAAACGTCTGAGAAGTGATTTCGAGTACAAAAGTAAGAAAGAATACATTTTAGAAGATCTTAGCTGCATGTCAGATCACGAAATTCATCAGCTAACAAGAGAATATAAGGTATTTATAATGTTTAACGTCTATTCTAGTATTTTTGGTTGTTATATTATTTATATAGAAGGATAGTTAGAAAAGCAATTATAAACTTTTTATTATCGTCATCTGCAGCTTGAAAAAAATATACTTGGTATTATTTCCTCAGCTAAACGAAGCTTAGCGAAATTTATGTGATCGGTTAAAAGTTGGATGTTGAGTTTTCACCGGAATGTCATGTTTTACGACCCCCTGATTCTATGGAGAAAAAATGAGCCTGTGAACACGATAACTCCCGGTAGGCACGTGCTTCCCAACAGTGGGGTGTATCTCGTCTTGGGTAATTTTCCACTAAAACCACCCCCCCCCCCCCCCCCCCTGAGCTCCTGGGTGCTTTCGTCCCTGGTGTGGGACCATAACACCCTCTTCGTCCTCCCGATGAGGAACCATGGTTGTAGCTTTCTGGAGTGCGCTGACACTCGGAAAGTTCATGCCGGGTTAGGCCCGCCAGGTGTTATTAACACCGGCGGTCCCGGTATTACTGCTGTTGTAGTAAATGTATCAACGCAAAATTTCATATATCAATTTAAAACCCCATAAGGACGACAACTAGTGATTTTCAGCCAAATCGGCCAAAAGGAAGGGGGAGATTAGGGGGATGTTCGTTTCAAAAATCCTTATAACTGCCGATGTAATGAATGTATCGACACAAAATATAGTATGAGGATTCAAAATCCTCTATGTAAGTCAACTTTTGGTTCTTAGCCCAAACGGTCGATTGGTGGTCGAGGAAGAGCAAGAACTTAATAATATTATAATAATATATTATATTATTATGTTCTGGTGAAGTACATTGCCGGTGATACATCAACAGTTTTTTATTTTTCTACATTATATGTAGAGTTGGTTTGGAAATTATCACAGTTACAATCCTTCCATCACCGAAGTAATCTAATCCAAATACAAGACTTTTCATTCCTCAGTTCTCGCTGCAAACTTCTTATTCGTCCCCTATCTTATGTCTCACTTTCTGGTAACCTAAGCAGACAGACGTCATAAGCGCCATTCACCTCGTCACCTTATCAGCGAAACAAGTAATCAGTGAGTTTAAGTTCAGTGTTTAGGGATTACTGGTGATAATGTTGTAAATAACACATCATATATAATAATAAGAGTAGTAAAATTATTTATTGTCCAGTAACAATTTATTTATTTGTTACAGAGTATATCGGATTTAAAATTACCAGAATCGATATTTTTTAAGAGTGGAAAATTTCAAAAATTAGATGAACTTTTACCAAAATTAAAAGAAGAAGGTCATCGAGTACTTTTGTTCAGCCAATTCGTATTTATGTTGGATATAATGGAAGACTATATGAAGATACGAGGACATGACTTTCTTCGATTGGATGGATCCACAAGGAGTATAGACAGGTAACGTGTTTGAAATTCTGTGGATTCAGGCGTCCGTGTCATTTATTGATTTTTACCAATATCGGCCACGGCTTTGGTCTTGATTCCCAAATTGCTTTAGGGCAGCCTAAGGTTAGCCTTGGATCTAGTCTGGTTCAACGGCTTGGTTATCATAAGTAATATTGAAAGTTTTTAGTGGAAGCAATTGGGAATCAGGCTGCAGACCCCAAAACAAGAACAAACCCAGGCCAGCATAGTAGATTTTCCGTGGACAGGAAACTAAACTCTGCCTCGTCTTTTGAGCGAATCCTTGAATTTATTTAAATGTGTGTATTCCTTGCAAAGAGAATTTTCTAGTCAATATACAGCTGAACCTAATTTTTTATTTATTTTTTTAATTTTTGGTATACAAATATATGAAAATTATCATGAGCAGTCTACATGTATTTCAAATATTGTTAGAATTTATAGTTCAACGGTTTAATGGCTAGCAAAAATCTCTTCGCAAGGATTACAAAAATTTAAGAACTGTATAGGAATATCTTGGAAGTCAGGAAGTTATATCTTGTTTGCCCGACTTCTCTTACCTATGTATATTTAAATTCTGTATGCAGTGCCAAAGAAACTTAGGAACGAAACTTGAAGGATGAATTCAAACGATTGTAATTCTATGCTCTCGAGCCCCATTAATTATTATGACTCATTCCCGGGCTTTAACTATAAGGTCACATCGCCTACTACCAGAGCGTTCTTTCGTCATTCTGGTGGGTATGAGCCCGACTTTACTATGGGAGTCCTAAATTGGGCCTATCCTAAATTTTTATTCACCTCGTACAGGCCCGGGACCATCGCTTTACTTCCCATCCGAAGGACGGCGTGCTCAAGTTTATTTTACTTCTCAGATATAATAAACTAAGGACCTCAGTCGGGTTTCAAACCAACTATCTTGGGCTCAGTAAGCATACCACGGGCGCCTTCTCAATTATTGAGTATTTGTACCTCTTGCTAGCCAAGCGAAGCATATTCACCCTATTGATATTTCTGTCCTCGTAAGTTGAAACCACCAGTCCTGGGTCGAGTAACAGAGCAGGGTACTATTCGAATTACAAATGTTTCAGCTGAGTACAAAATTATTTGCGGATAATTTCACGGATATTATCTTTATTCGTTATCCGCGAATACATTTCGCTCAACTCTGAGCTATAATTACTTGGAAACTATTGCTATTACAACAACAAAAAACTTGATAGAGCCTTTTCTGTTAAGAATGTATGTCTTCTTTCATCTTATGCTTTTTTTGGCCTAAAATCATTATACCTCTTAGGGTAACTAATTATTTGTTTTTTTCCAGACAAGATTTGATCGACAACTACAACGAGGACTCGAACATCTTTGTATTTCTGCTAACGACCAAGGCGGGAGGTGTTGGGATCAACCTGACCACAGCTGACACTGTCATCATACACGATGTCGACTTCAACCCGTACAATGACAAACAGGCGGAGGACAGATGTCATCGGCTGGGGCAGACCAAGTGAGATCCACTAGAATTGTTGTAAACATGGAACAGCATTCACTACACTTTTCCTCTTTTTATTAAAAGCAAATAATTGTTATTTATAGTTGGTTAGTTATTGTGACTCATGTCCGGGCTTTATCATATACGGGCTGAGGTCATGTCGCCTACCATCCGAGCGCTCTTTCGTCACTGTGGTGGACATGAACCCGACTCTACTGCGAGAGTCCTAAATGTTGCCTATCCAGGTTTATTCGCCTAGGGCAGGAGTATTTAACGAGTACCTGACATCGTACAGGCTCGGGACCATTGCCAAACGTCCCATCCTAAGGATGGCAAGCTCAAGGTTTTTTCACCTCCCTGATGGCCTTCGGTCGGGTTTCGAACCCGCAATCTTGAGCTCAGTAGACCTACTACCGCCGCCCTTCTTTGTATGTTGGGATTATAACTTTATACATTTACTTAAAATTAATGTCGTTGATTCACTCGTAGTTATTTAGGGAATATCTCGCCTAAACGACTTGGCTAGAACAACAGAATTCCCTGGGGAGTACGGAACCCTAATGAAAATAGAAAATTGCTATAACTATTCTAATAAAAGAGTTGGAGGGTTGAGATTTGGCAATAAAACATATTCATCTATTTGTTTGTGAAGTCATTTCACGCCTTCATCCCCTCTATTATTTCCTTGTTTAACACTAACATTGAAGCCCCATGGGGTGAAGTTCTACTGTCTTGTCGGAAACGTCTTACTGAAAATATTTGGGTTTCAACATAAACTTCAAAAAAATATAATAATAAAAAATAAACTAAAGAAATAGATAGTATTCATAATAAAATACATCGTACATGTATGTATAATAATAATAATATTTATTGACGTTACTGAGCCCAATATACAATTTGTTAAGTATAATTATTTAGAGAAATTTATAAACGACGAAATTAATGTATACAGATGTATTTAGATTATCTCTATGGAAGAATACCAATAATTAAGGTTGAACTTACAACAAGAAATAATACCTAATATTTGCATTTCATAGTATCTTTAATGATGTTTCTTGTATAATATTTTTAATTTTGTTTTCTGCTAATTTCAGGCCAGTTACTATAATGCGTCTGATTAGTGAAGGAACAGTGGAAGAGTTAATTTATGCTAAAGCACAAAGTAAATTAAATCTTGAACAGGAATTGATCGGTAAGCTACTTTTAATGTTAATTTCTTAATAATTTAATCTTGTATATATCTTTTTTTTTTTAATTTGAAATAATCTAATGATAATGTTGGAAGGCTCGTAATATTAGTTTTACTGTTATCTCCTCGCAGTAGTACCTTCAAAGGTGTTACTAAAATTTAGTAACTAGTAATTCGGGACACATTTAATGTGTCCCGAAATACTATAGACATGGCCTCTCAGGCTCATAGCCGCGCACCTTAAACCACCGCTATTAATGCGTAAAGTTGGAATACCAACAAACAAACCGCATTTCAACTTTATTAATATAGATTTATAGGATTGATTAATATTATTTATAGGACTTTATTAATATAGATTTATAGGATTGATTAATATTATTTATAGGACTTTATTAATATAGATTTATAGGATTGATTAATATTATTTATAGGACTTTATTAATATAGATTTATAGGATTGATTAATATTATTTATAGGACTTTATTAATATAGATTTATAGGATTGATTAATATTATTTATAGGACTTTATTAATAAAGATTTATAGGATTAAAATTCGGTAATCTGGCCATTTTAACTCCCACAAGCATTGAGTGCCGAGCTGAAAATAAAAATAAAAAATGCTTTCGAATATCTAATTTTTGATCTTCAATGGAGTGTATAATCACTTTTGGTTTGTGTAAGGAAATTCTGAATATATAATTATATATTTCTCACATATATATTCTCTAATTTATTTTTAGGTTTTTACAACCTAGCAAATATAGACGTTTCGGGAAGAACCCCCAACATACAATCAAGAAATAACATCGTATAATGATCGTCAATAATTCAATATAAAAAAACATTTCAATTATAAAAATGATTTTTTAATTGTTATTTACAAGAAAGCTAACCGACCTATAATTTATTCGCTGATCTGAAAACAATGTTTTTATGTTGATCATTGTATTCTTTTTGCAGAAACTTGTGAGCTTGTCTATTGCTTAATGCTAATTCACTTCTATTATACTTTTTTAAATTAGTTACAACTTGTATATACGAGTTGAAAAAATTATTTGAATAATTGAAATGTTTTCTATTGTTTTGTTTTTTTATACAATGTTTTTTTATTGATTCTATGAAGAACGTTTTTTTTAGATACTGATGATAAGAGTTCTTTCCAAAACATTCCTATATTTGTTATGGTGTATAAATAAAAAAAAATAAATAGGAGAAGAATATATCTGTGAAGAGTATATTTTGTAGAATATATAATGTTTTCTTTGATTTGAACCATAAAACATCGGTCTGCATCCATTAGAAGCCGAGATATATCTCGGAATAGTAGCAACTTGCACCTACGCGAACAGATCCTGTTGATTAGTGATTACTGCATCTTGCATTTCCTTATTGCGGATTCTGATGATATGAGTTACCATTAGACAAAAATAAATAAATAGGTACATAGGAAATCCTATTTTTCAGTTGATTTAGTTTCAACTTTTCTATTTTTATTTCTATACTAATAATTTGCTTTATTTTTTTTTTTTAGTAAAATTAATACGTTATTTTTATTTTTTTTAAATAGCAAATGAAGACGAGTCAGAAGAAGCGAAGAAAGTTGAAGATCTACTGAAGGAGGCTTTGGGAATTCCGAGGACTTAAATAAAATATTTTATCTCACCCTACTCTTGTGGGAAACACCTACGATATTTGTGTCGTTTCCCATTGGATTTTTAACTATTTACGTTGGATAGGTTCGCGCGAGTGCCTTTCTTGTGATATTAGTTATTAAGTTGGTTATATTTACAAACTTATTTTTATGTTATTATTATTATTATTATTGAACATTGTAGCATTTCATTAAGAAAATACATTTCTCTTCATTGTATTAACATTTTAAGTTTTTTTTCTTTTATATTATTTTTATGATTTTTTTTCTATGACTTAATAATTTAGGGTGTCGGCCAGTGTCACAAAATAATACCATTCAATACAATTGCACAAATATTTAATATTAGTTTCTCTCCATATTATTCTCTTTAGCAAATCATTTGTTTGAGTTGACTTTTCTTTAAAATCTAAGATATTATATGATTTTTGACTCTTTCTTGATACTTCTCCATCAGCCAATATTTGTTATCAATTAAGTTTTCGCACAATTTCTAAACCCTTCCTTTGTCCAATTTGACGGAAAATCAATATGTGGCTTTTTTAGGGGTATATCATTCCTCACAAAAAATTCATATTGATACATTCATCGACTGTAATTAGCGTTTTTGAATTAAGCCGCCCTTCTAATTCCTATGATATGACTGAAAATCCATTGGTCTCATCAGGTTTGGGACCAACAAATAAAATTTTATGTCTATACATTCAATACATCGACAGTTGAATAATGTTTTTTTTTGGCTAATTCAAACAATGTTTATTACATGATTTAATTTTTATCATATTTCGAAACGATATGACTTTATATACCTATATTTTTTACAAAAAAAAAAAATAATAATAAATATTAAAACTGATGTTTTGAGTTATTAAAAACAAAATGTTGAAGTTCTTTCGAAAAACGATTATTCAAGGAATATCAAAATAATACATCTACAACCACAGCTCATCGACGCAATACATTTTGAGGGGTAGTCATTTGAAGCAACCAAAACAAGCCCGATGTTTAGTTTTTTTTAGTCTTTTTACTCTCATTAATTACAGTTAATGCACAGAAAATCATAGAAATCGGTCATGGTTCGAATATTGGTTAATTTGACGAAGAATTACCCTTCTCTTTTGTATTCCCTCCTTAACTTAATGATCCATTCTTTCTTTTTCAATTAGGTTCATTAAGTAAATATAATGTTTTTATGTAATATCTTATTGAAATGTAAGAATATAATTTGTCTAGTGGGGGGTCAGTCAATATGTTTTTTTTCTTCCATAGTCATAATTTTATTGGTTATATAATGTTTTTAGTCATGATGACATGAAATTCCATTTCCGTTATATGGTTGACACTATAAATATTATGATTATTTTATTAAAAAAAAAAAAAATGGTGAATTGTTTATTATCTTCTAGGAAATTACATGTATCTATTAAAAAAAAAAAAAAAAAAAATCCCTCCTGGGTTCTATATGAATTTTGATGTCATAAAATAACTTTCTTTTCATTTTATTTATTTTTTTTAGTTCCTATCGTTACAGTACATAGATTAAAAAATGATAGGAACAAAGAAATATTATTAATTTCAAGGAAGGGATATGAGCATTGATCGTATAGGTCCCTAGGCGCAAGCCATTCCAACTTTTCTGTTATATTTAATTGAAGTCAAGTTGAAATTTTTTTCATAATGTTTTTGTATTATTAATGTATTTATAAATTTTGTATATATTATTTTCATTTGTCCAAACTTTTGAAATAACAATAAACAGTGGAGTTTTTCTTTTATTTAGTTTTATTTCGGTGCATCCTCCTAGTAGTTATTATTATTATTATGGTTGGTCTATCGAACACCCTTCTCATCCTGATTTTTGAAAAAATAGTCTTCTCAAGATGGGGAAAAAATGTGATGTTAGTGAGGGAAATTAGTTTCACGTTAAGTGATGGATATCGAAAGGTGTAACATGTACTACCTACCTGTTAGAGATCTATAGAAGGAGCGACTTCTATCCCCAACATGTTTTGTTACAATGATTAAAAGAATCGAATTGATGATTAATTTGAACATTTCTAAAACGATTTATTTCCTACTTTGGAAGCTGACTAGAGTGGATGTGTCTGATAGTGAACTATGTTGTGACTTTTGTGTATATTTACTGCAACAGTTCACTATCAGTTGTCTCATGGCCCGGGCTTTAACTACGAGGTGATATCGCCTACTGGTGGAGATGAGACCTACTCTACTGTGGGAGTCCTAACATTTGTCTAGTTAAGTTTATTCACCTAAGAGTAGGGGGGTCTTTAACGAGTATCTGATATCGAACAGGCTCAGGACCATCGCTTAACCTACTATCCGAGATTTTTTCACCTCCCAAATAAAAACCTAAGTGCATCGGCCTAGTTTCGAAATCGCGATCTTGATCTCTGTAGGCTATCACGCTACCTCAAACATCCACCCTAAATAAGGCTTTGACAAAGTGGATGTCTGTGTCTGATCGTGCACTGTGTGTGATATGTTTGTGCGCCTGTATTATCAGACACAGACGAACACATCATACCCACTACACACATCCACTTTTTGAAGATGAAAATAAAACGTTTTCGAGACGTCCAAATTCTGAGTTTATTTCCTTACACGACACTGTTTTGAAACGTCATGAAACAAAATATCAGTCTTTGAAAAGTTTGTTTTACAATTGAAAAACATTAATTTGCAATCTTTAAAAAATAAGCTACCGGATAATGCGCTAACAAACACTTTAGGAGGCGTAGCACCCCTTCCAAGTATATATATTTTCATGGGTAATATTTCTAGAAAGTCATATAAGAATGAGGGTCGAGGAGTACCATATTTTGAAAGAGAGAGAGTAGGTACCTTATATTATCCTTTTTTTTTTCACAATTTAATAGACCGTGAGACACAGACACAATAAGAAAGAATGATCACAAGAGTATGTTAAAAACACTTGCATAAATAAAAAAAACTTATTTTTTGAAATATTGTCTATTCCACTAGTCATAACTAGACCTGACGATGGTGTGAGGCGGAAACCGGTAGTTTTATAAATATCTTTTGTGGAATGGACAATATTTCAAAAAATAAGTTTGTTTTATTTATTTATTACAAATTCCACAATATGTCCGCTTTCCTCAACTTAGAAAAACACATGGGTCACTTGATGAGACGGTTCATCAGCACCACCGCCTCATCAGGGTTCAGAGAGGGGGCTCAACTCATAAACCCCAATAACTGCCCATGTAATGAATGTATCGACATAATATATCATATTTAAAGTCAAAACCCTATGAGGACATTTCCTGTCAAACTTCAGCGATATCGGCTGAAGGGAAGGAGGGGTTCAGGGGAGGGCGCTCAATTCAAAAACTCTAATAACTGCCGCCGTAATGAATTTATCGACCCAAAATTTAGTGTGAGGATTTATGTCTACTATGTAAATGAACTGTTGAATATTAGCGCAAACGGTCGACTGGTTTTGGAGAGGGAGCAAAAAATTAATTGATTACTTCGTTCTGGGGAAGTACATTTCCGGTGATTCACCGTCGATTTTTTTGTCATTATTTTGGTTTACAGTTATCCGCTCTCTGGTATGTTCCTGTTAAATGGTTGGTTCTTGCAATAAAACAGATGCAGTTTCAACACTTCTTACAAATAGGAAAACAAACAAATTGTGCACAACACTGGCCATAAATCACAAAGCTAAAAACAAAATTAAAATTATTTACTGTCAGCTTATGACGTACAACGTTCATTTAAATGAGTGGTGCCACATTGGCAAACCGCCAGAAGAATTTTCACCACAAATATAGAGTTAACTGTACCATCTGTTGTCTGTCCATGGGATCTGTTTTATTGGCTTGTATAAGTGGGCAGGTATACAGGTGGTATCTTGAGCCAGGTGGGTGACATTTTTGGCAAAATAGTTGACATTATTCAAAATTTATTTTTGATAGACTGCCAACAATTTTTTAAAGTATATTTATATCTTATAAAATTATGAAAGAATATATAGAAAGTAGTCCATTTCTTTTTTTTACTCTTCGTGTCATTGTTCTTGGACGAAGCGCAAATCCGAAATAAAATATTAATATAACCGGCATTTTTTTATTTTTTTTTAGACGTTCTCAAAATACGGTGTAAAAGTAGTGTTATGATCTTATGAACTCCTGCACTGGGGAGGAAGAGAAAGTACAAATACAATTGAATATTCTTCACACTGAGGTAAAACTGAGTAGAAAAAATGTAGGACTCCCATAGTAGTGGGGCTCATGTCCACCAGAGCGAAGAAAGAGCGCTTTAGAAGTAGGAGATATGACCTAGTTACAGCCCGGGCATGAGGCACAATAACTAACTAAACCTATCATAGGTTTTATTAGGTTAGGTTTTATGGCTCATGCCCGAGCTTTAACTACGAGGTCATATCGCCTACTACCAGAGCGCTCTTTCGTCACTCTGGTGGACATGAGCCCGACTCTACTGTGGGAGTCTAAATTTTGCCTACCCTAAATTTTATTCACCTAGGGCAGGGATCTTTAACGAGTATCTGACATCGCACAGGCTCGGGACCATCGTTTAACGTCCCATCCAAAGGACGACATGCTTAAGTTCATTTTACCTCTCAGATAAAATAAATTAAGGCCCTCGGTCGGGTTTCGAACATAGGTTTTATCTAACAGCTGTTGATTAATATCCATATTTTTTTGTAGTTAGGGAAAGCAATATTTGAGACAGAGTTATTTCTTTGCACGTTGGTCCTACTCCAAATTTGAGAAACATTATTGGTCAAAAATGTCATAAGGAACATTTTTAATTTAATTAATACATGCTGTTTCAATAAAAGCAACCGCTTTCGCATAGATCAAGTAAACGTCTGAAAAAATTACATGCAACGGATATACGGTCGACTGATATGACTGACATTTTGATGTAACGCATTATCATGAGGCGTATGCTCCAAATTTCAGCTTCGAGAAATTTATAAAAAAAAAAAAAATATTTTGATTGAGTAGTGTTTGTCTGAGGGACGGCTGGGCTTCCTACCGTCATCATGTTTGATTGTTTGCCAAGAAGAACAGGTGAGCACACAAACGAGAGAATATGTCTATCTTTATCATTGTGTTGGGTCCAGATGGTCCAGTGTTGTTCTAGTCTTGTGAGAGAGATGCAGATATGATCCAATAATCAGGTAACACTGTCTGCATGATATGATCATTCTGTGGCTACTTCTTATTCACTTAGCTTCACTAGGTATGTTACTAACTTTTTCAAGTAAAAGTTAATTTATAACTAGCAGGTTTTCCAATATTATTTTGTCTTAAGCTGATTACGTGCGATATCCGGACAAGGATTAAAGAGCTTATCCTCTCCCCTCTTTACATTCACCTCACTCCCCACCTCAAACAAACTTTTTAAAGTCATTAAAGTTCATCATGCTTCAAAATGTTTATTGTCAGAATAAGAATATATTTAAACTGGCAAATGGTCATTAATTTTTTCATATTAAAATATTTGGTTTATTATTATACAGCTTAAAATAAGATTTTTTTAGAAACGAAAAATTGGTCTATGAAAATTGCTGGCACTTTGCAATCACACCAACATGGAAATGACTTTTAGTCACAGTCGGACAATAATTTACAAACGATATTATAAAAATATTATACCTAATTTCTCATATAGATAAAATATGTCTTCCCACTGTTTTATTCTTGACCAGGACAGGTTTTCGACGCAACAGCGTCATCAGTGGTACACCCCACCCACACAGCACAGTGGTTAAAGGACAACTGGCCATTGATCATGACAGTGTTTAACCGCTGTGCTGTGTGGGTGGGATGTACCACTGATGATGACACTGTTGCGTCGAAACAGATTCTGGTCAAAAATAAAACAGTGGGAAGACAATGTCTTTTATTTCTATCAGAAATCTCCTCCCACAACATCTTACTTACTATCACATTTTTATAATGTATAGGATGCATCATAAAAATGTAAGATACTTTATGAAGGGGATATATAAACTATAGAATCGCCCTTCTGACCTCTTCATCCCCTCCCATCGCTCCTCTGCCTTCCACAACTTGTTCTATGTCCTGGCCTTTTCTTTGTGAAACTCCCTGCTTTCCCCCGTCTGTCACACTCCTTCCGTGGCTTCCTCCAAATCCTCTCTGATCCAATTCCTTTTCGATATACAATCCTCTTCCTCCGATTTGCCTTTTATTTTTTTCTATCTATGTATATGCATATTAATCATCGTACGGTCTCTCCACAGTAGCACTGATTTTAGTTTATTTTTTTATTTTTGCTTAGGGCTAATTGATATTTAATTTAATTGTTTCTTTCTTTTTGACTTTCATGTATTTATTCTTAGGGGATCTCGGTCTCAGAGTAAAATTTCTTTTAATTTAATTTCACATCGATTAACTAGAAAAACAATAGTAAAACGGGGAAAAAATAAACACTAGAAAGTAAATGAGCATACCAGTAATAAATACAGTAGCTACAGTTTTTAATTATAAAATATATTATATATTTTTATAATTCATTCAAAAGTTTCTTCTTCCACGACAATATTTCGGGAGAGAGAGTTCTTATGGTCCTTCCTCAGGGCACAATGCGCTATATATAAAATAATGAAAAATGTATAAATAAATAAAATAAATTAGTATTGAAAGTATTAAACAAAAAGTAGATTCGACAGAACTGAAGGAGGATATCTGTGGAGGAACTCTGCCAAGAAAATAAAAATGAAAGCTATGTATGAATGAATGCTTTTGTTTATGAAACACGATTTTATATCAGAGTTATTATTACTTACTTTTTGAACACATTTTCGTTAAATCCATATTGATTACTTTAAGGGTTGAAGAGCGGAAACTACTTGTTCTATCAACTCTATGTAAAACGAATTGTATTGCAGGACTGAGCCTGAATGTTCGCCTGTTGATCCCCAGGTTTGTGAGAGCGGGTTCCGCTGCCACCCTCGTGTGTCAGTATGACCTGAAAGGCAAACCTTTATATTCTGTCAAGTGGTATCGAGGAACTAGGGAATTTTTCAGATACATACCACAAGAAAAACCTCCAATGACAGCTTTTCCTATACCCGGCATGTCTATTTACGTACGTATTAATTATATTTTTTTAGCTATAAAAAGGAAAATGACGTTTATCTTATAATTCCGAGATGTTTTCAGTTATAGGAAATTAGAATCTTTTCTACATTAATTTCATACCAAATTTCCATTAACAATATACTACAAAATTCTACAAAAAACGCAATATATCCTTAAATGCAAATGTACGTATGTAAGTCATTTTGATTACACGTAAATACACAAAAAACATACATGTATGTCATTGTTAGATTCCAAGTCACTTTGCATAAGTTCTGTAAGTTGGATACTTTTAGAGATATATTTAAAATGTCATAAATAAAGATACAACATCTTTTTTTCCCTTTCCCTCAATTTATCCGCTATTAATTTTTTTTTACTTTTTCAGTAGAACTGGTATTTATTTATTTGTTTACTTATTTCTTGAGGCGAAGCCTATTATTACACAAAATAAAATGGTTTACAAATAATCTCATAAAATACATCGTAATAAAACAAAAAGTCAAATAAATTATTTTGATAGGTACAAATATAACAATTATTTCAAATTTATTCTTATTAAGAAACACTTAAATATTACTACAATTTGGTTATATATTTAACACTATATTAATAATTATGGGTACAATAAAAGAAAAACTGATAAGTAATAGCTAGAAATAATAATAATTCCAGAATGTAAAAAACAAAACAATATAAATATATGAGTTGAATACAACTATTGTATAATTTAAAAAGGACTATTATGCTTTATACATTCATTTTTAAACAATTGATTTAATAGTATTAATATTGTCTATGAGAAAGTCAAATTTATCAGAAATACTATTAGCAAGCCTTTGAAATCGATCTATGGGAGAATAGAACCCATAATCAGTATAATGAAAATTAGGTGAGAAGGGGAGAAGAACTGAACGACAAGTACGTGAGGGAATACTAAAATTTACGATTGAAAGTAGATCAGGACAGTCAATTTTATTGTTTAATAATTTGAAAAAGAAAGATAATTGGTATTGCTTAACTAAAAGCAACGAAGGGAGGGACAGCATTTTATTTTATCGGATAAATTGAGAAAAAGTACCATATAATTATATACTTCAGGATAAACTGTACTGCTAAACTAAAAGAATCGAAGGGATGGTCAAAATTATATTTTTTCAGATATATGATATGAAAAGAACAAATCTTTATCATGTGCTCTAAAGAAATACATAATGACATTCCCTTCGTTCCTTTTAATGAAGCAATACTGCTTAAGTATATATTGTATTTGTAACAAATCATATAATGTATCCGAAAGAATAATATTTTAATCGTCCCGTTTATCCTTTTAGTTAGTGAATCAGAAAAAGGTATTGAACTTTCTGCTGCAAAAGTATACTAAAAAAACATGTGAATATTTGCTAGCAACAACAAGATAAGTCTTAAATAAAATGAAGATTTTATACATGGAATACGAATTACTAAAAGCTCGAATCTGGTATACCTCAAAAAATATAGTAACTAATTGATCTGGTCTACGCTGTGACGTTTTTTTGAGTTGATTGATTCTACTTTTACTTGTAAATAATATCGGCAGTTAAAAATTTATTGAAAATACTAATAATACTTAATTTTCTTTCGATTGAAGCTAGCCGGCTCTAACAGTCACCAAGTTACATTGCTGAACACATCACCAGAAGTGAGTGGAAATGTGACATGTGAGGTGTCCGTTGAGGGTTCTTTTAGAACAGGAAGCAGTTCTGCCAGCTTAACTATCCTAGGTCAGGGGTAAATTTGAAATTTACAGTAAATGTTTCATTGAAAGTATGATTCAGTTAAAAATGTACATTATGAATTCTCTAATGATATACCACGTGACTGGAGCCTCAGAAGGCTAGGAGGGAAGGCATCAATAGAATGGAACTGAGCTAACATTTTTGCATTGCCCCCTTTTTGCTTAAAAACTATGACAGAGTTGCCCATGTGGTACATCGTTGGAAATTCTCAGAAAATGAAATTCAAAAAACACTAACTCAAATTACTTTTTTACCTAGACGTTAGCAAAATGAAACCATATTTAAATGTTTCAAATACGATTCTTCGGCCAAATGAGGACTGTGAAATAATTTGTCAAGTGCCAGAAGCAAACCCACTTCCAGAAATATCTTTTTTTATTAATAGCCAGAAGGTAATTTTTGCTTCTCGTATTTTTAATGTTTTATTGATTGAAACAAATTAGCTTTGTGAGAAAATATTTTCTATGCTTTCATATTTTGTAATTTCACAAAAAAATTTACACTTGAATATATTTCAATAACAGCTTTTAAATAACAATTGCATGGCTTTCAGATCTGTGGCTCTGCTACGCCCTTTCACGCCAAAAGAACTTCAAGCCCTTCCATATAAAATTCTTCGAACAATCACATTATTTTTAAAATTAGTTTCGGCAATTTGCCATTACTGGACTTCAGTCAGTATTTAATTAGTCCCTGATTGATATGCGTCCATTTTTTTGACCTCTTCTCTAATAAGGTTTACCATCTGAAGATGGCAAATTGCCGAAACTAATTGCGGTAAAAATAAAATATAAGTTGGATTGATACATCTGTATTACTTATTTATCAATCCACTACATCCGCCTACCACCAAGAAATAGAATCACATGATATACATATTACGTTTCAAAGATAACATTCTTAGTGGGGTTTCACACCAAAGCCGGGCCGAGCCGGGCGGAAAACGCTTGACCGCTAACTACGCAGGGTTTACATGGGAGTAGTCAAACCAAGGCCGAGCCGCGCCGGGCGAGGCCCAGCGGTTTTGAGCAGTACTACCTACCGCCAATTCGAGCGTTTTCTGCCAAGCGGTTTCTTCCGTCATTCAGTCTAGTTCGGTGTTTCAGCCCAGTGAGTTACATCATATTGCGCAATATATTGTTTTATTTATTGTTTCAAGTGGCTTTTGTATAGAGTTACGAACTGTCCATTAGTCTTGTGATCTTTATTTATATTGTGAGTCCAGTATCGCCTTCTTTCTCCCACACATTCATCATCAAGTGATGAACTATGCAATAACATCATCATCAAAGTTGATGACATCACTTTGCACCACGTTTCAACTGAGACTGAATAGGAAAGAAGCACCTCTCACTACAAGGCTAGAAAACCTACGGAGAGCGAATCGGCTTCGGTGCGAACACAGACAGATTTCGCTCGGCTCGGCTTCGCATCGCTTCGCCCGGCCCGGCTTGGCTCGGCTTTGGTGTGTAAGAAGCCGTATAGACGGTAACATAACTGTACAAAATGTTCACACTTTACCCAAGCACAGTAGTGGAAGCAATGTCGGTCCGGACCTCCTCGACGACTGGAGTCACTGTGCTGATCAGTAGCTTCATCAAGTGACCCAAGTACTTTTGTTATTCAACTCTTGGGTTCAAATTTTCTCACTGTGTTCTCACAGTTGATATGTATCCAATTGAATTGTAAAAATCGTCGGTGAATCGCCGGGCTATGTACTTCCCAGCAAGAATTTATCAATTACGTTTTTGCACTCCATCCAAAACCAATTGACCGTTTAGGCTGAAACTCAATATATTACTTACATGGTAGCTTCTGAATCCTGATACTAAAATTTGTGTCGATACTACTGTAATGAATCATTGGCATTTATTAGGGAATCTGGGTCTGGAGCATCATCTCTGGTCCCTCTCTTCCCTTTGACCGATTTCGCGAAACATTAATAAGTGTCGTCCTTTTGGGGTTTTGAATTACATATGAATTTTCATGTCAATACATTCATTACAACAGCAGTTAGTACAGTTTTTGTGTTAAGCCCTTCCTCTAATCCCCCCTTCTCTTCTCTTTCGCCGATTTGGCTGAAAATCAATAGGTGTTGTTCTTAGAATGTTCTGAATACCCATATAAAATTGTATGCTGGTTGATTCATTTTATCGGGTGTTATCGACCTCACAGACACACACATAGGCAGATTTTTTTTTAATTTTTGGAATCAGGAGATCGCTTCGAATTTCTGACCGAATAATATAACTCCTCTATAACTTCCTCTATACTTGGTATAGCTGGGGAAGTAAAAATTATATCTGTGTATCTGTGAACACGATAACTCCCGATAGAATTAATTTATCGAAACAAAATTTTATATGTGTATCTAGAACCCTCTAAGGACGACACCTATAGATTTTCAGCCAAATCGGTTAAAGTTAAAAAGGGAACTAGGGGAGAGGCTTAACACAAACACTCTAATAACTGCCGTTGCAATGAATTTATTGACAAGAAATTTCACGTGTAAATTCAAACCAATATAAGGACGACACCTATTATTTTTTCGCGAAATCGGTCGCAGGGAAGGGGGACCAGAGAAGAGCGGCACGACTTAAATACCCTAATATATTGAAACAAATTTTAATACGGGCTCTTAAACGAAATATTCGCAAAGGAAAAATATAATAAGGGAACAGATATTTTTTTTTATTTATCTTTAGATTGAAATAAAAAAAATTATCTTGAAAGAGAAAAAAATACACAGACGGCTGAGAGAGAAACAAATATAAAATTTATTAACAAATTATGGAACATGGAATGATACCAACTACTTCTAAAAATTTTAACTATTTTATTTAGATTATTTTTCTATCATTATTTATTATACTTTTTTTTTGACAAATGTATTTTTTTTTTTAATGATGATGGCGACTCACGTGTTAGTTGCTTCTTTTTTCTTTCTGCGGTATCGTCCAAATTCTTATAAGAAGATGCCCTCCTGTCCCCTTCACTCTTCCTCTAATTTCTCCAACTCTTCTCCATGCTTCCCCTGTGTTCCTCCTCACTGCTCCATTCTCATCAGTTGACTCCTGGTCCCAAAAAACTCGGACTGGACTCAGTCACACCACAAGGAATGCATCAGTCTTTCCGACTGCCCTAATCAACTCCACTCGACTTCTGGTCCAACCTGCCTCTCGCCATCCCTTCTCCCACTCCCTTGACGTCCCAGTGTTGCCTTCCTTCGTGTTATATAAATTTCTTATGTTTTATTATTTTGTTTATTTGTTAATAATGTTTTTTTATTTTATTTTATTTTTTAAATATTATTTAATTATATTTATCTATATTTAATATATAACCCCTCTCCTATTTCTACATGTTACAATATATTGAATTTTACCCTAACCGTCGATTGGCTTTGGAGGGAGAGCGTGAACGTAATTGATTCATTCTTTCTGGGGAAGTACATAGCCTTCCCACTCTCGAATGACTTTTTTTTTAAATTAATATAATCCATGTATTTTATATTTTAAGGTAAGCAAGTACTTTGTTAAAGATATTGAGAAGGGTGCGGTACAACTTAACTTACAGGAACTGTTCAGAGGAACACTGATGATAGACCAAGACCACGAAGCAGATCTCTCCTCACCGCTCTTAGTCAGATGTGAAGCCTCCATAGATGGTTTTTATAGCACTTCTTCACCCACCTTCACCTTATTTCCTATTTGTAAGTTTTTTTTTTTAGTTAAAAGTATTTAAAAAGTCGTCCATATGGATATTGCTTGCCTTTCTCTATAATAATTACAAAATTTAAATTTACTTTTACGAATTAATGTTTTTATAATTCAATCTTGTATTTCGTAAGTTTTATTTTTTTAATTACATTGTAAAACGTAAGAGAAATATTATTTTATGTAAATTATAGTTTTCAAAAGTTGTACAACTACATATGTATTGATATGAACCATAATATTTAAAAAAATTCTAGTGGGAATATCTCAATTTTTTGATGCGTTAGACGTGATGATTCACTTAGATCTTTCTCAAATTTGAGTTCAAAACAATAGTTGGTTTCTAGAGAAATATTTTTTATAAGGACATATTTTTCGACTCAACGTATTTAGTTGTATCGATGAATATGTCAAACCTATCAAAAAAAAATTTCTTTGGGAAATGTGTCTTCCAATTTTCTATATATGTAAGTTTAATTTTGAAGATTTAATTTATTTAAGCAACATTTTCAAAATTGCATTTAGGCTCTTTAAATTTCAAAATTATAGCTTCATCCGTTCAAGAGCTATCCTACATATATAGACTATATCTGTATATAGGATTGTCGGTTTGAGCTCAGGGGATGCTAGACAAATACAGAATTCAAACATTACAACTAATGAGTTTCTATTTATTTATTTTTTCCAGATAAAGCTGACATGTCTTCCGGAGGATGTCCCAATTGCTGTTATATAAACGCAATTCTACTTTTTATATGTGCTTATAACTATTAGAGAAATGGATATGTTAACATTAGATTAGTAAGAAGGTGGAAGACATTTTGAAATAAGCAGACACTGCTTGTTAGTCCAAGCAGAAAGAAGGAGAGTCTGTTTGTCAAAGGAAAAACAATGAAATTCTAGTTCAAATTCGAGGATGGATAAAATTTGAAAAAGATAACCATGTTATTTCCCAAACAATATATCGAGTATTAACTAAATAAGTCGACAAGAACGCTGCGCTTATATAAGAGAAAAGAAAAACGTTCTTTGGACGCATAGCTGTTACTCGGATATGTAATGTCTACGAGTAGTCACTAAAAAACGTAGGCCTAATGCTAAAATTAACGGTTAGCGGATGTTTTTGTTTACACAAAAAACTTGTATTTTTTCAATAAAAATTATGTATGTAAATCTCTGCTGTTTTTTCTATTTAAAATACACTTTTTATTATCCCTTTAAACATGGTTCTATTCCTACAGCCCCAGACTACATCTACGGCAAAATTACTTTCTTTTCTTTTTTTGTCATGAATCTGAATTGCTAAGACAGATGTAGATTTTTCCAAGAATGATAATGGGAGTGTTTGCTGATGACTCAAGCTCCTCCAATTATTCTCATTTCTAGATTTCCCACAAGAAGAAAATGGTACAATTCACAAATAAAAATAAAAATAAATTGAATTGCAACAGTTGTTTAGTTTCCTTTTAAGAATGTTAGGGGCCTTAAGAATTTTCACAACTGGCTGAAATTATCCATCAATAAAGTACATTAAGGAAGCTATTTAATGTTAAAATTGAGTAGAACATTCCTTTTCTTCAAGTTCGCCATCTTCAATACTGGGCAGGAAAGACTGGTTATATGGTTCCTACAAGAACTGAATAAATAAAACTGACAATGACAATAATTTATTTGGTCAGACATAATTTAAGTAAGTTTAACAATTGGTTGATATATGTATATAAACAGATACACAGAAAATTCTCTGATTTTTAGTTATATATATATCACAGACTTTAAATGCACAAACAAAAAAATACACAGAATAATGTATGTTTCACCAGAGTACACATTTTCGGGGAGGATTCATTTTGGCTTTGTTAGGACAATTCCAGGCTTCTGCGAATTCAGCTGAATTTCCTAATGTACCTAAAACTCTAAATTTGTTCGGACTGTGTACATCTCCTAATGCAAGAATGTCGTCAGAATCTGTTGTTTTTTCACACCAAACCTGGATAAAATTAAATAAATTAATTGTAAAATTTAACAAAAAGGAACAATAAAACATAATTTTAAAAAAGTATCAGACCACAGTTCACTCTAAAACCTAAGAACGATGATTATTTAAACAGTTACAGTAATGAATGTGATACAATTAGCAGACCACAGTTCACTCTAAAACCTAAGAACGATGATTATTTAAACAGTTACAGTAATGAATGTGATACAATTAGCAGATCACAGTTCACTGTAAAACCTAAGAACGATGATTATTTAAACAGTTACAGTAATGAATGTGATAAAATTAGCAGACCACAGTTCACTGTAAAACCTAAGAACGATGATTATTTGGACAGTTCCAATAATGATTGTGATATAGTTTTATCAATAAATGGTACTGTACTCAGCCTGTAAAAAAATATAATTTTTGCAAAACCCTAATTTCATTTTTACACAAAATTATTATGATAATATTAGAGAGAAGTGTGATGAGATCACATACTGAAGAGTCATAACCAAAGATGACTTTTTTGGTCTCATGTAGGATGCATATTAGTTATATAACGGTGTTGTTCAGTTATTTACAACATCCATGGCCCCAGGAGGGGGTTATATATACAAAATAAAACTCTCCCAGGCGGGATTCGAACCCGCGACCAAAACCCTACGCTCTAGCTCGCATGGCCTCCGAGTTGACATCTTAATACATTGTAATAATCGATACAACAAAGAATATGTTTAAATTTTATATTGTCTAATTTCTGCAAAACATATACATATGATGTATTGATTTCTCTTTTCAAGTTTTTTTATTTTTGTGCGCAATCGCTGAACTAAAAAATTGTACTTACATTAGCAAACGCGAGGAAAAAGAGTTGATCATGGGTATAGTTCTTCATTCCTGGTAGATAGGGTTCTTTGCCGTTTCTTTTGACATAATATTTATAGGCATGAAAAGCCTCCCTGACACCTCCATTATCTGCGATATTTTCAGCCAATGTTAATGTTCCGTTAACCTGAAAATGTAAATTATATCAATTAACTAATCCGACTCTGAAAAAAATTGGTTATTACTTTTCTAACTACAGCTTCACACTGACTCTGTATTATCCCACTTCTCATTCTGACGAATTTACCTATTTTCGTCACCACATTTATGTTCTATATATAACATGATAATATTTGCAGTGTAGATGATTAACGCAAAAAAAAAACAAGGTGACCTACTGCACACATTTGCAAAAATTACGTGTCTGCTATAAGGTCAACTAACTGGTTGGTTAAACCTACGATCCAAGTCAACAAATTTCAACATAGAGATGTACCCTCTACCCTGTCAACCAATTCTGTCAGTTTGTAAGTGACTCTTGATAATGCCTTAACACGGCGAAACTAGTTGAGTATTTGAGAATATATAGTGAAGTTTGACAAAGAAATTGTGCATTTTAATTATCTATTCCTAGAATGGAGCTTCACAAAGTAAATCTGGAAACCATAAATTATTCAACATAGAGATTCTGCTGGAGAATTAATTCTTCTGAATCTATCCAGAGTATAACAATTATCTGATTTCGATACGTTCCGTGATTTATATTTTTAAACTGTGAAAATAAAATAAAAAAATAAATAAAATAAACTTCAGCACGCCATCCTTCGGATGGGACGTTAAGCGGTGGTCCCGATCCTATATGATGTCAGGTACTCGTTAAAGACCACTCCCCCAGGTGAATAAAAATTTAGGGTAGGCAAAATTTAGGACTCCCACATAGAGTGGGGCTCATGTCCACCAGAAAGATGAAAGAGACCTCTGGTAGTAGGCGATATGACCTCGTAGTTAAAAGCCCGGGCATGAGTCATAACAACTTACTTTTTAAACTGTAAATTTTCCTATTTACATTTTCCTGAAAACATTATTTTGAAACTGATTAGTCTCTAAACATCCCATCTCCTATATTCGAGTTGCTAAGAAAACGATCATAGCCAGAGCAAAAATTTCTTCGCGAAACCACGAATTAACCTGAAAGTTTTCGCTCTCCCTCTAAAACCAATCGACTGTTTTGGCCAAAAATCAGTAGTTGACTAACAGAGGGATTTCTTAAGCGTCATTCTAAATTTCATTCCGATACATACATTATATCGGCAGTTATTAGTATTTGTGAGTTGAGCGCCTCCTCTGAACTTCAACCGATTTTGCGAGAAATTAATGTGTCCTCCTTATAAGGTTTTGTATTTAGGTACACATAAATCTTTGGCGGATATGTCTGAAAATCAATAGGTATCGCTCTTATGGGATTCTGAATATAAATACTGAATATCGAATCGATATACTTACTACATTGATAGTTATTAAAGTTTTTGAGTTAAGCCCCCCCTATCCACCCTGTCCCTTAGTCCGATTTAATTGAAAACCAACAGGTGTCGTTCTTACGAGTTTATGGATACACATATAACATTTTGTGTCGATAAATTCATACTGTAGGGAGTTATCATGATCACAGACACACGCAGGATATTTTTTTTTCATTTTTTGGAATGAGGGAGGTCGGAAAATACGCAATTCCGGTGAAAACTCAACATAGAATTTCTATTGATTACATAACTTCCCCTATACTTCGACTCTACTTCAAAAGTTCTTCAAAATGTACTTAAAAATACTCTTACAAAGAGCTAAGTAAATAAATATGAAATTTCTAGATATACAGTTGGAGTTGTTTTTCCTATGAAACTTAAGTGCATTAAAAATAATAATAATTTAATGGATATTTACGGTTGGTGTCAATATAAAATACTTACACTATTATCCTTGCTTACAGAAAATCTATCATATTGACTAATGAAACATTGCGCGCGATTGTTATACTCTTTTGTCATTACTTCGCTCCACCAAGAAATTTTTTTTCCTTCGCCATCATACTCCTTTCCTAAAATAATATAAAACAAATATAATTAAAATTATAATAATTTTGATATTTCACTTAATACTAAATTTATGAAAGTTGAATAACTTTAAATTACCTTCGATGTCAAAGGCGTGGGTTAATTCATGTCCTAAAATGGACCCAATAGCTCCGTAATTTAATGCCCTTATAAAAAAAAAAATAATAAGATTAAATATTATGAAAGTAATTATAGTTACTAACTAGAAGAATAGTTACAATAGAACAACCTATATAACCCAATGGAGGGTGCCGGTAGCGTGCTAGCATGCTCAAGATCACGAGTTTGAATCCCGACCGAGGCCCTTAGGGTTTTTATCTGGGAGGTGATAAAACCTTGAGCACGCCCTTCGGATCGGCCATTAAGCAATGGTCCCAAGCCTGTGCGATGTCAGGTACTCGTTTAAGACCCCTACCATAGGTGAATAAATCTACGTAGACAAATTTTAAGACTCCCACAGGAGAATCGGTCTCCTGTCCATCAGAGTGACGAATGAGCGCTCTGGTAGTAGGCGATATGACCTCGTAGTTAAAGCCCGGACATGAGTCATAATAACTAACTATAATTTACATATATTTATTCACAGCTTTATTATTTTCCCAATTTATTTTTGGTCTTTACAATCTAGTATGTAGATGTTTCGGGGAAAACTGTCATCCGCATCTTTAATATATTTGTTGATCATTATTGTTATATTCATATTCTTTAACCTAGTAGAACAAATATGAATTGACCTCTGTGTTATAACAGTTAGTTCAGACTCGTGAATAACTCTAAACAGGCCAAGAGGAGAAAAAAAACAATAAAAAACTCTAAACAGATGTTGATTTGAATATGTTCTGTATAAAGAATATGATCAATAAAAGAAAAAAATGATGACAATTAAGATCAGCAAATAAATTAAAGAAACTAATGATAAGACCAAAAATAAATTGGGAGAATAATAAAGTTGTGGAAGTATATACATAGGTATATTATTTTACATTAACATTGTTTTACAAAATATATAACTGTTTTCTGACAAATAAAACAGTGGATAACGGTTATAGTGACTGGAATTTCTATATTTGGAAGTTGAATTTTTGAAAACCTCACTGATGAGGACAATTTTTGACCGGTTTTATCCTACACGAAGTAAGGCTGTTATTTATCATTCGAATATTGTAAACAAAGATTCTTCATCATTTTTTTAACATGAAAAGTATTTTGAAATCACATCAACAAAAATAAATTTCTTTAAATTAATTACTACATAAAAAAAAAAAAAAATCTCACGAAAAGGACACAAATAAAAGTAAAAGTTGAATTAAGTATATTGAAGTGTCATAGTATTTATTATTATCACACAAACTTACTCTAAGCCAAGATAATAAAATGGGGTTTGGAGAATTCCTGCTGGTATGGCTGCATGTAAAACACATTAGGGTTTATTGAAGCTATTTCAAATGATAAAATATAACAAAAAATAAATTCTTAAAAGGTTTATTCTGTTAAGACTTAATAATAAATAAAAGAAAAAATAAGCTTAGGCACTCTTATTTCAAGTTCATTTTGTAATGTAACAGCCTTTTAGATAATGTAAAATTTGATTTAAAATTACACTTCAAACCCTAATGTCCTAAACGAAGTCAACTGAAACCAGTGTTGCCAGGTTACGTATGAATTTAAGTATCCAGATAATTTTTTAAATATGCAAAAAACATTGAATTTCACTCTAAAAAGTATTTTCATCTTGTAAAATTATTTTTTTAATTGAAAGAAATTTAATAAATAAAAACAAAACTGTGTCGAGTTAAGAACTTGTATATCGATACAGATCGCAAAAATGTAACCAGACATAGACTTTTACTAGTTGGATTATAATCAAAAACAATAACTAATTAACATTAATACAAAATTGGGTGAAAATCTGAGACCAGATGTGACAGATATCCTTTAATACACAAACAAGGAAGAAACTCAAAAAGAAAGACCTCACTCTGATGGGTCAATAATTTAAATTCTCATCAGTCTATGAACAGTATGTCAGAAAAAAATAAGCAATTCTCGTAAATGACGGTAATTCTAGAAGAAAAAAAATACAAATATACGAGCTAACGTTGCAACTTTTAAAAACATACAACTATATTTTTCTTAAGGGAAGAATTTTTTTTTTTTTTTTCAGTTTTCCTGGAAAACAGACAATTGTTTTCTTCTATAAATTCTCTGGAATTCGGATGATACACAGCGCTTATATAAGAAATTTCTTTATTCATAATAATAGTTAATTCTCATGAATAATCATACATGGAGTAGGTACGTACAGACTGCATTGGTTCCTCTTCCATAGTAGGCGTTCACATCGAGAGGGTCGGCCGTCCAACTGCAACAACAAAGCAGAAATGGTACTTAACTTCCCCAGCTATTTAAAGTGAAGTGAGCCACAACAGAACTTTAGGTTGCTTGAGGTGGAAATGTCAATTTTTCACATTCATATAAATAATGCTTTACCATCAAAACACAAAATATAATTTAATTTATTTTATATCTAGACGAAATAAAAATAAATATACCCGTCAGTTTTATTTGAAGGAACCTCTCCGAGGGTTTCCAGAACTACTTTAACTTCAGCACTTTTTATTCGAACCATCGAATCAAGAAATTGACCATCATTTATTTCAATCTGAAATATAAAAAAAGTTTAAACTTGTTTGTTACGTCAATTATATTTGTTTATGAATAAATTATTAAATTGAAAAAGGTGGTATTTTAAATAACATTTTAAGTCTTCAGAATCATTCATTTTGCTAAGTTGTTTACATTTCGTCTATTCCGGCATGTTCAAAAATTCGAACTATCCAGTATTTATCATATACTATTATTTTTTCGTGACATTGTCAATGAAGGAGAAGGAAAGAAGGAGAAGCAATTTTATCATGTCTAGAAAAACATCTAATATTTGTATAATGTTTTCGGTTTCTTCAAAGTTTGGTCATGTCAAGAGCCCCAATTTTTTTCTGTCTCGCAAAACTACATTACAAATTAAAAGTGAACTGGTCACCGGATGTAATTTAAACAAAAAGACAATATTTTATTCATATAATGACAGCAATTATACAAATATTGGATTTTTTTTCACAGACAGACAGACAAAAATAATAATCTATATAATAAAAATGACTGGCTAATTTTGCTAAGCGCCAAACTCGAGGACGGCTGCACCAATTCGGCTAATTTTGCTAAGCGCCAAACTCGAGGACGGCTGCACCAATTCGGCTAATTTTGCTAAGCGCCAAACTCGAGAACGGCTGCACCAATTCGGCTAATTTTGCTAAGCGCCAAACTCGAGAACGGCTGCACCAATTCGGCTAATTTTGCTAAGCGCCAAACTCGAGAACGGCTGCACCAATTCGGCTAATTTTGCTAAGCGCCAAACTCGAGAACGGCTGCACCAATTCGGCTAATTCTTTTTCTTCAAATATTCGTTGAAGTCCGAGGAAGGTTCTTATGAAGAGAGTTCCTAGCGGTCAACTGGAGGGGGGGGGGGGGGGGGGGGCTAAGCACAAAAATTGCTCTAGCGCATTAACGGATGGACGGATTATCATGAAATTTCACATGTAGTATTCTTAAAAGCCAAGTTAAAAAATAGACTATGTGGAGTCCATGAATGTTGAACGGTAGGGGGGGTTGTAAGGGGGGCCTAAATATAAAGATATTGCTAAGTCATTAACGGATGATCGGATTGTCATGGAATTTCACATGTCGAATTGTTGAAAGTCAAATTGAAAAATAAAGTGTGTGACGTCACAAAAGGGAGGGGGGTTGTGGGGGTAGGATGATACAGATGATCGGATTGTCATGGAATTTAACATGTAGTATTCTTAAAGCCCGAATTGAAAAATAGGGTGTGTGAAATCTGAACATTTTGAAAGGGAGGGGGGTTTTGGGGGTAGGCCTTAGCATAAAATAGTTGTAGCTCATTAACGAATGGTCGGATTGTCATGGAATTTCACATGTAGTATTCTAAGACAAAAACAAAAAAAGGATATGTGACGTCTCAAAATTGTCAACGGGAGGGGGGTATGGGGGGGGGGGGGGGGGGGGGGCAAGCATATAGCTAAATGGTAGTTTCAAAAGCAATATTTAAAAATTGGCTGTGACCCTTTGGAAGGGAGGGGCGGGGGTGCATTAATGCAGAATGGATCTCACATGGAGCTTTCTTAAAGATGTGATATAGCTCTAATTTTAATATGGTGGGTTTCCTAAGCATGTATTACCTAGTAGGTCCACCGTTGCATGATAAATAATAGCTATCACCAGCGTACTTAAGCACAAAATACCTAGGGCATCCGCTGTTGCTAGGCACAAACTAGCTGCGGTGCCCTGCGTTCATAAGAACTTAATACCTGGTTGCACGGAGTTGCAAGGCGCATACTATCCAAGGTGCCCGGCGTTCTCAAGTAGGAACTAGCTGTAGTCCCAAGTGGTCAAAAAAAAAAAAATCTGGTCCAATAGCTTTTGACAGAACGACGTCTGTCGGGTCAGCTAGTGTAGAATAAATACTGGATAGTTTGAAGTTTTGAAAATTCTGGAATAGGCGAAACGTAAAGAAGTTAACCAAATAAAACATTTGGAAGACTTAATGAGCTTGACAGCGTGTTTAAGCTACCATCTTTCTTCAATTGAATATCATCTGGCCTCAAAAAAAGAAAACTATTCCTCATATCAAGAGCATATTATCCTTGGAGAATGAGAAAGAGGTCCTCACTTCAGAAAGAGATCCACCGGTCTGCTATGCCAATTGACACAGACTACTCCATTAAGGAGAATGGACTAACTCCCTGTGATAGCAGAACCTGTTATCCTGGCAGATTTTAAATCCCCTCCCAGGGAGCCATGGTGGCCGTGCGGGCTAGGGCGTAGGGCTTTGATTGCATGGTCTCACCATGGTTTGCGGGTTCGAATCCCGTCCGGGAGTGAGTTTTTTTTCGTAGATACATGGGCCATGGATGTAGTAAATAACTTAATAACAAACATATTGCTAGTGTGGTGTCTGCCGAGGCCAATCAAAATTAAAAAAAAAAAAAAAAAAAATCTCCCCTCCCTCTGTTATTACTTTGGGAGGGAGGGGGTTTACCCCAATTCTCTCCCTCACAGATCCGCTACTGTTTGAAAATTTTTCGAAGTAGAGAAGACAACTTAATTTTTTTAATTAATTAGGTGAATATAGGCACGGACGCCGTTCATGCATGCAGCTGTTTTTTTCCTTCTTGCATCTTACATGTTTATAAAACTTGTCAAGTTCGCCCTCGTCGAGGAGCCAATCAGGATAGCCAATGTAACTCTTGATAGCTAACGACTTCCTCCAGGTGGCCTCTTTGGTTTGCCGATCCATCCAAGACAGTGAGCCCACTAAACTGTTGAACGATTGCGTGATGTCTTTCAGCATCCAAGTTATCTGAAAATCAGAACAACTATTTATTACAAAAGAAATATAAAATAATTTTTTTTCAATACAATACTGAGAATGGAAGGTGTTTCCTGAAACGTTAATAAGGTTAAAGTCGATGACTTGGAATAAACTGGGAGATAAATAGCTCTGTAATGAGCTTCTTCTCACACAACTCAAAATCAAAAAATATATAAATAATAAATTTTATCCATATTTAAACAAAGTACAAAACAATGCTTGAAGCTTAATAATATTTATATCTGCAAAATAAAGGCAAAAGTCAAATTAAACTTACTTTTGTTATAACATTTATGTTCATTTTTTAATGAATAACCGAACTGTAACCTCCAGGTTATTAGGTAACTAGGAATTAAACTTATACCATTGTACATGTCATGATAAACTGTTTGATATCTTCTAGAAAATGTGGTCATATTTTACCTTTCATTTAATGATAATACTGCATAAAAAAAATTACCTTTTCTGAAGTTTCTTTCAAATTATTAAGCGTAGCAAACTTATAGCTAATTGCCATATTGAAAAATGATTTGACAATTCTTGAACATTTGTATGCTCTAAAAAAAAAAAAAAAAAATACAATTAAAAAACATTTGAATAGAGTATGTATTTTTTTTTTTTTTTTTTTTTTTTTTTTTTTCTCAGTTATGTAGAGTATGTATAGTGCACATCTGTTTACTGATATTTAAAATTGAGGAGCTGGAGTGTGATATTCTCATTATAGGTAAACCAATTGAATGTTTTGACACACAGAGCAGTACGTGCAGAGTACAAGATATAGGAGGTGGCAGAGTGGTGTATCGAACTAACACCACTGGTTGGTCAGCTTTGGTTGATTACAAAAATAACTGGTCCAAAACACTGTTTTTTCAGATGTAGATGAGTTTAGATTCACCTCACATTCCTTGGACTTCCTTCAGGAACTTATGTGAATGAAGTAGAAGAATTTTGAAGGTGATCTCTGAAATCTTGGAGTGAGCTTCTCTCAGCTCCTCAATTTATATTGTCCCAAAAAGTAAAGTAAAAAAACAATAAATAGCCATTCATTTTCTGTCAATAGTCCTTATATATCCCGATTTGTGTCATACAGCCCTTATTTCTTATATATGTTATGTGTTCTACTTAAACCTGAGACTCTGGTTCATATTCCAAGCCAGGGTAAAACTCTAGAAAACAAGAGATTTTACTGCTTCGTGTCTGCCATAACAGAACCGAAGTAGATAATGGAGGGAACCTGCAGCAGAATCCTGGACTTTATTAGAGATACAGGGCTGCTATAGGGACCAACACACACAGGGCACACGATAGACCTACTACTAGTTAGTTATTATGACTCATGCCGGGGCTTCAACTACAAGGTCATATCGCCTACTACCAGAGCGCTCTTTCGTCACTCTGGTGGACATGAGCCCGATTCTACTGTGGGAGTCCTAAATTGTGCCTACCCTAAATTTTTATTCAACTAGGGCAGGGGTCTTTAACAAGTACCTGACGTAGTATAATCTCGGGACCATCCCTTAACGTCCCATTCAAAGGACGGCGTGCTTAAGTTTTTTTTACCTCCCAGATAAGGGCCTTGGCCGGGTTTCGAACCCACGACCTTAAGTTCAGAAGGCAAACACGGATACCACTGAGCTACCGGCGCCCTCAAGACCTACTACTATCTTCAGCCCTCAAAAAAAAAAAAAAAATCTATAGAACATAACAGTCTATAGGCTATAGTCAATTTCTTTTTTTATATAAATTCCTTAATATTATGTTAAGGTAGGACGTCCCCCTTCCCACAGGGACAAGGTGTCACAGTATTAGGTAATCTCAGGTAACCGGAGGATTATATAAATATGACAACCTAGCAATCTTCAATGACAATTTTGAACTTTGTGCTGACGATGGCGTACGACGATACCGGTACACTTGATATATACATTTTTGTGGAGTTGGACAATATACAAGTTGTTTGTTTTTATTGATTCTATCTTTGATAAATGCAGGCATTCGGTCTTCCAAATCTTAATCTTTTAGTATTCAGTAGTGGTAACTAAAATGTTAGCATTGAGAAAGGGCTGATGAGTTGAGACTCGAAACGTTCCCTTAAATACTAAAATTTATTATTATATTCCTTACAAACAAGAGCCTCTTCACATTAAATTTCTTCGAGAAATGGAAATAATTCTTAAAATATTTTATATAAATATATAAAGTTGTTGGAACCTGGTGTGTCGGGGTCGTTTGAACAATGCCTCATAGAGCTCCTCTTTAAGTCCTCGAAGTTCAGAGGTGGAATGAGGAACCGTCGAAGACACAATACTCCACCAAATATATCTTTCTGAAATCATAGACATTTGATTTATTTTGTTTTGTTTCTGACCCGGGCTTCAACTGAGAGGTCATATATCGTCTCGTATAAAGCCGGCTCCACACATTAGCCATACAATATAGCAAGCCTCACTTGGCCAACTTATGGATGGAGAAGTTGGCGCTTGTAAAGACTTAGGGGTGGTCGGTTAGCTCCCATATGGCAACCTCTCTCTCTCTCTCTCCCCCCACACACACACACCGTGTGCTATCTTATCAATACGTCGAGACAGTTTTTGCTTTGTTTTATCATATCAGTGCTGTTTTATTTTGTGTTGTTAGTAGTTATAAGTTTTCCTTTTTGAAATGAAAAGATTGGATTTTTGTTTATATTTCATTTACCAGCAAGACATTTACTAATTTTTTTTTTTTTTTTTTTGGCGAACACATTTTTTTTAAATAAATAAGTTGAAGAAAAAGGTAGATAGATAATATTTAAGAACAACCTTTTATCATGAATCACTTTTCATTCCAATATTTACAATTATAATACTTTTGGGTTATGTAAGGAGAATTATTCATACATAATACATTACTACAGCATCACTTCTCCCATTTATTTTTTTGCCTTCTCAAAAAATAGCAATTACAAAAGTTTTCGTAAGCACTCCCATCATCAATAACTATAGTAACTACAGAACATATTTATTGAGTCGAATTCTATATTTAAACACCTAGTCAAAATTAGTTAGTTAACGGGGCTGTGTGGGCTAGAGCGTAGGGCTTTGTTTATGAGAATTTTATTTCATAGATAAAACTTCACTCCCGTGTCCATGGATGTTTGTAAACAACAGCGGTAATGTAGCTCGCCCCTCTGGTGCCAAAATAAACATGGGCTCCCCCACTCGAGAGAGAGAGAGAGAGCGGCATGAATGTTGCTTCTTAAAGCTACCTCTCTGTATACATTTTGCCAGTAGATAGTATGTAGAGGAGCTATATAAAAAAAAAAAACGGGGCGCCGATAGCTCAGTGCCATGCGTGCTTGTCTTCTGAGCTCAAGATGGTGGGTTCGAAATCCGTCCGAGATCCTCAGTTTATTTTATCTGGGAGTAAAATAAACTTAAGCACTCCGTCCTTCGGATGGGACGTTAAGCGATGGTCCCGAGCTTGTACGATGTCAGGTACTCGTTAAAGACCCCTGCCCTAGGTGAATAAAAATTTAGGACTCCCACAGTAGAGTCGGGCTCATGTCCACCAGAGTGACGAAAGAGCGCTCTGGTAGTAGGCGATATGACCTCATATGAGTCATAATACCTAATCTACCTACCTAAAAAAAAAGTCTGCAACAGACAATGTGCTAGACAAAATTACTTTTCCCACGAGGACCGTGGGAGTCAGCGTCATCTGGTGGGACCGTGAGAAACCAAAACCACACATTTCCCATCTGTTAGTTCCAATAGTATACAACAGGTCGCGTATCAACAAATATTTTTTATTAAAATAAAGAATGGCATTTAAGAAATAATTGTACGTTACACTTTTCTTCATATCTTAAAAGTGTATAATTTATTTTAAATATAAACTATTTAAATACATTTCAAATCTATGACAATAAATTTGGAATAAGTTTCATGTAGATACGATGTGCCACATCGGTCAGAGTTGAGGGGGTTCGAAAGAGCGACAGACGTTCAAAAAATACTAAGATATCAAATTAATAATATCCAACAATATATACAAATAAAATTGTTATCACTTCTCCTTCGAAACAGTAAATCATAAAAATTCAAATACCTCTAGAAGTAAGTAATGAGCTAAGGATCATACAGTTGAAAATGGTTGGTAAATACAATTCTAAAGCCATTTGATCTGAGGTCAAAGATTTATCTCAAAACTTAGATTCTGGGTCTCAGTCTACTCATCTCACCAAACTGAGTTCATAGTTATATAAAATGTCTATATTCATGTAACAAGTATCAGGTATAATGTCCGTAATGCTTGGTACCGCCCGACAGGTGCCTGTGTACTGTAGTGCACCACACATGTTATTTATTGAGAAGCGTTCAGCCAGTTGCTGAATCTGCACTTACCGATCCTTCTAAGGCTATTTGGGACATGTTTAAGTGCCGGATGGAAAGAACATGCGGTCGAAAGTAAATTGATTTTGTCAAATACATCTCCCGGAAAGGAGCCAAGAAGACGTGAGAAGACCCCTGGAGATGAGGTTCCCACGGTAGGTGTGATGTGGCATGGTTTCCGTTGGGGGCTCGAGGTGGCCGTGTTTGTCCCGCCAAGGTCCTTTAAGACCCTGGGAGACCCCGCTTCAGGTTCATATCTTTTCTTTCTCCCCCAACCGTCTTCAACTTCTTCTGAGACCTTTCTCACGCTACGATTCCCACACCAGGCTGGGAATACAGGCTCAGAGCCTGCTCGCTTCACTCGCCAGCTCCAACTTCGCGGCTAATGCATCCTACTTCAAAACTCACCATCATACAGTGAACATTGTTTGAGTACCGGCCTTCAATGCACTCACCATTATGACCAGTTTCCACTAAAGTGTTTGTTCGTCGCCTCTCATCATGTTACACTCTCTGGGATTTATCAAAAAAAAAAAGTCCAAGAACATTTCCGAAAACGTTTCTAAAGGGTATACCTGTTTTTCAATAAATCTGAAATAAACGGCAGCCCGCAGGATGTTGGAATTGGGCACTTCAGCAACTCTATTGTCATCCACATCAACTAGATACAAATAATGTTCTGAGTTTCAAAAAAATCGATCATTTGTGAGGTTGTGAAAATATAATTATTGAGCTTATATCTGAACAAAAGAACTTTAGTTTTCGAAATTATCACAAATATCCAAGTATTTTTTCGATAGGTTAAATTTTCCTATTAGGTATCTAATAGGCTGTGAACTAAACACTTTATTTTTCTTAATATAATTTAATATAGAATGGTATTATGTAATAGCAATAATATGAATAATTAACTATTTTTAAGCACGAAAAGCTTGAGATGAAGGGAGAGTAGATGGAAAATTTCTGTGGATTAGTTTGCCAGCTGAAGCATCCTGTGACAGGTTTTCCCACAAGATACCAACTGTACAAACTGTCGACTGCCATGGCCTGTTGGTGCCCCCTCTCATGAGAACGACCCTCCTCTTCTAGTTGACACCAATCAGCGGTTGGTGGGAGAGACAGAAATCTATCCCTCCCATCAAAAACCGTCCTCAAATTAAAATATATCAGCAGGAATTATCCAGTTCCTTGCACTCATTGTATTATACTCTAAATGTTTACATTAATTAAAAATGAAGTAATTTACTGAAATAATAAATATAAAATTTAAATATTAAAATAAAAACATTTAAGGGTTATTAAGTGTACAAAAACCCAGGTGACTGTTGTGTGTGCGCTGCGCGCGCAATCGTCCGACACACATGCAGCATTCACATCAACAAGACGCTCTGACGGTCTGAGATAGTTCCTACGGAGAGCTGAGATGTTTACACATAAAAAAAAATGTATGTTATATTTTAAATACATTTCAGTTTTCCATCTTTAAAAATAAATATTTTTTCAAACATTTTAATCAGATTACGCTTTGGGACATCGCTTTATGCGCTGGAGATCCGCCACTGGTCACATCCCAGTCTCACAGTACGTTTCATAGAATTCGAACTTGCTTCTGAGGAGATTAAAGAGCGCATTTCTAACCAGAACGTTTCTCACGGTTTCAAGGCAAAAGGGAGTAATGGAAAAATGATGTTCCCACAGACTGGGAGGAGGGACACGGGATGTCATCTGGGATTCCCACGATAGAGGGGCCCTTGGTGTGGCGGCACGAGCTAGCCAGGTTCGTAGGGATGACAGGCTGGTTCCCTTTGTGGGCTATTTGAGAATTGTACAACAAACACTTTCTCACACTCGAGACAGGAGAAGAACTACTTCATATAGATTTTCGAATAACTAAACATTCCTTCTTTCTTTTTAAAAAAAAGTACAACTCATAAAAGAATTAATTTATTCAATATCCTTTCCCACTTCTTGAAAGGAATGAAAACAATAAAAAAATGTAAACATCAACTAAAAATGTATATCTAAGAGGAAACCCCCTATTGTTCAAAAATAATAATTTTTTTTTTTTTTGTATTTATTTATTTAAAGCCACAACTATGTAAAAAAAAATGCAAAACCAGCGGCTGGGCTGACATGTAGTTACTATACAAAAATAATAAAAATAAAATAAAATAATAAAAATAAATATGACATGAAAGGCTTGAGAGAGGAAAAACACCCAGCGGTGAACCCTCATGACATCACTTCATACCAGGAGATCTCTATGCCAAACTCTCTTTAATCTTCTTGGGGGATTGTGGGGTAAAGTACTTAGGATTTAGCGAACTTCCGGATTGGTGTGTAAGTAAATTTTGGTGTAGAAACGTTGGTATAAATGTTTAATGCTAGTGTCTATGGGTGTGATGTTCAAGTCGCGGTGTAAAGTCTTGTTGCTAACGTATGGTGGGCATTGCGTAATCAGTCGAAGAGTCTTGGATTGAAATATCTGTATTCTTTTGATTTTTGAAGTCTTGGCTGTACCATATATTTGTAAGCCATAGGTCCAGAGAGGTCGGAGAAGATAAGTATAACAATTTAGTTTTTGTCGAGTAGATAATTTAGAACGCCTATTCAAAATACTGTACAGTAGTCTAAGTCGCCGGTCTAGTGTGAGTCGTGTCGTCCGAGTGTGAGGGTTCCAAGTCAGCCTTCTATCGAGGGTTAATCCTAAATATTTTACGGAAGAGGTATGCGGTAATGGCTGGTTTTCAAGGAATACTGGGGGACAG
Source organism: Aradus depressus (assembly GCA_963662175.1). Classification (NCBI taxonomy): domain Eukaryota; kingdom Metazoa; phylum Arthropoda; class Insecta; order Hemiptera; family Aradidae; genus Aradus; species Aradus depressus. The sequence continues at coordinate 47,592,437 of OY759216.1, read as the reverse complement.
TCACCATGGCGGAGAGCGAATGTTATGTGTTGACATTTTGTGGTGTTAAATTTAATTTTCCAAGATTTACTCCAAACTTCAATTTTGTTGAGGTGTTGCTGTAGTATGAGTGAAGTGGTGTGAGGATCTGTGTGAGAGGCTAAAATGGCGGTGACATCTGCGTATGTGGCTGTTAATGTGAGAGGGTCGGTGGGTAAGTCGAAGGTGTACATAGAGTATAATAGGGGGGCTAATATTGAGCCCTGAGGCACGCCGGCCAGTATGGGGTGGCAGGAGGAAATAGCTGAGCCCTGACGGACGGCGAAATACCTATCCGTTAAGTATGACTGGAGAATAAGATAATATGTATGGGGTAGGAGGGGTTTAAGTTTATATAGAAGTCCCGCGTGCCAGACCCGATCAAAAGCCTGAGATATATCCAGGAATGCCCCGGCTGCATAGAGTTTTCGCTCTAATGCAGACGCTGTGTAGTCGACAACTCTGTGCAGTTGGTGGGTGGTGGAGTGAAAAGAACGAAACCCAAACTGGTGATCGGGAAGATGAAGTGAAAGGATAGAAATGAGGCGTTTATAGAAAGGTTTTTCAAAGATCTTGGAAAGAAAAGAGAGAAGACTGATAGGTCGAAAGGAAGAAGGGTCATGCTCAGGTTTGTTTGGTTTTGGGATCATGGTGATAACAGAGTACTTCCACTGAATGGGAAAGTATGTTGTACGAAGTATGGAATTGTACAGAGTTGTCAGAAATACAACAGCTTTCCGAGGCAGCCGCTGGAGAATCTCCGCTGTTATCAGGTCATAGCCCGGGGACTTCCTTCTGGGGAGATTTTTAATTTCGTACTGAACTTCGGAGGGTGTGAAGGCTTTTGGTGGGGGGGAGATAGGAAGGGGTGTGTCTAAGAAATGGTGAATACGTGATTCATGAGGGATGTCTGAAAGATCGTGATGAGGTCTGAAAGTAGATGAGAGATGAGCAGCAAACAAATCGGCTTTCTCGTCGTCCGTCACGGCCCAGGATCCGTCGTTCTGTCGCATTGGCATCGACTGAGATTGGTGTCGGAGAAGTCTACGGGTTCTTCTCCATAGGCGGCCATCCTCCGCATTCAGATTGGAAAGGGAGGAGTCGTAGTATTCCCCGTTAATCAGTCTGATTTGCGTCTTCAGGTCATTGCTCAGTCTGTTGTATGTCCGTCTGTCTGAAGGTAATCTTGAGGTCTGCCATCTTTTTCTCGCTTTCCTCTTTTCTCCGATCAGCTCACGGATGTATGCAGGGTAGGAGGGGAGAGTCGGATGAGGACCATTGTGTGTTGGTAGGACTGCTTGCCAGGCAGCCTGCTGTATGGATACGGTAAGAAATTCCACAGCCTCCTCTATTTCCTCTCCCGTCTTCAGTGAATATGGCACGGACAATGTTGTCTCCAATTGCTGTTGGAAAAGGTTCCAGTCCATAACTCCTGGCGTTAGACTTGGCTTCGTTGATTCGATCTCAATCTCCGCCCAAAGCGTGAGATGTACTGGTGAGTGATGTAAATAAGGGGCGATAGGACATCATGAAATATCGTCATAAATAATACGCTTTTGGAGATATACGCTTTATCTTAATTTAAATTATAATTAAAAACTATATCTATTAGTATTATTATTATTTTTATACTCATTTATTTACTATTATTTATTTTTGCTACTATTTATAAGTGTGTCCAATTCAAAGATTTATTAACTTTTTTTTTTTTTTTTTCGCCTTATGTACGATACATATTAGCCATGTCACTGTGTTATATAGTTATTTACGAGATCCATGGCCCCGGGAGGGAGTTTGATCTACGAAATAAAACTCACACTACCAAATAAGATATAAAGCACAAAGTCCCTTCCCGCGGTAACTTCCAAAAACCTATTTCGATTTTTTTTCAAAGTTTGCACAAAAATTGTTCTTGTATTATGGAATATCAAGTTCATGAACCAGAAATCGGACGAAATTGAACTGGTTATTTTTGGTCAGAAACAGACTTATATACAGAGTTTTCTTGAATTTTAGATATAAAACTTTCCTTTAAAGGAGCCGAGGTATATCGTTTAGAATATGCAGCTTTTGCGAGCAGTGACTATTTTGATACAGATAATGTTTCAGATTCCATAACTAATTACAATTGGCTGTAACTAACGATTCCACCAAATGTAGCCTAGCAGTTCTCACGGCTTCAGACAAGTTAACCGAACCCCAAGTTGCCAGAGACTCAAATGAATGGACACGTGTCTTCACCAGAAAGGTCTCGAAATAATTGACTGTTGGGGGTCTCATAGACCGATATTGGATGTTCCCACGGCACTTGCCAAGTCTTTCTCACGGTCATTCCACTGACACAGAAATAATCGTCCGTCCCTCACCGGTTTTACATGATTTATGTATTTGCAATCGCAAAATTGGGTTTTATCTATATATTTTTTTTATTGAAAGTGTTTGACATGACAAAATTGATCAAAGATGTGGTATATAACCATGAGAGGCAAGCATGAGAAAGAGTTTGTTATAAGATTCTCAAGTGAGACCGTCAGTAGCAAGCCCCCCCCCCCCCCCCCCCCCCCCCCCACAGCTCGTGCCCGCCCTAGCACGCGCCCTCTCCAATGTGGGAACTACCCTATTCCTGAGGGTCACATTCCCAGAGAAGTATGAGTGATGAATGGTCGGCATTAAGATGAAGATGAAACTAAAGAATATTCTTCAAATGTCCAATTTGTTACCTATTTATACAAAACTGATTTAAGAGAAATTAAAGAATTTTATAGAAAAAAATGCCTTGGACATAGTCTGTCGACTTGAAGGAAATGCAGAGGAAGTTGCCACTGGGAGAACACAATAACTGAGTGGGGGGTCTCACAGTCCCACTTGGAAGACTCGGTCCCACGACCGTTTTCTCGTTCTCTCGCCTTTCTCACGGTCATTTTACTGTCAATTCTGAAAAGGATCCTCCTAACAATTTATTATCAGTAAAGTATCCTTTTTTTTTTCAAAGAGAACAAAAATAGAGGGAGGCGTTAAATTTATCAAAATTAACAAACCAAATAGATTTTTTTACTTCCCCAGTGATACGAAGTATAGAAAAAGTTATGTAATCGGTCAGAAATTCGATGTTGAATCTCCACCGGAATTTTATGTTTTCCGACCCCCTGTTTCCAAAAATAAAAATCTCAACGCGAAATATACTATGAAGATTCAGAAGTTATAAACTTTCGGAAATTTTTTTCCATTATTCATACACGGGAATATAATTCCATTATTCATACAATTGACAATGTATCGAAAAATTAACAATTTTTTTTAAAATTTAAATTATTTTTTTAGGTAGGTAATTTATTAGATTTATTTAATTGAAATAAACGTTTTGGGTAATTGTTAATAACTCCCGAAAATGCTCATAAAAATATCATTGTCACCGATTAGGAAATAATGTGAGTTTCCGGAGTACAGGACAAATCATGAAAAATTCATTAAATAATAATATCTCGATCAGTTTTTCCAACGATTTTTTATGAGTTAGTGAGACTAAACATAGGCACTGTATTCATATTAATATCGTTTTGATTATCAAAATGGTTCCTTGATTAGTTAATTAGTGCAAGATTAGTCCACACCATATTAGGGTGGGAAAAGCCATGGGGGCCAAGGATGGGAGAGGTTGTGTTATGCGTTTCTCAAGTGAGTAGCCAGAACTCCTGTCCTCACCCCAAGTACGTTAGCTCGTGTCCGCCCTAGCACGTGCCCCTCCAACGTGGGAACTCGCCTACTCCTGAGGGAGCCTCACATTATCGAGGGAGCCTCACATTATCGAGGGAACTGTGGCTGCTCTATGGAAGAGATACTCCCTGTTATTTCCTTTCCCTTGTACTCTGTATTCTATTATATTTTATGAAGTCTGCGTGAGAAAAAACCGCCTAGGGTGAGAAAAGATCCGAAAGATATATTTCAACATATGTCCACAATAAGAAGGGTGTTCATAGAACATACAGTGAGGATCCCTTCTAAGGCCGTAGTACCCAAGCTCATGCCCACTCCAAGGCGAGCCCCCATGCTGCTGTGACCCAGATAGATTCCTACAGAAGTTGAGCTCTTGTATGGCAGGGCTGGTATGGTTTTCAACGGAATCTTTCTTTCTAACTAAAAGTCTTCCCGAGTTCTATTTGTAATAAATTAACTCTAAACCGTTCTTTCCTTTACAGGCTCTGGCTGAAGATAGATAATTTTCTTGTATATAAACTTCTGACGAGACGGTACATTCATTCGTTTTAGAGTTAAACTCCCCTCTCCTTTGGCAGAAACCGAATGGATGTTTAACTCTGAGAGTTATAAATCCTCCTATACAAACCTTTATGTCGATATTTTCATTCTATCTCGAGTTATGGTCTTCATAGACACACAATTACACATACTTATATATTTCTTTCCTTCATTTATTAGTTCATGTAAAACACAAAATTCAGGAGCAAATTCAACATAGAATTTTCGGCCGATTATTGAGCTGAGTTTACGAAGCTCTTTCTTAGGCGTCTCATGTATTTCGTTGTACTCGTACTCCTCCTAAACCCCTTTACCGATTAATCACATTGAAATTTGCCACGATGGTAGTGGACACGGTGACGATGGTTTACTACAAAAAAAATCTGAAATCGAACATACCACGGAGGATTTAATCACCGAAAAATGAAATCCCCATTGAAATCAAATAAGAGACAAAATTCTCGCGCAAAATAGAATTTTTCGATTTCAAATGTAAAAATCCGGGCGAAGCCCTTTTCGGTTTACCATGGGACACTACTTTTTTTGAGCCGTTTTTTTCAGTGTTCAAACGTACTTAACTTATATAAAAATATTCACAGCTGTTGTCTACAAAAAGGCTAGAAAAAATCCATTGAATTCAATTGAAATCTATTTAAAGTATTAATATATTCATAAAGAACATACAAGGTGAGAAGTTACTGATAATTATTAAAACATGAACTGAGTTTTTTATACAGATATGACTGACTCAGCTCAGTTTTTGCAAACAGCAGAATGTATTGCACACATAATATATTATTATTATTTGAGGACCGGGGACTTTTTAAAAAAACGTTGTCCTTGGAGGTTGGGAATTCCTAGATTTAGTAACTTGGGATAAGGGAACTTTAACAAATGCCTGATATAGCACAGGGACCATGACTTAATGTCCCATCCGAAGAGGTCTGCTTAACGTTTAGTTACCTAAAAAAAAACTGATATCCCTCACCGGGTTTGAACCCACAACTTTGGGCACAATATGAGCACAAAAAAGCTCGCTAGGTCTGAGCTTCTGAACATTCCCTATAAGATTTTTTAACACTGCTTCTTTGGTCATTTAATTTAATAATGGCATGTTAACTTTCCGAATAAGGATAGATTTCCCTTCTTCCCATCACCAGATGGCAGTGCTGTGTGAACTGGGAGTGTAGCACTGTTCTCACGGGAGGGGGCACGTGATCATCCTAAACATAATCCAACGTGGTTGTGGGAAACACTACCTCAAGGACTATCACCTGGGAATTTCTCATATTTCATTTCGAATTATCAAAGTCGTAGTTAGAAAATGAAATTGGTTATTTCAAATATCCACCAATAGGTTGTCTCTACATCTGTGAATGACACAACATTTCCTCTTATTGAATTTTTTTTTTTGGTTTTATGTACGATGCATATTAGCGATGTCACTTTGTTATATAGTTATTTACGACATCCATGGCCCCGAGAGCGAGTTCTATCTACGAAATAAAGCTCACTCCCGAACGGGATTCGAACCCGCAAACCATGGTGAGACCATGCGACCAAAGCCCTACGCTCTAGCCCGCACGGCAAACATTCAGAATGCTAGTTTTACTGTATTATAAAAAAAATTTAATATGTATAACTATTCAATTTTTTTTTTTTTTTTTTATTATCGAAAAAACAAAAAAAACTAGCATAAATCTGGACACTAATTAAAAGGTTTGATTATTATTTATTTGGTCGGAATAAATAGTTTATTTAACATTTTTTCATGAGGTTTGTTCTGATGTGACCTAAAGATTTCTATCTATCCCACCACCATATGTCTATGGTGTGAATTAGAAGTGTAGGTCCGTTCTCACGAGAGGGGGGCCAATGGGATGTGACCTTTCTCAACAGACTCTAGGTTGTGGGAAACACAGACGGAGCCTACTTCAGCAGAAGATAAGCTAACATTTACACATTTCTCATCTTCTGTCTACCCTGCAATTACTAAAATACCATAATGTTTCCGCATTTTTTACAGAAAAAAATTATGTTAATGTATGGAGAAAAATAAAGTGTATAATTAATTCTCAAAAACTGATTTTATTATGGAACACTAGGCGTAAAAATATGCATATACCACCAAAAAACGCTTACACGACAATGCACTTCCTAGCACGTACTTATCAATTACGTTTTCTCTCTCACTTTAAAACTAATAGAACATTTGGGTTAAAAATCTATAGTTACAACCTAGTGAATACGGTAACTCCCGCTAGAATGGATATATAGACGAGAAATTTTATATATCGTGTATGTATCCAGGATGTATCCAGAACCCCATAAGGACAACGCCTACTGATATGCAGCCAAATCGGGCAAAGGAAAGTGGGGACCAGAGTTTTTACCGGAATTCTTTGGGGTTGGAAACCCATGATTCAAAAAATAAAAGAAAGTCGCTTGTGAAACACAGGTTACGTATTTCCTCAGCATGAATGAATCAAGTTGTCGCTCTCCCTAAACAAATCGATCTTTTGGCCTAATTACCAATAGTTGACTTACAATTTGGCTTCTGAATCGTCATACTAAATTTTGTGTCGATACATTTATTACAATGGCAGTTATAAGAGTGTTTTTGTTAATCCCCTCCTTACCTTCTGAATACGTTAGCTAAACCCTGCTGTGTGGGAACTCTCACACTGCACAGCTTGTCCTTGGAAAAAAAGCTTCTAACCCTTATTATGTTCAGCATAAGAAGAAACCGTCAAGTCTGAAGAACTATTTCTTTTTAATTTCACAACTAAATATTAGCAGCCCACTACTACCAACCCTTCGTTCGTACCCTCGTTAATACGTTAGCTCGAACCAGAAGTGTGGGAACTTCTCGTACTCCCTGGAGTGTTCCCAGGAACATCTTGTACTTGTAAGACCATAAGAAGAGGAAGGAATATAATATATATGCCAAAAGTGACCAAGTCAAACATGTACTACTGTTGGTAAATTACATTTTAAAGTTTTATCTCATGGGTAAAATCTGTATTATTATATTTTATTTATATTTTAACATTTTCCTTTTTTAAGTATTATTCACTTTCATATTGCATTAACTTTTAATTTATAAATTTTTATTTCAGCTTTTGAGGGGGTATGTAGAGATTTTGATCTAAAAGACTTGGTCATTTTTGGCCCATGTTAGAAAGTTATGATCAGCTATGTATTAGGACTTGGGCTTTTTTTCCCATAAAGGTAACAGGCCCTTAAACGACTATATTATATAGGCCTAAGCGAGATATTCTCCTTCTGTAGTCTCTTCTCCATAAAAATAAAAAAATAAAAGTGGTCGGTGGATAACCGGCATAGTACTTCCCCAGCACGAATTACGTTTTCGCTTTCCCTCCAATGTCAAATGTCAAATCGTGATTATGATGTTACTGAGGAAGAAGAAGTATCTGACGAAGAAGTGCACGAATATGATGAAATTATGGCGTATTTGGACAAAAGAGAAATTTAGTGTTTTAGTAAATTAATTTTCTTATTTTCTCTCTTAATTAATTTTGTCTTGGTTTTGTTCAATGGAGCTTTAGTATTGAACTTGTAAACATAAGTAAGACATTAATCATATCAATAGTGAGGCGGAGAAGAATGCTTAGAGCATCGGATAGTCTTAATCCGGCACTGCTCTTATTTTTTTTATTTATTGAGTGAATTCTTAGGTCAAATGGTCTAATCTTATTTTTGATGTTTATTTTCCTCAAAAAAAAAAAAAAAAAAAAAAAACCATTTGACCTCTGATCGATTACAAATTTCACACAATAAATAAAGAAGACTCTTATTATTTTTCCGTATAGGAGAATATCTACCTGCGGTCTTAATTTATGTAAAAACCAGATAAAGAACATTTTGACTGAAAAACTGTTGAGGTTCAACAATTCTAGGCTGTTCCCACGAAATGTCCTCCCCCTCCTCCCACAGATGTATAGGTCGGAAGAAGTGTAAAAAAGAGAAGAGCCGATGATGGTGGGTCTGGGAAAGAGAGACGGAGGGGGTTCCCGTCACTAGACTAGCAGAGGATCTCACGGCTGTTAGCGAGGGGGCCAACCGCACAAGTGAGGGATGTCCCACCTCTGTGGGTTCCCGGGGCTAATAACAATTTCATTATTACAATGGTTTATTATAGCTTAGTTTTATTATAACAATGGTTCTTTCTCTCTTTAAGACACTGAAAGGCACATCTTTCTCTTTCCCTCCTAAATACACTAAAATACTCTTCTCTTTAAGAAATTTCTGTCTTCCTTTCCTTAAGACAGTTTCCTTTTTATTTAAGACAAGACCCAATATTAAGATACTTAGACATAGACTCAGAAGTAGCGTTCTAGTCTACTGAGCTCAAGATCGCGGGTTTGAAACCCGTCTGACGCCCTTAGATTCGAAAGGCTTGTCGAACGATGGTCCCAAGCCTGTACAATGTCAGGTAGACCTACCCTAAGTGAATAAAAATTTAAGTTAGGAAAAACTTAGATCTCCCACGGTAGAGCGCGATTTGGCCTAGTAACAATAGCCACAATAACTAACTATAATAGACTATATGTATTATAAGACACCATAATTATATGTAAACTGCTGGACAAAATTATGGCATCATTTTTAAAAAAAACTTGTAGTTCCCCTCAATAATTTACTAGATTTTTTTAACGCAAATGTTCAAGGGACTATTAAGGAATAATATTTCAGTTAAGACGTGCAATATCGTTATTTTTTTAGAATCAATACAGAAAGAAAAGCTTGGAAACGCAAAATCAAGAAATTGTATTCCTTGGATTAGTCGCCTGATCAGCTGATGCTTCCTGCGTTTCTTCCAAATTTGCACGTTTTCCACCTCTATCTTTACTGCAGAGCAAGTCCCAGGCACAGTCAATCGGATTCATGTCTTTACCAGTCAATAGAATGAATTTCTGTCTCATTAAGGATACACCATGCAGTTTCGCATTGTGTTGCGTTAAAATAAACTTTCCTTCAGTGGGCCTCACATGATTTTTTTTTTTTTTTTTTGGCAGGAGGGGAATGCCAATTACGCACATCCAGGGAAGATAGCCCTGGATAGTGTGGGACTCGAGCCGTGGCTCCATACCCACTAAAACCCCCTCCTTCGACGATCCTGATTCCCTTCCGCGGAACAGACGGCCTTTTTTTTTTATGGCCGACCTTCGGTGGAGGCCACGACACCATCGCCGAATGGTCAGGGAACGTGGGGAACAGACGGCCCAGGGAGGACGGGTGGCTGGGAACGCCCCTTCTTCTTTTTATACCCGCTACCGCTGTTCCTTCTCAGCCCTCCCTTGGAGGGCCAACATACCCATGATGAGTGCTGCAAATTCGAAGCCCTCATCCCACGACTCCTGGGAGCGCAGCATAGCGTCCACATTGCTGGTAGCAGTCAGTGGGGCGCCCATGTTGCACTCCAGATTTACCCTTCCCTCCTCAAATCTGGGGCATTTGAGGAGGACGTGCTCCGCCGTCTCCGTCTCACCAAGGCACGCGGGGCAGTCTGGTGTTGTTGCTGCCCCGATCGGGGCCTCCCATGATGTCGTGGGTTATCCGTACTACATATACACTAGTCAGAAGAACCACAATTCGCACCGACTAAATTATTTGAAAAAAGTTGATAAATTTAAGGCATCTCTCCATTTTTTTTTTTTTTTTCTTTAAAACAAAAGATACTCCTCTAGAGAATATAAATCGTTAGAACGATTCTTTCTACAATTGACAGTAAAATGACCGTGAGAAAGGCCAGAGTACGACCGGGTACATGACCGATACAAAGAACAAGGAGAAGGAAATAACAGGGAGTATCCCCAGGACGTGCCCTCTAATCCCTGCCATACAGCAGCCACAGTTCTCTGGTAATGAGAGGCTCCCTCAGGAGAGGGGAGTTCCCACGTTGGAGGGGCACGTGCTAGGGCGGACACGAGCTATCCTACTTGGAGGGAGTCAGAGTTGTGGCTACTCACTTGAGAATCTCATAACACGACCTTTCCCATGCTTGGCCTTCATATCGATAGATTTGTTTCGATTGTTATTAGAGTCCTCTGGTCCCCCCTACCTTTTTTTTTTGATCAGGGGATCAAAAAGCAAGAAATTCCGGTGAAAATTCATCATCGAATTTCTGACCGATTACATAACTTCTCCTATACTTCATATAGCTTTTTTTTTTTATATATATATCTGGGGAAATAAGTAAAAAATGAATGTTGCCAGGCAGATCTGTTAGTTCTCACCACCGTCGAACAAACCAAGTCACACCAGCCCTGGGTCCCGGACCGACTAGTGGTTCCCACGCTGCAGGGGCCACGAGCAATCCCGGGCACGAGCTAACCATAAGGACAGGAAGGGAACAACCGTTACGCACTATCCCTATTTTTTTACCCTCAACCAAAAAAAAATGAGACTTATGCTTTTGACCAGTACGCTTGTACGTTCCCACGTAACTCTTAAACGGTTCAACTGATGTGGGTACGGAAATGATAGTCGGTCGGAAATTCGAAGTTGAGTTTTCACCGGTATTTCATGTTTACCGACATCCTGATTCCAAAAATGAAAATAAAAAAATGTCTGACTGTTTGCGTGTGTGTGTGTGAGCACGATATCTCCCGATATAATGAATGTATAACACGGTATTTTATATATGTATCCATAATCCCATAAGGACAACAACTATTAATTTTCAGACAAATCGCCAAAAGGAAGGGGGGATTAAGGGGGAGGCTTAGCACAATATCTCTAATAACTGTCGTTGTAATGAATGTATCCATACAAATTTTCATATGTAAGTTCAAAACCCCATAAAGACGACAAATACTAATTTTCAACGGAATCAGCCGAAGAGAAGGGGGATCAGAGCGAAGGTTCAACTCAAAAACCCCAATAACAGCCGATGTAATGAATGTATCGACATGGAATTTCACATTTACAGTCAAAAATCCATGAGGATAATACCTATTAATTTTCAGCGAAATTGGGCGAAGGAAAGAGCTGTTCAGGGGAGGATTTAGAAAAAAAAAATTTATCTTAACTATCGATTATAAGCCCAAACGGTCGATTGGTATTGGAGGGGAAGCGCAATGTTAATTGATTAATTCATTCTGGGGAGTACAGACGAATTTTTTTCTTATGTGATACATTCTTCGGAGTTGGTTATAGGATATATTTAACTTGGGGGTTGGGGAGGAGGAGGAGGGGGGCAAACTTTTAAAGTGTGTAGTCAAAATGAGTTTTGAATCTAATTAGTCACCCCCTCTTATGATGTCATATGCATGGCCCACTTAGCCCCTCAGCTATCTCTGGGGGGATGTGACACGTGCTACCACCCCTGTCTGTTACAGTGGTTCGGTACTAGATATAACTACCCCATACACTATTATATATCTTGTACGTTATTAGGGTAGTACCCTCACTTCTCAAAGTACGTTAGTTCCCCTTTTCTTAGCACGTGCCCTGTGGGAAAGAACAGTCCTCTACTGGTCCATGGGAAATTCTTTGAGAAGTATGTACGTGTGAAAAAGTGCACCTTAGTGTGTGAAACACATTCTCATCAAACATGCTTTCACATACAAAGAATTTGAACGACACCCGTCCATAAATTGAGTAACCCATTTATAGGTGGGGGGGAGGGTTAGGTTAGGTTTAGGTTTTATGACTCATGCCCGGGCTTTAACGAGGTCATATCGCCTACTACCAGAGCGCTCTTTCGTTACTCTGGTGGACATGAGCCCGACTCTACTGTGGGAGTCCTAAATGTTGCCTATCCTAAATTTTTATTCACCTAGGGTGGAGTCTTTAACGAGTACCTGACATCGTACAGGCTCGGAACCATCGCTTAACGTCCCATCCGAAGGATGGCGGGCTTAAGTTTATTTTACCTCCCAGATAAAATAAACTAAGGGCCTTGGTCGGATTTTGAACCCACGATCTTGAGCTCAGACGACAAGCACGCATACCACTGAGCTACCGGCACCCTCAAAATATGGTTTCATTAATGGTAGTTTTTCTTATACCAAACACGCTCACTGATTGCACTTTCTCTCCCTCCTCCTGTCACTGGGGGGAGGGTTGAACTTTATCAATTAGTGGTTAGTTACAAGGGGGTTCCTGGAAATTGTTATGAAAAAAAAAAAGAACTTAACATTTTCATTATATCACTCGACTTGAAGACTTAGTAAAAAAAAAATGTTAGAGAGGGGTCTGAAGAATGTGACACTTTGTGACAAAAGAAAGGGGGAAGGTCACACATCTTCGATAATTTCGTTATGTAGTTACGTTATTCGGTCTGACTGTGTGTGTGTATGTGTCTCCCCATAGACACGATAACTCCCGATAGAATGAATATATCGACACGAAATTGTATATGTTCATCAAAAATTCATAAAGACGACACCTATTAATTTTCAGCCAAATCGGCCAAAGGGAAGGGAGGGACTTAACAAATAAACTGGAATACCTGCCGTAGTAACAAATGTATTGACTGAGAATTAGACTCTCCCAAGTGGTAGTCCAGTCCAAGATATCTGTAAGAATTAATTCAGAATTCGCAGCCATATTCCTGTCCAAAGCTTCCTGCCAAACTTATGTTTATAATAATAATTGTTATTATATTATTTTATTTTTATTTATTATTATTTTTATATTATAATTTATTTGCCAAGCTAATAGTCTATAAAACCATTGTCCGTCCAATAGTAACTTACACTGGTGAAACTTGGGTGTTGACAAAAGAAAATGAAGAGGCTCTGCTACTATGGGAACGGAAAGTACTTACAAAGATTTATGAACCCGTTTCCTAGAACGGCAGATGGCGTATCTGGAAGAACAGAGAATTGAGAGACCTCTACGGGGATTCTGACCTGGTGTCCGTGATCAAGCAGGCGAGATTACGTTGGTTGGGTCATGTAGAGAGAATGGAAGGAGGAAGACTCCCTAAACAGGCCCTCTACGGTAGGCCAGGCGGTGCCAGGAGAAAAGGAAGACCGAGACTCCGTTGGCTGGACGACGTCGAGGCGGACCTCCGAATGTTGGGCATCAGAGGATGGAGAGAGAAAGTTTTGGATCGAGACGAATGGAGGAGGATTGTGACGGAGGCCCGGGTTCTTTCAGGACTGTAGCGCCGCAGGAAGAAGACGAAATATTATAATTTATTTATTTTATATTATTTTTTTCTCATAACATTTTTGAGATATAGAAAAATTATTCATTTAATTCTTACTAGTAGGTTACCCAGTTGTAACGATTCGCAGGTAACTTTATCTCCCCCTAATGTATGTTACATGAGGAATAAATTGGAATTTTCAATGGTTTTAAGGACGATGGTTTGTAACTTTACGGATGTTGTGTTCCGACGAATTGGTTATTTTAATTTTTGAAAAATAAAAATCGTCGGTGAATCATCGGCAAGAAACTAATCAACTAAGTTTTCGCTCTCCCTCTGAAACCAATTTACCGATTTGGCTGAAAATTATTAGGTGTCCTACTCCAGGGACTTCTAAATAATCATAATAAATTTCCTGTTGTTATATTGAGAGTTATAACGGTTTTTGTGTTGGGCTATCCTTCTCTGATCTCCCGCTGCCTACATTAGTAGTTATCGTACTCAGAGATAAGTCATCCCCACACAGAAAATACTGGTTTTTTTTTCACTTTTCAAAAAACATGAAATTCCTCTTAAAGGTCAACATCGAATTTTTGACTAATTACATAACTTCCCCTATATACTTCGTACAGCTGGGGAAGACAAGTTGATGTCTAGAAGGGGAAAGGCATGATGCAGGTTAACTGATAGAGAGGGGATGTAAACAGAGAGCTGCCCCACCCCTCCCGACCTGTGGGAGGGGAGTGGAGGGGGGATTGTGTGCTCCAGCTTCCTCCAGTTGTTCAGTCAAGTTGTGGAGTTCAAGAGTTCAGTGACGGTATGTGGGCAGTGTTTACAGTTGCACTTTGTGTTCATCCAGCTCATTAAGTATAGGAAAAATAAAATTATTGTAAGATCTGATTTAGCGCCATATTCTTTTGCATTCTCTTTGAACGTAATTAAGATAATTGGAATTTTGAGTATTACCTACAGATGGGATATCTAACGTAGATTTAAGGTACCATTTAATTTAAAAAAAAAATTATATACGGATTTGCCGCCATTGTATTTTCACACACAGACATTTTACAGGTCAGAAATTCCATTCTGTTTTCATCGGAATTACATTCCAAAAAATTTCCGTCTTGTCTTTGTGGATGTTTGTGTGTCAGTGAACAAAATAACTTCCGATACGACACCTACTAATTGTCAGCCAAATCGGTCAAATTAAAAGGGGGGAGCTTGACACGAATACTCATTAGAGTCGATGTAATGAATGTATCGACTCAAAATTTAGTATGAGGAATTAGAAGTCCAAATGTAAGTCAGCTATTGATTTAGGGTTGATTGATTTAGGGGAGAGAGTCTAAAATTAATCAATAAATTCGTGTGGGAAAAGTACATTAACGGTGATTCACCGACGATGTTTTTACATTCAATCGGCAACAAATCATGAATTTCCTGTGAAAACTCAATACAGAATTTGTTGTCAACTACATAAATTCCCCTGAACCACAAACCTGAAGTAAAATCTGTGTTAACTGTTTGACATGCATCTAGGTAATACAGTAATGATATACCTTCATGATTATCATATCGCCTACTATCAGAGCGCTCTTTTCGTCATTCTGTTGGACATGAGCCCGACTCTACAATGAGAGTCCTACATTTTGCCAACTTAGGTTTATTCATCTGAGATAGGGGTCTTTAACCCTAGGACCATCACTTAACGTCCCATCCAAAGAACGGCGTGCGATCTTGAGCTCAGTAGGCTAGCACGCTACCAGCGCCTCTAATTTTGTAAAATAAATAACTTTCACATAAATAAATATTTTATTTTTCCTATGTGGGTTTCAAGGTCTGATAGCCGTTGTCCATAGATATGTATTTTTTCTCTCAATCTATTAATTGTTAATTAGTTAACATAGGAATTGAGTGCTCTATGTTTTTGTTCCCACACTGTAAGTAATATTTTAAAACAATTTTCATAATTACATCTTCTAAGAACCTCATAGAGGATAATGTGTTTTTATCGCAGCCATCTATTCAAATATTGTAAGTTATGACTGATGTTGGAAAAGAGAAATGCCTATGCGTTTATATCAAATAAATAAAGATTATATTTATTACTCTTGTTTTTATTCTCATAAAAGAGCTTATCGTGCTCCTAGTCCATCTGGCGGCAATATAATAAACTACGATATGGCTGAGGTTTTTACTTGAAAATTCGATGCAAACAGTTGAGATTTTATATTTCTGTAAAAAATATACTCAAATTCTATGCAACGTAATTAATAAATATATTTTATCTTAAAAGGAAGATACAAATTGAATATTATGATTGACGTAAAAACTAAGTTTTTGGAAATGTCCGAATGGGTGAAATATTAACTGAAAATATAAATATAGGTGGGAGACTGTAAGAAAATGTTGTTTGCAACTGCAACCACCTCTATCTGTTGTGTTAAGGTTATTTTGACAACATTTTAAGGAATAAAAATGAAAAATTTTCCTCATATTTTAACTTTGCTAGGATTTAAACGCACATTTGAAAAATCAACTTATCGAGTAAGAAAGGTTAATTACACAGTACAAAATGATAAATGCACAGTAAATTGCAACACTGTAAATAAAATGTTAACCCAATAACTAAAAATGTATTGCCTAGTAAGTTAATCCAACAACACGGTTAATAAGGCGCAGTAGGAAATTTCGGAACACGGTAAAAAATTTAAATGCCCGGTAAAAAAATTAAAGACTAATATTTAAAATGCACTGTGCAAAACTGCAGTTTACCGAGAAAATCCAGTTGATGTATCCGAAGAAATAAAATGTTGACCCTTCAGTCGATCCTTTTAATGAAACAGTCCAGGTACTCCTGATATAGAAAAACCCCATGGGGGACCATGAAAAAATATTTAATTGCGAATTACTGTGAATGTATCCTTTTTACTATGCCTTTATTTTTTTTACTATTCGTTAAATATTTTTATACTAATATTTAATGTATTTAATGCGAATATATCCTTTTTCTTGGGCGTTTATTTTGTTTACCAAACGTTAAATATTATTCTACTAGCATTTAATTTATTTACTGTGACTATATCCTTATCGTGAGTTTCTTGTTTTTGCTATTCGTTTACTGTTTTAACCTTGTTATACATTTATTACTCTGAATTTAATCTTGTAAATGTGAATTAGTTTTGTTACTGTGAATAATATGTTTTCTAGTGAACTTTAATTACTGTGCACAACTTTTTGCTAGTGCATTTAATTTTCATCGTTTTACTTTCGTATAAAGTAATAATCCGAAGGAGAGACTCAATTAAATATAACATAATATTACATATTTTTTATTGCTCGAAGAGTTATTTCTATAAATGGTAATTTAAAATATTCATGGTGGCCGTGCGGGCTAGAGCGTAGGGCTTTAATCGCATCGTCTCACTACTGTGAAATCCCGCCCGGAAGAGTGTTATTTCTTAGATAAAACTCCCTCCCCGGGCCATGGATATTGTATGAATAACTAATAACACCGTTGTAGAAGCTTGGCTAATTTGCATAGATCATAAGGCCAAAAAATAAATAAAAAAGTCGTCGGTGAATCACCGGCAATGTACTTCCCCAGAACGAATTAATAAATTTACTTTTGTCACCCCTCCAAAATTAGTCGACCGTTTGTGCTAATATTCAACAGTTGACTTATATAGGGGCTCCTAAATCCTCACACTAAATTTCATGTCGATATATTCATTACATCGGCAGTTATTGCGATTTTTGAATTGAGCCCTCTCCCCTAAACCCTTCCTTTCCTTCATTCCCCTCGACTTTAAATGAATGAAATTTCATGTCGATATATTCATTACATCGCCAGTTATTGGGTTTTTGAGTTAAGCCCCCCTCTGTCCCCCTGCCCCTTTGCTGATTCCAAAGAAAATTAAAAAGTGTCGTCCTTAGTCGTCAGAAGTAAAACGGACTACATTGGTGACATTTTTTAAAATACTTTTTCTATTTTCTTTCTGTCTTTGTCATAATAACTAATTTTCTTGCACCGCTCTATCATGTGACAATCGAAACAAATATTGCTTTCAGTTTCTTAAAGATGATCTCGTCCTATTATCAAGCCTATTTAAATAATGAAAATGGCGCACTTGTATAAAGGAACGCGAATAATTATGAGTCTAGCTATTCCTCTGTAATTATTTAAACAATTTATATATTTATTTATTATTTCCTCCTTTTACTAAACCTAGTATCTCGCTATTTTTTTACGATTCCATAGGTCTGGGTTGTTGGTGATGATTGTATTAAAGGTTGTTTTTAGTAGAATAGAAACAAATAAATATAATATGCGAACACCAGAACGGAAAATAGGTAGTTACTTTTCTTGTTTACAAAACTAAAAGTTGTAATTCTTAGATAAGCTATTCAAGTGATAACTCACGGAAGGACTCAGGTTTGGTCCGATGTAGTCTGAGTGCGAGGAGTATCAGATATTCCTTGTTTTCCACGAGGACAGTGTCGTTGAGGCCAAGTTGTGGCTCAACCTCAGACATCAGCTCTTTCAGGTACTCCGACCAGTCAACCTGAAACAAAATTACATTCAATCAACAGAAAAATATACCCATTTTATAATACTAATAATGTTTATTTCCTGTTAACTATAACATGGTAGTTGGATAATGTCATAAAAATTCATACTTCAAGATACTTAATGAATTATAAGTATAAATTATCAAATATTAGAATCGGACAAACATGTAATTAATAAAAACAATAAAAGTATAAAAATAAATAATACAAAATATATTAGTATAAAAATAATAATATAAATAAATACAGTAGAAACAGTTTTTGATTATAATTTAAATTCTGATAAATAGTTTATAGAATTCTTCAAAACTTGTCCTTTTCGATATTTCAGAAAGTTTTTACTTCCCTTTCTCAGGGCAAAATGTACGAAATATAAAAAATATATGTATACTTTATATGGCTTACAAGCGAAAGGCACTAATTGTACTCTGAAAAGATGGTTTTGAGATGTGGACAATTTTAGTATTCAAACCTTTCTTAACTTTGCTACAAATTACTTTGATGTGACCAATTACTTTAGATGAAAAAGTATATGGTTGGGAATAGTATGTTTTTTACATGTTTTACTCATTCAAAATAGATTTTATTAAAAAGAAAAAATTATTAAAATGTCATTACTAAGTGCCTTTCTATTGTAAGCCCCCGATATATAAAACGTATATATATATTAGGGTGGTCCTTAAACATCCTTTTTTTTTTGTAAGGCTGAAGGAGTAAAAGAACACGTATCAGAAGTAGGCCCAAACATTCACACAACACACACCTCAGTGAAATTAAATCGTAAAAAAATTTAATTTTTACTAATTTTTAATTACGATTTTCAGATTCTTCACAAAGAAACTAGGTTTTTGGTATTTTTAGTTTTCTTGTACGAGCAATAGTTTTCGAGATATTAGTTTTTGAAAGTTGCGTTTTACTTAAAATTAATTGGAAGTGGATTCATACCGATCTCAGCCCGCAGACCGGGCGAAGAGTGGGGGCGACCCTCCCCCCTGCTAAAATCCTGGCTACGCACCTGTCAATTTCACATGTATCTTTTCATATTGAACCAATCATGTACTTTTATACTTCCCCAGTTATACTCAATACTTTACCTTTCTAAGGGAACTTATCATTTTTAGCCGAGATATTTTGAACAATCAAAAATAAAGAAAAACCTTTTTTTTTTTTTAAATATTGTCTATTTCACAAAATATATATAATATGGGAGTACTTTCGGTATTGCTACCATCTTCAGAGGCGATGTACTTAAAAAAGAGGACTGTTGGGTAGGTTCCAGAACAAATAATACATTATACGAACATCTCAACAGCACTAAAGAAAAAAGGAAAACAGAAGAAAAAGGTGGGGTTTACTATCTAAAATGTAGTTTTTGTAATTTTGTTTATGTAAGTCAAACTGGGAGACAATTTAGAAATAGAGTAAAGGAACACGTATCAGAAATAGGCATAAACATTTACACAACACACACCTCAGTGAAATTAAATCGTAAAAAAATTTAATTTTTACTAATTTTTAATTACGATTTTCAGTTTCTTCACAAAGAAACTAGGTTTTCCGGTATGTTTAGTTTTCTTGTACGAGCAATAGTTTTCCAGATATTGGTCTTTGAAAGTTGCGTTATACTTATAATCAATTACGAGTGGATTCAGAGATCTCAGCCCGCAGACCGGGCGAAGAGTGGGGGTGACCCCCTCCCCCCCCTGCTCAAAATCCAGGCTACGCCACTGTCAATTTCACATGTATCTTTTCATATTAAACCAATTATGTACTTTTATACTTCCCCAGTTATACTCAATACTTTACCTTTCTAAGGGAACTTATCACTTAATTACGGGGAAAACTATCTGTAAATTTTGCAAGATTACAGTATTTTCATATTCTAAAATATAAGAAAGTAAAAATTAGTTGCAACTATTAAATAAATAAAACATTACTCTAAGTTTAGGGGGTGAAGTGGTATTGACTGAGTCCATAAGTTCTTGTAATTCCCCGAACGTCATTTTAGCAGCACTGTCTGGTTCAACTGCCGATTTTTGAATATCCTAGAAGAAAAAAAAGGTTGGTAATATATTTCTGAACAAGAAAAAAAAATATAGATTTATAATTATATAAAACATTTGAGATCTCCTCTGGGGTCACATCTCCTATGGCAAAATGTATATTTAAAGGACATAATCCAATAGTGCATAATGTTTATAAATATTTAAACAAAAAACATAATAAAATTAATATCATATTTTGACTTCTGATGTTTTTTTTTTTAACTTGCAACTATTTTTGTAGAGAGGGAGTTCCATTTTCATTCTTGAAAATGTTTGTATTATAAAATCTTTTTTTTTCTAAAATATTCAAGACAAGAACTTAATCGACGATACGAACTCTTATTAAGACTTTTAGACAACAGATCGAAACTTACATTAAGTAATAAAAGACTCATTTAAAACCAATTACTGAAGCCAATATGGGCGTATGGAGCTGAACTCTGGGGCTCAACTAAACCTTCGAACTCTTATAGAATCCAAACCTTACAATCCCGTATCCTTCGTAAAATCACAAACGCTCCATTCTACGTCTCTAATGCTATCCTACACAATGACCTGCAGATTCCCTTTGTAAGGGATGTAATTAAATCCCGCTAAAGAAAATTCCATTATACCCTTTCCTTTCACCCTAATCCTTTAGTCCGCAGACTTGCCACAAGAACCCTTAGTTCATGTTCGGAGATTGAGGCGGCAAAGGCCTCGAGACTTACTAGTGGATTGAAGACTAATCATCTACAAACGTTTTATAACGTTTTATGTTTCTTTTTCATCTATTTTGTTTTTGTTTTTATATATATTTTTAATTTATCTTTCTCATACGTAAATAACACGATAATGGAGTGTCATTATTGAATGATTTCTCTTTCAACATCCAAGACATTTATTTTTTATGTATCACATTTGCTTATTATCTATATAATAAAAATGACTGGCTAATTTTGCTAAGCGCAAAACTCGAGAACGGCTGGACCAATTCGGCTATTTTTTTTTTTTTATATTTGTTGAAGTCCGAGGAAGGTTCTTATGAAGAGAGTTCCTAGCTGTCAACTGGAGGGGGGGGGGGGGGGGGGCCTAAGCACAAAAATTGCTCTAGCGCATTAACGGATGGACGGATTATCATGAGTTAAGTAAGGCGACCAGTTTCAAGAGATCCATCTTCAGACTTCAGATAGGCAATACGAACTTACAGAAGATATTTCGAGTCAGAAATGGTCGATGAGATATTTTTTCCCGAAAAGAGCAAAGGAAGACAACCAGTTAAGAGTATTAGGAAAATGTAAGTTCTAGAACATGAGGAAAGCATGACGTCATTCGGGCTCCCCCAACTCAACAACTGACAGTTAAGGTGAGGATCCTTGGGTGTCGTCATGCTCCTCTGCTTCTAATCTTTAAACCCTAGAAACTGTATTACAGCATCGTTCTTTATCAAAAACATTGTAAACACTGAAGTTCAAAGACTCAAAAGAGTGTAAATCAAATGAGAACTTGAAAATTCTTTGAATTTGAAAATAACTTTTTTCACATGTAGTATTCTTAAAAGCCAAGTTAAAAAATAGGCTATGTGGCGTCCATAAATTTTGAACGGTAGGGGGGGTTGTAAGGGGGGCCTAAATATAAAGGTAGTGCTAAGTCATTAACGGATGATCGGATTGTCATGGAATTTCATATGTAGTTTTTTTAAAAGCCAAATAAAAAAATAGGGTGTGTGACGTCACAAAATAGTGAACGTGAGGGGGGGTTGTGGGGGTAGGCTTAAATATAAAGATAGTGCTGTCATTAACGGATGATCGGATAGTCATGGAATTTGACATGTAGTATTCTTAAAGGCCAAATTGAAAAATACGCTACGTGATATCTCAAAATTTTGAACGGGAGGGGGGGTTGTGGGGGTAGGCCTACATATAAAGGTAGTGATAGGTCTTTAACGGATGATCGGAATGTCATGGAATTTCACATGTAGTATTCATAATAGACAAAAACAAAAAAAGGATATGTGACGTCTCAAAATTGTCAACGGGAGGGGGGTATGGGGGGGGGGGGGGGGGGCAAGCATATACCTAAATGGTAGTTTCAAAAACAATATTTAAAAATTGGCTGTGACCCTTTGGACGGGAGGGGCGGGGGTGCATTAATGCAGAATGAATCTCACATGGAGCTTTCTTAAAGAAGGGATATAGCTCTAATTTTAATATGGTGGGTTTCCCAAGCATGTATTACCTAGGAGGTCCACTGTTGCACGGTAAATAATAGCTATCACCAGCGTTGTTAAGCACAAAATACCTAGGGCATCCACTGTTGCAAGGCACATACTAGCTGCGGTGCCCAGCATTCCTAACTACATACATACTATCTGTGTTGCCCAGCGTTCCTAACTACATACATACTAGCTGCGGTGCCCAGCATTCCTAACTACATACATACTATCTGTGTTGCCCAGCGTTCCTAAGAACTTATTAATACCTGGTTGCACGGAGTTGCAAGGCGCATACTATCTAAGGTGCCCGGCGTTCTTAAGTAGGAACTAGCTCTGGTTCCAAGTGGTCGAAAAAAAGAAAAAAAAAATCCGGTCCAATAGCTTTTGACAGAACGACGTCTGTCGGGTCAGCTAGTGTATGATAAAATAAGTTACCGTTTCGTTCCAACTAAAATTATCAAGGAAGAAATGTGGAATATAAATGGGCTTTGAGGTACCGTTTTGACATATTTTCAGTTGGTAGATAGGCAGCATCGAGAAACGAAGATGGTCAACCAAAGAACGATTCAGATGTATCGGGAAAGTCCCATCCGAAGGACGACGTGCTCAAATTTATTTTTATCTTCCCGATTAAAACATCTGACCTAATAGACTTGGATAGATTTCGAAATGGCGATCCTGAGCTCGGTAAACCCCATTCTTCAAATTTCTCCCTTTTGAACGGTTTTTAGATTTAATATTTGTTAAAACTGATAGATAACAACCCTGATATCTGAATCCTACACAAAAATCGAAATAAAAATGTTTTCCAAGAAAAGTCGGGCTAAATCCCATTCTTCAAATTTCTCGCTTTTTAACAGTTTATAGGCTTAATATTACTTAAAACTGATAGACAGATTCAGTTATATCGGGAAAGTCCCATCCGAAGGACGACGTGCTCAGATTTATTTTTATCTTCCCGATTAAAACATCTGACCTAAGTGACTTGGCTAGATTTCTAAATGGCGATCCTGAGCTCGGTAGACTTCATTCTTCAAATTTCCCGCTTTCAAACGGTTTTCAGATTTAATATTTGTTAAAACTGATGAACAACCGGGATATCTGAATCCTACACAAAAATCGAAATAAAAATGTTTTTCGAAAAAAGTCGGGCTAAATATCATTCTTCAAATTTCCTGCTTTTTAAAGGTATGTATATTTAATATTTGTTAAAACTGATAGACAGATTCAGATATATCGGGAAAGTCCCATCCGAAGGACGACGTGCTCAAGGTTTTTTTAACCTAAGTGAAATTTCAGCTACCCAGGGTTAGTTACATAACATACGACTTATTACCGAGCACCTGACATACGAAAAGGCCCTCGATCATAGCTTCAAGTCCAATCCGAAGGACGACGTGCTCAAATTTATTTTTATCTTCCCGATTAAAACATCTGACCTAAGTGACTTGGCTAAATTTCTAAGTGGCGATCCTGAGCTCGATATACTCCATATGTATGATAAAATAAGTTACCGTTTGGTTCCAACTAAAATAATCAAGGAAGAAATGTGGAATATAAGTGGGCTTTGAGATACCGTTTTGACATATTTTCTGAAAAACAAATTAATCCAGCAATGTTGGTAGATAGGCAGCATCCAGAAACGAAGATAGTCAACCAAAGAAAGATTCAGATATATCGGGGAAGTCCCATCCGAAGGACGACGTGCTCAAGGTTATTTTTAACCTAAGTAAAATTTCAGCTACCCAGGTTAATATACGTAACATACGACTCATTATCCAGTACCTGACATACGAAAAGGCCCTCGATCATAGCTTAAAGTCCAATCCGAAGGACGACGTGCTCAATTTTTTTTTTTTCTCGAATAAAACATCTAACCTAAGTGCTTTGGCTAAATTTCTAAGTGGCGATCCTGAGCTCGATAGACTCCATATGTATGATAAAATAAGTTACCGTTTGGTTCCAACTAAAATTATCAAGGAAGAAATGTGGAATATAAGTGGGCTTTGAGGTACCGTTTTGACATATTTTCTGAAAAACAAATTAATACATCAATGTTGGTAGATAGGCAGCGACCATAAATGAAGATGGCCAACCAAAGACAAATTCAGATGTATCGGGAAAGTCCCAACCGAAGGACGACGTGCTCAAAGTTATCTTTATCTTCTCGATTAAAACATCTGACCTAAGTGCCTTGGCTAGATTTCTAAGCCTAATATCATTCTTCAAATTTCCTGCTTTTTAAAGGTATGTATATTTAATATTTGTTAAAACTGATAGACAGATTCAGATATATCGGGAAAGTCCCATCCGAAGGACGACGTGCTCAAGGTTTTTTTAACCTAAGTGAAATTTCAGCTACCCAGGGTTAGTTACATAACATATGACTCATTATCGAGCACCTGACATACGAAAAGGCCCTCGATCATAGCTTCAAGTCCAATCCGAAGGACGACGTGCTCAAATTTATTTTTATCTTCCCGATTAAAACATCTGACCTAAGTCTTGGCTAGATTTCTAAATGGCGATCCTGAGCTCGGTAAACTCCATTCTTCAAATTTCTCCCTTTTTAACGGTTTTTAGATTTAATATTTGTTAAAACTGATAGATAACAACCATGATATCTGAATCCTACACAAGAATCGAATAAAACTTTTTTTTCGAAAAATGTCGGGCTAAATCCCATTTTTCTAATTTCTCGCTTACTAACGGTTTATAGGCTTAATATAGTTGAAACTGATAGACAGATTCAGATATATCGGAAAAGTCCCATCCGAAGGACGACGTGCTCAAGGTTTTTTTAACCTAAGTGAAATTTCAGCTACCCAGGTTTAGATACATAACATACGACTCATTATCCAGTACCTGACTTACGAAAAGGCCCTCGATCATAGCTTAAAGTCCAATCCGAAGGACGAAGTGCTCAATTTTTTTTTTTCTCGAATAAAACATCTAACCTAAGTGCCTTGGCTAAATTTCTAAGTGGCGATCCTGAGCTCGATAGACTCCATATGTATGATAAAATAAGTTACCGTTTGGTTCCAACTAAAATTATCAAGGAAGAAATGTGGAATATAAGTGGGCTTTGAGGTACCGTTTTGACATATTTTCTGAAAAACAAATTAATACAGCAATGTTGGTAGATAGGCAGCGACCATAAATGAAGATGGTCAACCAAAGACAAATTCAGATGTATCGGGAAAGTCCCAACCGAAGGACGACGTGCTCAAATTTATCTTTATCTTCTCGATTAAAACATCTGACTTAAGTGCCTTGGCTAGATTTCTAAGTGGCGATCCTGAGCTCGATAGACTCCATATGTATGATAAAATAAGTTATCGTTTGGTTCCAACTAAAATTATCAAGGAAGAAATGTGGAATATAAGTGGGCTTTGAGGTTCCGTTTTGACATATTTTCTGAAAAACAAATTAATACAGCAATGTTGGTAGATAGGCAGCATCCAGAAACGAAGATGGTCAACCAAAGACAAATTCAGATGTATCGGGAAAGTCCCAACCGAAGGACGACGTGCTCAAGTTTATCTTTATCTTCTCGATTAAAACATCTGACCTAAGTGCCTTGGCTAGATTTCTAAGTGGCGATCCTGAGCTCGATAGACTCCATATGTATGATAAAATAAGTTATCGTTTGGTTCCAACTAAAATTATCAAGGAAGAAATGTGGAATATAAGTGGGCTTTAAGGTTCCGTTTTGACATATTTTCTGAAAAACAAATTAATACAGCAATGTTGGTAGATAGGCAGCATCCAGGAACGAAGATGGTCAACCAAAGAAAGATTCAGATCTATCGGGAAAGTCCCATCCGAAGGACGATGTGCTCAAGGTTATTTTTAACCTAAGTGAAATTTCAGCTACCCAGGTTTAGTTACATAACATACGACTCATTATCGAGCACCTGACATACAAAAAGGCCCTCGATCATAGCTTAAAGTCCAATCCGAAGGACGACGTGCTCAAAATTATTTTTATCTTCCCGATTAAAACATCTGACCTAATAGACTTGGCTAGATTTCGAAATGGCGATCCTGAGCTCGGTAAACTCCATTCTTCAAATTTCTCGCTTTTAAACGGTTGTTAGTTTTAATATTTGTTAAAACTGATGAACAACCGGGATATCTGAATCCTACACAAAAATCGAAATAAAAATGTTTTTCGAAAAAGTCGGGCGAAATCCCATTCTTCAAATTTCTCGCTTTTTAACAGTTTTTAGATTTAATATTTGTTAAAACTGATAGTCAGATTCAGATATATCGGGAAAGTCCCATCCGAAGGACGACGTACTCAAGGTTTTTTTAACCTAAGTGAAATTTCAGCTACCCAGGTTTAGTTACATAACATACGACTCGTTATCGAGCACCTGACATACGAAAAGGCCCTCGATCATAGCTTAAAGTCCAATCCGAAGGACGACGTGCTCAAATTTTTTTTTTTTTCGAATAAAACATCTGACCTAAGTGCCTTGGCTAGATTTCTAAGTGGCGATCCTGAGCTCGATAGACTCCATATGTATGATAAAATAAGTTACCGTTTGGTTCCAACTAAAATTATCAAGGAAGAAATGTGGAATATAAGTTGGTTTTGAGGTACCGTTTTGACATATTTGCTGAAAAACAAATTAATACAGCAATGTTGGTAGATAGGAAGCATCCAGAAACGAAGATGGTCAACCAAAGAAAGATTCAGATGTATCGGGAAAGTCCCAACCGAAGGACGACGTGCTCAAATTTATCTTTATCTTCTCGATTAAAACATCTGACCTAGGTGCCTTGGCTAGATTTCTAAGTGGCGATCCTGAGCTCGATAGACTCCATATGTATGATAAAATAAGTTACCGTTTGGTTCCAACTAAAATTATCAAGGAAGAAATGTGGAATATAAGTGGGCTTTGAGGTACCGTTTTGACATATTTTCTGAAAAACAAATTAATACAGCAATGTTGGTAGATAGGCAGCATCCAGAAACGACGATGGTCAACCAAAGAAAGATTCAGATGTATCGGGAAAGTCCCATCTGAAGGACGACGTACTCAAGGTTATTTTTAACCTAAGTGAAATTTCAGCTACCCAGGTTTAGTTACATAACATACAACTCATTATCGAGCACCTGACATACAAAAAGGCCCTCGATCATAGCTTAAAGTCCAATCCGAAGGACGACGTGCTCAAATTTATTTTTATCTTCCCGATTAAAACATCTGACCTAATAGACTTGGCTAGATTTCGAAATGGCGATCCTGAGCTCGGTAAACCCCATTCTTCAAATTTCTCGCTTTTAAACGGTTTTTAGTTTTAATATTTGTTAAAACTGATGAACAACCGAGATATCTGAATCCTACACAAAAATCGAAATAAAAATGTTTTTCGAAAAAGTCGGGCGAAATCCCATTCTTCAAATTTCTCGCTTTTTACAGTTTTTAGATTTAATATTTGTTAAAACTGATAGTCAGATTCAGATATATCGGGAAAGTCCCATCCGAAGGACGACGTACTCAAGGTTTTTTTAACCTAAGTGAAATTTCAGCTACCCAGGTTTAGTTACATAACATACGACTCGTTATCGAGCACCTGACATACGAAAAGGCCCTCGATCATAGCTTAAAGTCCAATCCGAAGGACGACGTGCTCAAATTTTTTTTTTTTTCGAATAAAACATCTGACCTAAGTGCCTTGGCTAGATTTCTAAGTGGCGATCCTGAGCTCGATAGACTCCATATGTATGATAAAATAAGTTACCGTTTGGTTCCAACTAAAATTATCAAGGAAGAAATGTGGAATATAAGTTGGTTTTGAGGTACCGTTTTGACATATTTGCTGAAAAACAAATTAATACAGCAATGTTGGTAGATAGGAAGCATCCAGAAACGAAGATGGTCAACCAAAGAAAGATTCAGATGTATCGGGAAAGTCCCAACCGAAGGACGACGTGCTCAAATTTATCTTTATCTTCTCGATTAAAACATCTGACCTAGGTGCCTTGGCTAGATTTCTAAGTGGCGATCCTGAGCTCGATAGACTCCATATGTATGATAAAATAAGTTACCGTTTGGTTCCAACTAAAATTATCAAGGAAGAAATGTGGAATATAAGTGGGCTTTGAGGTACCGTTTTGACATATTTTCTGAAAAACAAATTAATACAGCAATGTTGGTAGATAGGCAGCATCCAGAAACGACGATGGTCAACCAAAGAAAGATTCAGATGTATCGGGAAAGTCCCATCTGAAGGACGACGTACTCAAGGTTATTTTTAACCTAAGTGAAATTTCAGCTACCCAGGTTTAGTTACATAACATACAACTCATTATCGAGCACCTGACATACAAAAAGGCCCTCGATCATAGCTTAAAGTCCAATCCGAAGGACGACGTGCTCAAATTTATTTTTATCTTCCCGATTAAAACATCTGACCTAATAGACTTGGCTAGATTTCGAAATGGCGATCCTGAGCTCGGTAAACCCCATTCTTCAAATTTCTCGCTTTTAAACGGTTTTTAGTTTTAATATTTGTTAAAACTGATGAACAACCGAGATATCTGAATCCTACACAAAAATCGAAATAAAAATGTTTTTCGAAAAAGTCGGGCGAAATCCCATTCTTCAAATTTCTCGCTTTTTACAGTTTTTAGATTTAATATTTGTTAAAACTGATAGTCAGATTCAGATATATCGGGAAAGTCCCATCCGAAGGACGACGTACTCAAGGTTTTTTTAACCTAAGTGAAATTTCAGCTACCCAGGTTTAGTTACATAACATACGACTCATTATCGAGCACCTGACATACAAAAAGGCCCTCGATCATAGCCTAAAGTCCAATCCGAAGGACGACGTGCTCAAATTTATTTTTATCTTCTCGATTAAAACATCTGACCTAAGTGCCTTGGCTAGATTTCTAAGTGGCGATCCTGAGTTCGATAGACTCCATATGTAAGAAAAAATAAGTTACCGTTTGGTTCCAACTAAAATTATCAAGGAAGAAATGTGGAATATAAGTGGGCTTTGAGGTACCGTTTTGACATATTTTCTGAAAAACAAATTAATACAGCAATGTTGGTAGATAGGCAGCATCCAGAAACGACGATGGTCAACCAAAGAAAGATTCAGATGTATCGGGAAAGTCCCATCTGAAGGACGACGTACTCAAGGTTATTTTTAACCTAAGTGAAATTTCAGCTACCCAGGTTTAGTTACATAACATACAACTCATTATCGAGCACCTGACATACAAAAAGGCCCTCGATCATAGCTTAAAGTCCAATCCGAAGGACGACGTGCTCAAATTTATTTTTATCTTCCCGATTAAAACATCTGACCTAATAGACTTGGCTAGATTTCGAAATGGCGATCCTGAGCTCGGTAAACCCCATTCTTCAAATTTCTCGCTTTTAAACGGTTTTTAGTTTTAATATTTGTTAAAACTGATGAACAACCGAGATATCTGAATCCTACACAAAAATCGAAATAAAAATGTTTTTCGAAAAAGTCGGGCGAAATCCCATTCTTCAAATTTCTCGCTTTTTAACAGTTTTTAGATTTAATATTTGTTAAAACTGATAGTCAGATTCAGATATATCGGGAAAGTCCCATCCGAAGGACGACGTACTCAAGGTTTTTTTAACCTAAGTGAAATTTCAGCTACCCAGGTTTAGTTACATAACATACGACTCGTTATCGAGCACCTGACATACGAAAAGGCCCTCGATCATAGCTTAAAGTCCAATCCGAAGGACGACGTGCTCAAATTTTTTTTTTTTTCGAATAAAACATCTGACCTAAGTGCCTTGGCTAGATTTCTAAGTGGCGATCCTGAGCTCGATAGACTCCATATGTATGATAAAATAAGTTACCGTTTGGTTCCAACTAAAATTATCAAGGAAGAAATGTGGAATATAAGTTGGTTTTGAGGTACCGTTTTGACATATTTGCTGAAAAACAAATTAATACAGCAATGTTGGTAGATAGGAAGCATCCAGAAACGAAGATGGTCAACCAAAGAAAGATTCAGATGTATCGGGAAAGTCCCAACCGAAGGACGACGTGCTCAAATTTATCTTTATCTTCTCGATTAAAACATCTGACCTAGGTGCCTTGGCTAGATTTCTAAGTGGCGATCCTGAGCTCGATAGACTCCATATGTATGATAAAATAAGTTACCGTTTGGTTCCAACTAAAATTATCAAGGAAGAAATGTGGAATATAAGTGGGCTTTGAGGTACCGTTTTGACATATTTTCTGAAAAACAAATTAATACAGCAATGTTGGTAGATAGGCAGCATCCAGAAACGACGATGGTCAACCAAAGAAAGATTCAGATGTATCGGGAAAGTCCCATCTGAAGGACGACGTACTCAAGGTTATTTTTAACCTAAGTGAAATTTCAGCTACCCAGGTTTAGTTACATAACATACAACTCATTATCGAGCACCTGACATACAAAAAGGCCCTCGATCATAGCTTAAAGTCCAATCCGAAGGACGACGTGCTCAAATTTATTTTTATCTTCCCGATTAAAACATCTGACCTAATAGACTTGGCTAGATTTCGAAATGGCGATCCTGAGCTCGGTAAACCCCATTCTTCAAATTTCTCGCTTTTAAACGGTTTTTAGTTTTAATATTTGTTAAAACTGATGAACAACCGAGATATCTGAATCCTACACAAAAATCGAAATAAAAATGTTTTTCGAAAAAGTCGGGCGAAATCCCATTCTTCAAATTTCTCGCTTTTTACAGTTTTTAGATTTAATATTTGTTAAAACTGATAGTCAGATTCAGATATATCGGGAAAGTCCCATCCGAAGGACGACGTACTCAAGGTTTTTTTAACCTAAGTGAAATTTCAGCTACCCAGGTTTAGTTACATAACATACGACTCGTTATCGAGCACCTGACATACGAAAAGGCCCTCGATCATAGCTTAAAGTCCAATCCGAAGGACGACGTGCTCAAATTTTTTTTTTTTTCGAATAAAACATCTGACCTAAGTGCCTTGGCTAGATTTCTAAGTGGCGATCCTGAGCTCGATAGACTCCATATGTATGATAAAATAAGTTACCGTTTGGTTCCAACTAAAATTATCAAGGAAGAAATGTGGAATATAAGTTGGTTTTGAGGTACCGTTTTGACATATTTGCTGAAAAACAAATTAATACAGCAATGTTGGTAGATAGGAAGCATCCAGAAACGAAGATGGTCAACCAAAGAAAGATTCAGATGTATCGGGAAAGTCCCAACCGAAGGACGACGTGCTCAAATTTATCTTTATCTTCTCGATTAAAACATCTGACCTAGGTGCCTTGGCTAGATTTCTAAGTGGCGATCCTGAGCTCGATAGACTCCATATGTATGATAAAATAAGTTACCGTTTGGTTCCAACTAAAATTATCAAGGAAGAAATGTGGAATATAAGTGGGCTTTGAGGTACCGTTTTGACATATTTTCTGAAAAACAAATTAATACAGCAATGTTGGTAGATAGGCAGCATCCAGAAACGACGATGGTCAACCAAAGAAAGATTCAGATGTATCGGGAAAGTCCCATCTGAAGGACGACGTACTCAAGGTTATTTTTAACCTAAGTGAAATTTCAGCTACCCAGGTTTAGTTACATAACATACAACTCATTATCGAGCACCTGACATACAAAAAGGCCCTCGATCATAGCTTAAAGTCCAATCCGAAGGACGACGTGCTCAAATTTATTTTTATCTTCCCGATTAAAACATCTGACCTAATAGACTTGGCTAGATTTCGAAATGGCGATCCTGAGCTCGGTAAACCCCATTCTTCAAATTTCTCGCTTTTAAACGGTTTTTAGTTTTAATATTTGTTAAAACTGATGAACAACCGAGATATCTGAATCCTACACAAAAATCGAAATAAAAATGTTTTTCGAAAAAGTCGGGCGAAATCCCATTCTTCAAATTTCTCGCTTTTTACAGTTTTTAGATTTAATATTTGTTAAAACTGATAGTCAGATTCAGATATATCGGGAAAGTCCCATCCGAAGGACGACGTACTCAAGGTTTTTTTAACCTAAGTGAAATTTCAGCTACCCAGGTTTAGTTACATAACATACGACTCATTATCGAGCACCTGACATACAAAAAGGCCCTCGATCATAGCCTAAAGTCCAATCCGAAGGACGACGTGCTCAAATTTATTTTTATCTTCTCGATTAAAACATCTGACCTAAGTGCCTTGGCTAGATTTCTAAGTGGCGATCCTGAGTTCGATAGACTCCATATGTAAGAAAAAATAAGTTACCGTTTGGTTCCAACTAAAATTATCAAGGAAGAAATGTGGAATATAAGTGGGCTTTGAGGTACCGTTTTGACATATTTTCTGAAAAACAAATTAATACAGCAATGTTGGTAGATAGGCAGCATCCAGAAACGACGATGGTCAACCAAAGAAAGATTCAGATGTATCGGGAAAGTCCCATCTGAAGGACGACGTACTCAAGGTTATTTTTAACCTAAGTGAAATTTCAGCTACCCAGGTTTAGTTACATAACATACAACTCATTATCGAGCACCTGACATACAAAAAGGCCCTCGATCATAGCTTAAAGTCCAATCCGAAGGACGACGTGCTCAAATTTATTTTTATCTTCCCGATTAAAACATCTGACCTAATAGACTTGGCTAGATTTCGAAATGGCGATCCTGAGCTCGGTAAACCCCATTCTTCAAATTTCTCGCTTTTAAACGGTTTTTAGTTTTAATATTTGTTAAAACTGATGAACAACCGAGATATCTGAATCCTACACAAAAATCGAAATAAAAATGTTTTTCGAAAAAGTCGGGCGAAATCCCATTCTTCAAATTTCTCGCTTTTTACAGTTTTTAGATTTAATATTTGTTAAAACTGGTAGTCAGATTCAGATATATCGGGAAAGTCCCATCCGAAGGACGACGTACTCAAGGTTTTTTTAACCTAAGTGAAATTTCAGCTACCCAGGTTTAGTTACATAACATACGACTCATTATCGAGCACCTGACATACAAAAAGGCCCTCGATCATAGCCTAAAGTCCAATCCGAAGGACGACGTGCTCAAATTTATTTTTATCTTCTCGATTAAAACATCTGACCTAAGTGCCTTGGCTAGATTTCTAAGTGGCGATCCTGAGTTCGATAGACTCCATATGTAAGAAAAAATAAGTTACCGTTTGGTTCCAACTAAAATTATCAAGGAAGAAATGTGGAATATAAGTGGGCTTTGAGGTACCGTTTTGACATATTTTCTGAAAAACAAATTAATACAGCAATGTTGGTAGATAGGCAGCGACCATAAATGAAGATGGTCAACCATGTATCGGGATGTATCGGGAAAGTCCCAACCGAAGGACGAAGTGCTCAAGGATATTTAAAAAAATAAATAATATAAGTCAGTTAAAACAACTAAGAGCCCCGTCTAGATTTCCAACTTGGGATCCTGAGCTCAGTAGACACCAAATATAAAGAAAAAAATACGTTTCCGTTTGGTTCCAACTAAAATTATCAAGGAAGAAATCTATATTAATAAAGCTGAAACGGGGTTTATTTGTTTGTTTGTTCCAGCATCACGCCCAAACGGCTCGACGGGTTTTTATGAAACTTCACATGTAGCATTCTTATGACCCCAGTTGAATAATAGGCTATGTGGCGTCCCAAAATTTGGAACGGGAGGGGGGGTGGTGGGGATAGGCCTAAATATAAAGATACCGGTAGCTCATTAACTAATGGTCGGATTATCATGAAATTTCACATGTAGTATTCTTAAAGGCCAAATTATAACATCATGAATGTACTGTCGAAGAATTGAATTGGATTCGAATGAGAGATATTAGGTGAAAAGTCAAAGTTCCCCGAGCAACGCCGGGTATTACTGCTAGTATATTGTATATATATATAGTTGTAAATTCAAAATTAAAGTTAAAAAAATAAATCAAATTTTGGAAAATGCAAAATAAAGTAGAATCACGGAACAAATAGGGGTAGAGGTTTTATGTCACTTCTTAAACTGAACACTACAACCTTTTCTTTATTTAATTACAGATATTTATAACTGTATAAAGAATATATACAACAAGGAAGTACATGCTAAAGCAGAAAAAATGGCAAAATCAAAATGTCAACAGAGGTGTAATCAATCACCCACTAATATTGCCAGTCCCTAGGCAGTGAGTTGCACTCATTTATGGCTAATCACTGTCACTGCCTGATCTGAGAAGGTCTCTAGGCCCCTGCAGTTCAGGCGTCATTCGGAAGTCAAGGTCTTAACTCTAATTTGTTTTTGTTTTCATTTGGACATCTTTTTTTTTTTTTGAAGGACCAGAGAAACTACAAGATACACATTTAATATCTACTAAAAATTTGTAATTATTTTATTTTTTATTTTTTTTCATGGATCAGTTTTTAAGTATATAAATGTTTAAAAATAAAGATATTCATGATGATCCCGAACCTGTGTGATGTCAGATACTCGTTAAACACCCCCTACCCTAGGTGAATAAACATTCTAAATTGTCTCTCTAATTCACGTAGGGTAGGAGTCTTTAACGAGTACCTAACCTTGCACACGCTTGGGACCATCGCTTAATGTTCCCTCTGAGGATGGTGTTCTCAAAGTATTTTCACCTAGATAAAATAAACTAAGGGTCTCGGCCGGGTTTCGAACACTCGATTTTGAGCTCAGTAAGCAAGCACACTACCACTGAGCTACCGGCACTCTCTTATGTATCAGATATATTATATATATATATAGTTATTAAATTTACACAGACAAACATGTGATTAGCAATAACAATGATAGTAATCGCTCTTCCATAAGAATGTAGCTTCATCATTTAAATATTTGCATTTTCCAATGACTTTTTCAGACTTTTCTTATTCTGAAGTTCACGTTTTTCTTAAGAGATTAAAATTTGGTAGTTTTTCAATTTGGAATTTTTTCAATTTTCTTCCTGCGAAGTCTCTCGATTTTTCCTGTGAAGACGGTTATCTGTATAGGTTTATTTTAGGTGTGATCCTGGTCAGGATACAAACAACTCCATTGGTGGTCAAAGAGACCAAAGAGAAATCCAGCAGGTTAGTAATTCTCTCGGGTCGCATATATGCATATACTAATTATCATTTGAATTGTAAGTTCACAAGGACGTTATAGTCCAGTCCGTAGATACATTATACCTTACAAAAGGTGCGGTACAAGATTTTTTTTTTTTGATTTGTGTATGTTGGTACCAAGATTTGCTAACAAAACCGACCTCGGGACAATTTTTGGCAGCCGAAAAACCAAGAAATTTTACAACTTTTTCAATTTTTTTTCGAAATATCTAAGAAACGGTCGACTTTAGCGATTTTTTTAACTACTCTCTCCTGACTATTGCAGTTCTAGAGATTATTATTAAACTTCACAATACATTCTATCCTGATGATTTACCGACAACGAAATAATATTTGAATGAACAAAACATTGGGGTGACTCTAGATATCAGTGTATAAAAGGTATAATTAATAAAAAAATAAGTAAAGCAAATAATATGAAATGGTGAATAGAATAAATCAGTAATAATTATTCATCATTCATCAGTAAAAATTCATCAGTGATATTTCAGTAAATAAAATAGTTAACATGATTGTCATGAATAACAATGAAATTGAACATGCTGGTTTCATATTAAAAATTTGCACTTTGAAAGTAACAATTATGTAAACATTTTGGTAGGCAATAGAAACATAGGAGAGAAACATGTTCCTCTGATGTTTCATAATGTATGCCACATCATGAGAGAAATTCTGCATGAATGGGCCAGAGTCCATTTTACCAAAACACTCTCTGAAATCCCGCTCCCACGTGACGTGTGACACCTCCACGGGCATTCATATTCTTCATTAGTGTTAGTTTGCTCAATTTTTTGACCAGACCAGTATTTGTTGGAGCGTCTTATTGCTTATTTGTCGGTAAATCATCAGGATAACTGCAATAGTCTTTAGGGACCAGAGGATGTCGCCCCCAGACATCCACCGCAACGCAAATGTTGATTGTATATAAATGTTAATGTCCACATATAATATAACATATGTACCTCTCCCCCGACCATATCGGGCCGGGTCATTTGCCGGAGCACCCGTTAATAATAAAGCAATAGTCAGGAGAGAATAGTGAGTGTGATGGTCAGGGGGGCGAGGCCAGAGAGAGGGAAGTAGGCGGAGGAGGGGGTTGGGGGAACATGAATAGATTGAAATTGTCAATGTTTGGGAAGTTGTAGCGCGCTCACTATTCATTCTACAAACAAGTTGTGGGAATTCAAATTGTAGAGAATTTTATCCTCTTTAAAATATTACAGGTATAAGTTTTTTTTTTTTTTTTTTTTTTTTTATTGGGTGCCCCTGACCCCCTGAGGGGGGTCGGTCACATCACCCTATTTTCGTTGGGGAATGGGTAACCTTCTCCCGTTTATTTACTATTTAC
The DNA here is from genome assembly GCA_963662175.1 of Aradus depressus. NCBI lineage: Eukaryota > Metazoa > Arthropoda > Insecta > Hemiptera > Aradidae > Aradus > Aradus depressus. Next base: position 47,555,758 of record OY759216.1, on the reverse strand, counting down.
AATATTTACATGAATGATGCTACGGACCACCGTGGACCGGCTCGATGGCTACGGTCCACGGTCGTCCTTGGTTTTCGGCGTTTTATACCGAGTGGGCTCGGTATCTTGTCGGGGGTTCTTTTCTGCCTGCTTCCCTGAGCCGGGGGCAGCCGCCGCAGCGCCTGTCGGCGGTCGGCGGGGCCCCCGGCGCCGGGTTAGAAGGCTTTCTTGATTCTCCGCCAGGAGGAGACTTACCTACCAAAAGGCAAGTAACCAGCCTCCGTCATCAGTCCCGGCCGGTCTGGTCCCAGGTACGAATAAATTTAATAGGATTCCCCCTTCCCTCTTATCGTTCCAGAAAAAAAATAAATAATCCTTATATCCGTGGGCTAGGAGTAGAGATATACCTCACATGGATCTTTGACCAATTAGCGTCTGGAATGTTGTTATTCAGGCAAGAAGGAGACCGTGAATACATTGTTGGTGACATTTGAGTGGTACTAATATTTAATAGTTATATAAAATAAAATGGAGATCCCTAGAATTAGAAAATTGTGTGACAAAGGTAATTTACAGATTGTATCTGTTCAGTTTCTAATTCAAATAATTATCATTTCGTGTTGATCAATCAAAAATATATAAAGAAAATCGTGAAGTAAATTTGAGTAAAATCATTATCTATATTTTTAGCCCTATTTGACCTTATATTGAAATATGGATTTGTGAATTGGTGCGGAAACGTCATTACCCTTTATCTCCCTGATATCAAAGGACAAGTTCTTTGACTTTCTGGTAATTCGAATCTTTTTATAAATGTCAACTTACAGAACCTCGGTCATACTTCATATCAATGTTAATTATGCATGAAGCACATCCTTTTTTCATTCTTCAAATATATCTGCCTTTAGTCAACATTTGTCCGCTTAGAATGAAAGCTTGTATGATATTATGAAGTTTGAAAGAAATCTCAGAACATAATATTTCTGTTACGGAAGATCAATGACAAAATTGCTAAAATAATAATTTTAAGTGAATTTTAAAAGACACAAATTATTCATAATTGTAACAAAACTATTTTAACAATCTTTTGTCAAATGATTTTCATTATGGAAAATGAATAATACTTAGAAATTACAAAGTAAATGTCGTGAACTAAAGAAATATCTCAGAATAAGTGCAAGAAATATCTTCAAAATAGCACATATTTCATAAACAATTGATACAATTCCCACCAAAATGATAGATCTTGAGTCCTTACAAAAACTTATATTTTGCATTCATATTCAAATCAATGACTCTTAACAGTAATCATCAAAACAAATTGCACAAAATTGCATTTCTTTCCATAACCGCTGATCCGAGTACCATAAAATTTGGCCATCTGTTTGAAAACTCCTCTCATGAAGACCAACATTAAAAAAAAAATTAAAATCCGTGCATTTTTGCTGAAGTTATTGCGAACAAAAGAAAATTATAGACGGAGTGAGAGAATTGTAAGGGAACTTAAGGAGGAATGGAATGTCTTATATCTGTGTTTAACTACTTTGGTGATGAAAGGAACTTTGTGTGAAGGGTTTAGTTGAAGACATTATAAGGAGCATTGGCTATTTTACGAAGGATTTTAGATTGTAGGAATTGTATGCCTTGGCAGAAGCCCATAGCTAAGTCCAGGTAAGTTTTAGTAGAGTACTAGCAGTAATACCCGGCGTTGCCCGGGGAACTTTGACTTTTCTCCCAATATCTCCTATAAGGCTATTCAGTTCCTCGACAGTACATTCATGACGTTATAATTTTCAATTATTCATACGGATTAAGGCTTATAGTCCTTCAACTGTAGTAACGCTAGCTTTGGAGCTAAAACTAATTTATTCAAAAAGATTTCTCATTAATCGTTGCAATGGTTTTCGAGTTACAAAGATTGCGTGAGTGGATGCTGGGATGGACCAGGGGTTGATTAAAAAATAGACCTTAACCTTCCGGTAGATAAAACTTATCTATTCAAAAAGATTCCTCATTAATCATTGCAGTGGTTTTTGAGTTACAAAGATTGCGTGGGTGGATGCTGGGGTGGACCAGATATTGAGGTACTAATACGCCTATAACCTTCCACAGACCATTACGAACAAATTTTAAAAAAAAATTAATCAAATCCATCAAGCCGTTCGTGAGTTATTGCGGTACAACGCACAGACATTTTCAGCTTTATATATATGATTATATAACGTTCGTTTTGTTTTGAGATATAACTTAGATCTCTGGTCGAGTAGTCACTGTAAAGATTTATAGCGTCTGTTTATTCCTTGTCTTTTCAGTCTTCAGTGTGGGTTCCAGGTAAGTCGTTTCTCAAGTAGAAGGCCTAGGTAGCATACTTCATTCTTTGAAGAGATGGGATTATTGTTGAAGTGCATTGGAAGACAGGTATATTAGCGAAGAGTGAAGACTACATGAACTGACTTGTTGTCTTTCACCTATACGCTCCACTTTGTGTGTCTGATGATTTCTTTAGACAGATAGTGCCTAAAATACTAACGTTTATAACGAAATTAAAAACAAATTCATAGAAAAAAAAAGAGAAAACAAAATAAAAACCTGGAAACATACAGATTTGATTTGAGCATCGACAACCAGTATCCTGAGTGCTATAGAGGGTAGCGCTGTAGTATTTGCAGAAGGCTCTATAGCTGCAAGAACACCAGCCATGTAGGCCAGTCGGAGGGCTATAGCATCTCTAGGAGAGACGGCGACGTGACCCCTCTCGGAGTTGGGGACCAGTTCAGGTAGACTTGGTGTACCCAGAGCCGGTCCTACCTGCAATGTACATACGAAGTTGTTATACAAAATACACAATGGTAATTGCTGATGAATCTACAAAATCCCAACATATTATTGACTGTCCGTGTTTGGAAGGCGCAGCTGCCCGCCTCTACCTTTACTTCATCCATCTCACCTCAAAACTTTCCCTTCTTTTACTCTCCCAGCTATTCGAAGTATAGGGAAAGTTATGTAATCGGTAAAACATTCGATGATGATTTTTTTTTTACTTTTCTTAGTACTGTGCCTATTAGCCATTGTCTATATAACGGTGTTATTTAGTTATTTATTATAACATCCATTGCCCCGGGAGGGAGTTCTATCTACAAAATAAAACTCCCAGAGGGGATTTGAACCCGCGATCATAGTGAGACAGTGCATTTAAAGCCTTACGCTCTAGCCCGCACGGTCATCATGAACCCGATAAGTTTTCATGTTTTCCGAATCACTGATTCCAAAAATGACGAAAAAATGCTGGCTGTCTATGAAAATCCTGATATTCAGTCTATCCTATGTTCCATTCTATTCTATGTTCCTGATATTCATTGTATCAGCATGTTCACAGACAGCCAGAATTTTTTTCGTCATTTTTGGAATCAATCAGTCGGGAAACAGAAAATTCTGGAATACATTCATTCTGTATCGACAAGAAATTTTATACGTGTACACAGAACCACAAAAGGACGACACATACTGATTTTCAATCAAATTGGATTGAGGGAAGGAGAATTAGGGGCCAATTCTATCACAAAAACCCTAATAATTGCGGATGTAATGCATTTATTAACACCAAATTTCATATATACATAGTCTCAAGCCTGTACGATGCCAGGTACTCGTTAAAGACCTCTTACCCTAGGTGAATAAAAGTTTATGGTAGGCAACATTTAGGTCTCCCATAGTAGAGACTGTCTCATGTCCACCGAAGCGGCGAAAGAGTGCTCTGGTAGTAGGCGATATGACCCTGTAGTTAAAGCACGCAATGAGTCACAATAACTAATTAATTATTAAATTTAAAAATGTCAATAAATTTAGCATGTTTCAAGACTTGGAGCCACAAAAGATGACGTCATCTACATTATATATCCGTCCCTGGAAGTGTCTTTTTTCGGGGCGTCATCCCTTCTTCACAATGAACTAGTTCGTAAAGACACCTCTATACATTCCACAAAATATTATCATTAAAGAAGACAGCTTTGGAATAATTGCTGCGAATATATGAATTTATCTTATTTCATACAAAGAGACCATATTGGGCATAAGTGATGATCCCTTTTTAATATATATGCATAATATATATATATATATATATATATATATATATATATATATATATATATTCCCCTCCTCTTCAGCTTATACTGCTGCGACATCCCCGAGCCATGTAATACCACTCTAGCACTATACGCAGACGACACACTACTTATGTGTCAACATGAAGACCTCCAGACAGCAGTTGACATGTTACAAACTTCTCTCAACCACGTCTCCAGCTGGTTCGCTCGATGGAAGCTTCAGTTGAACGCCAGTAAAACAGAAGCGAAGATTTTTGCCCTTCGCCGATTTTTTACAGAGGACCAGAATAGGCTGCGGGTTGACGGACTTCCCATTCCATGGAACCCTAAAGATCAGGCTGTCCGGTACCTTGGTGTATTGTTAGACACACGGCTGGACAAACACTCTTGCACACTGCTCCTGTACAAAGCGTTACTTCTCCCATTGTTAACATACGCCTGTCCAATATGGCATGGCGCCAGTCCTTCACTCACAACACGACTACAAACATTTCAGAACAAAATTCTTCGTGTGTCTCTGAATGCACCATGGTTTATCCGAAACAGCCAACTCCATGAGGAACTGGGAGTTCCTCGGGTCGCAGCCTATTTAAGGTCCTTAGTAGATAACTACCACGGAAGATTAGGCCTGTGTTCTGGAGCAGCCCACTACAATCTTGGCCAGCCTACTCTCCACAGAAGGCTCAAACCAAGATTATACCAAGACATTATTATTAATTAATTTCATTTTATATTTTCCATTTTATACTTTGTGTGAAGAACCAAGATGTTCTGGTCCAAATAAAGTGTGTTGTTGTTGTTATATATATATATATATATATATATATATTTATTTGAAATTCTTTATTTTATATATTTACAGTTGGTAAATCACCATAAGTGAATATGATGTCAGTACGAAAAGGGAATAGTAATACAAAATGAATGATAAAATAAATGAACTATCTACAAAACAATAAATAAAATATATACAAAATAAGTTGAAAATAAAAAATATGGAAACCAAATGATAAATTAAAATAAAATAAATAATAATAACACAATAAATACCTACTTAAGATTAAGTGCCCTATATAGCTTTCAGCTCGACCACCCTTCGGTTTTCTGTCAACTTAATGACTTGAGTGATCTCCCCGCTATCCTGCTTCGCCTGTACACTGCAAAGCAGTGGAGGTAGACCAAGAAGGAAGAAGAGCTGAGATTGGTTAAATGTTCTCTCTCTCTGCAATTATGTAGAGTGTAGAGGAGGTAAGTTTATTATGAAAGTTATATCAGTGTAGCACACATGTTGGCAAAGTTGGTTGGGAACCTAGTCAGTCTAGGTAGTCTCGATCATATGACCTCCAAGCACGCTACATTGTACCCATTGCTAACTTTATACATTATCTTACTTCCCCAGATAACTAAAATAGTGCAATGTTTATAAAAAGGCTGCCATTTTTAATTCGTTAAATTCTGTCGGTACTTTTCTGTTAACGGAATGCCACTACCTTCTATTTTTCTTCATTTCTGCCATTTTAGTGACATAATTGTTTTTTCTTATTTGGAATCTGGAGATCACAAATCATGAAATTTTGTTAAAAACTCCTCATCGATATTTTGACCAATTGCATAACTTCCCCTGTACTTTGTATTGCTGGGGAAGTAACACAGAATGGGTGGAAAATATTAAACAATTACCTTTTATATAATTAATCATATACATATATAATAATATGTAATTATATGCTTATTTAATTACATGCTTATGTAATAGGTGTATATAATAAATTATATCTCCAACTAACAATAATTTTTTAAGTATTATAGTATAGTGCTTATGTAAAAGTTAATTATACATTGGACAGACGGGACATCGTTTTAAAGACAGGATCAAGGAACACACAGCCGAAATATAGAACCGAGGCAATCGTTCTACATTCGCGACTCACATTATCGACAATAGCCACACTTTTGACCCATCTACAGGCATAAAATATCTCCATTGTTGCTCTAAAAGCAGGCTACTTGATAGCTTAGAACATTTAGAAAGAAATAAAGCTACCAAAAGGAACAGTTGTATGAATGACCAAATTTATTTTAACTATTCCCCTTTGTTAACACCCTGATCCGGTTCTATTTCCACATATACCTATGTTTGTTATTAGGCGTTGGCCGGCGAGAGCGCAAAGCTGATTTTTATTATAAGGGTCACTATACGTCGAGAGCGCATTGATTATATATATCAGGTATAGCGGAGCCTATAGCAGGTATACGCATGGTACCCCACCCTTGGACTCTCAACCAATCACTGTACTTCAAACAAAAACACGCGTAGGTGACATCACAGTAACTAGACTCAATCTTCAGCAAACACAGTTTCAAATTAATTAATTATTTATTGCATATTTATTATAAAAAATAAAAATAAAATTGCATAAATATTATAAAAAACAATAATAACGTTCAAATGTATTCTCCATAATAAATAATAAAAAAAATCCATGGAAATAATGATCAAAATATTGCGAGAAATAATATACATAATAATAATAAAGTTGAAATATAAAGAATAAAGATATGATGATGAGAATGAGAGACAAAAAAAAAAAAAAATTTAATAAATTGATATATATATATATATATATATATAATTAATTTCAAACATCTTTAAAGAGTTTTAATGGAACGAAAATGTTTTTTTTATTTTTTGTCTTCAATTTTCTCTTTAATTTGCCTCCTTTATCAAGACCAGACATGATTTTTATACATCATATTGATGCAACAAGCATAAGTGTCTTCACGCATGCGCCGCTCATAATCTTATATGGGAACTACACATTGCGCTCTCGTCGTATACCATGCGTATACCTGCTATAGGCTCTGCTGTATGAAACCATTGCGCTCTCGACGCATAGAGGCTTCGCGCTCTCGACGTATAAAAATGGGATTAATTTTTATTATCTGCGCTCTGGCCGTAGATGGCCTGTTATTATCTGTCATTATTATAGGTTTCCACATATATGTTATTATCTGTTATGTTTTTTTAGTTTTATTCTTTACTTATTAGTCAAAGGATGTTATTTTATGTAAATTAAGAAAAATTAGTGTTTCTATTCAAATATTTCATGATGTAGCTAACGGTTAAGCCGGGGGATTCCCTAATTGAAGTGGCACCTTTCACCAGAGATGTATTGGAGGGGTCGCACTCAGCAAACTAACTTAGTTCATAACTAGACCTGACGATGGTGTGAGGCCGAAACCGGTATTTTTATTTTTATAAATAGCTTTAGTGGAATAGACAATATTTCAAAAAATAAGTTTGTTTTATTTATTTAAAAGTTAATAACTGAAGGAGAGAGCGCTCCCCCCCTCTCCTTCTAAAATTATTATTATTGTTATTATTAATGGATTTAGATACTAGAGAGAACGCTGTTACATCACACAAAACCTATCGAGAGGGATATAAAGCCCACATCTTTATCTGATCATACATCTGTTACTTTTTTTTGTTCTACAAATTTCTTCACAAGACCTGTTAAATTTCATTTCTATTCCCCGAACCTCGGGCCTAGGTCAGGGTTTACCCCCATTAACCTCTCCTCATAGATCGGAGCCCGCCTATTGATGTGTAGAGTGCCCCAAACTTACAGATATAATAGTCTGATTGGTAGAGTTGTCTACGGTCAAGGAAAGCTGAATGAGAATGTCCATACTGAGCACTCGCTGAGCTTTCGCCAAAACACTGGAAAGCTGGAAGTTGACCACACTCTCTTCACTAGGCACTGTTTTTGGAAGTCCTACTTTTTCCAGAATATCCAAAATTGGCTCAATTCCAAGTGCGTCCAGCCTGTCTGAAACATAGCAAGTAGGATTAAATTATTTTTTTTAATAAATAAAATTCAGAGTAAAACCCAGTTAGATCATGAATTGAAGTTACTGAGATTATCGAATTTTAAAACTGATGCAAGAATGGTTAGCAACAATTACGCCTGCATAATAAACAAATTGAAAATTTAACCAGCAATTAAACCAAAATGAAACCTAATAACATGCCCCACAATTGAACTTTAAGAAGTCGCTTTTTAATTTTTTTAAGATATGGTTAGTTAGTTTTTGTGACTCATACCCGGGCTTTAACTACAAGGTCATATCGCCTACTACCAGAGCGCTCTTTCGTCGCTTTGGTGGACATGAGCCCGACTCAACAGTGGGAGTCCTACATTTTGCCTACTCATGTTTACTTACCTAAGGCGGATCTTTAACCTGACATCCGAAGGACGGCGTGCTCAAGGTTTTTTCCCCTCCCAGATACAAAACTTAAGGACCTCGGCTGTGATCCGAACCCGCGACCTTGAGCTCAGTAGGCTAGCACGCTACCTCTGAGCACCGGCGCCCTCATACTGAAAATGGGCTTGCAGCCCGAAAGATCTAGATAGAAAAAATAAGTGAAAGAAAGAACTGCAAGAAAAGAATATAACTTCCCCAATTATGTTCATAAAAAAACTGAAATGTTCATTGACTTTGGACTTGAAAAATAAAATAAAACTGGTTTATTTAATATATTGTCTAATTTCACTAACTATATATACATGGGAGTACTTTCGGTATTTCTACCATCCTCAGCCAAAAGATTTCGTACCGGTATCCATGCAGGCAGCGTAGAGAGACTTGGCCTCCACCAGGGGCTCAGGATCCGACATGGTGGCATTGTCATCGAGTAATCCTTAAACATAGAATATTATTTTATAACAAAGTATATAAATATTTTGAATGTAATTAAAGTTTGTCTAAAATAAATACTATTACTTCCCTAGACCGTTCGGGCTAAAAATCATAGTTGACTTCGATACGAGCTTCTCAATCCTCAATACAATGACAGTCGGACCACTTAATTACACCTGTAAACAGACTACCTGAGACCAAACTCATAGACAAACAGACTACCTGAGACGGACCAAAGAGATAAAGAGATAAACAAATTACCTGAGACGGACCATTATAAGACAACAAACACGGACTAACCTCAGTACAACATTAACAGTGGCTTCAATATGATGTCTTCACATCGAAAGCGCTCGCCCACAGTACTTGACCAGCAGCCAGTGACGACAACAATGACAGTCATTAGCGTTGTTGAGTTGAGCCCCCCACTTTTCCCCCCTTTGGCCGATTTTTCTGGGCCCCATCCGTTGTCATTATGGGGTTCTGAATAAACATAAAAAATTGAGGATGGTAGATTCATTGTATGTATGTGTCCGGGGGGAGACCTGATGCTCGACATCCCCTGGTTTTGACGGTCCATGGACGGCAAATTGAATGCCCAGCTGTGATAACATATCTTGGGGTGCGGATCGCGCCGGGCCTGAAAGTGACGCCCCACGTAGTTGCCATTAAAGAAAAGACGATAGCCACTTTCAACTCCAAGAGCCGCCGAGCCCATGCGATTTGGGTTCTCGACTATTCCGCATGTAGGACCATCTACACAGGGGTATTCGTAGCTGTAGCAAGGTTCGTGGCATCGCCCCACGAATCGGCAGCGCACGAATACAAGCCCGGATGTAGTAGCGTAAGGTACTAGCAGGAACAGGGGTTGAACTCAAAAACCCTATTAACTGCCGATGTAACAAACGTATTAACACGAAATTTAATTTGTGAATTTAGAATTCCCTTAATAAGACACTTATTCATTTTCAACCAAATCGATGAACTGATTTCAGAGGAAGAGCGACAAGTTAGCTGATTAATTTGAGCCGTTGAGGCACTTTGCCAGTGAGTCACCTACAATTTTTTTTCTATTTTGATCAATTCAGATGTATTTAATATTATTGCAATCATGATATTGAACATACCCAATAGTTAAATATAATAGAAAAAAAAAAAAAAACACCAATGAGTAATTAAAAAGATATAGTTTTGTTCCATATGCACGTGTCACTAATATGCAGGTTAAACGAATCGATAAAAAAAGGGAAATAATGACATTTCAGGCACAAGGATGATGGGTATCTTTGTCAGTAGAGAAGTCATGCGGCATTATCTGGCATTATCATCATCGATATCAGTGAAATAATGAAATATAGACAGATCGATACTCATGTCTGTTAACGGTCTGGTCTGCTCAAAAAAAGTCATCTCATACAGGCAACGTACTTCCCCAGACCGAACTTCACTCTCTCTTTGTTGACATTGAGAGAGTCTTTACTCGGGGACCTCTGAATCCCCATATATATTAAATTTCATGTTGGTATACTTTAACAATAATTTTCTTCGATGTAAATAATTTAATTTTCTACTCGTTTCACGAAAACCTTGTCAAAGCAAAAAATCATTTTACTATCGATTCTGAGGAAAATTATCTACGTAAACTGTTAGCACTGCAACATTGTTCGCTTTTGATTTCCTCTTGTTTACCATTACGAAAAAAAAAATTGTAGGGTTCTCTCCGGAGATCTAATAAATATTTATGGACCATTGTGTGAAAGTCTGAGACCATTCGGATCAAGGCAAGTCACCATTTAGCGCGCTTCGTACGGTCGAATACAGTAGTTCATAGGTGATAACTTGAATCCAATGTAAATCAATGGTGTACTATCCTCTCTCAAAACAATGTTAACTCATCTATCAATGGTAGGGTTTGTTATCATGTGTAAGCCATGTTTTTGAGACAGACTGGCCTCAAGTAAGAACTTTCATATATAGTGAGGCCGGTGAATCATGTCCTTCGGGGCTGTAGGGAAAGACAGGCCTCTTGCGGCCAATGGAAGAGCGGCATGTTGCCTTGACAACAATCCAAGGTTGTCACTCTTCCCATTCTATTGTAGAGCGCCGGTAGCTCAGTGGTATGCGTGCTTGCCTTCTGAGCTCAAGATCGTCGGTTAGAAAACCCGACCGAGGCCCTTAGTTTATTTTATCTGGGAGGTAAAATAAACTTAAGCACGCCGTCCTTCGGATGGGACTTTAAGCGATGGTCCCGAGCCTGTACGATGTCAGGTATTCGTTAAAGACCCCTACCCTAGGTGAATAAAAATATAGGGTAATCAAAATTTAGGGCTCCCACAGTAGAATCGGGCTCATGTCCACCAGAGTGACGAAAGAGCGCTCTGGTAGTAGGCGATATGACATCGTAGTTGAAGCCCGGACATGAGTCATAAAACCTAAACTAACCTAACCATTCTATTGTAGCATTGTAGTCACTTCTTTTTACCTTTTTTTTTAGTGAAGAAATAAATGTTTTTATTTATTTATTATAAAACGAAGAAAATAACACTATTTACCGAAAATGATAAACAGGTAATGCAGGATAAAGCCACGATTAAATTATGACTCTAAGAGGAATGACGGACAAATGATTTTGGTTGTATCTTGAAAACTGTGGGACATTTAGGTAGGTAATGCAAGGACTGGAGAGACAAAAAGAAAAATAGATGGTCGGGTGAGAGTTGCCAAAAGCAAGCGGCAACATTGCATCTCTTCCCCACCCCACTTTCCAACGATGGGTCATGGTTCACCGGTCTGACTGTAATGGACTATACCTGATATTCTGGCGCTGAGGAACTTGCTTCTGTCAGTGAACCAGGAGTAGGTAGACTCCTCCACCTCGTGGTTCTCAGACCATCTCCCGCAGGTGTACCTGTAGAAGTCTTGGCAGGGGTCAGCTGACAGGTCCATGTCTGCTAGCAACATCCCAGCTACACATGCATCCAGTATTACCAGTCACATAATATTACGGATGTTAATAAACTTACTAAAGATAATAAAAAATTGGGAGGGAAGGGAGGGGGAAATTTGAAATTCAGAATGGATAAAACAGAAAAACTGGTGGGCAGAGAGAGAATTATTGCATATTCGAACCGTATTTTTTTTTTTAAACATAATAATATATTGAAGATAATAATAATAACCAGTAAAAAATCCCCATCAGATAAATACATTCGAAAGTCTGTCAAACATTTGACATTGAAATGCAAATTCGTTAGAAAAGAAAACTATAGTGAGGCTATAATCATGTCCTCTGGCCTGTAGGCAGGCTGGAAGTAGAAGGGGAATGACAGACCGCTTGGGGCCAATAGGAGAGCCTTATGTTGCCTTGACAACCATTGAAGTTCGCACTCCTCCATCGCCAAATGCCCGTCCTTCGGATGGGACGTTAAACGATGGTCTCGAGCCTGTACGATGTCAGGTACTCGTTAAAGACCCCTACCCTAGATGAATAAAAATTTAGGGTAGGCAAAATTTAGGACTCCCACAGTAGAGTCGGGCTCATGTCCACCAGAGTGACAAAAGAGCGCTCTGGTAGTAGGCGATATGACCTCGTTGTTAAAGCCCGGGCATGAGTCATAAAACCTAATCTAACCTCAATTGCCTAATAACTGCTGTTTTACTTTTATTATTTTCTTTTTTTACATTTCATAGATTGAAAAAAATCAATTTTTAACTATTATTAAACGGAGAAAATATCACTATTTACTGAAAACGATAAACAGGTAATTCAGGGGTTGCATGTGACAAAACCATGATTAAAATATGAACCAAAGAGGAGTGACTTTTTATCTTAACACCTTAAACAAATGTGGGGTATAAAAATAAAAAGAGGTGAACGGACGGGAGGAGTATTAGCAAGCGGCAACATCGCAGCTCATCCCACCCCACTTTCCAACGGTCCGAGAGACAAGATTCACCGACTATAATAAATATATATATTTTTGAATCTTATTGCTTTTTATCCTTCGAAATTATTTTTTGATTTTAAAGGCATTTTTGAAATCATACCTTAATTTAATAATAAAAATTACATTAGCGAATTTTCAGTACACATTTTAGGATAGGTACCTCGATAGGGAGGACAGCGAGTTACGAGGTACGAGTATCATGAATGTTACAAAATCAGGGGTAATTGTTGATTCTCTTTGAGCTATTTTGAGGTTGACAGTTTTCTTGTAAGAAGACTTATTAACACAATGTTATAAAATAAATGATATCCATTGTAACATCTAATAATAAGGATACTTACCAGATCTGACACATTCTTCAGTGAAACACACCTCGTCTTGTCCTGAAAAATTAATATTATTGATACAAGAATTGGGTCAGAGACAAGTGGAAATAGTACAAAGCGAATGGAAAGATCAAAAAGGATGGGACGAACACAAAGAAGGACGGATCGATGGTCTGGCCGGATAACCGATAGTCAACAGTAGGACTAGATAACCTGACACTGACTGAGGCGGGGTAATTGTTCCCATCTTAAGTAGATCCACTTCAACATGGGAGCTATTACCCCCCAGTTCACCATTATCACCAAAACCCTTCTTTCAACACGAGATATTTCAAATCAATCAAAGTCAACAAGGTTTTACAAGTTGCCGAAAAACAACAACGACAGAGTAGGTACCTCAAATCGTATGTGGAGTAACTAACTCAATGGTGTTCTAGATATTGGATAAATAAGACTCCTGTACAACCTCAAATTCTCGACCTACAAATACAATATAACATATTGTATGCTTAAATAAAAATGGCGTCCAATTGTCGATATATAATATAGATAGCGATAGACGATTTTCAAACATAATAATCATAATAGATACCTACTTTATTTATTTTCAAGTATTTCTTTACAGATCAAAATATGTGCCTAAACAAAATTGTAAAATGTGAAATGTATTTAGTAAGTTCAAAAGAAAAATGTGAAGAGGATATAATAGTGATAATAATAGAATAATTTTGTTGTAACAAAACACGCGGAGCTCTTGAAAATTGAAAATAAATTTTATTATTCTGGGACCGAGGTCTCCTATACATATAGAGTAAAGAACAGGAAACAATTAAATATAGTATCAGTATGATACTAAACAAAGTTAATGTACAAAGAAATAAATAGATAGATAAATAAATTAGTGCTACTTTGGAGAATACTAGACAATTAGAAATATAAATAAACAAAAGATTAACAGGAAAAAACATAAAATTTACAGCTTCATTATGATGAAAAAAATAAATAAAAGCATCTATATAAAAAAAAAAACTATATAGGTAATTAAGAAAAAAATAAAATAGATAATAAAAATCGACAGAGCATAACACTATGATGGTTGATTATAAAAGAGAAGGAAGGATGCCAAGACGAGGTTTGAAATAAAATTAATTTAGACAGTAGGGGCTAGATAGAGAAGTGTGAGGAGAAAGAAGAGAAAGAAAAATAGTCAAAATAAAATATAAAATAAATAAATGCATGATAAAAATTAATGTATAAATGTGTAAAATGAACAAAAAAGAAATAATATTGATTATGATCGAAAAATTTAGGAAATATGATAAAAGAAATATAATAAAAATAGAGAATAAAAAAATAAATAAATAGGATAAGTAAGTAATTTAAATGATTAGATAATTGAAGTTGACGAATTAGAGAATAGGGGGAGAGATCTTAGACCAGACTTCGGCACTTTTTAATAGAATAATGAATAACAAATAATAGATCCTTAGATTTTTTATCTGGGAGGTGAAAAAACATTGAGCACGCCGTCCTCTCGTAGAATTGAAACGTTAGCACTTTTCTGTTCTGCAGAATAACGCTGGGTATCTGAGCTTCCATAGTAGTCCATAAGTATTCGAACTGAAGGAAGCGTATCAGAGTCAAAAGTAATATTGACAAAATTTTAAAATTTTAGATTTCTTACTTTTGTTTATATTTTGTAGGTAAATAGGTGGAGATGAATTGTAAAAAAAAATCGAGATAAATAGATTCAGCGTGATGGTAACAGAAAAAAAACATTAAGGTGTAGTCAAAGTCCACGTCGTAGATTTTCCGTGAACGTCTGCGCCTTTTTTCATTTTCTTTTCGATGCTGCCGTAGCTCTTGCAGTTGCTCGGCACTAGACTTTTTAGGTTTTTTTAATTCCTTTTGATGCGAGCTTTCCTCTTATTTGCGTTTTATACAATTCCGCGCATATTTACGATTCATATGGGACGACATCTTACATATATTTCGGCGAATATTTTTATTGTTTCACTTTGAGTCCTGGCAGTGCTCCTCAAGCTCTTTACAATGACACCCGAATCAATGTCCTATCTAAACGCGTTTTCACGCTACACTAATTTCTAATTTTACACAACTCTAATTCGCAACAATCATCCGCCATCCGCCGGCGCCCACACTAGCCCGATAACGTCACAGGCAAAACAAGCACTGCACAACAAACACGTACAGACATGCTCTATCCATTGTGACCTCAAACGTTGTTATCGCATTATTAGACTCGTAGTTCTGACGGTCTTTTGTAACAAAATAAAGTTTGACCGGCTATCATTGTGCTTAACGAGCATATAGACGTTTTCACGTCAATAAGTTAAAATTAAGGATATAATATATTTTATATTAACTTTAGGGGATGCCACTAATGAGGTTATTTATCTGGGAGGTAAAAACCTTGAGCACGTCCTCCTTTGGGTGGGATGTTATGCAAATGATCCCGAGCCAGTGCCTTGCCACGTATTCGTTAAAGACCCCTACCTTAGGTAACTAAACCTGGGTAGGCACAATTTAGGACTTCCTCAGTAGAACTAACTGGGAAGGGATAAGAGCATTGGATGCTTAGGTCCCTAGGCGTACACACCAGCCTCCCAATACATCGATCTGATATGAACATTTAGATGTCAGAACCAGATTTGTACGCGGAAAACGAACTGAAAGATTCTTCATATTTTTGACGCATACACTGTGTAAACTTGCTTCAATGGAGACTTAGTTTTTATAAGTGAGCTACCGAAAATTTGTGGACACTCTAACTTCTGATTTAGTGCATATATCTCGCATATTATGGAAATGTGAACTAAGTATCCGGAAAAGCGAATATGAGTGAGGGGAGGGCAAGGCCCCCCCATTTGTAACCGGTGATGGCTAATCAATACCTATTGTCCATTTTCAAATAACACCTTTGTACGGAGGAAACCAATGTTGCCAACACTCCGTCATACATTACACAACAGCACCAAAGGCCGCTGTCCATAGACAGATACGATTTAGCTAACTTTAGGTTACCCTATTTGCTATGTTAAAGTGGATCACTTCAGACATAACCTGACCGTAACCAGTAGCTAGCTAATAAATGATCATTCCATCTCTTTTGGTTGTATATTCTCCTAATTTGTTCTTTTTTTACTTGTCTTTAGCATAAGGAAGTCGTGAATCACCTAAAAAAACCCAATGGAGTTTCACGTTTCAAGGCCCCTCAACGTGTTTTGACAATTTTCTTGATAATGTCTCATCATATATATTATTATATCTCATCCATTGGAACTTTCTTAACTTAATTGCATATTCAAAAACGATAGTTACATTGAACTTGAAATTTCAGTTGAAGATGTCATATGTAGTAACTTCGGAGAGAACGCCGGTAGCTCAGTGGTATGCATGCTTGCCTTCTGAGCTCAAGGTTGTGGGTTCGAAACCCGGCCGAGGCCCTTAGTTTATTTTATCTGAACCTGCACGATATCAGGTACTCGTGAAAGACCCCTGTCCTAGATGAATAAAAATTTAGGGTAGGCAAAATTTAGGACTTCCATAATAGAGTTGGGCTCATTTCCACCAGAGTGACGAAAGAGCGCTCTGGTAGTAGGCGATATGACCATGTAGTTAAAGACTGTACTGTAAAAACTGTACTAACTTAGATCTAATCTGATTATTTAAATGACATCTCTAAACCCATTTTTTTACAGGATTGCTTGATTTACACAAAAACGGCCAGCGCTTCTCTACTTAGAAGTTGATTCAAATTGGAACATTCAACCAATTATTACCACGGTATCTGCTTTAGAACAATGAATTTGAATGTATAATAGTTGAAAGTCACAGGATGAGTAACTGATACTGGCATTGAGCAGAATAAAGCACTTTTATGAATGGAGTACCGAGCACTCGAATACTTTCAATAAACGAATATTTTGTATTTGAGTATTGGGAAGTTGTACGGAAGAGATAGAGAAAAAGGCAGCAGGTAAAACAAAACGAGCGGGAGAATGGAAGTGGGTAAACAAAAAAAAATACAAAAGTAGTCGAGTACCACAAACACGTTTTCAAAATCGAGTAAGTATTTGCAGTAATCGGTACTCAATTCTCAACTATCAGTCAACTTATGAAAAACAGACAATAGATAATCTATTAGAATGTAGATTTTGCAATTGACAAAATATTCTTGTTAAACTTACTTTGAACTCCGAAGATAATTAAAGCCACAAGAAGGATCAGTGAGAGAAGAGCGAGGAGGATTACAGCGGCTGATAGCTTCTTTTCAGAAGGGGATCGTCTTTTGAACTTCTCTGTTACGGATTTCAATAATCTAGAGGAACAGAAGATAGCATTAGTTCTTGAAAAACTATATCGACTTATGTTTAATTATAATCCTACAGAATTTGTTGTGCAGTAGACTCCAACTTAACTGACTTGTTCGGGGCCGAGAGTAGGTCTAGGTAAGTGAATAAGTCGGTTAAAGAGGCGTTTTGCTTAAACCACTTTAAATACAAATTAGGTATATGTAATGTAATTAAAAAAATATATATTAAAAAAAATGTATTTTTCTATAAGCAACATTATAATTATAATAAAATGTATTACATAATACTTATACAGGATGGCCCAGATAAGTGGGCCACAAGTGAAATAACTCCTAAACGGTTAGAGATATCAAAATTGTGCATAGGACTAAAGTTGTAGCACTCGCCGAGAGCTATAGTATGGCGTCCACGAAAAGACCAAAATGACTCTTTTAATGGCTCAAACAGCCCTTCGAAGGGCGGGGTTCCCTTTTGACCCTTAAGTTTCATTACTTTTTATTAAAGTACTAAAGAAACAGGGAAGAACTGTGCAAACAGATTTTTGATACGTCAAGTAGTTCTCGGAAAAGAACGTTTAAAGTTGCACTCTTTCTTATTCTGTTCTAGTTGGAATTTAATAACTTCAGAATAACGTGCAACTTTAAACTTTTTTTTCCGAGAACTACTTGACGTATCAAAAATCTGTTTGCACAGTTCTTCCCTGTTTCTTTAGTACTTTAATAAAAAGTAATGAAACTAAAGGGTCAAAAGGGAACCCCGCCCTTCGAATGGCTGTTTGAGCCATTAAAAGAGTCATTTTTGTCTTTTCGAGGACTCCAGACTATAGCTCTCGGCGAGTTCTACAACTTTAGTCCTATGCACAATTTTGATATCTCTAACCGTTTAGGAGTTATTTCACTTGTGGTCCGCTTATCTGGGCCAACCTGTATACTAGTATCTAAGAGGTATGCTAGCGTATTGAGATGATGATCGCGGGTTCCAAACCCGTCCGAGACTCTCTTTTTTATCTGGGAAGTGAAACCTTGAACACTCCGTCCCGAGCCATATCAGGTTCTGGATAAAGACTTTTACCCTAGGTAACTTACCTGAATAGGCAAAATTTTGGACTTTTTGGCCACAGTAATGTTGGGCTCATGTTCACCAGAGCGCTCTGCTGGTGGGTGATAAAAAGTAGATGTGACACATTTCTAAACTGCGACATTCAGAACTATGTCCTTTAATGGATTTCATGCTCGTTTTTAATTGCTCCTTACTCATATTATTGTACAAGATCGTTAAAACGAAATATGTCGTCCATAAGTGATTCTGGATACATATAAACATTTCAAAACTCATTCTATCAGGAGTTATAGTGTTCACACCCCTAGATGCGCGACCCGTGGCAGTTCCCAGCCGAAGCCCTTACCACCACGAAACCTATCAAAACGGGAGGGCCACGATTTCATCTAACCAGAACCTGGAGTCCAATGGTGGCCCCAGCAACCACAGCCACTACGAATCCAATCTCAGTTGGTGGTGCCGCTTGAAAAGCATCCACCTCCCGTAGTACCATAATGTCCTGAATGGTTGCGGACCCGAGATTACTCCCCACGGTTTTCCACCAACGGGTTTAGCGAACCATATTTATTTTTTTTTATTTTTAGAATCAGGGTGTCGGGAAACATGAAATTCCAGTAGAAACTCAACAGCAACTTACTTTGACACCAATAAAGTATAGAAGACTTTTTGGTAATCAAGTGTAACAACTTAAATGGAGAAAAACATCTAACAAAGCTAGACTTCCACACTCTTACGTGTCATTACATGTCAAATCAACTAATGTTTGAACTTTGACCGTTCATTTTTTTTTATTTTCTGCCTATAAGTAAGTAGAATCTAGTGAAGATACATAAAATACAGATTTTCATTTTTTTTTGGCAATCGTTTCAGAGATGCGCCTCTATACTTATATTTAGGAGGGAAAAACTTAAATTTGAGCGTCTTTTGATGTTTCAAAAAGTCGTACCTCAAAATGTATTGGTGTATGGTCAAAATGTATGTAGTTTAAATTATGAATAAATAATATAAAAATACAAAAAAATCTTGTACATAACCCGTAGTAACTGCTGATTTAATGAATGAGTGAATAAGATATGAAATTGTATACGTTGATCCCAACAATAATCCTCTAGTCCGTGCCCTACATTCTGCCATACTTCCCCAACGACGTCTTAAGCGTCAATGGCCTAGAGACCTCCTTAGCAGCAGCAGTGACAGTGATTAGTTACAAATGAGAGGAAATCAGTGAGTAGGGAGTGTCACCACTGGGTGATTTCTCCCCTTTTGACATTGCCATTATCTCTCTATAAGCACATTTGCTTGTTGTATTTTTTTTTCCAGTTGTGAATATCTGTTTGTGAATAAAAAAAAAAAAAATTCAAAACTCTATATGCTTATATTTTTCTTCCAAATCAGTTAAAGGGAAGGGGTGGAGTGGGAGGGGGAAAGGAGCTTAACTCACAAATTCCAGTGAGTATCGACATTAAGTTGTATTTTATTTCAGGATTGAGATATCCCTGAGTAAGACACGTATTGATATTCAGCCATATTGGCCGACGGTAAGAAGGGTTTAGAAGGAGCGCGAAAATTTAGTTGATTACAAAAAAGTCGAGCTTGGAAAGTACATTCACCAACGACGTTTTTGTCTAAGATATGATCTACAGTGTGCTAAAGTTAAAAACTAGCTGCATTAATCGTTTTTTTTTTACATGAATGTATTTTTATCCCGATCTGAAACTTGTCAGTTTTGAGAGGAGAGAAATGATTATAAAATTTATTGTTTACAAGAAAACATAAAAAAAGGAATTTTGGAGTTATTCAGAAAACAAAATTTTGAAATTCTTTTGTAAAACGGTTATTCAAGAAATGTTATTGTAACAAATTAAAGCCCTATTCAAAAATCTGTAAAGTGAGCCCAAACCCACCGCTGCAATACAATTTCCATAACCAGCTCAATTTTGAACTTTTTTTGTTAAGACGATTGTTAAAAAAAAAAAAAAAAAACACTTTTATATTCTCGGTCGGAACAACTTATGCTCAGAAAATCATCAAAATCTAAGATATTTTTGTTTGATTTGACTTGAAATGATCCATAATACTCCAAAAATCTTATCGATTATTTATGGTCTAATTTTATAAAATATATATTTTTAAACGACAGATAGTTTCGAGTTTAGGTAACGTAAAAGATCTGCAAAGATCGGCGTGGAATATAAATAAATATAGCAGAATATGTAATTTTATAAATATTTCCTTGCTATTCCTGGAGAGAAGTCAGTATTTTGAAAAGATATATTCAATTGAATTCTCTACCCTACTGAGTCTTCATGTGAAAAAAGCGAGTTTTGCTATGGAAAGCCTCAACAACAGTAAAACAAATATTATTTTTAATTCTAAAAACTGCATTGAATTTTTCTGTAAACTGGCAATTTTTTCAAATCTCAAAGACACTTTTTTTTTTTATTGGATTCGCAGACAATGTAATTTTTGAGTAAAATGTGCTTGCATTAAATGCAAATTACAACAGCTTTTGTTAGTGCAGTAGTATTTTCGTAGGAAGACGACGTACCTGTTCCTCTTGGAAGAGCCGACCCCTACCAGAGTGGCGGTGCTACCTGGGACAGAGCCCGCCTCCATCTGTGCAGAGTTGGGACCCTCCCCCAGTCAGCCACCCCCAGCCGATAGTCGGCCTATCTCTGGCTCCGTCCCAAACAGTTAGTTATTGTGATTCATCCCGGTCTTCAAATATGAGGTCATATTGCCTACTATCAGAGCTATCTTTTGTCGCTCTGATGGACATGAGCCAGACTCCACTTTGGGAGTCATCCTATCCGAAAGATGGCGTGCACAAAATTACGAGATTTTTTCATTATAGAACTTACGGGTTTCGAACCCGAATTCTTGAGGTCAGTAGACAAGCACGCCTACCTCTGATCTACCGGCGCCCCCGACCGTCCGAAACAGTACAGATGTTGGCTCCCTTGCGCTCCTGCAACAAACCAGATTCAAATTTTAAACAATACAAATAATTATAATAAACACCTGATGGTCTCCAGACGGATCAACTAAGGATTGACACCAAAAGTATTTTAAAAAACAATATATTTTCAGCACTTCTTCGGCTTCCCTTATACTGTGGAGTCGAGGATTCACAAGTGGCCATTTCCGTCTCTGCGGCGTCTCTGACTTTGGTTTATCCCCGCTAAAACCTCTTCCACCAACCTCCTCCCAGCTCCTTCTAAGATGTGCTTTGCGACTAAGATGACTCCTTAGTCGCAAAGCACACTTTGTTATCCATCCTTTGGATCCGAAACTAGGAAATAGAAAAATAAATAAACAATATCTTAATTCAGAGCATTAACATAATAAAATAACACTCACTTATCCAGTTGTCACCCAAACTAGCCTTCTCTGAAGTTCGCCACATGGTGTTTTTCACGTCATCCCTCTTCGTCTTTTCTTCATCTGCCTCCTTGAAGCTGAGCGTCCATGATCCGCCCTACGACATTAGACGAAAGGCTGCTGATCAATGAACTTAAGTAAATGCATACAAAACAATTTTATTACATGTTAAAGAACGTCTAAATTATCAAATGAAAACCCATCATTAGCTGTTCTACTGTTTCCACAACATTTAAAGATAGTATACAATTTCTGGATCTGCATATTCATATGAAACTTACCTGGGCTGAACATATGGAAGGAACTGAGTTCCATGTGTTCCTTACTTCGTCACCTTAAAAAGATCATACCAAAGACAACATCAATTAGCATATTTCCTTTAGGCATACTATATTATGCATATTCCCATTCTAATAATTAATTATGTTTTGAAGCTTCTAGCTCTAATGTAATATTTTCAGACTTCAAAAGAAAACACGAAAGATAATAAATAATATTAATCAAAGAATAAGCTACAGTAAGATATTTATAAAATTTTAAATCCTGCTTTATCTGCGCTGTATATATTTGAAGCAATAAAGATTATTAGAAAAAAATTTAAGTATTTTCCCTCTGAACAATACTAGTCATGATTCCGATACCAGGAAGAAAGACGAATTTCGATTAACTAAACATTGTTTCTTTCTTCTTGAAAAATGTATAATTCAAGAAGGAATCAACTTCTTGAGAGCAATAGATACAATACAACATTTAAAATTTAATTTAAAACGTTTATGCTAGAGGAAATCCTCTATTCGAAAAGGTTTTTTATTCTCATTGTTCAAAAAGGTAAAAAACAGTATATAAAAATCATGTATCTATATAAAACCTTTATTTTTGCTTTTATTTTTATTTTCTTGGCAGAGGTCCTCCATCAAAATTATATAAATCCATCGTAATTACTTTTGTTTATTATTTTTACTGTTATCATACATTTTTTTAAATATGTACTATTCATTAATTGTTATTTGTTTATTTACTCGTATAGGTTAGGTTAGGTTTTATGACTCATGCCCGGGCTATAACTACAAGGTCATATCGCCTACTACCATGTGGCGCTCTTTCGTCACTCTGTTGGACATGAGCCCGACTCTACTGTGAGAGTCCTAAATTTTGCCTACCCTAATTTTTTATTCACCTAGGACAGGGGTCTTTAACGAGTACTTAACATCGTACAGGCTCGGGACCATCGCTTAACGTCCCATCCGAAGGACGGCGTGCTTAAGATTATTTTACCTCCCAGATAAAATAAACTAAGGGCCTCGGTCGGGTTTCGAACCCACGATCTAGAGCTCAGAAGGCAAGCACGCATACCACTGAGCTACCTGCTGTGTATTTTACTTAATATATATTTTGCTTTTCGCTATTTTTTTTTCTTTCTATATTTCACTCTTTGTGACCTGAGGAACAGGCTCGTGCACCGAAATATCCTCCTGAAAGAAAATGTTTCTTAAAGAAATATAAATAAAATATTTGTAATACAAAATATAAACAGTATCTATTGTATATATTAAAATTAGGAATTATAAATTCTTTTTTATTACTTATTATTTTAAAATATAAAAGAGGAAACTTTTTTTATTCATCTCACGTCCAAAATGTCCAACATTTAATATCGACTGGTGTATGTACTTTATAAGCTATTTTGATGTAAACAATTATATTATCATGTTATAGTTCAAAGGAATAAATAATATTATAATTATGGCTGCAACTACGGTCGGGTATACTCTTGGAACTCCTTATCCTTAACTCAGCCCGTTATTATAATTATGGCTGCAACTACGGTCGGGTATACTCTTGGAACTCCTTATCCTTAACTCAGCCCGTTATTTTTTTTTCAATACTTTATTCTCAAATGTCTGGAAATGTTTTCCAATGAGTGAGGTTCACACCCACAGAACATAAGTGATTTGATCATGGAGCTGTTCATAGCTTCTGCTTCACGTTCCGAGAAAGGGCTCTAGACTGTAGCAGCTTGATAACGGACAAGTTCTATCAACATCCTCCGACATCGAGCCTGCCCTGTTTACTGTCGTTTCGAGGCACTTGAACTGTTAGGAATGAGAGGATCACTAAATGTAATTTCTACTTCAGATAGATATTTTCGTATACAAAAATATGAGAATTTCATTATTTTCAAAAAATCTACATTTTCGCTTCTGATATTGATAGCTTACTTTAACCATATGATCGCCCAGGGAATCATTGTAAAATAATTTAACTCAATGCTAGTGATTTGGAACGTAATTGATTATTCTAGAATGTGTTAGCCTTATTCAAACTATTCGTGATGTGAAAGTTCTATATTGAAATGGGAATTCGTCTCAAGTTGTGTTCTCAAATAATGAAATAAACTACAAGCCGAAGGGGCTGGTTCTCGCCTGAGGTGGGGCATGGTATATCGCGTGAAGACGTCACACAATCAGTCTGACATCTATCGGTCATTGCCGAAAAAAACATTTTTTAGATTTCTCAACACCAGGCTGCACAAAGCATAGGTTTTTATTTTTAATAGGCATTTTAGTTTATATTATACTTTAAGAATGTTAAAATTGAATATAAATACATTTAAAAAACGCGAGAAATAAGAAGATGTAGTTGGCTATAGTTATGCGAAAAAGATTCAACCAACGTTTTTCAGTTTTCAACATATGTGGGTTAATCTTGCTCTTTTCTACGCCATTTGCATCTTATATTACCTAATTGGAGTTTTAGTTTAGTTATACCTACCGTTATGAATTCCAATTATTTTTCATATTGCAAAAACTAGGAGATTAAAACCTCGATTGTCCAAACGGAAGGGGGTGGAAGCTTTTCATCATAACTGAATTTTCCGAATAATCAAAAGTAACTAAAAATTCGTCTATTTTCGGGCCTAGATTTTTAATATACAATTTTCGTCGCAATTACTTTTATATTTACTGATTTTCATTAATTCATGAAAAATAGAATACACACAAAGTAAACTTGATATCAATACCAAGAATCAGTGATCTCGTTATCTATCTATAACTATCAAATTTTTAAATATCATGATTTGTAGTGAATTTTATATAGGTTATAAATGTCATGAAGCTTACAAGCTAGAGCGTCGGAAAATAAAGTTTAAATAATAATAATAAAAAAGGCAAACGTAAAAAATATCCCCTTTCCGGTTATTGCTGAAAAAGGGGTCGGAATGGTTATGGACCTCGCTTCATGATGAAAAGTTTCTTGAATTGAAGGAACTTCTTGGCAATGCGACATTATTGCGTTCTTTTGATCCTAACAAAAAAGTCGAAATCCAAGCCGATGCTAGTAAAGATGCCCTAGGTTGTGCACTGTTTCAAGAAGGTAGACCTTTTCTTTTTGCTAGTAGGTCGTTGACAGATTGTGAATGCAATTATGCACAGATTGAGAACGAAATGCTTGCCCTTGTTTTTGCGTTCACTAAGTTCCATAAGTATATCTATGGTCATTCCAATGTTACAGTTTTTTCCGATCATTCGCCTCTAACGTCTATTGTTACGAAGGATATCAGTAAGATCGTTAATACTCGTATGAAACGGTTGCGATTGAAGTTGTTGCCATATCAGTTTGAGTTAAAATATCTGCCCGGAAAGTTCATGTATATCGCGGATTTTTTATCCCGCAATATTGTCAAATCTCACCCCGGTGATGACCCATCTATGCTTGAAAGGGTGCATTGTTTAGGGGCCACAATCAATTTTACGGATGAAAAATATTCTAAATTTGTGGCTGAAACTAGGCAAGATCCGTCTCTGTCACAAATCACTGAATTTTATCGTAATGGTTGGCCGTCAAAGTTAGACTCCACTGTGGCTCCCGAGGTGGTTCATTTTTTTAAACTTCGTCATGAAATAAGTGAAGAAAATGGTTTATTATATTTTGAGAATAGACTAATTGTTCCAGTTGCGTTGCGGCGATTTATCCTGGGTCTCTTGCATGAGACTCATTTGGGTTTTAACAAAATTAAGCACACAGTTAAAAGTTTTTTTTATTGGCCAGGGATAATGTCTGATGTCGTAAATTTGGTGTCGGGTTGTATGGTGTGCCAAACATTTCAAAGGAGTAAAATAAAAGAAGAGCTACTCCCTCATGATATTCCGAATATCCCTTTTTATAAGGTTGGTCTTGATATAGCTGAATTTGAAAGAAAATATTTTTTAGTCCTAGTTGATTATTACTCTAGGTGGGTGGAAGTAATTCCGATTAAAGATAAATCTACTTCAACCATCATAATGTCACTTAAGCCGATATTTGCGAGATTTGGCATTCCTAGAATTATCATTGCAGACAACAACCCATTTGGCTCTGCAGAATTTCGAAATTTTACTCAACAATGGGCTACAGAACTTAGAACTGTCAGCCCTCATTATCCTCAAAGCAATGGTCTTGCAGAAAAATACGTGGGTATTGTCAAAGCCATGCTAAAAAAATGCCGGTTAGCGGCCAAGATTTTAATTTGTACCTTTTAAACTACAGAAGCTCACCAGTGGCAGGTTTGAGTTGTTCTCCATCTCAATTATTAATGTGTAGAACCATAAGAACCAAATTACCAATTCGCAATGATGAACTTTTCCCAAAGGTTCCTGTACATAATAATTTTCGTGGTGCACAGAAAGATAAGCAGAAATATGTTTATAATAAAGATTCTAAAATTCCTGATAATTTTGTTGCACAAGAACCTGTGCTGGTTCAAAATCCATTTACTAAAGTATGGGCTCGGGGATATATAGTTAAAAAATTAGATTTTCGATCTTATATAATCGGTATCGGTAACGGTAAAAGGTATAGAAGAAATTCTAGGTTCATTAGGAAATTTAAGGAACCACTAATGTCTGAAACAAATTTAAATAGGGATAATGTATATTGTAAACCCGAGTTAGCTGAATATAATGATGATGACTTAGAGTGTAATGAGAATTGTGACCACGAATTAAATGACACAATTAATGATGAAAATAGTGTACCTACAACTAGTGATAATAGTGTTGCGAATAGGCCTGACGGTTACCAAACTAGAGCAGGATGAGTGGTTAGACGGCCTAACAGGTTTCAGTAAAGTTTTAAGTATCAGACTAAGAATAATTGTAAGTGCCTCTTAAATTATGTATCATTATTGTTTTGTATTTTCTATTACGTCTAATTATTGTTTTTGTATTTTCTATTACGTTTAATTATTGTTTCTTGTATTTAGATATAGCTGTATTTTATATTGTGCTCTATGTGTTCTACAACTATCATAAATAAATAAATTGAAGTCTGTGTAAAAAATGAACAGACTTAAAGGGAAGGATGTTTGGATGTTTTATATTTATAACAGTTGGTTCTGTCTTGTTTTTGTTTAATAATGCCACATGTTATATATGTAATGTTCCCAGTAATAAATGTGATTATCGCTGAAACGGTTGTCCTTTTATTAAAATAAACTGTCAACTAAAACAGGCAAACGTAAAAAATAAGCCTAATGTTTAGGGAATAAAAATTTAATGCTTGTAAATAGAAATTTCTCATCCAAAGTAATGGCGTAAGGTAGGGTAGGTGGGGGCATAGGCACGCATTTTTCGGTTTTTGCCAATTTGAGAAAAACTGGGGGTGAATTTTCGCCGTATATTGCAAGAAACATAACGTTCAGGATTTTAACTTTAATTTTACAGCTATTCCAGCCTATACATCGAAATAATAGCTAGTGAAGTATAGAATAGATGGGCTTTAAATATCTGATTGAACAGAAATTAGAACGAATACATATAAAAAGAAATAATTAATTGCAAAATGTACCTAGTATAAAAAATAACTAATGAATGAGAAAATACTATAGTCTTCTACTAATACTAAAGAAAAAAATAAAATTAGGCTTACGTTACTTAATTTCAAGTTGTTTTTATAATGAAACTGCTTTTTAAATATAATACATTTAAAGAATATCTTGGTTTGTAATTATAGCCAACACCAGTGTTGCCACTTTTGTTTTTTAGTATCCAAATCGGTTTTTCAGTGCGAAAAAACGAATGATTTGCAGTGGTTTCCATTTTCGAAACTATGTTTATATTGTAAAATCTTTTTTCTTAATTGTAAGTAATTTAATTTTCTATTCGCTTCAAGAGAAAACTTTTTAAATGCGATGCATTTCTTTCAGAAAACATATGTACATACAACACTACTGACAAAAGAACTGACTGATAGTTTGCTTTATATGTATATTTTTTGTTAAAGTTATTTTCACTAGTTGGACTATTCTCAAATCCCCTTTGGTATAAAATACATAAAACAACTAAGGTTGGTACAAAGCTCTAATGTTAGCTGTGTTTCGTATAATTATTTTAAATTATTTCCTCTGGGTCTTCAACTTTATGGTCAAATCGATTTTTATAAAATGTCTTTGTGTTTGTTTTATCATTGATTACCAAGTGTTTCGTTGGTTTATGGTTATTTTGAAAACAGTTAATGGTATAAAGTATTTTCTTTATTTTCATTTTCGCCTCTAATTTGAAGTAGAAGTTTTAAATTTTGTTTGTTTGTGAAGAATAAACGGTATGCTTTGTTGTTTTTGTTTCTTTGTGAAAAATGTTTGGAGAGTGCAATCAAACAAACGGCGCTATGGCTAGAACTTGACTAATTCAAATGAAAATCCAGTATACCCACATTTTGTTTTCATTCATCTAAAAAAAAGTATACTTTTTTAACCATTAACTTATGTTAATTCTGCAATAAGTAGATTAAAAAAAGGGTTGAGAACAATTAAGTAATTTATTAACCAAATATATGTAGCATAAAGCCGTTTTGAATAGTAGTGACATCACCAAATGAACAGCTTCTCATCAGTCAAAGGCTATTTGCCAATTTTTGGCCAAAAAAGCTGAACTTCTCGGCAAAAATTAATGGGAAAATCTGCAGAGAGACCAAGTGGTTGGAGCTTTGGGGATCTAGCTTCAGATATGAACGTAAAATGTAAAATTCAACTTGGCGCTTGGCGCCGGTAGCTCAGAGGTAGGGTGCATAGTTAACGCCCGGGAATGCGTCATAATAACTAACTAGTTGCATTATAATAAAAAAATATTCTCTCAGATGATTTAATTTACAGTTATCCAAGAGTTTATGCAAATTTGAGATATTGATGCTACAGATATCTCTTAACACAAAAAACAAACAATCTCAAACGTGACTAAATTTTTCAAATATTCGTTAAGGGTACATTGAAATATTAGTTAGTTATTGTGTCTCATACCCGGGCTTTAACTACGAGGTCATATTGCCTACAACCAGAGTGCTATTTCTTTCGTTGCTCTGGTGGACATGAGTTCTAAATTTTGCCTACTCTAAATTTTTATTCACCTAGAGTAGGGGGTCTTTAACGAGTACCTGACATCGTACATGCTCGGGACGGCATGCTCATGGTTTTTTCACCTCCCAAAATTGAAATTTAGGTGATGAAACATTAACACTCGAATGTGGGGACAATGGTTAACAAAATAGACTATTTATTCATAATGAAATATATATTGTGAACGAAACTTTCTTTGTGGGAAGTAGATATGAATTGTTTGTTAACTAATTTTAATAATAGGTTGAGATAATGATTATCAGCGAGAAAGAAATAGAGCGAGAGAAAAAAATACAAGCTTCAAAAAGTTTTAATTAGTTGGAAAAGTTCATTTTTCTGGGGCCATAATTCATTTTAAGTTTGTTTTAGTTACTAACGACCGACACATCTGACAATGTGACGTCTCCTCCAGACGATCTCGCCACCCTTCAATAATCCCCTACACGTATTGTTTATTAATTTATTTATTTATTTACAAACAGATATTTATGACTGTATACAAATAAATTCAACAAGCAAATTAGCTAATAGAGAGATAATGGCAATGTCAAAAAGTCAACAGGGGAGAAATCACCCAGTGGTGACACTCCCTAGTCACTGAGTTGCTCTCATTTGACTATAACTAATCACTGTCACTGCTGCTGCTAAGGAGGTCTCTAGGCCATTGACGCTTAAGCCGTCGTTGGGGGAGTATGGCAGGATGGAGGCATGGACTAGAGAATTATTGTGGAAACTAAGAAGGAAAATGAATTTTTTATACTTGGATTTAGCGACTTGGGTCGAAAGGATTGGATGCGCTGAAGATTGGAAGCCTTGGCAGAACCTCAGAGTTCAAGTCCATAAGTCCACATAGGTTTGAGAACTGCGTTGTATAAAAGTCGTTTTGTTTTCAAAGTTAATTTGGATCTTTTGTCTAGTAGGCTTAGTAAAAGTTTATAACGTCAGTTCATTTCTTAAGCGATGGTCTCGAGCCTGTACAATGTCAGGTACTTGTTAAAGACCCCTGCTCTAGGTGAATAAAAATTTAGGGTAGGCAAAATTTAGGACTCCCACAGTAGAGTCGGGCTCATGTCCACCAGAGTGACGACAGAGCGCTGTGGTAGTAGGCGATATGACCTTGTATTTAAAGCCCGGGCATGAGTCCACAATAACTAACAGCTATAATCGTTTAGAAATTTGAGAGAGTTTTCACGGAAATTCTTTATGAGGATTGAGAAAGTCTATTGATTGTCAGCCAAAAATTGATTTTATCATCATTTTTTGTCTTTTTTCCACTTGAAATTATTCATACTTATTTAAAATTATACCCAAACCTGTCATGAGACTGAACTCAGTAAACAAGAAAATGTGAAAGAAGAAACAAACCTTTTTTCTTGGCCTTATGTACGATGCATATTAGCCATGACTCTTATAATCGTGGTTTTAACTAGTTATTTACGACATCCATGGCCCCGGGAGGGAGTTTTATCTACGAAATAAAACTCACTCCCGGGCGGGATTCGAACCCGCAAACCAAGGTGAGGCCATGCGACCAAAGCCCTACGCTACGGCCTCGACCGGGTTTCGAACCCACGACCTTGAGCTCAGAAGGCAAGCACGCATACCACTGAGCAACGAGCGCCCTCAGAGGATTTCTTTTAATTGAGTCACAAAACATTCGTCTAACTTCATTAGTTGAGGTACGTCGTTCAGCATAGCCTTATTCCTAAACGAAAAATTAATATCTTCTGTTCATTTGTAAATATTGAACTCTGTATTATCCATCTTAAAATCTAGCCAATATAACTTGTGTAATAAGAGTTATCTATGAGAAACATTTCTTGGGGAATTTACTTGCACGAGTGCGTTCATTATTAAATTATTACCATATGATCTTTATTTAATTTTTTTATTCATTATTGATAGAGTATATTTGAGTCAATTTTGCAGATAGTATCTTTATTTACTTATGTATTTTGTGAATTACCTATTTAGAGGTTTTTAATGTTTGAATTATTGAATTAATGGAATCAACTGAAGAGAAGCCAGCGGAAGTGAAAGGAAGGAAAAGCGCTTCAACCAAAATAACGTAAACAGATAAAACTTTACAAACTTATTGTACTGATATAGTTTAGTAAATAGTATTGAACGTTAGCCCGTAAAAAGTAGTATACATATTTACCTTGCGTAATGCAGTATTAGAAGGTTGGGTGTCATCTGCTTCTTTATACTAACAAAAAAAATAATCAACATATGTTTAATACTATGTTACTAAACATAGATTAGCTCTCTTTAGCGGATTCGTAACCCAGCCGGGGGCTTTATTTTATTTTACCTCCCAGCCATCTTTCGGATGGGGGGTTAAGCGATGGTCCCGAGCCTGAGTTAGATGCTAGCTACTCGTTGAAAACCCTTACCTTAGGTAACTAAACCTGGGTAGGATTCCCGCTCGGGCTTATCACAGACCGCGATCTGAACCAGGTTGCGAGAGAATCGTCTGTAGACGGTCTTCCAACTCCAACCGCTCCCCCCCTCCACCCCCATGTTAATTTATCACTAATATATAAATCCTTTACTAGTAGTGTTGCCAGGTGTCCTGAATTCAAATACGACACGAAATTTTATACGAGGATTCAGAAGTCCCTTGAGTGAGGCACCAATTGATATTCTGTCAAATTTTCGAAAATAATTGACGGTCGGGAAGTACGTTGCCGGTTATACACTGAAAACATTTTTTTCGTGTGTACGAAATAAAACTCACTCCGGGGCGGGATTCGAACCGTTATTGTTATTTCAGGAAAAGTAGTTACAATGAATTTGTTCAAAAAATGTGAACTTTTAATGCTGTAGTTTTAAGATTTCCATTTTCTTTTTGTTGAAGTGGGAAGTAAGTGGGAGAAGGAGGGGGGGCATTCAGAAAATCAAATTCCGATTTTGTTTACTGTTTTTAATTTACCTATTATTTATTGTAAAATATGATAATAAAACAAAAAAGATTGTGCGTTATTACATTCATTTTCAGTTTTTGATCTACTGAATATATCACCCAGTAACGTTCTTCTTCCAACGTAAATCAAAAAAATCATAAAATATCTATTAAAACTGACTTATATGTATAATTAGTGGAAGAAATATATGTTACATTTTATTATTATTTTCATAATTTTTATTTTCATTCTAAAACACAGTGTTTTTTCTCGATTGATTCTATAATCGATGTGTTAACGAACTGATATGACAGTTTACGATTCAAATTTGTTTACATGTGTTTCCTCCGTTTTGGAATTGTACTTTGTACTTTTTGTCTACATTTTTTGGATTAATTGTGTTTTCAATCACCAAATGTGCATCAGTTGTTCAATTTTAACATATGATTGACTAACATAAAATTGATGAAAGTTGTTCACATTCAAGATGTAGTTTAATAGCATAACAGTTCAGTGTCATGATCCCAACAACGCCACCATTTTATACTTTTAATATTGTTCTACCAAATATTACAAGTTAATGAACATTTGAAACTCCATACAGGTTTTTTTAAAGTTTTTATTCCGATAGTTCTGAATTATTTGTAAAAGTGTTTTCTAGTAAAGTTGCATGAAATTACAACATGTCCAATGTAGGTTCCAGTTATTATGTCCCACCTGTAAATATAAGCGAATTGAATAAACCTGAAGCTTATAAAGAAGAGTGCACATTACTTTTGAAAAGAATCATTTCTTGTTTAACTCCTGAGCAATATAACTGTTTAAATATTGGAAATATGGTTGAGGTTGAAAAGTCTGATGCAATTAATGCGGAGCTTAAAGAAAATAATGAATCTTTAAACCGTCAGATTTTAATGCTTAGGGAAATTATACAAAGTAAAGAAGATGAAAATAGAGTTTTAAAAGAGAAAATAATAAATTCTAATGGAGATTGTGATAGATTACATGTGGATAATGTGTTGGAAAATGACAAGGAGCGTGTAGTATCAAAGAATAGAGAAGTGCTTAATAGTGCTCTGAAATGTAGTTTCGCGCTTCGAAATGGTATAAGGAACGATGTTGGCCAAATTCGGAACATGAAGATGGAGAATTTAGGAACAGAAAATCCAACAGGAGAGAATGAAAGTTCGGTTCTTCAAGAGAAAGTGAAGTCTCTAACTGATAAAGTTAACATGTTGAGGAACGTCATAGGGAATCAAGACAAACAGGTGGAGGACTGCTATCAGCTGATTGCTTTCCTGCAAGAACAACGTAAAACTATCATGGGAGAAATAAAACATTTAAAATCACTCGCTAAAGACTATAAGACCAAAGTGGACTTTTCTGTTAAACAGATTGAAGATCTACGTACAAAAGTAAGTGCCAGTCAAGCACATACGTGTAACATGGCCGAAAATGAACAAGGTGAAGTGAATAAAAATAGTGATAATGGAGAAAATGAATTGATACAATGTTATGAAGAGCGACTATATGAAGCACTGAGGGATGTTATGAAAAAGGGCGAGAGACTTGAACAGGTTGAAGAGGTGAACCGATCATTGGATGAAATGTTGGAGAAGGTGCAGAGAGAGAAGCGAGGTCTGATGGAGGAGTTGAGACGGAGAAGTCAGGAGGCGGAGGAAGAGAACCGGCGACTGTTGGAGGTGACTGTGAAGCAAGAGGAGACGGTAAGACAACAGACAAAGTTGATCAACCACCTCCAGGACCTGCTGGAGAAGAGAGAGAAGCGGTCCGCACTCAGCATCCTCTGCTCTTCCCCCGACAAGGAACTCAAACCTGTACTATCCAAACACAACTGACACGTTTAAATCTTCTGTAACATTATATCTCTTTCTTTGTAAATATATATATATTTTTTTCACTGTGTATAGGATTTTAATTTTTTGCATTTCAATTTGCAGAGTTCAGTTTGTAATGTATATAAGATCCAGCCTGTTCCATTTTCGAGAACAACGCAAGCGATGGTGTCGCTGACACACTGTACTTTCTATTTTTGAGGCGTCATAAGAAAACGGAAACATTTCTCAACTTTCGTCTATTACAAAATGGGTAATAACAGCTAAGTACGTCTCAAGTGTAAAATTAATCTAGATTTTCACATTCCATGGTTTTTTTGGTCTTTCACTACTCCTGCACCTTAATTTTTCACTTATCTTTATGAGTATAGAATAATAATACTTCAAATTTATGCTCAATTTTGAAGATTAAACTAAGCTTGTACAATAATACTCTGTACAAGAATAATTTCCGACGGACATTTAAAAATCTATATGATCTTTTTCGTTTTGGCTATTCTTGTAAAATTAATGAAAATTAGATAAGGTTCTTTTTCTGGTGACGTCTCATTTTTATAATATATTATTTATTTTTTCTAGTCGGGTGTATTTTGAAATGTTTTCTTCAACTATTTGTGAGTATTTGTTAAATAATGTTGATTGGCTAAGTATAGTAACTATAATAGTAACATTGCCAGAGGTATAAGGACAACAGGACCTGGTTCATGTCTCTCATTTGTGCAACCTTGTCTACGATGAAGACAAGTGTACTACAGTGTGATAACGAACAATGCTGTTATCCCTGTCGAAACAAGTTTTTGCTCTGTAGAGCTGTGAAACTGTTCAATATTGTCTATTAACGAAGTTACTTTTCATATTGTAACCATTCCATTCTCGAATTGTAAATTATGTATTGTTATTTTTCCCAGGTAAAACTAGCTCACAGGGTAACGAGATTCAGTTTTCTCTTTTAAGAAAATTTATACTCTTAGCTTAATCTTTTTAAATTATACTCATCTGATTTCGTACATTCCTCTAACAGGACTGACAGTGTGTTATTGTTGCATGTTATGCTGATATGTTGAAAGCAGTGCTAATCGTATTGCATGAAAATTTTTTGGAAAAAAGTATAAGCTCATAAATGCCTCCCACCACAACGAACTATTAAATTTGTATTGGTTTTTATTTTCAAGTGTAATTTATTGTAATCTTTTGAATGTGATAACTAGGGTTAGTCCCTTAGTAAAAAAGGAGTGATCTTTGTGTTGAAAGTCAATAAAAGAATATATTGTGAAACGCAAATGCTTGACAATTAGATATGTAAAGCAAACTTAGTTTTTTTGAAATATTGTCTTTTCCTCAAGAAATGTATTCATAAGCTACCAGTTTCGGCACCGATTACACCATCGTCAGACTTAGTTATGAACTAAGACTTTATAACTAAACCAGACAATGATGTAATGCCGAAACCGTTAGTTGTATAAATTTCTTGTGGAATAGACTATATTTCAACAACCTAAGTGTTTTATTTCTTTATTATAACTTTCCACAATGTCCGCGTTTCGCAACTTAGAAATTCGATTGTATAAGTATTTTGTTTTATTTCTTTACCAATTCTTACACTTTTTTCTTTTGAGATTGTCATAGCTGTTAATACCATTTAAAATTACTAAAGATAATTCTATTTTTATAATACCATTTATCGAAATGTTTAACTGTTAGACTATCTGGTAACCCTTAAACTTAACTACATATCTTGTGCCTTAATCAAATTCAAATGTACCTTTCGCTCCAGGTTTCTAGGAACCGTTGTCTCTTGATTGGTTTATCATTTTATTCTGATCACATAATATATTTAGATTTTGAATGTACAATAATAATATGTGGCAGCTATTTTCTTCTTCCATTTATTTTATTTTTCCAGTTCAAAACATAATACACAGATGTTCTTGCCTATACTCCCATTGTCAGTTTCTCATTACTTTGTTATTTCTGTATTTACTGTATATATTTTTTTAAAAATATTTATGACTGTTATTTTTTGACTTTTGAAAGAGATTTCTCATTTGAGCCAACATATTTAATCAAAAATTCTGTCTAGAAAATCAAATAAAAAGCCTTGGTAAAAAATTTAAAATTAAAGTAACATAAATATAGAAAAATAAAAAAAACAATAAACTTATGAGAGACTGATCATTGGAGCACAGAAAATAAATGGGAAAATAGTATAACTGATATATATATATATATTATTATAAGTTGTTTGTTTTATCATTTTGTTCCAGTATTCTGGTTTTATATATAATTTGTGTTCAAAAACTTTTTATGAAGTTTTTGTTTTTTGTCGTCAAATGAAGCTTTTAAAAGTTCTTACTTGTACTTTGTCATGCATGCATAATATTTTTATACTTCTAATTATGTGTCAATATGTACTTAAACATTTTCAAATATAGTTACTTTTTACATTTTTTTAAAAGATTTATTTATTTATTA
Source organism: Aradus depressus (assembly GCA_963662175.1). Lineage (NCBI taxonomy): Eukaryota > Metazoa > Arthropoda > Insecta > Hemiptera > Aradidae > Aradus > Aradus depressus. The sequence continues at coordinate 47,519,316 of OY759216.1, read as the reverse complement.
TACAATAGCTATTACATAGTCTCCTATCATCTTTCAGACTTAAAGCTAGTTTGACTCACTGGTAGAGTACCTACTTAGAGAGGTGACAGTTGAGAGTTCGAATCCCAACCCAGGCATCACGATATAAGTATATATATTTTTTCCCCCTATGCGTTGCCACTTTTTTTAATGTTAATGAATACAATATAAAATCTTGCCCTCCAATTATTTTTTGCCTTCTCAAAGATTAGCAATTACAAACAAATTTCTGGAAGCACTCCCTCATGATATCCTATCTATAATACATGTGTTCTTTAGGTTAACTATTCCTTCTGTCAATCAGAATCTTCTTTTTATAGAACATATTTATTGAGTAGACTACTATATTTAAACATGTTTTGACTGGCGTTTAAATATACAAATCGACTCAATAAATATGTTCTATAAAAGGAAGATTCTGATTGACAGAAGGAATAGTTAACCTAAAGAACAGATAAATTATACAGCCAGTAACAAAAATGTTCGGACGGTTTGATTTTTCAATAAAAAATTATAATAATTAAATGCAAAAGTAATAAAAAATAATTTAAAAAAATAATTAAAGCCATTTTTCAATCAAGAATAAGAATTCAAAAGTGGGTTAGGATAAAGGAAAAACAGCTTTAATTAGAACAAATAAATATTTTAATTTAATAAATTTTATAACAAGTAATGTAGGTAACAAAAATTTTCGGACAAAAATGTAAACAACTATAAATAAATTCAATGTTTTTTTTACGATTTCACAAATTCAAAAACCATAATGTTAATTAATATTTGGTTGGGTACCCTTTTTGTGTAATAACATCTTTCATTCGATTCGGCATTGATGATGAAACTAATTTTTTGGTGAAATTTGGAGATATTTTACCCCACTCTTCTAATAACTTTTGTTTCAATTCGTTTTTTGAAGCAATGGGTGTTAATCGAATTTTCCTGTCGAGCTCACCCCATACGTGTTCAATTGGGTTGAGATCGGGCGATTGGGGGGGGTTTCATAACTTTAGGGCAGTTATACAAAAGCCAAGTACGTACCAATTCACAGGTGTGTTTCGGATCGTTGTCTTGGTAAAAATGAAAAGTCCGTAAAATCCCAAGTTTTTCAGCACTCTTTTTCAAATTGCTCCTTAGTAATTCGGCATAAACTTTTCCAGTCATGGTGGTTTCAATGAAAACCAGTTCACCAATTCCACTAGACGCCATACACCCCCACACCATCACTGAGCCACCCCCATGTTTTACTATTGGTTTTAAATTTTTTGGATTCAGCTCCTCATTACGCCTTCTCCAAATTTTGTCGCGACTGTCGGGACTAAATATATTAAACTTACATTCAAAAGTATTTGCTTGCAATAGAACAAACCGCAATAATAAAATATTCTTGTATCTTGTAACTCTTCACAACATAAAAAGAAATCTCAGGTCATGTAATGTCAGAAAACTAGATTTTTGTGATATGACGTTGGAAGAGAGCGACAGCAGCGCTGACCCTTGGCAGAAACCGTCCCTTCCCCCTACTCTATCCCCTCCACCTTCCCTCTAAAGAAACTAAGTACCCAATTTTTCTAATTTAAACGTTTTTTCTCCGATATTTCGACAAATAAATGTTTCCAGATCATGTCCGTTTACTTCCATGTAATATATGTATACATATACTATTACTTTACTTTTGTTTACTTCCCTATACATATAATATATGTATACATAATAATATGTACTAAAAATTTTGTAATCGTGTGAACATCAGAGATCAATTGCATGCGTGTGTTTATGTGAGAGCTCAAACGCTTTGACCTGACATCGTACAGGCTCATGACCATCGCTTAACATCCCATCCGAAGGACGGAGTGCTTAAGTTTATTTTACCTCGCAGATGAATGACATTACTCCAAAAAATTTCTGAATGATTCTGGAACTCTTTTGCGAAGCTCAATCTTTTTTTTATATTTTTTTCACTCACAAACGGTTTTTGGTACTCTCCCATTATATCCTGCTTCTTTTAGAATTCTTCGAACATTTTGTGGGTGAACTTTCTTTCCCGTTTCTCTGTATACCTCGGCGACGATCTGAGATGCACTCCTCGAGGGCTTGTTTTTAATTTTCCGGACAACGCTACACCTTTCTCGGTCGTTTAATACTCTTGGACGGCCAGAGGAAGATTTCAAATCTATCCGATCCTCGTGCTTATACCTTCGAATTACATCGGCTACGGTGCTTTTACTTCGGCCTACCATACCACTGATTTTGCGGACACTTAATCCTTTTTCATAATTAAAAATTATTATCTGTTGAACTTCAAAAGATGTTCGACCCATCTTGACAGCAGGAAATACAAATAACTACTGAATGCAGTAATAGAAGGTTGGTTGAGAAGGGATTAAAGATCATGATCAGAGTCGCATTTGTTTACAAAACAAACAACAGGTGTCCAGAAAATTTTGTTACGTGAATTTCTTGTCTTCAATTATTAATGCAAAATTTCCTATTAGCTGTAAATGTTTAATTAATTGTTTTACGGCGTTTTGAAATGATTGATGATCTCGAAATTTAAAACTTTGCTTGAATTAAATATTTTGCCATATAACTATGTGTAACTGCAAAAGAAAAACAAAATTATAAATTGTCCGAAAATTTTTGTTACTGATTGTAGGTTGACTGAGGAGGCAGCACAGCGGTAGAGGCTGAGGTCTTCTTTATATCATGATATAGATATTCTTTACTTGGTGTACTTTACGGGGAAATCCCAGTCAGTGATACCAATTCTAGGCTTATGCCAGCACTCACATTCATTTGTGACTGCTATTGTCAGTGATCTACATGGTCATGACACAAAGGAGGTAGCCTTATTTATCTTGTAATGTTTATCTTTTATTTTGTAATTATCTAAAGGCATTAAATAAAAAAAAACTTATTTTATTATGGAGACCAATGTCCAGGCTTTTAAGAACATACATCCCTCCTCAGCATACTTTTTCAACTTGAAATGTCTTTGTCGAGACATTTGAAACGATGTGCTACTCAATATGGCTGCTCGTCTAAATCAGGTAACCTATCCATTATTTTGATTCCCAATGCAAGATTCGTATGTTTACGTTTGTTTTTTCAGAAGCCCCTCCCTCTTAAAACAGTTGGTCAACTCTGAGCTACAGTTTTGACTTTTGCTCAAAATTTTGAGATGACAAATAGCCTATATTTGAATCGGGCTTATAAGGACTGTTACATGTGAAATTTCATGAAAATCCAGGCACCCATTTAGGCGTTACCTATGTTGTAATTATCTGATAAACCCACCCACAAACTCCACATTTCAATTTCTATTCCTTTTATGAGCACTGTGATCTAGACTAATGAAAGTTTTAAAAAAATATATATAATTACTGTCATTTTAGATTTATTGTCTATTCTGTTTTCAGAGAAACGAGACACGAAAGTGGATATGGATTATCAAAAGACGACAACAATGAAGTGACCCGACTGTACGCTCGCTTTAAAAGGAAAGATGTACGAGGCTTAACTGGTGTCTGTCTCAATGATATTGTTGCTGTAAGTATTTCATTTATTTACTTAATATCTTATGGGTTTTAATATATTAATTTTTTGATACGCTAAGGGTAAATACCATTCGAGCGATTGATTTTTTTTTGGCTATTGGTACAGATTAATTCTTCTTATTTTTCTTCCTGTGGCGCTAAGGTCCTGAAAGAACCCGAGCCTCCATCACAATCCTCCTCCATTCGTCTCAATCGGTAGCCTTTTTCCTCCTCCATCTTCTGATGCCCAACATTCGGAGATCTGCCTCGAAGGTGTCCAGCTAACGGAGTCTAGGTCTTCCTCTTCTCCTGGTCTACCGTAGAGGGCTTGCTTCAGAAGTCCCATTCTCTCTATGTGGCTCAGCCGGCGTAATCTCGCCTGTTTGATCACGATTACCAAGTCTCTCCATTTTCTGATCTGCCATTCTCGAAAACAGCTCCAAAAATCTTCTCGAGTATTTTCCGTTCTCCCAGTAGCAGAATCTCTATATTTTCTTTATTCAACGCTCAAGTTTCACCAGTGTTTCACATTTGGACGAACAAAGGTTTTATATACAATTAGCTTGGCCCTCCTTGTTTGGGCGCGGAACTAGCGTCTTGTACAGACAGGGTTCCGTGAGGTCTTTATGAACACCGTCTTTAAATACACGTTCCTTTACTTCTCATCTGAATTCCGGTAGAGCCCCGGCCAATACTGCTAGTGAGCATGCTATGACCACCACATCAGCCTACCCGATACGCTGCGTCCTGATGGCCCTAACAGCTCTTCCCTGGGTCAGGTTGAACAGAACAGCTGAGGTTAGGTCTTCTTGCCTCAGACCATTGTTTACCTCAAAATGTTCATAAGTCTTGTTGGCACCGATTGCTTGAACTACTTCAACAAACGAATTGTTTGAAATGAAACATACAAGCATAAATTACATACCTACATATTGATACAACTTTGCCAAGGAATTTTACAGATTCCAATGGGAATATAGATTCGACGATTTGCCACAGTACATATCTTTCCCAAAAGCAACAGAAAGGTATCGAATGTGGAAGAAACTATTTTTCAAATTAGTTAATTTGAATTTGTATCGACGATATTAGTATCTATTATTTTCTTGTAGGTTCATTCTGTGTCAAGTGAACCAATGTTCGAACCTTGGTCACTCAGATGTTTTGTGCATTAACCAAGTGAGAACACAAAAAGTACAAAATTTGCATTACAAATTTGAACCCTTATTTTTTTCGCAAGATCAAATTTGTCTTTCATTTTCAAAGGTCGCCATTTTAAAGGGCAGAGTTGTTACTATAAAATACCTATTTTTTACAAAAATGAATAAATAAAATAAATTAATAATAATAATACAATAAAAAGTGTTTTTGTCATTCAAGGATCAACATATGGAAATTGGAAAAACTTGATTATTCAAGAAATGTTATTATACGATACATCAGATTAAAGATATATCAAAGAGCTAATATAAATTTGAAACATCCAAAATACTCACAATATTATGTCTTTACGGATTTTTTATTCTCACAATATATTTAAAAAATCTGATTTTTTCTTTTATTGGGGGGGGGGGGAGGGGGGGGGGGGTCCATTTGGTTTAATTGAGATGAATTGACACTGTATTACCTTTTTGCTTGCTTATAGATTATAGAAGAGCAGGGACTTAATTTTAATGATCCTCGAATGAAAAATGTCAATGAAATTCTTCCTAAAGTTGATCCGAAGACTGGAGATGTTACACTTCCTCCAGACCACTTTAGAAGGTAATTTTTTTTTTTTACTCAGCTATGACGTAATGCACGACTTTTTCATTAATTTTTTCTAAATGGTCTTACAAAATGATTAATCGGCCTATTAATCTTTTGCAGCAATAAAGAAATGTAACAAATTATATTCAAAACTGTAATGATATATTACTCAATTATTCATCCATTAATAAATATTAATAAGCATTAACAAAAACATAATTCATATATTTGATTAAGAAAAAAAATCGTCGATGAATCATAGGCTATATACTTCCCCAGCACGGCTTAATCGTTTGGGCTAAACTGCATACTTGACTTACATAATGGCTTCTGAATCCTCATACTAAATATTGTGTCGATACATTCTTTACATCGGCAGTTATTGGGTGTTTTGAGTTGAGCCCCTCTGATTCCTTCCTCCTTCGGCTAATTTCGCTAAAAATTAATAGATGTCATCCTTATAGTGATTTGAATTTACTCATTTTGTGTTGGTATATTTAATACGAATAGTTATTCCAGTTTTTGGGTTAATCCTCCTTCTTTCCTTTGGCCGAGTTGATTGAAAGTCAATAGGTGACGTCGAGGCCGGCCGTACGATAATAAATATAGAATATATAAAATAATATATATTTCATAAACACAACTTTAACAATTATGCTCAAATTAAAGTCATTATATTCAGTCCAAACATTATTCTCGTCAATAATAATTTTTTTTTGATTATACAAAATCCAACAAAATACATTTTCAAATATTAAACTATATACTTATATATGAGGAGGGTGCCGATAGCTCAGTGGTATGCGTGCTTGTCTTCTGAGCTCAAGGTCGTAGGTTCGAAACCCGACCGAGGCCCTTAGTTTATTTTATCTGAGAGGTAAAATAAACTTAAGCACGCCGTCCTTCGGATGGGACGTTAAGCGGTGGTCCCGAGCCTATACGATGTCAGGTACTCGTTAAAGACCCCTACCCTAGGTGAATAAAAGTTTAGGGTAGGCAAAATTTAGGACTCCCACAGTAGAGTCGGGCTCATGTCCACCAGAGTGACGAAAGAGCGCTCTGGTAGTAGGCGATATGACCTCGTAGTTAAAGCCCGGGCATGAGTTATAAAACCTAACCTAACCTAAATATTAAGGCTAATCGTCTAATTTTCTTTTTTTCACTAATGCTTGTTTTTATTAATTTTTCAGAGTCATGGAAGCTGGGGGTTCTATCCTTTTAAGGGCAATAAAAAAAGAATTTGTGATACAAGATTTTCCCGGATTCCGTAAATTATTAACATATTTATATTTGGTTGTGGATTTCTACAGTACAGGATCGGTAAATAAACATATGTATCATCTGTTTTTTGTATAATGGCGGACCATAGGGTGGGAGAGAAGGAAGAGGGAGTATTTACTTTTCAAAAACAAAAATACAGTGAAATGTCATCAGATCACAAAATGAAGGGTCCCGGAGGCGAATATTGCGTTAATATATTAATTATATAGAATATAGTTTCTGTCTGGGTCACTGAATTGAGTCCTGAAAATTCGACGATTTCATGGTTTGGTATCTTATTTACCACAGTTATATTGACTAGATTTCGCGCTATTACTTTATCAAACATTCATCTATTAAAATATTCGAGATCTGGTTAATATTCGAATTCGAGAAAAGCGTTATTCCTTCCATCTCTAGTCAAAACCATACCTGAAATAACCGCTTAAGTGTATAATTTTTTGGCACCATGGACGTCTAGATTTAACATGATGTTTTAAAGCTGTATTACTCAGACTTTTGTAAAAATTTCAGGGTCTGGTCAGACTTCAATCAGTCACTTTTTCCATGGCTTTCGAAACTCGGCCGAGGCCCTTATTTTTTCATTTAGAAGGTAAAATCTCTTGAGTACGCCGTCTATCGGATGAGACGTTAAGTGATGGTCCGATGTTAGGTACTCGTTAAAGACACCTACTCCAGGAAAAGGTTGTATTCCGACAGATCAAGACAAAATGGCGGCAATAAATATGACGAAATGTTTTGAAATAAATTAGGTTTTTTCATAAGTATAAATTGATTTTCTTTGAAAATTATCGGTGCTACTCTTAAGTGGATGTGTTTTATTTTGTCTGAGAAAATACTAACGTGAAAAAAGCTTCAACGTGAATAAGTAACAGAAATAGCTCAATAAACTATCAAATATGGCTAATTTTTTTTAAAGAATTTTCTATAATGTGAAAATCATTAGTTTTATCAAAAAAGCTAATTTATTTCAAAACATTTTGTCATATTTATTGCCGCCATTTTTTCTTGATCTGTCGGAATACAACCTTTTCCTAGGGTACCTACCTAACATCGGACCATCACTTAACATCCCATCCGATGAACGGCGTACTCAAGAGTTTTTACCTTCTAGATGAAAAAATAAGAGCCTCGGCCGAGATCTTGCGCTCAATAGGCTAGCACACAACCTCTGAGCTTCCACCACCCTCTATACAATTTAAATGTTAAACAAGTTCTTTACTGTTGTTTGTTAATATGGTAGTTGTTTCTTGGTACCTATGATATTTCAATGTTCTTCTCAATCTTCTTCTTGTCTCTACCAAGTTTTTCGGTAAAGTTAGAGGAGGATAATAATTGTTTTCCTTATCGAACAACAAGTGAATGACTGTTGGAGTTCTCTAAAATGTGATTAAATGTTGGCAGGAATCTAACGTCTCAGAAAAGCGACAAGGGCTCTCATTGTGTAGTGCGGATCTGCAAAAGTGCACAATGGGAAATTCAAACATTAGGTTCGCCATTGAAGACTGCAGGTAACTACAAGGTATTCCTTTGTGTTAAATACATTTTGTGAAACTTTAAAAATAATTTTCAAAAAACTGTTCTTTGGTGTGTAAATTTTCTGGTCTGATAAGCTGTATTGTTTGATTGGTGGTGTCGTATGACCTGCAGCATCTCATATTTGGCCAGTTGAATGGTGTAATGAGCAAGGTAATGATTTCGAAAATTTCTCCAATTCCATCTATGGAAATTTAAAAAAAAATTGAGGAACATTCTTGCTGTGACGAACGAAAAATCTGACAATGTTGTGGCCAACGTCAAAAAAATGTCTACTTCAGAAGCTGTGGGATCATTAAATATTTACTAAAGTATTCTAGTAGTGAATTATAATTTATTTCGTAGGTATAAATTGATATAATGCTGATGGATGCAAAATGTTCATTGTCTGATTAAAATCATTCAATCATTCATTGATTGATTGAAATGTTCATTGTTTTCGTAGCTCAGGGGAAATACAATAATCCTCCCTTTTTGTATGGTTCATTATCTCCCAAATCAACCGATTTGGGACATAAACACTTTAGTATTCGACGAACTTTGACCGACTTGTTTTGAATAGTGTTGTATGAAAAAGTGTCGGAAAAAAAGTTTCTAAGTTTGCAGTCTTACATAAAAAAGTTGATTGAAACAATCATCGGCAATCTACTTTCCCAGAACGAATTAATCAATTATCTTTTCACTACCCTCCAAAACCAGTCGAATTTTGAAAATGAAAAATGAAAATAAAAAATAATCTTTATTGTGGAACTTCCGTCCCCTAAGAATAATAACGTAAGAAATAGACAAAAGAGTACAAGTATCGATCAATTGTGACAGAATAAAAATAAAGGAGGTCTCTAGTAATAAATGTTAAAGAGAGGCAATGATTAAAACAATAAATAAACTGGTGAAAATTAATGAAAAAAAATAAAATAATAATAAAATAAATAAAAAAATAAAATAAAAAAACAACAAATTGTGAATAATAATGTAAAACATAATAACAATAGTGAGTTATTTATGAATTTAATCTCTAAAACTGGACAGATGAAACGGGAGAGTGACAATCTGTCCAGTGGAGTGAGATACTTATAGGAAGACGAGAACTATCACATAGGAGCCCGCCTTAGGAATCAGAGGTTTGCTGAGTTAGGAGATAATGGAAAAGTAGAGACTTAAATGAATGAGAGGGAGAGAGTTCCAGAGGGAGTTAGCCTGGATAAGGGAGGAGTTGTGGTAGGTTGTTGTCCTGTGGGAAGGAAGGTAAAGATCAGATTGTCACTTTTGCGCAATATTCAATAGTTGACTTACGTAGGGGCTCTTGAATCCTTCTACTAATCGGAATCCAGCCCCTTCCCTCAACCCCCCCTTCCCTTCGTCCGATATTGCTGAAAGGTTTGACATTTGACAGGTTATGTCCTCATTGGGTTTTGACTTCAAATTTGAAATTTCTTGTCGATATATTCATTACGTCGGCAGTTATTAGAATTTTTGTGTTAAACCTTCCCCATAATCCACCCTTCCCTTAGATCGATTTCGCTGAAAATCAATAGCTGTCGTCGTTAGAGATTTCTGGATTCACAGACACATAGACAGACAGCATTTTTTTTCTTATTTGCAATCTAGAGGTCGGAAAACATAAAATTCTGTTGAAAACTCCGCATCGAATTTCTGACCAATAATATAATTTTCGCTACACTTGGTATATCTGGGTAAGTAACATCAGATAGCTAATTAGGAACTCAACACTAGTTGGTTGAGGTTGGTGATTGTTGTGTTGCAGTAAGCCATTCCTGTACGGCCTCGCCATAGACCTCCTCGGAGTGGACATGGTACATTCCTATGTTGGACTTATCTCTACACACTTCTCCAATGGCTCTTTCGAACTGATGTCCACCAATGGAGGAGACTTACGTACGTATAATATATATATATATATATATATATATATATATATATATATATGGGAGACTTATCCGAGAGATTACTCTGCATCTTTACTTACGAACACTTATTGTTAATATGCTTACTCCCTGTAGACAAATACATCTTTTAATCTACCTTTATAAGTTGCTAAGGATCTGTAGTAATTATTGTCCATAACATCCAGTTTTACTTTCATTCTCTTATCTCAAGAAAGAAAAAATCTTCTCCAAATTCCTGAGTGCAACCCCGATAGTCACCGTAATTCTCCTCTCTACCAAATGCTATTTTCATACATCACTTTTTCCAAAACTGACTTGGGTACACTTTTTATCATTATCTCTCCATATAAAACTTTTTGTTTTTCAACTTTCAAGAAGTGATTTTTTATTTTTTCACATTTAGACATTTAAGGGCGGTAGTTGCGCAGAGTAAGCGTGCTTGTCTTCTGAGCTCAAAATCGAGGGTTCGAAAGCCTGCTGAGGCCTTTAGGTTTTTTATCTGGGAGGTGAAAAAAACTTGAGCACTTCGGATGGGCCGTTAAGCGATGGTCCCGAGCCTGTGCGATGTTAAGTACTCGTTAAAGACCCCTACTCTAAGTGAATAAACCTAGGTAGGCAAAATTTAGAACTCACTCAATTTAGAGTCGGGCTCATGTCCAACAGAGCGTCGAAAGAGCGCTCTGGTAGTAGGCGATATGACCTTGTAGTTAAAGCCTGGACATGAGTCAATAACTATCTTTCATGAGCTAGCCTTGCTCTTCTCAACATCCTTGGAATATGTAAAGATATCTCAGTTAAATAGGAAATCATTATAGAGCATTTTAGTACACTTATTATAAGTTCAAATGTAAAAAAAAAAGTCTTTGAAATATTAAAGCACTTTTATTTATTTTTAGGGAAGCCCTATAACGCTATGGAAGAAACGGGTATGATCGTTATATGTTCTCTAATATCGAACGTTGCTCTTGCACATCTTCCACCTTCCGAAACGTTTGACCACATATTGCAATATATAAAGGTAACATTTAAATATTATACTACTTTTTTACTTCCCCAGTTATACGAAGTTTAGAGGAAGTTTTGTAATCTGTCAGAAATTCGAAGTTGAGTTTTCAACGAATTTCATGTTTTTTATTCCAAAAATGTAAAAAAAAAAAAGTCTTCGTGTTTGTCTGTGAACACGATAACTACCGATAGAATGAATTTATCGACACAAAATTTTATATGTTTATCCAGAATTCCATGAGGACGACATCTATTGATTTTCAGCCAAACGGTCAAAGGGAAGGGGAGATTTGGGGGAGGTCTATGACAATAAGTCTAATAACTGCCGTTGTAATAAATGTATTAACACAAAATTTCATATGTAAATTCAAAGAGGAGGAATCGGCCAAAGGGAAGGAAAGACGCAGAAGAAGGGCTCTACTCAAAAGCCCTGATAAGTGCCGATGTAATAAATGATTTAAAAGCCTATAAGGACGGCATCTATTAATTTTCCGCGAAAACTGCCGAAGGGAAGAGGGGGATTAAAAAAAGAGTGCTCGACTCAAAAAGTTTAATAATAGCCGATGTAACGATTGATCGATACAAAATTTAGAAGCCCCTTTGTAAGACACTATTGATTTTCAGCCCAAACCATCGATCCGTTATAGAATGAGAGCGAAAACGTAATTGATTAATTCGTTCTGGAGAAGTACATTGCCGATGATTCACCGTCGAATTTTGGTTAGGGACAACTTTATTTGACAGAGGTTTAAAAAAAAAACAATAACCATAAAGAACGAAACAATTTTTTAATATTTCAGAAATTGGCAGGTACTCCGGAAGGTGTCCAGTACAGTAAGACAGTGTTTATGTCATTCAAGGACAGTATTTGCAAATGGCTGTCTATAGCTTTCTTCATGAAGAGATTCAATTGTCTGCCTGAGGGAAGCATTCCTGAAGTTGATCTGGATCTCTACTTTCAGGTAATCTGTTTTTTTTCAGAGCGTAAATAACTTCTAGTGGGTACAAGTTCTATTAGGGAAGGATTGACCAAGGATGTACCTAATAGGAAGGAGGAGAGATCCGGCTTGTGGTCGATAAAAACAAACTTCTGGAATATTTGCTAATCTTTTGGCACTGAGTGTGCCTTCTTAGTTTAGGTTAGGTTAGGTTTTATGACTCATGCCCGGGCTTTAACTACGAGATCATATCGCCTACTACCAGAGCGCTCTTTCGTCACTCTGGTGGACATGAGCCCGACGCTACTGTGGGTATCCTAAATTTTGCCTACTCTAAAGTTTTATTCACCTAGGACAGGGGTCTTTAACGAGTACCTGACATCGTAAAGGCTCGGGGCCAACGCTTAACGTCCCATCCGAAAGACGGCGTGCTTAAGTTTATTTTACCTCCCAGATAAAATAAACTAAGGGCCTCGGTCGGGTTTCGAACCCACTATCTTGAGCTCAGAAGCCAAGCACGCATACCACCGAGCTACCGGCGTCCTCCTTCTTAGTTTATATTAAGCTACAATTACCTGAAGATATATGATATAGGTATTGAGTTATGATAAGATATAGGCATATATAACAATAAACTAAATGTGACTAAATAACAATCTACATCATGAGCGAATATAACTATAAAATTATTTACACTATAATGAAATAAACACAAACAATTATAACTAAATAAAACATATATGAGCTGAACAATAAAAAATAATATAAAATATAAACTAAAAACAAAGGGCGCCGGTAGCTCAGTGGTATGCATGCTTGCCTTCTGAGCTTAAGATCGTGGGTTCGAAACCCGGCCGAGGCCCTTAGTTTTTTTTATCTGGGAGGTAAAATTAACTTAAGCACGCCGTCCTTCGGATGGGACGTTAAGCGATGGTCCCGAGCCTGTACCGTGTAGCACTCATTAAAAACCCCAACCCTAGGTGAATACAAATTTAGGGTAGGCAAAATTTAGGACTCCCACTGTAGAGTCGGGCTCATGTCCACCAGAATGACGAAAGAGTGCTCTGGTAGTAGGCGATATGATTTTGTTGTTAAAGCCCGGGCATGAGTTATAATAACTATCTAACTAAACTAAAAACAAATGGTTTTAACATGACAAACTCTATTATTTGTTTGCAGACGTCCGCGATTGAAATAAGCTGCGAAGCGTTGAGCCTAATGGGAGCCACTATTGCCAACAGTGGGGTGAATCCTCTGACAGGAGTGAGGGTGCTTTCTGAAGAAAGTAGTGCTCATGTCCTCACTATGATGCAAATGTTCACGTTGAGCAACAGGACTGCTATTTGGAACAGACAGGTGAGGCATTGGCCAAAACATCCGTAAAAATGCGAAAACATGAACATCGCTGTCAAGCACAGAAGGTTTGTTAATCCTTGCAATTAAGAAGCAGTTTTCTCTGAGATGCACATTTCGTCCAATCGTCTTCACACAACAATATCTCTGTTAATACAAAGAATTAAATAGATGACACGAGCAAGATGCTGGTTAAACCTAACCTAATCGCTTGATTGTCAATTAGTCGTACGAAAAACTGGCTATAGATTCATACTTAATATGTTCTGCAGAGATGCGAAACACTTGATAAAAGTAAAGAAAAAATCAATGTTTTAAAAAATATTGTCTATTTCACAAAATATATACAATAAAACAAATATTCGCCAATAATATAATCCTCCAGACTCTGTATGTAGTTATTTTCCAAAATTTGTGTAGTTTTATTTATATATTTTATATATTATACATATATATTTTATTTTTATTCATCACTGTTATTATTCTAATATTTTTTTTGTTATTCAGAATCTCATTTAAAGACCACATTTTATTTTCAATGTATTTAAATTTTTTTAAGACTCAGGGAAGCCCCGGAGGCTGGAGAAGAGACAGTTCGGAATATGATCTATATATTTTGTGAAGGGGGAGAAATATGTTTTTAAAAAGGTTTGTTTTTCCTTTTGACTGGTTTTTTCGATATGTTCACTCACGTTAAAAAATATTTTTCTAGATTAAGAAACAATAATTATTATATAATTATACATATATTTCATCCAAATAGAGTCCTTTACTTTAAAAAAGCACAGACTTAACTTGATCCCAATGACATTAAACTCAACGGTTATGCTTTAGAAATAAGCCATACCTATGAGAAAAAACAGAATATGAACGAGAGCTTGGAAGTAGGGCTTTTCGGGTTAGTCGTTGTGAAATTATAATATATGATAAAAACTATACTACATATATATATAAAAGCAAAGATATATGTCACGCGCAGCAAAGCCAGTGCAGTGCGCACCCGTGATAAGATGTGTAGAGGATAGGTGCGTTTCTCTGTAGTGATAGTGACTGGCTCTAGCGTCTTTACTTCGTTGTCATGTTACGTTACTGATGTCACTCGAGATTATAAGCTATTCTAAAGAGCGAAAACGTATTTGTTTGATTCGTGCTGGGGTAGTATATTGCCGAAGTCTTTTTAAATATTCTATACTACAGTCGCCCATTTTCAGTGGTAGGTAGTGTTCTAACTTATTGAATTTTATCGTATACAATTAGTAATTTAAGTGTAAGGTGCGCAAATATATTAAACATTAAAAATCTCCCAATAAATATTTTCTTATTTTAGGTTGGACAGCCGATAGTGGCGAACAGTTCTGGAGCCTGTCTCCTTCTCGTCCCTGGACTCTTGGCCATAGCCTTCTTTAGTCCTCTCTCAGAATTTGGCCTCAGTGTCAAGGGCAGTCTATTTATGAAGGTAATTAATTTCCAAGTGTTTGATTTTTGAATAGAGACATTTATTTAATAGTTGTATGAGTTGTATCTACTCACAGTAGAGTCGGACTCATGTCTACCAGAGCGATGGAATAGCTGGAAAGCCCTGGCATGAGTCGCATAACTAACTATTTGGCGCTACTCAAAATTAGAGCACTCACTATTTTGTATCTTGATCATTTCAATCAAATATAGATGTGTAATGCTGGGCATAATTAATTACAAAGTAATAATAATAATTGAAATACAATGAAATTCAATCAAATAATTCAAATTATATTAATTGAGCATTGTAATGTAATGGAATTATAGGTTGAATTAATTTTTTTATACATTTTTCTTACAGGTATTTTACAGAGGAGGGGATCAATAGTTGGGTAAATTGCAATAATTACATTTGCAATTACAATAGAATGGTAATTAGTAAGAATTAATAATTATGCAGTCAGTAATTCAAATTTTCATTATTGGCCTTATGATATGCCATACGTTGCATATTAGTCTATCTCTATAACATTTTTATTTACAACATCCATGGCCCCGGGAGGGACTTCTATCTACGAAATGAAACTCTCTCCCGGACGGGATTTGAACCCGCAACCATCGGGAGACACAGGCGTCCAAAGCCCTATACTCTAGCAATTGAATTTAATAATGCGATTTAATTGATAATTGTAAATAATATTTAATTTTTAAATTGTAGAATTGGCTTGTACCTTATGGCCGACAATATTTACAGCGCATGAAATCATTTAAAAAAATTAGTTATTTCATTAACACTTTAGATAGATAATTGTAATTGATATCACAGTAGAATATTGTTTGCAACTATTAAAATACAGTTTTTACCATAATTAATTTTGACAACTTCTAAGTTGAGGAACGCGGACATATTGTGGAATTTGTAATAAATAAATAAAACAAGCTTATTTTTTGAAATGTTGTCTATTCCACTAAAGATATTTATGTGAGACCTGACGATGGTGTGAACCGAAACCGGTAGTTGTATTTTTATAAATATCTTTAGTGGAATAGACAACATTTCAAAAAATAAGCTTGTTTTATTTATTAATTAATTTTGGTTTAGAAAATCATTTATTATCTAGCGAATGTCATTTAATTCAATTTCAATCCAGAATAAAGGATCATGGTAAAATGTTTTTCTCCGCAGCATTTCATGAAAATAAAACAAATGCTTAGAATTGTAGACCTAACATTTTCTGGTGAATTGTTAAACTCTTAATACATGAATATGGTTAAACAGTAATAAATAGGAAAAAGTAGTTTAGACAATTTTTGTATCAATTTTAATATTCATTGAATTTCAAAAGTAACCAAACTTTTCAATATTATCAATATAGACTTAATCTTGATAAGAATTAATAATAAATAGAGAACAGAAATATTTACTTAACTCTTTTTGATTTGCAAAGTGAATAAATGAAATAATAGAGAACAGATTGAAAATTTCATTTAATCATCCATCTAAAGGAGGCATGGAAGTCATTGTGAGGAAGAGGGAACAAGGTCTTAAAAATATTAATGTGATTGTAATTCAATTACCAATTTCATTGTGATGGTATTGAGTATTAGGATAAATTACTAGTTACAGTATAAAGGAGGGCGCCGGTAGCTCAGTGGTATGCGTGCTTGACTTCTGAGCTCAAGGTTGTGGGTTCGAAACCCGACCGAGGCCCTTAGTTTATTTTATCTGGGAGGTAAAATAAACTTAAGCACACCGTCTTTTGGATGGGACGTTAAGCGATGGTCCCGAGCCTGTACGATATCAGGAACTCGTTCAAGACCCCTGCCCTAGTTGAATAAAAATTTAGGTTAGGCGAAATTTAGGACTCCCATAGTAGAGA
Source organism: Aradus depressus (assembly GCA_963662175.1). Classification (NCBI taxonomy): domain Eukaryota; kingdom Metazoa; phylum Arthropoda; class Insecta; order Hemiptera; family Aradidae; genus Aradus; species Aradus depressus. The sequence continues at coordinate 47,502,661 of OY759216.1, read as the reverse complement.
CGGGCTCATGTCCACCAGAGTGACGAAAGAGCGCTCTGGTAGTAGGTGATATGACCGATTACATAACTTCCCTTATACTTCATAAAGCTGGGGGAGTAACAGAAGTTTGGTGACCTCTGGTTTAGGAAAATATATGTAAAAAATATGAAGTGAAAAAGATTCAACTATATCTGCCGACTTTGTTTTATTAAAAAACGTTGTTCGATGTGAATGAAATTCAATATTGCGCTATATATATATATATATGAAACTAGTAATCATTATTTTTTTTTAGGTTTTTGTCGAGGAATTCAATCTGCACCCATTTAGAGATTTGGAAACGAGAAATTTAGAAGAAGACACTGAGGATATTCAAAATGGCACTGAATGCAAGTACGCTTGTACTCTGTTTAAGCAGGCCTACGAAGGCAATGCATTTCGTTTGTCAAGGTACAATAATTTAATTTTTATTATTTAGGAATGCTAATTTAACTAAATGTGAAGTGAACTGATGCAGTGAGATGTGATTATTTCTCAGGTTGTAAAATAGAAACGTAGTCTGACCTCTAACAGATATTATTATTTGTGCTAGCCGCCTTTCGAGGTTCCCTTCATCACGCTTTAGGTTAAATAAATACATACTGTTACACATACTGTCATATGTGTTTATTTTAACCCTTAAATTTAATTTTTTTTTACATATTTATTAAATTATGGGTTCTGGATAGGCAGCCTGATCATGAGGGTAACATCGAAAGCCGGCTATACTTTGCTGGGTCAGTTTTACCGCGTAAAAACTTCTGGCAAGAAAGCCCATAATGCAAGGAAATCTCTACATATATAAAGAAAAAAAGGTGCGTGCTTGCTTATGGAGCTCAAGATCGCGAGTTGAGACCCTTAGTTTATTTTATCTGGCAGGTAAAATAAACTCAAGCACGCCGTCCTTCGGATGGGACTTTAAGCGATGGTCCCGAGCCTGTACGATGTCAGACCCCTGCCCTAGGTGAATAAAAATTTAGGGTAGGCAAAATTTAAGATTCCCACAGTAGAGTCATGTCCACCAGAGTAACGAAAGAGCGCTCTGGTAGTTGGCGATATAACCTCGTAGTTAAAGCCCGTGCATGAGTCCTAATAACTAACTAACTATAGAAAAAGGTTAGGATGAATAACGCCTTATCGAATACAGTATGTCGCTGTTAAGTCTGTTTGCTTTGAAACATGAGTATTTTCTTACTCAGATGTAAGAGCAAATACCAGAAGTACTTATAGTATGTTTATTCATTTTTTCAGTATGCTCAGTGAGAAAATGAAAGCTTGCGGAACAGACTATTTGAAGAGAACACTGCTCCATGCTGCCGCTGCAAGTGGCCATATTGTCTGTGTCAAGCTATTATGCACTGTCTGTCCCTTCATTGTTCCCTACAAAGATTGGTAATTTTTTTTATATAATTATTTATTTTTTTTCTTTCTCAAAAATTAGCAAGTACATACAGATTTTTCGGGTAGCACTCCCATCATCCATAATTCATTTGTTCGTTATGTCAACTATTCCTTCTGTCAATCAAAATCTTCCTTCTATAAAACATATTTTGAGTCGACTTCTATATTTAATTTAAACACCTAGTCTGTATAATCTCTCCCTATTTTTGTTGCCTTCTATATTGAAAACAGTGGAACCGTTAGGACGTTTTACAATATATAATAACATGATATCCTCGTCCGCCGACTGATTCGATTTTCTCTCCAAAGATGTATATATGTTAAATTTTTATTATTTACTCAAATACTTTTGAATAAATTGCATTTTGAAGATAGAAAAATCACACCCATTGCAGAGCCCGTACAGAAAGTGCATCTCCGCATATTCACGATTTGAATAGGAAAAAGCCATTCTTTTCAAATAAGGTACTGAGGTGGGTGCAGGTATTTCACACAGCGAGTCATTGTTTGTACAACAAGTGTGAACCTGCAAGATTTTCTTGTGGGGTTCAAAATTCAGTGTGATCGGTTCCCCTCTTGAATTACTGTATTGTACCACATTCTCCTATCTTCAAAATGCAATTTCTACAAAAGTATTTGAGGGTTCGTCTCATTTGACCTACCGTTGGAGAGCGTATTAAATGTGGAAGTTTTTGTGAAATTTGACAACTTGTCATTAGAAATTTTGCACAAGTTTTATTTTTCTTGCAATTTTGATGTTTGAACAGTTGAAAAATACACTTTTAAGCAAGATAAAAGGCTGGTTGTGGTTTAGTTGGTTGGGAAATATTTTGCTCTTTCCGAAACCATAGTCAAAAGTGGGAATTCGTGTCCCAGAAGGTGAGAAAAATGCTTCTTTTGGTATTAAGGCATGTTAATTCTGAACAAACTTTGAAAACATCATATGTCTAGACGGTTTGAGATAGAGAGCTGTGGTTGGTGACTTTTTACTCCTTTTTTGATGTAGTTTTACCCAAATTTTTTTTTTCGGGTTTATGGTGGACCATCATATGTAATTTTCCTAACGGTTCTACACTTTTCAATATAGGAGGCAACACTAATAGAGAGAGATTAATTGAGGACACGAATGGAACGGTGGGAGGTGTGCTGACTGACTTCCTTGCCTCATTTTTCAATTCAAAATGAACCATTTCAAAAAATACTCACTTTTTGTGTAAAAAATGCCAATAAAAATATATTTTGTACTCTGTTCCTTTTAGTTTCGGCTGGACCGCTAAAGATGATGCTGCTCTTTTTGGACACGAAGAAATATTTGAATATTTAAGTGAAATGACGGAGGTGTATGAGAGGAAATCCTCAAGGTTGTCAAAGACATAAAATATATACGTAACCAAAGAAAGTTTTATTTATTTATTTTTATTATTTTTTTCTCAAGGGATACATTTATATCACTCTATGAACAGGGGTAACTACCCTTGTTTGTTAAAGGCCAAAGGCGTATCCACAAAGTTGGAGGAAGACCCCCCCCCCCCCCCCCCCCCCCTCTCTAAAACGGGAGTGGGCGTTACTTCAAAGAGCAACATGTTTTCTGTCTAATCCCATAGATGGCAGTCATCACGGTATGATGCTTTTCTTGGATGATACTTGGTTCCTACGTAGTTGCCCCGACTCACCTTATTGTTTTAATGCTCAATAGGAGATAAAGAGAAATAGTTAGTTATTGTGACTCATGCCCGGACTTCGGACTGATTTCCTACCATCAGAAGGGCTCTGGTGAGGGCCTTAGGAGTCCTAAATTTTGCCTACCCAGGTTTATTACCAGGTATCCGAAGGACGATGTGCTCAAGGCTTTTTCATCTTCCAGATATATATTTTGACGTACGTTCCTCTGAGCTACCGGCGCCCTACAAAGAAAATTTACTAGTCAGTCATTCAAAAAATGAACTATGAAGTATATAAACAGTTCTCAGCTGAAGGCCCTAAGTAGAAAAGTTTGTTCAATTATTAAAGGTGGATTACCTTTAGTAAACGGGGTACTAGCTGGTTTTCTAGTGCTAAAATTACTATCCTAATATAAAATTGGGATAGGAGAGGGGACCTAGCGGTGAATTATTCAACAACTCACTAGGTACCCCACTTCTGGTAGATTTTGAGTTACATAAACTGGCCGCAACCGGAACGAACCTTTTATAAGATGGTTTTGACAAGATTATGTGTGCAGCATTTAACTTGGCCGCTGGGCTTATATCAACGCCACCTTAATATATTTTCGCTTTTTTTTTTTTTGTTTTTTGAGTAAGTTAAGTTCATTTTTTCCTAGTTCCAATTGTTTTTAATGACATATTATGAATCGCCGAAAATATTTTGATTTCCTGAGCACACTATTGATTTATTTTAAATTTTTTTTGATCTGGTTCTTTATTTCAATAAAGAAATTTAAGATAATTATTTTTAAAATATTATCCTATTTTAACGCACTTGGGATTGTGTTAAATTAATCAGGTAAATAACAGATGTTCGTTTTTTTATTGCGTTTAAAAATAATTGTTCCAACCTTGTAAGGGTTTTTTTTGTTTGAATAAAATAAACTCGCACATTTACAAAAACTAAGATAAAGAAAAGTTTCAAATAAATTTTAGTGAAGATTTCCTATCAAAATGAGCATTGATCCAAAAGAGGATGCTAGAAAGTAATGTTATGATAAATATTTTATTTTATTTTATTTTTGTACCAGGAGATTCGTAAACACATTGTATTGTTTTTGCCATTCTTGTAGTATCTGTGTTGTTATCCGTCTGTTATGAGCAATCGTCTCAAACATAAACGGATCCAATAACCCGGAAGTACCAAAAAGTGGATTATAATACATTTATAAACTTATTTACTTTTCATATGAATTTAAATTCAGGCTTTAGAGAATATTTTTATACAAATTTAAACCGATTATGTATATATTAAGGAATAATTTCACTGTTTCAATGTATTTTGTAGGTTGGAGCTGCAAGATAGGATCAGCAATAAAGCAAATCAATGGAATTATTTTGTTTTTTTTCTTTACATAATTGTTACTTAACTCCTTTTTAATGTATCGGACAGTTTTTTTCATTGATTTCAGTTTTTGTTTTGATGAATGATGTTTTCTTCAGTCTAGTCTTCAATCAGTGCTTTTGCATACAAATTATTCGTATTATCGGGTTTCACGAGTATAGTATTCGAATATTTTTAGATTGTTTTATTAAATGTTGTCTATGTTCTGAGACGAAAAAAAAAAAATCCCAATTACTACAAAAATATGTGTAAATCAAAGATCATTTCGTTTTCGTTCGCAATTTTGGGAAGTATATATTTTTTATTAATGGGCCAAATATTCGGATATTCGCACATAAATATATGCTAAAAATATAATAAAACTATTGTGATAGATTTTGCGTTGTACATAATGGCTGACTTCGAGGGTCATATCTGCTTAGAATCCAAGGAACGCTAACCAATCTATTTCCTCCCCTACATGCCCCTAATTTGACACAAATATGTCCTATAGTCAACAGATGTTAGAGATCAGCTCGTATGCTCAGCTCTTATCACCGTGGAACATAAAACAGTCTATTTCCCGAAATTAGGAAAATTGTTCCTGCCTCCTCAATGGGTCAGTTATTGATATAATAAGTTTGTCCCACACTTATTGTTATTATTATAATATATTGTGTATATCCCTAGCTAGGACGATAACGATAAACTTAGTAAAAATTGAGTTTGTTGAGAGGACATTAAAAAAAATATATTCATATATATTTATCATCATCATCATCATCATAGGCGCTACAGCCCGTCAAGAGCCTTGGCCTCCTCCAGGAAATGTCCCCATGCAGCCCTGTCCTGGGCCAGTCTCCACCAGCCCACCGCACCAAACCGTCTTGCGTCTCTGTTCACGGTCTCCAGCCATCTTCTTCTGGGTCGACCCACTCTTCTCCTACCTTCCGGTGTCACATTTACGAGTTTTCTGGGTATAAGGTCCTCGTCCATCCGTCTTACATGTCCAGCCCAACGGAGTCTGGCAACTCTAATCCAGTGCGACAATTTTGGCTCTGTGTAGAGTGCGTACAACTCCTGGTTGTATCGGATGCGCCAGACGCCCTCCTCCTGGGTGGGACCGAAGATCCTGCGGAGTATTCTCCTCTCGAAGATGTCAAGACGCCTACCTTCCGCCACGATGAGGGTCCACGTCTCCGACCCGTATCTCAGCACCGGTCTCACAAGCGCCTTGTACAGCAGCACCTTCGTGTCCCTCGGGAGAAGCCGGCATTTAAATTGTGACTGGAGGCCACAGTAACTCCGGCTGGCCGCCAGTATCCGCGCCTCACCTCTGCGCCCACATCATTGGCCCGGTCTATATATGAGCCCAGGTAGACAAACCCCTTAACCTTCTCGAATGAATACTCGGCAACTTGAAGAGGGTTTAGGTCTCTTCTTCGTCTTCCACCTGCCACCATGTATTTATTTATTTTTTTTTTCGTTGACGGTTAATCCCATCCTCCTTGCTGCCGTTTCAAGAGCCATGAAAGAGCTTCTTAGATCTTGCTCTGACCGGGCTATGATGTCATCATCAGCATATGCCAGGATCTGCACGATTTGTTGAAGATGTGCCCGTTGGTCTGGATGCCTCATATATATTTATATAAATATATATACAACAATTTCACTTTTAGATGTACTCTCAAAAAACTTTATTTTTACTATGTTTATCGTTATCGGCCTAACTAACTCAAATCGAATTGCAATGAGTAATATTTTCTTGTAGATATTTTTTTAAATAATATTATTTTCAGACAGAGAAAAGACCTTGAGATTGAGACAGTATTTGGATTATTGAAAACAAATGATGGAATCGTCCCGCTTCAGCTTATTATAAAGGTAAATTATTATTTCTGTATTTAAAATCAAAAAAAAATTCCAAATAAAATAAAAAAACTGAATCACCAACAATGTACTTCCACAGCACGAATTATTCAATTAAGTTTTTGCTCTCGCTCCAAAACCAATCTACCCTTAAGGATAAACATTTATAGTTGACTTACATAGGGGCTTTTAAATTTTCATACTAAATTTTGTGTTGACACATTCATTACATCGGTAGTTATTACAGTTTTTGTGTTAAGCCTAAAATCGTTTCAATCCTTTCATTCTATCGGGAGTTATTGTGTTCACAGATAGCATTTTTTTTTAATTTTTCAGGGTCAGAAATTATGAAAACTCAGCATCAAATTTCTTGCCGATTACATAACTTCCCTTATACTTCGCATGGCTGGGGAAGTAGAAATATAGGAATATAATGTTAATTCATTTATATATATATATATATATATATATATATATATATATATATATATATATATATATATATATATATATATAGGCCATTAAAAATTCAACAACAATTTTCTTTCCTAAACAGTTATAATCTGTTATTTTAATTCAACAATTTCACTTTTTTAAAATTTATTCAATTGTTGCAGGAGTTGAGAGATGTTGGTTTACTCATCAACAGAGATCCAAGATTGGCGAGTTTTGAAAAAAAGGTTTTTGACATTTCTGGTGAAAATACCTGTTACATGGACCTGAAGTTGCCATTTGGTCAGTTTCAAAAGTTAGTTGGTTTTTTTTTTTTTTATTCAACACTTCAAAATGTACTTTATAAACCTGTTGGATAAGTGTATAAGAAGGCCATAATCAGGAGACACGGCAGTGTCTCGGGCCAAGTCCGAAAAAAATGTCGAAAGACACTGCTGTGGTACTTTTCTCGTGACACCAAATGCCACTTTTTGCATCGAAAAAAGTATATTATTCATTAACAAAATGATGTTTTTTCCGACATAGCCGTCTGGAGAACTCAAAGCTGAACAAAATTAATAAAAAAAAAAGTAGCCAAAAAGAATCATTTTTGACCAAGTTTCGAAGGGTCAAAATTGGCAAAAAATAACTTTTTTTCCTTTTTCAGTGTCCAGATGACGTCATCAATGTTAATATATGTATTTTTTTAAATGTATAATAAATATCATGTGATCTATATATGCAAAGATAAAGATGAAAATATATATACAATAAAAAATAATCCAATATTATTACGATAACGAAAAAAAGACAGCAACGATAAAATATATTCAGGACATTGATAATTCGTACTTGGCCGTGATTTTCAGTTTTACTGAATATTTTAAATTTCACTCCAAAAAATTCTTGTAATGGGTCCAAATTTAAATTTTCAATTTCAATTGCGCCCTTAGATTATTGATAGGGTTAATACGACCTATTATATTTTAAAAGACAGTATACATTTGTGGAAGTTATATGCCCAGTACTACTGACTTTCCATGTATTGAATCCTGGGCAATTTTATCCCATTGTGCTGCATTGTAAATTTCACCACAGAAAATTGTAATAGCGAACACATTGAATTAGATCAGAAAGACTTCGATAAGGGCAACATTTTTAAATTTTATGGAATATGACAATTTCAAATTTTATGGAATATGGTATTTTTTCTTTCAGAATAACTGTTCATATTCATGCAACATATTGTTTTATCCATTTCAATCACTAGGATCCACCAACCATCTTGTATGTGGACAAAAAGATTATGTGTAGTCTTTATGTAAAATATAAAAATGATGTAACATTCAGTAAATTATTTCAAAAAAACAATTGGTATAATTGGGGTTCCGCCAATCTACTTTGTCTGGCTACGCCCTTATTGCTTACTCTAATTTGTTAAATTAATGCAATTTTCTTTTAGAATTATTAGCGTTAATAGAGATTTCCTGTTGAGAGCTCTGTCAAAGAAATTAGTTATTGAAAATTTTCCGGAGTATTGTAAATCTATAGACTATCTCTACGAACTTCAAAGAAGTAACATTGCAGGCAAGGTTTGCTATGTTTTAAAAAATTAATTGATGAATTTACTGCAAATTAATGACGATTAATAATTGAATATACTATTTATATTTATTGTATATTTGTTTTTCAGTTATGCGAAGAAATACCGGAATTGGGAAAAGTTAATCCTAATTTGTGGGGCATCGCCATTTGTACTATTGATGGTCAAAGAAAATTTTATGGCGATTCTTCAGCCAAATTCATAATGTACAATAGTTGGTAAGTAAACAAAAAAATTTTGTTCAATTGGCCCTCCTTGTGTAACCCCAGGCAAGCATTTCTCCACAATAATTGTAATATTCTGTTTTATTGGTGAGATAATTATTATAAAATAAAACAGAATATTACTCAGAAAAATTTGTGCATATTTTAAATAATTTACAAGTTAGAAAAATTTACAATTTATTTTTATTTTTTACTGTTGCTTTGAAAATAAAGAATAACATAATTTAATTTGTTGCATGTATGATGGATATATATATTTTTTATTATTATTAATTTATTTATTATTATTAATTTATTAATTTATTATTTTATTTATTTATTTATTCATGTTCATGTCATATCTTATCTATATAATTTTTGAATTGTTTCTTTTATCCTGGTTGCTTGCACTATTCATCTTTAAAGAGCATGTCCATTTTTACTATTTCATTATTATTGTTATCTTTTTATTTAGTTGTTATATTGCTTATTATTTATAATTCTTTGTATAGATATTTTTTCTTTTATTTTATATTATATACTTAACTATAAGAATATGTATTTATTTTGTAAAAAAAAAAAAACACTCATTGCCATAGAGGTTGTAATCTTTTGTGTAAGTAAAAAAAAAAGAACATAGGTAATTCATGAAATATTTTTGCCTTCACTTACCTGAAGTTAGACGTAAATCCTGTAACTTTGTACTCACCTTTTTCACTTAGCTGTCATCAATGGCAACTCATTGTCTCCATCTGTATTCAGGAAGCAGTCCCTCTTAACTAATCTTCAATTTGAATTGAATTTTATGATCGATTCGGAGCCAATTAGAACGTCCGTGTAACTGTTTTGATTTCGGGTGGAATTGGATGATCTGTTGGGAAGTGATTTTCAATTGTCTAAATGAATTCGTGTGAAGTTTTATAGTGAAAAAATAATTTCAATATCCAAGTCAAATTCTAACATGGTTAGTCACATGTTCAGTTAGTATGTCTACTTATTTATTACGCGGACTACATATCGCGTAATTAATAAATTAAATTCTTACTAACATATTATTAAAAGTTCAACTTCTAAGTTGAAAAACATTTTGTCGAATCTTATAATAAATTAAACAAACTTCTTTTTTGATATATTGTCTATTCCACAAAAACAATTGTAGATATACTACCGGTTTCGGCAATGAACCATCGTCAGGTTTAGTTTTAAACTACGTCTTAGTAGTAGTACTATATTTATTTTGTAAAATGTTACGTAACGCAAGAAAACTATAAATTTTCATTACTCCCTGCTCTTTCATTAGAATGTAGCTAAATGTCATCCTCGCTAAAATATATTAATTTTGATACATCCATATCCTTTTTTTATATTACTTTTCAAGCTGTTTTTCTAATGAACGTACAATTGTTTTACAGGTCTTTTAAATATCTGCGTTTTCCATTGACACATTCAGAATTACTCCTTATTCAGAATTGTTCTTATTTTCTTCGTTCTTGCCTTTATGACTGTTTCCTGAGGCCAAGGAATTTTTTTCTTATACAGTTTGATTATTGTTGAGCTTAAGCTCAAAACGTTTCCTTAAATACTAAGAGATTCAAATTTGAAAGACCTAATGCTTGCCTAAGATGTCTTCTTCTCCCATTATGTTAGACCCCTATTGATTATGTTAGGTTATGGAGGGTCAGAAGATTGTGACACTGTGATTTGTGACAAGGATGGAAGGTTGAAAATTGCCTTCTGTAATTTATGGAAAGCCCATATTCACTATCACCTATTTATGAAATAGGTCAGTATTATGATTTCTATGATTCCAGTATTTATATGTTTTTTTTTTTTTTGTCTTTAGTAAGCCACTTATCCACGGTCTTGTGCTTCGCTCTTTGGGAACTGATATTGTCGATTCATACGTCGACTGCGAACCTACCAGTTGCGGACAGGATGTGACACAGTTAACCAAAGAGGGTAAAAAACTAATAAATGTAATTTTCATTTTGGTGTTGCAATTATTATTATTTAAAAAAAAATCTTATAATGATTACTTTAGCAATCTCAAAATGGGTTCAAATCAAAAATGCATTTCTTAATATGATTCTTTACAAGAGTTTGGAGTTTGACAACCGACTCTTCTCCTTCCCGCCAATGAAAATGAGCCATACCTCTCTTTCTCGCTAATTAGAACATTTTTTTTTTGTCTCTAACCAATGAGAATCTTATCCTCTTGCCTCCAACCAATAACATCCCCTGCCTCTTTCTCGCCAATGAAAATGAGCCATACCTCTCTCTCTCGCTAATTAGAACGATTATTTGTTGTCTCTAACCAATGAGAATCTATCCCTCCTGTCTCCAACCAATAACACCCCCTACCTCCTTCCCGCCAATTAAAATGAGCCATACCTCTCTCTCTCTCGCTAATTAGAACGATTATTTGTTGTCTCTAACCAATGAGAATCTATCCCTCCTGTCTCCAACCAATAACATCCCCTACCTCCTTCCCGCCAATGAATATGAGCCATACCTCTCTCTCTCTCGCTAATTAGAACAATTTTTTTTTTTTGTCTCTAACCAATGAGAATCGTATCCTCCTGTCTCCAACCAATAACATCCCCTGCCTCCTTCCCGTCAATGAAAATGAGCCATACTTCTCTCTCTCGCTAATTAGAACGCCTTTTTTTTTTTTTTTGTTTTTTGCTTCCAACCAATAAACGTTTGTTGCACCTTACAACCAGAACTCTAAACTGCCAATTCTCGAGAATGGGAGTACAGACTTACTAAATATTTACAATACTCATTCCATTTTAGGAAAGCCATTTAACGTTATGGTTAATGCTGGAGTGATACTCTTATGTGCTCTCTTGAATGCGATCACTTTCAAGGGGAAAACTGCATCTGACATTCATGAAGAATATATCACTTACATGAAGGTAATTTTGATTTTATTTATTGTTTTCAAACAAAATATCTTTCAGTAATTAAAATAATATGTTATTAAAGCATCTCGACGCTCAATTTCTGAGCGTTTGCAAACATCGCATTCTATTATATCAGTTATTATAGATGAACTTACTATTCTTTACCTATTTTAGGAATTCACAGGTGAAGAATACATGCAGTTCAAAGCATCCTTGTATTCATCCCTCAAAGACTCCGGTGACCTAATGCGGTGTCTAGCATATGGCATCATGAGCGACTCAAAAGTTCCGCCAGGCTGTGATATAATGGCCAGTTTAGACTTCTTTTTAAAGGTAAATTACATTATTCTTATAACATTTCATAGCTAAACTTTATTTGATTTTCAACGGAATCAGCCAAAGGGGGGGGGGGGGAGGGAGGGGGGGCTCAACTTAAAAATCCAAATAACTTCCGATGTAATGAATCCATCGACACAAAATTTATGAAGTGGTTTTGAGTTATAGCGCAAACGTTTGATTGGCTTTAGATGGAGATCGATTTATTCGTACTGGGTATTCACGGACGGCTTTTTTGTTCTTGTTATCTTTAGGAGAGTGTGTAAAATGGTGTTTTTTTTTTATGTTGGGTGGTTTCTTGAGGTGTATGTAATGATGTATCGATTTTCTTATAAAGTTAACACTTATAGCATCAACCTTCGTTAATACATAATTTTTAGAATCCTAATTTGCACTCTAAACAGATAAAGGATCAGTTTCTTCATAACTCCACGAATAATCTCATTTATTATTATTTTTAGTATAAATCTAAAATTGTAAATTATGCATATTTATTTCACGTTTGTCTTGGCAATTTGCGTTGTAGGCTTGTGCAATGGAAGTCACCTGTGAAAGTTTAAGTATTATTGCAGCCACTCTTGCCAACAGTGGAAGAAATCCCCTGACTCAGAAAGAAGTCTTAAGCCCTGCTGTTACTAAAGAAATTTTATCAGCTATGTACATTTATGGAATGTATAATTTTTCGGGGAAATGTGCTTTTTATGTAAGTTTCTATTTTCTATTTTTAAGTTCGAGGCCCTTAGGTTTTTTATCTAGAAAGAGAAAAAAAACTTGAACACACCGGAACGATTTCAAGTACTCGTTAAAGACCCCTACCCTAGGTGAATAGAAATTTAGGGCCCCAACCGAGACCCTTAGTTTATTTTATCTGGGAGGTGAAATAAACTTAAGCACACCGTCCTTCGGATGGGACGTTAAGCGATGGTCCCCGAGCCTGTACTCAGATGCTCGTTAAAGACCCCTATCTTAGGTGAATAAAAATTTAGGGTAAGCAAAATTTAGGACTCACTGTAGAGTCGGGCTCAATTCCACCAGAGTGACGAAAGAGCACTCTGATAGTAGGCGATATGACCTTGTTGTTAAAGCCCGGGCATGAGTTATAATAAATATCTAACTATGTATTTTTTTTAATTATTTGAGCATGTAAATAACAAAAAAACCTTAGTGTTGATAATAAAACTCAGACAATGGGATTTTTTTAATATGCCCTTATACCATTTGATGGTTGGAATATCAAACCCCTCAGACGTCTTGTCTCTCACATTCTCCTTATATTTTTCTTAGATTTCTATGAGGAACTGTGCCTAATGGAAATATCAGGCTCTTCAACAGTGCCAATATGAGAGAATTAGGAAGCTGTTATCGTACTGCATCATTGTACTCCATGCAGTATTGCAGTTTTCACTATATTGGAGCCACTATATTTCGGTTTTAGACAACGTAATTCTAGTTCGCAATAGTTCAGAAATACAGAACAGCTCCTGCATCATCTGTCTTCCACATGAAAGACTGTGAGAATAGATAAGTGATAAGGAAAGATCTCTATATAATTCATATCATCATATTTGCCCTTGGTCTTAACGCCTATGAATTTTATTATAATCAAAAAATCTCTTTAATTTAATGTCTAATATAATATTGTTTATTATCTATATGAACATTTCAGGTTGGACTTCCAACGAAATGTTCTTCTTCAGGAGGATTGATGCTCATAGTTCCTGGAACAATGGGAATAGGTCTCTATTCTCCACTTTTGAACGATTACGACATTAGTAACAGAGCTATCAATTTTTGTATGGTAAGTCGTTTTCAATCGTGTCCTTAGGATGGAACGTTTGGCAATGGTCCCGAGCCTGTACGATGTCAGGTACTCGTTAAAGACCACTACTCGTTAACTTAACCGAATTTAGGACTCCCGAAATAGAATCGGGCTCATGTCCTTGCTGTGAGACGATAGAACGTTCTGGTAGTAGGTGATATGACCTCGTAGTTGAATACTGGCTATGAATCACAAAAACAAACAAAATCATTTCTGATTGGATATGGCGAGCCCTGACATGGCATATCTTCCTTCTGGAAAAAATCTTCGTCTTGTATTAACTACGTATTCCGATATTTTGTTAAACTCGGTTGGGTAGTGTTGTTGACTTACCGCTGCACGCGCTGCCGGCAAGTTGCTCCATCTACCGCCCGATTCCCGTAACTTGTGGTCTCCACTATCCAATTTCCAGTTAAAACAGACTTCAAAATAGAAAATAAAGTGTTTTTATTTTATTTTTAAATACACATTCACTTACAGACTGTAATAATATATTTTTTTTACACTACAATATTTCTCCCTAATTTTTTGTAATAGTTATATTTCAAACTTTTAGAATATGCACGTTTTTGAGTTTTTAGAATTTATACACATTTTGTTAACTTTCATCATGAAAACTTTTATATAACATTTAACATACATAAAAATAAATAACACATAAAAATGTATATATTTGAATATATATGTTCTCAGAGGGAAGATCGCGAGGCCAACTCCTGATCAAGCAGCGGGGAGGATTGTCAGGATGGGAATGACAGGTCTTGTGCGAAAGGATTTAAATGGGAAGAAAGGTTTGATTGGAATCGGGATTGGATTAATTCATTGACAGTATGGATTATTGAGATCTCTGTGTATCACTTTATTAGTGACATAGAAAGGAGCGTTGACAATTCATCGGAGGAGTTTGGACTGGATTGCTTGGAAACAATTGATTTTTTTGTTGACAGAAAATTATATTAAATTGATTATTTCATATATATATTTTTTTTCTTTTAGGATTTTGTGAAAAAATTTAAAATACATCCTTTTGACAATATTTGTTCATCTGTGGATAGAAGATTTCCAAGTCAAAAAATTAAAATTGCAAAATGCGAAAAATATTGTGAACTGTTCAGTGCTGCTGCTCACGGAGACCTCCCTTACCTAATTAAGTAAATATTATAAACATTTAATTACCAAACATAAACACATTTATTTTTTGAGTATACATTGTTATTGATTATCTTTTGAATATATGTTTTTTTTTTAAACACAATTAACACCTAGCTCATAACAATAATTCACACTTATAAGTCTTAAGAATAGTTGGACCACGAATTCATGATCGGTTTATTTTGTTACATTTTAAAATTTGACAATTAAGAATATTAAGGGTACCTATGTCCCTAAATTCGTTACTGAGAAAAACCACAGCCAGTGCAAAAAAACTGTTCTTGTCCATTTGGCTGAAAATTAATAGGTGTCTTCCATAAGAACTTAGTGATCAAAGACACATAGACATTGGGTTTTTCTCCTTCTTATATTGGCGGGTATGGGAAAACATTGAATGCCGATAGATTCAACATAATATTTTTTACCGATTACTTAACTTTCTCTATACTAAATATAATCAAGGGAGCTAATTCCCTCTCTGCAGCACTATGTTTTTCTCTTGCTTCCTTAGCCAACTTAGTTCGTTTTTTTGGGCGACTTGAATATATATGTGAAAACAAAAATGCTGTCTGTGTGTGTGTGTTTCTGTGAACAGGCTTAATACAGAAACTCTAATGACTGCCGTTCTAATGAATGTATCGACACATAATTTCATATGTAAATGCAAAACCTCATGAGGACATAACCTGTAAAATTTTAGCGATATCAGCTAAAGGGAGGGGAAGGTTCAGGGGAGGGGACTCAAATCAAAAACCCTAGTAATTGCTGATGTAATGAATTTATCGACTCAAAATTTAGTACCAACCTCAACCAACTAGTGTTGAGTTCCAAATTAGCTATATGTTGCTACTTCCTCAGATATACCAAGTGTAGCGAAAGTTATGTTATTGTTCAGAAATTCGATGCGGAGTTTTCAACAGAATTTTAAGTTTTCCGATCTCTAGATCCCAAATATGAAAAAAAAATATGTCTGTCTATGTGTCTGTGAATACGTTAACTCCCGACAGAATGAATATATCGACCCAAAATTTTATATCTGAATCCAGAACTCTCTGACGTCAACAGCAATTAATTTTCAGCGAAATCGACCGAAGGGAGGGGGGATCTGAGGGAGAGCTCGACTCAAAAACCCTAATAACTGCCAATGTAATGAATTTATCAACACAAAATTTAGTATGAGGATTTAGAAGCCCATATCTAAGTTAATAACTGATTATTAGTCCAAACAATCGTCTGGCTTTGCAGAGCGAAAAGTTAATCGATTAATTCGTTCTGGGGAAGTACATTCCCGACGACGTTTTACGAAATGGGGTTAGATGGCTTTGCTGTGGGATCTCTTAGTTAATCTCTACTTCAGGGGACGTAAGGATTTCTTCATATAATGTACAACCTCCTACGATAAACGAAAGGCAAAGAAAAAATAATAATTAATTCTAAAAAATATTTCAAATAATTTAGACTGTTCAAATCAATAAAAATGTCAGATTATTACAAAAATACAATATTGAAATATATAAAATATGTACGTAGAAAAATATAATATAAAAAGTAATACGATTATTATAACAATACATACATCATATAAATACTTTATTGTTTGATACATAAATAGCAAACATTTGTGATAAATACTATATTATGTATTTTAACATATAACAAATGTTAAATAAACAGTGATTTTCATACATGCAATTATAATTTTAGAATTCAATAGTTTTAATGACAAATAAATATTGTCAGACGTATAAAGAATATGCAGTTACATAATCTGAAGAGAATAATAATAATAATGAAAAGAACTAAAAACAATTGTAAAAAAAAATTAATTTATGTTGAATTTTTTTGTTAATTTTTCTTGCAAATATTAGATACATATTTAACACTTAATATATATGTAAGGTAACTTCTTATATAATATGTTGCATATAACAAAGTACACTATTAAAAATATTTAATTAATAATTATTATATTATAGTTACAGTTATAACCTGATCACAGCTTCGTGAGTTCCACTGAAAACCCTGTGAACACGATAACTCCCCATAGAATGAATATATCGATACGAAATTTTATATGTGAATATAGAATCATCTAAGGACGACACCTATTGATTTTTAGCCAAAGGAGAGAGGGGATTAGGGGGAGGCTTAACACAAAAACTTCAACAACTATCGTTGTAAAAAATGTATTGACACGAAATATCTTATATACATTCAAAGCCCTCTTGGACAACACCTATTAACTTTCAGCTAAATCGGCCAAGAGGAAGGAGGAATTAGGGGGGAGGCTTAACACAAAAAATCTAATTACTGCCATTGTAATGAATGTATTGACTCGAAATTTCGAAATTATGTAAATTCAAAACGCTATAAGGAATTTTCAGCGAAATCAGCCGAAGGGAATGAGGGATCAGCGGATGGCTCAACTCAAAAATCCCAATAACTGCCGTTGTAATAAAGTTATCGAAATGAAATTATATATTTAAATTCAAAATCTTATAAGGAAGGGAATTAATTAATTTCCCGCAAAATTGATCAAAGCGAAATGAGGGGACCAGAGAAGAGAGGCTCTACTTAATTACCATAATAATTGCCGATGTAATGAATTTATTGACACAAAATTCAATATGATTCGGGAGCCACTATATATTGAGTCATATATTGAGTTTTAGCGCAAACTTGGGGAAGTACATATCCGGTGATTCACCAACGACTTTTTTTTTTATCTTGGTAAGTGAGTCAAACTTTTCATAACACAAAAAAAATATAACAAAAGTAAAAATACAATAACACTGCAATAGACTATACAATAACAAAACAGTATCATAATATTATTTATAATATTAACAATATAAATGTTATTTTTGAAGGCTCAAAGCGCAAGAGGCGAACTTCTACATTCGGGACCCAGTTGGACATACTGTTCTTCATGTTGCTGTGGCTAAAGGGGCCTGCGATGTCGTCAAGTACCTGGTTGAACAATATCCCGACTTATTACCAATCACTGATAAGTATGTTATATGTTTTTTTGTTTATTTCAAATTTTAATTTAAGTATTTTTATGTGATATATGATATTAGTCTTTCTCTGTTGGAATGTGAATTATGTATATATATACACACACCTTGTTCGAGAGTTTCAAAGGAAGGTTTTCAAATTGTCAAAGGCCAATTTTAACGAAACTTCGTAAGTGAGCCGGAGAGTGCAAATCTGGAGACATATATATATTTATATATATATATATATATATATATATATATCGTATATATATATATATATCCTGTATGAGGATTCTCTTTCATACGTCTAAATTGTGAATTGTTAGATCTCTGGTTTTATTCGCATTGTCATATCTAAGAAATGAATTACTCTATTATAATAAAAAAAAAATATGTATATCCCTTCTTGAATTATTCACAGTGTCCACATATAGTTTTCAGAATGTTTTTTTTTTTATGGGAGAAGGGAAATAAAAATGTCCACGAAAGTATGAAACATTCCTCTTACAAACATAACTTTTATTTTAGTTTAAGCAGAGAATTTAGTTACAATGATTTATCTTTTAGAAAGGCTGTATTAACTTCTTAACCTGACTGTTATTGATTGAGAAATAATAATAATAATAATAATTCATGTTCTATGAAATTTCGTTAAAATCTTTCTGTTACTCTATTGAAACCTTCCTTTTAAAAATTGTCTGACACTATAACATATATATTTTCATATTAATGGCATATAGTAATGATATGTTGTACCGTTCACAGATGGAACAGAACTGCTCGAATGTACGCCCAGGCACAGAAACAGAACGAATGTTTGAAAGCATTGGACCAAGGGGAGAGTATTCTCAATGTACTTAGATCGATGAAGAAGGGAGGTG
The DNA here is from genome assembly GCA_963662175.1 of Aradus depressus. Lineage (NCBI taxonomy): Eukaryota > Metazoa > Arthropoda > Insecta > Hemiptera > Aradidae > Aradus > Aradus depressus. Next base: position 47,484,015 of record OY759216.1, on the reverse strand, counting down.
GAGATGATAAATAATTGCAACTCTATTATAAATATACATAACCTAATTTGAAATTTTTTTAATTGTGTAAAAATAACGTTAGTTATTGTGACTAATCCCCGGGCTTTAACTTTGAGGCCATATCGCCTACTACCAGGGCGCACTTTTGTCGACTCTATTATAGGAATTCTACATTTTGCCTACCCTAAATTTGTATTGACCTAGGATAGGTATTACTTAACGTCCCATCCGAAGGATGGCTTGCTCACGGTTTTGAACTCAGTGAGCAAGTTCGAACGCATACCACTGAGCTACCGGCGCCCTCTTTTAACGTTCTTTATTTAGCGTGGTAAATCGTCAATTTGGAATGATCGTTGGGGTATTCACTTCGCGTATCTCATCCTCTCTACCACTACATGAATGCATTGTTCACCTACGGAACCCATCTATCATTGTGCCACATTAATAAATTATTGTTTAATTGAATTAAAAATGCAATTAACAAATAAATGCAAAAATTAATTGCACAGTTGAATAATTGCTAATTTATTTAGTTGTTGATTGGCAATTGAGGAGGTAGGTGCAATAAGGGCCTTACATGCAAATTAGCGATTTGAGTAAATGGGCTCCAAACTTTTTCAGATGTTACTCAGAAATCGTAATGCGATATAGCTTTCCCAAATTTATTTCTTCTAAAACAATCTCTCTTGTAGTTTGCATTCAACAAGTCAGATTTATGAAAAGTTTGATGCATATATAAAAAAAAAATGGATTAATAAGGATGGGTTATAAGCCCTTATTGGAGAGAACCCTATTTTTTCTGTTAATTATTAACAATTTTTAATTGTTATTTGCTACAATGGCAATTAATAAATTGAAAACCTGGAATTTCAAAGGAAACGTTCTGTATTTCCATATTATTATTAGAAAATAATAAAGTATACTTAGAAGATCTCGAGGCAACCTCCCGTTCAGACAACATGGAGGATTGTATGGATGGGATTGAGAGGATAGGACTTGTGCAAATGGGTCAATATGGGATGAACGTTTGGTGTAGAAGAGTAAGAATCGGGATTGGATTAGTTCCTGGGTGCGGTGGGAATATTTAGGTCTTCCTGGAGTAATTTGTTAGGACGTAGTATCTAGATAGAAGAAGGATTACTTTCTTTACTGTCATTGTAAAATTTATTTGACAATGTTTATATTTATGTTTTATATCACAATGTAAACATAAATGTATATCACAATGTTTATTATCTAGTCTTTCTCTTTTGTTAATTATTCAGTGATTTCATTTTTGTTGATAATATGTTTGAAGTTATTGAGGTTATGGTGTGTCGATGTCGTTACTAGATACCTGAAATTAAGCTTAACAAGTGTGAAGTGATATGTCTGTTGAAGATGTGTGAGAAAATTTTCTATTCTTTAAACCTCTTGTTAACAGTATTTATTATAAAAATGCTTTAAATTATTTTCATTACTAATATCATGTGAAGAGTCTTAAGTGAATATAAACACTGGATAGGAATGAAATGTGTGTCTTATTCATGAATAAATGATCATGTTTTTTGCATTATTTCATTTGTTTCCTTCTTCAATTCCTGCTACCTGTACGATGTCAGATATTCTTTAAAGACCCCTACCCTAGGTGAATAAAAATTTAGGGTAGGCAAAATTTAGGACTCCCATAATAGAGTTGGCCTCATGTCCACCAGAGTGGTGAAAGAGCGCTCTGGAATTAGGCGATATGACCTTGTAGTTAATGCCCGGACATGAGACATAATAACTAACACTGTTTCAGTGTTATTTATAAATAAATATTTGAAAATATAATTTTAGTATCCTTGTCTCCTCTCTTGGAATCGAAATGTTCAACATTATAAGAAAAAAATTATCAAAAAGTGGTTTATTTACCAAAGTTCGGTGTTCCTTGATGCAGGGTAGGGCGTCATTTCAGATAGAAGATCCCATCCCTCTTTCAAACCGCTTCGACCTTCATACACAGTCCTATCGCAAAACATAGTAAATAACAGATATAAGTAAATGAGCGATATTCAAATTGCAATATGATATATTTGAAAATGCTATATGGAACATGGCAAAAAAACAAAAAAAAAACATGAAATTCTCAAAGAAATCATTCAGAGTGTTTTATTATTGTTTTCCTCACTTACTCCAATGTATATTGTCTTTGTAAGTTTATTCCAAACCAACGTAGAATATTCCCTGAAGCAGCGGCGATGCAAAAAATTCTGCTCGTCACTGAAGCATCACGTAGTCACGGCCTTTGTAAACATCAATAATGTATTCCTATATGTACTGTATCAGTTTTATTGACTGTGTTTGTTGCAGTCCTTTCGTAAATTAATTACCAAACTTCGTGAACCTATTTCTCAATAACTTAATGACATATTGCATTTTCCCACGTTTTAAAAGAGCCAAAGTTAATCCTATGAAGAATAATGAGTCCACACAAACTCTATTTATGAAACTAAAGGCCATGGATTATTATATAGTCCATCAAATAAAGAAGGGTTTTTGGAGGGAGAGCAAAAACTTATCTTGTGAGTCGAGGCGTAGCCTCAAATTCAAAGATCAAAGGACTCCCAAAAAATTAAAAACAGATAGTAAGGGTCTACCTAATAAATATATTAAATGTTTAAAGGGAGAGAGTACACATAAGTGTAAGTCGGGGTGTAGCCTTAAATTCAGAGATAGAAGAAACCTCAAAAGAGCAAAAACAATAGGTAAGAATCCACCAAATAAGGAAATCAAAGATAATAGAGGGAGCGCGGAAACTTACATGTGAGTTTGAGTGTAGCTTCAAATTGAGGAAAGGATCGTGAAAAGAGCAAAAACAGAAGTTAAGGGTCCAACAAATAGAGAGTAATAATAGAAAGGGAGAGCGGAAACTTACATGTGAGTTTGAGTGTAGCTTCAAATTCAGAGAAGGACCGTGTAAAGAGCAAAAACAGAAGTTAAGGGTCCAACAAATAGAGAGTAATAATAAAGTAATAATAGAAAGGGAGAGCGGAAACTTACATGTGAGTTTGAGTGTAGCTTCAAATTCAGAGAAGGATCGTGAAAAGATCAAAAACAATAGGTAAGAATCCACCGAATAAGGAAATCAAAGTTAATAGAGGGAGCGCAGAAACTTACATGTGAGTTTGGGTGTAGCCCTAAATTCAGAGATCGAAGGACCCTGAAAAGAGCAAAAACAGATATTAAGGGTCCAACAAATAGAGAGTTGGAAGGTTTAGAGAGAGAGCACCCGGGTCCTCGGTTCCAGACCCGCACACTCAGGTTCACGATACTCGGTATCGAAAATCTTCTGTTCTCAATATCGCATATGGACTATCGGTGATCCCCTATATGGACTATATATCAATAGCATGAATCTGGTTCAACTGTCATAGCTGTATTAAACTGTTTTTCAGAAAATATAAGACATCGGTGAAAGAAGGACCACCTATATCTATATTTCTTCTTTCTATTATTTTAGTTAGAACCAACTAGAATTTATTTTTACCCTTACTTATGGTTGTTGACTACCATAATATCTATCTGGCTGAAGCCTCTACTGACATTGCTGTTTTTCAGAAAATTTAAAGAATCGGCCTTACAAGGGCCACCTATATTCTATATTTCTTCTTCGGCTATCTTAGGACCAAACAATATATTTTTCATTTTTACTTTGGATAGACCGTCATGGTATCTTGTTATCGGCAGTCTGGTCCAGAACTTGCTCCATGGTTATAGACCTGGAACCGAGTATTTCAGGTATCGGTTCTGGAAAAAAATGTGTACCGTGTACGGTTTTGGTTCTCAACAGCCCCTAATAAGTATATATTTGTTGTTGAATTAGACAATATATAATTTAACCAAGTTCTGAGCTTTTATTAGTTTCCCATTACATACACACATCACAAAAAAGTTTTCGGACATTGAAAATTTATAGGTGTTGCATTAATGGGGTTTTGGATTTATGCTCCCCCCTCCCACCCCTTCCTTATATCTCCCTTCTCGATATTTTCTATTCTGAAGTTATTGTGTTTCACAGTCAGACAGGAATTTTTTTTCATAAGCGGATTTCTGGGACTCCGGAAACATGAATTTGTGGCGAGAACTCAGAAATCTGACAGAAAAGACGGGATTGAAAGGAAGATGAGTAAGGTAAATCATCCGAATCTCAAAATATTTCACCCATTTCTAGTAAACAGCAATGGCAATTTACATATTAAAATCATGCATGGATAAGTCCTGAAAAATGTATAAAATATATTGATCAATACATTTTCTATTATGAAAAATCGTCTCTGAGTTCGTAACCTGCTCGAGGCCTACTCATGAGTACGCCGTCCTTCGGATGGGACGTCAAGGGGTAGTACTCGTGGAAGACCCCTATACACGGGTAGACAAAAGAGCGCTCTGGTATTAGGGGATATGACCTCATAGTTGAAGCTGTCACAAAAACCAACCAATTGTCCATTTGTCAGGTATTACTTTCTCTCCGTCTGTAGCAGTTTTCAAGGTCAGTGGCTCACTTGCTTAGTGTCAGTTGAATCTTCTTGTCACTTACTTGCCGTTAAATATTTTACAAGTAGGTATGTATTAAAAAAGTAATTCCTTGATAATTTTATTTTATAGAAAGTGATTTAATGATAACATTCTTTATCTGTTACGTAATTTAAGTTACTGATAAAAGTTTTTATTTTCTTCGATTTAAAGTTGTTGATAGGATTAGAAAATGGTATAGTGGCAATATTAAACTCAATTTAAAAACAATGAAAACGTTTTATCTTGGAAGAAAATAGAAGATTTTGAATTTTTTGTTTATGTAAACAACTCACTTTATATATCATTGTTTTGATGTGTATTACTACTATTAGGCCTCAATTTGTTTATTTTTGATTTCAGATAAGATAAAAAATAGGAAAATTAATCGCCTTTGTTACCAAATGAGGTCAGACAGATGTAAAAAAGCATGAGTCAATGTGTGATAACTTGTCAGACTCTTGTCTTTGTTATTCTCCGATATCGTCATATAGCATGATACTCAGTTAGTGTTATTCTGACTGTTAAATGCTGAGAAAACTTTATATATTTTCCATATGGCACGTGTAAACGAGACTCCGTTGAATGACAGTAGAGCCCAACGGAGCTCAGATTCATATGGGAGCATATCACCTTCTCATCGAGAACAAACACATAAGGTGAGTTCTTATCTTTGTCAAACAATTAGATAATATTCGGTTAGAGTTTAAAAAAAAAAAATGGCTTACTACGATAATTTATCACATCAGATAAAAATAATAACTAATTTTGATGCAAATGTGAGGTTTTAAATTGAATTTAACAGTTTGTGGATTTTCTTTCACTTTTTGCGCCTAATGTTATTTGTATTTTAGGACGGTCAAAATGCTTTATCTGGCACGAAGAATGGACTTAGCGTTCTGTCGGCTGCTATTTTCATCGCTGGTGAAATGGCAGGGAGTGGTATTCTTGCCCTACCGAGGGCTGTCGTCGATTGTGGTATGTATTTTTTTATTAACATTTTGTATAGTCCTCTGACAATGGGTATAATTATTTATAGTAGCTTTCAAGGTTTGGTTTAACATCATTGTGTACTCCCAAGAGCAGAAAGAACGTGCTCTACTTTAGATTATGAAAATGTGTGCTAAAATATTACTTTGTGTAGGTACTGAATCACTGAAGATGTGTTTATTTATTGAAGGCTAACATGATTCATCAGCTCCAAAAGCTTAGATTTAATATCACATATTCATTAGTTCTTGCTGTGACAATGTGCCCTTCCATGACCAACTAGTTTTTGTAGAGGTTCTGTAGGCTACTCTTTATCTCTGACATTTTCATTTTTTACTTAAATTCTTGTCTCATAACTTTACAGAAAGTGTAGGTGAATTGTGACAAAAATGTGCATACCATTTATTGGTTTTATAAGCTAAATGCGAGAATATTCCAATTATTCCACTTCATTATTTTAAAATAAATAAGGAAAACTGGGAAAAAGGCAGACACTTCCTCATGATGGTTTTCTCCGTTCAAATACTGGGTAATTTGGTTTTATGTTTTTGAGACAGCTTCGTCACAGAGTTGAAATAACATTTTCAATTAAAAAAAAAAAGGATATATTAAAATTCTGACTTTTCTGAGAATATTTCTCTAGTACCTGTTGTCTCATAAATAATATATTTGGAGTTTAATTGGTGGAAGTGAGTTGGAATCATGTGTAACAAGGCATTGTGACATTTAGACTGCTCCCCATTGTTTTAATTTTTTATTTTGTTTCAGTTATTTTAATTTTCATCTAGAGTTCCCAGAGTAAAAAAAAAAAAGCCTGGTTCGCAGCTGCGCGGATCCCCTATCATAGTTCTCCGCCTATTTACATCCTAAATCAGTGAAATAGCTTAGATTCGGGATGTCGAAAAAGGAAATAAAAATTATATAAAACCACCCCTTCAAATTAAATTTCTGAATACACTTAGGGGTAGTAGTTACAACTTAAATTAGTAAAAAAAAAAAAAAAAACTCTCCTGACGGACGGTCCTACGTATTGTACAGATACTAGAATATCTTGGTAACTGCAAGTTGTAATAAAGTATTCTATTGAAGCTATATTACTGAAACTTTGCACAAAATTAAAGGTTGATATGTAGACCTAGCGAAAAATAGAGCAACAAATAATTTGGTAGAAAGGAAATATTGAACGAAAAAATGTCGTTTTTTCAGGTTAAGGATTGTAGCTGTGATCGCATTTTACAAATACCATGAGGTTACTTACAGCTATGCTTCAAATAACATTTATATTCATTCTTTTGTATATATAAGAAAGTAATTCGAGATATATGGACCCACACATTGCTTTTGTTGAAGGTAATATGAAAATATTGAATTAATAAATCAATTTTTTCATTACTGAAAAACTCTTAAACTAGTTTTTTTTACTATCCAGTTCAATATACTTGTGGTGTCAAGGTTCGAAACCATGAAATTGTCGAATTTTCATGAGTCTATGTCAGTGGGATAGGCAGAAAATATATTTCAGAACAGCTTAATTATTATTTTTGTATTAAATAATACGTCTAAGTTCGCCCAGGGAATTCTTCAATGTCACTTGGACTTCTCTGTAATTTTTTTATATTTCTCTTTCTATGTTTTGTCCCAATCCTGTGTTCTCCAGTAATGTTATGATGGAAATAAATAGATACTAACTGGAATCGAACCCAGAACCCATTGGTTATTGGTACATAATCTAAGGGGTTAGTTCCACCAGTAAATATATTACTGTTGTTGGTTTGGTTATTATTAGAGCCCGGATTTCGTGCAGTAAAAAAATTAAAAAACGTGCAATAAAAAGGCCAAACCGTGCAAAAATGTGCAACAAAACATAAAATCATGCCGTAAATTCTGCGAAAATAAAATGGATCTAATTAGTAAATTTAATAACTGTTTTCTCAGCATAAAAGTGGGTAGGGTTTAAAAATAAATCTATAAAATAAAAAGCCTAAAGGAATTTATTTATGTAATTCATAAAAAATATTTACTGAATACACAAGTTTATTTTTACCTCCATGTTTTAATTACAAAAGCATATATGTATACATTTCTGATTAAAAAAATACTAGAGATATGTGAAATACAAAATATTTCACCACATTACTCGAGGCCGAAAATTCGACTTCAATTAAATTGATATATATATTTCACTTAATCGTTTGATGCGTTAAAATTTACCACTAAATACATTTCAAAATTCTTGTCTGAAAAACTGTGTCGCCTGAAAATCGTAGTGAGAATTTCCCATTTCACGAAACTTTCCTTTATAAATTTGTATGTATGTATACATTTTCAAACTAACTTCCAGATAAATTTTCTAATTACGACAACATATCCAATTTTGTCCAGTAAAAAACTAAAACTTGCAATTTTACCAAAAAAGTTAAAAACGTGCAATTTCGTCAAAAATAGAATTTATGTATATTAACCAAGATGCCTAAATTCGTAAAAATAAATAGTTATTTAATGAATTCAAGCAAGCGAAAAAAAAAAATGCAATTGCATGGGAATCCGGGCTCTGGTTATTATCATCCATTAATAAAAACTGCACACAGTTTTAGATAGAGATACATATCCTAAACTCATTCCTGAAATGCCTCAATTAAACGTCTCGTTGACTTGTGATATTTAACCGTCCTGATTGTCTTTCAGGATGGATAGGGCTGCTTTTAGTTGTTGTCCTCGCCATCAACTCCTGCTATGGAGGCTCTCGTCTGGGACTTTGTTGGGATATACTAGAAGAGAGATATCCTGAACACCGAGGCTCCACCAGGAACCCCTACCCTACTATCGCCGAGAGAGCTGTTGGTCGTTGGGGTAGGTAGGTTTTTCTTTTTAATTTAATAAATTACTTATTTATTGTATGAAATAATCAAAACCAGGAATGAAAAATTGCGAAATGGAAGTAGGCCGGATCATCAATGATGTTGACCATTTAAAATATTATTATTTTTTTGAATATGCAGAAATACGGTCCCGATTTTCTTTTATTACTATTATGTAAATTTTATACAAAAATATATTTCCAGTCGTAACTAAAACTATTTAGTTTCGCGTTACTGACAAAAAGTTGGGATTAAACTATTTGTTTTTTGGCCTTAAAGTTCTTTTGTAAATTTAAAAATTATAAAAACTTTTAAAGAATATACATGTGAAACCTTCGTTGATCACCATTTGATGATCTAAATATTAATTAGCAGGTAAATTCGACTTTTTATAGTTTGCCAATAACAGTTAATTGTTATATATTTAAATAAAACAGCATATTTTTTAAAAGTAAATACAGCAGAGCCATTTGCACCAAATGCAATATTTACAGCGCAATATTCATTATATTCGAGGGCGGTGGTAGTGCGCTTGCCTCCTGAGCTCAAGATCGCAGATTCGAAACCTGGCCGTTGTTGTTTATCTGGGAGGTGAAAAAACCTTAAGCTCGCCGTCCTTCGGATGGGGCGTTATGCCATGGTCCCTGTTCGATGAGTCAATAACTAACTTGACTAATTGCATCACCTTCACCCAAACAAAAAAAATTATAAATTAATATAAGTTAATTATTAGTTCGTTTTTTTGTTTAACTTTAACTTCGTTTTCACATGTTTTATTTTATATATATATGTTTCTTAAAGTCAAATTCAGTTGTGTATTTTATCTTCTTGGATGAAATAATCATAGTTTTGATACCGAAAACTGTAATAAATACTAAAATAATAAACAAGTTGAACTTATAATTATTTCCTTTGGAGTAAAATCAAAATTTGGGTAACTGTGAACTAGAACTGTTCTTCCGGTAACTATTGGAGTACTTTTGTAATATCAGATTTCCGCTCTAAGTACGGAATATTATGTTTTAACGTTCCATGGGATGAAAGAGGTCAACATAGTCTGGTGTTCTTATTTTTCAAAGGAATTGACCTTTTGTTCTTCCGGGGAGACAGATTCCGGGGAGACAGAAAAAAAAAAAAACTTTTATTAAGTTTGTTGTCTGTTGTAGGAACTTGGTGTCGTTCTGCATCCAAGTGACTCTGTTCGGAGCTGGTGTGGTCTACCTTCTCTTGGCCTCTCAGATACTACAAGAACTACTTAAACCATTTCTTCCCAATGTAACGTTCTGTTCATGGTTTATACTGTTTGCTGTTATCATCACACCTCCTATGTGGCTCGGCTCTCCTAAGGACTTTTGGTAAGTCAAGTCTGCAACTATATTATTGGTTCGTTAAGGAATTAATCTGTAAACTAGGTGATATCCTCCGGAAAACTGTTTAAATTTTACTATAATTAATGAAGTAATCAATTAATTATTACTATATATATATATATATATCGTGGGCTTACTGCAAGAACCCTCTAAGTCTTGAGTTAGTTTTGAGAAAACTGAATTTTTAATTTCAATTTTTTTTCACAAATCTAATTTTTGATTTGGCATAAAGTGCATGTACTTAAAATATTAATTACTATTTTGGGTCAAATAAAAAAATTTTACTTCGACTAATATTCACACAATTTATTATGAGTAATTTAATATTCTTCAAAAGGTTGAGTTAGTTGTTTCTTGCAGCTTAATAAACACTTTTACTGACCGAACTATGAAAAAATATTACGTAAGGAAATTAATAAGTAATCACTATAACTGTCATTTTGACAAATTTTTATTTTATTTTACTCGTTGGTAAATATAAAAAATTAGTAAATATTAGCAAAATAATTTACTGAAATTACTTTAGGTTTATTAACAGTGTGAAAGGGAGTAAAAAGGAAAGTAAAGAAAAAAAGAAGTGAAATTAATAAAAATATCAGTCAATTTGATTTATTCCAAAATGCAGATAACATGTTTAAGATGTGATTATTGTCCATAATAAAAAAAGTAAATAAAATTACTAAAAAGTGAAATGTAGTATTAACAATGACCATCTGAGTGCAGTAAATCTGGTTCCGGAAGCAATTGGTTCTTGCAGATTACCAAAGCGAGGCACGGCTGATACAATGTTTTCGCAATGACTTAGTTGTATTTTGCAGCCTACATTAGCAAGATATTGTCTTAATATGTTTTGTTTTTCCTGTTTACTACAACAGCTAAGTATACAATAGCGTTCTTTCATTGGAACAAGCGCATTTTTTTTTCTATAAGAAACAACCAGTATCTCAAATCAGCAAAAAAATGATTTAATGGGTTCTTGCAGTAAGCTCACGATATAATAGCTGATTTATTTCCAATTAAGGGATGGAAGACAAAATATGTCTACTAAATCGTAGTTAAATTTCGTTACTCGTGTTTATTTGAATCTCTTCTTTTTGCCTCGTATTATTACAATAAATAAAAATAACGAACTAGTTTAACATTTATATTGACCAATTTCACACATTATGTTTATATTGGAAGTGGATGAGGGCGCCGGTAGCTCAGTGGTATGCGTGCTTGACTTCTGAGCTCAAGAACGTGGGTTCGTAACCCAACCGAGGCACTTAGTTTATTTTATCTGGGAGGTAAAATAAACTTAAGCACGCCGTCCTTCGGATGGGACGTTAAGCGATGGTCCCGAGCCTGTACAATGTCAGTTACTCGTTTAAGACCCCTACCCTAGGTGAATAATTTAGTAGAGTCAGGCTGGCATGTCCACCAGAGTGACGAAAGAGCACTCTGGTAGTAGGCGATATGACCCCGTAGTTAAAGCTCGGGCATGAGTCATAAAACCTAACCTTGGAAGTGGAATTAGACAATATAAAAGTTAAACCAGTTCTTTATTTTTATTTATTTTATTAGCTTTCCAATATATCGACACAGATCGCAGACATTTATTTTTACGATTTTTTTCGTATTGTTAGTAATTTTTGAACTTTATTTTAGTGGAATTAGACAATATTGGGAATTCATTCCCAGAATAAAATGTCTTTCCGTTCAACTAAACCTTCATTGTGTTCAGGTTGGTTGGGGTTGGTGCACTCCTGACCACCGTAGTATCTTGTGTTCTCATGTTCATCCGGATAGCGCTCGACGGACTTGACAACACTGAACCTGTCCTCCATCAAACCCATGGCTTCAAAGACTTCTTTTTATCTTTTGGTATGTTATGTTGATAAATATATTTTACTATGGGTTATGCTAGATTTATTTTGTCCAATTTCGAAGTTTGCACCATGCTTTGATCATTAATCTCTCCTCCCATTTCTGTTTATGCTCTACGCATTATAAATTTCCAATAATGTAAATGTTTATTATGATTCACCACAATAATGTAAATGTTTATTATGATTCACCAAATATAACCCCGTTTTACCTCCCCAGCTACACGAAGTATAAGGAAAGTTATGTAATAGGTCGGAAATTCAATGTGCATTTAGAACCTCAAAAGAACGACACCTATTAATTTTCAGCCAATGAGAAAAGGGTGAATTAGGGGGCGGGCTTAACACAAATGCTGTAGTAACTGCCGATGTAATGAATGTATAGACACAACATTTAGTATGAGCATTCAAAAGCCCCTATGTAAGTCAAAAGTATTGATTAGTTACATAATATCCATGGCTGGGAGGGAGTTCTATCTATGTAATAAAACTGTCCCGGACGGGATTCGAACTCGCAACCGTTGTTAGTCCATGCGACCAAAGCTCTATCTCGCACTGACACCACGTAAATAGTTGAATTAAGGGAAATTAATGGATTATTTTATTAATAACTATGATATATGCAAATATATATTAGTCTGTATTACAAATATATTTTTTGAAGAAAATATAATTTTTAATCCTGTTATTACAGGTATTATTCTGTTTTCATTTGGTGGTGCCTCCACTTTCCCAACAATCCAAAATGATATGGCTGACAGGACTCAGTTTTCGAAAAGTGTATACACTGGATTTGGCGGTAAGTTAATTCATTTTTAACATAAAAAAAAAACTGATACATCAGTTCATCATACTACATGTAGTATTCTGTAAGGAAATTTTGAATATATATATATAAATATTTTTCTCCCATTTATTCTCTTTGATCAAAACATACTTAGTACATAGACGTTTCGGGCATGAATTCCCATCATCAGTTCCTTATTAATTTCATTTTAAATATTTATTAAATCGATTAATTGTTGAGTTAAAAATGAACCAACATGATAAATATTAGAAAAGTAAATATCCGATAAATACAGAAACAACAAATTAATGAAAAAAACAGTATTAATATTTTCAGATTTGAAAAGAAACCATTAAGACTAATAAATGAGTAGGCCAATTGCAAAGGGCGCTGAAGTGCTTCCAAGTGAAGGCAAGAAAAACGCAAAAAACTGATAGCCATTGATCCAGGCGAGTTACTGTACCTATTTTTTTTTTTTAATCACTAAAAATCGTGAGATTTGTCCTGGAAAATTTCAACATTTTTCCAATGTACAAAAAACTGTTATTTCAAATTTAAATTTGGAATTTGCTCATTTTGCAGCAGTAATAAGTTTTTGAAGCTTTTTGCTTCTGTAGGGTCAGCCATCTGCAAAATCTGTCCTCTTGCAAAACTCACCAATTTTAGTGTCTTGAAGTCCCAGTAAGGAGCTAATTTTGAGTTTACATAGGTGATTCTTTTAATAAAACTTAATTTTTTGAAAGAAAATTATTTTATTAATTTAAAAAAATGAATTTGGTGCAAAAATTTATAGTAAAACATGAAAGTATTTTATTATAGAAAGAGGATAATAATAATACAATTTTTAAACTAATTATGAAATAATTTGAAACTATAAAACATTTCAAATCATCTCTTCGCAGTCACTCTCCATCAAATCAAAGTCTGTCTCTTCTGGTACTTCTCCATACTCTCTTGAATTTCCTGAAGTTGCTCCCACGATGTGAACTTGATTTCCAATGACACCAAATTCCAGGACTACTTCGTTCCCTTCCTCCCCATCGTTCTGATGATGTGCTTCCAGTGGATGATTGGACACTGAAAACCTCTGAATAATATTCAAGTTGGGGATTTTCCATCCACTTTTCTCCGTAGTGCAATGCCAAAAGTCTCAACACATCTGTTAATTTTGTATTTTGAGGATAGAAGAAATATAAAAAAAAAAAAACGAGAAACAAACGTGGTAAGTGAGGTGGATTGGAGTCATCATAAAATATAGCGCGTTTTGCTTTTGGACTCATCTAGGTTAACATTTGTCAAGATGGCTTTTGGCGACTTTTGCAACAGGAATATTTTCAGCTCGTTTTGCGCCGGGGGAATTATGGGTTTTAGCGCGTTTTGGCACAGCCACAGAACTTCAAACTTGATTTAAATAGGTTTTAGCGAGTTTTGCATGGCACAGCCACAGAACTTCAAACTTGATTTAAATAGGTTTTAGCGAGTTTTGCAATGTAAAACCATGACAGAATTGTAGCGAACGCCATTGTGAATCCAACGATAACCCAAACTCATTTTTTTCAAAAAATCGATTTAGCGCACTTTGCAATTAGCCTACTCAAATAATATTAATAACAACAAATATTTAATAAACTTAAAATCTTGCCATTGCTCGCGCTGTTTGTACTTAAAAATAAATGATATGTATATTTTCCTTCTTAACGATAACTAATCGTGATTATAATACCAGAAAGAAAGAATTTAGAATAATTTAGCATAGTTCCTCTCTTTTTGAAAAAAGTGTAACTCATAAAGTAATAAATAACGTATATAATCTAAGGGGTTAGTTCCGCCAGTAAATATATTAGTTGTTCCACCGAAAGGTATGACAACAGTAATAAATAACTGCTTGTAATGCCCTCCCGTATTTCTTTAAAGAAATAGAAATACATTTTAAAAATTATAATTCAACTGAATATGTTAAATAAAAACATATTAATAGAGGGAAGTGTAGAAACTTAACGATTTCACTGAATTATTTTCTATAATATTCAATATTTAATAATACTAATTAATTAAATAATCAGATGTATCAATCCAACTTATATTTTTATTTTTACCACAGCTAGTTTCGTCAATTTGTCATCTTCACGTGGTGAACCTTATTAGAGAATGGGTCAAAGAAATAGACGTTTGTAAGACGTATGTTATGGTTTAACAGAAATAACTGTTATTATACACCCTCTTGATTGTTTGGAATGCAAACTCACTACAAATTCCCCTTTTAACGTCTGTTAACAATCGACAACAACGTCTCTTGAGAGTATGTACGCATTTTATTATCTTCTAGTTAGTGTTTCATATATTGCAATAATGGCTTCAACATATTAGGACTTCTTCAATATATTATATATACTATTACGACAGTGTATTATATACACACTATAGTCAGTCTACGTTTTTTAAACTTTTTCACCCATTCTGATATTTAGAAAAATAAAGCTTTCTTTACATATTATGTTGCCATTAGGTTAGTTAGTTATTGTGACTTATGGGCCAGGCTTGTAACTTCACCTACAACTAGAGCGGTATTTTGTTGCTCTGGTGTACATGAGCCCGACTCGACTAGGGGAGACCTAAATTTTTATTCGTCTAGGGTAGGGGATCTTTAACGAGTACCTGACATCGTACAGGCTCGGGACCATCGCTTAACATTCCACCCAGGGGTGCTCAAGGTTTTTTCATCTTTCAGATAAAAAAAAACGCGATCTTGAGCTCAGTAAGTTCCACTGAGCTACCGGAAGTGTTGCCATTAGGAATTCCCAATTTATATGCTTACTCAGAGGTTCAAAATCCATCTGTGTACAAAGTTTCATCAAAGACGGAAACTGGTTTGATATGGAATTCTTACTTTACGTACTTGTTCTCTTATGCGAAAACCTATTCAATGTGTCACCTGTGAAACAGGATGTGGTAAATTCCAGAAAGTCTGTGTTTTTATAGATAATTTTCTAATCAAAAAAATCTTCTCCGAACTAGCATTTTAATGAAAAATATTGGCCTCCTCGAATTATACTGCCATGAATTTCAGTGGCAATGTTTGCTTGTCTTCTAAGCTCAAGGTCGTGGGTTCTTTATCTGAGAGGTAAAATAAACTTAAGCACGCCTTCCTTCGGATGGGACGTTAAGCCATGGTCCCGAGCCTGTACGATGTCAGGTACTCGTTAAAGACCCCTGCCCTAGGTGAATAAAAATTTAGGACTCCCACAGTAGTCGGGCTCATGTCCACCAGAGTGACGAAAGAGCGCTCTGGTTGTAGGCGATATGACCTCGTAGTTAAAGCCCAGATATGAGTCATAAAACCTAACCTATAGAGTTTGTTATATAAAAATAATGGAATAATTACATTTTCGGAAGTTATGTCAATAGAGCAGGTTATATGATGCCGTAAAAATTATAAAAATAAATTATTTACACAAAAATTCAGATTTATAGAATTGGAAAAAATGTGCGAGGGATAGAACATATAAACAAATTTAAGGATATATAAAAAAAAATCAAATATCAGTCAGGTATATTTATTTTTGACGACCATACACATAGAAAGAAAGTATTTCAAATATATCAAACAACATAAAACATTCAGGAAAGGGAAACAAATACATCAAATAAAGAAAGCTGTAAAAATAATATTTAACATATTACAGTTGGGTTGGCAATCCAGGTGGAGGAATGCATTCAGGTGAACATCTATCTCTAAAAACAAAAATACATTTTAAATGAAAGTAAAAAAAAATATGTGACGTGGCCATTACAGGACTTTCTTGTACCAACCACACTTACAGATCACTCTCCGCCTCCCCCAAATCATTTTATAATGGCATTACAGGTTATATGAAAGAAATAAGTTGGCGTCAGCGGTATTTATTTGTTTCATTGTACAGCGTAATCCTCAGAGTGACTTTCTTATACCCAGTATGAAATAATTTTGAGAAGGGGGATGGGGAGTGATCTGTAAGCTTGGTTGGTATAAGAAAGTCCCGTAATGGCTACATCATTATATTTTTTCCCCTTCATTTTTATAATTCTTCATAACAAAAATTGAGGATAGGAATGGGGTAAATATTCTATATGTACATATTCAATAAAACACAATATTTTATGTACAATATATACGTAGATTATGCGTAAAATACACTGAATATATACTATGTATACTGACTTTTGTATATATTTCTGTTAAATTCAAGTTACCCTTCTGCTGTACCTGCCCATATCCGTGGGTGCCTATTTTGTCTACGGTGAAGCCACCCATGTTAACATAGTACTGTCTTTGGGACATGATCCTCTCGTCGTGTTAGCCAACATCTTCATGGCCGTTCATCTCGTTCTGGCATTCCTCATTGTCATCAACCCTGTATCTCAAGAGGTGGAGAATATATTCGATGTTCCTCATGGTAATATCTTTATTGAATATATATTTATATGAATATATGTCAAGGCCAAAGTCCGAAATGCGGCCGCAAATCGGCCGACTTGGAGAAAATTTATTGGTCGAAATATATGATGATCCACAACTATTTGGTACTTTGGACAAACCCTTCCGCCCGACAATAATCAATAAGAAATACAAATTTATTCCCAACTAAATATATTGTCATATTCTTCCAACTAGAGAAAGAGTGTGTGCAACACGTTATTCTATATGAATATAATTAACAACTTCTAAGTTGAGGAACGCGGACATATTGTGGAAACTTGTAATAAATGAATAAAACAAACTTATTTTTTGAAATATTGTCTATTCCACTAAAGATATATATACATATAACTACCGGTTTCGGCTTTATACCATCGTCAGGTCTAGTTATGAACTAAGTCAGTTTGCAGAGAGCGACCCTTCAAATACATCTCAGGTCAAAGGGAGCTATTAAAACTTGGGAGTCCCCCGGCTGTACCGTTAGCTAACTCATGAAATATTTCTTAACAAAACCTAGTTCTAAATTTACATAAAACAATATCACTAGACTAATACGGGGAAAATAACAAATAAATAAGAACAAATACAAGTAAATAATAAAAATAGAAATAAAATTAATATATGTTTGTATTATCTGTTATTAATATTTGGTTCCACATATATGTTTCAAGTTACCTAAATCATAATATTATTATTAATTTTATTTCTATTTTTATTATTTACTTGTATTTGTTCTTATTTATTTGTTATTTTCCCCGTATTAGTCTAGTGATATTGTTTTATGTAAATTTAGAACTAGGTTTTGTTAAGAAATATTTCATGAGTTAGCTAACGGTACAGCCGGGGGACTCCCAAGTTTTAATAGCTCCCTTTGACCTGAGATGTATTTGAAGGGTCGCTCTCTGCAAACTGACTTAGTTCCTAACTAGACCTGACGATGGTATAAAGCCGAAACCGGTAGTTATATGTATATATATCTTTAGTGGAATAGACAATATTTCAAAAAATAAGTTGAATATAATTAAACAGATTGTATGAACTTCAATGAGTCGACTATTACAACATAGGCACCGAAATAAAACCAGTTGAAGGTTACAAAATGGAACTTCCGAATCTAGATCAACTATGAATACATTAAACAACCTACTGATAGAAATAAATGATTAAGTCCCTAACAACATATTTATACGATAGTTGAACCTGTAAAGCTTCACTCAAAGCACCGAAAGGAGCGTCAACATTTTATTAGAATACGATTTTTTCGGACTTTGGCCAATGAGCGAGCTCATTGCACTCTGGCTGGCCAGTTCATGACATTTCTATATAATCGAAATTATTATTTGTTGAGAAAAAAAGAAAACAGCAGCGAACTTCCCAATTGATTCCTTTAATTATAATAACGTGTAGAGGTGCGCGATTGATGAACAAATCCAAATGTTTAGATCAATTGAACAGTTAGGGGGGAGGGGGGGGGGGGATTAATATCAATTGGAAAGTTCCTAATTGGAAGTGTGGCACCGCAGTGTTCCTATGGGTGAGGCTACAATGAGGAAGGATTGGGATGTTTTGTGTTGCAGAATTCTGCTTCCTGCGATGCTTGGTCCGAACATGTATGGTCCTTCTAATGGTGGTCGTGGGAGAGACGATTCCACAGTTTTCCAAGATCCTGGCTCTGGTTGGTGGATCTACGGTGACACTCCTCACCTTCGTCCTGCCCAGTGTCTTCTATATGAGGCTCTGTGACCAGAAGTCAACCTCCTGGCCGAATAGGTTTGTATCACGTAAAAAGAGTACCTCCACCCACAACCGTAGAACTTACTTCTTATTGAGATATTAATATGTAGCAGGATTAACCGATGTAGTAGGAAAGAGGACAGATCCGGCTTGTGCTCTATAAAAACTAACTCCAAGAATTTCTGCCAAGCTTTCTGCGGTGTGCCTTCTCCAGGGTCTGTATTGAGATATATTCAATATACCTAACATTTTCTGCAGAGATATTGTGAAACACTTAATAAAAAATAAAGAGACGTATGTTTTTAAAAATATTGTTTATTTCACAAAAGTTATGTAATATATGAAAGTACTTTCGGTATTGATACCATTCAGCCACGACTTAACAAAACTGGTATTTGGTCGTGGCTGAAGATGGTAGCAATATCGATCTATTTTATATTTGTTAAATAGACAATATTTTTAAAAAACATAATTTTTATACCTATTCAATAGTATATGCTAAAAGTACGTAAAAATAAAGCAATACAATTTTAATCATAATAGAATTGAGATACCATATTTTGTTTTATCTTGAAAATGTTTATTCTGTTATGATGTAAGTTTTTTTAGTTAAAATTTAGTTTATATTGTTTAATTTTTACGTAATTTTAGCTTATTACTATTGTACATATATGTTAATACAGACCCTGAAGATTTTTATCAACCACAAGCCTGATCTCTCCTTTTATTTTTCTAATGTATTTTGGCTAAACCGTCCGTTTGTCACAGCCTAAATTTTATTTTTTGCTGCCTTGCGAAGGATAGAGGAAGCTTTGTGGACTTTTTCAAAGTGAAACTTTGTCTTGGATTTCAAAATTTCCTTCACAACATGGCTAGATAAAAAAAAAAAAAATCGCACTAATTTTCCCTTTCGAAAAGAATATAATAGTATTTCCATTTTCAAGTATCTTTTGTTTATTTAGTTGTAAGTTAGTAGTACTCCCTAGCCCACAATTGTTTTCTTGCTAATTACACCGACAACTACAATGAGAGTAATAATTGCATTTAAACTACTAAAATAGTACGTCACACATATGATTGGAATCGTAATTTTGTTTCTCAAGGATACAGAGAATATATTCAAATTAATTTATTTATATGAATATAATATCTCAGAAATTAAGGGAAACATATTTCAAAATAAATTGAAGCCAGTGTTTTCAAGGAAGCTTAGTAGAGAAGCTATAATTTTGATATTTAATTCGTCTATTTTTCAGGATAATACCTCTTCATATGCGAGTCTACATGTGGGAACTGGTAATTATTGGAATTTTGGGAGGAATTGCTGCTACGTACTCTGCAATATTGACTATTTTTAGTGTTCATTCCATTACAAAACCTTGTTATTGGATTTAATTATTATTATTTTTGTTTTAATGCTGTGATAATCACTAGTATAATCGAAGTATTTATAATTATTATTAGATGTTGTTTTATACAGGGTATTAAGCTATTGTTTTTATGTTATTAGCATTCATTTATATTTCATTAGCAAAAATGTTGAGTTTGAAAAGTATATTATACCTATGTAATATGTATTTATTGTAAAACGAACATAAAATGACCATTCTAATTTATAATCTTTCTTGTAATCAAAAGCTGACTATCAATAAAAATATTTTTAAAAAAGGAAAAAGTACATCACATGAAAATTATTTATATCCCTTATCATTTACCTTTAGAAGTACGATTAGAATTAAAAGAAACTACATATAAACAAAACAAAAATAAAGAAGTTATTACTATTCAAAATGGATCATTAACAATATCCGTTTAATTTAATATAATTAAACTTCTGAATAGGACAACAGTTTACTGATCTCATGTGATAGGGGTAGGCTACGATACGATAAGTTTTAGTGAGTCGTGATGGCGGTTGCATTTACACTACTATCATTATCATTCTTAACAATACAACATCAATATGTATACTCAATTAATATTGTACACAATGAAATACAAGAAGAAAAGAAGCCAAACACAGTTATGATATCCATTCTTGTACGAAATAAAGAACATACATTGCCGTACTTTCTCACCTACCTCGAAAGGTTAGATTATCCCAAGGATAGAATATCACTTTGGTAAGTATTATTATGTTTTAACACGTTAAACATTACTTAGTGCATGTGTAAAATATTGAGTAACAACTTTCACTTATTAATTACATCTATGAAACAAATATTTACAACTCTAAAAAATCTAAATTGAACTCTGTTTATATACAACCTCCATCTTGTTTATAACACCTGTTTCAAAGCGGCTAAACCTGGAATTACGTAAATTTATGTAAAAAAAAGTCTGTATTTTATTATTAACGTTGAATCCCTTATTTATATTAAATTTAAATACAAAATTTGATTACCTTATGGACAATGTTTTTTTAACCATATGCAAGTTCTTATGGGGAAATTAACGACCCAGTTCCGAAATCTTCTGTAAAAGGACTTAACCGTTTATTTACTTGGCGCATTTCTAGTAAAGAAAAAAAAAACTGGTTTCTATGTTTTCATCTGTGTTTTGCGCCTATTCTTAAAGTAAAAATTAGGTATGAAGAGCTATGGCGATAATTATTTATATAATAAAGTTAAGCGCTTCATAATCAGTACCGGGAACAAAATTTATCTAAGATCACTAACAAAACATGAAACATCTAAGTTACATAAGATGGCGGGTCACGAAACTGTCATTCTTTCGGTAGTAAACCCATTAATCAACACAGATAACAAATATATACATATGTATATATAGTTTGGGTTGTTTCATCTTCGTTTTTTAAATTTCCAAGCAATAAGACTACACCGAGGGCCGGGGGCGTCACTAGTATAGAGGTAAAAAGCTTGAGATGTAAAGCGACGTCAGGTACTCGTTGAAGTCACGCTTACCACAACCAATCCAGTGCAGGACTTACCACGATTTTAGGAAATTTAGAAAACTAACTCATATAAAAATCATGTTTGAGCATTCATTCATCAGATCATTTTATAAAATAGTAATGAAAAGTAATTCCAACTGAAATTATTGAAAAAACGAAAGAAATCATCGTAAAAAGAATAATATGACGTGAAATAATTTAATATTAAGTTCTAAAAATGTTTTAATTTAAGGTAAATAAATACTTTAAAAAAAAAAGGTTTTAAATTACGAATGAAATAATGAAAATTTATATTTTTACATTAACAAACATTATTAAACCCCTCCCCCCAAGTGGCATCTTCATAAGGCCGGTACAGAGCCATGGCATCTTAGAATTTTGAACGGGAAAGTTGTGGAGGCCCGAAATTAAAAGACTGCTAGCTCTTTAACGGTTGATCAAGTTTTCAAGTAGTTTCAAGTTTATTTATAGTATCGTTATCCAGTTCAAACACGGGCCATTTGGGATCTTAACATTTTGAACAGAAAGGAGTGAGGAGAAGGGGGGGGGGGGGGGGGGGGGCACAAAACGAGTACTAGCTCTTCAACAGTTAATCATATATTGATGAAACTGGCAGGGTATTTCAAGGTTTTACGATACTTACGCTATGTGATATCTGTAATTTCTGAAATGTAGAGTAGTGGGTTGCCCAATGGGTTTTCTAACTCTGTAACGGACTTAGGTGAAATTTTACATGTAGTCTCCTTACAAGCCCGGTACAAACATAGGCCTTGTGGCATCTCAAAATAGTGAATGGAAGGGAGAGTTGTGGGAGGTTCTTTTATTGCTAGCTCTTTATTATTACGGTTATTAACCTCCTTAAAGTTACTAATCAGGTAGCGCCGAGTAACTTCCTAATGTTATATAAAACCCTTAAAGACCTTCAGTTCAATTTATTTATTTGTTTGAGTTTCGCGGGAGAACGGCAGAACAGATATTCACGAAATTTGTGGGGGGCCCAAAACATAAAATTACTGCTAGGTATATAACGCTTTATGAGATTTGCATAACATATGTAGCATCCTTGTAAACCCGGTTCGAACATAGGCCGGACTGAATTTCAAAATCATGAGTGGAAGAGGGGATTGTGAGGGGGGCAAATTCAAAAACTATTGAGACGAAATTTCATATGTAAATTTCAAAACCCTGTAAGGAAGACACCTATTTATCTTTCACGAAATCGGTGGAAAGGAAGGGGGATCAGAGGAGAGGGCTCGATTCAAAAATCGTATTAACTGCCAATGTAATGAATATGACAACACAAAATTTAGTATGCGCATTGAGTAGCCCCCTCTCGTACATTGCCGGATAATTACGTAACTTCCCCTATACTTCGTGTTTGAAATAATAAAGGAACTAATAATTTGTGTCTGTTGATTTTCAGGATACGAAGTGACCACAATGAAGATAGAAGTATAGAGATATTGGATAAATGGTTAAGGAGACACGGAGACAAGTACCATTGGGTAGAAGAGGAGCTCTTAAGGGACAGTGGCCCTATAGAGGGTGAGAAGGGGGTGGCACACTGGCCCTCACAGAGGTACACACACATCATTACACTGCGGGAGGCTGCACTCTTGGGTGCTCGCTACAGATGGGCCGACTTTCTATGGGTATGTTCATATAAAGATATTGCATGTCACTTGAGAGAACAGAAAATTACAGCTGATTCAGTTATACACCCTCCCACGTCTATGGGAACTTTTTCGCGTTCACCAATCCAACACAAGGATTTTCGTATCGCTTCCTTCTCCGTCGAAGTCTGTGTCACCCTACAATTTTCTTCCTTTGTTGTGAGGATCCTGTTTATATTCCTACCCGGGGCACTGCCCATTGTAACTTACTTCAGTATTGTAACTTCATGTTTTCCGACCTCTAAAAAAAAAAATATTTTTGTCTCCGTGTGTCTGTGAACACGATAACTGCCGATAGAATGAATGTATCGACACGACATTTAATATGTGAATCCAGAACCCTTTAACGACGACACCTTTTGATTTTAAGTCAAATCGACTAAAGGGAAGGGGAGATTAGGGGGAAAGTTTAACACAATAACTCTAATAACTGTCAATAGAATGAATTTATTGACACAACAATTTATATGTGTATCCAGAACACTCTAAGGACGACATCTTTCTCCAGTCAAATCGACCAAAGGGAAGGGGGAGATAGATGGGAGGCTTAACACAAAAACTAATAACTGCCTTTGTAATGAATGTATCCTCATGAAATTTCATGTTTGAAGTTAAAATCTAATGAGGACATAATCTGTAAAATTTCAGCGATATCGGCTGAAAGAAAGAGGGGGTTTAGAGGAAAGGGCTCCATTCTAAACGCTAGTAACTGCTGATGTAATGAATTTATCGACCCAAAATTTAGTATGAGGATTTAGGAGTCCCTGTGTAAGTCAACTATTGAATATTAGCGCAAACGGTCGACTGGTTATGGAGGGGGAGCGAAACGTTAATTGATTAATTCGTTCTGGGGAAGTAAATTGCTGGTGATTCACCGAGGACTTTTAATTTTGGTTTGGGTTCTCGACGTGCACAGTTCTGTCGCATCTCATACCATTTTGTCACCGCTTTAGGTCTGAAGGCTTTGTTCTCAAATTGTTCCCTGTAAGTTCTGCGTTGGGGTTTAAATCTCGCAGCCAAACAAGAGCACTAGCTTTATCAACACATTAAATAAGAGGACCTGTAGGTCTAGCGACAGAACTCTGGAATTAAGGAGCTTAATGTCGGGGAAGTATCCTCTATTTGCGCTGAGGAGTCTCTCTTCTATCTCTGCCATTGTCGGTGACAGAAGTAACAACGGAGACCAGGCATTCAAAGGCCTTTGTACTCTGGAATATGGAAGAGCCCTCTTGGATAATATTTTTCAATGTCAGTTATTGGTTCTTATTTTCATTCTTCTCCAAACATATCTGTAGAGCAGGTATATTTGTCCAATTTTATACGACTGTAGTTTCGCCCTTTACAGCATTGTCAATTATAATGAACAGACTGTCTTTAAAGGCCAGGCAACATAAAACAAGATCATAAATAATGTATCTGACAGAACATATAAACACAACAAACAAAATTACATTCTTTTTATACCATTTCTCCATTGTGCTATTTGTTCTGTCACATAACTGATCGATGATGTTTGCGTTACCTTGTACTTAGTTTCAGAGACTTTCTGTCCATTACACAGACAGTAAGAGTCATGCCTGACCTATACAGGTATATATATAATAGTATTCGTATATTATACATTGTAGTATAAGGAAGTATTGTAATCGTGTGAAAATCCGAGATTGAGGTTTCAACGGATTTTTACGTTTGAAGGTCCCCTGAATACGTTTTGACAATTTCGCGATGATGTCTGCTTGTGCGTGTGCGAGATTGAAAAGTTTTGAGCACTCTAGAGCAAAAATGATTGTAGTTATGAACTTGAAATTTGGAATGAAGGGGTCACATGTGCTAACTTAGATCTGTTTAGATTTTGGCAGAAATCAGACGAAAATTGAAACTATTTTACTCCGGGGCCAAGTACATTATGCAAGATACTGATTATATTTATGACCTAATCAAAATTCTTTTCAAGTTAAAGTTGTAGAGAAAATAGAAGTACCCATTTTATATGTAATACGATCTTTTGCAGGTCCGGTATTTGAGATACATGCCAAAAACTGTCCTGAAATGCAGTTTTGAAACACATATTTTTGGACGTTACCTTGATTTACCGGAAAACTGTTAGTTCTATTGAAAACTTGGTTCCTATCAAAAATGTTCCTTATTAAATTTCCAATCGCTAGTAAGACCTCAGATTTTAGAGAGGATCAATACAACCAAAATTGTAGCGCCTCAAAGAATGAAATATTAATTTCCATAGGAAATATTTAATTTTTTATGGGGGAAAAACAATTTGGCTGTCAATAATCAGATTTAATTTTTTTCGGAAATTATAAAATACAATCACAGTAAATATAATTTTTTGATTGACTAATGCTCATTTGCTTATTGTGGCTTTAAATTGACTGAAAGCTAGTATAATATTTGAATATTTTTTGATCAATGATCTAATTACAGCCTGTTATATGAATCAATTCTTTTTTTGGTCAAGCCTTCTACCTACCTACAGTAACAATAAGAATATGTAAAAAAAATCCATTCATTGCCGTAAAGGTTGTATTCTTTAGTGCAAAAAAAGTTTATCTATCTATATACAGTGGGAATTTGGGTAGGTATGTATTGTAGCATGTCTACCATATAGACGATTATTATTATTAATATACAGCAAGGACCCGTGAAACTACGAGCGAATCGAGGCCACTTGGAGCTGATTAAAGAGGATTTTATTAAGAAGATTAATGCTCGGAACTAGCGATGCCTGCGAGAGAATCGCGATCGCTAGGAGCGAAAACAAGAGCGAATTGTGGGTCGTTTGGATTTGAATTGAAGATAATTTCATTTGGAAGAACATGCTCGGAACTAGCGATGCCTGCGAGAGAATCGCGATCGCTAGGAGCGAAAACAAGGAACAAAGAATATAGAGGAAAGAAAGGAAGCAAGATAATTGTTTGCATCCGGAGTTGTATGAACGACCAGGGAGGGTTGAGCTCCCCTATTCTTAGAAGAGCCTTACGCAACCGGTGATCGGTGATTGGCTGGAGGTGGATTTATTTTTATTTTTATTATTATTTTATATTTGACAGTTAGTTTTAAATATTTGAGTAAATCAACTCCTTCTTCATGCTTGGGGCCGTTCAGGTCACATCGAACTAGTCAGTGAGATAGAGTGTATTTTGGACGGTGTAAAGCCAGTGAAAAATGTAACTTCTAGTGTGGCCTCGAAACCAGCAGATCTTCAAGAACTATGTGATTGGATGATTTCTGCGGGATGTCCAGATAAAGCTAATCACACCGCTATCGCCAGGGATATCATTATCGAGGTACCTCGTAGTTAAGTTATAATTAAGTCCTTCAGACATACGGCCAAAATTATATATTAAATTGTTTTTATTTTTAAATATAATATGTTCCCATTTAAAATATATGTGTTCCCCCCACTCATGCTTCTTCTAGTTGGCAACAGTAATTAATTATTATTAATTACTGGTGACAACTACACATTAGGAACTTGTAACCGTTCTTCCCGTGAGGAGTGTACTCAGCTATCCAAGGCAATTTTTCATTTAAAGTCGCGATTTTAATAATTTTCGATTTTAATAATTTTCCGATTTTAATTTTATTTTTACTAATTAAGTAATTTGCACTCTCTCGCCAAGGAGAAAGGTTATCAGTATACATACCCAATACATACCAATTTGGTATGTATACATACCCAATACATACCAATTTGGGTATGTATACATACCCAATACATACCAATTTGGTATGTTTACATACGCAATACATACCAATTTGGTATGTATACATACCCAATACATACCAATTTGGTATGTATACATACTCAATACATACCAATTTGGGTATGTATACATACCCAATACATACCAATTTGAGTATGTATTCTTTAGAATAGCCTTCTAGTAGACAGTCTATTCTATATTAATTAAATGAATTTCATCCATTTTATGTCTGCTAGCCATATCAATAGTTCTGGGGATCGAGCGTATAGTTTGTTTTCTATTAAGTATTAATTTATTTTCCAAATTTTGTAGAAAATAATTGGTTAATATTATTAGATTTGTTAATCTTGAAAAATGAGAAAATAACTATTATTTTTTTCCAAAACATAATACAGTCTTCGTTTTTGTTAATAAATAATCCTATATTTTCAGGTTTTGGATGCGGATGCCTTCATCACAAATCCTAAAACTCTTGAGAACCTCATTTTAAAGGGACATACAGTGTCAGCTCCTATGCTTCGCTCGGATGGCCTCTACTCCAACTTCTGGTGCGGGATGACACCCGAGTTCTACTACCTTCGCACGGAGGACTATGGACAGATCCTGGGCCGCAAGAAGAAGGGCTGTTTCCCCGTGCCCATGGTTCACTCTGCGGTTCTGGTAGACCTGCGCTACCGGGCAACTGACCACCTCACCTATGACCCGAGCAAGCCCCTTGGATATAAGGGGCCGCATGATGATATTATCACATTCGCCCGGTCTGCTAATATGACCGGTATTATGTTCCTCAATTTTAACATTTTTAAAATATGTTTTTGCATTGATTTGTATTTTTAGTCAAATTATGTACAACCCGTCTACTAAAAAAACTCAATTGAAAAATTCTAACATTGGAGATGGAGAGGGTATCTTAGGTGAAAGCAGGCATTCGGTGTACCAAAGTTTACTTGTTAAGTATTTAAGGGGATGTTTCGAGCCAAAAGTTTATCTTCAGCCTTTTCTGTTACGAATGTGTAATAGCAAACCGTTAAGTAACTGGTCACAATGATAATGTTACCAGTTAATAGCTAAAATGAGTTGCTTCGATTTAAGAATGATCTGAAGAAGAAAAAAAAAACAAGTTAACCTTAAGTCTAAGAGTCAGAGAGGAGACGAGGTGACTTCTGAACAAGAAGTACGTCTATAAAATGGGTCCTTAGAATGCAGGCTAAAATGTTTCATTGTTAGCATTAAGGTTTACAGTTTCACCTGTGCTCCTACTATTGTACACAAAAGCAGGTGAGAGGATATTTTGGATGGCTCTTTAAGCCATTTATGGTAAAAATTTTTGCGTTTCCAAGGGTGTATTTTGAAAGATTTCGATTTAAGCTACTACTTTGGTCCTTTGTAATAGTTTGATATCTACAACCGTTTTCGAGTTATTTTGATTGGGGTCCATTTATCTGGGACACTATTCTTTTTTTCAGACACTTATTTTTTCTTCCAGAACATTACTAGTGTTTAGTTGCATATTTTGTAATTGTTCAGAATTTTGATTGAATATTTCAACCTTTTTCGCTCATAGTTTAGTTTTATTTAGTGCGACGATATCTACAATTTTACAAGTTTACAATATAGTCCGCAGTATAATTTTAGAAAAATATAGTGCCAAAAATGGAATAAATGAATTTACATAAATATTTTTAGTAGAGCTCGTCGTTTGAACTTTGCACTTTAAAGAAAACTTTTAAATATTGTATTACGGAAATAAGAAGTATAGCAACGTAGCTTTAACTGCGTACATTCATATTTCCCGAACGTCAAATTTTACAGCATTCAACAGACAGTTGAACTCAGCGACACTATACTATTATTGTATTTGTATAGAATGCTAATGTTGCAAAAACTAAATACCTTTTCACTTTTTAGGTATTGAAATGTACGTGTGTAATGATGAGATCTATGGGTTTGTCATGGTGCCTCTGGATAAAGATGATCGTCTTACTTACGACCTTTTACAGTTGCGCAATTTGAAAATGGAAGTTTTAGGTAATATTTGGTTGTTTTCTTTAAATTGTACTTTGATTTGTCAAAAAATTGCCACCTTTTTATAGATATCTAATCATAATATGAATATTCAACACGGTTTTTTCCCTAACTGTATGTAATTACGCTATCAGTGAAAAATGCATTGTTTGCACCGAAATTACCATCTGAATACAAAAATTAAAAACAAAATTTCATGTTTGTCTGTTTGCGAAAACGATAAATCCTGATAGAATGAACATAGTTATAGAGAAGTAATTTATATGTGGATCCAAAAGCTTGTAAGGACACCTATTGTTTTGAAGCCAAATCGGTCAAAGGGAAGGGGCTTATCTTCTAAACCATAATAACACAAGATGTATAGAATGCATCGTAACGGGATTATACATTTGGATTCAGAAGTCCATAAGTAAAATACCTGTATATTTTCTGCCAAATCAGTGAAATTAAAGGAGGGGTTATATCCTTATTGTCTTTCCAGCAAAGAAGGAGAAGCGCTGAGAGGGAGAGCGGAAACATAATTGATTACATATATTTCGAGACGGGGTAGTACATTGCCGACGTTTTTGATCATGTCTAGTGTCAGCTGATATTATTTAATTAACTTGCATTGTCTATTACTACAAGTCATATCAACATTAAGAAACATGTCAGCTTCGAAAACAAAGTTCTCCGCCTTGCCACCTTGGATGGTGCAGAATTTTCAGATACTCAGGGAGCTGGGTTTTCCTGACGTTATAGACTTCATGTTGGAGTTAGCGACAAGAATCAGGATTGGGCTGCAGAGTGTTTCTGGCATTGGGGAACATGTGTTACACAGTCGTCTGAAGCCTATATAGATCGTGGGTTCGAAACCCAACCGAGGCCATTAGTTTATTTTATCTGGGAGGTAAAATAAACTTAAGCACGCCGTCCTTCGGATGGGACGTTAAGCGATGGTTCCGAGCCTGTACTCAGGTACTCGTTAAAGACTCCTACCCTAGGTGAATAAAAATTTAGGGTAGACAAAATTTAGGACTCTCACAGTAGAGTCGGGCACATGTCCACCAGAGTGACGAAAGAGCGCTCTGGTAGTAGGCGATATGACCCCGTAGTTAAAGCCCGGGCATGATTCACAAAACCTAACCCTATATATATTTTTTTTTAAATTGAGTATAGAACCAAATAATTTATTTTTTCGTCTACTATTGGACATAATTATACACATCTAGTTTTATAGATTGCATTGAGCACGCCGTCCTTGGAATGGGATTTTAAGCAATGGTCCTGAGGCTGTACGATGTCAAGACCCTACCCTAGGTACCTAAACCTAAGTAGGCAAAATTTAGAACTTCCACAATAGAGTGCTCTGTTAGTAAGCGATTTGACCTGATAGTTCTCGGCGTGAGTCCCAATGACTATTTCGCCTTTGGCTTGAAGTTGAATTGAACAAGTACACTTATTTCATCTGTCATTTTCTAACATTGTCTATAATGTCTAACATTATAGTTGATGGAGTGCCTCTCGGAGTTGATCCTCTGCTGGAAGAGTACGTGGTGGAGCCTGACGAGGGGCGACTAAAGGTGGACCGAGTGTTCATGATCAACCTAGAGCGGCGTCCAGACCGAAGGACGAGGATGCTGCACTCGCTGGAGCAGCTGCAGATCGATGCCACCATTGTCAACGCAGTCGATGGACAGTCAGTACCATTTGTGTATTCTTCATTTTTTTTGGAAATTGTGCATGTATTATTAATAATGGGAATGGGTCCTAAGATGATTGGGATTTTGGCGATTTCAATGGGTCATAATTGAGAAATTAAATTTCAAAAGGCAGTATGTAAAATTATTAAATTTGTTAGAATCGTAAAGTTAATATCATATTAATGATTGAACGGAGGGCACCTTGCGAAGGTAACTAGCTCGTCTACTGACCAGGCCAACATTTTTTTTTTTTTTTCTGGGGATAAAACAAACCTTGAGGACGCTGCTCTTCGGTTGGGACGTTAACCTATCCCTAGAGCGGTCAGGTACTCATTAATGACCCCTGCTCTAACTAAACCTGTGTAGGCAAAATTTAGGACTTTAGACACAATCAGTTGACACACAGAATAAGTAAATTACAACCGGTGCTTTGTTCAAGAAGGTACTTCCATTACAATTTAGAATATGAACGATTGTGCATTAAAAAAAATTACTTGATATTCCTCGGACTACTGAAATAATACACCTATTTTGATATCAAAACTCATTTTTGTCAAGAATTGAAGTCCTGCATTTTGAAATTTAACTCAAATATATTTATGTATTGATTTCCTAAAGCAAGATAAACCAAATCTTACATAATATGTTTATTAGCGCCCTGATTTTGACTAAATATATAAAAAGTATTAAATAATAACATACAAACGTTAAAGTATAGACATCAATAAATCTTTTTGAATTATATGATAAATTGTGAAAGAGTTGCTCTTTTGACTTCCGGCTTTGTAATCAGTCTTCCGGCCCTGCTATAGATGGGAGTGGGTCCCACCTTGACGAAAAACTCCGGTTAGATTCCGTTATCTATCCTTCAATATTTTAAACTGCAAATATATTTAAGACATATATATATAATTAAGTTCTGAATTCAACAAAGTAGTTTTTAAAAAATTACTTTTATTAAAATACAGAAAAATTACAAAGTAAAGGTGTTGTGAACAGCAAGACGGAACTCAATAGACTGAGCGCGCGGCAGTCGAACGCCGTTATATTGTTTCTAGAAGTGCTGATGCTGAGTCTATGCTTTTTGTAGTTAGGTGTCATTTAACTCTTCCCTCCTAAGTTTTTCGAACGGCCCGTTCGAATTTTGGCAGCTCATCATGGGGGGTCCAGCTTCTTGGTCGTCTGCGGGGCGCACCGTGATGATTGTTCTAGGTTTGCAGAACAGATCATGTAGTCTATGTCGGTATCTGAATAACACGACTAACACAAGTAACATACAAATTAATAATGTTATGGTTAAGATTAAATAAGAAAATTGGACTATTGGTGACAGCAGGATGGGTTGTTGGGCCAGTTCCACAGCTTCTTGATGAAGATCAGTTGACGGGCTTAGGTGACGAAGTTGTAGGTTGATTTCATGACTGCTTTCCAAATGCACTAGATTTAGTTTAGGTGGTGTGATCTCGAAGGATGGTTCGGCTGATGTAAATACCAATGTTCCGATTATAAGTCGGCAGGATGAGCTTAGTAGAGCGGCTCCTTGTATAGTCTTTGTGCGGGGTATGCCTTCGCAGTCTTCGATGATTTCATTTGGTTGGTGAAACATAACTAATATTTGTTTATTAGATAGTGCAGTCACTATTTTATACGAGTTTTTGACTTTGGCAGAGTTGCAGCGGTCGAGGCTAGTGGTGGTGCAGGGTTCTTGACTAGGCTGCTGAGTACACAGGGTGATTCCATTATTTACCTTGCATTCTTCATCAGACCAGAGTTCAGTGTCCTCCAAGATGACGAGAAATCTTTTAGGTGGTAGAATGATAATTTCTTCACTATTAGGTACAGGGTAAATTTTGGAATAGGTTGCTTGGAAAGGTTTTAGGATTGGTATTTTGAGAAGGAAGGTAATCATTTGATTTATACCAAATATGTATAATTTAGAAGCGTTTAACAATTTAAATAGATGATTTTTGTCTAAAGGGAGTAATTGATTATCCCTATACATTTTCTTAAGATAGTTTTGTATCTGTATTAATTCATTTGTGCTAATTATTTCTAGATTAGGTATATTGTTGAATGCTAGGCTAATGGTCCTTTCAAGGACAAGTAGGGATTTCAGTATACGTTCAGCTTGATAAACCTCATTTTGTAAAATAATTTGACTATCTTCAAAAGATTTCAACTTCTCTAAAAAGACTTTTGTATCTCTAATGTTTTGGTTGAATATTTGTGTTTCGTCTTCAATTCTTTTACTAACATGATTAGCGAAGGATGTAAACTGAGAAATCTTATTAATTTCATTATTTTGATTTTTAAAGAGAGCATCGACATTATTATTTATAGTATTTAAATCGTCATTGTCCGGGTTTCCAGCTACAAATTTAATTATACTTCCGAGTCCGTTTACTATCCCACGTTTTTCACGCTTATTACTTAACTTATCTAAAATTTCCCTTATCTTATAAATAGTTCCCTTTAATTGGCTACTAATTCTACTCATTATAGTATTGTTGACTACATTTGTCTTTAGTATATTAGAGTTCAATATGAGTGTATTATAGCTTGTTTCGTATTTAGAGACATTAACATGAAATAGAAAGTTGTGGTAGTGATCTAGTAAGCTAACATTTGACAGTGGTTCTATAAAGTATCCGTTTGTTTCAAGCTTCGTTATTTGGAGGGCCAGGCTGGTCGGGATCAGGATCGACCTGCACAGAAGAAACATTTTTCCTTAGTCTTTTTGCCTTTCTTATGTGGGCTGTAGTTGGTCTGTCTTTCTTAGTAGTTCCTTGAATTTTACCTTTGGTTTGTCCTGTGACTTTTATTTTTTCAAATGGGGGGTCAGTTTTTCTAGGTCTGTTCCTTTCAATGTAAATTTCTTGGTCTTGTACGTCCGGGTTATTCTCTTTATTTTGATTTCTTTTATTTAGTACCTGCTGGGCTTTTTCTTTGGCTTTATTATGGACTTTATCATAGAAGGGCATTAATTCTTGTTTACGTTTTTCGTTATATTGTTCGAAAGTCGTGAGTCCTAGGTCGAAATCTATGGGTCGATCGTATGGTCCATACAATAAATAGAATGGGGAGAATCCAGTTGATGAGTGTATTGCTTGATTGTATATAAGAATGGCAGTTATCATGTGATTGGATGGAAGATCACGTGGGTTTTTCAACTTTATAATTCTTAATTTTTCTAGCACTGTCGAGTGTAGTCTTTCTATGGGCGAGTTTGAATTGGGATTGTTGACTGTTGTGAAGTGGAGTTCTACCTTGTTTAGTTTGCAGAATTCTATCATAGTCTTGTTTTTGAACTCTCTCCCTTCGTCGCAAACTATTTTCTTAGGTAGATTATGATGTGAAAAGTAATGTCGGAGTTTATTTAGAATTGTCAGACTAGTTCCATCTTTGATAAGGTATGCCTGAGCGTAGCGAGAAAATAAATCGATTATTGTTAGAAATTTTGAGCCATCGAAAGAGAAGGTGTCAATATGGATGACCTCAAATGGTCTTTGAGCCGTCATTGGTCCTGAAAGTTTTAGGTCGTACGGTCTTCTTTCATACTTTGATCGTTGACATAGATCACAGATATTGATGACACTACTGATGGTATCCTTCATTTTTGGCCAGAAATATTTTTCCTTTAATTGGTTCAGGGTTTCGTTTATACCGTTGTGGTTTTGGTCGTGATATTCCATTACAATGTTATTTTGTCTGTCTTCATCGGTTATATCTTGACAGAATTTCGTACAGATAAATATTTTTATTGAATTATTAAATATCTTGTATACAAGGTCAAGGAACGGTTTATGAATTATTTCGTCCTTAAAATATATACCGAAATTTTGGTCTGGTCTTATGATTTGTTTTAGGAGAACTGAGAGGTCCTCTTCCATAGCGCTTCTTCTGATAGTCGCGAAGTGAGTCATCCTATTGAAAGGTCTAGTTAATCTACTTTTACGAGTTTCTCCGATGCTAAATATAATTCGGTTGGTGAAAACATTTAGTGGTCTTTCGCTGATAGGGACAGTTTTTCCAGTGTCTCCATCAGTTGAGTGCACGGTTTCCAGATCAGTGTCATTGTCTTGTTCGTCTAATGTTTTTTCAAGATCTTGTATTATTTCTTGATACTGTTCACTGTTATCTGGGGGTTGATTTAGTATTTCATCCAGATCATTGTTTGAGAGTGCCTGAGCTTCTCTGCGCTGCTGATTGGCGTCCCCTTCGTCCAAACATACCTGGATTGACATTGAATCGTCAGCTTCTTCGTCATCAAAGTTATTAATTTCAATTCTTGATAGGGCGTCTGCTACAAAGTTTTCTTTCCCTTTCTTGTACTGGATCTCAAAGTCAAACTCTTCCAGTTTTATTTTCCATCTGATAAGACGAGAGTTTGGTTCTTTTATTTTGTACAGCCAAACTAAAGGTTTATGGTCAGTTTCTATTGTAAATCTCTTACCGTATAGGTATGGTCGGAAATGTTTTGTAGAGTCTATGATAGCCAGTAGTTCTTTTTCAATTGTGGAGTAATTTTTTTCTGCACTGTTGAGAACTCTGGAGTAAAATCCAATAGGTCTATTATTCTGAGATAGAACACTTCCTATTGCAACATTAGATGCATCGGTTGTAAGAAGAAATGGTTTTGACAGGTCAGGGTAAGCTAAAATAGGTGAATTTGTCAATAATTCTTTGCATTGTTCGAAGGCTTGTACGTAGTCTGGATCATTCGGGTCCAGTTTTGATCCTTTCTTGAGGCATTTGCTCATTGGTGCTACTATTTTGGCAAAATTGGAAATAAAACGTCTGTAATATCCTATTAGTCCTAGAAATGATTTTATTGCGGACGTAGTTCGCGGTATGGGATATTTTTCTATAGCTTCTATTTTTGTTGGGTTTGATTTAATACCATCCGGGGTCACGACATGACCTAAAAACTGAACTTCTTTTCTCAAGAATTCGGATTTGTCCAGTTGGACTCTGAGATTAAATGTTCGTAATTTTTGAAATACATTCCTCAAGTGTTGACAATGTTCATCGAGAGATTTACTGAAAATTACAATATCGTCCATGTAAACGAAACAGAATTTGTATAAATACTCGCGTAATACATTATCCATCACCCTTTGGAATGTGCTTGGTGCATTCTTGAGACCAAATGGCATCCTGAGGTATTCGTAATGTCCATTGTTTACTGTAAAGGCTGTCTTTTCTATTGATCCGGGGTCCATCTCTATCTCATGAAATCCTTGAGCTAGGTCAAGAGTGCTAATATATTGGCATTTACCCAAGTTATCTAAAATTTCGTCTATTCGCGGGAGGGGGTAACGATCTTCAATTGTCTTCTCATTAAGCTTTCTGTAGTCTATCACCATTCTAAACTTTCGTTCACCGGATGCGTCCATTTTCTTCGGTACGATCCATACGGGAGCACTGTAAGGCGATATTGACGGTCGAATGATTTTATTGTCCAAAAGTTTCTGTATTTGTCTCTGAATCTCGGTCATCATGTGATATGGGTGTCTAAAAGATTTTACGTATACTGGGTCTTCGTCTGTTGTCCTAATTTTGTGTTTGACAGAATTGGAGAAAGGTAATCCCTCTTCATCGTCATAAAAGGTGTCTTTGAACTGTCTACAAATATTGAGTATGGCTCGTTTCTCTTCTCCATTCAAGTGTGACGTCCTAATTGCTTCAGAGACGTTTAATTTGGAAGGTTTAGAAGGCTGTGGGTATTCTATATCTGTGACTGAGATAGGTGTGACAGGAATTCGTTCATCAAAATAGATCTCTGTATTGTTTACATCTATAGGTACTAGACAAAAGCCATTGCGTATAGTAACTAAAGATTCGGGAATCGTAATGTCGTTGGTAAGTTTTATCTCTGGGAGACATACATCACCTTGTTCTTGCGTCACCGGTATTCTGACATAATTATTTACAAGCACTTTGCAAGGTTTGATTGACTGGGAAGTATATCCTAGGAGGAATGGAATTTCCTGATTCGCGATTTTGAGTGTGTTATTTCTATAATCTATGATCGCTCCAAGTCTTTCTAGATCTTCGCTACCTATTAGTGCGTCGAAATGTTTGTGCCAGTCAATTACGTGAAAATTGATTGATTCATGAATACCAAGTTCTGATAATAGAGGGGCTTGAACGTTGTCATCAGCTGATTTCTTGTTTAACAATCCAGTAATGCTGAATGGTTTTTTGAACAGATATTGAGAGAATTTTTCAAAAGCAGGTTGTGTATTAATGACTGAGTTTGAGGCTCCTGAATCGATTAAAATTTTTAAGTTAGTCTGAGGTAAATATAGAAAAGGTAATTTGGGTTTTGAATTTAAGCAATTAAGGTCTACGTGGTCGGCAGGTCTGAGGCTGGTTCCCAAAAATTTACAATATTTTCAGTTGGTTCAATTTGTTCGGTTTGTTCGTCTGGTTCCTCAATGTGGGGGGTGGTCAAGTGAGAGTTGGTCAAGTCTATTTCGCTCTGACCTACGTCTCCTTCTTCATAGGGTTGGTATGTGTAATTTCCATCATCATAATAAAAATAAGTATTATAATCGGTGAGGTCCGTTTCCAATGTATTTATGTCCATTGGCACGGGCGGAGTGTTAGTCCAAGGTCTATTACGGTTAAATTGTTGAGTGTTTACCCTTGATTGAATAGACATAGGGGTTGGTTTTGGTCTAGCATTCTGGTACATTCCAGATGCTGGTCTAACAGGAAATCTTGGGGTAAACGGTTGTTGACCTTGTCTGGGGGGAAGTGGAGGAGGTCTAACTAGGTTTTGCTGACCTTGCTTATATTGTGGGTGTTGGATGGCCCGTTGTTGCATAGGTGGCATCATACGATACCCTAGCACGTTGGGATTTGGTCTAGGATTATATCCATAAAGGTTTGGATATCCAGGCGGTTGTACTGAATGAATCTGAATAGGTTTAATTTGGGGCGGAGGCTTTGAACTTCCCTGGGTCCTACGAATGAATTCTGTGTAGTCCCATTCGGTTTGACGATTGTCAAGGAGTTGGCATTTATTTATGCATCCCTCCAGTGAGCTTAGCTCAAAATGACTGAGGAAAGACCGGTAAGGTTCTAACAATCCTATTTGGAATGTCTTTGTTGCTAGT
Source organism: Aradus depressus (assembly GCA_963662175.1). Lineage (NCBI taxonomy): Eukaryota > Metazoa > Arthropoda > Insecta > Hemiptera > Aradidae > Aradus > Aradus depressus. Next base: position 47,446,282 of record OY759216.1, on the reverse strand, counting down.
TTGGTATATTCAAATTTTTTAAAGGCTAAGTAATTTGGCTCTTCTACGTTAAGCATTATATTTTGTAATACATTGTTATAATTTTTGACGAGTCTAGCGTAAAAGTCCATGTACGTCTCGTTTCGTTGTTGCACGGTCTGTTTCAAGTTGGTTAGAAGTACGTCCTCCGATCTCTGATCTCCGTATTTTTGTAACAAAGTTTTCTTGATTTCGGTCCAGTTGTCAGCAGCAAGGTAACTTAAAAAGTCCCTAGCTTCACCTTTTATTTTTGATTTGATCGGGCAATTTACTATGTACTGTAAGTCGGGTGTCAGTCTGTTTTCTAAATGTTTATTCAAGTTTTCTACTTCCGTAATAAAAATCGATAAATTATCTCCGGGTGAATACTGAGGTAGAGAATTGATAAGCAACTGAAGCTCGGTTTGTGAGGGGGCGATAGGTGTTGGTTCGAGTACTGGGGGAGACATATTTGTATTAGTTTGATTTTTATTAATAATAAATTTAGCAGGTTGAACAAGCGGTCTATTTGAATTATTTCTAATTTGTTCAAGTAACTGGGTATTATCTGCAATTAGTTTTACTTGTGCTGAATTCATGTGCAAATAAAGAAATAAAGATTAAAGATTTCCTTAGTTTGTCTATTAAAATAAGAAATGTTTTTTTTCTATACAATTTAAGAAACTTATCTATCTAGTTATGAATTATTTAAAATTTAAAAGATATTATTATTATTAAGTATTTATTTTATTATTATTTTATTTTATTTTATTTTTTTAATTATTCAAGATTATAAAAAATGGATAAATTTGGTTCAAAATGATTACCTAAAGTTAAGGATAAATAAGGCAAGGACTTACAGGAGTTGGATGATGTACATCGCAGATACCCTTGCGGAGGTCCTTGGGTCTAAAGTAGAGTTGTCCGTCTTCTGTTTGGTCGCCGGAAATAATGAATTTCCACCAATGGGCCAAAGCACTGTCACTTAGATCACAATTACTGAGTAAGTTCGAATCCCGCGTGAAGAATTAAGATTCAAATGATCAATGGAGAAACACCACTAAAATCACTCGCGAGATCCTGTCCGCAGCGCCAATTAAGTTCTGAATTCAACAAAGTAGTTTTTAAAAAATTACTTTTATTAAAATACAGAAAAATTACAAAGTAAAGGTGTTGTGAACAGCAAGACGGAACTCAATAGACTGAGCGCGCGGCAGTCGAACGCCGTTATATTGTTTCTAGAAGTGCTGATGCTGAGTCTATGCTTTTTGTAGTTAGGTGTCATTTAACTATATATATTGTATATTTTTGGGTGTATTAAAAATCTTTAAATCTTTACGTTATCTTCGTTCTTATCGCGCAATATATATTTTATTTTTTAGTCGATCCGAATGGAGCTGCCGAGTAACATATTTCAAATTTACGAATCGTCCAAATCTAATTTCGATTGTGTTAGTTTCTTAAGTGCTAATACTTTACCGAAAGGGGAGCACTGTGATCCTAGCCTTGATAGGATTTTAAATATGACGGATGAACATGAAAGATGTCGTTAGAGTAAGGGCTCAATTAAGTAAATATATGTAGTTGGATAATTCAAAGCTACCTCATTCAAAAATGTTGTTTTTCATATATTATTTATGTCAGATGACAAATTTTGTGAATTCGAACTTGGACTCAATTATAACACAATAGTCTAGTGGAATAGTTGCCTCCATGAGGTATATGCTTCGAGTTATAGAAGTTCTGACGGAAATTTCAACTTTTGGCTGACATAACAGAATCTAACGGAAGCTCCTCCACCTCGGTAGACCGGACATTTCTCTTCTGGAGAGGTCTGTAAAGTCACCTTCTGCAGATCTTTCTTTGTGGCGCTTCAGGCGATGGAGTCACTTGCTTTTGAATACTTTCTGTTGAAATCGGAGTTCTATACTGATAATATTTGATTTTATCTGAATAGTAGAATTAACGAAAACAAGATGATCAAAAATGTGATTAAATTTATTTAACTTATAAAAACATTTAGTGATGAAATATTTCGAAGTTCTTCTTTATGATTGCTAACACGAGGTAATTTTTTTTCTCTTCTGTCGTGGATATAGCTATCTGCTCGTTGCTATTGAAACCTTCCAGCTAAAAAAATTGAATAAATTATTTAAATTAAATTATATTTAAATGTTTATGTATTTTCTTATAATATAAAAGTAACTCAGGGCCGAATGTAAATGGGGGTTAAATCAACATTTTCATAAAATCATAAAAGAAAATGAAATGTCTATAACTGATAAATAATAAAATATTCCCAGAAGTTGCGTCACTATTGGGAGTACTATCTGAACTCCATGTAAAGATTGCAAACAACCTAGCTATCCTTCTCTACACTTGACAGAATAATAACATCGTCGGAACAGTATATCTGAGATATATAGGATTTATTTAGATGTGTGTCAACATTTGCAAGTGCTGGATAATTACTAGGGTTATTTAAAAGGATGAATGTTTTTTTGATCCCTTCCGCGCTGAAATACTTAATGCTTTCGTTATCAAAAAGTAATAATGGAATTATTAGCAAAAGCGACATTGCACAACTCGACTAGTTTTATGTGGAACCGCCAGATGGTAGCACTGGGCAGCCCTTGTTTCATTCTTCTTTCCCACGTTTTCTTGAGCAAATGGATTAAAAAAAGTCGTCGGTGACTTACATATTGGCTCCTAAATCATCATACTAAATTTTGTGTCGATTAATTCATTACATCGGTAGTTATGAGGGTTTTTGGATTGAGCCCTCTCCCTTGATCCCCCTCTTCCCTTCGACCGATATCGCTGAAATTTGACAGGTTATGCCCTCATTGAGATTTGATGTAAAATATATAATTCAATACATTCCCTTCTGCCGATATGGCTGGAAATTAATAGGTGTTGTCCTTATGAGGTTTTGGTAACTTATATAAAATTTCGTGTCGATTCATTCATTCTATTGGGAGTTATTGTGTTCACAGACACATATACATACAGATTTAAATATGAAAATACGTTGAAAACTCCGCGAACAAGATTCCCTGTTAATAAATGTATGTATGCTAATGTGTGTAAATCCTAATCAAAAAATATACACAATACATACAAATAAAATTTATACAATAAAATATTATTAAATATATCATAAAAAAATCGTAATTAATTACAAATAAATAATTGAATTAAATTTCATAAATTTTAAGAAAGTTGGTTGAAGGAATGATGGGATTAGTGACAGACTCTCTCAATCTTGCCTCCTCCGAGTCTTTTAAATTTTATTTAGATAAATAAACGACATATGTTAAATCGTATAAAGAAGAAATGACTGCTGTTGACATTTTGATTTGACATTTAAGAGTGGAGACTAGAGTGGGGTGGAGTTAACATGGTGGCTGCCGTAAAACTGCCTTCACTGCTTTCTTCTATTGGGAAGGCTGAATGCTGGACCCACTTCCAGGTTCAACAATGGATCCTTTACCTACCTTATGGTACTGTAATCAGCTGGTCTTCTGTATTTTATTTTATTTCACTTGGGTACTTTTTTGATAACTTAACTTTTATTCTGTTTCCTTCCGTGTCAAGTGGTGAACCTTATTTTCGGATTTGGCTTAAACCTGGTTGGACCATGTCCTCTGTTTCTTCTTCATTTCAATTATATGTATATGGAATTAGTTGAACATAATAATAATACATTTATTTCCATTAAACCAATACATGGTAATAGGATACGTCAAAAGAATGTATACATTAAGATAGCTTATAAATTAGATTTATAACTACTTGAGTCTAACACATCTATGATTAGTAATAACAAAACTATTTAAAAAAAGTAAAATGAAATTAATAAAAATTGAACAAATAAATACTTAAAAATATATGAGTACATAAACAAAATTAATACAAGATACGTTTATAATAAGTAGACACATTTTTCAATTTAATAAAAATTAACATAACTATTTTTCAAAAAAAAAAACTCTTCGGAAGTTTTTTATCCCAAAGATGTTTCGGGACGTTCGAATATACAGCACAAAGGTGACATAATTACTTTCAATACTCTCCATACTTGGGGTATACTTTTTGAAATACATTTTTTTTTTAGACAATAGTTTTGTCTAATTATAATGTTAAGTTGATTTTTTGGAGGTTTAAAATATTCAATCAATTTATTTGGGTACCCCAAGTGCCTTATACAAAGTAATTATACATTTTAAAATATTAGAATTAATATTATCAATATCCGTCACCTCCGATTTTTTTTTTTTTTTTTTAAATACTCAAATTAAAGTTAATTTTTATTTATTTGATCCCCAAAAGTGATTGATAAATTGCGATTTTCTGTTCAAAGCGATTTTAGTGAAAAACAATTTTTCAAAACTACTTTAATAGGGAGGGGTTTGGTAGCATTTATTTTTCAGATTTTGATAAAATTATTGCAAACAATAATTAAAAAAAAAAAAAAAATAGGAAATAACTACTATTCTAGACGAGCCAAATCGGAAAAGGTTTATTTTTTATTTTATTTTTTATGGTGGCCGTAACATTGAATGATTTATATTCTAGCTAGTACCAATCTAAATGGCGCCATCTGTATATATGACCGGAACTAACCTTCTATAGAACGATTTTGACGATAATTCAACTATTTGCCGCAAGAGAGTGGCACTTAATTTGATTTGATTGGAGCGATGTAATCGATTTACTCAACATTTCCCCATTTTGTACACAAATATTTTCTGCAACCACCAGACATTACTGATCTGCTCATTAGATCAGTAATTTATTATTAAGATCTTATTTCTTAAAAATTATATTCTTCTCTATTATATATTGTCTTTTTTCCTTCAATTTTTGTATTCTTTATTCTTTTTGCTCTCTTCTTTCTATGTATATTTATATTTTATTTTTGTAGCAAATATTTAAAATGGTTGCTTCTATATTCCACAAGCAACTAAATTATTATTTATTTCTTACGTTCTTTGATACATCATTTTTCTTATTCTATCTCTTTGCTGTAAGATATTAATCTTTAGAGTAACAAAGTTTCATTTCATTATTAAGATCTAATGTAAAATCATAGATATTTTGAATTGAGGAAAACTTACAAATGTTTGTCCATTTCACTTCTCATAATGGCTCACATAAATTAGGACAGATGTTGCCTATTTGTGGGACATGTTTTGCCATTTAAGTGTCGAGCGGATTTAAAGGGCAAACTATACATAACGAAATAGACAAAATAAAGTAAACTTCCGAAGTATGCATAAATTACAAAAAAAAATTTGTAATATCCAGCCAGTTCGATTATAGTCAACATATTAATTCTGCAAGACTGTGTATCATTTATTATGTATTTGGCGGATTTTCATGGAAATTTTAAGATCAATATGTTTCTCGGAAAATTGTATGAGAAGTCGGTAGAATTGGTATGTGTTCATTGAAGCGATAGCTACCGAATGTTTATTCTGATTGTTGAAGAGTTACTTCTTTTGACTCATGCCCGGGCTTCAACTACGAGGTCATATCGCCTACTACCAGAGCGCTCTTTCGTCGCTTTGGTGGACATGAGCCCGACTCTACTATGGGAGTACTAAATTTTGCCTACTTAGGTTTATTCACCTAGAATTGGGATCTTTAACGAGTACCAGACATCGTACAGGCGTGTTCAAGGTTTTTTCACCTCCCAGATAAAAAAGGTCTCGGTCGGGTCTCGAACCCGCGATCTTGAGCTCAGAAGGCAAGGATGCTACCACTGAGCTACCCCCGCTCTCAATAAAATGGAAGATATTTTTTCTAGAAAATTTCTAATTTCATGTCAAACGCTCGAATTTGTAATTTTTTGTCAGAAACATGTTATACTATATAGTGGTATCTTTAACTGTTTGTTTGGCCCCATTAGAAGCCAACATATGTCTTTCAGATGGTAGAACCTCACTCCTGTACGAACCCATCTCTTTGAATTTAGCCAATATGTCTAGTAAAGAGCCGTGGCAGATCTACCATAAGCTTAATGAACCTTAAGCTCCATTCTCTATTTTCTTCATATTTTATGATTCTTTAAATAAATCAATTATTTATTTATTGTTGTCATAAATACAAAAATACCGATAGATATTGGGAGTACTGCGATAAAGGATACGATCAATACACATTTTAATATTTATTTATTTTTTGCACTACCCCACCTCACCTCATCCCAATCTTTTTCTTCAACAAATTTTTGTTCAAAAAAAGTGTAGTTCCGCTTTGACCCAAAGAGAAAAAAATTTAAGTTTGTTATTGTGACTTATGCCCGGGTTAACTATGAGGTCATTATCCACTTCAATACGGGAGTTATAAATTTTGCTATCCATGTTTAGTTACTTTGGGTAGGGGTATTTAACGATTAGTTGACATCGTACAGGTTCGAGATCGTCGTTTAACGTCCGATCCAAAGAACGACATGGTTTTTTCTCCTCCGATATAAAAAAAAACCTGAGGGCTTCTGCCGGGTTTAGAATTAAGAAAAAAATTAATAAATTGTGAATACCTATTGTGATAATTAGCTTCAAAACGTTCTTGGACCTATGATTACCGCCGGAAGTCGATCCCTGAATCCCAGACATCGTATGGATTACTTCCAACAATTCATTGCTGCTTATCTTTATTGGAAAATGCGTGTGCCCTTTACAGGGATTAATCCTATACCAAACTAATTCCCTCCGGGGGTAGGTTAAAGCTTACTCATTTTTTTCCCAATTTTGTAGGGAATGGAATTCACTGGATTACGAATATTTAATCTTCCAAAGCCTTAATACCTAAGTGATTAAAAAAAAAATTGACGAAAGAGAAAAAGGAATTAGGTGAACCCCTTGAAACTCTGATTACATTCCGAGTTTATGGGTAAAAAAAAAAGGGCCAAACAGACGTTGGTCACTAAGAACCTTTTGTTAAATGATTTCCCTTTTGTAGAAAACTACCGGTGTACGATATCCGAAAAAAATACAGGGTTATGAAACGTTTGCGAAAAACAATCTATTTCAAAGTGTCTCTTGAAACTACTTACTTGCAATTCATCGCGATTATATTTAGTAATATGGTTTATTTCCTCAGATGTATTCTTCGTTATTTTCTTCACTTATAGTAGCATTTTAAAATAGCTCCACATGTACCCAAATGTCTGCTATTAAAAATACATTCAGTTAGTGTCTTGTTATTCTGCAGAGTTAGTTATATGATTCATGCCCGAGCTTCAACTACACGATCATATTGCCTACTACCAGAGCGCTCTTTCGTCACTCTGGTGGACATGAGCCCGACTCTACGAAGGGAGTCCTAAATTTTGTATACCCTAAATTTTTATTCACCTAGGGTAGGGGTCTTTAACGAGTACTTCGTACATGCTCGGGACCATCACTTAACGTCCCGCCCGAGCAGCAAGCACGCATACCACTGAGCTTCCGGTGTTCTCGACTACGTCTCGATGGAGCGGGTGTTCAGCTTCACCGCCTTCTCTGGGGTCCTTAATTTTTAGGTGAAGTCACATGTGGTAACTTAGATCTGATCAGGTTTCGGCCGAAATCGGACGAAAATTAAGACCACTTTACTTCTGGGCTTAATTAGGTTATGCAAGATACCGCTTATATTTATGACCTAAAGAAAAATCGTTTCAAGTAAAAGTTGTAGAGAAAACTGAGAGACACATTTTATATAAAATACGATTTTTTGTAGGTTCTCCGATTTTCGAGATACATGCCGAAAATAGCCCTAAAATGTAGTTTTGAAACACATATTTTTAGACTTTTCCTTGATCAATCTGAAAACGGTTAGTCCTATCGAAAAATTGTTTCGAACCAAAAATGTTCCTTATTAAATTTCCAATGTCTTGTGTGCCCTCAGATTTGAGGTAGGACCAATACGTCCAACACGTGGAAAGTTATAGTGCCTCAAACATTGAAAATAGGAAATATTTCAAAGTAGTGTTTAAATTGTATCGCATAGAAACGAATTAGAAAATACATTCTTTATTATTGGTGAAATTTATGAAAAATTATAAAAAAGTAAAATGTATGTGATGTGGCCATTATAGGACTTTCTTATACCAACTATGATTTTACAGATCACTCTCAGAAAGTCTTTGTAATGGCCACATCATATATTTTTTTTAGTGCTTTTGTATGATATGAAAATATTGAAGAAGTAACTAATTGGTTTCATTAAATATAAAGTGGCCACCCCCTAGCCGAATTTAACATTAAATTCTATTTTTATCAGTATTAGATTAATAAAAAGCCATTTAACATGAATGGATGGGCATTGATGGATTCTCATCCAGTATGAGAGGACTGATAGAATATTTTATCAGGTTTTAGATTTAGTTAATTACTTTTTGGTGAGGTAATCCTTTGAAATGTAAAACTCTTTGATAAGAGGAATTACTATTAGCTTTCGGGATGGTAATCGCCAATTACAATTGGGTATCTTAACTACAAGAGTAACTTCTACCTCATTGTAAAAAAAAAAAAATAATAGAAAACCGTTAATAAAAAGTTGAATATTAAGTTAATGAAGGACGTTGAGTATTGTTTTGTAACTTTCAATAAGTATGGCCGCTGTGGGTATAATCGGCTTTAACCGAGAATATATGTATAGAGTTGTGTGTTTAAATAGATAATTTATTCAGGATTTTAAGACTAAACTATCAAGACAACTTCTACAAATTATTCCTATACAAAGGAATAAGTATATATTTTCATTAATATAATGGAAAAATATATTTATGATTATGTAGACTAAAATATTTGAAGTTTATCCTTGAGGTAGAGAATCGTGTCTCCATTTTGTGTCAAACTCGAATTCATATTTTACTGTATATCAAGAGTATTGTTTAATAATAAACGGTCTTATGTCCATTTTTATATGTTCAGTAATAATGGACATAAGCCCTTTAAAATGAAATATGCAATTTGAGCTCTTAGTATACAGGGAACATATTGAATTAACTCAGTTTGAACATAGAATGTAGATTCTCTACAGTACAGATATTAAGGTAGAAATTATTGTTTTAATATCTGAAGATCAACAAAATTTAGTATGAGAATTCAGAAGACCCTGCCTGTGTATGTCAACTATTAATTTTCATCTCAAATGGAAAATTTAAAACTCTATAAGCATAATGCAATTTTCCAGCAGAATCGGCCGCAGAGAAGAGGAAGAGGAGATGTGTGGCTCAACTCAAAAATAGGATAGCCCGAGCCTGTGGTGTGTCAGATGTTTGTTAAAGACCCCTACTTTAAGTGACTAAATCTGGGTAGGGAAAGTTTAGAACTACCACTGTAGATATTACTAAATAAAAACATTTACAACAAGTCATAAAATTCCACTATATTTATATAAAATACACAATATATTTTCGCTGGTAAGAGCATTGTCAAGTGTACAGGATACATACTTATGACTATCCTGTACACTTGACAATGCTCTAACCAGCGAAATATATTGTGTATTTTATATAAATATAGTGGAATTTTTTGACTTGTTCTAAATTTTTTATTCAATAGTATTTACAATGAACTTCCACAAGATCTCTGGCGAAAACATCTCTACCACTGTATAATTCATTATGTTGGCATTTTGGACATTTCAAACAATTTTTTTCTGTTAATCAATTATTCTCCAGTTTTGAGAGAAGAATACTATTCATTAAAAAAAATTCGTTGATGAATCACTGACAATGTACTCGAGAATCTAATCAATTAGGTTTTTTCTCTCTCTTCAAAATCAATCGATCATTTGACCTGAAAGTCAATCGTTGACCAGCATGCGGGGCTTCTGAATTCTCATCCTATATTTTACAAGGGCTTTTATAAGGATTTTTGAGTTGAGCCTCACCTATTACCCGCTTCTATTTAAGCGTTTTGGCTGAAACTCGATAGATGTCGTCCTTATGGGCTTCTGCATACACTTATACAATTTCGTATCGATTAATTCATTCTAGCGGGAGTTATCGTGTTCACAGAAAGGACAGAAATGATTTTATTCATTTTTGGAATTAGGGCGTCGGAAAACAAGTTATTTCGGTGAAATCTCAACATCCAATTACTAATCGATTATTCAAGTTCCTCTTTACTTCGTATAACGGGGGAAGTATAACATTAAATATAATGTATTCAATTATTTCAAAAACAAAATTTAGATTTTAGAAATGATAAGTAACTGAATAGACAAGAAATGAATAGACGCTACTAAGACTACTAGACAAAAGATCTAAATAAACTTGAAAATAAAACGACTTGTGTACAATGCAGTGTTGAAACCGATGTGGACTTACGGACTTGAACTCTGGGGATCCAAGGTTTCCAATCTGCAGCGCATCCAATCCCTTCAATCCAAAATCCTTCGTACAATAGCCAATGTTCCTTACTATGCTTCCAAGAAAACCCTCCATACTGAGCTAAGCATTCCCTACGTCACCGAATTAGCTAAATCCAGGTAGAAACAATTATTTTCTTCGCTGAGTTCCCACATTAATCCTCTAGTCCGTGCCCTCCATTCTGCCACACTTCTCCAACGACGCCTTAAGCGCTAATGCCGAGTTACATATGGGTACAACTCAGTGCCTAGGGAGTGTTAGCAATGGGTTTTTCCATTATTTTTAAAATAAAGAATTTATAGACAGCGCGGAAGTCATTCACTCGAATGGGTTTTCGTTTTACGGTCTTGGACGAAACGTAGCCCTAACAATATAGGTGGGTGGGCTTGGACATTATAAGGCCGTCAGTGTTGACAACAGGGGGGTGTGCTTACAGACCTCTCAACAGAAAACAATAGCAGTCATTTGTTACAACCTCATCACCCGACACTGTTGTATTGTAGTCATTAAAACGTAGCTACTTAGTTTGTATGGAAGGTAGCTGGCACTAGGGGCGCTGCCATCGGATATTAATAATAATATTTATTTCCGTTAAATCCTGGCAATAGGATAAGTGATAAGAATGTATACCTTAAGATAGCTTATAATTTAGAGTCTGGCACACATGGATTAGAATTAACAATACTACTATAGTTTCAATTTATATGGAAATAAGGAAAATCTTTTGATTCTAATTTTAATAATATTCCCATTTTATCAGTATTCATTTTGTTAAATAAACAAACATCATTTACGAATATCACATACAAATTAGTTTATATTTTTAGAATTTAATAATTTTGTCTGTAAAGTATTACCTACCGTTGTTAAGAATGGCAAAATGCCCCCTCTCTCGGAATTCAAAATAAACTTGATATATCGGTTATGGGGGGTAAAAAAAATAAGGTAGTCACAGCCCATATAACCCCAACCCCCCTCCCAACTCCCACAGAGTTAAAAAAGGGGTTATTTTGGTTTTTATTTTTTTCTCACACTGTGTTTAAGCGAAAATTCTGAAAAAATCATTAAGGTAGTTCATTATAATACCTATTTATCAGATCATGTTATGTCATATTGATTTCATAGAATTTTATATATTATTTTATTTTGGTTTCTTGTTATTTTCTCGTTTTCAAATATATTCACAGTTGGTCAATACCGTTAGAATAGGGATTTCCACCCCTAGTGTTCAATAAAAAAGTGCTTTATTTATCATCTTTTTAATTTTATTTATTAGTATTTCCACTATATCGACACAAACACAAAAAATGTATGTATTGGTTATCATGACATATTTTTCAAGACATTTACTGTAAAAAACGAATCAGAAATCAAAATATTTGTTTCAAGAAAGCTACAAAAAATGTCATTTTTGCTACCCTTAACCTCTTGTTAAATTGAAAAAAACAGCTTAAAAATAGTTAAATTGGCCCGAAAATTGTAAAAAAAAGTTTTAATGGTCATATCTTTGCGAGTATTTGTGCTAGAAATAAAAATCAAAGTGCAAATTGTTCATCTTAAAACATTCTATAAAACATGTTACTTGAGTTTTTTTGCTATCTTCAACCCCTTTCTTGTAAAATTCTAAAAAACTTAAAAAATTGATTTTTAAGCATGGCACACCAAATCAAGTCATTTAAAGTATATTCTAAAAGTTAGTATACAATAGTTAGAACAAAATGACGAAAAAAAAATTCATGTTGTTGGCTGAAAATTCTATTTTTAATTTTTAAAATTTTTTTAAGGAAGTAAATGACCTTGAAACAAATTCCATAAATAGGCATTATAGTCAACTACCTTGATGATTTTTTTCAGAATTTTCGTGTAAACACAGTCTGAGGAAAAAAAATAAAAACCAAAATAACCCCTGTTTTTTAACCCTGTAGGAGTGGGGAGAGAGGTTGGAGTTATACGGGCTGTGACTACCTTATTTTTTACCCCCCATAGCCGATATATCAAGTTTATTTTGAATAACGAGGGGGGGCATTTTGCCATTCTTATCCGGGGAGACCCTTTGTTTTATTTATCTAGGTATATTTCCTTCCCAATCTAACATCCGTCCACAATATGGGTTATTCTGACAGAGATTAATTTTTTTTTTTACTTTTGTATAAAATATTCTCCAAGCCTATTGCTGAAATGAATTTTATTACGATTGGAACATTATGTTAGTTTAGAAGTTACTTGAAAATTTAAAACTTGTTCATTGTTAATTTTAAGTAAATGTGCCACCCAAGTACAACTTACATGTTGAACATAGTACTTTATTGTTTGTAATAATTATTTTTTTCTCGTTTATATAATAAGTATCTCTATGATAAGTGTGAAAAAATTGAAGATAAGGATTAACGCCAAATCTATTTTTAAAATGAAAATCTGAAATAATTTTTTCTCAGAAAGCATGAATTTTTGCAAGGTAATATTAGGCTAGATTTAAATTACACAGAAAGTGTTTGAAAAAAAAAATAAAAAAATGTGTTCAAATCTATGCGAAGGGCAAATTCCGCCTTCTTGGCTGGTAGGCTGTGCGCGGAATTTCATGTTTTCCAACTACTTTTTAATCTATCGTGTAAACACAATAACTCCCGATAGGATGAATGTTTCGATACGATATTTTATTTGTTTATATAATAATTTATATAATTATAATTTCCTGTGAAATCAGCCAAAGAGGAGAGAGCCTTGACCTAAAAACCCTAATTGCCACTATGTAAGTCAACTATTCATTTTTAGCCCAAACGGTCGATTGGTTTAGGAGGAAAAGAGAAAACTATTTCATTAATCACACATTGCCTGCGATTCACTGACGACTTTTTGTTTTAAATTTCGCTCGAAATGTTAAAAATAGTCCATAATTTTCCAGATAAAATATGAACTGAAGCCGTTCTGGAGTTACTTGCATATTTTCATGGTGAAAATAAATAATAATTTTTATTTATATTTACAATAGTTTACTCCAGATTTTGTTTTATTTTGACATTTAGTAACAGATATTAAGGTTACTTCTCTCATTGAAATCATTTTAGTTTGTTTTCAGGATGCTCTCATTGTTCTTCTCCTCCTCTATTGCCTAACATTATCAATTATTTAACATACATCCGCTCAAATGAGAAGGTAAACAGATAAAAATTCAGAAAGAACTGTTTTGAATGATTGAGGAGCTGTATGAATGACGCGTTGCTCTCCAGACGTGTTGTTCTTCATGCGAGGACTAGCCCTTCAATATTGAATATTTCCCTTTGAATCCGTTGAGCTCCAATCTGACAGATAGGAGTATGTGAGAGTATCATGAGCTACACTTTACCCTATCTCTGTCTTTCTGTTTGCTCTCATCCCTTTGCCCTTATGATCCCCATTCTTCACTTTCGACCCCTCACCATTCTACATTACATTATTTTTTTTTTTCCTTTATATTTTGTATCCCTTTTTTCTTATATTCCGGGAGAGGACCAGCTAAATAATTCAGGGATTTACTGTTTTATTCATGCTAGACAGTTTTTTTTTTTTTACTTTCTTCGCTATAAAAAGTATAAGGTAAGTTATGTAATCGGTACGAAATTTTCATGTTTTGAGGACCATGATAAAAAAAACGTCGTCATAGAATCACCGACAATGTACTTCCCCGGCACAAATAAATTAATTACGTTTTAATTCTCTACATAGGGGCTTCTGAATTCTCGTACTGAATGTTGTGTCCATCCATTTATCACATCGAAAGTTATTTCAGTTTTTGAGTTAAGCCCCCCCTCTAATCCCTCCGTTTTCTATGGCCGATTTGGCTGAAAATCAATGTGTCGCCTGAATGCACATAACAAATTCTGTGTCGATAAAGTTATTCTATTGGGAGTTATCGAGTTAACAGACACACACATACAAAAAAATATGTGATGTGGACATTATAGGACTTTCATACCAACCACGTTTGTTCAGACCACTCTCCCTCTCCTTAAAAAATTAATTTCATACCTGCATTGTTGTTTTTAGTAAACGAACAATAATAAAGATATTGTAGTATTTGTGCTCTGTGTTAAATTTTCACGGAAATTTATTTTACATTCTTTGGTGCGCTATAACTGTGGTAATATTTGTCCTATCGTAAATCTGAGGACATATCGCGATTGTAAATTTAAGAAGGAACATTTTTGATGAGAACTAATTTTTAAATAGGATTAACCGATTTCGTGTAAATAGAGCAAAGTCTAAACAAATTGGTAAACATTTCAGGGCGGTTTTCGGCATTTATCTCGCAAACCTGGCGACCTGTGAAAAAGTTTATTTCATATAAATTGTGCCTTTATGTTTTCTCTACGATTTTTACTGGAAAAGACTTTTGATTAGTTCATAAAGTTGAGCGGTATTTGAGTGACATCTTCACTTTAAATTTCAGGAAAATGATGATAACTTATTCGGAGAACCATGAAACGTGAATATCCTTTGAAAACTATATCTCGCATAATTACAGTATTTCCTTATAAGTAAGTAAAAAGTGCTTTTCATTATATAAAATAATTCAAATATGAAGTAGTGACTACTTAATTTCTTTGAGTAGTGTATAAAGCTAATCTTGGGCAAGACCAGGTAACCTGCTAATGGGTTGATAAATACCGAATGGGGGAACTGTCACCAGTGACAACGAATGAGATCTGGCTCAGCAAGTGTTGGGTACTAACAATTACAGACCGTCTTTGTTGGTTCTAAGCTTGTTATCTCGAAATTAGGTTGTTATTTAGCTCGTAAAAGTATATAGTACCTAGTTATGGCACCAAATGAGGCTCAGTTCACCAGCGCCCCACATTTATCCCGAGCTCTCTCGGCAAGCCAAGCAGCGCCGCCAGTTAAATTAAGATGGGCTGGGAGTTTTGCTCCTAGCCAACCACAGCAACAGACTTTTATCAATAAATAAACTTGTTAGGCCCTCTTCCCCGGCGATTCGGTGAACTGGTGTCATGGCCTCCAATGGAGGTCGGCAACACAAAAAAATGAGGTCCAGCTGTTTCTACTTCCCAGCCAAGTTGTAACAAATTGTAGTTGAAAATTATGTATGTGTACCGGCGTGTGTATCGTTGATGTAATGAATGGATCAACATGAAATTTTATATGACAATTCATCCAAACATTCCTGAGAAAAACGTATTGTTTTCAACCAAATCAGTATATTTATATGTAAGGAGAGCGAAATTCAGTTGATTGATTCGCGGTCGAGAATTTTTTTGACTGTTTTGTAATACTATGTATAGAAAAAACCTTGATGTCAGGTACTCGTTAAAGACCTCTACCCTAAGTGAATAAAAAGTTTGGGTAGGCAAAATTGTAGAGTCCGGCTCATGTCCGTCAGGGCGACGAAAAAGCGCTCTGGTAGTAGGCGATTTAACATCATAGTTTAAGCCCGGTCATGAGTCATAATAACTAACTATAACTATTATAGCCTCATCAAGGGATTCATTTATCAAATCCGAGCATTTGCCACTATTTTTTTTTGCTCTGTATGTCCAAAATGGTGTGTCTTATCCAACAATTTATTTCCATCCATCGTTTTGTTTTGTGATCCACGCCTGCGTGAACTACCGTTATATCGCTTTCAACCAGAGCGCACTTTCATCGCTCTGCTGGACATGAGGCAGACTCTACTGACGGAATCCTGAATGTTTCCTACTTAGCTTTTTTTATTTTACCAATGGTTCCTACCATTTTAACGAGTACCTGACGCCGCTAAGAACCTCTGTGCTACCGGCGCCTTCCGTTTTGAATTCACGTTTAAATTGATAACAAAGCTCTCAAATCCTTATTTATTTCTATCTATATGCTATATAAAAATTTTATTATCCATTTCATGGCTGTTTTAAAGCTTTACTCATAAATATAATGGAATGGACACGTGATTCGAATTTCAGAGAGATCTTACTTTTATATTTAGATCTGAAAGACTATAAAGAAGTTTTATAAAAATAAGAAATAAGAAATAAATAAAAAGGAACTTATATAGAATATTGAAAAAGTTGAAGAGCCTCATCTACATATTTCTGTCTGCTAGGTTTTTGGTCTGGTAATGGGCCAGTCTCTTTGCTACTAACTCCACAGGTCTACTGATCAATAAAATAAGCCTACATGAGAGTCAACCTCGGCTGGGTTGAGGTTAGGCTATATCATCATCACCAGCGAAACAACTCATCTCTGTGTCAAGGCCTCCTGGATCAGCTTCCGCCAGTCTGTGCAACTGTCCTCCAGTTTCGGACACCTTCCTTCCGGTCTCCCAACATTCTGGATTTCCTTTTAATAATGACTTCTTTGGGACTTCATGGTCTCCCTTCCCCTCTCAGTTCATCTTAGTCTGCCAAGATGCTTTATAAAACTTTCTATCTTGGCAAAGTAAGGTGGGCAGAACACATTGGTCGGGACGATGACCTCCCAAAGAAGTTTAAATGTATAAATATGCCAACTTAGCAAATTGAAAATGACGTCTCGAAACCCATTTCTTTCCTGAATTTTTTTTCAAACTCACATTACTAAGTAAGTTATGGGATGAGATAGAGTTCTTTATTTCATTGCACATTGTAATTCTGAGAGTGGCTTCCTTATTGCCAGTAATGCAAGATGGTTGACGTAAGAAAGTCTTGTTATTTTATTTTTTTAAATATTTGCTTGATTTACACAAAAACTGTTAGTTCTATCAAGAAATTGGTTTCCCACCTCCAACAATGGTCCTTATTATAATTCCATCCATCAATATGCACTCCCAGATGGGACCAATACGAACGAAGTTATACCGAAAATAGTTCAAAGTAATGTTTAAATTTTATCGCATGGCAACGCATTTTAATATATATATATATATACTAAAGGTTGGTAATTGGGGGTACTTTGAAAATTGATAGTAACGAATTTCTGTTTTTTTTTTTATAGATTATATTATAATTTGTATCTGTATTTTTTTTTAAACAATTGAGAAAACACATATTACTTGTTTTTTTTTTTTGTTTTTTTCTTCGTTTTTGGAGGGCATTTCAACCGCAAAGGGTCATGAGTGCCCGGTACGACGATCTTTTTGTCAGGTGTCAATAATCAATGTTAATCTTCTTCACCAGGTTCGAGACGTAGAAGCCAGGCAGGAACAAGTAGTACCATTTTTAAGGAAATTTATCGCTTGATATACTGAAACATTGTAATTTAATTGAACAAATGGTTAAAGTCGGTTTATGACTCCGATGTGTTCGAGAAATTTCAGGAGTTTGGTGAGGGTTTCGGGAGAATTTTCTAACAGTAATGGCAGGGAGGAGGGAAGTTTATAACGGGTTCTCACGGCTAAGTAACGGCGACAATGCAGTAACAAATGCTCGACCGTGAGTGGCTGGATGCACGTTGAACATATTACTTGTTGATTGATAGGTTGTAGCGAGCTGCATATCGCACCCTCGCTTTAGAAGTGACACAAAACAAAAATCATGAATGCCTGTAAAACGACATGGAAAACTTACTGTAATTTGAATTAACTATTTTGAAGTAATGAGAGCTCATACGTTTTTCTTTCTAGTTCCATGAAGTCAGTGTTACATTATTTATCTTATAACCAATGCGTTTTAGTTTTGTTCTACTTCTTGTTATATTGTTCTATTATGGTTTGTTGATCTTGGAGTCGTGAAGCGGGACATACTTGTTTCACAGCTCATGATGTGCGTTCTTGAGCAGGCATCCTCTTCTTTCTTCTCCTAATTTGCTGCCATATACAAGTGAAAAAAAATACAGATGCGAACATTACAGACGAATAGACAGCCACACTCGGGGACAGACGGACGTGAACACCACGACCTAGACCAGTTGTCTCTCCTCCTTTCACGCTAAAGCCTTCTCGATAATTCATCATTAACTAATTATAAATTATAAGAGTTCTTTGTTTCATTGTACAGTTTAATTCTGAGAGTGACTTCCTTATAGCCAGTAATGCAAGTTGCAAGGGGGTAGGGAAAGAGATCTGTAAAAAGGTGGTTGATATAAGAAATGTTATTTTTTTAAATGTTGGAACCCTCTATAAGATGTGGGAGAGAGGCTGTCTCCTCCTCTCTGCCTTATCTAGCTGAGACGAGACTGAAGACAGGAGAGATGGCTGTGTACTCCCGACAAAGCACTCACCTCTCTCCCAGATATTTCGTCCTTCCCTCTGCAAGCCCGGGCTCTAGCTGCATATTTCTCCGCCCACATACCTTGTTTCTCCCCAACTACGCTTGTTATCAAAGTGAACCTTCTTCCTGCTTCCTACTTTTTTAATATTTTTTCTGTGAGACATCTTTGTGGTCTACCTACAACCTACATTCTTTCAGACTCAAATATCACTTGCCTGAATATAATGTGATTTATTATCAAATATTCGTTAAATGCAAAATATAAAATAATTAATAAATGATAATGTCTACTTAATTTTACAAATGTCAATTCTGAGTTAATGATCCAATTCTAATTTTTACTTCCCATATACGAAATGGATAATCGGTCAAAAATTGGATTAGGAGTTTTTAACAGAATTTCATTTTTTCCAACCAAAATATGAAAAAAAAAAACAAATTTCTGCCTGTGAACACGATAACTCCCGATAGAATGAATATATAGACACGAAATTTTATATGTGAATCCAGAACCTTCTAACGACGACAGCTATCGATTTTAAGCCAAATCAATCTAAGAAAAAGGGGGATTAAGCAGGTGACTTAATAAAAAAACTATAATAACTGCTGACAGAATGAATGTATCGACACGAAATTTTATATGTGAACTCAGAACTCCATAAGGAGGAAACATTAATTTTCGGCGGAATCGGCAGAAAGAAAGGGGATCAGGGGGGCTCAACTCAAAACCCCAATAACTGCCAATGTGATGAACGTATCGACATGAAATTTCATATTTTAAGTCAAAACCCAATTAGGACATAACCTTTCAAATGAAAGAAGGTTCAGGGGATGGGGCTTAACTCAAAAACCCTATGTAAGGAATTTATCAACACAAAATTTACTATGAAGATTTAGGAACCCCTGTGTAAGTCAACAATTGAATATTAGCGCAAACGGTCGACTCTTTTTGGAGGGAGAGCGAAAAGTTAATTGATTAATTTGTTCTGGGGAAGTTCACTGATGACTTTTTCAGTATGAATTTTACATAAGTAGAATAAACATTAAGTTAAATTTAAAATACAAGGAGTGCTCGCAGGGTCACAATAGGCCCAAGACTGCGCAGGCGCTCTTGGTACGCTCCATTATTTAAGCTGGGTTTTTCTCTCCCCTCTTTTTGTCTCCCGGAAGAATTTTCATCTCTGGAAGGTTTATTTATGTGATTTAAATTGCAGCAGCCGGTCGCATAAAAAGAAAGTTGTAGTTAAATCACCGACAATCTACTTCCCTAAATTAAGTTTTCACTCTCCCTCCTTGCTAAAAATCAAAAATAGACTTCCATAGTGACTTCTGAATGCTCATACTAAATGTTGTGTCAATGCATTCATTGCAACGTCAGTTATTGAAGTTTTTCTATTGTTCTTTTAGGTTTCTCGATACTCATATAGAATTTTGGGTCGATACATTCATCCATTTAGTAGTTAACATGTTCATAGACAGCATTTTTTTTTTTTTTTTTTCTTTCAGGATGCAGGATTTTGATAACATGAAATTCCGGTGACAACTCAACATTGAAATTCTTACCGATTACATAACTTTCCCTATACTTCGTATAGATAGTCTAGATATGAAAGGCTTGAGAAAAGAAAAACCTCAGTGGTGAACTCTCGTGGGATAACTTCATAAAATGAAATCTTTGTGCAAGAATCTCTCCAATTTTCTTGAAGAATTTTGTGTACTTTTTTGCGAACTTCTGAACTGCTGTGCATAAGTTACTGGTGTTAGGTAGTCGTTATACAATTTGTGTCTGTGTATCATGTTCAAATCGCTGTGTTTTAGCTAGAGTATGGCGAGTATAGTGTGATCAATAGTAGAGTTTTTGAATGAAAAGTCTGTATACTTTTTATCTTGTAATTTTTTAAGACCATAATATTATTTACCCTTTCTTCAGAGTCAATTTGGTTGGTGTTTTAAGTTTATTTGAGAGCTAGACTAAATATTACTTTGTCCTAATTTGTGTAGTGTTTTTCGTTAATTTTTTTAAACATGCAATGCAATGCATGCATACAATGAAAACAAATAGATGATGTAATTATGATTACGTTTTTTTACCTTTGATTAATCGAAATAATGAAAAACATTTCTTGAGAGAATTTTCCAATATGCGCCACATTACGTATTCAATACCTCACTAGCCTGGCCTGTAGCCACAATACAGGATACTATAAAGAACTCACCAAACGCCTTCGGAATTGTCAATGTGAACCTGCCTTACTGCATTCCGGGTCTATTACTTGAGAATGGTAGGAGTAAAAAAAAATATTTCTACCTTTATTCCTGGAATTCATTTTATCCCCAAATGATATAGTATATAAGTTTGCTCATTTTGCATTTTACTTTTAGATAGTATTGTTATTGTCGAAAATTTCAATTTTACTATTTATTTAGTCCCAGTTTGACATCTAAAATACAAAAATCTCGATAGTGTTTGTCCGTTCATAGGTCCATAACGCTGAAATTGTAACCACTTGATCTCCGAAACTTCTGACAAGTTCTAGCGTAATTTTAAATTGATCCGAGTTGTACAAACCGAGATAGTTATGATTTTCATGGAAATTACGGCATGCTCTTTGTCTTTTTTTTTTTTTTCACCTTTCAGATAACTGCCATCTTAGCTGCTGTTGAATCTTCCATATGTACCTCGTTCACATTACAACACCATGTTACTCAAATTGAGAACTGGTGCAACACTTGTAAAATTAAATTCAACACGGACACATCATAACGTATCCTCGGTCAGGTTTCGAATCCGCTATCTTGGGATCAGTAGGCTTGCACACTACCTCTGAGCTACCAGCGCTCTCTACAAATATCATTACTCTGTTGTCCACTATTATTATTTACTTTGTATATATTTTTTTATTATTCATTAGGTACTTATAATATTTTTTTATTTACTTTTTTTTATAATTGGTTTTTGTATATATTACTATTATTTTGTACATTTTCCTTTCTTTATTGCTTCTTATTATTTGTTTTAGAATATTTTGTATTACCTTATTATTTTATCATTTATTCCCATGTCAACCCTTCTGCTTTCTGTTTCTGAGCAGATTGTAGAATAAATAAATTATTAAAAAACCGACGTTTACTTCCAGTTTCATTTAGTAACAGAATGTATTTATTTTTTCATAGATTTAGGTCTTTCTGAATAAATCATTTGTCATGGTTGTCTTGGCAAGAAGAAGAGAAGGAATTGAGTTATAAATCAATTTGGCCCAAGCCTCTTAGCTAAGTAATGCGGAATCTTTGCTTCTGTTTAATAGGATTCTTCTCAATTCATTACTTGAGATCGTTTTTATTTTATACATTCATTTTTTAATTAAAACATTTTGGGACTATACAAGAATCGATGATAAAAGTTTAATTTTTTTTTTTTTAATGTGTATTCGAATTATCACATTGTGAAACCAGATATCATTAGTGGTAGACATTTTAAGGCATTATTATATTTCACTTGAAATCAGAATCTTATTATTTCCGTTTCTGATGTAGTTATTTCAGTATAATTCAGAAACAGGGCATATTTGAATCCATTTTATTAGGCATTTTTAGGATTCTGTCCTTTAAAAGGTAATAAAAACGGAACCCTCAGGAGGTTTGATTGTCTCTCCGCAGTTATATTTGAAACGAAAAAAAAAAAAAACATTTGAAATCTGGAAATTTTGACTAGAGGTTTTGCTTACCCGTGGACAGTGCTAAACTAAAATATTGAAAATTGGAAAGAGAAAAAAATGTTGGAGTTATAGTGAAAGTATAATTTTTAATGAAAAAAAAAACTGTCTCACCGTCTGTCTTTGAACCCAATAAATTGACACGAACTTTTATGTATGAATCCAGAACTTCATAAGGACGACACACATAGATTTTCAGACAAATTGACCAAGGGAAGGGTAGGATTAGGAGGAAGGCGAAACACAAAAACTTTAATAACTGCAATAAATGATCATTTTGTAATAAATGTATCGACAAAAATGTATAACCTCATAAAGATGGCAGCATTTCTCAATATTGCTCAGATCAGGGAGAGAGCTCGATTAAAAAAGTGTAATATCTGCCAATGTAAGGAATGTATCGAGACGAAATGATCAGTATGATGATTTAATTATGAGAATTTTAGCCCATATTGTCAATAATTTTGGAGGGAAAGCGGAAACTTAATTGATTAATTCGTGCTGGGGAAGTACTTTGGTGATTCATCGACGAAATTGTTGTTGTTATTGTTTTTTTATCTACTTATACTTAAATTTCGAAATTGAGTTATCACTGTCTGTCCTCTTTTCAATCCCCTTCGACTTTCTTTCCATTATAGATTACAGACCATTTCCCAGCACTCGACGTACCTTAAAGTGCTCTTTTACCTTTGTCTTTGACTGAAGACCACATCAATAAGCCCTAAGAGACTTTGGTGCACCAGGCTGGCTAACCACCCCACATACAATGTAATCTTATCCACTCATCGTGAACTCATTCCGCAACTTTGACCCATATCATCACAATCACCCTGACCTTAAGCACTTAATTCTTTTCCTTACTCCCTTTAATTTTTTTTTTTTTTTTAGTGATTGTGATTGTTGTATAACTGTAAACATCCCTTATCTCCTCCATGTGATATTTACTCAGGCGAGGGGAGCATCATGACGGTCTGTTTGATTTACTGATTTACTCGATTGTTCCCTTCCGCAGCCCCCCCGCAGTATCTTATCTCTCCATGATGGAGCGAGCTAAGGCTAAGCTCTCTGAAGAATCTGTTGTCTCTCACTTGAAAAAACATCCACAATCCTTGGTCAAAAATTAATTCCAATAGTTATAAGCTTTGTAATGAAATTGTGAAGAGTATTTTTTGAAGAGACACCTTTTACACCTTTCTCGTCTAAAAGTTTATTGCAATTGTGGGGAACATTTTAAGAAAGAGTTACAGTTTTGTAACCATTCTAACAAGTTTCCGAACGTATTTTTTTTTTAGCTTTTTTATTATATTACAAATCTCCTTTTAAATCCCCCCCTTTTTACTTTCTTAAATATTATACATTATATACCTTTAACATAAGGAAGCATTGTAATCGGGCGAAAATCCGAGTTCGAGGACTCGACGGATTTTTACGTTTCAAGGTCCCTTGAATATGTTTTGACCATTTTCGTCATGACGTCTGTGTGTATGTGATTGGAAAGTTGGGAGCGCTCTACCACAAAAAACGATTGTAGCTATTAACTCATTTGGAATGAAGAAATTACATGTGCTATCTTAGATCTGATTAGGAAGAAATGGGAGGAAAATCAAGACCACTTTACTCCGTGGCCTAAATACATTTTACATTATACTGCTCACGTTTATGACCTAATCAAAAATATTTTCAAGTAAGAGTTGTAGAGAAAACAGAAATATAGATTTTATATGAAGTATGACTTTTTGTAGGTCGTCCGGTATTTGAGATACATGCCGAAAACCGTCCTGAAATGTCGTTTTCAAACACATATTTTTAGACGTTTCCCTGATTTACCCGAAAACGGTTAGTTCTATCGAAAACTTAGTTTCTACAAAAAATGTTCCTTATTGAATTTTAATTTACTAGTAAAGCTCAGATTTTAGATGGAATCAATACAACCAAAGTTATAGCACCTCAAATAATAAAAAATAAATTTCCATAGGAAATATTTCAAGGTAAGGTTTTATGACTCATGCCCGGCTTTAACTACAAGGTCATATCGCCTACTACCAGAGAGCTCCTTCGTCTCTCTAGTGGACATGAGCCCGACTCTACTGTGGGAGTCCTAAATTTTGCCTACCCTAAATTTTTATTTATCTAGGGCAGGGGTCGGTCTTTAACGAGTATCTGACATCGTACAGGCTCGGGACCATCGCTTAACGTCCCATCCGCAGGACGACGTGCTTAAGTTTATTTTACCTCTGAGATAAAAGAAACTAAGGGCCTCGGTCGGGTTTCGAACCCACGATCTTGAGCTCAGGAGACAAGCACGCATACCACTGAGCTACCGGCGCCCTCAGGAAATATTTTTAAATAATGTTTAAACTATATCGCGTAGCAACGAATTAAAAAATATTTGTTATTACTGGTAGATTTTATGAAAAATTATAAAAAGTAAGTGAAAAATAATATATGCTACATCACATATTTTTTTTTTTTTTTTTTTTTTTTTTTTTATGGGGGGAGTTGCAGTCTAGCCTTGGACGGGACCGGTCGTGTCTGTTGTGTCTCTGAAAAAGTGTACTTTGTAGTGGGTAGCAAGAACATTTTTATTACTTTTTTTTGTACAATTATCAAGCTAAAAATCTGATCAATCGGAATATGTAAGTAGATTTCTATTTAATTTTGTGTCTATTAAGGAATAGTGAAATAAAATACGTATATTATTTGGGATTTGAAGCTAGATTCATTTTTGGTGTTACGTAAGATGGGAGATAAGAGTGAAGCAAGTGGCGGGATCACCATGACAACGGGAGACGCAGATGGGAGTGGTGGGGGGTCCCTTCTTAGCAGTGCGATCCTGGACCGTCTCGGGGACCTGTTCCAGGAGCTTAGCTCCCTCAAATCGGACCTGGCCCAGATAAAAATTGACAACCAGAAAACCTCCTCCACGATGTCCACTATTGAAGAAAATATAAGTTCTAATTTTAAAAAAATCAATCAGGACCTCATTAAAATAAAAAAAGAGCAACTTGTTCTGAAAAAAGAAAATAAATCTCTGAAACTAGAAATTAGACAGATAAAAATCCAATTTCAAGAATATCAAAATCAATCAAACTCTAACAAAGTGCAAATTAAAAATGTACCTTATTCCGATAGTATTGATAGTTTTGTAAATATCAAAACCATTGCTAATGCTGTTGGATTCGAACTGAAAAGGGATCAAATAGATAGCTATTACCGTATGAAACGAATTAGTTCAAAATACGAACCATCAATTGTTTTAAAATTTGTACGAAGCGCAGACAAAAATGAATTTCTGGCCGCTTGTAAAAACAAAAGAAAGGTACTTAATACTGGCCTGTTTTCTCTCTCTAGTTCTGAATCAACAAATCTTCCTATTTACATATCCGAACATATGAATAAAGATACGTATGATCTTTTCAAAAAAGGTAAAAAACTACAAAAATTAGGAATGGTTAAATTTGTCTGGTTTCGGAGTGGCCTAATCAGGGTTCGTAAAGTTGAAGGATGTCCGGCCATTGTAATAAGATGCGAAGAGGATCTATCCCAATTTAGGACAGAAGAAAGAGCGTACGACTCAACTGGCGTACCCACGGATTATGAAACAGACAATGACAATATTGATACTGATCAGTCTATCTCAGATCCATCTGTCTCACGGAAGAGAAAATTAAAGAAAATTAAAGCCGGGAACATAGAGAGTTTTTTAATGCCGCGGTCCCCTCTGGTAAATCCAAAGGTAAAGGACCAAAGTCACCCTCGGCCAAAATCGGTTTCTAGAATGTAAACGGCTTCAATACTCTCAACATAGCGATGCTACCCACGGAAATAAATATTGGTCAATCTGGACCTGATCTGTCTCTCTAAAACATGGCTTCACAGTGACAACTGGAATCCCCCTTCTTTCCTGGACCAATATGAAGTATACTCGACCAAAGCGGTGAAAAGACACAGTGTTGGGAGAGCGAGCGGGGGCCTGGCTGTGTTTCTGAAGAACAGTGTTGTAACTTGTGATAAAGTGTTAATATCCAATAGTCAATGGCTTTATTTGCTTACCAAAATCGGTGAAATTAGTTTAATATTGGGCACTGTTTACTGGAAGTTTCATTCTTTGTTTTTCAATTTTTCTGTGAACCTGTTTTTTAGTTTTTTCTATTCTCAGGATTAATTGTAATATTGTTTTTAATATTATTATTGATTGCCTTATTTCAAAATTCAAGAGGAAGCTATTTTTTAATTTATATTTCCATATTTATCCATTTCATTTTCTTAATATAATTATTTCATCTCAATACTTTACCATGTCAATTTTCATTTCTATTTTTTCACTGTAGCTGATACACTTTATATATATATTCTTTTTTATATTTTTCAATTTTATTTAAGAAGGCTGGCTGAACTCCTTCCAATGAAATGTATTTTATTTCAAATGGAATAAAGTTTATTATTATTATTATATTTTTTATGGGGAAAAAGCAATTTGGCTGTCAATGATCAAATTTTTTTTTTCCATGGTTCATTGGAAATGATACAGAATTAGGAGCTCAGAAACGCCAATCACAATAAATATAATTTTTGATGGACTAATCCTTGAATGCTTATTGTGGCGTAAAATTGAATGAAAATTTAATCAGAGAATTCCAACATTCTAATATTTTTTGATCAATGAACTTATTAAAGCCTGTTATATGAGTCAATTTTTTGATCAATGAACTTATTAAAGCCTGTTATATGAGTCAATTTTTTGATCAATGAACTTATTAAAGCCTGTTATATGAGTCAATTTTTTGATCAAGGCAGCCTGATCTATTCCTTGAACATAATTTTGATTAGTTTAAAACGGACAAAGTTGAGACACTCCTTCGGACTAGTCAAACCCTGCTCATGTCAAATTTATCAATTGTAGTTGGAGAGAAAGAAAAAACTTTTATTTGGTTCAGCGCAAAAAGCGCTATTCACAATTAAAAAAATAATAACAATAATAAAGACAGTTGTCAGGGGATAATGTCTTGAACAAGCCGGGGCTTCAGACGACGGTGTTGCAGAGGTTCCCCAATGCCAAAGGTAGCGGCTCCAGAAACACTCTGCAGCCCAGTCCTGAACCTTGTCGCTAACTCCAACATGAAGTCTCGAACGTCAGGAACACCCAGCTCCCTGCGTATCTGATAATTTCGTATCATCCAAGGCGCCTTTACGGCAAGACAGAGAACTTGGTTCTCGAACTTAACCAGTTATTTAATGTTGGTCTGGCTTGTGCCGAGCCAAACAGGACAGGCGTATGTGATGAGTGGCGTAGTGTGGCACAATTAGGTCGGAGTGTAGTGTTCTTGTTGAGAAGTGGGTAGAGTGAGGAGAGTCTGGTGTAGGCATGTGTCAATTTAGAGTTCATGTGTTGGCCCCAGGTCAGTTTGGTGTCTAGGAGCACTCATAGATAACTCACCGTCTGGTGTGTTGGTGTCCAGGGGATGTTTTCGTGTTTCGCTGAAGTGCGAAAACCTTGGACTCCATCTTGTTCGCGTTTATCCTCAGCTTCCATCTGTTGAACCAATTTGCCAAGACATCAAGGTCATCCTGAAGTGTGCGCACGGTCCTATGAAGATCACGGCCTTGAGCTATGAGCAGCGTATCATCGGCATAGGTTGCCAGTGGCAGACCTGGAGGCCTAGGTATATCGTGTCAGAATAGATTGAAGAGGATGGGACTGAGGATCGAACCTTTGGGGACTCCTGCACGGATATTTCTTCGATCGCTAAAGCAAGAGTTAACCTTTACTTTGAATAACCTATCGGCGAGTAATGAAGCTATAATGCTAGCATGTATCTGGGGGCTCCCATACGCTGGAGTTTGTACAACAGGCCTTTGTGTCACACTGTATCGAAGGCAGCGGCAACATCCAGAAACACGGCCTTAGAATATTGTTTCGCCCCGAAACCCTTGACAATGGCCTCTGCCACTCTCTGGAACTGATGCGTTGTGGAATGCCACTTCTTGAAGCCAAACTGATGCGCAGGTATGGTGTTCGTCATTTCCAGGAAATCAATTCTAAACCCTCCATTTAATTCTAACACAAATGGAAGCTGTATGAATTTGTAGGACTCAATAGTGGACTGAATCAAATCTGCCATCCTGGTTTGAATGTATTTGTTCCAAAGTCCCCATGTGTCTCTTCTTAAACCCATTGAGTCTGCCTGTTCTTGCGTTAAGAAACTTTCTGACAAATGATAAAGGAATTTTCTTCATATGTAAAAGGATATTGGTGTTTTATTGAAAAGGCATTCTTGGTTAGCCCATTTGTCATCGCGTATCCCACAGATGCCTTTGCTATAGCCCTTGTTCCATGACAAAAGGATCATAAGTTATGCACCACTTTCAAAGAATTTTCTCAATCTTGTTTCCATCATTATTCTCCCTGTCTGTGGTGTGAAATTTCTTTACTTTCCATTTTCAATTTTCCACTTGCGTGAATGGGTTTTGAATTCTAAGTGAAAAATGGTTGAGCTGTATGTATAAATAGAACTTGAGGGCGCCGTGCTTGTCCACAAAGCTCAAGATCGCGGCTCCAAAATTAGGCCGAGGATTTTTTTTTTTTGTCTGGTAGGAAAAAAAACCTTGAAAAGACAGCCCCGAGCCTATACGCTGTCAGGTAGCCCGGGCATGAGTCGCAATAACTAATTAATTAAAAATAAGCTTTCTTACCTTTTCACTCAAACATTAAATTTTTCTTTATTATTATTATTTTTGTATGACAAATTAAGTGAATAAAAATAACGTGCGTAAATTCTATGCCTTGAAGAGGAGTTACTGATATTTTATGACCTATTATTATGCAGACAATGAAGTATCTTTGCAGAATTTACTCGCCATTTATTTTTTTTCAATTTTTAACGTAATTTTTCTTCGAGAGAATTATTCGATAGAGTACAATTTTGATGCTCTCATCGATCCTTTTTGTGAACCAGAATAGCTTCTCTTGTATATATGTGATTTGTATAAGTGAAGACCGTTTCACAAAACCGGAAAAATTATTCTGCTCCACTAAATGGACCGATGGTAGGGTCAACATTTTATTTTTTCGGATAAAGAAATTACAAATTTATGAGTCATTATGGCCCTAGTTATGATTTCCCAACGTTTAATTTTGCTTGTTTTGTGAATAAGACACGTAAATGGAGGTCTATGAGTATAAATATATTAGAAAATTCCGTTAAAAAGGTAAAAAAAAAATAAAAAAATAAGTGTCAGGTACCTAACTATATTCTGGAAAAATTCCGATATTGACAGTCTTTTGACGTGCAGAATTTCGAGGATACAAAATGAATTAATTCCTCCATTCCTGCAACATTGTTCACGTCGCTCGTCATTTTGTAGGCGTTTGAACTTATCTTTATAGTATTCTGAATTTTCAGTAATAAGTAAATCTTCATCCTAAATTTTGAGTAGTTAATATCATTACATCGGCAGTTATTAGGGTTTTTGAATTGAGCCCCCCTCTGATCCTCCCTTCCTTTCTGCCGATTAAGCTAAAAATTAATAAGTGCCGTCCTTCTGGGGCTTGGAATTCCCATATAAAATTTTGTGTTGGTATTCATTACAACAGCAGGTATTAATTACTGTTTTTGAATTAAGCCTTCTCCTAATTCCACTCATCTCTTTGGTCAACTTGGCTGAAAATCAAACATTCTGGATACAGATATAAATTTTCGTGTTTGATAGAATAGTTTAAACTTTTTAGGCCAGTTCACAAATGTTGCATGTGTAAATCACACATCGTATTTCAATTATGAATGCAGAGGAGGAACAAAAAATGGATGTGGGCATGAGGTCCTGTCAGCTGGACTTTGAAGAGAGTTTTGAGTTATGGATGTAATTTGTTTGGAAATATCGGAATGTCTATGACATTGTTGAAACTTCCACGAAAACATTCATGACTTTTGGGGTCTTTAAAAAGTGTATTTCATAAAAAATGTACAATATTAATCGCATTTGAAAGAAGAATGTAATAAGAAGCCGAGTTATATTCTCAACTTACTCAACATACTGTTAGACTTCAAAGTTGAGAAACGCGGACATATTGTGGAAACTTGTAATAAATAAATAAAACAAACTTATTTTTGAAATATTGTCTATTCCACTAAAGATCTTTAGTGGAATAGACAATATTTCAAAAATAAGTTTGTTTTATTTATTTATACTGTTAGACATTATGTATGAACAATGATGACGGACTATTACCAGTGGATATATTCACATGAAATTTTAAACGAGAAATAAGAAGTCCTTTATTAAGACATCTGCTGTATTTCAGCCCTACTATAGACATTCAGTGTGATATTTTGTGAAAATCTGATCAATCGTTGATAATGTAGCATTTGAATTTTGAGATGTTCTTAGCTGGGGCTTCTTGAAATACCCTGCAATTTTTGTGAGTATATGACCAACCGTTTAAGAGCTAATATTCATGTTGTTTCTGCCCTCTCATGACCCCACCATCTGTTCAAAATTTCAAGATCCCTTGTGGCCTGTGATTGAAATGGTTTTTACCCCTTTTGAAACCAATACAAAGTAATCATTTTTCAATCAAACTCCTGACTGAATAAACTCTATAAAAACGTAATCAATTTGTATACATATTTTACTTCCTGAGCTATATGAAGTAATTGGTCAGAAATTCGATGTTTAGTTTTCACCGGAATTTCATTTTTTTCGACCGCCGTATTCCAAAAAAAGTCTGTCATATTGCAGAATTTATCGACATGAAATTTTAGGTGTATCCAGACCCCTCTAAGGCCAACACCTATTTATTTTAAACCAAATCGCCTAAAAGGAAGGATGGGATAGGAGGGAGCCTTAACACTGAAACGCAAATAACTACCGTTGATTGTTAATTCCTTTACACAGGGTGGCCCAGATATGCGGACCACAAGTGAAATAACTCCTAAACGGTTTGAGATATCAAAATTGTGCATAGGACTAAAGTTGTAGCACTCGCCGAGAGCTATAGTATGGCGTCCTCGAAAAGACAAAAATGACCCTTTCAATGCCTCAAACAGCCCTTCGAAGAGCGGGGTTCCCTTTTGACCCTTAAGTTTCATTACATTTTATTAAAGTACTAAAGAAACAAGGAAGAACTGTGAAAGCAGATTTTTGATATGTCAAGTACTTCTCGGTAAAAAAACGTTTAAAGTTGCACATTTTTCTTATTCTGAAGTTATTAAATTCCAACTAACTTCAGAATAAAAAAAACGTGCAACTTTAAACGTTTTTGTTCCGAGAACTACTTGACGTATCAAAAATCTGTTTGCACAGTTCTTCCTTGTTTCTTTAGTACTTTAATAAAATGTAATGAAACTTAAGGGTCAAAAGGGCCTTCGAAGGGCTGTTTGAGCCATTGAAAGGGTCATTTTTGTCTTTTCGAGGACGCCATACTATAGCTCTCGGCGAGTGCTACAACTTTAGTCCTATGCACAATTTTGATATCTCTAACCGTTTAGGAGTTATTTCACTTGTGGCCCGCTTATCTGGGCCACCCTGTATAACATGAAGCAGATTTCTGATCTTAAAAAAAAAATAAGTCCGCCCATGTACAGACATCAATTTAATTATATATATATATATATTATCTATATGCGGTGGACATGTGCCGGACTCTCTACTGTGGGATTCCTAAATTTTACGGTTTTTAACCATCACTTAACGTCCCATCTGAAGGACAGCGTACTCGAGTTTTTTTTTTCCACATCCCAGATAAAAAACCTAAGGGCCTCGGACGGGTTTCGGACCACCGTCTTGAGCTCAGTAGGTAAGCACGCTACCTTTCAGTGTATTTCCTCACGAATTGATCAACCAAGTTTTCTCTCTCCCTCTAAAAACTGATTTATCAATTTGGTTATAAATCAATAGGGACTTTACTCAGGGACTTCCGAATCCTCATACTTAATTTCTTCTTGACACATTTGTTCTTCTCTTCGGCCGACTTTCTTCAGGTGTCGTCCTAATTGAGTCCACGAACCACATATGAAATTTCGTGTCGATACGTTAGCAGTTATAAGGGTGTTTGAGTACAACCCCCCCCCCTCTTCCCATATTGCGATTCGGCTGAAAATTGATGTTGTTTTTATGGGGTTCTGGAGACACATATTAAACTTTTAGCTTAATTTTTTTTAATCAGATGGACGGAAAACCTGAAATTTCGGTTAAAAATCTACATCGAATTTCTGACAGAATTCATAATTTCCCCCATAAGTCGTCGAGCTAGAGAGATGAAAATAACTTCGCAGCACCAGGATGAAAGTTAGGTATGAATAAGTTTAAAAAATGAGTCAGTGAAAAAACCACAGTAGGTTATAATTTTATTTTCTTACTAATAGTATGTACATATTATGTATCTAATCTACAGTAATGTCTACTTTGTTAAACAATTAATTATGTATTTACAATGGTATTATAAAAATTTACATGCTCATTCTTGTCATTTTTTTTTTTACAAACCCCCTTTCTCCCAATTGGTCTTTCCTTAGTTTTCTCATTCTATTATAGTCTCACATTCGCGAATTTGACATTCGCGGGAGTCGACAAGAACATATACCTCGCAAATAGGGCTTCGGTCCGGGAAATAAATTTTTCAATCCCATTATCGGAAATTTTATGAAGATCTGGATCTTATAATGAGTAATCCATGATCAGGATTACTTAAGTTACGTATAATTCATGGTTTTAAAAAGAGAAATCAAAAACAATAACGTGAAACTTAAGTATCTTTGCTTTCTTGTACTTATTAAACTTTCAAATTATAACACAAAATTTGTACATTTAATGTTCTTGCATGCTCGTACAAAACAAGGGGGGGGGGGGGGGGGGGGGGGGGGGGGTCTTACATAGCTTATTAATATTAATAACAATAAGGAACAACTAGCACAAATATTAATTTTGTTACTAAATGAATTTTTTCATTTCAAGTAAAGACAAAACTACTTGATAAGTAACATTTAAAAAAATAAATAAATAACACAAGGTCTCTTAGGTTGAGGAAACTCGAGGTTCTGTCCTCGAGGATGTAAACACAGAATTTGGACAACGTTTCGGTAACTATTTATTTTTATCTTCAGGGCTTGACAGAATATAACAAACAAATTAGCTGAAATAACATACGTACATAATATTTTTTTAAAAATATATGTGATGTGGCCATTACAGGACGCTTATTCTCTCCACCTCCCCCTTCTCAAAATAATTGATTACTGGGTATATCAAAGTATTGGGTTGGCTTTAGCGGTATTTCATTATACAGCGTAATCCTGAGAGTGACATTCTTATACCCAGTAGAGCCAGTATGACTTTGAGAAGGTGGAGGTGGAGAGGAGTAATGCGTGTGGTTGGTATAAGGATCATATAAATTACTAATTATAAAAATATTTTATAATTCGTTGCTATGCGATACAAACTATTTTGAAATATTTCCTATGGAAGTGTATTTTTCACTGCTTGAGGCGCTATAACGTTAT
This sequence comes from Aradus depressus, assembly GCA_963662175.1. NCBI lineage: Eukaryota > Metazoa > Arthropoda > Insecta > Hemiptera > Aradidae > Aradus > Aradus depressus. The sequence goes on along the minus strand of OY759216.1, from coordinate 47,412,555 downwards.
ATCGTTGCTATCTCAAATCTGAGTACTAAGCGATTGGAAGTATAATAAGGAACATTTTTGGCAAGAACCAAGTTTTCCATAGGCTAACTGTTTTCGGGTAAATCAAGGTAACGTCTAAATATATGTGTTTCAAAATTGCATTTCAGGACGGTTTTTTGCATGTATCTCGAAAACCGGCCACCTATAGAAAAATTGTATTTCATATAAAATATGTTTTTCTAAAACTTTTACTTGAAAAGAGTTTAGATTAGGTCATAAACATACTCGGTATCTTATAAAATCTACTTAGACCTCTAACTAAGTGGTCTCAGTTTTCGTCCAAAATCTAGTCAGATCTAAGTTAGCACATGTGACCTCTACATTCCGAATTTCAAGTTTATAGCTACAATCGGTTTTGCGGTAGAGCTCTCATAACTTTCCAATCACATACATACAAGACATACACTCGCATGCACAGACACACATCTTCACGAAAATGGTCAAAACCTATTCAGGGGACCTTGAAATATGAAAATCTGTTGAAACCTCGAACTCAAATTTTTGCACGATTACAATACTTTCTTATACTATAGGCATAAGACTGTAAAAATATATATATATATATGTATATCATATATTGTACAATCCCTAATCTTGCCCAGGGTTTAGTATCACTTTAAGGTGTCTTTGTGTAGTTGACATCGTACAGCTTCAAGACCATAGTTTAAAGTCCCATCCGAAGGACAGCGCGCTCATAAGTTGTTTTTGTCTCTCAGATAAAAAAACCTAAGGGTCTACCGAGTTACCGGCGGCCTCTTCACTTACTGAAAACTGACATTATTGCAGAGATATTGTGAAATAATTCAAATGGACTTGAAAAATAAAATAAAACTTGTTTATTTAATATATTGTCTAATTTCACTAACTATATATACATGGGAGTACTTTCGGTATTTCTACCATCCTCAGCCAAAAGCATAAGAGATAAGACTTATCTCTTATGCTTTTGGCTGAGGATGGTAGAAATACCGAAAGTACTCCCATGTATATATAGTTAGTGAAATTAGACAATATATTAAATAAACAAGTTTTATTTTATTTTTCAAGTCCACTCTTCACTTACGTAAGTTTTTGTTTTTATTGTACACATAATGTGTTTTTATTGTTATTGTGTTGTCCATAATGAATAATCACCTAATTTGTTTGTTCTATTTTGTTAAACTCCGAAGAAGAAAATAAATAGTTTTCGAAACGTTGGCTAAGTCCTGAGTTTACTTCTTAATACGACAGAGCCACAACATTGTAACGATACTGTCGTTCACAAGGCTCCGCCTTCTTTGGGTAAAACACAATTTAAATAGTTACAAAATTTGTCACAAACATGTCAACGAAATGTCACGTGAAAAGGAGCCGTATTTTCTAATCCCGATCTCCATGCGAGAAGCCCTTCTCTAGTTCATAGTTGTGTAGTGCCACTGCCATGATGAGCGGCCTGTACTCTGCAGAGCATTGTTCTTCGGGACCTTCTGGAGACGGAGCTCCGACTGTGCAATTGTCTCGACTCGGAGAGTCCGTTCAGTTCAGTCATGGCCATTCCGCAGCAGACTTGCTTCAGACGATGCCGCATTCGCCTCATCGCCACCTGGAAACGAAAATCATACTAGTATAGTTTTATAAATGATACAAATAGTACAAATTTCGGAATTATAAATTTATTAAAAGTTTTCGATGGATCACCGGCAATGTACTTCCCCGCGCGAAATTTTCTCTCTACTTCTGAAACCGATTTACCAATTTGGTTGAAAAAGTATTGTAAATAATTTAAACATAAATAAGATAGGTGAAGGGAAACAACCTCTTGTAAATAAAAAAAATCCCTATGTTAAGTTAAAATAAAAAAAAATGAATAGTATAATTATCCGATAAAGGTTAGTGAGAACATACTTTCCAACTCTTAAGAAGAGAAGAGTACTTGTGGAGTAAGATTCCAGTAAGTGTAAGGTTCTGTTATTGACCAACCCTGGGACATATTGAGTAAAGAGATCTGATATTTAATAGGACACCACTAGATAAGAAAACATACCTTTCTGCAGAAGTATGGATGGAACGACGCTACACATCCTGGGCAAATATGAGGTCATTCGGTATTTATTTTATATGAAAAATCTTTGAGAAAACAGAGCTTTGAAAGGATCCTGCGCTTCTTTAAAGCAGCTGGAGTAGATGTAGTTAAATATAGCGAGAGGCTGTTACATGGGCTCAGGCTTTGGATAAGTACAAAACCCACCCCTGCAGTCAATCAATCAGTTGTATTAATAATGAATTGTTTTTAAGGGTTAAACTCATTTTTTAACTTCATTAACCTACATCTCTGAAGAAAAACATTCATGTTTACTTTATCCTTTGGGTTAACCGTGTTACCCGCCCCCATTACTCCGTTTAATCGGGGATAGTGTAGATACACTTATAGCGACTAGACATGGTCCTGGTTCTAAACTGAACTGAGCAGTTCAGAGATCATGGCGACACTTTGAAAACATTCGTACCTTTACTTTCACTTATGAGAGCAATAAGTTATACCTGGCCTCCTTCATTCCCATTTTCAGTGGATCATAAATTTCTATTCTATTCGCCTAATATGTTTTTATTACAAACCGTAAAAACTCCTATCTGCAGAAATACCTAACTTTCTTTCTCGTAAAGTACATTCGTATATTAGTGAAACGTTTCTATAACGAACAACGGAGGGCACGAAATTAGTCTCCCTTATACAGAGGGATGTTACAGAATTACTCAGATTAAAAAACATGTAAAAAATGTAAATATATTCACATTTAAATACTAAAAAAAAGTATATATATGGAAATATATTTTTAAAAAAGGGGTTATTTTTTTTTAATGTCCACTAGTTCATTATGAGCTTTTGATAGACTTATTTAGTTTTATAAGTAATAATAGTTGGTTATTTCCTGCATTTCTTCCAGAGGTGTCTTCTTATTATTTTTTCCGACAATATTTCGGGACTCTTACAAGTCCTTTCTTCCGGTGAATCTGTGATTTGTTCATAGTGACCGGAAGAAGGGACGTGTAAGTCCCGAAATATTGTCGAAAAAAAGAATAAGAAGACACCTCTAGAAGAAATGCCGGAATTAACCAACTATGTAACATCCCAGAGAAGTTTAAGAAACACAATAAGTAATAATAGTGAAAAATTGATATTTTTAATCAATGAAAAAAAAAAAGAAAAAAAGATAAATCGGTAGCTATTAGGCGACTGAGGAGTGCAATGCTACTAAGAGCGGGAAGGATGGCAACATTGGATTGTTTTCAAGGCAAAATGCCTTGAAATCTCGTACTGGCCCCAAGATGCCTGTCTTTCCGCTTCCACTTTCAACCTGCCTGCAGGCTCAAGGGAAGCGGTCTCACTATAGTTAGGTTAAATTGTGTTGATACATTCATTCTATCGGGAGATTTCGTGTTTACAGACAAACAGAAACTTTTTTTTTCATATTTGGAATCTAGAGGTCGGAAAACATGAAATTCCGTTGAAAACTCCCCATCGAATTTTTTGACCGATTACATATTAATGAGTGGAGGTACTATGATGGTTTTGTTTCAAGAAGTGGGGGGGGGTTGCAATTTGGGATTATAGTAAGTCACAGTTCCATCTCCTCTTCAGTCTTCTGGGAGGATTGTGTGGCAAATGTTGTGAAGAAAGTGAGTGGATGTATGGATTTGTGTGTGAATGCAATTTGCTATGGAAACATCTGTAAACTTTTGAATTGTGTCGTGTACTGTGTTTATCATGAGGTCATTGTGGAGTGTTCTGTTGCTTACGTATGGGGGTTGAGTGAGCCTGACTGGAAAACCTGGACACGTTTCAGATTATATATTTTAGCCGCACCGTAAATTTGCGAGCCGTACATCCAGAGTGGTTTGAGTAAGAATGTGTATCAGTTATGCTTTTGTGTAAAGCGTAATTTTGAATGTGTATTCTGAAGGATATAAAGCATTTTAAATTGTTTGTTTAGTGTATGAGGGTTCCATGTCTATCATCTGTCCAGTGTAAGTCCTATATTTCACAGTATTTAAGGGAGGGACTTGTTGTAGATAAAAAAAGCAGAACATATATCTCGTCTTAATGTAAATGTTACATGTTGTGATTTGTCGGGTTTGAGTTTAATTTTCCAAGTGTTGCAATGTTTTCAATTTGAATAACATGGTATAGTAATGTGAACGAGGCATATATGGAAGATTCAACAGCTTTTGTGCCCAGGATGAACAAATATTCTCCACTATTGTGAACCTAAGGACCCTCAAAACTGTAGACTTCGTTTTTCGAACATTTCTAGGCGGAATGTTACGAGATATATATTTTTTTTTTTGTCTTTTACTTATCTGGAGAACAAATTTTGTCTTACTTCAATATAAACGTAAAAGTTTGAAATTAACACAATTCATTAGTTAACGTAGACAGAAGTCGCCAAACGAAACGAGCTCTTCAAACTCTACCTGCGTCTCCCAAGTTTTAATTAAATGTCCAAAAGATTAGAGAAAAGGATTTAAATTAATTTGAGCTGAAACGCAGACAAATTTTGGTCTATCCTTTACCTTAATCTGTCAAGTTTTTAGTGATCCTTCTTAAAGGATGGTAGATTTCTGGTTCCTTGGAAGCAGACAACAGCTGAGACTGGATTTCTTTTATTAACCAACATAAATTCTAGTAAATCGAGTTGACATTTAGATGAAATTCTTATCTTCAAATACTTTACAATTATGAACAGGAATTAATGTTTTGGGTTCAGCGGTTTTCGTTGTTTCATTGGACAACGTAATTCTGTAGGTACAGTATTTAAGAAAGTTCACATCACAATCCTACGGAAATTTATTATTGTATAACTTTGATTGTAATGATCCTATCAAACATTTTAGGACTTGGATATTTGAAAATTGAATGAGGGACATTTTTTGTAAGGACACATTTTTCGATATATCTCACTGTTTCCGTATAAACCAAGCAAGCGTCTAAAAAATGGGATTTGAGACATCATTTTAACATGGTTTTCGGCGTGTATCTCGTAAACAATGTAAACCTTTGAAAAAATAAAATATATTTGATAGAAAAGGTGCCATTTAGGATTTTTTAAAACTTTCTTTTGATTTTTTTTTTTTGATTAATTCGTAAATCTTATATTTTGGTCCTGCTAAGTGGACTTAATTTTCGTATTATGTCGGCCAAAATCTAAGTTACAACGAGAAGTTCAGTTGCCGGTGATTCACCCATTATTTATTTATTTTTATTTTTCATGTTATAGGACCAAATATATATCACTGTAGCTCGCTGTACATTTATAAAATGTATATAACATATATACGAAATATATTTAGATATATTCTAATGAATAAAGAAACCGTCTGAAAACTTGGAGATATAGTGACCTAGGACAGACCAGTTACAACATTTTAATATTCTCATCGTGCAGGATGTTTTTTGTTTTTCCTAAACGATATTTGCCTTTAAAATTTCCCTCCCCCATTTGAAATTCAAAGAACCTAATCTTTTCTTAACTTAGGAATTCTTTACAGTTTTATTAAAAATTATAATTATTTTTCCGTCTCTTAATTAAAACCTTTGAAATACTACATTTTCTTAATCGTTGAAGCTAAAAATTGAAATCAAAAGTGTAAAAATTACATTAAAATTTCAGCCAGATCAGTCGAGCGGTTGTCCGTTTATCCGTTGCATGCATGTATCATGTCATTTTTTGAAACGTTTGCTTGTTTTATTCAAAAATGTTTAGCTCAACGGAAAAATCTTCTAGAATAAAAAATGTGCCAAATAAAATTTCTCACTAAGAATTATTGACAAATTTGAAGTGGGATCAACGTGGACTGAGTTATAGAGTCTCAAAGGTTGGCTTTGGAGGCCTGACGCTTCCTTAAGCATTATGATAGATCCGTCCTGATTCAAACTAATCAATCATTGATTAGACATGTTTCATACTCCTTGTACTAAAGCTTTGAATTATTATTTAAATACATTCATACAATTTATTATTTAAGGTTTTTCGTGACACTAGATTATGGTACTACTAACATAATACAATCCAGTCAAATAAGGCAATTCTTCGTTCAAGAAACATAGGTACATGTTTTTTTATTTTTAATTTTTAAAGTACGGAAGTACCTATTGTAATCGTGTGAAAATCCGAGATCGAGTTTTCAAAGTAATTATACGTTTCAAAGCCCCCCCCAAACTCTAAACATTTTCCTGATTATGTCTATCTGTGCGTGTGTATATGTGATGGGAACTTTTTTTTTTTTTGCTTTATGTACGATGCATATTAGCCATGTTCAATGTATTATCTAGTTATTTACGTCATCCATGACCCCGGGAGGGAGTTCTATCTACGAAATAAAACTCACTCCCGGACGGGATTCGAACCCGCAAACCATGGTGAGACCAAAGCCCTAAGCCTCTAGCTCGCATGGCCACCATTGGAACTTTGTGAGTGCTCTAACTGAAAAAATATCTGTAGCAATGAACGTGAATTTCGAAATGAAAATGTCACTAACTTAGATCTGATCAGATTTTGGTCGAAATTATGAGCACTATGCTTCCCGAAGTATACATAATTTTTTGAAACGTTTGCTTGATTTATGCAAAAATGGTTAGTTCTATGACAAAGTGGTCAACTATAAAAAATGTTCCTTACAAAATTTCTGACTAAAAATTATTGACAATTATTTCTATAAATAAATAAAACAAACTTATTTATTACAAGTTTCCACAATATGTCCGCGTTCCACAACTTAGAAATTATTTCTATGGCAGTTCAACTTTCAAAACTTGTTTTTTGTTATATTTAACTTTTCAATTGTGGAAATCACTATTTTATTGGACCTTAAATTTAATCTTAATGTAATTTGTTTCTCTAAATGACTTTCTATTCATTCCTTCACTAGCTGCCATGGTGACCTTATGCTTACATTACAGGATACACATGAAATTCCGAGTCGATACATTCATTATTACGAGGGTTATCGTATTCACAGGCACACTTTTCACCACAAGGAACACTTTTCCGACACATAGGATTTTTTTTTTTTTTTACGTGAAAACGTCTATTCGCTCGTTAAGCACAGTTATAGCCGGTCAAACTTTCTTGTGTTACAAAATACCGTCAAACTTCAATCGCGAATAATGAGACTAATAATGCGATAACAGGTGGTTGAGGTCACAATGGATAGAGCATGTCTGTACGTGTTTGTTGTGCTGTGTTTGTTTTGTCTGTGACGTTATCGAGCTAGTGTGGGCGCCGGCGGATGATTGTTGCTAATTAGCGTTGTGTAAAATTAGAAATTAGTGTAGCGTGATAACGCATTTAGATAGGACGTTGATTCGGGTATCATTGTAAAGAGCTTGAGAAGCACTACTAAGACTCAAAGTGAAACAATAAAAATATTCGCCGAAATATATGTAAAAATCGGTATTAAATTGAAAATTGCAAAAAAATTAAAGATGTCTCATATGAATCGTAAATATGCGCGGAATTATAGAAAACGCAAATCAGAGGAAAGCTCGCATCAAAAGGAATTTAAAAAACCTAAAACGTCTAGTGCCGAGCAAATGCAAGAGCTCCGGCAGGCATTGAAAAGAAAATGAAAAAACAGCACAAAGACGTTTTCACGGAAAATCTACGGCGTGGACCTTGACTACGCCTTAATGTTTTTATTTTTTTTCATTTTTGGAAAAAGGGAGTCGGAAACATGGAATTCCGGTGAAAACTAGACATCGAATTTCTGACCGATTGCTTAACTTCCCCTATACTTTGTATAGCTGAATAAGTAAAAACAATATAGAAACAGTTGAGAGCGCTCCTACCATGGCAACAGAACCAAATGGCTGTAGTCAATTTTATCAAACTAAAAGGACTACTCAAACGGAGGATGGTCCTATGGGACAGTTCCATGCAGCCCGAACTGTTTGAAAGGATGCGTGCTAAGGGCAGACAGTGTCCAGAGCCCCTTGGACATACTACTGTTCAACTGACAAACAGCCTTTGTGCAATCAGGCATCGCATGGTCCTTTCCGTTCTCTAATCAACCTATTGGCTGGACTGTTTGCTGTTATGCTCTCTCCAGGTTTATTTGCTAAGTTTCGGGTTAGAAACTTTTTGGTGAATTACCAGAAATGTACTTCCCCAGCGCGAATTAATTATATAAAGTTTCGCTCTCACTCTGATACTAATCCATCGATTTGATTGAAATTAATAAGTAAGTGTCTTACTTAGCAACTTCTGAATCTTGATAATATTTTCGTTACATCAATAATTATTAGGATTTTTTAGTACAAAACCCTTCCTTTTCTCTCAAGCTGATTTGACTGAAAATTCATCGCCCTTCCCCCCCCCCCCCCCCCCCCCCCCGTAAGGGGGGGTTATGAATTAATGGTTTTCATTCGCTTTCATTCACTTCGGCAGTTATTGGGGTTTTTGTGTCCTTTGATCAATTTGGCTGAAAACCAATAGTCGTCATCCTTATGAGATTATATATACACATATAAATTTTCGTGTCAATATATTCTATATGAATATTTCCTCAACTGGCTCAACTCCGTCTATCTGGCAAGTACTATCTAAAAATCAGTTACAAAAATAATGTATACACCCTTAATCCCCAAGAATTTTGTACGATCTGCAACAAAAACGAATTGGAAGACTTATACCACCTATTAATATCCTGTCCGATCTACTCCCCCATTAGACGCCACTTCCTGCCTCAGAGTGTCAGTATAGACCGATCCAGCTTTCACACATTACTTCTGGCCCATAATAAGAAAGATATCTCAAACATTTTTCATTATATAATCAGCGCTCTGAAACTAAGATCATTCATTGTTAATGAATAATGTATTTAACTTCCATAGTATATTACTATTAACTTATTATTAACTTCCATAGTATATTACTATTAACTTATTATAACTTATTATTAACTTCCATAGTATAGTACTTATTTTATTTATACTTTATTTATTTAGTTTGTTAAAGGTTCCTGTAATCATGTATGTCATTTTTGTCCAGCTGACCAATATATAATTTTGGAAATGTTAATGTCAATATTGTAAAAGTAATGGTCACTGACTCAATTGTATAGGGGTGATCCCTTTGAACAATAAAAATTATTATTATTATTATTACTATATGAATATTTCCTTCTATCGGGAGTTATCGTGTTCACAGAAATAGACAAACAGAGAGGAATTACTTCCCCTGATATTATACAAAGTATAGGGGTAGTTATGTAATCGTTCAGAAATTCGTTGTTGAGTTTCCACTAGAATTTCATGTTTTCCGACCCCCTGATTCCAAAAAATTCCAAAACTATCCTGAGGGTGTGTGTTTTTCTATGAACAGAGAATAACTCCCGATAGAATGAATAAATCGTCATGAAATTTTATAATTCATCCAGAACCCTTTAAAGTTACCCATACACAAAGCAACTGATCGTCAGATGAATCTGACGATCGACAATCGTTCGATGAATCGTTTAATGTATGTCGTCATCGGGTTCGATTGGTTGGTCTTCAGATCTATTGTTGATCTGAAGAAATTTTCATGCAATCATCGCACAGATTAATTGCTTGTACAATTGATTGTATGGTGTATGTGGTTATAGTGGCGATATTCAAGGAGGTTATAATAAGTTTATCTATAATAATAACCTTTTAAACACAAAAGTGAAGTGGAAGAGATTAGGTATTTTAACTTTCCTGTTTTTATAATTTTCCTTTATTAAATTGTGGTATGTGTACCTGGTCTGGAGATAATTTAGAACATTTTATAAATCTGATGTGCGAAAATTGTTTACTTTTTAATTAACCACCTTATTGTCCAAACTACTGGTTTTTTTTTGCGTTTAATTTAATTACATAACAAATCAGCCGCAGATAACAATAAAAGATCGTCCTGCTCCATTGCGTCGACTGAGATATATCGAACTGTGTGTGCGCTCCTAATATCGTCAGATTTATCGTCAAATCAATCTGAAGATAAATCTGACGATAGATTTGCTTCGTGTATGGGTACTTTAAGGATTACTATTCAGCCAAATCGACCATAGGGAAGTGGGGAATTAGATGAGAAGCTTAATACAAAAACCCTTATAACGATCAATGTAAAGAATGTATTAACATAATATTTAGTGTGATGATTCACAAGTCCTGTAGTAACACGCCAGTTGGTTTCAGAGGGAAAACGAAAAGTTAGTCGAATAATTCGCGAAAACAACGCGAATTTCTCATTGACTTGATAACTCCCCGTATACTTGGTTTGGCCTGGTAACTGTAACTCCTTCCATGTTATCTGTCCTATGGTACGCCCTCCGTTCTGTGGTAAGTGCCCTGCATAATATATACCTTCCTTTCACTTATTTAAGTCCCTCCTAAGAATTACTTCTCCAGATCTACCTCCCATTTGCTTGAGTTTATCTTCAAACCTCAATACTTCATAGTTGTAAAACTATGATTAATAGAGTCGACAGTATCTTTTCAATATAGAAGGAATTCGAAGTTCTGTCGTGTAAATAGAAACTCACTATTTGGCCAACGTTTCGGGAACTATTTATTTCCTTCTTCAGGGCCTAGAGAATATAACGAAAAATTAGTTGGTTTTAACATTATGGACAATGAGATAACTATAAAGTAGTAATAATATAACATATACATAAGGGTACGATAAATAAAAATTACGTTATAATGTCTTGAGTGAATGTGTGTGGTGAAGGTGTTAGGTGTTTGTGTCTAGTAGAGAGCTGTGCTATCGTGTACGTAACAGTCGAGGGCTACCTGAGTTTACCTACGTTACCAGGTATGGTGGATGGGGAATGTAATCAACTCAAATAACATTATTTACATTTTGTACGAGAAAAAAAAAAATCATATATACATGTACATATATCAATATGAATAATTGTCTTAATTATTATTTATTTTGTACAATGTAAATAATGTTACTTGAGTTGATTATAGTTAGTTATTATGACTCATGCTCGGGCTTTAACTACAAGGCCATATTGCCTACTACCAGAGAGCTCTTTCGTCACTTTGGTGGGCATGAGCCCAACTCTACTATGGGAGACTTAAATTTTGCCTACCCTAAATTTTTATTCACCTAGGATAGGGGTCTTTAACGAGTACCTGACATCGTATAGGCTCGAGACCATCGCTTAACGTCCCATCCGGAGGACGGCGTGCTTAAGTTTATTTTACCTCCCAGATAAAATAAACTAAGGCTTTGGCCGGGTTTCGAACCCTCGACCTTGAGCACAGAAGGCTTTATATATATTTAGTATATGTTATAGTATTACTACTTTATTATATATATGTAATTTTTTTTATGTTCAACCTTTTTTAAGATTATTATTAAGATTGTCTAGTTATCTCATTATCCATAATGATAAAACCAACAAATTTGTTCGTTATATTCTGTTGGCTCTGAAGAAGGAAATAAATAGTTTGCGAAATGTTGGCCAAATAATGAGTTTTTATTTAGAGGACAGAACCTCGAATTCCTTTTATATTCTACAACTACTATATACCAAAACTCATATGTAGATATGTGAACCCAGAAGAGGTCAACACTAAGTTGTAACTTGAAAAAGATTTTTGGAGAGTTCCCTTCTGATTAAACTTCTAAAACAGCTCATATCGCGGAAGTTCATGGTCCTGAAGTTCCTTCTTATGAAATTTGATTTATAGCAGATAAGTTTTCTACTTAAATGGTGGACTCTTCTTAACTTTGATCTATGAGGGCCAACTTCTTTTGAGAAATTTTAATTCTTTTTAAACGCTGTATAAAACTTCCCTAAGTTATGTAATCGGTCAGAAATTCGATGTTGTGAATTCACTGGAATTTCATGTTTTCCGAGTCCCTGATACCAAAAGTGAACACCATAAGTCCCAAGAGAATGAAAGTATCGACACTAATTTTTATATGTGTATCCTAAAGAGGCGTATAGACACGCGAGCAACGAGCCGAACATTAGTCAGTGCGCATGCCTGGGGATGAAGTGCGCAGGCGCCCGACGAACAAGGGAGGCTCGGGGTCTGCTCCACCTGTTGTCGGTTTTTTGACGAACCATCAAAGGAATGTTCGGCTCGGGCTGCGGTGTGTGTGGAATGGTACCAAGCCGCACCGTCCCGACTTGACCCGAGCACTGTTGTTTATAACCAATATTATAACCTTATCAAATATTTAGGTTTTTGGAAGTGCACATTCTTTTTTTTTTTAATTAAATATATATTTAAATATTATTCAATAAATTATATTTTATTATGGCTTCTGAAGACTGGTCTCAGGAGCTTCAAATTCAGTTTGCTCAGGCTATGAGACAGTACCCAGTCATATGGGATTTAAAACACAAATTACATTTTAATAAAATAATGAGATTGGATGCTTGGGAGGAATTATTCAAACACTTTTCCTAAAAAAGTGTTCATTTTAAACAATTTACATGTAAAAATAAATTACGTATCATAATAAATTCGTATCCGTATTAATTGTACTACAAATATGTAAATTAATTACGTAAGTAGCTACCTACCTTGAGCATTTTCTGATTGAAGATTTTGAATAGTAATAAAATGAAGCACAAATAAACGTAAATTTGTTATCTGCAGGTTAACTTGGGCAGGTTATGTTCGTTAGTATGGTTGTGGAGCATCCAAATGCTCGGCTCGTCTCTCTTCGGCTTGGAGTGTGTTCGTTGAAAACTGAAAACGAGCCGAACAGTGCTCGGTTCGTTGCTCGCATGTCTGTACTAGCCTTAAACCCCATAAAGAAGCCACCTATCGGGACGGCGGGGCTTAACACAAACACTCTAATAACTGTCGATGTCATGAATGTATTGACACGATGTTTTATATGTAAATTAGAAACCGCACAAAAACGACACCTATTAATTTTCAGCTGAATATCGGTCGAAGGAAAGGGTGTCAGGGGGAGGAGCTCAACTTAAATACCCTAATAAATGCCTGTATGTTGAATTCATCTACGTAACATTTTTTAGGTTAGGTTTTATGAATCATGCCCGGGCTTTGACTACGAGGTCATATCGCCTACTACCAGAACGCTCTTTCGTCACTCTGGTGGACATGGGCCGAACTCTACTGTGGGAGTCCTAAATTTTGCCTACCCTAAATGTTTGTACTCAGAAGGAAAGCACGCATACCACTGAGCTACCGGCCCCCTCTAACATTTTTTATGTGAACTCATCAGTCCATAACTCGAATTCCTACTAATTGTTCATAAGTTAGATACCTTTTAAACCCAATCAAACAAAAGGAGGGGTTAGCAGGAGAGTAGAAACTTATTTTGTTACAATAATTTTAGTAGAGGAGGTACAACGGTGGTTCACCGACGATTTGTTTCAAGAACTTAACGAGAAATTGGATTTTTCGGTTTCATTCAATTAGAAAGTGTTCAAAGAATATTCCAGAAGTAGTACGGAACATCGTAATAATATTTATTTCCAATAAACCATAATATTGTAATAGGATACATCATAAGAAAGTATACATTAAGATAACTTATAAATTAGATACATGAACCTAGAATAACTATTAACCCTCAAAATGGAAGGCGGTATCGGAAGAGTTAGGAAAAAGACAGATGAGACAGAAAGTGTATTATGATAGAGGTGGGACTCGGCACTACAAAGCGAATCTAAATGAAGGTGACCTAGCGTTGGTGCAAAGAGGACCCACTTGGGACAGGTGCACTATCATAGAGAGAATGGCAAGACCGAATTCTTTCAGAATTAAATTAGAAAATGGAAGAATTGTGGAAAGAAACCGGCGATTTTTGTAACCGTTCGTTGGACCAGTGGAACGGGGAAGGAGGCTGGGAGAGCTGGCTTGGGACAGTGAAGAGGAGACGATGGATCCTGCCAGAGAGGGAGCTGGGAGTCAGCCTGCTTCAGGGTACTGCCTCCGAGATAGGGCCACCCTCCGCAGACCGGACAGATACCAGCCATGAGAACTTGCTGTTTGTTTCATGTTATATTTTGTTGTTGTATTTCCATAATACTTGTTCTCTGTAGTTTTGAAAGGGAGATGTGATGAATATGTATAAACATATGTTATATTAGAATAAACCAGTTCTAGATTGACTGTCTACCTGAACGTATCATTACAAACAGATATTAACTCTTAGAGTCTGACAAACGTGATTAGTTAAAACAATACCACTAAAATGTCGTCACTACTAAAATCATCGGCTAAGTAAATCCGCAGCGCAAATTAATCAATTACGTTTTTCTCTCCCTTCAAAGCCAATCTACCAGTTGGGCTAAAAATCAATACCTATTTGATTTAATCGGCAGTTATTAGGGTATTTGAATTCAGCCTCCTTCTCTGGTCACCCCTTCCCTTCGACCGATTTCGCAAAAAAATGGATAAGTGCCGTCCTTATTGAGTTTTGAATTTAAATACCAAATTTCATGTCAATACATTCATTACATCGGCAGTTATTGCGATTTTTGTGTTGATTCCTCCTTCTGATCCTTCCTTTCTTTTCGGCTGATTCCGCTTTAAAATAATTAGGTATTGTCCTTATAGTGCTTTGAATTTACGTATAAAGAAATTTCGTACCAATACATTCATTACAACAGCAGTTATTACATTTTTTGTGTAAGGCTCCCCCCTAGACCTCCCCTTCCTATTGGCTGATTTGGCTAAAAACCAATAGGTGTCATCCTTAGACGGTTTTAGATACACATATAAAATTTCGTGTAGATACATTCATTCTATCGGGAGTTATTGTGTTCACAGATACAAACACATATCTCACAGACATACTTTTTTCTCACATTTGGAATTTCGTTGAAAACTCATGATCGAATTTCTGACCGATTACATAATTTCGTATAGCTGGGGAAGTAAAAATAAAAATAAATAATATTAATAAATACAGTAGACTAATTGAAACTAACATAACTATTTTTTTATAACTCTTCCGGAAGTGCCTTTTTCATGACATGTTTTTTTTCGTCAAAAATGGCCAATATACATACATTTTTCGGCATTGTGATCTTTTTTAAAATCTAAAACTTCACGGGTGACCTACAAGCAACACAATTAACGTTCCTGAATGGCTCATTCTTCTTCTGCCCAGAAAATTGTCTCCCTATGTTGAGGATATATGGGCCTGTTGCCGTTAATCATTTCCTTCGCCATGTGTAGAAAAGATATTTAGTGGAAAGATGGAAAACTGAGATAAATGTTTGTACATTTCTATTCTGCCGGGTATTGTGGTAATATAAGTATTGTGATTTTTTACTTCCTCAGCTATACGAAGTATAGGGGAAGTTATGTAATCGGTCAAAAATTCGATGCCGAGTTTTCAACGGAGTTTCATGTTTTCCGACCTCCTGATGATCCGATTCCAAAAATGAAAAAAACAAAACATAATTCTGTATGTGCCTGTGAAGACGATAACTCCCAATAGAATTGATGTATCGATACGAAATTTTATATGTGTATCCAGAATCCTCTTAGGACGTCACCTATTGAGTTTCAGCCAAATCAGACAAAGGTAAGGGGAGGATTAGGGTACATAAATAAAAACTCTAATAACTGCCGTTGTAATGAATCTATCGACTAGAAATTTTATATTTAAATGCAAAACATTATAAGGATGACACTTGTTAGATGTCCGCGAAATCGGTCGAAGGGAAAGGGAAGACCAGAGAAAAGGGCTCGACTTATATATATATTAAATACACAAGATAATCTCTTGGCTCATTTTCTCGGATTTAACCCACATCTACTATCTTTGGGAACTTTTAGCCATTCCTTAGCAATCCTTCAGGAAAAATGGACTTTAAATTTCTTTCGGGAGTAAGCCGACCATAAAAAAGAAAAAAAAACAATCAGCAGAATTATTTCATATCGGACGCATTGGACCGCCGTCAGAACCGATGAAAAATGTCTAAACAAATCGAGAACTGTCCGATCTGTGTGAGGAGGGGGATGTAGTCCTGAGTGGGGAGAGAGAGAGATGGTCTGGTCATGTGGTGAGGATGGGAGAAAGGAAGATGAAGAAGAGGATGGAGGAGAGGCAGGACCAAGATACCGTGGTCATGGTCCTGGATCCTGGATGTTGAGGAGTCTGCTGGAGATGGTTACACAAGACATAGCATATAAAAAAAAGTCGTTAGTTAATTACCAGTAATGTACTTTCCCCGCACCAAATCAATTTAGTTTTCGCTCTCCCTCCTAAACTAATGTACCTTACTTTTACTTTTCCTGGCGCTACGGTCCTTGTAGAACATGGGCCTCCGCAACGATCTTCTGCCATTTTTCTCTATCCTCGGCCTCCAGTCTCTATCTTTTCACACCCATCGTTCTGAGGTCGTCCTCCAGCCAACATAAGAGGGGTCTACCTCTTCTTTGTCCTCCCTCCAGTATCCTCCTCGGCAATCTGTCTGGTTCCATCCTCTGTAAATGCCCCAGCCATCGCAGCCACCCCTGCTTTACTAAGACCACCAGGTCCGGGCTCTTGTACAGGTCCCTCAGCTCCCTATTGGTCCGTATCTCCATCTATCCCCCTCTGGAGTAAGGCCGTATATCTTCCTCAGTACCTTCCTCTCCCACGTATTGAATAAGACTTCGTCCCTCCTAGTCAGGACCCAGGTTTCACTCGCATATGTAAAACTAATGTACCGTTCGGACTAAAAATCAATTGCTCATATAGGAGCTACTGAATCCTCATACTATATTTCTTGTCGATACATTCATTAAATCGGTAGTTTGTTTAGTTTCTGAGGCCCCATCCTATGATCTCCTCTACTCTTCGGCCGATTTCTCGGAAAATTAATAGGTGTCGTCCTAATGGTTTTTTTTGAGACACATTATCATCTTGATGCATACAATGAGTAATCCGATTCCCTATATAGATTCTTCTCTCTTTGGCTGATTCCTCTGAAAATTGAATGTTAGGTTTAGTTATAAATATACTAAAACTCTTAGTATGGACCTGACGATGGTGTAATGCCCAAACCGGTTTTTGTAAAACAATTTTTTGTGGAAAAGACAATATTTCAAAATTAAGTTTTTTAATTTATATAGGTACCTATACAATTTTACAGGTTTCCACAAAATGTCCGCGTTTCTCAGCTTAGAAGTTGGAATGGATAAGAGCATTTAATATACACACCAGCCCACCTAGTATCTAGTAGCACTACATACTGTGTAGATATGTATTATATGGTTATGCATATATATAAATCAATTGACTTACATAGAGGCTTCTAAGTCCTCATATTAAATATCGTGTCGATACATTCCTTACATTGGCAGTTCAGTTGGTTTTTGAGTCGAGGCCCTCCTGCTATGATCCCCTACTTTTCGCAGATTTCACGGAAAATTAAGAGATGCCGTCCTAATGGGGTTTTGAATTTAAATATACATTTTCATGTTGATACATTCAATAAGTTGAGCCTCCTCTGACCCTCCCTCTCCTATCGGCAAAATATATGACGGGGTTAGAGATCTAGTGGCTAATCACTTATATTCCATTTTGATGACTTGAACAAGTAACTTAACATATCAATAGTGACCTTGAAATTAAGATTTTTATTAAATTTTATAGTTTGCTAATAGCAACTTTCACCATAAAAGCAGAAGACAAAATATTTCCGGTTTCGATAAATTATCGATTTTTTAAATCAGTTAAGAACTTAATGCACAGTTTCTACAAAGTTTTAAAAATGTCATTTATACCATTTTGATGCTAACCCCGTCATATATATATATATATATATATCAACCTTATGGTTGGTACTTACAGCGTAAATGTCAATTTAACAGATATAACATAAAATAAATTGGTGACACTCTCAGCTAAGTATGATGCTGGCCAAGAAATAACATTTTTCATTTAAATTTAGGGTGGCCTCTAAAGTATCCAAATTAATCTACCATATCGCCGGCGTCCACCTCCTATATCATTGTCGCTATAAAACCATGCTCTGAGAATAATGGAAATGTAGGTACTTTTTAAAAACTTTTTCACCTCAAAAGTAGTATGGCCTTATGTATTTACACTTACCAAATAAATTTCTGTTAGTTGACTGAACAAAATTGTAAAAACAACTCTAGAGATGACAATGTTAACAATCTTAAAGATGGTTCACATTTCTTTTCACGAACTTGCCCTTAGGTTGTTGATATAGCCCTATAGACCCGAAGGGCTAGAAACCTTACTTCTAGTATTAAGGCGATTATGGGGGTCTCTTGTCCCCAATCCAATCCTTGAGATGCCTGTCTGAATAACAGATCTGATCGAACCTTTCCTCCAAATTATGTGAGAATGTACTGTCAGCAGGCATTTGAGAAAATATGATAAAGTATATATTGACCGCGAAAGAATGAATAATTCAATACAATACATAATACAATTATTGTATTTGAAGAAAATACATTAGGAAGGTAAGACAGACCTTGGGATTATCAAGCAGGGAAGGATACAATGGGTGCAATTGCCAGAGCCTCGACCCAACTTCGTACTTGTTTTCAAGAATCGTTATAAACTTATCCGTAACTAAAAATTACGACGAAAATCACTATAAAAATTACTATACTGCACTGCAGCGATGGGGGAGAATCAAATGTAGACTTATTACGAGGAATCAACCCGTACTTTTTACAATACGGATAGGAAAATATAAACCGTACATTTTACTATCTAGAGATCAATATTTAATGCAATAACTTCAAATTACAAACTTAAATTGCACTAAGTGTATTCAACCAAAGACTTGTATACCAAAGTATATACACTTCGTATGTATGTTTTAGATTGTTGTACTCTCTATAAGATATAAAGAAAATATACCATGACCTGTATGTTTTATTATATAAATTTTATAAGGTAGACATACAGAGCGTTATTCAAATGCAAGTAGAATATGATGGATATTCAACTAAATTTTTACCCTATTTTTGGTTTCACTCACACGAATCACATAAACAAAACGAGTTTTTTGGAAGATAGTTAACTCTCATAAAAATTGCCTCTCCCCCCTCCCCCCGAGCGAAGACCTAGATCTGCGCATGCTATCATGTCAGCCCTGAACTTAATGTTGGATGTTGTTGGTTAATTATGAACGATGACGTGAGCAGGTCTAAGGTCAGTTCAAGGGCTCGGCATGTTCTTCCCATATACTGTTTTTCTTATTTTTTTTTTTTTCAATTTCTTCAAAGTAGAATTTATTTTACTTCCTCGACTATACGAAATATAGGGAGAGTTATGTAACCAGTTAGAAATTCACCGGTATTTCATGTTATTCGATCCATAGACACGATAACTCCGAATAGAATGAATATATCGATACGAAATTGTATATGTGTATGTGACTCATATCAATTTCCATACGAATTGGCCGAAAGATAAAGGGATTAAACCCCAATAACTCCCGTTATAATGCCTGTATCGACCCGAAATTTTATATTTAAATCCAAAAGCCTATAACAAAACCCATAAATTTTCAGTCAAATTAGCTCAGAAGAAATGGGCTTTGTACTAAAAAAAAAACTACCTATGAAACGAATTTATCAAAACGAAATTTAGTATGAGGTTTCAGAAGTCTCTGACTAAGAAATTTAATTTAATTCGGTGAACTTGTTTCAGAGGGAGAAAGAAAATTTGGTTGATTCATTCGCTCTGGGGAAGTACATTGCCGTTGATTTACAACGATTTTTTTGTTGTAAAAAGATGCCATCTTCAACGGCAGATATGACAGATATTAGCTGCGCTTATGTGATAATAGGTGAAACAACTAAATGTTTAGGTAAAAACAAATATGTCTGTTCTTTTAATATTGCTGACCCTGCTATGGAATTCAGTTCTGAAGAAGAAGAATTTTTTATCATTTTACTGTCCTCATGTTTTAATTTTAATACGATAAAAATTTTATTTGAAAATTATTACCTAATAATGTTTTACAAAAATTTAATTTTTTATTTTGTTAATTTCTTTATTTAATTGATTTTTATTTTAATAAAAATCTTTTCAACTAGGTATATATTAGTAAATTTCTTATAAAAATAATAGGTATTATTAAAATCTATGAAAGTGTATGTACCTTAAACCTCTGTTTTCAACTATAATTCCTCGGGATACAAACGTAACTCCTAATTAATTACTTTATATTAATTTTTGGGAGGTATAATAATATAATATTCAACTGTATTAAAGTGAACCTAATTTTAGATATTATGGAGAATAATTATTTTAAAACTAAAAGCAGCTATGTTTTATAATCTTGTCAGAAAATCAATCTAAAGATTTCAATAGGCGTAATAACGCTATTCTGAAAAGTTGTGAAATTCGTAGTTACGTTCTTGTGACCCTAAGCCATCGATGTATCTTAATAGGTTTCTTTTAACTTGAGAATTCATGGTCTGAATGAGATAGTATTGAAGGGTTCCAAAGCCATGTTCTGGTTATCTGTAACCGGGGATAAATCACAATTGAGCAGTAGAACCAGGATTAATTCAGTATCGATAGCCCCGCACTGGAGATTATCCTAAATTCCTCTTCTCTCTCTAATCTAAATTAAATTTTTAACTTGCACTGCAAAATTGACTGTCCCTCTGTCTATTAAAGACATTTAAATGAAAATATAATATTTTGTTTTTTCTCAATTCGAACGGAATTGATAATCTAAGAGAGGAAAGCAATCTCTAGGGAAAATTAAAAATATCTGCTCTGACCATAACATGATTTATACCCATTACTATTTTACGGACCACTCCTTCGACCCTCCTTTCCCTCTCAAATTTATTTCTCTATCAATTCATCCTGACATTACTGGGTATAAGAAATACATTTCAAAGTTATTATCAGCAGGATACTTGGTTTGATTAGGTAGGTCCTGCCAATGTAATTCTGATACTGATTTACTTATATCCAATAATGTCAGAGGGAGGAATGAAATTGAGAAGGAGGCATGAGGGGAGTGATCAGTAAAAATGTAGTGGGTATGAGAAAGTCTTGTTATGGTCTCATCAGATTTTTTTTCTTCATTCTATGCGTATATTCGACGTGAAATAATTTCATGTACAAATACGAAACTACTCCAATATGATAATTATCAAATATCTAGTTATTGTGACTCATCCCTGAGTTTAACTACGAGGGCATAACGCCTAGTCGAATGCTCTTTCATATAGAAAGAAATATTTTAAAGTTCGTTGCTTGTCAAAACATGGCTTCCTACAGGAATTTATTGTACTTTCTTTGGAGCGCTATTATTTTGGTTGTATTGGTCCTATAACAAATCCGAAAGCATGTGAAGGTTGGAAATGTTCTAGCAAACATTTTTTGTAAGGACCAATTTTTCGATAGAATGAATTGTTTACGCGTAAATCAAGCAAACGTCTAAAAAATGAGTTTCAGGGAGTCACTTTAAGACGATTTTCGGCGTGATAGGGTCGAAAAGTCCGTATTTCATATAAAATATGCCTTCAGTTGTATCTCAGTCAGATAACAATACTAAAGGTGTAAGGAAACAAAAAAAAACAGTATAAGGGGCTGTCAATTGAATATTAAAATTATGCCAAAAATTAATAGTGGAGACGAATGTTGGGCGCCCAATAAAAATGTTATTTTAACCGTGCATAAAGTGAAATTGAAACCAAATTTTCATTATAATTAAATTTATGGTAGTCTAGCCATTATTGTAAAACCGTAAAGTGTTAGGTTACCGATTGGCTACCTTTAGTGGCCGGCAACCAGATAACACGTCCTTCCTCCCTTTACTGAGGTCGTTAACTCCCTCCCCCTATAGCTGGCCTCCCTTAGGAGACGAAAACGAGTCATTTCTATAAATCTATGAGATCCTATCAAATTACTTCCTGTTAATATTTTCCAAGTTACAACGTTAATGGGGAAGTTATGTAACCGGTCAGAATATCGATGTTGCGTTTTCACCGGAATTTCATCTTTTCCGACTTCTCAAAAGCAAAAATGGGAAAACAGTATAAGTTGTTAATGTTTGTTTTGCTGGCCCCAAGCCAGATAGGGCTAGCTTATGTCAGCTGTGGTCGTAATAGTGAAGTTTAGAACACTTTTGTGGAATGTTTCTTTTTTTATTTATTTTTAATAGTTTTGTATGCACCTTGCACATGTGCTTGATCACCCATCCGTCGTGTGTCGAGAGAGTTCAAGATCGAAGTGGAGATTCAATGAGGCTATAACAGGATGGAGGCGACCACCGACCTGTCAATCTGCAGCGATCGACGGTTGTCCTCAGCCCGTCACATTGGACTGGGGATTCTTTCGTTAGAAACCGACAAACAGATATTATTCGGTCTCGGGAATCAACTCCACCCTGGCCTAGTTATGCAGCGGACATTTGTTCTGCAGCCTCTAAATCCCCGCCTGAACTCCTCGGGTTTTTCTTAATCGTAAAGAAGAACAGTTTAAAGCCGAAGTGGGTATGTATGTGTCAGTCAGGTGCATGCTCTCGTGAGGTGTTTGTTTACGTTATGGGTCCAAGTAAGCTCTACTTTACATGGACGACACCTGAAATTTTACTTTTTTGAAATCACTACGGAGAAATGCGAAAAGTAAACGGACCTTTATTTCATGCATCCTGGCTGCGTAGATGTAGGAGTTGAGTGCATTTTTGAGGAAGAGAAGAAAGTTGAAGAGTGCATTGGCAAGAACATTGACCAGTTCCGGTTTCCAGTCGCGCTGGATGAAGCAGTCCTCACAGACCAGGTAGAAGTTGAGGGTCACCGGTAGCCACCCCACCACTGTGGTACCGACTATGAGCAGCGTCGTACACAGCGCCTTCTCGTTTCTGTACTGTTGCTGGTCGGACACCTGAAACAAAAGGTAAACATCATATGCAGAATACCATCAATCCTTGTAGTTAAGTTATTCAAGCCCAGGCATTAACTACGAGATTATTTCGCCTACTACCAGTGTGCTCTGGTGTACGTGAGCCCGACTACAGTGGGAGTCTTAAATGTTGTCTATCCTGGTTTATTCACCTAAGACAGGGCTATTTTAATGGGTACCTGGCATCGTATAGGGGCCATCGCTTAACGACCCATCCGAAGGACGGCATGCTCAGGGTTTTAAACCCGCTCAGAAGGCTAACATCAATCCTTGTATTCCTTAATTGATTGTCACACACTTCCTACATCTCAATCTACTTGTCCAATAACTTAGGTTAGTTGCCAGTCACTTGAACCACCAAGCACTAGAAACAGCGCAATCTCAGGAATCTTAACAGTTCCTGAAAGTTTCATAAGTTCAAATCTGTGATTTAAGACACTCTGTCAAGAACTAAACAATTTTTGTACATGCCGTGTCAAGACCTTTCAACGGATGCGTCTCTCAACCCAATGTGATGTGGCCTTTCAACAGATCATTCTTATACCAACCACTTTCGTACAGATAACTCTCCATTAACTTCCCCCCACACAAATTCATTTCATTCCAGCATTATGGGTACCTACGTGCACACATACACAGTCAATGAACAAAGAAAGCCGCTGAGGCCAACATATTATTTTCATATTATGTACTCAGATATTTTAATATTCGTTGATATGCGATGAGCTTACCTTCCGAGCTACCCAACCGAGGCCCTTAATTTATTTTATCTGGGAGGTAAAATAAACTTAAGCACGCCGACCTTCGGATGGGACGTTAAGCGATAGTCCCGAGCCTGTACGATGTCAGGTACTCGTTAAAGACCCCTGCCCTAGATGAATAAAAATTTAGGGTAGGCAAAATTTAGGACTCCCAGAGTAGAAATCGATCTTACAATCCGGGAGACCTTCGAAAAAAATGTATTGTATTTACAATGTGGTTAGTGTTCTCTACAATTTATATACGAAGAGAATTTTGATTAGGTTATACGTAGAAGAGATATGTTCTGAAATGTCCTTGGACCCAAAATAAAATGGTCTCAAGTAAGCATATGGGACAATCAAATTTCAAGTGCATTACTACAATCGTTTTTTTTTTTTTTTACTTAGAACGCCCACAAAGTTCCAATGATAGACATCTCGAAAATGATGAAAACATGTTCACAGAACAGTAGTTAATGCGTTTTCCTTGTTCACCCTGTAAATTCCCTGGAACACGAACAATGTTCGCTACTTTAAAAAAAACTTGCATCTTGGCCTACTCGTACCTTAAAATTGTTGATAATCATAAAAGGAAGTAAAGATATTGTCATCAATATATTGCTTTTACTCGTACTACGGGAAGAGTGGTCGCTTGTAAAATTTAATATTTTCAAAATGGCTTGAAGTTATAGGGGAAATGCGTTAATAAATGATGATCCTCACTCGCATGCTTACATTCTAAGCTTCATCGGATTGACCGATACAAATAAAAATAAAATAAGAAACTCGAAGAAGTTCGGACGCCTGGAACAGCGAATCTTTAGTCAAATAATTTTGTTTCTATATTTCATAGTTTATTTTTCCATGTAAAACTGAATTTTTATATAAAAAAAAAGATCATCTGTAAATCGCGGACAAAATATTATTTTCGCTCTGCCCTCAAAACCAATCGACCGTTTGATCAATAAATCATTAGTTGACTTACAGAGGGGCTTCGATACATCACTGTCGATACATTAATTTTGACGTGAAAACGTCTATTCGCTCGTTAAGCACAGTGATAGCCGGTCAAACTTTCTTATTTTACAAAATACCGTCAGATTTCAATCGATAATAACTACGAGACTAATAGTGCGATAACAACGGTTAAGGTCACAATGGATAGAGCATGTATGTACGTGATTGTTTTGCCTGTGACGTTACCGGGCTAGTGTGGGCGCCGGCGGATGATTGTTGCGAATTGGGTTAAAAAAAGCGTTCGGTAAAATTAGAAATTAGTGTAGCGTGATAACGCATTTAGATAGGACGTTGATTCGGGTGTCATTGTAAAGAGCTTGAGTAGCACTACTAAAACTCAAAGTGAAACAATAAAAATATTCGCCGAAATATATGTAAAAATCGGTATTAAATTGAAAATTGCAAAAAAATTAAAGATGTCTCATATGAATCGTAAATATGCGCGGAATTATAGAAAACGCAAATCAGAGAAAAGCTCGCATCAAAAGGAATTTAAAAGACCTAAAAAGTCTAGTGCCGAGCAAATGCATCGAAAAGAGCTACGGCAACATCGAAAAGAAAATGAAAAATGATTTTATCCCGACGTTTTCACGGAAAATCTACGGAGTGGACCTTGACTACGCCTTAATGTTTTTATCGGTAGTTATTGGGATTTTTGAGTTGAGCCCCCTCTGATCCCCCCTTCCCTTCTGCCGATTTCGCTAAAAAATGTCGTCCTTATGGGATTTTGAATTCATATATGAAACATTCAATACAACGGCATGTTATTAGAGCTTTTGAGTTAAGCCTTTCCCCTAATCCCACCCATTCCTTCGGTCGATTGGACTAAAAGTCAATAAGTGTCTTCGTTATGGGGTTCCAAATACACATATAAAATTTCATGTGTATTACATTCATTCTATCAGGAGTTATCGTGTTCACAAAAACTCAGACAGAATGTTTTCCTTTTTTGTCATATTTGGAATCAGAGGGACAAAACTCAATATCGAACTAACCGGTTACACAACTTCTTTCATACTTTGTATAGCTGGAAAAGTAAAAATATTTTTTTTACCAAATAAAAATGGTTTTCAACATGATATTTGGATGCTTCTTACAAGTTTTGTGTTTGAGTTATATTTTGTCAAAAGTTCTGGTCAACTTTTCTCCTTTCATACCCCCCCCCCCCCCCCCCCCCCCCACTGGTCGGCGCGGTGGTGGTTTTCCTTCAGTATGGAGACAAATTTACTCAGAGGAGTTAGTGAGAATTTCAGAGGCTTTTGAGTAATAACTGGATGGAGCTTAGGCACATATCCTCAGAAATTAACAAATTATGTATTTACTCTGGCTACATCTCATTACTAAACTCAGGAGACTTTCCAGAAATCCACGAATTGTAATGTTAAAAACATAGATGTACATTTGGGTAGTTGAGATCGACAAAGGTTATTTTGCTTCCCCAGATATACGAATAGGGGAAGTTATGTAATCGGTCAAAAAGTTTCTTAGTTAAGCCACACCTCTAATCCCCTTCTCCCCCTTGACCGATTTGGCTGAAAATTGATAGGTTTTGTCCTTATGGGGTTTTTGTCACACATCTAAAATTTCGTGACGATACATTCATTCTATCGGCAGTTATTACAGTATTTATGTTAAGCCTTCCCCCTAATCCCCTCCTTCTTTTTTGTCGAATTGTCTAAAAAACAATAGGTGTCGTCGTTAGAGGGTTCTGGATTCACACATAAAATTTCATCTTGATACATTTATTATATCGGGAGTTATCGTGTTCGCAGACATTTTTATTTCATATTTTTCTCATCGTTATTAGCCATTCTTGGAGATATTTACTTTCATTTTTTATTTTCAACTTTCTTTTCACATTTGTAAGGACTCTTAGGCGGTTCTCGAGATGAGACGACACCAATCTGTTCTTTTATTAGTTAGTTAAGTTATTATGACTCATGCCCGGTCTTTAATAAAGAGATCACATCGCCTACTAGAGCGCTCTTTCGTTGCTCTAGTGGACATAATCTTTTATTATGTACCCTAAACTTTTATTCATCTCGGGTAAAGGTCTTGAACAAGTTCCTGACACTGTACAGGCTCGGGAC
Organism: Aradus depressus; assembly: GCA_963662175.1. Taxonomy (NCBI): domain Eukaryota; kingdom Metazoa; phylum Arthropoda; class Insecta; order Hemiptera; family Aradidae; genus Aradus; species Aradus depressus. The sequence goes on along the minus strand of OY759216.1, from coordinate 47,385,816 downwards.
CATCACTTAACGTCTCATCCGAAGGAAAGCGTGCTCAACGTTTTTTACTTCCCAGATAAAAAACCTAAGGATCTCGGCCGAATTTCGAACCCTCGAGTGTATGAACAAATTAATACAAGATACGTTTCTAATAAGTAGAGACATTTTTCAATTTAATAAAAATTAAGATAACTATTTTTCAAAAGAAAAAAACTGTTCGGAAGTGTTCTTACGTCCCATCAACAGGTCCCAATGTGCGAATATTGAGTGATTTCTTTTTGAACTTGAAACGACTTTGGCGACCTCTAAAACTTACTTTAAAAATATTTTTAAAAACTAACATATTTTTAGAAGGTAGTAGGAACCCTGTGGTAGTAGACGATATGAGTTCGTAGTTAAAGCCCAGGCATGACACACAAACAAATAAACGATTTTCTAGAATTATAATTTTTTTTTTATCTCTGAAGATATTCCGCCAAAAATTGAAGGAATCTTCAAAAAAAATAAATAAAAATGCCGTGATCATGAAGGTGTGGGGTTTGACATGGAACGTCTCATGCTGATGGTATCTTTTTGCGTGTTCAATATCTATTTGATACATAAACGATGTTGAATTGTCTCTAATGGCAACTACACATTACTGTCCTGTATTATAACAATTTTAGGGAAAATGAGCCTACGTTGGGTTCTAGTTTTAAAAAAATAGTAAAAATTACAAAAATCACCAAACAAACTGGTAATATATGAAAGTTAAGACAAGGTCATAATGCTATTCGGTGAATCACCGGCAATGTACTTCCTCAGAAAAAATTAATCAATTAATTTTTCGCTTTCCCTCCAAAAATACTCGACTGTTTGCGCTAATATTCAACAGTTGACTTACATACGGACACCTAAATCCTCTTACTAAATTAAGTTTCGATAAATTCACTACAACAGTTATTGGGTCTTTTGAGTTGAGCCCCCTCTGATCCCTCCTTTTCTTCTGCCGATTCTGCAGAAAGTTGATACGTATCGTTCCATAACATTTTGTGTCGATACATTAATTTTATCGGTAGTTACTAGAATTTTTGTGTTAAATCACCCCCATAATCCTCCTTTCCCTATGGTTGATTAACTGGAAATCAATAGATGTCGTCGTTAGAGGATTCTGGATTCACCCTATAAAATTTCGTCGAGTTATCGTGTTCACAGATATACAGACATTTTTGGAATCTAGAGGTCGGAAAACATGAAATTCCGTTGAAAACTCCGCATCCATTTTTTGATCGATTTGTTACAATAGTCTCTGAGTATGTATAAAATTATTAAAATATTAACTTCTGTTTTTCTTTAAGGTCTTAACTCCCAATTTATTAATTTTTCACTATTTTTTCTTCATTAAACATTTGTCAAACAGTTTCGGCCCTTGCCCATTCTCAATGACTGAAATAACAGTTTTGTTACAAGTTAACATTAAACATCATTTTCCTATTTCTAGGATTCATCAAGAAATCAAAATACTATATTATAAAAAAAATTTCAATTGTAAAAAATTGTAAAAATTGAAAAATTCAAATATAAAATAAACATAAAATTTATGCTAATTTATTATTTAACAACTCTCCTTACACACAATATCAAAGAAAATTATTAAAATTAAAATGATTACAGGTAAATTATCTAAAAATTAGAGACGGTATGAAAAGAACCAAAGAACCTACATGCTCATGATTTAGGTCAAGTTTTTCGCCGACAAGGTAAAGGTTTAGCCCTTGAGGGCAAATACCAGGATCTTTGTTCGGGCTTTATTCCTGGCTAATCTTCAAAGGGCCTCGTTCGTCTCTTCTCTCTCTTCATTTCACTCTTTACGATGCTGCTACTACTGATGAAAGGAATAAAAAGGAGGCAATCTGCTAGGATATTAACCTGAAAGGAGTCTGATGCCTTTGTTTTCTCGTCAAAAAAAAAACCTACAGGAAAGAGATGGGGTCTTCTCATGAAAGTTTCATTTGTATAAAAATGGCTTTCAGGATCTATGTCAGGATCTAAGTCCATCTATCAAATGGTGCATGTTGTCCTCAATTGCATTATTTCCCCAGCTATGCGAATAAATATCGGAAGCTATGTAATCAGTGGAAAATTTGATGCGGAGTTTCCAACTGAATTTTCTTGTTTTCCGACCTCAAGATTCCAAATATGAATAAAAAAACTTCCCCTGTGTTTGTGAACAAGATAACACCCCTATAGAATGAATGTCTCTACACGAAATTTTATATGTGAATCTAGAATCCTCTAACGACGACACCTATTGATTTTCGGCCAAATCGACCAAAGGTAAGGTGGGATTAGAGTAAAAGCTTAATATAAAAACTCTAATGCCGAGAGAATAAATGTATCGACATGAAATTTTATATGTGGAACCAAAACCCCTTAAGGACAACACCTATCGATTATCAGCTAAATCGGCCGAAGGGGAAGGGGGGATTAGAGGGAGACATAACTCAAAAACTCTAATATTTTATTTAGAAGAGTTTATTATTATTATTATAACAGTCGGATTTACAGAGGTACAATTATACAATAAGGTTCCTTAACCATTACCCTTATACATTAAATACAAATCAAAAATAATCAGTTGAATAAAAACAATGCTACTGCATATAGGCCAGTTGCTGGGGAGGAAAAAGTAACGTGTTTCGGAAATAATTCAGGGCGAATGTTTTATCGTTTTAATCTCTTAAGTTATGTCCCAATATGACTATCCTAGGTTTTCCTCCTTCGCCGAGGTGAGCGTCGGCTCCTAGGTTGCAAAATGTGACCTGAAATGGGGTGTTTTTGCGGTTTTTTAAAGATTTCTTGAAAACAACCCAATAAATCTACAAATTTATTATTATAAAAGTTGTAGAGCGTTAAATTCTGCGTAAAATGAGTACCAATTTGATGTATTTTGTTTCAGTTAAAACTGTGTTCCCAAGGGAAGGGGACGTTTAGGGGCTCAATTCAAAAACCTTAATAACTGCCGATGTAATGAATTTATCGACATAAAATTTATTATGAGGATTTAGGAGCCCCTATGTAAGTCAGCTATTGAATAATAGTGCAATTGGTCGACTGGTTTTGGAGGGGGAGCGAAATGTTTTTTGATAAATTCGTCCTGTGGAAGTACGTACATTGTCGGTGATTCACCGTTGACTTATTTTTTTTTAAATTATTGGATTCAGGGTATCGGAAAACATGAAATTCCAGTGGAAACACAATATCGAATTTCTGTCTCCTTTGCTCCACCACCTCCATCTTATCCCCCTTGAGTTTCATGTAGACTTGGGGTTAGACACTTGAAACATGATACTGGTTTAAGTACATTGTCGGTGACTCACCGTTGACTAATTGTTTTTTTCATCTCTTAATCGTAGAACTAAGAATGAATCCTGTGAAGATCCCTTCTTCCAATAGGAGTGGTTAGGAGCATCCTCGGCTGCCAATATCAGACCCGGATCTTAATCTCCTCCCACCACGGCTTTCTCTGTGAATACTAGCTCTCTGACCTGGTTCAGACCATCTCTTTATATCGCGACCTACCTGAGGGCACCCTCCTTCTTCTGTCCAGTTCACTGAATCCACTTATAGATCTGTATATATTCATTTCTTATTGAAATATGTTTGAAGACAACTCTAGACTCATTGGAACTACTAGACTAGACTGAGGCCTAACAAGGGAGTGTACAATGTACCCAGGCTACATACTCGGTGGGACTCACCGACGATGTACATGTGTGCGGGGGCACCCAGGCTACATACTCGGTGGGACTCACCGACGACGTACATCCCCAACACGAATTAATCAATTAACTTTATGCTCCCACTCCAAAATCAATCGTCTGTTTGGGCTAGAAATCAATAGTTGACTTACAAAGAGGCTCCTAAATCCTCATTCTAAATTTTGTGCAGAAAAATTCATTACCTCGGCATACATTAGGGTTATTGAATTGCGCCCCTCCCTTCAACCCCCTACGGTCGAAGGTTATCGCTGAAATTTGACAGGTTATGTCCTCATTGAGTTTTGACTGCAAATATAAAATTTCTGTCCGTACATTCATTACAACGGCAGTTATTAGAGTTTTTTAGTTAAGCCTCTCCCCTGAACCCCCTTTTCTTATTCCGATTTGGCTGAAAATCACTACGTGTCGTTGTTAGAGGATACTAGATTCACATATAACATTTCGTAATTATACATTCATTCTATTGGTTGTTATCGTCTTTACAGGCACAGATATACAGATAGGCAGCTTTTTTTTTTTTTTTTTTTTTTTTTTTTTTTTTTTTTTTTTTTTTTTTTTTTTTCAAATTTGGATTCTAGAGTTTGGAAAACAGGAAATTCCATTGAAAACACTGTATCGAATTTTGATAGATTACATAACTTCCCCTATACTTCGTATAGTTGAGGAAGTTAAAAATGGATCGATTTTCAATTGACATAATATTCACTGGATTTCATAATTTATTACCTGTTCCAATTCCGTGCCAGTTCACAGTCAAATTCTGGCACATAGGACACCCAAAACCTCGCAACAGTCCTGAGATCAGGCAGTTATGGGCAAACTTGTTTAGGTGGCGGAGTTCACAAACAGATAGGAAGTTTTTTTTTTAAATTGGAATCAGGGGGTTGGAAAATATAAAATTTAGGTGAAAACTCAACACCGAATTTCCGACCGAGTACATAACTTCCCCTATACTTTGTGTAGCTGGGAAAATAAAATATTTTCACCGTGTATTGTATTATTTATTTGCACGAAACCTAATAAAGTGATTTCATTGAATAATACAATTTATTATTTAAATTTGATAAAACAACGTTGTAGCAAACACGTTTTTATTTAACCCATTCTATATTATCACTATTTGTCATTTTTTTTTTTATTTTATCTTATTTTTTTATTTATATGTTGTTATTTATTTAGTTATAAAGATTGGATAATCCTCTGATTTTAATTTTATTAATATTCTTGTAGAAGCAATAGTAACTTAGCTACATGTTCAAACATCATTTCAGACATATGAAATGTAAATCAGTTCATCTTATTAGAATTTGGTTATTTTATTTTACTAGGTAACCATGTTCATTAGTTGAATAGAATTGCTTATTAAGACTCATGCCCGGGCTTTAACTGCGAGTTCATATCGCCTACTATCAAAGCGCTCTTTCGTCGCACACGGACATGAGCCCGACTCTACTGCGGTCCCACATAAAAAATTTACAAGGATGGGTTGTGAGAGTCATACTGCTAATGTTAGGTCTGAGAACGAAAAGTCGGAACTACTCCGTTTCCTGGTTCTTATTTTCACAACTGATTGTGGGATTATTTACCTACCAATCTACGGTAATTGCAGGGCATGGTTTAGTCCGTAGCTAAATTCATTACATTAAGTACCTTACTAAGGCAGGAATTTTAATTAATATACTAAACTACGGCTAATCTTTATAAGTACTTAAGTGCTTGAGACATTTCAGTCAGTTACTATAAAATAGGTTATTTGGAATGTTTGTTCAAATATAGCAACAAGCATATTTCATGGGGGCAATTGTGGCCGTGCGGGCTAGAGCGTAGGGCTTTAGTCGCATGGTCTGACCATGGTTTGCGGGTTCGAATCCCGTCCGGGAGTGAGTTTTATTTCGTAGATAGAACTCCCTCTTGGGGCCATGAATGTCATAGATAACTAGATAACACATTGACATGGCTAATATGCACCGTACATAAACAAAAAAAAAACATATTCATTTGTCATTTCATCATTTATCTATTTTAGTATTTACTTTCCCTGCTCTAGAAGTATAGGGGAATTTATGTAATTCGATGTTCATGCATTCTCCTATCCCTCTAAAACCATTCGGCCGTTTGGGCTAAAAATCAACTTACATTGGGCGTTCTGAATCTCCATCTGAATTTTGTGCCCCAGTTATTGGGGTGCTTGAGTTGAGCCCTCTGATCCCCCCCTCTCTTAGACCATGTCGTCCTCATGGGCTTTTGAACTACCTATCTATTGGTATTTGAGGGAGAGCGACTACTTAATTGAATAATTTGTTCCGGGGAAGTACATTGCTGGTGAATTATCGACTATTTTTTTTTCCTTGAATCCCATCTACTTGAATATTCTGTCCTATGGATGTACTTATTTCTATTCAAGAAGTATTTCCACAGATAAAGAAGTTAGGGAACTGCTCTAGCCTACAAGTTTTTCTAAACTTGTTTTTACCACATTTATATTATATATTTACTGGGGTTATTACAGTAATGTTTTTGTAGAAAAGAAATAGCCAATATGCATGGGGCATAAGCTAAAAAAAATCTTATAGGAAACACTTTTTTACAGATCAGTTTCCCTCCTGATCTCTCAGAATAATTTCATACTGAGATTACTGGCTATAAGAAAATGTACAATGAAACAAAGAAACCCGCTTAGACATTACTTTTAGATCCCAATAATGCCAGAGGATAGGAGGAGATAGGATAGTGATCAGTAAAAAAATAAGAAAGTCCTGTTATAGTCACATCACATGTTTTATGTAGTCAGAAGAAACACCCAAAGCCCCCAACCTGCCGAGCGCTCAACAACGGAACACCAATCAAAGAACTTAATCCCGCGCCAGTGACCGTCACTCATACGTCATTTTAGACTAGATTCGGTTCTCGACTCAACAGCGTCATCATCAGGGGTTCATCCCACCCACACAGCACAGCGGTTAAAGGACAACTCAGTTCAGTGATATCTAAAATAATTATATTTTTTTTTAAAATTTACACTGCTATATTATTTTCTTTTACCACTAATTTTATTTATTGTTACAAATTTAAGCTATCGAAGCATCTTAACCTAAAGGTTTCTTACGGAAAGATCATTTTATAGTTCGTAATATTAATATTTTAGTTAAATTCACAACTGTAAATTTGATCAATAATGAAGTAAAAATACAATGGAAATGCTCAAAAACAGCTGATATCACAGATGAAGAAGTGTGTAGTTGTGCGCGCGCACCTTTAACCGCGCGCACCTTTAACCGCTGTGCTGTGTGGGTGGGATGAACCACTGATGATGACGCTGTTGCGTCAAAAACCGGTTCTGGTTTAAAATAAAACAGTGGGAAGACAACGTATTTTATTTCTATGATAAATCTCGTCCTACAACATCTTACTATCACATATGGTAAATATTATTATAAATCATACAATGTTGGTGTCTTTACCTGGGCATTTCTGGAGTAGGTTGATCCGGCTCGCCTGAATTTGTTTCTGTTGGCCTGATGTCGTCTGACCAACAGGTAGATGTGAATGTATATGACGGCCATGATTCCAACACAGCCGAAGTAGACTGAGGAGCAGTAGCGTCGGAACTCATGCTTCAACATGAATCTGAAACAGTATCAACATGAATCTTTACAACAACTTAATTAAAATTACATTTATTTTCATTATAATTAAGCTGTTTATCTTAATTATTTTCTTATTTTTATTTATTTATATTCATTATTGTCTAATTTTTCTCCACTAGTAGTACTAATTTATTTCTTTTTTGATGTGTAAACATCTTAACTCTTGGTATGGGGCTATGTCAGACCGTAAGTCCCATTGATGTGCATGCTGCGTAAGTGTGTGTGTCGGACGGTTGCGCGCGCACAACTACACACTTCTTTATCTGTGATCTCAGCTGTTCTTGAGCATTTCTATCTTTTACAACATAATTGATCATATTTATCGTTGTAGTGAATTTAACTAAAATATCAATATTACGAACTATAAAATGATCTTTCCGTAAGAAACTTTTAGGTTAAGATGCTCCTCCTTGAAACTAAATCAGCTGTTTACACATCAATTCTCGTGAGTACCGTGTCACTCACACATTTGTATGTATTTATTCTTAGGGAATCTCGCTCCCAGAATAAAATATCTTTAAATTTCATTTCTCACACTTCATTCTCTTGGCTCTGAGAAGTTGTTGTATGGTGGCCTTCATCTTTCGAAAAATAAATAATAAAGATGATGTTGGTTATGGATTAGTTCACCTTGTTGGCATTAGATAGCTCTCTGCTCGTCGATTGTCGTTCCTTCGATCACACGTACCGCCTGTCTAAGACCCTCCTTCCTATTAAGTCGGAGCCTCCTCTATCTATCTCCATTGCGACCTACCTGAGTTACGGACCTACCAGAACGTCCTACCCCTAGAATTGAAAGATAAAAGGAAAGTTGACTCAATCAAATATTTTTTTTGTTCATTCATTTTTTTTTACTGAACCCTTGGTGGAGTTTTTTTTTTTTTTTTTTTGGGAAGGGGGGGGGGGACATTTGAGCTCAAATTTCAAGTCTCTAGCTGTAATAGATGCCGAGAGATCCCTATACAGGCTCTGATGAAACCTGAATAACTTGGAGACGGCCACCAAACATGGCTAAGAACCATCTCGCAAATACCAACTTTTGAAACGAAAAAACCGCTTTGAAATCAGTTCAGCCGTCTTGGAGCTACACACACACAAAGGCTTCAAACTTATAACACCCCTCCTTTTGCGTTGGGGGTTAAAAAACGTTGCAATGTCCCTCGATTTGTTAATAGAATACTTATACCAATCGGTTTGTTTAAGGGACTATTAAGGAACAATATTATCCATATAATGTGTAATATCGTTATTTTATACGAAGTATAGGGAAAGTTATGTAATCTGTCAGAAATTCAATGTTTTTTCATCATAATTTCACTTTTTTTCCAACCCCATGATTCCTCCAAAAATGAAATAAGAATTACTGTCTATCTGCGTATGAACACGATTAAATGTATCGACACGAAATTTTATATGTGTATCCAGAACTCTATTCGGACAACACCTATTGATTTTCAGCAAACTCTGCTGAAGGGAATGGGGATATTTGGGGGTGGCTTAACCCAAAATTTTAAATAATGGCCGTTGTAATGAATATTTAGTCACAAAATTTTATATGCAAATGCAACACTCCATTAAGACGGCACCTACTAATTTTCCGCGAAATTGACTGAAGGAAAGAGTGGATCAACAACTAATATTCAATAGTTGACTTAGAGAGGGACTCCTAAATTCTCATCAATGAGTATTGATAAATTCATGTCGATACGTTCATTACCTTCCATCGATTCGGCGGAATATCAATGTGTTTTCTTTATTGAGTTTTGAATTCACCTAAGAAATTTTGTGTCGATACATTCATTCCTTCGGGAGTTATCGTGTTCACAGACTTGTCATCCCATGCCCTGGCAGCCTGGAGAAGACCAAGAGAAGCTACCTCCTTCTGGGTGTTAAGTTCTGAAGGACGACACTTATCAATTTTCAGCGGAATCGTCTATAGGGAAGAGGGGGAACACAGGAGGGGGAGGGAAATTTGACAGGTTATGTCCTCATTGAGTTTTGAAATTTCATGTCGATACAATCATTACATCAGCCTTATGGGATTTTGAATTCATATGAAATATTTTGTTGAATATATTCATTACAACGGCAGTCATTAGAGTTTTTATGTTAAGCCTCCCCCTTCCCCTTGGGTCGATTTGACTGAAAAACAATAGGTGTCGTTGCTAGAGAGTTGTGGATTCACATATAAAATTTCGTGTCGATACATTCATTCCATCAGAAGTTATCGTGTTTACAGACACACAGAAATACATAAATTTTTTTTTTCATATTTGGAATCTGGAGATCAGAAAACATGAAATTCTGTTGAAAATTCAGCATCGAATTTTTGACTGATTGCATAACTTCCCCTATACTTTGTATAGCTGGGTAAGTAAAAACTTAAAAACTTGTTATGCTAATGCAGTAATGGTCAGGTGCTACCAACCTTTTTCATTCTCCTTGCTTCTTGCTTCTTGTCTCTATCCATTTATCCCGTTCGGGCCATCTACATGGGTATATGATTACCAACTATATAACGCCAGACTGTTTTTGCTCTAATTCCAAGTGAGTTGATTTACATTGTGGATATAATTCATTGGTTAGCCGCAGCTGAAGGAGGCCGCTGGTGGGGTGGCATTCTGCCTAATTACTTATTCTATCTCCACTGTTCAATGCACCAAACACACTTCCCCATTCATCAGTTCTCCACATTAGGCACACCCTAGTCATTGGGTCTTCCAATCTTGCGGAAACTGCAACTACCACCAGTCTATGCAATCTCGGACCACTTTGTTCCACCTTTTGATTTGAAGAACCTGACTTTTCATTTCCGGAATCCGGAATTATTGAAAATTCTTGGCTATGATTCATATTACGTATAATTTCATGCGGGTTTACAATGGAATTTCGTGTTCGCTGGTTCTCTGAATACGTTTTGACAATATTCGCGATGATGTCTCTGTGTGTACGTGATTAACACTTTATGAGCGCTCTAATTTAGAAAAGATTGTTACTATGTATGAATTTGGAATTTGAAATGAAGATGTCACATGTGCTAACGTAGATTTGAGTAGATTTTGACCGATTGAAACTACTTTGGGAGCCAAATATATTTTTCAAAATACCGGTTGTACCGCACCGGAACGCAGATTGTATATACATTACTTATTTTTGAAGGTCGCCCGGTTTGCGAAATACATGCCGAAAACTGTCATAAAAAGTCATTTTAAACCCCATTTTTTAGACTTTTGCTTCATTTACGCGAAAATGGTTATTATCAAAACATTGGTTCTTATCAAAATTTTCCTTATAAAATTGCCTAACTAACGAAAAATCTAACAATCCCAAATTTCAGATAAGACTAATACATAAATTTCCGTATAAATAGTTGTGTTTAAATTGTAGCGCATTGCAACATATCTTCAAAAATATGTTTATTATCGTTATTTTTTATTAAAACGGATAAAAAAATAGAATATATGTGATGTGGTCATAACAGGATTTTCGTATACCAACCACTTTGTACAGATCATTCTCCTTCCCTCTGCTCATATTCATTGATTGTTGACATTATTGTATATATGAAAATCACTCTCAGTATTACGCTGTCCAATGAACAAAGAGATCCTCTGAATGACAGAACAGCTGGACCCAGACAGCAAGCGGAGACAGATTAAAGCCAGGGTGAACCACTGAGTGGACCTCCAGAGAGAGGAGATTGTGATAGCCCTGCTACGGAGCTCATTCATTACTGGACACTATTCTCTTCTGCTCAACCTGCCGCTGTTAGATCACCGTACTGTATCTCCTTGTCCATTGTCACAAATTCCCTGAACAAATGAACAAAGAAAGAACTGGTTTCCGGGCCCCAATTTGCGGCTGCTATTAGGCGACTCTTACATAATATCTATTACCTTCACAAAATTGAATAATAATTTTATTTAAGCGCTACGACGTTAACCGATGATCCCGAGCCTGTACTCCCTCCTGCTCTAAATGAATAAGCCGGGATAGGTAAAATTTAGGACTCAAACTGTAGAGTCGGTCTCATGTGCACCTGAGCGACAAAACAGCTCTCTGGTAGTAGGCGGTGTTACTTGGTAGTTAAAGCCCGAACATATTTATACTCAACTATATTTATTATTATTTTATTGGCTTGGACAACCCAATCAGACTGAAAGGCACAGACGATTTGGACAATTAAAATCATTGGACGACGATCGACATACTAAAACCCTTCTAGACTTACGGTATCGAGATATAGGGATCAGAAATATCACAAATCGAACATACAACTCTTTTGTGTATTGGCGATGCACCATTTTACGTCTCGAATTGCATAATGACCTTAACATACTATTTGACACGCTAACACCAAGACACGCTATTAAAAGTTCTACGAACTCCATTATCACGCCAATCCACAAACACTCCCCACATATCCACCACGACGTCTCAAGCGGGCATGGCAGAGGGACCTGCTCCAGAACTAGCCTGGACTCCTCTTCGGTCACGTATCTTAGCAGTACAGCCACGCATTCGACACTTCTCAACTCATCTCACTTCTTTACAACAAAGTATACATCTTTGTAAAAAATAAAACATCAAATTTAAAAAAAAAACCGACCCAATTAAAAAAAAATTTTTTCATTATTTTTTTACTGAAACCTTGGTGGTGAGAGCTTTTGGGGGGAGGGGGGGGGGGCCTTATAAACATTTGAGCTCAAACTTCAAATCTCTAGCTGTAATAGAGGCCGAGATCCCTACACAGGCTCTGATGAAACATGAATATCTTGGACATGGCATATCCGATTTCCACCAAGCATGACTAAGAACCATCTCGCAAATACCAGCTTTTGAAACGAAAAAACCGCTTTGAAATCTGTTCAGCCGTCTTGGAGCTACGATGCCATAGACAGACACACACACAGACAAAGGCTTCAAACTTATAACACCCCTCTCGGGGGTTAAAAATGTAAATAAATAAATATTATATTTTTATTCAATACTTATTTATTAGTTATTGATTACTGATTATTGATTACTATTATGAACCTAACGCTTCTTCATTAAATAGGAAGTAACATAGGAGAGCAATGACCTTAGGGGTTGAATTTCCCTAAAACATTGAGGTCATTCTTCGACAGTACATTGAGGACGTTGCCATTTTCAGTGATTTAAATGGAAATGAGGCATGTCGACAGCAATGTTTCGGCTTTGAGAGCCCCCAGTGATGTGAGGGGAATTTGTTTTGTACGTAGGATGCAACATTTCAGAAATCGCCGCTAATGAACTTCCCCAGCACGAATGAATTAAGTATTTGGTCTCTTCCTCCAAAACTAAGCTAAGCCCCCCCCCCCCCCCCCCCTCCCCCCCCCCCTAGTCAGAAGCAGTGGTCCCGATCTTGTACGACTAAGTTTAGAACTCATATTATAGTGTCAGGTTCATGTCCACCAGAGCGACGAAACAGCGCATTGGTAGTAGGCGATATGTCATTGTAGTTGTCATCGTACCCGGCATAATTCCTTCAACTTACTGGAGGCAGGGAAGGCTGCGGGAGCCCGTGATCCATGAAATTTTGGGAAAACCTCAACATCGAATTTCTGACCGACTATATACTGCGAGTAGATGTGGAACCTATACTGCGAGTAGATGTGGAAGTAAAAAAAAAAAGGATGTTTTCTGAATTAAACAGAAGATTATGTTTTCTTCTACATAATCCCGCGGGCCGCATATAAAATTATATATCCCCATATATTAGATTTGGACCCACTACAAAAATTTTTTGAAGTGAAAATTTAAAACAGAATGAATAATTATTATAATTTTTATTATTATTCATACATATAAACATAGGGAGGGCGCCGGTAGCTCAGTGGTATGCGTGCTTGTCTCCTGAGCTCAAGATCGTGGGTTCGAAACCCGACCGAGGCCCTTTGTTTATTTTATCTGGAAGGTAAAATAAACTTATGAACGCCGTCCTTCGGATGGGACGTTAAGCGAAGGTCCCGAGTCTGTACGATGTCACGTACTCGTTAAAGATCCCTACGCTAGGTGAATAAAAATTTAGGATAGGCAGAATTTAGGACTCCCACAGTAGAGTCGGGCTCATGTCCACCAGAGTGAAGAAAGAGAGCTCTGGTAGTAGGCGATATGACCTCGTAGTTAAAGCCCGGGCTTGAGTCATAAGTCGATCTCAATGCGTGTATTTGCTCATCGTAATTGATGTTGCGGGTTTTCGTCCGTTAAGTTCGAGCGTGATTTATGTTTGGTAAATTTCATTTTGGAAAAAAACGATTCGCAGGTGTAAGTTGATCCAAACGCTCACAACTTTTTGTGCCAGATTTCTCAAATTAGAAAATTTTTCTGTTGTGACATAAGTTTATAAAAATTTAACAAAAAAAATATATTTTGTAAAATTGTGATGCATTTCGCGGGCCGTAAAATTGTTCAAGGCGTGTTGGCCACTCCTGTTCTACAGGAAGAGACTTCGTCGGCACGTCTCCAATATTTTAACTATTGGTCCTCTGTCTGAGAGAGATCTCTTTCACTTCTACGTTCCGAGGTTCCACTCTTCCATTCTCTATATTCGCAAACTACACTCCTCTCCCCCTAAACAATCCACCGATCCACCTATAACGACATACAATCTGGTCCATGTTGACCTCAACCTCTGTGCAGTTACTCCAGCGACACGCGCCGCACCCACCACTGTTGACTTTATGTCCGTGGAGAGTAATGTCTATATGAAAAGCCCCGGAGGCACAAAACTGTCCATCAGATCTATCTTAAACTTGAAAGGTCCTCTAGTTTGCTTACCGTTTCAATACAGTCTCACTCCATCCTGTCTTATTTGACTGGTGACGTTTGACAAATCAACATAAACTTCTCGAGGACTGTTATTGCCGACAAGCAGTCCCCCATCTGAAGTTGATGATGATGATGATGAATGAATACTTATGATTCCAAGATGTTCGAATACCGAGTATCCAAATATACTGAAGAATTTACATATAAAATTTCGTATCGATACATTCATTACAATAGCATTTATTGGGGTTTTTGTGTTAAGACCTCATTTCCTTTGACAAATTTAGATAAAAGAACAATAGGTTGTGATAATTATAATTAAATGTAAATAAATAATAATTGAATTAATAAAATTATATAATAAAATTACCACATGTCCTGTAGAAATTTTAACTGGTCTTTTACTAAAATTTTATTTCTACAGTAATCTCCGAAAAGGGCCCTAAAAAATATTGAAAGTTCATGACGTGATTTCTTCTAAATTTACTAAAGAGATACCATATTGTTTTTCCAAATTTTTCAAAAATATTAAATCTAATCCCTGGTTTAACACGGAAAATGCGATGATAGCGGTTTGCGATGATAGTGAGACGAGATGAGCTGGGCTGGCCTCTCTCTGATTGGAGGCTCTGGGCCTGCCCACCTCACTCAATGTCTCCTGAGTTAGAAACGCTAATGGCCATAGTAGCCGATGCGTTAGAAAAAAAAAAAAAAAAAAAAAAAAAAAAAAACACGGAAAATGAATAGCATAGAATAAGAGAACAAATATTTGAGCTTATTTACCTTAACCTACATTATAAAATGAAAAACTAAGATGGAAATAAAGAAATGAAACTATTTTACAAAAGGAAATCGTATAAACTAATTACTTAAGACTGTTATTTTGCTTTTATAAATATTTTTTTTGGGTACATATTATGTACATATAAGTAAATAAAAGTACCTCCTTTGCGCATCTATGAAAACTCAAACATAGAATTTCTGACCCGTTGCATAATTTTCATTTTAGCTGGGGAAATAATAAACCATAAATTCCACATATTTCTAGAACCTCCTCAAAACCTCTGAACAGAGAACAATTTCCCTGTCAACATCTATAACAGTTTCTACATACCTTTCTGAACCCCCTCCTTGAAGTAATAACCATATTATAATTACAGTTACACTATAATTAAATATTATTATTAAACACACATTAGATGAATATTTTTAAAAATAAATAAGTAATAAAATATAAATGAATATAGCATTCCTAAAACGATAAGAACTACTTATTTTTTTAATTATAAATAAATATTTATATTTATATGGTGTTACTAAAAATATTTCCTATTAATAAATAAATGAATTCGCCATTTTGTTACTTAGGGAATTGTTAATAATTAATAATAATAAAATTTAATATTTACCTTTCTTAAAAAAAAAATTAATAATTGATGAACAAAAAAAAAATGGAATAAAACATTATTATCTGAGTTAAGCTCTTAAATTTGTAACGAAGTTACATATATGGTTCACATATGGAACTCACCCCATCTCATTTATCGATAGTCGTTCGGAAATGTACCTATGTTGATTGAACGGTTGTACACCGGGAGCGCTCACCTCCTAGGTTGAGCTATCAATCAACTTAGAGCATACATTCGATTCCTAGACGAGCTAGAGAGAGACCAACTTGCCTCCGCAGAGAGCGAACATACCAGGTGCTGTATATGGTAAATGAAGTATATTTGAAATTATTATATATATATATTATTCTTTAGAGGGGATCCTTTGTATTAGATATTTCACCAGTCTATTAGTTATTTTGAAGTGATTTTTGAGTTTATTACGAAGATTATATTTCCACGTTTTTCTTTTATAACTCTTTTTCTTATTTTCTCTCTACCACCCCTTTCCCAGCAGAAGTGGCGATCATTTGGACTCCAGACTTTTCCTAATCGGAAATATAGGGATTTCACGAGGGTTTTTGTCCAGTAACTGGAATTTCCGCCCTCAAGTGTTTTTGATGTCTGTTCTCGGCTTCCACGGCTAGTTATAAAGGGAACAAATCATTACACACATGGTAGCAGAGAGCGTGGTTAAGGTCGTTGTCCTTTTTTCGTCATTTTTCTTTCTTTCGAAAGTCTGCCTAGGAAGACGCTGAGACTTTTTCTTTTGTCTCTAGCGTGGGTAGTTGTCGGGGCAAGTTAGAATTGGTTTGTATGGGCAAGCTAATTCATTTGTAGTCTCCTGGATCCCGTTTTTATATTTTGTGAAAGATTTTGGATTTTTGTGGAAAGTTTTAGTATTTGAACAGTTGAGCACCTTGATCCTATAGTTCTTGGAACTTTGACCTCTTGGTGATTCACTTTGGGGATTATAGACTTAGGTAGGATCTTGTTTGTTAATTTGTTTTCTTTAGTTTTCTTAGCAATCTTAAGATGGCGACTGAAACAGTTAGTCCTTCTATGATGGAAAAATTAATAGACACTATTAATTCTTTATCCGACAAAGTAAATAGTTTGGTCGGAGAAAGGGCTGAAAATAAACGAATAATGGCCGCTATCCAATTGGGGTTGAATAATTTATCGACTGCCGTGCAAGCAGATCGGGAAAACCTCAACCAGTTATCAGCCGAATTTGGGAAATCCAGAAAAACGGAAGTTCCCGAAAAATCTGATCAAGGTTTGAATAGCGCATTCCTAAGTATGGATTCAAAGGTTAGTGAATGTACTTTTAATAAAATTAAGATTCCTAATTATATTGAGAGGAGAATCGAATCATTTCCTAGGTTAATCGTTAATGACCCTACTAGTGTTATAGTGTTTTTGGAAAATTTATTTGATTGTTATTTGATAGAGAAGCAATATATGAGTGACATAATTAAGAGATTGTCTTATAAGGACCCGTCGAATAGAATTTTGAAGAAATTAGTAGAATTGAATATGTGCGATTTCAATGAAATCCGAGATAAATTTATTAGGGAACTGACCACTCCCAAGGTACGTCTATTATATGAATTTAAGTATATTCATCGAGTACAAAAGGTCGACGAAAGTTTTCGTGATTTTGCTGATAGTGTGGTGAAATTTTGCAAAATACTTGATAGAAATAGTGAATATGATATCGTCGTAATAGTTTTAGAGGGTATAAACTCTAAAACAAGAGGTTTCTGTAATTTTCAAAATAGGCCTACCAATCTTAAGGAGTTATACAATTTGATAGAAGAGGTAGACAAATTGTGTTTGATTGAAAGTTCCGAAAATTATAATGGTTCTAATTTCGAAACCAATTATACGGAAAGGTTGTTGTGTAAAGGTCAGATTAATGATCAACATTTTGATCGGAGTAAATCGCAAGGTAATCATATGAGATTTTTTAGATATAATGGTTACAATCGCAATAGATTTAATGGTAATTTTTCTAATGGCAATGTGAATAGAAATTCACAAGGTAATTATTACAGAAAGCGAGATAATGGTGGTTATGGAAATAGAAATTCTGAAAGTTATGTTTACAAAGGTAATCAATTTTCGGCCAAGGCAGGTCGATATGTAACCAATGATAAAGTAACCTCTCCGTCGAATGGACAAAGTCAATTATTTACCTTAAGTGCAGATTCTTTGAAAGGTCTAATCAAGGAATGTATTGTGAATAATAACAAGTGTAATTCTAATTCTTATGGCAAAACGAGTAGGAAAAAGAAATCCAAAAGTGTTTTAATTGATAAAAGTGTTTAATTATAAATGAATATGGCCTAACTATTGATTTGGATTTACGATTTTGCTTTGATAAGGTATGTTTATGTTTTTTTATGATAATTGTGATTATATTAATGAGTTTTGATTATACAAAGTGAATTTTGTAGATGTATGTATTGTTTTCTACTCCATTTAGCTATGGTACCTACTATGTTTTTTTTTTTATGTGCACCGAAAGAGATATGATTGTTGTATGGTTTATATTGATAATAACGTATATGGTTATTTTTTATATTTTGGTTTTTTACGCAATTTGTAGTTGCGATTTAAGGTTCTGTGAGCACAGACCTTTTATTTGTTTTGGTATTATGATCATTCTGATTTGAGTGCGTTGACAAAATCAGATCAATTGTCTGGAAGGTTGCCTCGTATGGTTTCTTGAAATCTCATGTCATTTTGGTATGAGGTGCGAGACGTTTTAGGTCAGAGGAACTACATAGCCGAGGTCCTGTCACGATCTTTCACCCTGGAACCATTACAGCAGCCGAGATTTCCCAGGTTTGGATTTCTGCGCAGATCGCAGATCCAACCTTGATATCTGAGAGACAAATGGATCAAAGTCGCGCATAGCGGTAAATACGCAGTATACCAAGGTAAATAGTTTACAATTATTAGTAAATAATGATATTTGATTATGGTAGTGTGCACATAAAGGTATACTTGAGTAATATTCTTCGCGCGCACGACGTGCGTAAGATTTTACGTCGCCTGTCTATTATTGTTTTCGACGGACTGATCACCCGTTAGACTAAGAAGGCTTAAGTTTCACAGTTGAAACGGTATACCACGGCGAAATAATATTTTATGGTTTATTTTATATTTGATGAACATAAATTGTTTTTGATTTTTATTATATTTGTATTTGCGCAATATTTTGATGTGTTTATACGTGCATTGGTACCTATATCCTTATTCTGTATATGTTTTCCCTATTGTGAGTGTTGTCTATCCTCAATCTTTAAGTTCATATGACTTTCTGGGAAATATGCATATCAGGTTTATAACATATATATATTGGCCATATAATATTATGTATTTTGATGATGTTATGAGAAGGTTTATCACGGAAAGTGAACATAAATTATATTGAATATTTGTCATTACAATGTTGTTTTTTGTTTCATATAATTATTGAAAAATGAGTATGCATTTGAAAACCTTCCTATATGAACTTCAATGAAAAATGAAAATATGTTCCCTATTTAATTTGTTTTGAATTGTGTAAATTTTTGATAAGGGACACCGAAGAATTTTTGTAAATATTGTCATATCATTTTTTCTTTACTATATTGTACTTTTGAAGACTGGTAAATTAGGAAAAGATTGTTAGGATTATGGGGTCTTAATAATTTTTCTCTTTTGAACCAAGAAAGTCAATTTTTGTATATTATGATATCGGACTTAGGAAGAAATTGTAGTTAATTGTTAGATAAATGGATACTTGAATTATACTTGTGTTTTAAATTCAAGGATAGAACCGAGATCAGCTTACAGGTTTTTTTATGTGGTTACAAACGCCTTACAGTGAGATGGAATAATTTCTTTTGGGGATCATAGGATCTCAAATTGCCTTCGCAATTAAATTTGTGTTCACCATCACACTTGCGTTTGTGGTTACTTTTTTCCTGATAATGCGAAGAACAGAAATAGTCTGAGCATTTTATGGTAAAATAACCAAGGCCTGCTGACTCTCGAGTTAAATTGAAATTATTGTATAAATTTTAATAGGAAGTATCCATAATGTGGGAAAATTTTTTTGTTTTTGGAGGGCAAGTATTTTTTTTATTTTGAAAAGACCAATGGTCGTTATTAGTATTTTTGGACAAAACCGGTGGCAATTTGTACATATGATGTATATTTGTTGTGGTTACTTATTATGACTACTGACCAGCCATGGGTTTATCATTGTACTCACCCGCAGCCTAAACTTAGAGGTTACCCACTCATCGTGAGTCTAGTTTCTAGTTTAGGTGACTGGAAAATTTTTTCCTTTGATATTTTTTTTTTCTTTATGGGTTGTCGGTTTACGCAACCAGTCATCTGGGAACCCCGGCATTTTTGAGGGGGTGGGGGAATTTTTCCACCAGCTGAGGCGAGCTTGTGCGCAACCTAGGAGTAGCAAGGCCGCTTAGCTCGGTTTAAGTCTCTGCCTGCCGTCCCAGCACAGGATGTTTGGTGACGATAGGAGGGACAATCCCCCTTGCTTTTCAGGGAGGGTCCCCCACCCCACCCCATAGTATATGGCTAGACTATCCTTGCGACGGGTGAATACATGAGCTGGTATATTTGAGTAATGCCACCGGATTTGTTTTCCTGCCTCTCTTGAGGAGGAAGAGGGGGGTAATATGTAACGAAGTTACATATATGGTTCACATATGGAACTCACCCCATCTCATTTATCGATAGTCGTTCGGAAATGTACCTATGTTGATTGAACGGTTGTACACCGGAAGCGCTCACCTCCTAGGTTGAGCTATCAATCAACTTAGAGCATACATTCGATTCCTAGACGAGCTAGAGAGAGACCAACTTGCCTCCGCAGAGAGCGAACATACCAGGTGCTGTATATGGTAAATGAAGTATATTTGAAATTATTATATATATATATTATTCTTTAGAGGGGATCCTTTGTATTAGATATTTCACCAGTCTATTAGTTATTTTGAAGTGATTTTTGAGTTTATTACGAAGATTATATTTCCACGTTTTTCTTTTATAACTCTTTTTCTTATTTTCTCTCTACCACCCCTTTCCCAGCAGAAGTGGCGATCATTTGGACTCCAGACTTTTCCTAATCGGAAATATAGGGATTTCACGAGGGTTTTTGTCCAGTAACTGGAATTTCCGCCCTCAAGTGTTTTTGATGTCTGTTCTCGGCTTCCACGGCTAGTTATAAAGGGAACAAATCATTACAAATTTTAAATAAATAACTCCGCACAAATAAGGCATAAAACCTTTTAGAAAATTACGGAAATTATTTAAAATATTTCGTCTCGTATTGTTACTTTATTTATCTCATCAATCACAAGTTATGATAGCCTAAATTACTTCAGAGAGAGGTTAGGGAAAAACAATAAAAAAATCAAATCATCTTAAATTTTTCATAAAAATTAATATAATAAAAATATGAAGATTAATCTCAAATTTAATATAACAATAAAAATAAACATGAATATTCACCCTATGACGTCATGTTCTAGATTGGGTTTTCAAATACTTTTCCTTTTCTTTTTTTAATTATTTAAATTTGTTCTACCTCTCTGGCACTCACCCTTATATATCATCGCACTTTAGTCATTTGTTTCATTCTAACACTTTTATTGATAAATTAAAAAAAAAAAAAAAAAAAAAACACGAACCAACATACTTTAAAGGTAAGAACAAAACCCGACTGAAGAGGTGAAATCTTCCATTTAGGCTTATAATATTGGCTTCCACTGCCATAATTCCTTCAGAGTTTTGTAACTTTTTTTGCCGTTTTATTTCTTCTTCTTGTTTCTCCTTGTCCTTTATCAATTATATTACAATTTTCTATGACCTTTGTCTTTAATGAAACTGTTTATTTACTTAAATTTAATTAAATAAACTCCCATTTTCTTGAATCTGAATCGATTATCCGTTCAAATTTCGATTACTATTACCCTTTTTTGTTATATTTTAAAATCCCTTATTCTTCGTTGACTTTCTTGAAATTTCTTCATTCAAAACTCATTAAACAATTTATTGTTGCTTCATACAAATTTTCAGGAAAATCCGCCGAGCAGATTTTTCCATGTCGTATCTTCTTGAACTTTTTTCCCATTACTCTTTACTAAATATCTTTTTTTGTTGCTTCTATACCATTTTTGATGCATTACTTTCAAGAATTATGTGTATGAAAAACTTATGTTGTGACGTCATGTTTTTTGAGTCTTTCATAAATAAATTACATTGTTAAACTGTTTTTATTTGGATTTCTTTTCTATTTTCTTGAACTTAATAAATTGTCTTTCTCCCTTATGTATTTCCTTCACAATGTATTATTGATTTTTTAATCAACGTTGCATCTTGTTCTCTGATAAGCCTTTTGAAAGGTTATGTTAAATTCCTTTCATGGTAAATTCCTTTTGGTCTTACCAAATTATTTTATGATATTATTCCTTCCTCTGTGTTGATAAGCCTTTTGAAAGGTTATGTTAAATTCCTTTCATGGTAAATGCCTTTTGGTCTTACCAAATTGTTTTATGATATTATTCCTTCCTCTGTGTTGATAAGCCTTTTGAAAGGTTATGTTAAATTCCTTTCATGGTAAATTCCTTTTGGTCTTACCAAATTGTTTTATGATATTATTCCTTCCTCTGTGTTGATAAGCCTTTTGAAAGGTTATGTTAAATTCCTTTCATGGTAAATGCCTTTTGGTCTTACCAAATTGTTTTATGATATTATTCCTTCCTCTGTGTTGATAAGCCTTTTGAAAGGTTATGTTAAATTCCTTTCATGGTAAATGCCTTTTGGTCTTACCAAATTGTTTTATGATATTATTCCTTCCTCTGTGTTGATAAGCCTTTTGAAAGGTTATGTTAAATTCCTTTCATGGTAAATGCCTTTTGGTCTTACCAAATTGTTTTATGATATTATTCCTTCCTCTGTGTTGATAAGCCTTTTGAAAGGTTATGTTAAATTCCTTTCATGGTAAATGCCTTTTGGTCTTACCAAATTGTTTTATGATATTATTCCTTCCTCTGTGTTGATAAGCCTTTTGAAAGGTTATGTTAAATTCCTTTCATGGTAAATGCCTTTTGGTCTTACCAAATTGTTTTATGATATTATTCCTTCCTCTGTGTTGATAAGCCTTTTCATTGGCACAATTCCTCTTTTTCTTGCATTTTGTTTTACTGTTGTTATTTTTTTATTCCGCTTGCACTTCTCCATGGAGACATGTTTGTTTAAATTACAATGAATAAAACGTCTTTCAGAAGGATATTTCGGTGTGATCACGGGCCCCACCCTCAGATCACAAAGAGGAAATATACAAAAAAAAGTTAATAATAATAAATTTATATATACCTAAATAAGTTAAGAAATATCTGTAAAATAAATAGTATATAACTAAAATAATTAGAGTTAATAATAAAGATATTTAATACAAATAATGAGGAACGAAATTATAGGATACTGGCGAAGGACCTCTGCCTGTAAAAGAAAAATTAAAGCTTTTATATACGAAGCATGATTATTATTTTCTTTTGAACATTGAGAAAATAGTTCGGTTTCCGTACAGAAGGTCTCCTCACAGGTTATTATTAAAATTTTCCTAGAAAAAAGTTGAGGTCTACTGCCTTCTTTCTTCTTTGATATTATGCCCCTAGGTCATCTTTTGACCGAGTTAGAAAAGTAATAAAACAACAGCTTAGAAGTTATGACTCCACTGAAGTTCAAACTTACGAGCCAACCTCTTAAGTAGAAAACTTTATCCACGTTGAACGACATTTCATATGTACGAAGGACTTTTAGGGTAAGTAAGGAATAAATGGCCATATGTAAACTTCAAAACAATAATTATGAATACCCCAAATATAGTTGCGGTGAACGGTTATTAGAGTTTTTCGGTTAAGCTCTCCCCATATCTCCCTCTTCTCTTTGGGCGATTTGGCTGAAAATCAATAGATCCCTCCCTTTAAAAAAATTTCGTGCGAAACAACCATTCTATTGGGAATTATCGCGTTCATAGACACATGCCCTCTAGGCTGAGAGACTTTTTTTTTTTTCATTTTTTGAATCAGGGAATCGGAAAAATTGAAATTTCGGTGAAAATTCAACATCGAATTTCTGTCCGAAGTATTCCCTCTGTTCTGGTGTATCTGTGAACACGATAACTTGATAGGACACTTCACGATGGGATTAGCTGAATGAGAACATCCAGCATGAAGCATGAATGGACACTAGGGTGTCCCTTATTTTTTGACGTATACCGTCTCATTTTTTTCATCATCAATTCTATGTTAAAACACTCAGAAATGAAGTTTAATTAACGATCAGTGAAAGCGCAAATTTCGCCATTCGTGAATGTGTTACATTTTGGGAAAAGGCAAGAATACCCATGAAATCGTGAATAAACGGTTGAAATTTTACCTTATCAATTCAGTACTAATTTCCATTTTTTTAAAACATGAAACCTGTTTTTTTCTCTCACCAACCACCTTAAAATGACACGAAATAGCGACACTAAAAATCGTCACGACGAATAATTATCTGATTTATTATAATATAATAAATAAAATGTCATATATATAATATATATATATATATTTTATGACATTGATGATTTTTCAATCGGAAATTTGCAAAAGCATGTTTCTCAGTTTCATACGTTAGTCGGCAAACGAATGTCATTCGGGGGTCCACGGAGAGGTGCGAAGCGCCAATTTATTTTTCTTTGTCGTCAATTTGGCACGGATTAACGTTATCCTAGCGAGCTGATATATCACTAATGAGTGTTTAGGGTCAAATAAAATAAATGTATAGGGTATGTATATCAGATTTCGTAAAAAAAATTATTTTTGGCCTGTATAAGAGAGACTGTCTCCAATCGGTTCGGAGTAGGGATGCCTATCGAAAATAAAAATCTCAATAGGGAAAAGGGATATCAGAGAACATAGGCTCGACTCAGAAACCCTAACTGTTGATGTAGTGAATGTATCGATACAGTATTTAGTATGAGCATTCTGAAGTACTTGAGTCTATTAATTTTCAACCAAAATAGTGTCAGAGGGAGAGAGACAAATTAATTATTTCGCGCTGGGGAAGTACATTGCGACATATATATTTTTTTTTTTTCTTTGATATTTTGTGTAAGGAGAGTTTCTTTTAAAAATCAATAATTTTTCTTTTTTTTTCTTATAGGTCTCTTCTCCCAATTTAATGATATTTCATTATTTATTTTTTCATCATAAATTTACATCAAACAGTTTCGGGCCTTGCCCATTATCAATGACATCCCATTTATTCATCATGAAAGCTCATTCTTATGTAATTTTTGACTTCCATAAAAATTTTTCAAGTATAATTACGTACATTATTAATATGAGAATTTATTCGTGTAACTTTTTCTTTTTTATGTGCTTTATGGGTTCCTCCATCTTTGACTAGTGTGACAAGTCTTGTGATGAATGACTTGACACACTAGTCGAAGATGAAGGAACCCATAAAGCATTAAAAAAAAAAAATGTTACACGAATAAATTCTCATATTAATAATGTACGTAATTATACTTGAAAAAATTTTTATGGAAGTCAAAAATTACATAAGAATGAGCTTTCATGATGAATAAATGGGATGTCCCGAAACTGTTTGATGTAAATTTATGATGAAAAAATAAATAATGAAATATCATTAAATTGGGAGAAGAGACCTATAAGAAAAAAATAGAAAAATTATTGATATTTTTTTTACTACATGGTCACAGTTACTAACTTTAGACTAGTTACTAACTATAGTCGATGTATCCAGTGAGGATACACAAAAGTTTATTGTTTCAGTTTAAGAGAGTAATGAGGTAATTAATTGAGTACCTTGGGACGATGGGTAGGGACGTAAATACTCCAAGGAAGGCGGTTAGACTGCTAGAGTGGAGATCACTAAAGCCATTAACTAACCAATTCCCTTCTGGTATCGATTGTCGTTAGTAGCCATTGGTACTTACCTCACCTACTGCTCTTCATTTAGTCAGGGAGAGCTGCCTTATCCACTCAGAGGTGGGCAAACTGCGGCTCGGGGGACAGATACAACCTACCCCGCTGCTTAATGCAGCCCGCTGATGGATTCGTACAAGCTATTACTTCTTAACCTATACGAAGATAGAATTAAGTTATCGACTTAGACGAAGTATAGGGGAAGTTATGTAATCGGTTAAAAATTCGATGCCGAGTTTTCAACGGAATTTCTTGTTTTCGTAATATGATAAAAAAATCTGTGTGTCTGTGAACTTGATAATTTCCCGATAGAATGAATGTATAGACACTAGGGTGTCCGTTATTTTGAAAAAGTTTAAATTTTGATGATTTCCAAACGGATTCTGGTTTAGAATCATAAAAAAATTAGTCTCTCAAAATTTGGAATTTTTTGAAATGGGAAAACCAATGCCACCTATCATTTGAATTTCAAATGGAGTTTAACATTAGTTTTCGACACTTCAAGACATTTTACAGCGCGTTTCGTTTAATTTCTAATGTATCGGCTTCAAAATTCGTATTCTTAGATTTTGGTGGCTGCTGATCACGAATCCGGTGTTAGAATTGCAGTTTTTCAGTTGACAACTGTCAAAAATGCTGTCAACTTCTGAAAAAAATAATAAAATCTGCTGTTTAGTTATCAGTTGTCAACTGAAAAACTGCAGTTCTAACACCGGATTCATGATGACGAATTTTGAAGCCGAAACATTAGAAATTAAACGAACCGCGCCGTAAAATGTCTTGAAGTGTCGAAAACTAATGTTAAACTCCATATGAAATTCAAATGATCGGTGGCATTGGTTTTTCCATTTAAAAAAATTCCAAATTTTGAGAGATTTATTTTTTCGTGATCCCAAACCAGAATCCGTTTGGAAATCATCAAAATTTAAACTATTTCAAAATAACGGACACCCTAAAATAGACACGAAATTATATATGTGTGACCAAAATCCCATTTTTAGTGGAATTGAGGGGGTTCAGAAGAGGGGGGCTTAATAACTGCTGATGTAATGAATTTATCTGCTCAACGTTTAGTTTGAGGGTTTAGGAGCCCCTACGTAAGTCAACAGTTTAATATTAGCGCAAACAATCGACAGGTTTTGAAGGGGGCCGACAAATTAATTGATTAATTCGTTCTGAGGAAGTACATTGCCGGTGATTCACCGACTTTTTTTATCTGTATCCAGAACCCCATAAGGAAGGTACGTATTGGAAATGGGGGCCTCAGCAACCACCGTTTAACGGGGTTTTTCAACTCCCAAATGAAAAACCTGAGGACCTCGGCCGGGTTTTGAACCTGCGATCTAGAACTCAGTAAGCAAGCACAGAAGTCGAAAAAAGTAATTGAGAGTTGTTTTGTTATTTTTAGTCCTATTGCCCGCGTGTTATTGGACTCCTCAATTTAATTTCCCTCTTTTAAAAATACATTGTTAGAGATCCGCTGAAATACGGTGAAAAAACCTTGACCTTCCTCCGTTAGAGAACCCCCCCCCCCCCTCCGAAAAATCAGTCGATTGCTTTCTCTTATTTAAATTTTAATTCCCTTTCGAGGATCCCTCCTCGGGTGTACTGTATGAAATTTATTTTCCTGTTTTTTGAAAGATGGACAAATACCTCTAATAGGTGACAGAATAAAAATAAAGAAAACGTATGTTTTTAAAAAAAATATTGTCTATTTCACAAACAATATATAATATGGGAGTACTTTCGGTATTGCTACCATCTTCAGCCACGACTTAACAAATACTAAATTGAAGTTCAACTAGGTAGTTAAGGAAATTGTATGAACGATCAGACCAATCTCAAATACTCACCCTTTTTATCGCCAATAATATAATCCTCCAGTCTCTGTCTATACGCACTTACTCTCTCAAAAAACTGTATATTTTATTTTATAAAACTTTTTATTTTATTTTTATTCATATATTAACAATTGAAGAGCACGGGCAAAGAACCAGGTTTGTAACCATTTGTATTCATTGTAACAAGGGAACCCTGATAAGAAAAATTAAAAAATGTTCAGTTATCTCAATTTTTTGTATGGTTTTTTTTTTTTTTGAAAAGTGTACAAGTAAATCTAATTGATGGTCAAATATGAACAAATGGTAGGAAATGGACGGCCAAAGAAAGAAAAATGGTGGTAAATCACTGGTAGTCTGATTAAATACTGTACAGGTATTCTCTCTCTCACTCTCTCTCACTCGCTCTCTCTCTCACACACACTCTCTCTCTCACTCACCCTCTCTCTCTCTCTCTCTCTCTCTCTCTCTCTCTCTCTCTCTCTCTCTCTCTCTCTCTCTCTCACCACCATTCGAACATTGGTAGCTGGCATACACAGAGACTTCTGAATCCTCATACTAAAGTTCGTGTCGATACTTTCATTATATCGGCATTTCATCCTTCCATCCAATCAATTTCGCTGAAAATTGTTAGATGTTGTCGTAATGGGGTTTTGGACACACTTATAAAATTTCGTATCGATAGATTCATTTCAACGAGAGTTATGTATTATTTTCAGAGTAATGGTTTAATGGTTGACTATAAAGAGGAAGAAAGGCTGCCCCGACTACTTTAAAAATAATTAATAATTATAATTATCTAGTAGGGTCAAATGGCCGGACCTGGGCCAGTTAAAGGGGCGCTATGCTGGTCTAGTAGTGCCCAGGCTTAAATGGACCAAAGTAGGTCAGGTTTTAAAGGGTGGGTCACGCTTGGACTCGTGGTTTTAAAGTCCAGTGGACTGGTGTGTCAGATGTGTGTCAAACAGATGTAAACCTATCATTTATTTATTTTGATATCTCAAAAAAATCGCTAGCGTCTGAGAGGTCATTCAACCGTATATGTAAACAGACGACGAGAGGTCATCCAACCTTCGGTGAGTGTGTCTTACAGATGTAATTCATATATTTATTTTGCTATCTCAGTGATTCGAAAAAAAAATCGCTAGCGTCTGACAGGTCATTGAACCTTGCATATAAACACACGAGATTATACCACCACCTCATTCAACCTTCAGTGAGTCATCAATCTCGTCGACCTTCGTCCAGACCACACCAAGATTTGCATATTATAATATTCAGTGAGGTAGGAAGTCAATGAAAAAAAATATAGAAAAAAATAAAAAATTTATTTATAAAATTAATCCCAAAATTCTTCTTCTATATCAGCATAAGGGGCGGTGTAGTATATTTCGGGTGGGATGAAGTCGGGGTTTTCTCTATAACAGAAAAAAAAAAAAAGAAGAATAAATACAAATATTAAAATTAAATTTGTGTGTTAATGGATATATTTAAAATCATACTTAAAAATGATCTTGTCTACTCCTCCTACCCTGCCCTCATATGTGAGGGTAAACCCGTACTCGGGCGACTCCCACAAAAGGTTGTCATCGATTATATCGTTATATTTTTCTGGGAGTCGCACCTCCCACAGGTCCCCCCTCACATGGAGGACAACGGTTGTTTCCTTCCCCGACCCGCCGAATCGCTTAATGGGGAATGATTCGCATAGAGGGAGTTCCCTCACCTCATGGACGTAGGGGATGGGGACTGATTGGAGCCGCCTCAAAAAGCCCTGATGGCGGCGGCACAACTGGAACAATAAACAGAAAAAAATTAGTGAATTATTCTCAGCTCCCTCGATCATGCGGACAGATCTGAAAAAAAAAAAAAATAGACATAAAATTAAAAAAAAAGAAAAAAATAGTGCTTCTCTTGGTTCTTGATCATATAAATCAATTAAGCCTCCTCGCTACGTCAAAGCGGAAGCACATTTGAGGAAGTTGTGGGGTGGATAAGAGAGGTGGGATGAAATGTGGACCTCCGATGACAGAGGAAATTTAGGGGTCAGAATGAACTTTACACATTTTCTTCATCATATGTATCGGCATATCATTTTTATACAATCTTGAAATTCTTCTAGTGATTCGGGGTCCACTCAGTAGGTAATTCACAAGATGATAATTCTCGAGTTAGAGGGGGGAAAGTGAATTAGTTTAAAAAATGACCATGTGCATGAGTAGATATGCCATCTTCAAGAATGTGTCGCTTGTCATCAAATGGATTTAGTGCCAATTTATTTTGATCGATGGTGTACAGTATATGCTTGTATGATCTTATACTTCTCATGGATGTAAACATTAATGTGGAATCAAATAGTGTCCTTTCATAATCTTCCAAAGAAATAAAATGTCTCAATGAAGCACGTGACACACCTTTTGCCTTTTTTACAATTTTCTTAAAGGCAATGGAAAATGCATACACCTTTGCTCGTAATGCAATAAATTTTTCTATAATTTCTCCATATACTTCATCCTTGAATTTTCCAAGTACCT
The DNA here is from genome assembly GCA_963662175.1 of Aradus depressus. Taxonomy (NCBI): domain Eukaryota; kingdom Metazoa; phylum Arthropoda; class Insecta; order Hemiptera; family Aradidae; genus Aradus; species Aradus depressus. Next base: position 47,355,852 of record OY759216.1, on the reverse strand, counting down.
GCTTATTAATGAGTGAAAATAGCACATGGTCTGGAGGATAATTGGACGTATCGAAATGATCCAGCATTGAATGCATATCTGAGTAGAGGTCTTGTGTTATCACATGATAGATGAGAGAGTCAGTATCACAATACATTAATTTTAATCTTTCTTTTCCGTATCTAGGCAACATTAAATCATAATGAAATCTGTACATGAGTTCTTTGGACAAATCGAGTATACACATACCCACATATATCGGCTTATTAAAGTATATTTTTGTCTTGGCCATTACAACCGCTGCTAGCTCCTCGTCGTAGATAATTCTCTCAAGAAAATTAGCTTTTACTACTAGTTTCATCATTTGTCTTGCAGTCTTGACTAGCTGTATATTCTGTCGATTTCGTACATTTTCCATCGTCTTCCCGAATATGGAGTTATTCATGAGTTTGAAGAAATCTTTTTCGAAATCATTTTGTGCATTTTGTCTAAGTTGAGTATTAAGATCTATATAGGACCGCAGCCAGGGTGATTGCTTGAAACTCATTGCTCTATGGATCTTTTCAATCTCGAGTCCATGCTGTAGAGCCTGTTTCAGAGCTACATAGTGTACCACATATCGTTCGCGTGAATTTAAATGAGGAATCAATTTTTTAACCTTGCCACCTGGGGGAGGAATCGTCTCGGCCAAAAATGGTAAATCGTCATGCATCTCGTGAAGTTTTGTCGCGTACTTCACGTCCACCTCAAATACATAGCCTGTATCATCGTCTTCTCGTAAATTAAGAATGTCAACCTCTTCCGGTCTTTCCACCCATTGAAAATCGCCATATGGTAAATATTTGCTCATGGCATATCCATATAGATTGTTAGCATCAAGATAAGTGATGTATGATGATTCTTTTTGTGGATCATAATTTTTCATGTATTTATTGTTTGCTGTAGCATATCGATGTGATGCTTGACATATCCCCCCTCTTATACCTTTCTCGAAAAACATTATCATATCATAATCCTGTAATAGTGTTAGCTTAGTCTTTGTATATCGTAACATAGCATCAAAGGAGAGTCCTGGTGTCGTATAGTAGTGGGCCGCATCAACTCCATAGTTTTTCATAGTCATATTTCGAAATGATTCAAACGTATCCGATAAAATTAAAACATCTGATTTTAAATAGATATCACTATAACTACCCAACGTAGTACATTGAAATGTTTTCCAGACAGTCTGAGCATGTGCATAGTCTTCCTCATCAATATGTGATTGTGTTAACGAATTGAAAAATGCTTCCTTTGGTGGTAATTGAGTTTCATCCAGTTTCTTCATAGAATCTACATAATCATACGGAAACACACCTTTTCGGGTCATGAGAGACATATGCTCAGTCGGAAAGAAACGTGATGTTTCCAAAAATGCATCAGATGGTAAATTTCGAGCAAGCTGATCCAAGCTAGAGGCCATAAAACGAAAAGAATCAATAAACCTCATCCAAATGTTGTCAATCTTAACTGAAAATGATATAAACTTTTCCTGAGTGTGAGGTATAATTGTAACTCTCCCACATTTTGTATTACTCAGCTGTCTAATTATAAATTTTGAATCATAGTTTGTGAGATTGTGAAAAATAATTGGAATAAATTTAGGAATAAAACATTTCAAATTACAACTATTGCATGCTGCACCTCTATAATCCCCAGTGAGATGACAATGATCACGTACTTTCAAATTCGACTCTGTGAATTCATTTTCACAGAGGTAACATGTAGTTGCTAAATCCCACTGGGTTTCTTGATCAGAATTCATATTAATATCCACAGGGTTACCATTGTAGACAGCTGATATAGCTTTACTCAATTCGATGATGTGTTCTATAAAAACTCTGGCTGCATCAGGTCCTCTATACAAATACGGAGCAGTAGAGATTGGTGGAAGACCAGAAGAACTTTTCACATACGTACAAAACGACATTGGAATATGTTCTTGAATACGAGTAGTAAATGATGACTCAGATGATGGACGACATCCAGCAATAGGTTCCAAGATAGATTCAAAATCGGCATAAATAACGTAGGGAACTCTGTGATGACGCTCAACATTTGTAAATGTCATTATCGGATCAGATGGTAATTCAACTCGTACAGTCTTCTGATCTTTGCAATAGATTTTATGCATCTCCAGCTTATCAGATCCGCCTCTTCTTTCTTCAAAAGTTATGAAGCATCTTTTACAGATGTAAAATTTTCGCAGAGAAGATTTTCGTAATTGACGACTAATCAACCGATTAAAGTTTTTTATGTAGACGTAGTGTTGTTTTTTTTCATTGTCCAAAAGGAGGATGTCCCGATGATCTGATTTTTCTTCTGCTGCAACCTTGAGGGGGTATATTTTCTCGTTTTCATCAATTCCAAATACATTTATAGACATATTGTTGACCTTTTCAAATTTAGAAATATCCGTTAGAGCGACTGGAAACGAAACACATGAAAAATCATATAAACTGAATAAATCAGTATATTCCTGTGGTCGATAAGAATGCGATGTCACGAATTTTGCTAAGATTGAATATGCAAAACATTTCTCATCATTATTTTGTACATTTACACATGCCTTTTTATTTTCAAGACTAGCTGGTAATGGTATATATGTAGAAGCACGTAGTGGATCATATCTATTCACCCGTAGACGAATTCCGTCTACGGCTAATATTTTCCACCCACTTCCTTTCAATGCACTATTTTCCACCTCCGAGTGTATTTTTTCAAATGCATTGTCAAAGAATTTTTCAAGATTTGTTGCTCGAAAAACTGGCTTATTCATAGTCTTAAAGGCTCGATCTGTCCTCTCACCAAGAGCATTTTCAAATAAACATTCAACCATCAAATTAATTTTTATTGCAGATTTCATTTGTAGTATGTTGGATACTTTGTGTATTAATGTTGGTTTCACATCCAGTAGGAAACACGTCAAATCATTGCATTTGTTTGAGCGAATAAAATAGGATTCCAATCGACTAGCAAAGGCACTTTCATATTGTACAATATTATCAGAAGGCACCAGAGCCAATAATGCGTCCTTGGTCGGTTCCTTTGAGGATGAATATTCCCCATGACAGACTGATTCATGTCGTTGTCCATGATAATCGTTTTCAAACCGTCCTCCGCAAGATGAACATAAAAATATTTTTTTCCTTGGTGGTTCTACATCCAATATCTCGTCGATATTTCTCTTACAGTTGAACTGATGAACATTACGTTTTTTCCAAGATGGAAAAATGGTGTCACACTTTGTACACTTGAACATGTTGTAATAGCCCAAGGAGGAGTCTGCCTATATATAATCAAAATAAAACAAAAACAATTGTGAGAAAAGATTGTGAACCCGCTCATGAAAACAGGTTTTTAAAAAGACCAGAGAGGGGGGAACTAGGTGGGGGTAAGAAGATGATATGATGTGAAAAAATGTAGAGAGACCAGTTGTCGCAATGGAGTTGTATCTAGTGACAGAGTTTGCTCTCAACAAGTCCAAGACCAAGGTCATCAAGGTAGGACTTCTCAACCAGTCACCAGTAGTGGTATTTTGCCACAAGAAGGTATCAATTTATTTGGACACGGCAGATTGGACAGGACTCTCCACCAACATAGGACCTATTCAAAACTACATCAACCCCAAAGGAAGAAAAAGACCTCTCCAAGACTCACTTCGAATACGCAACATAGTATTCAAATTTGGACTCACTGGAAGAAATCGAAGTGTGAGTATATCAAATTCATACCCATGGGTCACAATGTGTCTGAATAGTCCTTCTCCTTACATGTCGGTGTCGTCTCAGCCGGAAATCAAGCTCAATAAAAGTGAAGTGTTATTTATGCTCAAGTCTTGTGAGAAAATAGACTATTCTTTAAAACTTTTACTATCAGTAATATCAAAATGCTTTGAATTTTTTTCATTACCAACATCAACTGAAGAGTCTATAGTGAATTTAAACACTGTAGACTGGAATGAAATGTATGCATTATTTATGAATAAATGATTATAATCATACTTGTTTATTTTCTTATTTCCTATTATTTTTACAACTTTTGAGGGTTTTTTAAAAAAAAGAAAACAAATATGGTTGAATTTAAATTTATTATCAACATTATTTTACACAATAAGTACAATTTTTCTTCATCGGTGGTGGACCATCGATTTGATCATGAGATGTATTGAAGTGATGGTTGCATCGACGACACAATTGGAATCTTGGATCCTCACGCCACTCTTCAGGTAGGTTGTCCCATAAATATTCAATTGCATAGTCATAGAGATGAAGCAGTAATGCAGGTGGTAAGTTTTGAAGATGTACCGGATCCATATTCCAGATATTAGTTTGAGAAAGTTTTTCCAAAGCTTGATCCATTCTAGCACTGACTAAACCAGTAACATCGGGGGCTGTGTCTTTTATGGTACATGTGTGGGCATACCGTCTGATCTATATCACATTTTAGCTTGCAATATACACACATTGCAGTATTATTCAAATGTCTTACAAAGCCATGAAATGCCAACACTTTATTAGATTTACGAAAGGTTTTTTGGCGAACCTCTTCATTGTACAAATCTGTCTTGGATGGGTGTTTACTTATCCACTCCTCCAACTTGAAGGCTTGATTAAGTGAACAAGTATAAGAGGTTCCTCCATGAAAATGACAGGTAGTCTCATGTGGGGGTAACTTTTTCAAATTCGGACACCCATAGTCGAGCAGATCATAAACTGGTTTTTTAACAATATTTTCAAGAAATGTACATTTTTCTAGTCCTTTCGCCCAAATAAATTTACATGAAGCAGTTGAAGTACATAAGAGTTCTTCCAGACGTGAATATTCTGTATCTCCATAGCACCATGGAATATTGTGAATGTGTTTTTTAACCCATAGATTCACACGACTATCAGATTCATCAACATTTTGAGGAGGGAGAAAAAACCAGTGGAGTGACTGACTGTGAGTGAGAACTGTCAACTCCTTCACAATAAAGCCACCTTCCCCTTGAAAACCTTGAAAATCCACAATCGCGAACTGGTGTTCCATGTTTGAGGGTTAGAAATCTAATGATGATCCTCATCTTACACACACTCATTTTATAGCTTCCTTACAAGACCACTAAGAGGATTCAATTCAATTAATTTATCGTGAATTAAAAGGCAGTAAGCTCGAGTATGAGGTGGAAACGGTTGGGTTGCATGAAGATCTAAACGAATGTCGACCGTAGCTACCTTCAATGTGTCTTCCTGACGTGATACATCAAGAACTATCATGGGGGCGATTTCACCAAAGTCCTTTCTCGACAGTAGGGGTTCACTATGATCCTTAGCATAGTAGCTCATTTGAAATCTTTGGTACATATCATAGAGAACAGCATATCGACCCTTATTGAAATCAAGGTTTAAATCATCGTATGGGAACATCTCACTATTCAAAAATAGTTTAACATTGGACAAGTTACAAGCGTCAAATTGACTGGTATCTTTTAACTTATTGTCGACTCTGTCTGTCTGAAAGGCTACGATTATATATCGGGGTTTTTCTAGAGCTGAACTAGTCTTGACACTCCATGTATTTTGTGTGTTTTCCGGTAAGGCAGGGTATTCCGACAACTCCCATGAGCGGAAAGGGATAGTGAGTGTCTGATCTCTGTCTAATATTCTCAATAGTCGCAGTCGGTGTTCATCAGATACTTTAATATGAGGGACTCTCCAATTTACCTTGTTTAGTGTAAGTTGTACCTTGTCTTCCAAAATCGAATTAGCGTCGCTCTTTGCACGGATAAGACACAGTTCATGCTTTGAATTGATTATCACTTTTTTGAAAGTTTCGAGGAAACCAATAAGAGTGCTGAGGGGGAGACATACATTAAAATGACCGTCTTTATCTATTGAAATAGCTCCATCTTTCTTCGGCATCATCCATCCTGCATTGCCTAACCCACTCACTTGGTTAGGTGATAAAGAGACATACCCTTTTAGAGTACTCACAATTCCTGGATTTCGGACTTTATCAATTTCCACTCCATTCAATTCATAGCGAATTTCATCAAACATAAATGCAAAGGCATTATTTGACAATTTTGCACTCGATGTAGTCATTCTTTTATCAGCACCCTCCTTCTGAATAGAGCCTTCCAAATAAAGATAACTAGCACATGGTAATATATACAAATCTTGCTGGTGAATAGGGATTCGAATCTCATCAGAATTCTTTAAATTTGTAGAATTAAATGGGTTGTAAGTGTGGAACTGTAGCTGAGTGATACTATCATCAAACCGAACGTCCTCTGTAATATCTAAAATGTCATTCATTGTCGTTTCACTTTCAAGCCTAAACTTTTCAAAAATCGAATGTTGCCTGGTGTCAAGTGTCTCATGTACGGTCTCGTACTAATGGGTCTTGGATGTGGTCGAATACTTATATACCGAGGTCTAAAGTCAATCGCCATTCTTCTTTATATGTAGGTGTATCGTTATAGTTTCGTTTCTAAAGTTGATTGGATGACCGTCTTGGTCTACTATCCGTAATGTAATGTTGTCAACGGATTTTGTGCTAACTCCTAAATATACAATGGGTGATGGTGTTTCGACAATTTTGTACCCTGCCTCGACAGTTGGATAGAATTCATACAATGTGTGAACCGGTTTTCCATTTCGATATGCACCGTAAACTATATTACATTCAATAGCAATTGTATTGACTTTAACCATGTTTACGATCCCTGGTGAGGTATGATAGCCATCTCCGGGGTGTAAGGTACGCTTATCTTCATCCAAGCTGTCATCCCATCCCAATAAGGGTCCAATAGAATTTTTTCTATTAAAATATACAGTTTTTGTACACCGTAATTCTGATTTTAATGTATTATTATTAGCTCGGATTATAACATGATCGCCTTTTCTTCTAAACATCATCTGTTCTTGTAAATAATCCCCAAGTGCTTCCAACTCATATGTCCCCATCGGTATTTTAATTTTTTCATCACCAAAATAAAACATATCATTCTCACCATCAATAATGTTGGGAATAGAATTATATGTTGTAAAACCTAAAAGCCCAATCGAGTACTCTCCATTTGATAGGTCTATTGTAGGAAAAATGTCTGCACTTAATACGTTCTCAGTGCCCGTAAGGGTAAAGGTATAACTCATGACTGCATCTAAGACTAACACAAGTTTTCAATATAAAGGAACTGAATACATAAGTGTCCACAATATGGAGTGTTCCAATCCTGATACCGGTTTCGATTGTATTCAATTGAGCATCCTTTCAGGTATTTGAGTATTTCGAGTGGAGGTGGTAGATTACCATACGAGTCGAAATACTTTATTTTATTGTCACGCTTTACATAGCAGACCCAATGTGAGCCGGGTTCACTGACTCTATTAAGGTTCACAATGCCCGATTCATATTTTTTTGGTGTCCTCGGTAAGGTGTCCTTCATAAAGACACCTCTGAAATGACACAAGTTTTTAGCATATTTTTCAAGATCTACATTTGTAAGAGCTCTATTTGGAAGTCACATCTGATTTTTATATGGTCTCACGTATAATCCGTATCCGTTTCTGTATGGTCTTACGTAAAGTCCTTGACCTATTTTTTGTCCTTCAATTGTCCTATTATGTCTTTTCATCTCTTCCAATTTAGCCTTTGCATTTTGGACATCGCTTACAGTTTTTGCTATAGCTGACGCACCACCTGCTAAGCTACCGAGAGCAGATAATCCTGCAAATAGTGGTACGAGAAATGGTAATACCCCACCGGTTTTAGGCAAAGGGAGCATCCTCGGCGTTTTTGTTATTTTCCATTTTTGCAAATACTGTTTTGCTTTTTTCAATGATAAAGCAGAAGCCCTATCAATAGGTAAATGACGACCTACTCGTGCAGCTTTTATAAGTTTTCCAAAGGATCCTCGAAGTCCAGACCCCATTTTGACTTTAGCCTTCATGGTATTTGTTATAGTCCAAGCAGCTGCCTTCTCCCCCCACTTTGCGTCCTTAGATCTGACTCTCTCCCAAGCTTTATCTGCTAAGATTCTGTCTGCTGCGTGTCTCTGAGATAAATTATTAGTTTTTGAATAGGAAATATCGTGTTCACGACAGGCTTCGTCTAAAGGATTAATACCCGTATCACCTCGAGCTAAGCGATCTTGTAACTTGGTGCCGGGTCCACAATAATTATATCCTGGAATGTGTGCTTCAAATGGTAGCTTGTTGATTAGAGCGTTTACTACACTGCCTCCTATCTTTCGTTTCATACTGAAATGAAAGGATCATGCTCTCAATTTATATATACAGCGGTTTCACTAAAGGTATCATTTACCGAAATGCATTTGGAGCCTCAACCTTTACAACTGAAAGTTGTTGACCTTCTTCCTCACCAGGAAAAAGATGAAACAATAAGACTTTTACCACCAAACCCTCTAATCATTGTTTGTGGAGCTACAGGATCGGGGAAAACCAATTTGGTCATTAGCCTCCTTCTTGATGAAAATGGACTTTGTTTCGAAAATCTCTACATTTACTCTCGATCTTTATCACAGGCGAAATACACCTATTTAAAAAAGGTAATGGACACGGTTCCCGAAATAGGATATTACACTTTTGATGATTCCGAAAGTGTGATACAGCTGGAAGATGCAAAACCTAATTCTGCTTTTATTTTTGATGATATTAGCCTCGATAACCATAATATAATAAGAAAGTATTTTAGTATGGGACGACACAAGTCTATATTCCCTATTTACATTGGGTAGACATATGCGCATATACCAAAGCACTTAATTAGAGACAATGCAAATTTTTTAATACTTTTCAGACAAAATTTGTTAAATTTAAAACATATTTATCAGGATCACGTTAGTTCGACAGATGTTACATTTGGTATGTTTCAAAAGATGTGTGCACTATGTTGGGACAGTGACCCCTATGGGTTCTTTGTCCTTGATAAAACTCGAGAGGCAGACAAGGGGAGGTACCGACAGGGCTTTGACACCTTTATATTGATGTAAGTGTACCGCAGCAGCTCAGTTTAAAATGAAACGTTCAGTAGTACGAGATATTATCAAGACCTCTAAAGGTTTGAGAAAAAAGTTGAAATCTTTCAAGAAGGGGGCTCTAGAGACTCATGAGTCACTAGAGAAAACATTCGAACCAGTTACAAAACCACTGCTACAAATAACGGAAACTCTGAAACAAGCACCTACCAAATCGATAATCAAGACTCCACCATTCCCAAACATAGAGAAATCTGAAATATATCCGCAAGAAGAAAAAATCATCACACCAATCAGTGGAAAACCAAAAACTCAACTCTATACTCCTTCATTCACTACACCTAGGAGGGAAGAAGTCCCTTTTGAAGAAGAAGTCTTTGAAAGTTCATCACCTCCTATTACACCTGTAGAAGAAGCACAACTTTTGTCTCAGACTGCGCTAGGCAGAGATGCAGTAGAAAGAATGATTGAATCATCCAATATTGGTCCATTTTTGCGCCCATATATTAGAAAATTTCTTAGTGGAGATACAAAGGACTTTGACACTCGCTATGGACTTCGCTTTCTACCCAGTGGTGGGTTAACGTTAGGTGACGCTAGCGTTCGAGTGGATCACAATGATTTAGAAATTAAAGACAAATTTTATGAAGGTACACCTGGACTCTATGAACTTTTGTTTTTAAAAGAACCTATGACATACAAAAATGAGGATTTAGCCATATATAAGGAACTACTGACGGTTACAAATGCTCATAAAAGACATTTCAGTGAAGCTAAAAGTTTGAGTGGTAATAAAAGTTTCAAGTATAAAAATATAATTGCAAAATTATTTACTCCTACTACCAGACAATATCATACCCGTTCAAAAAAATCTCATTTTTCTGGCTCGGGCTTATGGATGAATTGTACAAGACCTATATATGAGCGCTGGGACGATCCCAATGAACTCTGTACGAGGTTAAGCTTGCTCTATGCTAGCGAAGCAGCAGGAGGTGGACCTCATTCGAATGAAATCGCGTCAATATTGGAAGAATTGAGAGAAGCAAATATTATATATTAATCATGAGCTCTAGTGAAGATGAGGAGGAATCAGAAAATTCAGAGGAATATTTGGTAGATCTTCGTTGTAAGGTGTGTTTCGATGCCATTGTAGATACGGTCATATTACCATGTGGTCATTTTACCTGTATGGACTGTTCTGTTTTTTGTATTTTTTGTCCATATTGTAGAAGTTCAAAAATTGGTGTGTATAGAGTCTATTTCACCTGAGGGGTTTCAGTTCTAAAATGACCATTGACAAGTTCGGACGGCATGTTGGTAAGCGGTATTACCGCAATCAGCAAAAATTATACAATACAGTTCAAGCTTTAAAAGGAGAGGACCGATTCAGACAGGTTGAAGCTGGAGGAGTTCTCGATGTCAACCATAGGCGAATAATCAATTTAGGAGAAGGATTGGAGGGATCAGATGCTGCTTCCAGAAATTATGTCGATTCTCGAATTTCACATTTTTCTCAGTCAGGAAGCAAAATTGACTTTAATGCTAAAAGGCTAATACATATAGAGGATCCATCGGACCCCTCTGATGCAGCTACGAAAGGATATGTGGACAGATCGGCAAGGTTCTACACTGATCTCAAAAATTGGCCTGGAGCATATATCAATGGGAGTAAGAAAAGACTAGTAAATGTCAGCCCTCCCATAGATTCTAATGATGTAGTCACACTGAATTATCTTCAAAGAGAATTGGCTTACTTGGTCAAGAAAATTGATAATTCTGGATATGTAACTCTTCAGCATCTTCAACGAGAACTGTCGAAATATATGCTAAAAAAGCAGAACCATGATGCTTAAATTAAAGTTAGACAATTGATTTAGTATTAGTCTGATAGAGTTTGTCATGGGGAATATACTTTCAAAACCTTACACACCAAGAGAAGTTGTCGTTAGAGAACTCCATAAACCAGCTCGTGTTAATTATCCTCGACGTAAAGTGCTTTTAAAAGGAGTGGACGATTTGTGGGAGGCAGATTTAGTCGAGATGGTGCCATATTGGCGAGTCAATAAAGGCTTTAAATATTTATTGACCGTAATCGATGGCTTCTCGAAATATGCCTGGGCAATACCATTGAAGCGAAAGACAGGACCAGAAGTTACAAAAGCGCTAGAGACTATATTTCTCGAGAGTAAACGTATACCTCAATTATTGCTTACAGATGAAGGACGTGAATTCTACAATACTAACTTCCAGACTCTTATGAAAAAAAAATAATATTCACCACTATTCTACATACTCTGGAAAAAAGGCTTCGATTGCTGAACGATTCAATAGAACATTAAAAGGACATATGTGGAAAATGTTCACCTTGAATGGAAATCATAAATATGTCGACTTGCTACCTGCTCTGCTTTCAAGATATAATAATACAAAGCACCGTACAATTCAAGCCACTCCGTCTGAGGTTGTCGCTAATAAGAAGCTTCAAAATGAGCTAATTGCCACTGTTTATTCAGTCCCGGCTACCACTACCAAACCTAAATTCAAGGAGGGGGATTATGTCCGCATATCAAAATTACGCAATGCATTTGCCAAAGGCTATCTTGCTCAATTCTCACCTGAGATCTTCAAAGTTGTCAAGGTGCAATTTACAAACCCCATCACATACCTTTTACAAGATGCGAATAATCAAGACATATTTGGCGCATTTTATAAAGAAGAATTACAGATTGTAAAGGATCCTGGTGTTTATCTCATTGAAAAAGTTCTTCGACGAAAAGGGAATCGTATATATGTGAAGTGGTTCGGACTGTCAGAAAAGAGTTGGGTCAATTTATCTCAATTAGTGTGAATATAAAAAAATAAAATCTTTTCAAATTATTTTATTTATTTTTTCCCCTTCCCTTAAGGTGTTTATAAATCAATATCAATACGTTTTTAATCAGATTTTTATTATTTCAAAATATCGGTATTACATTGAATTCTCTACATTGAAAACTCTAAGAGATACTCCTGTCTTGATCCACGACCTTTATACACCATATTTAGCTTACCTACAAAAAATTAAAATTAAAAAAAAAATAAATGAGATGCTTAATAATTTTAAAAAAATTATCTAAGTCAAAAATTACGGCTTAAGCTTTTTTTTTATTACCTTCTGCATCTTTTAAATCATCATCGGTAAACATTTTAGTATATCTTTTTGGTAAAAAAACCGTTTTCTGACCATCATTCCATCTTTGTGCATTACGGTCCTCATCTTCAATCACCGTTGCCATTATACTAAGACCATAACTTGTCTCAATTTTTTTCATGGTAAGAATTCTATATTTTTCACCTACTGTTAATTCGGTCATAGATACGACTTCACCACGCATTTTGGTGTTTAGTTTTCTTACAAGAGATGAAATCTACAAGATGTTGAAAAATTTGTGCCATCATGAAATTATTATCGAATTTTTTTAGAGTATAAAAATGTCTAAGAGAATTTTAGAATATACCTTGGAAGCGCTAGAAGCAGAAGTGTTCATTATTGGAGATGAGATGTTCTCAGACGAAAGACTGATACCAATTCGGGGATCTCAGAGGGTTTATATACTCGGATTTGACATTTCAAATTCATACAAGTTTCTTTTAGAAAGTAGGTTGGCACAAATTTGTGTTTGAGGGGGGGTGAGATTTCATCATTTTTGGTTGTGTAAATAAAGTCAACACTTGATTACAAATTATATATTTTTCAAAAATACACTAGATTACACTGAGAATTCAAATAAATGCTCCTTATTGATTCTTCGGCCTTTGTACGCCAATTTCAAATTGCCTGTAAAAAAAAAAAAAAATTTTTAGTTTTTGTTAAAAAAGTGACTTTATTTTTAAATTATTATTTTTTTTTAAAAAGTAACCTGAAGCTTGAAGTAGTTCTTCATCGGAAAACATTTCGGTATAGCGCTTCGGCAAAAAAATGCTTTTCAAGCTGTCGCTGGGCTCGTCGACATCTCCTTCAATGAAAGTCGCGATTATACTGGGTCCGTAAATTGTATTTATTCTTTTCATTGCAAGAATCGAATATTTCTCATCTATTATTAATTCATTTATCGGTATGAATTCCGCCTTAGATGCATTTAGTTTTTGTACTAAAGCGTTCAAGTCACTCTCCTGAGTTTCTGTGTCCATGTTTGGCTAGATAATGATGGGACCCGCTAGATTCCTGTCTTTTTATATTCTCGGAAGAAGCATCAAATTTTGAAAAATCAACATATTCAAAAAATTCCACTTTCGAAAAATGAGGAGCAAGGAGGACACGGTCCTGGACCGGTATGCAAATTAGGCTCTCACGAAGGTGGTCATCTTTGCTCCTACTTTCACCAGATAAACCACTCTCATACTTTCTAAACTGAAAGTTCGTTGACTGTGTTAATTTCTCAATAATACATTTTTCGCTCACCGTTTTTCGAAAAAATTTCTGTAGGATACCAAAATGATAAGTTTTCACATACACACTGAAAGTTGAATGAGGTGGTGGTATAATCTCGTGTGTTTATATGCAAGGTTCAATGACCTGGCAGACGCTAGCGATTTTTTTTTTTCGAATCACTGAGATAGCAAAATAAATATATGAATTACATCTGTAAGACACACTCACTGAAGGTTGGATGACCTCTCGTCGTCTGTTTACATATACGGTTGAATGACCTCTCAGACGCTAGCGATTTTTTTGAGATATCAAAATAAATAAATGATAGGTTTACATCTGTTTGACACACATCTGACACACCAGTCCACTGGACTTTAAAACCACGAGTCCAAGCGTGACCCACCCTTTAAAACCTGACCTACTTTGGTCCATTTAAGCCTGGGCACTACTAGACCAGCATAGCGCCCCTTTAACTGGCCCAGGTCCGGCCAAATTACACTACTTTATCTAATTTAAAAATATGTGATGTAGCCATTACAGGACTTTCTTATACCAACCAGCTTACAGATCACTCTCTCTCCCCCGCCCCTTCTCAGAATATTTTCATTTTGTCTCTCTGTTCACAGCGTAATAGTGAGATAACACATTCTTAAACCCAGTACTGCCAGTATGAAATCATTTTGAGAGGGAGGAAGGTTAGGGAGAGCATGTATAAGTGTAGTTGGTATAAGAAAGTCCTGTATCATAAAAACTACCACTAATACAAATATTTGCTATGCGAAACTATTTAAACTTATATTTCCTTCTCGAACACGCTGTAGTTCGGTTGGGACATTGAAACGATGGTCCCGAGCCTGTACGATGTCAGGACTCCCATAGTAGTCAGGCTCATGTCCACCAGAGCGATGAAACTAGAGTGACGAAAGAGCGCTCTGGTAGTAGGCGATATAATTTTGCAGTTAAAGCCCGGTCTTCAATATGTAATTTCATCGGAAATTTTTTTTATTTTACATTATTTGAGAGCTATAACTTTCGTCACATTGGTGAATTTCAACTCTGAGGGTTAATAGCGATTGAAAATTTAATAAGGAACATTTGTGTTAAGAACCAATTTTTCCGTAGGACTAACTGTTTTCAGGTGAATCAAGGAAACGTCTAAAAATATGTTTTCCTAAAGTACATTGCAGAATTGTTTTCATGTATCGAAAACCTGATATCCGCGAAAAATATTATTCTATAAAAAATATGTTTTATTTTATTTTTTCAACTCTTGAAAAGGTTTTTGATTAGGTCATAAATATAAGCGGTATCTTATACTTAAGCCCCTAAAGTGAAGTAATCTCAATTTTCGTGATTTTCGCCAAATTGTAATCAGATCGTGTGACTTCTTCTTTTCAAATTTCAAGCTCATAGCTACAATCGTTTCTGAGTTAGCGTGCTCACAACTTTCTATCACATACACACACATAGACATCATCCTGAAAACGTATTCAGGATACCATGAAACGTGAAAATCTGTTGAAACCTCGATCTCGGATTTTCACACGTTTTTTAAAAACTGGCCAACAGATGGAACTGAGTGATAAAATAAGCCATTGTCCATTGAGCTGTCCTCTGAGCAGGTACATCGCATAAATCTAAGGATCTTATGGAACAGTAAGATGGAAAGTTCCTTTATCAATGTCCAGTGGAAGGTCACACTTTCCCAGGGGTACTTCTCTCTGGAAAGTCTGGGGGCAAGAAAAAGTATCTCTTTTTTGTCTGTGCACGAAAAAAAAATGGATATATGTTTCATCTCTCGCTATAGTTATGTTGTTGCTCAGAAATACGAATTGAGCTGGCCAAAGCAGTAATAATAGTTATTACTATTTTCGCCAAACTATAACATGGTAAGAGGATATCTTATAAAAATGTAATTTTGAATTAGCTATTACAGCTATACAGTTATTAAATCTTCGACATTGGCAAACAATAAAATAAAATATATAAATAATAGAAAATAAATTACTTAAAAAGTACTAATATTAATAAATAGATACAATTTTTAATTATAATTTACATGATTAATATATGTATAATAATAGTTATTATTATTCCATACGGATCTCTTTCATGACTATAAAACGTTCTTACATCTCTTTCTCAGATCACAACGTACAAGTTGAAAATAAATAAGAGGGGTCTCGACTTAAACACCCTAATAACGTCCGAGGTAATCAAAGAATCGACACAAAATTTAGTTTGAGTATTTTGACAACTATTTATTTAATATTGGTCAATTTTATATTTAATTATTAATAATGTTTTTATTATTTATTCAAATTCGTGCTGGTGAAGTACATTGCCGGTGATTCACTGACGACTGTTTTACCTACCAACTTTGAATTAGTTATTGGACTTATCTATTTTTATTCTCTATTCCGCATAATAAAAAATCGTGTTTCATAGCCAAGAAAATTATTTTACACATAGCTTTAATTTTTATTTTTTTGGCGGAGTTCCTCCACAGATATCCATCCTCCTTTGAGGTCTGTCGAATCTACGTACGTTTAAACATAATTTTTCAATACTTATATACTAATTTATTTTATTTATCTTGGTTTTTTCTTTTATGTATTTTTATTATCATTTTATTAATTTGTATTATTTATTTTTCTTTTTGTGCACATTGTGTCTGAGGAAGTGAACGTAAGAACGTCCTGAAATGTTGTCTTGAAAAAGACACTTCCGTAAATGATATAAGAAATTATTATCTTAATTTAAATTATGAAACTTAACTACTGTTTTTATTATTATTAATGTACTCATATTTTCAAATATTTATTTATTTCGTTTTATTTTTTAATAGTATTGTTAATTTTTATCCCTGTGTGTCAGACTCTAAGAGTTAATATCTATTTATGTATCTAATTTATAAGCTATCTTAATGTGTACATTCTTATGATGTATCCTATTATGTTATGGTTTAATGTAAATAAATATTATTATCATTTATCTCTTTGAACATTATTAGAAAACTTAATATAACTGAATTTATTCAGAAACTTGGTAGTGTGAGTATGACTATATCAGCCATTCAAACACGGAGTTCTATTGAGAAACTTCAATAATATCTCAGAGTTCATGTTCATTAGACTCGGAACTGGTACGTCTAGTAGGAATGTGGAGTGGTGTTATATACGGTATACTGCAAGAGAAGCACGTACTTGTACAAAGCACCGTACTTGAGGAGGGAACAGGCCAGTATCCCGAGATAAGAGCTTTTATTAAAGTTGTAAGCTGGACTTACACATATCACCCACACAGGAAACGAGCTGATATGACACAATAACTTGTTTAATACTGTCCAGTAGTGGGCATGGGCAGAGGGGAGAGGGGGGAGAGCCAACAACCAAAGTCATAATATCCCTTTTTCAAAAAGAGGACAAAAAAAAATTCCCTTCTCGCAAGAATAAATAAAACAAATTACGTTAACATATTTACTATTAATAATAATAATATTATTAGGTTAGGTTAGGTTTTATGACTCATGCCCGGGCTTTAACTACGATGTCATATCGCCTACTACCAGAGCGCTCTATCGTCACTCTGGTGGACATGAGCCCGACTCTACTGTGGGAGTCCTAAATTTTGCCTACCCTAAATTTTTATTCACCTAGGGCAGGGGTCTTTAACGAGCACCTGACATCGTACAGGCTCGGGACCATCGCTTAACGTCCCATCCAAAGGACGGCGTGCTTAAGTTTATTTTACCTCCCAGATAAAATAAACTAAGGGCCTCGGTCGGGTTACGAACCCACGTTCTTGAGCTCAGAAGTCAAGCACGCATACCACTGAGCTACCGGCGCGCCGGCGCCCTCTAATATTATTATGAATTCCAATTCCCGTTAACTAGAACTTGTTCTACATGAGACAAGGCCGGTAGCTCAGTGGTATGCGTGCTTGCTTACTGAGCTCAAGCCCTTAGTTTATTTTATCTGGGAGTTAAAATAAACTTAAGCATGCCGTCCTTCCTGTACGAAGTCAGGTACTCGTTAAAGACCCCCTACCCGAGGTGAATAAAAGTTTAAGACTCCCATAGTAGGAGTCGGTCTAAACTCCACCAGAGTGCTGAAAAAGCGCTCTGGTAGTAGGCGATATAACCTTGTAGTTAAAGCCCGCGCATGAGTCATAATAACTAACTAATAAACTTTGTTTTTTGATATATTTCTCTATCCGCTAAAATTGTATACATCAACTACCAGTATCGGTCTTACACTATCGTCAGGTTTAGTTATAACTGTAGTTACTTATTGTTGTTCATGCCCGGGCTTTAACTAAGAGGTAACCTATTGTACAAAGGAACCTTTAAAAAACTAAATAAATAACATAAATAAAAAAAGTATAAATAAAATAAGTAATTACAAATTAATAATAATAATTAACAAAGACAGTATATATATTATTTACAGAGTGGCCCAGATAAGCGGGCCACGAGTGAAATAACTCCTAAACGTTAAGAGATATCAAAATTGTGCATAGGACTAAAGTTGTAGCACTCGCCGAGAGTTATAGGATGGCGTCCTCGAAATGACAAAAATGACCTTTTTAATGGCTCAAACAGCCCTTCGAAGGGCGGGGTTCCCTTTTGACCCTTAAGTTTCATTACATTTTATTAAAGTACTAAAGAAACAAGGAAGAACTGTGCAAACAGATTTTTGATACGTCAAATAGTTCTCGGAAAAAAAACGTTTAAAGTTTCACGTTTTTCTTATTCTGAAGTTATTTAAATTCCAACTAACTTCAGAATAGAAAAACGTGCAACTTTAAACGGTTTTTTTCCTAGAACTACTTGACGTATCAAAAATCTGTTTGCACAGTTCTTCCTTGTTTCTTTAGTACTTTAATAAAATGTAATGAAACTTAAGGGTCAAAGGGGAACCCCGCCCTTCGAAGGGCTGTTTGAGCATTAAAAAGGTCATTTTTGTCATTTCGAGGACGCCATTCTATAACTCTCCATGAGTGCTACAACTTTAGTCCTATGCACAATTTTGATATCTCTAACCGTTTAGGAGTTATTTCACTTGTGGCCCGCTTATCTGAGCCACCCTGTATACAAGAAGCGTCGATTGGTTTGAAATTAGCAGTAGCAAAGGCAAAAATTGTTGTTGGAGTAAGGGGGACCGGTATTCGTTTTGATAAAAAATTGTTGTTTGCTTTGAGAGATTTTTTTTTTTTCGATTCAATATGAGCCCTGACTCGAATCAACAGTTTTTTGGGATGATGTATTTTGTAAACAAATTTTGCATGAACTATAGCTCTTGTAAGGATGACATTTTAAATCTAGTTATATTTAGGCAAGTCCTCCACTGCCGGACAGAGTGGAAGAAGGGGTAGCGCTGGTCTCCCGTGGACTGGCGTTTTGCGGGATACGTAATGGTGCTGTCCTTGTCGTACTTCTTATATATTTTTATTATTTTAAAAGTTTATTTTAAATTAAAAAACCTGTGGCACCCCCAACATGTTTTATTTATTTGTTTTATTATTTTGAAATTTGAATTAATGTATAATCGATATCATTTATTTCTAAGTAATTTAATAAAAAACATATGTTTTAAAAAAGACAATCAGTATACAGTCAGTGCAAAAAGTATTCGAACAGTGCTCAAAATTACGTTAAAATGAATGTGAAATGATAAATTTGGAGAAAAAAGTACAACTGACTGTAATTAACATTTAATTGAACACTTAAGCTCTTAATAGCAACATAACAATTTTTGAACAACCCATTGACTTAATAATTTATATAAAATTTGAAATAAATTAGAAAAAACTGCGCACAAAAAGTATTCGAACACTCAAAAAGTTATTGCTTTTAACGAAGCTAATATTTTGTTGGCCCCCCTTTAGCCTTAATAACTGCTTGCAGACGTCTCGGCATAGATGACACCAGGTTCTCAAGAACCAAATTTGGTATTCTGTGCCACTCTTCTTGAAGGGCTGTTTTCAACTCCTTTAAACTGCAAGGTTTCCTTTCTTCCATTTTCCTTTTTAAGTAGTCCCACAAATTCTCAATCACGTTTAGATCAGGACTTTGAGGGGGTGTTACCATATATTTTGGAACATTATAGAGCAACCACATCTTGGTTTTCCAAGCGGTATGCTTCGGGTCATTGTCCTGTGTAAATATATAATTGTCCCCCAAACCAATTTTCCCTACCCTTGGTGGCAAACTTTCCTTTAAAATTTGAACATATTCTACGTGGTCCATTATGCCATCAATAAAAACTAATTTCCCAACTCCACTGGCACTCATACACCCCCAAACCATAAGGCATCCTCCCCCATACTTAACAGTTGGAATTAAATTTTTCGTATCCATAGAACAATTTTTTGCTCCATATTTTCTGGTAATTTCTTTTAGAAAATACTTCGAATTTACATTCATCGGTAAACATGATTATTTTCCAGAATTCCGGGGGTTGGTGGTATTGTTCTTTTGCATAGTTTTGCCGCTTCACCATATTAATTTTTGAAATAAAAAACTTTTTGCGTGCTGTCCTCCCATGAAATTCAAATTTTTTTTAAACAATTTCTCACTGTACTAGCCGAAATAGTTTTATTCTTTGCTTTTGATAAGTCAGTAGCCAAATGTGAAGCACTCAAACAGGGATTTACCTTGATTTTCCTAAGAATCCATCGTTCGTCCACTTCTGTTAACAACTTAGGCCGACCACTGCGAGGCTGAGAACGAAAAGATTTGGTCTTTCCATACCGATTTATAATGTCGGACACAGTGGCGTGACTCCTGTTAACAATTTTCCCGATTTCCCGAAGAGATTTACACTGGTTGTGCAAAGAGATAATAATTTTTCGTTCTTCTTCGGTTGTCTCAAATGATTTGCGTCCCATTTTGAATGAACTGCTTCGGACACTGACTGATTCAAAGATAAAGCCATTGTATATATTTACTAGTTATATGAAAGGGATTAACGAGGTAAACAAATCGGTCTTATTACAGAAACCACAAGTCTTCGAATACTTTATGCTTTTCCTTCTCAGACAAATTTCTTTAATTATACACTACTTGTCCTATTTAAAATTGTTTTTTAAGCAATGAACACATTTTTTGCCTCATCATGCTCAACTAAGCATAATACGGAATTTTAATTATAAATTAAAAAAAAAATCAAGGAAAACATTAAAAATTGGGATAGTTTTTATAGTGTTCGAATACTTTTTGCACTGACTGTACATGTTATGTTGTTAGTGAGTTGCTTCTTGTAAATAAAAAATATTTTAAAAACTCAAGTATATTAGCTTTTGTAACCGCTAAATTGGGATGACGTCGGGGTGAATTTAGCGGTTGCAAAAGCTAATAAACGAGTTTTTAAAATATTTGTTATTTACAAGAAGCAACTCACTAACAACATAACATGTCAGTAGAGGGCGCCGGTAGCTCAGTGGTATGCGTGCCTGCCTTCTGAGCTCAAGATCGTGGGTTCGAAAGCCGGCCGAGGTCCTTAGTTTATTTTATCTGGGAGGTAAAATAAACTTAAGCACGCCGTCTTTCGGATGGGACGTTAAGCGATGGTCCCGAGCCTGTACGATGTCAGCCTTCTTGTTAAAGACCCCCTGCCCTAAGTGAATAAAAATTAAGGGTAGGCAAAATTTAGGACTCCTTCAGTAGAGTCGGGCTCATGTCCACCAGAGCGACGAAAGAGCGCTCTGGTAGTAGGCGATATGACCTCGTAGTTAAAGCCCGGGCATGAGTCATAAAACCTAACTAACATGTATACTGATTGTCTTTTTTAAAAGATATGTTTTTTTATTAAATTACTTAGAAATAAATGATATCGATTATAAATTAATTCAAAATTCAAAATAATAAAAGAAATAAATTAAACATATGGGGAGCGCCACAAACCCATAAGGATGGCACCTATCAATTTGCCGCGAAATCGGACGACGGGAATTCGAGAAGAGAGGCTCGATGCAAATACCCTAATAACTGCCGATGCAATTAATGTATCGACACAAAATTTATTATAAGGATTTAAAAGCTGTAAGTGAAATATCGAGTTTTAAGCTCAAAATGTCGCTTGGCCTTGAAGGGAGAGCGAAAACTTATTTGATTAATTCGTGCAGGGGATGTACATAGCCGGGGATTCACTCACAACTTTTTTCCTCTTCTCTTGGGACCTTGAGTCAGTGGAAGGAATCCAATATGGAAGAGAATAGGTAAGAGGTTGATCTGGCGATATGGTTTTACGACGTGAGATGGGTTGTGAGTAGGGCGGCCGTGAGACGATGAGATCTGTGGGGGTAGGTTCCTCGTGAGACACTCATCCGGAAGAGAAGTGGGTTAAGGGAATATCGACACCCCACCAGATATCGCCACCGCTGCCTCTAGCTTTTCGGACGATTTATGCTGCTCATATGATCTTACTTCCCCAGGTATACTAACTAAAGAGGAGGTGTGATATTTAAAAAAATAGTGATAAATAAAAATGAAAATAATTAAATAATAAGTAATATGAAAGAATAAATATTATAAACAAATAATTAAATTAAATAAAATTACCAATAATAAATATTACCACATTTCCTGTAGAAATTTCTACAGTAATTTCCAAAAAGGGCCCTAAAAATATCACAAGTTCAAGAATTTTTAAAAATTAAAATGAACAAATTTTCCATTTGGATTTCTTTTATATTTACTAAAGAGAAGCGATATTGTTTTCCTTAATTTTCAAAAATGTTAAATCTAGTCCAAAGGTAAGGCTTCACAGGTAAATGAATAGCATAGAATAAGAGAACAAATATTTGGGTTTATTTAATTTAACCTACATGTTAAATAAATTCAAAATATCAATTTCAAAAAAAATCAAATTTAAATTTAAAAAATATCTTACAAACTAATTACTTAAAACTATATCAGTCTTTTTTCTGTTTTATTATTGGCCATTATTTATATCAATGTTATTTTGGGCATATATATGTACATATAAATAAATAAAAGTACCTTTGCGCATCTATTTCACACCTACTTGGTTCATCATACCTTAAGCCTAAAAAACACTCCTCTCACTAGACTGCCCACCTTAACATCTCAACTCAGACTGTCTTGACTATTTGAAACAG
This sequence comes from Aradus depressus, assembly GCA_963662175.1. NCBI lineage: Eukaryota > Metazoa > Arthropoda > Insecta > Hemiptera > Aradidae > Aradus > Aradus depressus. The sequence continues at coordinate 47,333,317 of OY759216.1, read as the reverse complement.
ATGATCGTCGTCATTTGTTCTTCATTCATTGGTTGATCACATTTCGTTATAAAACAAAATGCGACTAGTCCATCTTTGTATATTTATTCAGTAATTAACTCCTAACAGCTGTTTTTATACATATAATAATTGAATTTTTAATATTTTAATAATTACAATGTGTGTAATTTTATACATCAGAGAGGTTATATAATCGGTCAGAAATTCGAGTTTTCAACAGAATTTAATGTTTTCCGACACCCCTGGTTCTAAAAATGAAAAACAAATTACGTCTGTGTTGATAACTCCTAATAGAATTTATGTATCGACACAAAATTTTATGTGTGTATACCCTTATAACGAACTCATTAATTTTCAGTCAGATCGGTCAAGGGGAAGGGGTGCATTAGGAGGAGGGGGCACAAAAATTCTAATTACCCGTTGTAATGAATGTATCGTCCCGACATTTCAGTTTATTATACTTATAATTGAAAAATAGCGACAAAAAAATAAGAACAAACGGTATTTTTTTATTTTTTTATTTCTAAATCTGTATAAGTTGAGAATAAAGGTGGATTTTACCCATGGTAATCAACACTCTTCATATATGGATCCAAAATCCCTATTATCTAATGGGGGAGAGAGGGGATTGAAAGGGGCGTAATTCAGAGACTCTAATAACTGTCAATTTAATAGGTACCAAAATTGGCTCTCAGCCAAATTGACGAACCAGAAAAGTTTAAAGGGAGTGTGATTACTTAGTTGATTACAAATAATTCGAGCTCATGACGTTTTTTAACTTCCATACCTTGTAAGTAGTGGAGAAGTTATGGAATTACATGTTTTCCGATCTGCTGATTCGAAAAATAACAAAAAATTATATCATAATATGTATTTATATGTTATATAAAAAGACTCTGAGTCAGGGTCGGACATTTAATATTGTGAAGTAAAGGCCCGATGACCTGAAGAACTCAGAATGTTGAGGGAGTAAAATGTGTAAGAAATAAATGAGGAAATAATGAAAATAAGGATTATAATTGAAACACAAAATGAATGAAGAGGGGGTCCTCACGGGGATGTCCGTGATATCTTCATGGGTGATATATCCTGGTTGGGCTGTGGCGGACGACTGCTGACTGGACGGTGAGTGGTTGGGGGAGCGAGCGAGCTAGACGTGGCATAGGGACCATAGTGGGGGGCGCTGGCTAAGCTCAGTAGTCAATGTGATTGAACAGACTCAATTATCCGAAACAGATAAATGAAATAGCTTGGTGCTTCCCGGAACTTTCTCATAGGACGAGGGCTTAAGCCTAATTACTGCCGATGTAATGAATTTTTATCGACACAAAATTCAGTATGATGATTGAGAATTTCATATATAAGTCAACTATTGATTTTTAATTCGAACGCTCGACTGGTTTTGATGTTTTGAGCACTTAATTGATTAATTCGTGATGGGGAAGTACATTGCCGGTGTATCTCCAAATATTTTTTTTTAAATTAAAAGTCAAATTCAAAAAAAAAAGGTTTGCCAAGTCGAGAAATAAATATTGGTGTGTTCGAAGTCCTCTTATTAACCCAGAGTGAATTACTTTGAAGTCGTATAATATATAATTGTGTTCCATTGTTTCTGAAAAACGTCTAATTTACATAGTAATTAGGTACTTAAACATTTTATTTTACGCTCGGTCTCATTTGCATCTTTTTCCAGTTTCTTCGTTGTTGAATTTCTTATTTAAAGAAGAAGAAATGTGTTGTATTACTCATGCCCGGGCTTTAACTACGAGGTCATATCGCCTACTACCAGAGCGCTCTTTCGTCACTCTCGTGTATATGAGCCCGACTTCACTACTATTACAGGCTCGGGACCATCGCTTAACGTAGGTCGGCGTGCTTAACTTTATTTTACCTTCCAGATAAAATAACCTAAGGGCCTTGCCGGATTTTAAACCCGCTTACCACTGAGCTACCGGCGCCCTCAATCTGTGTTATATTTTTCTTAAATATTATCAATTGTGGAATGAGGGTGGAAAGTAGGCAGGAGGTATGACTAACGTCTGGATCACACTCGGCTAACCCATGGCCAGGGTGGCAGCCCCTGACCTCTCGCAGTAAGCCACATCCTGGAGGTGTGTCTCGGATACACAGAGATGTAATAACGGCCAAGGGGACCCAAAGAAGACATCTTCAGAACTACACAAGCCGTCCTAACAGCTAATCCCGCTTCCCTTCGGTCCATTTCACGGATTAATAGGTGCTGTCCAAATATGGTTTTGAATTCAAATATACAATTTCAATATACAATAAAATATAAGAATAAGGTTCAGATATGCAAAAATATCTATTTTTAGCGATATATTTAAAATAAAAGTAGCTTAAATTGATTCTATATTTGCCAAAACGTAAATTTTTTTTTTTTTATTTATTTATTTACATATTCACAACGACAACACTTGTCACTAGTGATTGTGATGATGTGCTGTGGCAAGTGTGACGCTGTACTGCTGAGGTACATGACCGAAGAGGAGTCCAGGCTAGTCCTGGAGCAGGTCCCTCTGCCATGCCCGCTTTAGACGTCTTGGCGGATTTGTGGGGAGAGTGTTCGTGGATAATTGCAGAATAAGTGGATTGGCGTGATGATGGAGTTTTTGATATCGTGTCTTGATAACAGAAGGTACAAATGGGATGTTGAGGTCATTATGTAATGTGAGGTTGGAAACGTAAAATGGGGCATTGGCAATGTGGCGTAGTATGATGGATTGTAATGACTGAAGGCGTTGTATGTTTGATTTTTTGGCTGATCCCCATATCTCGATGCCGTAAGTCCAGACGGGTTTTAGTATAGTGTTGTAAATGTGAAGTTTGTTTTCAAGCGATAGTGTCGATCGTCGTCCAATGATTGATTTCAGTCGTCCAAATCGTCTTTTGAGGTCTGTGCGTTTCAGTCTGATGTGAGTTGTCCAAGTTAAACGTCTGTCTAAATGAAGTCCTAGATATCGGACAGTGTCGGATGCAGGAATGGGCTGGTTGTTAATGTAAACTGGTGGACAAGTGTTGTGTCTGAGGGTAAATGTGGTTTGCAGAGATTTGTCTCTATTAATTTTTAGTCTCCATTTGTTGGCCCAATCTGTTAGCTGGGGTAAATGTTCCTGTTAGTGTGAGCTTGCTTGTGTTGGGTCTGAGTGTGTTGAGAGAATGGCTGTGTCGTCTGCATACGTAGCGAGTAGTGTGTTGTCGTGACGTAAAGATAATGTTTAAATAGAATGCTGAAGGTACTAGAAAAAAATGTGTAAATGCATATAAATCACAGCCCTAAACATCATCGTCGTCAACGCCATCGTATTCGTCGAATGATACTTTAAAGTAAATGCAAATTAGACGCCGATAATCCTGGCAGTTGAAGTGCCTCGAAGCCATGGGGAGAGGGGAGCCTCTCTTTAAAAGTTTCTGTTAGCTCCGGTTCATGTTTAAGTTTGGGATTTGAAGCCCCAAAAAGCACAAACAACTATTTTTTAAACTCATATCTAAGATTTGCTAACTAATGAATATTTAAACTGGTTTCTGATGGTGGTAACGTTTGTTAACTAATCCTGTTTACAAACTTTACTTTGTCTCGACAAAGTTTGTTGAGGCAACTTTTCTAACCAAGACAAACAACTTTTGTTTCGACTGAAAGGCTCCAACTGCTCCATGAGCTACATCCATGTTTCGTAATATGATATTTGAAATTCTTATGCGATAACAAGTAAGAAAGAAGACTTTTGAATAACTGAAACGTTCCTCTCTCTTTGAAAAAAGTATAACTCAAATAAGAATCAACGTATTTAAATTCGTGGAATTATAAAATATTAAATTATTTCTGTTGTCATACCTTTCGGTGGAAACCTTCGTCACTGGCTGCTGGTCGAGTACTGTGGGCGAGCGCTTTCGATGTAAAGACGTCATCTTCATGCCACTGTACAACAGTAACACATCTTTCACATCGAAAGCGCTCGCCCACAGTGCTCGACCAACAGCCGAAAGGTATGACAACAGTAATATATTTACTAGCGAAACTAACCCCTTAGATATTAAATTATTTATTATTTTGAAAACTGGTTCTGTTTGCTTCTTACTTATTAATCTTTTAAAAAGAATTGTCCCAAGCAGCAATTAATCAATTAAGTTTCCCCGTTCTCTCTAGGTTAGATTAGTTTTTATGACTAATGCCCAGGCTTTAACTACGAGGTCATATCGCGTACTACCAGAGCGCTCTTTCGTCACACTGGTGGACATGAGCCCGACTCTACTGTGGGAATCCTAAATTTTGCCTATCCTAAATTTTTATTCATCTAGGGCATATGTGGGCAACAACCGGCCCGCTGTAAGATTTGGTCCGGCCCACGAGACATTTTGAAAAACCCAATTTAAAAAAAAATATATATTACACTACTTACTCACACTCAATCCAAATTAGGAAGATCGAGTAGGAAGGGTTTGTCGCTGGCTCCTGCGGAATCAAGTGAGCGAGCAAGGCGAGTGAGGAAAAATTCATTCATCGCGTGTTTGTTTATGTCTCATTGATTTCGGTGTCGTTACTTAACTTTCGTAGTTTGTAATAATTCCAAATTTCACGATTTAATTATAATATTGTACCTATTTTTTTTCATTTCATTTTGTTATTTTTATAAATTGTATTATAATAACATTGTCTTATTATTTCATGTCTGATATCAATCTCTAAAAATTATGAACACTACTTTAAAGTCCGACGTTATTTTATTTTGAACCATCTACGCGGCCCGCGATCGTATTTGCACACTAAAGTTTGGCCCGCAACATGTCAAAGGTTGCACATACATTCTTTGCCCTAGATTCTAGGGCATCCGTTCGCTCTAAAACCAACCACTTCTGAGCTACCGGTGACCTCTATTACGCTTCTGAATTCAAATATAAAATTTCGTGTCGATACATTCATTCTATGGGCAGTATTATACCCCTTGAAGTTGAGCCATGAAGGGCGCCGGTAGCTCAGTGGTCAGCGTGCTTGACTTCTGAGCTCAAGAACGTGGGTCCAAAACCCGACCGAGGCCCTTAGTTTATTTTATCTGGGAGGTAAAATAAACTTAAGCACGCCGTCCTTCGGATGGGACGGTAAGAGATGGTCCCGAGCCTGTACGATGTCAGGTACTCGTTAAAGACCCCTGCCCTAGGTGAATAAAAATTTAGGGTAGGCAAAATTTAGGACTCCCACAGTAGAGTCGGGCTCATGTCCACCAGAGTGACGAAAGAGCGCTCTGGTAGTAGGCGATATGACCTCGTAGTTAAAGCCCGGGCATGAATCATAAAACCTAAACCTAAGTTGAGCCATCGTCCTGTTTCCTTAGTCTATCCTTGACCCCCATCATCTTGAGTTATCTGCTGCATTGACCATGTCTTGTCATTAATTTTGCAAGGAACCTTAGGGATTCTCTTCCCCAGCACTCTAGATTCCTCCACCTAGGAACAACATCGATCTATCTTCTTCTCCAGGAGGTAAGGAACTTTGGTCCATCACCCTTGAAAAATATATAAAATTGTCATTAAGCTATTTTCTAATAACTGAGCATTGCTTCACTCCTTTATTTCCGCAGTTATACAAAGTATAGGGGAAGTTATGTAATCGTTCAAAAATTCTATGTTTATGTTTAATGACATTCCGAAAATATAAACAATACATTTCTGTCTGTGTTAGTATGTGTGTATGTGAACACGATAACGTCCGATAGAATGAATGTATATCAACATGAAATCGTATATGTGTTTCCAGAACTCTCTAAGGACGACAATTATTGATTTTCAGCCAAATCGGCCAAAGAGAAGGGGAATTAGGGGGGAGGCTTAACACAAAAATGAATAATGTCTATACATTCATTATTACACGAAATTTCACATGTAATTTCGAAATCAGCCGAAGGGGAGGGGGAGACCAAGCTCTACACAAAAATCCCAATAACTCTATAAACTGAGTGTATCGACATGAAATTTTATATTTAAATTTAATTAAACTCCATAAGGACGGCACCTATTCATTTTCCGCGAAATCGGTCGAAGGTAAAGGGAGACTAGAGAAGAGGGGCTCGTCTTAAATACCCTAATAACCGATGTAATGAATGTATTGACACAAAATTTAGTATGAATATTCAGAAGCTTCTATGTAAATCAAATATCGAGTTAGCCCAAACGGTCGATTGGCTTTGAGGGAGAGCGAAAACTTAATTGATTGATTCATGCAGAAGAAGAAGGATTTTCGTAAATTATATTTTTAAAATTTAAAAAAAATTATTCTTTTTCGAAAAAAATATAAAAAATTACACATTAACAATCGGTTTGGGAGCCATCAGCGTAGGGCTTTGGTCGCATGGTTTCAACTTGATTTGCGGGTTCGAATCCTGTCCGGGAGTGAGTTTTATTTCGTGCATAAAACTTCCTCCCGGGGCCATGGATGTCGTAAATAATTAGGTAAAACACCATTATAAGAATCATGGCTAATATGCATCGTACATATGGCCAAAAAAGAACAAAAAAACAATTTGTTTCGGCGTTGTAAACTAAGACCTGACGATGGTGTAACACCGAAACCGGCAGGTGTATATTATTGTTTAGTGAAATAAACAATATTAAAAAAAAAAAAGTTCCTTTATTTAACGTTGTAGTTGTTGTTGTTGACAGTTTCCAGTGGCCTCCTGGTTTATTAAAATAACCATGAAGTAAGTTTCTTTTTAGTCTTTTGCAACCTCATGTCATTTTAGTACTTCATAACTGTTGATAATAACTCATCCTCCGTACAGGTTGAGTTACAGTCTTTGTTTACTTAGAGATGCTTCAAGGTCGCCCCCCCCCCCCCGAGTTAGTTTGTAGCTGCATCTGACTATGGTGCATTGCCTAAACCGATAGTATATTTATAAAATCGTTGTGTGATTTTTTAATAATTGAATTATTTTTACACCAGGAATTCCTTATTTTTTAACATTATATGCAAAATTGTACTTAATTTCAAATCTGTTTAGAATTTTGATTATTGTATTTTTGATTACTTTTATTTTAAACATTTTTATCGAATTAACTTTCCAAAAGTATAATCTATATTTGGTTGATTTTCTACTTATCTATACTAATATATAGTGAGTGAAAGTTTATTTGTATATTCAATGTAATCTCGAAAACTACCCAACCAATTTGGACATATTTTTACCATTAAGCTTATTTCTTTTCGGTTGTCATAGGCTACAAATTTTCACGCTTTATCAAAAGGGAGCTGAGCATTGATGGTAAAAGTGAAGCAAGACGGTCGTCACGAAACGGCCGTCCGGGCGCCATTTATTGCACATTTCTGTGGCTGATTGGAAAAACCAGGTAACTCCATTATTCTTATTTTGGAGATATTATTTTTTTTAATTTTTCAAAATCGATTTGGAATATCGATAACAGGAAAGGTTTTTCAAGATTCTTTTTTTATGGTTATACATTCATATGATTGAGAGGAATATTTTACAATATGAACAAAAAAAAGTTTTAACATGCATCACGACAAAAAAATGAAGGAATGGAGTTAACTGAAGTCCAGGCTGCACCTGATGGTAAAAAATCCAAACTTGAAAAAGTTAAGGAAAAAGCAGCACCAACTCGAAGCAATGAAAGAAATCATCTCGAATTTCTGCCCAGAAGAAGCCCGATTATAGAGATTTTTAATTCAGTTTAATCGTTTTTTTATATATTTCAAAAATCTGTTTTCAATTTCAAAATCTGATTTTATAAATCAATCGTTGTAATTATTATTTTGTTATCTAAAAGATGTAAATTAAAATTTGTATTTTCAGAAGAATTATTTTTATATAATATATTGATGAAATATAAACATTATTATAAAAAGAATAATTGTTTTGATATTGCAATTAATTTATTGTGGTGAAAGATTCGTTGGAATAATATTTTTTCATTATATAAGCCATAGTATGAGAAAATTTCACTTTTTCGTACATAAATTGCTGTTTTTAATAAAAATTTGAGGTAGTTATCTGGTCTTTCCAACATAAATGACGTTTTCTACTACTCTTCAATAACAAATATTTGAGAAGAAACGCGTATAACACTGAATTTCGTCATGTCAAATGAAAGTACACAAAAAAAAAATGCCAAATTTGCTGAAAACTCAATTTTCATTTTTTGTGGAGTTTACTGGTTTTTCCGATCAGCCACAGATTTTGTCTAAACCGTTGAAAATATATCGAAATTGTATGGTCTTTTTTCTTTTTTTTTCTCTTGTTTGTTAGTTGTATTATTTTGTTTATTTCTTATGATGTTATTCTTAGAGGATGTATTTCCCAGAATAAAGATTATTCTTCATCAATCATCAAATTGGTTTATGATTAACAGTAATACCGCAAACAACTTAAACGGTCGTTAATTTGCTGTTGTTGACTAGCGAGGCGAGTAGAATGGAATCCCACAAAAGATATCCTAGATACTATTTCTGATCCTATTTTAAAATTGATGCCACTGTAGGTGGATGTGGAGAATTCATTTATCGGCTTTGTGTAACTAACTACTAACTACCTACTATTTTGTGCAACTACTTGTAAGCTGGCAATTTGATTTTAATTATGAAATTGTGTTGAAGTCCCAGGCTCAGAAACTTAATTCATAGCAGTGGTGTGCTCTAGCAGCTAAACCTAGCACTCAACTTGACCTAATAATTGATTTAGTTTATAATCTATTAATAATCACACACTTTTGTTAGGCGCAACTACCGTGTGTGTTGCAAAATAGGGAAAACGTATCCTCCGTGGAAAATTAAAATTTTCTCTGATAAGTTCTGGCATGATTTTATTTTGTGGTAGAACTACGGCCATTTTACTTCATGAAATCATTAATAACAAACTGATCTATTATGCTAGATATTTCTTTTCCTACTTTTAGAATTACCATGTACAATTTCTAGACTTCTGATGTTGCAATAAATGAATTATGCAGTTTCTCTGGTGTTTCTTTAGGGAAATTTGGGTGAATAAAGACATCTTTGAAAAAAACATAATGTATTTGTTTTCTATTTACATACTGACGTTACTGATGTTGTAAGACACAGCTGATTAGTATGTTAGATTTTTGGTTCATACAAAATAAGGGAAGAACAAATAAAAAAAACATAAATTTTGAATTTTGTGATACAAAATCATTTTGAATGAAATTTCTCGTCTAAGTGACAACGATTTTTTTTTCCTACAAATAAGGGTTTCTGATAATGAAAAAAAAAAAAAGATCGGTGATAAAAAATTATTTAGGATGGCACTAAATAATAATGAAAATCCGATGAAATAAATCATCAGTGAATCACCAGCGATGTACTTTTCCAGCGTGACTTATTTAGTTAAGTTTTCGCTTTCAATATTTGACTTACTTATATGGGCTTTTTAAGCCTCTCATTTTGTGTCGATACAACCATTACGACTGCAGTTATTAGGGTATTAGTCATGATTCCCCACTTCTGACCTCTCTCTTCTCTTTGGGAGATTTTTTTTTTTTTTACAAAGAGACATTTAAAACTGCATAAAAAATATATACAACAAGCAAATGTGCTAAGGGACAAAAAAATGTCAAGAGGGTAGAAATCAACCAGTGATGTCACTCCCTAGGCTGAGTTGGACTGATTACCTAAGGCTAATCACTGTCACTGCCTGATATGAGGAGATCTCTAGGCCATTGAAGCTTAAGGCGTTGTTCGGGAAGTGTGGCAGAAGGGAGGGCACGGACTAGAAGATTAATGTGGGTACTAAAAGAGTAAAATATTTTTTTGTACCTGAATTAGCTAATTAAAATAGCTAATTCATGAATGCAGATAGTATCGATACTCCTTAGATTAATCGATAGTAATATCGAAATTCCGAAACGTGAATTCTGAACAAGAAAAGCAATCGCCGCTGTCGGGATAAGAGTTCGGTTTTCGTACGGTTGGCTATTCTGTCAGAAAAGAGGTTTCGTCCTAATCAGTATTATCAGTTCCTTTAACCTACTTTGTTTACTAAGTGGATTTTATTTTGTATTATTCTTAGTTCGATTTTGCTTCGTTTTCTTTTTAATTTTATAACTAGTGTGAGACATGAGCGGTGTGAAACGGAAAAATCATTTGGATGTGTATTTCGATAGAGATGTTGTGCCTAAGAAGTTGGCGCGATGTAAAGAATGCAAAAAAGGAATACCGAACTTCATTATTTTTACTTAAACATTTAGATCAGTCACGACAATGCCAAGGTTATAATAATATTAAACTTTACTTGAGTTCTATCAATTTTGACGAAAATTCAATAAACTTATCTTAAAATATAGATAATATATGAGTCGTCCATTAGCTAATTCATTTGCAAAGGGAATATTGAAATCAGTGTCAAGAGCTTTGTAGTAGATAATTATTAATATATTCGACAGTATCTTTTCAATGTAAAAGGAATTCGAGGTTCTGTCGTGTAAATGAAAAATTCAAAATTTGGTAAATGTTTCGAAAACTATTTATTTCCTTCTTCAAGGCCTACAGAATACAAACAAACAAATTAGTCATTATAGACAATATAACCAGAAACTTAATAATAATGTGAAGAAGAGATGGAAACAATTTTTTTTTTTTTTAACATAAATGAAAGAGAGAAAAATAATAATAATAATAAATAAATAGATAATAAAAATAAATACAAATTTTGAAAATAGTAATAAAATAACCAGTATATAACAATATATATATATATATATATATATATATATATATATATATATTATACCTACCTATATATAACTATATATATATATATATTATAAATAAAAATGACCTTATAATGACTTGAGTGGATGTGTGTGGTGAAGGTGTTGAAGAGTTTGTGTCTAGTATAAAGCGTGTGGTAACTGTCGAGGGCTACCTGAATTTACCTACGTCACCCTCGGTGGAGAGGGGAGTTTGTAACCAACTCAAGTCAAAAAATAAATAAAAAGTATGAAAAATTAAATGTTTAAATAATTAAATTAAGACAAAACACAACAAAAGTAACAATAATCATAATAACATCATCATAATAAAAAATTGTTTTCATCTCTTCTTCACATTATTATTAAGTTTCTGGTTATATTGTCCATAATGATTGTTTGTTTGTATTCTGTAAGCCCTGAAGACGGAAATAAATAGTTTTCGAAACCTTGGCCAAATTTTGAATTTTTCATTTACACGACAGAACCTCGAATTCCTTCTACATTAAATGCAAATTTTGTAGTAGATGTTTTGGCCAATTAAAAAAAAAAAAAAAATCAATTGGTGCTATCTTTATGGAGTTTTGAATTTAAATACACAATTTCATATCGATACATTCACTACATGAAAATTATTGTGTTTTTTATACACCCAGACAGACATTTTTGGGGTCAGGGTGTCGTAAAACCTGAAATTCCGGTGTAACCTCAACATCGAATTTCTGATCAATTACATAACTTTTCCTATACAAATACATTTTCTATTTAATAAGTAAAATAAATAGAGAGCAATACATAGATGGGGTGGTGAATATATATAACTTCAAATCCACCTGGTCTTTAATCTCCAGATGGTAAGTGTGACGTATTTCGGGATTCTAATGTAAGTCCAACGTATCTTACCGGATTTGTTTGGGTCCGGAGGGTGGAGCACCTCAGTCGTTGGTTCTCTAGAAACATTTTCTTCCAGTTATTAAATTTTCTAATTTAATTAAAACTAAATTTAATTTTAAAAAAAATAAAGAATAGAAAAATTGTTACGGTAAAGTTACTGATTAAATTAGAAATAAGGCATTGAAAACTACCCTACATATCCTATTTTACTTCTCCAGTTATTTAAAGAATAGAAGAAGTTATGGAATTCCAAGTTGAGGTTTCAAGGAAATTTTATGTTTTCCACGGTTCCAGAAATGACAAAAATAATGTCTGTCTCTGTGATCACAATAACTCCCTGTAAATTGAATATATCGCCACGAAATTTTATATGTAAATTCGACACTTAATAATTTTCTTATTAGTTCAACGATATACATGTGTATATACTATTTGTATATCTCCCCTACTCATAACCTTATAATATCATGTTGTGTATTTTTGTATTCTGAGAGCACATCAGGGATTGGTAATTTATTAAGGAACATTTTTTGTAAAAGCTAACTTTTCGAGAGGACAGAGGAGTTTTCGGCATATATCTCGCAAATCGGCGACCTGCGAAAAATCGTATTCCATACAAAATGAGTTTAAGTTTTCTTTACAACTTTTATATGAAGTGATTTTTGATTAGGTCATATATACATTTAAGCGGTATCTTGTAAATGTATCTAGACTCTGAAGTAAAATGGTCTTACTTTCGTCAAAATCTAATCTAATAAGTAAGCACATGAGAATTGTTTATTTAAAATTTTAAATATTAATCTACAGTAGTTTCTGAGTTAAATCGCTCACAAATTTCCAATCCCATAAACACACATTAAACCGGTTCAGGGGATCTTCGATTTTCGCACGATTACAATGCTTGTAATATACAATATTTCCTTATATTATAGGTATAAGAAAGTAATAGTAAAAAAAAATTAAAAAGTAAGTGAATAAATCAAATTAAATTGATCAATAAATAATAACTTTAGTCAGTTATTGTGACTCATGCCCTGGCTTTAACTATGAAGTCATATTGCGTACTACCAGATCGCTCTTTCATGAGCCCGACTCTACAGTAGGAGTCTTACATTTTGCCTACCCTAAATTTTTTATCACTTTTAACGAATACCTGACATCGTACCTGTTCGGGACCATCACTTAACTTTCTATCCGAAGGACGGCGTGCACAAAGTTTTTTCACCTCCCAGATAAAAAAATTAAGGGCCTCGGTCTGGTTTAAAAAGTGTATATATTGTAACATGTAGAAATAAGGGGGGTATTTTAATAAATAAAGATATATAATAAAGCCATTAACGGGGTGTCAGTACTGAGGACTCAAGAAGGGTGGGGGAAGAGAGAGAGCAGTGGAAGGAGGGGGAAACGAGTGTGTCGGTGGTTGGAGAGAGAGAGTGAAGGAGGAAGGTTGTTGGAAGTTATGGTTGGAGAGAGAGAGTGGAAGTGGACGGTTCTTTTTTTGAGAGAGTTCGCTGGAGTAGTGAAGAGTCTTTTTTTGGATTTAGAAGTCTGGAGGAAGTCAGAAAAAAAGGCAGATTGAGGGAAGAATAAAGGAAGGATCGGAGAGCCGTTTGATGAACTGAGAAGAGCAGTGGAGAAGGATTGAAGGACAGACGGTGACCAAGTGAGTGAAAAAATAATAATTATAAAAAAATAAATGGTATATGATCATGTCTCCAATTTATGTAAAGATTGAAAGAAAAAAAAAAAAAATTTAAAACGCTATTCATCAATCTTTTTTTTCATTAAAAGAATTCATTGCCCATAACTAGTTTTTCAACAAGATAAATAAGAAATAATGAGAAACTAGTACCTGTTACAATATATATACCCAGTGATGACACACCCTAGTCACTGATTTCCTCTCATTTGTAACTAATCACTGTCACTGCTGCTGCTAAGGAGGTCTCTAAGCCATTGACGCTTAAGCCGTCGTTGGGGAAGTATGGCAGAATGGAGGGCATGGTCTAGAGGATTATTATGAGAACCAAGAAGAGAAAATATTTTTTTATACTTGAATTTAGCGACTCAGATCAGTGGGAAGAGTTTTGTTGGAGACGTAATAAGGATATATATTTTACGAAGGATTTTTGATTGAAATGATTGGAGGATGCGCTGGAGATTGGAAGCCTTGGCAGAACCCCAGAGTTCAAGTCCGTAAGTTCACATAGGTTTGAGTACTGCGTTGTATAGAAGTCGTTTTGTTTTCAGAGTTAATTAGGATCTTTTGTCTAGTAGTCTTAGTAAACGTTTATAAAGTCTACTCATTTCTTGTCTTTTCAGTCTCATGTGAGGGTTCCAAGTTAGTCATTTGTCGAGTATGAGGTCTAGGTAGCGGACTTCGTTTTTTAAAGGGATGGGATTTTTGTTCAGGTACACTGGAGGGCAGGTATATTTTCGACGAAGGGTGAGGACTATGTGAACTGACCGTGTCGTTCACCTTCACCCTCCACTTTTTGTACCAGGACCGAAGGGTTATCAGGTGTTCTACTCAGAAATTTACAATTTAAATTTTCATGGATGGGGACAGATATGTTATTACTGGGTCTCTCATATGAGTCACAACTGGCAGAACGGAGTGTGTTATCAGCCATCTTCACACTAAAGCAGGATTGTCACATATATAACAGGAGCCAAGTGTCTACCCCCACAGCTGTGATATCTGGGGTCGAGCTTGTGTCTTAATTATAGGAAATTTAATTAATGAATTTGTAACAGAGAATTGGATTTTGGGGCCACACAATGTTTTCTTCTAGTATCTTAAGACTCTCTTAATCTTAGTAATAGCAGTCCCAAAATTAAGATTTCATTTGAATAAACCTTCCCTAACTTGAGAACAGAATCATGAGAGAGTTTTACTCCACGTTGAGACTATTTACACAATCATGAGACAAATAGGACAATGACTAAGAAAGAAGACGGCAAATTAAGCACGGGGTACACTGCAAATGTAAAGTATGTTATACCAATACACTTTAACGTGTTTTTTTCATGTAGTCGTTTCTGACACACTTCAAAATGTGTTATTTGGAACACGCTAAAGTTTGTTCTTTTAACAAGTGTTTAGTTTATAGTTACAGTAACACACCACGAAGTGTGTTATATAATTTACAAAATTTTGAAACTGGAAACTGAAAATTATAATCCAAAATTGAATGCCTATGAAGTTAGTCGATTTTTGAATAATGAGAAATCTATAATTAAATTGAATCATTAATCTTTCCATACGAACTATCTCTTTTTAATTGCATGGGCACTAAATGGGTCATTAATCGTCAGCGTATAGAATTTTATGGATGAAGATTTCAAATACTTGATTTTTAAATTGTACAATCTATGTATGTTATTTTCGTAAAAACTAACTAACTTTTCATTCGGATTTCTGAAGAGATGCCATATTGTTTTTCTAGTTTTGTAAAAATATGAAATCTAATCCAAAGGTTTTTAAATTATCTTACTGGGCCAACAGGGAAAATGAATAGAATAGAATATAGAGAACAAATAATTGGGTTTATTTCCTTAAACTACATAATAAAATTAATAACTAAGAGATAAAAAAAAAAAATCAAATTATCTACAAAAATAAATCTTACTACCTAATTTTTACATTTATTTTTTTAGTCTATTTTCTTTCTAAATACTGGCCATTATTCAAATTTATTTTATTTTAGGGCTTATAAATAAATTGATGTACCTCCTTTGTGCATCTATTTCAATTAAAACTCATTTAATTATAAGAGGAGATAGAAGAAAAAATAAAAATAGTCAAAATAAAGTAAGCTAAAATAAAAAAATAAATAAATGCATAATAAAAATATATAAATGTATAAAATAAACAAATTGGAATTGATTATGATAGAATAATTTATTGGTTTCCAGACTAATGGATGAAATAATGTAAATAGTTACTTGGCTGCTTGTTATATAAATATTTATTATATGAATTTTATTTTGGTGTTTTTATCACAAGATTTGAACCGGAGATAAGAAAGGCTTGTTAGAGAGATGTGATACCGATCCTGGTTCGTTCCATATCAGATCTTACAGCAAGGTAACACGAACATGTTTCCAAATGTTGCTTATCGCCTGTTCGGCCATCTTTGTGTATATTTCAAAATGTCCCTTCTTTTATTTGTGACATTTTACTTCACCATCTATACGAAGTATAGAAAAAATTATAAAATCGGTCAGAAGTTCGATGCTAAGTTTTCAACGGTATTTGTGGTTTTCCGACCTCCTGATTACAAAAATGAAAACACAATAGTCGTCGGTGTATCACCGGCTATGTGCTTCCCCAATTTCATACCCCAGCTATAGAAATGGTTAGGGATAGGGGATGGTTCGCCAACCCGCCCTAACCATTTCTGACCATTTTTGCTGGATCTATATACAGTGTAAACTCTATATAGCGACACTTAAGGGACTGCGCATTTTGTAGCGTTATTGAGAGTTGTCGTTAAATGAAGAGAATAAAAATCAATACATATTACATTACATTTAATCGTATTTTACTATTATAATATGCATTTACTAATAAAGTATAAAATTTACAAACAACAAACAATAATATTGATACAAATAACAACGCTTATTGCGTATAGTCTGTTATTTTCGTCTGACGTTGTTTGCTGCTCCAGTATTTTAAGGTAATCACAACAAACAAAAGAACGAATTTCTTATAATCTTCGGTACGTATGATTGCCGAAAGCAATCATTCTTGCGAATTTTAATTGTAATTATGTTAAACAGAGTGGAGGATTCCTCGACTAAAACTACCCCCAAACTAGGGGATGGGAGCATTGTCTTCTTTGTTCAACGAGTTTGGGGCATTGGACAAGAAGGACTGTTCGGTGATCTGACAGCGGGACGTTGAGAGCAGATGGGTACTGCCCAGTAATGAGCTCCGGAGCAGGGCTATCACAATCTCCTCTATGGAGCTTCACTCCAGGGGCTTATCCAGGCTTGTCTGCTGTCTGGGACCCCAGTTGTTCTCCCATTCGTTGAGGAACGACATCCTCATCGATCTTTTCTTATAGGTTCAGCAGATGGGCATTTCATCGTTTTGGCTGTCATCATTATTAAAATAAAAACAAAAAAATCGTCCTTGAACATGGAAGTAGGTTACAGTGAAAATAAATATACAACTTTAATCACTATTAATCTTCCTTAAAACATCGATTTGTATTCTCAGGAATTTAAAACGAACATATAGCCTTCTAATATATTTTTATTTTGTACTTCGTTTCATAGTAAAGTTCTTACAAGGAATTTAAATTGAATGTTTCATAAGATAGGCCCTTTAAATTTAATCAAGACAAGATTAATCCGTTTGGCAAGTAAAGGGACTACAGGAGTTTGTTAGTTTTTACTTGTAAGGTTCTTTTTTTTTTATGGTACTATTACTTCTTCAGGTTTACGATGTATAAGAGAAGTTATTTCGTCGGTCAGAAAAGTTTCAGCAGTTTCTTATAATTTCAAAAAAACTTTTCTGTCCTCTGTGATGACGATAACTCCTGATAGAATGAATGTATGGACACGACATTTTATGGTGTATCCAGAAGATCCTAAGGTCGCCAAATCCGCCATAGGGAAAGAGGGGATTAGCTTGACACAAAAACTGCAATAACTGCCGATATAGTGATTATATCCTCACAACATTTAGGATGAGGACTCCCAAACGGTTGATTGGTTTTGGAGGGGAGGCGAAAAAATAAAAAGTATGTAGCATTCATTTTATTTATTGTAAATTTGATAGCGAATTTCTCATATTGAATTTAAATAGAAAGAGATGGTCAAAGCAGCATCCCTGATTTCTATCTATAGTAGTTTCCGAAAAGGGCCCTAAAAAAATATCAAAAGTTCACGCAGATTAAAAAAATTTCAATTAACAAACTTTTTATTTGGATTTCTAATGAGATGCCATATTGTTTTTCTAAATTTTGCAAAAATATTAAATCTAATCCAAAGGTTTTCAAATTATCTTACTGGGCCAACAGGGAAAATGAATATCATATAATTTACGAGAACAAATAATTGGGTTTATTTACTTAAACTACATAATAAAATTAATAACTAAGAGATAAAAAAAATAAAAATTATCTACAAAAAGAAATCTGACAACCTCATGTTTACATTTATGTTTTGTCTCTTTTCTTTCTAAATACTGGGCATTCTTCAAATTTTAGTTATTTTAGGGCATACGAATCATATAATTAAATTAAAGTACCTTTTTTCTGCATCTATTTCAAATAAAACTCCAATTAATCACAATCAATTCACTACAACTTAGTTCTCCACACCTTAAGCCTAAACTCTCACTCCATCTCAACTCAGACCGTCTCACCTCAACCCAGACCTCGACTCTTCTACACTAATTAAAACCAGCTGATGGTCGTGTTTTGTTTTTAATTCATGAGTTGTTTTAAAACAAATTGCATTCATATTATTATTCACTAATTTAGTTGCTTCTTGGATTTTATTTTATACTAATAAATATAGTTAATTTAATAATATTAATTATTTGAATGTGTGTATTTTTTATACATCACATTAGATTAAACACTACTTAACCATACATCAGTGCCATCGCGTTGTAGACAGCATCATTACATCTACTTTAAAGCAAAATCAGTTAATGTTTGGCAGCCTTTCTCGACGTCGAACAAGCGTTTGACAGAGTTTGGCACCCGGGCTTACTGTGGAAGCTCAAAGCAGCCCTTTCCTTCACAATCTTCCTAATCCTAAAATCTTACCTTTCAGAAAGAATCTTTTGTGTAAGCCAGGCTTTTGCCCTCTCCACATGTCCACACAAAATGCTGCGCTTCACAAGACATAGTGTTGTTTCCTATCCTCTACACAATATACTTAGCTGATATGCCCATCCTTATATCAACACAACTCCACACCTTTGCATATGATACTGTTATCCTTTCTTCTCATCTCGACTGAGTCCTATCAAAAAGTGAAGAGTGAAGGTGAACGAGAAGAAGTCAGTTCACATCGTCTCAGTCGAAAATATACCTGCCCTCCATTTTACTTTTGGGCTACTGAAATTTTGGCCTTTCAATTACATTCTATTATTAAAACAGATTATTTCTTATTTTCTGAATGTTCAGAAACCAGAACTTACGGGAGGAAATATTAAATATGATGACCAAATCAGTAAATATGAAATACCGAAAACTGTCACTGTTCTGTCCATATTTTGACCCTGGTTTTGCTTCTAAAAAAAATTAAAAATGTTTCAGCTGTTCACTTTCAAAATTCATCTCATTTACACTTATGCTAAGATGCGGTATGAATATAGATTATTGTCTTGAGCTACTTTTCGTATAAGTTTTTATTGTACTTTGTGAGGAAATGATTTAGTTTTGGCAGTATTTCTCTTCTTTTCTAATGATATTTCTGGGCCATCTCGGGTCTGGATGAACCGCTCTTCGTTGGGATCTGGGAAAGTGATCCGTAATCACTTGGAAATATACTTAAGAAAATATGAACTATCAAGGAAAGCTTAAGAGATTATAAAACATTCTAGAAGTATTTGTTGAAAATTATTTTTTTAGAACATATACTTACTTGTAGGTGCATCCGGGACTTGAGAAGCCATCGTCTTCAATGAGATGGAAGTATATAAGGAATATGGAAGGAGGTAAGAGCCAGAGCAGGAGGGCCAGGAAGGATATGTTCCTGTGGGTCATGATGCTGGGATAATGGAAGGGCTTCGTGATGCCTATGTAGTGGTTGATAGTGAGAGCCAAGAGGTGGCAGAGTGTTGTGGAGAAACCACCCATCCGCAGAGCCTCCAGAAAGAGTAAGTAGCAGTCGCCGAGGAGCTTGAGGTTGAAGCAGACTGGGAGGAGACTATTGAATATGAGGGTAATCCCAGCTAGGAGGAGGGTGAAGAGGTCAGAGCCGGCGAGGCTGAGGGAGAGATGGAGGGTGGGAGTTATGGGCCGACGGATCCAGCAGATGGACATGAGGATGACGGTGTTGATACAGGCGGACAGGGTGCAGAAGGCAACGAGGAGGACGACCAGATAGAAGTAGGCAGTTCGGCGGACCGGAGTCAGGTCCAGGTCTGGCCACAACTCGCTGGAGTTTGTTGAATTGTCCGTCCAGTTCATCCTCGTCAGGATCTGAAACAGTGACGATAACTCTGTCTTAGGCATCTGAAATTGTTTGGGAGAAACAAAATATATGATGGCTGGAAGAAACAATTTCAAAGGTAACTTGTTTGAAAATGTCAAAAAGTTCATTTACCTCTGAGAAAGAGTGGGACGTGTTCTGGCAGACAATCGAAGCTGGGTTGCCATTAGCTTCATTCATTTGGTATGTATCCCTGGAGAGACCCGTCCTTCTGTATAGATTAGAGGCTTGGGTGTTCAAGAAAATGGAAAAAAGAAACATATCACGTTGGAAAGAACAATACTGTGGCCAATATGTAGTATATATGTTACTGTTAATTTGATAAATTTAGTTATTATACATAATAACTGGTTATTTTACAAAATAACTACCGTTCTTGGTTAATATGACAAATTATTCACAGTTTCTTAATATTTATCATATTAACCAGTTATTATACATAATATAAAACTCACCTTGTTAATATGATAAATTTTTTACTTTTGTCACAAATTAATCATTAACTGGCTATTATGCATAATAGCTGAAAACCTGTGGCTTTACACGTGTAAAATATAATATGTACCTATAATGTAGAGCTATATAGCTCCCATAAACTGTACTGAGAAGAATAGTTATTTTGCTTGTTAATAAATTGATTGAATCGTTCATCTTCTCCCCTTCCGTTAGGGCACTGAATTTCAGCTGTAGCATTTCCTCCTTGATCCAAAATAGCTACTAAAAGAGAATTTAGTGACTTTGCCCAGTCATATATTTAGCTTAAATGGAGAGTAAATATCAAAAGACTTACATCAGATGGCCAGAAGCAAGGCGGTGATTTCGAGCACTATAAGGATTTCCGCTTACATCTCTAGCCTCCATCCTTTCACCATTTGACTTCCCCAGAACAAATTAATCAATTAATTTTTCGCTCCCCCTCCAAAACCAGTCGACCGTTTGCGCCAATATTCAACAGTTGACTTACATCGGGGACCCCTAAATCCCCTTCCCTAAACCCCCCTACTATTCAGCCGATACCTCTGAAGTTTGACAGGTAATGTCCTCATTGGGTTTTGACTTTAAATATGAAATTTCATGTTGATACTTTCATTACAACGGCAGTTATTCAGTTTTTTAGTTAAGCCTCTCCCCTAATCCCCCCCTTTCCTTTAGTCGATGTGACTGAAAATCTATATGCGTTGTCTTTGTGGTGTTTTGACCACAATTATAAAATTTCGTGTCGGAACATTCATTCTATCGGCAGTTATTAGATTTTATGTTAGACCTCCCCTCTAATCCCCACTCTTTGATCGATTTGGCTGAAAAACAATACGTGTCGTCGGTAGAGGGTTCTCAAGTCACATATAAAATTTTGTGTCTATACATTAATTCAATCGGGAGTTACCGTGTTCACAGACAGATGAACAAAAATATTTTTTTTCATATTTGGAATCTAGAGGTCGGAAAACTTGAAATTCCGTTGAAAACTCCACATCGAATTTTTGACCGATTACATAACTTTCCCTATACTTTGTATAGCTGGGGTTGTTATAGTAAATCATATATTCTGGTTTCATTGAACAGCGTAATTCTGAGAGAGACTTTCCCAGTAATGCCAGCGTGAAATTAAGGGGCGGGAGAGTGATCTGTACAAAAGTGGTTGGTATAAGAATGTTCTGAAAAAAAAACTTATTCAGAGTAAACTAATTTTCGTCAGAGTTCGTCCAAAAACTATGTTGTGAGGAGATGAGCCCAACTCTGCAGTGAGAGACGTAAATGTTGCCTATCCAAGATGATTCACCTGGTGGTATAAGAGTACCTGACAATATATAAGCTCGGGACCATCGCTTAACATACCGAAGGACGGCAAGCTCAAGGTTTTTTCAACTCCCATATCCTAAGGGTCTCTGTCGGGTTTCTTGAGCTCAGTAAACAAGCATGCTACCTCTGAGGTACCCTTCACCCTCTCTTTATTTTTATATTTTCTGGCTTCTAGAAATGGAGGAATAGAAATAGAATAGAGCTCTGTAGCTTGGAGTTTGGGAATAGGACACGGCCGGGATGAAAGGGACTGGGAGGAAAGAGAGCGTAGATCCCCTGTCGGCTTATAAACAGGCCTCTAGAACTGGACTAAACCTCAAACCTCCAGGGTCCTCTCTGTATTTCTGGAGACTTCAGTGCGTAGAACTCTTCAGGCAGGATCATTTCTTCCCTATATATTATCTTTTGTTGTCCGGGCTCATACAAACACTTTTTTCTCAAGGCTGACTTTTTTTCCTTTATTTTCCTTTTTTTGGTGAATCCCCCAAGAAACAACCTTTTTTCGCCCTTCATGACAAGGGTTGGCTCAGAAAGAAAGAAATCAAGAACGATAAAAAAAATATTTTGAAAAAAGATAAAATAATAATAATGTGGCCAACAGAGGACTTCTTATACCATTCACGTTTTCCCCACTAGGGATGTAAAACTATCGATAGTTGACGTTAACGATAGTTTCGATAATATCGGCGTTCATGAACTGTATTTCTGGGATCCACTTAAACGAAGGAAGGTGTTCCTTTTTTTTAATGTACTGTTCTTGTAGAGTGTTTCGTTGCTATGAACTAAAAATTTACTATTCTCGTAGCGTGCTTTGTTGTTTTGAACTGGAAAATGAGTCGCAAACGGAAGTCCGATGTGTGGAGTTACTTCGATAAAGATGTGGGTCCAAAATACTGGGTAAATGTCGTTTGGACAGTGCCGAATACAGAACTAGCGGGAACATTTCCAATTTGAAGGATCACTTGTTGAGAAAACATCACAGCGATTACAAGGGGAACGCCTTGTGCACATCTACTAAAAGGTATTTAATTGATTAATTGATTTGATATTTAAGTTAAAGTATCCCCACAAGATGGGTGCCATAATGAAAGGTTTAATGCTAATGCTAATTGACTTTAATTACTGATTTTAATTGAATAATAAAAAATATGAATTTAAGTTGGTTTCTGACTTTTCAAAATAAAAAAATTATATCATAACTAACTCTGTACATTCTTGGAATTTACGTTAATAGTACCAATAAAATCAAAATTGTTTCCCGGTATGATTCTGAAATAAATTATTAATTCTAGCTATTGTGTCCCGAAAAATTGGTATTCACCTCCAAAGGTGTAGGGGTCCGCAAGGCCTATGAGTTTTGAAATTTGAATTTCATTGAGAGAGATATGGGGAATTAAGAAAAATATTAAAACATATTTACAAACAAAATAACTTTAATTAAAATATTATGAATTTGAAAATTGAAAATGGCCATCTTGGAAATTATATGTACAAAAAAATAGATCCTACCTTGGTGACGTCACACTTGGAACATGAAATTCTAATTAATTCTATTTTTACAAAAGATCGGAGTCCAGACTCTCTCCACCTCATCTCAACTCTTCATTGGTCACTTTCCACTCATTTCCACCAGTCCACTCAATACTTTGTCAACTTTTAACACAAAAACAGAGACCAGTCCTTCACAAGTTTTGCCTCTATCAGAACCCAGCGTAGACTAAACTATCTGCCTCCGCACGGAATTATGGGTAGCAGATTCGAGTTTCTTTTTCCTGTCGTCTATTGTTTCTCCTAAATATTAAACTTTTTTGGCGTTTTCTTCCCTCGTTTCTTTTTCTTCTTTCTTATTAAATATTCCATGAATTTCCTGTAACTTTTCTTTTTAATTTTGGCTTCTTCTTTTCTCAAAAACAGTGTTTAAAGTTTGTGGAATACACTTTCGGATCACTTGTATTGTTTCAGATGGGATCCGGCCTAGTTGATTCGATGTATTTTAGAACTGACCTTTTCTTCAAAATTGACTACTGGCTTTTCTTTCTGATGTGGGCAGTTTTTCTTTTATTTTTCTTCTTCAATCTCTTCTTAATAATTAACTGTCCTTCTCTAAAAATTCTCATCGCCTTCTACCGATCAGTTTTTTGAATATTGACTTTTTCTTATTTTTGCTTATAATATCCTCAAATTTTCTTTATTTCTTTTTCTTTTAGCTGTTTCATTTTGTTCCTGGATGCGAAATTAATTCCTTCTGAAAATTTAGTTTCATTTTGAAGTCGGTGGATCTTGTAATTGATGTTTCAAATGTTCGTTGATAACTGTAAGGTTAGGCCTAAAGCTATCTTTTCTTTACTTGTACTGTATTTTATTTCTTTTTAAACTTGTTTTGTTCTTCTTATTTCCATTTTCTTTTCTTCTTTCTTAATTTTCTTTCTTCTTTTACTTTGATTTCGTCTTCTAAATTTGGTTTCAAAAAAATACTATAACGTCAGTCGTCATGGCGACGGTTTATTTACATTACACTACAGATACAGAAGAGAATAGAGATAGTGGAAGTGGAATTCGTGTTTACTTGAGCGAAACAAAAACATACGAAAGAAACTCCCAGAGGTACAGGATTCTCTCAAATCGCATTGTTTCATACATAGCCATTGATTTTCAAACATTCAGCACAGTCAAGAACGAAGGTTTTCGTAATATGCTCTTCACCTTTGAAAATCCTGTACGACATCTTGTTTGCCTTCCTTAAATTACTTACATGGTACATGTCATGTGTGCATGTACATGAGCATAGAGTGACTTGATGAAGACCAGCTATAATTTATACAAAAAATGTAGTAATTTTATTATATTTAATATTTGTTTATTTTTTAAAATAATTTATTATAATAAATATTTATTATTTATTTTTCATAAAATTACATATTATCACAGTAGATAGACTCCGAAGTAAATTGATCACAATTTTCTGCCAAAATGTAATTATCTCTGCAGTTGTTTTGGAGTTGAAGCGCTCACAAAGTTTCAATCAGATACCACCTAATTCTGATAAATTCAAAGCTCCATATGGACTACGCCTATTAATTTCCCGCATAATCAGCCGAAAGGAAAGGAAGAGGTAAACTAGATGAGGGGAGGGGGCTCGACACAAGAACGACTATAAAAAATAGAGAATGAAGATGCAGGGCCAAACCGTCAATTTTGAAGGGAGATCGACCACTGAAGTAATTCGTGTTGAGGAAGTTCATTGCTGGTGATTCACCGAAGTCTTTTTTGGAATCAGGGGGTTGGAAAACAAGAAATTCCAGTGAAAACTCAAGAATTTTAAACACAACTTCCCCTTTTACTGCGAATAGGGGAAGTAAAAAAAAAAAAAGTTAATCGAATTCATGACTTGTATTTCGTAACTCACTAGCCAGAGTAGTACACAAGTTCTGTAAGATTGCGGGTTCGTAACCCGGCTGAGGTCCTTGGGAGGTAACGCCGTCCTTTGAATGGGACGTTAAGTGATGGTCCAGAGTAGGGGTGTAAAACTATCGATGGCAATAACAATAGTATCGATAGTTTTAAACTATTGGTAGTACTATCGAAATATTTTTTAATCAGAAGTGACATCAAGCCACTCTATGCTCATGTATATGCACACATGTACCATGTAAGTAATATGAGGTAGAAAAATAAACAGAATGTACAGTGTAAGTACCTACATTTCTTTTACGAATTCGACTAAGCTGATTGGTTGAAAATCAATGGCTATGTATGAAACAATGCGATTTAAGAGAATCCTGTATCTCTCGGAGTTTCTTCCTTATGTTTTTGTTTAGCTCAAGTAAAAACGAATTCTACTTCCACTACCTCTATTCTCTTCTGTATCTGTAGATGTGCACAAGCCTTTCCCGTTGTAATCGCTAGGATGTTTTCTCAACAAGTGATCCTTCAAATTGGAAGTGTTCCCGCAAGTTCTGTATTCGGCACTGACAAACGGCATTTAGCCAGTTTTTTTGGACCCACTTCCTTATCGAAGTTACTCCACACATCAGACGAGTTAAGTTTACGACTCATTTTTCAGTTCAAAACAACATCACCCTACCTTCCTTCGATCAGTGGATCCCAGAAATAGAAAGTCCATAACTATCGATAGTATATGTAGATCACGTCAACTACCTATCGACAGTTTTACATCTCTAGTCCAGAGCCTGTACGATGTCAGGTATTCCTTTAAGATATATCCTAGGTGAATAAAAATTTAGGGTAGACAATATTTAGGACTCCCATAGTAGGGTCAGACTCATGTCCATCAGAGTAACGAAAGAGCGCTCTGGTAGTAAGCGACGTCACCTTATAGTTAAAGGCTGAGCATGAGTCATAGTAGCTAAGTTTTGCAGACCTCAAATTTCAAACATTTTAGTTATTTCTTCAATATGTTCTTATAAAAAAAATAAGAAGATTATTTTATCGGGTGAGTTACTTATACAAAAGAGGTGGAAGATGTGAAAATATATATATAAATATTTTTTTTTTGTAAAATACGAGTCCGGTTTCAAGCCCCTTTAAGCCTATTTAAGCCCTTAGCATGTTTTTTTTTAGTATTTAAAATGAAACTTAAATCCTCTTAATTTATTCAATATAAACATATATATTCATTGTATTTTTTGTACCTCCCCACAATAATCAATATATTGAATATAATAAGTAAAACTCAATTGAAATATCTTCGGACATTGTAATATATTCTATTCTGTAGAAAAAATAGAATATATTCTATTTTTTCCTCTTCTACGCTCTCTTTTTCTCCTTTTACTAAGTATAGGGGATGTTATTTCATCGATTAGAAATTCGGTGTTGAGTTTTCACAGAAATTTCATGTTTTCCAAACATGAAAAAAAAAGTCGATAGAATCGGTATCGAATAGGATCGACACGATATTGTATATTTATATCCAGAATTCCACACTTATTGATTTTCAGCCAAATGGACCAAAGGGAAAGGGTGGATTGGAGGAGGGGGAGGGTCTAATAACTGGCCATGTAATGGATCGATCGACATGAAATTGTATACCTAAATTCAGATCTTCAGGAGAATGACACCTGTTGATTTATTGCCCATACAGTCAATTGGTTTTTGGAGCCAGAGCGAAAACATAATAAATTCATTCTCGAGAAGTACTTTGCCGGTGATTTAGTGACGAATTTAGAGACAAATTTTTTCTTATGTTCTGTCTATTTAGTTGATTTAAGTGAATGGGGTATATAAAATTTATATCACTTACTTCAGCATTGTATTATATCCAAATCTCGAGTCATTGGGTGCGATACGGGGGCAGCACAAGAACTTCCAGGGGATCTGTAGGAAAAAAGAGAAAATACCTCTCATTAGCAAAATTTATGGTAATTTATAAAAAATAATATCTATAACATTATATACATATATATATATATATATATATATATGTATACATATAACAAACATCCAAGTAATGTTTTGTCATTGAAAAATATATTGTTAGTTATTATGACTCATGCCCGGGCTTTAACTACGAGGTCATAATCGCCTACTACCAGAGTGCTCTTTCGTCACTCTGGTGGACATGAGACCAATTCTACTATGGGAGACCTAAATTTTGCCAACCAAGGTTTATTCACCTAGGTCTTTAACGAGTGTCTGACATCGCAGAAGCACGGGACAATTGCTTAACGTACCATCAGAATGACGGTGTGCTTTAGTTTTTTTTTTTTTTTAACTCCCACATAAAATAAACTAAGGTACTCGGTAAAAAAATCAATACAAAATACAGCCAAATGGTAAAAAGTACTAGTTCAAAATTAAATCCAAAAATATAAATATTTTTTCAATTACAAATTACAGATGTTCTTTTATATAGATGTTTACTCTATTAGATAGAATGTATTACAGATGTTCTTTTATATAGATGTTTACTCTATTAGATAGAATGTATTACAGATGTTCTTTTATATAGATGTTTACTCTATTAGATAGAATGTATTACAGATGTTCTTTTATATAGATGTTTACTCTATTAGATAGAATGTATTACAGATGTTCTTTTATATAGATGTTTACTCTATTAGATAGAATGTATTACAGATGTTCTTTTATATAGATGTTTACTCTATTAGATAGAATGTATTACAGATGTTCTTTTATATAGATGTTTACTCTATTAGATAGAATGTATTACAGATGTTCTTTTATATAGATGTTTACTCTATTAGATAGAATGTATTACAGATGTTCTTTTATATAGATGTTTACTCTATTAGATAGAATGTATTACAGATGTTCTTTTATATAGATGTTTACTCTATTAGATAGAATGTATTACAGATGTTCTTTTATATAGATGTTTACTCTATTAGATAGAATGTATTACAGATGTTCTTTTATATAGATGTTTACTCTATTAGATAGAATGTATTACAGATGTTCTTTTATATAGATGTTTACTCTATTAGATAGAATGTATTACAGATGTTCTTTTATATAGATGTTTACTCTATTAGATAGAATGTATTACAGATGTTCTTTTATATAGATGTTTACTCTATTAGATAGAATGTATTACAGATGTTCTTTTATATAGATGTTTACTCTATTAGATAGAATGTATTACAGATGTTCTTTTATATAGATGTTTACTCTATTAGATAGAATGTATTACAGATGTTCTTTTATATAGATGTTTACTCTATTAGATAGAATGTATTACAGATGTTCTTTTATATAGATGTTTACTCTATTAGATAGAATGTATTACAGATGTTCTTTTATATAGATGTTTACTCTATTAGATAGAATGTATTACAGATGTTCTTTTATATAGATGTTTACTCTATTAGATAGAATGTATTACAGATGTTCTTTTATATAGATGTTTACTCTATTAGATAGAATGTATTACAGATGTTCTTTTATATAGATGTTTACTCTATTAGATAGAATGTATTACAGATGTTCTTTTATATAGATGTTTACTCTATTAGATAGAATGTATTACAGATGTTCTTTTATATAGATGTTTACTCTATTAGATAGAATGTATTACAGATGTTCTTTTATATAGATGTTTACTCTATTAGATAGAATGTATTACAGATGTTCTTTTATATAGATGTTTACTCTATTAGATAGAATGTATTACAGATGTTCTTTTATATAGATGTTTACTCTATTAGATAGAATGTATTACAGATGTTCTTTTATATAGATGTTTACTCTATTAGATAGAATGTATTACAGATGTTCTTTTATATAGATGTTTACTCTATTAGATAGAATGTATTACAGATGTTCTTTTATATAGATGTTTACTCTATTAGATAGAATGTATTACAGATGTTCTTTTATATAGATGTTTACTCTATTAGATAGAATGTATTACAGATGTTCTTTTATATAGATGTTTACTCTATTAGATAGAATGTATTACAGATGTTCTTTTATATAGATGTTTACTCTATTAGATAGAATGTATTACAGATGTTCTTTTATATAGATGTTTACTCTATTAGATAGAATGTATTCTAATGATGTTAAGCAAGTTTGAGAGTGTCACAATGGAATCAATGCAATTTCTTGTGACATGCCCGGGCATCAAAGCCCCTCAAAGTAGGAGAGTCAACTTTATCTTCGTTATAAGATTTTGTTTAACGGCCTTCGATAAACGGAAGTCTGAAAAAGATTTTAAACTTCTTCTTCCGTAGATTTTTCTTTCCGTCGTCTTATCGCTATTAAATTACAGGACAACTCGCCTTTTGTCATATCTCTATTATTTGAAACTAACTTCTTGTAATATGATAAACTTTTAAAAGCGATTAAAAGCGACTAAAGCGATTATTCTTTATTTTTTTAAGAAAATGGAGAAGAAAAGTTTCTGATTCCAGACTCATGTTGAAAATTGTCTTCCTCATCCTAAAGTTTTAAACGATTTTTTATGCCTACGGTTTTAATACAAATCAGTTGGGGGAACATTATAGAATAACTCATGCCCTGGCTTTAACTACAAGGTCACATCGCCTACTACCAGAGCGCTCTTTCGTCGCTCTGATAGACTCCACCCCGACTCCACTATGTTCTAAATTTTGCCTACCCTAAATTTGTATTTACCTAAAATGTAGGGGGGACTTTAACGAGTACCTGACGTATGGGCTCGGAGACATCACTTAACGCCTCACCCGAATGACGACGTTCTATAGAATTTTTCACCTCCCAGATAAAGAAAACCGAAAGGCTTTGGCTGGGTTTTGAACCCGCGATTTCGAACTCAGTAAGCACGCTACCGGAGACTGGTTCCGTCTTTCTATGGCGTAAATTACAAGTATAATTACAATAAATAATAATAATAATTGTTTTTTTGGCACATGCCCGGGTTTTAACTACAAGGTCATATCGCCTACTACCATAGCGCTCTTTCGTCACTTTGGTAGACATGAATCTGACTCCGAGTCCCAAGTTCTGCCTATCCTAGGGGTCTTTAATAAGTAGTTATCTGACATCGGCTCGGAGTTACATATACTGTGAAGGAGAGCGTACTCAAAATAAGAACTTGCCTCCTAGATAAAAGACCTGAAGGTCCCGGCGAGGATCTAACTCCCGACCCTTGTCACAGCGAGCAAGCACTCTATCTCATGTAGATTTATTTCCACGAAACAAGAAAGCTAGAATTTTGTTACTAATGGATTGGGAGCCTGGTCATCTGGATCTCAACTTTTCAATCTCCACTGAGGGGAACAGAGTGTGTCTGGTACATGAACCTAGGGACCGAAGCATCCAATGATCTTATCCCTTCCACGTTGGGCATGTTGCCCGGGGAACTTTGACTTTTCTCCCAATATCTCCTATAAGGCTATTCAGTTCCTCGACAGTACATTCATGATGTTATAATTTTCAATTATTCATACGGAATAAGGCTTATAGTCCTTCAACTGTAGTAACGCTAGCTTTGGAGCTAAAACTAATTTATTCAAAAAGATTCCTCATTAATCATTGCAGTGGTTTTTGAGTTACAAAGATTGCGTGGGTGGATGCTGGGATGGACCAGATATTGAGGTACTATAACCTTCCACAGACGATGACGAACAAATTTTTAAAAAAATTAATCAAATCCATCAAGCCGTTCGTGAGTTATAGCGGTACAACGCACAGACATTTTCAGCTTTATATATATATGACTAGGTGTGCAATACATTCTGCTGTTTGCAAAGACTGAGCTGTCAGGCATATCTGTATAAAAAACTCAGTTAATGTTTTAATAATTATCAGTAACTTCTCACCTTGTATGTTCTTTATGAATATATTAATACTTTAAATAGATTTCAATTGAATTGAATGGATTTTTTCTAGCCTTTTTGTAGACAACAACAGCTGTTTTTGCACAAAATTCTTTTTATTATGTGTTCTTTGTATGTTAAAGAATATTTTTATCGAAAAAAAAGTCGAAGTTTGTACGTTAGAACACTGAAAAAAACGGCTCAAAAAAAGTGGTGTCCGATGGTAAACCGAAAAGGGCTTCGCCCGGATTTTTACATTTGAAATCGAAAAATTCTATTTTGCGCGAGAATTTTGTCTCTCAATTGGATTTCGTTTTTCGGTGATTATTCCTCCGTGGTGTGTTCGATTTCCGATTTTTTTATTAGTAAACCATCGTCACCGTGTCCACTACCATCGTGGCACATTTCAATCCGGAAAGGGGTTTAGGAGGAGTACGAGTACAACGAAATACATGAGTCGCCTAAAAAAGAGCTTCGTAAACTCAGCTCAATTAGCGCAAACGGTCGACTGGTTTTCTGGAGGGAGAGTAAGTTAATGGATTAATTCGTTCTGGGGAAGTACTGTGTGATTCACCGTCGACTTTTTAAGATGCTGGAAATAATGAAATTCTATGTAAACTCATAGAATTTTTGACTGATAAAACAAATTCCTCTATACTTCATATAGCCACTTAATTTGAAAGGTAAATTGTGGTACCTGGAGGCATTTTCGTAAATCATAGAAGCTGATGATGTTGGTTATCATGTGCATTAATGACGATTATCTCCAAACTGCACACGATAGTATCTGTATGTTCAGTTTTTTGTATAATGCCCAAACAAGATCCGTATTGACTGAAGTCTCTATTATGTTATCTGTATTGAATAAGGACTTAGGGAGGAGCTTACGTTTCCTTTGGAACAATGGGCCCAGGCAGACATCAATGTTCACTATATCTCTTATTTTCAAGAGATCAGAACCTATTATGTGCTTCACATAGAGTTGACTTATTGGATTGAGGAAGGAGATTCTTAATTCTTATATTATTAGAGCATCACTTGTCCCATTTATTTTGTGCCTTCTCAAAAAATAGCAATTACAAACCTTTCTGGAAGCACTCCCATCATCAAATGATGTTCGTCAGTATTTTCAAATTTTGTTTCAGTTTATTTTTTTTTATTTTACTGATCATGTTATATAGTTATTTACAATGTTCATTGCCCTGGGAGGGAGTTCTATATACGAAATTAAACTCTGGATTCGAACCCGCAACCATGGTGAAACCATGCGACCAAAGCCCTTCGTTCTAGCCTGTGCATCCACCATGACCCCGTCATTTTATTTTAACAATTATAAATTTCAAAAATGTCAACTAACCTGTAATCTTAAGGTTAGGTGTTCTTCAAGTTTATTCCTTCCGTCAGGTTTATTCCTTCCGTCAGGTTTATTCCTTCCTGAAGATCACTCAAAATCTTCCTTTTCTAGGACCTGCGTAACATTTATATATACATATATATAAATTCATTTCATCGGCAGTTATTAGGGTTTTTGAATTGAGTCCCCTCTCCTCAACTCCTCCTTCCTTCACCCGATGTTGCTGAAATTTGACAGGTTATGTCCTCATTGAGTTTTGATTTTAAATATGAATTTTCATGTCGGTATATTACATCTGCCGATTCAGCTGAAAATTACTAAGGTTAGGTTAGGTTTTATGACTCATGCCCGGGCTTAAACTACGAGGTCATATCACCTACTACCAGAGTGCTCTTTCTTCACTCTGGTGGACATGAGCCTGACTCTACTGTGGGAGTCCTAAATTTTGCCTACCCTAAATTTTTATTCATCTAGGGTAGGGGTCTTTAACGAGTACCTGACATCGTACAGGCTCGGGGCCATCGCTTAACGTCCCATCCGAAGGACGTCGTGCTTAAGTTTATTTTACCTCCCACATAAAATATACTAAGGGCCTCGGTCGGGTTATGAACCCACGATCTTGAGCTCAGAAGTCAAGCACGCATACCACTGAGCTACCGGCGCCCTCTGAAAATTACTAAGTTTCGTTCTTATGGGATTTTGAATTCACACACGTAATTTTCTGTCGATACATTTATTACAACGGGAGTTATTACCGTTTTTGTGTTAAGCCTCCCCCCTAATCCCCCTTTTCCTTTTGGTCGATTTGGCTGAAAAACAACAGGTGTTGTCCTTAGAGGGTTCTGGGTACACATATATAATTTCGTGTCGATATATTCATTCTATCCGGAGTTATCGTGTCCACACAGAAGCACAGACAGCATTTTTTTTTTTCATATTTGGAATCTAGAGGGTGGAAAACATGAAATTCCGTTCAAAAATTCGCATCGATTACATAACTTCCTCTATACTTCGTATAGCTGGGGAAGTACAATGATTCAAAATCACACATCGACTCTAGTCAAAATAAGGTTTTTTATATACTTATTTTGGAGGGCGCCGGTAGCTCAGTGGTATGCGTGCTTGACTTCTGAGCTCAAGGTCGTGGGTTCGTAGCCCGACCGAGGCCCTTAGTTTATTTTATCTGGGAGGTAAAATAAACTTAAGCACGCCGTCCTTCGGATGGGACGTTAAGCGATGGTCCCGAGCCTGTACGATGTCAGGTACTCGTTAAAGACCCCTACCCTAGATGAATAAAAATTTAGGGTAGGACTCCCACAGTAGAGTCGGGCTCATGTCCACCAGAGTGACGAAAGAGCGCTCTAGTAGTAGGCGATATGACCTCGTAGTTAAAGCCCGGGCATGAGTCATAAAACCTAACCTAACCTATACTTATTCGTAATATTTTTATTCATGTTTAATTTCTATTTTCATTTTTTTTAAATTGCTCTCCTTTTATGTACGTTTTTTGTTGTGATTGTATTGTCAATAAACATCTAATTTGTTTGCGATATTCTGTTAGGTCCTTAAGAAGGAAATAAATAGTTTACGAAACGTTGCCCAAATTTTGAGTTCTCCCCCATACCCGACAGAATTTCGACCTAGGTCAACACTTACAATTTTATTAAATTAAAGTTTCCTATGCGTTGAGGGTAAAAATGAAGTCTGCCTGACCATCACATACCAGGTGATTTAAGAAGGAGCCCCGTACCCAGATGTTCCCAATCGATACACATAAATTTATATATAGACTGAAGGGGGCAGTTTATAGGATGGACTATTTTGGCGTACAAATTTCTACCCCATTTTCCAGATTAGTTTGGAGTAGAGTTTTTTTTTTACATTCTTATGCCTATAATGTAAGAGGGCGCCGGTAGCTCAATGGTATGCGTGCTTGCTTACTGAGCTGAAGATTGCGGGTTCGAAACCCAGCCGAGGCCACTAGGTTTTTTATGTGGGAGGTGAAAAAACCTTGAGCACGCCATCGTTCGAATAGGACGTTAAGTGATGGACTCGAGCTTCCGCAATGTCAATTACTCGTTAAAAACCAGGTGAATAAACTTGGGTAGGCAAAATTTAGGACACCCACTGGTAGAGTTGAGGTCATGACCACCAGAGCGATGAAAGAGCGCTCTGGTAGTAGGCGATATGACCTCGAAGTTAAAGCCCAGGCATGAGTAATAAAACCTAACCTAAAAAAAAGATTATGTCTTAATAATACCGTAATCACAGGTACAGAGTCAACAATAACAATAAGGTATCAGGAAGTATTGTAATAATTACAATTATTGTGACAAAATCCAATACCGATGTTTCACTGAAATTTCACATTTCACTACCTAACTCGATTATTCAAAGGAAATATGTTTCGACCATTTTCACAATGATGTAACATAAATTCACAAATGATTATAGCTATGAACACCTTCAAATTCCGGATATATGAAAATAATGATTAGGTGTCAGCTGTTTTCTTCGTTGGTTCTATCTTAATTCTGAGGGCATTTCGTTTAATTGGAAATCTAATAATGAACATTTTTGATATTGATCAATTTTTCGATAGGAATAACAGTTTTTGCGTAATTTTTTAAGTGTTAAAGGAATTACAAAATACATAGCTTTATTTGGATTTAAATTTCATTGAAGAGAAGAAGAAATGAAATAGAAATTAAAAAATTGGTCTTCGTCTTTTTTCCAGGAGGTGGAGTGTAGATGTACGCAAGATATACTCAAAATATATCTTGATCGGTTTTGTAGCTTTATATAGCCCGCGGAGCCCTTGAAGGAACGCACCCTTAGTAAATATAGATAGACAGACTTCTGAGGATTGGAAACTTTTACTTGGGAAATTCTCCTCTTTCCTATCCCCAGGGGAAAGCCGCCATCATTTTGTTTCGTATTCTTGGAGATATCACTGGATTTCTTTTTACACTGATATATATAAAAAAGTTGGTGAATCACCGGCAATGTACTTCCCCAGTACGAATTAATCTATTAAATTTTAGCTCTCCCACTAAAACAAATCGACCTAGTTGGCTAAAAATCAATAGTCACGAACTAATAGTAGGTAATTCCACACTAACTCAGCTTGACGTTACACCCACCGTTTTTTTTATGGAAAACTAATGTCATTTTGGATTGCTCATCC
Organism: Aradus depressus; assembly: GCA_963662175.1. Lineage (NCBI taxonomy): Eukaryota > Metazoa > Arthropoda > Insecta > Hemiptera > Aradidae > Aradus > Aradus depressus. The sequence continues at coordinate 47,297,889 of OY759216.1, read as the reverse complement.
AAAAATAAGCTTAAATACAGATGTTCAGCCTTTTTCGATCGATATTTTTTTCTACAGAAGGAAAACATTTTGTTGTATTTTTTCGAGTTTTTCACAATGCGATTTTTTATTTTTTGATTTTAACTATCAATATCGGCTGAAAAAATATGTTTTACAGATGATTTCAATCGGAAATTTTCTGTATATTTCGAAAATGTTATCGAAAATATAAAAAAAATTGACCTTTTCACTGAAAATGGCAATTTATAATTTTTTTCACATTTTTTTCATGATTTTTTTTCGACATGCTAGTACACCTATTTTTCATCCGTAACACATAGAAATTGTTGTTCGGGAGTTGAACTTTCATAAAAAAAAAATTTTCGTTCTGGGTTAAACATGTTTATGAACTAATAGTTCATTAATAATAGCAATTAAAGTAATTATCGATTTTAAGCCTTGTAACTCAGCATGACGTTACACCCACCGATGTTTTTATGAAAAACTAATGTCATTTTTGGATTCCTCATCCAAAAATAAGCCTAAATACAAATGTTCAGCCTTTTTCGATTGATATTTTTTTCTACAGAAGGAAAACATTTTGTTGTCTTTTTTCGAGTTTTTCACTTAAAATTTTCACTTATGAATACAAAAAGGGACTTGTGAATCCTCATTATAAATTTCGTGTCGATCCATCATCATTATCAGTTGATAGTGTTTTTCAGTGAACCCCCTTTCTTTGGCCGATTTTGTCTAAAATTACTAGGATCATCAGGAATTTGATGTTATCCCCACCCTTTGATTCTAAAAAATGAAAGAAACTAATTGATTTTCAGCCAAATCGGCCAAAGAGAAGGGGAAAATCAGAGGAAGGCTCAACTCAAAAACTTCAATAACTGCCGATGTAATGAATGAACCGACATGAAATTTCATATTTAGCCTCAAAACCCTGAAAGGACGGCATCTATTACGTTTCCGCGAAATCTGCTGAATTCTGGAAGCCCTATTTATAATTAACTCAACTAACCATTGATTCTTAGCCCAAACTGTCGATTGGTTAATTCGAGGTGGGGAGGTATATTGTTGGTGATTCACCGACGACGTTTTTAGATACTGATTTTGGTAGTACAACCGGAAACATCTATTTTCTTAGGTTATAAAGACCGAAAAATAAATTGGAGAAGAATAAAGCTATAGAAGATATATATTATTTATGTTTATTTTTTTGCATTTGTTCTTGATAAAAAAAAAGGATAACATACATGAATTTTAGAATAATGAAGTCGGTAACTCTTCTTTGTCCCTATAATTCCTGGGAGGGGATAGCGTGTAATGTCACCTTTAAAAAAATATGTGTTGGCGATTTTCCAACAATTGCCACATTTATACCAAGAGACTCCACGGTTGTAAATTACCAGCTAGCTAGGTAGGCCAATGGGGTAAACACATTACTTAGAGCCAGGGTTGTAGCAAGGTAGCAAAAACAGGCCGAGGATAAACTCAACACCAGAAATTGGCATTACTACCAATTGGCGTTACTTTTAGTTTAGTCTGAAGCCCTTCGTGTGGCCATTACAGGACTTTCTTATACCTCACTTTGGTACAGATCACTCTCCTTCTCCTTCCCCGCCTCAAAATCATCTCATACTGGCATGACCTGGGTATATGAAAGTAATGAGTTGGCCTCAGCAGTTTTCTTCGTTTCATTGTACACCGTTATTCTGAGTGAGACTTTCTCGGTTGTGCCAATATGAAATTAATTTGAGATTATTAATTGTGATGATTAATTGTTGTGAATTAATCTCTCTCTCTCTCTCTCTCTCTCTATTTCTAGTTGTTCTAAACTATCAAGCAAAAAGAAAAGTATTTGATGCCTTCAATCAATCAATAATGGCGCTACAACCCGGTGACAGGTCCTGGCCTCCTGCACCAACAGCCGCCAATTGTCTCGATCCTGTGCGGCTGCCATCCAGTTCCTGATGCGGAATATGTTTCGGGTATCTTCTGCCACACCATCTGCCCATCTCAACTTATGTCTCCCTCGCCGTCTTACTCCATGAATGGGCTCCATTAGCATCTTCTTCGGCATTTCCTCAGCTTCCATCCTGGCGAAATGTCCCGCCCAATCTTCATGACTTTCAGGACATCTGGTTCTCTATATAGTTTGTAGAGCTCCTGGTTGTTGCTTCTGCGCCATTGCACTCCTCTAATGCCTTCAGTGGGGTCAAAAGTGTGACCATAGTCGATAATGTGGAGTAATATTTTATTACCACAATATTTATGGATTTTAACCAACAGAACTTTATGCCTGTTTTTTTGTTGCTAAATTATGTTTTTTTTTTTTTGTAGACTGCCTAATAATGCAAAAACTAATAAAATCTGTGAGAGGTCAAACTATATTTTATTTTACAACCTGTGAAATTTACAGATGACTTTTTTTTAGCGTTACTTAGCGGCGAAAAGCTTTTGTATTTCTAAATACGTTATAAACCAAATGAAACTATCTTAACGCAAGGATTGCAAACCTTAATATCATCTGCGGAATCAGCAAACCCTATCCGCTTGGGACTGGATGTGAACTGTTGACAGACTCTATGAGAAAGGGAAGGAGGTTTGACATAGGTTCACGTTCATTAGACAGATACATAGATGTTTGATGGAGTGACAGTCAGTGATGTAGGCACGGTTCAACAATCTCAAGGGGGCACAGTTGGGCATATATTAATATATTTTTTATTTGAATAAACAGATAAATGCAAAAACGTCGTCGGTGAATCACCGGCAATGTACTTCCCCAGAACGAATTAATCATATAACTTTTCGCTCCCCCCTCCAAAATTTTCTCTATTATTCAACAGTAGACTTACATTAGGATTTTTATTATTGAATTTATTTATTTATATTTTACGGGATTTGAATCAAAATGGTCCAAGTGACATTTTTGAAAATTTTTCGTTAAGTGCATAATCGGGTACAAAAATGATAGTTCTGTGCAGGGAAAAAGTTGTACAAGTGAAATCCTAGCCAGTGCTGAGATCTAGTGGAAAATCACTTATATCATTTTGGTGACATGAACAAGTAACTTAAACATATCAATAGTGACCTTGAAATTAAGATTTTTTTTATTCAATTTAATGTTGGCCAACAGCAACTTTCACCATAAAAGCATAAGACAAAATATTTCCGATTTCGATAAATTATAGATTTTTTGAATCAGTTAGGAACTGATTCACACAGTTTCCTCAAAGTTTTCAAAATGTCACTTAGACCATTTTGATTCTAACTCCGTCATTTATTAATTTTAGCGCATATAGTCAATATTTTTATATAGTTATTTTAGCAATTAGAATATTATAACATTTTTCTCAATGATGGGTTTTTGTAGACGGCTTAACCTCAAAAGCCGGCTAAGATGTAATAATAAATATAATCTGTAAGCGGTCAGACTACTTTTTTATTTGGCAACCTGTGAAATTGAATGTAATTGTTAATTTCAATTAAAGATTTGCCCAACTCGGCCTAGGGATATTATCTAGGTACCTCTATATTAGCATGACCTTATGAGACGAACTTTGGGTAAATCCCTGTCCAATATTGGCAAACGGAAGGGTAACAAGAGCCTCACTAGACAATGGCTTCTACACCCTTCTTTATTGTTCGCTAGATGTAGTTTCAGGGGAAGGTCAGTAACCTGTATGCAAAATGAAAATGAATGAGGATTGTGGTCCATATATAGCCACCCACGCACTCCCACAGGCCCAACTTTAGCAGCCATCAATGGTGTGGGATTACAAATAATTCTATGTGAATGTACCAACAATAAACTATATTTTCCCTAATTTCAATATTCCCGTTTTTCATAAAATTGAAACTTAATTCCTCTAATTACACATAGTTATGTTAATTATAGGTTAGGTTAGGTTTTATGACTCATGCCCGGGCTTTAACTATGAGGTCATATCGCCTACTACCAGAGTGCTCTTTCGTCACTCTGGTGGACATGAGCCCGACTCTACTGTGGGAGTCCTAAATTTTGCCTACCCTAAATTTTTATTCATCTAGGGTAGGGGTCTTTAACGAGTACCTGACATTGTACAGGCTCGGGACCATCGCTTAACGTCCCATCCGAAGGACGGCGTGCTTAAGTTTATTTTACCTCCCAGATAAAATAAACTAAGGGCCTCGGTCGGGTTACGAACCCACGAACTTGAGCTCAGAAGTCAAGCATGCATACCACTGAGCTACCGGCGCCCTCTGTTAATTATATGTAATATTAATTATATATAATAGTTGAAGCTTTTTATATTTGTTATTTATTTATTGAATTTCTTTATTATTATGAACAATTCACTTTAGCGCATATAGTCAATATTGTTATGCATTTATTTTAGCTTTTAAAATATATACACCCCCAGTGCCGGATTAACCTATAAGCAATCTAAGCAATTGTTTAGGGCACCAAGTCAGCAATGCTATTTTTGAAATAGTTATTCATTTCTAAATTTTTATTTTTTCGTAAATCTATAATTTTTAATTTAAAATGGAACTAATTAATATGTTAAATAAAAAAACATTTATAGGTCGCATAATTTCGGATGGAAGACCAAATAACAGGTCCTGATTATGAAGATACTGAGGAAGAAGTAGTAGTACCTGATGAAGAAGTGCACGTACCTGATCAACGAATGGCGTATTTGGACGAAGGGGAAATTTAGTGTTTTAATAAATTATTTTTGAAAAAACTGTTTTTCTTATTTTCTCGTTTAATTAATTTTGGCTTGTTTTTGTTCAATCGAGCTTTAGTATTGAACTTTCCTAAATAAGTAAGACGTTAATCATATCAATAGTGAGGCGGGGGCACCATAAGCTAAGAATGCTTAGGGCATCGAATAGTGTTAATCCGGCACTGTACACCCCAACATATAGATCTGTCAAATATCCAATAATCAAATGATGGGAATCTGATTTGCTAGTCTTAATGGTTGACTATTTCATATATTTCGACCCCCACCCCTCACCAACCCCTCTACCGTTCAAAATTTGGAGAAGCCATGATTTACGTTTGAACCAGGTTTACAAGGATACTATTTGTGAAATTTCATAAAACTCCGTTCAAGAGTTTAAGAGCATTTATTTTATATTTTAAATATTTGAGAGGGCACATAGCCTATGATTCGATAAGGATTTGTTTCTTAAACTTCTCTGGGATGTTCTACTGTTGGTTGTTTCCGGCATTTCTTCCATAGGTGTCTTCTTAATTTTTTGAACAATATTTCGGGACACTTACACGTCCCTTCTGACCGGAAGAAGACACCTCTGGAAGAAATGCCGGAAACAACCAACAATCGATAAGGATTCATATATGAAGCTCCATCAAAATCGGTTCGGTAGTTTTTGCCCCAATTAGTTACAAATATACGAACAGACAAAACTACACATTTATACACAGAGATAAAAACTCTTATTGAAGACTATCTGTTATAGATAGGTATATACTGTCGCGGAATTTTGTATACCTTTTTATTGATATAGCCTTGAAAGACATAACCTTCACAACGGTGAAAGAATAATCCAAATCGGTTAAGTAGTTTTCGAGATTGCCAGAAATACACACCTACATTCTTCGAAACTCCAATATTTTTATTCAACTGAAATAGGATTTTATTCACCTGGAATAGGAATTAACGAGTACCTGACATCGCACAGGCTAAGAGCCAATCGCTAAACGTCCCATCCGAAGGTCGACGTGCTTAAAGGTTTTACCTCTTAGATAAAGGACAAGAATACATTTAAAAGACATTTCAAAATTAGACACAACAAATAATACAGGGACTAAAAAATGGGTGGGATTACCGTATTTTGGAATAGATAGGAAATATACTTAAAAAAGAGGACTTTTGGGTAGGTTTTAGAACTAATAATACTCTATACAAACATCTCAACAACACGAAGGACAAAATAAAAACAGAAGAAAAAAGCGGGGTTTACCAACTAAAATGTAGTTCTTGTAATTTTGTTTATATAGGTCAAACCGGGAGACAATTTAAAAATAGGGTAAAAGAACACATATCAGAAATAGGGCTAAACACCGACGCATCATATAACTCAGTAAAATCAACATTCGCACAACACATCAACGAAAACAAACACCATTTCGACATAAATACAGGCATACAATACCTACATTTTTGTGACAAAGGTACATTACTCAACTCACTGGAACAACTAGAAATAAACAGAGCGCTACAAAAAGGAAATTGTATGAACGATCAGACCATCTCAAATACTCACCCCTGTTATCGCCAATAATATAATACTCCAGTCTCTGTGTATACGTACTTACTCTCTCAAAAAACTGTATATTTTATTTTATAAAACTTTTTATTTTATTTTAATTCATATACTAACAATTGTTATCTTTAATTCACTTCATATATGCATTTAAGCAACACATAGTAGTTCAAATTTCTTATTTTCAAGATCCCAATTTGGGACGAAATGTCATTTTTATGTTTTTCCATATTTCAAATATTAACTGTACAGAAGGGATAGCAAAACCCCTAGGGGCTGAAAAAGGATACCTACCTACCGCTTGGATTGTAAACTACCTAGTTGAACTTCAATTTAGTATTTGTTAAGTCGTGGCTGAAGATGGTAGCAATACCGAAAGTACTCCCATATTATATATTATTTGTGAAATAGACAATATATTTTTTTTTTTAAACATACATTTTCTTTATTTTTATCAAGTGTTTCACAATATCTCTGCAAAAATGTTAAGTATCATAAAGAACAAGTGTCTCTGCCAGGTTTCGAATCCGCTTGAGCACAGTAGGCTTGATGAATGACATAGGGGGAGGTCATTTGATAGGTAAGTTGTAACAAATTAATAATAGACAAAATTAGTAATGGTTGATCCTGCTAGTTCAAATAAATGTGAATGAGATAGGGAGTCGCTTCAATTAATTCAGTAGTACTGCTTTTCCAATATTCATCAAAAACAGTCCCTCTTATAAGGGACTTTCGGGACTGAGGTATCGTAATTGAATATGTTTCTTTAACTTCTCTGGGATTGCTGGTTCATTTTCCCCTCAGAAATGTCTTCATTCTTTAACGATTCAGCCCTTTGACTTTTCTTCAGGTAACAGTGAACGACATTTTGAACTACTCATAGGACATTATAGCTAATCACTGTCACTGCCTGATCTGAGAAGGTCTCTAGGCCACTGGTGCTTAACGCCGAACGACGGTTCGGGAAGTGTGGCAGAAAGGAGGGTACGAACTAGAGGATTAATGTGGGTACTAAAGGAGAAAAATCATTTTTTGTATCTGGATTTAGCTAATTCGGTGGAAAAGAGAATATTGAAATCAGTGTGAAGGGTTTTGTTGGAAATGTAATAAGATGCATTGGCTATTGTACGAAGGATTTTGGATTGCAAGGAGGATTGAAAGGATGTCAGGTGTTCTTGGAGGTTGCGAGATGAGAGAACTGGATTAGGATGTGGGGAGAGAATAGCAGCATCATCTGCATATGAATGAAGTTGCGTTATTGGATGGGTGGGGATGTAATAATATATCATAATATTATATTTATCTGTCGAAACAATTGATTGTTCTCTGCTGTTAGTTATTTATTGTGACGCATGCCTGGGCTTTTAACTACGAGATCATATAGCCTACTACTTGAGCGCTCTTTCGTCGCTCTGGTAGACATGACCCCGAATCTACAATGGGAGTCCTAAATTTTGTCTACCCTATATTTTTATTCATATAGGGTAGCGGTATTTAACCAGTACCTGACATCGTACACGCTCGGGACCATCGCTAAAGTCCCATCCGAAGGACGGCATGCTCATTGTCTTTTCACCACCCGAATGAAAAATCTTGGCTGAGTTTCGAACCCGCGATCTTGAGCCCAGAAGGCAAGTAGGCTACCTCTGAGCTACCGTCGCCCTCATCTCTACTGTTGAAAGACGTAAGAAACCAGTTTATATGGGCAGTTCAGTTTGACGACAAGGACTATACTTTATAGACTATATAACGTCAAGAGACTCCTGATATCAAGATAATAAAAGTTTTATATCCAATTGAACTTTTTCTTCTTGTAAAGCTCTGATTTATAGCAATGTTTAACATGGCTCTCAACGCTGTACGGTCCTGATAAAGTGACTAGAGACTAAGGCAAGAAGATAACAGAAGTAAGGAGCAGCTGTCAATGTGTGTGCGGGTCAAGTCCGGGCATCAGTACCGGATTAAGGACTTTGTAGGCTCTGCTGGTAGGAAGGTCTGTATAGCCGGAGGGGGTGGCTGCAGACCCCTCTCCTTCTTCAATCTAGCTGGCCCTGGTGAGCATTGATTGCAAACCCAACCCCTTCTTTCCCATCCTTTTAGTTGGAAGTCAGTAAATAAGTACTGACCTCTTTGTGTAAAAATAAGATTATAGTCTCTTTGATAAATAAGACGTATTTGATAAATAAGATTATAGTCTCTTTAAGGACGGCGTGCTTAAGTTTATTTTACCTTCCAGATAAAATAAACTAAGCGCCTCGGCTAGGTTTCGAAACCTCGAACTTGAGCTCAACAGGCAAGCACGCATACCACTGAGCTATCGGCGCTCTCTAAGACCAATATATATATTTATAAATGGCAGCTATATTATTTTCTATATTTTGTATACATATATAAAAAGCCATAAGGGTGTAAATATGAAGATGGCTGATGTAGTGAGAAGTGATTATTTCACAGGATGTCGAATATAAGATTGTCTGACCTCTCACAGATTTTTAGTGGTAGTAATAGCTAGCCGGCTTTCGAGGTTTCCCTCATCATCAGGCAGTCTACAAAAGAAACCATCCTTAATATAATATGTAATATAAATAGCAAAGATAAATAATTAAATTGAAAACACAATTTTTGATTAAACATACCTGATAAAAAATTAAAAAAATTTTGAATAAAACTAATATAATATAAATAAATAAATTTATATTACATATTATATAAGGGTTGGTTTCTTTTGTACACTGCCTGATGATGAGGGAAACCTCGAAAGCCGGCTAGCTATTACTACCAATAAAAATCTGTGAGAGATCAGACTATCTTATATTTGACATAAGGGTGTAAGGTTTTTGTACTTTTTGGGGTAATATCCCGGAAACTTTTGATTTAAATGTTTAAAAAAAACGTTCTGACTTACGTGAGGAAATTCCGTCGTACGAGTCACATAATATGTCATATTATGTTGATTTTCATGCTAATGAGACATTAACCTAAAAAGAAAGAGTTCTCAAAGTGGTCGATTTCAACCTCATTTTATAATTATGGGTATAACCACAATAATAATGTTTAATCTCAGATAACTTTAAGAAATTGTTAATTTTTTATTTTTTATTTTGAGAGTGTGTTAAAAACACTAAAAAAGATGAGGAAAATAAATGTTCCTATGGCAGTGTCAGTACTTACGTATATATATACTGGTACCAACTTGGTGATCCAACATACGGTACAAGTGTTTGAATGTGAGCCTAGATCATGGACAAAAATTTAATGTAAAATTGTATAAACTGCAGTTGGGAAGTGGGCGTTGAATCACCGGCACGGTACAACCCAGTGCAAATTCATCAACTATTTTTTCATACCTCCTCTAACACCACCTTACTCAGGGTCTTCTGAATCATGATGTATTTGACACTTTCCTTACGTTATTAGAAGTTTTGAAAACCCCCTCAGCTGGTCTCCCACTTACCGTTGGCCGATTGTTAGGTATCATTCTTATGGACTTCCCCACTTCCCCTTGCCTATTTTACCAATTGTTTAGAAAAATTGGTATTAAAAAGTAAAGTTGGACTTACGGACTTTGGGGTTCTGCCAAGGCTTCCAATCTCCAGCGCATCCAATCCTTTCAATCCAAAATCCTTCGTAAAATAGCCAATGCTCCTTATTAGGTCTCCAACAAAACTCTTCACACAGACCTTAACGTACCTTTTGTCACCGAAGTCGCTAAATCCAAGTATAAAAAATTATTTTCCCTTCTAAGTTCCCACAATAATCCTCTAGTCCGAGCCTTCCATTCTGCCATACTTCCCCAACGACGGCTTAAACACTGGAGACCTCCTTAGCAGCAGCAGTGACAGTGACAGTGATTATTTAAAAATGAGAGTAAATCAGTGACTAGAAAGTGTCACCACTGGGTGATTTCTCCTCTCTTGACATTGCCATTATCTCTCTATTAGCAGATTTGCTAGCTGTATTTATTTTATTATTTGACAGTTATTATTGTGAAGATGGCTAATGTTGTGAGAGGCTATTATTCCACCGATTTTATTACCAAATGCTAGCCGGCTTTCGAGGTTGGCTGCCAAACAGTTGAAGTCGTCCTTATGGGGTTCTGGATACACATAACATGTATCCGATATGATCAGAATTTATTTTATCCATTTATTTTTCCAGATCAACTTATAAAAAGTTATATATAATTTGCATAAATGGATAGGTAAAAAAAAAAAATATATATATATAAATAGCAAATATAAAAAAATAAACAAAAATAATTTTATGTCTAAATAAAATATTAAATTGTATCTATAGTTATCACTCAATGTCTTGTCATTTTTTTTTCCTTGTTAAGGATAATAATAATAATAATTGTTAGGATAAATATATATTAATGACATTTTTGTCAAAACAGCATCGAATTTCTGACTACCTAACTTCCTCTATACTTCGAATAGCTGAGATAGTAAACATTTTGTGACGTGTCTATAGGATCGTGGTGTAAACAAATGTTTAAAGCCCTTGCCAAAAACAATAACATTAGAAAATGTTTTATACGCTTATCATGAAGAAGAGATGGACTTAATTGAGGAATCACGCGAGAATACGGACCTGAAGTTGGTCCTTACAGGCAAAGAAATCATTGATGTGCAATTTTATGCTTTCTCCAAGCCCCAGGCTGGATTCAGTAGTCGGTTGAAGCTTCTTTGAATAAATAAATATTTATCAGTCAGACCATTTAAAAGCGTTTTTGGAACAATCCATCAACTTATTTTTTCATCTTCTGTTCATAAAAGTCGAGCTTGGATTTTAAGTCAATACAGTTGGCGAGGGATTTGGAGTTAGATCAATACAGTGGGTAGAAAATATGGAAGACATTGACAGAACTGTAGTTCTGGTTCTTTAAGGATGATTCTTTAAGGATGATCCTCCCGATTAGGTGATCCCAGAGGATAGGATATTTATCGTCATAACATGATAATTGAATAGTAGTACAATTTTGTACACAAAAATAGCTTATTTATACTACCTAAAGAAAGAAAGTTTGTTTGTTGTATATACGAGGTAACCTCGCAAAAGACTTAAGCGATTTGAATAATTCTTTCATCCTTAGGAAGATTATTTCTTTCCCGTCAACGCTGCCTACTCATCTTCCATGCAATGCCGAGTGAAGGTAAAAGTGAAGCGAATCGAGAGAAAAACGAGCGTCCCGGGCGCCAATTATTGAATACGCTGCCTAAACCGTTGAAGATATATCAAAATTATGTATGGAGAAATTGTTGAAAATAAAAAGTTTTAAAAAGGAGGAGTGGGCATTGCGAAACGGAAACTCAGCTTAGAGCGAATAACCGGGTTGTCCATTGTCATATTATTCTCCATATTTACCTACTCTACTTGGCATATTATTATTAAATATGGAGTGAAAATGTAGGTGTCAAAAATAAATATAAAATGGAAGAAGTAATATGTTATTTATTAACAATGATTGCTCCAAGTTTCAAAGCGCTGATTATAACATAAATTATTGGTTATCTCATATTTATTTTAGACCAGAAGTAAGGTACGTTAGTTGCAACTGTCCATGTTGACACACAGGCAGGAAATGGTTTCTAATGGGGGATTAGATAGAACAGGATGTTAACAGGACGTGCACATCTTCCGGTTCATTTCTATCAATAGGCTTAGGCCCATTACTAACATTCCTTAGGGAAAGTAAAAAAATATAAAATAAATGAGGTTTTGTCAATGCAAGACATGCTGTGTTGACATATAAAAACGGCAAAAGGATTTCTGCTTCGAAATTGTATCGCGTTTCGTCATGTTTCCTATTTAAGTTACTATCAGAGTGGCCATCATATTGAGATGTTCATTTCCAAAATCACCTACATCCATCATAGCAGATTTTTCAGGAGTGCTCATACAAGTTTTGAATATTTTAGAAGTAATAATTAAAGTTTTTTTGTTGTTATATTATGTATTCTGGCCCCAATATTGTGCCCACGACAGCATTTATCTATAAACTATTGAATATATTTTGATGAAAATATGTAGAATCCATATAACCCCGATTGATCCGTAGGCTGGGGGGCCAAAAATATAAAATTCATCCTTTTAACGGTTGAACTTGAAAGAAATAAAACTTGTTTATTTATGATATTGTCTAATTTCACCAACTATATTTACATGGGAGTACTTTCGGTATTTCTACCATCCTCAGCCAAAAGCATAAGAGATAAGACTAAGTTAATATTACAGAATGTCAGCCTCTCGAGGAACCCCTTACCCTTCCTACTGGTGTTCTCCATGACGTCAGACATTCCTAACTAAGCTAAATTGTCAAGCTGTGAGATATTTTATGACAAGGCGGTCCCCATATTTCAAATGTGTGACTCCTTCTAAGATCTAGGTATAAAGCATTAACAATGACCAGGAGAATAATATAACATTTAACAAATCAAAAATAATTGGTTCAACACTTTTAACGGTTGATAGAATTTTCATGACATTTCATTCGGCAAAGCTCGGAATAGCAAGGTTCACTCGCACTATCTACGAATACATTGCCTTCTGAGCTCAAGATCGTGGGTTGGCCGAGGCCCTTAGTTTATTATGAACTGTTACTTAACGTCCCAACAGAAGGACGTCGTGCTCAAGGTTTTTTTACATCCACATTATCGGCAAAGACCACAGATCATGGAACAATGATTTATTACAAGCTTTTATTTAACATGCTTTGGTGTATTTCTGCAACAGATCTTGTAAATCGATTTTAATCCCTTTCCAATTAACCGATTGACTTGAAATACACAGACACATAACTCTAGTGACAATATATGCTTGCAAAAAATTAATGATGGCGGCTACAATATGGCGGATAGGTGTTAGGAAATTACTATTAAAAATTTTTAATAGTGCAGGTTGTGAATCTAATATTAATAATAACAAATGTAGTGGAGTTGTACCTATGATGACAAATAAAATCGGTTCATTTCATTTCTGGATCGCATCACAAAACAATTTAAAAATTTTCATTGTGTTTCATCCAATCGTGTGTGTTTTTTACCCGGCAATTATCAATACTTACGCCATTCATTACACTAATCGTAAAATATACATACAATTTACAGAAGCTGACGATAATGATGAAAAATTTATTATATAACAAAATAAGTAAAGACTAAAATGTAAAAAATAATAATAGGTAAATAAAAAAAACTTTTTTTAAAACAAGCTTTTATTTGAATGAACTAAAAAGGAATAAATAAGTAGGTAGTTAATTGTGTTACATAATAATAAATTTATTTCCGTTAGACCAAAACATGGTAATAGGATACGTCAAAAGAATTTATACATTAAGATAGCTTATAGATTAGATTTATAACTACTTGAGTCTAACTCAACTATGATTAGTAGTAATAACAAAACTATTTAAAAAAATAAAATGAAATTAATAAAAAAAAAAATTTAAAAAATGATATGCTACGTACTTATAGATTCAACTTCATAGGTAGGTACGTAGCATATCATATGTAACAAAATTAATTAATTATTTATTCCTCTTTAGTTTATTCAAATAAAAGCTTGTTATTTTATTTATTATTTTTACCTCGACTCACTGCCACCTTATTCGTTATTAATATTTTCAACATTATTTTCCTTTACTTTCATTATCTCTCTTACTTCCCATTCATCAAAATTGTCTTTCAATTCCTTTTTATTTATTTATTTTTTATTGTCCTAGTAATTAAAATAAATTTTCCTCTGGAGGACCTACCGCTGGGTGGCCTTCCTCTCACATGCCATTCCCACCAACATATCAATACGTACCAACATAGATGCTGGTTGTTGCACCCCAGCAACAGTTGTATCTTTTTGAATAGAATACAAAAAAAATTATTATTTTTATATTTGATGCCAATTAAAAGCGTTTTACTGTCCCCCTCCTTCATTAGTGCTCCTGGTCAACCCTCCCTTGGCGGCTTCGTTTCCACTCCAACACTACCCTCCCCAGCCGGTCAAAGTTGTCCGGATCACTGCTCAAAGTAACTATCCATAACCTTCGTCTAATCAACACTCTTTTTTATTATACTTTCACGATAGCTTTCGGAGAAAAAATGACATTTTTGTATGTTTTTTACCAGAAATAGCTAACTAGGTCACACGAGGCGGCTCAATATGGCACGGGGAAGGATTCGAAAAAGTTCAAAACAGAAGGCTTTTTTTTTGTCGAATAGTTAATTTTAGAGAGAATAAATAGTCAGTCAGAGTTAAAGCAAAGGGTTTAACCGAATTACTTTAACTACGAGGTCATATTGCCTACCACCAGAGCGCTATTTCGAGAGCCCTAAATCTTGCCTACTCTAAATTTCTATTCATCTAGGGCAGGCGTCTTTAATTAGTATCTGACATTGTAGATGCTCGGAACCATCGCTTAACGTCCCATCCGAAGGACGGAGTACTCAAGGTTAAACAAGAAGGTGAAACGTGCCCCATCTTAAAGTTAGTCGCGGGCTTTATCAGCAGTTAGGTATTCATGAAATACATTCTCATACTGTATAATACCTACTGATAAAGAACCGGATAATTGAATTTTCAGGTACCATTATTCTGAAACCGAAAACCAAGTATTTCGGGTATAGGTTCTTGAAAAAATTGGTAACCGGAGCCCAAAATTGTAAGTGCATATTGTAATAAATTCATTAATGCATATGGATGGCCTACTTAGCTGAATATAGCGGGTTCGGAACCCGGCCGACTCTCTTAGGTTTATATATATAAATTTATTTATTTATATTACATAATGAGCAAATATGCTAGCTTTATAAAATAAGTGTTTCTGTTATATATTGGAAGAAGTCAGCGAATGAGAAAAATAAATAATTAATATGTACATATATAAACTGATAATAATGTATGGATAAATGACCTCTACCCTAGGTAAATAAACGTAGGTAGATAGAATTTAGGACTACCACAGTAGAGTAGAGCTTATGTCCCCAGAGCAATGAAAGAGCGTTCTGGTAGTAGGCGATATGACCTCGTAATTAAAGCCCGAGCATGAGTCATAAAACCTATCCTAACCTATAAACTGATAATAATGTATGGATAAATGACCTCTACCCTAGGTAAATAAACGTAGGTAGATAGAATTTAGGACTACCACAGTAGAGTAGAGCTTATGTCCACCAGAGCAATGAAAGAGCGTTCTGGTAGTAGGCGATATGACCTCGTAGTTAAAGCCCGGGCATGAGTCATAAAACCTATCCTAACCTATAAACTGATAATAATGTATGGATAAATGACCTCTACCCTAGGTAAATAAATGTAGGTAGATATAATTTAGGACTACCACAGTAGAGTAGAGCTTATGTCCACCAGAGCGATGAAAGAGCGCTCTGGTCGTAGGCGATATGACCTTGTAGTTAAAGCCCTGGCTTGAGTTACAATAATCAAAATCCTTAATCCAGAATCTTTCTAAGAAACCCAATGGGTGCAATGTCTTCTACTGTGAACAGATTAACAGACAGAATGAAGAAAGAGACCATCAAATGTTGACTTTGGTCTTTGTCACCCAAAGGAACATATTTTCTTCATCGCTTTAATAAGCCATGGAGACTTAAAGAGAAGGAATGGAAACAGAAATAATTATTAGACAAATTAATGTTAATTAAAGGAAAGTTTCACAAGTCTGTAACTTTTCTTAGTCGATGTTATTGAATTGAAAATTAATTAGTAGACTTAAGACGATAAGAGACTAACTAGATCAACAAAAAGACCCTTTATTAAACGGAGTTCATTTCGTTTGTTTTCATTTGTGCGATCAGAAATAACAAGAAACTCGATGAAGAACGGCAAGAGAGTTGTCTTCAAAAGTCTAAGAGGATTATGGAAGGAGCTAGAGGCATAATATATAGAACAAGCTCCAAAGAAATATTTAAAATAAATCCTGCCTTTGTCTACGCTTTTTATATTTAAAACATTTAATGGCTGTTAAGGAAAATGAGGGTTGGGAGACAGAATAGTAACCCCCACCACAGCCTTCTGGTGGAAGCGACTAAGGGGACCAAGTGAGGGGGTTTAACTCTCAGAGTTCATATAAAGTAATCCTACAAACATAAAAGAAGTCGACGATGAATCACCGGCTGTGTACATCCCCAGTAAATTTGTTACATAGATAGTTACTAACATTTTTTTTAAATACAACCTCCTCATCTGTTCCACCCCTTCTTTTTGGCTGATTTAGCTGAAAATTATTAGTTGTCGTCCTTAAGAGTTCTGAATTTACATCCGAATTCCAGTGTCAATAAATTCATAATAACGGCAGTTATTAGTTTTTGAGTTAAGCCTCCCCTCCCCCCCCCCCCCCCCCTCCCCACCCGCCCATACACTTTGGTCGGTTCAGTCCGATCGGCAGGAGATCAGAGGGGGCTCAACTCAATAAACGCAATAACTGCTCTGTATTAACATATAATTCAAGGCCGGCTATATATTAATTTTCCGTGAAATCGGCCGAGGACAAGGAGGTTCAGAGAAGGGAAGCTCGAATCAAAAACCCGTATACTACCGATTTGGAGGGAGAAAAAAATTTAATTGATTAATTCGTGCTGGGGTAATACGTTGCTGATGACTCACCGGCGATTTTTTTTTTTTTTTGGTCTTTTTCACTGGAGGGAAATTTATCATTTGTGCCCAAAATCTTTATTTTACCGACTACAATTTACCAATTGGTAAATTACTAATTTGCAAGTAATTACTTGCACGCAGTTAATTTTCTAATTTGTTGAAATGTAATTTATTACTACCATTCCTTATTTGGAACAGTGACTGGTACGTGGATTGGCTCCGATACCCCACTTAATCCTCAAAGCCAATTTCACCCTTATTTATTTGCCTGTTGTCAATGGCCAATCAATAATTATATGTGGATCCAATAAGAATGACAACTCTTGTTTTTCAGCCAAATCGTTCGAAGGGAAGGGTTGATCAGAGGGGGAAGCTCAACTCTAAAACCCTACTATTTTTCTTTCTGTTATATTTAAATATGTATTTTTTTAATATTATAGAGAGCGCCGGTAGCTCAGGGGTACCATGCTAACCTACTGACTTCAAGGTCGCAAAATTTGGGACACAGTCGGCCTCTTGTTCACAAGATAGACGAAAGGATGCTCTGGTAGTAAGGAAGAATGTAAAATATATTGTGATCCGACGAAGGAACGTAGAGATATCCCGAAATAATGTCAAACCTTATTGGAAGAAATGCCGGAAAAAAGTGACCAAGGGTAGGTAACTCACCCAAGAGAATCCTAAGAAACACAGTTATTTTATTTATTTATTCTATCTTATATATATATTTTAATACATAGGATTTTATCCCTCATCGTACTCCTGCCTATATATATTTTTTCTTCTGTATTTATGACGACAATAATGTAATAATAGATTTATTTCTTCATTTGCAATGAAGTTTTTTCCTCCAGTATGCCATCAAAATAATTCTCCAGTTTCTTCATATTCTATGTCTGGATAAATAAATCAATGATTTGTTTATTGTCGCTACAACGGTCTCAGTTCTTCGATCTTCCTCTAGATTTTCTTCCGTTAGATCGTACTCACTTCTTCGTACATGCGCGCGCTGAGTATGATTCCTACTCCTTCCTCCGCTCTCCCAGTCTCTATACCTGAAAACAACCATGTATATCCTTCATCCATAAATTTTCCTCTCCGACACCCCTCTGTGACCTTCCTACATGGATCAGGGTCTTCCTCTGGACTTTCTTCTGTTAGGTCGTAGCTGTGAGCTACCGAAGCCCTCTAATGCGAATATAAGAGGAAGACAAAAGACAAACTTTTCTCAATGAACCTCGTTAATGGCTCAACCTAAGAACCGTAACTAATTGTTAAATATCACGACGTAGTTCCGTCATTTGCACAAGGAGACAGGGTTGAAAGCATTCTTGGATGTACTCCAAGACATCCAGGACATTGCCAGGTACGCTCATCAAAGAGTCTAGATGGCTTTCAGGTCAAACTTTTGAAATTAAAGGGCTCATTAATTCTCAGAATGTGTGAGACATTCCTGACATCTCTCTCTTCTGGAATGAGGCGAACATGAGTTCCTTATGAGCTTTAAGAAGAGAGGGCATTCGTAAATTATATCAAGAATCAATTTCTCTAATGCGGAAAATCATTAATATTGTTGTGAACATTTTTTTTATGTGGTCAGATGGCAAAAAATCGTAGAAAAAAGATTTAAATAAAAAATCGCAGGTAATCATTTTGTAGATAGTTTCTCCTTGAAAATAATGATATCTTGGACGTTTACCTATGTACAATAGAATCGTCGGCATCGTTTGCAGACGATTAAACAATGGAAAACGTTGAATCCCTATAATCGACCATTAGGACCGACATAAGGCTAAAGTCTTGCTGGAGTAAGGCAGCAAACTAAATTATTGAATTATAATATTCCTGAGGTGAACAAGGTGTCATTCTCTTAAAGGTAAAACTATCTACAAAATGACTACCGGCGATTTTTGATTTAAACTTTGTTTCTATGATTTTTTGCCATCTGACCACATGAAAAAATGTTCACTAGAATATTAATGACTCCACATTGGAAAAATTCATTCTTGATCCAATCCATTTTTCATAATTAAAAACAAAAAACTCTGGGTAGCCAGGAAATGGATTCTATGATTATGGTATTTTTCTGACTCATCCCCCCCCCCCACGCCTTGAGGTATAAATCTAAAAAGTTTGGCAAAATTCCCGAAAGCAATGTGTACCTAATGCGTTCCAGGAACTTATAATTAAATTTATTTTTTTATAATATTTATGAACACAGTAAAAAATCAACATTTATTACAATTAGAAAGAGAGTATTAAAGAGAGAGAAAGTGAATTAAACCCCAGATCGAGTTTCCAACGAACTTTCACATTCAAGGTAACATGAAAACTTTTGACCATTTTCACATTTTGATTGGAAAATTGTGAGCGTTCTAACTCAAAAAATTGTTTAGTTATGAACTTGAAATTTAAGATGAATATAATATATTTATATTATTGAAATGAAATGAAAAAACATTTTATTATTCTGGGACCGAGGTCCCCTAAGAATAAATACATACAGAGTATAGAGAAGGAACAATGAGAAATAAACATCAGTATTTCGTAAAATGAAATAAATAAAGTAGTGCTACATTGGAGAAAACTAGAAATTAATAATATATAGATGTACAAAAGATTAACATGAAAATACAAAAAATTGACAGCTTAATTATGAAGAAAAAAAAAAATAAAAGTATCTGTATATAAATAAGAAAAAAATACATATATTAATAAAAACGACAGAGAGCATAATACCAATTTATATTATTGTTAGTTTTTATGAAAAATTACAAAAAGAATTGGCATTGTTGGGTATAAGAATGTCTCAGAATTACGCTGTACAGTTAAATAAAAAACAATGATGAACTGATTTTGAGAGGAGGAGGGAGAGAGTGTCTGCAAAAACGTGGTTGGTATGAGAAAGTCCAGTCCTTAATAAAAAAACTAGATCCTCTACATAATAATATTACTGTAATAAATACATACAGAGTATAGAGAAGTTCTTTATACTCTGTATGTATTCATTACTCAAAATTCGTCAATTTGATTCTACATATTATGTAGAATCAAATTGACGAATTTCTGAAGAACTATTTCATATTAGAAAAAAAAAAGAAAAAAGAGGGCGCTGGTAGCTCAGTGGCATGCGTGCTAGCCTTCTGAGCTCAAGGACGTGGGTTCGAAACCCGGAAGAGGCCCTTGGTTTATTTTATCTAGGAGCTAAAATAAACTTAAGCACACCGTCCTTCGGATGGGACGTTAAGTAGAGTCGGGCTCATGTCCAGCAGAGTGACGAAAGAGCTAAAACATTTTTTTTTTCCCCAGCTATATGAAGTACAGTGGGAGATCTGAAGGGTCTTTTGGAAAAACAAACAACGCACACATGTCTTTAAAAAGAAATCCTCGAATGATTCTCCCAGAAGCCCAGAGGAAAAACATAAACCTCTCAGTTGTGACAATCCTTTTAAAGGGACATGGTCACATCAAACAACTAGACAACGCTTTATTTTTCCCCTCTTGTTGACGTTTATATCCATTATTTTCTTTAATTTTGGACAGAAAGAAGGAATTATGATGTCACATCATGCCTTTCTTCCAGTATCATCAACAGAACGTCTTCATATGCAGCAAACTTGCTCGCTAAACAGAGAAGATCCAGTGGAGGATTGCACAAACCTACACTAGCAGACGATGAAAAATCGTCTGTGAAACACTGACAATGTACTTCCCCAGGAAAATTAATCGATTAAGTTATCGCTCTCCCTCCAAAACCAATCGATCTTTTGGGCTAAAAAACAATAGTAACTGTTGTCTTACATACTAGTTGTCTCTTACGGGCTTCTGAATCCATATTGTGTCGAGAACATGTCGATACATTAATTATATCGGTAGTTAGTAAAGTTTTTTGGGTCGAATCTCCCTCTTCTGATTCTCTTCTTCCCTTCGCTCAAAGTCGCGGAAAACTGATAGATGTCATTATTATGGGAATTTAAATTTATATATAAAATTTCATGTTTATATATTCATTATGTCGGTAGTTATTGGGGATTTTGAGTAGAGCTTTCCCTTCGCCCAATTTAGCGGAAAACGAATAGGTGTTGTTCTTATGGGGTTCTGAATACACATGTGAAACTTCCTGTCGTTACATACATTCTATCGGAAGTTATCGTATTCACATACAGACACACAAACACTGACCGATTACATAACTAAATCAAAAATTCGATGCGAAGTTTTCAACGGAATTTCAATTTTTACGTCCTGGAGATAACAAATATGAAAAAAATGCTATCTGTGTGTGTGTCTGTGAATAAGATCCCGATAGAATAAATGTGTCGATATGAAAATTGATATGTGAATCGAGAACGCTCCAACGACGACACCTATTGTTTTTCAGTCAAATCTAGCTAAGGGAAGGGGGGGATTAGGGGGGAGGCTTAACATAAAAACTCTAATGACATAAAATTTCAGACCAATAACAAAACCTGTTCTATACAACGTATAACTGGGGAAGTAGAAGTCAAACAGACCAGGATCAAGAAAAAGGAAAAGGGAAATTAATTTGAGACAGAGAAGAAAGGAACATATTGGGAGGGGATAAAGAGAAAAGGCTGGAAATGGAAAAGTCTTGTAGGGAAAATTGGGACGAAAGGGTGTGAACTTTATGAGAAAAATAAAATGGGCACTAAATTTGATTAACAAAACACCAGTGAATTGAGCGGCAAGCACTATAAGGAACTCAAAGAACCTCGCCCCCTCCGAATATCAGATTCGTTGAAACGTGTTTTAGGAGCACGCTTTGTAAGTACATACTTTATAGGGCCTCACAACACAAAGTTATTCCGAGAGCAGTAGGAAAACCACCGTTGGAATGGAAGTTTATCAAACTATTCTTTTATGTGGAAGCCGGTTTGTTGAAATGTACGTATGTATAATACTAATAATCGATATATATCGATTATTAGTTTGTTTATGTGACACTTGCTCAGACTTAAACCCTCCAAATACCATGCTGAATTTCGAAAAAAATATATTGAAAAACTTGAAGGAATCACCTCAATCTTCATGTCCACTGAATACTTCAATACCATGACTGTAATCACGTAATGTTTCCTGAAAAATGTGGCTGGGACCCCCATGGTATTCTGTGTACCCTTTAAAATGCAATCGGTGCGTAGTTTTGTAATATTGTGTCACTTTGAGTCAGTATATAAAGTGTAAACACAGCTCCTGTTCCAAGAAGTCATTCTCCCCGGTTTCCAAACAAAATATTCCTAGAAATATTCTTATCCCTGGTCTTTTAGTCCTCTCATTCATTCCAGTTCAGTTTGATCCGTCGTTCAGTGCGGTCGTGTTGATGATGAACTTGACGAAGAAAGTTTGGGAGACTTTGGAGATATATTCGTCTCAAAGGATGATACTTTTTGACTGAAAAAACCTTTCATCTCGCGTGGTATTCTATGTTCCAGCTGGACCGTGGTATTCGGAGGGTTAACTATAGGTCATATCGGCTAATACTTGCTGAGTTGCTCATATGTATTTTCTTTATTTTATTTTTTTTTCTGAACAAATATTATTGATTGACCCTAACATGACATTTTTATGAGGTCTGTCCCCAAAGTAATGAGAGTGACTTTTGTTATCGCTTGTGGGGGGTTCCCCGGGTAGGGTTCAAAGAGAGGGACCGTTGGGGTGGGACCTCAGGTAAAGGTTCCTGCCATTGCCAGTCTAATTCCGGTCGTTGAGCGGAGCAGGTGTTTTAAGAACTGCCATTGTTTTCTGCAGGCAGAATGCAGCGCACAGTCGAACAAGGTTTCGTGAAAATTGGCAAATCTGGTCCGGAAACAGTTGAATGGTGAGGGCAGCTTACCAACATGCTCTGTCGCAGGCAAACATTTTTAGGTGGCAAGACCGTCAAAGATGGAAGATGAAGAACGATCTGGGCGCCTTTCAACCTCAAGAACTGACCAAAATATTGTCCGTATCAAAGCTGTTCTAGACAAAGACAGGCGACTGAACATCAGGATGATTGCAGAAGAAGTGGGGCTACCAAAGTCTGTCATCCACCGAATCGTTACAGAAAATTTGAACATAAGAAAGATTTGTGCAGATACTTCTCCCCAAGAACTTGAGTGAAGATCAAAAGCAAAAAACATTCCAACGCTTCCACAATCCCTCTACAGCCCTGACCTGGCTCCCTGTGATTATTTTTTGTTCCCTAACCTAAAAACCAAACCCAAGGGAAAACATTTTACAGCCATTTCCAACGTCCAGAATGCTGTGACGAGGGTTTAACAACATTTCTGAAGCAGACATCCAACACTTCTACGAAGAATGGAAAAACCGTTGAAACCGGTGTACTATTTCTCAAGGATGTCACTTTGAAGATATTGAATTGTAAATTTTTTGAATAAATGTATGTTTGAGAAATTCACTCTCATTACTTTAGGGACAGTCCTCGTATACTAAACACTTTAGGGCGCCGGTAGCTCAGTGGTATGCGAGCTTGCCTTCTGAGCTCAAGATCGTGGGTTCAAAACTCGACCGAGGCCGTTGTTTATTTTATCTGGGAGGTAAAATAAACTTGAGCACGCCGTCCTTCGGATGGAACGTTAAGGGATGGTCCCGAGGCTGTACGATGTCAGGTACCTACTCGTTAAAATTTTAGGGTAGGCAAAATTTAGGACTCCCACAGTAGAGTCGGGCTCATGTCCACCAGAGTGGTGAAAGAGCACTGGTAGTAGGCGATATGACCTCGTAGTTAAAGCCCGGGCATGAGTCATAATAACTAACTACTAACCACTTCTGTACAGATCACTCTCTCCCACCCCCCTCTCAAATTTATTTCATATTATGAGAGTAATGTCAGCGGTTTTCTTTGTTTCATTGTACAGAGAAATTCGATTCGTGTTATGAACACATCATATATATTGTGTATTTATATAATTATTTTTTAATAAACAAGTACAAATAATAAAAAATTAAAACATTACTTTGAAATATTTCCTATAGAAATGTATTGTACATTCTTGGGGGGAGCGCTTTAACATTGGTCATATTGTTACTGTCTCAAATCTGACATTTCGTTCATTTCAATATACAATTTGAAAGGATCAAATAAACGCGAGTTACGATAAACACACTGAACTTCGTTTTAAAAAAGAAATATCTTTGATTAGAACAATAATAACTTGGTTAACACTAACAATAAGACATGTGGACTCCACCGCTATTCGTACATGACTGCGCGCGATGGTCTGGAGGGGATATATATATAATCAGGGTAGTTGATGTGTCAGCGGTCTTCAGCTGAGGCAAAGTAGTCCTGTAAGTCGCGTTAAGCAAAACCTCTAAAAAAAATGGATATTTTAGGACGGTTTTGGCATGTATCTCAAAAATCTGGGCACCCTCGGAAAATATATTTAATATACAATGTGTATTTATTAATTTTTATATGGAGAGAATTTTGATTAGGTCATAAATATAAGCGGTATTTTGCAAAATGTATTTGGAGCCCAAAATAAAGTTCCCTTAATTTTCGTCCAATTTCGACCTAAATCAACATCTAGAACTCAAATCATGTGTATTGCTAGTATCGCTTCTGAGTGAATTATTTACAATTAATAAAATTTCAACAATAATAAAATTTTCAGAGAACCTTGAAACGTAAAAATCCTTTGAAAACTCGATCTCCGATTTTCAGATGATTACAATACTTAAGAAAGTCGATGTTCAAAAGATATATTTTTTAAGTATTTTTGAAAGTCTATAAGAACGTCTATTCCGCAGAATATAAACCGAACGAAGTATATATAATAGTTTGTAGAAGAATTGTCTATATTCTTTACTTAGAGGTATGTATTATCAGGAAAATGGGATTCTTTTATAATAAGAAGATATTAAAATAAGTGAGTAAGGTGGGCGGATCTTGGACGATATATTTGAGGAACAAAAGGAATCGAAAGATGGGACAAAAGGAGAAAACCAGCTGAGCCACGTACTGGAGTGAACAATGAACGGGAATAGTCAGCTCTCGAGGGACCAATCCATTAACAAATAAAAGCAGGATGTCAAGTCTAGAGACAAAGCCCCGGCAACTGCTTTTCAAGAAAAAAATACTTCTCAACTCAGCGGTAATACCCTAGAAACAGTTCTAATATCAACACATTTATTTTATTGAGTGCGCATGCAGGGGAGTTAGGCTACGAGGATGGGGGGTATAGACTGCCGGGGGCACAGCCCGCTGTTTCCCTGGTTAGCGTTGCAGACTTTGTTATTAATTTGGGAGACTCAGACCCGTAAAAGCTCCCCCTGAGGTAACCACTGACTGTAATACTTAAGTTGACTTTACATGAGCAGCAAAAATGCAAAGCGCATCTGCAGCAAAGGCACGCTGTGGTTTCTGTGCTTTTATAATTAAATGACTCACATCGAATAGCGAGCATTTGCTGCTGCTGCGCATTGCATTTTTACTGCTCATGTAAAAACAAAACAAGTCATATTACATTTATTTAAATATATATTATATATATAAATAAATGTTATATGACTTGTTTTGTAAATGTACATTTATGTAACAGCTGATTGCTGATTTAGGAATCAGACGCATGGGAAATTTGAAGATCCTATTGGTAACTTGCAAGCGATTCATTTTTAATAAAAACGACTTTTTTAGTTTATTTAATTTTTATCTTGGTTTTTTGCTCTGGCCAGGGGAGGCACGCGCCCCCCCTGCCTCCCCCTGGCTAAGCCCATGTCCGCATGAAAATGACTATTTAACTCTCCTTGGACGATATTTTACATGTTACCTGTTATTTAAATCAGTAACTGTGACTTTAGATAGTGTGTATTGAGAAGTAGTGACATCGTAGCCAATACACAAACAGATAATATCCGTTATTTATGAATTGTTTTATTTCTATTGGCTTATATATTTATTTTTTTATTTATATATTTTTTTTCTTCTTTGTATTTCTGTCATTGTGACATAGCAAAGGAACGTGCGATCATCCCGAATTACCGTTGTGAGAAAAAGACACTTGAAATAATTTTATAAAATATTTATCATAATTTAAAATATAATTTAAAAATATGTATATTGTAGTTAGTTATTGTGACTTATGGTACGAGATCGCCTACCAGAGCGCTCTATTGTCACTCTGGTGGACCTAATCTCAGTTTTAGTTAGCTAGGTTATGCTCCTTAACAAGTATCTGACATCATATGTCATTGTAAGGATGTTGTGGGACGAGATTTCTCAAATAAATAAATCACGTTGTCTTCTCACTGTTTTATTGAAACCGTATTCAATGCCATTGCGTCGTCATCAGTGGTATATTCCACCCGTACGACACTTTTTCATTAGATTCCATACTGTACAAGTGGGATTTATTACTGATGATGACAATAAAACAGTGGGAAGACATCTTTTATTTATTTGAGTACTTGACACTGTATAGGCTCGGGACCATCGCCATAAGTAGTAATGTGGCTTTAATTTTCGTCCGATTTCGGCCAAGATCAAAGTTAGCAAATGAGAATCTTCACTCAAAATGTGAAGTTCATTGCTACAATAGTTTCTGTGTTGTGAGCATTCACCAAGTTCCAGATACGTCATATACAAACACATGGAGGCAGACATCGCAAAAATAGTAAAAACACGTTTAGCGGCCTTAAAACGTAAAACTCCCATGAAAACTCGATCTCGGAATTTTGCATTAATACAATACTTTCTTATAACAAATATAAATTATATGAACAAATATGTATAATATAATTCTGGACCATAGCTTAACGTCCCAAACAAAAAACCCAAGGACCTCGACCCACATTCTTGAGCTCATTAGGCAAGCACGCTATCTATGAGCCCTATTTTTTACTTTTTTTTTAAATTATTATTAATGCTACCTCTGAGTTACCAGTGCCCTAATTTTTTTTAGTATATTTGTCGGGATTCGAATCCGGGTACGTTGGCTCCAAAGACAAGGTTGAAGGCACTCGGTCAACGGCTACTTCTTGCTTAGTTCAATACAAAATTAAACTTACCGTATATAAGACGATGAAACACGAACTTATAAATCACTTCAATATAAAAAGAACATATAAGTTACTGGGACTAGTATAATAGGGGGAATAAATTGAGTAACTTAATCTCATGAGGTTATTTATGTATGAACTAAATGTCAGCCTCCGGTCTACATAAATACCAGAATTAATTTATGTTATTCTATGGTAGATAACATTAGAGCTTGTGTATATTTGGTAAATGTATAAATATCTCCCTAACAAACGCCAAGAGTATACATGGTTGTGAGTTAACATGATCAACTTGAGTTTACAAAGATAACCCGCCCAAATTCTCATCTCCACTTAACTAAATTATCGTCTAAATTACTATTTTTATAAAATACATTATACTATTTTTATAAAATACATTATACTATTTTTACTTACCTATAAGTGTATGAAACATGAAAAAATTCGAAGTTGCGTTTCTATTCTTGGCGTATTGAAATATTATTTCTGACATTAATGGTTTTATTTCAGTCAAATCGGTGTACTTCACAGTGTGAACCTCTATTGGACAAGTAAAGTTTTCTCGAATATGTAACAACGTTGAATGAAAAAAATTAAAACTTTATTAATAATACAAATTAACTTATGTTCATGGGGGCCATGGTGGCCGTGCGGGCTAGAGCGTAGGGCTTTGGTCGCATGGTCTCACCATGGTTTGCGGGTTCGAATCCCGTCCGGGAGTGAGTTTTATTTCGTAGATAGAACTCCCTCCCGGGGCCATGGATGTCTTAAATAATTATATATAACACATTGACATGGCTAATATGCACCGTACATAAAGCAAAAAAAAAAAAAACTTATGTTCATGTCCTACTGAGAACAAATAGATAACTAAATAAAAAAAACATGCGATTTTTTGTTTGTTTCTGTGTTTCACGCCCGGGTTTCAACTACCTGGTCATTGGGGCCCCGACTCTACTATGGGTCTCCTAAATTTTGCCTATTCAAGTTCTGTTACCAACAGCAGGAGGAGCCTGTATCTCACATCAGCCTCAGGACTATCACTTAACATCTCATCTGAAGGACGGCATGCTCAGGGTTTTTTAGCCTCAAGATTCTAAGAGATTCGGTCGGGTTTCGAATTCGCGTTCTTTTAAAATTAATATTAAAATTATGAAGAGCCCGCAGCAGCTATAACATACTCCTCCGCAGTGGAGCCCATGAGAGACCGCGCTGGTCTTAGAGATTGCGTTGCCTGACGGGTCCATTTGAAATGTAAAGGCGGCCTTGAGGAGGTCGATGGAGACAGTTGCTTTTCGTCAATCCTGATGAGCTCGAGGACGTGATAAGGCCCGTTGTTAGGACACCCGCAATGATTGCAGCACTCAAAAAAACATTTGACGCCAAGGAAAGTAGCTTTTGTGTAAAGTTTATTCGGAACAAGACTTATCAGCTTAATGGCCCCACATGCGAAGCGAGGAATTGAAATGGTAACCGCAACGCAGTTCTGAAAAACGATCTCGGCCGGTGTTACTCCAACATCGGTCGCCGCCCTGAGCCTCAGAGTATCACCTGCAGTTACATCAAGTGAGTGATCCATGGGATGACATAGTATCTGCATGATGATGGCGTTTGTGTGGGGAAGATAGGCCATGGTCGTGATGGCCCGACACCCATTGAACTACGCCAGCTTTAGAAAAACGATTCAAACTGGCGTACTTTGTCTGACGTGAGCTGGGCAGGCTTCCGGCCAGCGTGTGAAGCGGTCAATGCAGGTTAGGAGATACATGACTTACTATATCCTATTCGTTCTACGAAGGGTTCCTCATTCATTATAAAAACATTATGTCGATCATTTTTTTAGTTAAGTCTCTCCTCTAATCCCACTTCCCTTTTTTCGATTTGGCTAAAAATTAATAGGTGACATTGGAGGGTTCTGGATTCTCATATAAAATTTCATGTTAATACATTCATTCTATTGGAAAATATCGTGATCACGGACGCACCCGCACTCACAAAAAGACGGAATTTGTTTTTCCATATTTGGAATCTGGAGGTCCGAAAACTACGCATCGAGTTTTTGACAAATTCCATAACTCCCCTTATACTTCGCATAGTGGGGAAATAAATATATACAAAGTTTTTCATTAGGAAACCAAAATCCAAATAAATTCAGTGAGTACCAAAATGCTTAATATAAAACTAGCAATTTTGGAGGGTTCCATATTTGTAGAAATAACAATTAGAAAGGAAGCCTCACATGTTGTGACAATTGTATCCAATTATCTGAATGACTTTATCTCAAAAACTGTTACTCTGATAATAACAGTTATTTTCTTAAGAGGGAGGTTGCTCGTTAGTTCCCATTAAATTTAACCAGTTTAGCAGCAGTTCCAACCAAGTAACTAACAAGTAGCCAAATTTAACTGACAATCAAATTTTGTTCTAAATTTACATTTCTGATGAGATAATCATATCAGCATGCTACTTAGCAGAATCAGCAGGGATTAGATAAAATGTCTGTCTTTCTGTGTGCCTTTAAACACGATAACTCCTGATAGAATGAATGTATTGACACGAAATTGTATATGTGAATTCAGAACGCTCCAACGACGACACCCATTGTTTATCAGTTAAATCAACCAAAGGGAAGGGGGGGGGGGATTAGGGGGGAGGCTTAACATAAAAACTCTAATGACTGCCGTTGTAATCAATAAATTTTAGCGGTTATGAAATAATTCCTCAGTTCCAGCTGATCGAGAGCCGATTCCAGATTACGATTACGTCGCACAACTCCGCCAGACGATGATCAAGTTGCAACCAGCACTGGCCAGCCACCACTGTAGTCTTCGTCAGACCTACATTCCAAAAGATCTGCAGAACTGCTCGCACGTATTCGTTCGACTCGATGCTGTGAAAGCACCGCTCCAGGCCCTTACGACGGTCCCTTCGAGGTGCTGCATCGCCTGAGGAACACTTACACCATCAGCCGAGCGGGGAAAGTGGTGACGGTGGCCATCGATAGAATAAAACCGGCCTATCTCTACCAGGCCGACCATCGCTGACGCTGGAGGGGGAGTGGTGTGGCGCCCCCCACATGTCTTATTTATCTGTTTTATTTATTCGTTTTATTATTTTGAATTAATTAATAATCGATAACATTTATTTCAATGTAATAAAACGAATAAATAAAACAAATAAATAAGACATGTGGGGGGCGCCACAATATCAACAAAATATTTCATATGAATTCAAAATCCCATAAGGACGCGACTTATTTATTTTCAGCGGAATCGGCAGAAAGGAAGGAGGGATCAGAAGGGGGGCTCGACTCAAAAACCCAATAAGCGCTGAAAATTTATAGGTGACGTCCTTCAGAGCTTCACACCCAGAAGGAGATAGCTTCTCCAGGCACCCAGGGCATGGGATGACCTGACTTTGTTGAGATCTCAACTGGTATGGATTACCAACTGCACTCCTCCAGTCTCTGTTTGACATGGATCAGACTTCAATTTGAGAGGGATTGACCAACGATGTAATAGGAAGGAGCAGAGATCAGGCTTGTGATCGAAGAAAACAAACTTCTAGAATTTCTGCCAAGCTTTCGGCACTGAGTGTACCTTCTTCAGGACCTGTATTGACATATATAAAATATTAATACTACGTTAATGTATGTAGATACGAGTAAGTAATTAATTATATCATGTCCTTTACTCGTATCTACATACATTAACGCAGTAATATTATTTTATATATGTCAATACAGGCCCTGAAGTGCCAAATGTTTGACAGAAATTCCACAAGTTTGTTTTATTCGACCACAAGCCTTATCTCTCCTCCTTCGTATGGATCAAACTGTTCAGAATGTACAAACAGGGCAACGTGAGTACGTCGAAATGAAGAGAGGACGACAATGAACTCTTTCCGATCCACCTCTTCTGAAGTCTAAATAAGTGGATACTTTTTATAGCAGACCCCAAGGGTAGAATGCCGCCGCAGTTAAGGAGACTGACCTAGTGCATAATAAACGCCAGGTAGAACACCCTCTTCAGTTTATAGGGTTCTGGATAAAGTTATAAAAATTATAAACTTATGTAGGTGCAGTCATTCTACTGGGAGTTATCAAGTTTACAGACACACAGATTTTTTTTTCATTTTTGGAAACAAAAATCATGAAATTCCGGTGAAAATTCAACATCGAATATTTGAACATTTACACAACTTTCCCTATACTTCATTTAACTGGGAAAGTAAAAAAAAAATATATATTTATCAATGGTTAAGCCGTTTTTGGCTTGCACATCGTTAGGTGGGAATCATTGGTGTGAGAAATGACCGCATGCTTGTGGTTCACAACCAATAACCCTCTTCATTTGTCGGTGTGAAGTTGTTTTAATGAACAGTAAATTGAACCAGCCGATCGACGTCTCATTCTCTCTAGTTGATTTTCTAGGATTTCTATCTCGTTATTTCTTCGTCTAGAGCAATGGTTCCCAACCTTTTGTGTCCCATCTCCCCTTTCTGAAGGTTGACTAACACCTATCGCCCCCTTTTCATTATCATTGTATGCCTAATTTTAATTTGAAGTAAAGTGTAAATAATAAAGCAGTTTTATTATTTTAAACAATTTTATTACCGTATATAAAAACAACCAAAGCAGTTTTATCTGGTCACTTTTAAATAAAATAGAAAAAAAATTAAAATGTACATTTTTTACAGATTTTTTTTAAGAACGAAGAAGTGAAAAATTAACTAAGATCATTGACATACATTTAAAAAACAGGAGTACATGTGTTCATTTTTAAATTGGAATCTGGAAAAATTAAGAAAGTTGACAGTTAAAGGCTGAGAATAGCCAGTGACTCGTGCTACCCGGCAACTTCTACTGTACAGTACTATTTTAATTTTTCCCCCTTTGAATACTCATCGCCCCTCCATTTCTTTATTGCCCCCCTGATAACCCAAATCGCCCCCAGGTTGGGAACCACTGGTCTAGAGCCATCTAAGGAAGCATCATCACCGCTTGAAAGGAAGCATCTAGAAATGTTGAGCAGGAGTAAGGTTATGTTCTCGTATAGTCATTAGAGAAGGATTGGCAAGGAGAGGCTTGTGGTCGATGACAACAAACTGGCGGAATTTCTGAAAAAATTTCTAAAAAAGAGACACTCAGTGAATGAATCGACACAAAATTTTTTATGAGGATTTTGTTTAGCCCAAACGATCGATTGGTATTGGAGGGAGAGCAACAACTTCTTAATGGTCTGGGGGTTAAGATCACCTTGTGCCCCCCCCCCCTTCCCCATATCTATTCTAGGTGGAGTGACTTATTTTACGTAAAAAAAAAATCATTTGTCTCAATTCAGGTTTTTCTCAAACGAATTTATTTCAACCTTGGGTTGGATAATTTGTGTGACTGAACAGAAACCTAACAACGATTTATTGGTACCATGTGAAGTGTCTAGTCTTTCCTCTCCAAACACTAGTAATTTTTATGAAACAGATGGAAACATATCGATCATTACTGTTACGATTTTTTGTTTGTCGTACCAATCTTCTGTTCTATACTCGAGAGTTGAGTTCGGAGTTTTGATCATTGCTTGTCTCCATTTAAACGACCCTACCTCTCTTCTCAACAAGACAATCTAACAGTTCCACATTCCTTGGGGACAAGTAACTCTGCCGGAGACCTGTTCAGTCCCTGTTCGTTGCAATTGCGGTCTTTGTCAAGGTAACAGTTCAGTAGATTCACTTGAGATATTTAGTTCTAGGGAATATAAATTAAGATGTTGAAGATATGTACGTAAGTATGAGTGCATCTCGATGCATCATTTTCAATGAATCCATAATATAAACAACCACAAACCTTCAAACTTAATGAGCACACCCAGATGTCAAATATACTGTGTCGTAGATTAAATTGATTTGTAGGGTGCGCTCTATGTCACAGTATGTTTGACATCTGGGTGGGCTCGAAGGAGGGGGGGAGGGGGGGGGGGGGGGGGGGGGACTAGTTGTTTACACTATGGGTTCGTTAGATATGACGTCCTTATTGAGATGCAGATCTCTAAATCTGCTTACCTCGTTCTCCTTCCTTTTACGGATGAATGAATAGCATCCTGGCAGAATGAAGCCCTGAAAAAGGCACACTCACAGCCGAAAGCTTAGATTAAATAATGAAACCGGTTTAGTAACTAAAACATTTTTTTTTTTATATTTATATTAAATGCACTCTCCATTTTTTCCATACAATCATCATTTAGTGTGACACATTTTCCTAAAAACACTTCATACATTTTCTCATCAAGAAGAAACTTTCTGCCCAATTACGCACAGCTAGAACTTCTACATCCGACGTAGCTGAACCAATTCCTGACAGAATTGACCTCCCCCCTCTCCTTTACAAAAAGAAAAATGTCCCCAGTGGGAAAAGCTCCCTGGAAATGTGTCTTGCATTTTTTCTGTCACACATATGTATAAGAAGGTCTCTTCCACAGGCCAGGACATGTTTTCGAAGAATCCAGCCCCAGAAATATGGCAAAGAGCATCAAATTAAAGTTACTTGAGCACGCAATATGAATTAAATGTTAGCTTTAAACCAACATTTTATAATAAGATGGGAACATAGTGAAGTCGCCAAAAGACAGAAAAAACACATTAGGCATGAAAAATCTTATGCCAAAAATGTGCCTAAAAACGCGTTAACAAGTAAGTAAGTAACCGGTATGCTGTGTGGGTGGGATGAACCCCTGATGATGACGCTGTTGCGTCGAAACTCGGTTCTGGTCTAAAATAAAACAGTGGGAAGACAACATATTTTATTTCTATGAGAAATTATAAATTTAGTGGATGGGGGCAGCTAGTATAGTTTTTCCAGTTCCCCATCAGTCAGAACTGGCGGGAGTCCTTGAGAGCATATAACCTTTTCCCCGTCTCTGGAATTGAGGGAAAGGGACTTACCTACCTTTTTTCCTTTCCAATTTTTTCTTCTATGCTTTAAGAAAAATAAACGTTTTGTATGTAGGAGAGCGGAAATAGAAGTACTTTGGAGTAAAGAGGCGTAGGATTGAGTTCTTTGAAAACTGGTCAACTATGGAGGTGTTCTTGTACGGATAAATGAGGGCCCTCCGGTCATTTCAGTCCATTGTGATTCGTTATTGAATGAGCAGAGCGGCGTCTTACAATTGCTGGACTCTTAAATTACTTGACCTTCATTGTACTTCTTGTGTTATCCTCACTGGAATTCAACCTTTCCCATTGTTTAATCGTCTGCAAACGATGCCGATGATTCTATTGGACATAGGTCAACGTAAAAAAACGTCATTTTTTTCACGACGAAACTACCTACGAAATAACAATCTCAATAATATTAATGACTGGAGCCCGGATTTCGTGTAGTAAAAAAATTGAAAAAATCGTTCAATAAAAAGGCCAAAACTACAAAAATGTGCAAAAAAAAAAAGAAAAAAATCCTGCCACTAACTGTTTTTCTGCGAAAAAAAAATTGGATCTAATTTGTAAATTTTGTAAATAAATTTTTTA
Source organism: Aradus depressus (assembly GCA_963662175.1). Lineage (NCBI taxonomy): Eukaryota > Metazoa > Arthropoda > Insecta > Hemiptera > Aradidae > Aradus > Aradus depressus. The sequence goes on along the minus strand of OY759216.1, from coordinate 47,263,476 downwards.
ATTACAACCAAATATGCAATTTTGTGCAGTAAAAACCTACAACGTGTAATTTTGCCAAAAGAATAAAAAACGTGCAATTTCATGCAAAATAAAATTTATGTATATTAATCAGGATGACTTAATTCGTAAAAATAAATAGTTGTTTAATGATTACAAGCAAGCGAAAAAAAAAAATGGAATTGCACGGAAATCCGGGCTCCAGAAATCGTGTAGCCAAGAAATATTTCTACGATTATGAGACTTTTCTGACTGTCGTAGTCCCCTTTTGCCTTAAAGACTAGGACTAACTTCGCTAGGACTAACTTCGCTAGGAGTAACTTCGCTAGGAGTAACTTCGCTAGGAGTAACTTCAAGCAGTTGAGTAACGTTATTTGTCCAATTAATCACTTCAAGTTGTAGGATTTTATAAATAAGTGAAATTTTCAATGATCTTGAGGCCGGTGGGGTGTCATTTGCCAACCCCTTCTCCGCCTCCCCGTCCCCGTCTCTCCCCAATATATATATATATATATATATATATATATATATATATATATATATATATATATATATATATATATATATGTCAAATATCCATATGCTGAAACGTTGCAAATTTGATTACACAATTAACCTCAAAAAGTCAACTTTTGCTACAACTATTGTAGCTTCTCCCCCCTAACAATCCCACTCCTGTTCAAAATATGGAGATGCCACATGGTCTACGTTTTGAACCAGCCTTATAAGGATGCTATTTGTGAAATTTCATTAAAATCTGAAGAGCAAAATACTTACGATATATTCTAGTATTCATTTTATAATTTGCCCTCCCCCTGCCTCAAACAAACAGGGTAAGCAAAATTTAGTACTCCCATGCCACCAGAGTGACGAAAAAACTCTGGTAGTAGGCGATGTGACATCGAAGTTAAAGCCCGGGTATGAGTCATAAAAACTAACTATAGCTGCCACATTTACTATTATTCATTCAAATTATTATTCATTTCTCTTCTCTACCCAAAAATTGAAAGTATCAATGCTCATAATCCCCATATATCATCTTGACACTTTTTTTTTGATGTATATTTATTCACGATACATTTTTTCGATTACCCCTTGGAGTATGTTCAACCAGTAGTTTGGTTACATAAAACCCTGCATTAAAGGATATAATACTATCATATTATACTCTAAAGGACCCTTTGAGAAGTTGATACCAACTTTTCAAAAGGTCCTTCAATTCAAACTTCTGTTTCAAAAGTGGAATTCTCATCTATCTGAACCACATCGAAATAGTTGTTCACTTAGACAAATGTTGCTTCAACAAGGGGCCGGCGTTGCGGAAATGGCCCGGTTGGCGCATATATCACCATTAAGCCGATAATCCGATTTCATACCCTCACAATATGGCTTTGTGCTAAGCCTCAAGGTTCGGCCAACCGTATCCTAAGTTGGTCCTCTTTAATTTGTATACATTTAAAGCATGTCCTTCGTAACTGGAAATATGAACATGTTGGCTTATCTGTGTATTTAGTGTTGACGTTTGTCCTTCGAATAGACAGGGGCGATTGTATCCTTGATGGCAATTCAATATTTGGCGGCCATTAAAACTTTGGAAATATCTGCTATTCTCGTGGGTGCATTGAGGCCGATTGGGGAGGGGTTACATCTAGCAATCACACTAGTCGCTGATTACCCAAGCGCCGGGTCAAAATAAAGTAATCTTACGGTTTTACGGAAACCAATATATTTTGTTTTCATATTAAATAAATAATTTACAATTGATAATGGCCCATCAAACCCATTTACTTAAAGATGTCTAATAATAAAAACCTATTAAATTGTTCAAATACATAAACTTTTTTTAAAATTAATTCAATTAGAATGATATAATTTATCGGTTATTATTTACTTGAAAGAAATAAAACTTGTTTATTTATGATATTGTCTAATTTCACCAACTATATTTACATGGGAGTACTTTCGGTATTTCTACCATCCTCAGCCAAAAGCATAAGAGATGAGACTGCTTTTGGCTGAGGATGGTAGAAATACCGAAAGTACTCCCATGTAAATATAGTTGGTGAAATTAGACAATGTCATAAATAAACAAGTTTTATTTCTTTCAAGTTCATTTGAATTATTTCACAATATCTCTGCAATAATGTCAGTTTTCACGGTTATTATTTATATTATAGTTAGCTCTGGTGGACATGAGCCCCACTCTACTGTGCGAGTCCTAAATTTTGCCTACCCTAAATTTTTATTCACCTCCCAGATAAAATAAACTATTATATAAATATATTACATACTCAGTATTTGTTAAGTCGTGGCAGAAAATGGTAGCAATACCGAAGATACTCCCATATAATTTATATATCTTGTGAAATAGACAATATTTTTTAAAAAAACATTAGTTTTTCTTTATATTTTTTATTCAGTGTAGAGTTCTGGGAGGTAAAGTAAACTTAAGCGTCGTTAAGAGATGGTCCCGAGCCTGTACGATGACAGATACTCGTTAAAGACCCTACACTAAGTGAATAATAATTTAGGACTCCCATAGTAGAGTCGGGCTAATGTCCACCAGAGTGACATATTTTGGTAGAAGGCGATTTGACCTTGTAGTTAAAGCTTGGCAGAAGTCATAATAACTAACTCTTATTCAATTCTACGCCCGGTTCCACTTTTTTTTATCACTTTATCTGTCTTACTTTCAAATTTGAATATTCATAGAAAATGTTAATGTTTGGTTTCCAAGAAATCTTGCTTTTAGGGTTCCGTAACCAAAGGATCCAACGGAACCCTATTGTTCTCACCAAGTGTCTGTTTGTCACACTAAATTATTTCCTAAGCTATAAGTTGTGTTTGTTTCTGCGACCCATGCCATGAAGATTAACTACAACGTCCAGCTGAAACTACTTATAAATACCTAATGAGCGGCCAATAAATCCCGGTTACAGCCATTTTTCAAATGAAACTGGAAAACCGTTTAGAGACGATAGGTCCGAAAGTTAATCAATATTAGGCCACCATTGAAGAAGGCATAAGAGAGGTCACACCAAGCATTGTGGGCATCAGGCCAAGAAGTGATTCACGTCTGAATGCCAAGGATTCTGTGAAAGAATGGTGGGCATTGAAGAACCAACAACTACAGAAGCCATCTGACCCCATTCTCAAAGAGACACCCGCCAGAGCCAAATGGGAGTACAGGTCATCTGGAGGATACGGAACGTGAGGGAACCGACCGGTTCTACCGGACAGGAGAGAAACGATTTTTCCAGATGAAAGATAAGTCAGGCGAAAGGTGGCAGGAAGAGGTGAAGTCTGGAAGAAGAAGTACTTTGAAGAAATACTCAGCTCAACTACCAAGAATCCCTTCGTCCACTCCTGTTGTAGAAGTAGAGGTCCCTGACCTTCTGGAGGCAGAACTTGCCATTCGCATGATGAACAATGGGAAGTAGGTACGTGTAATATCTTCATTCTAATTATTTTTATGTATTTTAAGTGTCTATTCCGATAGGTACCACTAAATACTTTATGACTTTTTATCTTACATAACTTTATAATTAATATAGGAATAAAATAAGTTGTATTCCCACTTTTTTATTTGCGACCAGAACCGTTTTTCAAAGCAACAGCGTCATCATCACATCCCACCCGTACAATGTAGGGGCTAAAGGAATACTGGCGCCTATCACAATTTCAATAAAAATGATCTTACTATATTTATTGAAATTGTAAATGTTAACTTAATATGGAATTATAAATAAATGTACTCAACTTAGTTCGGAATTTTTTTTTTTTTAAATACTGTAGAAGGTGTAGGAGGAGAATCAACGCAATTTTTTGTGACATGGCCAGGTGTGATCACTTCGTTATAAGAGTTTTGTTTTAGGGTCTTCGATAAAGGTAACTCTGAAAAAGATTGCTTGTTAATCCTTTTCCTTAAACTTTGTCTTTACTTCTTCTTCCGCAGATTTTTCTTCCCCTCATCTTAGCGCTATTAAATTACAGGACAACTCGCCTTTTGTCGTATTATTATTATTATTTCAAACTAACTTTTTGTAATATGATAAACTTTAAAGTTTAGAGCGATTATTCTTTCCTTATTTAGGAAATTAGTAGAAGAAAAGTTTCTGTTTTCAGATTTATATTAACTATTTTCTTCCTCATCCTAAAGTTTTAACGGATTTTTTATGGTTTAATTTTTAATATAAATCAGTTGGGGAATTTAATTCTCTCTTAATTTGTTATTGTGACTCATGCCCAGGCTGTAACTACGAAGTCATATCGCCTACTACCTGAGCGCTCTTTCGTCGTTCTGGTTGGACATGGGAGTCCTACATTTTGCCTACCTAACATTTTTATTCACCTAGGTTAGGGGTCTTCAACCAGTACAGGCTCTGAACCAGCACTTAACGTCCCTTCCAAAGGACGGCCTGCTCCAGCTTATTGTAGAGAGAGAAAGGGATCCCCGAACATTGTAACCAACCTGATATGTCCCTTACTGAAGAAAGAAAGAAGGACCGAGTGTGACAACTACGGGGGCATATCATTATTGTTAGTGGCCTCTCGAGAATCCTCCTAATGAACGTGAGTCTCTTCACTGAAAAACATCCTTAGAGAGGACTTCCTTTGTGGCATCCTGAACCAGATATTTGTTATCAGGATACTCAAGCAGGTTCGGAACCATCACTTAATAACTTCCCATCCGAAAGACGGCATACTCAAGTTTTTTTGTTTTTTTTAACCACTAACAACACACAATAGGCTTTCTCTGGTCGCGGTGACACAATCAGTCCTCGGAAAAAAAAAAAAAAAACACTAACTACCACTGACAACGCCCTTTAATCTATAAGTAATAGCGACATACAATTAAGTACTGTGTAAGCTTAAAAACCCAATTTTGTCAAAAAAAAAAAAAAAAAATGGCGCATAGGTTGCCGTAGGCCAAACAAATAATTTTGTTCTACCATTAATCTTGGCAAGTGAGACTAAGTAAGAAGGATATATCTCTATTTTTTATTTCAGAATGGCGTCTGTGTGATGCTCGGAGTAGCGATTTAAAATTCTCCCCTCCCTCGACCGTGACGACTATCTCAGAAGGTACTCTCTGAAAAAATTATGATTAGCCCCTTTATGATAACTTCTCAGTCAAAGAAACGCAGCCATATTGTTTAAACTTGTACTAATAAATAAATAAAATATTGTCTATTTCACAAAAATGTACCACTTTCTTTAACTTCCCCAGCTTACGAAGTATAGGGGAAGTTATGTAATCAGTTAAAAATTCAACGGAATTTCATGTTTTCCGACCTCTAGTTTCGAATTATGCAAAAAAAAAAAAATTTCACGGTCGATTTTAATTTACTTACTAAATTTCGCAATAAATAAAAGTGTGAACGAAACATTAAAAAACCTACCAAGTAATTGAAGCAAAGAAAATATAACACAGTATCAATTTTAACAATAATATAAAGAAAACCAAAACCGAACTACTATTCATTATAATAACATCCAGTCCAAACATTTTACTCTGTTTTATGGAACCCCAAAACGGCTCACCATTAAATACTATTATTTTTTTAAGGAAGAAGAAAATGGGTCGTTAATGTAATTATGTGGATAAATTAAGTCTCCTAATGCCATGAAATTTTTATTGCCATTTTATCATAATTTTCTTGAAATTTTTTCCGTTACCTTAAAATTATTACCCAGCTGAGGCGGATCTAGACCAACTGCTGAAGTGAGGGGGGGAGGGAGAATTAAATATACTCGTCATTACTTACTACCAAGTTTATCTTGTTACAAAAGTAAGCTTGCTTTCCGTTCTGAGTTCACAAATCTTATTTTCACCCATTTTCTTATTTTCACCTATTTTCTCTGTATATCTTGAAATTACGTATACTTGAGTAGATAATACGAAAATCAGATGTACAATCATAATCAATATAACTGAATGATAATAAAAAAAAGTGGTCGGTGAATCCGCGGCAATGTACTTCCACAGAACGAATTAATCAACTGACTTTTTGCGTTACTCTCCAAAAACAGTCGAGCGTTGGCCCTATTCAATAGTTGATTTATGTAGGAGCTCATAAAACCTCATACTAAATTTTGTGTCGATAAATTTATTATATCGGCAGTTATTAGGGTTTTTGAAATGAGCCCCCTCCCCTGAACCCCTCCTTCCCTTTGACCGATATTATTGAAATTTGACAAGTTATGTTCTCATTGGGTTTTTACTGCAAATATGAAATTTCATGTCGATACATTCATTACGTCGGCAGTTATTGGGGTTTTCAAGTTGGGCCCCCTCTGATCCCCCCTGCTTTTCTGCCGATTCCGCTGAAAACTAATAAGTGTCCTCATTAAGGGGTTTTGAATTCCCACATGAAATTTCGTGTTGAAACGCGTTGTTTGGGAGTTCACATACAAATACAATTTTTTTTTTCATGTCTGAATCTGGAGGTCGGAAAAGATAAAATTTTGTTGAAAAGTCAGCATGGAATTTTTGGCCAATTACGTAACTTTCTTTATACTTCGTACAGCTGGCGAAGTAAAAATCAGCTGAACAATATTCTGTATAAGTACACTCTACTTACAATTTTCCTGGAGGAACCGTATTTCGTCTTAACTGGGCATTTTCATGCGGATGAAAATTTTCAGAATCAATAAGATAGTAGAAAAGAAAAAATCTCACTCAGATAAAAAATAACTGTCCAGAAGTATAGTAAGTAGCATACTTGCTTATTGTGCTCAACATTATGGGTTCGAAACCCGACCGAGTCCCTTAGGTTTTTTAACTGGGAGGTGAAAAAAGCTTGATCACACTGTCCTTTGGTTGGGACGTTATAATGGTCCCAAGACGATGTCAGTTACTCGTTAAAGACCCCTAACCTAGGTGAATAAAAATTTTAGTATAGACAAAATTTAGGAGTTCTATAGTAGAGTTGGGTTCATATTTAAGAGAGCTCTGTTAGTAGGCAATATAACTAACTTAAATCTCTCAGGAGGAGAATAAAAGTGAAGTAAGATTCTATTAATGAATTAATATTTCTCAGCTCTGGATTCTAAGGGCTTTTCTCTTTAACCAACATTTCTAAAGAAAAACATCCATATTTACTTTAACGTTTGTTGTTTGTGTTGTTGCTTTTTCCGAGCTACAACATTACTCCTATTAATCGCGAGTAGAGTGTGACCTACCTCGACCAGATAGACGATATAACTCTTAGCACAACAGAAATATTATTTACCTATGATCTATTTTATGTTTAACCTATTATTTACTATTCCCTAGAACTAAATACCTCAGCTGGATCTACTCAACTGTTACCTTGACAAAGACCCCTAATTACTACGAACAGGGTCTAAGGCGGAGTTATTTGTCCCCAAGGAATAATTTAACCTCGTCATAATTAAACCTCATTAACCTACATTTCTAAAGAAAAAAAAATGTGATGTGCCCATTACAGGAGTTTCTTATACCAACCACGCCTATAGACTCTCTTCCCCCTTCTCAAAATTATTCCGTACTGGCATTACTGGGTTTAAGAATGTCTACTCTCAAAATAACGCCGTACAAAGGGACAAAGAGAAGGAGAGGGGGAAAGTGAGTGATCTGTAAGCGTTGTTGGTATAAGAAAATCCTGTAATGGCCACATCACATACATTTTTCACGATTTGTCCGTTGCCATAGAGTTACGATTTAAAAATTACTTAGATATATTCCCTACAGACAGTTTACATTCTTCGGGGCGCTATAACTTCTGTCATATTGATCCTATCTCAAATCTAAGGACTTACTAGCGATTGAAAATTTTATAAGGAACAATTTTGGTAGGAATCAATGTTTCGATAGGACTAACCGTTTTCGAGTAAATTTAGGAAACGTCTAAAAATATGTGTTTCAAAACTACATTTTAAGATGGTTTTCGGCATGTATCTCGAAAACCGGACGACCTGTAAAAAATCATATTTCATATAAATTATCAGTATTTTATTTAAATATTACTTGAAAATATTTTTGATTAGGTCATAAACATAAACTATCTTGTTAAATGTAGTTAGATCCTGAAGGGAAGTGTTCTCAATTTTTGTTCGATTTCGGCCAAAATATAATCAGACCCAAGTGACCCCTTCATTCCAAATTTCTTTATTCCTAAGTTCATAACTGCAATCGTTATTGTGGTAGAGAGTTTACAACTTTTCAATCACATACACACGAAGACTCACAGAAGCACAGACAGACATAATCGCGAAAATGGTCAAAACTTATTCAGGAGACAGTTTATTTTATCTGGGAGGTAAAATAAACTTAAGCACCCCGTTCTTTGGGTTAAGCGATGGTCCCGAGCCTGTACTCGTTAAAGACCCCTACCTAGGTGAATAAAAATCTAGAGTAAGCAGAATTTAGGACGAAACTGACATGAAAACTGACATTATTGCAGAGATATTGTGAAATAATTCAAATGGACTTGAAAAATAAAATAAAACTTGTTTATTTAATATATTGTCTAATTTCACTAACTATATATACATGGGAGTACTTTCGGTATTTCTACCATCCTCAGCCAAAAGCAAGTCTTATCTCTTATGCTTTTGGCTGAGGATGGTAGAAATACCGAAAGTACTCCCATGTATATATAGTTAGTGAAATTAGACAATATATTAAATAAACAAGTTTTATTTTATTTTTCAAGTCCATTAGAATTTAGGACTCCCATAGTAGAGTCGAGCCCATGTCCACCAGAGTGACGAAAGAGCAATCTGGTAGTAGGCGATATGACCTTGTAGTTGGCATGAGTCATAATAACTAACGAGTTTATGTGTCCAATTGTTTTTAAAACGTTAGTGCATAAAACTAGTGAACCGATTTTGATGGAACTTTCACTGATCGAAAGTACAAAGTCCTGGAAGTAACCAGGGGTATGTAGCATCTCAAAATTTGGAACTGAAGAGGTGAGTAAGGGAGGACTTGTTATTTAAGGGCTCATCGGATTTTCATCTCATCTGTAGCCTCTATATTAGCCTCAAATATATAATCAGCTGGACAAAATAGGTTCTCCGCGATTTAAAACGATATAAGCGCCCTATGATTTTTTTTTAGTCGCATGAACCCGAAAGCGTTGTAGTGAGTGAAGCATTCTAAAACTGAACATGCTTCAGTAGGTGAAATATCTAAATTTAAATTATTTCGAATTGTTTTCAGAAAAACGTGTTTTTTTTTAAATATATCTTTTACCTTGTAGTGTCCACCTAGTGGACAACCCAACAAACAACACTGACTGTCAACAAATGAGAACAAAAAAAGAAAACAAATGTCTGATATTTCAATTATTGTATTTCAGAAAGGTAGAATAAAAGGTTCCCTAAAAACCGCAGCAGGGCCAGCGTATTATGAACTAGGGAAGATTTCTCCAGCCCCAAGACTCAAGTCACGGCTCCCTCAAGACATCCCTTAGAGACCAAGTGTTCAAGTTTACTTTCATAATTGTTAGCTATTTTCTGAAATATCTTTTACATTCATCTTTTATTTTTATTTATTTGTTCATTATTCATTTCTATAAGCTGTCCTAGGTTGTTCTCAAGATGAGACGACGCCAATCTGTTATTTATTTTATTGTCATTGTTTCAATTATTGTCCTTTATTACCAGTTATTGTTACTTTAGTTAACTGCTAGGGTGCACTTTTTTTTAAATTGGTTATACTAGCTTTTTTAAATTTTTTATGTTGATATTCCTAGGGGATGCTGTCTCAGAATAAAGATTATTTTTCATTTATTCATGCGATAGAGGGTTTCATAGGCACACATAGACATGGCTAAATGAGGTGGTGAACGTTTTAGGCGAAATATTTAATTCTGTTTTGCAGACTATGTCTTTACCGTTGCCATGATTTTAATTATGTAGTCCGTAATGGATTTTTCTCCCAAATATGGATCCATCAGGCGCTATTAAATGCGTACCTATATTGTTTCTATTATAGTTTAGCAATATTTGCTTAACAACAGAAATATCATTACCGTTACCAATTAACAAATAACTTAAATTTCCATGGGTAATAATACTATATTTATTGGGCTACTAAATTTATGTAGTTTGTTTTGGCATAACACCGTCGTCAGGTTTAATTATAAAGTGTATCATTCCATACAAAATGTGCGTTTTGGTATAAGCGCTATCTTGTAAAATTACTTAAGCCTCCAAGTAAAGTTGTTTTAATTTTCGTCTGATTTCGGCCAATCGAAATCACAATTTATATTATCTTTCGAGTTAAAGCCCTAAACAACGTTTCAATCATAGACTCACAGATAGATATCATCGCAAAAATGGTCAAAAAGTGTTCAAGTGACACGAAAACTCGAGGCGCAGGCTCCTCCAGAGATAGCGTGCTTGCCTCCTCAGCTCAAAGAGAAAAAACCTTGAGCACGCCATCCTTCGGAGTCTGTTAAAATTAGGTGCTCCTTAAAAGGCCTTTTACTTAGATAGGTAAAATTTAGGACTCCCACAAGTAGAGTCCGGCTTATGACCAGAGGGTAACAACGAAAGAACGCTCTGGTAGTAGGCGATATCACCTCGGTAGTTAAACCCGGCAGCACTAGAAAAGTTATTTGACTGAAAATCATTAGCCTTGCTTATGAGTTTCTGTGGCCAAATATAAAATTATTGTCGATATATTCATTTCATAGTGAGTTATTACCGTTTATTTATCATTATGGAGACAATAATGTCTTTACCATGTCGTTCGATTTTTAAATTAGCACTTAAGGAATAGTGATTTGTCCCTGATAGTACCACATTAATATTGAGAACAATTGGTTATATATATTTTCCTTGCAATATAAAAATTATTGTTTTTTTTGAGTTTTTCTCATCCAATACTACCAATAATTCTTGAATCAACGAGATATATGTACATTTTTTATAAAGTGAATAAAAATAATTGTCTTTCTGTTCAAAACTATTTTATTTCACAACCGGGTTCACAGTTTCTAAAGCATCAAGAAAAATGGAAAAATATGGTAACTCCACACCAGCTTCCGAACGTCACACTTTTCATGTAAAAAAAATGAAGAAATTTTTTTAAAACAAAATCTCTAGGAGCATAAAAGAAATTTATAAATCCACAAGAATTTATTATTTTTTAAGTACACTAATAAAATAGAGTACATTTATTTTATCTATTTTTCATTTATTGAAAAACAATTATCTATTTTTCACTTTTATTTCTTAAAAAACTTAACGCTGTTCATCGAAAACGATAAAGGAGTTGTAGGTGATAAGAGCAAGCGCCAACATCGCAGCTCACCCTCTTCCCACTTCTCAAGGTCATTGGACATGATTCACCGACCTAACTATAAAGGCTATAAGTTACTATCATTAGAGGCAGTTTTGTATCATTAAAAAGAAAAGCAATAAAAAATTTGACAGAAAGAAGAATGGATGTTTTTTTTTCCTTGACAGATTGACAATAAAGAAAAGGTTATTTTCCAATTTTCGTTGGATAAATCCTCTGTCACTTTCCGATAAGTAGACCCCAAATGGAAAACTTATAATGGATGACGTCCTATTTTTTACTTTCCCACCACGAAGTATAGGGGAAGTTATGTATTCGGTCAGAAATTTGATGTTGAGTTTTAACTGGGATTTTATGTAATCCCAACCCCCTAATCCCAAAAATGATAAAAAAAATAATGTATGTCTGTCTATGAATGTGTTCTGTGAACATAATAACTCCCGATAGAATGTACGTATTGATATGAAATTTTATATTTGTATCCAGAACTTCATAAGGGAAGGAGGGGGCAGAGAGAGGACTCAACTAAAATTACCAATGACTGCCGATGTAATGAATGTATCGACATGAAATTTTATATTTAAATTCAATACCAAAAATATCAACATTTAATAATTTTCCGCGAAAACAGTCGGAGGCAAGTAGGGTATTGGAGGAGAGACTCAACTCAAAAACCTTAATAACTGCCGATATAATGAATGTATCGACACAAAATTTAGTGTGAGGATTCGGAAGTCCCTGTATAAGTGAACTGTGGATGTTTAGCCCAATTAATCGGTTTTGAAGGGAGAGCGTAAACATAATTGATGAATTCGTGCTGAAAAAGTACTGTGGTAATACAAATAAAATGATGTAAAATAAATGTAAAATTAAAATAATTGAATTAATGTAATTATTAATAAATAAATAATTAAAATTAAAATAATAAATATTACCAACCGTCACTTAACGTTCCATACGAAGGACAGCGTTCTCAAAGTTTTTTCACATCTCAGACAAAAAGAACCATAGTCCTTCGGCGGGGTTTCGATCCCCAAGTTGGCTAGCACGCTACCACTGAACTACCGGCGCACGAAACTTTCCGGTAAACCAATACATGGTAATAGGATACATCATAAGATTGTATACGTAAAATAGCTTATAAATTACAATTATAACTATCTGAAGTTAGTAGTTATCTATTGTTAGTTATCCGATCCATTTTTTTTTTTTTTTTTCCCTAGTTTAAAGTTACTTGTTTAGGGCAATTAATGAATTGTACCTTAGTTCATATCTCATGTTAATTAGGCCATTGGCCTAGGTATTATTGTTATCGACAGCCCAACTATAATATTCATGTATAGAATAATAAAGTTTACAATAATTATAAAAAAAAAACTATTTGAATCTGACACACATATGATTAGTAATAATAATACTATTAACCAAAATAAAATGAAATAAATAAATACTTTAAAATATATGAGTACAAAAATACTAATACATAGATACATTTATTACAAGTAAATTTGATAAAAATTAAGATAAATATTTTTCGGATTTTTATCACGACATTAGGAAAACAGTGTAACCATAACAAATATAAATGAAATAAAACATAACAAATAAAAAGTAGGTTTGGGAGCCATGGTGGCCGTGCGGGCTAGAGCGTAGGGCTTTGGTCACATGGTCTCACCATGGTTTGCGGGTTCGAATCCCGTCCGGGAGTGAGTTTTATTACGTAGATAGAACGTGATGTCGTAAATAATTAGATAACATAGTGACATGGCTAATATGCATCGAACATGAGGCCAAAAAAAAAAAAAAAGTAGGTTAGGTTATGTTTTATGACTCATGCCCGGGCTTCAACTACAAGGTTATATCGCCTACTACCAGAGCGCTCTTTTGCACTCTGGTGGACATGAGCCCGACTTTACTGTGAGAGTCCTAAATTTTGCCTACCCTAAATTTTTATTCACCTAGGGCAGAGGTCTTTAACGAGTACCTGACATCGTACAGGCTCTGGACCATCGCTTAACGTCCCGTCCGAAGGACGGCGTGCTCAAGTTTATTTTACCTCCCAGATAAAATAAACTAAGGGCCTCGGTCGGGTTTTGAACCCAACTTCTTGAGCTCAGAAGCCAAGCAAGCATACCACTGAGTAAGTAAATAAAAAGTTTATATTAAACAAATTTCAATGTAAAATAAATCAAATTCAAATATTATATTCTTGTGAAAAAATACTTAAAATTAAAAATACTAAAAAAAAAAAAATAGGGACAGAACAAACTCAATTCGCAGTCGTTTGTGAAGTTGTGAAGTTCACATTTGTTCCTGGGGATTACAACGTGAGTTCGTTCCATCTACCCTAATTAGATTACCTACGTTTACTATTTATTTCTGTGCCCCCCCCCCCCCCTCATTATTAACAGTTTGTAAATATTTTACCCCTTCTTTCCACACAGTTATCTAATGTTAAGGAAAATGGATTAACTTCATCGACCTCTACAAAAAGTTATTATTATGACATCATCAACGGCCAACAACACCACGAACACCTTTGCAAGTATCACCAAATCATCACCACCATATCCAAGTAAAGAGCAAGGTATCCTATTTCCGTCTGTCGATGGAGCGCCCATCATCAAGTACATAATGGGCGTAGGGGACCTTATCGGCCCAAATAAAATTATATTTACGTCACGCATATCCAACACTAGAATTGCTATATTCCTCTCCAATAAAGCAACTGTAGAAAAATTTGTAATTGATCACAAAGGTATCACTTCATGAAAGATTTATTCCCGCTCGTAGACTAACGGTTCAATCTAAACGGATAATAATCTCAAATGCCCCTCCATTCATGCCACATGAATTAATAACTGAAAAACTGGAGCAACTTAACATTCAGATACTCTCCCCTATCAGTTATCTGCGGGCAGGTATCAAAGTCCCAGGCTGTGAACATATCCTCAGTTTTCGGAGACATTTGTTCATTAATCCAGAAGACTCAAGTGAAATACCTTCAAGTATCCTAGTAGAGTGTGATGGTATAACATATAGACTTTTCCTCGGGGATGAAGAACCTAAGTGTTTTAAATGTGGGGAAGTAGGATACTTGAGCAACAAATGTGAGCTTGAAAGACAAGGGACATCCAACATGAGCCCGCTTATTGTGGGGCTCCCTCCTGAACCCACCCTCGACGTCGCGCAGGAACCAAAGTCCGAAAATAATAGCAATACTTCCCCCAGAAAGCTGCACAGTATTAGTAGTACTGACAATTCACGAGAAGCTGCTTCAACATCAGCCACCAAAACAGGCTCAGCCTAAACCAGTATAGAAAACCCATCCTCCGATAGTTTAAAAAACACTTCCGGTGACACACCTAATGAAATTTCACCCCCCTCCCAACCGAACACACCTTTGCCCTCAACCCCATCAGGTACTAGAACTCCACAACCCAAGTCAGAAAAGTCACGAACAAATTGCATCGAATCTATAAAACAGATCCTGGAAAAACAAACCGATAAATTCACATCCCAACTAAGTCCTCGACAGATTTTAAACTTTATTGAAGAAACTTATCGTTGTCAAAATTTTGAACAGCTTGCAAAAAATTATACAGACAATTGTGAGGATCTTGTGATGGCGGTGAAGAAACTACACTCCCTTTCGGACGATAAGGGGGTCAAGAACAGGCTCACTCGAATCATTAACAGAATCCAAAATCAATCTGATCCAACCAAGTCTGATTCCCAAGTACCTTTATGAAAACAGTTACCTACAACCCATGAAACCGTACACACATTAGTTCTATGTTATAGTCAGTTTTATTATATTCTCCCTTGTGAATTTGCAAATGTTCCAGTGGAATATAAACGGTTTCTTTTCCCATCTCGAAGAGCTCCAAATCTTAATATCTGAACATGATCCGTCAGTAGTCTGCCTCCAAGAGACAAACTTTCAGGATCAACGGATCGGGAAGCTAAAAGGTTACGACCACTCCATCAAAAATCGCAATAGATTATTCCCTAGCGGTGGTGGAGTGGCAATATATATTAAGAATTCTCTATGTCATCAAGAAATCCCTCTATCGACTCCCTTGGAAGCTATAGCAATGTAGGTTAGTTAGTTAGAGAGGTCTGGATTCACATATTAATCTTCCTTTGATATATTGATCCCATCGGGAGTTATCGTGTTCACAGATACACAGAATTTTTTTTTTTTTATATTTGGAATCTAGAGGTCGAAAAACATGAAATTTCGTTGAAAACTCCGCTTCGAATTTTTGACCGATTGTATAACTTTCCCTATACTTCGTATATCTGGGGAAGTAATAAATATATAGTGAGTAGAATGAAGCTTTTACTACTATTCCTATCTAATATGTCGAAAGGTCAGTGAGTTATGTCGTTGACATTAAGAATGGTGAGATGTTTTTTTCAGTACTTTGTTGCTAAGATGGAAGGGACCATTAACAAACATATCGAAGGACCATCCATTAGAATGATTCTATTTATTTTAGAACTTTTGGCTGAGTTCCAGTCTTCGGTTCCCATAGTTCTAGCCCATAAATCCATATTGGTACTATAATTATTATGTAAGTTGTCAGTTTGTTTGTTTCAGTTTTCCAGCTGCACGAAGTGTAGGGGAAGTTAAGTAATCTCCCTTCCCTTTCGTCGGTTTGGCTGAAAATCAATGGATGTTGTGCTTGTGGAGTAGAATGTACTTCCCCAAACGAATTAATTAACTTGTCTCTCTCCTTCCATAACTGCTCGACCGTTTGCGCTAATATTCAACAGTTGATTTACATAAGGGCTCCTAAATCCTCATACTAAAATCTTTGTCGATAAATTCATTATATTCGCAGTTATTCTTCTTCTTCTTCTTCCTGCGGCGCTACGGTCCTGAAAGAACCCGGGCCTCCGTCACAATCCTCCTCCATTCGTCTCGATCCAAAACCTTCTCCCTCCATCCTCTGATGCCAACGGAGTCTCGGTCTTCCTCTTCTCCTGGCACCGCCTGGCCTACCGTAGAGGGCTTGTTTAGGGAGTCTTCCTCCTTCCATTCTCTCCACGTGGCCCAACCAACGTAATCTCGCCTGCTTGATCACGGATACCAGGTCGGAATCCCCGTAGAGGTCTCTCAATTCTCTGTTCTTCCGGATACGCCATCTGCCGTTCTCGGAAACTGGTCCATAAATCTTTCTAAGTACTTTCCTTTCCCACAGTAGCAGAGTCGCAGTTATTAGGGTTTTGAATTAACCGCCCTCCTTTAAACCCCTTTTCCCTTCTGCCGATTTCGCTGAAAATTGATAAGGGTCGTCCTTTCAGAGTTTTGAATTGAATGTTGATACATTCATTAGTACGGCAGTTAGTTACTATGACTCCTGCCGAGGACACGAGCCCGACTCTACAGTCGGAATCCTAAATTTTGCCTAGCCTGCTTAGAGAGGTTTTTAATTGTGCCTGATATCGTACCGGCTCAAATACAGTCGGTATCATATACAGTCGTAATCCTAAATTTTGCCTAGCCTGCTTAGAGAGGTTTTTAATTGTGCCTGACATCGTACCGGCTCGGGACCATCAATTAACGTCCCATCCGAAGGATGGCGTGCTCATGGTTTTTTCACCTCCCAGATAAAAACCTAAGGACCTTCAAACTCGTGATCTTGAGCACAGTAAGCAAGCACTACTGAGCTACCGGCGTCCTCTACAACGGCAGTATGTTTTCGAGTTAAGCCTTTCCCCTAATCCCCAGTTTCCCTTTACCCGATTTGGCTGAAAATTGATAATTGATTGTCTTTATAGAGTTTAGGTTACAATATAAAATTTCATGTCGATATATTCATTCCATCGAGACTTATCGTGTTCACAGACACATGGACCGAAAGAAATTTTTTTTTTTATATTTAGAATACATATGTTGAAAAACCCGCATCGAATTTTTAACCGATTACATAACATCCTCTATACTTCATTAAGGTTGGGAAAAGAAAAATAAATAAGATAGATAGATATATAGATTATAGGATATTGGTGAAGGACCTGTGCCAAGAAAATGAAAATGAAAGCCTTTATGTGTACTGGGGTAGTAAAAAATCGATGAACGCCACATCTGGGTGGTTACCATATGGCCCTTCTCTAATAAGACAGTAACTGTAATCAATTGAAAAGGATTGTGTTGATGTGTGTTTACACTCTTTTGGGTCCAATGGAGATTAGCCACCTAAATCCTATTGATATTCTGTCATTTGAACAACACATTCAACCAAACACGGTGATGTAGAACATTCTAGTTTGCTTAGTGTGTTTGTGTGTTTACCTTTATTCTTTACACTATAGAACAATAACAAATAAAAACTACAAAATATTTAAGCCCCATAATGTTTTTAGAGGCAGGTACATTTATTTAGTTTATACAGTGAATTGTATTAAAATAGAGGATGTTAGTAGTTAGAGTCGAAGTGTCCCTGACTCGAGAAGTGGTTTGGTGGGTTATTAATAAGAAAAAAGTCGTCGGTGAATCACCGGCAATGTCCTTCCCCAGAACGAATTAATATATTAACTTTTCGCTTCCCCTGCAAAACCATAATAATGGTTTTAATAATAATAACCGTAATAATGGTTATTAATAATAACCGTAATGAATTACATGTAAGGCCCTCCGCACACGGTGCAACTGTTTTGCAACTTGAGTTGCAAACCAGTTGCACCATTGTCACAAGCACAACCAGTCTGCAACCAAAATGCAACCTCTGTCCGCACACGAGCGCGACTGATTCTTGATCAGTCGGTGTTTTCTGTCCACATAGTTCATAGTCACGAAGCTAGTTTTGCCAATATGTCAAGTAGCAGTTCAGATGAAGAAGACATAATTGACTATTATCAATACTGCAGACTATTATCAATACTGAAGAAGAGGAATAAACATTACAACTTACAAATATTTATTTCATTCTTTACAAATATACAGGGTGTCCTTTTTAGATGGCCCGGCTGAATTTCTCTTGAAACGATAACGTTATAAAAAAAATAAAAAATAGGTATTTAATATTTTTCAGTCTAGTTTAAAATGTCGACCTGTTTTTGAAAAAAAAATTATACGGGGTACCTCAGGACCAGTACAACTTAAAAATTTCAAATAGGACCCTATACCTTCCGATACATCATTTTGAAGGATTTTTTACTCTGAAATCAACGGTGTAACCCGATTTTAAATTGGTCAAAAAATTACAAAATTATAGTAAAAAGTTTAGAAAAAACAAAAAAAAAAAACATTTTGTTTGTTTGGTATTAATTCCAATAAACCTAATTTGCTTCCTAATTTTAGCAAAATCGTTAAATTGCTTTTATTGTTTACATTCACTGTCATTGTTTACCCAAATGGTCTTATGATAGCGAATTTTAATTCCTAGAAATAAACAACTTTTACAATACCTACTTCCTTAACAATCAGTATTAATCAGCCAGTCAAAATGAACCGAAGGGCGCAGTTTTCCCATCAAGAACAAGTTGATATGTACAATAATTGTTTTACAATGAAAGTGGTGGTATTGCTCTATATTATCATAATTTTAACAGTGAATGACATTGTAAAAGCTGCTTGCATCCTCCACAACTACGTACGTAAACGAGAGGGGATTGACTACAGGCCTGCAGGCACGGGAGAGGAAAATGAGACGGGGTGTGTACCTACCAACATGCCAAGACAACTTGTAATAATACATGATGGTTCTTCGGCGGCTACTATGAGGAATTATTTGGCAAACTATTTCCTTTCTCCTCGTGCATCTTTACCCTGGCAGTGGAAATACACAGTACCAGGAAAAGGGAATAATATTAATAATTAATATTACTTAACTACTACAAATATTGCCAATGTATGTTGTATAACCTTACAAAAATGAATAAATAATAAAAATAAACAAATTAACACCTTTACATAACTGACAAGTTAACTTCGGCTGCCACCTCTTGCCATGCTTTATCCGTCAAATCTTTCCTTGAGTACCCAGGAAGTTTATAATTGTAGAGTATTTCATGTTTCTCCACCACTCCAACAAATGAATATAACATTTGTTACATTTGTTAAATGATCACTCATCATTTCGAAAAAAATGTGATTTTTCCCTTGCAACCATGCAACTGAAACTGTTTTGCAACTGGGAAGCACGATCGCACGCAACCAGTTGGCAACTGATTTCAAATCGGTCTCGTTTGGTCGCCCCGTGTGCGGACCCCCACTACTTTACATGGGCAAGGTCGCAAAACAGTTGCACCGTGTGCGGACGGCCTAAGTGAACTATTGATTGTTAGCTGAAATGATAGATTGGTTTTGCAGAAGCGAGAAGTTAATTCATTAGTTCGTTCTGGGGAAGCACATTCTATGTATAAATGTTACTTTGTTGATTTCTTCTGGCTTATTTTTTACTTTTTTTGACAATTCAGGACACGTCCACGTCTCTTCTTCTGGTCACTATGAACATTTTCCTCCTGGGGACCCTCCATTTTATAGCCACAACCTTGACTGTGTCGCTCTCTCTCTCTCTCTCTCTCTCTTCCAAGAACTAACTGTTTGACAAGTCCGTCGTAACTTTCTGATTGGTCCGCCCACCAGCCAATCTTAGTTACGGAATCCATCTCTGATGGTATCTTCGAATAATGGTGGTCATGGGGTTCCTCAGTGATTTTTGTGATTGGTTCAATGATCGACCAATCTCATAATTCGTTCTACTGCCTTAGTTTATTGATAAATGCATCTGCCTTTCGACAGATTTGGCTGAAAATCAATAGGTGTCGTCCTTATGAATTTTGGTATACACTTTTAAAATTTCATGTCGATATAATCATTTTATCGGGAGTTATCGTGTTCACAGACGCACATAAACAACCTTATAAACTAATCCTTCCATTCAGTTATACCTTCTAGGTACATACATCCTTTCAGTTATGAACTCATTTGTTAAATAATTAATACAGAAGTATCAGTCCAACAATTTAATTTTCTATACAAATAGTTTCGCCAATTTGTCATCCTCAGGTGGTGAATCTGAACATACATAAACTAAAAAATATTTTTAAAATCACTAGAGTTTACGAAATGTTAGTTCAAGTCAATAATTATAATTAACAGTAAATAAGTTATGTATGATAAAAAAAATATGACAAAATGTTAAGTGCTATGAGTTAAATAATAAATAATTTTGATCTATGATGTCATCAAAAATTCAACGTAATTCCAAACGAACCATCATTGGGTCGGATATACACTCTATCAAAAAATTCTGTGAACACTCACCTGGGTTTCCTTCAATTTGTTATTGTGGGCATAGGAAAAAAATGTTCACAAGGAAATTACACTTGTTTAACACAATAATCAATAAACACTTTATTTCCCAAAAAATAACACAAAATATTATTCAACAATATAGTGTAATGCAATTTTAATTGAAAATAACGTCCCTTAAATGCAAAAAAAGTCTATGAACACATTATAATATGAGGTAATTATTTTTTAAAATAAATAATAATAAATGTTTTAGAAGCTGTTAGGCCCTCCTTTCTTCTTTATAACGTCTATTAATCTTTCTTTCATGGATCCTACTAATCTTGAAGTCACTTTTTCGGAAATTGTGCCCCATTCTTCTGCAACGGCTGCTTTCAGTTCTGCTTTGTTTTTCACGCCACGTACTCTTATTCGGCGTTTAATTTCATCCCATAAATGTTCTATGGGATTAAGGTCTGGGGACTGGGGAGGAGTATTAAGGCGTCGGGGTGCGTTATACAGAAGCCACTCCTTAACTAAATGAGCTGTGTGCTTGGGGTCATTATCCTGCTGGAACAGAAATGTTCTTTCCAACCCCAATTTCTCGGCACTTTTCTTTAAATTATTTCTTAATATTTCAATATACACATACTTGTCCATTATTCCATCAATAACATGGAGATTTCCATCTCCTCTACTACTCATACATCCCCAGACCATAATACCACCACCTCCTTGTTTCATTGTGGATCGTAAATTTTTTTGTTTTAAAGCCTCCTTTGCTTTTCGCCACACTTTTTGTCGTCCATCTGATCCAAACACACTAAATTTACACTCATCAGAGAAAATGATTGACTGCCAAAACATTAGAGGCTTTTGAACAAATTCTTTTGCGAACTGTAAACGGCGCTTACGGTTCATTTCACTTATAAATGGTTTCTTCCGAGGAACCCTACCATTATAACCATTCTCATGTAACCTGTTTCTTATGGTTTGAGGTGTTACTGTTACGCCATAGTCACGTAACAAGATTTGTGCAATTTTTGGCGCACTGGTACTGGGTTCATCACGAACAGTTTTTAAGATTTCCCGTGTGTGAAGGCGATTTAACTTGGTAGGGCGTCCACATCGTGGTCTGCTGGAAGCACAGCCTAATTCATTGAATCTTTAAATAATATTATGCACTGTAGAAGGATTTTTCTTTACTATTTTGCCTATTTCGCGAATACTTCTTCCTTCGTTTCTTAACTTAACAATCAATTCACGAACTGCTACTTGCACTTCCATATTGATGGCTTAATAAATACTACTGAGCACTTCCATTGATAGGAGACAGTTGTTATGAAGCTAATCCCTTCTTGTTGTTTGGCTGTAGGCTCATCTCTGTTTATATAGGTAAGTGTTCACAGACTTTTTTTGCCCTTAAGGGACGTTATTTCCAATTAAAATTTTATTATACTGTATAGTTGAATAATATTTTGTGTTATCTTTTGGGAAATAAAGTGTTTATTGATTATTGTGTTAAACAAGTGTAATTTCCTTGTGAACATTTTTTTCCTATGCCCACAATTACAAATTGAAGGAAACCCAGGTGAGTGTTCACAGATTTTTTTGATAGAGTGTATATAGGATATTCTATCTTGAGACAATTTTCTTTGCCCAGCTTATCTGTTCCGTAAAGTATATGATACTAATAAGTGTTAACCCATTTTGTGTTATTAATATTTTTAAATCTGCGACGTTGCGAATGAAATGCGTTCATTTTTATGAAATTAGCTATAAATTTAAAATCAGTTATATTTATATGGCGAAACTTCTGCTGTTTTGATACCGCAGGTAAATAAATAAATTTGGGAGTAATTAACCTTGGTAGGTGTTTTACTCAAATAGGACTTATATTGTATAGTCTTAAGAGAAATTCATTAATTGGTGAAGGGCCGAAGGAAACTTGACCATAATCCTAGTAACTATAATTCAAAGTGTAATTATAGAAGATAATTTCAGGGCGTTATTAAAGTACTGAGGCTATTGGAAGGTTGATCTAGAGAATGTTTCTGTATTGCAGGTTGCTTCTGTATCGCATTGTCCAATGAATTATGGAATATACTATGGAAAACCAGAAATAACTACGGAATGTTTTTTTATTTATATTTAATATAAAAACAATTTTTGAGGGAGAATCACTTTACTTTATTACAGTTTCAAATATGTCTTCAAGCCAGGTATGAGCAAACTTTTATAGGTGCAGATAAAAGGTGCAGATGTGATGTGGCCATTACAGGATTTTCGTATACCAACCACGCTTATACATCACTCTTTCTCCCCTTGCCCCTTCTCAAAATCATTTCATGCCGACATTACTGGGTATATGAAAGTAATGAGTTGGCGTCAGCTGTATTTTTTGTTTCATTGTACATCTACTTTCTTTGTACTACAGTACCCTACGGTACTACAGTAACCTAATGGTACTACAATACCCTAATGGGTAATTGACGGATGTTAGACAGGGCTTGTAAATCAGGGTTCTGGTCAAGTTAAACCCTTGGTAAAGCCACACTGTTGGCTGCCAAACGACTCTAAAACAGTTTGTGTACCTATTAGTTAGAGAAACAAACAACTTTTCAATTTGAATTCCTCGTTCCCTCAGACAAAGGGTAAAGTTAAGATGTAAATTTCCTCTTGTTGTCTAATCAATAGCAAAGGCGATTAATGGTTTAAATTCAATTTGGCAACAAAAGTTTTACAACAAATGGCCATCAAGAAAATGGAACGTAGGTGCTGCTTGTCCCTGGTGTTTTTTAGGTGAATAGCTTTTTAAAAAATAAAGAAAAAAGTATGGTTTTTTAAACAGATTGTCTATTTCACAAAATATAAATAATATGGGAGTACTTTGGTATTGCTACCATCTTCAGCCGCGACTTAACAAATACTTCTGAAAATGATATCAATACCGAGAGTACTCTCGTAATATATATATGTTACATTTTTTTGAATAGACAATGTTTTAAAAAACGTAGTGTCATGAATAGCTTTTGACTAGGGGAATACTTAAACATTTCAATTTGCTCAATTTTGCGGCCATAAACGTCAAAAAATGTATTTTTGATGTAAAACGGGATGTTACGTAACTCAATTTGCTCGCGTTTTTCGCGATTTTTGAAGGGTTATTTCTGAAAACTTCTACTTGACCGATTTTCATTATATTTCATGAACCAAATCGTCGTACATAGTGACCAGAAGAAGGGTCGTGAAAGTATCCCGAAACATTGTCAAAAAAGAAAAAAGAAGACACCTCTGGAAAAAATGCCGGAAAAATTCAACATATTAACATCCCCGAGAGGTTTAATATTTAACGAACATGTAATAATGATAAAAATAAAATAAATATATAGTTCTAATAAACCATGGTCCGATTCGTTCACCTTCAGAAGTTATTCTTGATTTCCTAAAATTTTTAATTTTCCTACTTTTTTGCATAAAATTGATATCTCAAAAAGTATTTGTCAAAAATCAAATTCAATTACACCATTGAAAACAGCATTAAATTTCCTGACAGTTTTTTTCAGATTTAATTATAGGTTTTTACGGCGACTTAAAACTCAACTCTACAGCGCTTTGACTGTTAAAAACAACTTTTGTTGTAGAGGATAACCAATATTCCGAAGTATTGCCATATGTTGCTGATCCCTTGTATAATAAAGAACAAATTAATAGACAATTTCTAATATCAATCCGTTGAGTATAGGCAAACATGAAAGTGTAACTATTACTGTGATGACGTGTGGACTTATGCCTGTTTAGCGTAAGATGTCTAGACATTGTTAAACATGAATGTTATTAGTGAGGTTGACAGAGCAACCTCCTTCATAAATAATTCACAACTTCATCAACACCAAGCCACTCCATTTATCAAACTAGCAAGGCCATTAATTTGGTCACATATTTTATACAGACTCTAAAGACTTACAATTTAAAACGTTCTACAGATTAGTGAAACGTCTTGGGCTGATAATGAATGCATTTTTTTTAGGGTTGCATACGTTGAAAACAAGAAAAAGGGAAACATTTATAGAAATCTATCAGCTATCTCCGTCCGTCCGTCGCAATAGTGGCGAACTATTGAAAAAATAAAGAAAAACTTATTTTTTAAAAACATTGTCTATTTCTCAAAATATATATAAAATATGGGAGTACTTTGGGTATTGCTACCATCTTCAGCCACGACTTAACAAATACTATGTGGAAGTTCATCAAGTTTACATTCCGAAGTGTCCCATTTTCCAGCCGCCCCGGGGGTTTTCCCTCCTGTATAGTAAGTAACCTTTTAAAAACATGAAAAACATTTTTAAAAAATTGAAATCTTAATAATAACAGAAAAAAGCACTTCCTCAAAAAATAAAAAAAGAAGACACCTCGAGAAAAAGTCAACAAACATGTTCGTTGCTCAGGTCACAGATCAAGAAAGAAAGAAATATTTGATAACTATAAAGTAATTTGTAAATAACTAATAAACTTAATTTTATGATTAATTTCAGATCGTCAGTTTTCGATGAATGAAATGAAATGAAAATAAATTTTATTATTCTGGGACCGAGGTCCCCTAAGAATAAATACATACAGAGAGTGATGAAAATGAAACAATGAAATATAGTATCAGAACAAAGAAATAAAAAGATAGGTAGGTAAATAAAAATTAGTGCTACATTGGAGGAAAACTATACAACTAAAAAATAGATAAACAGGAAATAAAAAAAATGGGAAAAAACATAAAATTAACAACTTCTATATGATGAAACAAAATAAATAAAAGTATCTACAAAAATAAAAGAGAAAAAGTAAAAAAGAAAAAAAGCAAATCCATACAACTAAGAAAGAGATAAAATTGATAATATATATAAATATAAATATAAATATAAATCGACCGAGCATAGTACTATGATGGTTGATTATAAAAGAGAAGGAAGGATGCCCAGCCAAGGTTAAAAATAAAATTAATTTAGAAAGCAGAAAATAAGATAAGATAAAAAATAAATAAATGCATATTAAAAATATATAAATGTGTAAATGAGCCAAAAATCAATATTATTGATTATGAACGAATAATTTAGAAAATATGATAAAGAAAATATAATAAAACTAGAGAATGACAAAGACAAGAAAGAGATAGAAAAAAAAAAAAAAAAAAGGCGGGGGAAAAGTGATTAGAATGATTAGATAATTAAGGTTGACGAATTAGAGAATACGGGGGAGAGATCAAAGAGGAGTGGATTGTTTGGTGAAGAGGAATTGGAATAGTGATGATTTGAAGGGAGCCACGGAAGGAGAGTGACGGATTGGGGGAGGCAGGGAGTTCCAAAGAGAGGAGGCCTGGACAAGGAATGAATTGTGGATGGCTGAGGAGCGATGGGAATGTAGGGGGGGGAGCGATGAAGGTCTTAAGTTTAGCATGTAGTTCTTCTAGTATTTGTGGTATAGATAGAGATTGAGACTAATTAAATATATAAACCTACATTTTGTTATAGAATATTTATTAATATTCTTCTCCTTAATTTAGTTATTATGACTCATGCTTGGGCTTTAACTACAATGTCAAATCGCCCACTAACAATGCTTTCTTTTGTCACTCTAGTGGACATGTCACTCTAGTGCCTAGTCTAAATTTTTATTCACCCAGGATAGGGGTCTTTAACTAGTACCTAACATCGCATACGACTGAGCTACTGGTGCTCTTTCTTTTCCTTTATTAATATTGTTTGTAAGAGTTTCTGGGGAACAGTCTGAATTGCTTAAGGCCCGTGATTTTGAACCAGGAAGAGCTAATTATACGCAGGAATGCAATAAAATGCAGGTCTTCTCCACGTAATGAGCACAATATTTTAAACTAATTTCGGCACTTTCCGGAAATTAATTTGCCTACCTTAGAAGTTAAGATGGTTTCCAAACAAAGAAGAGTGACGACTTGCAATTTGTGGTAAGTATCATCCTGAAGTCCAATTAGAAGCTGCTGATTGGCCAATTTCAATCTCCAGTTTCAGTATTCGTTATGAGTTCACCTATTTCCTGTATCGATTGCGACTGGTATACGTTATGCCTGGAAGCCGCAAGTTAGGAGGGTTGAGCGATGGGGAAGTGAGAGTGTTGGGAGAAATGAACAGTGTTGTCAGAAAGAGAGAGTGGTGGGGGAAAGGGAAAGTGTTGGGAAAAAAGGATAGTGGTGGAAGAAGGAGAGAGAATTGGGGGAAGGGTGTGTTGGGAGGAAGGTGGAATGTTGAGAGAAAGAGAATGTTGGTCGAAAGACACAGTCAGGGGATAGAGAGAGTGCTGAGAGGAAAGGAGAAGGGAGATGGGGAGAGTGTTGAGAGGAAGGGAGGGAGGGAGAGTGTAGGGAGATGAGGGGAGTGTTGGGAGATAGGGAGAGTGTTGGGAGATGGGGAGAGTGTTGAGAGGTAAAGAGAGTGTGGGAGAAAGGTTTAATTTGAATATTTTACGACGACAAAATCCCTGAAGCTGAGCCCTGCTTTGTTCTTTACGATCACTAAGCCCCAATCTACGATTTACGTTATTTCTCTATTTCCAATAGCTGAGTTCTATTTTATTTTTCATTTCTATAATATTTCCTACTCGTTGACATTTATTTCTATTTTTCTTTACACTTCCCAACACATAGTATTGATTGGAAGCAAAGTCATGAAATAAATAATGCGTTGGGAGTACAAAATGACGTTAAAACAAAAACGAAAACACTTACCAATTTATTGAATCTTTACAAAATATTTATCTGAATTTGATAATTATAACCACTTAGTTTATAATTGTCAACCCTCTCCTGTAAAACGAAACTCTCTTGTCAAATATATCCGAAAAAATCTCCCTCCTCCCCCAAAAAACTTCACCTCCCTCTCAATTTTCTCCATAATTTCAAGCTGGCATCGCTGGGAGGAGGACTGCCTCAGGTATATATTATATATATGTATATTTATATTCTTTATAGACAAATAGATTACAATTTTTTTCAAATAACTTTTTCACTTTTGCTTATGGACTGTATTTTTAAATTGTCGTTGTTTTTGTCTAGGAAATGGGAAGGTGAATTGAGACTCAGAGATAGATCAAATTATTTTTCTTTCCGTTATATCACCAGAATTTTTTTTTTTTATACACTGTTAATTGCTAACATGAAGGCAGAGGGTTCTGACTGAAAAATTTCTTATGTCGTTATCATTTTGGGATCTGGTACAGTAAACAGTATAGTTAGATAGACCTGACCGGAACCATAGTCTAGGATTATTATAATGTATCCCAGTAGTTCTAGTAGGAGTGTCAGTAAAATCAGGACTTGTCAATTATCAAGTTATTTTCCGTTTAACAGGAGAGACCGATGTGGTTTGGGAGCTGTCTACAATCCTATTTCAGATGTCTCTTCTCTATCTCTGCACCAGGCAAAACTTTCAAATGACTCCACTAAACCAAGCCAAACCAAACAATTTCACCCTTCGTTGCCTCTATTTGTCTCTCCCATATTCAATTATAAAGGATTAATTCCATTAAATTGTATTGGAATAATTGTCTTTCTGTTTGACACTAATCTTTTAATACATTTAAGAAAAAAATGCATCTATCCGTTTGTTTTTTATGTACTTTTCGATGCATTTGAAGTTAGCTGATTGTTAGTTTGCATGAAGACAGCTATTCCTTTTCCACCAGCCACCCGAAACAGGACCCGTTTTTTATCAGCAAACTAACTATTTAATTGTTTGGTTTTGGGTTCTTTTTCGCTTCTTCTTCTCTTGTATTTATTTTTAAAAATATAGGAGGACTAGTATCAAAATGAGCGAACTTTGGCAACTAACAGGTCTTCACTGGGTGCGTTCAACGGACTACTACGACTTACAGGAGTCAGGCTATCTAGATATTCATTTCCCACTGATCTCCTCGGGGTGTACTGTGTTAGTTACCTGACACCCATGACCCTGAAGATCACAATCCATAGAAGCTAAAAAAATACAAAACTATGTGACCATTTCAGAATTTTTTTATACCAACCACTTTTTTACACTCACCCTTTCCACTCTCAAATTAATTTTATACTGAAGACATAAGAGAAAGTAATGTGTTGGCGTCGGCGGTTTTCTTTGTTTCATTGTACGGCGTAATTCTGAATATGCTTTTCTGATATCCAGTAATGCAACTGTGAAATGAATTTGAGAGGGGGTGGGGGAATTACTTTGAAATATTTCCTATGGAAATGTATTATCCATTTTTTGGGGCGCTATAACTTGAGTCTTATTGTTCTTATCTCAAGTTTAAGGACTAACTACCGATTGGGAATTTAATAAGGAACATTTTTGATAAGAACAAATTTTTCGATAGGACTAACCGTTTTGGCGTTAATAAAAAATTTGTTTTTTTAAAACGAAATTTTAGGACGGTTTTCGGCACGTATCTTGCAAACCGAGCAACCTACATAAAATCCTGAGGGCGCCGGTAGCTCAGTTGTATGCGTGCTTGCCTTCTGAGCTCAAGAACGTGGGAAGATATCTTATAGAGAAGATATCCTATTGGGAAGATATCCTATGGGAAGATATCTTAGAAGATTAGACCACGATTTTCAAAGAAAACTGGGAGACCAGGTCCTTCATGAAAGACTTGGTATCTTCAGATCCAGGTAAGACAAGGCAAGGCAAAGTGGAAGAAGAGCTAAGAGCATTGGGTGCTTGCATCACCCCACCCCCCAGTATATATCATTAACATCAAGTGTGATTGAATCATCATGATAATCCTGCCTTTGGCTGCATTGTTTAAATCTGAAACATTATTGGTTATTAAGAAAAATTAAAATATTTTCCCTCTTAACAATACCAGTCACGATAAAAAGGAATTAATTTTTTATTATGTCCTTTTTCCACAATTCTTGAAAATAATTGATACAATAAAATGTTTATTATTTTTGGCTAAGTTCTTATACAGATATCCTCCTATAAGGTCTTTCGGAATTACTTTTTGTTTATTATTTTTATTATTAGTATAATTTTTTTTTATAAGTTACTCATTTATTTTATTAGTTTTGGTTTATCTTATATTGATTCATATATACGGACGTAAGAACGTTCCGAAATATCGTCTTGAAAAAGACAATTTTAGAAGAATTATAAACAATGATTATTATTATTTAAAATATAATTATTATATTAGTATTAGTATTTTTGTTTTCTATTATCTGTTCATTTTTTATATATTTTATTATATTTTTTACTATTATTGTTATTACTAATTAGTTGTGTGTCCGACTTAAAAATGTAATAACTAATTTATATGCTATATTATTATATGACTTATTCTATCATGTTATGGGTTTTAATGGAAATAAATAGTGTACGTTTTTAATAATAATATTTAATAGCAGTAATACCCGGCGTTGCCCGGGGAACTTTGACTTTTCTCCCAATATCTCCTATAAGGCTATTCAGTTCCTCGACAGTACATTCATGATGTTATAATTTTCAATTATTCATACGGAATAAGGCTTATAGTCCTTCAACTGTAGTAACGCTAGCTTTGGAGCTAAAACTAATTTATTCAAAAAGATTTCTCATTAATCGTTGCAATGGTTTTCGAGTTACAAAGATTGCGTGAGTGGATGCTGGGATGGACCAGGGGTTGATTAAAAAATAGACCTTAACCTTCCGGTAGATAAAACTTATCTATTCAAAAAGATTCCTCATTAATCATTGCAGTGGTTTTTGAGTTACAAAGATTGCGTGGGTGGATGCTGGGATGGACCAGATATTGAGGTACTAATACGCCTATAACCTTCCATAGACGATGATGAAAAATTAAAAAAAAAAAAATTAATCAAATCCATCAAGCCGTTCTTGAGTTATAGCGGTACAACGCACAGACATTTTCAGCTTTATATATGTATATGATAATACCACTAAGTAGTATGACAGCTCTATATTAAGGCAAGATGGAGAATTAATTTTTTAAAAATGAATCATTATAAGTTTCCACGTCAAAATTCTTGTAGAAATGCACTTTCTCATTCTGTCACTACCAAGGCTATATTTCATGTTTGACATGAGATAGTCAATTTCTTTTAAAATTAAACGAGAAGCCGACAGCCCCATATTTCACCTTCCTTCCCTATTTATTCTTTCTTCATCAAAAATTAACACCAGTCTTTCTTAAGGTTAGCAATTTGAAGAACCGTTAACAAATTTTTAAACATGTTTTCTCAAGTACAAATAATGGGATATAGAGATTTACAAAAAATACAAAGGCAGCTTGACTCGTTAGCCCACATCTCGCCATTGAGCTACAGACAGACCTACCCTAAGATATAAAAATAATGAACCTTCACTTTTTTCAGCCCTAGATTTGTTGAGTAGAATATTAGTATTAGTAGAATATATACGAAATAATAAGTCATATATAAAATATAAGCCATCGACATACCACCGGAATGAGGCCATCCTGATTCCTCCAACTTAATATGAGGTAGAGGAGGCTACAATAGTCTACTTTAAAGTAACAGGTCTCTCGGCTAGCTCCACTTCAATCTTCAGGGAGGATTATCGGCCTGGAAGTGGGATGAGATTGATTGGAGAAAAGAACTTCCATGGAAGGAAAGCCAATGCTATCTTAGCATAAATAAAAACAAAAGTAAAGAAATTATTTTTTGACAGCTGCTTCTTGTCTTCCGCTTAATTTGAGCTTAGGAGAACATTACTCCTTATAATTAAAATTGTGGAACTTCTTCATTCTTGTCGTACTTCAAATCAAATCATTTTGTCATTAGACAGTGATGAAGAGAAATGCAATCTTCTGTTTAGTGGAGTATCCTATTTTTATTTATTTATTTATTATTGTGCTCCATGGGAAAAGACCAGTGTGGGCAAAAAAAGAAATAATGGACCAGGGTTTTTTCGACCTAGGGCACCCTAAAACCATGGTAAAACTCGTAACATATGTAGGTCGTTTGTCGAGAAAAAAATATAAACGAGGTTGATATATTTTTGCATTGAGGAGCCCTTCGGAAAAATTAAATATGTATGAGTTCATCGGATGTCAGGCACTGGGAAGAGTAAACAAACCACTGACAAATCCATTGTGTATAAAATTAATTATCAAAATTGTAATTGTTTCTATCTTGGATAGACAGGCCGAAAT
Source organism: Aradus depressus (assembly GCA_963662175.1). Lineage (NCBI taxonomy): Eukaryota > Metazoa > Arthropoda > Insecta > Hemiptera > Aradidae > Aradus > Aradus depressus. The sequence goes on along the minus strand of OY759216.1, from coordinate 47,231,785 downwards.
CAGGCTGAACATTTGAAGAGGGGACAACTGTGAATTTGTTTCTTCTTTAGTTCGTGCCAAGTTTCGGTTATATAACTTCAATGGATTGCAAGATATCAGGGGAGCAATCCAATCAAATAAGGTAATTTTTAAATCTTGTCAGCATTAGTTAGTTATTATGACTCATGCCCGGGCTTTAACTACGAGGTCATATCGCCAACTATTAAAGCGCTCTTTCGTCACTCTGCTGGACATGAGTCTGACTCTACTACTGGAGTCCTAAATTTTGCCTACCCTAAATTTTTTTTCACCTAGGGAAAGGGGTCTTTAACGAGTACCTGACATGGTACAGGCTAGGGACCATCGCTTAACGTCCCATCCGAAGGACGGCGTGCTTAAGTTTATTTTATCTCCCAGATAAAATAAACTAAAGCCCTCGGCCGTGTTTCGAACCCACGATTTTGAGCTCAGAGGGCCAGCACGGATACCACTAAATTAAAAAATTCTTCAGTTAATCACCGCCAATGTACTTTCCCAGCACGAATTAATCAACTATGTTTTTGCTCTCTCTCGCAAACTAATCGACTGTTTGAGTGTAAGTTAGTTTAGCGTAACGTTCAGAACGAAAGCCCTAACCTACTTCTATCATTAGTAAAATAAAAAATTACCTTTTATTAAATTTTTTAATTTATTTATATTTAACAAAAAACCGATTAGGGCGCTAGATTTGAATGAAACGGACTAATCAACAGCATCAAACTAGTGGGATAGGGTATTTGGACTGGGGGATAGGTCTTTTGGTCTCTAAAATGATTTAAAGTTTTGTGAGAGTATGTGGGTAAGGGCCTTCAAATTGAGGGTTAGGGCCTTTTCCCTACCACATTTTGCAATGCCAAAGACCCTCCAATTTCTAATTTCCTATTTTTATAAATTTTGTTAGAAATTATCACAAAATGGAGCTAACAGAAATGTGCGGGATAGTCAATAGTGTGGGATAGGGCCAAAACATGAAAATCTCAAAAATTGAGGGATAGGGCCTTTTGCCTGGAACGCATCGATAGCATTTCATTTAATATTGTTAAATACTAAATAGTTTATTCAGATTAGTACAAGGTACACTAAAAACTTTTATATTGAAAAAAAAAGAAACTTTTAGACAGTGATTTATGAGAAAACTCGTGATAAAAGACTCAGTAACTGGTTCTATTTCGTTGGCTGACTGAGATGATGACAGGAGCTGTACCATGTGTAAGGAAGCAGGGCACTTGAAAGTTTAGTGGATAAGGGTTGAGGGAGAAATTAGTAATTAGGTGAAACTCTGAAATTGAGGGCATAAATCAAAGGGGAAGATTTAGTAAAGGTGCACAAATGTAAGAAAACCTGGCCCTTGTAGTGTCTACAGGTCGTCTCTATCCTTCCTCATCGAGCTCATTTCTACAATTTTCCAAGAAAATTGTCATAATTTTTCACTTTCTTTTGTCTTTAGTAATAATAATAATAATAATAATAATAATTTTTATTGTTCAAAGGGATCACCCCTATACAATTGAGTCAGTGACCATTACTTTTACAATATTGACATTAACATTTCCAAAATTATATATTGGTCAGCTGGACAAAAATGACATACATAATTACAGGAAACTTTAACAAGCTAAATAAATAACATGAATAAATAAAATAAGTACTATACTATGGAAGTTAATAATAAGTTATAATAAGAAGTTATAATAAGTTAATAGTAATATACTGTGGAAGTTAAATACATTATTCATTAACAATGAATGATTCAAGTTTCAGAGCGCTGATTATATAATGAAAAATGTTTGAGATATCATTCTTATTATGGGCCAGAAGTAATGTGTGAAAGCTGGATCGGTCTATACTGACACTCTGAGGCAGGAAGTGGCTTCTAATGGGGCAGTAGATCGGACAGGATATTAATAGGTGGTATAAGTCTTCCAATTCGTTTTTGTTGCAGATCGTACAAAATTCTTGGGGATTAAGGGTGTATACATTTTTTTTGTAACTGATTTTTATATAGTACTTGCCAGATAGACGGAGTTGTGCCAGTGTTTTGAGATGTGAGAAAGGAGCGTTAAGGTTTAGGTATGGTTGGAGTTGGTCTGGGTTGTAAATATTGGGATAAAAGATGTTGAAACGGCAATCTTTTGTCTTTAGTATTTCGAAGATTTGTAATCGTGCGAAAATTCGATTCAATATTTTAACGGAATTATAAGGTTTCCTGAAGACGTTTTGACCATTTTAGCCCTTTAACTCAAGAACGATTGTAGCAATGAAATTTGAGATGATGTCACGTTTGAGCAAATTTATATCTAATTAAATTTTGGACGTAAAATGAAGACCAGTTTACTTTGGGTTCTTGAGGGCGCCGTAAACTCAGAAGTAGCCTGTTAGCCTACTGGGCACAAGATCGCGGGTTCGAAACCCGGCCGAGGCTCTTAGGTTTTTATCTGGGATGTGAAAAAACCTAGAGCCCACCGTCCTTCGGATAGGACGTTAAACGATTGTCCCGAGCCTATGCGATGTCAGAACGCACTTTTTATATAAAATAAATGTTTTAAAGGCCGCTCGTTATGTGAAATACTTTCCAAAAATTTATATAAAATTTCGTCTCAAAACCCATATCCCCCCCCCCCCCCCCCCCCCCCCCCCCCCTATAGGACCGGAACCCTTTTGCGTTATCTGTAAGAGCACCACAAGGGTGGCAATAAAACGTTGGCTGACCAGGAAACACATCCAGTTCTGGAGGGGCGTCCCAAAACAAAGACATTCAAAACTCTTTGTCGCGGAACCCTCAGAGAAATGGAGCCGAAAGCTCCTGAATATAAGCAGAATGGAACTAAGAGCTATGACAGGGCTGATTACAGAACACTGTCATATGAACAAACACCTACACATAATGGGCATCGCTAGAAGCCCTCTGTGGCAAAGAAAATGAAACTCCGGTTCATATTCTAGGCCAGAGTAAGGCACTAGAAAGTAAGAGATTTCACTGCTTTGAGTCTGTAATAACAGCACCAAAGCAGGTAATGGAGAGAACCTGCAGCAGAATCCTGGACTTTGCTAAAGATACAGACAGGGCTGTGGTAGGGACCAACACACACAGGGTACACAATAGGCTTATATTGGCCGCGGTGACATCATCAGCCCACCACTCGGTAAGAAAACATCTTTAAAATGGGTCTTGTTCCGGATCTTTTCTGCAGAAAATTGAAGTCACTCTCTCTCTCTCTCACTCTTTAGAACATCAATTCACATCCGGATTTCGTCTCTTATACATGTGCAAGACCGACATCAAATTCGTATAGATTACAGATTATTATTCCGTCAGAGAGCATTGGGCTGTCCCACTTTGGTGCTGACGGAAAAGAGGAACCCTATCTTCTCTTTGTCCAGGTAATCAAGAAGTTTTCTTCTTTCTTCTCAGCCGAAGAAAAGCCCATTTCGTAAGGTATTTATTTTCTGTCTTCCTGGAAAATAGCTGTAACGACGAGAATTTTCTGCTGACAACAAATACACTTCACTCTACATCATTTTTTCCTTTTTTCTATTTATCTATTTTTTCTGCCAGGACTACCTGATAAATATATATATTTTTACTTTTATGCCTTTTACGTCAGTAGCCATATGAACGAAGGGGGAATAGATATGGTCTTAACGAGCTCTCCTTTCATCTTCTTCACGATTACCACATCTGAAGGTTTAGCTATTCAAATGTAAATTTCTAAACTCATTTTAGATTTTCAGGAGCCATCTTTTTAAGCAAATTTCTACACGAGTTACGATTCATACGATTCGTTTCCTTGATGTTGTATTACATTCATTCATTCTTTATCGATCAGACAAAGATCATACAACATTCTCTACTTCCCCAGCCAAATCGGAATTTCATGTTATTCAAACTCCTGAATCCAAAAATATCAACAAAAAAAGTCTGTCTGTCTGTTTGTGTCTGTTAATACGATAAGTATTTACGATTCTACAGGGAAATGATGCATCGATATGAAATTTTATATGTGTCCCGAACAATATAAAGACAACACATATTGATTTTCAGCCAAATCGACTAAAGGAAAACGGGGATAAAGGGGAAGGGCTTAACACAAAAGCTCTAATAACTTATTTTGTAATAAATGCACTGATGGGAAGTTTCATATGTAAATTCACAACTCCGTTAGAACGACTCCGATTAATTTTCAATGAAATCGGCCGAAGAGAAAAGAGGGCTCAGAGGGAGGGGGAATCAACTTGAAAATTGCCGATGTAATGAATTTATCGACATGAAACTGCATATTTAAATTTGAAAGCCTATAAGAAAGCCTATATGGCAACTATTAATTTTCCGCGATTATTTCTTATCCAATGAATGTATTGACGGGAAATTTCCCGTAAGCAGAACACCTATTAATTTTCAGTGTAATCGGCCCAAAGTGAAAGGGGATCAGAAGGGGACTTGAAAACTTTAATAACTTTAAAGAATGTATCGATACAAAATTTAGTATGAGGATTCAGAACGTAAATGAACTATCGATTTTCTAAATTAGAGGGTGAATGGGGATTCCGCATATGGGTTATTGCCTCGCTTCAGTATGCAAGCATAGTTACACTAATATTTTTTGAACCCGAAATGTCCGGCTTTGTCCTACCCTTGCACCCCATCCCTCCCTGGACACATGTGGCTCATATACATTCCCCACTGAGATATTTCGAGCTCGAGTCCCCCAATAGAGTTAGCGGTAGGACTGAAAGCTCAAATTTACGAGAGAGTGAACCGTATAATTAGTGAGTATATTGTACGAGAAAAAAAAATAACGGGAATTTTCGGTTTTTGAAAAGAATTTTATTTATTCGTCTACATCAATGTTATCCCCTTCATTAGATATTATACACTTATGCCAGCGCTTCTTCCAATCCCCGAAACACTTCTGGAACTCGATATTCGGGATAGCATTTAGCGATCTCAGCGATGCGCTTTTAATCTCGTCTATGCTTGTGAGGTTCTCTCAATAGTTGGGAATAGAAAAAAATCACACGGAGCCATGTCTGGCGAATATGGAGGCTGGGGCACTAGTGTTGTTTTTGGCCAAAAATTCACGAACAAGCAATGAAGTGTGAGCAGGTGCATTATCGTGGTGCAAAAGCCATGAATTGTTTTGCCACAAATCCGGGCGTATTTTTTCTGATTGCTTCACGCAAACTGCGTTGCACTTGTAGGTAGTACTCCTTATTGATCGTTTGACCTTGTGGCAAGAACTCAAAGTGCACTATGCCGTTAAAATCGAAAAACACAGTGAGCATGACCTTCACATTCGACCGCACTTGTCGAGCTATTGTACCCCTCGTAAACCCTAATTTTACTCATAGCAGACTCACCAAAAGCAATATTTAACATTTCTAAAACTTTGCTGCACTTTATTCCATTCGTATAGCAAAATATAATGCACATTCTCTGGTACATTTTGTGAATAAGTAAATAAATAAATGCCGATCGTACCGAAACACATGTAACCTCTTTGACAGCTGACAGCAGACTAAACATCCGGTTTGGCTAACAATGTACAGACACTTTTCAGACATGTTTACCAACACAACAACGAAAAAATCTTTAATCTTTTTAAGTTCTGGTTTGAGGAATGTCTCCATCAGAAGTGTCAATAACCTTCACATTCGACCAGGATGTGTAGCGTGTTTTCCTCAATCACTTCACATCTTCTGCAGAATGGCTCCGGAACAAGAACCATTTTAAAGATGTTTTCTTACCATGTGGGTGTCTTGAGTTGGTCAAGAAGTTGTTCTTTTGTTATCCGGTCCTTGGTTGTCGTCTTGTTCATTTCCTTCCACTCTCCAATGTCCTGGAACTTCAAGAAGTCAGATTTTCTTTTCATGCCCCCTTTCATACTGAATGAAGCCACTGGGCTCTGCACACCCCCTATATATACTATTCCATTATGATAATTACCAAATATACATCTAATTGTTTTACAAACGAACAATAATAAAAAGTGCGATGTTGGGTACTCGTTAGGTAACTAAACCTGGATAGGCAAAATTCCACAAAACAATTGTCAACTCTGAAAAAAAAACTCCGGAATAAATTAACATATTGGTGGAAATCAAAATCAAAATTTTGAACGGGAGGGGGGAGTGGCGGTCTTGAAGCATAAAATAGGTGCCAGCTCATTCATGCCACTTCACATGTAGCATTCTCATAAGCCCCATTGAAAAATAGGCTATGTATATTCAAAGGTTGCGAATCAGGCTGCCTTGATGGGAGGTTGTGTAACAAAGAACATCTTTTTCATGTCCCTAGGATACCTGTTTGTTCCAAAAAATTTATGAAAAAGTATTTAAAATGAGACAGAGAAATGCCCACTGAAAAGATATGCTACCGGATCTGACAGCAATTATAACATCTTAATGAGACCTTTACAGCAAGTTGTGTTTCAGGAGGTCTGATGACGGAAGGGGCCTGGACCAGGAAGTTGACTAACAATTAGAGCTGACAGATCGGGGATATCGTGGTCCAGGAAGGGCGGGAGGTTGAGAAGGCTTAGCTGGCATTATAACTAACTTGTAAACAAGCAGATCCCGAGGGTTCTACGATAACTTAACAATCCAGGGGACTCTACCAACCCGTGTAAATTGTCGTATTATTATTAATTTATTATTTTACGGACGATATGACATCGTAGACAGCAGACTAACATGACAAGACTCAACAGACAAAAATATGGACTTTTACGACTACTTGAGCCAAAATCAAAAATTAACCTCTTTGTAAGACCAGATGTATTCCTTCTTTCATTTTGTAATCTTTACATTGAATGAATAAAACAAACTTATTTTTTGAAATATTGTCTATTCCACTAAAGATATATATACATATAACTACCGGTTTCGGCTTTATACCATCGTCAGGTCTAGTTATGAACTAAGTCAGTTTGCAGAGAGCGACCCTTCAAATACATCTCAGGTCAAAGGGTGCTATTAAAACTTGGGAGTCCCCCGGCTGTACCGTTAGCTGACTCATGAAATATTTCTTAACAAAACCTAGTTCTAAATTTACATAAAACAATATCTATTAGTCTAGTGATATTGTCACTGACTTAGTTCATAACTAGACCTGACGATAGTATAAAGCCGAAACCGGTAGTTATATGTATATATATCTTTAGTGGAATAGACAATATTTCAAAAAATAAGTTTGTTTTATTCATTTAGTACAAGTTTCCACAATATGTCCGCGTTCCTCAACTTAGAAATCTTTATATTGTTTTTTCAGTCAAATTGTAGCTGCTTTTTTACACATCGTTCCAAAGATATTAATATTGGTTGATCTCAATTGTTGTAACATTTTCCCTTATTAATTAAAAGTTACCACTAAAATCAAGCATAAACTAAGTGAAAAAGTATGTTTGGTTCGGCTAAATCTCTTTAAAAAATTGAAGATGTATATTTAAAAATGTAAATTTAAAAAAATATTTAAAAGCATCTGAAATCCTTCTCTTCATCTTGATTTATTCATGTCATTACTTACGAAAATATATCATTTAAATTAATATAGATATTCTTTCCTTTTTCTGTAATATATATATTTATATTCTTTTTGGAAAATCAGGTTGAATATTTTCAACTTTTTGATTTCTTTTTCACCCTTATCTCAAAGAATAATTACAATGCCAATACAGACTGTAAATCATGAACCCATATTAAGGGAAGTTCCTCTAATTCAAATCATCCGAAAACCCTGCCTCAGCAACCTCGGGTAATTACCCCCCGGTAAGGGTCATTTACCCTCTTTTAGACCTCTGGCATTTGAAGCTGAAATGGGGAGTATTTTCGGAGATTAATTAGGGTAATTTCTGAAAACACTGCTATTATTTTAACAAATTTTATATTACAAACATTACTGAAAGGCTTTTTTTTTTTTTTTTTTTTATTTTATTTTTTTTTTTTTATTTTATTTTATTTTTTTTATTTTTTTTTTAAGGCATGTCAACCATATTGGTTATGAGTGTCTAGGTACTGTAACAGTAAAACGGATCCCCGCGGGATACGAAGAGGGGAGCCAGACGGAAACCCAGTCCAGGACCCGGGGGCACCCAGTGGGCGTCCCAACCAGACCAAGGGACAAGGAACGGCGAAACCAGGTGTCTCTCTATAGGCAAAGAGCTTGGGCCCTGGAGAAGTAAGCGAGGCCTGATAAGGAGGATGTGCTTGTAACTAAAAGGCTATTGTCAGTCAGTTGTAATATCAAAAAGGAGTCTGATACCTTACAGTTCTTATTATTTTGTGCTAGCCGTCATTCGAGGTTGCCCTCATCATTAGGCAGAAAAAACCATCATTCAGTAAACAATGGCTAATGGCTAAATTAAATATATATATATTTATTGACGAGGGCGCCGGTAGCTCAGTGGTATGCGTGCTTGTCTTCTGAGCTCAAGATCGTGGGTTCGTATCCCGACCGAGGCCCTTAGTTTATTTTATCTGGGAGGTCAAATAAACTTAAGCACGCCGTCCTTCGGATGGGACGTTAAGGGATGGTCCCGAGCCTGTACGATGTCAGGTACTCGTTAAAGACCCCTACCCTAGGTGAATAAAAATTTAGGGTAGGCAAAATTTAGGACTCCCACAGTAGAGTCGGGCTCATGTCCACCAGAGTGACGAAAGAGCGCTCTGGTAGTAGGCGTTGGTAGTAGTTAGCAATAAATAAATAAAATATAATACAATTTACGTAAGTTTTATTTTCTTCTTTAATTTTTTTCATTTTTATTATATCCTCCAAAATGTTGATTTTTTCGGCATTTTTTTCCAATATTTCAGGACACTTCTACGTTCCTTCTTCTGGTCACTATGAACATTTTTCTCCACAACTGGAGAAAAGCTTAACCACAACCTTGACTGTGTCACTATCTCTCTCTCTCTCTCTCTCTCTCTCTCTTCCAAGAACTAACTGTTTGACAAGTCCGTCGTAATTTTGAAATTCATCTTTGATGGTCACCCTCGACCTTCAGTTCTCCTTCAAATAATGGCGGCCATCCTCAAAGATTTTTGTGATTGGTTTAACCATCGACCAATCCCAAAATTCGTTACCCTGCCATAGTTCATAAGTCCCTCGCCATGCGGCGCTCATATTGGAGCCCGACTCCAGGGCTGGTTTTCTTAGCGTTGACCTGGGATAGTACGGGCTTCCACATCTCGGACAGAACCCACCCATCCTCTTTATTAAAATTCTCCAGCAGTCTCCTTTCCCAGTTTGATTCCTCTGCCGCTTGGTCAAACAGAATCTGATGTCCACATTCATTGGCGTACTTGGCCACTGCTGTTGCGTAGACACTTTTCTTCCTGTTTGCCCTAGGTAACTCTGACCGCAATCGCAAAGCAGCTCAATAGTAACTTCCCAAAGAATTAATGAAACACAATGCCACCATTATCTTATTATTTTTATCTTAATTACGTTTTGTTTAATATTTTCATTATTGTCATTAATTTTATTAGTAATTATGAACAAAGCTTGTTTTCAAGAATTGGGGGAAGTGCATTAAAAAAATAGTTGCTTTATGAGTGATACTTTCTTTTAAAAAAATAGGAGCAATGTTTATTTATTCAAATAATATTCTTTCTTCCTGTCATAGTTATGACTATATTGTTAAAATGCTTAAATTAATTAAAATACTTGTGTTTTTCTTAATAATTGTGTTTTAAATATAAACAGGGCAGGCAAAGACAGAAATTTAAGTTTTTTAAATATTTTTCTGCAGTTTGTTCTTTGATTAATATTATTTATTATTCTTAGTACCTTCTGTTGAAGCCTAAAAATACTAAAACTAAAGCTCCCCAATGTATTAAACCGTTATTGATTATAGAATTAAAAAGGGATAGTTAGGTATTATGTTTTTGTTTATAGGCAAGTTGGGGTTTTTCTTAATTTGATTTAGTTCGATGCAAGAAGTTCCCTAACAGCTGAGATTCATATAACATGGAATAGTTCTACTGTCTCCCTGAGAATGGGCTCCTTGAGATGTAACTAAATGTAACAATGGGGGTGAGCCCAGCCGAGCCCTCTCAAAATACCAGCTGTCTATCATCTCCAACATCTATCGATAACAAGATTATCTCCTGTCAGAGCTGCGTCGCTTTTATCGAAGCTACCGAGAAATCCCTGCTGGCCATTCTTACACTGGCTGGGTGATTGATAGGACGCCAGAAGAGCAAAAAACCGATAAAGTACTTATAGAACCAAAGTATCTATAGAATGCATAATTAAGGTATGTCAAAAAGGCCGATTGATTTATCAGCCAAAAATTGTGTTAACAAATTAACTGGTTTGGTTGAAAATCTTGTAATAATCAGCGGATGAGAAAGATAGAAATTTATATTTAAAAAAAAAAAAAAAAATAGTTAAATGATAAAAGAAAACTATAACATAAAAAGTGTGTAGATGATTAAGTCTTCAATCAACTGGTAGGTCTCGAGGCCATTGCCACATCAGCCTCCGAACATTAACAGTAGGAAGAGTTCTTGTCGCATGTCTGCGGACTAAAGGATTAGGGTGAAAGAAAAGGGTACAATGGAATTTTCTGTAGCGAGATTTAATTGCATTCCTTACAAAGGGAATCTGCAGGTCATAGTGAAAGATAGGATTAGAGACGTAGAATGGAGCGTTTGTGATTTTATGAAGGAAACGGGATTGTAGTGTTTGGATTCTATAAGAATTCGAAGGTTTAGTTGAGCCCCAGAGTTCAGCTCCATACGTCCATATTGGCTTCAGTAATTGGTTGTATACGAGTTCGTATCGTCGATTTAGTTCTTGTCTTTTAAGTCTAGTATGAGAATTCCATATCAGGCGTTTGTCAATAAATAACCCGCTGGGTAGCGGACCCAGGAAGGAGGGGGTTATAAAGAGTGACAGGAGGACAGGTTGCACGACGCAGGGTGAAGGTGATGTGTATACATTTCTTATCGTTGACCTTCATCCTCCACCTGCGATATGGACTGTTAATACACTTTTTGAGTTAATCCACATCCTCTGAACTCTAACTTCTATTTGATAGGTATCATCCTTATTGGGTTTTGGATTCATATATAAAATTTCATGTCGATACGTTCTTTATATCGCCACAGATGGGTATTTTTGTGTTAAGCCCCCCTCCCCTTACCATAGTCCCAAGACTGAAAATCAATCGGTTCCTTATGGGGTTTTGGGTACACATATAAAATTCTATCGCGAGTTTCACATAGACACACACAAAGGCAATAAATGTTTTTATTTAAAAGAAAAAAAAATGTCTGTTGAAAACTTAATATCGAATTGCTGTCCGATTACATAACTTCCCCTATACTTTTAATAGTAAAAAGCTCTTCTCCTTTACAGAGAACAGCAGCAAGCTGTTCAGAGTTCCTTCTATAATGGGACAGGTCTCTAGGATGATGACGTGAAAATATGCTAATATTAATTGAATATTAAATATTTTAATTGAAAATTAACTAAATATTACCATTAAATATAATGGAGATAGAGAGAGAGAGAGAGATAGTGAGAGTGGGAAAGGTATACTTGAAGCTTTCTTTTTGAATCATAATTGTTGTTGGGCAAACCAAAAACATAACTCCAGAGCTGAATGCGATACTTCTAAATAGGTCTGAAATCGGTCTTGTAGACACTCCATTTTTGGTTAAGGCGAAGTTGAGATCGCTTGTCTAGTAGTCTTTTGATCAGTCCAAATCGTCATTTCATTTTCTGTCAGTTCTGCGTAATATGTTAATTCCAAGTCAGTCGTCTGTCAAGATAAAGTCTTAAGTATCTTCTCTGTCTTTGTGTTCCTTATACTTCTCTGGGATGTTGAAATGTAGATTTTTTTCCAGAGGTGTTTCTTTTTTGACAATATTCCGGGACAATTTCACGTCCCTTCTTCTGGTCGAGAATTTAAAGAAGCCCGAGGTAGTTTACTGATTGGCTGGTAGGCGGAACAATCAGTAAACTACCTCCGACTTTAACAAATAGTTCTTGGAAGAGAGAGAGAGACCGCCACAGTCAAGGTTTTGGCTATAAAAAGGAGGGTCCCCAGGAGGAAAATGTTCATAGTGACCAGAAGAAGAGACGTTTAAGTGTCCCGAAATATTGTCAAAAAAGAAAAAAGAAGACACCTCTGGAAAAAATGCCGGAAAAAAATCAACACGTCTTTGTCATGTTTCAGAGGGACATTATTCAGCCTTACAGTTGGCCAGTCACCTCTTTATTTTCTACAGACAAAATTAAATTATAATTAAATTAATTATTTTTTTCTTCATTTTTATTATTTTTTTTTTATTACTATCTACTGACGGGTATATTGCAACAGTTTTATTGTATATTTGCTTTTTATTGTAATAATGATACTTTTTTGAGAGAAAACGACTGGACAACATAAACAAAATTTTTAAATATATTACGAATTCAAAAATTGAACTCTAATAAAACAAAGAACATAAATAGATTCTGTTGAGGGTGCTGAGGACCTAGCGGGGGCTCTAGGGGGGTTTCCGGTCCTGTGTGTGCTGCCTGGCCGGGGGTTGGGGCGACATCGCCGGGGCCTCTGGACTGTATCAGGTCCCGAACTTGGAGACTGTGGTCGGTGCCACATACAAGCACACCATCGCTGATTTATATAGTACTGCCCAAATTGAGTGGCTAAAAGACTAAAGGCTTGATGTGGTTGGCTCTGCAGGTTCCCTGTCTGGTCCTCCTGATCCTCCTAACCCAAGCACGATTGATCATATATAGTCTTAAGACCAAAAAAAAAAAAAAAACTGAATTTTTGTGTTCTCTCGGTAATAGTGCTTTCCTTCGGGGGCGTTATAACGATGATTTACTGTATATAACCCCGATATATGATCACCCCCTTCAAAAATCCTAGTTGTGTCACTGGTCCGGACCCAACAGTCGGTCAAGTAATAGGCGCTCGGGAACATTCTCTTTGCAGGAAACATTTATTGATCATTTTCAAAAATATTCCACGATATATCAATGGAAATTGTGTACATTTTTCCAAATTGATTTGGCTAATTAACGGCAGGGCACAAAATTATATTAGCCAGCTTCTCATTAGGAATTTCAACGAATTGAAATACAACCAATCAGTTTTCTAATTGGTTATAATTGGATTTTTTTACTTCCCCAGATATAAGAGAAGTTATCTCATTGGTCAGTCGATGCAGAGTTTTTAAGGGAATTTCATGTTTTCTGACCTTCAAATTCTAAATATGAAAAAAAATTATTTTCTCATAAGGACCATCCCATAGTTCATAATTTTCAACGGAATCAGTAGAAGGGAAGGTGGGATCATAGGGGGAATTCAACTTAAAAACCCAATAAGTGCTGATATGATGAATGTATCGATATGAAATTTCATATTTAAGTCAAAACCACATGAGTACATAACCTTTCAAATTTTAAGCGATATCGGCCGAAGGGAAGTTCAGGGGAGAGGGCTCATTTCAAAAACCTTAATAACTGCCGATGTAATGAATGTATCGACACAAAATTTAGTATGAGGATTTAGGAGCCCTTATATAAGTCAACTATCGAGTCTTAGCGCAAACGGTCGACTGGTTTTGGAGAGGAAGGGAAAAGTTAATTGATTAATTCGTTCTGTGGATGTACAGGTTTTCCGACCTCCTAATTCCAAATATGAAAAAAAAAAAAATTCTTTCTGTGTGTCAGTGAATATGGTAACTACCAATAGATTACGTATCGACACGAAATTATATATGTGAACCCAGAACTCTCAAGTGACGACACCTATTGAATTTCAGCCAAATTGACCCAAGGGGAAGAGGAGATTAGGAGGGAGGCTTTATATAAAAATTCTAATAACTGCCGACAGAATGAATGTGTCGACATGAAATATTACATGTGTGACCTGAACCCCATAACGACAACAGCTATTGATTTTCAGCAATATCGTCTGAAGGGAAGGGTGAGTTCAGGGGAAGGGGGGCTCAATTCGAAATTCCCTAATAACTGTCAATGTAATGAATTTATCGATACAAAATTTAGTATGAGAATTTAGGAGCCCCTATGTAATTCAACTGTTGAATATTAGAGCAAAGGGTCAACTGTTTTGGAGAAGGAGCGAAAAATTATTTGATTAAATCGTTCTGGGGAAGTACCTTGCAAGTGATTCACCGACGGAGTATTGCTCCATTAATATACGACTTGTGAGGTGTGAAGCTCCAGTAACTGACTACAGGACTATAATATTGAATATAAATTCTTATATATATTTTTATATACTGATATATAAAATGTTATATATAAGTCAAACCATGTTAGGCTTCATTCATTTGAAGACTTTCAACAGCCTCCAGTTTCAAATATCTCTCTTTGAAAAGAGTTATTGATATTTGCTGGCTTTTGAATTCTATATTGACACGATATTTTGTAATAATTTTCATCATGAAGCGTTATTGAGTGACGTTTTGTTGAGAGGGGATAAAACGTTTTCTCAGAATGAATTCTAGTTGGTAAATTTTTGTAATTTTTAACGTTTCTTACTAATTCAAAACAATTATACTTTGTGTGTTTCTTAAACTTTTCTGGGATGTTCCACTGTTGGTTGTTTCCGGCATTTCTTCCAGAGGTGTCTTCTTTTTTTTTTTTTTGGACAATATTTCGGGACACTTCCATGTCCCTTCTTCTGGTCGTGAAGCCTCGTTCTAGAAGAAGGGACGTGTAAGTGTGCCGAAATATTGTCAAAAAAAAAAAAAACTAAGAAGACACCTCTGGATGAAATGCCGGAAACAACCAACAATTATACTTTGGTCAGCAATTCGGTGTTGAATTTTCACTCTCAATGGAATGTTTTCACTATTTTTTTCAAAATTTAATCTATAAATTCAAAACCTATGACGGACGACACCTATTAATTTTCTGAGGAATCTGCCAAAGGAAAGAGAGACATCAGAGGGGGGGCTCAACTGAAAAACACTAATAATTGCTGATGCAATGAAAGTATCGACATGAAATTTTATATTTAAATATAAAGGATTGGGACTCGACTCAAAAACCCTGATAACTGCCAATATAATGATCTAATCAACTTGATATCTAGTATGAGGCTTCAGAAGTTAGTATGTAGTTCAACTACAATTGTTAGTATCTTCGTCAACTACATTTTATGCCCAAAAGATCGATTGGTTTAGGAGGGAGAGCGAAAACGAACTTGATTAGTCCGTTCTAGGGACATTGCCCCTGATTCACCGACAACTTTTTACTCTGTTAGCATATTCACCTTCGCAAGTAGTGGCTGAAACTCTTAAATTTCTTATCCGGGAGGTTAGAAAACCCTGAGCATATCGTCCTTCGGATGGGAGGAAATCAGATGCTTGTCCTACCTAGCGTATTTACTTCTCACATTTTCAAACAAAAACTTTTTTTTTTACCGAATATAAATTTTAGGTTAGGGCTTTCAAATAAAAAAAAATTCTAATTTTAACAATTTAAAATTTTATGGTAGGAAAAAAGAATTTTCAATCTATGTTTGCATTGTGTTCCCAAGTTGAGGAAAACCCCAGACTTTAATGACTATTCAATTATACAAAGACAATAAACGCTGTATGCTATGTCTATTTGAACTTATGTCATCCCTCGTAACATATAGCTCCTAAACTGACTGTGGATGACGGAGGGCTGGACCCGATTGCCGGGGACCCTAGAACCCTAAACCCGTTGTACGAATCACCTAAAAATAATAATAATTAAACAAATAATCATTGCGAAAATTCGAGATCGAGTTTTCAACAGAATTTCACATTTTAAGTTACCACTGAACCCGTTTCTTATAGATTTTTGTATGTGATTTAAACTTTATGAGTGTTCTAATGCAGAAACGATCGTAGGAACATGAAATTTAGAATGAAGGAGTCACTTTTGCTAACATAACTGGATCTGATTAGATTTTGATTTTTCGCAAGATACCGCTTATATTTATGACATAATCAAAATTTCCTTCGTTTTCGAGATATATGTCGTAAACCATCCAGAAATGTGGTTTTGAAACCCATTTTTTTAAACGTTCCCTTGATTAAATAAGTAATACAGATGTATCAGTCCAACATAGTTTATTGTTTATCACAACTTGTTTCGATGTGTTTCTTAAACTTCTCTGGGATGTTCTACTTTTGGTTGTTTCCGGCATTTTTTCCTCCAGAGGTGTCTTCTTTTTTCTTCGTTGGACAATATTTCGGGACAATTGCAGGTCCCTTCTTCTTGTCACTATGAACCATCAGGTTCATAGTGACCAGAAGAAGGGACCTGCAATTGTCCCGAAATATTGTCCAACGAAGAAAAAAGAAGACACCTCTGGAGGAAAAAATGCCGGAAACAACCAAAAGTACAACTTGTTTCGTCAAACTGACATCTTCAGGTGGTGAATCTGAACATTCATGAACCAAATTAGTCTAGAATTTACGAGCATTCACAGCTCATGTCAATCATTAATATTAAATGTTAAAAACAACAATGCAATTACGTATGTTAAATGTTTTAACATTTATTATTAATGATTGACAATGTGAATTTGGTTCAAGAATGTTCAGATTCACCACCTGAAGATGTCAGTTTGACGAAACTAGTTGTAAAAAATAAACTTTGTTGGACTGATACACCTGTATTACTTATTATATAAGTAAGCCCACTACATCCGCCTACCACCAAGAAATATGTTTCCTTGATTTACCCGAAAACGGTTAGTCCTATCGAAACATTGGTTTTAACTCAAAAATTGTAGACATGAACTTGAAATTTGAAATTGTCAAATGTACTAAGTTAGATCTGGTTAGATTTTAGCCGAAAAATTAAAACCATTTTACTTCAACCACTTCAAAGCCGAATTACATTTTTTAAGATACCACTAATATTTATGATATATAAATAATAGTTGTTGAGAAAACTAAGAGGCTCATTTTATATAAAATACATATTTTCTAAAGTCGCTCATCGCGAGATACAGGCCGAAAACCACCTTAAAATGTCGTTTTGAAACTCATTGTTTTAGACGTTTGTTTGATTCATGTGGAAACAGTCCTATAAAAACATTGCTTTTTACTAAAAATTTTAGTTATTAAATTTCCAACCGTCTGTATACCCTCAGATTTGAAATAGAATCAATGATAACAAAGTTATAACGCCAAGTACGTCCAATCAATATAATTCTGTAGGAAAGAGTTGAAAGCTATCTTGAAATTACAGTAGACGGCAACGAATTTTAAAATATGTGTTATTATTATTAGTTTTTTTTATTAAAAAGGATGTGGTCATATGAGGAATTTCTTATACCAATCACATTTTTACAGACCACTCTTCTTCTACTCTCACAAATTCATTTCATACTGTCATTGCTGAGTATAGTCACTATCAGAATAATGCAAATTCCCTGCACCAAGGAATACCAGTATGAAATGAATTTGGGAGAGAGGGGGGGAGGGGGAAGAGCAATCTGTGAAAAAGTGGTTAGTATAATGGCTACATCACATATTTTTTCAATTATCTTTTTCCCTGGAACAGAAGTTGTATAATATAATTGTTTTCTTTGTTTCCTTAAACTACGTAAGTTAAGGGAAGTGGACATAGGATCTGATCCTCGGATAAAGAAATTATTAAGAAAATAAATAAAGATAAATAAATGATAAAATGAATGAAAGTATTTCGGTGTCCAGGTAAATTGTTCACAACTTTTCCCCACATAACAGTCCCCGGAGATTGAAAAAGAGAGAGCGTCCTGATATAGTGCCAACTTGAAATATAGTCTTCATTTTTCTCACTTCAGTTACCATTTTTAATTCCACAGCTAAGGGTTGCGTCCCCAGGGGATGTTATGTAATCAGTTCAATAATTCAATATTGAGTTATCACTGGAATTTTATGTTTTCCAAAAATCAACATCGAAAAAAAAAAAAAAAAAATTAGATGTGCCCATTATAACCACTTGTGCAGATCATACCCCTTCCCCCCTCCAACCCTCTCAAATTTCTTATTAGCATTACAAGGGTGGAAGAAAATCACGATGTACCGATTATATAACGTTTTATGATCACTTAATTCGATATTTTCTATGTGGCGTTGCATAGTTAATTTAAACCATAGCTGACGTCGTAATAGCGCTGCTCGTTGCGCTGCTTGCAGTGTTCCCCTCCGCCCTGTCCCCATCCTAGTTATGCGTCACTTTTGTTTCATCTTCGTCACAGCCGTTGCATGTTCCGCGACAACAATTTAAAGGAAGTTTCACTTCAATAGTTGTTGAACGTTAAAGAAACGAAACGTGCACTTACCACATGAACGATATGCTGAGCAAAAAGAAGTACAGTAAAAGTTCCATATTCACGGTTTCCTTATTCGCGGGTGTAAAAATTGCAACCCAGTTCCTGTATTCGCGGCTACAAATTTCTTTATTCGTGGATGCAATCCGTAAACAGAAAGGGATTCGGTGTCGTTTATTAACGTATCGGCATCCTTAGAGTACTGCTGGTACGTGCCGAGGCGGCTTTTATGAAAGATGTAACCGAGTGGACTAATGTCAAACTAAAACAAACCTTACTGCCACTATATAAAGGCCATTGTCGAATACCGCCGCCACTATATCGCTATGTCCTTTGATAAAAGCGGCAAAACAAGAATAAATTACTAAATTCTTTAAACCCTTGCCTAAAGCTGACAATAACGATTGATTTTAATTGCGAATTTCTCAATAAATTGATTTTATTTTGATACATATTGGTTTTATTTTGGAACCTTGGAACGAATCCCCTATGATTCCATACTAATTACCATTCCATATCCACGGTTTTTGTATTCGCGGCAAATTTACGGAACATATACCCCGCGAATAAAGAGCTTTTACTGTATAAAACATAAGCAACTTACTGTGCTGACGTTGTCAGACGACAAGAGGTTCCGAAGTAGCTGGAGGCCGTATAATCGCCACCCTGCTGTATGCACACTTCCTGAGTTCCAATATTATATTTTAGCCATAACTTATATATTTTTCCAGGCATTAAAATTGAAGTGAACATTTTGAAATTTATATCTGAAGTAACATAACTTTTTTATGTTGATGTATGGAGCACCGTCTCGGCTTTCGACACTTAACTTGAAGTCTAGCCCAAGAAGAATAAAGTATTCCAAGATTATAGCCGAAGGAGAGATTAAGGTTATAGAGTTAGTTGACGAAGCACACATTCTGACGAGTTGGAGTATCATGGTTTCTTCATGGGGAGGATTATAGCTCTAAACCCATTTTATTATTTATTTTAAATCAATCCATGCAGAAGGCATAAAGTTATCCGATTTCCATACTAAATTATTAACAACAGCGATAATAATGTTTATATTTAATTATTTCAAAATGTTACCCTTTTTTTTTTTTTCGAGAGTTAGAGGGAAATAGAAGAGATTAAATGGGGTAACCAAATTAAAAGAAATTTTTACACAAGATTGAGTCACACTGTTTAAAATGTCTTACACTAATTAATCCGATGATCTCTAGAATCAGAACAAACTACTTCACATGTTGTCAAATAATATGTAGTTTGACCTCTTACAGATTTTTTATTTGTATTAGCTAGCCGGCTTTCGATGTTGCCCACATCATCAGGCAGTCTACAAAAGAAACCATCATTAAGCAACAAAAACCAAAAAAACAGGTTCTGTTGATAACAATCATACAAAATAAAGGCAACAAAGATTTAAATAAATATAAATACATTAAACTATAACAAGTAAAAAAGAGTTTGAAATAACCATACCTGATATAATAAATTTTTTTGAAATTTGAATGTAAATTAAAATATTTAAGTAAATAAAATTTAAATTTTTTAATAATAAAAATAAATAAATAAAATCACCTAAAAACTTTAACAAGTTAAAGTGAAAGTTTTTAGATGGTTTTATTTATTTATTTTTTAATTATATGGTATAATATAAATATAGGTAGGGCGCCGGTAGCTCAGTGGTATGCGTGCTTGACTTCTGAGCTCAAGGTTGTGGGTTCGTAGCCCGACCGAGGCCCTTAGTTTATTTTATCTGGGAGGTAAAATAAACTTAAGCACGCCGTCCTTCGGATGGGACGTTAAGCGATGGTCCCGAGCCTGTACGATGTCAGGTACTCGTTAAAGACCCCTACCCTAGATGAATAAAAAATTTAGGGTAGGCAAAATTTAGGACTCCCACAGTAGAGTCGGGCTCATGTCCACCAGAGTGACGAAAGAGCGCTCTGGTAGTAGGTGATATGACCTCGTAGTTAAAGCCCGGGCATGAGTCATAAAACCAAACCTAACCTATAAATATAGGGGGCGCCGGTAGCTCAGTGGTATGTATCCTTGCCTTCTGAGCTCAAGAACGTGGGTTCGAAACTCGGCCCGAGGCCCTTAGTTTATTTTATTTGGGAGGTAAAACCGTCCTTCGGATGGGACGTTAAGCGATGGTCCCGAGCCTGTACGATGTCAGGTACTTGTTAAAGACCCCTACCCTAAGTGAATAAAAATTTAGGGTAGGCAAAATTTAGAACTCCCACAGTAGAGTCGGGCTCATGTTCACCACAGTGACGAAAGAGCGCTCTGGTAGTAGGCGATATGGCCTCATCACATGTGCTAACTTAGATCTGATAAGATTTTGGCCGATATCGTGCGAAAATTCAGACGGCTTTTATAAGATACCACTTAAATATACTACTATATCAAAAATGTTTTCAAATACAAGTTGTAGAGAGAACTGAAAGACACAATGTATATGAAAGACGATTTTTCGCAGATCGCTCGGTTTGAAAGATACCTGCCGAAAACCTTCCTGAAACGTCATTTTGTAAACCATATCGCTTTCCTTAGTTTCATTGTACAGAGTAATTCTGAGTCTGACTTTCTTATACCCAGTAATGCCAATATGAATAAGAATTTGAGAGGGGAGAACTTTCGTAGTTGGGATAAGAAAGTCCTATATTATGTCAACCTGTTCAGGAGATTTGCAGTTTGTAAATTACATTTTAAAATGTAAAATACATTGTCATTATTATGGAATCTGATATACTTGAATTGCATCTGTCCAGCGCTAGACTCTGGGATGGAGTTTGACAGTTCATAATCGATGAATAAAGATAATGTCGTTTCCACTACATTTGATGGAAACAGCTTATCGTCCTTCTGCCATTTATCTATATTGAATTTTATACTAAAAATAAAATAAATTATACCCATTTTAATGTTCTTTCTTATTATCCCAAAATTGATGAAATGATATACTTTTGTAAAAAAATATTTCCCTCTACCCCTTTCAGTCTCGAACCAATTTTGTTTGGAAATTTGTATTTTCATTCTGTTTATTATGTTTTCATTGCGAGACAAGATGCCATTAGTTTCTTTCATATTTTTATCATCATTAGGAATGATTTTATGAGGGGGGGGGGGAGGGGGTAGGGAGGGGGGAGAGGGTGGAGGGGGAGAGGGAACGACCCAATTAGACTTTTCTGAGCCAAAAAGAGTAAGTCGGCACTCTCCAAAACTTTAATTTGATACCCTATCCAATTGTATTTTTCCTTCCCCAACTATATTATAGGGGATGTTATGTAATTTGTCAGAAATTTGATATTGAGGTATTTCTGGAATTTCATGTTTTTCGACCTCCTAATTTCCAAAAAGAAAAAAAACAATTGCTATCTGTGTGTGTATTTGAGAACATGATAGCTCCTCATAGAATGAATTTATCTACACGAAATTATATATGTGTATCCAGAATCCCATTATGACACCACCTGTTGATTTTCAGCCAAATCGTCTTAAGGAAAGTTGGGGGATTAGGGGAGGGGGCTTTAGCTATGGAAAAACTTTAATAACTCCCGATGTAATGAATGTATTGACACGAATTTGTATTTATGAATCCTAAGCCCAATAAGGATGGTAACTACTAACTTTCAGTCAAATCAGCCAAAGAAAAGTGGGGGATGAGAGAGGGCTTAATAATAAAACTGCAGTTGTAATGAATTTTAGACGACTTTTTTACGTTGTCCCTAACAATAAGTGATCTCGTTGAGTAGATAAATTTAGGCAAAACATTCTGTTGGATTTCATACATAGGGACAGGACTGATTGTAAATATGGCATTTATAAAAAATCACCATGAGAACTTCATGAATTTTTTTTTCTCTGCTCTCTGTGTATATGAACAACTTCATATACTGTGTGTTTAAACAGCAGAATGATGTATGTATGTCTTCTCGAAGTTTTAGCTGAAATTTAGAATTATACATTTTTCAAAATGGTGTCTAAAAAGCTTTTAGCGTCTACCCAAGTTTTTTTTGGTTCTCTTAGATGTGTATCTTGAAGATCCTGTTACCCATAAAAATGTCAAAAAACATTTTTGCGAGACTTTGTATTTGTGGGATTATTATTTTTGTTGTGTGAATGTAAAAAAAAAAAATTAGCTCTTAAATTTTTTTTCTGGGGGTAAGAAGAGAAAACGTCGAGCAGGCCGTCCTCCGGATGGGACTTTAAGGATAGTCCTGAACCTGTACCATGTCTATCCTAACCCTAGATAACTAAACCTTAGGAGTCCCATCTTTAAATCAGACATATCCACCAGAACGAGGAAAAAGGGCTCTGATAGTAGACGACAATCTCGGACGTGACACAAAAACAAACAATTTCTAGAATTTTAGAATTCGCCTAGCACTCATTTGTATTTATATATTTTTTTTAATTTAAGATAATTGTCAATATTTGTTATGGCCAGAGTTAAATATTTATCATATGTTCTTCGATATGTAAGCTTCAAATTTAATAAATTTTATTCCTGTATACCATTTAATTGTAAACAATTTTAATTAAAATGTGACTTCGTTAATTTTTTTTTTTTTTTTTCGTATTATAATAGGAAAATTTTTTCAATATATCAAATGATATTTAAATATTAAATAAATAAGTAAATAAAACAAAAAATATTGGATTTATGGAAATTACACGGTGTATAGGGGAAGTTGTGTAATTGGCCATTCTGACCTGTGTGGAGTTATCAACGGGGTGTGTATATGTTAGTGTGTGTGAACGCTATAACTATGAATGTATACATACAAAATTTTATATGTGTATCCAGAATCCCCTAAGGACGAATCCAATTGATTTTCAGCGAAATCGGCCCAGGGGAAGGGGAGGCTTAATACAAAACTATAATAACTGTTGTTGAAATGATTGAGTATTCATAATGTTTAGTCTAAATCAGGGGTAGTCAACCTTTTTATACCTTTCGCCCACTTGTGTAACTTTGGCTGTTAAATTTCCTTACCGGCCACCGGTTTCACAGTAGCTTAATTTAGCGCAACTGCAAAATACTCGTAATTTTTGAGACGAGATTTAGTAAAAATATGTAGTTAAATTTATCTTTTTATTTATACTTTGTATATGTCTATAATACAAAGAAAATTTAATTTGATGCTGCATTTCTGCATCTCAATCGATGCAGCGCCTACTAGAGCGGAAGCTGTTTAAATTGAAGAAAAAGAAAATTAAATATAAAAACTATAAAGTCTATTGAAATTATTTAATTAATTATTAATTATATCCTTGACGCTGATGCTGCGAAACTAAATATTTAATATCTGGTTTAATTTTCGTAAGGAACAAATGAAGATCTCCTCTTTCGGAAATATTCAGACAGTTTCTCTATTTGGTCATAATATGATCAATTGCACTAAAGCCTGATTCTACAAGATATGAGGTAGAGAAACGCATCAATAAATTGAATATCATTTGCCACATATTTGGATATAACGCAGGCATTTTTTTATTTAGCCTTAGGTTTTCATATCCACCACTTTCGAAATTATATTTACTATATATTCGAAATTATATATACTATATCCCTCAGACTAACACAGTAAGATATTTGGACAGACGACTGACTTGGAACCCACATACAAGCCTCTTACGTAATACACTAAACAAAAGATGATTTAAAATGCATTATTCTCTTCTGCACAGACATTCAAAATTACCCTTAACACAACAGCGTAACTGCTACACGTTTCTACTAAAGCCACTCTGGATGTATGGCTCACAAATCTACGGTTCGGCTAAAATATCTAACCTGAAACGTATCCAGGTTTTCCAGTCAAAGACACTCAGACTCATTACACAATGCCCACCATACGTAAGTAACAGAACACTTCACAATGACCTCATGATAAACACAGTACGCTACACAACTCAGGACCTTTACAGACGTTTCCACAACAAATTGCATTCACACCCAAATCCATACATCCACTCACTTTCTTCACCACACTTGCCACACAATCCTCCCAGGAGATTGAAGAGGAGGTGGAACCGTGACTTAATATAATCCCAAATTACAAACCCCCACTTCTTGAAACAAAATCATAAAATCCCCATTCATTGATAATAACCATAAGATTCATTATGATACCTAACATTTTTGCAGAGATATTGTGAAACACTTGATAAAAATTTAAAAAACGTATGTTTTTAAAAAAATATTGTCTATTTCACAAATAATATATAATATGGGAGTATTTGTTAAGGCATGGCTGAAGTTGGTAGCAATACCGAAAGTACTCCCATATTATATATTCTTTGTGAAATAGACAATATTTTTTTTAAAACATACGTTTTTTTTATTTTCATAATATTCATTGTTTTAAATTTCGCCCTGAGGAGCTACCGCTGGGTGGCCTTCCTCTCTCACGCCAATCAAGTCATCCACATTCAATGAAGTCCTCTTGGTAGCTGGTTGTTGCGTCATGGTAACAGTTGCGACCAACATTATAAAGACAAAAAAAAAAAGTCTAAAAGTTTTTATTGGCGAGTTTTATCAGCCTCCTCAATATTTGCAATAAAAGGATTTTTAATCCAGTTATACACCTTCAAGTTCAAAATATCTTCAAATTGTTTTTCCATATCCAATTTACCAATTTAAGTGAATCTTTCAGTCTAAAGTTGAATTGACCGCTCAACAAGAAAGCTTCAATCACCCACTAGTGGGCGATAGGAATCAGGTTGACTACCCCTGGTCTAAACGATCGATTGGTTTTGGAGGGAGCGCGAGAACTTAATTAATTAATTCGTGCTGAGAAAATATATTGATGATTCGCACACTTTTTTTTATTTCGTTCATAATTATCATAAATATTTTTTTAAATATTCTTCATCATTGTTCATTTTCAGTATTTTTCATGGTAGACAATAAAAATATTTTGAAATATAAATAAAATATAAAATTTATTTTTTTAAGTTGTCGTGTTTTTTCCGAACTACTTACTTTAGAGGCTATCCTATGAGGGTTACCGAAGGTCGAGGGCTGGAGGAAGACTGAAGTTTGTGTTGGCTGACGGGGGGGTGGGTAGCGCATGCCTCACTCATATTCAACTTGTTGATCACACACCTTGCATCTCCTGTCTGCAACAACACAACCCACACAGAACAACGTCTCTCTTTCTACCATTCGTATAGATGCAGATGTGTTCGGTTACGATGACAGTTATTTTGGAGGCACATCGTTAACCCTCAAGTGTGTAAGGTCCATCTCAAAGGCTCATATTTCCATCAGTCATTTTCATAATAGTTAGTATTTCACACTAGAAAGTTTTGAATTCCCTAAAAATATTGCAGTTAATAAATACATAAGAATTTCAGAAATTTCTATTTACTTAAAATAATTTAAAAAATATTTTTATTTTTCATCATTGAATCCACGAGTCTTATAGACTCCTATTTTTACTTTTTTATATCTTTAGTATTATAATCGTGCGAAAATCCGAGATCGAGGTTTCAAAAGATTTTCTTGCTTCAAGGTCCTCTGAAATACGTTTTGACCATTTTCACGACGATAGTCTGTCTGTTTGTGTATGTGTGATTGAAAAGTTGTGAGCTCTCTACCGCAAAAACGATTGTAGCCATGAACTTGAAATTTGGAATGAAGAGGTTACATGCTCTTACTTAGATCTGATTAGATTTTGGCCGAAATCGAGCGAAAATTGAGACCACTTTCCCCCGGGATCTAACTACATTTTACAATGTAGGCCTACAGCTTAACAAACCTAAGACCTAATCAAAATTATTTTCGAGTAATAATCATAGAAATTACCAAAATACATAATTTATACGAAATAAGATTTTTTACGTCCGGTTTTTGAGATACACGCCGAAAACCATCTTGAAATGTAGTTAGAAACACATTTTTTTAGACGTTTCCTTGATTTACCTGAAAACGGTTAGTCCAATCGAAAAATTGATTCTTACCAAAATTGTTCCTTATAAAATTTGTTTTGAGATGGCGTCAATGCGACAAAAGGTATGAATGTAAACTAATTGTCTATAAGGAGTATATCTAAGTAATTTTTAAATCGTAACTCATAGCAACAAACTTTAAAATATGGTTTATGTATTGCTAGTTTTTATGTTTATTAGTTATGTTTAGTTCGCATAGCTGGGAAAATGAAACTTGTATAATATTTAACATTTATGTATTTAGTTTCTTCTTGGATTTTTCCAGCGATCGATGATTGGTTAGTCGATGATGTTGACATGACTCGAACAGTGTTTGTTGCCAAGGTATAACGATAACGAATAAGGGTCTCCCGGGGACGGCCCCCGAAGATAAGGGACGTCTGGTCACACTCTCGTAAAGAAATAGGATTTCATAAAAAAAGGAATACATAAATATTATGACAAATATGAACGGAATGTATTCATAGACTTATCTCTAGGTGGAACGTGGATTTCTTAACTTAGAAATATTCTTTATGTCGAAGATGAACCCAAAATTCTATTCAGATAAAGGAATTTATGTTTGACTTTTCTTATCTAAGTATATTTCGTCTGTTGGTTGTTTGTGGGGTTTTGTGTGTCCAATCCATTGATCAGAGGCCCCTGCTTGACCTGACATTACCAATGTAGTTTAATCTTTAACATTTTTGACTTCGCCGGGAGTAACTTTACGGTTTAATAACTTTGAACTGGTTAGTAACTATAAGCAGGTTAGTAACGTTATCTGCCCGGTTAGTAGCACAAATGGAAATTTCTGATGCTTCACAGGCTAAGTAGGATCTTTATAAAGATGTTCTACTCAATATTCAATCAAAAAGGGAATCATATTAGCGGCGCTTTCTCCCTCTCTCCCCAGTATATTTTTGGATACATTAAATATTTATTTGCTACATTTTTTATGTTTTGTATTAACCTCGAAATTCTGGTGTTTTTGCGTCAACTTGTTACAGACACGGACCGACAAAACTACATAGTCATGAGATTTAAACTTATTATGTTGGCTATGTGATATAAGTAGGTATATGCTATTACGTACTTTTTGTAGAACTTTCAACACTTCCTCCATAAATCATTTTGATATATCTTCAAAGGTTTGGGTAGTGCATGCAATAAATGGCGCCCGGACAGCCGTTTCTCTTCACTTTAATGGACGAGTTTCTTCACTTTACCATTACTTCATAGCTCCCTTTTGATAAAGCGTGAAGATGTACAGCCTGTATCTGCCAGAAAGACATAAGGTTCCCAAGAGTGAAGGAATTATCCAAATCGGTTAAGTCAGGTTAAGTTCGAGGTTACCTCAAATACACATACAAACTTTATCTCTTCATATATTTTTGATCATCCCGCAATCTCCAAGAACACTTGACATCTCTTCAAAGGACGAGAAGTCCGTTCACATAGTATTCACCCTTCGACGAAAATATACTTGCCCCCCGTCTCATCACTTCAAAAAACGAAGTTCGCTACCTAGGCCTCATACTTGGCAAACAAATGACGTGGAATCCTCACAGCAGACTGAAAATACAAGAAATAAACAGACAATACAAACGCAGGATGTCAAATATAAGGTAGTCTGACCTCTCACAGATTTTTATTTAAGTAATAGCTAGCCGGCTTTCGAGGTTTCCCTCATCATCAGGCAGTCTGATAAAAAATTTTGGATAAAACTAAATAATAAAAATAAATAAATAACAATCTACAACAACAAACATTAACAATTTAAAATATCATGGATGGGGACAGACGAGTTATTCCTGTCCACCATCTGAGTCACAACTGAGAGAACGGTCTCAAAATTAACTCTGAGAATGAAACGACTAATATATAACGTAAATCTCAAGCCTACATGGACTTATGAACTTGAACAGTGGGATTCTGCCAAAACTTCCAATCTTCAGCGTATTCAATTCTTGCAAACCAAAATCTTTCTTACAATAGTCAATGCTCCTTCGCTTCTCCAACAAAACCCTTCACACTGATTACAATGTTCCCTTTGTCACCGAATTAGCTAAATCCAGGTACAAAAAAATGCCGTGCCCTCCCCTTCTGCCACACTTTCCGAACGACGCCTTAAGCGTCAATGGCCTAGAGGCCTCTTCTCAAATGACAGTGATTAGTCATAATTGAATGCGACTCAGTGCCTAGGGAGTGTCACCACTGGGTGATTTCTCTTCTCTTGACATTGCCATTTTTGTCTCCCTTATCACAATTGCTTATTGTACATATTATTTGTACAGTTGTGAATATCTCTTTGTAAATAAATATATATATATTTTAGATTTATCTTGTTTACCGAATTCTGTTTATATAAATCCCTCATCCTATCCCAACTTTTGTTCCCCTATATTCTTACGGAATCCTACTATGTTTGATCCGATCCCACTTAAAGACACTCTAGTGCCTTACTTACCAAGAACACAAATTTTCTTTATTTTACTCTTTACCCACAGGAGTCAAGTCTTGTAGTCAGTTGTATGAAAACATTTTCCCTTGAGAAATTGTCTTCCTTCATTTGAAGAATTAAATAGGTTACTCCAGGGTCTGGAGAATAGGAACGAAATGTCTCTTTTCTGGAAAATTATATTAGATTTTCATATTTAATGAGTCATTATTCTGTTTGTGACTAGGAAATATAGCCATGTTCTCTCGGTGCTAGTTCCAGTTCTGAGGTAATATTTTATTCGAAATATAGAACAGACGTGTCTTCCTCTTTCTTGTTGAAATTAGGGGCACATAATGCCTGTTATGTATACAGACAACTTTTGAGGAAGAATCTCATTATAGGGGTCATTGTTCCCAAAGTTTTATTTTCTTCAATAAGTCGTTTGTCTTGGCAAGTTTTTATACAGTAAATAAATATTTGAGTTATCAATAATAATAATAAAATGTATAGTAGATTACATTGGGCTATATGACATAATATCAAAGTACAAGGGGGAAAATAATAATGTGAACTTTTTTTTTTATAATATAATATCTTCTGTATTTTTATTATAAAGAGTATGTACCAATTTTTATTTTTATTGTACTTTCATATTATATAGCTCTTATTCTTATGTATACTATCTATTCTACTATAAACCACACTCATTATTTACTTTTGACTACTATATATTTTTTTTCATTATTGTATTTTCTTCATTTTATTATATTATTGACAGCTTATATATATGTAAATATAGAGGGCGCCGGTAGCTCAGTGGTATGTGTGCTTGTCTTCTGAGCTCAAGATCGTGGGTTCGAAACCCGACCGAGGCCCTTAGTTTATTTTATCTGGGAGGTAAAATAAACTTAAGCACGCCGTCCTTCGGATGGGACGTTAAGCGATGGTCCCGAGCCTGTACGATATCAGGTACTCGTTAAAGACCCCTACCCTATGTGAATAAAAAATTTAGGACTCCCACAGTTTTCGGGCTCATGTCCACCAGAGTGATGAAAGAGCGCTCTGATAGTAGGCGATATGACCTCGTAGCTAAAGCCCGGGCTTGAGTCATAAAACCTAACCTAACCTATATGTAAATTTTGAGTTGAGGTAGAACTCCCCCCCCCCCCCCCCCCCCCTCCCCCCCCCTTCCTCCATGAACTTCCTTAGGGGACAGGATGTTACAGTCTTAGATAATTAGATAATCTCAGGTGACGATGGCGTAAACCGAAACTGGTAATGTTTGTTATGGTATGCATTTTTGTGGAATTAGACGATTTAAAAGTTAAACAAGTTCCTAGTTCGTATTTATTTTATTAGATTTACACTATATCTATACACATCGTAGAAATGTAAACGGACAAACGTATGAAAGGCCGTAAACGAATTTCTGGAAGGTGAAAAAATCATCTTGAGCACGCCCTCTTTGTTAAGCGATGGTCGTCCTGAGTCTGTACAACGTCAGGTTAAATACCCCTCCCTACCTGCTAAGTGAATGAAAGTTTAGTGTAGGCAACATTTAGGACTCCCACTATATATAGAGTTGGGCTCCCGTCCACCAGAGTTTTGGTAGTAGGCGATACAACTCTTAGTTAACTATATTTTCTTCAACAAATATCATACTTATCCTTCCAGGGATGTGTGGTATTTCTATCTCAAGATAGGAATCAGGAGTTGAAGTTAGACTAGGAAGTGTCGTCAGTAGTCTATCTGATGACTTCTATAGACCTATTCTTAAGACTAATTACGTCTCTGGAAGTTCAAATAATAAGGAAATTTAATTAAATATTATTTTAATTACTTTCATTTTGTACTTCCTTTAATGTATCTTTAATTATTTTCTAAGGTCGTTGACTGTTTCTTTTTTACTTTTTTTATAATTTTTTTATTTTTGAAATAATTTATTTCTTTTTATTTTCTACATAAAAGTAAATTTAATCTTCGGTCTGTCATACGACTATTTGTAATTGGGTGAATAGTCTGTTGATCCAAGACCAAGTCTATGGGCGGAGCTCCCGCCAACAGCTGGAGCGCGCGTAACTAGCTACAGCCTCAAATACCGAGACGACAAGCTCAGAGCGTTGAAAGTGGCTGTTGTCCTTTCCTTAATGGCATCAACGTGGATGTCCCATTAATCGGACTAGGCCTCAACGCTCTCGGCCACTCTGCGTGTAAAATTATCTATACGCAGAGTATTTGAGGCTGTAGCAAGATACGCGCGCTCCAGGTGCTGGCGGGAGCTCCGCCCATAGACTTGGTCTTGGACGGGCCTGTTGCATCGTACTTTTGTAGACGTAATTTGCCTTTAGAAGCCGAACTCTCAATACTGTCCAAAATCCAAGGACGTCCGGCAACGGCCATGTACCTTGGGGTCCGAATCGGGCCGGGCCTCAACGTGACCCTACGTATTCAAGGGACCGTAAAATGTGAAAATCCGTCGAAAACTCGGATTTTTGCACAAACACTATACGTCCTTATACTATAGATATAACAAAGTAAAAACATTTAAAAAAATAGTTTCTTTAAAAGCAGCTATAAAAATATAACTTTAAAATGAATTAAATGAAACCCTCAGACTGATAACACAGTGCCTCCCATACATAAACAACAGAACACTTCATAACGATCTTATGATACACACAGTACCCGACGCAATACAAACTACTTACATACGTTTTTTTTTAGAAAACTTTACACGCAAACTCAGAAATACGTACTTTATCTTCACAACACTTACCACAAAACCCCCCCGAAGGTTGAAGAGAAGATGGAACCGCGACTTACTGCCACCTTGAATCCTATTCGTTCTTAATATTTTTTATTTTTTATTTTTACATTATTTTCCTTCACTTTTATCATCTTTCTTACCCATCCATCAAAATTGTCTTTCAATTCCTTTTTGTTTATTTATTTATTTTTTTATTTATTTCTTTATATATTTTTTTTCTGTTCTTGTCCTAATAATTAAGATAAATTTTCGTCCCGAGGACCTACCACTGGGGGCCTTCCTCTCACATGCCCTTCACGCCAACATATGAATACCTACCATCATAGATGCTGGTTGTTCCCTAGTTGCATCTTTATAAATAAAAATAAAAAAAATAAATAAATAAAAAAAAATTAAACATAATAATACACATTATAAAATTAAAATTCTAATACTACATTATTTAACAAACATTTATTACGAAATATAATATTGAAATGTGAAGTGATCCTTGAGACATCCAACATTGATCACATGTTAGAAAGGAGCGTATTGTAATCTTTCACTGATTAGAAGTGAGTTTCTCGATGCAGATCTCGATATCGAATCGATTGATGAACGGCGCTAGTGAGCAACCTGCTTTGATATTCAGATGCCAGGGGGAGGTCTGCTTTGAAATGTTCCTCTACTCTAACTGGTTTGAGGAGAGCTTTTAAATGCTGCTTGGTAAATATTCCACCTTGAGGCGACTGCATTACTTCTTGAGAATAGTCCCTATCTTAACTTTTGAAAGAGGAAACTTATTTTGAAACCAAGAGGAATCTTAATAGGACTTGTTCTAATTTTCTGTAATGTCGTAAAAGGTACTCGAGTCCTCTGCGTTCCATTCAAAAAAGCCATTGAAGTAAACCTTTTTACTGGCATTTCTTTAGTTTTTTTTTTATTCTAATTAAAAGACGCCATTGTTAGGAATGTTTTTACTTTTCATTTCCCCAAATATATGAAGTATAAGGGAAGTTACGTAATCGGTCAAAAATAATATCCAGAGTTTTCAATTTCGACCTCCAGATTCCAAAAATGAAAAAAAAAAAGTGTGTGTGCCTGGGAATACGATAACTCCCGATAGAATGGAGGTATCGACACGAAATTTTATATGTAAATCCAGAACCCTCTAACAACGACACATTAATTTTCAGACGGAAGAGGGGATTAGGGGGAGGCTTAACACAAAAACATTAATAACTGCCGATAGAATGAATGTATCGAAATTTGATATGTGCGACCTGAACCCTGAAAGAGGGCACATCAATTTTTAACCAAATTGACCGAAGGAAAGAGGAAGATTCGAAAAGATTCACCGTTCTACGAGTCTAACGGGCAGAGCAGACTTTGATTCGAAAAGATTCACCGTTCTACGACGAGTCTAACGGGCAGAGCAGACTTTGATTCGAAAAGATTCACCGATCTACGACGAGTCCAGACTTTGATTCGAAAAGATTCCAAGAAAAAATCCCTCTGGAAACACTGTGCAGCCATTCTGTTCAGTTTTTACATCTCCTAATCAAATCTCTCTTCAAATAAAAATTGTAGAGAAAACTAAAAGATCCATTTTATATGAAATACGATTTTTTGCAAAATTAATTAAATTTCTTGACGATACATCACTCATTCTATCGGGAATTATCTTGTTGATAGACATATACTCGTATAGAAGAGGTCTGGGTGTGGACGGGCCAGGTAGACAAGTTGATGTGTGTTCCATTAAGGGATGTTACCCCTATTCATCTCTTTTCTTCCCTTTACTCCGTGATATTGCTCTCAGACGTATGTCCAATATGAAGTTAACTCTCCTATAATCCAGTCTTGTATGAAATATATAAATCCATAATCGTCGATATAGGCTTACATTACTTGAATAAATTTTATTCAGTTTGCAACGACCACATCGTTATTCAGATTTTTTTTTTTTTCTCGTCCGGAGTGACAATATTACTTTTTTTTCTACTCTTTGAATATTCATTGGTTGGGCGTTAATAAAGGCGAGTTGGTTCAAACTTCCTTTATCTGTTTACAGAGCTTGTCATCAATAAACCATCTGGATCCATATCATTCTATGTTCAAGGCTCAGAAAAAAAATTTTTGTTTAGTAAATGCCCCAAGTTTTTCATAAACAAACACACATAAACTTGTAACTAAAGCGAATCATGAATTCATTTCTAAGATTCATTTTCGGGCTCCCCAGACACTCTTCTATTACTAGTTCCTATACCGACCTAAAATGGCTCTTTCCATCCTCTCGTCGACAATATTTCCTAGGCTCCTTTCTCTATCAAACCATATCTTCCCAAAAGCCCTTCTACATCTTCCAAATGCGTCCCTCTGATCTTTACCTCCCTTCCCACAGAACAACAACCTACCACAACTCCTTCCTTATCCAGGCTAACTCTGGAACTCTCTCCCTCTCCAGATTCGCCATGCTCCTACTCTTCTTTCATTTAAGTCCATACTTTTCCATTATCTCCTAAGGCTGACTCCTATGAGATAGTTCTCGTCTTCCTATAAGTCTCTCACTCCTCTGGACAGATTGTTACTCTTCTGTTTCATCAGTCAAGTTTTTTACAATTTATTCATATACAAGTCATTATTGTTATCATGTTTCACATAATTATTCATACTTGTTTTTCTAATTTTTCTATTTTTATATTTTTATTTCTCTTTATCATTTTTCACTTAGTTTATTATATTGTTTTACTCATTGGCTGTTTTTAACATTTAATATTTATTAAATTCTTCTCAATTGGTTGATACTTGTATACTCTTGTTTATTCTTTATGCTATTATTCTTAGGGGACGTATGTCCCAGAATAAAGATTATTTTTCATTTCATTTTCATTTTCATTTCATATGTACTTCAGGCTGTCTTGGGAGCCTCAATCACAGACCAGTTTATTATGAGTCGTGCAATATATGACTTGACGCTTGGAAATGTAATAAGGAACATTTTTGTAAGAAACAATTTCCCGATAGGACCAAAAGTTTTCGCCTAAATCCAGCAAACGACTTATAAAATATTAAATTAAAAATTTGAAAAACCCCCGACCCAATACAATTTTGGGAACGGGACGACGTCGACACACCCTCTGAAAAAGTACTGATTTTATTTACTTAAATAATAATAAAAAAGTCCAAGTCTCTAACTGTAATAGAGGCCGAGATCTCTAAACAGGCTCTGATGAAACCTGATGATCTTGGAAACAGCATATTGCATCAGTATGCCCCGTAGCACAGGGGCATAGTCAGGGTGGGGGGGGGGGGGGGGGGGGGGGGGGGCAGGTGGAGGCACGTGCCCCCCTTTGGCCAGAGCAAAAAACTAAGATAACGAAAATTGTGCTTGAAATGTACATGTACGAAACAAGTCATAATACATTTATTTAAATATACATGAAGTCGATCATTTCATTTCCTCGCTCAAAATCTTCATTTATGATATACTTTATACTCTTAAAGCTGATTTTCACTAAATATGCAAAGCGCAGCAGCAGCAAATGCACGCTATTGGCTGTGAGTTATTTAATTCTAAAAACAAGAAACCACAGAGTGCATTTGCTGCTACTGCGCATTGCATTTTTGCTGCTCATGTAAAGTCATCTTCAGTATTACAGTCAGTGGTTACCTCAGGGGAGGCTTCTAGGGGTCCGAGTCTCCCAAATTAATAACAAAAAGTCTGCAGCGCTAACCACGGAAGCTGCTGGCTGTGCCCCCGGGTGTATCTACCCCCACCCGGGTGTATCTACCCCCACCCCGTAACCTAACTTCCCCCCCCCCCCCCCCCCCCCCCCCCCCCCCTGCTCAAAATCCTAGCTACGCCCCTGCTGTAGCACCAATACGAACCAAGTTAGCGCGCTCCAAATAAAGAACATTAAATTTCTGTAGGAAATATTTCAAAGCAATTTTTTAAATTTTAACCCATGGCTACATTTTTTTATTGTTGATAATAATAATTATATATGTGATTTCTTATATCAACCACGCTTGCAGATCAGTCTCTCCCACACCCCTTCTCAAAATCATCATCATTACTGTCCTTACGAAGCTTTGTCTCTTATAACGGTATTATCTAATTATTTACAACATCCATAGCCCCGGGAGCTTTCCCCTTCTTTTCCCCCCAAAAAATTGTATCAATTTAAAATATTTTTTTTAGGGAAAAATTCCTACGCTCTAGCCCGCACGGCCACCATGACTCCCCATAATGGCATTACTGGGTATAAGAAAATCACTCTCAGATTTACGCTGTACAATGAAACAAAAATACCTTCTGATGCCAACTCATTACTCTCATATACCCTGGTAATGTCAGTTTAAAATGATTTTGAGAAGGGAGAGGGGGAGAGAGAGTGATCTGTAAGAACGTGGTTGGTATAAGAAAGTCCTGTAATGACCACATCACATATTTTTTAAATTAAAAACGATAAAAAATTAAGAAACAATTAAATGTATGTGAGGTGGCCATAACAGAACTTTATTATACCAACCACGTTCTTACAGATCGCTCTCTCTCTCTCTCTTTCGCAACTATTTCATAATGGCATTATAATGGGTGGTAAGAATGTCTCACTCAGAATTACACTATACAATTAAATAAAGAAAACTGATACCAATACGTTACTTTCTTACAGTATGAAATGTATTTGAAAGGGACGAGGGGGAGAGTGACCTGTAAAAAAATGGTTGGTACATGTAAATATATATTTTTTTTCAAGAGAAAATAATAACATAGAAACAAATATTCATCAGGTATAATGAAGGACATTTAATGATTTAACTGAAATAGGAGCCTCTTGATTCAGTTATCGAGCAGGTTGACCGCGTCAATCAACTTCCAGCTTTGATATTCAGATGACACGAATTTAGAGGCCACAAAATTAAAGTTAGAGATTAATTTACAACATTGTGCAAAAAATATGTGGATAGGGGACAGATGAGGGAGGCCCGCATTGCTTGCCTTGTCTGTTTGCTTTGAAGACATGTCTTCTGGGATGTAACTCGTAACAGACATTAGTCATGTGCAGTTTTAACAATGGGTAGAGTAATAATAATTTTTAATTCTGTCAAACCATAACATGGTAATAAGCATACATAATAAAAATGTGTTGTGATATAAAAAATTTACACACATTAAGATTATTAATATATTATAAAATCGAGGGCGCCGGTAGCTCAGTGTTATGCGTGCTTGACTTCTAAGTTCAAGAACGTGGGTTCGGAACCCGACCGAGGCCCTTAGTTTATTTTATCTGGGAGGTAAAATCGGATGGGACGTTAAGCGATGGTCCCGAGCCAATACGATGTCAGTTACTCGTTAAAGATCCCTAACCTAGGTGAATAAAAATTTAGGGTAAGGCAAAATTTAGGACTTCCACAGTAGAGTCGGGCTCATGTCCGCCAGAGTGACGAAAGAGTGCTCTGGTAGTAGGCGATATGACCTCTTAGTTAAAGCCCGGGCACGAAGCATAAAACCTAACCTATATTATAAAATCAATTATTATTTAACAGCTGTTAGGAGTGAAGTAACTTAATTAGTGAATAAATATACAGAAATGGACTATTCGCTTTTTGTTTTAAAACGAAATGTGAACAACCAATGAAAGAAGAACAAATGACGACGATCAGCTGTTTTATATAAGGAGAAACAGTTGTGATGTGGAGGTGGACAGTCTAGAGAGAGAAGTGTTTTTAGGGTTAAGGTGTAGTGAACCAATCTGAGTGAGAGAAGATGTTGAGATGTAAGAGTGAAAATAACAGTGAAGTAGATGCGCTAAAAATATATATAAAGGTACTTTTATTTATATGTTTATATGCCCAAAATAACATTGAATTGAAGAATGGCCACAATATTTATATATTTATTATTAAAAAGAATATAGACTAAAGTAGATGTAGAAATTAGTTTGTAAGTAAAATTTAATTAGGCACCAGGGTCTATTAAATTTTCATGAGATACGGAAGATGCGGGGCGGGCCCATACCAACCCATACACACCCGTGGGTAGCACAAAGCGTGGGCCATCACATCCAGGGACACAGTTGGCATGTTGACGTCCAATGCTTCATCAGACCATTCCCCACTGTCCCTAGACAATACAATACCTTGGTAGGTATCTCAGAGAGTATGGCACTGTCACAATGGCTCTCCTGTTAATAGGAAGCTATTCGGGGCATATCTGTTGTCCCAGTGGAATATGATTACAGAAAATAAATAAAACTAGGTGAGTTATTATCTTATACATCCAGAATCACAAAGAAAATATTTCCAGCCAATGAAAAGGGGGATTGGGAGGGGGTACAAAATCCCAAATAACTGCCAATGTAATGAATGTATCGAAATGAAATTTTGTAATTAAATGCAAAACTCTATAACGAACGCACCTATTAATTTTGTGCGAAGTTGGGCCGAAGGGAAGAGGGGAATCAGAGGGAACTTAACTCAATGAACCCAAGAACTGCCTACATAATAAACGTATCGAAATACAATTTTGTATTTGAATTCAAAACCCTATAGGGACAGCACAGGAAATTCAACTCAAAAAACCCAATAATTGACTGTGTAATGAATGAATCAAAGTGAAATTTTGTATTTGAATTCAAAATCCTTTAGGGACAGCACAGGAGACTCAACTCAAAAAACCCAATAATTGCCTGTGTAATGAATGAATCAAAGTGAAATTTGTATTTGAATTCAAAACCCTTTAGGGACAGCACAGGAGACTCAACTCAAAAAGCCTAATAATTGACTGTGTAATGAATGAATCAAAGTGACATTTTGTATTTAAATTCGTAATTAAATTTAAAACCCTATAAGGCACCACCTATTAATTTTCCGCGAATTTGGAAGAAGGGAATAAGGGTTTCAGAGAAGGGAAGCTCGACTCAAAAACCCTAATAACTGCCGTTGTAATCAATGTATCGACATAAAATTTGTTATGTTTCAGAAGTCCCTATGTAAGTCAACTATTGATTTTTAGCACTAACAGTCTATTGGTTTCATAGGGAGAACAAAAACTTAATTGATCAATTCGTTATGGCGAAGTACATTGTCGTTGATCCACCGGCGACTATTTTAGCATACTTTCAAATATGTGTTCGAGACAAAAGAACTTGAAAGTGGGATTTTTTTTTAAACAAATGTTATTGGAGATATCTCCTTCGAGTTTATATAACCGTCCTCCCTTCCATACTTGAAAAACAAATCGGCTTTATTCCCAATATCCATAATAAATGTTTATTTGGTCCTCGGACAGAACCAGAATCTTGTTATTTGTATGGTTTGCGAGGTCACTGAGACATCCATCCATTTTTATACAAACACATATATATACTAACAAGAAAACAAGTGAAAAATAAGTACAAGATAAAAAAATTAAAATAATATTTATAAAAATATAAATAACTATACAAACAAATAACAATAATAAATATAATAAATATTATTGTTTAATAAAATTTATTAAATATTGAATAAATTATCTAATATTGAATATATCGAGACAAAAGTTAGTATGTGAAATTCAGAAGTCCCTGAGGCCAACTATTGATTTTTAGACAAAACTCTTAGAGGGAGAGCGAAAACGTAATTGAGCAATCCACTGGGGAAGTACCTATACGCTGATTTACCTAAGACTTTTTGAATCTGCATTATGCATAATTCGAACTCTTATGTGTCCATAATTTTATTTCCTCCTTGACTTTAATATGTCAATCTTAAGCATTTAAATGGCCTTATTAAAAAAATGACACACTGTTCAATATATTTTAAATGAAAAAAATAATTTGGACATACGCCACTCCTTGACAGTGCAATTATGCATAAATTTGCATTTGATAAAAGTGCAATTTTGTGCAAACTTATTAACCTTTTGACAGGATTCCTTTTGATTTTTTATAAATTTTTATTTTTTATATCTTATATATAAAAGTCAAAGTCTTGACCGGGGTACAAATCCACAATTTATGATGAATCTTTACAAAATTTTGCACACATGTTCTTGCTACTCCCGGACGCGTCGTAAGCGTAGTTAGAACGCAGATTTTTCTTCAGTTTTTTAATAATAATTCGTCAAACTTTCCATGCGTAATACATGGAGCAAATAAAAACAAGTAATGGCGCCTGTCTCAATTCTCACCGATATATATCGAATATCAAATATATATCGATCTGTCACTCTGTCGAGAGCAGTCGAGAGTTCGCGATACAAACAATGTCAAATACAATACAAGTCGGATTGAGTTTGTAATTGTCTTGGTTTTGTTATCCGTTGTAACGCGTTTAATTGGTGCAATAAGTGCAATTAGTGGAACGTCAATTTCGAAATCAACTAACCGTTTTCTGACAAACATCAAATTTTCTTATTCGGTAAATATGTGCGTCTTTGTAGTTGATACCCTGCATTTCGAAGGTGACAATTTGTATTGTGAAGTAAGAAATTTGGGTTTGTAAGTCGGCTATTTGCATTTTCGGTTGAGCATTCACATTTTATGTAGTTGGCAAATTGCATTCTTTAAGGTTAAATTGCTTTTTATGTTGACTATTTGAATTTTAGTGGAAAATTTGAGTTTTTATGGTTGACAATTAGCAATTTTTTCGATCGAGTTGCATTTTTTTGTTCACTTAGTGCATTTTTTACTTGAAAATTTGCATTATTTAGTTGATGATTGCATTTTTGTCGTAAATTTCTATTTTTTGTCAAAAATGTGCATTTCTGGTCGAAAATTCGTATTTTAAGTAGTTGACGATTTGCATTTTTTTAGGTTTAATTGCATTTTTTTTCCATTCTTGGATTTTTCACTATAAATTCCTAATTTTATTGTTGACTATTTGCATTTTGCAGTTGACAATTGCATGTTTTGTCGAACATACGTATTTTCGTAGTTGACAATTTGCATTCTTACAGGTTTAATTGCGTTTTTTGTTTACTATTTGGATTTTTCATTATAGATTTGCATTTTTTGTTGACTACTTGCGTTTTGCAGTTGAAAATTGAATTGTTGTCGGTAATTTGCATTTTTTGTCGAACATACGTTTTTTTGGTAGTTGACAATTTGCATTTTTATAGGTCGATTTGCGTTTTTTGTTGACTATTAGTATTTTGCAGTTGACAGTTGCATTTTTGTCGACAATTTTCATTTTTTTTAAACATACGTTTTTTTGTAGTTGACAATTTGCATTTTTTTGTTGACTATTAGTATTTTCCAGATGACAATTGCGTTTTTGTTGACAATTTTTATTTTTTGTCGAACACACGTTTTTTTGTAGTTGACAATTTGTATTTTTACAGGTTTGTTTGCGTTTTTTTGATGACTTTTTGGATATCTTACTATAAATTTGCATTTTTTTTATGACAATTTACATTTCTTCACATTTGCTCTTTTGAGGTTACATTGCGTTTTTTGGTTGACTGTGTAGATTTTTCGACATTTGAATGTCAATTGTTGATTATAAAGAACAAATTTTTGTATTCGAATTTTCTCTCGCTTTGTTTATTCGCTGTTCAATTAACGATGGCACCTAGAAAGCGACAGTTCATTGGTCGTGATAGCAATTCATCAAGTCGATCAAAAAAAAGGAGAGAGGCGGAATCTGCAGAACAAGCTTCACACCGGCTTCAAGAGGAAAGAAGAAGGTACACGCTTCAACCCCGTAGGCAACCTGCTGATCTTGAGTTAGCAGGATTCAATTATGAGCAAGATGTCGACTATCATATGCATCCCAGTATACTTATCGGAGAAATGAGCATCATTTGTTCTTTTTGCTCTGCTCGAAAATTTAAAAATGAAGCTCCTGGAATGTGCTGCTCTAATGGAAAGGTCAAATTAACACCGCTAAAGAATCCTCCGGAACCACTGCTTACTCTTACATCAGGATGTACGGCTCAATCGAAAAGTTTCTTGCAAAACATACGAAAATACAATAGTTGTTTCCAAATGACTTCATTTGGAGCAAAAGAAATTCAAGAAGGTGGTTTCATGCCAACTTTCAAAGTTCAAGGACAAATATACCACCGCGCCGGGTCACTGTTACCACTACCAGAGCAAGATGCTCAGTTCCTGCAAATCTATTTCTTAGGCGACACTGACTTGGAAACAGATAGACGATGCGCAATAATCCCTGGAGTCGATCGTGAAATCGTTCGTCAATTGCAAGATTTACTACATCAAAGTAATGCGTTAGTTCGGATTTTCGAAACCGCTCTGGATCAGATGCCTTCTGATGATTACAAAGTCATCATAAAAGCTGATAAAACACCGACAAGGGAACACGAACGACGTTTTAACATCCCAACCATCTCTGAAGTTGCAATCGTCATTGTAGGACAACAGTTTGACAGACGCGATATAATTCTCCATAAACGAGGTGATAACTTACAACGAATCGCTGAAACGCATAGATCTTATGACGCTCTTCAATACCCTCTTCTCTTTTGGGAAGGTGAAGATGGGTATCACTTCAACATCTTTCAAGTTGATCCAGAGACTGGTGCGCCAACGAAAAAAAAAGTTTCAGCTATGAACTTCTACGCTTATCGTCTCATGATGCGATCTGGCACTAATTACCTTTTGCGGTGCGGCCGTCTTTTACAGCAATACGTGGTCGACATGTATGCAAAAATCGAGACTGAAAGGTTACTCTATCTTCGTTTAAATCAGACAAAGCTCCGTTCAGAGGAATATATCCATTTGCGAGATTCACTTGCCAGTGATCGAAATGTATCAGATGTTGGTCGGATGGTGATTTTACCCGCAACATTTACAGGAAGTCCAAGGCACATGCATGAGTACGCGCAAGACGCTATGGCATATGTGCGACACTACGGCCGTCCAGACCTTTTCATAACTTTTACATGCAACCCAAAATGGCCTGAGATCACCCATCATCTCCTTCCAGGGCAAACAGCAAACGACAGGCATGACTTAACAGCAAGGATTTTCAAACAAAAACTGAACAAAATGATGGATGCCATTAAAAAACTTCATATTTTCGGAGATGTGCGATGTTTTATGTACTCCATCGAATGGCAGAAACGAAGTTTGCCACATGCCCACATCCTGATTTGGCTGAAGGAGAAGATACATTCAAACAGGATCAACAACATCATCTCAGCAGAGTTGCCTAATCAAGAATCTGATCCGTTACTCTTTCAAACAATCAGTACTAGCATGATACATGGCCCGTGTGGACATTTGAATCCTTCTGCCCCATGTATGAAAGATGGACATTGTACGAAAAAATATCCACGGGAATTTACACTTGAGACCGAAACAGGCCATGATGGGTATCCAAAATACAGGCGACGGCAACCAGAAGATGGGGGCAATGTCACAACAGTGAAGGTTAAAAACCAAGAAATTCAGGTTGATAACAGCTGGGTAGTTCCCTACTCACCGTTACTATCCAAGATGTTCCAAGCACACATAAATGTAGAATTTTGCAACTCGGTAAAATCAATCAAATATATTTGCAAATATATAAACAAAGGCAGCGACATGGCGGTATTCGGATTTGCAAATGAAAATGATGAGATTGCACAATATCAGATGGGGCGCTACGTAAGTAGCAATGAAGCTTTTTGGAGGATTCTGAGCTTTCCTATTCACGATAGACACCCAACGGTTGTTCATTTGTCAGTGCATCTTGAAAACGGGCAAAGAGTTTATTTCACTGAAGCAAACGCACGAGAAAGAGCAGAAAATCCACAACACACGACGCTCACAGCATTTTTCCAGCTATGCACAGATGACCCATTTGCCAGATCATTGCTCTACTCCGAAATCCCGCGGTTTTATACCTGGAACACTTTAAAAAAACAGTTTTTCAAGAGAAAGCAAGGCACCATAGTACCAGGAACAGACGCCAAAGAGAGTGATGCATTAGGTCGCGTCTACACCATTCACCCGACTAATGCTGAATGCTACTATCTAAGGATGCTTCTCCACCAAGTCAAAGGACCTACGTCTTTTGAAGCTCTCCGCACTGTGGATGGACAAGTCTGTCAAACTTATAGAGAGGCGTGTCACAAGTACGGCCTTCTTGAAGATGATAGTCATTGGGACACTACTTTGTCGGATGCTGCTTTAACTTCTTTCCCGTCACAACTGCGTAGTCTTTTTGCTATCATACTGACAACGTGCACACCGTCAAATCCAAAAAACCTGTGGGAGAAGTACAAAGATAGTTTTAGCGAAGATTTTTTGCATCGAGCGCGCCGCACAAGCAACGACCCTGACCTACAGTACTCGATTCGAATTTATAACTTGGCTCTCATTGATATTGAGGACAAATGCATGTCCATCAACAATAAGACCCTCAATGATCTAGGTTTGGTATCTCCAACGCGCGATGGCATGGACATTACCGACAGAGATATATTAAGAGAAACAAGCTACGACACAGAGGCGTTGCGCGTATTTGTGGAGACAAACAAGCAACGATTAGTTCCTGATCAAAGACTGGCATACGATTATATCATGCAACATGTTGCTAATGATGAAGGTGGCCTCTTCTTCCTTGATGCACCAGGAGGAACGGGAAAAACATTCTTGATTAATTTAATTTTGGCCGATATACGAAAGGATAACAAAATTGGTCTTGCCATTGCATCTTCAGGGATTGCGGCGACACTTCTACCAGGTGGGAGGACTGCGCACTCAGCTTTGAAATTACCATTAAATCTTGCGACTTCTGATTCGCCGATATGTAACGTAAGTAAAAGCTCTGGGCAAGGTCATGTTTTGAAAATTTGTAAAATTATAATTTGGGACGAATGTACAATGGCCCACAAAAAAGCTCTAGAGGCACTTGATCGGACTTTGAGAGATATTCGAGGAATCAACGAACCTATGGGTGGTGCATTCGTCTTAATAGCAGGAGATTTTCGGCAAACCCTGCCTGTGATTCAACGAGGAACCGCTGCTGATGAGCTGCATGCATGTTTGAAAGCATCTTACCTTTGGCGGAACGTTCAAAAACTGACTCTTAACACAAATATGAGAGTTGTT
Organism: Aradus depressus; assembly: GCA_963662175.1. Classification (NCBI taxonomy): domain Eukaryota; kingdom Metazoa; phylum Arthropoda; class Insecta; order Hemiptera; family Aradidae; genus Aradus; species Aradus depressus. Next base: position 47,187,298 of record OY759216.1, on the reverse strand, counting down.
CTGGGTGGAGATGACACAGCAGGACCTTTTGCACAAAAACTTTTGCAGATTGGTGAAGGAAAGTTTCCAACGACACTCATGAGTGAAATCTCATTTTCGCCAGACTTTTGCAACGTCGTCCCCACAATTGAAGAACTCATTGACAAAGTATTCACTCATATTATCAGCAATTACAAGAATCACACGTGGCTTTGCGAGAGAGCTATCCTCGCACCACGTAACGACGATGTCAACAACATCAATACCATTGTACTTGGCACTTTACCAGGAGAACTCACAACATACAAATCCATCGATACAGTTCTCGATCAAGACCAAGCTGTCAATTACCCCACAGAGTTTCTCAACTCATTAGAACCTCCAGGTTTTCCACCTCATATGCTTCGACTGAAAAAAGGTTGTACTATAATTCTACTTCGGAACCTAAATCCACCAAAACTCTGCAACGGAACAAGATTGGCTGTAAAAAATTTGCTTCCCAACGTCATCGAAGCCACAATACTGACAGGCGCGGCTAAAGGAGAAGACATTTTTATTCCTAGGATTCCTATGATACCCTCTGACATGCCATTTGACTTCAAGAGGCTTCAATTTCCAGTGCGCTTAGCATTCGCCATGACTATTAATAAATCACAAGGGCAATCTCTGAAGGTAGCTGGCATCAATCTAGAAAAGCCGTGCTTTTCTCATGGCCAATTATATGTTGCCTGTTCTAGGGTTGGTTCGCCAAAAAATTTGTACATTTACTCGCCTAACAATACGACTAAAAATATAGTTTATCCCACAGCTTTGGACAACTGACTTTACTCATTCGAATGACATTACCGTTGACAGCCAATATTATTTATTTCTTTATTTCATAACGTTAAACTTTTAATAGCGTTATAGGCATTTATTCATCTTGAGAAACGTGAGTGCAATACACAATTAAATCATGCGCTGTGACTTCCATTTTGTTAGGCTGACGTTTGTTTCGATATTATGTGCAATGTCTTAACAAGGTGCTCTTTAATAAAGTTCCTCTTCAATAAAGTTAGTTCTGAGTAAGTTATTAGTAAGTTAATTGCTTATTACATACAAGTTGCCCAGAACGTGATATTGCACACACTCTCCATAGAGAAAGACTTCCGAATTTCTTCTTACTTTTTCGTCATTTTTTGTTATGCAAGTATGAAAATTATTTTGATCGTATAGGTTTTCATATTTCACTGTGTGTAAAGTAAATTTTTTTTTTAACGGTACGGACAATAAATTGTTCTCATCATTAATGAACTGATACAAGTTGTTTATAATCCAAGGTGATTCATGAACAGTTTCTGCAATAACGTTCATTACACAACTACAATTTCCTTACATTATCTTTGTCACAGATTTCGAGTAGTAGCCGTGAAGCAGCCGTTCTGCTCGCGTGTCTTTCAATAATTTGAAAAACAGGAATATCTTACTTGGCAGGATGACTGTCGGGTACACTTGCAACTTCTACGAAGACGAACTAAATTTTTAAACGACAAAATGCGCAGCGGAGCGCGCGCGGGCTCAGCTAGTTTAATATAAAAAACAATAAAAAATTAAGGAAAACATATGTTTTTTTAAATATTGTCTATTTCACAAAATATATATGATATATGGGAGTACTTTCGTCTGAAGATAGTAGCAATACCGAAAGTACTCTCATATTATTATATAATCATATTATATACTGAGGTATAAGAAAATAAACATATGAGTGAGTAATGCGGTACGAAATAGGTAAAAACATTATTTCTTGTGACAATATCACAACACATATATTATTTATTGATCGATATTTTCAGCAATTATTATTATATATTAATAACAATATTATATAATATCTTATAATAATATATTGAAATATATTATATTTTTTAGATTTACACTGCTATATTATTTTCTGTTACTACAAATTTTATTTATTGTGATAAATTTAAGCTAAAAAAAGTTTCTTATCGAATGATCATTTTATAGTTTGTAATTTTGATAGTTTTATTAAATTCACTACAACGGTAAATAAGATCGTTAATGATAAAAATTCAATGTTACATTTAATCATGTTTTTCATAGTTGTTTTATTGTTATTGTTTTTATTATAGATTTGCTTTTTATGCAGTCGAAATATATTTCACTTTCTTCGCTCAAAAACAGCTGACATTACAGATAAAGAAGTGTGTAATTGTGTGTGTGCGCTGCGCGCGTCACCGTCCGACCCACACACACATTCGCATGTACATCAGGGAGACTCATGGTCTGACATAGCCCCTACTGAGAACTAAGATGTTTACATATCAAAAAGAGAGTTACAAGCTAAAGATGTGAATCAAACATTCTTTCTTCATGTTTTCAGATTGCTGACTGACGATCAATTGTACAGAATCGGAGTTCACCTCATGCCTGGCTACAAAGATCCTTACCACAAAAGGTAAGTTACATTTTTTCGAAAGTGATAACTCAAATATTTTTCATAACGCTGCCATAGTTATACAACTAGTTGCGCAACTCATACTAGCTGGACTATTGCCGTTTATTAGTATATATTGTGCTAAATAGATAAGCAATGGTATTTAGTTGAAAAAATAATCAGCTGAACAATAATAATAAAAAACGTTTTGTCAATAAAAGTAGATACCAGACAAGACAACTTCACACACAGCCTCATCGAATTGGGATAAACAGATAAAGGTTGTCTTGCCTTATAAGCAGGTTTTTCTTTTTTTCGTAGTATTGTAATCGTGTGAAATGGCCATCTATTTTAGTCATTTTCCGGCAAAATGGTGGGATACCTCCAATAAATATGTAATCACACCTCTCACAGATTTTATTAATTTATGCTAGCCGGCTTTCGAGGTTGCCCTCATCATCAGGTAGTCTAATAAAATAAAGAACATAATTTAAAAAAGCAAATAAATAAATAAAATAAAACTCCAATAAATATAAAATACAAAAGTTATGACTCAGATGGGGAACAGGAATAATAAACCTGTCTCCATCCATGAAATTATAAATTGTTTATTTTTTACTTCCCCAGATATAATGAATGAAATGAAATGAATGAATGAAAAAACAATTTTTATTCTGGGACATACGTCCCCTAAGAATAACAGCATAAGAGATAAACAAAAGAGATACCAGTATCAAACAAGTTGAATAAAAGATAACAAATAAGGGAGTATAGCACCTAAAGAAACAAAAGCAGTTAGAAATAAGGATAAACAAATCGTATTAAAATAAATGAGGAACAGTGTTAGAATTATAAAGTAAAAAATAATAGCAAAAGTAAATATAAATGACAGAAAGGGTCACTGAGAGAGAGAGAGAGAAATAAAATAATAAAATAAATAAATATAATATGTGTCATACACAAAGGTACATACATTAAATTACAGATATATATCCAAAATCCAGAATATCACACACCTATACATTATTCTGCTTGGAATTGAAAGAAATGAGTGAAAAGAAAAAAAGGAATGATTACTTTTAAAATAAAATATGTAGTGACTAAACACATAGTGACCAAACATATAGTGTGTAGTTATGTAGTGCCTAAACAAATAGTGACCAAACATATAGTGTGTAGTTATGTAGTGCCTAAACAAATAGTGACCAAACATATAGTGTGTAGTTATGTAGTGCCTAAACAAATATTGACCAAACATATAGTGTGTAGTTATGTAGTGCCTAAACAAATAGTGACCAAACATATAGTGTGTAGTTATGTAGTGCCTAAACAAATAGTGACCCTACATGTGATCCACCTGGGATGATGAAACTGAAGAGTAACATCAGTCCAGCTATAGACTGAGAGACTCATGGGAAGACGAAGATACACAAAGTATAGGGGAAGTTATGTAATCGGTCAAAAATTCGATGCGAAGTTTTCAACGGAATTTCATTTTTTCCACCCACTAGATTCCAAATATGAAAAACAAACTCCGGATATCCATAAATGTGTCTATATATTTATGTATATGTGTATGGTGGTAGTAGAATGAATATATCGACACGAAATTTTATATGTGAATCCAGAACCCTCTAAAGACGACACCTATTCTTTTTCGGCCTAGTCGAGCAAAGAGAAGAGGGGGATTAGGGGGGAGGCTTAACTCAAAATCTCTAATAACTGCCGTTGTAATGAATAATCTGACACAAAATTTCATATGTGAATTCAAAACCCCATAAAGACGACACTTACGAATTTCAGCGGAATCAGCAGAATGGAAGGGGGTTCAGAGGAGGTCAACACAAAAACCAATAACTGCCGATGTAATGAATGTATTGACATGAAATTTCATATTAAAATCAAAAGCCAATGAGGACATAACCAGTAAAATTTCAGCGATTTCGGCTGAAGGGAAGGGGGCTCAATTCAAAAACCGTAATAACTGCAGATGTAATGAATTTATCGACACAAAATTTAGTGTGAGGATTTAGGAGCCCCTATGTAAGTCAACTGTTGAATATCAACGCAAATGGGAGCGAAATGTCTATTGATAAATTTCTTCTGAAAAAGTACATTGCCGGTGATTCAGAGAAGACGTTTTTTTATATATCTAATATGATACCGTTTCATTATTTTTATCCACGGAAACATAAAATGTATTTGACAGACATACTTGATAAATGTATATTTACATGTCATCTTTAGAGTTTTCAGATCCGAGAAGAAAAGACCTCTTGTAGGAACGGATATGGTGTTACACGTCTAGACTGAATATTGAAAAAAGAGAATGTCAGTTGTGTAGGATACAACCCATGTGAAAATGTACTGGTGACAGGAAATACAAGAATTGTCAGCCCAGGTAGCTATCCTGCCAACAACTGACCTAGATCCAGCTTCTCTCGGGGTCTCACTCCAGAGATCCCCTATTTTCACACTTATTCTCAATTCTCAGCAACCCTCTTCAATATGTCATTGTGAATTAGCATATCTTGTTGGTTTCTGTAAAATTGAATAATATAAAGAACGATTAAGGGGAAATATTTTTTAAAAAATCAATTAATTTTTCGCCCTCCCCCCTCCAAAATTAGTGGACCGTTAGTGAGCTAATAGTGTCGTTTTTATGGGTTTTTGAATTCACTGTAAAATTTATGTGCTGGCTGAAAATTAATGTGCTCTCCTTCAGGGTTCAGGTCACACATATCAAATTTCGATATATTCATTCTATCGGTAGTTATTAAAGTTTTTGTGTTAAACCTCCCCCTAATCCCCCCCTACTCTTTGGTCAATTTGTCTGAAAATTAATAGGTGTCGTTGTTAGAGAGTTTTGGATTTACATATAAAATTTCTTGTCGATACTTTCATCCGATCGGAGTTATCGTGTCCATAGACACACACACAGACAGACAGCATTTTTTTTTTCATATTTGGAATCTAGAGGTCGGAAACCATAAAATTCCATTGAAAACTCAGCATCAAATTTTTGGATGATTATATAACTTCCCCTGTACTTTGTATAGATGCTGAAGTAAAAAATAAAACCAATTCCTCTCTGAATATTTTCAGTTTTGCTTAGTTTTCAAGATGTCTCCTTTTGATTTGTTTAAATGGGACACTCTGTATATACAAGTTTTATTTAAACTTTTCTACTAAAAATAGAATAAGAATTAATTTTCTTTGTTTTATTATTAATTCAAAGAAATGTCAGGAGATCTAGACAAGAAAAGTTGCGAAGGTAACCTTGGGAACAGCAACTTCTCATGAAGAGAACATTAAAAACTATGAGTCTATTAAGTTGGAGAGATGAAAGTCTTCTCATTGCAGTAAAGTTTTCTATTAAGGGTTGCCCCATTTAATGCTGAGAGTGTTGGTCGGTCAGATGAAAGAGGGTAGTTTCCTTTCAATCTCTTTCTCGAAATGGACTTTTACTGACCGTGGTTCGTCATTTCACCCAAGGTTTAGTTTCCTATTTTCTGAAGAGACTTACGTTCTTATTGCAATTGCTTAAAATGCAGCAGAATCAAGGTTCAAATGAAACAGGATATTTGTAAATCAAATTGAATTTTTGAATAATAATAAATAAATATATGTGAATATGAAGATGGCTGATGTAGTGAGAAGTGATTATTTCACAGGATGTCAAATATAAGATAGTCTGACCTCTCACAGATTTTTACTGGTAGTAATAGCTAGCCGGCTTTCGAGGTTTCCCTCATCATCAGGCAGTCTATAAAAGAAACCATCCTATATATATATCCTGTAATATAAATAGCAAAGATAAATAATTGAATTGAAAACACAATAGGAAAGTATAGAAATCAAATTGTAAAGGAGGAAGAGAGAGTCCCCCCCTCCTCAACTCTAGAGAGGGGATACCACTGAGCTACCGGCGCCCTTAATAAAAAATAATCAATAATTAGTTGTTAAGGCGATGCAATTTAAACATTACCTACTTTAAAATATATTTTGTGATCGTTTTGGAGGGGGAGTGAAAAGTTAATTGATTAATTCGATCTGGGGAAGTATATTGCCGGTGACTCACCCATGATGTTTTTTTTATGACAAACTTTCAATTATTTTGGGTCTTCTCGGGATTTGATAATAACTTTTTCTTTTCTTGTTTCAAATGAAAATATATGCTTTTATTGTTTTTGAGTGCACTTTGCCTGTGTGCAACATCACCCATTCATCTTTGTAATAGGCGCATTGATAATAACTAATCATTGAACGAATATATCGACACGAGTATTTATTGATTTTCAGCCAAATCGGCCAAAGGGAAGGGGGTTGTTAGAAAGCGTCTCGAGCTGTAGGACTTTTATGTTTATTTTATTCCATATTTATAATTATTGTTTATTATTATTTAAATTTCATATTTTCACTTTCTTGTATACATTATAGTATTGAGAGTGCGCCGGTAGCTCAGTGGTATGCGTGCTTGACTTTTGAGCTCAAGAACGTGGGTTCGTAACCCGACCGAGGCCCTTAGTTTATTTTATCTTGGAGGTAGAATAAACTTAAGCACGCCGTCCTTCGGATGAGACGTTAAGCGATGGTCCCGAGCCTGTACAATGTCAGGTACTCGTTAAAGACCCCTACCCTAGATGAATAAAAATTTAGGGTAGGCAAAATTTAGGACTCCCACAGTAGAGTCGGGCTCATGTCCACCAGAGTGACGAAAGAGCGCTCTGGTAGTAGGCGATATGACCTCGTAATTAAAGCCCGGGCATGAGTCATAAAACTTAACTTTACTTTAAAATATATTTTACTATTATACAAACTTTAGTCGTATTGGTCCTGTCTCAAATCGGAGGACTTAGTGTAGATTGGAAATTTAATAATGAACATTTTTCATAAGAACCAATTTTTCGATAGGACTGAATGTTTTCGGGTAAATTAAAGAAACGACTGAAAATATGCGTTTCAAGACGACATTTCAGGATGTATCTCGAGAACAGGACAAAAATTACGAAAAAGCTTTTTTGATAAGGTCATAGCCATAAGCGGTATCTGTTAAAATGTACTTGCGTTCCGAAGTAAAGTGATCTTTATTTTTCGTTCGATGTCGGTCAAAATCTAATCAGATCTGAGTTAGCTAATGGACTTCTTCATTACTTTGAAGTTCATGGCTACAATCGTTTCTGCGTCAGAGCGCTCACAAAGTTTCAATCACATACATAAACACAACATTGCGAAAATGGTCAATGAAGAAGCTTCCTCGTATTAGCGAGGGCGCCGGTAGCTCACTGGTATGCGTGCTTGTGAAACCCGGCCGAGGCCCTTAGCACGCCGTCCTTCGGATGGGACGTTAAGTGATGGTCCCGAGCCTGTACGATGTCAGGTACTCGTTAAAGACCCCTGCCCTAGTTGAATAACAATTTAGGGTAGGCAAAATTGTAAGTTTCTCACAGTCCACCAGAGTGACAAAAGAGCGCTCTGTTAGTTGGCGATATGACCTCGTAGTTAAAGCCCGGGCATGAGTAATAACTAACTAGTATTAGCAACGGGCTATCTAGACGTTGCCATCCAGTTCTTAAAACCAAGCAGTAGTCTGAAAAAATATAGATTAAAATGCCGGTAGGAGGGCTGTGGTTTTGCACAGCAACGCTGTACAGTCCCCACCAAGGTCTCATTGTAGCATTGCTTCCTCTAAATAAATGTAACTTACATCCCACCAGATGTATTCCCTACAATTCGAGAAGATCAACATGTAAACGAGATTGAAAGATACGGTGTAATCTCTGGATTGGGTTATTGCCAAGGGAAGGTTCTGATATCCTGGCCAGGCTTACAAGGGTTCTTCCTAGTACTTACCTTGGCTTTAGTAGGACTGAAGAGAAATTTATAAGGACCAATTTCAAGGCTGATGTCTTTCATTTCATCCCTTACTTTTTTTCTTCCTAGAGATCCGTTAGGCTGATGACCGCCTCTTAGAACTCTTGTGACGAGTGTCGTCCTCTAGTGCAGCCATTCTAAATTGTAGTGTGCTGAAAATTGTTTCATTTTTGACGTGAAAACGTCTATTCGCTCGTTAAGCACAGTGATAGCCGGTCAAACATTCTTGTGTTTCAAAATACCGTCAGATTTCAATCGATAATAACTACTAGTAATGCGATAACAATGGTTGAGGTCACAATGGATAGAGCATGTCTGTACGTGTTTGTTTTGCCTGTGACGTTATCGGGCTAGTGTGGGCGCCGGCGGATGATTGTTGCGAATTAGTGTTGTGTAAAATTAGAAATTTTATAGAAACACTATAAGAGTGTTATAATATCTCTTACAGTGCAATATTAATAATGGAACAATTAATTTTAAAGAATGGTATTTATTAATTTGATATTTAGGTGTATTGTTTTCTTTTGAATTCTTACTTGATTTTAAATTAATTTTTTTTAAATATGTTTTATTGATATTCATACTAATTTTTGGTACCTATTAATCGATTTTTATACTCAATTAAGAGCAGTTTTCATTCCGAAATATTGTTTACAGTTTTATAAGTAGCTCTGATGATGAACGCTTCTGCGTTCGAAATGCATTAATTAATAAAGTATATTTTGTAAGGAAGGTGTTTATTTTCTTTTTTATTGGTTATCCTTACAGTGAGGTCCGATTGTTTATGTGGACATCTATTGTTTTTGTAGACAAATAGATCAAAGGGTAGAGGGGGATTAGGGGGGAGACTTAACAGAAAAGAATAACTGCCATTCTAATTAATTTATCGACACAAAGTTTCATATGGAAATTCAAAACCTCATAAGAACATCACCTATCAATTTTCCGCGAAATCGGTCGAAAGGAAGAGGGATGAGAGGGGCGGCTTAACTCAACAAACCCAAGAAGTGCCTATATAATGAGTACGTATCGACATGAAATTTAATATACTATTTAGTCGATTGGTTTTGGTAGTAGAGAGGTTTTGGTTACTTGAATAATTCGTAATGGGGAAGTACATTGCGGGTGACTTTTTTTTCACACATTTTTGAAGTCAGAAGGGAATTTCTGACCGATTACATAACTTTTCCTATACTTCGCATGCATTGAGGATGTAAGATACATTTTAAAAAAACTTTTATTTCTCACCAGTCGTTAATTACTTTCTCAATGAAACTATCTCTCCGGGGCCTTGTCTATGTTACTGATCCCCATTAAATAGGTCGTTATCCTGCGTTAACATTATCACGCAATACAGAACATGTAACCACTCCGATTAGCCCTTTAAGTCCTAATCTTTGGCATATTTTTAATCAGGCCCTGTAGTTAATGGCGTGTTATTAGGTGCTTACCAACATCCATGTTTTGTTACAATCACATAAACTTTTTCACTATAATAACCACTTATTAAGCACCCCGAGGACTAATCGGTATAATATTTCAAACTATAACCTACAAGATTAGAAAAATTACACCTTTAGAGTATTAGGTATAAAACTTATATTGTTAGTTATTATGACTAATGCCCGGGCTTTAACTACAAGGACATCTCGCCTACTACCAGTGCGCCCTTTCGTCACACACATTATTCATGCCATTGGTAGTTAACTGCAATACAGAATATACATCTAAATGCAGTTGAATTATTTCCGAAAAGTCAATGTAACTTTTCTTTATTGTAAAGAATTATATTTAATTTTGATAAGATTAACTTTCCGGATTGTCAGTCGTAGAATGTCCGTTTAGAATGGCGCCCCTCCCCAAAAATTTTCTTATTGTAGTGATCTCATGAAATTGTGACGAAAAAACGAATGTATGTACAACATGCGCAGAAAATCACTCGAACTCCCGCGGCCTCCCGCTGCCTATATTAAGTTGGAGGGATGGGGATGACAGAGAACCGGGGGTGTTGCAGGGTCTCGAGTTGAAGGGCTTCTTATGTTTATTTTATTTCATTTTTATTATTATTGTTTATTACTATTTAAATTTAATATTTTCGGATTCTTTTGTATACATAGTATGTAATTGTTATGTATGGCAGTCATAAGCTAACTCTTCGTGCTTTGTTTCCGCTGAGCTGTTTTTTACGGGTCAACATTATGTGAAAACCCTGAACAAAACATTTAACCGTAGAAGAAAAATTGTACTAATGTGTTGTTTTTTCTTAAGATTTTGTTTTTAGTTAGGAATCTTGTTACAATAATTTCTTGTCTTGTGATTATCTTTTTACAAACGCCAATTTATTCGGATAATAAATGTCAGTGTAATTCATTATAATTATCCATTCCTTTCCATGTTTAGATACATTTTGTATTTTTTTAAAATAATTTTTAATAACTAAGTATGTCACTTATACTCATGGCCCAGGCTTTAACTATCAGGTCATATCGCCTACTACCAGAGCGCTCTTATGTCGCCATGGTGGACATGAACCCGACTCTGCTGTGGGAGTAATATGTAACAAAATAATACTCTATGTATACAACTATATATTATATAGTTTTATATAAATATAGAATATTATTTTGTTATAGATTTATATCATTTTCTTATACTTTTGTTTTTTAATTTATTTAATATTTTTATATATGTACAATGTACATATATATTTTTTAAATTGTATCACGTCAAATTTACTTATGGTCATATTACCATTATATATATATATATTACACTCATTACATCGGAAGTTATTTGAGTGTTTCTGTTATTCTCCTTTTTCTTTGGCCGATTTAGCTGAAAATCAGTAGGTGTCGTACAGGCTGCCTAATAAACTTTTTTGTTGGACGTGTTTAATATTCTAAATAATCATACAGTGTCATCCGGGTGAGTTTGTCTGCCAGGCCTCGCCACTATATCGTACGTTACGAAGTGGCAGGTCAACGTAAGTGTAAAGTGGTCCCACTCGATACAATTTCCCCAAGGACTCCCCTCTCCTGTTTATTGTTTATTGATCTGTTCGGAGGGTAGGAGGTAGGTAGGACAGTGATTAGTGGGAAAAACACAACAGGAGAGGGCGAAAAACAGTTACACCTCTCTGACGGGGCGGGCCAGCTCTTGTAAACATCAGCTCACTTCCTGTTTTCCGTATGGGGGAAAATTAAAAAAATGATGTGAAACTGAATTGACCATTAATCAGTGATCGACAACTTCTGTTGGTTTATTTGTTTTTCAGGAAACTGTAGGCTGAGAGCGAGTCATAGACATGAATAATCGATTTCTACGTTTTAATTAATACTTTTATTTTATTTTTTTATGTATTCGGTAAGAAATTCGATGTTGAGTTTTCACAGGAATTTCATGTAGGTACCTCATTCCAAAAATTATAAAAAAAAAGTCTGCCTCATAGAATGAATGTGTTTTATATGTGTATCCAGAAAAAGATGGAGAAATCAAAGGGGGCTCAACTCTTATACGCTTATCTGGGAGGTGAAAAAACCTTGAGCACGCCGTCCTTCGGCTTCTTTTGCTTCCTTCCTCACTCCCTAAACACAACTAAGACAGTGTTCTTCCGTCGACCCCACCACAACCTCCTCAGGATGTCTTCTGAGGGGATAGTCCAGCTTGCTGATTTGAACGCAACACCTCCACCTTAAGCCTTGTTTACACTTTGATTAGTGCAAGTGTTAAGTGTTAAGTAAGAGTGTTTAGTAAGAGCACTAAACCCGTTTGGACACCTTGCACAAGTGTTTAGTGTTAAGTAAAACTGCGAGTGAACTGTTAAGTAAAATGTGACAAGTAGGCTGATTAGTACATCTGTTTAGTGAGTGCGAGTGGGCACCCCCACCATCACAAACTTGATCGAGAAGTCAACTCATCACTTTATCAGTTTGTTTGGTTTTTTTACTTTGGCACCCTAAATAGGTGTTGTAGGCTCCTTAAATTACTTCCGGTTGCAAGCATATATAGCACAGTTTCGAGCTTACACAGCAAGCCTCAAAAGTGTATAACTTCTTTGTATATTTGGCCCAACAAGATTTAATAAATGTTCAAATGCTCTTTGATTCATTCGCATTGCATAATAATATTCAATTGGATCTTCAACAACCAATTCACGCAGGAGTACAGAACTTGCACCACGATCTTGCCTTCTAGAAATCCACTTTCTCTCCCATAATCTTGGTGGTTTTTCTCTTTCTCTATGTACCTCCTCTGCTATTTCCTCAACAATAAAATTCAATGTTTCTTTTAGTACGTCTATTAGCACTGCTCTTATTGAATGCATTATAGAAAATACAATTTTAGAGCTCTTGAAGTTCACGAACTCAAAATTTTGTTTTTAAACTTTAAACTCAAAAACAAATGTTCATTTCACTTGCACTTGCAACTGACTAAACACTGTTGGACACTACTTGACACTTAACACCTGCACTAATCACTAAACAACAATAACTAAACACTTGCACTTGACACTTGCACTAATCAAAGTGTAAACAAGGCTTTAATTTGAATAGAACAAATCGCTTTTCATGACACGTCAAGGACACGAGGAAATTGACTATTATTCCCGCAATTCATGTAAATAACGTAAATATTTTTATCTTTACATACATTTTTTTCTTCTAGTGGATGATATGGTTTTTCTAAATCAGGAGTGTTTGGTGAATAGAGTATAAGTTAAAATGAGATAAGTCAACGAAGAGGTGAAAATAAAAATATATATATTTTTTGGTCCAATCAATAGGTATAAGTCAGATAATAATCATTAAGTTAAATTCGAGCTTGTGCGATGTCAGGTACTCGTTAAAGACCCCTCTATCCAGGGTGAATAAACCTAGGTAGACAAAATTTAGCACTCCAACAGTAGAGTCGGGTTCATGTTCAGCAGTGACGAAAAAGCGCTCTGGTAGTAGGCGATATGTCCTCGTAGTTAAAAGCCCGGGCATGAGTCACAATAACTAACTATAATAAAATCGTTGGTGAATCACCGGCAACTTACTCCCCCGTTGTTTTGACTAAAAATCAATAATTGACTCCTGAATCTTCATAGTAAATATCTTGTTGCAAAATCGGCCGAAGGGGAGGGAGGGGGATCGGAGGGGGCTCAACTCAAAAACATCAATAACTGTCTAATATAATGAAAGTATTGACACAATATTTAGTATGATTCAGAAGCCACTGTCTAAGTCAAATATTGGTTTTCAGCCCAAATGGATTGGTATTGAAGGGAGAGCGAAAAAGTAATTGATTAATAAACAATACCGGTGATTCAACGACGACTTTTCATGTTTGTTATTGTGACTCACGGCCGGGGTCATATCGCCTACTACTAGCAAGGTTTTCGCCACTCAATTGTGAGAGTGCTAGCCAATCCAATACCATTCAGTTGAAAAGCTGAAGGACCTCAGCAAGGTTTTGAACCCGAAATCTTGAACACAATAGGAAAACACGTTACGTATGTGCTACCGAGGCTATTCCGTTGAAAATAAGTACTCCTGATGTTTATTGTTTAAGTAAATAAATTAAATTACAATACAAATATTGAAAATGGAATTTATTCATTGTCATCTCTAATGAATAAATTGTTTTTCTTTATTTTTCATATATTTCCTATATTTCAAGCACTCACGATTACTACTTTTCGCCCTAAAAAATTAGTGCAAGTTTTCAGTTTTAAAAAATACATTAAACATATGAATGGAATGAAAAAATAAATCCTGCGGTTACAGTTAACGGCGTAGATATTTGTGGCACCCATGGGGGTCATTACGTGTCAGGATGCAGAATCTGTATAGACTAAGGCTTTTTGTGGTCGAAACCACAAAATATCCTGTAGCTTAGTGATTTTTTCGGGCTGCATATACTGAATTTTGCCTACCCTAAATTTTTATTCATCTAGGGCAGGGGTCTTTAACGAGTACCTGACATCGTACAGGCTCGGGTCCAACGCTTTACGTCCCATTCGCAGAACGGGGTGCTTAGGTTTTTTTTACCTCCCAGATAAAATTAACTAAGGTCTTCGGTCGGGTTTCGAACCCACGATCTTGAGCTTAGAAGGCAAGCACGAATACCATTGAGCTACCGGCGCCCTCTAATCTTTATACATCAAATGATATTAAATCTGTGAGATTAATAATAATACTTTTTAAATAAATTAATAATAGAAGATAAATGAATATAACATTCCTCATACAATATGTACTATTTATATTTTAATTATAAATATTTTTAACCCCCGACGCAAAAGGAGGGGTGTTATAACTTTGAAGCCTTTGTCTGTGTGTGTGTATTTTTTTTTTTTTCCGACCTCCAGTGGAGGCCACGACTCCCGTTCGCCCGAATCGTCGGGGAAAAGAGGGCCTAACCAGTTTAATAAAAGCAAAAAATGTAATAATTCTGTTGCTGTGGTCGGCTAGGAACGACCACCGTCGTCCATCTGCGACACTCGGCGGTCACATCCAGCCCACATTAATTTCTTTATAAGGGGGGCGCTCGCTGGTTGTAGTGCGGTGAGGCGCCGGGGGGTGTGTCTGTCTGTGGCATCAGTTAGCTCCAGTGCTGAACCGACTTCAAAGCGAGTTTTTGTTTCAAAATTGGCTTATAGCCGAAGTACCTATAAACTATTAAAGGGCTATCAACTTAAGATCATTGCAACTACCAGCTTGAGAGATACTAAATAATGTGTACCCAGGCATATTCACCTTTAACGAGTAACTGACATCGTACAGGCTCCGTCGCTTAACGTCCCATTCCAAGATCAGCATGCTCAAGGTTTTTTCACCTCCTGCATAAAAAAGCGTAAGAGCCTCGGCCGGTTTTGAGATGAGAACCCTCGATTTTGAGCGCAGTAGGCAAACAATCTACGTCTGAACTACAGGCGCACTTTAGTCACCTTGATGATGTGTAAGTTTCTGTTGACACGCCCATGGTTCGTCCGAAGCCTGCTCAACTGAACTATCTCCCGACGACGCAAGCCCATGTCCTGGAACCATGGTTTTAGCTCTACCGTCTTTTGTACAGCATAGTGCTCTCTTCCTTTTGATGTAGATTCTTCAACGTATGCTTGTTGCCATTTCTGCATAACAATAGCTTAAAAATTTGTTAAAAAAGTTTTTTAAAAATGTCACTTAGACCATTTTGATTCTAACCCCGTCATATGTTTCCACAATATGTTCGCTTTTCTCAACTTAGAAGTTGTGTCCATTTCGACTGAATCTCAGAAGACGATACAAGATATGAGCAGAGTGGAGAAACTGTTATAGTGTATCAAGTAAGGTTTGTTTTAAGTAAAACGAAGATTCTGACTGTCAGAAGGATTAGTTAACCTAAAGAACCGTTGAGTTATAAATACTGAAGATGGGAGTCTTTTCCGAAACGTATATAATTGCTGCTATGTTTTGAAAAGGCAAAAATAAATAGAACAATTTATGCTGTTATTATATAATATATTATATATAAATTGAGACTCTTATACAACCCAAAAAGCTTAAAATTTATTAGTAGCCTATATTCCTGTTTTGTTATAAAATTACTAAACTAACTTAATAATGCCTTTCCTCAGATATTTCAGGCCTCAAAAGTTTTAGACAAAGAATGTAGAAGAAATTATAATTCATGGATACTTTTTTTTCTTTTGGTTTTGTGCTTTACGAGATCTTACTATATTAGGGAGGGGGGACTTTTAAATAACTTAAATACTTCTAACGGAGGCCCTTCTAAACTTTTTGGACCAGTGATTATATGATGAAAATGAACTTTATATCAT
The DNA here is from genome assembly GCA_963662175.1 of Aradus depressus. Classification (NCBI taxonomy): domain Eukaryota; kingdom Metazoa; phylum Arthropoda; class Insecta; order Hemiptera; family Aradidae; genus Aradus; species Aradus depressus. The sequence continues at coordinate 47,171,204 of OY759216.1, read as the reverse complement.
ACCATGATTTTTTTTTTCTTCTTACTTTACGAACTTCACGCCAACTTATGAGAATATCATTCAAAGGAACTCTCATGGGTCAGATTACAGTTTCCTATATTATTTTTGGTGAAAAGTGTAATAATATAAGCAACTTAGAGGGCACGGGTAGCTCAGAGCTTGACACCCGTTCGGGGAAAAAAGCTAATAATTTTTATTCTTAAATAAATAATAATCATTTAACTAAGGGACTCGGCCGGGTTTTGAACCCGCATCTGGCGAAGAAAGCTTTATGACTGCGCCGGGAACGACTGCAGGCACGCCGGTTGTCGCCCCATCGCCAGCGAGCACCCCCCATTGATCCCGAGCTCTCTGCTGGGTCTGACCACCAACGTCGCAGGTTGCGCCGTCCCATGCTTCTTGTGGTCTATTTTTTTATTGACTTTATGTACGATGCATGTTAGCCATGACTATAATGGTTTTTTCATCAACAACATCCATGGCCCCAGGAAGGAGTTCTATCTACGAAATAAAACTCACTCCCGGACGGATTTCGAACACGCAACCATTGTGAGACCATGCGTCTAAAGCCCTACGCTCTAGACCGCACGGCCACCATGGTCCCAGCAGAGTAAACATTAATATCTAACTTATATTATTACAAACCAAGGTTTCTATAATTGTTTAGTTTCCTCAGTAAACTAATTTGAAACTTTTGTTATTTTTTAATACATATTTGATTTATATTTCGTTTCTTGTTAGACCTATGAAGAGAGGCGAAATCGGCTGCTTCCTTAGCCACTACAAGATCTGGAAAGACGTAAGTTTATTTTTATTTTTTCTTAGTTATCATTATAATTAGAGCGAAAGGGGGCGACAGTCAGAAAAGTCCCATACTCGTAGTATCTATTGTCTGGATAACCTTTCGTTTATCCTGATTTTTTTTTTTAAATGAATCGTATCAAGAATCGGTTACCAAATTGTGGAAAGTCATTAATATTGTTGTGAAGAAATTCTTCATGTGGGCAAATGGCAAAAAAGAACCTAGAAAAAAGGTTTAAATATATATATATATATATATTTTTTATTTACATATTTACAACGGCATTACGTTTGCCATTAACAATTGCGATAAATAGTGCAGTGTCAGGTGCGTGGCTGTACTGCTGAGGTATGTGACCGAAGAGGAGTCCAGGCTAGTCCTGGAGCAGGTCCCTCTGCCATATCCGCTTGAGGCGTCGTGATGGGTTTTTGGGAAGGGTGTTTGTGGATAATTCTTGTATATGTGGATTGGCATCATGATGGAGTTTGTCGTGAAAATTTTGATACTGTGTCCTGATAACAGAGGGTACAAATGGGATGTTGATGTCATTATGCAATGTGAGGTTGGAAACGTAAAATGGCGCATCGGCAATTTGGCGTAGTATAATGGATTGTATTGACTGAAGACGTTGTATGTTTGATTTTTTGCCTGATCCCCATATCTTGATGCCGTAAGTCCAGATGGGTTTCAGTATAGTGTTGTATATGTGAAGTTTGTTTTCAAGCTATAATGTCGATCGTCGTCGATTGATTTCAGTCGTCCAAATCTTCTTTTGAGGTTTATGCGTTTCGGTTTGATGGGAGTTGTCCAAAAGTCTGTCTAAATGAAGTCCTAGATATCGGACAGTGTCGGATGCAGAAATGGGCTGGTTGTTAATGTAAACTGGTGGACAAGTGTTGTGTCTGAGAGTTAATGTAGTTTGCTGAGATTTGTCTCTATTAATTGTTATTCTCCATTTGTTGGCCCAATCTGTTAGCTGTTGTAAATGTTCCTCTAAGTGTGAGCTTGCTTGTGTTGAGTGGAAATAAATAAAAAAATTAAAAAATGAACGGTAATCATTTTGTATATATCTTCGCTCTGAAGGGAATGCCATATCTTACGTTCACGTGTGATGATTAAGATCGTCCTAATCCTTCGCACAAAATCTGAAAATGGGAAGTGCTAAATTCCTGAAATGAGCTGTGTGATCATCCCTACTAATCTCACCATTCCGGACCTTATGACAGCATATCGTAGGTGGCCAGTAGGTACTTCGTATAGCTGGGGAAGTTATTGTTATTAGTATTATTATTTTCTTCAAAGATACAATACATCAATCTGCAGTGGTGCTCTTTTGCTATAAATTCATTCTTACAATAGGAACGATCCAATATTATCATATAGGTTACATAATACGTGAAACACATCGATCATACAGATGTGATGATACAGATGGATCACATATTATGTGATACATGGGGGAATGTATGCATACAAAGCAGTCTCAAGAAGATAGCGCCTGAATAATTCAGTTGTAGGATATTACCTCATTTCTGTTGCATCTGTTCTTGGTCCCTAATGAGATATAATATAATATTGCGCATGAGAGTTGTAATGTATAAAAAATACACACATTTAAATTATTAATATTAAAAAATTAATTACATTTATTTTTCTATAATATCCAAACAGCAACTAATTAGTAAATAAATAATATAAATGCATTTTCTTTTAAAACAAGTGAGTAGAAAACAAAACACGGCCATCAGCTGTTTTTGAATTAGTGTAGAGGAGTCAATGGAGTACGGTCTGGGTTGCGATGTGAAGGTGGACAGAGAGTTGTTGTTTAGGCTTAAGATTTGATGAACTGAGTAGGAGTGAATTAACAGTAAAATTGATACGTAAAGAATAATTACGAAATATATGTGCCCAAAAATATATAACTTTGATTTGAAGAATGGCCAAAATATAAAACAAACAAAAAAAAGGATTGAAATAGTTTTAAGAATTTAGTTTTTACGGTTTTTTGTATTTAACAAACTGCTTCCAAAATACAAACAAGTTCTTTTTTTTTGTATTTAACAAACTGCTTCCAAAATACAAACAAGTTCTTTTTTTTTCTTCCCCATTTTGCTACTTAACCTATTATTTTTGTCAGCATGATTCATAGCCGTTTTATTTTTCATACCAAACAAAAATATTAAAAAAAGTGCAGTGATTAATTTTTAATTGTAGGTACGTGTATCTATTTGTCACTACTTTTCTGTATACAGTTTATATTTCTAACTATTTTGAAATTCGAGAACTTAGATATATTTTTTCATATAATTCTTTAAAACTCTTTATATCTAGTTATTATGACTCATGTCTGAGCTTTAACTACGTCATATCGCCTTCTACCAAAGCGCTTCCGAAGGACGGCGTGCTCAAGTTTATTTTACTTCCCAGATAAAATAAACTATGGACCTCGGCCTGGTTTCGAATCCGCGATCTTGAGCTCAGTAAGGAAGCACGCTTAAATTTATAAATATAGAATGGTACAATCTTTGTAACAATAACAATAATAATTATTATTATAAAAATACGTATTAGGAATATTATAACATATAAAACTAGATGGGAAACTAAAGTAAAACACGTTTGAGAGCAACAAAGTGAAAGAAAACAAGGAGGTTGTCTTCATGTATTTTTTAGAGAAATATCAAGAGAATACGTAAAAAGACATCTTTTGAAGTCTTCGAACCCGACAATAGATATTATAAAATAAGAAATACATTTGAACTGATTGATATATTTCTTAGTCTGTTCATAGTCTGTAGATAACAGTTCAACAGTTGTAGCTGTTATTTATAACTGTATTTTAAAATAGCAGTAATAGTTGGTAGCACATACACAGAAATAGCCATTTTGCCCATCAGTAATCTTCTTATTTCACGAAGACCACACTTAAAATTTAGGATAAGTATTCTCGATTTTTTTTTTGTGAACTTTGGCAAGACATTTGTGAGTTCTTATTCACATTTTCCTTATGCTTTATGAAAAAGTTGATCTATTACATCAAATTTCCAGAATATAAGCACAGTGTATTTATTTACAGTGATGCTAATTTGTCTCGTAAATAAGTTGTATTAAAATTATCCTCTGATGCAAAGTAATGAATGATATGGATAAATAGAATATATACATCCTCATATCAATACACATTTTATTCAGTATTAACTTGGCATTAAGTAGGTATCAAGAATATTGCGTTATCAGTCTTTCCTTATCATCGTTGAAGTGTGTTTTCTGTAAATTCTTAAGTTAGGCTTTACTTACTTGTATTTATTAATCTTAGTGTGTATAATATCACTAAAGTGACAATTCCCTGAATCTATTTTGTAGTGTGTGGAGAGTCTACTTCAAGTTCTCCCGGAGAACTACTTTTACCACTAGAATGAGCATACTTTTTGTATTTAATATATCTAACAATAATAATAAACCTTATCCACATGAGATAATCCAGTATATTCTATTAAAAGAAAAGCAAAACGTTTGAAAAACCCAGAAGAAGAGAGTTAATAAAACTATAATTGTTATATATTGTTACCATTGGTGAATAAATAGATTTATTTAGAAAATTCGATGTTTGGGATTTTTTTTAAATACAGAATCTAGATTCAACACCCTCAAATATAGAAAAAAAACAATTTCAAATCGACAAATGTTATTTTTTGTTGACCAGTACTATAAGCATATATTAATTTATTTGTGGGCATATCATTATTATTATTTGTTATATACATATACTTCTCAATTCTATTTTTATTCATTTATTTTATTTTTATTTTTTAATTTTAATCCTACATTGTTTTCTTTCATGTCATTGATTTATATATTTGTTATGCGTTTGGCTCTATGCTGTCCATGAATTTTATAGGAATACGTTTTATCATTTTATTATATATAAATATTTTTAATGTCCATTATGTGGGCAACTTCACAGAACAAAGGTCTGAAGATTAATTTTTTTATTTTTTTTTATTTGTGTTTGTGGCCTTTTGAACTTAGCATATCAGCCATTTACTTACAATGGATGTTTATATAAGTATATTATTGATAGAAATGTATCTGAACAATATATCAAAAATGTCTTGGTTGTTGGTTTGAGTCACTATTAGTTGAACTGTAGTTGGAAACATTATCTTGTTCTTTATGAGAACACTATTTTCGCGTTCTAAGCTGGTAAGTGAAGACAAGCCAAGAGGACATAGTTCGCATCCGCTTCTACTTGCTGTTGGCACGTACAGTATGGTGAAGGTAGAATGTGTATCTTCTGCAGGTGAAAAGGGAGCCGAGTATTGTTAAGACGAAGGCGAATGAGAGTGGTGAAAAATTATCTGAAATAAGGCTGTAGTACCTCCCACCCTTGTTCTGACTCGGGAGGAAAACTCTTCTTGCCATCTAAGTACACTCTACTTCTTGAGATGAGCTCTGATATCACTGGCGGATACCACCTCCCATTATCTGATGCCAGAGTCAACAGTTGTCTTAGCCAGCGTCTCCACCGTCTCATTGAATCTGTTGGAGCTGCGGCCTTTGACAGGTTGATTGTCGCCTTTCCTCGGAGTAGAGTCATTGGTATATTTAATATATCAAATATCAGATGGTCCGAGCATTTATAGAGGTTCATTAACGTTGCTGTCCGTAAAAATTAAAGACCTTCTTTCGTCTGTATATATTTGAAAGCCTCTAAAATATCGAAGGGTTGTCTGTGTATAATTTAGAAAAATGTGATTCTGTATATTGGTTATATATTATTGTTTATATGATCTTGTTTATATTTTAGGTCGCTCATGCAGACTACGAAATAGTTATGGTGCTGGAAGACGATGTGAGGTTTGAATCTTTTTTCAACCAGAGAATGCACTCCCTTCTGGCTGAAGTTAGGAAGTTACCATTTGAATGGGATCTCATGTGAGTTATCATATTTTCATTATCAGCTCGTTTACTGAATAATCTAATTTAATTATACAGCTAAGCCAGTTATTCACCTAATGTAAACCATGTTTAAATAACATGATTCATATAATATATACTATAATATTATTATTATGTTTATTATTACATGATTCCACAAAAAATAATACAAAAACCTTTAAATTTTTTTTCTTCCATCAGGGTATCGATGTTGGTTGGGAATATGAATACATAATGAATGACATAATATAAGGTGTCGCATTTTATGTTGCAGAGACAGTAGTAGTTAGTTATTATGACTCAGTCTAACTTACAGACAACTACTATTGGGGGCCATGGTGGCCGTGCGGAGTAGAGCGTAGGGATTTGGTCGCATGGTTTCACCATGGTTGCGTGTTCGAATCCCGTCCGAGAAAGAGTTTTATTTCACAAATAGAACTCCCTCCCGGCCTACTATTCCCGTAGTAGAGTCGGACTCATGTCCACCAGAGTGATGAAAGAGCGTTTTGCTAGTAGGCGATATGACCTCGTAGTTAAAAGCCTGGGCATGAGTCAAAATTACTAACTATAAAAAAATAAACACGGTAGTGGCCATTTTCAGATAAGGGGCCCTCATAACACCGAACCTTGTGCTGTTGATGATGACAACTGTTAAACTGATGATAGGATAGGACGAAACCGGTATTCATTTTCCAGATAAACAAAGTTAGTCAGAAATTCGATGTTGATTTTTCATAGAACTGACATGTTTTTCGTCATCCTGATCCCAAAAAATGAAAAAAAAAAAATCTGCCTGTGTCTCTGAACACTACAATTCTCGATAGAATGAATACTCCAACACAGAGTGTTATATGCGTATCCAAAACACCTATTGAGTATCAATCAAATCGGCTTATGGGAAGTTAACCCTATCAATTTTCCGCCTGCCTATGTAATGAATGACATATAGACGCCAAATTGTACATTTAGATCCAGGATGAAAAACAGCGGGGCTCAACTCAAAAACCCAAACTGACAATGTAACGAATGTATCTAACGAATAATAATAGACAAATTTGCTAAACGAATAAAATATGGCTTTGTCAAAATGTAAAGAAATAATTTCTTAATTAGTAATAATAATTATTACCCAGTGGTGGCACATCCTAGTCAGTGAGATATAAATCTCACTGTCACTGTTGCTACTAAGGAGGTCTCTAGGCCATTGGCGCTTAAGGCATCGTTGAGGAAGTGTGGCAGAGTGGAGACACCTACTAGAGGAACTCAGGGAGGAATATAACTTTTTTGTACTTGGATTTAGCTACTTCGGGATGCTGAGGTCAGTATGGAGGACCTTGTTGGAAACATATTAAGAAGCTCTAGCTAAGACACCTATTGATTTTCAATCAAATCTGTAAATTTAGTTGATAATGTCGGACGTGGGAAGTTCTTGCTGTCGGCGGTTTTCCGACAACTTTTAATTTTTATATCTTGATTTTTGACAGATACCTTGGTCGAAAACGACTGGAAGAAAAGAATGAAGAGATGGTGGAAGGTGCTAGATTCCTGGTGTGGGCTGGATACTCCTACTGGACCCTGGGCTACCTGCTCAACGGCCGAGGAGCCAGAAAGCTTGTATCTCAGGACCCTCTGGCCAACATCCTTCCTGTCGATGAGTACTTGCCCATCATGTACGACAAACATCCTGAGTTAGTATCTAGTTTAATGTTCTCACTTGTCAGGTATTTATGCTTCCTTGGCTATAGGAAGTTAAGTAAGGTCGAAAATTCGATGTTAAATTTTCCAAGGAATTTCATGTATTCTGAACCCCCCTCGTTCACATAACAACACCATCTCAATCACATTACACACTTGTATTGCGTTTGAACCCTACCAATTTTTTTTGCTGAGGTGCGCTCTCAAACAATTAGGTAGTTGATTATTATTTTCTGCATTGCTTAGTTCTAGATTTACTTATTGATTTAAAACTGTATGTATTCTAGTCAAAATATATCAACAGGTATTGTACAAATCTACCTAGTTAGTTATTATGACTCATGCCCGGGCTTTAACTATGAGGTTATATCGCCTACTTCCAGAGCACTCTTTCGTCACTCTGGTGGACATGAGCCCGTTGCAAATAGATTTATGTTAGTTAACAGTGACGAAAGGGCTCTCTGGTAGTAGGCGATATGACCTCGTACCTGGACATGAGTCCTAATAACTAGACCTTAGCTTGTGTAACATTGTTTTTAAATTTCGCCCTGAGGAGCTACCACTGAGTAGCATTCCTCTCTCACGCCACTCAAGATCTTCATTCACCGCGTTCTCTTGGTAGTTAGTTGTGTTGTGGCAACGGTCGCAACCAATTTTTATAAAACAAAAAAAATGAATTAATTTGATTTGTCAAAGAATGAAGCTGTGACCCAACTATTAGTTCTTATATTCTCTAGAATTTCAACGTAAATCCGAATCCGTCAATTATGTGAAACTTGACATAATTGTCTTCACTTCAAGCCCAGACGATGAACATTATAATTCCACCGAACTCCTAACTTACATAATGTGAAGTGTATCGTTTACGTTACCTTCATTAACCCAGATCCTCAAGTTTCCTGTACATAATAGGTTAAACTCCTTCAAATACTCGAGTAAGCAAGCCGTTTGTTAATCTGAAAGTTCCTTCAAACTTTGAAGTAGCCAAGCCGTTTATTACAGGAGCAACATTTCTTTCACAATAAACCTCACTTTCAATCCTTTTTTTTCTTTCTTTTTGTTTTTCCACTCCTTTTGGGCTCTGAACTTTTTCCTTCCTCTTGGGCCTACCTTTTCCCCTCAACTACGGAAGTCAGTAAATCTGAAGCACTTTATTGACAAAGTTCTTCCTGAAAGGAAATCCCCTAAATTTCAATTAAATGTTTGATTATAAGATATATTTTGACACTTTAAATGTTTTCAAAAAATTAATAAAATATAATTAGTTATCAAGCATTAAAAGAAAAAAATGTATTTTACTTTCTATATTGTTACAGACTTCAAACTTCTGAGTCTATTTGAGATTTAATAAATAATTCAAAATACAGTAGCCTCTTTATTCACGATTTTTCAATAGTACACGCTTATTGACTCGAGCAGTCCAAAAGAGAACTTGTAGAAACCTTATTTTGAGGAGAAAATACACAACTGTCTTTCTATAATTGAGAAAAATCCCTTTAGTGAAAAAGCAAAAAAAAAAAAAAAAACAATATAATTTCTGCTGTGATTCACAACAAAAAACAAACCGTAAAACAGGCTCAAATACATACATACAGTGGAGCGTCGTTAATCCGGATCGATCGGGACCGGGACCCATCCGGATTACTGAATTGTCCGGATTTTCAAATGTGCTTTCAATAACTGTATACATACGTATATGTATCGACTAGAGGATACATGACGCTCGGGAGTCTGTCTAGTGCATTGCAAAATAGAGGCTGAAGGGTTCGAAAAATACAGTAGGTACACAAAATATTTTAATAAAGTATATTGAATAAGAACATGTACATTATGTAATTTAGATTAGTAACTCTACAATACTTTTTAGAAAAAAAAAAAGAGACTAGAGACTTGGAGTTTGAGCTCAAGTGTTTATGAGTGCCCTCCATACATAAACAACAGAACACTTCATAACGATCTTATGATACACACAGTACCCGACACAATACAAACTACTTACTTACGTTTTCTTAGAAACATTTACACACATACAAAACCAGAAATATGTACTTTATCTTTACAACACTTACCACAAAACCCCTCACGAAGGGTGAAGAGAAGATGGAACCGCGACTTATTGACATCTTAAATCCTATTCGTTCTTAATATTTTTTATTTTTATTTTTTACATTATTTTCTTTTACTTTTATCATCTTTCTTACCCATCCATCAAAATTGTCTTACAATTCCTTTTTATTTATTAATTGTTTTTATTTATTTCTTTATTTATTTATTCTTTCTGTTCTTGTCCTAATAATTAAGATAAATTTTCGTCCCGAGGACCTACCACTGGGTGGCCTTATTCTCGCCAACATATCAATGCCTATCATCATAGATGCTGGTTGTTGCACCCTAGCAACAGTTGCATCTTCATAAATAAAAGATGTTTATGAGGCCAAGGTTTATTTTTGTGTCGTTTTTTTTTTTTTTTTTTTTTTTTTAATTTAATATTTTTAGATAATATATTTTATTATAATTAAATTACTAATTTTTACATGTCAATTGTAGAGTTAGCGCTGAAGATGGTCCAATATTGTAAGCTGGCTCTGCTTTCTGGTATACAACTCCGTGCTCTGAGGAATATTGTATATTTTCTTGTCTGAATTTATAACTCTGATGTCTGAATTTCTTCATTACCATTGTCTTTTGTCTGTTGTAGAGAAGACTGGAAAGGTTACTTCCCCGTCCGTAACCTGATAGCGCTGTCAGCCGAACCGCTGCTTGTCTACCCAGCTAGGTACCTCCATGAAGAGGGCTACATCAGCGATACTGAGGACTCTCCTATGATCACCTCTACACACACTCCGGAGCTCTGATACTTCTACATTTAATATTTTGTTATTATTATATTTTTAAAATATATTTATTAGATCATGTCTAGGTCAATGGCGCTATTTATGTAATGGATATTTATATTTGTTTGCGTAGCTTACCAGAAACCGATTGTTTTAGTAGAGTATGTCATAAATCATATAAGGTTATAATTCTAATGATGAAGCGTTCTAAGTCACGTTGTATGTATCCAAACGAACAGGCTTCTAAAATATTGTTATTATTATATTAACGTTGAAACCGAGTTTTTGGTGGGATTATTAGACAATTATATGACGAAAAAGCATTACGAAATTACTTTGTCAAACGTTCAACAAATCCCTATTACTTATGTCTCCTGGTTATCGTCAAACTATCAACAAAAGTAGTTTAGCTCTTTAGGTTTTTGCCAGACTCTCAACAGACGTCATTATTTAACTCTCTTGGTTATTGACAAGATTGGACGAAATAACGTATTAATATATTTAACTATAATTAAAAATTATACATATTTGATGAAAACTTTATATTTCCCTTAAAAGAAGATACAAGTGCTGCTACCTTTTGAGCGGGTGTAGAAACACATGAAGAACTCTCTTTTCAGATGTTTCAATAATGTTTCGTAACTATCATTCATCTAAGTCACCTATTAATAATTAATAATTGAAGCGGTCATTGTTAAAAAGGGATATGTGACATCAAATGTCAAAACGACTTTTTTATATTTTCATAATCTTGAGGACTGAACACATCTTCTGTGTTGAAATGAGACATGTGCAGTGCGCTCTTTGGTTGTGGTGGAGCTGAGAATATCTGAATCACTGTTGAAAGGAGGTATGTGACCCAATTCTTTAGGAAGTTTTATTGAGCTTCCCAAAATTTTAATTTTTGTTACATATCCCCTTTCAACAATGACCGCTTCAATTAATAATTATTATGAAGAAGAGATAAAATCTTATTCAATGAGTATTATTCTGTCATGAGTTATTTTGATTTTCTATGTAAAAATGAAATTATAAGATATTTATTGTTATATATATATTGGTATATATTTTTAATTCAGTTAAATTCAACACAGAAAAATTTAATATTTTTTCTTTTTATTGATACTCTAATACGTCAGGCTGCAAAAATCAAAAATAATTAATATTTGAGTTATTTGTTTCTTCAAAATGGTAATTTTTATGATGAACTATTATTTTATTAATTAGAATTATATTTTCGCGATTTTATATTCTCTTGATATTCATTATAAAGGGTTGTTACCTTTTATAATTTATTTTTCGTTATTATATTTGAAAAAAAAATTAAGATGAGTACAAAATATGGACAATATTTGCATTTAATAACTTAATGGATTGTGTTTTTCTAATCATCAGTTTTCTTTAACAAATTCTCATTTTTATATTATTAGTAAGTAGTTTTTTTAATTGAATATTATTAATTAGAGTTGGACCAGGATGTTATAATCAACTGGTGTGGAGCGCTAGTCTCTGTAAGTGAACATGTTAACTTTAATTCGTTTCCTGTATATTATTGGTGCCATTGTATTAAGATACTTTTTTTAAAAATATTAAAAGCCATTTTACTTTATTAAAAATTGTTTGTAAAGTTTCTTCGTTTATTAATGTACAATTAGACAAATAACATATTTTTCATTGCTTCATTGCTTACGTTTATTGTAAAAACAGATTCATAAATGTTTTTCTTATTTCATTAGTTTTCATCCATTATTAATGATTGATGAATTTTTTTTTTTTTATCCTAAATCCTATAAACGTATTGTAAATTCGGAAAATAAACACATTTGTATACTTCATAAGGTTTGATTTATTATTCATTTTATATATTTGGAAAATTCAAACCATGTAACAATAACTATTGAATGTGGAATTGTTTAATAAAGCTTGTAAGAATTCTAAATTTTAAATTGATCTAACTTTTAAAAAGTTCAGCTTCCTTCAAAGATTATTATATAACTCCAAGGTGATAATAATATTATTATGTGAAAGGAAAAAATGATATTATTATATTAAGGGCTTATTTTTTATTTATTTTTTTTAAGGAGGCGTTTTAAATTTGAACTAATAAATTGCTAGTATACTTCTAAGGTGAGAAATTTTAGCCCTAAATTCTCAACCCCAGTGATGTTATTATTTTATGCAAATTTTTCTTGATCCCTTTGGTGTTAATATATATTTTCCAATTTTGTTAAGATAACGTTCAGCATTGGTTTTATGTTTAATTTTTATAAAAAGTACTAATTATCCTTGGAATTGTGCAAAATCATCTTATTTTGTTATTCTTTTCCTTAGAAATGAAAACTTAACTAGAACTATTTATAGAAGAATTGTTTCATAAATTTAAAAACATTGAAAATATAACCCTTCAGGTTTCAGAGATCTGTTAGACTAGGGATTTATTACTTGCATCCACATTAATTTCGTTTTTTTTTAATCAAATTGTATGTTGTACTTATTTATTTTGTTCATTTAACATTTATGCAGATACTTGGGAAAGATTCAAAATTAAAACAAAAAATCCATTTAATCATTGATCTTAAAGACCTACTAATAAAATTAGAAAAATATTTCGGAGTGTGAGTGAGTGCTATTGTAAAATGAATTGATAATCTTATATTAATTTTTTCATTACGAAAAATTACAAAATTACACTTTGGGTTGAATATTTAATAAAATGTATTATGAATTATAAGAGAATAATACATAATGTGTATATCCATAATACTATTATGGTGATGTTACAGTAAAAAATCTGATGTAAATTCACTAAACTTTTGTTTGTTACTGTACCGGTGTGTTCTAGGTTCGGTAGATTACGGAATTGGGTGATCACTGTCTCCACCACAACGAGTGGTTTATAACATGTTGGCCATGATGTAGTAGCCATTTTTTCCTATTATTTTATACTTTACCAATAGTTGATACGTTTTTTTTGTGTGCAAGTGCCAAGGAAAATTTCTTGCCATATAGATTATAAGATACGTATATTTTATGAAATTATAATTAATGTTTGTTATGTTATAATATATTTTTATGTGCCAAAAAATAGTTGTATGCACTATGTTAACATTGTTTGCAAAATTCATCCTATTTTTTTTTTTTTTTTACGTTACGATGACTGCAGTTTCAGTAGTAGCACACTATTTTATTTTTCAACAAAATGTTGCGCCTAAAACAAAAAATATATATATATAATTAACATTTTCTGCTTTTGATTGTTATTTATGTTGTTTAAAATTAATTGTTAGTCATTACATATATATTTTGTTTAAACGGATTCAAAACCTATCAATTACGGAGGACAGCCAAAGCATGTTTCATGTCATTTATTTAAGTTATGAGCAAAACTGTAAAAAAACTATATAAGTTTAATGAAGTTATTCTAATAATTAAAAAAAAAAAAAATTCTGTGAAACAATTATATATATAAATATTACATAAAAATAAGGACCTATACATTGTATTGTTTTCTAAATATTGCCTATTTCAGAAAATATACACAGTATATTACGTGGATTAGGTATTGCTCAACCATCATCAGCCACGACTTAACAAATATACACTATACATATGTACATCTCAACAACACTAAAGGCCAAACTAAAACAGAAGAAAAAAGTGGAGTTTACCAGGTGGAATGTAGTTTTTGTAATTTAGTTTATATAGGTCAAACTGGAAGACCATTTAAAAACAGGGTAAAAGAACACATCTCAGAAATATGGTTAAACACTGACACAACTAACAACTCAGTAAAATCAATTTTTGAACAACACATCAACGAAAACAAATATAATATGGGTATGCAATGCCTACGTTTTTGTAACAAAGATACATTACTCAACTCACTGGAATAACTGGAAATAAACAGAGCACAACAAAAAGGAAATTGTATGAACGATCAGACCAATCTCAAATATTCACCCCTTTTATGGCCAATAATATAATCCTATAGTCTGTGTATACGAGATTGTACCTACTTCCTCAAAACTGTGTACTTTTATTTATATAATTATTATTGTCATCATATTTATTTCATATAGATATACAGTATATATTTTTATTTTAATCAACACTAGTCCTATTTAAATTGAGACGAAATATTTTTTTATTTATTTTTTTTTTTTTGTATTTATTTATTTAAAGCCACAACTATGTAAAAAAAATGCACAACCAGCGGCTGGGCTGACATGTAGGTACTATCCAAAATTAATAAAAATAAAATAAAATAATAAAAATAAATATGACATGAAAGGCTTGAGAGAGGAAAAACACCCAGCGGTGAACCCTCATGGCATCACTTCATACCAGGAGATCTCTATGCCAAACTCTCTTTAATCTTCTTGGGGGATTGTGGGTTAAATTTGTACTAAAGATTTTGCGAATTTCCGGATTGGAGTGTAAGTAAATTTTGGTGTAGAAACGTTGGTATAAATGTTTAATGGTTGTGTCTATGGGTGTGATGTTCAAGTCGCGGTGTAAAGTCTTGTTGCTAACGTATGCGTGATCAGTCGGAGAGTCTTGGATTGAAATATCTGTATTCTTTTGATGTTCGAAGTCTTGGCTGTACCATATATTTGTAAGCCATAGGTCCAGAGAGGTCGGAGAAGATAGGTATAACAATTTAGTTTTTGTCTAGTAGATAATTTAGAACGCCTATTCAAAATACTGTACAATAGTCTAAGTCGCCGGTCTAGTGTGAGTCGTGTCGTCCTAGTGTGAGGGTTCCAAGTCAGCCTACTATCGAGGGTTAATCCTAAATATTTTACGGAAGAGGTATGAGGTATTATTTTGAAGAGGGTATGAAATATTATTTTTAATGTTTTTAAGACTTTACTCTAGAGTAGAAAGGGACAGAAGAAGGGACAGTTCGGATGCGAATTAGTTGAACTTCAATTTAGTATTTGTTAAGTCGTGGCTCAAGATGGTAGCAATACCAATAGTACTCCCATATATTATATATATTTTGTTAAATAGACAATATTTTTTAAAAAATTACGTTTTTTTCTTATTTTTATAAATCAAAAAGCCTCTAACAATAATTGAAAATAGTACCTCCAATTTAATTTCATATTTTTCTACATTTGTTTCCATTATTTTAAGCGATTGGAATTTTTTTTATAATAACCATGTTTGCTTAGTAAAATGAATAGATTATGTATAAGTGTGTTATTACTTAATAAAAATTGGTGCAAAATGAAATATTTAATATATAAACTTATTGGAAAAGTGAGCTTCACAGCTCAGTGTTTATTAGATTTTATTATCTAGTTATTGGAACTTAACATTGTATTTAGATATATTTACTATATTCTACTGTTGTCATACCTAATACAATATTTTTTACAATTACACATTGTTTTTTTTTTTCTGTTCCCCTTTGTGAATACCCATAATTCAAAAAATATATATAAATTTATTTGTGAATTATAAATAATTAATCATTTTATAACGTGTAAGTAATACAAATATTGAATTTTTTTAACATAAATGGTTCAAATTAACGCAAAAATAATCAATCACTCAAAATTTTGAATTGTTGTGTTTTTAACACATCTAGGTATTCAAAAATATCGAAAAGTTTCCCATTTTTTGGTATTTTATTGGTTTTATAGCGGTTTGAAGTTTAAATTTTTTTATTAATAAGTAAATCGAAAAATTTTCATCGCAGGCATATATTTTTTTTATTGTAGATGAATAATTGTAATTTTATCTAAGAAATATCGTTGATAACATAGACAATTTTTTAATATATAATGTACCAGAAGAGGACACTTTTTTAATTGACCAAGAGACTGAAGCTTGTGTCAAAAACTATAATATATGCCGATGTATTGAATGTATCGACACAAAATTTAATATGAGGATTCAGAAGTCCGTATGAACGTGAACTAATACAACGCTGGAGAAGTTCATTGCCTGTGGTTCACTGACGACTTTTTATGAAATTTCGGTGAAAAGTCAACATCGAATTTGGACCGATTACATTACTTCTAATTATTCGAAGCTAAATTATGTAATCGGTCAGAAATTCTATTGAAAAGTAAAATAATCCCTCATTCCATTATACGAATATTTTCGTTATTTCGTTCTCTTTCTCTTATATATATTTTTCAAAAGAATCTTTTACTTCCCCAGCTATAGAGGGTAGCTCAGTGGTATGCGTGCTTGCTTACTGAGCTCATGTTCGCGAGTTCGAAACCCGGCCGAGGCCTTTAGTTTATTTTATGTAGAAGGTAAAACAAATTTAAGCACGCCGATTGGACGTTAAGCGATTGTCCCGATGGACTTGAAAAATAAAATAAAACTTGTTTATTTAATATATTGTCTAATTTCACTAACTATATATACATGGGAGTACTTTCGGTATTTCTACCATCCTCAGCCAAAAGCATAAGAGATAAGATTGTCCCGAGCCTGTACGAATAAAAAAAATTCAGGGTAGACAAAATTTAGGACTCGCATAGTAGAGCCGGGCTCATGTCCACCAGAGTGACGAAAGAAAACTCTGGTAGTAGGCAATATGACCTCGTAGTTAATGTCGGGGCATGAGACATAATAACTAACTACTTCCCCCAGATATACGAAGGAAGTTATGATATCGGTCAAAAATTCGATGCGGAGTTTTCCACGGAATTTTTTGTTTTCCGAAGTCCAGATTCCAAACATGAAAACAATTTTTTTTTGTGTGTCTCCATCCTCAATTTTATGAGTTCAGAACTCTCTAACGACGACACCTATTGGTTTTCTGTTAAATCGAACCAAGGGAAGGCGGGATTGGGGGGAGACAACACAAAAACTCAAAATTTTAGCGATGTCGGCCGATGGGAAGGGGGTTCAGGGGAGGGGGCTCAATTCAGAAACCCTAATAACTATCGATTTAAAGAGTTTATCGACACTAAATTTAGTTTGATTTAGGATCCCCCCGTATTATGTTATACTCTCTCTACACTATGGGCCAAGGTAGGCCAATGCATTGGCCACCAATATTGGCGTAATGGCGGGGCTGGCCTGGACCTTGGCTCCACATACTGGGCCAGCCATTGGCCCAGTATCATGGCCAAACCTTGGACCAGCACTCAGTTGCTTGAACCCTATTTCCGTGATGGATATCGAGAAAATCGCTGCTGCATCTTTGTGTTTAGCTAGGGCATATAATTGTTACTTAATAAAAATTTAAAACTTTCCTCATTTGTCTATGTAGACATTTTGTATTTGTAGTTTATAATAATAAAATAAAATAATATAATAAAATAAAATATTATAATATTTAACAGGATAAAAGGAATATACAAAACACTACGACAAGAAACAAACAACCAATGTTGGACAAGTGTGTGGATGCGTCACTTATCTACTGCGCACTTGGTGCACGCTTGTTGGTCTGCTTTGATGTGTGTTGAAAAACCGCTCCGAACGCCAACCTTCACCAACACAAGCCAATACCCTGGCCCAACATGACCAACACAAGCCAACCCCTCTCTACACAGTGGCCCAGCAGGATTGGGCCACTGCCTGGCCCATAGTGTCGAGGGCCTATTAGTCAACTGTTGGATCTTGGTGCAAATTGTCGACTGGTTTTGGAGGGGAAGCGAAAAGTTAATTGATTAATTTGTTCTGACGAATTACATTGCCGGTGATTCACCGATGACTTCTTTCATCTAAATTGCCAATTTGAGGGGCTAAAGTCCGACTTTGGAAGGAAGATGATGCTGGTTCATCTAGTTCTTTGGAGGATGGTCGGTGAACTTGGAAGAAGGTTGTGAGCTCATGGTATGGGTTAGGTATGGCATTGGAGAGCGCATGCGTCCCAAACAGGTCTTTCACCTACCAGGGTACCTCAGTTCCCAGTCGGCCGTCCTCTGGTGAGGATGTTGTTCTGTGTCTCCTGCTAGCTAATCTACCATCTCCGTCAGGATATACATTCCACACTCCACTCTTCTACTCTCTTTTGGAATAACTCGATACAAATCACAGGTAAACTTGGATTTCGTTTGTATCTTAAACTTTGCTTAACTCAGAATAAATAATATGTGTCTCACATGTCAGATATATCTGATACCATAGTGCACATATGTGATTTTTCGTTTCCTTAATATGATTCAAGTGTTAATAGCTATAAAAAAATGTTGTTCATAGATGTAATCAGCGAGATCTATTGGTTGTAATAAGAGAGATCTGTTAATTGTAATAAGGGAGATCTGTTGGTTGTAATAAGGGAGATCTGTTGATTGTAAGCATCTTTATTTCATGACAATTTAACAATATAATATAAATAGTGCAACTCGCAAACATTCTCTAAGGCCTAAGATTTTCCAGCTTCGAGTGTGATTATAGCAGCGATATAAGTACGTTTTTACGATTAATCTCTATTTCGGATAATCGGAGCTTGGATAATTGATGTTCCGATAAGCTTGAATTACTTGCTCTCCCATCATGTATCGCAGTTCTCCCAAAACATATATTTTTTGGTTTCATGACCTTGCAATTCTTGTAACTGTGAATATCCTTCACGTAAAGGCCATTCCAAAAGTGAAGAGTAAACGAAATTCTTATTAATATACTCTTAAGGTAGCATATTTTGAGTAGAAACTAATTTTACAGGAAGTAACGGATCCATTTAAGAATATTATTTTAGTCAGCGGGATCAGGAATCGTGGGCGTGAGCAATCATACTTCAGATCTTTGATCACTTTTACTGTTATTGACTTATGCCCTGGCTTAACTACAAGGTCATATCGCCTACACCAGAGCGCTCTTTCTTTACTCTACAGGACTTTACAATACCTTACTATCCAGGTTTAGTTACCTCGGGTAGGGGGCTCAGGAACAGCGCTTGTCCCATTCAAAGGACGGCGTCCACGAGATTTTATCACTGTTGTTGAGGCCAAATCTCAGCAACGGTTCTTCATATTGTGTTGGAAGCTTCGTACTCAATGGCGTGTCTGCCAAACTCACATCTTCAACTTCTTCTCATACTTTATTTTCGAAGCCAATGTGCTTCACCAATGTCTTCACTCATATTGCAAAAAGATTATAAGGAAAGAAGGGATTTGACAAGCGATATGGAGAGACACTATCTTCGAAAGAGGTCTGCACTCTAACAAGTGTTGATTGATAATAAAAGTGAAATGGAGGGGAATTACAAGAAAATATAATACATTTTACTGTATCAGTTTGTTTAAATGCAGCCTCATGGCTCGGCCGATCTGTAATTTCTAAGTTTTTTTCGCAGATAAATCTGTTTCGGGACCTCAAGGACCGCAGACTGTCAACCCCTGTCTCAAAATATTGTTGTTTTGCAAGTCAATTTCGGGCCAATTTCCCCAGCCTGATGCTGACCCTGTAGGTCGGACCCCATAACCTCCAAGATACGTGACTTGACTCCACAACTGTTGTTTCCTCCTGTCAGTCTGTAAGCCCAGTGCTCTTTGCCTATAAGTCGGACAGTGCCAAGTACCTGCTGGAGGCTGATGTGAGATAGTCTCCTCCGTCCGTTTCCTTTCACCACCTCAAGGCTCCTCTCGGTAGGTATATTCAGTCTGATTCATAGAGTGAAGGTCGTACTTACCTCTGTCTCTCTCCACTTTACATAGACTACCCCTTCAGGGAACACGACTGCAGTCTCCAGCCTCTCGACTATCCGCATATGTCCCGAGCCCAGAGTGCTTATCTGCAGGTTCTTTATCATATGGAATTTTAGGACTCAACTAACAAATAATATATTTTAATTTTCTCAGGTTGTTTTAATAAAATTAATCTGTTGTAGCAGCTTATACTTTCTGGTATTTATATCGATAATAAAGTAATAATTGATTTATTTGTATAATCGTAGAATATGAAGAAACTGAAGAATGGTTTTGATTGTATACTAGAGGTTTTGGTTGTATAAATCCGGACGACCTGTATTCTCTACAACTATTACATGAAAAGATTTTTTATTAGGTCATAAACATAAGCTGTATCTTGTAAAATGTAGTTAGGTCCCGGGGGAAAGTGGTCTCAATTTTTGTTCGATTTTGACCTCTTCATTTCGAATTTCAAGTTCATAGCTACAATCGTTTTTGCGGTAGAGAGCTCTTTCAATCACATACACAGACACACACACGCACAGACAGACATCATGGCGAAAATGGTCAAAACGTATTCAGGGGACCTTGATCTCGGATTTTCAATTAAACACAAAAAAATACCGTTTACGCCAACTCATTACAGTCATATACCCAGTATGAAATGATTTTGAGAAAGGAGAGAGAGAGAAATCTGTAAGCGTGGTTGGTATAAGAAAGTCCTATAATGGCCACATAATTTTTCAGGTAATTGAATCTCTGTTTTGTCCTTGGTGGAATTGTATAAGATTGTCATAAAAGTTGCTGGAGAATTGAGACTTGGATCTGAGGTTGTTGCCTTTTATTGTGGTTCTGTTGGAGAAAAAAGTAAAGAAAAACTACCATTCTCTTTATTGCCATTCCTTTATATTTACAGAAGGTTTAGTCTTCATTGCTGCTATAAAAATTCTCCGGAAAAAAAAAACAGTCTCAGGAAAAACTTGTAAATTAGTTTTGTACTATTTGTTAAATTTTGTAATAGTGAAGGGGCCTCGGATAAATGACAACTTATAAGACACTGCTAAACTTTTTGATGTTTACTTGCACGCATAAATGAAATGAAGACTAGTCGTTTTTGCCACACCATTGGGAACGGAGAAGAAACATATTGAATTTTTACTTCAAGCTGTACAAAGTATGGGAGAAGTTATATAATAGGTCAAAAATTCGATGCGGAATTTTCAATGGAATTTCATGTTTAACGACCTCTGTGTGTGTCTGTAAACACGATAACTCCGGATAGAATGAATGTAATGACACGTAATCTTATATTATATGTGAATTCAGAACCCCCAAAGGGCGACACTTATTAATTTTCAGCGGATTCGGCAGAAGGGAAGTGGGATCAGAGGGTGGCTCAACTCAAAAACCCTAATAACTGCCGATGTAATGAATGTATCGATATTTCATATGTGAATTCAAAACACCATAAGGACGACACTTGTTAATGTTAATTTTGAGCAAAGAAGAAGGAGGGCTCAAGCCAAAAACCTCAATAACTGCCTATGTAGTGAATGTATCGACATGAATTTTCTTATTTGAACGCAATTGAAGTCAATAAGGACACAACCGGTCAAATTTCAGCGATATTGGCCGAAGGAAAGGACGGATCCATGCTCAATTCATAAACCCTAATAATTGTCAATGTACTGATTTTATTGACAAAAAATTTAATATGAAGATTTAGGATTTATTATCAAGCATCCCTGAATAAGTTTTGACTATTTTCGCTATGACGTCTGCGTGATTGAAACTTTGTGAGTGCTCAGAAACTACTTTAGCTATGAACTTGAAACTTGAAATGAAGAAGTTACATGTCCTAATCTAGATCTAATTAGATTCTTATAAAGAGGACTGAAAAGTACTTTTTACATGAATTACTTTATTTATGTAGCTCATTTTGCGAGATAAATGCCGAAAATCGTCTTAAAATGTCATTTTGAAGCTCATTTTTGTTAGACGTTTGCTTGATTTACGTGAAAACGGTTAATCCTATCGAAAAATTGGTTCTTATCAAAAATGTTCCTTAAAAAATTACCAACCATCAGAACACCCTTAGATTTGAGATAAGACCAGTACAAACAAGGTTATAACACTCCAAAAAAATAACGTAATTTGCGGGACTCAGTAAAATAAATTTTCATTGTTCTTCATTCCGCAGAAAACATACAGTACGAGTGTAAATGAGTTGTGTCAGTTCGCTGTCATTCCTCCTGTATATCCTTCTTGTCGTCTTTGTATATTCTTGTTCCATTTAAAGCAGGATATGGTATGTTCGCAGACTTCTGTTAACAGACCATGTGGACTCCGGAGGTAGACGTTACCAATAGAGTCTGAGGCAATCCTGCCAAACTTGGATTACGTTACAACTCCTTGGTTAGGTAACTTTCCCGTTTTTTTGGGGGGGCACCTGATTCCATGGAAGAAGAATTGTCCATTTCTTTCCCCGTCATGGTTCCTGTCATTTGGAATGAAATCGATGTACTTTATCGTTTCCTTCTTCTTTCTATAGAGACATTCTCCTGGTCTTTCGTTTGCTGAAAGCGTGTGAGAGGATAATTAGAATCTGGTTCTTCATTTTACTTCCCCAACGGTATGTACAATAAAAGAAGGTCTCAAAATCATTGGAAATTTCAACATTTTTTATGAAAAAATTAACTGGTTTGTTATTGCGATTCAAGTCCGGACATCACACTGGCTCGGGACAATCGTTTAACGTCCCATCCGAAGGGATTTTTCACCTCTTATATAAAACACCTAAGGGCCTTGGACGGGTATCGAACCCGCGATCTTGAACTTAGTAGGCTAGCATGACATATTTGAGCTACCGGCGCCCTCGAAATCATGAACTAAATCTACTATTTTATTTTCAGATTGTTTCTTATGCAACCTGTTTTGTTGTAATCCATTGGACTGATTAGAAACCATTCCAGATTTTACGATAAATTTCAGTGGAAATAATTAATTCCGTTAGTTGTTTCTTGTCTACGCTTTCTAAATAACAGTGAAACGCTAATGAAATGAACTAACAAGTAATTCTATCAAGTTATTATATACCTTCATGTTTTCAATTTCAAAACCTGAAATTGAAGTTGTTGTTATTTTCTCCAACTGAAAGGATATTATTTATGAAATTTATGGGCCAGATACTTTCGAAAAAGAACCTTTGATATTGTCAAGTTTACGGTTATTTCGACCTCATAAATACGATAAAATTCATATTTTCTTATTGTAGAATAGAAACTTGTATAAAAGCAGCTTATTATCGTCCTTTTACTTCTCTTATTCTTGTTCATGAATAAAGACTTCGTAGTTTTACTTCCCCAACTATACGAAGTATAGATGGTTATGTAATCTGTGAAAAACTTGATGTTGAATTTTCACCGGAATTTCATATTTTCCGACCAATAAGAAAAAAAATGTCGATGAATTACCGGCCATGCGCTTTTCTTAATATTCTAACATTTGACTTATATAGTGGCCACCGAATCATTCTAAATTCCGTGTCCATACATTCATTACATCGGCAGTTATTAGGGTTTTTGAATTGAACCCCCTCTCCTCAACCCTCCCTTTCCTTCAACTTATATCGCTGAAATTTGGCAGGTTGTGTTCTCATTTGTTTTTGACTTCAAATACGAAATTTCATGTCGATACATTCATTACATCGGTAGTTATTAGGGTTTTAGAGTTGAGCCTCTTTCTAATCCCTCCTTTTTATTTTGTCAATTCGGCTGAAAATCAATAGGTGGTGTCGTTAGAGGGTTCTGGATTTATATATAAAATTTCGTGATGATACATTGATTATATCGGGAGTTATCGTGTTCACAAACACACAGACGGACAGCATTTTTTTTATATTTGGAATCTGGAAGTCGGAAAACATGAAATTCCGTTGAAAACTCCGCATCGAATTTTAAACCGATTGATGGTAACTCCGGATAAGGGCGACCCTTATTAATTTTCAGCAGAATCAGCCGAAGGAGAGGGATTGATCAGAGGTTGGAAAACTTGATATTTGTGTGAAACTCAACATCGAATTTTTGAGTGTTTTTTTTGGATGTTTTTAGGATTGATTGTACAAATTAAGTAAAAAAAGTCGTCGGTGAATCACCGGAAATGTATTTCATCAGCACGAATTTATCAAGTAATCGCTCTCCCTTTGTTACTCACTTATCGATTTGTCATCATTCTCGATACATTCGTTACATCGACAGTTCTTACGAGTGGACACCTCTACTTCCTCTGATCCTTCACTTCTCCTTACTGTAAATTAATAAGTGTCGTCTTTAGGAGAATTTGAATTTACATTCTGAAAGCAGTGTAGTTAATTTTTGTATGGAAACTGTGAATACAATCACAATACTCCACGATCTGTAAAAAAACATTCCTCCAAACATGTGAGGAATAACAAATAACCCGTTATCTTAATTGAAGGATCGTAGACATCTAATGGAGGCCTGTCATGGAAATTATACCCCAACTAGGGGACTTTAACATGACATTAAAGTCTTTATCTGCATACATCTCCATAGAAACATATGAACATACCATGTTTACTCTAAATGCTGCCTCTAGCTGTTAGTTCAACTTCTCAATCGGTGTCGCTGACTCGTGAGAGCCATTTCTGTACAAATCTTTCATTTGGACCTCTCAATTCATTTCAATATAAATATAAATGGTATGCGTGCTTGTCTTCTGAGCTCAAGATCGAGGGTTCGAAACCCGACCTAGGCCCTTAGTTTATTTTATCTGGGAGGTAAAATAAACTTAAGCATGCCGTCCTTCGGATGGGACTTTAACAAGGTCCCTAGCCTGCACGATGTCAGATACTCGTTAAGACCCCCACCCCAGGTGAATAAAAACTTAGGGTAGGCAAAATTTAGGACTCCCACAGTAGAGTCAGGCTCATGTCCACCAGAGTGACGAAAGAGCACTCTGGTAGTAGGCGATATGACTATAAATATAATTGTACTCGAACCAGAATAAGCAGGTAAAATCATCTGAAGTGATGATATTTTGCTCAGAATTCCTTGAGTCCTGTTGAAATCCTTCTCAAAAACGTTCATTGTGAATAGCAAGTATAAATACTCCAAAATTCGGAATTTAGAAAAAAAAAATAAAAATAAACCATTCATTAAAATAAATTTTTCTTTTCTCTTTTACCCATATTTCTAAAAGCCTCCTTTCAGTACTACACTCTAATGTTATAAAATACACTACGACGCCTACGATGACATAGCCACGACTATCTATACATTTCCATGTATACAAAAAGGGAAATTTGTCAAATTGTGACCATACAAAGAATTTCCCCGTTAGGACTTCCAAATTGTTCTTTCTTTTTTACTGAGAACAATACTTTCTCTCCCACTATATATATATATAAGGAGTATGACAACAGAACAAAAAAATACCAAATTCGTCTCAAACTTTCATCTGTTGCTTACTGTAATGAGAGTTCAAATTAAAATTCAGTTTGTCCAATTACGTTTGTCTGACGAATGAGTGAATTTGAATTGTAAATATAAGAGGAAGTAGCTTATAGAGTGAGACAGCATTTCCTAACTATCTTGGAGTCATTTTTGTTTGTACAACTGTTTAAAATTACTCCTTATTTCATACTATTGTTTACTTTCCCAACACGAAAGTAGAGGGGAAGTTATGTAATCGGTCAGATATTTCATGTGGTGTTTTCCCCGGAATTTCATGTTTTCCAGCCCCTGATTCTAAGATTACAATAAAAAAAAAAATTCTGTCTGTGTTTCCAGATGTGAATCTCAACCTCATAAGTATATATACAGTAGAGTCCCGCTTATCCGGTCACCGATTATCCGATTCTTAAAATTTAGTATACTAAAAATCTAATTTAGCGAGCGGTAAGTACGAAAATAATTCAAAGAGAGGGTTTGACTTGACTTACTCAGTTGGCTACGATGAAAAATCCGACAAAGAAGACGGCGCTCACACCCTATTTTCCAGGAAATGACTTTTTTCACTTATTTTTTAGTCTAAAAATATTATTCTTGTTTTCATTACATACTGTACATTGTTTTATTTTGTAGTCCTGTTCAGAATTTAACGTTTACATATTTCGTTTTTAAAATTCTTAATTTTTACATTATAACATTAATGTACCATGGTTTTTTTGTATACCTAGTAGTACTGTACTGTACAATAAAAAAATGTTAAGTTATAATCACAAAGATGTTTTGTTTTGTTAACCCTAACTCAGTTCGTACGTCGAAAACTTAGATCTACATACGTATACATTACGTAGTATTGAAAATAAAATTAAGCTGAAGGAAAAGGTGTATTTATGAGAAAAAAAATTGCTAAAATATTTATTATGTGAATTTTACAGCAAATTCCGTTTAATCCGGTCTTTCGGTGATCCGGACGGGGTCCGGTCCCATCTAGTTTGGATTAGCGGGACTCTACTGTATATTAATTTTCCGCCAAATCGGACAAAGGAAAGGGCGCAGTTATTGAGATTTTTATGTTAAGCCTTCGCCCTAATCCCACTTTCTTTTTACCGATTTGGCAGAAAATTAATAGGTGTCGTCCTTAGAGGGTTCTGGATACACATATATCTATCGGTAGATTTTTTTTTTTTTTTTTTTTTTTTTTTCATTTTTGGAATCAGGAGGTCGAAAAATATGATATTTCACTGAAAACCTCACATCGAATTTCTGACCGATTACATAACTTCTCTTATGCATTGTATGACTGGGGAAGAAAAATGTATACGATTGGATGGAAGGGACCTTAGGAGGTGAGGTGCACGTGCTTGCTTACCTCACCTGTCCATTCAGAATAAACGTACAGTCTCTGACCTTTCCGCTCTCATTCAGATAGTTCATGGCCAAAGGGAAGGGCTAGAGTCAACTCTGAAAAAAAATAAGGTGCAAATTAGTGTTATACTGCTAATTTCTCAGATGAAGGTCGATTTCTCTCGCAAAGATTTTTGCCCTCCGCCGAATTGTTTCAGAATATCAGAATAGACTCCGGGTCGAATAACTTCCCATTCCCTGGAACCCTAAAGACCAGGCTGTCTGGTACCATGGTGTATTATTATATCCGCGGATCACATGGATATCTGGCATTACCACAAAACTCAGACAAGCAAACATGCATCTCAAAACACACTCCCTATGTTAACATATGCCTATACAATATGACAGTCCATCACTTACAACACGACTATAGACATGTCAGTGCAAAAGTCTTCGTTTGTCTCTCCCAGTGCACTTTCCATGAGAAATTTGAAGTTCCTCTAGTCGCAGCCTATCTAGCGTCCTTAGCAGAGGGGCCGTTCACAAACTACGTCACCCAATTTTGAGGTGTTTTTAACCCCCTCCCTGCCCCTTGTCACAATTGGTCACATTTAATTGAACCCCCCCTAAACGTGACGTAATTTTTCCATGTACTACTAGTCACGAAGACAGAAGTTTTTTGTTCTTTCTGGAATTAGGTCTCTGGAAAACATAAAATTCCAATGAAAACCTTGAATTTATGACAGCTTACATAACTTCCCCTATACTTTGCATAGCTGAAGAGGTAAAAACATTAGGTAATAAATGAATTCATGCGACTTATACATTGTGCAGTATATCTATATACCTTGCATATATTTTCTTATAGTTGGGTTGTCATTACTTGCAGCAGTATATGGTTGGTTGCTCGTGACTCGGTTATAACCGGTGATAAATCTTGCAGAAAGCCGGTTCTACTGCAGTAGATATTTACTGGCTACACGCTACCATCTTATCGTCCAACGTGCCTCAACAAACCTTCATAACTTCTCAGGTCTACAGGATAACTAATCTGTATCACTAGAGTTGAGAAATTTCATTAATATAATTCGTTTTAAATTATCGATTCGACAAAACCTAAATACAAATATAGGTTAGGTTAGGTTTTATGACTCATGCCCGGGCTTACTACGAGGTCATATCGCCTACTACCTTAGAACGCTTACCACTGAGCTACCGGCGCCCTCTCATATGCTATTTTGATGTACAATATTATGAAATATCCAATTACCATGTTAGTGTTTAAAGGAAATACATGTTATTATTATATATATATGTATGTTATTGTTATATATAATATATATATATGTACAGCAAAGGCTTCAATATTTAAATAATACAGATATTTCAATTCAAAACTCTCATAATGGCGACCATAACAAGACTTTATGCCTCGACGTGAACATGACACCCATAAGACATCACCCAACATTTAACACGTATAACATTTCTCCTCCAAAATCTTTTTACACATCAATACGAAAGTTTTAAATCCACAATGATTATTGGAGTTGATAGTATCTTTTCAAAATAGAAGGAATTCGAGGTTCTGTCGTGTAAAAGAAAAATTCAAAATTTGGCCAACGTTTCGAAAACTATATATTTCCTTCTTCAGAGCCTTATAATGACTTGAGTGAATGTGTGTAGTGAAGGTTTTGCGACAACACACATGCACTCAAGTCGTTATAAAGCCCTGAAGAAGGAAATATATAGTTTTCGAAACGTTGGCCAAATTTTGAATTTTTCATTTACACGACAGAACCTCAAATTCCTTCTACATTTTAAATCCTTATTTACCCTACAGTCCATCAAAAGGTTAAAAAAGTCGTTGGTGAATCACTTGCCTTCTACGTCCCCAGGGTGAAATAATCAATTAACTTTTCGCTCCCCCTCCAAAACCAGTCGACTGTTTGTGCTAATCACCAATAGTTGACTTACATAGAGCATTCTAAATCCTCAGACTAAATTTTCTTTCGATACATTCATTCTAAGGGAGTTATCGTGTTCACAGACATGAACACATTTTTGTTTTCACTTGAAAATTGGTTGAAAAAAATGAAATTCCGGTCAAATTCAACTTCGAATTTTTCACCGATTACATTAAACAAAGTATATGGTGAGGAAGTAAAATATTAAAAACCTTTGAAATCTGCTCATTTTAAACAGCTTTTGCACTCATAGACTTCTTTCTGTTTAAACAAAATTGAGGATGAGGAGTCACCGGATGTGGTCTTTCAAAGGTCCTTCTGTTGCAATCTGGACATCTGAGTGGTGTTAAACAAGGGTTTGTTCACCTGAGGCCGTCTTTGTGTTAAGAAACCTGCTTAGTTACGAAATCTGTCGTGTTGAGGATCTGACTAAAGCCCGGATGGCACTCCCCACATCCGACACCACTTAAAAATATAACTCTCTAATATATATAATAATATATTGTTAAAAACTGAATCATTTAAATTTGTCAGTAGGTCATTTCGTGTATTTTGATCTGGAATGGCCCGGGATCAACTTTCAGTTTCCTTAATATTCGAGCTTACTTATTGTGAGTGTCTGTGAACACGAATAATTCCCGATAGATGAATGTATCGACACGAAATTATATTTGTGTATGCAGAAAACTCTATGGACGACACCCATTGATTTTGAGGCAAATCAGTTTATAATACTGAATATATCGACAATGTAGTAGGAGGATTTAGAATGCTCTATGTACGAGTTCTGCTCAAAAAATACGCGTACGGTATAAATGGCGCGGCTCCAGTTGGTTCCAGGGGAATCCGCTTGGTGTCGCTAGGTTTGTACAGATCATCTAATGATAACGCTGTTTCCCGCTTGCAGATATCTTCATTTGTTGATTAGCTACGCGGTTTTTAGTGAAGTCGGATTTCGGAATGAATGACCTGCTTGCTGAAGAGTGTGGGATATTAGTTGGATCTTGTTACGAGATTTTGACCGAAAAATTGAAGATGCATCGCGTTGCTGCGAAATTCAGAACTCGTGAGTTTTTCGCCAAACACTCGATCACTGTTCTTCCCCACCTTGCTCCTTGTGACTTTTTCTTGTTCCCCAAACTCAAAAGCCCTTGAAAAAAAGAAGATTTGAGTCGATTCCCGAGATTAAGGCAAATACGACGAAGCAGCTGGACATTACAAAAGAAGCGTACCAGGACTGTTTCAACAAGTTAAAACATCGTTGGGATAAGTGTGTGCGTTGGGGAGGGGAGTACTTTGAAGGGGACCCGAACATGTAACTTCTAAATAAAGTATATCTTGTTTTATGACCTCAGTCCGCGTATTTTTTGAACAGACCTCGTAAGTCAGCTATTGGTTATTAGCCCAAACAGTCGACTGGTTTTGGAGGGAGAGCGAAAACTTAGATGATTCATTCGTGCTGGGGAAGTACATGAGAGGGGATTCACCGATGACTTTTTTTATTTATTTATTTGAATAAAAGAGAAACTAAAGATGCAGTTGAATACAGTTATGAGCAGGAGAAGAAAATCTATCTACCATCAAAGGTTAAACCTTTCTGCACGGTTTGAGAGTATACAAGGGTATGAAACAAGGAAAATGTTAAATGTCTGTGTTTTCCGAACTTTGAGCCACAGAATCGTGTAGAGAAAAAGTAAACCTAATTTAGTTAAGTATTTGTACAAAGAGAAAATCTGTTGTCAATCTGGGGAGTAGATTTTGAGAGCATCAGATACCGACTTACGTGGTTTCTGCTGGTCGACGTAGTTCTACGTGAGATTGGCCCCCGTTAACCTTTCTCCGTCTGTTTTCTCTCAGTCCCCAACCTTGGTGCCACTTATATACTTCAACTATTTTCTTCAAAATATCTCTTCAGATTTTGGTCAGATAAAGTAATGTATATAATGAAAACTCTCACCTTATTTTTATTATACCTTATACTTCACAGGTTCAGCAAAAACATCCAACATCAAACGAATTCAGGCGTTTCAGTCAAAAACCCTCAGACTGATAACACAGTGCCCCCCATACATAAACAACAGAACACTTCATAAAGATCTTATGATACACACAGTACCCGACGCAATACAAACCTACTTACATATGTTTTTTTTAGAAAACTTTACACACATACAAACCCAGAAATACGTACTTTATCTTCACAACACTTACCACAAAACCCTCCACGAAGGTTGAAGAGAAGATGGAATCGCGACTTACTGCCACCTTAAGTACCTCCTATTCGTTCATAATATATTTTTTTTTACATTATTTTCCTTTACATTTATCATCTCTCTTTCCCATCCATCAAAATAGGCTTTCAATTCCTTTTTATTTATTTCTTTATTTTTTCTTTATTTTTTATTTTTTATTTTTTTCTGTTCTTGTTCTAATAATTAAGATAAATTTTCGTCCCGAGGACCTACCACTGGGTGTCCTTCCTCTCACATGCCATTCACGCCAACATATCAATACCAACATAGATGCTGGTTGTTGCACCCTAGCAACAGTTATATCTTTATAAATAAAAGACAAAAAAAAAAAAAAAAAAAAAAGCTTTATGAGAATGTATTAAAATCTTACGAAATTCCGAGATCGAGGTTTCAACATTTATTGGAAATTCACTTTTCAAGGCCCTTTGAACGCTGACTACTTCCTCGATGATTATGTGATTGGAACATTGTGAAGATTTTAACTCAGAAATGATTGTAGCAATGATCCCGAAATTTGAATTATGGAATGTCATAGAATGATGGTCTGACCTCTAAATAAATGAATAAATAAAACCATCTAAAAACATTAACAATTTCAAATTTCATGGCATTGTATCATATACTTATTATTATTTATAATTTATTTTTATTATAAAACATTTTAAATTTTATTTACTAAAATATTAGACATTCAGACTGCCTGATGATGAGGGCAACCTCGAAAGCCGGCTAGCTAATACAAATAAAAATCTGTGAAAGGTCAAACTATATCTTATTTGACAACCTGTGAAATAGATCTGATAAAGATTTTGGCCAAAATTGGACGGAAAGTAAGAACATTTTACTTCAGGACCTACATTTTACAAGATATCTCATATCAGTTATATTTATGACCAATATGGTTGTCTGGCTTGCGAGTTAAATGTCGAAAACTGTCCAGAATGATTTTCCTAGTTTTTTAGATGTTCGCTTGATTTACGCAAAAATGGTCAGTCCTCTGAGCTACCGGCGGCTCATTTTTTTTTTTTTTTCAAAACATGAAATTCCGGTGAAAATTCAAACCTCCAACCGATTACGTAACTTCCGCTTTATCTATAAATTAGGAAATAAGAATGTCAAAATTGTTGAAAATGTACATATTATAGAGTTATCGAGTCGAAAATCTCCCTCTCATATGCTGATAGTATGAAATATTTGTAGAGAAACGAGATACCAAAAACTAGGCAACCGTGTTCCGCTTGGATCTTTTAGGTTCACTTTCTCAAAATGGCTTCTAGCTAACGCTTTCTAGAGAAGTTAATAAATTAACGACCCTATACAAACATTCCATGCCAATTATGATGCCAAAAAACTAAAACCAAATGACTGTATTATTACGTGTGAAACTAATAATTAGTTTCAAGAGTTTAGTTTTAAGAATTATTCTTAACGCTAAGTTTAATGAAACGACAGCTTCAAGAGCAAGATGTTCACGAGAAGATTTGTTACCAGTCAGTTAGTGCCAGTGGCGGATCCAAGGGGGGGGGGGGGGGGCAATTGGGGCCATGCCCCCCCCCCCCCCCCCCCAAACTCCCAAAAAAGTATTTTAAAAAAAAAATTATTTTTTTATATATAATTTTTATTTTTAGTTTAAAATGACTTCAGAATATTTTTTCCAGAACGATTCATTGCCACGCTCGACCCGCCATGCAACGAGACACCGCACTAGGTCTTCCTAGCGGTGTCGGGACAATATAATCGAAAGATTCGCCAAACAAAAGCGAGACGACTCAATTTTATCATTTAAACAGAAATCACAACGTGTACGATTGTAAATTGATGTTTGTAAATTGTAAATTATAAAAGTAAATTGTAAATAAATAATTGTTCATTTTACAATTAAATTTGAAAGAGTTTTCTCATTTATTTATAAAGCTAAAAAAAAAAAAAATTGTTGGGATATTTGAGATTAAGTAGCCCCCCCAAAAATTGTTTCTAGATCCGCCACTGGTTAGTGCACAAGTTTCTAAGTTATTTCTAGTTTTGCAGTTGGATAGTTAGCAGTGAGCCAGAGGGCAGTCAAGTTACTGCTCTCTCTATAAACCCTCCATCCCTTCTTAGAATGGAAATACGGGAACACAGCAGGTCCATCCCGTATGAAAACCGCACATATCCATGAGTTCAATCCCGGGATAACGAAATAGTAATCTGAATCTCCGACAATGTACTTCCCCAGAACGAATTAATTAATTAAGTTTTGCTCCTTCCGGTCGACCGTTTGGGCTAAAAATCGATAGTTGACTTACATAGGGGCTTCTAGATCCTCATACTAAATTTTATGTCGATACATTTATTACATCGACATAAACTGTTTTGCACATATCCATAATTAGTTTGTATTGGCATAAGTAAAAATAAATTAATAGTGGTTCAATAAAATGAATTATACTTAAGTTAATAATGAGAAGGTGCCGTTACCTCAGTGATATGTGTGGTTGCTTACTGAGATCGCGGATTCATAAGACGGCCGAGGTCCGTAGTTTATTTTCTGGGTGGTCCCTCGTCTCTCTCAATTATAGTATATGAGAATAATCTGTTGGAATCTGGGGACACAATAGCGATTGGAAATTTAGAATTGGAACATTTTTGAGGGCGCCGGTAGCTCAGTGGTATGCGTGCTTGCTTACTGAGATCGCAGGTTCATAACACGTCCGAGGCCTTATTATATAAGGGAGGTAAAATGAACTTGAGCATGCCGTCCTTAAGCGATAGTCCCGAGCCTGTACGATGTCAGATACTCGTTATTACCTAGGTGAATAAAAAATTAGAGTAGGCAAGCAAAATTTAGGACTCCTATAGTAGAGTCGGGCTCATGTCCACCAAAGTGACGAAACTCTCTGGTAGTTGGCGATATGACCTTAAAGTTAAAGCCTGGGCATGAGTCATAATAACTAACTTAACTTTTGATATAAAAACAAATTGAAACTAATTTAATCTAAATTATACTTAAATTATGGTACATATTTATGGTACTAACATTTCTACGTGTTGTATACGGTACTATTACTGTAAAATTGAAATTCCGGATATTTAAAAAAACAAAATTTAGAATTTCTGACAGATTACACAACTTCCTTCCCTTATAGTCTACGTGTGGAAAGTAAAAACCGGTAACATGAGAAAATACTTTGAAAAAATATAACATTAATTAAATAAAAAAAATGGAGAAAGTATTTTGAAGATATATATTTTTCATGGGTCTCCTTTTTTACCGATATATATTTATTTCCTTTAAGAGAAAAAAAACGCCATTGCGTGTTGAGACAAATCAGTGTGAGAAAACAAAAATGCAGAATTATTTTTTGCAGTAGTTTCACTGATAAAAATTAATAAATAGAAAAAAGTTTTGGATGTTTTTAGGATTGATTGTACAAATTTAAAAAAAAAATCGTCGGTGAATCAGCGTCAATGTACTACCCCAGCACGAATAAATGATCTAACTTTCTGCTCTGCCTCTAAACCCAATTTAACGATTAGATGAAACTTCTAAATCTTTATACCATTTCGTGTCAATATATTCATTACATCGGCAGTTATTAGGATTTTTGTGTTAAGTCCTCCCCTCTGGTTGGTGTCGTCCTTATGCGGTTCTTGATATACATAGAAAATTTCATATCGATATATTCATCGGCAGCGGATTTTGCTGAAAATTAATAGTTGTCGTCCTTATGAGACTTTTAATTTTCATATGAAATTATTTGTCATCTAAGCTACGCCCCCTGTTAAAAATTTAACATTAATTAAATAAAAAAATGGAAAAGTATTTTGAAGATATATATTTTTCATGGAAGTCTCCTTTTTTACCGATATATATTTATTTCCTTTAAGAAAAAAAAAAACGTTGTTGCGTGTTAAAACAAATCAGTGTGAGAAAACAAAAATGCAGAATTGTGCGGGCTAGAGCGTAGGGCTTTGGTCGCATTGTCTCACCATGGTTTGCGGGTTCGAAGTGAGTTTTATTTCGTAGATAGAACTCCCTTCCGGGGCCATGGATGTTGTAAATAATTAGATAACACAGTGACATGGCTAATATCCATCGAACAAAAGGCCAAAAAAATAAATAAAAAAATATTTGTCAATAGATTCATTAGATCATCAGTTTTTAGAGTTTTTATGTTAAGTCGCCCCTAATCCCTCCTTGTCGGATTTATCTAAAAATTAATAGATGACGTCATTATGGTGTTCTGGATAAACATATAAAATTTCTTGTTGATATATTCATAACGTTGGGAGTTATCTTGTTCACTGACACGCACACGTACAGACATACATTAAATTTATTTTTCATTTTTAGAATAAGATATAATATGCTCTCCAGTGTACTTTGACAACAATCCCATCTCCTTATAAAAGGAAGTCCAGGACTCGACAAAAGACTAACTTGGAACCCTCACACGAGACTGAAAAGACAAGAAATAAACAGACGTTATCAACTGTTACTAAGATTACTAGACAAATGAACCAAATTTGGAATTGAAAACAAAACGACTTATATACAACGCAGTACTCAAACCTATATGGACTTGAACTCTGGTCTTCCAATCTCCAGCACATTCAATCCTTCGTACAATAGCCAATGCTCTTTATTATGCCTCCAACGAGACTCTTCTTACGTACCTTTTCACCGAAATTTCTTAATCCAATATCTACCACACCTCTCCAACGACAATGGCCTAGAGTATCTTCTAGCAGCAGCAGCAGTGACAGTGATTATTTAGAAATAAGAGTATGACTACGGAATGTCACCAGTGGGTAGTTTCTCCCCTCTTGACATTTTGACATTGCCATTTGCACATTTACTTGTTCCATACAGTTTTTATACTGTTGTAAATATCTATTTGTAAATTTAAAAAATAAAAAGTATAAAGGGGACGGAAAACATGAAATTCCTGTGAAAACTCAAAAACTAATTTCTGACCGATTACATAACTTCGTATAGCTGGAAGTAATATTAACCCACTCAAAAAAACAAAAATGTCAAACATTCTGTCTGAAGAAATTCACTTTGGACCTGTCTACCTTGAATGTCCAAACCGATGCAATAGGTACATATGCAAAGACCAATGAAATTCGTGCAAATTGGTTTGCGTGGGAAATGACGATGTTTTCTTTTTAAATAATGTCATCGTGTAGGTTGCTGCATTAAAACCAAAATGACTGGAGAGTATTTAGATTTACCTTATTACTAGTATTTAGATTTACCTAATTACTAGTATTTAGATTTACCTTATCACTAGTATTTACTTTACCTCATATAAATAGAATTTGAATCTCTGTTTTTCGACACAATTTTTAATTTTGAACGTCAATCTCTCGCCGGGATGTTCTTTTCCTAGCTATGGCTTCGTAATAGTAAATGTTGTAATCGATCAGAAATGTTTTGAGAGTGAAGGACGTGGATGACCTCCATCTAGAGAGGAAAAGGGAATGAAATAGATCAGTAGAAGTATAGAAATGATATGGCCATACATAAGACTTTCTTATACCAACCACTTTTTTACAGAACACTCTCCCTCGTCTCTCTCAATTTTAGTTAATACTGGCATTACTGGGTATATGAGAATAATCTGTTGGAGTCAGCGGTCGTATTCATCATATCTCAAATCTAGGTACACAATAGCGATTAGAAATTTTATATAGAACATTTTAGAGGGCGCCGCACAGTGGGCCAGATCCCGAATCTAGCGGGTCAAAAGTCCTGTGAATAAGTTACTGGTAAATTATTATTTTTAAATCATTCAGAAGGGCATAAAAATACAGAAAAATAACGAATAACACTATAGTTAGTCAATTACTTTTTTAATTATTATAATTAGACCGACAAGTCGCTCAAAACAAAATCACTAACGGAATTGTTTTCTTCACTGCTAATTTCTGCCGAAGTCGTTGTTGAAATTAAGAGTAACTGTCTTACTTTTTCACTAATCAGTTTTTTTGGAGCCAATAAAAGGATCAGACAAAATGAGCAGGTTGTTTAAAATGTCAGTTAGTAGAAAATCGATACATTTTTCTAGAAAAGTGTTTCCTGAACCTTTTTATCTCCTTATGTTGGCTTTCTTGAACGTCTTCGGCCAGCTTTCCGATAGGTATTAGAAAATGTTTGATAACAGCACTCCCATATATAAGTATTTTATGAACACTGACAGGCATGGTGTACCAATCATGCAGCAAGACGTTCATCATACGAGCAGTTTCAGCAGCGAAAGTTTCAAAGGCTTCCAAATAAATATCATACCCTGATGACGAAGCCTGTAGGAGTATGCTAAACCTTTTGATTAATTCTTCATCCACGCCAGTAATTTCAGCTGTTCAGGAAGGATTTTGGAAAAACCTTCGAGCTGCATTGCCATCATTTGTATTGCCACCTCCTTGCTTTGGAGTATCAATAGCTGCCGAGTCCACATTTTTTCTTCCTATAGACAAAAAGGAATGTAATTTGTTCGAGGGTATTTCTAGTAGGACATTGCTGGCTCTCCACATATCGTACAACTCCCTTCTGCATATAGACATTTTCACACCTGCAGTTACAAATAACATTAGTGAAGAAAAAAAAAACGGGCAAAACGGGTCGTTAAATTTAGTGCCATCTTATTATCTATTAGTCAACGAACAAGAATAATGAACGTTTAAGAGGTACTGAGAGGTACGAACAAAGTTACGCCTTTATGAACTAGAATGAACTTTTTTTTTCAAACGTGCACTATTTTTGTGGCCCTTCCAACACTTTGTGATTGACTTAAGACAAAACAAAAATTGCTAAGACTTATCTTTTTGAATGCCTTCCATGGAAGAATTATGAAGAAAAGATCAGTAATGTTCGGAAGCGATACTGACAGGTAAGTGATGGAGTAAAACTACCTGGCCTCCCAGATACTACGGCTGTTTGCATGGTTTGTTTATTACGTCGCTGCGCTGTATTGACTTTGTCCTCTCTAATTCCCTTTGTTCATTTCTCTCTCACATACTACTTGTTGAACCAGGTTGTTTTTTTCCCGAAATCTCTCACTTCATTTTCGGACTTTTGTCCAGCTAGATTTGGGATCTGGCCCACTGTGCGCCGGTAGCTCAGTGGTATGCGTGCTTGCTTACTGAGCTCAAGATCGTTGGTTCGAAACCTGGCCACGGCCCTTCGTTTATTTTATCTGGGAGGTAAAATAAACTTAAACACGCCGTCCTTCGGACAGGACGTTAAGCGATGGTCCCGAGCCTGTAAGATGTCAGGCACTCGTTAAAGACCCCTACCCTAGATGAATAAAAATTTAGGGTCGGTAAAATTTAGAACTCCCATAGTAGAGTCGGGCTCATGTCCACCAGAGTGATGAAAGAGCGCTCTGGTAGTAGGTGATATTACCTCGTACTTAAAGCCCGGACATGAATCATAATAACTAACTAAATATAACATTTTTGGTAATAATAACTAATTGTTTGATAGGTTTTCGGCATACTATTTATATATCTCAAACCGAGCTGCCTGTGAAAAATTGTATTTCCTGTAAAATATGCCTTTTAACTTTTACTATATAAGTTTTAAATGTAAGCGGTGTCTTGTAAAATGTATTTAGGCTATCTAAAATGTATTCATTGTTGGTTCTTTATCTGCAGGATAACTGTTTATTGCTTTGCCGTAAAGGCCAAACTAAAAATTGTTAAAAAATAAAGAAAAGTTTTTTTTTTTTTAATATTGTCTATTTCACAAAATATATATAATATATGGGAGTACTTTCGGTATTAGTACCATCTTCAGCCACGACTTGTTTGTTTGCATTTTTTAAGTCGTGATGGTAGCAATACCGAAAGTACTCCCATATTTTGTGAAATTGACAATATATTAAGAAACATACATTTCTCTTAATGTTTTATTAAATGTTTCACAATATCCATGAAAAAATGTTAAACATCATTAAAAATATGTTCCTGTGGTCGGCAGAGAGCGACGGCCGGCGACGATCGGCTGTCGTTCTCAGCCCACCTCAATTTCATTTGCGGTACTTTTCCACTATATGTATATTAGTTACTATTTGAAGTTGACCAATTATCTTATTGACGTATCGGAAAAAAAAAATTGTTTAGTTTCCTGATAATAATTATTCTATTATTAATTTGAGAAAAATTAAATTAACTTCCCCATTCCTAAAATTAACTGATAATTATTGCACAGGTTTGTTTGTTAATTCACATCCTTACCTTTGTTACTAGGTTTCCACAATCTCAGTAAATGATTAAAAAATAAATATTTATAAATTTTCTTCCGTTATTCAAAGACGGCAATAACGGAGAAAACTAAGATCAGTTAAATTAGTAAAAACAAAGAACTCAAATTTTATATTGTCTAATTCTACAAATATTAGATATGTTAGATTTCGTAGCCCGACCGAGGCCCTTAGTTTATTTTATTTGGGAGGTAAAATAAACTTAAGCACGCCGTCCTTCGGATGGGACGTTAAGCGATGGTCCCGAGCCTGTACGATGTCAGGTACTCGTTAAAGACCCCTAGCCTAGATGAATAAAAATTTAGGGTAGGCAAAATTTAGGACTCCCACAGTAGAGTCGGGCTCATGTCCACCAGAGTGACGAAAGAGCGCTCTGGTAGTAGGCGATATGACCTCGTAGTTAAAGCCCGGGCATGAGTCATAAAACCTAACCTATGTTAGATTTTCTGTGAAATGTCGTAAATATAAGGGATATCATGTAAAATGTACTTAGGCCAGGAACTAAAATGGTCTTCATGAGACCTAAGTGTATATATACTATATACCTGTGTATATATACTATATACCTGTGTATATATACTATATACCTGTGTATATATACTATATACCTGTGTATATATACTATATACCTGTGTATATATACTATATACCTGTGTATATATACTATATACCTGTGTATATATACTATATACCTGTGTATATATAATATATAAATCCCAACCGAAGGACGGCATGTTGAAGTTTTTTTTTTTAACTCCCAGATAAAAAATCCTAAGTAAGGGGTCTCGATCGGGTTTCGGACTCGCGATCTTGAGCTGAGTAAGCAAACACGCTATCTCTGAGCTACTACTGGCGCCCTCTCTGAATATTATAATGAAAACAAAGAGCGGAAAGCAAGCCTGGCTTCCGCAGTCAGCTGATGCATGTTTCATTATCACTTGAATAGCAACTGCAATAATGATGACCATAGCTTTTCAAGCCACCTCCTAAATATCATATATATAGTAAGTGTTGTTGTATATATTATATACTAGCAGTAATACCCGGCGTTGCCCGGGGAACTTTGACTTTTCTCCCAATATCTCCTATAAGGCTATTCAGTTCCTCGACAGTACATTCATGATGTTATAATTTTCAATTATTCATACGGAATAAGGCTTATAGTCCTTCAACTGTAGTAACGCTAGCTTTGGAGCTAAAACTAATTTATTCAAAACGATTTCTCATTAATCGTTGCAATGGTTTTCGAGTTACAAAGATTGCGTGAGTGGATGCTGGGATGGACCAGGGGTTGATTAAAAAATAGACCTTAACCTTCCGGTAGATAAAACTTATCTATTCAAAAAGATTCCTCATTAATAATTGCAGTGGTTTTTGAGTTACAAAGATTGCGTGAGTGGATGCTGGGATGGACCAGATATTGAGGTACTAATACGCCTATAACCTTCTACAGACAATGACGAACAAATTAAAAAAAAAATTAATCAAATCCATCAAGCCGTTCGTGAGTTATAGCGGTACAACGCACAGACATTTTCAGCTTTATATATATGATTAAGTTAAGCTTATATATAGTTATATATTATATACATTTAAGTCTCATGAAGTCCACTTTACTTCCTGGCCTAAGTACATTTTACAAAATACCGCTTATATTTATGACATTTCATTGAAAATCCAACAACTCGATCCTTGAAACGTTGGATCTATGAACCTGAAATTTGGAATGATGAAGTCGCATGTGCTAACCTAGACTTCATTAGATATTGACGAAATCGAACGAAAACTGAGACCTTGAGGTATAACTTCGAGATCTGAGTACATTTTACACTATGCAGCTTATATTTATCACGTAATCTAAAATTTCTTCAAATAAGAGGTGAAAATAAAACTGAAAGGCACATTTTAAATTAAATACAATTTTTCGCAGATCGCCCGGTTTGCGAAATATAGTAGTATATATTATATGTGTTCCGGTTTCGGCTTACGCCATCCTCATCACAAAGTTCAAAAGTGACATTTAAGTTTGTGAAGTTGTCATATTAATACACTAGGGAATAATAATACTAGGGAAGTCTCTGATGGAGGGAAGAAGTCCTACCTTAATATTTTTTTTTGTATTTATTTATCTTAAGCCACAACTACGCAAAAAATGCACAACCAGCGGCTGGGCTGACATATACTATACAAAAAATAAAAATAAAATAAAATAATAAAAAATATGACATGAAAGGCTTGAGAGAGGAAAAACGCCCAGTTGTGAACCCTCATGACATCACTTCACAACAGGAGATCTCCAGGGCCGGACTGGCCATCTGACAATTCTGGCAAATGCCAGAGGGGCCGGCCCATAGAAAAATATAACTTTTTTATCTAACAATCGTTTATCACATCATTAAACATTTCTGGAAGTGTTGAAAATTTAAACTGTTGCGCATAATATGGAATGAAACCGACCTTCGGACAATTAGGTTTCCAACGTTACCGACCGAGCCAATTATTGGGAGAATTGCTGGTAGACTATTTTCTTACAATATAATCAGTAATTATTAATTTCAATTGATATATTTAACTTTATATATTATAATTTATTAATTAAATTTTTAATTAAACTCCTTACCCCCAGTCTGGCCCTGGAGATCTCTATGCCAAACTCTCTTTAATCTTCTTGGGGGATTGTGGGGTTATTTTGTATTTAAGATTTTGCGAACTTCGGATTGGTGTGTAAGTAAATTTTGGTGTAGAAACGTTGGTATAAATGTTTAATGGTTGTGTCTATGGATGTGACGTTCAAATCGCGGTGTAAACATATGGTGGGCATTGCGTGATCAGTCGGAGAGTCTTGGATTGAAATACCTGTACACATTAAATATTAATCCTCCAGACTTTCCTAGAGGACAGGTTGTCACACAGTCTTGACTTGAGGATTTACCTGAGGAATGTATAAATATGACAACCTATCAAATTTAAATGTCACTTTTGAACTTTTCTGTTAAGCACCCTCCCCCGAACCCTTTTTTTGTATGCCGATTTGGCTTGAAATCTGTAGATGTCGTCTTTATGGGGTTTTGGATACACAAATAAAATTTCTATCGATAGTTATCGTATTCAAAGACACACAAATAGAAAAATTAACATGTATTTCTTACAAATTACATAACTTCCTCTATACCTCTTATAGTACAGTAATAAGTGTTGGGTCAATTCTGGAAAAGAACCGT
This sequence comes from Aradus depressus, assembly GCA_963662175.1. NCBI lineage: Eukaryota > Metazoa > Arthropoda > Insecta > Hemiptera > Aradidae > Aradus > Aradus depressus. The sequence goes on along the minus strand of OY759216.1, from coordinate 47,128,826 downwards.
ATGACCTTCATGTTATGTGTAAAAAAACACAAAAAAAAACAGGAAAAAGTGCAAGCAACATGTGGCTTTTTAGCCACAGCTCATCTAAGGTTTCTTGGAGTTATGCCATGTTTTTTTTACTATCCCATCTGTATGAAGTATAGGGGAGGTTATGTAATCGGAAAAAATTCGATGCGGAATATTCAACGGAATTTCATGTTTCCGACCTCCAGATTCCAAATATGAAAAAAAAGTCTGTCTGTCTGTGTGTCAAGAATAAATGTATCGTCACGAAATTTTAAATGTGAATCCAGAACCCTCTAATATTGACACCTATTGAATTTCAGCTAAATCCACTAAAGGAAAGGGGGGATTAGGGGGGAGGCTGAACATAAAAACTCTAGATAGTTGTAATGAATGTATTGACAAAATAATTCGTAAGTTAATTCAAAACTTCATATGAACCATACTTTTTTTTTTTTTGGCCTTATGTTCGATACATATTAGCCATGTCACTGTGTTATCTAATTATTTACGACATCCATGGCCTCGGGAGGGATTTCTACCTACAAAATAAAACTCACTCATGGACGGGATTCGAACCCGCAAACCATGATGAGACCATGCGACCAAATCCCTACGCTCTAGCCCGCACGGCCACCATGACCATACTTTATAATTTTCAGCAGAAACAGTAGAAGGGAAGGTCAGACGCAGGATCAGAGGGGGAGTTTAACTCAAAAACCCCAATAACTACCGATATGATGAATGTATCGACATGAAATTTCATATTTAAGTCAAAAGGCAATGAGTACATAACCTGTCAAATTTCAGCGATATCGGCCGAAGGGAAGTTCAGGAGAGAGGGCTCATTTCAAAAACCTTAATAACTGCCGATGTAATGAATTTATCGACACAAAATTTAGTGAGGATTTAGGAGCCTATTGAATATTAGCGCAAACGGTCGACTGGTTTTGGAGAGGAAGCGAAAAGTTAATTGATTAATTCGTTCTCTACCAGTGATGCATCAACGACTTTTATCGACCTGCGTTCTACATATAACAGAAAGGCATGTATCTACCTTCGACATGTTTGTCTGTCGGTCCACTTACATCTCCATCACCGTTAAATGGACTGTTATAAAATTTCATGTAATACAGTTTCCGCCATATTTTTCAAACTATTGAATTTTTGTCAATATCTCATGAGACAAAAAGCCAATTTTAGAACTTATTTATTTATTTTTTTAAAGTGATGTTATTTTCAGTTATCTTAAGAAATAAGTATGGGGGCCAGAATTTCAACAATTCGGACCAGGACACCAGAGGGGGGCTAATTCAGATAATAATAATGCAGTTATACCAACCACACTCACAGATCACTCTCTCCTCCCCCTTCTCAAAATTATTTCATACTGGCATTACTGGATATATGAATGTAATGAGTTGGCATCAGCGTTATTTCTTTGGCCAACGTAATTGTGAGAGTGACTTTCTTATACTCAGTAATGCCATTATGATATGATTTTGAGAAGAGGGAGGGAGAGAGAGAGAGAGACCACATATATTTTATTTTTCTCTTTATTTTTATATTTTTTCATGAAAACTAACAATAACAAAAAATATTTTGTAATTCGTTGCTACCCGATAAAATTTAAACATTACTTTGAAAATCCAATGAAAATCTCCGGCCGAAGCCCTTAGTTTATTTTATCTGGGAGGTAAAATGAACTTAAGCACGCCGTCCTTCGGTTGGGACGTTAAGCGATAGTCCCGAGCCTGTACGATGTCAGGTTCTCGTTAAAGACCCCTACCCTAGGTGAATAAAAATTTAGGGTAGGCAAAATTAAGGACTCCCACAGTAGATCGGGCTCATGTCCACCAGACTGACGAAAGAGCGCTCTGCTGGTTGGCGATATGACCTCGTAGTTAAAGCCCGGGCATGAGTCAAAATAACTAACTTTGAAAAAACAATGAAAATTTATTTTACGTTCTTTGAGTCGCTATAACATTCGTCGTATTGGTCCTATCTCAGATCTCAAGATACACTAGCGATTGGACATTTAATAAGGAACATTTTTGGTGATAAACAATGTTTCGATAGGACTAACAGTTTCTGGGTAAATCAAAGAAACGTCTTAAAATCTGTGTTTCAAAACGACATTTTCAGGACGGTATGTATTTCGAAAACCTGCGAAAAAAAATGTTTGCTTAAATTTCATAAATATAAGCGGTATCTTGTAAAATCATAATTTCAATTTTGCAAGTACTAGTTATTAGAGATTGATTATCACTCGATCGATAGAGATCAGATAGTCGATACATCTTTTGCCATGACGTTCGATTCTAAGAGTTGTGTAGGAAGAGAAGCGAAAGGGACGGAAGTGGGGGAAAGTTTTCGCTCAGTAACGGTTAAGCATTTCCGATCTTAATTGATTATATATTATTTTCATCCTGTTTTTCTTCTAAATTTTCCGGTACTGTTTTGTATCCGAATCCAGGAAAAACAATAGTCCCGGATAAACTTAAAAAAAGGTCAGTAAAAAGAGCCAATATTATTCAAGTGTTTTTTTTCATATTTTTCGCAGGTTTTATTAGGCTTTTTTTTGTGAGTAAAAAAAAAAGGTTTTATTAGGTTAGGTGTCTTTAACGAGCACCTGTTTCAACATTGTTATTATCTGATTAAGTATCTGATTTAACATTGTTATTAGTTATTACCCAAGGCTCGGGACCGTAATTTAACGTCCCCTTTGAATGACGGCGAGCTCAGTGCTTTGTTACCTTACAGATAAAGAACCTAAGTGCTGTCAAAAAGGTTACATGTGTTTTTTGGTACGATCGGCGATTATTTATTTGTTTACAAAATGGATCAGAGAATTTGCATTAAATGTTGCTATAAGAATGGAATAAAGTGCAGCAAAGTTTTAGAAATGTTAAATATTGATTTTGGTTAGTCTACTCAGAGGGTTTACGATTAGTATATGAGTTTCCATGAATGCCGTGAAGACGTTAAAAAAAGCTCGACAAGTGCGGTCGAATGTGAAGGTCATGCTCACTGTGTTTTTCGATTTTAACGGCATAGTGCACCATACGTTCTTGCCACAAGGTCGAACGATCAATAAAAAGTACAAGTGCAACGCCGTTTGCGTGAAGCAATCCGAAAAAAACGCCCGGATTTGTGGCGAAACAATTCTTGGCTTTTGCACCACGATAATGCATCTGCTCACACTTCATTGCTTGTTCGTGAATTTTTGGCCAAATACAACACTTTAATGTTGCTTCATGTTCGCCAGACATGGCTCCGTCTGACTTTTTTCTGTTCCCAACTATAAAGAGAACCTTAAAGGGCCGTTAGTTTCACAACTTTAGATGAGATTAAAAGCACTTCGCTGAGAGAGCTAAATGCTATCCCAAAAATCGAGTTCCAGAAGTGTTTCGGGGATTGGAAGAAGCGCTGGCATAAGTTTATAATATCTAATGGGGACTATTTTGAAGGGGATAACATTGATGTAGACGAATAAATAATATTATTTTCAAAAACTGATAATTCCCGTTAATTTTTGAACACACCTCGTATGTACTTAAATTACTTGAGTAGTTTCGATGAGAGAATGAGGTCACGTTACGGTGGAGGGAATATGACGCCGCCTCCGTTGGATGGACATGGTTCCACGCGGTGATCCGTGTGCGGCTGTTGCCGGTGGCAAGAGAACTGTATCGTCTGGAAGCCAGCGGAGAGAGAGAGAGGACGTAGACGTTATAATGGTCCCACTCTACTGTCCTCGATCTACAAGACTCTCGAGCAGATTGATATGCCTGACTTGTTCTCGGTTAGGTTGACCACCTCATCCTCTTCATTGTCACTCTCAACGATAACGCTTTGTTTTTAGATACACCATTCACATTCTAAATGTTATTTTATCGTGTCTAGAATTGATTTGTATCCATCTACTTCCCCAGAATGAATTGATCAATTAAGTTTACGCTCCCCCTCAAAATCAGTCACCCGTTGGGCCTAATAATCAATATTTGACTAACATAGGAGCTCCTAAATCCTCATACTAAATTTTGTGTCTATTATATAATTACATCGGCAGTTATTAGGGTTTTTGTGTTGGGCTTCATCCCCTGAACCCTCTTCCCTTCGGTCAATTTTGCTGAAAATTAATACGTATTGTCCTTATGAGGCTTTAACTTTAAATATGACATTTCATGTCGACACACTTATTACGTCGGTAGTAAAGCCTTTTCGCGATTTGGATCAAAATCAGTAGTTATCGTGTTCACAGAAACACAGACAGCATTTGTTTTTGTTTTTTTGTACCTTTTATCAGGGGTTCAAAAAGCATGAAATCCTAGTGAACACTGAGCTTCCAATTTCTGACCAATTACATAACTTCCTCTATACTTTGTAAAGCTGGGAAAGCACATATGAATTTGAAAATAAGAGAAGAAAAATATAAATCATGAAAAGTATAGTTTTACGATCAAGATAGATTAGTTTGATATGATAATATCTTAAAGGTCGATGGTTCATAATATGACGAACCATCAACCTTTAAGATATTATCATTAAAAAAAAAAATAGCTTATTATCGTTAATATGATACAGCAACCAAAATCATGAAAAAATATCAAAATGAAATGTCTTCAATGATCATTGTTAACTATCAGGTGGTCTAAAGAGCTTGTTTCTTAAAGACCTTATGCCCTTTAAGATACATAAGCCTCTATTTTTCATAAAGCCTTGAAGGGTCTTTAAAAGGTTTAAATGTTTCTATTAGAAATAATTAATTACAAATACAGGAATGATATTTGGCTAATGATTTGAAAGCTGCATGGTCATGACGGAGAAAAACTATGTATTTGATATATTATGTCAAAGTCTTTCATAGTTCTTCTCCGTCATGACCATGGAGCCAAATATCATTCCTGTGTTTGTAATTAATGATTTCTAATAGAAACATTTAAACTTGTTAAAGACCCTTCAAGGCACTAAAACTCTTTAAGAAACAAGCTCTTTAGACCACCTGATAGTTAACAATGATCATTAAAGACATTTAATTTTGATGGCCTTTCACATGGATGCACCCCTGTGTCACTTACCTTGTCCTCTGACTGGTAACATGAAATTGCACTGACAACACAAGATATGAAGAGGATTTACTGATTCCACCGTTGGGATCAAGTATACAAGAATTGCAATTCAAAAGGCCCCCGGCAAATCGTGAGTGGCTTGTCTTCATCAGAATAATCTCAAAGACATGGCTCCATGGTTTCCATGCAAGCGCCATCGCACGAACCCCAGGTTCTCAATGTTCAAACAAAGCCGCCTCGAGGCCGCCAAGGTAGAAGAGGTGGCCTTAAGGATCTCTCTGGAGTATAGTAGGCACACATAACTATTAAAGCTGCACTCTGATTGGTCCCTATCAGAATGCAGTCTTTAATAGTCCAATCACAAACGAGGTCACTTCCTATCTGCTCTTTCTTGAGAAATCAATTTTTTTTCAACAAAAATTTAATTTAATTTACGAACAAAGATAGGAACAGTGAGGCCGAGTTAAGAGGCTGGATACGATGTATGAATATTTGCTGTATATTCAATCCTTGCCCGGGAGAGTTTCGAATCGACTGGACATTTTGTGTTCAGCCCAAGAATATCATTATTATATCTCTGCACATCCTGTCAACCACTCAAATCCATTGTAGCCAATGTCGGGAACCATTTATTCAATGGACACCCTCTCGCCTGGTAAAAATAAATCCGGAGGCTAAATGATCAATTAGTTCAATTCAAAAATAACAACTCGCTTACACATAGATGTAAAAAAGATTTACTCGGTAGACAGACTAAAGGCCCTTAGGTGTCTTAAGGAGTTCGAATGTCTTCAATAACCATTATTAATGAGGAGTAGAGGTTAAGTTTTAGTAAGCTCTCTAAAACTTTTAGACCTCTGAGTGTGATTAGGGACTTGGCCTTATAGGGCCTTTCTATTATAATTAGGGGACGTTAAGGGGCTGAGTGTCTAAGTGTTAGAAGGCGTTTAATAATAACAGATTCTTGCTATTTCGGCCGCGGTTGTGAACGTAGTTGGTTATGCGGCCCGCGTTTGAACCGAAAGTGCAGAAAGTAGTGTATTTGTCTTATCCAGCGATAAAGAGTGCTTATTGTCAAGGAATTCAACACACTACTATTTTTGGTCAAGCAATTTGAAGAATTAGTATCACCGAAAAGCATCTAACTATCGAAACAAAACTGTTACAATTATACTCCTCCCCAAATTAAAATTTTATTATTAAGTAGACTGGACACATATATAGCTCAAATATTTTTTCTCTTCCTTCAACTTGAAGCTGCCAAGTTGCAATTGTGTTTGGCTATTAAGCACGCCTTCGTTCCATGAAACCCTTCTAATTCAAACTAATGGGATGAGGAAAAGACGGATGAAACAAAGAGAAGGGGAGAGATATCGGAATCTAAAGGAAGCTGTGGATCAGTGACTCGGAACATCCGCCGAAGAAGGAAAGAATCCCCGCCGCCTTAACAGAAGATCGCTTCTCAAGGATCATCTCACCGGATCCAGCCAACGTTGGAGCAGGGTTTAATAAGGCAGAAACACAAAGTAAAAATAAGTTGGAAGGAAGTTATTTGACATTTATTCTATTGGAACTTTGATGTAAATGTCATGAATCGTGTGGAGGGCAATGAAAGTAACACTGGGAGCAAAGTGCAGAGGAATACATGCATTGTCCTTTATTGCAGAGATCATTGCATTAGTTAAAACAAAAACTGTCGTTGCAAGGAGAATCGTTTAGATTTAGTGAAGAATAGCAACCTGTAGAGAGTTCATTCCTCCGGCCTGAGTACACAAGAACATTATTGTGACTCATGCCCGGGCTTTACCTACTAGGTCATATCGCCTACTACCAGACCGCTCTTTCGTCACTCTGGAGACCTAAGCCCGACTTTACTATGGGAGTCCTAAATTTTGCCTTTCCAGATTTAATTACCTAGGGTAAGGGGTCATTAACGAGTACCTGACTTTGTACAGGCTCGGGACCATCACTTAACGTCCCATCCGAAGGACGGCGTGAACAAGGTTTTGTCACCTCCCAGATAATTAAGTTACTCTTCATTAGTTGGTGTCCCAAAGAATGCACAATAGGGTGTAAAAGCAAAATAAAATAAATTAAAACATTGGTTGTGGCCAAATTCTTGATTCCAAAAATTTTTTTATTTTTTTTTTATTTTTTTTTTTTTTGTATTTACAAAGAGATATTTACAACTGTATAAAAATATATACAACAAGCAAATATGCTAATACAGACATAATGGCAATGTCAAAATGTCACTGTATGCTAATACAGACATAATGGCAATGTCAAAAAATCACCCAGTGGTGACACTCCCTAGTCACTGATTTTCTCTCATTTGTAACTAATCACTGATTCCAAAAATTAAAAAAAATTATGTCTGTGTGTCTGCGAACAAGATAACTCCCGATAGCAAGAATGTATCGACACGAATTTTTATATTATTTCTCCAAGGACGACATTTTCAGCCAAATCGGCCAAAGAGAAGTGGGGGATTATGGGGGAGGCTTAACTCGAAAACTTTACCAACTGCCGTTGTAATGAATGTATTGACACGACATTTTATATATAAGTTCAAAGCCCTCTAAAAAGTCAACTATTTATTTTCAGCTAAATCGGCTAAAAAGGAAGAGAGGGTTTAGGGGGAGGCTTATTGTGATTTTTGAGTTGAGCCCCTCTGATCCCTCCCTCAGCTTTGGCAGATTCCTCCCAAATTTTCAGAAGTCGTCCTTAAGGGAATTTGAATAGATATATGAAATTTCGTGACAATCCTCACCTTCCAAAGGGTCGATTTGGCTGAAAAACAATCGATTTAGTCCTTAGAAAGCTTTGAATTTATTGGTGGGAGAGCGGAAACTTAATTGAATTATTCGTGCTGGGGAATTACACTTATATACATGTATACTTTGCGAGTATTTCAGTATTCTACAGAAAGTAAAAAGAACCTTCCATATTCACAACATTCAGCAGTTAGCACATTTAACTTGCTAAATTGTCCCACTTGTTGATTAGCCCAATTAGCCAAGCATTCTACGCTCCTGTTCGCGTAGAACAGCGCGAACTACACAGGAAACAATTACACATTAACGAACATAACGAAACAGTAATAGGGAGTTTTGTATATAAGAATTCCAGAAATAAGCTAGTGCAGAAGTGGTTTGCAGCTGCAGAAGAAGAAAGACGTCCCACTGAAGAGACCGAAGAATTGCCCATTGTGTTTGCTTTTGTTAAGAAGACACAAAACCCCGATTTGTCGAGGTCCTGGAGAATCCATTTGTAAGAACATCAAAGAACAACTCCATTCTCCCAGCCCTATCTCGCTGTCAATAATAATATTTATTATTATTTTTTTCAAAAGAAATTGTATAATTTTCAATATACCCAAGAAACATGAAAAATAATACCGTGTTTCATTAGACTCCATACTGTACGAGTATGATGTGCCACTGAATTGCATTGAAATCCAGTCCTTGGGAAAATTATTAGTCAACAAATGAGCTGTAAGCGTACGCGTTATTGGCAACAGGTCATCTTGTTATGATATGACATATACTTAATTTTTTTAATAAAAAACTACCATTTAGAGTTAGTTATTATGACTCATGCCCGGGCTTTAATTACGAGGTCATATCGCCTACTGCTAGAGCGCTATTTCGTCACTCTGGTGGTCATGAGCCCGACTCTACTGTGGGAGTTTGCCTTCCCTAAATTTTTATTCACCTAAGGCAGGGGTCTTTAACGAGTACCTGATATCGTAGAGGCTCGGGACCATCGCTCAACGTCCCATCTTAATTTTTTTAATAACTTAAACTTATCCATCTTAATTTTTTTAATAACTTACTTAAAAACTACCATTTATAAAAACATATTTTAAAATGTGTTGCTATGCTTTACAGCATTATTTAAAAATAGTTGTTACGGAAATGTATTTTACATATTTGGGGGGCTATAACTTTGTTCGTATTAGTCCAATCTCAAATCTTAAGATATGCTGTTAGTTGGAAATTTAATAAGGAACATTTTTTGTAAGATGAACATTTTTCATAGGAATAACCGTTATTGCGTAACTCAAGCAAATGTATAAAAAAAAATGGTTATAGAGGGTTCTAATGAATGTATAAAGGAAGTAAAATCTGTCGAAAATTCGATGCGGAGTTTTCAATTTTATTTTATGTTTTCCGACCTTATGACGACCAAAAATGAAACAAAAATGTCTGTGAACAAACTTTCGATAGAATTAACGTATCTACACGAAAGTATATATGTGTATCCATTTTCAGTCAAATCGGCCTAAGGAAAGGGGAGGCTTAACACAAAAACTCTAATAACTGCTGTTAGGTTAGGTTTAGGTTTTATGACTCATGTCCGGGCTTTAACTACGAGGTCATATCGCCTACTACCAGAGCGCTCTTTCGACACTGTGGTGGACATGAGCCCGACTCTACTGTGGGAGTCCTAAATTTTGCCTATCCTAAATTTTCATTCACCTAGGGTAGGGGTCTTTAACGAGTGCCTGACATCGTACAGGCTCGGGACCATTGCTTAACGTCCCATCCGAAGGACGGCGTGCTTAAGTTTATTTTACCTCCCAGATGTATTGCATTTATTGACACTAAATTTCATATGTATATTTAAAGTTCTATAAGTGTTTCTGCTTTTCTTTATCTGTATTTAATTAAACTGCTTTTGTGCAAAGATGCTATTCTTCAACGATCGAAAGTGAAACTGAGTTATTTCTGAAAATTCTTGCTAGATATTCAACTTAAAATATTTTTTCTTCCTAAGATTGCGATGTATTTATTTATAAGTTTCAATAAACGACATTCGGATAATTGACGCTCTACTGCAGTATGTTTTGCCAACTGGTGTGCCTTGTGGCAAGGACACGGGGTGACAGATACTTCATCCTATCAATGAGTTTACAACCGGTTTCAACCCACAGGGACAACCTTTGGCTCCATACATGGATGAGGCCTAGGCCGTCCGTTAGGTGAATTTATTTAAATTTTATTATAAATAGTTTTTAAAATGTTTTATATTATAATCTATCTTAACAAAATTATACCATTTAAAGTTTTATGATCATTGAAGATCATGTATGTATTTAAAAGACATTTATGTCCAACACAAATTAACTTTTGGCTTTCATAATCGCACTATCGTGTCATAAAAACAAAGAAATCATGAAAAGACACCAATAGTTACGTTGATTGCCATAAAAAAAAGTCGTCGGTGCATCACCGGCTATGTGCTTCCCCAACACGAATTAATCATTTATGTTAGGGCTAAAATTTGACTCACATAGTGACTTCTAAATCCTCATACTCATATTATGCATTTAAACATAAAATTTGATGTCGATACTTTCATTAAATCGAAAGTTTGACCAGGTCGATTAACTTTGGAGAGAGGGAGAGCGAAAAAGTAATTGATTATGAGGTTTGTTTGTTTGTTTCAACATTACACCTGGGTGACAACCGTTGCTCGGCAAATAGTACTTGTGTGACCAGTGTCACAAGGCAAATGTACCACAGCCGGGCGTACACTGTTTTTGGCATTTACTAGCTGGGTGACAACCGTTGCTCGGCAAATAGTACCTGTGTGACCAGTGTCACAAGGCAAATGTACCACAGCTGGGTGTACACTGTTTTTGGCATTTACTAGCTGGGTGACAACCGTTGCTCGGCAAATAGTACCTGTGTGACCAGTGTCACAAAGCAAATGTACCACAGCCGGGTGGGTGTCCACCGTTTTTGGCATTTATTGGCTGGGTGACAACCGTTGCTCGGCAAATACAACCTATGGTGCCCAACATGGCGTACCTACCTAAGGGGGGGGGGGGGGATATGGAAGATCAACCCCCACCCGAAATTTAAAAAGACATTGTCCTTTTTGTAAAAAATAAAAATATTTTTACTTGCATGGAATAATTTATTGAGATAAAACATATTCCTACTAGAGGTCGTGCGGATCCTGGTGAAGCTTGACCTTGGGCAGAGAAAGCAGTTCGAAAATATTTTATTTCAAGCCTAAAACAATGTGACACATTACATGTGATACATTTTCCCAACAATTCACATGTTTTTGAAAATTGGAGCTATACTTGCAGTTTGTGTAGCAACAAGTTAACGGTCTTTCTCAACCCTTAGACGTATGAAAAGCTATATCAGAAATAGTACTAGCCAAGTCAGATTGAATGGATTAGCTCTGATGTCAACACACAGAGAGAGACATTCATCTAGACCCTGAAACAGTTTTGAACAAGCTTGCACAATCAAAAGGTAGAAGACTTGAATTAATTTTGTAATGACTCCAAGACAATTAACTATGTATACACACACATATATATTACCCCCCCCCCCTCCCCCCCCCCCCGAAATAAAATCCTGGGCACGCCCCAGATGCCCAACGTTCCTAAGCAGGCACTAGATGGGGTGTCCACCTTTGCACTGTAAATACTAGCTACGATGATCACCTCTGCTCAGCTTAAAATTTGTTTTCATACCAAAACAAAAAACCGTTGCCTTTTTCCGGGATTTGTAGGACCATATGTCTCATTTCTCTGAGAATCATTGAGAATTACGACGTTGAATTGCCTGGGATCGCATGAGAGATATTCTGAGAAAAATTCAAAATTCCCCGGGTAACGCCCTTTAACTCTTACAATTTACATTATCATTTAATCTAATGATCTGTTATTCAAATATATACGATCTAAGGATAAATTCCTACAGTAATCCCTGTTCACTGGGTTCGGGATGTTACTGTCCTTGAAGCTTGCGATGTAGGACACTCTCGCCGGCCGACAACGGTACACTTACATATCAGGTCAAGTGAATAGGTTAGTTTAGTTCTGTGGGTTCTTGGCGGATTGGAGCATCCGCACCGGTTAACCGGGTCATGTACACCACATAATATAGAGTAAATCCACATATCTGCACATTTGTAGAACGCACCTCTGCACAACTTACAGAAGCAATCTCCTGAACCTGAAAAATTGAAATTGTAAAAATAAATTAAAATTTCAAATTTTGGTTCCAATATGTTTTTTATTGTTACTTCCCCAACTTCATGAAGTATAGGGGAAGTTATGTAATCTCTCAAAAATTTGAAGTTGAATTTTCACAATTTCATGTTTTCCGACCCCCTGATTCCAAAAATGAAAAAAAAAAAACATTTGTCTGTCTTTGTGTTTGGGTGTCTGTGAACACGATATCTCCCGATAGAATGAATGTTTCGACACGAAATTGTATATGTGATTTTCATATTGACAAGTTTTGATTTTCAGTCAAATCCACACTCTAAAATAACTGTCGATGTAATGAAGTATCGACACACAAATTAATATGAGGGTTCAAAACTTCCTATGTTTTTTTTTTTTTGTTTGTTTTTTTATAACGCTCATCCTCATGGCAATTCCTTCCTGTTTGAAGGCAGGAGAGTATAGCCCATGTTTACTTTGGCACCCCACAGGGGTGGGCTACACTACCGGGGTTATTTACAAACATTCATGTCCCCCTCGGCACTGACGCGAGTCCAGAATTTATGACCGTTTTCTAATGGGAAAGTTAAAATGACATGTCTGTCTGTGTGTCTGTGAACACTACAACTCTAGATAGAATGAATATATCGACACGAAATTTCACAATTGTTTTCACATACCCCATAAGACCTATTGATAATCAGCCAAATCTTCACATACCCCATAAGAGATATTCAGCCAAATCGACTAAAGGGGAAAGGGCTCAACTCAAAAGGGCTAATAGCTGCCTATGTAATGTATCGACAGAAATTGTATATGTTGATACAAGGACAATAACTTTGTATTTTCAATTAACTGTGTGATAATTAAAAAAATTAAAAATAATGGAAATAATAAAATTAAATTAATATTAAAATAAACAAATAATTAATTAAATAAAATTTCCACATTTCCTATAGAAATTTTAGCTGGTCTTCTACTAAATTTTGATTTCTACAGTAATTTCCGAAAAGGGCCCTAAAAAAATATCAAAGTTTAAGACGTGCAATTTTGAAGAAAGTGCACGTATTAAAAAAAAATACAATTAATATTTATTTTGGATTTCTTTTAAATATAATAATGATATGCCATATGGTTTTTTCTTAAATTTTCAAAAATGTTCAATCTAATCCAAAGGTATTAATTATCTTATTGGGTTCACAGGGAAATGAATAGCATAGAATAAGAGAACAAATATTGGTTTTATGTATCTAAACCTAAAATATAAATAAAATCAAAATGTCAATATTTGTTTTTGGCTTTTATTCATAAAGATGCAACTGTTGCTAGGGGGCAACAACCAGCATCTATGTTGGTAGGTATGGAGACGTTGGCGTGAATGGCATGTGAGAGGAAGGCCACCCAGTGGTAGGTCCTCGGGACGAAAATTTATATTAATTATAAGGACAAGGGAAAAATAAAAAAAAAAATAAATAATAATAATAATAATAATTTAAAAAAAAAATAAATAAATAAAAAGGAAGTGAAAGACAACTTTGATGGAATGGGTAAAAGAGATGGTAAAACTGAAGGAAAATAATGTAAAAGAATAAAAAAAAAATAAAAATATTAAGAACGAATAGGAATTAAGGTGGCAGTAAGTCGCGGTTCCACCTCCTCTTCAACCTTCGTGGGGGGTTTTGTGGTAAGTGTTGTGAAGATAAAGTACGTATTTCTGGATTTGTATGTGTGTAAAGTTTTCTAAAAAAACGTATGTAAATAGTTTGTATTGTGTCGGGTACTGTGTGTATCATAAGATCGTTATGAAGTGTTCTGTTGTTTATGTATGGGGGGCATTGTGTTATCAGTCTGAGGGTTTTTGACTGAAATGCCTGAATTCGTTTGATGTTGGATGTTTTTGCTGAACCGTATATCTGTGATCCGTATGTCCATAATGGTCTAAGTAAGTAAGTATAACAGTTCCGTTTTTGTGTCATGTCTAATTTTGATCGTCTATTTAGAAGTCCGTAGAGTATTTTGAGTCGACGGTTCAGCGTGTTTCGTGTGAGACGTGTGTGAGGATTCCATGTCAGTCTTCGATCCAATGTCAGTCCTAGGTATCGTACAGTATTAGTTTGAGGGAGGGGCTTGTCGTAGATGAAAACGGGGGGGCATGTTTCTCGTCGAAGTGTAAATGTGATGTGCTGTGATTTTTCTGTATTTAGTTTGATTTTCCATGTGTTGCACCAGTTTTCAATTTGTGTGAGATGGTGTTGTAGTGTAAATGAGGCGTGTATGTGAAGGTCAGCAGCAGCTAAGATGGCGGTGTCATCGGCGTATGTAGCTGTCATTGTGTGGATGGAGGTGGGCATGTCAGATGTGTATATTGTATATAATAAAGGAGCTAAGACAGAACCCTGCGGTACACCCGCCAATATGGGTCTTATTGAGGAGATAGCAGAGCCCTGACGGACGGCGAAGTATCTGTTTGTTAGATATGAATGAATGATTAAATAATATGTGTGAGGAAGCAACGGTCTCAATTTATAAAGAAGTCCCGCGTGCCAAACTCGGTCAAAAGCCTGACTTAAATGTCAATATGAAACAAAAAATCAAATTACGAAAATCAAATTTCTTAAATTTTCAAAAATGTTAAATCTAATCCAAAGGTATTAATTATCTTACTGGGTTCACAGGGAAATGAATAGCATAGAATAAGAGAACAAATATTTGTGTTCATTTTACTTAACCTACATTTTAAATAAGTTCAGAATATCAATATCAAAAAAATCAAATTACAATTTTAAAAAATCTTACAAACTAATTTCTACATCTACTTTAGTCTCTTTTATTTTTAAATATTGTGGCCATTCTTTAATTCAATGTTATTTTGGGCTTATAAATAAATAAAAGTACCTTTGCGCTTCCACTTCACTGTTATTTTTCCTCCTACATGGTTCACTTAACCTTAACCCTAAAAACAACTGTCTCTCTAAACAAGTTGGTTGTGGAAGTGCACAGTCTGACAGTTTCTCACTATTTAAAACAGCTGATCGTCGTATTTTCTACCTCCTTCATTGGTTGTTCACATTTCGTTCCAAAACAAAATGCGACTAGTCCATCTTTGTATATTTATTCACTAATTAAGTTACTTCACTCCTAACAGCTGTTTTATACAAATAATAATAATTGATTTTATAATATATTAATCAATCAATCAATTTATTTGGGCCGGCACTCCAAGTGCCTTACACAAAGGTTAGGTTAGGTTTTATGACTCATGCCCGGGCTTTAACTACGAGGTCATATCGCCTACTACCATAGCGCACTTTCGTCACTCTGGTGGACATGAGCCCGACTCTACTATGGGAGTCCTAAATTTTGCCTACCCTAAATTTTTATTCACCTAGGGTAGGGGTCTTTAACGAGTACCTGACATCGTACAGGCTCGGAACCATCGCTTAACGTCCCGTCCGAAGGACGGCATTCTTAAATTTATTTTACCTCCCAGCCTTAAACAAAGTGATTAAAATTAAACATTCTACAAAATATATAAGTTGAGGGCCACCGGCGCATTATATAATCTTAGTGTGTGTTAATTTGTTTACATCACAACTGCCGATGTAACGAATTTATCAATACAAAATTTAGTGTGAGGATTCAGCCATCCCTGATAAGACACCTATTTATATTGAATTTCAACCTTATCGAATTGCTTCGAGTGTAAAAATTTATTTGATTATTTCCCGCTGAGGAAGCACTTGAGCCAATCAAGTCCAGCTGTAGAGTGAATTATTTCATTGTTGTGAGACCTCTTTTTTAGACATTTCATTGGAATGATGACCTCCTCCAATGAGGAAGGAACGTGACGACTTCTTGGACATGTCTCCTGAAGAACGGTCTTACTCCACCACTGGGTACCGGGTTCGATTCCCCACGTACGGCGGTCCGTTAAGTTAGTTGCCCGTTACTTACACGCGTGTCAGCGCACCGAGGGTCCTTAGAATGACCCCAACATGCATGGTCTCTATAAACAAAAAAAAAAAAAAAATTAGCTTCGTAAAAAGTCGTCGTATTTTTAAGTATTTTTGGGTTAGTAGCCTTCGTAATTTTCCGCCATAATACAATGGTTAATGTCCCTGAAATGATAGTTATTGCCATATTCAGACATTTTTCAAATGAAGTAAAATGTGATCTTTTCTTTTCATTATTCAACTGTCTTATTTCCAGCAAGAACCGACTCTCAGTGCAACTGCTCCATCAACTTTCCACTGAGTTAGTTATTGTGAGTCATGCCCTGACATGCCTTAACATCGAGGTCATATCGCCTACTACCATAACACTCTTTGGTCAACTCAAACACTCTAATAACTGCCAATGAAGTAATAACAACATGAATTTTTTTTATTTCAATTCAAAACTCCATGAGGACGACACCTGAAAAGAGGGGGCTCGACTCAAAAACCTCAATAACACCCGGTGTAATGAATTTATCGACACAAAATTTAGTATGAGACTTCAGAAGTCCCAGTATAAGTCAAATATTGATTTTTAGCGACCAAACGGTCGATTGCTTTTGGAGGCAGTGCCAAACAGCTAGCAAAAGATTGCGGTTTCGAAACTCAACCGGGTTTTTGGAGGTCAAAAACCTTGAGCACGCCGTCCTTTGGATGAGACGACAAGCGATGGTTCCGAACCCGTACGATGTCAGATACTCGTTAAATACCCCTACCCTACGTAGGCAAACCTGGGTATTCAAAATTTAAAATTCCCACAGTAGAATCGGGCTCATGTCAATCAGAGCGAGAAACGAGCGCCCTGGTAGTAGGCGATATGACCTCGTAGTTATTCCCAGAATAATTTTTACTTCCCCAGATATACGAAGTTATGTAATATGACAGAAATTCGATGCATTTCGTGTTTTCCAACCTCTAGATTCCAAAAGAATAATAAAAATGTCTTTGTCTGTGTGTGTGTCTGTGAACACAAAAACCCCTGATTGAATGAATGTATCGACAAAAAATGTTATATGTGTATCCAGAACCCGAGGACACCTATTCAGCCAAATCGTCCTAAAGCAACGGGGGATTAGCTTAACATAAAAACTCTAATGTCTTCACACGACATGAAACTTCATATGCAAATTCAAAGCCCTATAAAGACGACTTCTATTGATTTTCAGCAGAATCAGCCGAAGGGAAGGGGAATAAGATGATGGGCTCGACTGGAATATCTCGATAACTGCCGTTATAATAAAGGTATCGACTCAAAATATAGTATGAGCATTCAAAGGCCACTGTGTAAGGCAAATATTAAGTTTTAGCCCAAACGGTGATTGGCTTTGGAGGGAGAGCGAAAACATAATTTATTAACTCGTGCTAAGATGATTTTTTTTTTTCAAAATGGAGTGTTATTTTATTTTATTCAATGCTCGGACTCTCGTTGTATTGGCTTCGGCTGAACTCTTACCTGTGATGTATAAAAATAATAAACACATTGAAAAGATTAAATTATAAACATTAAAAAATTAGTTATATTTATTTTTATATAGAAAGCAAATTTTATATTTAAAACAAATCGTCGCTTAAGCAGCAACGCGGCATATCTCAATTTTGAGAGATTTACAGGAAAGAGGAAAAACTTATTTTAAATGATTATTGTAGTAATTTTACTTTATCAACGAGTGATCCAATGTTTATTTGATCAAATATTTATTATTTGTTTGAACCAAAAGTAATTTAATTAAAAAGGCTGGTATTTATGGTGTTAGGTTATGCGCTGTTTGCATGTAGGGTTGAGATGTGTGGTGTTGTCTTTTTTACGTTTTTCACGCTCCTAGTGGCCGGTAGAGTGAAACTAGTAATCTGAGCTTGTTTCCCGCGAAAATACGAATCCAACGATATGCATAACTCAATTTGGGCAAAAATTGAGTTATGCGGTGTTGCTGCTTAAGCAACGAAATGCCAGTCAAAAATAAAACACGGCCATCAGCTGTTTTTTTTAAATGTGTGTGTAGAGAGTGTCGAGGCCTGAGGTTGAATGGCGACGGTCTGAGGATATGGACAGTGGTGTTTAGGCTTATGTTGTAATGAACTAAGTAGGAGTGTATTGACGGTGAAATCGATGCAAAAAAAAAGGTACTTTTATTTGTTTATATGTACAGGATATATGCCCAGGAATATATAACAATTTTAGAGAATGGCCCAAAATATAAAACAAAAAGATTGAATTAGTGTTAAGAATTTAGTTTTTAAGATTTTTTCCTTTGATTTTTTGTTTGTTTTAATGTTTAGTTTTCTTTATTTTATAATGTAATTGATTAAGAAACTAAACCCAATATTTGTTCTCATAAATTATGTTCTATTCATTTTCCCTGTTGGCCCAGTAAAACTATTTGAAAACCTTTGGATTAGATTTAATATTTTTGTAAAATTTCGAAGACAAGATGGCATCTATTTAGAAATCCAAATGAAAAGTTTGTTAATTGAATTTTTTTTTTAAATATACGTGCACTTTCTTCAAAATTGCACGTCTTGAATTTTTGATACATTTTTAGGGCCCTTTTCGAAAAACTACTATAGAAATCAAAATTTAGTAAAGGTAAAGAGATAAAATTTCTACAGGAAATGTGGTAATTCTTATTGTTTATTATTATTCTTTATTCTTTTTTGTTTATTTAATTATTATTATTTCATTATTATTAATCATTATTTATATTTTTATTTATTTATCATTTATTTAAGTTGAACACTTAAACCTAATAAGCCTTTTATTATTACCACATACGAGATAATTTCAACATTTGTGGCACGTTACCTACTGGTGATATCATAGAACCAGGATTGATTTTAAAATCAAGAAATATAAGTACGACAGATGTAGTATGCTGTGGTCCGACGAGTGCTGTGGTTTGCCGGGTTTTGACTGCGGTTAGTTGGAGCCTTGGAATGAAACAGAAAGTCAATTATCAGGACACCGTCTCATTCTTATCGGATTTTCTCGGACTATTTATATTACGAC
Organism: Aradus depressus; assembly: GCA_963662175.1. Lineage (NCBI taxonomy): Eukaryota > Metazoa > Arthropoda > Insecta > Hemiptera > Aradidae > Aradus > Aradus depressus. Next base: position 47,109,773 of record OY759216.1, on the reverse strand, counting down.
AGCAACACCTACCCCCTCCCCTGTTGGGGTAAATTTGTATACTTTGTTTTATTGACTGGAAATTTATTGTATATTCTTTAGGGTCCATATTGATCCTATCTCTCCCCAAAGCATACTGACGCTTGAGAATTTATTAAGGAACATTTTTGTTAAGAACTTATCCTTCGATTGGATAAACAGTTTTTGCGCAAATCTCGCATACTTTACAAAAATGGGTTTCAAGACGTCATTTTGCGTCTCCCTCCAAAGCTAATCGACCGTTTGGGTCTAAGCTCGTGTCGATGTACAGTTGTTTTAAATGTAAATATTAAATTTCAAGTCGATACATTCATTACTTCGGTAGTTATTGGGATTTTTGAGTTAAGCATCTCCCTAATTCTTCCCTTCCCTTTTGCTGTGTGATGTATAAAAAAAATATACACACATTAAATCATAATATAAAAAAAATTAATTATATTTATTTTTCTATAAATAATAAGAAACCATTTTTTTTAAAAACAAATGCATGTAGAAAACAAAACACGGCCATCAGCTGTTTTAAGTGAGTGTGTGTAGTGTCGAGACCTGGGTTGAATGGCGACGGTCTGAGTGTGTGGAAAGTGGTGTTTAGGCTTAAATTGTGATGAACTAAATAGGAGTGTATTGATGGTGAAATTGATCCAAAAAGAAGGTACTTTTATTTGTTTATATGTACAGGATATATGCCCAGAAATATATAACTTAATTTTAGAGAATGACCCAAAATATAAAACAAAAAAGATTGAATTAGTGTTAAGAATTTAGTTTTAAGATTTTTTTCTTTGTTTCAATGTTTAGTTTTTCTATTTTATAATGTAGATTTAAGAAAATAAACCCAATATTTGTTCTCGTGAAATATATTCTATTCATTTTTCCTGTTGGCCCAGTAAGATTATTTGAAAACCTTTGGATTAGATTTTATATGTTTGCAAAATTTAGAAGACAAGATGGCCATCTCTTTAGAAATCCAAATGAAAAGTTTTGTTAATTGAAATTTTTTTGATACTTTTTTAGGGCCCTTTTTGAAAAACTACTGTAGAAATCAAAATTTAGAAAAAGAAAAGAGATAAAATTTCTACAGGAAATGTGGAAATTTATTATTGTTTAAATTGATTGTTTATTTAATCATTTTTATATTTATTACTAGCAGTAATACCCGGCGTTGCCCGGGGAACTTTGACTTTTCTCCCAATATCTCCTATAAGGCTATTCAGTTCCTCGACAGTACATTCATGATGTTATAATTTTCAATTATTCATACGGAATAAGGCTTATAGTCCTTCAACTGTAGTAACGCTAGCTTTGGAGCTAAAACTAATTTATTCAAAAAGATTTCTCATTAATCGTTGCAATGGTTTTCGAGTTACAAAGATTGCGTGAGTGGATGCTGGGATGGACCAGGGGTTGATTAAAAAATAGACCTTAACCTTCCGGTAGATAAAACTTATCTATTCAAAAAGATTCCTCATTAATCATTGCAGTGGTTTTTGAGTTACAAATATTGCGTGGGTGGATGCTAGGATGGACCAGATATTGAGGTACTAATACGCCTATAACCTTCCACAGACGATGACGAACAAATTTTTAAAAAATTAATCTAATGCATCAAGCCGTTCGTGAGTTATAGCGGTACAACGCACAGACATTTTCAGCTTTATATAATATATGTTATATATTATATTATTTGAATTATTTATATTTTTAATTATTTATCATTCATTTATTTATGACAATTAAAGCTCTTCTGTTATTAGCACAGCTGATTTGGCTGGAAATTAATAGGTTCTGTGCTTTGGGGTTCAGATCACATGTATAAAATTTCTTGTCGATACATTCATTCTATCGGGAGTTATCGTGCTTACAGACACAAACGTATCGAATTTTTTTTTAATATTTTTGGAATAGGAGGTCGGAAAAAAAGTAATTCCGTTGAAAACTCCCCATCGAATTTTTGACCGATTAAATAACTTCCCCTATACTTGGTACTGCTGGAGAAGTAAAATGGGAGTAGAGTTAGGTAGTTTAGTTTACCTCAGCATGTAAATTACATGAGAGGTGAGTTCCGTTATAGACAAGTTAGCTGGTAAAGTGAACCCAAACATAATTACAGATCTATAACGGTAGCAATCAGAGCGGCACCCTGTTTGGGATCCACCCTTTTGTGCTCCTCCTCAGCTTCATTGTACATGCCCAAGTGGATCCCTTCTTATACGAAGTATAAAAAAACTTATGTAATCAGTCAGAAATTCGATGCCGAGTTTTAATGTTTTAAGACCTGATTCCGAAAATGAAAACAAAAAAAAAAATGTCGTCGGCTATGTACTTCCCCAGTAAGAATTTATAGATTACGTTTTCGTTCTCAATATTTGAATTACATAATGATTCTTCATACATTCACTAAATTGATAGTTATTGGGGTTTTTGAGTTGAGGTGCTTCTACCCAACCTCTCCCCAAATCCTCCCTTTTTGCCCGATTTGGCTGAAATCAATAGATGTCGTCCTTATGGAGTTCAGGTCACATACAAAATTTCGTGTCGATCCAATCAAATCGTATCGGCTATCTTGCTCACAGACACACACACACACAGTAATTTGTTTTTTTATATTTCAAATGTGGAGATGGGAAAAGTTAAAAATCTGTTGAAAACAGCTCGTTACAGCTTCATGTTGATTAGAGAATATATAAATATATAAACATGCCCTACCTTGATACATAACTTGTACTACAACTAGGTGCAACCAAAAAAAAAAAGCAAATATGTGAGTGACGCCGGTACTCACAAGAATTGATGTGTAAACATCTGCTTTAGTTACAAAAATTTGCTGTCGTGCACTGATTTTGATTAAAATTTGTTTTATAATGTTACAATAAGAAAAGTAGTATGAGGAATTAAACTTTCAAATTTATTGTTCTTCAATTTCTTTTATACATGAAATTATAGGTTTGTGATAGCTAAAATAAGGTGTATACAACTCTGATTGTAGCATTAGGGTCGATGGTAGTTTTCGAATTTCAAATGCTCCGATTCGCATTTGTAGATTAAGTTCGTCATTTAAAAATGAAATAAGCTTTTAAGTATCTCCTGAAATGGGTAAAAACATTATATTATTTGTTGTGACAATATGACAACAAATACATTATTTATTGATCTTTTAGATTTGCACTGCTATATTATTTTCTTTTACCACAAATTTTATTTATTGTGACAAATTTAATCTATCAAAGCAATCTTAAACCTAAAAGTTTCTTACCGGAAGATCATTTTATAGTTCGTAATATTGAAATTTTAGTTAAATTCTCTACAACGGTAAATATGATCAAAACAGCTGACACCATAGATAAAGAAGTGTGTAGTTGTGTGTGTTCGCTGCGCTCGCAACCGTTCGTCACACACAGACTCATGCATACACACAAACGAGACTTACGCTCTGACGGTCTGACATAGCCCCTAGCGAGAGCTAAGATGTTTACACATCAAAAATATATAAAGTATAGAAAACGTTATGCAATATTTTGACAAAATTCTCTTTAAATTTTTCAAACCTCGAACGTTGAAACTGATGAAAATGTCGTTTAGTAGATTAACTTCAGGGAAAATACTATGTTTTGGAAGACATTTTGGGACGGTTGGAGCCGGTGAGTGGCCAGAGGACCGGTTGGTGGCTGGTCTGCCCTCCCACCAGCTAAAGAGGTCGAATCTCCTCTTCTAGGTCGTGGACTTTCTCTGGGTATCCGGGGGGCCACACTTCCACCACACCACAACTCACACAGCTTTCATACTTCTCCATGACTTGCCTGCCTCCATCTCCCTCCAGTATGACTCGCATGGTTCCATAGGAATATCCAGCACTCCTGCCATAGCCTCAGGCACACTGCATATCATGTTCCTTGTTCTCACCTCATAATGCTGACTCTACGTCGCAGCAAACCTAAAAATGCAATATGATACCGCTGTGATAAAGAAAATAATGTTGTGTAAAATAAAAATAAATATATTGAATTATGATTAATTAATTGAAATAATAAAAATTAAATAATAAATTACCACATTTTCTGTAGAAATTATATCTCTGGTCTTTTACTAAATTTTGATTTCTATAGCATTTTCCGAAAAGGGCCCTAAGAAAATATCAAAAGTTCAAGACGTGCAATTTTTAAGAAAGTGAACGTATTTTTAAAAAAATTTCTATTAACCAACTTTTCATTTGGATTTCTAAAGAGATGCCATATTGTTTTTCTAAATTTTGCAAAAATGTTAAATCTACCTTAAATTACACTGTTCAACAAAAAAAAATTTAAATTCATTTTTCTGGGGTATCATTCTTGATTCTTTAGGAAATTGCCTCCTGGATTCAAATCTGTAATTAGTTTTTCTATGTCAGGCATAGTTTTGAAGTTATACGCAATTTCAACTTTTTCAAAATTGTTACACTCCTTATTTCCACCCTGTGTATTTATTATTTAGAAATTAAAACATGCAACTATCAATATTTTAGTCATATATAAAATTATTTAGAAACATCTTAGACACTATAAAACAAAAACATGAAGGAGCCCATCAATTACCATCAGAAGTCCCCGTGTAAATTAACTCTTGATTAAAACGGTCTATTGGTATTAGGAGAGCGAAAACTTAATTGATTAATTCTTGCTGGGGAAGTACATTCTCTGTGATTCACCAACGACTTCTTCTTGTAAGGTATTGAGTATGAGACTCGTTATGCCTGGAGAAAAAGTTTATTTTTTTTCATTAAATAAAAGTAATTACAGAATTATACTTTGTATGTAAATTGTGATCAAACGAAGGTTAGTTAGTGCATTAACGAAGTGAATATTAATAATTTAATAATAATAATAAATTACAATGAAGGAAGGTCATAATTAAATCGGAGGAATCGTAAATCCTAGCTTTATCATAAATTAATGTCTGAAACTAATTTTTCTAATTAAATTTTTGTTTTAGTGGGATTAATGTTAACTTCTATATTTGAAGGTTATTAGACAAGTTAGTTAGTTATTGTGATTCATGCCCGGGCTTCAACTACGTCATATCGCCTTCTACCAGAGCGCTCTTTCGTCACTCTGGTGGACATGAGCTCTACTCTATTGTGGGAGTCCTAAATTTTGCCTATCCTAAATTTTTATTCACCTAGGGCAGGGGTCTTTAACGAGTACCTGACATCGTACAGGCTCGGGACCATCGCTTAACGTCCCATCCGAAGGACAGCGTGCTTAAGTTTATTTTACCTTCCAGATAAAATAAATTAAGGGCTTTCGGGGTTTTCGAACCCACGATCTTGAGCTCAGTAAGCAAGCATGCCCATATGTTGGAACTAAATTGTTATTTTCTGAGCACACATTCTGAACAATTTCATTCCTTTACAATTGCTATTGCTTAAATATTCAAAAGTAAACAAAGTTCATGTTTTGCGATTCGTGAAATTTCACGATTTTTTTGAATTTTGATCCAAATATCTTTATATTCATTCATACAACCTCTTTTGGCCGTTTTTTGTGTTTCTGAAAACGTTTTCAAGTTTTCGATTGAACTGCCCGGGTCATCGAAAACAGTCTGACCCTGCGCAGAGCACGACAGCAGAATCCCTAACTCTCTCGAAGCGCCAAGAAGCGTCGCCACAGAAATGAAGGTAAGTTGGAGCCGACCGCCTGCCGTTAGCTAGGCACACCGGCGGTCGTCCGCAGCGCCCCACCAACCACAGCAAAAAGTTATTATTTTTAATTTGTTCATAATAAAAACAATTAGGCCCTTTTTCCCCGAGGATTCGGCAAACGGGTGATATAAAGCTTCCGGTAATTAAATGCTTGAATGATTTGAAAATAGTAAATAGAGTTATTCACTGTAATGTGGATTATGTATTATGCCAGAAGTAGGAAGTCTACGACAATATATCGTTCATGTTATGTTATAACATGTAATATTATGTTATGTCATAAAGTCTCCGGTTCTAACCTCATATCTCGTTGTCACTTATCAAATATGGTAATTAATCTCTCTGATCTGATATATTTGAAAATATTTGGTAGCAACATTGGTAACATTATTGCTACCGTGTGATTTGTGGATCTATCATTTGGTTTCAACATTTTCTTACCTTTCTCATTACTCCATTTCACGCCTTCTCCAATCTTGGTCAGGTAGACTGTTCCTTAATCACGTTGCTTTTGGTTACCTCATATCGGTCAATTCCCATGAATCTATTTTGTAGCCCTTAAGTAAAGAATCTCATAAAAAATTAAGAATTATGAATTTTTTAGCAGAAAAAAGCTTGTTTTTCTATATTGTATATTAATTCGGTCTAGCTAGGTATTGACTCATGCTATAACTACGAGGTCATATTGCCTACTACCAGAGCGCTTATTCGTCGCTCTGGTGGACATGAGCCCAAATCTACTGTGGTAGTCCTAAATTTTTCTTACCTTAAATTACACTGTTCAACAAAAAAAAATTAAATTCATTTTTCTGGGGTATCATTCTTGATTCTTATGGGAAATTGCCTCCTGGATTCAAATCTGTAATTAGTTTTTCTGTGTCAGGCATAGTTTTGAAGTTATACGCAATTTCAACTTTTTCAAAATTGTTACACTCCTTATTTCCACCCTGTGTATTTATTATTTAGAAATTAAAAGATGCAACTATCAATATTTTAGTCACTTATAAAATTATTTAGAAACATCTTAGACACTATAAAACAAAACATGAAGGAGCCCATCAATTACCATCATATATTGTATAAAAAAACTTATTTAAGATTAGAAAATACGAAAAAAAATCATCTTTTACCCAAGAATTTAAAAGGCTCATTTTTTTCTCTTGTGTTCAATTTTGCAGTCTCGAATAATGTTTATAATTATTCATCTAGGATAGGGATCTTTAACGAATAATTTAATCTAACTTCGTACAGGCTCGAGACTATCGCTTAACGTCCATCCGAAGGACGGCGTGCTCAAGATTTTCTCACCTCCCAGATAAAAAAACCTAAGGGCCTCGGCCAGGTTTTGAACCCGCGATCTTGAGCTCAGTAAGCAAGCACTGAGCTACCGGCGTTTTTCTAATTTCGTGTGTGTGTGTAAGTAATTTTTAACTCCTTCAGATTAAAAACCTGTTTTAAATATTTACTTAAAAAGCTCTTTTTTTTTTTTTTTTTTTTTTTTTCTTGTTTTCAAGATTGAAAAACTTTTGCCAGTCTATTTGATCCAAACTTTACCTACCAGGTGTACATTCAATATCCCTTCTGGTCGAAAGGTCAGACAGCAAGTCTTCCAAAGTATCAGATAGCTCTGCCAGATGTAAATGGTAAATTTATTACAGTAGTAAATCTAATGAGTTGGGGGTCTGAAACCCGATCTGAGGAAATTCAAGAGAAAGTTTAATGGCCCTTTCTCCTTCAAAAGTCGCTAGTCGTGAAGTTCTACAGCTGGCCCCGCCTCTCGTTACTTGTTCATTGGTCAACTTACAACTTACCGTTTGGTTCTTTATGTAAACATTATGAAAATGTGAATCACCGGCAATTTATTTCCAAAACACGAATTAATAAATTAAGTTTTCGCTCTCCCTCTTTGGTCTAATAAATCTATAAAATAAATAAAGACAAACAACTTGTATAACTTTTATATTATCTAATTCCATAAAAAATATAGACATAAAATGTACCGGTATCGAACTTTGTGCTGACGATGGCATAAGCCGAAACCGGTACACTAGATGTATACTAGTATACTACTAGAACTAGACAGTTTAAAAGTTAAACATATTCTTAGCTATAACCATTTGAGTCAGACACACTGTGATTTGTAATAACAATGCTAATAAAAGAATAAAATTAACATTAATAAATAAATACAGTGAAACCTCTCTCAGACAGACACCCATGGGGCCGTGGAAGTTGTCCGCCCAGCAGAGGTGTCCTCCTAACAGAGGGAAAAGGAAAATAGAAGGCAAATTGATAAGGATGAAATATATCTTTTCTAAACACGTGTATCGTATGTAAAAATGTTGTTTATTGAACAACTGAATAGTTTAAAAAAATAGGAAATTTGTACTAGAATCCGAACATAAACAATGATACAACGTCTAAGTTCTAAAAAAGATCGGACATTTTCTTTTGTTTCAAATTTTTTTTTCCCAATCGAGTTTTCAATATTGTCCTCTACTTGAGAAATTAAAATTAATGACGAAGCATCGTTTGATTTGAGGCAATAACGCTTGATTAAGTTCGCGTTGGTTTTGGTAACTGGCAGTATGGAACATTACAAACTTCTTGGAATTACGAGTCCCTTCGTAAACACAGGGGCACTACGTGGAAAGTTTGCTAGGTTGATAGTAGTCTGCTCTTCTCGGTACTCGATTTCACTGTCCGCGTCCGTCCAAGAGACGGTCCGTCTAAGTGGGGTTTCACACCAAAGCCTGGCCGAGCCGAGCCGCGCCGGGCGGAAAACGCTTGAGCGCTAGATACGCAGGGTTTAGATGGGAGCATTCAAACCAAGGCCGGGCCGGGCCGAGCGGTTTTGAGCAGTACTACCTCCCGCCAATTCGAGCGTTTTCTGCCAAGCCGTTTTTTTCCGTCATTCAGTCTAGTTCGGTGTTTCAGCCCAGTGAGTTACATCATATTGCGCAATATATTGTTTTTTTATTGTTTGAAGTGGTTTTTGTTTTTTAAATTTTTTAATATTATAATGAGTGTTGACATAGAAATATTAATTAGTTCGATTCAAGAAAGAATCGCCTTCTTTCTGCCACGCATTCATCATCAAGTGATGAACTATCCAATAACATCATCATCATCAAAGTTGATGACATTATTTTGCACCACGTTTCAACTGAGACTCAATAGGAAAGAAGCACCTCTCACTACAAGGCTAGAAAACCTACTGAGAGCAAATCGGCTTCGGTGCGAACGCAGGCAGATTCCGCTCGGCTCGGCTTCGCATCGCATCGCCCGGCCCGGCACGGCTCGGCTTTGGTGTGTAAGGGCCCTAAGAGACGGGCAAATGTGTTGAAATCCCTATATATGTACTTGAAAATATATGAGTACAAAAATAATTATATTATACCGTCGCACGGTGTGACTATTTGAGGTTCTCTTGTTGTGTTTCCTTTATTATTTGATGAAAACTTCTGTATATTTTACACATCATAATACACCTTGGCTGTCGATTGCCAGCCTTTACTATCTAGAGCAATCTATATTTTAACTGATGATTGCAATTCAAAGATCCCATTTAATTGATCTTTACTTGAAATACTGGATGTTCAAAACTTCGTTTTTAACGTTTCGAAAAATACTTTCATGTATTAAACTATCAAAAATAAACAATTTTTGTTCTTGCAAATTTTTCCCAATCTGTCGATGTATGCGGGTTACAGGGCTTTGAATATCGGGAAAACGGAATTTTTTTCAATGCTCCGTATGTCAAAACGGAGGAGTTTTGGAAAAATTTGCAAGAGACCAAATTTGTGTATTTTTTCATTAAAAATGTGACTCCATCCTGGAAAGAATTGAAAATGACGATTACATCACTTAAAATTACGATTTTGTGATTTTACAAGGTGTAGTTGTCGGCTTCGGAGGAGTATAGCTCAGCGGGTAATGAGAAAATCGCTATGGAGGCATATGACAATAAAAAGTAGAGGTTTCAAGCTTTCATTTGAGACCAAGCAGACCCCTTAAGACAGCTGCAAAAAGTGGACACAGAGGGTGGCAGGTTTCACGAATAATTACCCATTATATATATATTAATTTTAATTTTATTATATATATATATTTTTTTTTAATTATCACACTCCATGGAGGAGGAAAGTGTTGCTTTTTGAGGTTGAACATAAACTTCAAAACATAATAGGAAGCTATTCAAATAGCCTCTTGCGATTTATTGCTACCTACAGTCGCTAGGAAGGATGTACAGTAGGAAAGATTACTGCTACGTTGGGTCCCATTACCTGGACGTTAGAACGTTAAATAGCCCGGCTCGGTGGTGTTTGATGAGATTAGCTCCATCACTGATCCACTCTATAGCTACCGTTATATGACGACCTCTTTCCATTATACCACCCTGATAATAACAGGTATTGTCCAATAACAGGTAAGCAGCTATAGTACAAAACGGCAGGGGTCCTCAAACTAATCACATCCATTTATTTTTAGGTCTCATTGTCGATATCATAGATTGAATGGTCAATTATATCTATCGAGATTCTCTTCAAAAACCAATTCTCGTCATAACGGAAGTTCAGAGCCGATTAACAGTTTCTAATATAAACTTTGAGCATGCCGTCCTTTGGATCTACCCCAGATGAATAAACCTGGGTAGGCAAAATTTAGGACTTCTACAGTAGAGTCAGGTTCATATGCGCTCTGATAGCGATATGACCTCATAGTTGAGCCCGGGCATGAGTTAAAACTAACTAATTCTCGAAGAGGCGGGATGATCGCACGTCTGTTCCAAAAACATCAATCGCTTTGTTATAAGGAAATCATTCAATCTATTTGCAGTTAAGTTATCAATAAAACTTCTTCAGCTAAACAGCATAAATTATATGATGACAAAAACTTAATGTTCAGTTTTCAACGGGGATAACTAACACTGATCGTGTAAAAAATGTACTTACCCAGCGTGAATTAATTGATCTATTATATTTATTTATTAATTATATCTAATGTTTACCAGAGCGACGAAAGAAAAGAGCGCTCTCGTAGTGAGACGTTGACCTCGACTTAAAGCCCGGGCATGCGTCACATTAACTAAGGAAAACTTAATCTAGTAAACAAAGAGCCGTTTGGTTAAAATGGGCTTATAATTATTATTTAATAAGTTTTCCATTTGCAAACTTTCTTTTTCCATATATAAATTTTGTCTATTTACGCGCTGAAAATTGCCTTCTTTAAATTTATTTTCATTTCATTTCATTTCATTTTCATTTCATTTCTTTTGCTGTATGATTATTATACTAATGGTTGTTGGGTTGTGTTTGACAGGAATGACCGAGGTGGAGCGGATAAAGCGAGTGTGCAGCAAGCGAGGCGAGCTATGGGAGGACCCCGACTTTCCAGCAGTACAGACTTCTGTCTTCTACCACCAGACACCCCCCTTCGTCTTCCAGTGGAAACGGCCAAAGGTAAACACACCTCATATAGTAGCCATTGTGATGTTTAAAATTACAAACATTTTATTTATTAAAATATTAGAAAATTAATTATATTTATTTGTATAATAACAATGAAGCAACTAAATTTAGTGAATAAATATATGAAGTCGCTTTTGTTTCAAAACGAACCAATGAGTGGAGGACAAAAGACGACCATCAGCTGTTCTAATTAGAGTGGGCAGTCTAAGTTGGGTTGTGGAGGTGTGATGAGATGTGAAGGTGGACAGGCTAGGAGTGAGAAAACTGTTTAGTCTTAAGGTGTGAAATAACATTGAAACAGATGCGCAAAGGATTATTAATTATTTATATAATTTTTATTTTTAAACAATAATTACATTTTTCAATCGTTAGTTAATTAAATTAATAATGTAGGTTAAAGAAAAATGAACCCAATATTTGTTCTCTATTCTATGCTATTCATATCCCTGTTAACCCAGCAAAGAAATTTATACCTTTGGATTGGATTTAACATTTTTGCAAAATTTAGAAAAACATATGGCATCTCTTTAGTAAATTTAGAAGAAATCCAAATGAAAAGTTTGTAAATTGAATTTTTTTTAAATACGTGCACTTTCTTCAAAATTGCACGTTTTGAACTTTTGATATTTTTTAGGGCCCTCTTCGTAAATTACTGTAGAAATCAAAATTTAGTAGAAGACCAGCTATAATTTCTATAGGAAATGTGGTAATTTTATTAGTTAATTATTATTAATTTATTAATTCAATTATTTTAATTTATTTTTATTATATTTCCTGGCTCTACTCAAACGATAATTTAAAACCCTTTTTTTAAATAGGATCGTTGGTGGGGGAACTGTGTCTCTGATGTGAGGGACACAGAGGGGCCTTCTCAAATTCAGGCCGGTGTCTAGAGACACGGTGGCCCGTGTCTCGTCTGAAAGGTGTCTTATTGGTGTATTTCAGTTGAGCCACCTCACTGATCCCCCTTTCCTTCGGTTAATTGCGCTGAAAATTTAACGGTGTCTCCCTAGTTCTCCCTATCTGGTTTTACATTTACATATGACTTTTCGTCTAAATACATTATTAGAGTTTCTAAGTCCCCTTAATCCCCCGTTATCTTTGGTCGATTTGGCTGAAAATCAATGTCTTCCGTCGGAAATTGCGCACACTGAGGAAATAATTTTCTTAATTTTTGAAATCAGGGGGTTGAAAAACTTTAAATTCCGGTGAAAAAATGAAAAAAAAAAAGGTAGTGCGGATGTAAATATGATGTCACCATTGGACCTGTTATTCACTATATTTTGCATATTTCATGTTCTCATTAGCAGTTGACCAGGGATGGGTGGGTGGGAGTGTCATCCCGGCCAAGGTTGACACAGGTTCGCCTATCCATTTAATTGTCCAACTTATCTTCCGATCTTTAAGTGAAAACTAGATTCATGTTCTTCTGTCTACTTGTTCCTCTACATCTCGCAAACATAGTAGGGTTTTTGTTTTTTTTCATAGAGGAAAAATTTTCTTGTTTGAGACAACAAAAAAACTCAATTGAAAAAGACGTCGGTGAAAGAGACTACGTATGGCGTCATGACTTCTCTGAATCCAAATACCAAATTTTATGTCGATACATTCATTCTATCGACAGTTATTAGAGTTTTTGTGTTAAGGCTCCCTCTAATCCCCCTTCCTTTAGTCGATTTGGCTGAAAATCAATAGGTGTCGTCCTTCTAGGGTTCTCGATACACATATAAAATTTCGTGTTGATACATTGTTCACAAACACACACAAACAGACTTTTTTCGTTTTTGGAATCAGGAAATCGGAAAACATGAATTTTTGTTGAGAATTCCGCATAAAGTTTTTGACCGATTGCATAACTTCTCGTAAACATTGTATAGCTGGGGACGTAAACAAAATGCTGCTTACCACCGGTATGCCAGCCATGCCGTATAATATACTGTATAATGGTGTACCATCCGAACCGCTGTTCTAGAGTACAAATTGGTACTCGTTATTGGATGCTGTATCTACGTAAGACTAGGTTCCTATAAAATCTCCAATACAGAAAAATGTCAGTTGACGGGGTTAGAATCAAAATGGTCTAAGTGACATTCTAAAAACTTTGATGAAACTGTGCATTAAGTTCTTAGCTGATTTAAAAAATCTATAATTTATCGAAACCTTTACGGTTAGCAAACCATAAAATTGAATAAAAATCTTAATTTCAAGGTCACTATCGATATGTTTAAGTTACTTGTTCATGTCACCAAAATGGTATACGTGATTTGCCACTAGATCTCAGCACTGGCTAGGATTTCACTTGTACAACTTTTTTCCTGAACAGAACTATCATTTTTGTACCCGATTATGCACTTAACGAAAAAATGTCAAAAATGTCACTTGGACCATTTTTATTCTAACCCCGTCAATTGTGGGGTGCAAATTGTTATTGTTAAAATTCAATTCTATAAGTGACAATGAGGACGGCAGTAGCTCAGAAGTACCGTGCTAGCCTGCTGAAGTCAAGATCGCGGGTTCGAAACCCGGCCGAGGCCCTTAGGTTTTTTATCTGGGAGTTAAACGATGGTCCCGAGCCTGTACGATCTCAGGTACTCGACGAATGAGCGCTTTGGTAATAGGCGATATGACCTTGTATTTGAAGCCTGAAGAACCTAGTGGTTTGTCTGTATTTATTTCTACTTAGTTTCCTGCTTTCTACGTCCTTGATAAAGTTAATGTCGCAAAGAGGCTACTAAATATGTCGATGATATCAGTAAAGAATGGTTAACTAGATGAATAATCATTATAACGATTTGCTCAAATGTGTCGCCTGACCCCTTTCTCTAACAATTACTATTCTAATTTCATAAACGTTTTTAAGAAAATTGAACGTTTTAGTCATTAGTCAAAAGTTTTTCATTTTTATAATTCCAAAACGTTTTTCGGAATGTGAATTTATAGTTCTTAGGATTCCTACGAGTGTCTATTTTCATGAGAATTTTATGTTTTCCTTCCGACTCCTCGAACTCAAAAATATAATGAATAGGTGTACATAAAATTGTATATGTGGCTCTAAAAGTCCTCGAGGGCAATACCTATTGATTTGCAGCCAAATCGGCCAAAGGGAGGTGGGCATTAGAGGAAGCTTGACTTAAAAATCCCTTATAAGTGCCGTTAGAATGGATGAATGTATACCTAATATAAAATATCCCTGAATTAGACCCTTTTTTATTATCCGTTAAATCCGGTGAAAAGGAGAAGGACGTTTGGAAGCGAAAACAGATGATTAAATGGATGTCTAATGAGGTTATCTGCGCTGCAGGATACTGTTCTGAGTTCTCAGTAACTGACTTCGTGGAAGCTCGGGGACATCGTTTCCGGACACTTCAGGCAGCATGCTAGCTGCACCCTCGAGACAGACAAAAGTAAAATTTTAACGAAGTATGTTGCAAGTTCATGCTGGTCCACAACATATAATGCTATATTTTCTCGAGCATATACACAAGTCACTCACTTACTGTGCTTGGTAACAGACGACTCACTTTATACCCGCGTGGTAATAACTAACTCACTTCCGCATGGTAACTAACGACTCACCTTATACCCGCGTGGTAATAAGGACGAATCCATTCCGCACACCGCGTGCTGGCTCGACCCAGACTTTTAGTCCACCCCGCGTGGCGACCAACTGGTCCCTCTCGTTGTTAAGAGACGACTGACTTGTAGTTCAATGAATCACACAAGTCACTCACCACAGGTCGTTCAAGGAACACACCGCAGGTATCGATTCTCGTCGTGTTCCCGAATTCACCCGCTCTGGCTTCCCCTCGCGCGACCCAACAAAGTATGTTGCAAGTTCATGCTGGTCCACAACATATAGTGCTATATTTTCTCGAGCATATTGCTGATTCAAGCAAATATTCACTCAGACAAGAAGAATATCTCATGCATGTTTATTGACTGCTATTAATTGATAGAAAGTGGCGCGGCCTAACATTCATCTTGAAGACTGACTTTCGTGGAAAGCGTTTGTCTAAAGGTCTTCTTGTCTGACTCACAACACTAATCCATGCCGAAGGCATGACTCAAACTCTTAGAAATGAACTATATTTAAACTGATTCAAATTTCATAGCATTCCTTCCTATAATAACCAAATTGTCTCTTATTATACTATTATTTTCAATTGTGATTGTTTCTATACAATTGAGCACTGTTTGGCATACAACAATTATATTTTGAAGTTGTATAGGCTTGAAGAATTCAAAAATCAGAATTTAGTCTCAAATAAATATAAATGTATACTCAATTACAAGAAAATATTTCAAATTTATTATACAGATATAATAAAGCAAAAAAAAAAAGATTAATATTATTCATTTTCATCTAATACTCTAAGCATACAATTAAACGTTTTTTATAATGATTCACTATTAATTTCAAATATTTATAATACTTATATGAAAAAGGAAAAAAAAAATAACAATATTATTCATTTTCTTTAAGCAAACAATTAATTAAAAGTTTCTTATAATGATTTACTATTAATTTCAAATATTTATCATACAGATATGATAAAGGAAAAAAATGAACGATATTTATTATTCATTTTCATCTAATACTCCTTAAGAATACATTTAAATATACGTTTCTTATATTGATTTACTATTAATTTCATATATTTATTATACTGATATGATAAAGGGAAAAAATTAAGAATATTATTCATTTTTTTTAAGCATGCAATTAATTAAACGTTTCTTATAATGATTTACTATTAATTTCATATATTTATTATACTGATATGATAAAGGGAAAAAATTAACAATATTATTCATTTTCACTTTTCTTACAATTATTTACCATTCATTTTATATATTTACTTTCTACATACCACGTGTGTGGTGTCGCTATTCAGGGAGGCCAGTGCGTGAATATATATTAGTGAATTAAAAAATTATACATTAGTGAATATATATACAAAGATGGGGACTAGTTGCATTTTGTTTTAAAACGAAATGTGAACAACCAATGAATGGAGAACAAAAAAATACGATCAGCTGTTTTAAATAGTGAGAAACAGTCTAAGTTGTGGAAGTGGACAGTCTAAAAAGAGAGAGGTGATTTAGGGTAACCATGTAGGAGTGAAATAACAGAAAAGTACGTAGAAGAGAAAAGGTACTTTTTATTTTTATGTATATATGCCATATATATAATTGAATTATAAATAGTGGCCACTATGAAACAGAAAAAAAGACTGATATAGTTTCAAGTAATTAGTTCGTAAAATTTATTTTTTCAAATAATTTGTTTTTTTTATTTTCCAATCTTAGTTTTTAATTTTATAATGTAGGTGAAGAAAAAATAAAGCCAATATTTGTTCTCTAATTTTATGCTACTCATTTTCCCTATGAACCGAATAAGATATTTTATACCTTTGGAATAGATTTAACATTTTTGCAAATTTAGAAAAACAATATGTCATCTCATTATTATATTTAGAAGAAATCCAAATGAAAATCCAAATATTATAAATTCAAATTTTTAAAAATACGTGCACTTACTGTAGTAATCAAAATTTAGTAGAAGATATATATAATTTCTACAGGAAATTTGGTAATTTTATTATTTAATATTTATTATTTGTTTATATTATTATTTCAATTATTTTCATTTATATTTTACGTATTATTAATTATAACAGTATATAGAAGTAAAAATTAATAATAGGAACTGAGATGGGCCTTGGATGTTAAGTGTTTAGTGTACCTGGATATTATTTAATAAGATTCTGATTTTACTCAAGGACTAAGTTAATTTCAGACCCAAATGTATTGGTCGGACAAGGTCGGGTGAACCTGCTAGTTGTATGTATGTTGTGAGAGAGTGGTTGGTTTTGGGTCCGTTATGTGAAGAGTGGACCTAGTGTGGTGGCCTTGTACCGGCTGACCTATAGGCAGCTTGTCTGAACGGTCAGTAGGTTAGCAATTGGGCGTTGGGCGTACAAATACCAGGATTATTAATGCGCACACTCCGGGATAATCGGGACCTAAGCAAAAGATATGTGAATCACTGACAATGTACTTCCCCACCACAAACATAATAATACTCTCAGTATGCACTAAAAAAACAATAGTTGACTTATAAAAAAAGGTTTCTGAATCCTTATACTAAATGCAATATCGATACATTCATTATATCGGCAGTTATGGGGTTTTTGAGTTGAGCCCCCTCTGTTCCCCCACTCCCCTTCGGCCGATTCCGCTGGAAAATAATAAAAGTCGTCCTCATGGGGTTTTGAATGCACATATGAAATTTCGGTAAATACTGTGATAGTAAAAAAAATATAAATGTTAAAATAAAATAAAAATCACCACATTTCCTCTAGAAATTATAGCTGGTCTTCTACTAAATTTTGATTTTTACAGTAATTTCCGAAAAAGACCCTAAAAAATATCAAATTGTTCAAGACGTGCAATTTTGAAGAAAATGCACGTATTTTTAAAAAAATTTCAATTAAACTTTTCATTTGGATTTCTAAAGAGATGCCATATTGTTTTTCTAAATTTGCAAAAATGTTAAATCAAATCCAAAGGTATAAATTATCTTACTGGGTTAGCAGGGAAAATGAATAGCATAGAATAAAATAATAAATATTTGGGTTTATTTTACTTAACCTACATTTTAAATAAATTCAGAATATCAATATCAAAAAAATCAAATTACAATTTTAAAAAATCTTACAAACTAATTATTTAAAACTACCTACTTGGTTCACCACACCTTAAGCCTTAAAAACACTTCTCTCTTTCTAGACTGTCCCACCTTCCCATCTCAACTCAGACTCTCTAGACTATTTCAAGCAGCTGATCGTCGTTTGTTCTTCATTCATTTGGTTGTTCACATTTCGTTTTAAAATAAAATGCTACTTCATATTTAAATAAATATTATTAATTTTATAATATATTAATAATTACAATGTGTGTAAAATGTTTACATCACAATACATTCATTACAACGGCAGTTATTACAATTTTTGTGTTAAGCGTCCATCTTCCCCTCTGATCCCCCACTTCCTTTCAAATTTCTTTTAAAATCAATAGGTGTCGGGTATATTGGGTTCTGGATACAAAATTGGAATTTCGTGTCGATATTCATACATTATTTCTATCGGGAATTATCGAGAGCTCTTACACATTTTTTTTTTTTTCATTTTTGGAATCAGGGAGTCAGAAAACTCGAATTCGGACCGATTATACAGCTTCCCCCATTCTTCATATTGCTGGACAAGTAATATGCATGAAATTTGTTTTTACACAATCTATTTCGTTAATACTTACGTAAGTATAATTATTTCTGTTGCCCTAGAATATATTTATTAATAATTTTTTTTTATGTAAAATGTATTATTCGTATTAGGTTCCGCGGTAATTATTTTTGATACTCTAAACAGAAAAAGACAGGTCTTATCAGAAAAACCTGCATAATCTCTTAAATAAATTGAGATTTGAAGATGCCATGAAATTCCGAAATTTCATGCGGTTGACTCCGAGAGATTTACTTCAGATGGTTGGGGGGAGTATAATTATGGGATGATTCTATTAAATGTAGAGTTTTCTCTTCAGGCTTCAGTTGACCCATTTAATAACAAAAAAAGAGCATAAACGGAAGAAGGAGCACGGAGACTAAATAAGCACGTGCACAGCAACAATAAATGATTCGAGGCAAACCAGACGTATTTACTTTTCTTTACTGCGCAAAAGTCGCGAGTTTTCCATTCGAGATGGGAGACCAATAGACATTTGATTTTGTCTATGGAGAGTTGCAGAACACCGAAATAGTTCCCGACTATCAACAATCGCAGAAGTTCGTACATAGACAAGAGTTGCGCGGTTTTGTCTACCGATGTGAACCTTAACATAACAAAAATATATAAGTGTACCTGTTTCGGCTTATACCATCGTCTACACAAAATTGAAAAATGACATCTATAAATATGACGACAATCTGTGTAGTAGCGATCAGAAACTGGTACAGCTCACTACCTTTCTTAAGTAGTAAGTTTTGTTTTGTACTTATTCCTAAGAATTTACTTTGTTGACTTGTTAATAATTTCATTATTTTTGTTATTTATGTTAATTTATGTTTTTATTCACTTTGATATTTTTAATGACTAATATATTTTATATGACCTAAACTGGGACACCAAATCTTTCAAAAAAGATTTGTTATTTAATATATATATATATATATATATATATATATATATATATATATATATATATATATATATATATATTATTTATTTTATTTTGTATGCACATAATTTTATTAATTTTAACTTTTACCTGTCAATTGTAGAGTTAGCACTGAGGATGGTTTCATTAGACTGAAAGCTGGCTTTGCAAAATAAACTCGTGAGTGGACAACAGCTCTGTGTCTTTTATTATGACAATCTAACAAACTTTTGTGTCTCTTTTAGGTTAGGTTTTATGACTCATGCCCGGGCTTTAACTACGAGATCATATCGCCTACCACCAGAGAGAGCTCTTTCGTCACTCTAGTGGACATGAGCCCGACTCTACTGTGGGAGTCCTAAATTTTGCCTACCCTAAATTTTTATTCATCTAGGGTAGGGATCTTTAACGAGTACCTGACATCGTACAGGCTCGGGACCATCGCTTAACGTCCCATCCGAAGGACGGCGTGCTTAAGTTTATTTTACCTCCCAGATAAAATAAACTAAGGGCCTCGGTCGGGCTACGAACCCACGACCTTGAGCTCAGAAGTCAAGCACGCGTACCACTGAGCTACCGGCGCCCTCATTGTGTCTCTTTTGAACTTTGTTATAACGATGGTGTAAATCAAAACCGTTATACTGTGTGTATATATTTTTATGGATTTAGACAATAAAAGTTGAACAAGTCCTTTGTTTTTATTTATTGTCAATCTAACTACAGAATTTTCTACAACTCACCTATATTATATTTTACGAAATACGTCCAGTGGGAACTGGGTTGTTAGTATATACACCTTATATAACAAAATGAGCTAAACTTGTTGTATAATACAACCTGGGTCGGGTCTACTTATATAATTAAAAACAAGGCGCCGGTAGCTCAGAGGTAGCGTTGTTGCCTCTTGAGCACACCGTCCTTCGGATGGGACGTTTGGCGATCGTCCCAAGCCTCGTAGTTAAAGTCCGGGCGTGAGTCACAATAGCTGACTACAATTTAAAATGTTGATTCAGTTTGTCCAAGGAACAAAAAAAATAACTATGTACTGTTTGTTACACTCTTTTTTAAATAATTATCCTTGAAGTGTCGGTTAACTAACCAGATGTAAAAAAATAGTCGTTATAAAATAGCACTAAAAAAAGGCACCATATTAAATTTCACAAAATACTGTAATTTCTAAGTTGTTCCATATTATGGAATCTTGTAATAAATAAATAATTTTATTTTTATTTTTTATTTTTTTATTTATAGAGATGCAACTGTTGCTAGGGTGCAACAACCAGCATCTAGGATGGTAGGTATTGATATGTTGGCGTGAATGGCATGTGAGAGGAAGACCACCCAGTGGTAGGTCCTCGGGATGAAAATTATATTAATTATTAGGACGAGAACAGAAAAAAAAAAAATTGAAAGACAATTTTGATGGATGGGTAAGAGAGATGATTAAAGTAACGAAAAATAATGTAAAAAAAATAAAATAAATAAAACATATTAAGAACGAATAGGATTTAAGGTGGCAGTAAGTCGTGGTTCCATCTTCTCTTCACCCTTTGTGGGGGGTTTTGTGGTAAGTGTTGTGAAGATAAAGTACGTATTTCTGGGTTTGTATGTGTGTAAAGTTTTCTAAAAAAACGTATGTAAGTTGTTGTTATTGTGTCGGGTACTGTGTGCATCATAAGATCGTTATGAAGTGTTCTGCTGTTTATGTATGGGGGGCACTGTTTTATCAGTCTGAGGGTTTTTAACTGAAACGCCTGAATTCGTTTGATGTTGGATGTTTTTGCTGAACCGTATATCTGTGATAAATAAAACAAATTTCTTTTTGAAAAAGTATATATTCCAAAAAAATATTTTAACATACACTACCAGTTTCAGAATCATGACGTCAGGTTTCGTTATAAACTAAGACAAGTTTGCCGAGGCGATCGATTCTTATAGGTGCATTACGTAGGTAAGAGATTTTGAGGGCAAGTCGGAGGTAGCGTGCTTCCTTCCGGAACTCAAGATCGCGGGTTCAAAACTCAGTTGTTACTCTTAAGTTTTTATTTGAAAAAAATCGTCAGCACGCCGTTCTTTGGATGGGACGTTAAGCGGTGGTCCCGAGCCTGTACGATGTACTCGAAGGAAAATTTAGGACTCTCGGAGTAGAGTCGGGCTCTAGAGCGACGAATGTGATTCTGATCTAGTGGTTAAAGCCCGAGCATGAGTCACAATAACTAACTAACGTAGGTAAGAAAAGAGGTTGGAATATCAGCTAGGAATATTTTTTTTGTGAAATGGACAATATTTTTAAAAAAATTTAAATATTTTATTAGAAAAAAAGTCGTAGATGAATCTCCAATATACTTCCCCAGAGCTATAAAATGCCGCTATCAGTGCGTTCTTTGGACCCCTGTCCATGACTGTATCGTCAATGCTGAAATGGATGTTAAGCCTCCACTATCATCCACAGCGCCCCCGGTTGGTGTACCTGTGATTACTATATTATTAAGTTAAGACATAATCTTTTTTTTAGGTTAGGTTAGGTTTTATGACTCATGCCCGGGCTTAAACTACGAGGTCATATCGCCTACTACCAGAGCACTCTTTCGTCACTCTGGTAGACATGAGCCCGACTCTACTGTGGGAGTCCTAAATGTTGCCTACCCTAAATTTTTATTCACCTAGGGCAGGGGTCTTTAACGAGTACCTGACATCGTACAGGCTCGGGACCATCACTTAACGTCCCATCCGAAGGACGGCGTGCTTAAGTTTATTTTACCTCCCACATAAAATAAACTAAGGGCCTCAGCCGGGTTCGAACCCACGTTCTTGAGCTCAGAAGGCAAGCACGCATACCACTGAGCTACCGGCGCCCTCCATATTACTTAGTAATTTATCACTTTTATATTTACAATAAAAATAGTATTATCAGATTTCTTTTCATAAAAATTGCCAAAGAATACATCTGAAGAAAAGTTGAGGTGCGTGTCATAGATATTATTTATTTTTTGTTTTCGTATTCTCTCATTTTCCCTTAACTTTCTCGTAAACAATTCCAATGGATATTTCCTTCCATTTACATTTTTCAGTTTATAAAGTAGCCACCCATTGAATATAATATGAAAGCTGTAGAGATTACGTCAAGACAGATTAGAAAGATCCTTCTAAAAGATTGTTTTATGTTATAACTGTACCGAATAAGGAAAATAAATTATATATTATAATATAATATATTATATTATATAATATATTATATTATAATATATATATATATTATATTTCTTATACCTTCAATATAAAGAATTATTATAATCGTGCAAAAATCTGAGATCAATTTCAACGTAATTTCTCAAACACGTTTTGACTATTTTCACGATGATGTCTGTGTACGTGCTTGGAGCTATTAACTTGAAGTTTGAAATCAAGAAGTCACATGTGCTAATTTAGAGCTGACTGGGATTTTTGCCGAAATCGGCCGAAAATTGAGACCACATTACTTTGAGGCCAAGTTCAGTTTAGATGATACCGCTTATATTTAGAGCAATCTGAAAGATACATTTTACATATTGTGATGTATAAAAAAAAAATACACACATTAAGTTGTAAATGTTAATAAAATTAATTATATATTTTTTTTTTTTATAAAAAAACAATTTTTTTTTAAAACAAAAGTAGAAAACAAAACACGGCCATCAGCTGTTTTTTTGTGTGTGTAGTGACGAGTCGAGGTCTGGGTTGGATGGAGATGTGTCTGAGTATGTGGAGAGTGGTGTTTAGCTTAAAATGTAATGAACTAAATAGGAGTGAATTGACGGTGAAATTGATCCGCAAAGAAGGTACTGTTGTTTGTTTATATGTACAGGATATATGCCCAGAAATATATAACTTAAATTTTAAAGAATGGACAAAAAATATAAAACAGAAAAAAGATTGAATTTAGTTTTTAAGATTTTTCTTTTGATTTTTGTTTGTTTCAATGTATAATTTTTTTTTTTAATTTAATAATGTACATGATTTAAGAAAATAAACCCAATATTTATTCTGGTAAATTCTATTCTATTCATTTTCCCTGTTGGTCCAGTAAAATAATTTGAAAATCTTTGCATTAGATTTAATATTATTTAAAACAATAAAAAATGGCATCTCTTTAGAAATCCAAATGAAAAGTTTGTTAATTAAAATTTTTTTTTAAATATACGTGCACTTTCTTCAAAATTGCACGTCTTGAACTTTTGATATTTTTTTAGGGCCCTTTTCGAAAAACTACTGTAGTAAACAAAATTTTGTAAAAGAAAAGAGATAAAATTTCTACATGAAATGTGGTAATTCATTGTTTATTTAATAATTATTTACGTTTTAATTATTTCATTATTTATTTATTATTATTTGAATTATATATTTATTTAATTAATTTTACATTAACATTTTCCTTTTTTTTTTACCACAATATAAAATATTTCATAAAATATGATTTTTCGCAGGATGTCCTGTTTTTGAGACACATCCCGAATTGTTTCGAAACACATACTTAAAGAAGTTTCCTTGATTTATCCGATAACGGTCGTCCTATCAAAAAATTTTCTTGTACCAAAAATGTTGTAAAATAAGTTTCCATAGGAAATACTTTTAAGTAATTTATGCAATAAGTTATAAATATGATTTTAAAAAATGTGATGTGGTCATTACAAGACTTTCTTATAGGTTAGGTTAGGTTTTATGACTCATGCCCGGGCTTTAACTACGAGGTCATATCGCCTACTACCAGAGCGTTCTTTCGTCACTCTAGTGGACATGAGCCCAACTCTACTATGGGAGTACTAAATTTTGCCTACCCTAAATTTTTATTCACCTAGGGTAGGGGTCTTTAACGAGTACCTGACATTGCACAGGCTCGGGACCATCGCTTAACGTCCCGTCCTACGGATGGGACGTTAAGCGATGGTCCCGAGCCTGTGCAATGTCAGGTACTCGTTAAAGACTCCTACCCTAGGTGAATAAACTTTCTTATATCAACCGCGCTATTACAGATCACCCACTCCCTCTCTCTCTCTCTCCCCCTCCCTCTCCCCTCTACTATACTGGCATTACTGGTGAGTATAAGAATGTCACTCTCATAATTACGCTGTACAATGAAATGAATTTGAGAAGGCAGAGACAGTGATCTGTAAAAGCGTGCTCGGTACAAGCAAGTACTGTAATGACCATATCACATATTTTTAAATTTTAACGTTTTAGAAAGGCGAACGCCACTTGTCCTGTTTGCCCTCACGTCTCGCCATTGCGGTAAACTATGGCTTGGAACACGCAAACCGTCTCGTTTTTTTCCTCTTTAAAGGTCACATTGTTAATTAGAAGTTAACTTTTCTGTCTGTGTTAATCTGTTAATTGACAAACTAATTATCAAAATGACAGCGAACAGTGCTCGCTGGTTTAATTGTTGCTCAGCTACAGTTTAGAAAGCTAGGGCAGCGGAATGTGGCACATTTATAATCTGGCTAACCACATTATGGAACAAATAAATATTATACGAATTCTTTTTTAAAGAGTCATAAAAAAAATCATAAATTTCCAAAGAGAAAAAAAAAAAAATAGATTAAAAAATTATCAAGAATTATATGTATATGTAGCTAAATTTATTACCAGCAGGTTACCCGGATTAGCCCGAAGTAACTTTAGGTAAATTAATAACTTTATCGTTATCTCCCCGGTTAGTACTTTAAATAACGTAATTTTAGAAATGAGATGAAATTTGAGGCCGGTGGTTTGTGGATGTTACGGATCGATGCATTGCTCGGGGATATGAAATTTGTGTGTACACGGCCCAACGCTCGTTTCGTGCCAGCATCTCCCACCACTATGACACAGAGCGAGGTAACATCCCTTTGTCAAACGCACCTCGCCCTAACCAGCTACCATTCCGTGGCAAGAAGAGATGGAAACTCCCTTTGTGGTTATACATGTGATATAGACCCTCTCTCTCCGAAGAAAGCGCCTAACCGACTTTTTTTTCTTCTTTATAATTCCTTATTCATATATTATTATATACATTTATTACGTTATTTATATATTATTATATACGTTTATTACGTTATTTATATTATATATAAATTTATATATATATATATATATATATATATATATATATATATAAAATAAAGATCTGGGCCGTTCGTCGAAACGACGCGTCGGCTCCTGGTGGGAGACAGAAGCAGGCACTGCAAGATGGGCTGAGAACGGCCCAATCGGCGCAGATTGTTCCGCCGATGGCTTATTTACCCTACCTTGATGTTTAAGAATCTCTTTATTTATATATTTGTTAATCTGCAATGTTTTGATTCTAGGAACTCTGCAACCGACCAGTTTTTGTTCACGATTCCTCGTCACAATTCGACATCAGCCCTGGAAAAATGGGTGAGTTTTCTTTTTTTTTTTTTTTTTACTGCTATATTTCAGAGAAAAAGAAATCTGAGTATATAAATATTAAAGCGCATTCTGTAGGGAATTTAGTTATAAATAATAAAGTACTTAGGTCAACAATGCAAGGCTTCCCACATAATGTTGAGTGAAGGGTGTGGCAGAAAAATATATCTATTTTACCTACTAGGGTGGGGTCTTTAACGAGTACCTGACATGGCAGAGGCTCGGGACTGACGCTTATCGTCTCTTCCGAAGGACGGCGTGCTTACTGTTTACCTACGGGCCTTGCCGGGTTTCGAACTCATGATATTGAGAAACCTCTTGAATGTTGAGAGGACTGGAAGAGATGCAGTTATTGACGGAGTCACAGACTAGAAGGACCTGTTATTGCTCCAAAGGACTCACAGTGACAGATAAATGATAAGAGGCCCGGCTGTGGTCTTGTGTCGACCTCCATTGTCCCGCGGCATTGTCAGTACCTGACGTGATGTCCCCTTGCTGACAGGATGGTGAAACCGTGACCCGCCAGTCGCACATTGTCCATGGCATGGGGTGCCAGTCAGTCACACCCAGGAAGTAGCTGTGATTCAACAGGAAGCAACAGGTATCAGTCACTGGATGGTGTCTCATCATCCTACATCTGTCTGCCGTCGAGAGACAGCTAAATGGGAACCATTATAACGAGTGAACAGCCTATGTCCGTAACAAGTTTTTGCTCTCCCTCAAAAATCAATCTACCGATTTGGCTGAAAATCGATAGATGTCTCAGGATCCTTCGCAATTACAGTTATTCTGGTGTCTGATTCCGATGTGTCGATACATCCATTACATTGGCAGTTTCAAAAGTTTTTTATTAAAACCCAAACCCCCCTTCCATTTGGTCGATTTGACTGGAAATCAATATAGGTATCGTCCTTATAAAAACTCCCCATACACCTATAAAATTTCGTGTCGTTATATTTATTCTATAAGGATACTATAACTGCCGATAGTGTTATAAGATTTCATGATTCTTCCGGTGTAACCGAAAATAAAACAAAACTCATTTTACCTCCCCATCTATATGAAATATAGCGGAAGTTATGTAAATGGTGAGAAATGTGAAGTCAAATTTTAACCAAAATTTCATGCTTTCCGACAGATCCATTAATCCAGAAACTAAAAAAAAAAAATCTGTGAAAACGATTATCATTAGACATTATTAAATAAATCTACATGAAATTTTATATTTGAAATTAAAACCCCATAAGAACGTCACCTATTGACTTTCAGCCGAATCTGACATTACGAACGAAGGATTGCGGAGGGGGAGGAGGCTTTAAACAAAACCCAATAACTGCGTTTGTAATGAATATATCGGAATGGAATTTTATATTTGAATCCAAAACCCCATAAGAACGAAACCTTTTAATTTTCAGCCAAATCGAATGAAGGGGGGATTAGGGGCGGCTTAACACGAAAACCCTCAAAGTATCGACAACAAAATTTATTCATTGATCCAGGATGCAATAAGGATGACACTTGTCGATTTTAAGGAGAATCTGTCAAAGGGTAGGATGGACGGGAGTTGAAGGCTCAACTCAAATACAATAACTCTCAATGTATTCAATGTATGTATAATACAATACTTACAATAACTCTCAATGTATGTATGAGAATTCAGAAGAGAGAGGTCCTGGATCTACTTACGAAATTTCGGGTTAATACATCTGCAGTTATTAGCATTTTTGAGTAAAATGACCTTCCTCCAAGCCGATTCGAATGAAGATTGATAGGTGTCGGTCATCCTTATGGGGTTCTGGACACACATATAAAATCTCATGTCGATATATTCAGTCTATTGGGAGTTGTTTACAGATATAAATACAGAGAGAAACGAAAGTTTTTTTGTTTTTTTTAATTGGAATAAGAAGGGGTTTGGAAAACGTGAAATTTTGTGTCAACTCAACATCAGATTACGAGTGTGCTGACGACGAACCGGGACACCATACGTACTTATACCAAGTATAAGGGAAGTTATGTAATCGGTCGGTAATCTGATGTTGAGTTTACACAAAATTTCACGTTTTCCAAACCCCTTCTTATTCCAATAAAAAAAAAAAAAAATTTCGTTTCTCTCTGTATTTATATCTGTAAACAACTCCCAATAGACTGAATATATCGGCATGAGATTTTATATGTGTGTCCAGAACCCCATAAGGATGACCGACACCTATCAATTTTCATTCGAATCGGCTTGGAGGAAGGTCATATATTTTCCACCGATTCGGTGAATTGAATTTAGAGGGAGTGCGAAAACTACATTGGCGCTTATATACCGACTATTTTTTTTTTTTCTCTCTTTATCAAAAAATATTACTATTGTTTAATAAAAGTCAATGAGTGAGGAGGGGCCGGGCGGAGGTGGTTGAATGTTGTTGGTGGATGTTGCCAAAGCAACCAGTGAGCGTGACTAGGCCTTTCGACACCCATCTTCTCTGGGAGGAAGTTTCGAGTTAAAGAGAGATAGACTGCATTACTTCACAGTAGTGATGGGCAAAGTGGTATTTCTGTGTACCTGTTACCGACCTGCTAATGCTACTTTCAAATAACAGTTATGAATAACAGCTACATTATTGACAACAGATTGTAACCCTTCGA
Source organism: Aradus depressus (assembly GCA_963662175.1). Taxonomy (NCBI): domain Eukaryota; kingdom Metazoa; phylum Arthropoda; class Insecta; order Hemiptera; family Aradidae; genus Aradus; species Aradus depressus. The sequence goes on along the minus strand of OY759216.1, from coordinate 47,081,357 downwards.
TGGCAGTTTCAATTTGAGCTGCTAAATATCAGATGTTGGGAACATACACGTGGCCATGTTTAGTGTCTTACAATTCTTTTTAGATAAAAATATAAGAATGTAAAGCATTATTTATATAAAATTGATTCTTATTAAACTTTCCCTCGTGGATAATAACACAGTTATTATAGTGAAAGTATTTGCGCTTGGCCTAAAAAAAAAATGGCGGTGAATCACCGGCTATGGACTTCCCCAGTAAGAATTAATTTGGACTGAAACTCACTATTTGGCTTACGTAGTGACTTGTGAATCCTCATGCTAAATTTTATGTCGATAGATTCATTACTTCGGCAGTTATTAAGGTATTTTTTAGTTGATCCCCTTCACTGGTCCCCCCTCCCCTTCGTCCGATTTCGCTTTGAATTTATTTATAAAAAGTCATGTCGATACATGGCATTACATCATAGTTATTGGAATTTTCCTGTGTTTGTTTGTGAACAGAGGGGCCCCTACCCAAGCCTCTGTAGGTCCTGAGGCCCCTGCCTAAGTCTCTGTAGGTCCTGAGGCCCCTGCCCAAGTCTCTGTAGAGCCTGAGGCCCCTACCCAAGCCTCTGTAGGGCCTGGGGCCCCTACCCAAGCCTCTGTAGGTCCCGGGGCCCCTGCCCAAGTCTCTGTAGGGCCTGAGGCCCCTGCCCAAGTCTCTGTAGGTCCTGAGGCCCCTGCCCAAGTCTCTGTAGAGCCTGAGGCCCCTACCCTACCCTCTGTAGGTCCTGGGGCCCCTACCCAAGCCTCTGTAGGGCCTGGGGCCCCTACCCAACCCTCTGTAGGGCCTGGGGCTCCTGCCTAATCCCCCTTTCGGGCTCAGCCTCTGGATGTCCATTTGGCCGGGTCCTACTTATTACTTTCCCCATTCTCTTGGCCCACTTGTGACGACACTTTCGATTTAACTCACCATCAATCCAACATTGTTTATCGCCTTTCTAATTTGTCTTACAACATTTTTTTTTTCCTTCTGCTTATAAAAAATGCCTATAATATTACAAAAATTATTTAGTATATTTTTTTCCGAACCACACCTTGTTGTAGACTTTCAGCGGTTCTGTCAACTTTCGCGTATATTTTTATTTTTAATCATAAATATTAAAACAACAGCGTTACCCGATAATTAATTTTCAGCCGTTTAGTAACTTTAGGCAGGATAATCACATATCCTGGTTTGTTAGGTTTATGCTATATAGCTCGAACAAAGAATATAAAGCATAAATCTTATGAACAGTTAAAGTTATAGAGCTAGTACTCATTTTATAATATACTAGCGGGTATTCAAGCGTTGCCCGGTTAATAAATATGAGCAGGTTTGTAACTTTATAATAAATAGCCCGAACGTAAAATAAAAACAATATTAATATACCCCCACCCAAATAAGTAGAATATAATAATAAAGTTTCGAGCGAGGCTATGCTCAGAGGCGCGTTATGTATAGTCATACGATATCTGCTTAAGTAAAGTAAGTGATGGCCCCAAGCCTGTACGATGTCAGGTACTCGTTAAACACCCCTATCCTTGGTTACTGAAACTGATTAGACAAAATTTAGGAAAGGCGATATGACCTCATAGTTACAGCCCGGGCATGAGTCACAATAACTAACTCTCCTAATACTCTAAATGATATTCTTTATCTACATTAGATACTTGTGGTGAACAAATATTTTTTTCTAAGAATCTTCCATTTCGGTTCTCAATGCAATTGCGTCATCATCACTTACCCGTTCGGGTGGGATGTGCCACTGATGATGATATGATTGCGTTGAAAACTGGTTCTGGTTGGAAACAGTGAGAAGACAACTTCTTTTATTTCTTTGAGATATGTCGTCCCTACTCTCACATATTAAATTTATTTTGTTTCAAAGGATTCAGTGATTAACTAAAAAAAACGTTTCGTAAGTTTGATGTTAATTATTCACTACTAGCTCCGAATTAAACAATCTTATTGAAGACTACCTGTTATAGATAGGTATATACTCTTTACATACTTCAACCTTACTCATTGCTCAGCTTAGTTTTCATGAAGCATAAAGATGAATAGCCTAAAGAAATAAGCTTTACAAAAGTGAAAGAATTATCCAAATCCGTTAAGTAGTTTTCCAGATTACCTCAAATACCTAACCTTTCTTTATATAAACAACATTAACATTAAAAACATTGTATTTATATCTGTCAAACTACAAAAATTGAGATTTTGAATAATTTATTTGTCAAATTATTACAATTTAAATTAATACTCTCGAAATTAGTTTTTTTTCGGAAAGAATTGCATTTTCGAAACTGGGGGACACTTTCTGGTGGCCGTACGGGCTAGAGTGTAGGGTTTTGGTCGCATGGTCTCACCATGATTGCGGGTTCGAATCCCTTCCGGGAGTGAGTTTTATTTCATGGAACTCCCTCCCGGGGCCATGGATATGTTAATAACCAAGTAATAGCCTATATACAGGCATGGCTAATAAACAACGTACGTAAGGCCAATATAACAAAAAAAAATACATTTTCTTTCTCCTGGAAATGAAATAAAGAAAAAATATATATACCCTATATTATATCTGATTATAGTAATAACATTAACAAGTCCACTGACATCCCTATGGAAAGGTTCCATGCAATCCGTGTTAAAAATAATAACATAACAATCGAAAGTACTCCACTACAAATTCCATATTATATTTATAATACACCATTTAGTATTGATAAATTATAAAATAATAAATTAATAACGAGTCCACTGACGTCTTTATGGGAAAGTTCTATGCAGAATTCTGCAAACTAACCTAGAGAGCCAGATGGTGACATCTGTTGAGAGTTAGACAAACTGATTTTGTAGCGTTTTTTTCGTCTCTGAATTCCTTTCTCGCATACTCGAAGGATATAGAAAACTTTGTGAATGTATCGGAGAGCGATACATTTTTTGGTCTTGGATTTCAAAATTTCATTCACAACTTTGCGGTTCAGGTAGAACAGACACTTTTTGTTCCATTGTGTCCTCTAAATCCTTGTCGTACGCCTAACTCAAGAACCATGGTCCCATTCAAAATTTTGAAAAATTGGGTAAATAATAAAGGGTACTTGCCTCGATTTTTGAAAAAAACTTTTAAAAATGTTTTAAAAAAATGCTTATAATAATGATTTTTGTATTTGAGGTGACCGATGGCTGGTGTCCTGCCTGGGGGTGCTGTACCTGAGCAAGGGACTCTTCTACAGAGTGGTGCCGGCCGACCAGAGTTACACCACGGACTACGCTGGCGTCTTCAGGTTCCGGTTGTGGTGGTCCGGACAGTGGGTGGAAGTGTTAGTGGATGACCGACTACCCACCGTCAACGGACGATTAGCCTTCGTACAGTCCGTACACTCGGACCAGTTTTGGCCTTCCCTTCTCGAAAAGGCCTATGCAAAGTAAGTTATCTCTGTTGTTGTTGGCTGTGTATTTTGTAATCGTACAATTTAAAAAAATCAAAAAAAAAAATCATTGTTCAGGTCAAGAAAAAGGCCAATTGTTTAAAGACATTTTGGACGAACGTGATCCAATTACTTTACCGAGTGAATATGGAAATAAAGAGTGAATAAGATGAATATCGGAATTTAAAGTGAATAAGGAATAGAGAGAATTTGACAATAAGGCGTGCGTGTGGAAATGAGGAGTGAGTAGATTGAATTTGGTAATAAGGTCTAGTCCAACTGTTTCTTGAGGACAAGTTAAGAAAAATAGGCCGAGCCGTTGTGAATTACCACCACTGAATTTCCCCACTTCAATATTATGTGTTTCTTATATAAATTTGTTGAACAGTTGATAGTGCATATACCATTTTCATTTCAACTATAATTGGATTTGTTAATTAAGACTAGTATTATATAATCTTGATTTATAATCCACAACTAAAGAGAAACATATATTGTATATTTGAATTTGAAAACATATATATATATATATATATATATATATATATATATATATTATATATATATATATACCAATACGGATATACCAATAAGGTTCAGGTATCCAAAAAAATGTATTTTTTAGCGATATATGCAAAATAAAAGTAGCTTAAATTGATGCTATATGGGCCAAAACGTAAAGATAATGTTTAAACAGGATGATGAAGTTAATAGAAAAAATATGTTCAGATTGTCTTCAATAAAACATTTTATCTCTACAGAGAAATGTGTAATTTTGTCTGTACGAGTTAGTAAAACGGCGCAAAATGTACTAAACAGATTTTGATGAAATTTCATATGTAGCATCCTTATAAGCTTGATTGAATCATACAAGTTAAGTGGCGTCCCAAATATTTAAACGGGAGAAGAGGGAACCCAAAATATAAAATGAATGCCAGCTCTTTAAAAGTTGATCTGATTTCGGGGGGAGGCAGGTGGAAACATAATTAACACATATTTTTAAAACTCATTCTAGATGTAAAATTCTCAGAATAAGCAGCCCAGTTGTTGACAGCCATAAACTGGGCAACATCGTATATATATATGTTCAAATATATATATATCGTTCATCATAAGCCATGATTGGTGATAGACGAATATATTTGCTATTTTGTTTTTACCATAACTGTTATGCTTTTCTATTGACACTCAATACTAGAATTAATCCATATCCTCAATATATGCGATTAATCCTAGTGTTAATATATATTATAGTTATATAGGTGAAAATATATAAACAAAAATATATATTTCAATTGGTAATGATGAAATTTCTATTAATTTATAATAGACAGCACAATACATACACATGCTTTTAATATTACAGTTAAGTACCTAAGTAGGTACTTCGCAAGTACTAGCAACATGAAATAGTTCACTTTTTACATCTCCAGTTTTACGAAGTGTAAGGGAAGACATGTTATTGGTCAGATATTCGATGCGGAGTTTTCATCATTTCCGACCTCCTGATTCCAACATTGGAAAAAAAAATGTCTGTCTGTGAACACAATTCGAATAAATGTATCGACACGGAATTTTATATGTGTATCCAGAATGTCGTTTTAGGTCCTTCAAGCACGACTTCGATTGATTTTCGGCCAAATCGGCCAAAGAGGATGAGGGATTAGGAGGAAGATTTGACACAAAAACTCTAATAATTGCCGATGTAATGAATGTATGGATACAAAATTTAATATGGAGATTCACAAGCCATAGCGTAAGTCAACTATTGAGTTTTAGCTCCTTTTTGTCTTTGAAGGGAGAGCAATAATAGATTAATTCGTACTGGGGAAGTACATATCTGGTGATTCACCGATGACTTTCTTTCATATCAATATTAGCTAAATGTTTCTTAGAGGGTTAAGGAAACATGAATATTGTTATTGTAAATAGCAATTCTACTAAAGTATTTAGAACGCAGAATTTCTCCAACCGAAGGCTAACTGAAGAATTAATAAGAAATCTATAAAATTGTCTCTTCCAACTATAAACTTTTGAAATTAAAGTAATAAATTGTAGAAAAAGCAATTTTCTGAAATGTCTATTTAAGTTAACTTTAATTGTATTCTTCAGTGGATTTGTCTAAGCCCAGAGATATCTGCTGTTGGTTCCACTGTAGAAATATATGGAAAGTCACCTCTGGATGACTGTTTCTTGTTCATGCCACTCCTTGAACTAGCTTTGTCATTCTTACAACTAATGGCTACACAAAAATAAAATTAAAATTACTCTCTGAATAATGATAATTAGAGGCCGCAATCTAAAGTTATGTATTACTTTTTACAGCTTATAAGGTCGGCAACCTGAGATTGAATATGTTTGCTTTGTTCGTAAGGAATTTTAATTGTAATTAAATATAATGGTTATTGTGACTCATGCCCGGGCTTTAACTATGAGGTTATTCGTCGCTCTGGTGGACATGAGCCCGACTCTCATCGATTTCTCGGTATAATTCCCTGTTGATAACATGAGATATCTATTGTATAAGTTAAGTTTGCTCGGGATTACACAGAAAAAACATCGTCGATGGATCACCGGAATTTACTTCCCCAGAACGAATTAATCAATTAAGTCTATCTAATATTCAACAATTGACTTACATAGGGGCTCCTGATTTATCATATTAAATTTTATGCTGATAAATGAAGTCTATCTAACTCTAATTATTAAAGGTTTTATGTTAAGCCTCCCCCGTTCGATTTGGCTGAAAAACAATGGGTGTCGTCGTTAGGGGATTCTGGATTCATATATAAAATTTTGTATCGATATATTGATTCTATCGAGAGTTTACATGTACACAGACTAGACATTTTTTTTCATTTTGGAGACTAGTGGTCGGAAATAACGAAATTCCGAAATGTGCAAATATGTGCAGCAAAGAATAAAATCCTGCCATTAACTGTTTTTCTGCGAAAAAAAAAATTAAATCTAATTTGTAAATTAAATAACTCTTTTTTCAGCATAAACTTACGTAGGGTTTAAATATAAATTTACAAAATAAAAAGCCTAAAAGAATTTATTTATATAATTTATAAAAAAAATATTTACTGAATACACAAATTTATGTATATTAATCAGCATGCCTTAATTCGTAAAAAAAAAATTGTTATTAAATTTTAATGATTTTAATTTTAATTAAATTTTAATGATTTCAAGCAAGCAAAAAAAATGCAATTGCACGGGAATCCGGGCTCTACTCATGAATAATAATGTTGAGAGGCTCATGGATCGTACAAGGGTCAAACCTACGTACAGATTTCAGTTCACCAATTATCTAACAGAACTCATCATCCTGATTGGCTGGAAGTGCTGTGACGTCATGTGATATTGGTATCACCCAGACGATGCTTAACTCCCCTGGGCTCTAAAGAGCTCATGCCGCGGTCAGTCCTCCGTACAGATTTCAGTTCACCAATTATCTAACAGAACTCATCATCCTGATTGGCTGGAAGTGCTGTGACGTCATGTGATATTGGTATCACCCAGACGATGTTTGACTCCCCTGGGCTCTATAGGGCTCTTGCCGCGGTCAGTCCTCCACACAGTCTTATAATTAGTAGCAGTGTAGAACAATAGTTAGGTTGCGGCCCGTATGTTCTTCTTACAAGAACCTGTTCTCCTTAATGAGTCTAACGATGGTCCAATTCGAAACGTAAAATAGACTGTAAGTCTAAAGATGATATGAGGCCATTCTTTCTCTTCAATCTCTTTATCAATCCCATCAGACACTCAGCTGTATTTGAACTCTTGAAATGGAGGCACACGGCGGCCATTCACTAATAATGATTGTTGTTACTTTACATCAGTTACCTTTCGCTCCTCTTCCAAAACCGATAGTTTGCGATGATATTCATCAATTTACAGGGGCTCCTAAATCCTCTTACTAAATTTTGTGTAGATAAATTCATAACATCGGAGTTATTAGGGTTGTTGAATTGAACCCCCTCTCTGAACCTCCCCTTCCCTTTTGCCGATTCTGCTAAAAATTAATAAATGTCGTCCTCATAGAATCCCGAATTCACATATGAATTTTTGTGTCGATACATTCATTACAACTGCAGTTATTAGAATATTTCAGTCAAACCTCTCCCCTAATCCCCCCTTTCCTTTGATCGATTTGGTTGAAAAACAATAGGTGTCGTCGTTGGTGGATTCTGGGTTCACATATGAAATTTCGTGTCGATACATTTATTCTATCTACACAGATAGACAGCATTTTTTTTTTTTTTTCTTTTTTGGAATCTAGAGATCGGAAAATATAAAATTATGTTGAAAACTCTTCATCGAGTTTTTGACCGATTACATAACTTCCCCTATACTCCGTATATACTTTGTAAGTAACAAAGAACTTGTTCAACATTTATATTGTCCAGAGGCATGGTGGCCGTGCGGACTAGAGCGTAGGGCTTTGATCGCATGGTCTCACAATGGTTGCGGTTTGGAATCCCGTCCAGGAGAGAATTTTATTTCATAGATAGAACTCCCTCCCGGGGGCATGGATGTTGTAAATAAGTAAATCCATTATTTATAGAGATATGGCTAATATGTACGTAAATAAGAAAAAAATAATTTATATTGTGTAATTTTACAAAATATGCATACATACAGTGTAACGGTTTGGGCTTACTCTATCCTCAGCAAAACGTTCAACTGTAACATTTAGGTTTGCTGGTTGGTATATTTACACAATTTTGAGATTATGTGAAGCTGTGACTCCCATTTTCTAAGGGAAGCCATAGCTTTAACGAAAAGTCGAACTGAAAACATATGTTGTTTAAACATTTCAGAAATTTATTTATTTACATATTCACAACGACAACATTTGTCACTAGTGATCGTGATGATGTGCTGTGGCAAGTGTGTCGCTGTACTGCTGAGGTACGTGACTGAAGAGGAGTCCAGGCTAGTCCTGGAGCAGGTCCCTCTGCCATGCCCGCTTTAGACGTCTTGGTGGATTTGTGGGGAGAGTGTTCGTGGATAATTGGAGAATAAGTGGATTGGCGTGATGATGGAGTTTGTCGTGAAAATTTTGAGATCCCATTTAATGGGATGTTGAGTGTTTAAACATAAACTTCAATAAATAATAACAAGAAATTCAGTTAAACTAAAGAGAAATGGTATTCATTATAATGTACATAGTGTATTTAATAAATAATATTAATAATGACAATAATGAAATGATATCAACGTTATAATAAGAAAAAACTCAAAGAAAATAAATATGTGTATACATGATATATATAATTAATAATTACACAAAATATTATATTGAGAGAGAAGAACTCTCATACAAAATTTAGTATGTAGATTTAGGAGCTCCTATGTAAGTCAACTATTGAATATTAGCGCAAACGGTCGAATGTTTTTTTTTGGGGGGGGGGGGGGGGGGGGGGGACGAAAGTTAATTAATTAATTCGTTCTGGGGAAGTACATTGACGGTGAGTTACCGACGACTCTCCTTTTTTATGTACTCTTCTTCCTACCATATCATTTTTAGTTTACATCTGAAATCATTAAACTCCTCCTTTCAAACTTAGTTCATTGACATTTGAATGATGAACTTTATTTTTATAACCTCTGTGTTCAACTTAACATTAACTGAGGTCGGACTGCTCATAAAAACTTCTTTACACTTAAAGTGTCATGTACTAAACATAGCAGGTCAACTGTCATTTTCTCACTTTAGGCTTTCAAGTATCTTATACATGGAGCATGTAGTGGTAACAAAAATAGCTATTAGTTGAAAAAAAAACAAAGTTTAAAAGTGTTATTTGTTGCTCCACTAATTGTTACTCCCTGCATACATTCTGCAGTTATTAATTTATAAAGAGATGTAAGCACTCATTATGTAAAAAAAAAAGGAAGAAAATAAAGTAAGAATCTATCTGGTTTGTTAGGAAGAGTTCAATAGTCGAGAAGTCATTAAAGGATATTGTATTAGAGAAAAACAATACATTGGCAGATCATACAGGCACTTGTTGTATGAAGCCATCTTGTAAACAATACACCTAGACACTTATATGAAACCCAGGTTGTATGAATCTACTGGTAATTAATTAACGAGAAAGGTAATTACAGCGTAGCAATAATAGCTGTTCAGTCTTTCATGGGTTCATTGAATTTTCATGCATAGTAAGTATCTGCTATAACAACTTCTAAGTTGAGAAATTCGGACATATTGTGGAAACTTGTAATAAATAGATAAAACAAACTAAGTATTTTGAAATATTGTCCAATCCACAAAAACATGTATACAAAAATTACCAGTTTCGGAATCACACCAACGACGTACGTATATGCATCTTAGTCTATTTATAACTAAACCTGACAATGGTGTAAATATTTCAAAGAATAAGTTTGTTTTATTTACTTAGCTGCTATAACTTTGATTTCAATAGTCTTCAACAATGATTGTCCAGTTGTTTGATAACTGATGAGGTCATCACTTCAATGAGAATATCATGCCGTTTGGTACATCTGTATAACCTCTTCTTTATGGTCTGTCCTGTCTTAGTTGAGACACGTGACCCTTGTTTTCCAAAGCAACTTCCCTTCCAATGAGTGGGTTACCATACTTACCCTATAAATAACTGTTATTTAACTTAATAATTATTTCAGAATATAATATTATCTCAAGGTTGCTAAAAAAATATAGTTTTACAAAGCAATGCCGAGGCTTACGTTAACGTAAGTAATTAATTACGCTGTCTAAACCTATTTTCATCGTTATTTACTTTTGGGTTGGGTAACGAGATAATGAATTTACAATAATATGCTTTTCAATAACTATATTCTTCTGCCATTTAATTTTTAATTTTTAGAACGAATCAAATATAGTTGTTTCCGGAACTCCCATCATCAGTATCTATTATTATTTTTTTTCTTACAAGCAATAAATAACATCGTTTGATGTTCGCCAATAATTCAATACTTTATTTGCGGAAACCTGTAGACGTTTACACTTTTTAGTGCTAATTCATTTATATTTTACTTAAAATTTTAATTATATCTTGTGAAATGCTATTCTACATATTTCACGAGTCGACCCCTGACAAATTCTTAATCCAGACAGATATTTTTGTATATTATCAGCAAATAAATTAAAGGTTACTTTAGCCTTCTTGTATATAAAAATGATTTGAATAATTGAGGTGTAGTTTATGTATATTGAATTATTGACGACATCAAATAATCGTATTTATTGGTTGTATCATACATTCTTTTAGATAGCAATTGATCAGAGTTTTTTCAGTCTATTAAATATAACAATATATAAAAACAATTGGGAGGAAAATATAGCTGTGGAAAAGTATACCTATTATTGTTATTTACATTTATTTTATTTAATTATACTCAATATTATGGCTTTTTACATAGGTAGGTATATATTTTTGCATTTTTTAACTATAAAGACCTCAACATTCATTGCGTCCAAGGCCTAATCAAATTTTGCTTCTCAAATATCTGTAAATAATGACCATCATACGTTGTGTAATGAAATCTGCTTTGCTGCTCTTTATTCGCAGTTTTGTAAGAGTTTTTTTGTGAGAAAGTTGTTCCATAGGCCATTGGAATAATGTGTAATGTTAGAAGCAAAAAAATCTTTAAAATTAGAAAAAAGTGCATTTTTTTGTTTTATTTTGTTTTAAGCTAATATAAAAGTAATCGTATTACCTTAAACCCAGGGAAACCAGTAAAATACGCAGCTTAAGTGCTGGGCAGCCTTCCAAAGGATTAGTGACACTCCATACTTTAGACTGGAAAACGCTTTTACTAATAGTTTCTTGCTGTTGTTCTAGATTGCACGGTTCCTATGAGGCACTGAAGTACGGGACAATGTTGGACGGCCTCTCGGACCTGACGGGCGGGATCGCAGAGAGCATCAGTCTTCGACACGATCCCACCTCCTGTGGTCGTCTCCTCAACAGTCTCTTAGACATGACTACCATCGTCACTTGTACAGTTCAACCCCCCAGTCAGCCCGTGAGTATAGATAGCATGAAGAGGAAATTTCCTCCCAATAAGATTTTTCTCCATGTTTCCAACCTCTTTTTACTCATATCTCGACGTCGGCGGAAGTAGCTCGCTCTCATCATACTTCTTAGGTGAAGCGGGAGGCATTTCACAGACTATTCCAAAAATATCACTTTATTGCCCATTATAGAGAGAGAAAAAATGTAGTTCAGTAAACAATGTTTTGAGAGGGATTAATACACCCTTCATCCTTTACGCTTGATCAACAGAACACTAGGTGCTGTATAAAAATTGTAGTGTACGCGATCGAAAATTATAGGAAAATTATTTAATTACCTACTCTCCAAAGTCAAAAAAGAAATTCTTACTACGCAAGTTTGTGTTGTTCTATTAAGCAAACAGAGTTTCAATCCCTACTGGCGTCCGCTAAAACAGCTTTAGATAGGTTTTCTTTCAGAATTCCTGCAGCACATTACATGCACTTCTCCCAGCATTTGTAATAATAATTATTACAACACTTACATTCCCCCCCCCCCTTCTTTAAAAAACTTTCTACATCAACAAAATAAGCGCAGTATAATTGTTTTTATTATTATATTTTCTCTAAAACATAAGAGTGCAGAAACGAAATTTATTGGTTTCAGAAATTAAACCAGTTTCCCCAGTGAGAGTTGGGTTGATATTAATTATGTGCTAAATTCAGTTGGCAATTTGAAATGAATGCAAGCAATCAACATTCCTTACATAAGAGATAAATGTTCTGCTTTTGCAACACTAATTGTAAGTTATTGGATTTGAGCTTGTCTGTAACGTCACCTAATGATTTTCAGCCAAATCGGCTGAAGGGGAGAATAAATTAAGTTGTTGCTCTCATCGTATAGACTTGGGACCATCGCTTAACGGCGGGTGCTTAAGGATTTTCTTTTATATGCGATCTCATACACAAGAGGCAAGAATATTATTAATTTATATTTATTCTATTATAATTCTATGTCTATGTTTCAGATTCGAAATAATATTGAAAAACTAGCCAATGGTATTCAAATCGGAATAAACTATCGGCTGTATGCTGTGGAAAGGGTAAGTATTGAATTTTTATTTATTTTTTTATTTATTCTTTGAAAATTTTGTCACATATTATATCATGTTATTTTACAGGCTGGATGAGTTATCAATTATTTACGAATTATTTATTAACGATGAGTAATGTTTTTTTATTTTATTTACAAATGTTTATTATTTATGAAATCAGTATGGCAAATTAATATGGTGACAAATTATCCTTAGGCAAATGATAATTTCAAAATACTAAAGGCAGTGGTGCTTAATGAGCCAAGTGAAGGGCATATAAACCGTTTAGGATTTTGAAAATAAAAAAGTATATTTCCTATGATGATTTGATCTAATTTTACTTAATTCCTTTATTTCATTTTACCAGCCACTCTTGAAAAAAGTATCTTATAATTATCCTCATTTACCCTTAAAAACAACAAAAAACGTGACTCCAATTAGTTATGTATAATTATGGTGTTTGTGTTTGTTCACTGGTAAAGAAGGAAGGAATACAATTTCAGTAGGAAAACTTTTAATATAACTATATTTTATTTCTTGAATTATTTTTTACAATCTGCTTATGATAACTAAAATAAGATACATATCAAATATGATTCATTTACATCCTGTAAATTTACATACAAATAAAACATATAATCTGATAATATGTTGTGTAATTTTGTATTGTGTTAAATATAAATATGTCTCCAAATGGAGGATTTATTCATTTATAATTCATTTGTTACAATTATTTTTTGGCAATACTTACGTCAGTCGTGTAATTACAATATAATCACTATTAGAAAATCGAAAAAAAATTTAGGAAATATTAAAATTATTTTACGACTCATTTATTACTTAAAAAGTGTTGACAATAATACAGAATGAATTTTCACAACACTTGCTAGAATAGCTTATAATCAGTTGGGATCTGTAGCGTAACACAACAAAATTAAGACAAGACTTTTTGGTTAAGTCGTGACTGAAGATCGTATCAATACTGAAAGTACTCCCTTATTTTATATATATTTTGTGAAATAGACAATAAATATTTTTAAAAAACATAAGTTTTTCTTTATTTTTTTATTAAGTGTTTCATAATATCTTTTCAGAAAATGTTACGTATTCTTAGTTTTAATGTTCGATTAAACAAAAACGGTCCTACGGAATGTCGTAACTTCTCAATGTATCTAATGAAGAGGAAGCTCACTACAAATTCCTACCAATTTTGGTTGGTATATAGGTTCCTGCACAAAATAATATTAATATAATGTGAAACGTAATAGAAAGAACTGCTATCATTGTAACTAGACCAACTGATGATTTCCATTAGTTCATAAAAATTCCTTTTTCAACGAATATTTTACTGTAATAAAATGTATATCATATTATTATTAGTAGTATTAACGTATTATTTATATTGTATTACTTTAATGAAATTTATTTTATTGAGTGAAGGCGTTGCTTAAACTTTCCAAAACGTGGAAGGTGCAGGTCCGACCTCCTCATTTTTAAATTTAAGATTTGACGTTTCCTCAACAGTTTTAGCAGACTAAAGTTGACTAAACGCCCTGACTTGACTTGTCCTATAGGTGGAGACAATCAGTGGGGAAGGTGTCCAGTTGGTGCGGCTGCGGAGCCCGCTGGGTGCAGGAGGAGCCGAGTATGTGGGGACCTGGTCCCGAGGGTGCACCCACTGGGCTCAGGTCGCTAGTCATGAGAAGGAACGACTTGGACTCGCCCACTCTCCTGATCAGGAATTCTGGTAAAATCATTGAAAATAGTGGGATTTTGTCTTGTCTTCCTCATGGCCTCCTTTCTTCATACATTGATCTTATTGTTTTGTTTAGGCAAGGTTGGGTTATTGTGTATATTCTTTTTCTACATACACGTAGAGAATATAGTAGAATGTATAGAGGTTTTTTTTAGAGCGCCGATAGCCATCTTTCGGACGACGCGTTAAGCTATGATGTCAGCTATGCGTTATAGACCCCTAATGCCTAAACATTTAGGATAGAAAACATTTAGGACTACCACCAGAACGAGAAAAGGACACTCTGGTAATCGGGGATATAACCTCGAAGTTAAAGCCCGCATATGAGTCACGAATAACTAACTATAGATAGGTTTCATACACAACCTGGTAATCATGGAAAATTCAAGGAGATTAATTTTGAAGGAAAAGAGCTTAGAAAATTGGTTATTTCTAGTCAAAAATCTGGAAGTAACTGGGAAATTGAAAGAATCAAATATTACACGTGGGGAAATTAATAACTGGACCTTTTTTTTTTTTTTTCATTTAAATTTCAATCACGGTATTGTAGGATTTACAGAATTTGTTTTATTGCAATAGATTGGGAAGAAGGATGGTCGCTCTTACAGAAAAAAAACCTCTTCGTTCCTAGAAATCTGCTGCATTAATTTTTTTAATTATTAAAAGGTGTTTATTCATTTCTTTGTTTAGTTTTCAGGTGTTTCTTTAGATCTAAGGATTTCCTTTTAATATCCGTCAAAAATTATGTTCGAATTAACCCGAGTTCTAAATAGTGAGGGTTCGGGTTATTGGATTCCAATTTATATTAAAAATGTTTAACAAACGTATATAATAATAATTTGAATCATGTTCAATCAACCATCCATGTATGTTCCTGATTATGTTCTCTCTGTCTGTGTTTACCTACGAAACCCTTAATTGTGTACGTCTGTTCTTGTATAGGATGTCGTACAGTGAGTTTGTGAAGACGTTCACACAGATCGAGGCGGTGCACTTGGACAGTGAGACCTCTAAAGACGAGCCTTCCCTTCACAACAAAGAGACCTGGGAGATGAGACTCTACCAGGGGGCTTGGATACGAGGTGTCACTGCCGGCGGCTGCAGGAACAATCCTGGTGAGTCAGTCCACCCTTCTTGTCTTTAGTTATATCTGGACTCACCTCAATTGTCTGAGTGGCAATGTGGACCTAAAAGGAAACTTTCCCGAGCTGCAACAGGCTGATTTTTTTTTTTATCGGCAATCATCAAAGTTTAGGGGCGGAAACTGAGCGTAAAGAATAGAAGTAGCTTTTGGTAAAGAAATTCATGACTTTTATTTTAAAGCTAATGTTCTTCTGAATGCAATTTAGTTGTAGTTATCACTATTCCAACCTTCAAAATATAGCTTAAATTTGGAGCATGGTGTGATTATTGAAGAAATAATTATTAAAAGGTATTTGTTGAAAGTGTTTTTTTCTAACTCTTATAGTTTCTGAGTAATTAACGTAATTATGTAATTTGAAGTAATTAGGTAATATGTTATTTATTTTTACTCCTAATGGCTTGTCATTAAATGAAGTATGGAAATTTTGAAAATATATGACCTCCCTCACAGATCCGTGTCGATATAGAAGATACCCAAATGAAGAAACTAACTCGTTCAACTCTTATATTGTCTAACATGCATGTTTTAAAAAAAATATTTTAATATGTGTGTGTTTTCTAGAATTAGACAATATCTAGAAAGAAGAAAAAACACACATATTAAAATATTTTTTTTAAAACTTGCATATTAGACAATATAAGAGTTGAACGAGTTAGTTTTTTCAACAAGTTTGTAGCTTCTAGTTATTATTATTATTTTTAAATAAACTACCTAATAAAAAACAAGTTGAAATTGTGTTGTCGCAACATAGGGCTGCTGAGGCTCCTTCCAGTTAGGATTCAACTCTGAAAAATTTCATATCATCTGCTTTTAAAATATTTTTTTGTTTTTAAGATTGTTTACGGGCGGCAAGGTTGGATTATGCACGGCAAATCTCTCATTTATTCCTAGTATCAATCCCAAAACCATCGATTGATAGTAGCTCATGCTTTCGTAACTTTTGTTTCAGAAACTTTTCATATAAATCCCCAGTTGCATCTCATCTTGAGTGAAATGGAGGAAGTGATTATATCCCTCAACCAACACAGCATCATGGAACCTAAAGTAAGATAAATAAAGGTTATCTATTTATTTATTTATTTATTTACATACTACAAATTATAGTACAGTGTATGTTCAGAAATGTATGGACGGTCAGTTGTTTGGTCTCTGGGCTATGTAAGATAATTTTTTTCCCGCTTTATAATATACAATGAATATATATGCTCTGTAATATTTTATGAATCTCACCCTTACAAATTTACATAAAAGAAAATTATAATAAAATATTATTATTATTTCAGAGAATAATAGTAATTTGATGAATTTAGAACATCCTAGCGAATGTACAAAACAAATTATGGTAAATTGAAAATTTGCCAAAAATGTTATAATTTTTTCAGCAGAATGTACAGAACAAAACTTTTTTTATCTCTGAAAATTAATAATGTAATAATTTTAAATTATTTTAAATAATGAGTTAGTTAATTTTATAAAAAGTCTCGCTTTGTGTAAGTTAGGTTTATCCATGTTTTTCATATTTTCTGCTGCCTCATTCCGGCAATGGACAATAAGGAACAACATTAGGTATTTTTAAAGAGTCATATTATTGCTAACTTTTTGGTGAATTTGGGACATCCTAGATTCTCTAGGACATTCTGTAGAAAACAAATTACGGTAAACTGAAAATTTGCCAAACAATTTAAACAGGTTCAAATAAACGTTAGCCTCCTATTTTAATCTTTTCGAATTTCATGGCAAAAAACAAGTCACCTATTAGGAAATTTAACGTAGATTACGACATCTAGTCAGATTTCACTTTATCTTAAACAAAAAGTGATATTTACTGACATTTTGCTAAAAAACGTGGTTATCGTCAAAAAAATTAAAAATCTCATTTCTTTCTACACTAAGTTGAAACGGATTTTTATTACCCCGGTTTCTTAGTGTACTTGAGTGGGACATTCACCCCCGGAATATTGTCATCTGCTTGCAATACACCCTGTATACTGGATGGGCTTCCATCCTCCTTACCTTGTCGACTTGCCTTACCTGAGTCTGAAGATATTATGTCCTACCTTATGTCCCCTTAGCAAATCTAAGAACCCCCGTGGTCTAATCTTCTAAAATCTTCTTCCATGATCATATTTCTGCCAGGAAGTAAGCTGTTTCCTATATTTATTCATGATAATATCCAAATCTTATGATCACGACGCTTTCTAATGACACGATCCTTTTTACACGAACGTTGTTTAAACAATTTTCCCAGGCTCAGTGAGTTGAACGTTACACCGATCTTTCATTTCTGGAAACACACAAAGAGGAAGGAAGACTAAGTGGTTTTTCATATTGATAAATAAATAAAAGACTTTATTTGCAGGTGATTGGTTTTACTGCGTACTCATTACCAAAGAATACTACCGAGACAGCAGGCAGAACCTTCTTTAGGAAAAACAAGTCACTAGTCAATTCTCAATATTCTAATAGTCGTCAGGTTAGTAGAGTTCAGTAATACTTTTGAGTTATTTACAATGGGGACCCAGAGGGGAAAGGATCAAGCTTAGGGTTAGATTAAATTGTCTAAATAATATTGAACAAAAAAAATTATAAGAAGAGGGTGAAATGGTTTCTCAATTATCGCCAAAAAAACTTTGCAATCACGCTATTATGTTCTTTCACAAGTTGACTTCATGTGGAAGAAACTTCAGTTTCTTGTTTAAAGTTCTTGATGAAAAATGAGCCCCCCCCCCCGGATAATGAGAAACTAGGTCGCATTTTCCACTTCACTCTGAACTTTCAAACGATATGTACTCAATATCATACAAAAAATATATTCCTTTTCCATTATTATTTGTTATTTATTTATTTGGTTTGTACAGGTTAGCCTCAGGTGGCAACTAGAGCAGGGAGGTTATTTAGTGTTACCAACAACTTTTGAAACTGGTCAGGAGTCTAATTTTACCCTTAGGGTTTATTCATCGAAACCTCTTAAACTTAAGTAAGTATGCATTTCTTTTAGTTCTGCCTACAAATTGACATAAATAAACTATTGTCACACATTGAATTGTCATTTACACTATTAGTAAAAGTTATTATGAAAACAAAAAAAAACGGTTTCATATTGTTTTCATGATTTTAGAAAAAATACCAGCTCTCTAAAATTGAAAGTTGACAAACCATTTAATTAATTATTGCCATCAAATTCGTAAACCTAACAATACAGTATGTAGGTCCAAGGGTATCTTACAGAGAAATTGGTATGATTTCTAAATTGGCACCAATGAAAGAAATCCTCTCCCTACTAATTAACATGCATTTGATTTATATATTAAATTTCAATTTTTCGTCTTAACATTTGGGAAAAATATCTTATGGGATCTTGTTGAGGGCTTTATATGTTATTTTGATAAGCCTATTTTATTTCCGGGACTACATTTTGTTGATCTGTACTCACGTCCAGAAACTCAACTTCAACATTTTCTACAACTTATATATTCATACAATCTTAGTTCGATTGTTGCTTGTACATGTACATTGGTAATTACACCTCATAAAACAAACCTAATCATTTTTCTGTACTTATGAAAAGTCTTGTCAGTTATTTCAATAAATCATTATTATTTACAGGCTTTTAGACACCTCGCCATCAGTATTGAAATCAGCAATAGTAAAAGTAAGTATTATTCTTATTAACAAAACACACATACACAAAAAAAGGTGAAAAAAACAGCGGGCTTAACTGTGTCATTGAAATCTATTGTAAAAAAATCAAAGTTAGTATATGTATCGAATGTATGGGCACTAGTAAGGCTAACCAACAGTGGGCCCCCCAGCTAGTATGTGCCGAACAACGCTGGGCATCACTTCTAGTATATTACGAGCATTGGTGGGTCCCTTCGCTAGTAGTTTTTCTCTAACAACGTTGGGCCTCCTAGCTAATATGTTATTATTATGTGACACATTTTAGTAATGAACAATAATTTGGAATTGGATCTCATTCATATTAACGTCAAAACATTATACTTGAATTTAGTTGTAAGGCATATTAATTCAAATGTTGTGTGATGTTTAATTGTTGTAATTTTGTTTCTAGGCGCCTGCCACATTAGACAACAAAAGTTTTAGTCAATACGAGGCTGTATTCTTACAGTTGGCAGATGAGCATAGAACTGTCAACTCATTTGAACTTCAAGAACTACTCGATGCCTGCCTTCCCAACGGTAAATGGTTGTTATATTGCATTATACTGGTTGGCCCTCGATATTATAATTACGTTTTAATTTTGAAAGAGGTACTGAGTAAATTATTTATGTAGAAAGTCTGGTTCCAAGTGCGAATTTCCTGGGGGGCGGTGCGACCTCTCATATCGTTGGAAAGCTCTTATATTCGTTCGACCTCACACAATTGTCCCATGTGATTCCTTCATATACAATATATTTTTAATGTTTTGTTTTTTTCTCTACTTGACCAATTTAAGCCATTATATAACTGTAATAACTCTGGGTTATACAACTGAAAGTAACTCTGTCTTAACATGTATACAATCAAAACAAAGAACTTGTTTAATATTTATATTGTCAAATAGCACAAAAAAATTATACAAATAGTATACTGGTTTCGGCCATCGTCAGCACAAAGTTCAAAAGTTATTTTGACGATGTCATAAGCCGAAATCAGTTCACAATATGTATATATTTTTGTTTATTTATACAATGTAAATGTATATACAATAGTAATGAACTTATGTATATAAAAACTAAATTAAAGTAAAATAAAATAATAAAAATTTTAACTGAACAAAACCTACATGACACTAAAAATAAAAAAATAACAAACAAATAAAACAAAATATGGTATTACAATAATATTATTATTTGTTTGATTTTTAATCAAGATTTGATACGATAGTTAAATGGCAAATAGGGTGAGTCCAATTTTTTTTTATGGAGGATAGGTTTTTTTTTTTTTTTAAATAGAACGGCATTATATAGTCTTTTTTTTTTAATTTATCTATTTACATATTTACTACGACGTATTGTTCGTCATCAATAAGTGCGATGTTGAGGCATGACATGGGAGCGGCTGTACTGTTGAGGTACGTGACCGAAGAGGCTAGTCCTGGAGCTGGTCCCTCTGCCATGCTCGCTTGAGGCGTCGGGATTTGTGGATAATTGCTGAAAAAGGGGATTAGCGTGATAATGGAGTTTGTCTTGAAAATTTTTATACCGTGTCATGATAACAGAAGGTACAAATGGGATGTTGAGGTCATTATCCAATGTGAAGTTGGAAACGTAAAATGGCGCATCGACAATTGTCAGTATAATGGATTGTATTGATTGTGTGATACATTCTGGTCTCTCTTCAAAACGAATATATATTTCACCTTTTACTAAAGATATAATCTATAATCAACAATTTCATAACGGCTTATTTTTCTAGCCTTTTCCTGAACCTTGTAGTTTTGTAAATATTTTGTATAGTTTAAATGAGTTTCTGTAATAATTCTTAAAGATTTTCATAGAAACCTAATTAGAATATAAAAATAGAAACGTAATAAAAGATAAATTCCACAACAAACACTGAAGTAGTGGAGGGAGTTGGCTTGGTACGCTCTCGCCCAATTCGCTGGAATATGTTTTCTTAATGTTATATTTATTTATTATTTTTGATTTATATATTTTTTGGTTTGTCTTATGATTGCAGATTATATTAAGAGCTGTGCCTGTCTGGAAGTCTGTCGCCAAGTTGTCATGACGTTAGATGTATCCTTAAATCAGATATTTAGTATGTACATTAAAATCATCCTGTCCGTCTTGCACTTCCCTCCACAGTGAATAACCGATATTGTACTTCCCCAGCACGAATTAATCAAAAAAATTGTCACTTTCCTTACTAATCGACCGTTTTGGCTAAAAATTAATAATTGTCTTACATAGAAAATTCGTGTCCATAGATTCATTCCATCGGGAGTTGATTCCCTCCGTTCTTTGGTCGATTTCACGGAAAACTAATGTGTGCCGTCCTTAATGCGGTCTTGTATTTACGTATAAAATTTCGTATTGGTATATATGTATATTAAATTAAATTTAATTTAATTTGGGAACAATCGTTGAATTCTTTTCTGATTTCTTCTGTTGATTGAAAGAGCAGTAGAATCAAAACCTCCAAAAGAGAGGCTTTTGTTCTAAAAGAATGTCAATAAAGCTATTTTATTTATTTTTTTTATATATGTATATATACAGGTCTAGTGATTTGCACCTAAGCATCCAATGCTCTTATCTTTTCTTGAATGCGCTGGGCTTCTACCCTATCTTGTTATCACTACCAATACAAAGTCCTTCATGAAGTAGCATAACGAGTCTAAAAATGCTTCCGTTGTCCAATCTTCTAGTTTGTTATTATCACTCACCAGGGCTTTAACTACGAGGTCATATCGTTTACTACCAGAGCACTCTTTCGTCTCACGTGAACATGAGCCCGACACTACTATGGGAGTTCTAAATTGGCCTACTCAGGTTTTTAGTTACCTAAGGCAGGGGTCTATAACGAGTACCTGACATCGCACAGGGTCGGGACCATCGCTTAACGTCCCATAATTTTTTTTTACCTCGCAGATAAAATAAACTAAGGCCTCGTCCGGGTTTCAAATCCGCCATCTTGAGCTCAGTAGGCTACGCTACCTCTGGCTACCGGAGCCCTCTCCCAATCTTCTAAAATCATCCTCTATCATCACATCTTTACCGAATATGTGGAATCTCGTTCGAGGGAGTTGCCGTCTCATCTTCTCCATATATGTCACTTGTAGGACTGTCCTTGACTCCTGTAATATCTACGTCTCTATTGAAAAGACCGTGTCCTGTGAGAACTAACTTACTTTGTTTAACTGGGGAAGTAAAATCTGTTTGGTTTTTGGTTACCATGGAAAATTGAGGAAATTTCTCAACACCAAAATCAGTTCTTGTTGTTGGTGCAAAGTGCATTTAAATGCCTGTATTACATTCATTGCAAGTTATCTCCTGTATCGCATTCCCCTTGATAGACAATACATGTGTAGGACACTCGGAATGTATATATTGCCATTTGGACCTTGATATATGGCTTCAGTGCAAAACATCATATCCTCAGACTGCATAACAGTTCAGAATGAACAAAAATATTTTCGGATTGACTTCTTGCGAGCTACATTTTTCACTTTCATTTTCGTACTTAGGCTTGTGTCTATGACTTCCTGTATAGACGGTTTAGTTCATTAGCGTAAAAACTGGGTTTTTTTTTCCAGTGTTTTGAGTAACTTCGTTTTGCGCTTGGGCCATCGATGTGTTATTTCTCTATTATGTTGTTTCCCTTCACACTTCGAAGGCAAAACTGTCCACCTGTATCTATGAACAATGCTCTCATTCCAACCTCTAACAACTTTCGGTACCTTGGGTTTTACTTAGACAGCAGACTAACGTGGAATGCCCACACAAGACTAGTTACTTACGACGCTCTGGCGGATATGAGCCCGACCTATAGGAATTTTGCCTACCCTAAATTTTTATTCACGTAGGTAAGCGGTATCTAACGAGTAGCTGACATCGTAAAGACTCGGGACCTTAACGTCCAGTCCGAAGGACGGCATGCTCAAGGTTTTTTACCTTTCTAATAAATTTTATAAACAGATGATTATATGAGTAAACTCAATAAATCTATCAGCAATGTCTAATATTAAGGTTACATAATAGAACTTGTTCCGGGCCATCTAGATCAACAATGAATATATGAAATGACAAGAACTCAACTGGCGATATGGTCTTTTAAGACGACTATTCGGATCAAAATCGAAACTATCTGTTGAGAACAAACTTACAATTTACAAAACAATCATACGACCAATATGGACATACGGACTAGAACTATGGGGCTCAGCCAAGAGTTCCAACATCAACAGAATACAAACTTTTCAGTAAAAAGTCCAACGACAAATTGTCAATGCTCCCTTTTATGTCACCAACAAAATCCTACACAAAGACCTCAACATTCCTTATGTCCAAGACCTAATCGAACTCCGCTTCAAGAAATTCCATTCCAAGTTGAATACCCATCCCAATCCTCTTGCTCAGCGCATATCCTCTCAGTCCCATCCCGACAACCCTCCACGCCGCCTAAAACGACGCTGGCCTCGCGATCTTTGAATAAATAACGAGACTGTCTAAGTGAGTGTCGGCTTCTCCTATCAATTGTACATATTTATTTCCTGTTCACTTCTACCTATTGTACATTTTGTACAGATCGTAGAATAAAAAAAAATAATAATAATTTTTTGTTGTTTCGGTAATAAGGTTTGAATTGTACTATTGTACATTTACATAACAAAAAAGTTTTTCCTTCATTTATACATTTAGAGTTGTGGAAACGGAAGGTTAAAACTTAGCGATTTTAAGGATCTAATGTGCAGTCTAAAGGCATGGCAGACTGCATTCAAGAACCACACCAAAGAGAAGACTGGAATTCTGAAGGCGGAACGTCTGAGAGACGCCCTCTATGAAGTTGGTATGTTCATTTTACATGGTTGATATAAGTTGGAAGTAGAGGCAAGTACACCTCCCCTCCTTAGATCCCTCTCATCCATATTTTCCATTCTATATTTCTCTTATAACTCACTGTTGCCACCTTATCGTATTTGGAACACATGGGTACTCAGGTGTAACTCACTACAAGAAATTATAAAAAAAGGATTCGTGTCTATGCACAACTTTCGTAAACTTGGCACATCTGGGAGTGGACTGTATTCGATAATTTGATGGTTCAGGGAGAATCCAACTTTAACATAAAGGATGGTAATTGTACTAAGAGAAAGAAAATTGTGTTGCTATTAATATTTCTTATGCCGTAGACAACTCAAAACCTTGACGTAGATTTATACTTCTTTTTTTTCATTCCTGAACGGTCATTTACCGCTTTGTATTTTTTGTATGACATTTTTTTATTGATTTAGTTTTTTCAGCTTATTAAAGCTTGAAAGATGTAGCTGCAATACATATGATCATCATATGTGATACATTTATTTACAAAATTGATAATGCTCAACCATTTTTTTACTGATTAACATGAAACCTTTTTGTTATAGGTTTCCAGCTGAGTACAGATGTTCTTTCAATATTAGTTCTGAGGTACATGCGCAAAGACGGAACGCTCAGGTTTGGCGATTTTGTGTCGGCCATATTACATCTTAGTCTTGCATTTAGTAAGTTTTATTTTTGGATTCTTCTATTTTGGCTAAGAAGCAAAAAATACAATTTTGAATTTTTAGCTAGCACCCTCGCATTCCATAAAACAAAACTAATACATAAAAAACACAATAATGAATCAAGAAAAGAAAATTATTTTAAGTTTTATATTTAGAAAGTAAGATTACAAAAAAAAAATCAACATTGACTTCTTTTGAATCTTATTCAGTTAAGCAACAACAAAGGAAAACAAATCAGACTAAGGCCCTCAAATGTCAGTTCATTTTATGAATAACTAACTGCCTTTTAAAAATATAAGTGGAATTAACTTCAAACTCTTAAGACCAGAACAAAGTCAACTGTGTTGCCAGTTTTTTAAATATCCAAATAGTTTTTTATATATGCAAAGAGCGTTATTTGCATTGAATTACATTCTAAACATTATTTTTATATTGTTAAATATATTTTTTTTATTATAAAAAAATTAATTTAATTCATTCGTTGTCGACCGTCTGGTGATTGCAGAGCAAAACTGGACTCTTCAGAGTACAATACATTTCTCCAATTATTCTTAGTTCAATTCTGATGTTCTCTAGCAAACTGCAGGCATAGCATCTTCGATGATATGAAGTGAGTAGTGCGCCACTTGCTGGCCTTCTGGGGCATAATTTTAACTCAGCAAGCCTTCTTTGCACAGTCTCGGCACAAATGGTTACATTACGAGCAATTCCAAACTAGCGGGCTATCTCAGAAGCCGTAGGATTGCGGTTTCGAAGAGCATGCATGAGCAAAAATCTATGTTGAGTTTCTATCGCTTAAAATTGAATAAATCTTAACTCAAATGAATCAAAAACTAAACTAACGAGATTAGTTTGTTTTGAAATGATGAACATAATATTCACGCCTGTCAAAAGAAACAATAAAGGATTGAACGTATTGTGCCTCATCGTAAACAAAGATAAACAATGATTTCAAAATAATGTATATACCTATACAGTAGAGTCGGGCTCATGTCCGAAAGATATTTTGATATTTAATGATTGAAGATATTTTTTACTTGTAGTTAAAGCCCGAGCATGAGTCATAATAACTAACTATATGTACAGTAGTTTATATAGTTAGTTTACTTTAATATTTATTTAAATAACGAATTATGTTTTCTATTGTTATAGGCATATTTGAATCGAGAGATCCTCTACAGAATGGTTCTGTAAAGCTAAGTTTATCTGAGGTATGAATTATTATTTACTATACTCTTGTTAATATTATTTTTATACTCAATGTAATTTCTTCCACTTACTGTGGAAATCATTCGAAGCCGTCAGAACATAAGTTGGGGGGCATCTAAATACATTTTTGTTATCTGTGTCTATTATATATAGTTGAAAACTTATTTTAAAAAATATCGTCGGCATCACCGGCTGTACTTCTCTAGAAAGAATTAATCAGTTAACTTTTCGCTCCCCCTCCAAAACCAGTCGACCATTTGCGCTAATATTCAATAGGTGACTTACATAGGGGCTCCTAAACCCTCATACTAAATATTGTGTCGATACATTCATTACATCGGCAGTTATTGGGGTTTTTGTGGTAAGTCTCCCCCCCTATTCCCCCATTTCCCTTTGGTCGATTTGGCTGGAAATACATAGGTTTCTTCGTTACCGTGTCCTAGACTCTCATATAAAATTTCGTGTCGATGCATTCATTTTATCGGGAGCTACCGTGTTCCCAGTCACACATTGTCTTAATTCCACGTAACATATATAAATGAAAGTCTACCGTTTTCTGCGTATGACGTAGTCTGCATATCGTTCAACAGTAACATTTAAATTTGCTAGGCTGGCATATTTAATTGAAAAATTGTATCTTCTTTTTTTTATAAAAAGCGCCACATTTGTAAAACCATGAGTTCAGATGGATTAGTAGTATTGTTCTTGTTTCAATTAATCATTCTTGCAATAGTTATATTCACATAAGGACACATATGCAGATTTTCACGGGATCTTATTATTCGCAGTTGTCCTTCAAGGTCCAACGTGCCATGTTATCGTGGCTGCCACAGCAAGCACTGCTTATGGTTCAAAATTTACTTAAAATGAAACATTGAAAATGTTTTTTATTACTCTGAGCATGAGATTAATAATTGGATTCATGCATAATAAATACAGTTTTATTTTTTATTACTTCGATTTATAAAAAAATAAATAAATAAACAAACAAAAAAACCACTTGTTTTTCCTGACAACTTGGCGAATATCTACATAGCAGATTTTATTTGGAAGTTAAGATATTTTCTAAATGTTCACGTCTATTATAAACGTTCAACTAATTTTTTTTTTTTTTTTTACAGTGGTTAAAATCTGCACTGATATGCTGACATTAGTTCGAGTCATTAGAAGGCTCGTGTAAATTAGCTTTTATGTAAATAAAATGTAAATGTTATTATGTATGTAATGTATATAAAACTTAAGTAACACTACTGTAAATAAATATTATTTTCATAAAAATGTTTCATTATTCTTATTTACCTACCCAGAGTTTTATTGTAAGTATAAAATTGTTGTTCGATTTAAATTTTCATATTTTTATGGAAAATAATTGGAATTTCTTCGTTGGTGCGCAGAAATGTTTTATTGCTTGTCGGAGTGGGCTTCTGCTAAAGTAATAATATTGTGTTGAGTGAGTTTTTTTTGTTGTTGATGTTTCTTAATTTCTCTTTAAATCCAACGCAACATTTTTTTTTTAGTATCCAGTAATTTGGAAGCTATGGTTGGCCGTTAGGTTAGTTTTGGTTTTATAATAGGAAAATCTTACATTTTTTTTGCGGTCTAACGTAATAAACAAGGAAACGGTCGCGAAAGGGACGAAGGTGGAAATAACCAACCACTCGAAAGATCATTAAATTCCGACGAGCCTTGAAATAATCTCCATCTTCTACAATGAATAATATCGAAATTAATTATTTTAAAAGAAAATATTGGCATTTATTTTGGACGCTGGAAGAGAAGGCACTTACTGGAATTGGAATGAAGAAATGCAGTTCAATTGCCGGATAACTATATGCAGTTGTCCAGGGCGACCAACAATATATTTCCTTTCCTTATTTGCGAACCCAAAGAACTTCATGCCAACAATATTTTCCACACAAATAAGTAACATGAGATAGTTTTATCTCACATTATTTAATCATCATAGCTTAACCTCAGTTTAAAAGAGCCTAAACCAGAACAGAACGCAAAACAAATATGCCTTCATTGATATTTCAGAGGAAGGAAAGAGCCTTCGGATAATAAAAGCTATGCAAAGTAATATTATATTTCGATATTATTCAGTCAAGTTGTAATAATTTGACAAACGAATAATGCTTTAAAATCTATATTTTTGTAATTAGATATATACAAATACGACGTTTTCAGCACCAAATAAAAAAGTCGCATCATCCCAATTCCCCTTGCGGAGAATGAATAGATAAAATAAACATTAATTGTTGTCATTGAGGCATGTGAGTCGAAAAATAAAATGTGACGAATTCAGGATGATCTCACTTTTCTCAACTCTTTAATAATAAAATGATTAGAGTAGCAAGATAACATCCTGCTTTCCGAAAGTTATTATCCTAAAATATAAACCTCTGGGTAGACGCTAGAAGATATCAATATTTCTCGGTAGTAGGCGAGATGACCCTAACTCATAACGAACTATTCAAGAAACTACCTATCAACTAAGAAATAAAGATTTAAATAATCACTTTGCCAAAAAAATACCAATTGATGAATTCCAGCAACTGCCAAAGGGAGTTGAAAATAAGATGACAATTTTTAGAAAACAGGATGTTACGTTTCTTGTTTATTCCCTGCACATTCGAAACCGTTTCTGAGTGGTTACCTGGCTGCTCCCATCTCTTATATATAATATAACTCTTCAGTCTGTGTCGATATAAAGGAAAAACAAACAACTTTGTAACATTTATATTTTCTAATTCCCCAAAAAATAGATAAAGTCTACCGGTTCGTCTTACGCCATCTTCAGTTTAACAGTAACATTTAAGTTTGCTAGGTTGCCATATTTATACAATACTGAAAATGGAAGTCCTGCTCTTATCTAACATAAAAATGTTATTGTTAGTTATTGTGACTCATGCCCAGGCTTTAACTTCATCATATCGCCTACTACCAGAGTACTCTTTTGTGGCTCTGGTGGACATGAGACCGACTTAGTTCTAAATGTTGCCTACCCTAATTGTTATTCACCTAGTAGTGTAGGGTCTTTAACGAGTGCCTGACATCGTACAGGCTCTGGATATCCCATCCGAATTATGGCCTGCTCAAGTTTTTTTCACATTTCAAAAAAAAAACCTAATGGCCTGGACCGAATTTCGAATCCCACGATCTTGAGCTCAGTAAGCAAGCACGCATACCACTAAGCTACCGGCTCCCTTCTAAAAATTGTATTGTGAAAATGTACAGGTTTAAACATTAAATTCAACAATTAATTGCAACGTGAATAAAAAAAGTCGAAATATTGGAGATAAACCTACACATTTTCACGATAAGATTTTTCTGTTAGGGCAGAACTTTCTTTCCTTCTCTGTGGTGAAGGGAAGTCACAGCCTCAGGTAATCTCTCATCTTTGTATAAATATGTCTACTTAGCCAACGTAAATATTACTGTTGAACCAAGTGATGAAGATGGCATAAGCATATATAGTGTTTGAACATAAAAACATGTCCTATACACCATGGTCCGATTCTCATCGTTTCCCGGTTGATTTTTTTTTTTTTTTTCTTTCTAGAAGTTGTATTTTGAACAATAAATCGATTTTACTCAGTTACCCTTCACTCTAAATTACTTTTGATTCCACCAACCAAAACCTCATAGAATTTCCTATACAATTTCTGTATCCAAGTGTCTAAAGCCTTTACATGAGCCACACAACTATTGAAAGGATGGAAACATTTTTGAAAATGTTTCAAAGTAAAAACTCATCCCTAAATTTTTCTGCAGAAATATTGTGAAATACTAAATAATAATTAAAGAAAATCGAAGTACTCATTTCGCTTATTCTTGTAAAGGGGCATATATGGCCCGAAAATGCAAAGAGGCTGCCGAACTACACTGTACAGTATTAAGGCGAGGTTACACGGTTTACTTTTCATAATCATCCCAGATGATTCGGTGTGAAATAAAAAGTGAAATCACTTTCTGTTTACAATTATCATTCAGGATGAATCAGTCACTGGCAGTCAGTTCATTTCAAGATTGCGACAAATGAGCTTGTGCGTGGTGGTATTAATAGTCCAAGCTCCCATGGCACAAAAAGGTACCCCATCGAACACCTCAAATTTGAAATGTGAAAATGCTTGGAAAACATGTTACGCCCGCCAGACTAGTAAGAGTTTATTAATTGTTATTTTTAATGAATTTTTGAAATTAGCTAAAAAATGAATTTATTTTTTAAAACACCTGCTAGAAATTTAAACAATCCTATGGTAAATAATGTATCGTTTTTGAAAAAAATTGTCTAGCTGACAATTTTTGTTAGTTAACATCTAAAAGACCTTTCCTTATAAACAATTTCTTTCATGAAAGTAAACTTCATAACACCTCTTTGGTTTTTGTTTTAAAATTAAGTTTTAGTCCTCCCCTATCTATTAAAACTTGTCTGACTGGCAATTTTTGTTAATCAATATTTGTCAGACCTTTTTTATAAATTATTATTTTACATAAAAATATTTTTTCCGACAAAAAACCTATTTTAATATATAAAAGGGATCTTAAGCTTTAATTTAGAATTAGAAAAATTAACATTTTATTAGTTGACAACGGTCATACATTTTTTAATTAAAAAATTTTGGCATGGCGGTTAAAAATTAAGTATATCATAGTGAAAAACAATTTTTGCTCTGAGGCCAAAAAAAAAAAAGGTGCGTTCAAAATTAAGTCTGACGAGGTAATTAACAAAAATTTCCAGCCAGACAAGTTTTAATAGATAGGAGAGAACTCAAAATTCATTTTAAAACAAAAATCAAAGAGGTGTTATGAAGTGTACTTTCATGAAAAAAATATAATTTATAAGAAAGGGTCTGTTAGATGTTAACTAACAAAAATTGTCAGACAAAATTTTTCAAAAACGATACATTATTTACCATAGATTGTGCAAACTGCAAGCAGGTGTTTTAAAAAATAAATTCATTTTTTTAGCTAATTTCATTTAAAATATCCGATAACAAATGTTTACTAGTCTGGCGGGCGTAGCATGTTTTCCAAGCATTTTCACCCTTCAAATTTGAGGTGTTCGATGGGGTACCATGGGAGCTTGGACTATAATATTTTGTGTAAGTTATCTTGGAAATGAATTGGAGTACATTTCTAAAAAGCTCAAAAGGACAAATTGGGTGTTGCTGCATAGTACTACTAACATTTGCATTACTTTTACAAGTACATTATTATTACTGCCCGTATTGCATAAAAACCTATCCATAAGTATGTTTCTTAGAATAAATATAATTACAATTAATTTGTGCTTACATTGGTGGCACAAGTTTGCCTTTGAAAAGCATACACTTCTTAAGGAGTCAGCGTTCTTGAAACAGTATAATTTTTATAGTCACTTTTGGCTCACTCTGTCTCTGCTACAGATTGTTTTAATTTTCGCTTTAATGTCTTCAAATGTCAACAGTCGGAGATAAAATTGTTGGACCATGTACTGAAGACTTCATCTCTTTTGTTTTCATTTCATAAAGTTGACATTTTGTATTTCATAAACACTCGTGATTTTCGCTTAAAAATAAAGAGGTTTACACCTTCTTTCCACAATCTTTTACCAAGTATAATAATTACTAACAATACCGTAAACAACAAACCTGCGTGTGGGCGTGAGCAAACTGGTGAACCTTGATGAATTCATGATTCACTTCTTGTGAACAAGAAATGAACATGTCTACTTTGTTCATCTATCACTCTGGATGATCACTTTGAATGAATTGCTGTTTGCACACTTCACTCTGAGTGAATCATCCGGGATGATCATGAAAAGTGAATCGTGTAAACCCGCCTCAAGTATATATGTTCATATATACGTAGGAACGTCCCGAAATGTTGTGAAAAACACTTCGAAAAGTTATCAAGAATAATTCTTGATAATAAATTTTTTAATTAATTAAAATTATGATAATAATTATTATCTTAATTTTAATTAATTAAAAAATTTATCTACTGTAATACTATTATTTTTGTACTCATATTTTCAAGTATTTATTTATTTAATTATATTTTTTAGTATAATTCAGACTCCAAAGCCGAGTACACACTAGTAGACCATGTTGCGCGATTTGTCTATAGGCGTCTTGAGACACGGTCTATAGATGTGAATTTCTCAGTCTCATCTTCACAGTCCACCATGTAGGACATTGTTTTGTGTGGAATGAGTTCCTGCTTAGTGCTAATTACAAGAGAAAGAACGCGAAAACGTAAACGTTGGTGGACGCGCGAAGTGCTCGCAGAAGAACCTAGGTTCGGTAATGCATTATTAAATAAATTAAGACTGGAAGACGCCATGGGTTTTCAAAATTTCACCCGGCTGTCGCCTACTGATTTTGAAGATTTGCTTCTGATAGTTGGAGGGATAAGAATGAAGCAAGATACAAAATTTAGAGAAACCATCACAGCTTCTCTTTGGAAAATAACTGTAAAGAGCCGAACCACACCACTCGGAAGCTGGAGACAGACTGGGACGTGTCTCGCCTCTAGACGTCAAAATGTTGCGCATATGTCTAACGTTGCATGCGGTCTCCCATTCCGATTGGGAGACCGTTGCATGCGGTCTCCCATTCCGATTGGGAGACTTTAGACGGGGATTGGTCTATAGACATGTCTACGTAGACAACCTGAGACACGTCTCAGAGACCAAAATCGCGCTACATGTCTACTAGTGTGGACTAGGCTTAAGAGTTAATATCTGTTTATGATTTCATTTATAATCTATCTTAATGTGTACATTCTTATGACGTATTCTACTACCATATTATGGTTTAACGTAAATAAATAATATTGTTGTGAGACATAGGCTCTTTCTTCACTCAAGTGGACATGAGCCCGACTCAACTATGGGAGTGCTAAATTTTGCCAACCCACGTTAAATTAGCTAGGGTATGCGTCTTTAACGAGTACCTGACATCGTACAGATTCGAGACCATCGTTCAACGTCCCATCCGAAGAATGCCGAACTCAAGGTTTCCCCCTCCCAGATGAAAAACCTAGGAATCTCGTCCAGGTTTCTCTTTTGAGTTCAGTAGGAAAGCACACTACTTCTGATCTACTGGCGCCCCCCTTGCTATATACTATATAAATGGGCTAAAAAAAAAAATACATAATGATAAATAGCATATTGTTTTATTGGAATAAAATATTTATATAATCATTGACAAATATCCCTCATGGAGAATTATTTTCAAGTGATTTTTTTTTTTTACATTTTAAATATATGTATTTTAAATTTGTCAATATAAAACCCAAAAGCTGCATGTTTTAGAAATACATCAAAACTTTGTAACTTTGGTTTAAATAAAAAAGTTATTTACAATTTTATTTGTTCTACGTACTTACATAAAAAAAAGAAGAACTTTTACGATTGTTTTATTACAATTAAAAAAAAAAAAAAAAAGGCTGTCACAAAAACTAAATTAAAAAAAAAAAAACTTAATCGAATTAATTAAAACACTGGAGTATTCTCAAAGATTTTTTTTTGTAATTTTTCAAATTTTTTATTTTATAATTTTTTTTTTGCTCTTCTTACAATTACATAGGGAGGTAAGCAAAGTGCCTGCAAAATAAAGCTTCCTTTCGGGGGAAATTTACTGTATTGTTTTTGCTCATGCACTTGTAACTCTATAAACAATGAAATATTACGTTTAATTTGAATTTATATTTATTTATATATATATATGATTTTTTTTAATGAGTAAAAACTCAAGTGGATTATGTACAAGAGAAGGAGAAAATAAAATAATAGATATCTAAAAGAAACATAAAAAATATGACGATTCTATAAAATAATACATAAAAAATACACAAGTGCACGTGCAAAAGCATTAAATGTCCTAAGTTACATATAAATATTATTATTATCTACCATTTACCCAATGAGGAGAAATGCAGTACATGGTATATAAGAAATTTCTTTCTAATATATATGATACATTACATGATTAGTTTTTATAATTTTTTTTTCTTATAATTAATTTATTTATCTACAAGAAACCTATATATATTTTATATTTTAAATATATTCAGGGTGTCTTCGCTATATAAAAATAATATATGTGAAGGCCTAATTCATCAATTATAACATAAATTGTAATACATTTTGGACAGAATTAAAATTCAATGAATAATAAGATGAAAAGTAAAGAAGAGATAAGGTGGTGGGTGGAAAAAGGAAATCATTTTTAAATTATTTCATTCAAATCGAAATTTTTTTGTAGTATACTTTCTCAAAGCTCAAAAATAAAAGGCTGTAGAGGGGGTTCCTGAATCGATTTCAGGAACTTTTTTATTATTTTATTTGGTACATAAAAAAGTGGAGTGGATTTTGAAGCTAGAGAAAAAGGACTGAAAAGAGCTCCACTGAACTTTACTTTCATATTTTTTATTATTTTCCGCCCCCTAAAAAAAAATAAAGATATCAGAGATGACTTTTCCGCAATTTTTACTTCGATGTTCCAAAGAAACAAATGAAGTGTGGCGATATTGGTCGAAAAATAGTCGGAGATCTTTATTCTGATTGTATTACTCTCAAAACATAAAGAAAATTTGTTTTCCGCAGGGGTCTGTCTCTGCAGAATTTTCACGGAAACTTCTTCAGAAATGCACCAATTTTTATTTGATATCAACAATCGGATAATCAGTGATTGTGGAAATATAAGTAGTTTTGTTTCGTTCATGAATTCTGTAGAAATGCATCGATTTGCGTTTCTTTGTTCCAAATATGTTTTTACTCAGTGGCTCATTAGTTTTGGTTCCAATCGTATCAGTGAGTGGTTTTAGATGCGCGATTTTGCACATTTTTTGCTACAATAAGAGTTGTATAATCGTAATAAGAGCTTTCTGGCAAATTTCGCTGACATTTTTCATATTGAAAATTACAAGAACATGGAAGTCATGTTGTAATGTAGGCCAAACCGGAATTAAATTTTCGTACAGGACTACCAACCTTTTTTAATATCTTATTAAGAAATACATTATATATGGGATTTTCGGAACAGTTTATTGCACAATTTGTATTTTTTTAAAATTAGTTAAGAAATAAAAAAACTTTTTCAGTTTTTTATTTTTTTCAGTCTGTCTATCAGGTGAAGATGCTCTCTTTAGTTGCAGCCCGGGTGTCAATTAACTATTTATAACTCAAATGAATAATATATTTTTGAAAATAGGAAAGTTTTAGCTCTCCCCCTAAACCCCCCCCCCCTCCTCTCTTAGGCCTATTTGTCTGAAAATCAATAGATATCTTCAAGGAATTATTCCTTATATAAATTTCGAGGTAAAATTTCATTCCAAATGCCGTTAATTAAGTGTTTTCTGACAGATTTGGCAGAAATAGTTATCCTTGTCGGGTCGATATATTCACTTATTGGGAGTCACAGACAGACATTTCTTTTTGTTATATGTTTAGAATCAAGAAGTCGGAAACATACAATTTCTGTAAACTTTCAACATATAATTTTTACCCGATTATATATAACTTCCTATCCTACATATAGCTGAGCTGTTTTCATGTAAAACTATAATAGTTTTATGAAGAAGGTTTTAACGGGAGAATAAGATAAATACCGTATTGTTACACATTTATAATTAATGAAAATACAATCTAATTCAACATTGATTTCTTTATTATATAATAATATAAATATATTTTTTCTGTTAAGGGCGCCTTTTCCACCCTCCTCCTCAATTATAATTTTTTAATTAACATAAAATAATATTTCTCCTATACTGGGTGAGGACACCCCCAAGAAGAAGACGATGAATAAAGGAGATGGACAGAGAATCAGAAGAAAATTATATGAAGAGAAGAAAGGTTGCATGAACACGGCTATTGTGAATTATAAAAAATATATATAATTACACCATGTGAGAAAAATAAAAATTAATAAAAACCTAAATTGTAAATAGTATACTATATATATAAAACTCACATATTTTCTCCGAATTTATATATACACATAACACAAGTGAAAAATAACTTATACGTCTAGGATTTTCATTAAAATGTTCCCATTTACGATTTTCAATGTAGACGACACCAAACAGTTGAAATAAAGGGAAATTTCTTTCTTTCTTACAGCTGTTTTATTTAGCTTTACACTTACGTAGTGGGCGTTCTTCTATTTCTTTATACCTGAAAAAAATATATACAATGTTAGTAACCAGAGAATACAAAATTTATAAGATAGCAGCTTCATTGTATTTGTATAGCTGTTCATTGCATTCTTTCACATATTTCAATGCTGGAAAAAGGTGAAGACACCCCCATGTTTGCCTTAATCGAAATTGGAGGAACAAGAAATTTGATTCAATATTTTGAAAAATTGTTTTACTTACTAAATATATTGAAAGTTTCCGAATATTAGAAATAATTTTTCCCACTATCTGTATCCAATCCTCCCTATTATAGAAAGAAATACGAGGTGTGTTAAAAAAATAACGGGAATTTTCGGTTTTTGAAAAGAATTTTATTTATTCGTCTACATCAATGTTATCTCCTTCAAAATAGTCCCCCATTAGATATTATACACTTATGTCAGCGCTTCTTTCAATCCCCGAAACACTTCTGGAACTCGATCTTTGGGATAGCATTTAGCTCTCTCAGCGATGCAATTTTAATCTCATCTACGCTTGTGAAACGACGGCCCTTTAAGGTTCTCTATATTGTTGGGAACAGAAAAAAGTCACAGAGAGCTATGTCTGGCGAATATGGAGGCTGGGGCATCATTAATGTGTTGTTTTTGGACAAAAATTCACGAACATAATAAAGTGTGAGCAGGTTTTACTCATAGCAGACTCACCAAAAGCAATATTTAACATTTCTAAAACTTTATTCCATTCTTATAGCAAACTTTAATGCAAATTCTCTGATCCATTTTGTATAATCGCCGATCGTACCGAAACACATGTAACCTCTTTGACAGCTGACTAAACATCCGGTTTGGCTAACAATGTACAGATACTTTTCAGTACACTTCGTATAACGATTCAATCTACTTGCTTACATTGGCAACTATTATTTATCTGGATAATAAGGGAGAGTAATCCCCCCTCTCTTCCTCTGATCTCTCCCTTCCCATCTTTACATTGGCAACTATTAGGGTTTTTTATAATAGCCCCCCTTCCCGTCGGCAGATTCTGCTGGAAGTCCTTAGGTGTCGTCCTGGATCCCCATATAAAATTGTTTTGCAGATATTGTTTTTTTTTTTTTCTTAGTTGAAAACGCTCCTCCTCTTCGCCAATATGAGGTTCTAGATCACATATACAATTTCGTGTCGAATTAGTTGTTATGACATTTATAAAGTATATCTATCTATCTCTATCTAGTTATTATGACATATACCATATATATTGTCATACATATTGCCTACTATCAAAACGCTCTTTCTTCGATCAGGTGGACATAAGCCAGACTCCACTTTAGGTGTCCAGACTTTTACCTACCCAGGTCTGGTTGCCATGGGTAAGGGGTCTTGAACGAGAGTATCTGACTTCGCACAGACTCGGAACCAACGCTTAACAGATAAAAAACCTGCGAACCTCGGCCCCTTTCGTGTCGATATATTCATTCTATCGAGTCCAGACATTTATGTATAAATAACATTGGTAACTCCTACATAAGATTGAAGAAAGCAGCAAATTTGCTGAAAAACAACTACACGCTTAGTTATTATAATTTTCATATTTATCGAGTGCATAGTGTACTTCTGGGGTTCCTAATTTACATAGTAAAATTTGTATTGATACACACAACGGCAGTTATAGTTTTGTTTTAAGCCTTCCTCCTTCCCTTTGACAGATTTGTCTGAAAATCAATTCTTAGAGGATCCACACACATAAAACATGTCGATACATTCATTCTATCGGAAGTCGTCATGTTCTCAGACATACAAACATTTTGTTTTTCATTTTTAGAATCAGGGGGTCGGAAACAATGAAATTCCGGTGAAAACTCTACTTCGAATTTCCGACCAAGTAACTTCCCCTATACTTCCTATAACTAGGAAACTAAAAAACATCTGTCTAGTATATAAACACAAGAGTATAAAATAATCTGACTTGAGTGTATAGTCGGGTTAAATGAAGACTAAAGGAACCTCACAGAAAGGTCCACTTAACTTCCATAGAATTGATTTACAGTTGTGTACTTACTTAAGATTTTTTCGAAGAAGCTGATTGCGGAGTTTTCGTTTTAGCTCTAGCAGGCTGAGGTATAATCGTGATTTCGTCATTAATTTTCAAGGGCTTCAGTAACGACTCGCTCTATTAAAAGTAATAAAAAAAATAATATATATAAATAAATTAAAATAAACAAAGTAATAAAATTCAATGTATCTTGAAAGGGATCAAGTCATAGAGTCAATAAATAAAACAGTTAAAATAATAAATAAATAAAAATAATTCAAAAAACAAATATAAATGATAAAAAGTCGACGGTGAATCACCAGTAATGTACTTCCCCAGAACGAATTAATCTATTATTTGTTGTTCTACCTCAAAAACCAATTAAAATCAATAGTTCATTTACATAGGGGGGGGGGGGGGGGGGGGGGGGGGGGCTTTTGAATCCTCGTGCTAAATTTTGTGTCCATAAAGTTATTAGACTTTTTGTCAGTTATTAGGGTTTTTGAATCGAGCCTTATTCCTCTCATCCTTCCTCTCCTTAGGTAGAATCAGCTGAAAATTAATATGTGTCGTCCTTATAAGGTTTCGAATTTACATATGAAATTTTGTCAATATTTTTTTTTTTTCATTTTTGGACTCAGGGGATCGGAAAAGACGAAATTCCGGTGAAAAATGAACAATTTTTGTTTGACCGATTACATAACTTCCCCGATACTTCGGATTGAGATGGACAAGCAACATCACAGAAAAATAAAAAAGCTTGACTTAAAGCTCCATTATAAAATATAATTATATTTTTATTTAGATAATAAATTATCTCCATTATGTTATTTGTAAAGCTCGGCTGCAAAAATTTAAATTTGAAATGAATTACTCCTGAAATTAAGGATTCAATTTATGGCTATGAGGATGGTTGAAGGAATACCAATGAAAAAATACCTACAAATAAATAATAATCAAAGTACACGAAATTTTAATTAATACTCAGTAAAAATCTGACCTGTTTGTAATACATGCGATAAATTAAAATGCAAGTTGTACGTCTCATATATTTGAACAAAATGTATTTTCAAGAAGCCAGGTTTATGTGCTCTGATTTATATTGAAAAATAAAAGGAAGAAAATAAATAAAAAAAATATATATACATAAAAAAAAAATTAAACCAAATTAACCACCTAGGCAAGCTGCAAAATATTTACGCAATCATAAAAAGCTATAACGTTGAAATTTGTCCAAAAAATGTATGTTTATGATTAAATACAAAGTTCGCAAATTAAAAGAATGCAACATTATTTTGATGGCGAGAAGGCTCAGGAAGAAATACACTCAGGTCAGATTGAACAGTAAGTTTATGATATTCAACTCCCATTATGTATCCTTTCTTAACGGCTCTTGTCAAATTTCTTAGAGACTATAACCGACTTACATATTCTGAAATGAATTATTCAGTTATTTGATATAATAATTATAAAGAGCCGAATAACAAAAATATTATTTTAGTAGAGAATTAAAAATGTTTAGACATGTTTCCGTTGCGCTGCGATTATTCTATGACAAAGTTTGAAATCCTTAAAAAAATACAGTCTGCATTATGCTGTAGGTTACTGGTACAATACAGGCCGCAAATCAAAGCAAAATATACATCAAAATATTCATAAATTTCGAGTAAATTCCAGTTAGTTATTGAGACTCACTCCCGGGCTTAACAATGATGACATATCGCCTACTACCAGAGGACTCTTTTGTCGTTTGGTGGACATAAGCCTGATTTTACTATGGGAGTACTAACTTTGGCCCATCCAGGTTTATTCATCTCAGGTAGGAGTGTTTACCGAGTACCATCGTATAGGCCATTTTTCACCTTCCTGAAAAAAAAAACCAAGGGCCTCGGTTGGGTTTCGAATCCCCGATTTTGCTCAGTAGACAAGCACGTTACCTCTGAGCTACTGGCGCCCTCTAATAAATCTTTATATAAAAATTTATCGTTCCTATTAGTTAGCACCCAGCCTTGGCTAGACTGACTGACGAATAGACAGGATACCTGCTTTTCGCAGATCAATCTTTTCGAAATGTTTAAATTGGTTACGAATTCCTGCTCTATAGATTCAATGCCTTTTGTTTTCCATTTCCTAGTTTCTATATGCCACAGTAAGTCGACCCCCAGTCGATAAATCAACTTCACTCTTCACTTAGTCATTCCACTGCACATACATTGTATTACAAATAACAACAGTTAAATTCCTGTCTTTTTTTGGCAAAGCGCTCATGTCTTCATAAAATAATTTAAATTGTGCTTATATGATAAGAAACTTGAAAAAAATCAAACTGATTAGCAAAAAATGTAATGTAATTTTCAAATAGTTTCCACTTCATTCATATATACACAACACTGGACATACCCAGACATGCGGTTGCAGCAGACAAATGAAATAAAAGGTAGAAGTGTTGAGAGATGCTTGATAATACACCAAACATCATTGAAAAAAATCCAACATTGCTTCATTTAAGTTAGTTATTATGATTCATGCCCGGGCTTTGACTACAAGGTCATATCGTCTACTACCAGAGCGTTCTTTCGTCACTCCGGTGGACATGAGCCTGACTAATACGGGATCTAAATTTTGCCTAAATTTTTATTCACCTCTAGGTAAATAGTAGGTGTCTTTAACGAGAACTTTACAGGTTCGAGACCATTGCTTAACGTCACATCCGAAGGACGGCATGCTTTCAAGGTTTCTTCACCTCCCAGATAAAAAACCTAAGAGTAGACAGAAATTGAAAGCATGTTTTCATCACATCTATATTCACTATTTTTCTTGTACTATCTCGACAACTTTTCAGTTGATTTCGATGAGTTTTGCTATCGTTATTAATTTCCTCTGATATATAATTAATTTCGAAGGTACTTAAATTCTCGAGGTTATACTTGTATATCGACAAATACCTTACTCAGCTGAACTGTGTTTGAGTAACAGAAGCAAAACAAACATTAAAAAAATGTTTAATGCTTTTATTACAACTTAATTTAGATTTTAAAATACATGTTTTAATTTCAGTTCTCTAAATTTCAAATGCCTATAACAAAACTAAGTACTTGGAACGGGAGTTCTACGATAGAAAAAATGCCGTTTAGGGCAATTTTTCTAAAATCTACATTTTTTGACATTCACTATTTTATAAAATCAAGTTTGGTCACTATTTTGAGGACTTTTAAAACTGAAATACTAAATGTATACAATAATTTTTGGATTCCTTGTTGATTTCTACTAGTAATGTTAAAAATGTCTGAATTAGATAACAAAAAATAAGAGATCGTAAAAAATTGTAATAATCTGTCAAATTTCAAAAATGTGTTGAAAAATATGTACTTGACAAATCAATATCATTCGGTTACACGGATCAAAAAAATCCAAGATCTCAAAGAATGACCTTGTCGTCTATTTGACATTTGCATTAATTTAAGAGAAGAGAGTGATAGTGAAAATGAATGACCAACCTGTGTCGGAGGAGATGAATTTCCAGAGGTGGAGGGTTGGGCTCCAGGCTTCTTGTCCATGACTCTCTTGGCTACCACTGAGTGGGCTGAGTAGACGTGGTTCTCGAACTGTTTGTACATGCCAAAAGTGGCAGTACACACGGTACACTTGTAGGAGAGATGGGCCGGCTTCAGAGACATGTTATGGTCTCGAGCTACATGGTTCAACAGCTTCCACTGGTAAACCTGCAACAGGATCAGTGTCCTTTTTACAAGTAGCCCAATAAACTTATAAGAGGACATTTTTATATAGAAGAGAAAAATTCTAATTTTGACTACTCAAATTGTCCATCAGTGACGAAAACGAAAAGCAACAATATGAATTAATTATTTTATTGATAGTAGATGGCAGAGCCTATTAATATAAAGAACAATCAACAGATACACCGTTTTCCATTATTCAATCTTGTACGTAACACGAGTTTTTTTTATATATATAAACATAAACATGTTACGAAAAAGCGAACGAATATATATCATGCGCACCCAAGCTACGTTGTGAAGGAGATAGATGAGTTTCTCCGTGGAGTGATATCAATTGGCTCTGGCTCTGACATGGTGTCATATTACATTACTGGCATAAACGATGTTATAAGCTATTCCAGCATATGTTGTGAAAATTCCTTCTGAACTAATGTCAACAATTTTTTTTTTTAAGTAATAAATGAATCATAATTTAATACTGCTAAAATTATTTCGAATTTTCTAATTGTGATTATATTTTAATTACACGACTCTATATTGGCAAAAAAATAATTGTAACAAATCAATTATAAAAGAATAAATCTTCAATTTGGGGACATACATATTTAGAACACAAAATTACACAACGTTGATATTATCAAATTATAGATATGTGAATATAAAGTGTGTACATGATGTAAGTTAATTAATTTATATATATTTATACATAAATAATATATATATATATATATATATATATATATATATATATATATATATATATATATATATATATGTCTTATTTTAGTTATCATAAGCCGAATTTTAACAAAAAATGAATTGAACAAATAAAATATTGTATATCAAAAATGTTGCTAGAGAAATTTAAATCCTTCCATCTTTTCCAGTGAACACACATATTTTTTTTATTATTATCTTGGCTGTGTTAAAAATTGTTCATGTTTTTACTAATTGATACGTTCATAACTTACACGGACATATGTTATTATTTCAACAGCTTACAGGAGATATTTATTAGAAAAGTATTAAAACGAATTACAGCAATCATTTATACAACCAAGACATGTTTGAATAAATGTTATTAATAAATGCCAGAAATCGAATTACTAGTGTATGTCTAAAAGGAGTTTGTGTTTTCAGTTTATTTTTCGTCGAGGCTTTTTAGTATGAGAGTAAAACAAAAACGTTCGTTCTAAATTTAGTATGAGTTTGTATCAGTTGAAGGCAGTTTCGACATTCTTGTTGTACTCATATGACATTCCTTTGGTAATTTATTTATAAATAAGCTTTGTTGAAATTACGCAGGCAATCGAAAGATATTAGATTCAAACTTCTTGTCCGCTTCCAACTGAATTTCCAGTTCATTACATGGTCAGACCTCAGGTTGTGATCTCCAAGTCTTTCGGCAATTTTACATGTTGCAATGAAGAGTAGATGCGTGCTTACCCTGCCACAAACGGGACATCTGCCTCCATCCTTGCCCTTGTTAGCAGCCTCCTGCATAGAGGAGGTGACCAGCCCATGGGAGCCAAGCAGATGTCGCTCCAATCCTTGGTCTGTAAAGAACCTGAACTGACACTTCTGACAGTTGAGAGGCGGCCGGTTGTAGATCATCTTTGGATGGATCTTCACCTTATGGATCCATTGCATGTGATTCCGTAGTTGTTCAAGATCCTACGCAAACAACAAAAATATATAGAAGTATTAAACGTATGTAAGTATTCACAAGCAAAAATGGAACAATGGCTGAAGACGGCAAGTAAATATCAACTTATGGCTAAGTCTGGTAGGCGCATGCCATGTCGTGTGTCGGTTCACTTGGCCAATTTACCTGAATTTTTGGCAATGACTATATGCTACTTGCATGTTTCGCCTAGAAGTGAGTTTTTTCTACATATGAGTGAAAGGGGAGGGCTAAAAAAAAAAAATTGCCGAATATTTATGTTTGTTTACTCTTATTTTCTGCTCTTCTACTTTGCTTCTATCATCTTAATTCATCAATTGAACGGGTCGCATGCCCGTCAACGTTACGTTTAGAATAGAATAAAAGAGCGCGCGAAGAGTAACAATGTTAAATATAAATTAATACCCCCAACATAACAGACTCTTTTACAACAGATAAGGGCACGTAAAATGTGGTAGGATGGGCGCCTTTCTTCCGACAGAACGAAGAAAAAAAAACATACAATAGGAACTTTAAAACAAGATAATTACAAGACATATGTATCTAATTTGACTAAAGCGCCTTTGGAGAGCGACAAAGCCACTGATAAAACACCGACACGTGTCCCATTCAGACCACCAACGTCTTAGCTACTATCTTAGACCAACTCGATCTTCTGCACATCTCTCTCTCTCACTTCCTCCGAAAGCTATACATCTCTCCAAAGCCACCCTGGCATGATACTCAAAAAGCTTCACGTAGTTTGTGACTAGTGTAAAAAACTTACCTTAATATATCCATCACAAATTTCACAAATGACGAAAGTAGTCTTGACAGAGCCAGGAGGACGCCCTGGCTTGGCGATGGGCGGCGTGCCGCCTGGTGGGTGCTGAGTCTGCTGTTGTCGAGGCAGAGGAGTGATGGAGATAGACGGCTGTTGGAGAAGTTTCGCAGTGGCGCCTGCTGCGGCCACCGCTGCCGCTGTACTCGAGGCGTTCTGCAAGTAACAACAACCATCAGAGAGTCTTTCCCTCAACGGCCCAACATAACCATGCACCATAAATCACAATAAATGTCTTGCAATTCATTTATATTTGTAATCAAGTTTTTTTAGGCACCTCATTAGAGCTCGTCGTTGGGGAGTTAGATAGATAGTGTCACTATTCACAGAAGATCGCGTCAAGGGTTGTCGGGATGGAACCGAGAGGACATGCGATGAGTGACAGTGGGATGGGTATTCAACTTAGAATATAATTTTTTGAAGAGGAGTTGGATTAGGTCTTGGACATAAGGAATGTTGTTGAAGACTTTGTATAGAAGTTACGTTACTTTCTTCTATAGGTACATTTTTCATTTATATATTTTATTATATTTGTGTCGTGTTGTTGCAAATATTAAAAATATTCTAAAATTTTCTAAGT
The DNA here is from genome assembly GCA_963662175.1 of Aradus depressus. Classification (NCBI taxonomy): domain Eukaryota; kingdom Metazoa; phylum Arthropoda; class Insecta; order Hemiptera; family Aradidae; genus Aradus; species Aradus depressus. The sequence continues at coordinate 47,036,550 of OY759216.1, read as the reverse complement.
TGCTATTAAGTATCTATTTCTATTTTATTAAATTATTTGAACTCACTTTCTTTTCTATCGCATAAAAATTTAAACATTGCTTTCAAATTGATTATAAGTAAATTTCTAATATTACTCTGGTTTTTTTGTGAATTGTATGAGTAAAAAGTTGGTAAAGAAAAACGTTAAAATAAAGCTGGTCCTTCTTCTGAAGTGGAGAATCTTTATTTAGTTATAATCACATCAACAAAACGATTATATCCAACGAATGCACTATAAATCATGCGAGTGCTTTCATTTTTTTTTTGTTATATTCTCGTGGCCACTGATTGAAAGATGTACTAGTACAATTAGAAGAAAAATTGAGAAAATACAATTTTTATTTTTAATGAATTAAACACAATTGCTTTGTCTTAGGTGCCAAAAAAATAAAAAGAAGTATAAATAAATCAAAAAAAGGTATTCATGACATCAGGGGAGTATATGTCCAAAGCAGCTTGGCGAACCTTGCATGTCTATATCCTCTAGTTTAGAATTCGCCTCTCTTATCCGATAGATAGTATAATTAATAAATTTCTCTGTATAATCAGATTTTTTTCGTCAAAAATGTCTATATACTCGTATATCTGAAAGTGGGCCTTTTATATAATTTAAAAAAAAATCGTTATATATCTCCCACAGATTTTTCCTCCGTTTCCAGCGATCCAAGTTGTCTCCACTGTTGTACAAGGGGACCTACAGCCCAAACAACAATGGGGGTTGCCTTCACTTGCTAGTCATTAGAGAACGTTCAGACAGAACCAAGTCTGGTTAAATTTCAAACAATTATATAGGAAATCAATTTTTAGTGAGTATTTAAATGGGATTAATCCACAAAGTTATTGAGGTCAACATCAGAAAAATTATATATAATATTTGTACACATGGCTTTCTATAAAGCTACAAAAATAATAGTAAAAAAGAAAAAAAAAAACTACATTAAATTCAACTTTAGAGTTACATGCAATAATTATAATATCAATGAAAACAGAATAAACTATAGAGAATTATTAGAGCAACATTTCGACTGGAGGTGGGAAATGAGGTAATGAGGAGGTGGGAGTTACGATGAATAACCAATACCTAATAAATAGTATTGACAGCAATCCTGAACTCTTCAGGACAGGAATCTCACTACACAATATTGACTATCCTAGGAGGGTGAGAATAACGTTAATAGTAACTTCATCAACTTATGATATCCTAATGAATAAATACTTATTAAGAATTAGGATAAATACCTTTTTTTATTAAATATAAAAATGAAACATAATAAACTGAGTGTTGTTTCTTCCATATGCTGCTGGTAATAAAACTAAAAAAAAATCCTAATAACCTACCTTTTTGTTAACAAATATTCAAAATACCTAGATCACTTTTTAATAATATTTTCCTCTTCTTGGTTAACTGGAAGAAGAACTACAGAAATCTGAAAAACATCTCACCAAAAAAAATCATTTCATGCAGAGAACAAATGCAGTGGAACTCCGATAGCCCGCAATCTCCCATTAGTTATAAGAACATACTCTGTATGTATATGTATATATATATGTTACTAAGGTGTGCGAAAAAGCTTAGTTCCGAGTAAAATAAATTTTTTCGAAAATAAATTATAAAAAATCGCATGGAACGTACTACATCATCTCTATATCTTCCTAACAACATCTCAGGGAACGTTTCCATATAGAGAAAAATAATATACATTATAGTACGCAAAAAAATATGTAACATGATATATATACCATCGATGAAAATCCTTCCATGTTGAGAAACATGAAAATATTGTGAAAACTTGTAATATATAAATAAAACAAATTTATTTTTTGGAATATTGTCTATTCTACAAAAAATTTATAGATCAACTACCGATTAAAGCCATCGTCTTAGTTAAACCCATAATATCCTGACGATGGAGTAATGCCGAAACCGTTATTTTATGTTTACAATTTTTGTAGAATAGATAATATTTCAAAATTGTTTATTGATTAAATTGCTCACAATATAACATATTTTCATGTTCATGTAGTGGCAACATAGAATTCAAGATAGATGAATATAATCACTACTCCCCACACGTTTTTCCTTACAACTACTAGTCCGGGTTTTCAAGTTTTTAACGACCACTTGTAATAAAAAGCCTTCAGCAAAATGAATTAAAGAAATTAATTAAACAATATATTATTTTAAATTTTACTGTTTATTGCACGCTTTTATTTATTCCTAAAATTTGTTATTTTGATGCGTCTTCACATCATAATATATTCAGGTGGCCTGACGATGAGGAAAACTTCAAAAGCCGGCTAGCCGTTTAAAAAATATTGTTAACTTGTAAGAAGTTAACTGCTCTCCTACCTATAATACCCATAAGTTATCCGGCAGATGTTTAACCACTTGGAAAGATGAACAATTTCTGAAAATACTAACCAACAATTTTGCCAAAATAACACAAACACTAAAACGTATAATAAATAACCCATTATGTATATGTATTGCCCGCCCATGTCACCATTTTACAAGTCTGTATAACTGATTCGGGTTAGCGAAATTCCACTTACAAAACATGTAACATAAACAGGTAAAAACGTTTGTTAGTTGTTAATGTGTATACCTGGGAATAAGATGCGATGTTTGATACATAGTCAGTGTGCAGTGAGTGGGAAAAACCATCGACCTACACCATCACAAAGACAACACACCACCCAAATCCACAACACAAGAACACAAACCAGAACAAAACATACCACTCTCATATCAAAAACATAATGTTCAAAAAAAGTTTAAAGATTAGTCAAAGATAAGAAATTAAAGGTTTCTTTTTGAAATAGGTAATTAATTTCTATTCCTTTGTTTAAAAAACAAAAAAGAAATTATTGAGTCATGCCGTTTCAAAACCAGACCAAATTTCGACTTTTGCATTAAACTATTCCATTAAAAAAAAAAAATACTTCCCGAGTTATGAAATATTACTTCATAACTCGATATGTCGCCGATAGTGGTCATTAGCCTTTAACTCATAATTAAGTGGGAAAAAATAAGTTAATGTAATTGACTTTTTTTTTTGGAATTAAATTTATCGGGTAATCGGAAGCTGGTATACAAAATAAAATTCACAATCTCGTTGGAGTTATTCTCTGGGACGCTTGTAGGTTCGTATTTTCCTTCAATTCTTCCAGAGGTGGTTTCTCTTTCAGGGTGATTAGACATTCCTGGTGAAAGTGTAATCACCCGGAAATATATTTGCGACAAAGAAAAGATACCTCTGGGAGAATCACCGGAAAAGTATAAATACAGTTCTCTAATCCACAGACACCCAAGGCAAATAGTGATTGTGGTGAATGGGAAACTTTTTGACAATATTAAGCACAAATGAAATGATGAAACCAAAATGCCAAGAAAATGATCCAAGAAACACTAGAATTTACTACGATTTTTTATATAATATATAATTACAGCATCACGTTCTTCCATTCCAACAAAACTATTTTTGAGAAGCCATCACCAGTACCTATATTTCATGTGATCTTTATGTTAACTATTCCTTCTGTCAATCATAACCATCCTTTTAAAGAACATATTTATTGAGTTTACTTCTATACTTATAGACCTAGTCAAAACTTGAGAAGGCAAAAAATAAATGGGAGAAGTGATGCTGTAATAATATATTATAGGTTAGGTTAGGTTAGGTTTTATGACTCATGCCCGGGCTTTAACTACGAGGTCATATCGCCTACTACCAGAGCGCTCTTTCGTCACTCTGGTGGACATGCCAGCCCGCACTCTACTGAGGGAGTCCTAAATTTTGCCTACTCTAAATTTTTATTCACCTAGGGTAGGGGTCTTTAACGAGTATCTGACATCGTACGGGCTCGGGACCATCGCTTAACATCCTATCCGAAGGACGGCGTGCTCGTTTATTTTACCTCCCCAATAATAATATATTATATATTAATTACTCTCCTAACACAACCCGGAAAATAGTATGATTTATTTATATTTTCATTATGTACAGAAAAATCATCAATATGATTTTTTATTACAGATAGTTATTGTGTCATGCCCGGGAACTAACTACGAGGTCATATCGCCAACTACCAGACTTTTTTTCTTTACTCGCGACTTTTATTGCTCTGGTGGACTCTACGGATTCAAAATTTTGCATAGCCTACATTTTTAATAACCTAGGGTAGGGGGAACGAGTACCTGACATCGTACATTGCTTAACGTCCCCTCCGAAGGATAGCGTGCTCAAGGTTTTTTCAACTCCCCCAAAAAAAAACCTACGGACCTTTGGTCGTGTTCCGAACCCCCGATCTTGAGCTCAGTAGGCAAGCACGTTACCTCTCAGCTACTGGTCAGTAGCATTACATTTTAAAATGAGTTATCTCTAATAAATGTTTGGAAACTAGCCAATTCAAATAGAAGATAAAAGAAAGTTATAAATAAACTTTATGAAAAACAAAACGCATCAATTCCAAAAACGCTACCATTCCCAAAAGTGAATTTATCCTATAATTTCATAATTTATTGTCTGGTTTTGGAAGACGACTCATTTTTCGGCTATTTTCTATGAAATACAATTTGTGACAATTAAAACTAAATATGCAAGAAAGTAAAAACAAAAGAATGTAAAGAAAATAAAGTTCAAAATAATAAAACTTAAAAAACAGCTGAAAAACACATTAGTTCCTTCTTAAAAATGCAATACTAGCAAAAGTAATTATGGTTTACATTATTCTTCAATTTGTAGAAAGAATGCGTTGTAAATAAATTATTTAAAAAATAAATAAAGTGTCCGCATATTTAGCAATAAAACCTACAAAAATATTGATTTTGCTTCCCTCAAACTTTGAAGTCAGTTTCATAAAACAACTCATTTTTTATGTAAGATGTCAAAACGAGGTAAATTAAAATAAACCACCATTCAAAATTAAGATATCGAGATAAACCAACAAATTCATTAAATTTTTATATCCAATAAATCCAAGTATTTAGTAGGTAAAGGTAAATTGATGGAAATTAGTTAATAAAACAAAAAATAAACTACATTTTCCAAACATAAGAAGTTGATGTTTTTAAAGGATACTTCCTTTCTTTTTTTCTTTTTTTCCAGTTCATTATTTTGTTTAAACTTGTGCAGTTATGGAAATGTGTTAAAGAAAAATTGTCAAATCAAATTGAAATGTTAGTTACGAAAATCTAAATTATTATTCTCATGCTAGTTGTTAGTTCCAAATGCCCTCTCAACAAAATTCTTCCATTAAAAAATTGTAAATAAAAAAAGTGCAATGAGGCGGAGGAGGCTGAAAAGAAGTATGAGTTTTCAAAAATACCTGATACAGCTGACTGTTAGACAGATTGTAGGAGGAGGGGAGGAGGACTTGGGGCTGGGCGTTAGGCCCCGAGGGCCTGAATACTACACCTGAAACAGAATACACAAAGAAATCATTAGTAATAATAAATAATATTATATAGATGAAATAATTAACAATATATTTGCGTGAAGAAATCAAAATATTAGAAGGAAACCAGTCAGGACTTTTGTTCCAAGGTTGAGTCACAGCAGGATATTTATTATAGTTTATCCTTTTTCTAATGTAGAATATGGAACGGATTTATATATGTTTGTTTGTTTTTGTGTCTCATGCCCGGGCATTAACTCCGAGGTCATATCCCCGCTCTGGTGGACATGAGCCCAAATATATTGTGGAAGTCCTAAATTTAGCCTATGCAGGTTCCTTTTAAAGGGCTCGATGGCGTAATGAAGTAAAAAAATAAAAAATTAAAGGACCTCAATCGAGTTTCGAACCCGCGATCTCGAGCGCTAGACAAGCTAGCTATCTCTGTACGCCTACGGCGCCCTCCAATGTATACGTATTACATATTTTAAGCAGAACTTAAACAGTGCATGTGCAGGCTTTTCATGACGTTCGAAATTTAAACCATTTTTATTTTACACACTTTTTGTTCATATATTTATTTATGTTTATTATATTTATCATTGCTATATTTCTCCCATTTATTTTTTGTTTAAAACCTAGTAATTAGACTTTCCGGAAGCACTCACATCGTAAGTATTATAATTATCTTGTTCTTCATGTCAAAATCCTTTTCTCGTGAATCAAAATATTCTTCCTATAGAACATATTTATTGAGTCAACTCAAATCAAGACTTAGAATTTGGCTCAATGAATATATTTGTAGGAAGAATATTTCGATTGACGAGAAAAGGATGTTAACATAAAGAATTATAGATACTGATGATAGGAGTGATTCTGGAAACGTCTGTAATTACTCAGGTTTAAAAAACCAAAAAATAAATGTGAGAAATGTAGCTGTGATAAATATGTTGTATATAAATGCAGAATCTCAGTACACAACCCAAAAGTTATATTCAGGATGGAAGATAGCAACATTAATTTACAAGTAACGTAAACATCAATGGTTACTTAATCAGTAAAATATACTTATGTTCATATATATTCTTTATATTAGCCAGACGGTTTTTGCCTATTGAAAACAAGAAAATAGAAATTTTTTAATTGGAAACCTAGTGTGTATCTCCGAAAACACAGATTTTTGGCAATGTGGTAGCTGTTGTGAATGAAGTTGTTCAAAACTAAGAAGCCCAGGGAGAAAACGAAAGATTTATTGGAAAAAAAAGTCCTGGTTTAAAAGATAGGCAGCTGATAGTAGACATGCACAGCGGGAATCAGGTCAACAAAAATTTGTAAGTTAATTTAAACCTAACGGAAATGGAAAATTTTAAATATGTAACTCCCATCTTTTTCACAACTTCGAAGTTGAGAAACGAAGACATATTGTGGAAACTTATGAATAATTAATTTTTTAAAATATTGTCTATATACCCAACTCCCGATTAACCGGGGGAGAGGGGGTTCGAACATGTTGCCGTAATGCTGTATTAAGTGCATTAAATTTACTCAACACCGTAAGTCACAAATATTTTGTCTTTTATTATTAGACATTAATGATTGTTATAATATGATATAATGAATGATTGAATGACATTTAAAAAAAATGTATACATAAGTTTTTGTTAATCCCTCAATTAACCATGATTGCGCTTTATGTATGGTACCCATGCCCAACATTATCCCGGTTTATCGGAAGTAGACTGTAATTCAAAATAATAAAATTACGTTTTCTTACTCTGTTTTGGTGTGGGTTTATTTTCAACACTTTCAACCTCGGTTCTTGGAATACAATATTTTAGTTAGAAGTAGAATTTTAGCCAATTAGTGAGTAAAAGTATTGTTTGTTTGATGTGGCTTCTAACGAAAAAAATTTCCTTAGAATATCGTTAATTAAAATAAGTTCATAATATGGATATTACTTATTTATTCCAAGTGTTACATCTAATGAATAAAATATGAGTTTTAGATTTAATTTCCTTTGCATATCTTAATAAAAACTAAACCAACCCAAAATATGATTAATAATAATTATTATATATGTTTTGTCGTAAATATATACATATTTAAAACGACATAACATATTAGTAAGATCGATAAGTTGAGCAGTGTCGAGTGCGGGGCTGTATTGCTGAGGTACGTGACCGATGGAGTCCAGACTAGTCCTGGATGTCAATATTAATTATTATTCTACAATGTTTTTTACTTGTTCAGAGAAAAAGAGTATTCTAGCCCTGAGATACAACCCTGACATGTATTTTGTTGCACTATCGGTCTTCGCTATTTGCACTTGCATGTTACTCTTTAAAGGGAAGGACTGACTCCGCTATGTTCGATAGCGTATGTGATACATGTACAGTTTGTGATCAGCATACAAATCTAAAGTGAATTGCAAATTCAGTAATCATCCTAAGTCAGCCCGCTCTTCCAAGCTATGCCGATTATTTTAATATAAAACATTATATCTATGTTTTTTTTTACTTATTCAAAAACTAACAGGTATTTGTCATTACGCCCCCGGGTGTTATACGACAGATTGCGCTACATGGAAGATTGAGATGGAAACAAATAAATCTATAGTCGCTCTCTGAGCAACTGTACTTTTATAAGTACATACAAAGTATATATGTCAAATGTTACCAGGTCGGATAGGAGGAATGCCGCCCTTCGTGTGGTGGCGAGTTACCTCCATGGACCGGTTGAGGTAGATAGGAGGCCGCCCTCTGCCCCTAGGTAGAAGGGAGTGCCCCGTCCCCGGAGAGGAGGGAAGCCGCCCTCCCACTGGGGGCGGAACAGTCCCCCTGGGGGCTAGAGGCGGCGTTGTGTACGCGCCCAGTCCCAGTCCTCCTCCGCCCAGTCGGGGACCGCGGACTCTTGGAATCTTCGCTGGTGGCTCCCAGTCCAATGGTGGCTCCTGTAATAACAAAAAAATTAATTAATTTTATATTGTGAGGGGAAAAAGAAAAAAAAAAAAAAAAAAAAAAAAAAAAAAAAAAAAACTTAAATTATCCCACAAAATCAATCAACTCCTACAAACTCTTCCTAGAAAGACAATCCAGTAGGATCAATCTAGTCGCAAAAGGGGTTTCCTACATAATATAAGACTTCTTTCGGTTCTGTGAAATAGAAAATAAGCAATCCCGATGTTGAATGAATGCTTAAATATATAAAATCAGTTAAACAATAGAGTAAATGCTATTTATTCGTTAGACATCATGGTTAAGCACATGCATGTTATTTTTTTGCCAAATAAATTAATTAATACTATTTTTTGATATGAATAATACTCTCTAAACCAGCGGTTCCCAAACTGATGTATGTGGTTAAAGTTTTTCTTTTTTTGCAATAAAAAAAATTAGAATTAAACTTTGGAATAAGATAAATTAAAAGGGCGAACGCAAGCTATCAGGTATTTAAAGGATGGATAAGGAGAGTTAATTACAGCAGACCGACAGCAGCCTTAGAAACCCTACTGAACCTTCCTCCGCTCGATATTGCTATCAAAGAGGGGCCAAGAGACTGACAATAACAGGTAACTGGAGGGACCGCAACACTCCCAAAGGACACTCGACAATGAGGGAGACAATAAGCAATGTGCGTTTTAGATATGGCTACTGAATATATGTTTAATAAACAGTGTGATGTCTGGGGCAAGAAATGCGGGGGATTTACATGTCTGAAGAAGTATGGTCTAAGACCTAGGGTTAGGGGCGGGGCCTTCAGGAACTGAAAAGTTATCTTCTCTGCCAAAAACATTAGTTACTTGTTGGTTATAATGTAGAAAATTAACTTTTATTCTTTTGCCTGTCAGATATTTAAATCCTAAAAGTAAATCTTTCATATTATCCATACTTAGTGAAAAACGATAAGTTACCCAGAACAAAATGTACATTTCCACTCCCAAGACTGAAAAACAAATTACTAAATAGTCCATGTTTGTTGGTTGTTTTTGTGATTCATGCCCAGGCTTCAATTACGGAATCATACAGCCTATCAGAGGACGTTTTGTGAATACGAGCCCGACTCTACAGTGGAAGACCTAAATTTTGCCTGTGACCAGGATGAGTTGAGAATAAGACTAACAAACAGATAACGCACAGGCTCGGGACAGCCTTATGTCCCCTCCGAAGGACGGTGTTCATAAGGTTTTGTTTTGTAAAACCTTCTTTGTTTCACAAAATGAACAAATGGTCTGTCTACATCTTATCCCCATTTATAAAATATAAAACAAATAAACTTATTGTGTTGTTTTCAATCAACTTTCAAAGAACAAACTGCACTTTTATAGTTATGAAGAGTTTATATTAACGCAGACGCCCCAAAAGTGTTTAAAATATTTACTAATTACTTGATGATTATAATCAGCACTTGAAAATGATATATAGCCACATGGACCCATCTATTAATAGACCGAGAACATTCGCGATACAAGAATTCAAACATAAAAAATAATGATTATCAGCTTGCGGGTACAAGTAACTAAATAACATGATGAATTTAATCTGTAAAAACTACACAAAAATACACATGAGGTTTCACTACAATCTAGTTTCTAAAATTGAGCATTTGAGTAAAAATAAAATTTACAAAAAAAATATATACAAACCTGGTTCCTCTCAGGTTTGTACTTCTTGGCGCAGGAAAGGAGATGCCTGCTGAGCTTGCCCTTCTGGTTGTCCTCGAAGGGACAGTTAGGACACTGGTGGAAGGCGGGAGCACGCTCCAGCCTGCCACGCACGTTGTGCTCAGCCTCCATGTGGAACAGAATGTCATGGGGACTCCGTACCTCCAATGTGCAGAAGTTACACCGGTACACATAGTTTCTCATGTGGGGAGTTTCAAGATGGTGCGCCATCACAAGGGCAGACTCCGTTTTAAAATTGCACAATTTACACTTTTTCAATTCCAGCTTGTACGGTTCATTATTCTCTTTACTGAATTCTAGAGTTCTCATCAGTGAGTTTATAGCCATGTGAACTTCTACAGGACAGTTCTCGCCTTCACGATCTCGTTTTCGTTTCTGGTTTCGTAAAAGATCTGCCTGTACATGTTCCTGTACAAGATTAACACCAATTTGCATAAAAAATTTCCCTAAAGGGTTGTCAAAATAGGATTCACTTTTCTTCTTGGTGTCAATTGTGTCCACGCTGTCACTGTCCTTCCTACTGGAGGAGTCACTATCCTTACCTTCCTCGTCAGTCTCCGTGTCGCTCTTGTCTTCCTTATCCTCTTTGCTACTCGTACTTTTCTTCTCTTCTTTCTCTGTATCCGTTTTGTCTTCTTCATTGTCACTCTTCTTTACTTCTACTTTTATTTCACTCGGTGCTTTATCCTCACTTGATGCTTTATCTTCACTCGGTGATTTATCCTCACTAGATGCTTTATCTTCACTCGATACTTTATCCTCAACCAATGCTTTCTCCTCAACCAATGCTTTCTCCTCAACCGAAGCTTTATCTTCAACCAATGCTTTATCCTCCTCAGACACTTTATCCTTGTCTTCTTCTTCGTCCTTTTCCTCACTCTTCTCCTCCTTAAGTTCAGCTTTCTCTTTTTCTCTCTCCTCCCTCCTCTTTCTCCTTTCCTCCTTCTCCAATTTTTCTTGTCCTTTAACCACCTTCTCCAAATCGTCGACAAACTCCTTCAAGGGAGTGACCGGAGGTTTCTCGTAGACATAAGGCACAATGAAGGAAGGGGCCTCCACCACGTACATGTCGTCGGTGAGAGATGGGAGGATGGTCGGTTTGGGTGGCATGACCGGGGTGGCCATGGGTTGCGGAACAGATGCCTTGTGTTTGATGAAGTTGGCGCTGACAGGGAGCATTGAGAAGCCAGGCCTGTTGGTCGGTGTGATGCTCATATGAGGAGACAGCGTGGTCGGTTGACCCACCGGCACCCCACCTTTACCAGACAAGATCGAGTTTGTATCTATAATAACTAAAGTAGGCTCTTTCTTACCTCCTCTGGGCTGCTTACTCCCTGCAGCTATCTCCACAAGTTTCTTCGTGTCACTCACAACTATTGTAGTCTTCTTGGTCGGAGTTTTCCTTCTGTCATCTGCCAGAGGATCCGTCAGTTCCACTTCTTCGACAGAGTCGTCCGATTTCTTCTCTAATTCATCTAAATAAACATCTTTGTCTGCATACGACTTCGTTTTATTCAAATTACGAGAACTCCTCCTTGGAGGAACGCTAGATGGAGTAGGTGGTGCTTTTTTCTTTTTCGACGACTTCTCTGGTGTTGCTTCAGAAACCGAATCATTCTCGTCTAAACCTTTTTCTGGGGTTTTCTGCGTTAAATCGATTTCCATGTGTTCACTGTGTTTGCTGCTCCTATCCTCAGTAGATTCCTCCTTTTTAGGTCTAACAGGAGTTTTAACTAAAGTTATTTCAAGTGAACCATGTGAACTTAACTTAGCTAAATCTTCCATTTCAGTGTTGCGTGAAGGTTCAGAGACGTGGTTGTCATTTCTTGGAGGGATACTACTCTTATTAGACTTTTCCTCAACCTGGACATCTTTACTATCGCATACCTTGTCTTCTTCTGGTTCATTAGAGGCACTGGGAGATAGAGCCGCCTCACAAGCACTTTCTTCTATGTTCGAAACACTATTTTCTACATTTTCCACGGATTTAGCACTATCACTGATTACATCGACAGACGTACTATTGTCCCCGTTAACCTCACTAACTTCGTTAACTTCCATAGGTTCAACTTCGTTAGTCACTTCACTATCAACATCCATATTACATGGTTGTGAAGAGTTTTCAGTAAAACAGTTTTCATCGCCATTTTCGGGCGAAGGCACTGCTTCATTTTCAGTTATTTCTCCATTAGTGCGATTATCAAGTAACGTTTTTTCACTAGAGTCTTTTGAAGAGACTGCGTCTTCAACACATGAACCATTAATTTCGCCATTTATTTTTAATGAATCTAAAAAAGAATAAACATCAAAATTACTACTAATCTCAAAAGAAAACATCTGACAAATAAAATAATTTAGATAGCATACCTTCCTTAGGAAGTTCCTCCGGAGCTGGCTTCATGCACAATTCCATATCATTATCTCCTGATTCTGTCTCCATATTACGAAGTCAGCTCGACTGAAAAAATCAGACTCAATAAGAAACTTACACTCAAAATATTTTTGAAAAAATCAAAAGAAAAAGAAAAAACACGATCATTAGCTACTAATATAAACAATCGCAGGCATATTACAAGGAATTTGAACGGAATGCCTTTCTCAACATTAAATAATTTTTTTTTATGATTATGAACAAAATTATTAAGAAAAATTCAAAATGGCTGTCCTACTTCTACTAGGCTTACCAGAAAAGCCCATTTTGCTCAAAACCAAATAATAATCAAGGAACATACCTAAAATACCATTCCGAGATCAAACAAAAATAATGATGAAGTCCAAAAAACTAAAGAGTTAAAACAATTCAACATTTAGATATAAACTATGCCGAATAAATAGGTAACCTAAATGTTGTATAGGCTAAGTCGTACACAAACCACATTCAAAACGAATTAAACTCGTAAAAGGTACGAAAACTCATACGAAAGTTATAAATATCAGTAAATTACTAATTAACGCACTAATTAGTCACTTCAAAACACAAAATATAATACATTTCAACAGAAAATAAGTTGAACGGGGACAAAACGGAGTACGCGCAGTGCCATTTTGTAGTTACTAACTCTCCGCTAGAGACCGGTAGGTTCGATAAGAAAGGCATGTAGGGAAACTTGAAATGGGCTAAAAATTACATTTTCAATATTAGTTCTTTTAAAACTTTTTGTAATTAAAAAATTGTATAACGATTAATTTAAGTATTACAGGAATGTTTGATAATATTAATAAAACGGTGATTCTATAATGTTAACAATTATTTCTCCCGCCATACAGTGTTTCTATAGTATCAGTGTATTCGGTATCGCCAGACCCAACGAAGGGTGAGAGGAGGAGACCCAAAAATGATTACAACAGCGTTATGAGATTCAGAAAAGAAACTAATCACTTTCGTCCGATTAAGAAAGTAATAACAGTAAATTTTAAAATATTGATACAAAATTATTACCAAAATAAAAAAAAAAATGGAAAATGGACCAACTAAGTACGAATAGAATATGGGTAACGCGGAACAACCCAAGTTACAACATACAATGCGGCGAACACCAAAATGGCGTCCGTGATCACATGACTATTGCCTGTGACGTATAGTAAATTTTCAACTTTTTTACACGATTTTTGCTTCAACTGATGACGTCATAGCTGAAGTTGCATATTGATCAATATTGTTTAAATTTTTATCGTTTGGTTGAGTGGGCGGTCACATGAGATGTAGTTCTTATTGATTTTTATTTTGCAAGTTAATATTACCTAGGACAGTTAGGGGGGGTGGAGTACAAGAAGTGTAGACAAAAGATGTGTCCAGGCTGACAATGTCCCCAAGTCAGGCCATTGCATCTAAGGACAATACGGCAATTTATGAAGGACGTAGTCCAAAATTTGCATCAGATTGGCGCCTATCCCGAGCCTACGCCACTTTTCTACTTTACAAAAAATATTATATCATAAAAAATAAAGAGTTTCAGCGTTTTTTTTCCACGAAAAAATGTCCATGATTACTCACAACTCCCAAAATATGGATGATTTTCGACCAAATTTGCTTAACGTTCCTCTAATATCGTACCTAATTGAGCAGAGATCTTTAAGCTAATGACAGTTTGTCAATTAAAATATTTTCTTATTTTTCACGAGCATTTATAAATAAATATCAGTTTTTAACAATTATTTCATGCAGTGTCTTGAAGGCCTCTTGAAATAGTCACTTAGTAGCTCAGTGGTAAGCGTGCTTGCTTACTGAGCTCAAGATCGGGGGTTCGAAACCCGGCCGAGACCCTTAGTTTGTTTTTATCTGAGAGATGGAAAACCTTGAGAATGCCGTCCTTCGGATGGGACGTTAAGCGATGATCTCAAGCCTATACGATAAAGATCCCTATCCCAGGTGAATAAAAATTTAGGTTAGGCCAAATTTAGGATTCCCATTGTAGAATGAGGCTCTTGTCCACCAGAGCGACGAAAGCGCGATATGATTTCGAAGTTAGAGCCCGGGCATGAGCTACAATATCTCGTAGAAAATATACTCAAGAGACGTCTCTTGAGCAATAATCTCAAAATTAATTAATTAAAAAAAAAAAAAAAAAGAGAATGAAAATCGCAGTTATCATGAGGATAAGACAACACTGAAATGTATGTAATATATAAGAGAAGAGACGATAGCCCTATGGGAAAGTTGCGCCGAACCCCGACCTACTCATAATTTTTCTCCAAATTGGAGAGTGAGGCTTGGATGAGGGAGGGGAGCGAGGGTACGGTACACCCCCCGGAGTCAGTAATGGTATCGTCCGATCGCCTATTATGTTATGTGTTGGTGTTCCCTGTTGCGCAGGCGCCCCACATTCCTATTTTCTTACCCTCCTATCGTCCTTCTTTCTCTCCCCGCTTCTTTTTGCTTCGCACTCTACTCTCTCTTCCCCCCTCCCCCCCCCCCCCCCCCTCCGCCAATATAGCGCGGTCGCAACCTTACAATTTTTTTTTTTCGTTTTTTGGTTTCAAGTTTTCAGGTTTCGCGGAGTACGCTATAGCGGCTAAACCGAAAAGTTAACAACTAAATTGAACATTTTAAAATTTAATTTATAACTTTCAGTATAAGGAAGTATCTAGAGTAATCAAGCGAAAACCCAAAATGGCGTTTTCAACGGATTTTCAGGTTTCCAAATTTCCTGAACATGTTTTGACCATTTTCGCGAATGATGTCTGTCACAGTCCGTGATTGACACTTTGTGAGCGTTCTACATAAGAATCGATTCTAGCAATGAGCTTAAAATTTGAAATGAAGATATCACATATGCTAACTTAGATATTTTGGGCGACTTCGGGATCTTAGTAAATTTTACAAGATATCGCTTATACTTAGGACCTACGAGATACATGCAAAAACCTGTCAAAATGACATCTCACAAAAAATTTCTTACCAAACATGTTCCATAATAAATTTCCAAACATTAATATGTCCTCAGATTATAGTTATTATGATTCATGCCCGGGCTTTAACTACAAGGTCATATTCATATCGCCTACTACCAGAGCGCTTTTTCGTCATTGTGGTGGACATGAGCCCGAGTCTACTATGGGATTCCTAAATTTTGCCTATCCCAAATTTTTATTCACACAGGGCTTTTTAACGAGTGCCTGTCATCGTACAGGCTCGGGACCATTTAAATTACAACGCGTCAATGGATTTTAAAATGTTTTTGTTATTGATAGTTTTATTTATTAGAAAGCATTAGAAATAAAGAAAAAAACATACATGTGATGACGCCATAACAGAACTTTCTTATACGATCCATTTTTTTTACTGATACTCTTCCTCCCCCTCTCAAATTCATTTCATAAGGTGCTGGGTATAAGAAAGTCACTCTCACAATGACGTTGTACAATGAAACAAAGAGTACCACTGATGGCAACACATGACTTTCATAAACTCAGTAATGCCGGTATGAAATGAATTTGAAAGGGGGGAGTGAGAGTGATCTGTGAAAAAGTGGTAGGTATAAGAAAGTTCTATTAAGGCCACATCACTTTTTATTTATTTTGTTTGCACTTCACAATCAACCAGATTCTACGAGAGATAAAATTACTTAAAATACACGTTGGACCAGATTTCACTCATTAATTCCTTCTGGGCATAAATACATATTACAATCTACTAATTATATTTATGACTTAATCAATAATCTCCTCGAATAATAATTATACAGAATACATATATTTTTATCAAAGGCAGAGGGCGCCGGTAGCTCAGTGGTATGCGTGCTTGCTTATTGAGCTCAAGATTGTGGCCGAGGTCCTTAGGTTTTCTATCTTGGAGGTGAAAAAAACCTTGAGCACATCCTTCAGATGAAACGTTAAACGATGGTCACAAGCCTCTAGGATGTCAGGTTCTCGTGAAAGACCCCTGTGAATAAAAACTTAGGATAGGCAAAAATTAGGATTCCCATAGTGGAGTCGGGCTCTGGTAGTAGGCGATATGACCTTGTAGTTACAACTCGGGGGTGCCATAATATTTTTATCAAAGGCGCTTGCGGGAACGAAAACCGTTTTCAAATGGCATCTAGGGTACCCGATTTTTTTTTTTTTATATACGTTTGATTAATTTATGCGAAAACGATTAGTCCTAGCGAAAAATTCTTTCTTATAAAAAATGTTCCTTACGAAATTTGTTTTCAAATTCGAGACGTGGCAAAAACCAGCAGAGCAATAGCGTCCCGAAAACTGCACAATAGACGTTTGTAGGAAATAGTTCAATTGATAATTATCAATTACTGTAGGAGTCCTAATTTTTGCCTA
Organism: Aradus depressus; assembly: GCA_963662175.1. Taxonomy (NCBI): domain Eukaryota; kingdom Metazoa; phylum Arthropoda; class Insecta; order Hemiptera; family Aradidae; genus Aradus; species Aradus depressus. The sequence continues at coordinate 47,019,681 of OY759216.1, read as the reverse complement.
CCTTAGTACAGGCTCAAACGAAATTACAGTTTTCGCTCTCCTTCCAAATCCAATCGAACGTTTGGACTAAAAATCAACAGTAGACTTAGGGGGTTCTGAATTCTCTGATTTGGCTGGAAATCAAGTGGTCGGAAAACATGAAATTCCGTTGAAAACTCAACATCGAATTTCTGTCCGATTACATAACTTCCCCTATACTTGGTTTAACTGGGGAAGTAATAAAGGTTGTAAGATATATTCGACACAACATAACATATTGTGTAATAACAATTCTCCGACCCTGACACAATTCGTGAACCCTAGATGCACACACCACCTTCCCTCCACTCTCACAAATATGTTTTTACAGCAGGGCGTCAACTTACGAAAGAATATAATTTTGACGAGAAGAAGAGGTTCGATAATCTGATAATTATCGGTATGAGACTTACTATTGATATCTTGCACAGATTTTATTCAAATACAATATATACCTCAGGAGAACCAGTACTGGTTGACTAGAAGGACCGACGGGAGGGTGAAAATTGTATTCGTTCGGATACACCAATCTTACGAGGTGTGTTCAAAAAATAACGAACATTTTCGGTAATTGGAAATAATTTTATTTATTCGTCTAAATCTATGTTATCCCCTTCAAAATAGTCACCATTAGATATTATACACTTACGCCAGCGCTTTTTCCAATCCCCAAAACACTTCTGGAACTCGATCTTTGGGATAGCATTTAGCTCTCTCAACGATGTGCTTTTAATCTCATCTATGCTTGTGAAACGACGGCACTTTAAGGTTCTCTTTATAGTTGTGAACTGAAAATAGTCACACGGAGCCATGTCTGGCCAATATGGAGGCTGGGGCATCATTAAAGTGTTGTTTTGGCCAAACATTGACGAACAAGCAATGAAGTGTGAGCAGGTGCCATTATCTTGTAGATAGTACTCCTTATTGATCGTTTGACCTTGTGGCAAGAACTCATGGTGCACTATGCCGTTAAAAAACGTGCTGCAGCATCCAGGGCGCTCATCAACTTCAACGTCTTCACGGCCTTCTTGAAAACGCTTATACCACTCGTAAACCCTAGTTTTACTCATATCAGACTCACCAAAAGCAATATTTAACACTTCTAAAACTTTTCTGCACGTTATTCCATTCTTATAGCAAAATTTAATCCAAATTCTATGATCCATTTTGTATAATCGCCGATCGTACCAAAACATATGTAACCTCTTTGACAGCTGACAGCAGACTAAAGATCCGGTTTGTCGGATAATAATAAAACAACCCGCGAAATTACAAAATTACCGTTACTTTTTGAATACACCTCGTATATCATATATCCGAACGGAGAAAATGTTGAATCTCCCGACGGTTCTTTTAGTGAAGCAATACAGGTTAGATAACCTGATAATTATCCGTAACATACCAACTACAGATAACCTTCTTTGTTTTCGTATTTTATTCAACATTCTCCACAGCCTATCTGTGTATGTCGACTATCACCAGTGAATGTCTGAAATACATATAATTATTCGGACTTTCGCTGACGTAGTTGTCTGTCGACATCCACCCGGTGGCTGTTAAGATGCATCAATACCGATCTTTCAGAGTAACATAAACATTTTAATCAACACTGAAAAGTAGATTGTAACGTACATTTTTTTTTCAGAACAGGAAGTAACTAGGTAACTATTACACAGACGAGGGCAACGGTAGTTCAGGGGTAGCGTAATGGCCTTCTGAGCTCAAGATCACGAGTTAGAAACCAGACCGAAGGAGGGCCTTAGGATTTCTATCTGGGAGGTGAAAAAACCTTGAGCTAGCCGTCTTTCGGATGGAACAATAAGTGCGATATTAACAATGAGTGCTCATTTAAGACTCCTATCCTAGGTGAATGAACGTAGGTAGCCTGTACGATGTCAGGTACTTGTTAAAGACCCTTACCCTAGGTGAATAAAAATTTAGGATAGGCAAAATTTAGGTCTCCCACAGTAAAGTCGGGCTCATGTCCATCAGAGTGACGAAAGAGCGCTCTGGTAGAAGGCGGTATGACCTCGTAGTTAAAGCCCGGGCATGAAGCAGAATAACTAACCTAATAGGAAGGGAATAAGGGGGTTCCTGTATATGTCATTTTATATCTGTGAACACAATATAATATACCAACGAATATACTGATACAAAATTGTATACATTCAGAAACCAGTAAGGACGACAACTATCAATTTTCAGTTGGGGGATCATGGAGGCCGTGCGAGCGTAGGGCTTTGGTCGTATGGTCTCACCACGGCTTGCGGGTTCGAATCCCATCTGGGAGTGAGTTTTATTTCGTAGATAGAACTCCCTCCCGGGGCCATGGATGTCGTAAATAACTAGATAACACAATGACATGGCTAATAGGCTAATATGCATCGTACATAAAGCCAAAAAAAAAAAAAAAAAAATTCAGTTGCATCACCATAAAGGAATTGGAGAACTAGAGGAGAGGGGGGGATGCACACAAAAACCAACAATAATATCTGCCTAAGTCATGAGATATAGATACAAATTTTATATGGCAGAACAGGGCTCAATATGGACGACACCTGTCAATCTTCAACGAAATTGGCCAAAGAAAAGAGACATCAGAGGGGACTCAACTCAAAAACGTTAACTGTCGAAGTAATAAATGTAGTCAACAAGAAATTTGGACGAAGTTATAAAAGTCTCTGAGTGAGACACCTATTAAATTAAAAAAAAATTAGTGAATGGGTTTCAGAGGGAGAGCGGAAATAATTTCGCGCTGTGGAAGTACATTGTTGATGATTCACCGACGATTTTTTTAATATATATAACGAAACTCTGTGGAAAAATAAATAATTGTTTCAATGGGGTATTTTTTTAAAAATGTAATCCAAATACTGCGAACCATTACCACTGATGATAACGTTGGGATTTTATGTTATATAATTCATAAAAATAAAAATAATAATAAATATTACGTAATAATTTTAATTAAAAAAAAAAAAAAAAAAAAAAAAAAAGTTGCGGCCTCATTACTTTTTTGTGGTCAATTAATCATAGAGTAGCTGCAGTTCATTCAAAATGAATATTTGAGATGAAAGGAAGTCTAGGTTTAGAGCTCAGAAGTAGCGTAGTAGCGTGCTTCCTTATTGAGCTCCAGATTGCGGGCTCGGAACCCGGCCGAGACCCTATTTATCTGGGAGGTGCCTGTATGATGTTAGGTACCCGTTACAGACCCCGTCCCTAGATGAATAATACTATAAGATAGGCAACATGTCCACCAGAGCGATGAAAGAGCACTCTGGTAGTAGGCGATATGACCTCGAAGTTAAAGTCCGGCCATGAGTCACAATAACTAATGTTCAGAGAGGGTGGGGTAGTGGCACATCTGTTCCAAAAACATTAATGGCTTTCTCTTAGGGAAATCATTGGGTCTATTTGCAGTTCAGTGATCAATATAACGTCTTCAGCTTTCACCGTAATTTCATATTCTCCGAATCTGTATCCAAAATTGAGAAGAAACAAGGTGCAATGTACTTCCCCAGCTCGAATTAATAAATTATATTTTTTCTCTCCCTCTAAAACTAATTGACCGATTTGACTGAAAATTAATAGTAATGGTGTTGAAATGGTGGACCCCTAATGATCTACCCCTTCCCCCACAGATTTTGCTGACCCCCCAACGCTTCTCAGAACTCAGGGTATCGGAAAATATCAAATTCCAGTCAAAACTCAACTTCGAATTTCTGATCGATTACATAACCTCCCCTATACTTTGAACAACTGGAGAAGTAATATCATGTCCCATTTCTTTTTACCTCGATAACACTAATCGTGTAAAGAAATATAAAAAATTAACGGGAATTTTGTAATATCGCGGGTTGTATTAGTCCGATTCAAAAGTATCTGTACATTGTTAGCCTAACCGGATGTTTAGTCTGCTGTCAGCTGTCAACGAGGTTACATGAGTTTTGGTATGGTCGGCGATTATACAAAAGGATCAGAGAATTTGCATTAAATTTTGCCATAAGAATGAAATAAAGTGCAGCGAAGTTTTGGAAATGTTAAATATTGCTTTTGGTGAGTCTGCTGCGAGTAAAACTAGTATTTACGAGTGGTATAAGTGTTTCCAAGAAGGTCGTGAAGACGATGAAGATGACGAGCGCCCTGGACGCCCCAACACGTTTTCTAACGGCATAGTAGTGCACCATGAGTTCTTGCCACAAGGTCAAACGATCAATATGGAGTACTATCTACAAGTCCAACGCCGTTTGCGTGAACCAATCCGAAAAAAAACGCCCAGATTTGTGTCAAAAGAATTCATGGCATTTGCATCACGATAATGCACTTGCTCGCACTTCATTGCTTGTTCGTGAATTTTTGGCCAAAAACAACAATGTAATGATGCCCCAGCCTCCATTTTCGCCAAACATGGCTCACCGTGTGACTTTTTTCTGTTCCCAACAATAAAGAGAACCTTAAAGGGCCGTCGTTTCACAAGCATAGATGAGATTAATAGCGCATCGCTGAGAGAGCTAAATGCTATCCCAAAGATCGAGTTTTAGAAGTGTTTCGGGGATTGAAAGAAGCGCTGGCATAAGTGTATAATATCTAATTCTAATGGTGACTATTTTGAAGGGGATAACATAGATTTAGACGAATAAATAAAATTATTTTCAAAAACCGAAAATTCCCGTTACTTTTTGAACACACCTCGTACATTGTATCTTGAAAATATTAGACACACACATTTAAAACAAGTCATAACATGCCATGAAGAAACTTAAATTCCTAAATTTAGATCAAATATATAATTACTTATAATTCGGTTAACTAGATACATTTAATAAGAATGTTTTATACATGTATCAAATAAGTTGTTTTGATGGTTACTCTCTACCAGTCGACCTTACAGCTCTGATGGCCAACGAACTTGGCCTACAAACTGTCCACCGTTTCTGCACCTATCCTTTTGAAAGTTATAAATTGTATCCCACTTTAATCCCAAAAAATTCTGAAATAACTAAAAAATAAATAAGGAAGGTATGTATTCAGTGGAAAATCTGACCACCTTGTATTCAAGACCCCCTGATTCCAAAAATTATAGTGATTGTGAACACGATAACTCCCAATAAAATAAATGAATCAACACGAAAATGTATTTTTCAGGCAAATCGACCAGGGAAGTGGGGAGATTAGGGTGGAGGTTTAACAAACAAACTATAATAACTGCCGTTTTAATGAATGTATACCTATTCGTTTTCCGCTGATCAGCCGAAGGGAAGAGGCAGGATCAAAAGGAGAGCACAACTCCAAATCCCCATTAGATCTAATGAATGTATCGATATGAAATTTTATATGTGTATCCAGAACCCCGTAAGAATGACACCTATTGATTTTCAGTCCAATTAGTCAAAAGGAAGAGGGGGACCAAAGGAGGGGACCTCAAATCAAAAAAACGACGTAATGAATGCATCGACTCAAAATTTCATACGTACTAATTAATACCTATTAGTCTATTCTTTCATTCTCTTCATATATATTTTTAATCTGAAATTTCGCTCACTAAAAAACCTTAACCTGAAACTGATTACGTGCGATATCCGGGGAAAGACTAAAATTATTCCTCCATTCCCTCTCTCCCCTTTCCTTCTTCAGGCGCTATTGCAACTCAAAAATGTTATTTACCTAACTTCAGTGAAAAAAATGTGCAAAGCGTAAAATGTTTAGATTGAAAATGTATTTCATAATTATTCTGTAACCTACCCCCCCCCCCCCCCCCCCCTTTTATTCAGTAATTTTGAAATCATACATATCCTTAATATTATTCCTGAATAGACAAGATCCAATATAATGAAGTTAGATTGAAATATGTTATGGCAATTTCCTATGATGATGAACTGTGTCTATAGCGAACAATTTATGTCTCACAAAATGATACAGAAACTTTTCCACTTTAGTATGAAGAAGTAACTGAAAAAAAAAAAAAAATTAAATCTGTTAATAAACAGATTAAAAATACACTCTACTCCCGATTAACCAAATAAATTAAATGTGGAAGTTTTTCTTTAGAAATGTAGGTTAATGAGGTTAAATTGTGATGAGAAGGGCTCTTAGAAATAAGGGCTGGGAAAATATTCATTCATAAAAGAACCTTACTACTGGACTCGTACTACACTTTTTTCTCTCCACGTATTTTTCTCTTCCCTGTGAGATGGAAAGTATGGTCTCGTTAATTTTCATATGAAAATTACACCATTCATTCTTTCATTTTGCATAAGACTTTCTTTATTTGCGTGAGGTTGTTCCCCTTCATATATATTTAAACATTTTTCATCGGTAAAACATTCCAGTTAAGCTGCAACCTGGTTGATCTCCCCCCTAGGGTGGTGATTATCAGTCATTCTTCCACGATGAAAGGTCAAAATGATGTAAACCGATAAAACTTAAATAGTTTTCTAAAATACCCAAGGGTTGTTGACAGGCGGGCAAAAATACCGCAGCTAGTTAGAAGCCGACATTTTAAAATTTGTAAATGGAACCTAGTGGTTAAATCCCAAATATTGTTAACCTAGGTCAAACAGTGTCCGCAATATGCAAATGAATGAAATGCATTTACTATTTCCTTTATCAAAAGTCATATTTTGTTTTGGATAATTTTGAATAGTATTTGTATCCTAGTTGTTTGTACTATTTATATTAAATAGCATGTCCATATTTATTATTATTAGTCTTTTTATTTACTATTTACTATTTTGTTCATTTGTTACAATTCTATGTATAGATATTTTTTCTATTATTTTATTTGATAGAACTATAAAAATATATAAGAATATTTTCTAAAAAAAACACTCATTGCCATAAAGGTAGTTGTCTTAGTGCAATAAAAAGTTTATCTATCATTTATCCACTAAATTGAAATCATTAGTATGAGAAATTATAACTAATTTAAAATAAATCCCAATTTATATAAATAATGTTGGTTAATAAAGTGTATAAGTAACATAATATAGTTAATTATTATGATTCATGTCCGGGCTTTAACTACAAGGTCTTATCGCCTACTACCAGAGCGCTCTTTCGTCATTCTGGTGAACATGAATGAACCCAACTCTACTAGAGGAGTACAGGCTCGGGACCATCGCTTAAAGTCCCATCCGAAGTACGGTGTGGTTAAGTTTTTTTACCTCCCAGATGGAATTAACTTATTTCGAATCCGAATTCGTGTCAAGACTATCTAAAGTCAATACCGAAAGGTTTAGCCACTCCTTGGTGTAGTTGTAGATCCAGATCCCATCAGGAATATACTTCATCAAATGTTCCTATGAATATTCGAATTCGAAACTCGGACTTTGTAGGTAGCACAGCTTTATTTTCCTTTTAAAGCCGCCTATCATTGGAACAAAGAAGAAGAAAAAAAAAAAAAAATTCAGTTCCCTTAGACTTCACATAGCCTCTAAAATATTAAACTTAAATTTGATTCGTAATTCGATATTTCACCAGAAGATTCGTATTGGCATGAAAAGTAGTGACTTATAAACATATACAGCAGCAGGTACGCAATATTTTAAGATATGTAAGTGTAGTCTAGTGGCAACACTCCAAATTTTGTTTAATTTTGTTTATTTAGGTCAAACAGTGTCCTTACTATGCAATCAGTTCGAATTCAGCATGTTTGGGCAATACTTTTAAAGCCTTTGACGAGTGGTGTATTTAGTATTGGGACATTCGAAGGGATTTCGAACACTACTGCTAAAAAACGTTGCTCGACCCATGTCAAGGGGCTGGGAGCGGAGAGTAACTGACTGTTTCGTGTCACAACGGATTTGTTTATTGTTAAAGGATTGTCAGACAGGGGTTGGGAGTGGAGAGTAACTCCCTGTTTCGTGTCACAACGGATTTGTTTATTGTTAAAGGATTGTCAGACAGGGGTTGGGAGTGGAGAGTAACTCCCTGTTTCGTGTCACAACGGATTTGTTTATTGTTAAAGGATTGTCAGAACGGGGGATGGGAGTGGAGAGTAACTGCCTGTTTCGTGTCACAACGGATTTGTTTATTGTTAAAGGATTGTCAGAACGGGGGATGGGAGCGGAGAGTAACTGCCTGTTTCGTGTCACAACGGATTTGTTTACTGTTAAAGGATTGTCAGAACGGGGGATGGGAGCGGAGAGTAACTGCCTGTTTCGTGTCACAACGGATTTGTTTATTGTTAAAGGATTGTCAGAACGGGGGATGGGAGCGGAGAGTAACTGCCTGTTTCGTGTCACAACGGATTTGTTTACTGTTAAAGGATTGTCAGAACGGGGGATGGGAGCGGAGAGTAACTGCCTGTTTCGTGTCACAACGGATTTGTTTGCTGTTAAAGGATTGTCAAAACGGGGGATGGGAGCGGAGAGTAACTGCCTGTTTCGTGTCACAACGCATTGTTTACCGTTAAAGGATTGTCAGACTCGAGTCAAAAAAGGGGGCTGGGAGCTGAGATTAACTGCGGTAAAAATAATAGTAACTGATTTTGAAATATACACAAATATACGGAATTTCATGTTTTTCCACAAGTTGAATCCAAAAATGAAAAAAAAAAAAGTCTGTCTATATATGAGGATTTAGAAGCCCCTATGAAAGTGAACTAAGTATAGATTTTTGCCAAAACGATCGACTGGTTTTGGAGTGGGAGCGAAAAGTAAATTGATTAATTAGTTCTGGGGAAGTACTTTTATTCTCTAAAGTAAAAACAATCTTCCAGTTTTACTACCCCCAAAATTTGCCAGCCCTAGACAGCTGCCTATACCCTCCCATCCCCACCCCCTTAGTACCCTGAAGGGGGAGAACACCAGAAATTTGTTATAGTCAATTTCTTTTAGACAAAGGATAGAGGATAATCTCAATTGTCTGGCACGAACGTTTGTCGGCTTAAAACCGTTGTTACTTAAACGCCAGGCGTAGGTATCACATGCTAAAACCTTGCTGCTTAGACAAAAATTAACGAGAGAAAAAAAAGATCTACATATAAAAGACATAAAATTTCAGGGGTATATATATATGTGTGTGATGTTCTCGCGCTATCGCAGGTTTAAAAAAAAATATTCACAGAAAATTTCCGGATTGAGAGGTGAATTTTTTTATTCTGCGTAAGTCCAGTCGCGAAATGGAGGACTTTTTGCTTAGGTCTTATTGGTGGCAGTTATTGACACCATTTACTTCCCCAGCTATACGAAGTATAGAAGAAGTTATGTAATCGATCCGAAATTCGATGCAGGAATTTCATGTTTTCCAAGTGCTCCAATAAATACCTGTGCATGTGTGTGTCTGTGAACAACTTCCGATATATATGTACCTACACGAAATTTTATATGTGTATCTAGAATCCTCCAGCTGTTGATTTTCAGTCAAATCGGCCAAAGTGAAGAAGGGATTAGGGGGAGACTTAACACGAAAACTCCAATAACTGCCATTGAAATGAGTGTATACATAAAATTTCTTTTGTAAATTCAAAGCCCTTTAAGGATGACACCTATTAATTTCCCGGGAAATTGGTCAAAGGGAACTGGTGGATCAGAGAAAAAGCGCTCGACTCAAATACCCTATTAACTTCCGATGTAATGAATGTATCGAAACAAAATTTATTATGAGGATTCAGAAGACATATACAAGTCAAGTATTGAATTTTATAACGGACCCAAACGGTCGAATGGCTGTGGAGGGAGGGAGAGCGAAAACGTAATTGATTCAAAGACAGGAATAACAAACAACCAAAATCTGCGGAATGACATTTCAGTTCGAAAATGATAATCAGAGAGCGCAACCAGGTCAGGTTGTACGTTTTACACAATTTGAAAAATTGGGAATAATTTATTGAATGTTGCATACACCGAAAAAAAAAAAAAAAAAAAAAAAATTGTATCGATTTAGGGAAGGGTGAACGACCGACGTTAGACCCCCTTCCAACAGTTTCACCGTTGCTATGACAACATGGTAAGTTTTAGAAGCGCATGCGTGTCCAGAGTTTAAACACTATTAACTATTTGTCTAACTAATCTATAATAAATATCCATTATAGAAAAAATGGTTGGAAATAGATAATCTAATTTAGATGTGGGACCGTTCACAAATAGAACCAAAGTATTATTTTATGTACTTTTTATATGATCAGTTTACGTGAAAATGAAGAAACACCATCCACACGTTAGTTATCGATGCCATTTTTTTCAATATGGTGGGAGAAGCACATGAGAACTGTGTTGAGTATAATAAATTATATTAAAATCCACCCTCCATTCAGTCCAAATACTGACCAATGTTCCTGGGGTTTTATCTTTTTTTACCCAAAAAAAAAAAAAAAAAAAAATTGAAAAGAACCTTTTCTGTGGAGCTTTTGACACTTCTTTGCAATGAATTTATTATGTCGTCAGAAGTACCAAAAACGTAGTAGGTGAATCAACGGAAATGAAATTTCTTAAACCCGAGAATTAATCAATTACGTTCTCGCTATCCTTCCAAAATCAATATACCGTTTGGGGCTAAAAATCAATCCAGTAGAATTCGCTGATAACGATCAAGGAACCTTTGAAATCGGAACGATATGTCCTAACGTCATTGTAACCGGAGTTGGCTCCCTTTTACAAAAATAATATGGGAACCATAAATTAAAAAAATCAAATTAACGAAGAAAAATAAGTAATTATACTTACAACTCAAAATAATAGTAAAGATACAATAATCCTAATCCATATATTAATAATCAGTTATCATACATAGTTTGCTATTTGAACAATAAGCTTCTTTAACAAAATTCTCAAATTTTTTAAAAGCCGTTGATATTTTGGAAAGTTAATTTCACAAACCACAGAACATTTAGCAGAAAATTAATAGGTGCCATCCTTATGGGGTTTTGATTTTTAATATAAAATTTCTTGTCTATACATATATTCATAACATCGACAGCTATTAGGATTTTTTAAGTCCCCCCCCCCCCCCCCCCCCCCCCCCCCCCCCTATGACCGATTTGGCTGACAAATAGATAGGTGTCGTCCGTAGAGAGATCTAGATTCACAGACACACATACCAATTTTTTTTTTTTTTTTTTTTTTTCAATTTTGGAATTGGAGGTTCGGAACAAATGAGGTTCCAGTGAAAACTCATAATCGAATTTGTGACTGATTACATACCTTCCCCTATAGAGGGGAAATTAAAACCGCTCCGAGCAGCCATATTTACAATCATGGCAAAAGCTAAGCTCTGGAGGTGCCTGTACACACAATCCATAGAACAGCTGAGTGACACTCAATTCCTGTCATCCAAAATATATAAATAGAATTTCTAAAGCCTAAACATGAACTCTCATCGGTAAATTTTTAACTAACAATAAGCTGTAACTGTCTGAAAAGTCTAGAAGCGACAACACAAAAAACAATCTTTTACTTGAAATAAATTACATTAGAGTAAATTAAAAAATAAAGAAAACAACTTTTAAACATAAATCGACAAAGAAACATAAGAGACAACTGAATAAATCGATAAACAATTAAGGATGGTAACTTCGAATATTAAGGTTACAAAACAGTACTTGTCCCAGGCCTTCTAGATCAATAACGAATACAGTTCGTAATACGAAATACAAAGACAGTGGCCTAGCAAGGGATCCACTCCTGAAATGTCCAAGATAAACATTATAGTATATAGGGGAAGTTATGAAATCGATCAGAAATTCAACGCTGAGTGTTCACCGAAATTTTATGTTTTTCAACCCTGAATTCGAAAATTAAAGAAAAAAAAAGCCTTATCTAGGTGTGTGTATTTCGTGTGTAGGACAACTCCCGATGTAGGTAGTGTATTTATTGACAGGAAATTTTGTAGATGGATTCAGGACTCAATAAGGACGACTTCCGTCGATTTCCAACAAAATCGATCGAAGGGGGGGACTCAACGATCAGAGAAGGGGGGCTCAAATCAAAAACCTTAATTTATCAACACAAAATTGAGTGTGTTACTACTGAGTTATTTATTGTGACTCATGCCCGGGCTTTAACTACGAGGTCATATCGCCTACTACTAGAGCGCTCTTTCGTCGCTCTGGTGGACATGAGCCCGACTCTACTGTGGGATTCCTAAATTTTGTCTACCCTAAATTTTTATTCACTTAGGGCAGGGGTCTTCAGGGGTGGGGGGGGGGGGGGGGCACGATCTTGAGCTCATAAGGCAAGGACGCATACCATTGAGATACCGGCGCCCTCACTAGCGCAGTCCCTGAGAATGACACCTATTAATTTTCAAGCAAAACGGTAATTCGGTTTCAAAATAAGGGAAAAAACGCAGTTGATGAATTCGCGCTGGCAAAATACATTGCCGATGATTCGCCGACTACATTTTTCTGTCCTTATCCATTTGTCCCTCAATTTGATCAGAAGAAAAAGGTTAACAAAAATGTGTGGTCACAAAATGTCTCCTTACGCGACTGTAAAGCGCAGACCAGGTGTACATAAAAGTAAATCTTCAGGATGGTCCTAGGTCCTACAACACGGAATGAATGGAAAATGAGAGACCCGACAATGTGACCTGAATAACTAGGATTTCAATCACGGATTATCATATTTAGACAAGTGAAAATAAAAAGTAGTCGGTGAATCACCAGCAACGTACTTCCCCAGCGCACATTTATCGACTAAGTTTTTGCTCTCCCTCTAAACCAAACAATGAAGAAGAAGAAGAAGAAAAGAAGAGATTATTATAACAGTCGCATTTACAGAGGTACAATTATACAATAAGGTTCCTTAACCATTACCTTTATACACTAAATACAAATCAAAAATAATCAATTAAATTAAAAACAATGCTACTGCTAAAGAGTAAATTTTAAAAAACTCTTAAAGAAAAAACAACAAAGTAACTGAAATGAATAGAAAATAAATTAATAAACATTCAAAAACAGGGATTATAATTTAAAATAGTGAACAGATATTTTTGTGTTTCCCTCCCTCAGTTTTCCCTATTTTCTTTACCAAAACGTTTTGATTTGTGTCACACTTAAGTAAAAAGTTTTTACTGAAATTTATTATGTAGTCCAGAAGGAGCTCAACATTTAGGTCTTCATGGATTTGGAGGATGGAGGCGTCCCTCGAGTAGCTATCAACATTTGTTTTGGGCCACTTGAAGAGTTCTCAAGTTGGTATTGCTTGCAAGACCGGCCCACACTGGGCATGCATACGTTATCACTAGCCGCAACAGAAGCTTGTATATGAAGAGTCTATTGGTTAGATTAAGGGCTAAAACAACAAAAACAATCTGGCTGAAAGTATAGGGAAATTGGGTGAAGGGAAGGAGGGATCAACTCAGAAACACTAATAATTGCCGATGTAATGGATTGTGATTAAAAACTTGTTTGCTACCACATTTCCTGTAGAAATTTGATCTCTTTTGTTTATTTAAATTTTGATTTCTACAGTAGTTTGCCGAAAATTGCCCTAAAAAAAATATTATCAATAATTTAAGACGTGCAATTTTTAAGAAAGTACACGTATACAACAAAAAAAATTCAATTAAACAAACTTTACACTTGGATTCACAAAGAGATACCAATTTTTAAATAATTTTAAACAATATTAATTTCTAATCCAAAGGTTTTTTTAAATGATACTACTGGGACTACAGGGAAGATGAATAGAATAGAATTTGAAGAGGACAAATAATTGGGTTATTATCTATATTTACATATTTAAATTTTAAAAAAAACTTATTTGAACAAACAAAACAAAAATTTACAATGGCACAAAAACATTAAATTAATACTTAAAAAAACTATTTCTTTTTTTTTTTATTTGGGCATATTGAAAATAGATATTATTAATTGTACCTTCTCGACGCCTCTACCACAGAAACCAGACCCCGTCAACTCTTCACACTTTAATTCCACCCCAGTCAACTTTCATCTAATTGTTCAACTTCATTTTTATTTAAAACATATCAAAACCACATGCACCGTTTTAGAGCTAGCTCACGACTCCATTACATTTAACACTATTTCACAGCTGTTTTTTATATGTTTTCTTGTTTTGTTTCTCAAACTCCTTGATATATATCTAATATATATATGATATTAGATTATAATAAAAAAAAATTACCTCTTTTCATTAAAAAAATGTTCCGTAGTGTACATCACATTTGCCTTTTCCTTCTTTTTAAAAAAAAAATGTTTGTTCACAAAATTTTTTTTTTTTTTTTTTTTTTATATAAGTTCTTTCAGATTTAATTTCTTCCAATACACAGGTTGATTAGCTTCTTCCTCGAATCCACATGATAAGCTTCCTCCTTCAGTACACAGATGGATTAACGTCTTCCTCCAATTCACATGATGGGCTCCTCCTCGAACGCACATGTTGGCTGGCTCCTTGATGTCTTCAACTCATTGATCAACGATGTATCGAAGTCTCTCTCTCACTTACACTCACTGATTTATTTTTATTTTTTATATGCCCAATTCGACGCTCTTTTTATACATATATGCCCATTTTTTATTTTTTTATAACTATTTACAATTATTAAACTTATATATATACGTACCTAATTTCTAATAAACAAAGACGAATATTAATCTAAAAATTTACAATTAATCCTTAACCTAAAGAAAATGTTAACTTAAATTTATAAAAATTGGAACTAATTGAACATAAAAAAAATAACATAATACTAAATTTTTTTTTTTTACATATTTACAGGTTCAGTCATAGTCATGAAATTAAGTTTGGAAATAATCAAGTTGCATATAGATTTAAGAAATTGCCAATTAATTTTACTTTCCGCCTTTACCATCAATATACAATTGTATGTATTCAAAATAATTATATAAAAAGATTGTATATAAAAAATTTACTTGAAATAAAAATTAAATAAATCCTTCGGTTTTACTTCATCACACTTCCAAAATATTACTTAACAATCAAAATTAGGCCTCACGCAGGGTAATAAGGAATACAAATTTAATTTATTTAATATATATATAGTACTTGTCTTTTGAGGTATTAAATTCTTTGAGACGTCCTTCATACTTCCTAACTAAAAAAATGTATCTCACATATATTTCATTTCAATTTACTTCCCTAACTAATTACACCCTAAGAATACTTTCGTCGATGTAGCAAAAATACGGTTCCTCCTATCTCAGGTAGGCAACCAACACTACAATATAAATCTCCATTATATCGCTAGTTCTTTCTAGTCGACATACAAAAATCATCTTCCACGCAGAAAAAAAATATATATCTCCAATATATCGCTAGTTCTTTCTAGTCGACACACAAAAAAATCATCTCCCACAGATCAAAAAATATATATCTCTAATTAACCACTATCTCTTACTAGGATTAAAAATAATATCTCCCAAAACAGATCTATATAATCCCGACGTCTAAAAGAATGTCATCAGCAATTTAATTTCAAATTTCTCTAATTAATATTACCCTTCGTTTGTTCCTATTCCTAAAGTTATATAATTTGCTCCTACAACTCTTCCCATTCTCATCTACTCTCTCTATTAAACAAATTTACGTAGAAAAAACATGTTACTCAAATAATAAATGAAATTGTCTAAATAATAGAATTTATAATAACAAAAACTTAATAACCTATGCATACATACAATTTATAAAATATATTATCCTTTCAAGGCTTCTATACAGTTTCGTTCGTCTTTCTAATTTATAATATTATTATGATTTAGTCACGTCCGGTATCCTAGCTGAACAGTTCCGAAACAGAAAATCTGTCCCCTTGACTCGGCCTCAGGAAGTTCGTCATGTCTCCAAAGAGATCTAGGCATCTCTCAGCCTGCTGATTTTATCTTTCTAACATTTGTAATAAAAAATATAATAAAAAAATCTATCTTCTTCCATATTATGTTCGTTCAAAATCAATCAGTTATATGTATATGTTTTAATTTTCAATAATCATTATTAATAAGTAACTTCTAAATAAAAAAAAAACTTTCACATATTAAATTTGGGTGACTAATCCTTAAATATAATTCTCAGATAATTTTATACTGATCCTAACATATAATCTAATCCTAAAAAAATATAATTCCTAATTAATTTAAATCCTAATTAATTTAAACGCAGAACTATACCAAAATTCATCCATACTCTTCATATACCAAAATTCTCTCATCCAAAAAATAAATTTATCATCCATACGATTATATTTGTCTAATGTCACTTCGTCATATTTTAAATTAATCCTAATTCTGTCATGTTAGTCTGTCAGTCATTTCCTCAAACTCATCCGAGTTGCAAAAAAAAAATAGGTTCACTATAAAAAGTGGCTAATGCAATTATATTGCAAAGCCCAAATTTAATTTTATCTTTTTCCGGATGCCCCGGCGAATTATGTCTTTAAAAATCCCCTCCCCCTTCTCTAAATATTTGTTCAGTGTTAATTTTGTCCTTAATACCTGTTTGAATGCTTTTACTCTCTTTTTAAAATTGTTCTTATAACTTTTATTAGCCTCCTTTCTATTTCCAGTTTGTCTGTAAGTTTTAACTATATTTTCTTTAAAATTAAAATTTGTCTTTTGTTTGTTGTCCTCAGTCTGTTCGTTTGTTTTGTCTAATAACATCCAAATGTTCCTTTCACTCTGTCCATCCACATCAACATTCATCCTATTTTCTTGAATTTCACTTAATACTAATTTTTCTACATTTTGACTCTCTTCCTCCACCTCTTTCTCTAAAATTTGGGTCTGTTCCTCCCCACTGTTATTCTCTGTTCCTTCTACCTCATCAACTTGTGACTGACTGTCAATAATAAGAACCTCTTTTTCTACTTCAGAATTCCCTTCATCCAACTTGTTAATTTTTTGAATAAAGTGCTTTTCTAAGTTTTCTCCTGCTTTATTTATCCTACTTTCAACTCTTTCATTTTCTATTTGAATTTTCTCTAATTGGTTCATCAAATTGTCCACCTTTTTATCTAATCTCGCTTCCAAATTTTTAATGTCGCCTCTTAAATTTGTCTCTAATTTTCCTAATTTGTCCCCCATTTCCCTTTTTAAATTTGTCTCTAAATTTCCTAATTTATTACTTTGCTCTTCCATTTTTTGATTCATATCCCCCATTTCCCTTTTTAAATTTGTCTCTAAATTTCCTAATTTATTACTTTGCTCTTCCATTTTTTGATTGATATTTCCAATATCCCCCCTTAAATTTCCCATATCCCCAGTTAACTTTGTCAACACAACACGGAGCCATTCCATATCAGGAGCAGCAATGCCCTCTTTTTCTTTATCTTTATTTACCCCCTCCCCTTGCGACTCCTCACCTGTACCCTGCATGGACTCCATTGCGGCTGGAGTCTCCCTTTCTCTATCTTCCGATAACTCCATATCGGATCTTTCCTCCGAACTTGACCCTTCCTCTCTACTTTCCTCCTCTAATCTCGCTTGTCCTCTGGTAATTGGCATTTTCTTACTTTACTAAATATATAATTACTAAACAAAAACAATGTTATATAAAATAGTAACCTTCTTTTGAAGTTGGCAAAAAAAAATTATTTCTCAAAATTAAATGTAACCCTTATTTGTCTCTATTCTATCCTTTTCATCTTTTTCAACCTATTTCCTTTACTTTAATTAATATAAAAAAATTCTCCCATCAAGGTTTTGCCAAAATATGATGGGGCTTTGTGGCGAAAATCGTCCACACAAGGGATATGCCAAAAATGTGATTAAAAACTTGATTGCTACCACATTTCCTGTAGAAATTTGATCTCTTTTGTTTATTTAAATTTTGATTTCTACAGTAGTTTGCCGAAAATTGCCCTAAAAAAAATATTATCAATAATTTAAGACGTGCAATTTTTAAGAAAGTACACGTATACAACAAAAAAAAATTCAATTAAACAAACTTTACACTTGGATTCACAAAGAGATACCAATTTTTAAATAATTTTAAACAATATTAATTTCTAATCCAAAGGTTTTTTTAAATGATACTACTGGGACTACAGGGAAGATGAATAGAATAGAATTTGAAGAGGACAAATAATTGGGTTATTATCTATATTTACATATTTAAATTTTAAAAAAAACTTATTTGAACAAACAAAACAAAAATTTACAATGGCACAAAAACATTAAATTAATACTTAAAAAAACTATTTCTTTTTTTTTTTATTTGGGCATATTGAAAATAGATATTATTAATTGTACCTTCTCGACGCCTCTACCACAGAAACCAGACCCCGTCAACTCTTCACACTTTAATTCCACCCCAGTCAACTTTCATCTAATTGTTCAACTTCATTTTTATTTAAAACATATCAAAACCACATGCACCGTTTTAGAGCTAGCTCACGACTCCATTACATTTAACACTATTTCACAGCTGTTTTTTATATGTTTTCTTGTTTTGTTTCTCAAACACCTTGATATATATCTAATATATATATGATATTAGATTATAATAAAAAAAAATTACCTCTTTTCATTAAAAAAATGTTCCGTAGTGTACATCACAGGATATAGGTTAGGTTAGGTTTTATGACTCATGCCCGGGCTTTAACTACGAGGTCATATCGCCTACTACCAGAGCGCTCATTCGTCACTCTGGTGGACATGAGCCCGACTCTACTGTGGGAGTCCTAAATTTTGCCTACCCTAAATTTTTATTCATCTAGGGTAGGGGTCTTTAACGAGTACCTGACATCGTACAGGCTCGGGACCATCGCTTAACGTCCCATCCGAAGGACGGCGTGCTTAAGTTTATTTTACCTCCCAGATAAAATAAACTAAGGGCCTCGGTCGGGCTACGAACCCACAACCTTGAGCTCAGAAGTCAAGCACGCATACCACTGAGCTACCGGCGCCCTCTGTAATGGATATATAAACACGAAATTTATCATTATGATTCTGAAGTTAAGGAGTAAGGACACCTAATAATTTTCAACCAAATGGATAGAGCTCTGAGGTAGAGTGCTTGAGCACGTCTTTTGGGCGGGATGTTAAGCAATGGTCCCGAGCCTGTGCGATGTCAGGTACCCGTTAAAGACCCCTACCATAGGTGACCCCTACCCCTACCATAGATAGGCAAAATTTAGAATTTAGACCTCGTAGTTAAAACCCGGGCATGAGTCATAATAACTTTTTTTTTTATTTACGAGATATTTACAACTGTATAAAAATATATACAACAAAAAAATATGCTAATAAAGAGATAATGGCAATGTCAAAATGTCATGTGGGGAGAAATCACCCAGTGGTGACACTAGTCATTGTTTTTCTCTCGTTTATAGCTAATCACTGTCACTGTCACTACTTCTGCTCAGGAGGTCTCTAGGCCATTGACGCTTAAGCCGTCGTTGGGGAAGTATGGCAGAATGGAGGGCACGGACTAGAGGATTATTGTGGGAACTAAGAAGGGAAAATAATTTTTTATATTTGGATTTAGCGACTTCGGTGACAAAAGGTACGTTAAGGTCAGTGTGAAGAGTTTTATTGGAGACGTAGTAAGGAGCATTGGCTATTGTACGAAGGATTTTGGATTGAAGGGATTGGATGCGCTGGAGATTGGAAGCCTTGGCAGAACCCCAGAGTTCAAGTCCGTAAGTCCACATAGGTTTGAGTATTGCGTTGTATATAAGTCATTTTGTTGTCAAATCATAATAACTAACCAACTAAATTGGTTTCAGATGGAGAGCAAACACTTACTTGACCATTTCGCGTTGAGGAAGTACATTGCCATTTTTTCATGTTATCAAGTTAATGGACAGATATTGTTTCGCAATTTTTTGAAAAAAAAAAAAAAAAAAAAAGGCAGTAAAACACGAAATTCTGGAGGAAGCACTAAATCTACATATTGTGCCCGTTATATAACTTCCCCAGAGCGCGCCGATAGCTCAGTAGTATGCGTGCTTGTCTTCTGAGCTCAAGATCGTGGGTTCGAAACCCGACCGAGGCGTTTAGTTTATTTTATCTGGGAGGTAAAATAAACTTGAGCACGCCGTCCTTCGGATGGGACGTTATCCCGAGCCTGTACGATATCAAGGTACTCGTAGGGGCCTTTAACGAGAGAATAAAAATTTAGGGTAGGCAAAATTTAGGACTCCCACAGTAGAGTCGGGCTCATGTGTACCAGAGTGACGAAAAAGAGCTCTGGTAGTAGGCGATATGACCTCGTATTTAAAGTCCGGGCATGAGTCATAAAACCTAACCTAACCTATAACTTCCCCATACTATATATAGCTGAGAAAGAGGAAAAGTAATTCTTGCTGCACATTGGACGAACCGTTGTTGTAGGCATTGAGAAGCGCAAGAGTTGGTAACCTATTTCTGGAGAGGAGCGGGCATAACGAAAAGGAAACAAAATGAACCCAGAGGCGTATCCAAAAAGGGGCGGAGACAGCTGAACCCCTTTCGCTATTTCTGGCTAAAAATTCTTCTCACTTCTTCTTATTGCACGTCAACAGATGAAACATCATTGAGGGAGATCAAGTAGCAATTTTTATTACCAGGATAACAAAAAAAAAAATTGATGTAACATAGACATTTTACAGCCATCACAAAACCATTTCTCCTTCATTTCCAACTAGCATTACTGAGTATAAGAAAGCCAATCACATGAAACAATGTTTAAATGCGGGTTTATGTTTCATTGTAGTTTCGGGGCAATACTAAAAGTGATTTTCTTATATCCAGTAATGCCAATTTGAAATCAGGAAGAAATGAATTTCAGAAGTATAAAATAAAGGTCAAATCATGATTTTTTTTTTTTCATTTTCTGAATATATCTACCCAGACATTATTCTATTACGTTTCGTTTGTATTCAGAAATGGAACTACTTCAAAATGATAATTACTAAATAGGTATATAATCAATATAACTAATAATATTTCAAACTACCAATAATAAAGCTCGTTAGATTTTTATATCTGGGAGGAAAAAAACCGTTGAGCACACCGTCCTTTGATGGGACGATGTCAGGTACTTGTTAAAGACTCCCTAACCTTAATAACTAAACCTGGGTAGGCAAAATGTAGGACTCCCATAGTAGAGTTGGACTCTTGTGCTCCAGAGTGATCTGGTAGTAGGCGATAAGAACCTCGTAGTTAAAGCCCGAGCATGAGTCACAATAACTAACTAAATCTGAATAGATACCGAGTGAGATAATGAAAACGTATAGATTTATTGCGTTACGTTTACATTTTTCGAGATCCTCCCCCGGTCGGTACGAAATCCGGCCGAGGCCCTTAAGTTGTTTAAATAAGAAGAAAAAAATTCAGCACGCCGTCCTTCGGATGAGACGTTAAGCTATGGTCCCGAGCCTGTAGGATGTCAGGTACTCGTTAAAGAACCCAGTATTGAGCCGCTCCGCCATATCCAGCCCCCGGTTTACCGGTAGTTTGACATCTATTGCCACTAGAGCCGAAATACCAACACACATATCGATTTTATAATACTCCAACCCCACACCAAGCTCAACTTCACCAGATAAGGTTCCATCAGAATTTCTCGGTTTACCTCTACAGACATTGCCGTAAAATACTACGAGAGCGGGGGGGGGGGGGGGGGGGGGGTCGAACAGTTTTTTTTTTTTTGCCCCTCTAGTCAATTGGTTTAAAAGTCATTTGTTTAGTATTTACTATTCAGTTTTTCAATTTAATTATAAACTAGCTAATGCCGCGTTTACACTATGTAGCAAAACAGCTATGTAGCCGAGCTATATATAGCTGTGCTACAAGTTTTTGAAAACGCCACTCGAAAACAGCTATATACTTACTTTACTCTACTTTCCCTGGAGCTACGATCCTTG
The DNA here is from genome assembly GCA_963662175.1 of Aradus depressus. Classification (NCBI taxonomy): domain Eukaryota; kingdom Metazoa; phylum Arthropoda; class Insecta; order Hemiptera; family Aradidae; genus Aradus; species Aradus depressus. The sequence continues at coordinate 46,997,895 of OY759216.1, read as the reverse complement.
TAGAACCTGGGCCTCCGCAACAAACAGCTATATATGTAGTTCAATTCCAGAGCTATATAGCTGGAAATGAGTTTCCCATCGGTTGTCGATAAGATCAAAGGGAACTATGCAGCTGAGCTATTTAGCCAGACTGGAAGCGCGTTTTTTGTTGTAGCACAGCTATATAGCTGTCGCCCGAAGACGCTCGTCAGTTGTTTGCTTGCTCTCAAGCAGTGAAGTAGTATAACGCTAGGGGAGGGGGGGGGGGGGGGGGGGTAGTGGTTGTACTTATGGCGTGAAATATTAGCGTAACTGTAAACATAACGGAAATTAACAGAGAAAGCTGATCAGGTGAGCGCCTCTTTTATTTTATTATTTATTATATAAATTTGTTTTCATTATTTAAAGTGGAAAAGTTAATTCATTGTCATTTCATTATACGACTGTTTTTTCTCTTATTCAAATGGTTCATTTCCTGCGACTATTTTTCATTTATTTATTTACATATAATTTGATGTCAGATGTGGGACTAGACAGAGAGAGATAGGAAGATACAACAGGATGGTGACTTACTGTCTGTGGAGTGACAGGAGCAAGGAGGGGGGGATGTGTTAATGAAATGAAAGGAGAGATGGAGAGGCGGGAGTGAGAAGCCGGGGAGGGTAGGGATGAGGAGAGAGACTCAACAGGTGTATCGAGCTGATGTGGTCTGTAGTAGCTCTGCACTGACATATAGCCTCCCATTCATAGAGGACAACAAGACAAGGGGGGACCTCTCTGGAGGTGAAGGCCTGCTCCGGAATACATAATCGGAGAGAGGAATGGTAGGTCAGCCGGCGGTCCCCCCCCGTCCGAGCCTAGCCCAACAAACAGACCACCTTTTTTTGCATATATATACTAATATATAAATAGTTTGTGTATTTGAGATAACCTCGAAAACTACTTAACCGATTCTTTCACCGTTGGGACAGACATAGGATATATATCTTCACGCTTTATCTAAAGGAAGCTGAGCAGTGATTGTAGAAGTGAAGCAAGTCGGATAAGAAACAGCCGTTCTCTAAAAGTTGAACAAAACAAAATCCATGACAGCAGATACCTATCTATAGCAGATAAACTTCAAAAAGAATCTGTCTTTATATCTAATCTGTAATTTTGTCTATCCGTGTGTACGAGGTGTGTTCAAAAAACAACGGGAATTTTCGTTTTTTAAAAGAATTTTATTTATTCGGCTACATCAATTTTATCCCCTTCAAAATAGTCCCCATTAGATATTAAACACTTCTGGAACTCGATCTTTGGGATAGCATTTAGCTCTCTCAGCGATGCGCTTTAAGGTTCTCTTTATTGTTGGGAACAGAAAAGTCACACGCAGCCATGTCTGGCGAACATGGAGGCTGGGGCATCATTAAAGTGCTGTTTTTGGTCAAAAATTTACGAACAAGCAATGAAGTGTGAGCAGGTGCATTATCGTGGTGTAAAAGCCATGAATTGTTTTGCCACAAATCCGGGCGTTTTTTTTTTCGGATTGCTTCATGCAAACGGCGTTGAACTTGTAGGCAGTACTTCTTATTGATCGTTTGAGCTTGTGACAAGAACTCATGGTGCACTAAACGTGCTGGGGCGTCCAGGGAGCTCGTCATCTTCAACGTCTTCACGGCCTTCTTGAAACCACTCGTAAACCCTAGTTTCACTCATAGCAAACTCACCAAAAGCAATATTTAACGTTTCTAAAACTTTGCATTATGGATGTCTGTGTAAATTGAGGTGGAGGAGAGGAAAGCGTTGCTAATATGGGATTCGAGTTTTGAATTGAATTTTGATTAGTTGAGTAGAACATCGTTCTAGATAGTATTACTAGTATCAGAAATTTCCACTTATGATAAGGGAGAGGGAGGGGGGGAGGGGGGGGGGGGGGGGGGGGTGACAAACTACCCGTCTCAGAATCATTGAACATTTCAACTTCCACTTCAAGTTACTAACCGGGCTGATAACGTTACTAACCTATTTTTTCGGGCGAAGCCGTGTAACCTGTTAGTTTACCTATATAAGAGCAACCCCGGAAATCGCATCCCTAGCAGGGGATCAATACCGATAACTTCGTACCGAATTTTGTGTTGCGACCGAAGGGATTTTCAGCAAAGCACAAGTACTTTTCTGAAATTTAGCCGCAACTTATTTTTTAAACTATTTTACCGTAATTTTCAATTTTTTTTTTTATACTCAAAAAATTGTATGATCAATCGATCAATAATTTTCAATAAATATGACAGTTGTTTTTTTACTTTTTTATTTTATTTTATTAACCCCCGACGCAAAAGAAGGGCTGTTATAAGTTTGAAGCCTTTGTCTGTGTGTGTGTCTGTCTGAGGGACCGTAACTACAACCGAGTTCAAAGTGGTTTTTTGTTTCAAAAGCTTGTATTTGCGAGATGGTTCTTCTAAATCGGGTATGCCATTTCCAAGATCTTCAGGTTTCATCAGTGCCTGTGTAGAGTTTGAGCTCAAATGTTTATAAAGCCAAGCCCCCCCTCCAAAAAAAAGCTCTCCCCACCAAGGTTTCAGAAAAAAATGAATAAACAAAAAAAAAATTTTTATGTCAGGGGTTTTTTAAATTTAATTTTTCAAGACTTTGGAGGATTATATAAATAAAAAGAATTTCCTCTTTAATCCCGAGAATGGGAGGAAACCAATCTTCGTTATCTCATAAACATATTTGACCATATTAGTATAGTATACATAATTTCACAGGTTGTAAAATAAAATATAGTCTGATCTCTCACAGATTTTATTAATATTTACTAGCCGGCTTTCGAGGTTGCCCTCATCATCAGGCAGTCTGATAAAATAATTTTGAAAATAACATAGGTAATTAAAATGATTTAATGAATAAAACTTACAAAATTTAAATAACTATCTAAAAAACTAACAATGGATGAGGACCGATATCCTATCCCATCTGAGTCACAACTCTCACAAGTATATATAATAGTTCATAGACACACACAAAATTTTTCTTTCCACTTTTGGAATGTCAGGGTGTCGGAAAAAATGAAATTCCGGCGAAATTTCTGACAGATTACATAACTTCCCCTATAAATCGCATAGCTGGGGAAGTAGAAAGAAGAAGTCCATGTACTAAGAAGAAATCTAAAGTGAGCGAATTTTCATACTAGGTATTCACAACTTATTACTTTCTCAGATATATAAAGTATACGGGAAGTTTTGTAAACAATCAGAAAATATACGTTGTCTATTTGTTCCGATCCCCTGATTCCAAAAATGAAAAAAAAAAATTCTTTGTCTCTCACTCAGTCTGTGAACACGATGTAGCTCAATGTATCGACACGAAATTTGTGTATCTAGAACCCCACAAGGGCGACACATATCGATTTTGAAACAAATCGACCAAAGGGAAAGGAGAGGACACTCAGGCCATGGTGGTCGTGCGGGCTAGAGTGTAGGGCTTTAGACGCAAGGTCTCACCATAGTTTACGAGTTCGAATCCCGTCCGGGAGTGAGTTTTATTTCGTAGATAGAACTACCTCCCGGGGCCATGGATGTTGTAAATAATGAGATAACACAGTGACATGACTAATATGCATCGAACATAAAGCCAAAGAAAAAAAAAAGATATATGTGTAAACTAAAAAGCTCAAGAGAACGACAATATTATACAAATAATTTTTAGCCAAATCGGCCAAAGGAAATAAATAAATAGGAGGAGTGGGATTCAACTCAAAAATCCTAAAACTTAATAAATGGGTCATTACTAAATTTAATATGAAGATTCAGAAGTCTCTGTGTAAATTAACTCTTGATTATAACGGTCTATTGGTATTAGGAGAGCGAAAACTTAATTGATTGATTCGTGCTGGGGAAGTACATTCTCTGTGATTCACCGACGTCTTCTTCTTGTAAGGAACTGAGTAAGAGACTCGTTATACCTTGAGAAAAATATTTTCGCTCATTATTTGTAAATTAATGGACCATGTTTTTGAGAATATATATCTATATGATTTCATATGTAACATCCTTAAAATCCCGATCCAAACAGGTAGAAGGTGAAGGGAGTTACAAATCAGCTGTTATTAACCGAGCAACGCCGGGTAATCCTGCAATTTTTAAATATGCAATAAAAACATAGTTTATGAAGGATTGAAGCCCTGACTACGCCGTCTCCTTCTACTAGCCGTCCTACATTCGAACGCTATCTTATCGATTTTGGCACATACCTGCCCGTGCGTTCACACCGGCGCACTCGTCAACCGCTGATACAAGTGTAACAAGCAGCCTTGGGGGACCCTCTTGGTAAAGAAGAGCGCCGTCCACTTGAAGACACAGAGACTGCTTGCTTGCTGTTCTGTTCAGTGAAAGAAGTATACAGACCTCAAGGCACATCTTGGTTAAATGAACCGTTTAACTGTCAACAGTCTACCAACCACTCCACAACCCCTTCAAACTTGTCATTTACAGCCACCCTATATAAGACATCAGGTGCGGATCCATGGGTGTGGGTGGGGGAGATGGCGGGGGGGGGGGGGGGGGGGGGGGGGGGGAGGAGACCTGGTGAATACACCGAATATCACCGCCAATGTTCTTCCTCACAATGAATTAATCAATTAACAATTCGCTCCCCCTCCAAAACCAGTTTTGGCTAATAATTATATTATCAGGGACGTTATATATGTATGGGGTATAGTGGGTGCAGTGGGGTCAGAAAAAAATAAAGAGGAAAGGCCGTTCTCGTGTACATTTTTAAAAGACACTATTGTTGTATGAAGATTCAATGTTATTCAATATTTTTGCTCTTATCCCTATCAATAATTGATATTATTCTTATTTATAAGAATTATTCTTGAGGTACTGTATGTTAGATTTCTTCAAAAGGACTCTAGTTATATTAAATAAACATGTAATATTAGTAGCTTTTAAGAAAATTGAAAAATTTATTAACACAGCCAATGTTGACACTACTAGAAAAACTACTTGTACATTCATAATCAGCATCATCAAATTCAGCAATAAACCCTAAAAAACTAAGATAAACAAAAACTTAGTCAAATTGTGTTACGTAGTGTAATCAATGGTTGACTTGGTAGAGGCTCCGCTAATAGTCAATAGTTGACTGATATAGGGGCTTCTAAATCCTCACACTAAATTTTGTACCGACAAATTTATTACATCGGCAGTTATAACCGTTTTTGAGTTGAGCCCCACTCCAGAACACCCCTTCCCCTTCACTTAGGGCAGGGGTCTTTAACAAGTACCTGACATTGCTCAGGTTCGGGACCATCGCTTAACGTCCCATCCGAAGGAGGGCGTGCTTAAGTGCTAAGCGAACCCACGATCTTGAGCTCAGAAGACAAGCATGCATACCACTGAGCTACCGGCGCCCTCGCGCATCTCTCATGTCCACTCGAGGAACGTTATATCGATGTTTTACTGTAATTCATTTTCATAAAATGACAACTGTTTGTGGATGTGCCCTGTTAACTACGACGAAATCCAAAATGGCCAACTTTCTAGTACTTTCTTGACGTTACATTCATATTTTTGATAGGATCAAATATAAGTTATAAGGCACAGAGTTACTCCCGAACAACGCCGGGCATTCAGCTAGTTACATAAGCTTCGTTTGGTTATTAAGGCTGTAAGAATGCCATTTCTTCTAGAACAGATTCTGATGTATATAAATATTATTTATGTCGTCTGGAACTCCTCTGACGGGTCTCATTATGTCCGACGAGTTCCAAAAAGTTTTAGAATTCTTCCCACATTCTTATTTTATATATGGTTTCCTATTACAATTTTATGAATTTATCATTTATTATTAAAATGGATTTATTTATTTCCTGTAATATTGGACGACTAATCACGTTCGGGAGTTAAGAAAGTAGCAACGTTTTTCATATATAAGCGGTTTGTCTCATGCAACGAGTTCATATCGCCTACTACCAGAGCGATCTTTCGTCACTCTGATGAACACATGAAACCGAATCTAATGTAAAAGTCCTAAATATTGCCTGCTTAGATTTATTCACCCAGGGTCTTCAATGAATATCTGACATCGCACAGGCTCAAGACCATCGCTTACCGCCCAATACGAAAGATAGCATGCACAAGATTTTTTCACCTCCCAAATAAAAAACCCAAGGGCCACGACCGGGTTTCGAACCCGCGATCTTCATATTTTTTTTTTACTCTGATATTTCGATAAAAACTTGGCTCTATGGGAGTAGCGGCGGGAGTATTGATCGGATAGGCGAGCCGCACTCGGTCCGAAGTATCGACTTATCGAATCTGAGTCATCGAATATATCGAATAGCCCCTTTGAATATATCCTCCACAAAGTTGCTACATACTTAGAAGATAAGAACCTATCATTAGGACATTGATATACTTCAACAAAGAAAAATCTTCAATTGTTAAAAATAAATATTTTTAAATAAATGAATTAATATTAGATAAATATAGTTAGTTATTATGACTCATGCCCGGGCTTTAACTATAAAATCATATCGCCTAGTACCAGAGCGCTCTATCGTAACTCTGGAGGACATGAGCCCGAGTTTACTATGGGAGTTCTAAATTTTGCCTACCCTAAATTTTTATTCACTTAGGTTCGGGGTCTTTAACGAGTGAGTACCTGAACAGACTCGGGACTATCGCTTAACGTCCCATCCGAAGGACGGCATGTTTAAATATATTTCGAACCCGCGATCTTGATCTCAGTAAGTAAGCACGCATACCACTGAACTACTGGCGACCCTCTAGATAAATATATATTGAAAATAAATATATAATTAATAGATAGAAAGGTAAGTACCGTTTTGTGTATGTTTTTATCTCAGATAGTACAATATACCGAACTTTCATGGTCATGATTATAGTTTCAAGCCGCCTGGAATAGCTGCCACGCTTCTTGATTTGAATATCGTATTTGCATAAGATACGCCACGCCTATCTGCATTACGATGGAAAATATGCTGCAAATATCAGCAATGAAAGTAAATGGTAATGTTGAACATATGTTTTGAGAGGAAAAATATGATAAAAAACCATAACATGGTAATTGGATATGTCATACAGTTTTGTAGATCAAAATAGTTCATAAATTGTATGCAGCAACCCATATTAAATCTAAAAATATAAATACATAGAGAGCACCGGTTGCTCAGTGGTCGTATGCCTGCTTGCTTACTGAACTCAACATCGCGGGTTCGAAACCCGGCCGAGGCAATTAAGTTTTTTTTATCTGGTTGGTGAAAAAAACACGCCGTCCTTCGGATGGGACGTTAAGCGATGGTCCCAAACCTGCGCGATGTCCAGATATTCGTTAAAGATTATTATCCTAGGTGTATAAATCTGGGTAGGCAAAATTTAGGATTCCCACAGTAGAGTCGGGCTTATGTCTAACAGCGCGACGAAAGAGCGCTCTGGTAGTAGGCGATATGAATTCGTAGTTAAAACCTCATTTTCAATAAATGAGTTTAAAAAATATACTTTTTATTAAATTATAACTATGTTATATATTTCTTTAAGATAACTAGTTAGTTATTATGACTCATGCCCAGGCTTTAACTATGTGCGCTAATATCGCCTTCTACCAGAGCGCTCTTTCGTCACTCTGGTGGACATGAGCCCGAATCTACTGTGGGAGACCTAACTTTTGCCTACCCTAAATTTTTATTCACCTAGGGTAGGGGTCTTTAACGAGTACCTGACATCGTACAGGCTCGGAACCATCGCTTAACGTCCCATCCGAACGTCGGCGTGCTCAAGTTTATTTTACCTCCAAGATATAATAAACTAAGGGCCTCGGCCGGGTTTCGGACCCCCGATCTTGAGCTCAGAAGGCAAGCACGCATACCACTGAGATAACTATTCTTCTTGTCCATCAGAATCTTCTTTTTTTATAACATATTTATTGAGTAGACTTCTATATTTAAACTATTAGTCAGACAAGTAGAAGGAATAGTAAATATAAACAGACAAGTAGAAGGAATAGTAAATATAAAGAACACATGTTATTATAGATACTGATGATGAGAGTTCCTTCCAAAACATTTGTAATTGCTATTTTTTTGGGAAGGCAAAAAATATACGGGAGAAGTGATGCTGTAATAATATATTATAGTTAGCTAGTTATTATACTTTAACTACGAGGTCATATCGCCTACTACTAGAGCGCTATTTTGTCTGTCTGGTGGACTCGAACCCGCGATCTTGAGCTCAGTAAGCAAGCATACCACTGAGCAACCGGCGCCCTATAATATATTATATTATTATTATAATCATCTGACGCCAGACTAACATACACGACAGTTTTATTTATACATTTTTAGTAACTTGTTGCCCCACTAATCCTTTGATTCATCGTTTAATCCTTTCCCTTTGATAAATTTCAAATTTGCTTATAAAAAAATTATAAAAAATTAATTTATCATGTACACATCCAGAAAATGTGAGAAGGGTGGAGGGTGGTTAAAGTAAGGAAGGTGAGTCGCCCTAAATTACGAACAGACCATAAAAGGTAGTCCATAAGCTGAGAAATCAATACATCCCCCATGTTCACTATCAAACATCTAACATCCCTTCCACCACAATATTCTTATTTAATGTTAACAATTTATAATTAAAATTTATTAATTTAATGTTACCCCCTGAGCACAATTACAAAAAAATAAGTTGATGATTCACCGGCAATGTACTTCCCCAGAATGAATTATACAACTAAATGTTTACACTCCCTCCAAAACTAATAGACCGCAAGGGTTAATTATCTATAGTTGATTTACAAAGCAACAACTGAACCCTCATACTAAATTTTGTGTCGATACATTAGTAGATACTAGGCTTTTTTGATGAGCCCCCTCCTATGATCCCCATCCCCGCATCCCTTTGGACGATTGGGCTGAAAATTAATATATGTCGTCCTTATGGGGTTATGGATACACATATAATATTTTATAATAATATCTAAATAATTGTAATGTTTTTTTCTAATTTTCGAAAAGTTTGGGAATATTAGTGGACGTCTCAGTGAATTTCGAATTTAAAGGGGAATTTATATTAAGTAGTTAATTGTTTTATTTTATTTTACTCGAGATTACCCGAAGCGAGGTTTTGTTTACTGATGACAGTCAACCGTCAATATTATCATCAAAACATCAAAAGTCAACAAAACCGATCGAGTGTGGCATCAAACTAAAGGGCCTAGAAAATATATTACAAAAGTGTGTATTGTATGTTTGTTTTTAAATTAATTAAAATAAAATAAATTAATTAAAAATCAGTAAAAAGTGAAAAAGTCTAAAATAGCATATAGTGTCTAAAGGTAACAAAAACAACAAAATTCGAGAGAAAGAGACAAATGGACAGACATCAAACACTCATTATATAATTAATAGGGTTTAAATAAAAATTAATAGGGTTTTAAAAAAAAATTAAGGTTTTTTAGATTATCTTTGTCTAAATACTAGAGAATTTTTAAAGCCGGCGCGGCGCTGCCTCATAGAAAATGACACATTTCAGAGCATATCGCGTAATACATTTCTTTTTTATTTCGCACCTTAGTTCTTCTCTTTCGGTAACCCGATTTTTCTGGTTGACGAACCTGATCTTCCATTTAAAAAAAAACGATTATAGGGCAAAGTTATCGAGGAAGATATAATAAATAATATTTTGAGATTTGGCTGAAAATGGGCACATAGTTTTAGTAGATCTTACAATGTGCATTCCATTCTTCTTTTACTTCTCCAGCAATACAAAGTATTCCATCAGAAATTCTAACTGGAATTTCAATTCATATTATTTATTTTCCTAGCTCAAGATGGCGAGTTCGAAACCCGACCGAGGCCTTTCATGATAGCGTTTATACTTGCGACTTAATCAAAAATCTTCAAATAAAAATTGTTGAGACACATTTCATATAAAATATTACTAAGTTGCAAAGCCGTCCTTTGAAAGGGACTTTATGAAGCGTGTCCTCGTTAAAGACCCCTTCATATCTTAGGTAACTAAACTTGGGTAGGCGACATTTAGTAGTCTCACAGTAGAGTTAAGAGGGAAAGGGATAAGATCATTGGATACTTAGGTCCCTAGGTCACCAGCCTAAAAAAATAAAAATAAAATCTTAATTCTATAAAATCTTCTTTGTAGATAAATTTATGCTCAATTTTGATAAGAAATATTTTCTTCGAACGAGCAATAGATAATAAAACAGCTTTTCCGTTTGTTTCCCAAAGATGACAAATTGATATTTTGTAGATTCTGGTAGCTAAATGTGTCCTTGAACTGAATTGAGGAAAAAAAAATCTATGAAATCAACAAAGTTTTCTCTCTCCCTCTGATACTAATTCATCGATTTCATTGAAAATCAGTAGGTATTTTACTCAGGGACTTATGAATCCGCATACTAAATTTCGTATCAATACATTCATTATTTCGGCAGTTATTAAGGTTTTTGAGTTGATTTCTTATTCTCGGAAAATTTATAGGTGTCAACCAAGTACCAATAACCAGTCGGGTTACATAACTTTCGTTATACTTAGTATATCTGGGAAATTAGAAACGTAATAAGGAACGTTTAGATGATCGGATTTAACTGCCTGACTAAGTAAGGGCGGTATTAAGTGACACAAAAGTCTGTTTTTCTTGTAAAGTAGTTTAAAAGACTGTATATCTCACCAATTATACGTCCTCCTCTTCGCCGTCAGAGAAGCTGAGAGTCACCCTGGGCTGACCCCCGTCCTTCTTGCCAGACCCCCGCCTCTCCGCCTTCTTGACCGCCTCTGACTTCTTCTTCTTCTCCACCGTACTGTCTCCACCGTTCGTCTCTGGCGGGGGTCGCTTTTCAGGTTTCTTGAAAAGAACCCGCTTTTCCAGGTCGGCTGGAACTTCCTCAGCTTCTATATATATATAAAAAAAAAAAAAGTAATAAAATAAAGAAATAAACAATTTAAGTCCAATAGATTGGTGGGAGAGATAAAAAAAAAATATGTCTCCCGAAGTAGAGTCGGGCTCATGACCACCAGAGCGGCGAAAAGCCCTCTGGTAGTTAACGATATCACAAAAACAAACAGATATTGACAAAACACTTAATGTTTATTAATAACAGCTGGTAAATTCTCCGGATACAGGATCTGATGTACTACATTCACCATTTATTGGTGCACAAACACCGGCGTATTTAAGAAATATCATTTATATTGGTGATTCTATACAATCACCGAAATCACACATTGGCTACAGGAGGCTCTATTAGATAGTTATTGTCACTCATGCCAGGGCTTAGGTCATATCGCCTACTTTTAGAGCACTTCTTTGTCACTCAGGTAAACATAAGCCCGACCCTACTATGGGAGTCCTAAATGTTGCCTACCCAGGTTTACCTTTAACGAGTAGCTGACATTTCACAAGTTCGAGACCATCCCTTAAAGACCCATCCGAAGTAGGGCGTGCTCAAGGTTTGTTTTCACCTCGCCCGGGATTCGAACCCGTCATCGGTGCCCTCATCTGGCTCTTCTGATTTTAAGCTAAATCAGAACAAAGGAAAGAGTGGTTGGGGGGGGGGGGGGGGGGGGGGGGGGGGGGGTTAACTTCTAAATCTCAACACTGCGATGGAATTGTATCGACATAAAATTCTATAATAAAGAATTTTATGTCGATACAATACATATTATGTGTATTGAGAAATCAAAAAGTAAGACACCTAATGATGCGGAACCAAATAAGACAAGAGAAAACGAGGGTTTAGTTGCAGAGCGGAAATACAGTTTTATGTATATTTCTTCAAATCGAATTAATTTCTACTGTTATTAGCAACAAGCTACCTGCGTAGATAAGATATATTGGGAGGGCTGGTGTGTACACCTAGGGACCTAAGCTTCCAATCCCTTTCCTGTTAGCTCTTATATGGTCCCGAATGCCTCAGCCTTCGAACCCGTGATCTTGAGATTTCAGAAGACAGACAAGCTACCTCCGAGCTACCGACGCCCTCTGTAGAGCTACCATTCCAAGCTTTCTGCGAACCTCTTTTGAACGTTCACCATAGCCAATAGAAAAACCAACTACAATCAATATAACGCCAACGTAAGGAATCGAACACCACCCAATCTCGCAGGATGTCAAAAATAAGTTAGTCTGACCTCTCACAGATTTTTTATTTAAGTAAGCTAGCCGGCTTTCGAGGTTTCCCTCATCATCAGGCAGTCTGATAAAAATTTGAATAAACTAAATAATAAAAATATAAATAAATAAAAATCTACAACAAACATTAACAATTTAAAATATCATGGATGGGGACAGACGAGTTATTCCTGTCCACCATCTGAGTCACAACTGGGCTTGTGACTCAGATGGTGGACAGGAATAACTCGTCTGTCCCCATCCATGATATTTTAAATTGTTAATGTTTGTTGTAGATTTTTATTTATTTATATTTTTATTATTTAGTTTATTCAAATTTTTATCAGACTGCCTGATGATGAGGGAAACCTCGAAAGCCGGCTAGCTTACTTAAATAAAAAATCTGTGAGAGGTCAGACTAACTTATTTTTGACATCCTGCGAAATAATCACTTCTCACTACATCAGCCATCTTCATATTTCCACCCAATCTGGTTGGTAGGCAGTACGCTAGGCAACTGTGTCTCCTAAATTCTGCCTGTTTGGTTTGGGTATGAACATTTAAAACTAGATGTTTCCAATATTCCATAAAATATTAATTAATTAAATGGTTTAAACCTTAATTTACATTTTAATTCTTATCTGTATGAACATGACCTGAACGCTAAATATATACACTGGCTAAATGGGGACAAATAAATCAATACCCTTTTCACTAAAAATATCTTCTTGATTAAAATATGCTAGACTCTAAATTCAGAATTCATTTTCACATGGGCCGGATAAATGGTCTTCATATTGCCCATGGGCTAAACTGTCTTTGTATAGTCCGCCGGCTGGATAAATGGTCTTTTTATTGTCCACGAGCCGAATAAATATCTTATGTACTGCCTGCAGGAGGGAGAAAATAGTCTTTCTATCGCTCTGGGCTGGAAGATTAGTTCTTCAATATCGCAGGGCCTGTATAAATGGTCTTTCTATCTCCCAAGGCTGAAAGAATGGTTCTTCAATCTTGCGGTGATGTATAAATGGTCTTTCTATCGCCCAAAGCCAGAATAATGGTTCTTCAAACTTGTGGAGTTGTATAAATGGATTTTCTATCGCCCAAAGCCGGGAGAATGGTTCTTCAATCTTGTGGGGTTGTATAAATGGTCTTTCTGTCGCCCAAAGCCGGGAGAAGGGTCCTTTAATCTTGTGGGGTTGTATAAATGGTCTTTCTATCGCCCAAAGCCAGAAGAATGGTTCTTCAATCTTGTGGGGTTGTATAAATGGATTTTCTATCGCCAAAAGCCAGAAGAATGGTTCTTCAATCTTGTGGGGTTGTATAAATGGATTTTCTGTCGCCCAAAGCCGGGAGAATGGTTCTTCAATCTTGTGGGGTTGTATAAATGGTCTTTCAGTGGCCCAAAGCCGGGAGAATGGTCCTTCAATCTTGTGGGGTTGTATAAATGGTCTTTCAGTGGCCCAAAGCCGGGAGAATAGAATGGTTCTTCAATCTTGTGGGGTTGTATAAATGGTTTTTCTATCTCCCAAGGTCGGAGAAATTTCCCTAGGTTTTCACGGGTCTCATTTAAGTTGCTGAATTTTCAGAAACTTGTAGGTATTTTTCTTGAGGTTGGGCTACAGCACTACCTTCAAATACCCTTTCAAGTTCCTGGGTTCGGTAGTTAGGTCCGTGGAAGTCCCTCTCTATATATCTGATAAAACAGTCACCAATCACCGGAAATGTTCTTCCCCAGCCTCTATTAATCAATTAATTTTTGCATTCTCTCTGGAACCAATTTACCAATTTGGTTGGAAATCAATAGGTGTCTTATTCAGGGACTTTTGTGTCATCGTACGAAATTTCGAGCTCATGTATTCCTTAAGTAGCTAGTTATTATGTATTATATGTTTTTTTAGACAAAACTCCCCTTATTTGGTCCCTTTGGCCGATTCGGCTGAAAAATAATGGGTATCGTCCTTATAGGGGGGGTTTTGGATTTATAAATAAAATTTCGTGTCGATACATACGTTATTTCGGGAGTTATTGGGATTTTATGTTAAGCCCTCCCTCCCTTTTGGCTGAAAATCAATGCTTCGTAAAATTTCGTGCCGATATATCCTATCGGGTTTTATTTACACAGAAATACAGGCAGGATTTATTTATCTTTTCCTATATTTCATACAGGTGGGAAAAAAATAAATAAAAAACGGAACTCTCAAGAGGTTCTGCCAAAAGACATATTATACGTCATTGCCTGGAGTCTCCATATCACATAGTAGCTACTTTAGCCACTAGGCCATGAAGAGGTCAATGAATAAAAAGCTTATCAATACATCGATAAGTGGAGGCAATTATGCAAAAGAAGATATGTTTTGTCAGAATTCAGGTTGAAGACATCAAGTTCTTTTAGACACATGATTTTTCTAAGATCAACAAAATCTCAAGCCACTTAAATAAAATACGAAAAAATAAATGGTTTCGTAATAAACAAATATGGCGTCATAAAAAAACAATAAAATCACATAAAAATATATACCCATGTTTATAATATTTTATAATGACTAACATTTATGATAAAATCTTTTGAATATCATTAATGAGTCTGCTATCATGTTAAAATTTTTAATTTTTTTTATTGTTATTACACTTTTTATATTATATAATAACGCTCTTAGAAGGAAATTACGGTTTACAAAAAAAAAAAAAAATAATGTATATAAATAATAGATAAAGTCGTACTTCCCCAGCATTTTAGCTCCCCCTTAAAAATTATTTGGTCTAAAAATCAATAGTTGACTTAATATACTCCTCGTACTAAATTTTGGGTTGATTAATTCATTACATTTGACAGTTATTGGGATTTTAGAGTTGAGCCCCACTTCTTAAAATTTCATGTCGATACATTCATTCTATAGGGAGTTATCGTGTGTTTTCATTTTTGGAATTGGGGAGTAGGAAGACATGAAACTTCGGTGAAAACACAACATCAAATTTCAGAGCGATTAAATAACTTCCCCTATACTTCGTATAGTTGGGGAAGTACAAAACTAGGTTTATTTCGTTAGGTAATATTTTCCAAGACCCCTTCCTCCATAAAGTTGTACGACCCCCCCTCAGATGTGGTACGTACTTAACGAACGATCACTTGGTTTTTCTTTTTTTTTTTGATTTTTTTCAATTTCTCGTCGTTCCCAAGAAATTAACAAAACTTAATAAATTACTTTTACGTTTGATGCGCTGCCCCCCCCCCCCCCCCCCCCCACCTTGACGAATATTGGTATTGATTAAAGAAACAATATAGCTTTTTTTACCTCTAATAATATCGGAGGTATAGAACACTATGTCCATTTTTTACCAAAATAGGATTATTACAAATTCGTATATAACTTTTTTCACTCTACCCAGAGGTATAGAACACTATGTCCTAGACCAATTGTAAGGGGAGTTACATGCTTTTAAAAGAACACCAAGTCCACTTTTATTCAGAGGAATACAACACCATGTGGAAGTAAAAATAAATTTATTGTCGATAAATAACATTAAATACAATTTAAAAGGAATGTACTACTGAAAACATTTTGTTACAAAAATCTAAAAAACAGTTCAGGAAATAAATTTTTTTTAAAAATGAAAACTGTTCAAACTGCTCTCCTGTAAAGTTAGGGAAATGTGACATAGTGTTCTATACCTACGAGGTACAGATACATATGAAGAGCACGGGCAAAGAATCAGGTTTGACACCAGATGTTGAAATTGAGAAAACTGAAATTTAATGTTTGAAAGTCCGTATCTATCAATTCCCCGCACGTCATATTTTCAGCTTCTGTTTTCGTAGTGACAAACTGTCTTTTTGAAGCCCGAATCGTGAAATATGTTTAATGTACTATACTGTAGTGGCGATATCTCACAATCGAGAAAAAAGTGACAAACCTGGTTCTTTCCCCGTGCTCTTCATATATAGTTTCATTTAAATTGCGATGCTGCACTTTTGGGAAACTTTCTTATATATTGGTGAGCCAATAGTAACTAAAATGTCATGATCCGATTTTTCGGTGGATCCAATACTTTCTCCATAGTAACTTCGCTACTAGTTCCTGAGGGAAGAAAGTAGAAAACTTTGCAAGATTTGACCTAATTTCCGTGTTAAGCCAAGGTTCACTGAAGCAAAAGTGAATGAAAGTTATGAGTTACAGGTTATATATATATTTTTTTATTATTATTATTTTTTTAAATAACGGTTAGCTTCAAAATAATGAAATATTCATTCAAAGTTTCATAATTACCGTTAACACATTCGAATTATGACATATAAATGAAGTTCAGAAAATCGGCAGATGGAATTTCAGCCATTTCTTTTCCCAACTAGACGACGTATAGGGGAAGTTATGTAACCGGACAGAAATTCCATGTTGAGTTTCACCAGAATTTCATGTTTTCCGACCCGCTAATTCAAATAATGTATTCAATAGTTGACTTACGGGACTCCTAAATCGTCATATGTATTAAAGTTTACATTATATGTATTAAAGTTTTAGAAGTGCCCCCTCCCCTCTCTTCAGTCGATATGGCTGAAATTTGACAGGTGCTGTCCATATTGGGTTTTGACATTAAATATGAAATTTCATGTTTATACATTCATTACATTGGCAGTTATTAAGGTTTTTGATTAGAGCCCCCCATCCCCCTCTGATTCCCCCATACCCTATTATGCTGAAAATTAATAAGTGTCGTCCTTATGGGATTTTTAATTCACATATGAAATTACGTGTGTTTCTATGTAACCTTCCCCCTAATTCGTCTGCTCCTTTGGTCGATTTGGCTGAAAATCAATAGGTGTCGTCGTTAGAGGTGAAATTTAGTAGGACTCCCATAGTAGAGTCGGGCTCATGTTCACTGGAGTGACGAAAAAGCACACAGGTAGTCGGTGTTAAAATAAGATCTGACAAAATAAAAGTAGAGAAAAAATCATTAAAAATTTAATGTGGAAAAATAATACTGAAAATAATTCAGAACCAAGAGAAGGGCAAACGTTAGGGGGAAAAGTACACGGTATTTTCATTAATTTCTAATTATTTTCAAATTATTGAAGTTAATTAAGCTTGCAATAAAGTATGGTCATTTGATGAGTCCAAATTCAGATGTATTGTATGGGAAGAGCCCTAATACATAATTGTGTAATGAAAAAATAATTGAAAAATGTATATAAATTTAAGAGAGAATAAATAATAAATAATCCATCGTTGAATCACCAACAATGTAATTCTCCAGCACGAATTAGTAAACCAAGTTTTAGTTCTAAAGCCTGACCGGTTTGGCTGAAAATGTAGAGTTCACTTACACAAGGACTCGCCAGTAGCTACTGAGCTCAAGATCGCTGGTTCGAATCCAGCCTTATTTTTTTTTTATCCAAGAAGTAACAAAACCTTGAATAGGCCGTCCTTCGGAGGAGGTTAAATTGCGGTCCCGAGCCTTGCGATGTCAGGTACCTGTTAAATACCCCTACCCTTTTAAACCCCCTTAAATTTTTGGACTCTCATAAAAGATCTAAGAGGTAAGGGATAGGACCATTGGATACTTAGGTCCCTAGGTGTACACACAGGGACTTTTGAGTTCTCAAAATTTCATTACACAAAAAAAGGCAGTTTAAAAATAAATAATGTCGTCATTGTAGGATTCTGGACATACATATAAAATTTCGTGTCGATGCATTCAATCTATCCGGGACTATTAGGAATTCTTGTGTTGAGCAGAATTAGTTGTTATTGTTTCTAAATTCTGATTTATTCTCTATATCTCCGCTATTCTTGATATAAGCTAAATTATTAAAGTGGAAATATGGTCGAAGCATGAGCAGCGCATTGGAGGATGAAGATAAAATTATTGCGCCACATATATATGAGGCAAGAAGAGATGTAAATGAAGGAATTATGACATATAAGTGGAGAATATCATATGCAGAGATAACACCATACATAACAATTTCATTTACTGAAAAAAGCTCGCAACGTACGCAAAACAAAGATTGAAAAAAAACGCCAAAAAATATATATATGAATACCATTTATACTATTACAATTCATGAAAAAAAACATTGAATGAAAACCATCAATCTTGAGGCAATATCAAAATTATATTTCTCTACAGTTCCGTTGGTCCGCAAGATTGATGTGCGGGGAGACAAGATCCAACCTCGTGAGAGACATATCACACATACTACTCACCCAATAACGGGAAACATCACGACCCTGACCTCAGTTTACCTTCAACACAGTCCACTTCCAATCCACGCTGTCAGTTTACGACTGTTCTATCTCCTACTGTCATCCAACCGCCCCCCCCCCCCCCCCCCCCCCCCCCCCAGGACAGCGGATGGACTACATTGTTGTCAGGTAGTATATAACACGTGGAGATATCACAGCACTGACCTCAGTTTACCCTGAACATAGTACATCACGTTGTCAATCAAATGCCACTTTCATCTTGTAATCCTCTCTGTCAGTTTACCACTGTCCTATCTCCCATTGTCATCCAGTCATCACTGTACACAGCTGAACTTCATTTATGTATATATTTGCAGATGATATAACACGTAGAAATATCACGACACAGATCTCAGTTTACCATCAACACAGTGCATCACGTTATGTAAACCTACTACCACTTCCAACTCCTAATCCACACTGTCAGTTTACCCCTGTTCTATCATTAATCGAATTTACACATAAAATTTCATGTCGATACATTCATTACATAGGTAGTAATTATTTTTGTGTTAAGCTCTGTTCCCTTTGGTTGAAATTGCTGGAAATCAATAGGTGACGTCCTCATAGTGTTCTGGATAGACATAAAATTTCATGTCGATACGTTCATTACCTACATAGGCAGTAATTATGTTTGTGTTAAGCTCTGTTCCCTCTGGTTGATACTGCTGGAAATCAATAGGTGGACGTTCTCATAGTGTTCTGGATAGACATAAAATTTCATGTCGATACATTCATTACATAGGCAGTAATTATGTTTGCTCTGTTCCCTTAGGTTGATTTTGCTGGAAATCAATAGGTGACGTCCTCATAGAGTTCTAGATTGACATATAAAATTTCCTGGCAAGTTGTTTATCATGCCCGGGCATTAACTACGAGGTCATAATCGCCGATTACCAGAGCTCTTTCGTTGATCTGGTGGACATGAGCCCGTCTCTACTATGGGAATCCTAACCAGTTATCTAAGGTAGGGTGGGTCTTCAACGAGTATCTGACATCTCACAGACAGGCTCGGGACCATTCCCGGAGGCATTGACCAAGTTTCGAACCTGTCATCTTGAGCTCGGCAGTTCTACGCTACGTCTGAGCTACGGTGTTCACAGACAAACAGGAATGTTTGTTTTCATTTTTGGAATCCAAGGGTCGAAAAATTATAACTAATAATAATAGTAATGAATATATTGAAATTTCATATGTATATTCAAAGCCCTATAAGGACGACACCTATTAATTTTCAGCAGAATGAGCCGAAAGGGAGGGGAGCATGAGAGGGGTGGAGGGAGGGGCTAAACTCAAAAATCCCAATAACTGTCAATGCAATGAATGTATAGATATGAAATTGGAAGGACAGAGGGAGCCAGAGAAGGGAGGCTCGCCTCAAATACTCTAATAACAGGCCATGTAATGACTCTACCCACATAAAATTTAATGTGAGCATTCAGAAGTCATATAATGAGTTTTAGACTAAACGATCGATTTGTTTTAGAGAGAGATCGAAAAATTAATTGATTAATTCGTGTTGGTGAGGTAAACAGCAGATTACTTTTTTCAAACTAAACAAGAAATAACTGTGAAAACTCCATAATTAATTTTTGATCGAAAATTTCCCCCATATTATTCCTAACGGATCAGAAGTTCGGAAAGTTCGAAAGAAAAGAGCTAACGCAGCGTTGCAGACGATTCCCTTTTTTCAGTGCATTTCGATTATGCCATTTTTACTTCTCCAGCTATATGAAGTATAGAGGAAGTTATGTAATCACTCAGAAATTCGATGTTAAGTTCTCTGCGGTATTTTATGTTTTCCGATCCCCTGGATTCCAAAAATGAAAAAAAAAAAAAAAAAAAAATTTCCGATAGAATGAATATATACAGACTAGAATGTTATATGTGTATCCGGAACCTCATAGGGACGACACGTATTAATTTTCATTCAAATCGGCAAAAGAGAAAATAAGAGATTAGGGAGGAAGGAGGGCCTAACACAAAAACCTTTAATATTTGACGAAAAAATGAATGTATCAATAAGACATTTTATATGTCCAAAAATCAATAAGATTTCACATTTCAGCCGAATCGGTCAAAGAGAAGTGGATGATCAGAGGAGCGTGCCTAACTCAGAAACCAAAATATTTATCGATGCAATGAATGTATCAACATGAAATTTAGTATGATTTTTTTTGACCTTAAGTATAATGCATATCAGCCATGACTCTTAAATGGTGTTTACCTAATTATTTACGACATCCATGGCCCCGGGAGGGAGTTCTATCTACGAAATAAAACTCACTCCCGGACGGGATTCGAACCCGCAAACCATGGTGAGACCATGCGACCAAATCCCTACTCTCTAGCCCGCACGGCCACCATGGCTCCCTAGAGTATGATGATTATGAAGTCTCTAAGTAACCACAGATTCCAAATATAAATATAAACATTCCTGTCTGTCGGTGTACCTGTAATCACTATGACACCCTATAGAATTTTTATTATTTTATATATTACTAAATAGAGGGCGCCGGTAGCTCAGTGGTATGCGTGCTTGACTTCTGAGCTCAAGGTCGTGGGTTCGTAGCCCGACCGAGGCCCTTAGTTTATTTTATCTGGGAGGTAAAATAAACTTAAGCACGCCGTCCTTCGGATGGGACGTTAAGCGATGGTCCCGAGCCTGTACGATGTCAGGTACTCGTTAAAGACCCCTACCCTAGATGAATAAAAATTTAGGGTAGGCAAAATTTAGGACTCCCACAGTAGAGTCGGGCTCATGTCCACCAGAGTGACGAAAGAGCGCTCTGGTAGTAGGCGATATGACCTCGTAGTTAAAGCCCGGGCATGAGTCAAAAAACCTAACCTAACCTATTACTAAATACATAATTTTAGATGTGCATCCAGAACTACCTAATGACGACAACACAGGGAGACCCTCGATTATCCGCCCCGGATTAACCGATCTATAAAAAAAAAAAAAATACGAACACTTGTTAAAAAATAATAATGATGCTAATAAATGAATAAATACCATAAAAATGAATAAAAACTGACTTCTATTTTTGTATGAATTGACTAAAACTCCCTTTCTCCCCCCTCATTCCTTTTCTAAGTAAAGTTTGTTTACAAAAAGAACATCTTTTTATATATTTTAAATTCAGTTTTTGTCTGACTTTTCTTGCGTCAACATGGAGCAAAAATATTAAGAGAAATCGCGTCGTACTCTCTATGAAAATTTAAAATGAGATTCTCGATAAAATAGAGAAAGGAGTTTCGATATCGCTGCTTTCTAAAGAATATAACGTTGTAAAAAATACAGTTCGGAACTTGGTTAAAAAAAAAAAAAAAACAGCTATTCGATGTCAGTGTTCAAGTTAAAAAAAAAAACTCTCAAGGCATCGAAAAATACGCATGCAACTGAAAATGCAGTCTTGAAGTGTTATAGACAACAGAGAACTTCGCGAAGTAATACTAAAAAAACAAAAGGAAAATTGTTAACCAAAAAAAATAACATATTTTTATCCTAAAAGTTCATGTTTTCATTTTTATTATATTTTTTTATTCATCAATATATTAATTATTTTTTAAATCTCAACATCCATAACAATGACTTAGAATTCAGCAGATGATTGCTTAATTTGAGTAAATAGACATTTATTGCCCAAAAAACTTAAAACTCTCGGTTATCCGCACTATTGCATTATATGCGCTTCCTCTGGAACCAAGGGGCGCAGATAATTGAGGGTCAACTGTAATGGATAATATCAACACGAAAGTCAAATCGGACTTGCTTTTAAAGGGAAAGTGAAAACTTATCTTCAAAACAATTCGAGTTGGGGAAGTTGATACCCGCTGATGGGGGAAGAGATGAGCCACCAACGGTCGATATACATGTTAGGTACATACAAAGGAACCAAGGTCAATGCTATAAGGTGTAGCACGATGCAGGCTCGTGATGCAACTTGCAGAACTGCAACACACTTAACTATACAGACAAGGGGGCTATCTCACAATGTTAAACTGCTCAGCATTAAACAGGCATTAAAAAATTCTCCCCTGCACCCCATAGCAATTTTAGACAACTCTGAATAAATAATTTCATTTGTATTTTTACTTGACAGTTATACAAAGTATAGGGATAGTTATGTAATCAGTCAAAAATTCGAAACTAGAAATTTCATGTTTTCCAACCTCCAGATTTCAAATATGAAAAAAAAAATCTATGTGTTTGTGAACACGATAACTCCCGATAGAATGAATACTATATTTTACAATACCAAATTGTTTATGTGATTCCACAGCCCTCTAACGACTCTTGTTTTAACAAAATGTTTTTCAACCAAAGAGTTTCAGCTAGATCGACCAAATGGCTAAGGGGTATTAGAGGAGAGGCTGAACTGAAAAATAGTAATAACTTTCGTTACTAATGAATCTATCGGCACGAACAATCATAATATGATCAATAATAATTATTAAGAACAATGGGTGGGAACAGAGGTGGGCTCAACTCAAAAATAAATGTATCGACATGAAATTTCATATTTGGACATAATTTGTCAAATTTCAGCGATATCGGCTAAAGGAAGGGAGGTTCAGGGGCGAGAGCACAATTCACAAACCCTAATAACTGCCGATGTAATGAAGTTATCGACACAAAATTCAGTATGAGGATTCAGAAGCCACTATGTAAGTCAACTGTTGAATATTAGCGCAAACGGACGGCTGTTTTTGCGAGTGGGAGCGAAAAGTTAATAGATTAATTCGTTACGTGAAGTACACTACTGGTGATTCACCGACGACATTTCCCTTTAAACTTATCATAGACTTTAATACATAATACTTTTCGATATTTGAAACGGTGATTTGAGAAGCACCAACAAGAAGACTTTACAGTGTGTGGGTCGCCCATTTCAATGAAACTTTTTCTCGTGTTTCTACATCGAAAACGGGGAGAATATCAGGATGGAAAAAAATGTGTACTGTTACTTTTTTAATGATATTTTCAGGGATGTTCGTACATCAAAAAATATTAGACACGTGAATAGGGGTTTATCCAAATTAACCCCAGGATGCTCAGAATAAAAAAATTCAATATGAGGGTTTACTCTGCCACTATGGAGGGCTAAAAATCAACTACAGGATGTATTATCGATAAATGGTTTCTAAATGGTTTCTCACTAAAAAAAAAAAGTTTTACTTAAACGTCATTTTCGAGTGATAACGATTTGAATGTAAAAATAAAACTCATTGTTCAAACCAAGTGGAATAAAATGAAAGAGTACACAATTTTCCACCCTGATATCCCCCCCACCCCATGAAGTTTTGTAAGAGGAGTTGTAAAAATTCAATATTCTGTACAGTGCATTATTGAAATCTGAAATACTACGAATAATACTAAAAAAATACTACGATCAGAGTTTTTTTCAGTTTGGAAACCATTTATCGAGGTTAGGTTAGGTTTTATGACTCATGCCCGGGCTTTAACCGCAAGGTCATATCGCCTACTACCAGAGCGCTCTTTTGTCGCTCTGGTGGACATGAGCCCGACTCTATTGTGGGAGTCCTAAATTTTGCCTACCCTAAATTTTTTATTCACCTAGGGTAGGGGTCTTTAACGAGTACCTGACATCGAACAGGCTCGGGACCATCGCTTAACGTCCCATTCGAAGGACGGCGTGCTTGTTTATTTTACCTCCCAAATATAATAAACTAAAATGCCTCGGTCGGGTTTCGAACCCACGATCTTGAGCTCAGAAGGCAAGCACGCACACCACTGAGCTACCGGCGCCCTCAAAAAATATCATTCAATTTGTCGATTAATGCATCCTGTAGTTGATTTTTAGCCCTCCATAAGAACAGAGAAACCCTGGGCATCCGGGGGTTAATTTGGATAAACCCCTAAACACGTGTGTAATATTTTTTGATGTACAAAATCCCTGAAAATTTCATTTAAATTGATTAAGGGAGCTAGGAGTAGTGACAGCTTTGTGAACGCATTTGTTGGCCATTCTCGCGCCTAATTTTTTTTTTCTTTGGCTCAGAAGGCCCATTGGCACGAACGCTCGGACACATAACTACTATTTTTCGATGAAGAAACACGAGAAAAAATTTCATTGAAATAGCGACCCACACACTGTAAGGTGTCTTTGTAAGTTAACATTTAGGAGTATAGGTTATTTCGTGACTATTTATTTCTTATTTTCTCAGCTATACGAAGTATACGGTAAGTTATGTAATCGGTTAAAATTGAAGTTGAATTTTCACAGGAATTTCAAGTTTTCCTACACTTAGCAAGCATGCTACCTCTGAGCTACCGCCGCGCTCTTAAATAATCAAAATATAAATGTTAATAAATTAAATTATTTTTTAATGGTAACGCTTTGGTCCTGTATAACAAACTAATTGTTAGGTGCAAGGATATCACAGGAGGACCTCCTCCTATGTGAAGTGACAGATGTTCATTAAATCGAAAATGGGACCACTCCCATAACCGCGCTCCACCCTCCCCCTTTCCATGATCATACATTCAGGCAACTTCACGTGGTCCTCGGAATTATCGCCAATGTACTTCCCCGAATCAATTAACAACGAATTAATCAATTAACTTTTCGCTCCATTTCAAAACCAGTCGACCGTTTGAACTAATATTCAACAGTTGACTTACAAAGGGACAGTTATGAGGGCTCACCCCTGAACCGCCCCTTCCCTTCAGCTGATATCGTTTAAATTCGACAGATTTTTTCCTCATTGGGTTTTGACTTTAAATTTGAAATTTCATATCGATACATTCATTACATCGGCAGTTATTAGAGTATTTGAGTTAAGCCTCTCCCTATCCCCCCCCCCCTCCTCCCCCTCCCCTTTGACCTTTTTGACTGAAAATCAATAGGTGTTGTACTTATGTGGTTTTATTCACACATATAAAATCTTGTGTCGATACATTCATTCTATCGGCAGTGTAATGTAAACAAACCCGTTGCCAAGACAACCGATGTCGAAGCGACGTTATTTTTTTGGAATCCATTTAGAAGACGAAATCAAAGTAAAAGAAGAAAGAAAATTAAGAAAGAAGAAAAGAAAATGGAAATCTGAAGAACAAAACAAGTTTAAAAAGAAATAAAATACAGTAAAAGTAAAGAAAAGGTAGCTTTAGGCCTAACCTTACAGTTATCAACAAACATTTTAAATAATAATTACAAAATCCACCGACTTCAAAAGGAAACTAAATTTTCAGAAGGGATTAATTTAGCACCCAGAAACAAAATGAAACAGCTAAAAAGAAGAAGAATGAAGAAAATTTCAGGAAATTATAAGCAAAATTAAGAAAAGGTCAATAATTAAAAAACGAGTCGGTAGAAGGTTGTGAACATTTTTAGGAAAAGACAGTTAATTATTAAGAAAAGATTAAAGAAGAAAAAGAAGAGAAAAACTGCCCACATCAGAAAGAAAAGCCAGTAGTAAATTTTGAAGAAACGGTCAGTTCTAAAATACATCGAATCAACTAGGCCGGATCCCATCTGAAATAATACAAGTGATCCGAAAGTGTATACCACAAACTTTAAACACTGTTTTCGAGAAATGAAGAAGGCAAAATTAAAAAGAAAAGTTACAGAAAATTAAGATGACAATTTAGAAAAGAGAAGAAACGGAAGAAAGGAGAGAAAACACCAAAAAATATTAATATTTAGAAGTAAAACAAGAGACAACAGAAAAAAGAAACTCGAATTTGCTACCCATAATTCCGTGCGGAGGCGGTTGGTCAGTCTGTGTTGAGTTCTGGTAGAGGTGAGACCTGTGAGAGACTAGTCTCTGTTTTTTTGTTGAAATGTGTGAAAAGTAGTGAGTAAACAATTAAAAGTGAGTAAAAGTGACCGGTAAAAGATTGAAGGGATGTGGAGAGAGTGTGGACTCCAATTTGTATGTTAAAAGTAAAATTTATTGTATATATGTTTCAAGTGTGACGTCACAAGGTAGTATCCATTTTTGTATATAAATTTTTCAATATGGCCATTTCAATTTTTCATATTCATCAAATTTGTTTTAGTAAAGCCAATTTATTTATAACCATGTTTTAATTTCTTTTAATTTCCCCAAAATCTCTCTCAATGAAATTCACATTTCAAAACTCATAGGCCTTGCGAATCAACACCTTTGAGATAAGCGCCAATCGTTATCGGGACATAATATTTAATAATCATAATTTTCAGAATCACACCGGGAGACCTTTGGATTTTTGGATTGGTGCAAGTAACGTAGTTTGAAAATTTTACAGAGTTATTTATAACATATGTTTTTCATTTTTTTTAAGAGCTTCACTCAACCATATGGTAGATTATTTTATTTTTGCAATCATAGAGTCAATTAACTTAAATTTTTTTTATTATTCAAAATTTTATTCATTTTTTTAAATTTATTGTGAAAGGCAACAAGTCAATATACTTTATTAAAACCTAGCAGCAGTTATTAGAGTTTTTATGTTAAGCCTCCCCCCTAATCACCCCCTTCCCTTTGGTCGATTTGGCTGAAAATCAATAGGTGTCGTCGTTAGAGGGATCTGGATTCACATATGAAATATCGTATTGATACATTGATTCTATAAGGAGTTAATGTTTTCACAGACAGACTGATGTATTTTTACATATTTGCAATATAGAGGTCAGAAAACATAAAATAAAATTTGTGATACCTAATGGCATTTTTTTTTTTTTTTTTTTTTTTCGGGTGCTCCTGACTCCTTAGGGGGGTCGGTCACATCACCCTATGTTCTCCCGGCTCTTTACGCCGAGTGATCTCGGGATCTTCTCGGGGGTTCTGTTCTGCCTGTGTCCCGGAGCCGGGGGCAGCCGCCGCACGCCTGTCGGTGGTCGGTGGGGCCCCCGGCACCGGGTTAGTAGGCTTTCTTGATTCTCCGCCAGGAGGAGACGAACCAACCAAAAGCCAGGTAGCCAGCCTCTGTCATCAGTCCCGGCAGGTCCAGTCCCAGGTACGATCCTGTCTGGCGAATCAGCGCCGCCCTGGGCACGTCGTATAGCGGGCATTCGAGAACTACGTGTTCCGCAGTCTCGACGCCGCCATACGAGCAGGCAGGGCTGTTCTTCTTCTTAAAGAAGAAGAGCTTGGCGCTGAAGTCGCCGTGACCTGATAGCATCTGTGACGTCCAATGGTCTGGTTGTACCCATGGAGAGTCAAGGCGTGTCTGGACGTCCGGGAAATAGGTGAAGGTTGTACGGCCATCTGTTGATCGCGCCCAACGCTGTTGCCATCTTTCTACGATCCATTCTTGGACAATGCCCCTCAGACGCTCTGGTCTCGCTCGTCCTTGCATCTCCCTTTCCAGGGCTTGACGCAAGGCCACGTCCGTGTCTGCCTCTATTGGTAAGCCGCGTCTACAGAAGTACGAGGCGACGGCCCCATCGAAGACTAGGTCTATGGGTGGGGCCCCCGCCAGCACCTGCAGCGCAGCCGTGGAGACAGTACGGTAGGCTTTGGTAATCCTGAGGAGGGCTGCTCTTTGAGCTTGAAGTAGCAATGCCTAATGGCAATTATAATTTGGTTTGTAGTTCGTTATATTTTGAGTTTTTATGTGAATAAAATTAAATTATTTATAATGTTTACGTTAGTCACTTCCCCAGATGTACAAACTATAAGAAAAGTTATATTATCGGTCTGACATGTCCATCAGAGTGACGAAATAGCGCTCTGGTAGTAGGCGATACGACCTCGTAGTTAAAGCCCGGGTATGAGTCATAACTATAAACTACTATACTATACTAATAACTAACTATAAATGGATGTTGCACTGGGATTTCCCTGATCCCGAAAATTAAAACAAAAAACATTTCCTGTCTTTAAATGCGTTTGTCTGTGAAATATATAAACCCCCCAGATACATTGACGAATATATAGATTCGCCATTTTGTATGCTTATCCGGAACCCCATAAGGATGTCACCTATTGATTTTCAACCGAACCGGCCAATGGGTGGAGGGAGACCAGAGGACGGGGTGGGTGTTGAACTCAAAAACCCTAATAACTGTCCATGTAATGACGTATCGATCCGAAATGTTATATGTGGAGCGAGGGGCCAATAAGGACGACACTTGTCGCTTTTCAACGAAATCGGCCGAAGGGGAGGAAAGCATCAAAAGAGGGATCAAAAGTAATTCAAAAACTCTAATAACTGTGGATATATTGAATGTATCGACATGACGTTTAGTGCAGAAATCCTAAAGTAAGGTAAACAATTCGGTAGTTATTATGACTCATGCCCAGACTTTAACTACTAGGTGATATCGCCTACTACCAAAGCGCTCTTTTGTCACTGGGGTCTTCAACGAGTGTACCTGACATTGTAAAGGCTCGGGACCTCGCTTAACGTCCCATGCGAAGTACGGCGCGTGTTTAAGTTTATATTACTTTCCAGTTAGAATAAACTAAGGGCCTCGGCCGGGTTGCGAACCCATGATCTTGAGCTGGGTAAGCAAGCACGCTTACCACTGAGCTACCGGCGCCCTCAAATCTAAAGGAATTAATTATTTTAATGCCCTTCCCCACTTCTTGAAGTCAATAGATACAAAAAAAAAATTTTAACTTCAGCTAAAAATGTTTATGTTAAGAGGAAACCCTTTACACGAAAACGGAATTTTACTCTCACTGTTCAAAAATAATAATATTATCACAATGAAGAATCGTGTTTCATAACCAAAAACATTATTTGATACATAGCTTTCATTTTTATTTTTTGGGCAGAGTTCTCCACACCTTAAAAATCAGCCGAATGTACGTAATTGTTTTGTTTATTCATTTATATTTTTTTATTTATTCATTTATATATTTTTTATTTATTCATTTATATATCAGTTATTTATTCATTTATATATTTTTTATTTATTCATTTATATATTTTTTATATATTTAGACTTATGTTTATTTATTCATTTATAATTAAATAATATATATATTTATTTACTTTTTTGTATATTGTTATAGTTACATTGTTTTCTTTTTCTTGTCTATATCTCGCACATTGGGACCTGATGAAGGGACGTAAGAACGTCCAGAAACATCGTTGGGATCCGCAGAGTTTTTTGAAAAATAGTTATCTTAATTTTTATTAAAATGAAAAATGTGTCTACTTATTATAAATGTATCTATGTATTCATATTTTTTTATACTCATATTTTTACGCATTTATTTATTAAGTTTTTATTAATTTCATTTTACTTTTTTTAATAGTTGAAAAATACTTATCATATGTGTGTTAGACTCAAGTAGTTATAAATCTCATTTATAAGCTATCTTAATGTATAAATTCTTTTGACGTATCCTATTACCATGTATTGGTTTCACGGAAATAAATTTATTATTATTATGCTCTGAAGAACGCATTGTCGAAATTTTGGAAATTTTTTTCTTGGGTTTTCTTTAATCGATTACAAGTCTGATTCCTGTTAGCGAATTCAATTATACATAAACACTGTTTGCCAATTACTTTGTGTACATCGAAATGCAATATGTCAAATTACATACATGAAAAGCTCAATGTCCCCCCCCCCCCAAATACACAGTTTTAGAAAGAATTTCTTTGTTAGCTCCAATTCAAAAAAAAAAAAGACAGTTTTTGAAGTAATTTAACCTAACCCAGAAAATATTATTGTTTCTAAAAATAACTTTTTTTTATACATTACTAGCAGGTTACCCAGCCAAACTGTTTAACCCCCCTCCCCCCTCTCCTTGAGTTGTATAATTCCAATAATTTTAGGGGGCGCTATTAATCTACCGCGATAAAAAAAGTTTTAGTCCTTTCCCCCCTATATCGACTAAATCAGAGGTCGACAACCTCTTTGTAGGATTTCAAGTGCGGGTCGCATAATTCCTCAGGTCTACAAGGGCGATAGCACATCAAAACAGTATATAGTCGCTTTTAGTACAAAATGTATTCAATTTTAGTTATTTTTTTTTTTTAATTATTGCTGCAAAACATCTAAAGGCCTTCTCAACTTGTGTAAAAACATAGTGTCAAAGAAAAAAAAATGTAATCCCACTGTTTTATTAACCTCTAGAACAGGTTTTCAAAACAGCTGTGTCATCATCAGTGGTACATCACCGGTTTAATTAGTGTGGCTTCTAACCAACATTCATATGTGATAGTAAGATGTGTGATGAGATTTATCATAGAAATTAACTATCATTATTATTATGATAAATTTCATACCACAACACCTTACTATCACATATGAATGTCGTCTACAGTTAAATTGTGAATACAGAAATAATTAAATGTCAAAAAATCGTATGTTTTACCAGGCACCTTGTATATTTCAATATTAGAGGTCGTGGTGGCCATGTGGTCTAGAGTATCAGACTTTCATTGCATGGACTTAACTTGAGTGCGGGTTCGAATCCCATCCGGGAGAGTTTTATATGAAACTTCTCTCCCGGACCACGGATGTTTGTAAATAACCTTGGTAATGTGCCCCCCCACACCCTCCAACAGCCCAAAGGAAGGAATTACTATAAGTTTGGGCG
The DNA here is from genome assembly GCA_963662175.1 of Aradus depressus. Lineage (NCBI taxonomy): Eukaryota > Metazoa > Arthropoda > Insecta > Hemiptera > Aradidae > Aradus > Aradus depressus. Next base: position 46,967,027 of record OY759216.1, on the reverse strand, counting down.
TTAAACATATTTTTTTTTAATATATTAAATATAAAAAGTCGTGTTTGCGCAGTTTTACAAAGCGGAACCAGGTCTCACTTTTCAAAGAGGATCATTGCCCTAATAATTATACTATACTTTTTCAAATTTAAAAAGTTTTTTGTCTCTTTTTGCAATATTCTTAATTACATTTTTTACCCCTATTTGGAAGTTCTGTATTATAATTAATATATGCATTAAATTACTTTCCGGTTGGACATCAACTGTTATACATATTTATTCGTACTCTAAATAATGATAATATAAAATTATTTATTATGTATCTTTTTGTTGTTATTTTATAAAATAAGTTAGTTGTCAATTTCCATGTACCTACTATATTTCTTCCTGAATTATTTAATTTGAATTTATTTTTCATGTTAATTTTTTCCATTTTTTTTTTTTTTTTTTTTTTTTGCAATATTTCGGGCACATCTACGTCCCTTCTTTTAGTCAGTGCGAACCGGTATTATCACAGTGATCAGAAGAAAGGACGTGGAAGTGTCCCGAAATATTGTAAAAAAAAAAAAAAGAAAAAGAAAAGACACTTATGAAAAAAAAATATTAAAAAAATCAACATAGTAATATTCCAGAGAAGTTTAAGAAACACATTTATTTTTCACTTTAAAACTAATTTGTATGTTTTTATTTCTGAACTTATTTCTTAACCATTTTCCTTCCCCAGATATACGAAGTATAGAGGAAGTTATGTAATCAATAAAAAATGCGATGCGGAATATTCAGAGGAACTTCATGTTTTCCGACTCCAAATTCCAATTATGAAAAACAAATGCTGTCTGTATGTGTCTGTGAACACGATAACTCTCATTATTACATAAAGCAGTTAGTGAAATGTAGTTAGAAATAAAATTATATTTAGGAGAAATGTACTAATTATATTAGGAAATAGAGGGCAATGGTAGCTGAAAGGTAGCGTGCTTGCCTACTGAGTTCAAGATCGCGGGTTCGAAACACCACCGAGGCACCTAATAATTGAGCCCGCAGTTCTTCGAATGAGGCGATGGTTCCGACGTCAGGCATTCGTTTAAGCGTGTATAGGCAAAATTAAGATTTCCACAGTATAGTCGGGCTCATGTCCATCAAGATGGAGAAGAACTCTCCTCATCGACAGGCATGTTGTCAAGCTTACATGGCCTCGCAACAAGGGGGCCCTTAACAGTTATATTTATTTTAGCTCAATAAATATCGATCGATATTACATTTGAGGTAATTCGGAAAAATGGCTAAACATGTGCATCTGTGGGCGGCCACAGTGCCAACTTTTTTTTTTTATTATTGAGAAACCGAATGGAAACCCATAGCTTGAAAAAAAAAAAAAATTGTTTAACAAAAAAAGATGGCGCAGGCAACAAGAAAGTTGGACGAGTCCATTTGGCAAGCTGCACGAGGGGGGGAAATGGAAGGGTGGCGGTGGCAGTGCTCAACCAAGGTCACACCCCCCCGAACAATCCGAAATGGGCTCGTCCACAGCTCTCCCGGAACATAGCAAGCAGTCGTGACGTCAGAGAGCACACCTTCCGGTCCGGTTATATCTGCCCCCCCCTGGCGGAGCACATGGCAAGAGACTGAAGAGGACACCCCCCGGACCCCCAACAATGGGTTCGTCCATTTGTACTTTTCGGGGGAGGAGGGGGGTGGAAATAGTAACTATGCAGAATGATACTTCTCTACTTGCATTCTCTAATGCATGAAGAAAATGTGATGGAAAATTAGGAGTCAACTGCAGTTTCACACCCATACTTATCAAAGTTCTGCAGAACGTAGACCCTGAAATGATTGTGCACCAGGCCGACCTTAAGAGGCAGCTACCTATGGCGGCAAAAGTTGGGTTGCCATGAAAACAGCAAATTATTTTTACTTCAAAAAAATATATAGATAATACATATTTTTTAAATTATATTTCCAAAATCTGTTCTTTTAATGTGTAACTACTTTCAAATATACCAATAAAAACAATAATAATAATAAAAGTATGTTTTTTGATAAAACTATAAACATACTTCTCTTTTTCCTTACTCATACAAATCACAAATTTAAACAAAACAAAATTAAAAATAAAGCTAGGAAAGAATGGACTCACAAGGGATGCCAAGAAGCTATTTCAACAATCTGATCATAAAGTACTAGCCAAAAAAGAAATGGAGGGCTCAAAATTCAAAGAGACCACACTGACATCACAGATTTCAGATTACATTGTGTAACATACAAGAAACAATAAGACTCACTTGATTTGAGTCATTCTCAAGACGAACACCAAAACTAAGATGCATTTAAACAAGATACGGCAATTTTTTTTATGAAAAAGGGCAAAGCGAAGCAAGAATTGCCACTGTGTACCTTACATATGACGAGCTATTTCAATTTGATTTGTGAGAACCTATCAGCTTTGAGGTAGATAGTAGAGTATATTTTAGTTTTGTTATGCCGCCTACTAGTATTTAGAAGGCGCTGGCGGAAAAAAAACGTTGAGCACGGCATCCTTCGGATGGGACGTTAAGCGACGAGTTAGATATTTGTTAAAAACACTTATCCCCACGAAGAAAAAACCTAGGTAGACAAAATTTAGGTCCACCAAAGCGACATAAGAGCGCTCAGGTAGTAGGCGATATGGCCTTGTAGTTAAAGCCCGGGCATGAGTCATAATAATTAACTCCCAATATCTATCCTAATACAAATATAAAGAGAGAACAATGAAGAGAATAAAGAGAAGAGTTTGTGTATTTGGGGTAATCTCGAAAACTACATAATCGATTTGTATAATTTTTTTACCGTTAGGTAGCTTATTTCTTGCCAGGGGAGAATAGGCTAAATCAAAAGAGAGTTGAACAATTATGGTAAAACTGCAACAAGTTAGAGGATGAAATGGCCGCCCGGGTGCAATTTAGTGCATAGGCTGGCTAGTTGTATAAAATGACGTATGAAGGAATTGACGGCAATAAAATATTCGAAAAAAAAAGTCGCCGACAGCAATATCCTGTCTATAACAGGTTGCCGTCAATAAGAGTTGTTATCTAAATATATAAAATAGTGAACCCATGCTCATCAAATTTCATGTCGCATCCTTATAAGCCTGATAGCACAGGCTTTGTTACGTCCCAAATAATTGAAATGGAGGGGAGGGGGGTGAAGTCACAAACAACCGGCCTCAAAAACATTGCAAATTTCAACTTATTTCTAAAATCGTATTACTTACAAGTTACTAACCTTTTTAAAGTTACTCCGGACGAAAATGGGCAACCCGCTAGTAAAATAAAATATATTGCGTGTTAAAAACACAGCCGAATAGTTTACTTGCGCAAAACTCCAAAATTGTTTTTCAAATTATCCACAAAAATAATTTTTGTGAGAAAAAGCATTGAATTAACTAATCAGAAAAATCGGACTACCAGGAAAGAGGGAAATGAGAAATGTGAATAATTTTTTTGTTTATAAAAAGGAAATTGTTTCAAGGGTTACAATTATGTTCACTCAGAAAGGTTTATGTAGTTTTATTTATTTTGAGTTATGAAACGTACGACCGAGTTCATTAGAAGTCGAGATATGCCGTTCAGGATAGTTGTGCTTTACCCTAAACGAGGAGGTTCCGTTAAGAAGCTGTACTTAAATTATAAAGAGAACTTTTGAACCCCCCCCCCCCCCCCCCCCCCCCTCATCACATTCCTCTGATCCCCATAACGAAAAAATATATAAAACAAATAAGAGGGCGCCGGTAGCACAGTGGTATGCGTGCTTGCCTTCTGAGCTCAAGAACGTGGGTTCGAAACCCGACCGAGGCCCTTTAGTTTATTTTATCTGGGAGGTAAAATAAACTTAAGTACGCCGTCCTTCGGATGGGGCGTTAAGCGATGGTCCTGAGCCTGTACGATGTCAGCTACTCGATAAAGACCCCTGTCCTAGGTGAATTAAAATTTAGGGTAGGCAAAATTTAGGACTCCCATAGTAGAGTCGGGCTCATGTCCACCAGAGTAACGAAAGATCGCACTGTTAGTAGGCGATATGACCTTGTAGTTAAAGCCCGGGCATGAGTCATAAAACCTAACATAACCGAAAACATATAAAATTTCGTGTCCATACAATCATTCTATTGAGAGTAAAGATGTTCAAAGACACACTTTTTGTTTTTTCATTTTTGGAGTCAGGAGGTCGGAAAACTTGAAATTTCGTTGAAAACTCCGCATCGAATTTCTGACCAATTAAATAACTTCCCCTATACTTAGTATAGCTGAGGAAGTAAAAATATGATTGTATTTTTTGCACAAAACTGGAACCCCTCGAAGTGTCTCCGATATATTGTGAAGGAAGCATAAACCAAGTCCGCAATTCTAAGTACCTTCACGTACAAGTACATTTTGAGATACAGAATTAACTTTTTTCTTTTCATATTTAACCATTTAGCTACAAAACTGTCACAAAAAAAAAAAAAAAAAAAAAAGGTTTTTCAATTCCTGACCTTTAAACGTCGTAAATATCCAGAAAACCCGTATTAACTCCAACAACTTTCATCTTATAAAAAATTGCTCGTTACATTCTGCATATTTTGTTTTTGTCAAAATGTTTTGGAAAATAAGGGCTTTTATTTGGCTGTTTTACCGCTCATATCTTACATCTGGAAAATTGAAAAGTAGCAATATAATTAAAAATTGATTTCACTTCAATCAACGTCATATGAAATTTAAAACACCACAAAACAGACAAACTGGGGACACTTGACTGACAGGACATCATTTTCATTTTCGTGCTGCATTTGCTACGAAAAAAAATTGCCTTTTCCACAAAAAATCAATAAAAACATTTTGGTAGATAATTGTATTCTCTTTAATTTTGATAACACTTTTTTTTTTTAAATATGTAATTAGATTTATCAGTCCAACATATTTTTTTTATTTATTTTTACCACAACTAGTTTCGGCAATTTGCCATCTTCAGGTGGTGAATCTTTCTAGAGAAGAGGTCAAGGGACACGTTCGAGTATCATCAGTGTCCAGCTGGTCCCTGATGATACTCGAACGTGTCCCTTGACCTCTTCTCTAGAAAGATTCACCACCTGAAGATGGCAAATTGCCGAAACTAGTTGTGGTAAAAATAAATAAAAAAAATATGTTGGACTGATAAATCTAATTACTTATTTAACTAAGTTAGTCCACTACATCTGCCTACCACCAAGTAATACATTTTTTTTTTTTTTTTTAGTACGAGCTAGTAGTAGATAATGACATATTTACGGAAAACAACATTCTTTGACAATAAAAAAAAAAAAAAAAATCTTGATGTATAGCCAACCGTTTGGGAATGCAAGACTGACACATTTGGGACTTGGTTTAAACTTGGTAGTCTCATGCTAACTTTAAAAATTTCGGTTCATTACGGTTGGCACGAGCACTAGAAACATTTTAAAAATGAAGATTACGCAAAAAAAAAAAAAAAGTTTTCTTTCGCTCATCATTTTCATTTTTGTGCTGCATTTAATTGCTCTAAAAAAATTGCTTTTCCTCAAAAAATTAATAAAAACATTTTTATAGTTTATTATTGTATTCTCTTTATTCTATTTTCATGTGAACCCTTTTTTTCGTACGAGCTAAGCTATCTTATGTAAACATTCGTCTACCATGTAATTGTTTAACGGAAATAAATATTATTTGGGGATTATTAGAGGGCGCCTGTAGCTCAGTGGTATGCGTGCTTGCCTTCTGAGCTCAAAATCGTCGGTTCGAAACCCGGCCAAGGCCTTTAGTTTATTTTATCTGGGAAGTAAAATAAACTTAAGCACGCCGTCCTTCGGATGGGACGTTAAGCGGTGGTCCCGAGCCTGTACGATGTCAGGTACTCGTTAAAGACCCCTGCTCTAGGTGAATAAAAATTTAGGGCAAGCAAAATTTAGGACTCCCATAGTAGAGTCGGGCTCATGTCCACCAGAGTGACGAAAGAGCACTCTGGTAGTAGGCGATATGACCTCGTAGTTAAAGCCCGGACATGAGTCATAATAACATTATTATTATTAACGACATATTTACGGAAAATTGAAAACAACAGGCTTCTTTGACCATTTTAAAAAAAAAATTGATGTTTAGCCCATCTTTTAGGAATACAAGATTGACTCATTAGATTCATGCTAACTTTAAAAATGTCTGTTGATTTCGTTCGGCACGAGCACTAGAAATATTTTAAGAGTCAAAAAAAGTTTCTTTCACTCAAGTTGGATAACATAATTAAACTTAGAAGTTGTAAATATATTTAATATTTTAAAAAAATAAACCTTAATTACGCCACATTAATATTAAATAATGCAAATGAAAAAAATAAATAAAGTATGTAAACACCAGGATTAACGGTTCTTGACCCAAAGGTCGTGACCTGAAATTAGGTCGAAGCTCACTATTTTGAGTTGTTCTCAGAAAGATTCAGAAAAAAAAAAAAAAATAGTTCGCGAATCACTGATAGTGTACTTCCCCAGCTCGAATTGTCACAACCAATTTTTCGCTTTTCCTTTGAAACCAACTCATCAATTTAGGTGTCTTACTCAAGCACTTGTGAATCCTCATACTAAAGTGCATATCAATGCATACATAATATCGCAAGTTATTAGGGGTTTAAGAATGATCCCCCCCCCCCCCCATCCTCTTCCCTACAATCAATTCCGTTGAAAATCAACAGATGGCGTCCCTATTAGTTCCTCTAGATATAAAATTTCAAGTCGCATAATATACCAGAAAAAAAAATAAAATAGTAACAATATGTCTACATGTTGGGGGCCATGGTGGCCGTGCGAGCAAGAGCGTAGTGCTTTGGTCGCATGGTCTCATCATGCTTTGCGGGTTCGAATCCCGTCCAGGAGTGAGTTTTATTTCGTAGATAGAACTCCCTCCTGGGGCCATGGATGTCGTAAATTGGCTTGATGATAACACAGTGACATGGCTAATAAGCATCGTACATAAGGCCAAAAAAAATGTATACATATATGTAAAAAATGTTGATTTGAAAACAGTAGTTCCGAAGGAATAGAGTTCAGAAATAGTTAGAAAATCATTTTAATAGTTGGATCAAAACGATGGCACAATATATAAAATAAATCACATTAAAATGATAAAACATGTGATTTCTCAGATTGGAAAACTAGAGTATTTCTTTTAACAATTCTGTCAAACCTACACAATCACACATATTTCCCTTTGAGAGCGCCGGTACCTCAGAGGTAGCCTAGCCGTGCGCTAGCCTATTAAGGTCAAGTTCGTGGGTTCGAAACTCGGCCTATGCCCTTAGTTTTTTTATCTGGGAGGAGAAAAAAGCTTGATTAAGTCATCCTTCGAATGGGACGTTAAGCGATGGTCTAACCTAGGTGAATACAAATTTAAGTTAGGCAAATTTAGGTCTCCCAGTTGTGGATTTGGGCTCATCTCCATCAGAGCGACGAAACTGGTAGTAGGCAATATGACCTCGTAGTTAAAGCCAGGGCATGAGTCACAATAACTGACGAGAAATCAATTTAATGAAATACCCACAATCTTCAAGATACAATAAGTTTAAAAAACATTATGACCTTGGAATCAGCTGAAGAAACTCTACGAAATAGTGTGCCACGTCGAATGAAGCGTACAGAAAACTTTCAGGCGTACATCTGAAGCCAGCTTGCTAAATCTAAAACTAGGTTTCAACACATGAAAATATGAATCTAATAAACTTACAGTCTGATTAGCTAAAATGTATCACCTATCGGTGAATGTTTATGACAGAAAAATTTTCATAGTTTCAACGTCAAATTTACTAATTTCACTAGTAATTCGTTGTCAAATAAAGAAATAAGAACTCAACAAAATTTGTAACATCCAACATTGTGGAGAAACAGAGTATAGTGACAAATCTCATACTTCCCGCCTAAAGACCATTCAGTCAATAATTTTTACTTTTGTCAATATATTAGTTCTTGTTCACTCCACTATTATCATCTATCATCAATACATTAATGAATATAAACTAATGACACTAAATGAAAGTGTTCACTGACCTTTTATAACCTTCTCAGCCTCCTCTTCGGTAAGATCGCCTGGTTTGAGAACCACAACTACTGGCTTATCTTCTCCGTCACTGTCATCTGAAGTACATTGAGGGAGAGCTTCTCTCTGTCAGGAAAAAGCAAGAAAAATACAATAAATATATGGAACTTATGGAATGTTCTCCTTATCTTGGTTATCAATGTAACCACTTCTTTTGTCAGATATTCAAATTCTTCTTAACTTCCATTTAAAATATTCATTGTGACCCTTTCGTCAATAAATTTACAATATATTTTCTAACAATTAGGCCCAAAATTCGAATTAGAAGAATTAAACTGGGAGAATTGCCGCCAAGCTCATGAAGGTAGGTTTCATTTTAGGAACTACAAAACAAATTTTATTTATAATTAATAACATAAATAATTATTAACTTACTTTGGTGTCAACGTTAGGGCCTTCTTTGTAACCGACTTGTTGTTTTAGTCTTGTCAAAAAAGCAGGTTCAGAAGGTTTTGTAAAAGCAACACTCCTTTTGGACATTTCAGTATCACAAACTTAACATTATAACCGCTTTATTTGACATATCGTAAAAAATAGGAACTCAACCATTTATTAAAGCTAAAACCGTTATTTAGACGTATAAATAATACAGATAGCAAAGACAAAAATTCGGCAACTTTTACACAGCCTATTGTATCCTTGCTTGCAGAATTTGTAGGAAAGTTTACAACTAATAAATTATATTTTCTCCAATGTAATTTTTAGTTACCTATGTCTACTTGAAAATATTGTTTTTAATTCGTTAATGTGTTTTATTTTCGTTTCATTTAATAATGCATTTATCGTAAAACTAGGTCATTTAAGTCAGCCTTGCTTCGATAACCGTTTTTGAGTTATGAATGAGTGAATGTTATGGAAGGTAACTTTGAATTTGTATCTGTGAAACAGTAAGCAATTATAGTGGTGGTTCTTTGTTCTGTGAGAAGTTTTGTTGTTAAATTTCAACTCTTATTCTGTAAAGTTATATTTTGTGAATACTCTTATTTCTTATAAAATGTCAGACATCGAGGAAGTGAACAATATTTTGGATACATCTGCTGATATATTTGCAAACAGTAGTGCTGAAACCGTCGCCGAAAATATTCCTTTTCCACCCTTATATGGTGAGCCTTCTATCAATAATGTTATCACAAAGTGTACACCTTTAATCAAAGAAATTGTGAGTGATGCAAGTAATTCCAACAGAATATGTTGTCCCTTTTGCATTTTCGATTTTGGCTTTGAATATATTCTTAGAGAGCATATCAAAGAGAGTCATCCTCTTGAGTTGAAGATCATTCTAAACTCTAAATCCGGCGATATAAGTTTTTATCAGTGCCCGTTCTGTGATAATAAATTTTTCCATAAAGATATCTTACCTAAACATGTGATGAGAAAACACGAATTATGTGTTGTCAGTATTTTCTCTGGATTTAGTCCTGATAAGTATGTTTATTGCCGATTTTGTCCACATAAAACTATGAGGAAACATTATAAATTGTTGATGATCCACATTGAAAATAAACACTTGCCACTTTTTGAAAAATACCTGTTTGACAAATACATGAATATATTACAGAAGAGTAATGAAGATTTAAAGAGTTATGTTAACGAAGAAGCTGCAGTTTACGCCTCACCGGGCTTATCAAGTGATATGTTGAGATTGAACACAAAGGATGGAACGTTCGAGTCCCCTTCAGTTAAATCTATTTTAAAACCCAGAACTGCATATCCTATTGAAACTGTAGAAACTGTTGATGATATAATGTTGAAAACAGATGTTTCTGTTCTCTATGCAAATTTGGAAGTGAAACCGAAAAAAAGAGTTAGAAGAAAGTTACGTTTTGAGTTGCCTCCATCCCCTGAATCCGACCCAGAGGATAAGGAGAACTTCGTGTCTCCCCCCAAGAGGAAGAAAACTGAGAGCAAGATGACAAAATTGAAGAAACTTCTAAAGCCGAAGAAAAAGTGTGAACCCACAGAATCGCCTGACGCCAAGTTGCTATCTCATTATAAATGTGGCATTTGTTCTGATGGATTTGATGAAAATTCTAAACTTCTTGAACATGTCAAGAAGAAACATAGAGGTATTAAACTGCAAGCTCAGTTTTGTTGTGGAGACTGTGATGCAAAATTTTTTAAAAATAGTTTTTTATTAAAACATTGCAAGTATCATCATTCCCCTCTCTGTTTGAAGTCACAATTTGTTAAAGATCAACAGAATAAATTCTGATGTCAATTTTTTATTACCGGTGATCTGGAAGTATGCTTGCACTGAAATTGCACTTTCTGGGTGATCGCAGATGCTTTCGTTAAATATACTATCCGATTCGCGATACCTTGTTGCGGCTTCAAATTAATTACGGTACTTACTCGATTTACCCGTTATTTACTGTTTCAGCCCCTGATTCGTTACAAATACAATATATACTTCAGGGGAGCCTATGTTTCTTCACATAAAGGACCGACGGGAAAGTCAAAATTTTATTATTGAGGATACATAATATGATTTCTATAGATATATAATTTGTTCTTTTCATATCATCTATTCGGATGAATACAATTTTTGCACTATTAGGTTATTTTAATCGACCAATTTCTCGGAAAGTCAATAGGTATCCTTTGGTTTTGAATTTGAGGTAACATTTCCTCAAACATTCGAGTGCACTACAATTTCATCAAAAAAAAAAAAAAAAAAAAAAGGTTATTTTCCTGCAAAGTTAATAACTTCGGGAGTATGAAGCTTCTAACTGAAAGATTCGGTAAATTATTATTATTATTTATTTTTAATGCTAAATTAGACTGCGAAAAATTTTCAGAACCATTAATATGAAGATGGCTGATATAGTGAGAAGTGATTATTTCACTGGTTGTAAAATAAAATATAGTCTGACCTCTCACAGATGTTATTAATATTTGCTAGCCGACTTTCGAGGTTGCACTCATCACCAGGTGTTGGAAGAATTCAGAGTCCGCCCCTCCTCAAATGTTCCCTCACCCTAATCCTCAGCTTTCGGCCTGTCTGCACAAGATAAAAACAATTACAATTTTTACAATAAATTCTATACTCGCCAGATTTGTCAGGTTTGTTTATTTTTAAACTCTTTATATCAATTTTATTTTTTACTTTTTATTCATTTAATGTATAATTTAATAATAATATTACCATAATATTTTATGAATTTTAACCAAAAGAACTTTATACCTGTTTCTTTGTTGCTAAATTATGATTTTTTTAGACTACCTGTTGATGAGGACAACCTCGAAAGCCGGGTGAAAAAATTAATAAAATCTGTGATAGGTGAGACTATATTTTATTTTACAACCTGTGATAGAACCATTGGTCTTTTACGTAAACCCACAACCATTCCATGTACATTTATTTTTTATTATTTATATATGTTCATATATATTATTGTTATTTATTGTAACATAAGCTTTTTACTAAATTTATGATTCATTTAATGAATCCTCCTTTTATTTGTATTATTATCTGCTAATGTGGCTCTAATGCCTGTAGGTGTAAGGGACGGAATATTATACATGTATATTACAATTTATTATATATTAGAAAGTCCAAGGTAAGTTCTTGCACCATAAATTGATATTTTTTAGAACAATCTAGAATGTAGATATGATCCTGGTTATATAATGAAGGAAGTGTTGTCTAACAATACATTACTTCGGCATTTACTGTGGTTTTTACGTTAAGCTAACCCTTCTCTTCGATTCCGTGCCGTCTTATTGTGTCTTGGATTCACGTATACAATTTCATGCCGATGCATTCATTTTATCGGGAGTTATCATTTGTTCACAGACATACATAACTTTTTCTGGGATCAGGGGTTCGAAAAACTCGAAATTTCAGTGAAAACTCAACATCGAATTACTGACCGATTATATAACTTCCCCATTACTTTGTATAAGTGGGTAAGCAAAGGTAATTTCAGTTAAGTATAATCGGGTGGTAATGTAGGCCATCCTTCATCTTCGTCCTTGAGATAAGGACGTCAATAGGTACTACTAATGTTATTTTTTAATTACCTTTATTTACTGTCGCATTAATATCTTCGACCATTAGTCAATTGACAAATATATTGTGCGAAGATCAACAATTTAAATCGCCCCCCCCCCCTCCCTCCCCTGTCCACTTGTTTGCATATGATTAGAAATATGTGTGCGTTCCAACTCAGAAACGATTGTATCAACCAGCAATTTAAAGTAAAGATGTCACAAGTGCTAAATTAGATTTTTGCCGAAATAGGAATAAAATTAAGACAGTTTTTCATCGGGGCCTAAGTAGCTTATATATATATGAGATAATCAAAATAAATCTTTAAATAAATGTTGTTGAGACTGAAGTTTTATAATATATGAAATACGATTTTTCAAAGGTTTGCGATTTACATCCCGAAAACCGTCCTGAAATGTTTTGAAACCATTTTTTTTATTTGTTTAAACAAAAAAAAAACTGTTAGTCTTATAGAAAAATTTGTTCCTATCAATAATGTTCCTTATTAAATTTCCAACTATCAAAATTCTTTCATATTTGAGATAATAGAACAAATAGCGCCCCAAAAATGTAAAATAAATTTCTATTGGAATTATCTTGAAGTAATGTAACACAAAGATACAACATATTTTAAAATATATTTTCCTATTAAGTTTCGCTGTCAAATTGAACAAAGAAAACCGCTTATGCCAACACTTCTTTCATGTACTCAGTATGAAATGAACGGGAGGTGGGGAAGAGATGTATACAAAAGTAATTGTTATAATAAAGTCCTGTTATGGCCACATCGCATAATTTAATGAGATTTTAGAATGTAATATTTAGTGTAATAGTTTAAGCTTTATTTTGCTTTCCATAAAATATATTGTTTTTATAATTATTAATATAATCTTCGCAGATTAGTTGCTTATACTAACCTAGACATTTTTACTTACCACATTAACTAATACCAAAGACTATTTTTAAAATGTGATTTGTGCATAGTTTTATTGTGTAATATACTTTTTCATTTGCTACTGTGTTATTTTTTATTCATTGCTTAGTATGTTAATTCCATTCATTTTATCTATATAGTTGTTAAGGAGCCAAAGTGGTATACCATTTCCATGTTATTTCTGTAAAAGAAATATAAGGTTTTGAGTAGGAGTTGCTTCGAAAATCTTATTAGGAAAAAAAAATTCCTCCATACTTAATTTTGTTTTCTTATGGCGGTATGCTGACAAGTTCCACCATGCATTTTCTAGCAACTCAGTACACTCTGCAGATTTTTTCGACGTAGAACAGTCTTCTCCACACGCAGTTCTGATGTCCTGGGGAGCAAGGCACATGTCAAGATGTTTCGCTACATACTTCAAAATTTGTTCACTAACAGAATAATTATTGAAACTCAAATGTAAAATCTATCAAAATATTTTTAAAAAGTAGACAATTTGGCCTTTTTTTGCGTATAGGAGAGCCAGAGAATGTAGAACGTCATTAAGAAAATGCTTCGCCATTCGGAAGTGGCTGGTTTAGGTTAGGTTTTATGACTCATGCCCGCGCTTTAACTACGAGGTCATATCGCCTACTACCAGAGAGCTTTTTCATCACTCTGGTGGACATGAGCCCGACTCTACTATGGGAGTCCTAAATTTTGCCTACTCTAAATTTTTATTCACATAGGGCAGGGGTCTTTAAGGCTCAGGACCATCGCTTAGCGTCCCATCCGAAGGACGGCGTGCTTAAGTTTATCTTACCTCCCAGATAAAATAAACTAAGGTCCTCGGTCGGGTTTCGAGCCCACGACCTTGAGCTCAGAAGACAAGCACGCATACCACTGAGCTACCGGCGCCCTCAAGTGGTTGATTAAGAGATAGAGAAAATGGTTTATTTTTATTTACATAGAGAATGTCACATAGGCATCATGACGGCAAAAATAATGTTGTCCGGACTTGGCTTGAGGTCCACAAAGAAGACAGGTAGTGGTGTCTTTGTCTGGCGGTGCTGAGCATTGACCACTCTGCTCACACTGAAACCTATCTGTTCCAGCTCTATTTGAACATCATCAGTAGACGTAGAAGGGTGGAGCTGCTTAATAACGACCCGGAACTCTTTTTCTTGGGGCAACTGGTAGCAGTGGAATTCTGCCTTTTGACTTTCCAGATACTTTTACAGTTTTCCTCTAGTCATCTGATGAATTTGTGATGACAGTTTGGAGAGATTTGGTCTGTACTGAGAATTGGGTGGCTAGAAGTTGTGTTAAGTCGTAAGAATTTTGATATTTTGCAGGTTTTTGGTATATATTTTGTGTGGTCTGGGCTGGGTTCTGGCTGGTTCCGTCTCCTGCGACTGTTCTTCCTCCATGTCATTGTTCTGTGTCTCTTCAGTGGCCAGCCTTGCGAACGGGTTGGGTTACTGCTGAAGTACTTGTCCCGGATGGTGTGGATTCTGTCCTGACTGGCTCCTCGTCCATTCTTTTCATCTTGGCTGGACTGCCTCCACCTCCACTAGGTCTGTCCGGGTCCCGCACTAACATCACTTCACTGTTTTTCTTTTCAGTTCAGTTCTATCTTTTATGGTGGCAGACCTTCCCCCTTAAGCTTACACGAAGCCTTTTAAAACATTACGCAGCACAACTGTACAGCTTGTTCAATTGCAAAAGCTGTTCTCTGAGAAAATGGTAAAACAGGTAATTTACAAGGTAATGTGATGATGACTCATGTAGTAAGATGTGGTTTTTTGCAAGTTATAAAATAAAAATGTAGCTAAACCTCTCAGGTTTTATTATTATATACTAGGTTGCTCTCATCAGGCAGTCTGATAAAATATTTTTAAACACATAATTTCAAAAGTAAATAAAATACAACTGTCTAATAAATAAAAATATAAAAAATATTCAAAACTTAACAATTGAAAATTTCATGGACGGGAACAGATATTTTTATTTACTGGCTAGTTTTATTGTATTTATTCTTTCAGACTATCTGTTGATGAGGGCAACCTCGAAAGTCGGCTAGCATAAATTAAATCTTTGAGAGGTCAAACTACATTTTATTTTACAACCAGTGAAAAAAAATATAAGCTTAATATAATTTCGTTTTCTCAATTCTTTTTTGTTCCGGCTTTGGTCTCATTGACCCACTAGCAGGTTACCCTAGTAGTGGCGTTGTGCGGGAGTAACTGTGCGTCATATTAGATGCCAGAGAAGCCGGGACTGAGAATAAAAAGCTTCTCTCCCCACTTTCTCCTACTGAAAAAAATATTTAAGTATAATCTTCTCTCTTCTCTTAGAATTCTTCGATAAGATGCCACACAATCATTGTTGCGAAAAAATAATTAAAATAAAGAGACTTCGTATTCTAAAGTTGGATCATCTTTGAGAGATCCTGTAAATGTGTTTTTTTAATTTTTCTAAAAAAGGTCATCCTGTCATTGTGAATCGGCTGCAAAATTTGAAAATACAAACAAGTGGAGGTTTGGTTTTTGAATAATTGTAAAACAAAATTGACATATATTCTGGAGATTTAATTATCCAACTTAAATCAAACATGGAAGAATAATTTGGCAGTATCAGTACAAATCAACAGTCCAAGCTAATAAACTCAATATTTATTATATCTTCTTACATTTTAAATTCTTACATATTTCAAGTTCATAGGAGAATTTACTTATTATTATTTTCTTAATATTAACATTTCTAGGCAAAGAATGTCGATGGCTAAATTTTAAGAACTCATAACCCTTAATTCCAACACAGTTTTACTTATATCACATATGGATAACATTTTAGGTCAAAAATTGAAGTATTGTATGCCACGTAGAAATAAAAGCTATTTATCATGTATTGATTTGGAAACTTATAAATATTTTATAGTTTTGATATTTTTTTCTTGTATCAGACAACATGACGGTGAATTTTAAACATTTCTAGGCTTATAATTAATACAGTTCGTTGTTCGGAGTTCTTGATATTAAATTTTAAAAAACAACGCTAAACTATATTTAAACTGCTGCTAAATCATTTAATAAAATTATTATTAAATGAATTTAAAAAAAAAAAAAATGTTATTAATAACGGTTATTCTGGAAAACAACTTCGCCAGAAAAACAATTATGGTGAACATACACTCTATCAAAAAATTCTGTGAACACTCACCTGGGTTTCCTTCAATTTGTTATTGTGGGCATAGGAAAAAAATGTTCACAAGGAAATTACACTTGTTTAACACAATAATCAATAAACACTTTATTTCCCAAAAAATAACACAAAATATTATTCAACAATATGGTATAATGCAATTTTAATTGAAAATAACGTCCCTTAAATGCAAAAAAAGTCTGTGAACACATATAATATGAGGTAATTATTTTTTTAAATAAATAATAATAAATGTTTTAGAAGCTGGTAGGCCCTCCTTTGTTCTTTAGAACTTCTATTAATTAATCTTTTTTTCATGGATCCTACTAATCTTGAAGTCACTTTTTCGGAAATTGTGCCCCATTCTTCTGCAACGGCTGCTTTCAGTTCTGCTTTGTTTTTCACGCCACGTACTCTTATTCGGCGTTTAATTTCATCCCATAAATGTTCTATGGGATTAAGGTCTGGGGACTGGGGAGGAGTATTAAGGCGTCGGGGTGCGTTATACAGAAGCCACTCCTTAACTAAATGAGCTGTGTGCTTGGGGTCATTATCCTGCTGGAACAGAAATGTTCTTTCCAACCCCAATTTCTCGGCACTTTTCTTTAAATGATTTCTTAATATTTCAATATACACATACTTGTCCATTATTCCATCAATAACATGGAGATTTCCAACTCCTCTATTACTCATACATCCCCAGACCATAATACCACCACCTCCATGTTTCATTGTGGATCGTAAATTTTTTTGTTTTAAAGCCTCCTTTTTCGCCACACTTTTTGTCGTCCATCTGATCCAAACACACTAAATTTACACTCATCAGAGAAAATGATTGACTGCCAAAACATTAGAGGCTTTTGAACAAATTCTTTTGCGAACTGTAAACGGCGCTTACGGTTCATTTCACTTATAAATGGTTTCTTCCGAGGAACCCTACCATTATAACCATTCTCATGTAACCTGTTTCTTATGGTTTGAGGTGTTACTGTTACGCCATAGTCACGTAACAAGATTTGTGCAATTTTTGGCGCACTGGTACTGGGTTCATCACGAACAGTTTTTAAAATTTCCCGTGTGTGAAGGCGATTTAACTTGGTAGGGCGTCCACATCGTGGTCTGCTGGAAGCACAGCCTAATTCATTGAATCTTTTAATAATATTATGCACTGTAGAAGGATTTTTCTTTACTATTTTGCCTATTTCGCGAATACTTCTTCCTTCGTTTCTTAACTTAACAATCAATTCACGAACTGCTACTTGCACTTCCATATTGATGGCTTAATAAATACTACTGAGCACTTCCATTGATAGGAGACAGTTGTTATTGAAGCTAATCCCTTCTTGTTGTTTGGCTGTAGGCTCATCTCTGTTTATATAGGTAAGTGTTCACAGACTTTTTTTGCCCTTAAGGGACGTTATTTTCAATTAAAATTTTATTATACTATATAGTTGAATAATATTTTGTGTTATCTTTTGGGAAATAAAGTGTTTATTGATTATTGTGTTAAACAAGTGTAATTTCCTTGTGAACATTTTTTTCCTATGCCCACAATTACAAATTGAAGGAAACCCAGATGAGTGTTCACAGAATTTTTTGATAGAGTGTAGGTAGATACTGGCTTTCCGGAAGAACAACTAAAATAATACTTTTGAGTTATTTCAGTTTGAACTTTTACATTGATCGATTAAGTCAGAGAAAGTCATTTAATCATTGGTTGTGTAATCTTATTATAGTATTTTACAGTAATATTCTAAATGAAATACAGTATGGTTGAAAAAAAAAAATCCATTGTGACCATAATACCAAAGATATATTAGTGATTCACAATGTTATTACCATTATTAAAATTTAAGTAATTTGATAATGAACATCAGAAAACTTGATCTGTGAAAGACCTTATTTATTCACTAGATTTATTACAATATTTTTAGCCTTATCTTTTGAGAAAGTAGAATAAAATGAAAAAAAAATTACAATGCAGAGATTAACACTCCTAAAAGTACATGTTAGCTTTTATGTAAATTAAAAATATTTATTATTCTACGATACACAAATGGTTGCAATATACATATGTAGGTACCATGTTACAAGTTCTATAATTTTCAAAAGTAAGTAAGTAATTTCAGATCTGTAAGAGCTTATTATACCATAATAAAATAAAAATTACAGAATTTGCTGGTTGAGACACTAAAATCTTATAGTATTTATTTATACATTGATCTAACTAATGGAATGTGATTTTTTTATGAGAAAAAAAAAAAAAAACAGTTTCAAGCTGAAAATACAAAGAGAAACACATTTTGACATTCAATAAAACATATTTCAGAAACAATGCCTAGAGACCAATTCAAGATGGACTGTTAAACCTAAAGCCATGTTCTCATGCTTTAATTTCTAACTGTCAATTTTTTTTTAAATTATAAATACAGCCCTGAGAGACTGTTCAAATATTTATACAAACTATTAATAGCTATAATCAATGATTTTACAAATAGCTTTAAATAACATTTCTGTATGAATATGAGCTAATTACAAAGAACCATAGAAAACATAAAAATATGATACTTCAATTCAATTAACTCATTCAATATTTCTCTTCTTACATAGTAACATTTAATTTTTTTTTTTTTACATTTCTGGTCATACGTAATATATTATCACAGCATTACTTCTCCCATTTATTGTTTCTTGCCTTCTTAAAAAACACCAATTACAGACGTTTCGGGAAGAGTCCCATCATCAGTATCTATAATTTATCTGTTCTTTATGTTAATTATTCCTTCTGTCAATCAGAATCCTTATTTATAGAACATATTTATTGAGTCGACTCCTATATTTAAACGCCTAGTCAAAACTGTGTTTAAATATAGAATAATAAATATTATAGAACAGAATATTATAGAACAATAAATATGTTATATAAAAGGAGGATTTGACAGAAGGAATAATTAACATCAATAACTGATAAATTATAGATGATGGGAGTACTTCCCGAAACAACTATAATTGTTATTATTTTTAAAGCAAGAAAAATAAAAGGGAGAAATTATGCTGTGATAATATATTATGTATAATTCCAGAATTTCCTTACACAACCCAAAAAGTAAATTTCTGGTCAGGTTAATATCTTAAACTTCAATTACGTAAATGAGGATAGTCTAGCGATAGATGAGGCTACAGAATTTGTTTTTTAACCATTTGACTTCAGTTATTGTCAATTTGGTGCAATGAAATAAGTAGGTAAACTCCGATCATATTCATTTTTTATTTAACAGAAGTCGTAGTTCATCAATTGTTTACTATTGGGTGACTTAATTGTTACGAAAGACGGTCGAGGGACCATTTTAATAAATATTTTTGTAAATAGTAGTAAGATTTTTTTTGTATTTTGTTGCCAAATAAAAATTATAACCTATATATCTTCTAATTTATGTACTAATTCACTGTAGGGTTTAAATATGACAACTGCATTTTCTCATCGTTCCCCTGTCTATAGTTAGGTTTTTTTTTTCAACTAAAATATATATATATATGCATATCTATAAAGGCGAACATGTTTTAAATTCAGATCTACCATCAATAAAAATTGAGTCACGACTCGAGTAACTTAATTCTGTACCGTTGAAACTAAGAAAATCATGAGCAAATGGTCTTATTGTTAGCTTTTTCGCTCTCAGTAAGAACTATAAACAATACTTTTTAAGATTGTATGTTCAATCTGCATATTTAGAATGGAAGTCAGTTAGAAATCAAAGCTGCTACGAACAGACTAATGAAGATTACATTACAAAATAGTTACATGATAAAACTTAGATTAAAAATACGAATACTGGTGTGTAAGTGGTTTGGTTGCTTTGGCGGAGCTCCAGCTGCGGGTGGACTAGACAGTTGTCGAATTGACTAAAGAACAGATTTGTTGATATCACAGTCTGGTAACCTCCGGAGCCTGGGGCACGTTCACTATCCGCCTCTCTGTCTGACTTGCCTTATCCTTGGAGTGGTGGCCCCCACTGCCCTCCAGACACTCACAGCTCAGACTGGAGTCGGAGTAGTCCGGCAATAGGAGAAGACTTTCGGAGGACTTGGTCGGTTGAACGTACTTAGGCGGTTTCCGCTCCACGTAGCCATACCCGAACCCATAGCCCCCAAACGCCTTCGTGGTCAGATTGTCCCACGATTTGGGCTTGGACTCTCCTCGTCCTGTGGCTGACGAGTTGGACTTGACCGAGTGCTGCCGTGTAATCTCTCCCTGTGAAGGCTCACCCCAGTACAGGGTGTCAGTGCTGAGGGATGTGGTATATGAGGCGGCGCTACTGTCGTTACCCTCGTTTCGTGTCTTATCGTGGCCACTGTTCATCTCACTGGAGGTACAAGAGTGTAGACTGCATTGGCTCACAAGATTGAAATACCTGAAATAAAAATAAAATCATACTAACTTAATCAAGTTATACTAACATATATTCAAAAATTATTTCTCTTCGAGATTTATCGATTATTCTTAAATTAAAAACCACAGACTAGATTCTCACTTGTTCGCAAACATAAGTAGTATTAGTTGTCGCCCAAGACGATAGGCAGTGTCGCTGCTAACTCAACCAAAAGGTAGGTTATGTCGCTAACCTGCAAGTTTGTCACCTGAGTCACTTCCTGGGAATATAGCATTGCTGTCTACCACAAGGGATGTGAATTATATTGCACTTATTATTATAATTATCGTTATAATTATTATTGCACTTCCAATTTGGCTTCCCTAATTTTCGCAGAGAATTTAGTTTAGTAAAAATTAAGTTGGCTGCTTCAAGGAACCGTAAACTTTCCTATTTAAACAGGTATTTTCCCGAAAGCTTTTCTACTCCGATTTACTTTAAGCTAAAAACTGAATGTATTTTTCGGGGCATCTTTTCTGGCGTCATATACGAAAAAAATTAATAAGATCAAAATTATAGAGTATAAAATGAAAAGAATCGTATATTATTTACACCAGTGAATAATACTGTACACTTTTTATATTTCCTTCATTTTGAATATTTTAAATTGTTTATTAAATAATCTATTTTATGTTTATTTAGATAAAACAAATTTTGAGAGCAATTGAAACAATTAATCTGATTATGTTTAAGAAATGGAAAAAGGAAGAAAGATGTGGAAAATTTGACAGAGTTTTTGTTTAATTTAATTTTTCATTATAGAGTATCTTTTATTTTATCTTTTATCGTGATCCTCAGTTACAGTTCGTGACATTAGACGTTAAAAAAATTAAAATTAATTTATTAATTTTTATACAGTAGTTTCAATTCTCACTTTCTCGTTACCTATTTATAGTTCAATTTTTTTTGTGAGAAAGCTACCAAATAAATCATTTCTGGAAATGGGTAAGTATAAGATGACGAATGAGAAGCCAGAATTCATAATAATAAAAAAGCGAATAGATTATAACATAAATAAATTGTGACGCTTTCAAACAGAATTACCTATGCTTAAGTACTGTTTATGTATTTATGAAATAGATTACATTAAAAAAAAAAAAGTTAATATGTATAATTGAAATAAAAGTGGTTGACCTCCTGTTGTTCTGATGATGATGATGATGGTGCCTGTGAGATCCCTGACCGGACCCTGAAGAGCTGTACCCTGACTGACCTCCATTACCACCTCGGCTACCACCACAGTTCTTGTTCTCCTTCCGCTCTCCTGAAACAGAATACTATCTTTTAGAAAAAAAAAAAATATTTATAAACAAAATAGCATTAGTAAACTTGTAAACGCTACCCGAACCCTTCATTGCATAGGTTCATAATCTCGCAATGCCAAACTTCAATGTTTAGATGACAACAATTTCTCTCAATAGGATTCCGGAATTGGAATTCAGTAAACATATTAACAGAAATCATTACCATTGTACGATTTGACTTAAGTACATACATACATAAATATTTATTTGTGTGCATTCCTTTTGTACTCAACAGATTCAAAGCACAAAACGTAGGTGTTCCGAACAGTGAATTCTGAGTATTGTTAAATTTAAGTGTGAAATATTTTAATACAATTTTCACTATGGAATTTTTGTAAGCAAAGCAGACATTTTGTTTTGAGAAAAACAAAACTCCCTAGGATAAACAATATATACATATATAAACAAAACTAGCCAAAATACTTTTTTTTTTTTAAACTATCAATACAATTATAGGATGTTATTTAATAGCCGCATTATAATAAAATAATGTGTCATATCTATGCTGAAATAATGATAAAATAAAAAAAACAATTGAGTGGTTGACGCGAAAAAGGTTCTAAACGCCAAAATAATACTTCCTTCCTCTGCCATGTTGAGAACTACTGGTGGCTGTTAGAACCTTCTTCCATGAGGCTCAACGCTGACGTGGGCTCAATACTACCAACTGCTGCTGTAACGGCAAAAAAAAACTTCCCTACACAGTCCCTAGAGACCTATAGAACCTGATTCCACAGAAATCTCATTTTCGACTAAAGTGGCGCTTAGAACTTTTTTCGCGTCAACCACTCAATTGTAGAAGCACAAAGAAAAGATAAAAGCAACAAATAAATAATTAAATGATATAATAAAAAATAATAATAATAATAATTGTATATTAATGCAATAAATAAATACATTAACAATGATATAATGCTATAGTATAATACAGCAAAATTTAAATATTGAAATGAACAATAAACAAATAAAAACATAAACTGGTATTGATATAGTATAATACAGCAATAGATAAATAATGAAATAATAAGATGTAATAAAAGCGAAAATATTTACTAGAAAACATTGTTTAAATAATAATAATATGTTTCTTAACTAATAAACCTGAAAATAATAAAATGAAATGAAGGAAGAAGCCAAAATAAAGAAAATGCATGCAGAAGTGGTGAGAGTGGACGGAGAAGTGGTTACCCCTATCAGACTGGGAGGCTGATGATGACTGGGATGCGGAGGTGGAGGCGGTCTTCTTGGACTTGTGGTGGTGCCGCCGTCTTCGAGACGGGACACACTGGGAGCTGCAGCAGGGGCTGGCCAGGTCGTAGGCCTCCAGACTAGTGTTGTCCTGAGGGCTGGTAGCACTCTGCATGCATGGGTTGCAATGATGTCCACCGCTGTTCTTCTGTCCACCGCTGCTGCTCCCCCGAGCTAACACACCCCAATGTACCAGTGCCACAACAGAAAATACTAGTCTTCTTGGAGGGTGTTAAGTGGGAATGTAAGCAGGTGGGGGAAGATCATGCGCATAGGAAGTCGTATCAACCAAGTTAATGTGCTTCTTGGGTCAGCTTCATGTTCCATATTTGGGGCAAATCTTGAGGTTTCTACCTATCTCCGGTTGAACGGTTCATTGTGACTTGTAGAAGAAACGTAAATTCGACCCCATATATAGTCGAAAAAAAAGTGGACACCTGTGGAAGATTTGCCAAAAATATGAAACAACAACCAACTTAAGCCAATTTCCTAGATGGTTTTAGTTCTTAAGGATGTGACTATCGACACATTGACAACAGGAAACTTCATAAATAAATTATTTTTGTACTAACCGTTTTTGCATAAATCAATCAAACGTTTAAAGAAATGGACTCCGAATTGTCATTTTAAGACAGTTTACTGTAAATATATAGCAAATTATGAAAACAGTTTAATATCAACTGTAATTTTCAATTTTCTTTACAATTTTTAATTGAAGAGATTTTTGACTAAATCAATAACATATAAGACATCAAATAAAATGCACTTAGGCCCCGAACTAAATTGATCTCAATTTAATCAAATCGAAGTGACATGTGACCACCTTCATCTGAGTTTTCAATTTTACCGCTATATTGCTTTCGAGTTGCAGTGCTTACAGTCACATACACATACATACTGATAGACGTACAATCAGACATCATTGTGGGGATCTCAAAAGGTGTAATGTGACGTTAAAAAATCGATCTCGAATTTTTGGCACGTTCGCAATACTTCCTTTTACTAAAATATAAGAAAGTAAACAAAAAAAAACTTCAAATGAACTTTGTATTCCACTTTATGAACTTTATGAAGTTTTTACTGAGCTTTATAAATGAATGTGCTTCTTCAATCTGAGAGTTCTTTGAGATCAATGCTACGCAGAATTTCCCTTTATATTGAGTTCTAAAAAGGGGGAATTTAAACAATAGCTACGATTTTTAGATTTGAACTACAAATGTTCTATTAGTTGTGAAATATATAAGGAATGTGAATGTTATGAATTAGTTCTACAAAAGATATTAATGAATGAGAAGAGAATGATTTGAATTATATTTGTCAGTACCTTTGGACTGTTTGGCAGAAGGTGTGGCGGCTGCGACTCCGTTGGTCTGATGGTAACCTCTAGACTCATTGGTCGGACCGCTAGCAGAACACCTCCGCACCACACTTCTACCAACCTCAGACCGGCTTTGATAAGGACTGCAAAAAAATTGTTACAAACACCTTTAAGATAAGAGAGAGAGAAAAAAAAGAGAAAATCTAGAAGGAGAAAGACATTATGTAGAACATGATGAGGCAGCAGAAGCTTAAGCCGAAAATGTATCACGAAGGGCTCAAGCAGGAGTAAGAGAGAAAAATGACAATGTACTTCGTCAGAGCGAATGAATCAACGAATTTTTCGCACTCTCCCTGAAACCAACCTCCTACGGATTTGGCTGAAAATCAGAGTGTCTTACTCAGAGACTTCTGAACAAGGGACGATCCAGGATGTTGGGGGAGGGGGGAGAGAGGAAATTTCGTTGGTTCAAGATTTGGATGTTATACCCTTCACAAATTTGGAAGGATGGAGGACAAGAGGGCTAATATTATGGCTGGTTTGACTAAGCGCATGAATTAATAATCAAGACTGAAATATTATTATATTAGTAACACAGGTTGAGTAACAGTCTGAGTATGTAAACGAATGACGTCATTACAGTCTGTGTTCAAAACCGCAAGAGGTCCTTCGTTCATCACTATGACGTCTTTCCCAATTTATCGTGCATATTTCTTTATCCTTAACGAAACTGACTTTCGAGCCTCTGCGCTAGAGGGGTGAGGAGGGGAGTTTTTTTGTTTTTAAAATTTTTGTAATCAGAAGGTCAAAAAATATGAAATTTTGGTAAAACCTCAACTTTTCTTACCGATTACATAACTTCCCCTATACTTCGTAATGCTGGAGAAGAAAAATGGATATATGATCATAGATACCGTGGCTATGAAAAAAAATAATGTGAGGTTTTCGATTACTAAACTACATTTAGAAAATAAGTTAATTTTGTTGTTTCACCGGCTTTTCCTTTGCAACATATCCGACAAAAAATAAAAATTAGACCATTTATCTTAGTTATATCGATATACAAAAATGCATTTAGTGGACAAAATATTCATAACGATTGTATTTTAATATGTATATTAAAATACAAGAAAAAGACATTCACTCAACTCTCTCATTATAAGTAATAACTCATAATAATAAGACAATTAGACAATATGACTTGATTATAACCAGTAATGCCTCCCTCGCTTCTATTTTCTCCAAATTAAAATAAAGAAAAATGAAAATACATAGACGGTGGATGGAATGAATGACAATCACAACAATAATACAAAATAATATAGTAATAATAACTGTAATTATATGCGCTATATCACACTATTTAACTACCTGCGAATAATTAGACTTATAATAATACTTAGATACCAGATAAATAAATTATCAGTTAAACCAGCAAAACAAGGGATAATAAAAATATTATTATTAAATCTGATATTACCCATTTTCCTCATCTTCAAACTTGTATAGGCCCCAAAGCTTTAAGCTAAAGAAACTATTAACCTTCAAAGTTAAAATTATAAGTTTTAGCCTAAGATTAGCATCCACGAACAAGCAATATTAATAGAATAGAAATAATCCCGTATTAAATAAATTTAATGTAACCATATGCCAGTAAAGTTCATTAACACGTATAGCAGATAGTAACTGAATCCTAAACTTTATTTTAATAGTTTAAATTTAAAATATAGATAGAGCAGATAATTTTATTAGAATAATAATAATTCTTCAATTGTGACGCCATAACACCCGAGTAATATTCACATTCAAAATGTGATAAGTAAATAAGAAAAGTCAAATACTGTCTGTTACGATGATTCAAAAGCTCCACAGACTTAACTCACATCTATACCTAAGATCCACACTCACCTAGGCCATGGAGGTAGGTATTCAGTACTATTGTTAGGTGGCCTGATGATGTAGGGCCGTCCCTGCTGATCCACATATTGATACTGAGGGTAGACCATGACTAGAGGAGGTCCGAATCCCGGCGGAGGTGTAGCTCTGGCCATGTCTTCTGTCGAGACGGTAGGACGGCAATAGCCCACTGGATCTTCTGCAATAATAATGGCTCTATGTCAACAACAAAAACACTAAAAAATAAGTAATAATATGATGATAATATTTTTACCGTTAAACCATAACATGATAATTGGATACGTTATACACTTGTGTACATCAAATTAGCTTATAAGTTATATACATCAACCTATATTAAATCTTAGAATATAAACACACATGAAAAGAATAATAAAAGATAAATTAATATAAAGTTTCTAATATTAATAGATACTATATATTTTCTTCATTATAAATATCTATAAGATTTTTTTAAGATAAATCTTCTTTCATATTTCGGCCAGAGAAAACAGAAAATAAAAACTTGTGTTTTTTGACTCTAGTAGCTTCATCGTTCACACGCAAGAAACTAGCACGTTCTTCGTGTAAAAAAAAATATAATAATAAGAAAAATATAACTCCATGCTTAATTCTTCAAGAAATATTATTAATGTGAAGATAAAATTGTATATTTTATTTTTTATAGAAATCCACTTACTAAACAGTAAGAAATCACAACGAAAATTCTAAAAAAGATACGTTGACAACAACGTTTATAACAAATAATTTCTAAATTAATATTGTAAATGATACACAATGTAAATCATAAATATTAATATATACTCTGGATAATTTATCTAATTCTAAAATAATGATATCTCTATATTTGATAATTTCTATTATTTATTATTATTTTTTTTATCTCATGCATTTTTTGTCACTAAGATTAAATCTTAAAATAATAATTATAAATCTTGAAATAATAATTATAATGAGAAAAGACAGTCAATAATGCAGAAGTAATAAAAAATATATGTATTAATTTTAATACAGTTGTAAATAAATAATCATGTTTTTGTTTAAGGAAAATATTATTGTTTCCGTTCATTATGTTTTATTACTTCACCATTACTGACTGTCTTTTCTCATTATAATAATTATTTTTTTCATTAATAATTAGAAAAGGTAAATTAAAAAAAATATATACACAGGATGTGTAAAGAAAAAACTCAACTGCGATGTGAATTAACAATTTAAAACTAGTGACCTCAATCAGTGTAAAGTGTGATTGATTGAATAAATTTGAGTTAAACCAGTGGGAACTAGGACACCCCCCACTTAAATTAGAAGAACCTACCTGCTATATACAAATGAGATCTTACACAATAAATATTAGCGGTATTTTAAATAATTTTCAAATATACAGTTTAAATAGCAGAATATGTGTTGATGATTCAGCTCAGCTTGAAATAATAAATATAAATAAACAAAATGGTATGCAGTGACTCCATGTCCGCTCTTCAGAGCATTCAACAGCTTTACAGCGGCTGTCCATTTGTTTATAAAATACAAAAACTCCTTGTAAATTGCGCAAATAAAAAAACAGTATTTTTTTGCTCGATCTCCACAAATGTGGGGATCGAAGGGAACAAGGATGTACTAATGGCCATGGGTTTACGAACAAGACACCTACATGAGATGCTAGGAGATGACAACTCGACTATAGAAGTCGTCTTATCCGCAATGAAAGCAAGTCGCCTCATCGAAATAATTTAATCCATTTGTGAGGCGTAAAAGATCTAAGGCCATTGAACGCCGACAAATATAATTATTCTATTCTATTCTATAAATAAACATACCGGCAACCTATTTTTACCCAGATAGTTGCGACGACAAACATGAAACGAACCCCTTAACTATTTTTTTTTATCCCAACTATAAATTTATCATGAACCTCCTCCTATCCCTTGGTCACGCCCCAGACCCAATCTTGTTTTTTCTTTCAATGGGATGCTATGTTTTTCTTTTCAAATACTGAAAATAGATTTTCTGAAAAGTGAAATGATGCAAAAATGAAATTGATCGGATAAGTATTACTAAAGATATTCCGAGATGCTAAAATTTAAATAAGATCATAGCCACATCCCATTTCAATGAGAAAAGGAAGAGGATGATTGGCCGATTTAAAATTATGAAAAATGTTTTTAGTTTCTTGTCTGTTAGAGTAAGATCTGGGGGATAAATTAATATGGTATTGAAATTTGGGGCGTAGTCCCCTCAATGTGTAGGAGACGGCCATTAAAAAAAAATATACATAAAAATTCCAAATTACCATTTTCTATTTGATTTAAAACTGGATCTACAGTTTTTCCTCCTTTTTTCCTTGCAGGAAGGCTATGAGTTTTCCATTTCCCTTCAAGTAATTCTTTTTCTCGTACACATAGCCTTTCTAATTCTGACATTTTGGTTTGAAGCAATCGCTGGAGTTGAATATATCTCATATGTAGTTCTACCTGTAAAATACATTAGGAAAATCAAATATATTAGGGAAAAACAACATTTTCCGGTTATAAATTTATAGTATATTTCAACAAAATACAATTTTATCTTCGCATTCATTAACATGGTTCGGGGAATACACAAAGAAAACTTATCGAGCTAATTTTTCATAGAAGCCATGAAGGATCAGTACTCAACAATTTGAAACATTTAATAACATTGCACTTGACGTTACTTGTGCGTTAATAACAAACAAACATTATGTTATTTAGAGTGATAGTGAAAAAGAATGTATAAAATGTCAGATGTACGAATCATTAAATAACAACTCATTATTGTAGTATGCAATGTAATTAATTTCAAAATACAATGGGCTACATGAATCTTGCGTTTAATCGTCTGGAATAAAAAGTTAAAGAATTCTATCAACTGAAATTAGTTCAGCTTCACAGCCAATATTACAGAAAATAAATATTAATAATTTCTTCCTACTAAAAAAGTTCAGTGCATTACAAATAATTCAAAGAAAATCTGAATGTGTCCAAAGCTATCTTAAAAATAAAACAAGGCTATTCGTTTTTAAAAATACACCAGGAATGCCACATAAATTGAAAACATGTTCTCATATATATATATATTATTTTTTTTCATAAATTTTCTTAACCCCGATCACTAAACGGATAGGCAGTAGGCCTGATGCTTACATCCTACTTTTATCACTAATAATTTGAGGGCTCCGTTAGCTTAGAGGTAACGTACTAGCCCACTGAATTCAAGATCGCGGATTCGAAACCCGGGCCTTATTTGTTTCTTATCTGGGAGGTGAAAAAATCTTGAGCACGCCGACCTTCGGATGGGACGTTAAACGATGGTCCCGAGCCTTTACGATATGAGGTACTCGTTAAAGGTTAATAAACATTTAGGGTAGACAAAAATTAAGACTCTCATAATAGAGTCGGGCTCATGTCCACCAGAGTGACGAAAGAATGTTCTGGTAGTAGGCGATATGACCTCCTAGTTAAAGCGCGGGTATGAGTCATATAAACAAATAATAATAATTACTACGATCGGTGTCGGCCTAGACACTTTACTGTTTCATTATTTATTTAAAGTTCATTTATCGTTCCGAACATTTATTTTAAGCAGTTTGGAAGATGGAAGTGAAAAAAAAAAGGGAAGAAAATCAAACAAAAAAATTCCAAACTCTAAAACAGAGTAAAAAAAAAATGCAAGTGTTATAAAGTAGATATTTATATTGAGACAGTTATGTACGGAACAATTAAAAATTGTTTTCCTTGGATATACACGTAAGTATTTTCTCTGGAAGAAATCAATCGTTACTTCACGTAACTATATATATATATATATGTGTAATAATATAAATATGCTGGTAGCTCAGTGGTATGCGTGCTTGCTTACTGAGCTCATGATCGCGGGATCAAAACCCGGTCGAGGCCCTTATGTTATTTTATTTTGTGTATGTTATTTTATCAAGGAGGTAAAAAAAACTTAAGCAAGCTTTCCTACGGACGGGACGTTAAGCGATGGTACCGAGCCTGTACGATATCAGTTACTCGTTAAAGACAGAACTCCCATAGTAGAGTCGGGCTCATGTCCAGCAGAGTGACAGAAGAGAGCTCTGGCAGTAGGCGATATGACCTTGTAGATAAACTACCGTAACTATAACCTGATTTCTTATTTGTTATTTTTGTTCTAATTTTGTTATCTATATTTAGTTTCAGCATATGGTACTTCAGATATTTGAAAGAGAAAATAATATGCGTCTTCTAGTAATCACTCTAATAAGTAACTGAAATTTTAAAAAAGATTACTAGGCTTCTGGGCAAATAATTACTTATGTATTATCCCATAAATAATAGGTCTATCATATGATCATATACGTGAGCAAGGAACTCAAACAAAAAAATAATTATATATTTAAACATTACACTTAAACATTCAATAATTATATATTATTTTTACTGTAGAATAAAATTAAATACAACTAATATATATTTGTACAACAAATGTAGGACAAAGTAAGCTAATTTAGAGAGCGGAAATAACTGAGGCATGAACCATGTTAAGTAGTGGGTAATTAATAGTAATCAGAGTGGAAATAAAGAGGAACCAACTTTTCTAACGCAGTCCTCAAAGAGAACAACCATCCTCATGCGGGAATCACAGTTCTTTATAAAGTTCACTAGCGTTTTGTGGTCAGTCTTCTCCATGTCGTGACCATTTATTGATAAGATAACGTCTCCTGAAACAATATCATACATTATAAATAAAACAAACTTATTTTTGAAATATTGTCTATTTCACCAAAGATATTTACAAAACTACCAGTTTCGGCCTTACACCATCGTTGGGTCTAGTTATGAACTAAGTCAGTTTGCAGAGTGCGACCCTTCTAATACATCTTAGGTGAAAGGGTGCTATTTCAACTTGGGAATCCCTAGGCTGTACCGTTAGCTACATCATGAAATATTTTAACAAAAATCTTTTTTCTTATTTGCATAAAACAATATAATTTGACTAATAAGTAAAAATAAAACTTTATTTTATTTTTACTTATTAGTCAAATAATATTTTGAAGAGCTGTTCCGATCCTGTGTAGTTTCAGGTTCTCGATAAAGACCCCTAGCCTTGGGTATGCAAAATTAAGTAGGGAGAGGGTAAAAGCATTGAGTGCTTAGGTCCCTACGTGTCCACAATATCCCTCCCAATATGTCTACCTTCAGCTATTAGGGAGGAAAAAAAGTGTTCATCATAAAATTGGTCAAAAATAAATAAAAATTGGTCAAAAATAAAAGAACACTCATTTAAGAACAAAGAACACACTTTTTTCAGTTCAACAACTCCGTGGAGGTTGGAGAAGGGACAGTTCAGAATTTAAACTGGTTGAACTTCCATTTAGTATTTGTTAAGTCGTGGCTGAAGATGGTAGCAATACCGACAATACTTCCATATATTATATATATTTCGTAAAATAGCCAATATTTAAAAAAAACACAATATTCTTTATTTTTTATTCAATATATAAAACAAACTTATTTTTTGAAATATTGTCTATTCCACTAAAGATATTTATAAAACTACCGGTTTCGGCCTCAAACCGGTAGTTTTATAAATATCTTTAGTGGAATAGGCAATATTTCAAAAAATAAGTTTGTTTTATTTTTTTATTACAAATTCCACAATATGTCCGCGTTCCTCAACTTTGAAATTTTTTATTCATATAGATTACCTTCTCGCATGCCGGCTCTGTACGCAGGTCCATCGTATTCCACGTAATCAACGTAGGTTATCATTTCAATTTCTTGTTCTTTTTTATAATGAATCCCGTAACTCTGTAAAAAAAAAATAAGTTAATTATTAACAGGTTTATAAACATCATTTTACAAATTATCAAAACATTAGTCAATTAAAAAACCCTTCAACACATACAATACTACTGCGTCAAGCTGACTTGCAGGTTTGGTATCTAACAAGAAGAAAGGACTTAACAAACGCGTAACATCTTTCATTACTTTCCCAGTTATAAAAAGTATAGAAGTTATATAATTGGTCAGAAATTCGATGTTGAATGATCAAAGGGAAAACTCCCCAGATTTTCATATTTTCCGACCTTCTGATTCCAAAAATGAAAAAAAAAAACACTTCTGTCTGTCTGTGTGCTTATGAACACTATATCTCCCTATAGATTGAATGTATCGACACAAAGTTTTATATTTGTGTCCAAAACTACATAAGGACAACATCTAAGGGGGGATTAGAGAAGGGGATCGACTCAAAACCATAAAAACTGCTGATGTAATGAATATATCGACACAAAATTTAGTATAAGGATACAAAAGCCCCAATCAACTATTGATTTTTAGCCTAAACTGTCGCCTTGGAGTAAGAGCGAAAACTTAATTGACTAATTCATAAGGAAATATATTGCCGGAGATTTACTGACATTTTTTCTGGGATATGCTTTTAAGTGACCAGAAATTTTGAAGTTTTCGGAACCTTCTCTTAGTTCAAACTTTATATAGAAATTCAATAAGGTACCTACCATACTTATTTTTTTATTATTTTATTTATTTTTCGTGATCTACTATAACTCTGTAGGCTAAGAAGACAAACATATCGCTAGATCGTCATTACAAGAGTTAATGATAATCCAGATGTGTTGTTAACAAAAGTTGCAAGCGAAAATTAATGATAAGGGTATCAGTAAGAATGGGCATGAAGACAAAGTGGATTCTTCAAGATATGAAGTTGCTTAACTAAAAACAACATTAGACCAACAGTGATAAGAAACAGGTGGCTATCTTAAACAACTCAGCACTTAACATTATCATTAGCAAGCAGTCCGAACAATTCGCTCGTGATAGAGAGATCTTTACGTCTGCCTTACATCCAAAAACGCCAGGTTCAATTCCCAATAGAACAGTAGCCATCGGGGGCTGTCCCTGAACTCCGACAGAAAGTTCGACTCAAATGCAACTTACCGACAAAAACTTTAAGTCAAATTTATTACCAATGTAGCTTAGTTATAAATAAATAACAAACGAGAGCAATTAAACAAATTCTACGCTAAAAACAAATACATTATTTTACCTAAACGTAGTATTTCGAGAATTTATACTATAGAACACTAACACAATAGAGGCATCCTAATTATATTCTAGACATTTTTAAATAACGTTCATTCAAACATACAGTACTGTTCTAGAAGAAAGGGTCGCTCTTTCTTAATTTCATTTTTTGTATAAAGAACAAGCTGCAGAGAAACACATAAACAGTTTAATCAACAACATGAGGGCTCACCGCTGGCTGTTTTTTCCTCTCTTAAGCCTTTCATGTCATATTTATTTTTATTTTATTTTATTTTTTATTTTTTCATATTTTGTATAGTATATGTGTCATAATTTGTCTTTTGGAATAAAACTCCTAGGGATTGTTCAAAGAAGTTAACTCATTTTGTGAATTAGGTCAGGGTGAGTGACAATTTTTTTCAAAAACCTATATTAAATTCTGATTGTAATACTTGTCGCAATCTACTAAATTTTAGCGGACTTCTTTTTAATACTAGTTTAGCTCATTTACCGTTTCAAAAGTATATTATTGTAGTAATATACATATTTATTGTGACTCATGCCCGGGCATTAACTACGAGGTCATATCGCCTACTACCAGAGTGTTCTTTTGTCACTCTGGTGGTCATGAGCCCGGCTCTACTATGAAAGTCCTATATTTTGCCTATCCTAAATTTTTGTTCATCTAGGGTAGGGGTCTTTAACGAGTTCCTGTAGGAAAGCAAAAAATAAATTGGGAGAAATGCTGTGTAATGAATATAGTGATGAATATATTATATTTTAAATGTAACTGTTTTTTTTTTTTTTCTTTGCTTCTTCAAGTATTGGATATCAGGTGTTTTGAAACTTTTTTTAGTAGCATCGTAAATTGTATGTTGATATTAGATTTTTTTTAGCCCCGAACAAATATCTGTGCTGACAACCCCGGGGTTGTCTTTTTTTCAATTTAATTTTTTATTTTAACAATACCTGTTACTTTATGTAAAAATTTACAACGATGAGAGAAAAATATTTTTAATACTCCTGAAAATCGTGAAGGGCAATCGGAGACAGCTTCTCAAAGCAAAATTTATTTTTACACAAAATTTCACAACAAATCTGCTTACAAGATTGAAATACGTTTTTTTAATTATTTTTTACAGCGTTTTGCGATATTCATTTGACAAAATATTGCACACATTTTCTTAATCCCAATATCGTGCAGGGTTTCAATAAATAATTCAATGTCATAGAAACAACACTCCAGTCGTTGATTTGTATAAAAAAGCTTACTTTGTTCTACGATTGTTATACAAATATATTAGTTGTATTTTATTTTATTCTACAGTAAAAATAATATATAATTATTCAATGTTTATATAATTTTTTTCCTTAAATAACAGTATTTTTCTAAAAGAGATATTTTGAATCTTTCTTAAAATTCCAGCTATTTATTGAAGTGATTTAGACACATATTATTTGTCTTTCTGAAGAATTTTTCCGATTTTTTCTTTCAGATATCTGAAGAACCTTTTGCTGAAACTTAAAATCGATGAAAAAATTATAATTTAAAAAACAAATTGAGGTTAGACTAGATACATGAAGTAACGACTGATATCCTTCAGAGGAAATATTGAAATAATCAACCTACTCTGATTATAAATTTTAATTAAAGAGACGATTAGATTTGAACAAAACAACTGGAAAACTTAAGAAAAAAAAATCTATAGAGGTTGGTTTTCATTTAACGTTGGCAATTCTCACGACTACAATTAGTTATGTAAAGTTCCGTTTCTCAGGAAGTGGGTGGGGGTGGGCTGGCCACAATGGCATTTGCATGGTTAAATAGCCTATCATCCTCGAGTATGTTGCGTAAATCCTTACAAGGAATCTGTTATCTCCACCATACGAGTATACTCCGGAAAAGCCATAATAGTTTTACAGTTTCTACTTTACTTATTCTGCCGTAACATTTTACTGAAAGGTAGTCCTTTCTTGATATCACTCACACGTAAACGATTCTGAAGGATGGTAAACTCAAAGAAAAGTTAACGATGAAAATTGTTTTGAAACATAAAACAAAAAGAGTATCAAATCATCACATAATGATCTTTTTTCGACGTTATTTTCATTTCTTACATTATTAAATCAAATCTCTCTAGATTATGTTTTGTGTACGGACAGTGTTTTAAAAGTAAATAATTCACTTTTTAATACTAGTTTAGTGCGGGAAAAACAGATTTTCTAGTTTATATTTTTGAAATAAAAGTGACACATAAGGAACAACACACACCTTCTTGTCAATATTTTCCCTGCATTGATCAACATTTACACTATATAGTGTAAAAAAGACTATAGTTTTACATCTTACGGCAATTCTCCAAACATCCGTGCTTCATGCCTCCCTCTCAGAATAACAATATCGAAATAGTGTTATTGGGTTTTGTATTTAAATTTAAAATTTCATTTCGATACATTAATTACATATTTATTGTTTTTTTTTTTTTTGTAGTGCTTCCCTCCTCTGACCCTCCTATCTCCTCGGTTGATTTCTCAAAAAATCCTCTGTCGTCCTTATGTGGTCTTGAATTCACATATGAATTGTCCCTCCAAGAAAAATCGACCGTTTGCGTTAAAGATCAATGGTTGAATACATAGTCATACTATATTGTGTATCGATACATTCATTACATCGGTAGTTATTAGAGTTTTTGTGTTAATCCCCCCCCCATTTTTGAAATCGGGCGGTTGTCGGACGTTCTTAGTTTCTGGTAAAAACTCAACTTCGAAATTCTGAACGATTACATGTCTATACTTCGTATAGCTAGGGAAGTGAAACTTAATGAAATAAAGCAATTTCGAAAAATCGTTCCGAAGGAATAACTGCAGTTATTCGGCTAATTATATTATAAAATCTTTATAAGAGAGACTCATTTTGAAAAGATGAAAGAAAGTCGATCAATATTCATGTATGAGTTACAGTATGTTAATGATCTTCGTCATCCGTAGATCAGTCATCGTTAGTTCTATACATCCAGTCAGATATAGAATTAAAAAAAGTTCTTGCACTTAGAACTTGCTTTAAATTAGCAGATTTCGCGGGGAACATTTTATGTCTCGAATTAAATGAACCCAATGTTTTCTATAAAAGTATATAAACTATTTCCGGTCGAAAATGAGAAAATCGAGAGTGAAACACCGGTAAATGAGGGATTGGAGGGAGTTTCCTTCGTACAAAAAGAATCTTTGTGCAAAATCTGAAGTAATTTACTTCACCAGCAAGAATTAATCAATTACCTCTTTGCTCTGTCTTCAAAGCCAATCGATCATTTGCGTTCAAAATCAACAGTTGACTAACACAGAGGCTACTGAATCTTTATACTCATTGTCCATTACAACTGCAGCTATTAGAGTTTTTGTGTTAATTAATTCCCCTAATCTTACTCTTTCATTTGGCGGATTAGACTGAAAACCAATAGGTTTCATCTTTATGGGATTCTGGATACACATATTCAAATTTCATGTCGATACATTCATTCTATCGAGAGTTATTGTGTTCATAGACCCATAGACAGACCATTTTTTTTTTTTTTTTTTTGTGTTCAGAATCAGGGGCTTGTAAAACATGAAATACCGGTGAAAAATTAACATCAGATTTTTGAACGATTACATATTTTTCCGTATACTTCGCAAAGCTGGAGAAGTAAAAATTCGGGAGTTATCGCAATAATTTATATGTTCTTTATGTTAACATTTATTCTGAGGATCAGAATCTTTCTTTAATAAAATACCTTTTGTAAAATATTTATAATTAAAATATAAATAGTACCTATAATACTAGGAATTTTGGATAGCATTTTTTTCATATTTGGAATCTAGAGGTCGGAAAACATGAAATTCCTTTGAAAACTCTGCATCGAATTTTTGACCGGTCACATAACTTCCCCTATACATAGGGGGGAAGTAAAACTTACAATTTAATCCAAAGTAGGGTTCAATTTTGGCATAAATTGTGGTTTGTCCCCGGCTGGGATCCCTCATGTTCCCCTTGGGCACTCATATTGTTTATACATCAAAACAGAAATATACACCTACCTGGAGGGTGAAGCCGTATGATCCGGAATTGTTCTTCTCCACGATGATGGTTCTTCGTCGTCTGTCCTCTTCAGGCTTGGTCACTGTCACTCGGTCTGGTTTCACTCGCTCCAGAATCTGCGACTGTCAACAGAATATACAGTATCTATCAGTTAAAAGCATTTGGTATATGAACAGTGATACACAAATATTAGTAGTAAGAAGATTCAAAATGAAATGTGTGTGGTCACTAAGAGCCACATTTAACTTGCCAACAAAACGAAGGCAATCTTGAGCTCAGTATGCAAGAACCCTACCTCTCAGCTACTGGGGCTCCTATTTCATATATATAAGTAGTATAAGAAAGTATTGTAATCGTGCAAAAATCAGAGATCGAGTTATCAACGGATATTCACGTTTCAAGGTTCACTGAATACGTTTTTACCATTTTCCCGATGTGTTTGTGTGTATATATGATTTAAACTTTGTGAGCGCTGAAGATGTCACCAGAAAAATATCACTTCATTTCGGGATCTAACTACATTTTACAAGATATCGCTTACATTTAGAATCTAATCAAAAATCTTTCCAAATAAAAGTTGTAGAGAAAACTGAAAGACACATTTTCTATGCAATACTTTTTTTTTAGATCGCTCGGTTTGCGAGATACATACCGAAAAGCATCCTAGAATGTCGTTTTGAACTTTTTCTTACACTTTTGTTTCATTTATGCAAAAAAGTTTAGCCTTATCGAATAATTGGTGTGTTTGTGAACATCATCATCGAAACTGCCGATGTAATGAATGTATCGACACAAAATTGAGTATGAGGATTCAGAAGCTTCTATGTAAGTCATAAATTGATATTTATTCTAAATCGTAGATTTGTTTTGGAGGGAGAGCGAAGATTGTGCTGCGGAAGTTCATTGCCACTATGACGACATACATCGCAAAAATGTATTTGGACAATGATAAGATATTCTCTCACCTAAGCCATGACTCTTTGTGTTCGGACATTACTGTAACTTCGTCTGCGTAGAATACCAGTTGATTTCTCCTCCGTATGATGTAACTGACAAAACCACCTATCATTTTCTTCCATCTTTTTCGAAATGTCTTACACAATGATTTTCCTGCAGTAGGTACTCACTCGTCCACTGTGACAATAATAACTCCCAAATGATGACAACTTCCGAATGATGACAATTACATCTGCGAATTTTTCCGGGACAAAGAATTACTATGTTTCACTTTTTAGGTATTTTCAGATTATGAAAGTGGGATAGCAGAATTTTGACATTAAAAGCAGAGCAGGTTGGGGGGGGGGGGGGGGGGGGGGGGGGGGGGATCACTCGGACTCTCGCGGCTTCTCCTGTCTCCATTAAATAGAAAAATGGCACTTAGGTATTCTTAATTAATTTTTTATTATTATTTATTTTATTGTTTTCTATTTATTAATTTTTATTTTGTATTTTCATCTATGACTAATATTATTATAATTTTTAGTTTCCCAACTATACGAAGAATAAAGAATGTAATGGGTCAGAAATTCGATGCGAAGTTTTCAACCTCCAGATTCCAAAAATAAAAAATCCCCTTCCCTTCGAACGGAAAATTAATAGATGCCATCCTTTTCAAAATTTCATGTCAATATATTCATTAAATCATATTAAAAAGTACTGCTACAATGGCTACTGGACCAATGGACTAATATTTCTTGAGAAATATCTTTTTCTAAAGCCAACGAGTATACAGCCCTATGGGAATGATCTATGCAACTCCGAACACCCCATATTTTTCACAGTTATTCCATCTCTCTATTATTGTCCTGTACTTGTCCTAGACAAAAGAATAAGTGGAGATATTGCCGGAAGATAGGAGCACGCCGGATGAGACACGATGTACAGCCTCCTGTTTCACAACAAACGACTCCTGTTCACCATATATGCTAGCCTATCTCCAGATGACACAACAACCTTGGGAAGTGGGACTTTTCAAATGAAATGAAATATGTGATGGAAATGATGAAAGGGGTCCCGGGAAAGTGGTTTCCGATTTACAGAGACTTGTATACGAGTACAGTCGTAAATGTTATCT
This sequence comes from Aradus depressus, assembly GCA_963662175.1. Taxonomy (NCBI): domain Eukaryota; kingdom Metazoa; phylum Arthropoda; class Insecta; order Hemiptera; family Aradidae; genus Aradus; species Aradus depressus. Next base: position 46,927,417 of record OY759216.1, on the reverse strand, counting down.
CAAGGCTACTCGATGTAACAGACCAGGGTCCCTTAGTAAATTGACGGGGTGAGGTGCTCATACAAAAAGAACCCCTGTGATGTAAAAACTACCCACATTGTAATTATTAAAATATTCTAGTATTAATTATATTATTTTTTTTAAAGAAAATAATCGCTGAAATGTTGACTTTTTTTGTTTTAAACAGCTAAAATGTAGTAGTTTTCATAAAAACAGCTGTTAGGACATCAATAAATTAATTAGTGAATATAAATATACAATTCGCTTTTGCTAAAAATGAATGGAGAACAACCAACGATCGAAACAAATGACGGTGATCAGCTGTTTTATATAGACAAGGCCAGTCGAAGGAAAATGGTGTTAGGGTTAAGACAGTTCGAGTGAGAGAGATGAAGCAAGACAGTCAAGTGAGAGGAGTGTTAGGGTTAATACAGTTGAAGTACGGAGATGAGCCACGGACAAATAAAGAGAAGAAGGCTTATATATTAATACATTTTTATTTATTAATATATAAGCTCAGTATAACAATAAAAAGAGTGGCCACAGAAAAGAGATATAGTATAATTTAATATAGTTTTAAAAATTAGTTACTAAGAATTTTTGTATATAATTTAATTTTTTTTATTTTCAAAATTTATTTTTTTGATCTTTATAGGTAAAGTTAAAGCGAACCAAATAAGAAAATAAAATACCTTTGGATTAGATTATTGAAAATTTTTGGAAATTAAAAAAAAATTGATGGCTTCCTCAGAATGATATACATATATAATTCTGAGGATGCCATCAATTTTTTTTTAATTTCCAAAAATAATTGGTGAATGTTGAAGGATTACATTATTACACTCTGTGGGGTAGCATAAGCTCCCTAGTCACGTGTCTAGGATCCCCTTGTTGAATAGACGTTTGGGAAGCGAAGCTAACATTTATTTATTTAAAAAAAATCTATCTATGATAAACAGAAATCCCGAGTTTAGAAGAAATCCTTACTTGTGGTAACGTGTGTTACTTAGGCCTGGGATCACTGCTACCCAGATCACAAACAGTGACTCAGTAATAAGTTATAGTTGTCATTGGGAACGGGACGGACTGTCCAGTCATGGGACGGAAGAGAGACTATGGAGCGAGTGTGGAGCATACACAATAGACGGATGGGACGATGTGGGTCAGTTAGAGGCCTCCCAGGTGTCAGCGCACGTACCATGCCCAAAACCGGCCTTTAACCAACACTCTCTGGTTCACAAGTCAAAAAACGTCCGGTGAGTCACCGATTATGTACTTCCACAGAGCGAATTAAAAACTGTTACCTATTGTTTTCGCTGTCTCAATCTCTGAATCCAGAGATATCTGAATCCGTAAATTTAATTTCATATTGATATATTAATTACGTCGACCGTTATTAGGGTTTTTGAGTTAAACATCCTCCCCCCCCCTCCCCTCCTGGTAGAAAAAATGATAGGTGCCGGGTTTTACGTAATTCATATTATTAAATTTCGTGTCGATATATTTATTACGGCTTCTCTGTAAAGCCACCAACCCTAAACTCCCTCTTCTCTTTGGCCGATTTGGATATACAAATAAAATGTCATGTCAGTACATGCATTCTATCAGGAGTTATCGTGTTATTTCCCATTCAGGATTTATTTTTTTTTCATTTTTGAAATCTTGGGGCGGAAAACTTGAAATTTCGGTAAAAACATGAATTTTTGACAAATTGCATAACTTCTTCTATACTTCGAATAACTGATCAAAGTATTGCTAAAATAATTATATTAGTGGAAATAAAGTAATTATTAAAGTAAAGTAATTAAAGATTAGAAGGAATAATATATATTTATCTTCTGTATTTATTAATATTATTATTTTTTTACTCATATTTTTAAAGATTGTTTTATTTATTTAATTTTATTTTTTAGCAGTATTCTTAATTTTAATCAATGTGTGTCAGACCTTAAGAGTTAATATCTGTTTATGTATCTAATTTATAAGCTATCTTAATGTATACTTTCTTATGATGTATTCTATTACATTGTACTGGTTTAACGGAAATAAATATTATTACTGTAGAGTCCCGATAATCCGGACACCGATTATCCGAACATCCGGTCGGGATTAAAAAAAATGAATTAATATTTAGTAAAATAAACATTTAATTTAACGAGCGGTAAGTACGAAAATAATTCAAAGAGAGGGTGTGACTTGATTTACTCAGTAGGCTACGATGAAAAAGTGCCGACAAAAAAGACGGCGCAATGTGCATTTTACAGCAAATTCCTTTTAATCCGGACACTCGGTGATCAAGACGGGTTCCGGTCCCATCTAGTCCGGATTAGCGGGACTCTACTTTATTATTATTGTAGGCTGTGTCTCAGAGAACTGGGTGTGTGGTCCCGAGTGTGACGACAGAGTCGAGTCCCAAACCTATTTATCAGAGAGCCATACCCACACATTTTTCTCTTGTGGTGATGCAGGTAATGTGCTTCGGGAATTAATCAGAGCGTAACTTATGACGGGTCCCATCTGACTACTAATAATGGTCCGTTATGTGGGGATGATCATAGAGAGAGGAGCAGTAGCCATCACGTGGACGATAGCACACTGAGGTGTAAGCAAGCGTAGCCAGGTCCGCTATAGACAGAATTAACATTTCAATAGCGCCCCCCTCCCGACCAAACCACCGTTCTACAGACAAACTGAAGAAGGTCGACAATCAATTACACAGGGAAACCTTATAATTTTTTAACTAGGGCCATGATCGGACAAAATGGAGTCGCCGGACATGCTGTTTGCTTGAAAGGATGTACGTGGGTTCAACAAGTTGTGATATTTAGCTCTTGAAAGCTGAACAATTCATGTTTACAACAGAAACCATTGTCCGATTGAAATTCAATATAGGATCGCCCAAATTCTACTATACCTTATTTTCACCCTGACGGATATAATTACAAGCATGAAATAAATATCAATTTACAATTTTTTATCCCGATTTTAAAACCATCATTAAACTTCCTAATATGCCTCAATCCAAACTGTTTTTTCTTATTTCTTTTCAAATACTTTAAACTGTCATTAGAAAAGAAAAATAATATTTGTCGGATAAGTATTCCAGGATATATTATTTGGGGGAGGGGGAGGGACAAATTTTATTATGATATCAATTTTTCTCCCAGATAACTTACAGACATGAAACAAATACCATTTTTCATAATTTGTTGTCCTAATTTTAAGTCGGCCATTCAACCTCCCACTTATGGGACTTCAGGAGAACTTATCTCATCAATACCATTTTGTGTCATTTCTCTTTACAAAAAATCTAGTTTTAGAATTTGAAAATAAAAACATTAAGAAAATGATTTTTGGTCAGGGGCGCAGCACTTCAAGGGGTAGTAGGAAGGTTCAATGATGAATTTAAAGTTAGGATAAAAAATTGTGAAAAGTGATGTTTGTTTCATGTTTCTAACTGCAACCGTCTGAGTGAAAATAATAATAATAATAATATTTATTATCGTTAAACCATAAAATGATATTATAGTAATTGGATACGTCATATAGTTTTGTACAACAAAATAGCTTATAAATTGCATACATCAAGGACACTAAATCTTACAATACCAACACATATGCGATGAATAATACTTTTTTTTAAATAAATAACATAAATGATTATAAAATTCCTTCTATTAATAAATACAATAGGAACTATTTATATTTTGAATTATAAATATTTTACATCTATATTTCTTTAAGATAAATGTTTTTCAGGGTGATATTTCGATGCGATCACGGGCCACCTCAGGTCACCAAGAGCAAAATATACAAATAAATAAATATATATATATAAATTAATTCATTAACAAATAATAATAAAGTGAATAGTAACTAACTAAAAATAATAATGATAATAATGAAAATTAAAGCTTTTATATACAAAACATGACTTTCATTTTCTTTTATGAACTCTTTCTTTTGTGAAAAAAAAATTGCTTTTCCGAATAGACCGTTTACTCCAATATAAACATTTTAAATGTATTTGTTGTATCAATTGCTCTCAAGAAGTAGGGAAGGGCATTAACGAAATTGATTCAGTAGGATGTTGCATTGAATTCAGGTCACCCTGCATTGGCAGAATCTAATGAGAATGTAATTCATGTATTTAGACAAAAATAGACAATATCAGAGGGTCATGTTCGGCCTCCATATTTAATCTCGATGAGAAAGTAATGGGTATTGATTGAAGGAAGTTGTTAACGTAACGATCAGGGGAGTCAATCATCAGTAGACGGCCTCTGAAAATAGATTACATGGAGCCCCTGTTAGAACGGGGTGTAAGCTACTGCATCGAGGGGAGGCGTAACTTCAAATATTGGGCCTCACTCTGAATCTAAGGGCCTCCAAAACCCCTTAACATCAAAAATAGATATACTGAGGTGCACCACGTCAGCACACACCGAACGGGAATAAGCGTCTAATAGTCCATTAAATTAAAAATTTAAGGCCAGGTAAATGTAAAATAAATAACACAAAATTGTGATGTGGCCATTACAGAACTTTGTACAATTATTATTAATATAAGTATAATAAATATTGTCTATTAATGTATAATAAATATTGTTATTATTGTAAATATTGTATATTTTGTCTAAATATATGAATTACATTCTCATTAGATTCTGCCAATGCAGGATGGCTCGCATTCAATGCAACATCTTTCTGAATCAATTTCGTTACTGCACTTCCCCACTTCTTCAGAGCAATTGATACAATAAAAACATTTAAAATTTTTATAATGGAGTTATAACGCTCTATTCGGAAACGCTATTTTTTTTTTCACATTGTTCATAAAATAAAAAGAAGTCATGTTTTGTATATCGTACAGTAAGTATTATCTACATTTTGATCATTTTAACAAGTTGAGATCACTTGGCGAAATCCATCTTGAAATGTAGTTTTGAAACACATATATTTAAATTTTTCCTTGATTTACCCTAAAACAGTGAGTCCTATTAAAAAATGTACTCTTACAAAAATTGTTTTTTATAAAATTTCCAATCGTTATAAGTCCTTAGATTTGAGATAGGATCAATACAACAAAAGTTATATCACCCCGAAGAATGTAAAATAAATGTCTGTAAAGAATATGTATACCTAATTGTAAGTAATTTTTAAATCGTAACTCATAGCAACGAACTAATATATGGTTTATGTATTGGTAGTCCGTCCTTCGGATGGGACGTTAAGCGATGGTCCTGAGCCTGCACGATGTCAGGTAGGTACTCGTTAAAGACCCCTGTCCTAGGTGAATAAAAACAAGGCAGGCAAAATTTAGGACTCCCGCAGTAGATTCGGGCTCATGTCCACCAGAGTGACGAAAGAGCGCTCTGGTAGTAGGCGATATGACCTTGTAGTAAAAGCCCGGGCATGAGTCACAATAACTAACTGTATTGGTAGTTTTTTTTGAAAAATTATAAAAATTAAGAAAAATATATGTGATGTGGCTATGTCAGGATTTTCTACATTTCAAGATGGATTTCGGCATGTGGTCTCAGCTTGTTAAAATGATCAAAAAGTATGCAAGGGACCTTGAAATGTGGTATTCCATTGAAAACTCGATTTTCGGACTTTCTTATACTAAATGTATTACAAAGTAATAATTTTTTCAAGTGATGAAGTGCCAACCTTCAACATTAATATTAACTAGTGACGTGGAAAATGACTAATTGGAAATTTGACTGGACCAACAGGTTGGAAAATGTTGTTAGAGGAAAAGGGGTAGGAGACAGAGAGGGTAGAGAGGGTAGAAGGGGTAGGTGGATAGAACCCTGAGACCCAGGAGACAAACAGGAAGATCAATACTGGCCGGGACCCGGGAGCCTGCCAGGATAGCAGTCCAGTCTTCTGTGTCCAGACATATCCTATGAGGTTCTGAGACCAATAAAAAGGCCATGAAATTAAAATAGCTTTAACTACTCCAGATATACAAAGTACAAAGTATAGAGAAAGTTATGTAATCAGTCAGAAATTCAATTTTCTTTTCATTGGAATTTCCATGATACCTTGTAAGCGAGTCTTAAATAAAAAATTTAAAGTGGTCATAACAGGACTTTTTTATACATATACAGATCATTCCTCCCCTCCCCAACCCCTCAAATTCATTTCAAAGCGGAATTGCTGGGTATACTAAAGTAATGTTTCAGTATCGGCGGTTTTCTTTGTATCAGATCCCTCATTCTAAAAATAAAAATCGGAGGGCGCCGGTTGCTCAGTGGTATGCGTGCTTGTCATCTGAGCTCAAGATCGTGGGTTCGAAACCCGACCGAGGCCCTTAGTTTATTTTATCTGGGAGGCCTGTACGATGTCAGGTACTCGTTAAAGACCCCTGTCCTAGGTGAATAAAAATTTAGGGTAGGCAAAATTTAGGACTCCCTTAGTAGAGTCGGGCTCATGTCCACCAGAGTGACGAAAGAGCGCTCTGGTAGTAGGCGATATGACCTCGTAGTTAAAGCCCGGGCATGAGTCATAAAACCTAACCTAACCTAAAAATAAAAAGTATGTGTCTGTGAACATGATTACTCCCATTGAATGAATATATCGGCACGAAATTTTATATGTGTCTCTAGAACTCTATTAGGAAGTCGTAAGGACAGAGTGAAGAGAACTAACTTAATATTTTGTTATAAGCCATCTAACATCAAGCGTATCCAGTCCTTCCAATCCAAAGTCCTAAGAACAATTGTCGATGCACCCTTCTATGTGTCCAATCTTACCCTCCATAATGACCTTAAAATCCCTTATGTTATTGACCTCATCAAGTCCCACTTCTCCAAATTCCACTCTAACCTTTCTTCCCATGTCAATCCAGTTGCTCGACTATTGTCATCCCATTCCCATCCAGATTATCCCCCTTGAAGACCGAGGCGGCGCTGGCCAAGAGACCTGCTACTGTAGCAAAAATATTTAGGGAGTGCCGGTTATGACCAGCTTCTCCCCTCATGTAATCCTCTTACCTTTAACTCTCCTCCTTCTTGGCCTGCCTCCACTGCTGGCCAGTGATTGGCGGGGCGAGAGGGCAGGGGGGATCACTCGCGCCCCCGCGGCCTCCCCTGCCCCCATTAAGTTGGAAGGATGGGGATGGCATAGAACCGGGGGTGTTTCGAGTTGAAGGGCTTTCATGTTCATTTTATTTTATCTTTATTATTATTTTATTTTTATGTTTAATATTTTCTCTTTGTTTTGTACATATTAGTTAGGTTAGGTTTTATGACTCATGCCCGGGCTTTAACTACGAGGTCATATCGCCTACTACCAGAGCGCTCTTTCGTCACTCTGGTGGACATGAGCCCGCCTCTACTGTGGGAGTCCTAAATTTTGCCTACCCTAAATTTTTATTCATCAAGGGTAGGGGTCTTTAACGAGTACCTGACATCGTACAGGCTCGGGACCATCGCTTAACGTCCCATCCGAAGGACGGCGTGCCTAAGTTTATTTTACCTCCCAGATAAAATAAACTAAGGGCCTCGGTCGGGTTACGAACCCACGACCTTGAGCTCAGAAGTCAACCACTGAGCTACCGGCGCCCTCTTGTACATATTATATTATTTGCATAGTTTTTTTTTTTTTTTTGTTTTTTCTACTATTATTTTGTAAGAACGATAAGAATATGGTTATGTACAAAACATTATATTTTAATGTTTTGTCATTCATCAAATTTATTCATGGTTTATACCGATTGTAAATATTCAAAATAAAGAATTTAAAATATATATATATATATTTTGTTAATGAACTGAATCATTTTTGTTTGTCAGTAGACCATTTTATGTATTAATTGTTGGACTAGAATGACCCAGGATTAAGTTTCATTTGTAACCATAATATTTGAACTTACTGTCCACTGTTCATCGATTTATGGATTCACTTAGTTATTTTCGTCCTGTTGGAAATAGGCGATTCCCTGGAGAACGGGGAGACCCAGGTCGGGGTTGGCGTCTGCCCAACTTCTGTTTACTACAGATCTCCTTCCACAACTACTACAAAAATAGACATCAGTTGTCTTGTCTGCTTTGGTAACATTCCCCGTCAGCCGCTGAAGACAAGGACATTACCACACTAATGGAACTTAATAAAAGACCTATAGATCAATATTGTCATATCCTTTCTCACTTTTAAGTCTACTTGTGACTTAACAGTACACTGCGTAACACGTTATTTACTATGTTCCAATAGTACACGCTTAATGACTCGGTCAGTCCAAAAGAAAACACCATCGACATGATAAACTCAAAATTTAAGGTGAAAACAAACAAATATCTGTATAAAACGAGGACGCCAGTAGCTCAGAGGTATGCATGCTTGATTACTGACCTCAAGATCGCGGGTTCGAGACCCGACCGAGGCCTATAGGTTATTAGAGAGAGGTGAAGAAACCTTGAGCACGCCGTGATTGGACTTGAGAGATGGTCCCATCGAGTGGATACTCCCATAGTAGAGTCCGACTCATGCCCACCATAGCGACGAAAGAGTGCTCTGGTAAGCTATGTCACCTTTTAGTTAAAGCCCGGGCATGAGTCATGATAATTAGCTTATATAACTAATAAAAATCACTCTAGTTCATCAACTGATTTGGTGCATCTTGCACGTATGCAATACCACTCATCATTGAGGGACCTCAGATTCAATTTAGGACTTAAGTAAGATTATGAAGGGTTCGGTGATCATTCTTTGGTTACTTCTGCTCCCACCAGGAGCCGATAAAACTGACCAGGTAGTACAGAGGACATTCAAGGACTAGATATTCTGCAGTCTCGATGCCCCCGCATAAAGATTTCGCGTTGTTCTTCCTCTTAAAGACGAAGGAGAACTTGGAGTTAAAATCTCAATGACTTGATAATAGGTGGGACATCCAGAGCGGTTGTACCCTACTTAGAGTTGAAGCGTACCCGGGCGTCCGGGAAGTATGCGTCCGGAAGTACGTCGTTCGGCCTTCCGAACTTCACGATTTGCTGTCTATTTCCCACTCTCCGTTCCTGGAACTGAGCGTCACAAGCGTACAATAATCTAATATAATTTCTGCGTTAGTTATTATGACTCATGCCCGTGCTTAACATATCGCCTACTACCAGAGCGCTCTTTCGTCACTCTGGTGAACATGAGCCCGACTCTACTGTGGGAGTCCTAAATTTTTATTCACCTAGGGCAGGGGTCTTTAACGAGTACCTGACATCATACAGGCTTGGGACCATCGCTTAACGTCCCATCCGAAGAACGGCGTGCTTAAGATTATTTTACCTCCCAGATAAAACAAACTAAGGGCCTCGGCCGGGTTTCTGACCCGCGAACTTGAACTCAAAAGGCAAGCATGCAAACCACTGAGCTACCGAAAATGGTCAAAATATATTCAGGGGACCTTGACACGTGAAAACCCATTGAAAACTCGACCTCGGGTACAATACTTCCTTACACTATAGATATAGATATACGAAAGTAATGAGATAATCATATGCAGATTTTATTTCTTTTCCTAGAAAACGAGAAATTTTCCATTAATTTTACGGATGAGAGAAAAGAAAAGTAAAAAAAGTTTTATCTTGCATAAATTGTTGAAGAAAATCAGATGTCTAATAGTTGCAGTGAAAGTGGGCATCATTAAGGCTATTAATTCAACTAATTAAAGATAATATAGATGCATAAGATTATAACTGCATAATTTCACTTTATAATAATAATAATAAATTTATTTCCGTTAAACCCAATACATGGTAATAGGATACGTCAAAAGAATTTATACATTAAGATAGCTTATAAATTAGATTTATAACTACTTGAGTCTAATACAGCTATGATTAGCAGTAATAACAAAACTATTAAAAAAGTAAAATGAAATTAATAAAAACTGAATAAATAAATACTTAAAAATATATGAGTATAAAAAAAAATGCATAGATACATTTATAATAAGTAGACACATTTTTCAATTTAATAAAAATTAAGTAATAGCACACGTGACTTTTCATTTCTTTTACGTATGTAAATTTCATGTACATACGTAGAAGAATAGCATAGAACTTCTTCAACTTCGTTTTTCCTCTGAATTTGTTCCATTTAGGACACATTGCCTAAAACAATTCTCTGTAATTCCTATTATTCAAATTGTCCGTTGTTGTGAGCCACTCTCCAAGTTTTCCTCCCTTAAGGTACTTTAAATTCATAAATATTTATAATGTGAAATATTTAAAAATACTATAGAAAATTAGTTATGATATAAGTATATCAAAATGTTGAATGAACAACTACAAAAAAAAAAAAAAAAAAAAAGAAGTTTATCGAAATGTTCATATATATATTTTTAAAAAAGTTGCATAACTTTTCAACCCATGTTGATCAACTTTGATCGGAAACAGATTGTTTTCCTAAAATATTTGAATAGTTTGAATGAAAGCTTCCCACTTGTGAACACAAAACCAATCCAATTCCTAGTATAGAGGGCTAAACACATCATGGATCACTTCTTGAGACGCCAGCAAGCAACTTGTAAACCGCACCCAAGACCAAACAACCCACTGCAGAAGCTGGATCGCTGCCTCCTGTTCCATAAAGTTTTACAAAAGTATTTTTCATCAATTGGTAATTAATTTTTTGATATTGTTTTATAAAAGTTGTTGATTGAAATAAACATTGTTGAATCTAATGCCATTGTACCTACTTCATTGTTTTTTGATTATCTACAATAAGTGTTTTTGAACTTTAATTAATGTGTTAAAATTCTTGCCAAGTGTTATAATTAATGCGATTATTTTCGACAGAAAATGTTTAAAAAAATAAAATAAAAGCTCGATTGTAAGCAACACAGTAACCATAAGTATCCGAGAATGTTTTCATTTTCAAAAATCTTCATTTATTTACATTGAACATATGAATAAAATTTTGTCGATTTACCCAATAGTTTATATTAAAATGGAGTTATTAAATATGTTTAGTAGAAATATAATAATTTCTTCACAAGTGAGAATCTGTTGAAAACTCGATCTCAGTTTTTTGCACGAATACAATACTTCCTTATACTAAAATTAAAAAGGTTTGGTCTATTTTAACATTTTGAAATGTAAGGCAAGATAAGTTTATTTAGAAAGGTGTTATGACTTGGCTCAGGGACACGCGTCCTTGGTTTGTCACCTGTCTAACTGATATTTGATATACCTCCTTTTTTTTTTTTATGTTTAACATATACATGGATGGGTTAACATAGCTAGGGTCATATACACCCAGGTAAAACTATTTAACATAACAGTTACGTTAAAAATATCACGATTTTACGATCCCACAGTCGGTAGTAATGAAAACTTTTTGATTCGTATGTGAAAAACATGAAAAGAAAACGCTAAAAAACCAATGAAAAATTGAAAAAGATGTCGGTAAATCACCAGTGAAACTTCCCCAGAATGATCAATTATGTTTTCGCTCTCCCTCCAAAACTAATGGACAATTTTGGGCTAAAAATCAATAATTGACTAATATACAGACCCATAAATCATAAATTTTGTGTCGATACATTCAATACATCTACAATTATGGTTTTTGAGTCGACCCCCTCCTCTGATCTCCCTCATGCCCTTGGCCGATTTCGCGGAAATTAATATGTATCGTCCTTGTGGGGTTTTGAATTCACATAAGAAATGTTGTGTAGGAAGTATCGACTGTTTGGGTTAAAAATCAATGATTGATTTACATAGGTCCTTCTGAATCCTCATACTAAATTTTGTTTCTATACATTGATTCATTCGGCAGTTATTAGGATATTTGAATTAAGCCTCCCTCTGAATCCCCCTTCCCTTCTGACGATTTCGCTGAAAATTAATAAGTGTCGTTCTAATGAGGTTTTGACCTTACACCTGAAATTTTGCCTCCCCTCTATTCCTCCTTCTTCTTGGCCGATCGGGCTTAAAATCAATAGGTTCTTATTCATCTTTATGAAATTCTGGATACATATATATAAATTCATATCGAGAGTTATCGTGTTCACAGACACATAGAATTATTTTTTCTTTATTACAATCAGTGGGCCGAAAAAAGTGAAGTTTACATAACTTCTCCTATACATCGTACATCTGGAGAAGTAAAAAGTTGCATATTATGATGTGCAACTGTTATTTTTGCGAAATACTAAAAAGCTGAGTTCCTTTCATACTTTCAATTTCGAAAAATCATTTTTCTATTAATTTTTTTGCAAGATTCTGCTATTTTATGCTCTGTTGACACTATGACACCTGACAAGTCATTCTTGAACCATTATCGAACAATAGGGGTTTTGTCACTTTCAGTTTTGAAAAACTAAGATCCTTAATAAATAACGAAAATAGAAAACTTATAGAACCAAGTCTATAGTTTGTTTTTATTTCTTTTCTACTTTGAGGAAATTTTACGTGTAATCTAGTGTAAATTTTACTCACTATTCTACATTTATTTAAAAAATAATAATTATTTAAGTTTATGTATCCTTAGATTCACCATCTAACGATGGCAGATAATTTCCAAAACTAGTTGTGGAATAAATAAAATTCTCTCAATGTTACTTATTTATAATTTGATGTTAGTATAAATTATTGATGTCTTTGTACAGTTTAAAAAAGTCGACGGTGAATCAACGGTAATGTACTACCCCAGAACGAATTGTGAATGAGTTCACTTACCTTAATGTGGACAATAACTTCTCAAATGAAATGAAATAAGAAGTGCCGGTGTCACCTCAGAAGTAACTTGCTTTCTAGGGCAACAAAGCTGGAATTTTAGAGGATCTTGATTCGTCCAATGTCAACTTATGGCTCTGAGACATGGACAATAACAAAGACAAAGATTCACGAAAGGTAGATCCTACGTTTCATCTATAGAGGTGTCTATGAGAAACAGAACTGTAGGAAAAGAACGAATCAGTAACTATATACTTTGCCGCAAGAATCGGACATAGTAAGGTTTAAGGATGGGAGACCATGAAGTGCCAAAGATGACATTATTAGAGGAAATCTAAGGGATGTGTTGGGAGGCCGAAGCTACGCTGGAAGGACGGTGTTGCGCATGATGCGAGGATCCTACTTGGAGTCAGGAACTGTAGAGCAGCTGCACAGGACCGAGACAACTGGCGAAAGCTGATCCAGGAGGCCTTGACTCAGAGATGAGTTTTTGCGCCGATGATGATGATGGTAGTTGTTTATCTTAAGTTTTGTGGGAAATTAAGTCCATATTGAATATGATTCATAAATATGTACATATATCGATCGTTGACCTAACTTCTATTGTACTTTGTTGTTGCTATGGACTTAAAACATACAATTGTAGGGTCTAGGTGGACATTCTTCAAAGACATTGGCTAATGTTGCAATCTAAAGTCCTTTTGTGACCTGGCGTTAGGACAATGACCAAGACAATAGTCCAACTTTCTTCTGAGACACGACATCTACTGACAGTTCTTCTGAAGGAGTGACACCGCCGCCCAGCCCTCGAGTCCCGCTCTATGAAACTCTTAATAGGTTCTTTTCACATCATCTGACGGCAATCTATCGATAATAGGATAGATAATTATCAACATTGTCCACTGAAATTACATCATTTGTCATTGATATCCCTCTCAACACCATCTTTCAGGACTACCCTAGATGCTTACTAGCTAAACATTTTTTGATATTGACAATAGATAATTAATATTGTCCACTGAAATTACATCAACTTTGTCATTTATAAATAATAGGTACCTTGGGTTTTACTTAGACAGCAGACAAACGTGGAATCCCCACACAAGACTCAAACAACAAGAACTCAACAGACGATATGGTCTTTTAAAACGACTACTCGGATCAAAGTCAAAACTATCTGTTGAGAACAAACTTACAATTTACAAAAGAACCATACGACCAATATGGACATACGGACTAGAACTATAGGGCTCAGCCAAGAGTTTCAACATCAATAGAATACAAACTTTTCAGTAAAAAGTTCAACGACAAATTGTCAATGCTCCCTTTTACGTCACCAACAAAGTCCTACACAAAGACCTCAACATTCCTTATGTCCAAGACCTAATCCAACTCCGCTTCAAGAAATTCCATTTCAAGTTGAATACCCATCCCAATCCTGTCGCTCAGCGCATCCTCTCAGTCCCATCCCGACAACCCTCCACGAGACTGTCTAAGGGAGTGTCAGCACTGGCTGGCTTCTCCCATCAATTGTACATATTTATTTCCTGTTCACTTCTTCCTATTGTAAATTTTGTACAGATTGTAGAATAAATAAAAAAAGTAAAATAAATAAATAAAAATAAAAAATAAATATAATGTTTGGTAATTTTCTAGGTTTTATAATCATTTATTATGAACTTGTTTTGTTTGGATCTAGTTGGGAATCCCCAGTTATGAATCAGAATATGTGACTTGGCCGAGAAAAAACTGACTCAGAAGTCAGGAATAGACGTTTTGACACCACTCTTTTCTTACTCCTTGCAACCTTGGGGAGTGTACGACTTGCAGGAACTTTTAAAAAAGTTCAAAAGACTTGTATTAGTTATACAAGTTATCCTGTTCACAGACGCACAGGCAGACACATTTTTTATTTTATTATTTCGAATCTGAAGGTCGGAAAAGATCAAATTCCGCTGAAAACTCCGCATCAAATTTTTGACAGATTACATAATTTCCCCTATACTTCGTACTGCTGGAGAAGTAAAAGATCTTTTTGATTGGCCAGCGGATGGATTCTGTAGAAATTATGAAAAATATATTATTGATTGAAAATTAACATAATTGCTTTTTATCCCAGAGTACAAAACTGTTTTCTTTTTTTTTTCTTTTTTTTGCTTCGGCAGACACCACACTAGCCAATGACGTTACTTACTGACCTGCAGTAAATTAAATATGGGTAGCTGAAAGGAGCTTAATTACCTGAACCTTGGACTATTTACATATCTATTAATTTTTTTTGGAAGTCCACAATAGCAATAGAAATTTTAGGATACTACTTGGAGGGTTTAAATATGAGTTTTGTCCTGAAAGTGTCTGCAGGCTCTGTCTATATATTAGACGGAAAGGACGACCTTTGGTGGACGAATAGAACCCAAATCAAAGAATGGACTAAGGACCTTTTGGAGCGTACTTGGAGAGAAAAGACCACATGCAGGCAGTCGAACATGTTCCTGGGAGGGGAGCCCAGGGTTCTGAAAGACGGGATCCTGAACCTCAAAAGGAACGAGCTCAGGCAACTGACTGGAGTTCTCACAGGGCATGGTCCGTTCAATAGACACCTACACACTGTGGGAGTCAAGGACAGTCCTACCTGCGATAGATGTGGGGAAGAAGACGAAACGGCGGCACACTTCCTGGGCATCTGCTCGGGATATGCGCGAATGAGATTCCACATATTTGGTAGAGGTTCAATCGCAGAGGAAGACTTTAGAAAACTGGACTATGAGAGCATTCTTAGGTTCATTAAGGAAACCGGGAGACTGAGCACTCCATGAAGGGCTTGGTTCAGGTAGTATAAGTATAGCATAAATATAAACACATAGTTAATAATAAGGGGGAAGCCCATCGCTTCCAGGGGAAGGATAAAAGCACTGAGTGCTTAGGTCCCTAGGTGTAGTTAAATACACCAGCCCACCATATATATATAAACGACCTCATACACTTTTTGTTCTATTGTCCCTCTTTGTGTATCCCCAGGCAAACATTTCTTCAAATTATCTCACGAATTGACCAAAATTCGACTCAGAACCAATTTTCGATAATGTTGCTGTTGAAATAATCAACGATTTTTTAAAATTATTTTTTACTATGAAAATCAAGAAAAATATAATTTTATTTATTTCTTATAAGTAATGTATATTTTTTTTGTTCAGTTTTTTGTTTTTTTTGTTATGGCTACTACAATTTTACTATTTTCCCTTATCAAGGTCATATTTTGTTTTATATAATTTTGAATGGTTTTTGTTTCCTAGTTGCTTGCACTATTTATATTAAAGATCATGTCCTCCAAATTTATTATTTTAATATTATTATTATCTTTTTATTTAGTTTCTATATTACTTATTTTTTATTATTATTTTTTTTTTTTTTTAATTTTTGGCCTTATTTACGATGCATATTAGCCATATCTCTTGTAAAGGTGTTCCCTTGTCTATTTTACGAGATCCAAGGCCCCGGGAAGGAGTTCTATCTACGAGATAAAACTCACTCCCGGACGGGATTCGAACCCGCAAACCATGGTGAGACCATGCGACCAATGCCCTAATCTCTAGCCCGCACGGCCCCCTACTTATTTGTTACATATATATATACATAGATTTTTTTTCTATAACTATGAGATTATGCGTTATGTAAAAAAAAACATTAATTGCCATAAAGGTTGTATTCTTTAGTGCAATAAAAAGTTTATCTATCTATAAATTTTTTTTTGGAAGACGCTGTGTCTTCTTAATGTATTTAAAGCCAGTTGGCCACAAAATAGTGAACCATAAGGCCGAGTTAGGGAACACAATGGACAGCTGAGGAGATCCAATACCATGGATCCGAAGACAGCTCTAAGACAGAACAGAAAGAAGTAGATACGGCAGCTGGGATGCAGGTATTGTATCTGTTGGACACATCTGCCGGCAGTATCACCTGGCCTCTACGGTCGACTTAAGTTGGCCGCTCGCACGAGCCTGCTCAAAAAATGTAAAGAAGGAGAGAGGTAGAGATCTTAGATAAATGGATGAATGAAACAGATTTTAATTAATTGACTATTAATAGGAAACCGAAGAAGATAACGACATTAAAATATTTATTTAAATACTAAACTACTGTTAAACACAAACGTTTGAAACAGGTAATTTGAATAAAAATGAACAGATAAATAATTCAATAAATCGATAATCAGTGAACAATGAATGGTAAAGTCGATTATCAAGATTGAAACTTGGATGGGGCCATCCTAGATCAAAAATAAACATATGAAATGACGTTCTTAGAATCCTTACAGTTACATTGTTCTAACATAGTACACAGAGATCGATGAGACAGAGGAGTCACGGTCTCAAGGTATGATGCTTATCCCGGGGACCTTATCGTCAAAAAAAAACATTCTCAGGATGCTCGGAAGGCATATCTCCGGACGGATCCAGCCGTCTAGAACAGAGGTGTTCTTCAGGTAACTGATGATCACTGCTACTTGCCAAAGAACAGTCACAATGTCCCATTACAGGAACTAGGGCCTACGTTCCATTTGACGCTCCACTGATCCTCCACTCTCAGACCTACCTCAACATTTGTCTCTCTAACCTGCTAACGGCTTGAATCACTCTCTAATGCATCACAATCATATCTTCTAACTTTAATTGTTTCTCTAAGTAATAACAACCTTGCGTGTCATAACTAGAGCAGAAAATAAGAGCTTAATTGCTCTAAGAGTCCCACAGTTTGGAAAGGAGCACCTTACTGTTTGACGACAGATATCTATGTAATTACATACTTCTGTAACTTGTCCCACAGAGAGCTTACAACATGATGTTACTTGCTCTAAAAGTCCTACTGTTTGGAAAGGAGCACCTTACTGTTTGACGACAGATATCTATGTAATTACATACTTCTGTTACTTGTCCCACAGAGAGCTTACAACATGATGTTACTTGCTCTAAAAGTCCTACTGTTTGGAAAGGAGGGCCTTACTGTTTCACGACAGATATCTATGTAATTACATACTTCTGTTACTTGTCCCACAGAGAAATAGACAAGTAATTAGCATAATAGAGTCCTACTATTACTTATATCGCGACAGACCCTGAAGATCCTTTTCTGCACATGGAGGGCGTCGAAGCACAAACGCGAGTTCTGGTTTGTGTGGGACATTAAGCGATGGTGATTAATGTCAGTTACTCGTCTTAAAAAATCACACTTCCCTAGGTAATTATATAGGTACTGAATAGAAAAAAATTACAGTAGAGTTGGGCTCGTGTCCTCCAGAGCTTTGACCGATTTGAAAATCGATAGATGTTGTTCTTATGAGGTTCAGGTCACACATATAAAATTTCGTGCCGATACGAGGCAGTTATTCGAGTTTGTGTGTTAAGTCTCCCCCTAATCCCTCCCGTTGGTCGATTTGCCTGAAAATAAATAGGGGTTGTCTTTAATAGTTTCGGATTCACATATAAAATTTCGAGTAGGTTCATTCATTTTATCGTGATCACAGACAAACACAGAATTTTCTTTTATATTTAAACTGGAGGACGGAAAACATGAAAACTCCGCATCGAATTTTTGACCGATTACATAACTACGCCTATACTTCGTGTACCCCGGGAAGTAAAAGTTTTCAGTGGATTCACTTTCCAATTGCGCCCTCTTCCGTCACACAGCCGGACCATTGTCAGTTCACTGTCAGGACAATAGACAGTTAAGTGGTACAAAAAAGGAGTCCACTTTGCACACAGTCCACTCGCCCGCTCATCATCGCTTCTTCGTATTCATGCTCGGACGACAATACATTTTCGACATTACCTGAATATAAACATGTTCCCAATTTGGCGATATTATATACGTTGACGTAAGATGAATTAGAATATATAAAATATTTCCAGATAGTTTCTGAACGATTTCTAAAAGTTTTATGATAATTAGTTAATACATCATTCTTGATAGAATGAGTACATCGATACGAATTTTTAAATGAGGATCCAGAATCACATCAGGACGGTTTCTTCACCTCTGGAAAAAATGACCGCCATCTTGTGCTCCCCTACTTCCCCTATGGCTGATTTGACTGAAAATTGATAGGTGCACAATTTTTACTTCTCCAGTTACACGAAGTATAAGGGAAGTTACGTAATCGGTCAGAAATTCGATGCTGAGTTCTCAACTGAATTTTAAGTTTTACTGCCTTTTGATTCCAAAAATAAAAAAAAAATAATAATGCTGTCTCTGTGTGTCTATAAACACGATAATACTGCAGATAGAATTAATGTATCGATACGAATGTGTATCCAGAACTTCATAAGGATGACACCTTTTGATTTTCAGTTGAATCGGTCGAAGGGGAGAGGCGGATCAGAGGGGGGGGGCTCGACTCAATACCCTAATAACTGTCGATGTAAGAAATGTATCGACACACAATATAGTACAAAACATTCAAAAGTCCCTCCTATGTAAGTCAACTATTGAATTTTAGCACAAACGATTGTCTGGTTTTGGAGAGTGAACAAAAAGGTAATTGATTTATTCTTGCTGGAAAAGTAAATTACCGGAAATTCACAATTTTTTTTTCAATTTTGGCACAAAGATTCTTTTTGTACGAAGGAAACCCTCCAATCCCTCATTTACCGGTGGTTCACTCTCGATTTTCTCATTTTCGACCGGAAACAGTTTATATACTTTTATAGAAAACATTGGTTTCATTTAATTCGAGACATAAAATGTTCGCCGCGAAATCTGCTAATTTAAAGCAAGTTCTAAGTGCACGAACTTTTTTAAATTCTATATCTGACTGGACGAATAGAACTAACGATGACTGATCTACGGATGACGAAGATCATTAACATACTGTAACTCATACATGAATATTGATCGACTTTCTTTCATCTTTTGAAAATGAGTCTCTCTTATAAAGATTTTATAATATAATAACTGCAGTTATTCCTTCGGAACGATTTTTCGATTGAAATAATTAATTCATGCTGGGGAAGTACATTGCCGGTGAATCACCACTGGAAAAAAAAAACCTTAAACACGCCGTCCTTCGGATGGAACGTTAAGCGATGGCCCCGGGTCTATGCAGTTAGGTATTCCCTAAAGATCCCTTACCCTAGATGAATAAAAATCTAGGTTGGCAAAATGTATGACTCCCATAGTAGAGTCGGGCTCATGTCAACCATAGTGACGAAAGAGCGGTCTGGTAGTAGGATAATTGAAGCCACAATAACTAACTAAGTCCTATAGGCGAAGGATAGAACTTATAAGCTATTAGGCACAACATTTTCTCACCTCAAATTTAAAAGCAATAAATAACCTCAGTCGGAAGTCAGACATTAAAGAAATAATGAAACCTGGGGAGCAGCTCAGCATGGATCCTTCTTATTTTTACATTACCATGGTACAAAGGAAGAGAAATTTGTAAGTTAACATGATTTCTGGTGCTAACAAAAAGCTTTGAAAGTTTTGAAAGAAAAGCGTGACAAGATGCTACTCTCTGGATACTTTCTAATTAGTAACTTTACGTTAATTACTTCGAATAAAAACTATTAATATTTGTTTTCTATTATTATTAAAGAAAGTAATTTCTTTTGTTATTATTTATTAGGTATCTCTTTGTTTATAATACAAAATATCTATTTTAGAAAACTGACTTCTATAACGTACTTGAACAACAATAAAATTATTTTAAGAACTTTGTCTATTGAATAGGAATTCTACACGTCCGTTAAGGACAAGCGAAAGGCACTAAGTCTAAAAAGATGGTTTTGAGTAATAGACAATATTAATATTCACAACCCTTTCTTAATTTTGCTACAAATTATTTTGGTGTGACCAATTACTTATACTTATTCAAAATAGATTTTATTTAAAAAAAATAATGATAAAAATGTCATGACAGTGCCT
Source organism: Aradus depressus (assembly GCA_963662175.1). Classification (NCBI taxonomy): domain Eukaryota; kingdom Metazoa; phylum Arthropoda; class Insecta; order Hemiptera; family Aradidae; genus Aradus; species Aradus depressus. The sequence continues at coordinate 46,906,817 of OY759216.1, read as the reverse complement.
TTCGGTTGTAATCCCACGAGATGGTTCACGCAATAAGCACAACATTGTGAGAATCAAGGTTACACATAAAGAAGATGGCAGGATAATTGACAGTATTAGCAACATGGCAGTTTGTTTAGGTCGCTTGTCGCAAACCATCTCAATTTTTGTAGTTAGTTATTGTGACTCATGCCCGGGCTTCATATTGTCGGTGTCCTAAATTTGGCCTACCTAGGTTTATTACCTAAGATAGGGAGGGGTCTTTAACGAGTAGCTTACATCGCTCAGGCTTGGGACCATCGTTTAACGTCCCATCCAAAGCCTTGTGCTCACATTTTATTTCTCAGATAAAAAACTTAAAGGCCTGGAACGGGTTTCGAACCCGCGATCTTGAGCTCAGTAGACTAGCACGCTATCTCTGAGCTACTGGCGCCCTGTATCTTTGTATATTTACTTTTTATTTATTTATTTATATCTAGGTCCACATCTTATAAAGATTATCCAAAGATTAGAGGAAGTTTGCAGTATATCGACGAGCGGTGGAATTATCATTGAATGGTAGGGGGGCGTATGGAACATTTTCGGTTCTTATCCGGATCCGATTTGACTGAAAAGCGATAGGTTTTGTCCTAATAGGGTTTTGGTCACGCATATAAATTATTGTTTCGATACATTTATTCTATTGGCAGTTATTAGAACTTTTATTTTAAACCTCCACCCTCCACCCTCCACCCTAATCCCGCTTTCCCTTTGGTCGATTTAGATGAACAAACAATAGGTGTCGTCCTTAGAGGGTCCTTGATTCACATATAAAATTTTGTGTCGATAAATTTACTCTATCCGGAGTTCATAAACACACAGCCATTTTCTTTTTTTTTTTTTCATATTTGGAATCTAGAGGTCGGAAAACATGAAATTCCGTCGATAACTCCGCATCGAATTTCTGACCGATTACATAACATCCCCTATACTTCGTATATTTGGGGAAGTAAAAAACCGTGCGTAGTTAATATTGATAATTGTATCCTTCAAATTAGAGAGCGCCGGTAGCTCAGTGGTATGCGTGCTTGCCTTCTGAGCTCAAGGTCGTGGGTTTGAAACCCGACCGAGGACCTTAGTTTATTTTATCTTGGAGGTAGAATAAACTTAAGCACGCCGTCCTTCGGATGGGACGTTAAGTGATGGCCCCGAGCCTGTACGATGTCAGGTACTCGTTAAAGATCCCTACCCTAGGTGAATACAAAGCGCTCTGGTAGTAGGCGATATGACCTCGTAGTTAAAGCCCGGGCATGAGTCATAAAACCTATTATCCTTCAAATTAAGTTTATTGAAAGAAATTATGAAAGATTAACATCATAAAGTGATAGATAGCGAAAGTTGGGTTCACTGAACGGGTATCTACCTACGTGCGAAAGTTCGCTATAACGATATTAAAACAATGATTATATGGAGGTACCAAATACATGTTTTCATTAAATCCAAAACAACTGCGAATGTTGACATCTTGAAAAATATTTCCCGACTCCTTGATTCCAAAATTGAAAGTCTGCCTGTGTGTGTCTGTGAACACGATAACTCCAAATCTAATGAATGTGAGGTCAGAATCCCATAAGGACAACACATATCGCTTTTCAGTCAAATCGGCAACTCAAAAACACCAATAACTGCCTACGTAAGGAATATATCGACATAAAATTTTATATTTAAAGTTCTACAAGGAGAATAACTGTTAAATTTAAGTAAAGTCGGCCGAAGTGAAAAAGGGGTTCTGGGAAGAGGGCACAACACAAAAATTATAACTACCAATGTAATGAATTTATCGACACAAAATAGGGATTTAGAATGTAACATGCCTTTAAAAGTGCATTTCCTGGACTCACATCTACATTATTTTCCTGAAAACTGCAGTGATGTTTTCGATGAACATGGTGAAAGGTTCCATAAAGATATAATTACCATGAAAAAGCGGTATGAAGGGAAATGGATGCCTGCAATGCTTGCTGACTACTGCTGGAACATTATTCGAGACTGCAAAATTGAACACAAGAGAAAAAAATGAGACTTTTAAATTCTTGGGGAAAAAATGATTTTTAAAAATATTTTTTAATCTTAAATAAGTTTTTTATACAATATATGAAGATAATTTATGGGCTCCTTCATGTTTTTGTTTTGTACTGTCTAAAATGTTTCTAAATAATTTTATATATGACTAAAATATTGATAGTTGCCTGTTTTGCCTTTATAAATACACAGGGTGGAAAGAAGAAGTGTAACAATTTTGACAAAAACTGAAATTGCGTATAACTTCAAAACTATGCCTGACACAGAAAAACTAATTACAGATTTGAATTTAGGAGGCAATTTCCCATAAGAATCAAGAATGATACCCCCAGAAAAATGATTTTTGTTTTTTTAGTTGAACAATGTTATTAGTCCTAACAGAGGGGGAGCGAAACGTTAATTGATTCATTCGTTCTGGGGAAGTACATTGCCGGTGATTCACCGATGACCTTTTTTTTTCTAATATTGATTTACAAACATGACATTAGTGTCTACTTTCACACACATCATCATTCGAATGAAAGAAAAAGGAAAAAAATAAAACAAGAGGTTTTCATCAGGTTCACACAATCATTGTTGCATTCGTCACCTGAAAGTTATGCAACAGCATCCATTTGAATGTAATTATAGTGTTTAGTTTATTTTCATTTGTGCCCTAGGAGATAATAATAATAATTATTATATGAATGTGCAACCAGTAGCCACATGATGTTAGTGACAAGCCATTTTGCTTTGTCATTTACTCATGTGAAAGAAGATGAAATACATATCAAAGAAAAAAAATTCGTCGGTGTATCACCGAATATGTACTTCCCCAGCAGGAATTAATCAATTACGTTTTTAAAACTTAATACTAATTTTTGTGCCAAGACATTTATCAAAGGACGGCGCCAGTACAGAGGTAACACCGATTTTTTTTTTAATTTCTTTTTTTCAAATCCGAGTATTGGAAAACATGAAATTCTGGTAAAAACTGAACATTGATTTTTTTTTTAAATAACTATATATACGTCCTATGGGGTCGTTAGGTTAGAGGTGGCGTGCTTGCGTCCGTCGGATGGGACGTTAAGCGATGATCCCAAGCCTGTACAATGTCAGGTACTCATTCAAGACCCCTATCCTAGGTGAATAAAAATTTAGGGTAGGAAAAATTTAGGACTCTCAGAGCAGAGTCGGGCTCATGTCTATCAGAGTGACGAAAGAGCGCTCTGGTAGTAGGCGATATGACCTCCTAGTTAAAGCCTGAGTATGAGTCACAATAACTAACTAAATTTATTACATCAGCAGTTATTAGGGTTTTTGAGTCGAACCCCCTTATTTAATTACCCATTTACTTTGTCGGAATTCGCTGTGAATCGATGGGTGTCTTCCTTAGGGTGTTCTGGAAACACATGAAATTTCGTATCGACACAATCATTCTCAGTCAGGAGTTATGGTGAAAGCAGGAAATTTCGATAGTAATAAACATAGCATTTCTGACCGATTATTAACTTCCACTATGCTTCGTAGGCGCCTATGAGGGGGTTGAGGGCGCCGGTGAGGGGTAGAGAGCGCCGGCGGGAAAGGACCACATCCCGCCTTGGCCAACCCGACACAGGGCTGCATGTCCCAGTAAGTGGTCTGACCGGTAGTCTCTGTATGGCGGTGGGTGGACTTTAACCTCTACGTCTTTCTCTAACACTTTCTCTCGCGAAGAAAGCGGTCAGCCGACTATCCTGCCCTATCCCATGTCATTTGTGTTCGTTCGTATCTGTGGAGGGGTCCATGATGACACATCCGCGCGGAAACATCTTGATTCGGTGTCACTCTGGCGCCACGATATATTCACCTTATTTTTACATACTTCATTTTTTTTTTTTTTTTTTCCTTTTTTTTGGGGGGTATCAAAAAGGGCTTAACTCAAAAATCCTAATAACAGCCGATCTAATGAATGTATCAACATGAAATTTTATATTTACGTTCAAAACCTTATAAGAATAGCAAGTATTAATTTTCCGCTAAATACGTCGAAGGGAAGGGGGGTATGAGGATTCAAAAGCCCCTATGTAAGTCAACTATTGACTTTTAGCACAAAAGATCGATTAATTTTGGAGAGAGAGCAAAAACTTATTAGGTTAATTAGTTTTGAAGAAGTACCTAACCGATAACTTCTCCTATTATACTTCAATGTAATATTGCTCAGGTCCCTTGGCGCAAGTCATTCCAACTTTTACATAGGACAAGTAAATCCTGCGTATGGAAAATGGTTTAGAATTCCTGACCTACTTAAGTCAAGAAATGGGCCATTTTTTGACGAGCAATGGGTGTGTCAAGTCAAGTTTCAATGAGTGTTTAGAGAGGAGAAAAGAGCCCCGTACAGAACACAATGGCTTGACAATCCATTGACGTGGTGTTTCGGCTTTCTCTCCTATAGGTACAACAGAAAACCAAACCATTGAGACACTATAGTATATCTGCGCTGTCTAAACCATTAGCACAGGTCTTTTGAAGAGTGCCACAATCGAATGAGGTACTTACTTCAAACTACCCCTTGTGTATTCAACTTTTTCATACTAACTTAACCTAATGAAAATTGATTAATGATACATTTGATGTCCTTATTTGTATTTAGTACGCTGCTCTCTGTTTAGTTGGTAGGTTATACATAGGATTACATACAGTTCGTTACTTATTGTCACTTATGCCAGTGCTTTAACTATGAAGTAATATTAGTATTTAATATGATCGGTAGTTGGCATAATCGATATTATCTCGTAACACATAATAATTGATGGAAGAAAATTAAAAATAGGTGGAATACGAGGTGCGGGTAACATAACCTGAACGTATAACCACAAGAGGAGGTGCCCCCTACGCCACACCGTGTGAAATTTATGAGTTTTAATTTTCAAAATTCGAGCCCCCGCTCAATTTTTGATAAATTTGGATGAAACTAGGTGCAAAATATTTGTGAAAGTTGGCTTTTTATCAGGTAACTGCGGGTTTCACAATCAAGGTCAAGCCAATTGATAGCTGCCAAACCCCCGCGAAAATTTTAAAAAAGTTTTTTTTAACGGATTTTTACAACTTAAATGAATGTTTTTTGGGTCGCTGATTAAGAATTCAATATTTATTTTAGCCAAAAGTGGTCCTAATGTTGTCATTTTGGCCTAAAGTGGTCCAAATTCAATATATTGGCTATTTTTGCCACTGGCATATAATACCTTGATTGTGAAACCCGCAGTTATCTGATAGAAAGCCAGCTTTCACAAATATTTTGCACCTAGTTTCATCCAAATTGATCAAAAATTGAGCGGAGGCTCGAATTTTGAAAATCAAAATTCATAAATTTCACACTGTGCGCCAGGACCGGCTTATTTACCCTATTCATGTCGCCTACTAAAAAAATAAAAATAAAATAAAATAGCTTATTGACATTCTTATATAACAAATGCATTTGGAGGTTTTGAGTCTACTGCTCTTTCAACAGAATAAATCAGAATGCAATCCTAAAGGAAATCAGAAAAAAAATCAATAAATAAATTTTAAAATTAAAAAAAAAAAAAAATACGAATTTTAACGATTGTTCCTAAATTAAATAATTTATTACGTAAAACTGTTACTTCTTGAATAAATATAAAAATTTGGGGGCCATGGTGGCCGTGCGGGCTAGAGCGTAGGGCTTTGGTCGCATGGTCTCACCATGGTTTGCGGGTTCGAATCCCGTCCGGGAGTGAGTTTTATTTCGTAGATAGAACTCCCTCCCGGGGCCATGGGTGTCTTAAATAATTATATATAACACATTGACATGGCTAATATGCACCGTACATAAAGCCAAAAGAAAAAAAAAAAAAAAAAAAATAAATATAAAATAAAAATAAAAATAAAACAAGATAAAACAAAAACAAAAGTAAAAATGAAAGTTTTTTCTTAAATAATACTGTTACACATTTGTTCCATGTTTCTCAGTTGCTGGCCACTGTGCACCATCCATCCCCTATTCTCTCCACTATCTCGTCCCTCCACTCGCCGTCTACTAACAGAGCGTTTTTGTCGCTCTGATGGACTTTAGTCCGACTCTACAGTGGGAGTCCTCAATTTAACCTACCCAGGTTTACACACTTAAGGTCAGGAGGGTCTTTAACGAGTAGCTGACATTGTTCAGACTCGGGAACATCGCTTAACGTCCCATCCGAAGGATACTATATTTGCCTTGCAAGAATTACTCAACTAAGATTTCCCTCTCCCACTAAAATCAATCGATTGTTTCGACTAACAATTACCTAAATTTCATGTCGATATATTCATTCATTATTAAGGTTTTTGATGTGTTCTCCTATTCTGATCCCCCTCCCTACGGTCGATTTTCGAGGAGTATCAATACGTGTCCCTTATGAAGTTTTGAATTTACATATGAAATTTCATGTTGATATGTTCATGCTATCGGAAGTTATCGTGTTCACAGATACACACACACAGACAGAAAACTTTAAAAACACGGTCTTGTGAGCTAAGTCTGTATGTGAATTTCAAATGACACCTCTAAAGGTACGTTTACATCTGACACTTCTCTTCGGAAATCTATGTCAAATGTCGGACAGAAAATCGCTTTACTCTTAACATCTGATAAAATTACTAGAAATTTATGTCATGGATATAAGTGTATGACAGTTCCCAAAATGCTAAAATTTGGAATAAATGTACGACCCTTGAATGTACGTTTACATCTGATGCTGCATGATGTCAGACAGAAATCGCGAGATACAAATGTGCCCTGTTGTTGTGGTCGTCTGCTTCATGATATTGTAAATAAAATATTTAAAAAAATATTAATCATATTATTTTTAAAAAGTATGTATTAAAAAATATTTATATATTAATATAATAATAATAAAAAAAATTATGTATAAAATGTTTATGATAGTGTTTAAAAAAAAATGTTTTTGTCATGTTTTTTATAACAAAATATCTATTTTATATTGTATATAAAAAAAAATGTATGTTTTATTTATTGTTTTTATTCTATTTTATCTTATTTATTACCTACCTATTTTTATTGTGTAAAAAAAAAAAAAAAAAAATGAAATAAGGGGAAGAAATCGTCATTATTTTATAAAAAAAAATTATATGAAATTTTAAGACGAATAGGTCAAATTGTATTTTTAAAAAAAATGTTATAGTGTTAGAAATTATTATAAGGAGCATCATTCACTGTTGAATTGATTCCTGAGATTGTGAATTTTTCTTTGAATTTTTTCAACTGTTGTGGATAATTCTAATGCAATTTCTGTTAAAGCATTATGCTTCTTCACGCTGTCTTTATATAATTTACTTTTTACGTCCCACTTCACAGGCTTACTGTGGTACATTTCGATTAAGTGTTCAACTTCCACTTTTAACCACCCATGTTCCTACACTTATTGCCAGAAAATTAGACGAGCAGCCAACTTCGGGAATAACTAGCGGACAGGTTTGAACATGCAAATAATAAGTGTTTACACCTGTTGGTATAGATGTGTCGACACTTACAGTAAGTAGTAGAAAAATATATCTCAGACACAAATTCATCACTGTTTACATTAGCCACGATTTTTGTCTGACACAAATTTCACGCAATAACTGTCAGATGTAAACGTACCGTAAGCAATTTTGGATGGGATTTGATTGAAGATTTTTCTTTGTTTTTGAACCTACTCAACCATAAAGACAATACTAAGTACTCAGTCGGGTAATTCCCAAATTGAGGTCTTGTATGGTCAGAGAGATGGTCGAGCGAGATGACAGGAAATAGGATCGTTAGTTGCTTCCGCTGGTTACAGGAAACTTCCCCCGACTCCCGCCTCTCACAGATCCGGTTTTTGTATGGACCCGTGGACCCGACCTCGGTCAGAGCAAACCAACTCCCGAACTGTACAACTGGAGCACACAACTCTTCATGTATAAATATAAAATTTTCAAAAAGGCAAGACAAGTAATTCTGGAAAGTGAAGCCTATGAGTACGGCAGGAAACGCAAGGGGATCTATAGACTCATAACACTCAAACAGAGAATATTCATATTTTCTTTAATGTACCAGCCACTTAAATTATGTAATCGGACATAAATTCGATGTTGATTTCTCAACGGAATTTCATAATTTAAATAAAATAAGAAAGATAGATGAATCACCAGCAATGGACTTCCTCATCACGGAGGGCCAAAATATAATTTTTTTGGATACATGATGTGAAAGGAACAAATCATATATCGTATAAAATCATATCATGTATCCGAAAGAATAGAATGTTGACATTCCCTTTGATCTTTTCAGTTAAACAGTACAAGGTTCTCCCGAAAAAATAAATAAACAAAAATAGTGACGAATATTACTCACGATTTTTTGCATTAATTTATTCAGTTTAAGAAAAGGAATATATTTTTATACCAGCCTTGAGTTTCTAATAGTTAGTAATAATATATCTAATAATAATAGAGGGCGCCGGTAGCTCAGTGGTATGCGAGCTTGTCTTCTGAGCTCAAGAACGTGGGTTCAAAACCCGACCGAGGCCCTTAGTTTATTTTATCTGGGAGATAAAATAAAGTTAAGCACGCCGTCCTTCGGATGGGACGTTAAGCGATGATCCCGAGCCTGTACGATGTCAGATACTCGTTAAAGACCCCTTATCCTAGGTGAATAAAAATTTAGGGTAGGCAAAATTTAGGACTCCCACAGTAGAGGCGGGCTCATGTCCACCAGAGTGACGAAAGAGCGCTCTGGTAATAGGCGATATGACCTCGTAGTTAAAGCCCGGGCATGAGTCATAAAACCTAACCTAATAATTATATAGTTAGTAAAATATGAAGTTAGTTCTTCAACTTACTCCTGAATGCTTCCTGAAATATAACACTACTTCTAAGTTGAGGAACGCGGACAAATTGTGGAAACTTCTAATAAATGAATAAAACAAACTTATTTTTGAAATATTGTCTATTCCACTAAAGTATTCCACTAATCTTTAGTGGAATAGACAATATTTCAAAAATAAGTTTGTTTTATTCATATATAACACTACGACTATATCAAGTTCGTGGTACTTATTCAGAATTTACTCGCCACGTAATTTTTACACTTGTTTATACTCACACATGTTCTTTAATATCCCTTATTTGTAAAACAAGAAAAATCAAACCTCGGAAAAAAACATAATTAGGGCTTAAAGATCAGTAATTATCAATTGATTTCTGACTTTTGTATCCGAAAAAATACAATTTTGGCCCTCCTGTCGGTCCGTTTGGTGAAGTATTACAGGTTCTCTTCACAAATACAAATCACATGTACCTGTACTGCTTGACTAGAAGGACCGACGGTAGGGCCAAAATTGTATTCTTTGGATAAATTTCATGTAGAAAAATTACGTTAAAAAATGGGTGAAAAGCAAACATGTATCTTTACTCAACTACCAAGGTCATATCGCCTATTACCAGAGAGCTCTTACGTCACTCTGATAGACATGAACCTTTAACGAGTACCTGACATCGCACAGACTTAGGACCATCGCTTAATATTCCATCCGAAGGACAGGTTTCGAACCCGCATCCTTAAGCACAACAGGTAAGCACGCTTTCTCTGAGATACCAGTGTCCTCATTGTAATATTTTAAATACACTCATTAATAATAACATTTTTATAAAAAAAAAAAAACGCAAACTCACCAAAATAGGCATTGGATCCTACTTAACTAGTTTTATTGTCAAAATCTGGTACTACTCACCTGCAAAAAAAAAAATATATATATAATTAAATTAAAAATATGAATAATTTATAGCTTTCTCTATAATTATGTATGAATGTAATAATTATGTAATATTACTATGCATCATGCTTTTTTCTACATTTCTCTCTCTCTCTCTATATATATACTATATATATAAAAATTTCCAAAATTGTATGATATTTAGCTAAAGTGAAAGCCAAGGTAGGGCGTACGAACAATTAATCGAGAAGCGGACAGCGGACTGTATAAAACTTGTAAGCTTCGTGTGGCCCCATCTTGGATAAGAACTGCGTGAAGTGGGCAAGACGGTGCTCTGCCTGCCAGGGGGCAAGAATACATGGGCCTAACGATCATTTCCGACCTGTTAACAATTTGGGTCTGTTGCCGCCAATGTTACTGTGTCGATGGATTTATATTGTGACCAGAAGAACACATGGATAGCGCTGACACGGAGACCATCGCAACTTACATTCCACGCTGGCTGAATCTTGTTTGAGTTCGTCCTAATCTCGGCTCTCGGTCAGCTGCTGGGAACGAAGAGAATGAGGACTACAGCTTAGCCCATCATCCGCAAGGATTCAGGCCAGATGGTGTCGCTGCACGAAGACAAGGGCGTCTCAGTGATCGAGTAGACATGGCAGAAGACAAAGCTGATCTAGAGCATGGTTACGTCACCAGATGATGGTCAAGTTGCGACCAGCTCCTGCCAGACACCACAGTTAAGTACGTCAGAAGCACATTCCCAAGAACCTGCAGAGCTGCTGGGAAGTGTTCATCCCATACGATGCCCTTAATGTGTCATCAGCAGTTATTAGGGTTTTTAAGTTGAGCTCCGGAGAGGAGTTCTGATACCCTTCTTTCATTCGGCAGATTTCACGAAAATTTAATATCTCCTTATGGGGTTCTGAATACTCAAAATTTCTTTTCGATACATTCATTCATTCTATCATAGGCTTACAACCATTTTTTTTTTTTTTTTTTTTTTCTTTTTTTTCATTTTTGGAATTAAAGGGGGAAATCATGAGAGCCCGGTGAAAACTCAACATAAAAGTTCTGGTTACATAACTTCCCTAATACTTAATATAGCTGGGAGACCTGGGCACCTCAGAGCAACCAAGGTTGTTTTCCTACATTAGCGATATGGATGTCGAACTGGATATGTCAAACTTCGAAAAACTTCATACATAAATATATATGTAGGTATGTAGTAAACGTATTCAACATTATTTTTCTATGTTTCAACAAATAAAAACTATTTATTTAACAGTAAAAGGACGTGTCTATAGTTTATATGTAGACATCAGTGAAAGTTTACTGAATTATCAATTAGAAATGTTTTATGCGGGTGAATTTTGTTAGAAAGTGTTTACCCTTATATGTACGAAATATTTGAAAGTTGGACAGAATAACAGGTACGTTATTCAGGTAAGAAGTTAAACATAAAAAATGGTTATTTGGAATATACATTAATCTGACTGATTAACTTCCCCAATACATTGTATAGATGGGGAAAGTAAAGTAAAAATCTTGTCTGATAAAATGAATAGATCGTCAGAAATTTTATATGTGTATTCAGACCCCCATTAGAAGGACACATGTGATTTTCTGCCAAATCAGTCATTAGGTCCAGTAGGTCTTACATCTTCTTTTTCAAAAGTTCTGAAAATTTCATGAATAAACGTTTAGCCGTTCCCCATTAACTCTCAAACCAACGTAGAACATTTAGATAGAATTAGACGGATTGCCTCAAAGGCAATACTACAAGAAAAATAATTCTGAACATACAAACAAATGGTTTCAATTTTCTAGACTTAATTTATGCGTAAACGGTTAGTTATATCAAAAAATTGATCTTATTCAATTTCCAAACATTATTATGCCCTCAAATGTGAGATAGGTCCAAAACAAGGTTTTAGCGCCCCAAAAAATGTACAATAAAGTAGTGCCAAATTTTTTTCAAAGTAATTTTTAAATTAGCAACAAATTAATTAACTAAAATATCTACTTGATAACTTACTAGCTTACTTCAAAACTCGGACGAGGCCCTTGGTTTATTTTATCTGAGAGGTAAAATAAACTTAAGCATGCCGACCTTCGGATGGGACATTAAGCGATGGTTTAGAGCCTCCCCGATGACAGGTACTCGTTAATATACCCCTATTCTAAATGAATAAAAATTTAGCGTAGACAAAATTTAGGTCTCGGTAGTAGAGTCGGGCTAATGTCCACCAGAGTGAAGAAAAAGCGCTCTGGTAGTAGGCGATATGACCTCGTAGAATAACTAACTGTATTTTAAAATTGGTTGGTATAAAAAAGTCCTTTTAAAGGTCAAATCTAATTTTTTTCCGTCGAATTTTCACCGCCTCATTGGCACCAATACCTTTTGGGAGATGATATGCTCCCAGCTGTGATACAAGAGGAAGGAACTAGGTTCTGATGTTTGCACAGTGAAGGTATGTAAAGGGCTCGTGTCGCCGACCCTAGTAAAGGCTACAGTTCTGATAGGACCAGCATAGAGCCCTTATCTCAACAACCCTTCTAGGGTCCACACAGAGCTCCACAACTCGGGGGAATATTTACATATTTACAACAGAGGTGAATCTTAGGTACTTCCCCAGAACGAATTACTAAATTACATTATCAATTATCCAAACAATCGACCATTTGGGTTAAAAATGAATAAATATGAAATATGAAAATGAAAATAATTTAGTTGGGACTTCTAAAATTTTGGTAATAAATTTTGGGTCGATAAATTCATTACATCCGTAGTTGTTAGGGTTTTTGAGTCGAGCTGATCTCCCTTTTCCTTTCAAATTTCGCGGAAAATTAATAGAAGTTGTCTTTATGGGGTTTTGAATTTGAATTTAAATTTATTTCATGTCGAAACCTCTTCGATTCGAGATACAAATACCGATTCGAATTTAACCAGCCTCAGTATTGAGGCGAATCCAGAGCGAAAACTAGTTCCAGACTCGTATCGTTTCGTACTCGTGAGTGGTGTAAGCCCAGCTTTAAAAGGCAAATAATATATTGTGTACGCCTGAGAATTTGAGAATTGTTGCACTTGCAAAAAATAATTTGCATTAGTGTGTGAAGGTCGACCGAAGAGGTTATGATAAAATGACCTTTTTCCATGGTTGATTCACACAATGCTGAGAACCACAAAGAATGAACGAAAAAAAAAATATATCCAAGGAAAAATATAATAACAATGTGACGTCAGTGTGAATTCAAGGATTGGGAATATACCGTGAAGTCAAAAGCACAGGGGAAAAAATTATCTAATTAATCATCCCTGATATTCTTAAATGATTTTCCTGAGAAAAAAAAAATTGTACAAGTAGAGAAAAATATTCTAATGCCGGGTTCACATATTGCCCCAACACCAGTAACTGGTGTCCAAAGTGTGAATGAACGATTGGCGTTGGCGTTGAAAGCTGTCCATAGGCTATCGGTTTTCGCGACAAGCATCAAACGGATTATTCGCTCCAATTTTAGCATGTCGTCTACATATTGGCATTTCAATGTTCCCCACAAATATTACTTGAAAAGATTTTTTTCATTAGGTCATGTAGGCTTCTGAATTCTCATTCTAAATTTTGTGCTTATAGATTCATTACATCGGCAGTTATTAGGGTTTTTGAGTCGAGCTCCCCCCTCTGATTCTCCTCTTCCTTTCGGCCGATTTCGTGGAAAATTTGTAGGTGGTTTTGAATTTACATATGAAATTTCTTGTTGATGTATTCATTACAACAGCAGTTATCGTGTTCCACTTCAGATTTCTTTAAAGTGAGGATCTGCTGCTCACTTTAGGTACGGGAACTTCTGGTATACTCCTCGTAAGTTTTTTTTCTCTAAAGTATAAGATTTCTATTTCAATAGTCTGATTTCATTTTAAGTTATTAGTCTGGGTTATAATAAAGAAAGCGAATTAATTGTATGAAAAGAAATGTTGGTTGATAAGAAGCTAACAAACATGGGTGTGACAAAGTTGCTGTGCTAATGTTTGTATCTGTCTGGGGGGGGGGGGAGGAAGGGCGGACTCCGGTCTGGATAAGGAGGGTAATTATGTTGTATAGAGGGCAGGAGATGGGGCTAGTCGTGGGATCCTGGGACTTGCTAATTGTGGGAAGTCCTTCTCCAGGCGAGTCAGACTTTCCACTTCCTTAATGAAGGAAGAACGAGTCTCCACCTTCTGAACACCTCCAACATGTCATCTTGAGAGCACCAGGGCGTGCTTGCCTACTGAGCTCAAGATCGCGGGTTCAAAACCCGGCCGAGGCATATAGATTTTTTTTTGTTTAAAAGGTAAAAAATCGTGAGCACGCCGCCTTTTTGATGGGAGATTAAACTATGGTCCTGAGCCTGTACAATGGTCTGATCCTCGTTAATGATCGCTATCCGGATGCTGGGATTGACCAGATATTGAGGTACTAATACGCCTATAACCTTCCACAGACGATGTCGAACAAATTTTAAAAAAATTAATCAAATCCATCAAGCCGTTCGTGAGTTATAGCGATACAACGCACAGACATTTTCAGTTTTATATCTATGATAATTATAATTTTTTTTTATTTATACTTATTTAAGATAAATCATCTTTCACGAAGAAATTTCGGGGCAATTCCTCCTCCTTCCATGTCTCACAAAGAGAAAAAAGTAGAAAGAAAAAAAATAAATATATATAAATAAATTAACAAATAACAATAAAGTAAATAGTAGTATAAATATAGATAGTAATAAAAATATTAAACCAAAGTAGTTACGATAGAACTTAAAGGTTATTGGTGGAGGACTTCTGTCAAGTAAATAAAAATGAAAGCAAAGTATGAATTAAAGCTTTTAAATATGAAACAATGATGGCTGTCATTTAAAGTGACCTCTGTGTCTGTGGGAAGTGGCTCTTGGCAGACTCACTTTTCAATAGACTGACTCTTCACGACCCTGAATTACACAAACCACAATTACAGAAGTAGTGACGGCGGCAATGGGAACCTCAGATGAGGAACAAAAACACTTCTTATTGTGGAAAACGGAGCTATCCTTGAGACTCTGTGGTCCTCCATTCTCACAGACAGATATGGCGACTAGTTCCTTTTTTATCCTATTCAGATCTTTGGAACATCCAATTGTGGTCAGGACTATTGTCTGGGATCTCAGATGCCAATCAAAGTCTACTCATATTACTTCACCGTAACACAAAACATTTCCTTTTTATTCTGTAATTATTTAGTTGGACACTGAATTGAAAAGTATAAAAAAAAAAAAAATCGTCACATCAGCAATGTAATTCCCCATAACAACTAAATTTTCGATCACCCTCTGAATCATCCAATTTGGTTGAGAATCAATGGGTATCGATATCAGGGACTTCTAAATCATCATACTAAATGTCACGCTGATATATTCGCCCGGTATTTCGGCAATTATTGAGGTTTTTGTCAAGCCCCCCTTCCCCAGTGCCGGATTAACCTATAAGCAATCTAAGCAATTGTTTAGGGCACCAAGCCCACAATGCTATTTTTGAAATAGTTAATTATTTCTCAATTATTATTTTTATTTTTTCGTAAATCTGCGATCATTTTAAATTAAAAATGGAACTAATACGTTAAATATAAAAACATTTATAGGTCGCATAATTTTTTTCATACCCTGCCGTAAACTTCGGATGGAAGACCAAATATCAAATCCTGATTATGATGATATTGAGGAAGAAGGAGTATCTGTCGAAGAATTGCATGAATATGATGAACGAATGGCGTATTTGGACGAAAGAGAAATTTAGTGTTTTAATAAAATAATTTTGAAAAAATTGATTTTCTTATTTTCTCGCTTAGCTAATTTTGTCTTCGTTTTGTTCAATGGAGCTTTAGTATTGAATTTGCCAACATAAGTAAAACGTTAATGATATCAATAGTGGGGGGGGGGGGGCATTATAAGCTCAGAATGCTTACGACATCGAATAGTCATAATCCGACACTGCCCTTCCCGTTTACTTCCCTCCATTCGATGTGGATGAAAATCAATAGGTGTCGTCTTTATGGAATTCTGGATATACTCATAAAATTTCATGTCTCTACATTCATTCTACGGGGAGTTATCGTGTTCATAGATAGCATTTTTTTTCATACTTAGAATCTAAAGGTCGGAAAACATGAAATTCCGTTGAAAAATCTGCATCGAGTTTTTGACCGATTACATAACCCCCTATATTTCGCATAGCCGATATAATGAATATATCTATATAAAATTTAGTAGGAGGATTCAGAAGCCTCTATGGAAGTCAACTATCGAGTTTTAGCTCAAACGGTCGATTGTTTTTCAGAGGAAGAGCAACAACGTAGTTGATCGATACGTTCTGGGGAAGTACACTGCCGACATTTTTTTTTTTTTTTCACTTTTGGAATCAGGTGGTCTGTAAACAACAATTCCGGTGAAAAATCAAGATCGAATTTCTGCCGCAGCACCTCTGAGCTACCGGGGCCCTCTGAGACTCCAACAGACCTGTGATCTTCGTGACCTATGCTCACCAGACAACACAAACCACTTATAAACAGTTCCAATCTACTGTTGTGGAAGAACATAAAAGATATGTAAATCTAAAAAAAGAAAAGTAAATAGGTAATTAACTAAAATAGAACATTCGCAAACAAATTGCAAGACTGTAGAACGCGTACACAAGATTAAATCATCGTTATCTCCTTTATACGGAAAAACACTTCTACAAAGTAAATGAACAGTAGGTGTGTTAAAAGAAAAAACTTCAGTGATCTCTGCAAAAACTGCCATAATATGGCGCATTTTACATTATGTGGTCATGAAAGGCACATATTATGTGGGCCGTCTTAAAATATTATGTACAAATATACTGGGACAAATGTTTTTTTTATTGCGGAAAAAGGTCGCAAAAATCACAACAAATCAAGAAGTATGTTTTACCTTGCACCAGGTATTTACGAATAAAAAAAGTTTTGAATGATGTACTTTTACAAATAACAATAGTTTTACATAATTAGCAAAATGGCGTTGAAATAAATCTGCTGTCCGACCTTTTTTTTAAAGATGTTTGTTTGATTTACACGGAAACGGTTCGTCCTATCGAAAAGATGGTCCTTACAAAAAGTGTTGCCTATTACATTTTAAACCATTTAAGAATACATAAATATGAGAAAGAACCAATATGAACAGAGCTATAGCGATCCGAAGAAGGTAAACTAATAATTTCTGTAGGTAATAGTTTATTTCTAGCCTTTTTATAATAGTCAACGTACAAAATACATTTATAGCTAGGCTCTTCATGGAAATATCACTCAAGAATAAATGTCCGGACATTAATTAAAACGACAAAGAGCTCCTTCGTCGCTGTGGTGAACGAGGACTCGGGTCGGCTATACGGTGGAAATCCTTAATTATACCTACCCTCGTTTATTCACCAGTACCTGGCAGGCTCGGGACCTTTGCTTAACGCCCGAAGGACAGAGTGCTCATCATTTTTTAGCCGGGTTTCGAACCCGTTATCTTGAGTTCAGTAGGCAAGCACGCTACCTCTGAGTTATAGATGGCCTCAAACTTTCTATTGATGAAGTACCTAATTGAAGAATTTAATTTTTTTTTTTTTTTTTTTTTTTTTTTTTTTTTTTTTGCCCAGCCTAGAACGATGTCTATCAATTTTATCCTCAAGTCCGGGCAATGGCCTCCATGCCCCATCCTAGTTTGACACTGGCAAGGCTGCCCTAATTTCATATATAAGATCATCTATTTAAAATACTATTACAAGTGAAGATTGAGTAAAAGTCCGAATTTATTTAATATAAATTTCCGCAAAAATACAAAAAAAAAATAAATAAATCATAAAAAGTCGTCGAATCATCGGCAATGTGACGACTTTCTTATTCATTTTTTACTGAATGGGATTTAACGAGACATATTTTAGTTTGAAGCTTATATTCGCACCTTTAGTGTAAAAAAAAATAAAAAAAGATTCTCGCAGAACATTCCAAATTCCTTATAAAATTGAAATATTTCTAACTCATTAAAATTTATACATTTTTTTCGGGGACTAAAAATACATCTGAACTCAAAATCTTGGCACCAAATGAAAAATATGATACCTAGAATAAATCAGAAAAAATAATAACTGGTTCATTATGATATACGTGAGAGAAATGGAAAGGAGAAAATTTAAGTGGTTTTGGCCTGAATACTTTTTTAAAATAACTTCCTCCATTTACAAAAGTGCAGGATTCTGTCCGACAGCCTAATAAACGTTTATGTAAAATTTTGTCAAAATTAGACCGGATGCGGTTCCATACACACAAACAAACTCCAATTCACTTCGAAATGTAGACCACACTTCGCTAAATCACTGGTGAATTGCCAAATAATATTGACTTTCTTATACCTTTAGTATAACAATAATTCCGACATCGAGTTTTCAACGGAATTTTCATTTTCGAGATGTGTGTTGTAGAGAAAACTGAAAGGCACATTTTATATTCTACACATTTTTTCGAAGGCCGCTTTATGAGATACACCCCGAAAACCGTAATTAAAATTACATTTTGAAACCGACTTTTTTAGAGGTATGGTCGAAAAGCTGTTAGACCTATCGTAAAATTGGTTCTTACAAAAAATGTTCCTTATTAAATTTCCAACTATTAAAAATGCCTTAAAATTCGACATGGAATAGCGGTCCAAAGAACGTACAATACGTTTCCAAAATAGTTCAAAGTAATGCTTAGCAATAGTTTGAAAATAATTACTATATATACTTATTTGATAATGATCATTATTACATTATTTTTATATATTATCAGCAATGTACTTCCCCAGAACGAATTAATCAATTAATTTTTCGCTTCCTTTTCAAAACCAGTTGAGCATTTGTGCTAATAATCAGTAGTTGACTTACGAAGGCTTCTAAATTCTCATCCTAAATGTTGTATTAATAAATTCATGGGCAGTTATTAGGGTTTTTGAATTGAGCCCCTTCCTCTTCAGCCGATTTCGCTGAAAATTTACAGCCAATTAAACACCTCATGGGTTTTTGACTTTAAATATGAAATTTCATGTCGATACATTCATTACAACGGCAGTTATTAGTGTTTTTGTTAGCCTCCCATCTAATTTTATTTTATATTTATTGACGCAAAATTTAGTATGAGGATTTAGAAGCCTCTATGTAAGTCAACTACGGATTTTTAGCACAAATGGTCAACTGGTTTTGAAAGGAGAGCGAAAAATTAATTGATTAATTATTTTTAAGTACATTGCCGGTAACTTTTTTTTAAAAAATGTTATCCATAGATGCAAATTTTTATATAATTTATTAGCTTGGTGCATGAATAGGTATGTCTCTATTAGATTAAACGGATGGAGGAATGCTTTAAAATGGAAATGAAGTGAACTCATTATCATATGAGTTCTAGTTCAGTTCAGATTTGTTCACTTGGTTGCTTTCATGTGCTCATCTGACGACTTTATCGTGAAACCGTCAGTATCTTCAGGAATAATAACACACAGTCCTTAACTTGCATCTCTTTAGGAAACTGAAACTACTCACATCAGATATAATTATTATAATTAAAATGTAGCAAATTATTATTATTTTTTTTTTTTTCAAAGAAGCAAAACGTTAATTTAAAAAAAATATATATTCACAAACATACTTGGAGCAGTTTATAAATACACTTTACACTTGACTTTCAGATTCAGTGTAGACTTTCCCAAACATTAATTTACATACATATTAACACTTGACACTGTGGGAAAAAAAGAAGTTAAGAACTTCACTTCTTTCAGAAATCATTATCTAAGTTGAGGGAACCCGGTGGCTCAGAAGTAGCGTGCTTGTCTACTGAGCTCAAGAACGAAACTCCGCCGAGACACTTCGAATGGGACATTAGGCCATGATCCCGAGCCTGTTCGATGTCAGGTACTTTTCAAACATCCCTATCTTAGGTAACTGAACCTGAGTAGGTAAAATATCGATGGGAATATTTTTTTTTTTTTTAAATAGCTATTTACAACTGTATACAAATAAATACAAGCAAATGTGCTAATAATGAGATGATGGCAAAGTCAAAATGTCATGAGGGGAGAAATCACCCAGTGGTGACACTCCCTAGTCACTGTTTTGACGCTTAAGCCATCGTTGGGGAAGTATGGCAGAATGGAGGGCTCGGACTAGAGGATTATTGTGGGAACTAAGAGAGGAAAATAATTTTTTTATAATTGGATTTAGCGACTTCAGTGATGAAAGGTACGTTAAGGTCAGTGTGAAGAGTTTTGTTGGAGACGTAGTAAGGAGCATTGGCTATTTTACGAAGGATTTTGGATTGAAAGGATTCGATGGGAGTTTAAAATTATAAATCTTTTTTCATTTAATTTCCCAGCTATACGAAGTATAGGTGAAGTTATCGATCAGAAATTGAATGAGGAGTTTTCAACGGAATTTCATGTTCATCAACCTCCTGATAACACAAAGTGAAAAAAAGAATCTGTCACTGTGTGTTCGTATATGAACACGATAACTCTTGATAGAATGACAGTATAGACACGAAAATTTATATGAGGACGACACTTACATTTTCCAGCCAAATCGGCCAAAGGGGAGGGGGGATAAAAGGGCTCTATGAATCTATCGATAAAAAATTTTGAATGAAGATTCAAAAGCCACTTATCGTCGCACCCCAAATCGTAATAAATTACCTGAAAGCTCTTCAAAAATTTGGGTAGCATCTACAGCAATTTGAGAGTGGAAAATCGGTGTTTTTCAAACGACGGCTCGTTGAAGCTCCATTATGTCAAATTGAAAACGTGCTTTTTAAACGGCTGGGCGCTTGAACAGAGTAACGGGCGGACAGGCAGAACGACTTGGCGCTATAACAGAGTAACGAGCGGACAGGCAGATCGACTTGGCGCTTTAACAGAGTAACGAGCGGACAGGCAGATCGACTGGGCGCTATAACAATGTAACGGGCGGACAGGCAGATCGACTTGGCGCTATAACAGAGTAACGGGCGGACAGGCAGATCGACTGGGCGCTATAACAGTGTTATGGGCGGACAAGCAGACAGAGTCTGGCAGAGCAATGAAAACATTCGGTCATCAACCTACAATCATTAAAAAATAGAAATTATTTTATTTATTTTCTACAGAGTTTATCTTATTAAGTTAAAATTTATCGATTTAAAATTTAATGTGTATAAAAAAAGTGTGTTGGTCACATCAGATAATTTTTATTGGCGTTCCTTTTAAATAAGTACTTTATTTTTAAAATCAGGTTTTATCAGTTTACATCAGCTTGTAAATTTAAAATTATTAATAACTTTTTTTAAACATTTATTTACAACTTTATTACATACTTGGCATGTAATAAATAGGCTGGCAGGTCTTGCAAAGAACAGTGTCCTGGAGGCATGAGGTGGATCGCGAGGCCACTTTCTCTTGAAGCTTCGGGGAGGGTTTTAAGATAATTATGATGGACAAATGTACAGTGTGAATTATATAAAATTGAGAAAGTTCAAATAACTTGAAAAATATAAATTAAATCTGGTCAAAAATAGAAATAAATGTTTCAATCTTCTATTTCAATTGAACAAGATGACTCAGAGATTAACTATGGCTTATTTTGCAGTAAAGTGACTTAGGTTTCAAATCCTATGAGACATTACAATTTTCATGAGGCTATAACATTTCATATTATAGTTATTCAATAAACCTAAAATATGTGAGTTTTCATGATAATTGATGAATCTAGTTAAAACTTTCACCCACGATCGGAACAAAAATAATTTTAAGGATGTCTTCCAAAATAAAAGAACTTTAAGACAAACAGTTTTCCTGCAATTTAGGGTATTGACAGAATCCCTCATCTTCCTACCAGCTACTTTTATACACTTTTAATTTTTTTTTAAATTTGACAGGTTATGCCCTTATTGGGTTTAGTTTTCAAATATGAAATTTCATGTCGATACATTCACTACATCGGCAGTTATTAGAGTTTTTGAGTTAAGCCTCACCTCTAATTCCACCCTCCCCATTGGCCGATTTGAGTGAAACTCGATAAGCGATGTCCTTATGTGGTTCAGGTAACACATATAAAATTTTATGTCAATATATGTATTCTGTCGACAGTTATTAAAGTTTTTATTTTGAGCTTCCTCCCTAATCCCCCCATTCCCTTCAATCGATTTAGCTGAAATTCAATAGGTGTCACCGTATGAGGGTTCTGGATTCACATATAAAATTTCATACCGATACATTCATTCTATTGAGACTTATCGTGTTCACAGACAAAACTTTTTTTCATATTTGGAATCTGGAGGTCGGAAAACATCAAATTCCGTTGAAAAATCTGCATCGAGTTTTTTGACCGATTATATAACTTCCCCTATACTTAGCTGGAGAAGTAAAAGTAAATTCAGTAGCGAAAACAAACAGAAATTCTCTTACAGATTACCTCCAGGAATGTCTGCAATGAGAGGAATTCCTTTCGTTAAATGTAATAACAGGGAGAAGGAACAAAATAAGAAAATATGAGATAGTGTAGACTAGAGAAATGCATCAGGTGTGAGTCAGGTCACAGTTATTTTAATGTACTTGTGATGAAATTGGAAAAACGAAGGAAACTACCAGCCTGCCAAGGTACCTAACGTCAGCCAGACGTGCTCACCTTCCAACCTGTTACGTAATTCCTACTGCACATGAGTAATTAAGTCATTTTAAATTGCTTCCAATTCGGTAGGAAATTATGAGAAAAAAAAAACGGTGAATCACCGACAATGTACATCCCCAGTATGAATTATTCAACTAAGTTTTCACAGTCGTTCCAAAACCCATTCAATTTGGCTAAAAATTAATAGTTGACTCACATAGGAACTTTTGAATCCTTGACACTAAATGTTGTGTCGATTCATTCATTACATTGCGCGGAAACCTATTGGGTATCGCCTTACGGGGTTTTGAAATAAATTTATTTCCGTTAAACCAATGTATGGTAATAGGATAATACGTCAAAAGAACATTAAGATAGCTTATAAATTAGATTTATAACTACTTGATCAACACACATATGATTAGTAATAACAAAACTATTAAAAAAAGTAAAATGAAATTAATAAAAACTAAACAAATAAATACTTAAAAATATATGAGTACATAAAAAAAATTAATACAAGATACGTTTATAATAAGTAGACACATTTTTCAATTTAATAAAAATCAAAATAACTATTTTAAAAAAAAAAAAAACTCTTCGGAAGTGTCTTTATTCCAACGATGTTTCGGGACGTTCTTACGACCCATCATCAGGTCCCAATGTGCGAGATATAGAAATGAAAGACAATATAACTATAACAATATATGAAAAATAATGTACATATAATATAGATTAATCAATTATAAATAAATGTATAAAAAAGTCTAAATAAATAAAAAATTATAAATGAATAAATAAAACTATAACGTACATTGGACTGACCTTTAAGGTGTGGAGGAACTCTGTCCAAAAAATAAAAATGAAGGCTTTGTATCAAGTAATGTTTTTGGATATGAAACGAATATACGAAGTAACAGGAATTTTGTAATTTTGCGAGAAAGTTGTAGACTAAGTTGTAATTTTTCACAATTTGTTTTTATTACAACATAGGGGCTTCCGTATCCTCATATTAAATGTTGTGTCGATACAAAATGTCGGCAGTTTAAACCCATTTTTTAGACGCTTGCTTGATTTAAGCAAAAACAAGTAGTTCTACCAAAAAATTGGTTCTCAAAAAAATGTTCTTTATTCAATCTATCTCCAATCCATGTCCTCAAACTTGAGATAAGATCAAAACGAATAAAGTCATAGACATTTCTCTAGGAAATATTTCTAAGTAATGTTCAAATTGTGCAACGAATGCAACGAATTTTCAAATATGTTTTTATTATAAGTGGTGTATTATGGAATGTGGCTATAACAGAACTTTTTTATACCAACCAATTTTGTACAGACCAGGAGGGGAGAGTCCCCCGTCTCAAATTCATTTCATACTGGCATTACTGTCTCTCTGCGCTATACAATGAAAAAATGATGTCACTGATGCCAGCACATTACTTTCATACACCCAGTAATGCCAGTGGGGACGTGAGGGGAGTGTTACAACATTACGGAAATAGAAGTGGGGTGCCGTCAGGTTATCGCTCCTATGCAGATAACCTTCGGAGTTACCTTCTTACGAAGGTGCTGTGTCTTCTTAACTGACTGATAGTTTATAAACAATTGAAAATATCAATTATTATGTTCAAATTCAATGTCAGTCATTGTCAATAAGGTTTATATTCAAGGTAGATATATTCCTTCAGATTTTTAAAATATATCTAGAATAAGAATTTGAACAATTTCTCATATTGTGTTCAGGAGAGAAAAAGTTTGAAGAAAGTATTCCGTAGTTTCCTAGGTCTTAAAATTCGGGTGAGTGCACACCACGGTCTTCCAAGGAGAATGAGTTCGCTATTGCGAAAAAAACCGTATTCCTCGAACAAGAAAGAATGGTTAATTATGTCTCTGAACTGTTACCCAAATTCAAGAGTAGTTTGAATGTAAATTAATGAGAAACTTAATGTCTGTTTTTTTTTCAGACTGGGGGTGTACAATTTCCCAACAAACTATTTAAAGAATCTGTACCGAGAACTAAAGGGGGAGTGTAGAAAGGTCAGCAACGGATATATGGACATTTGAAAAGAAGTGCAAATTGCATCTATTTTATGCAGCTAATTTGAACGCATGGCAATAACCTGAGAGCCGAGGTTTCAATTCTCAATAATTAAAGGCAATATTTATTTTCATCCATGAATTTTTAATTTCTCAGTATAAAAAGAATTAAAGTATTTTCATCGGAATTTGACGGTTCAAAGTCGACTGAACACAATAATTGTTAATTATTAGAGCCTTTTCGCACATGTAAGCGGTCAAATCAGTAACGACTGTAGTAATAAAATTAGACCATTTTCGGCCCTTATCTACATTTTACCTGATATTGCGTATATTAATTAAGTCAATCAAAAGTCTCTTCGGATGAAAGTTGTAGAGTGTAAAAGACACATTTCATAAGGAATACATTTAATCCAAGACCGCCCGGTGTGCGAGATACATGCCGAAAACCGTCTTAAAATGTCAACTTGGAACCTGCTTTTTTTTATTGATTTTTACAAAACCTGTGAGTTCTATCGAAAAAATACTGTTGCCTAGCACATACTAGCTTTGGTGCCGACCATTGCCTAGCACATACTAGCTGAGGTGCCGACCGTTGCCTAGCACAACTAGCTGAGGAGCCTACATTTGCTTAGGATAACTAGTTGAGGTGTCTACCATTGCCTAGCAGATACTAGCTGAGGTGTCGACCGTTGCCTAGCTCATACTAGTTTAGGTGCCTACCGATGCTTAGTACAAACTAGCTGAGGTGCCTACCGTTGCCTAGCACAACTAGCTGAGGAGCCTACATTTGCCTAGGATAACTAGTTGAGGTGTCTACCATTGTCTAGCACATAGTAGCTGAGGTGCCGACCGTTCCTAGCACATACTAGCTGAGGTGCCTACCGATGCTTAGTACAAACTAGCTGAGGTGCCTACCGTTGCCTAGCACAACTAGCTGAGGAGCCTACATTTGCCTAGGATAACTAGTTGAGGTGTCTACCATTGTCTAGCACATAGTAGCTGAGGTGCCGACCGTTCCTAGCACATACTAGCTGAGGTGCCTATCGTTGCCTAGCTGAGGAGCCTACATTTGCCTAGGATAACTAGTTGAGGTGTCTACCATTGCCTAGCAGAGACTAGCTGAGGTGCTGACCGTTGCCTAGCACATACTAGTTGAGGTGCCTACCCTTGCCTAGTACATACTAGCTGAGGTGCCTACCATTACCTGGAACTTACTAGGTGCGGTGTCTACCGCTGCCTAGTACATACTCCCTAAATTATAAGACACTAACTTATAAGGAACAAACATATTAATTTTTCGCGAAATCGGAAGAAGGTAGTGGGGGTTCGGAGAAGGGGACTCGAATCAAAAACTCTAATAATGCCGAATGTAATAAATACATCGACACAAAATTTAGTATGAGGATTCAGAACCCTCAATATAAGTCAATTATTGATTTTTATCCCAAAAGATCGTTTGGGTATAAAGAGAGAGCGACAACTTTTTTTTTATTAGATGACCTATTACAAGGTTTCCTTTGTGTTCCTGTTCCTATATCCAATTCTAGCTACACCGGTCCAAGTGGTAATCTAGTTTCTCCAATCCCCGGAGTCCAAGCCCAGCCTGCATCGGCATTAGCTGGCTAATGACGGCCAATTAGATCCGAGAGAGTGCGTCTATGTGAACCCTGCGGCCCCAACCACAGCCACACCACTTCGGACACAAGCAACTATTTTCTGAGGCAATCTGTGGAACAGAAGAAAAGGGAAGAAGGATACAAAAAGAAAAAAATAGATTCAATAGAAGCAATCAACGCATGCTCATCTTGGTTTTATTTGGTAAATGGAGAGCAATAGAGCAATGGGAGATCATAGCATCTTTTTGTACGTCATCATGATTTTTTTTCTATTTCTGAAAATTGTCTCCCATTTCCTTTTAAATGCTCTGAGCAAGCCTGAGATAAATTCTGTACCATTTGGGAAAAAGTAGTTAAGTCGATTTGTGTCCAAAATGAGATAAATACTCTGGGCAACCCATATTGGTGTCCTACACATCGTTGTAAAAGTATGCAAGTCGTAATGTCAATGGTATCCTTGAAAACACATTGGACATTTTTAGACAACTCGGAAATTTATTTATGGATTTATACAATTGCATTTATCTATTTTTATCAAAACCGCGTTCGTGCCCTAAAATTGGTTAAACGTATTTATGTTGATTATACAAGAAGAGATAATTACCGTTATGCAGTTCTGAAAAGCTTCTTTCATTGGCAAAAACTAGATAAGTACGTGAATAACTAGGTAAGTGATGGTGTAAAATAGACTATTCTTTTGATCTTTTGATTTAGATAAGTGGGGGTGCAATTTTAGATAAGTCCTAAAAATGTATGATAAAATTACAAAATTAAATATATATATGCATTCCATAATAAAATATGGAGAAATTGTTGAATAATGGCGGTTGGAAAAATAATTTATCAGAAAAATTCGATTTACACTGAAAAAACAGAATACTTCAAAGCGCTGCCCTGAAAACCTGTGATTTTGGACTTGCCTAGTTTTTCCCAAATGGTACAGAATTGAAGCGGTCGGAAACTGACGAATGTCAAGATACATAAAAACGATGGATAGCGAAGACAGCCGAATAGGGAAAGAGCAAAATACCGAAGTGGCATCACAATATTAATGCAAAAAAAGTCGTCGGTGGATCACCTGTTCTGTACTTCCCCAGCACGAACTACGTTTTCGCTCTCCCTCCAAAGCCAATCTACCGTTTGGCCTAAAACTCAATATTTGACTTGGGTGGCTTCTGAATTCGCATACTTTTTCAATCGAAATTATTCATTACATCGGCAGTTATTACCTTCGACCGATTCGGTGAAAAATTGATAGATGCCAACCAATTGTTGACGCGTAATCTATGCATATTCTTTGTAACGGAGCAGAAATTCGGTTTCACCGGTCCACCTTCACATCTCATCTCACCAGAATTCACACCTCCATAACCCAACTTCGACTGGTCCACTCTAATTAGAACAGCTGATGGTCGTCTTTTGTTCTTCATTTATTGGTTGTTTTAAAACAAAATGCGACTTCATATATTTATTCACTAATTTAGTTACTTCACTGTTTTTATACAAATAAATATAATTAATTTTATAATATTTTAATAATTACAATGTGTACAACTTTATACATCACAACCTACACTATTTTTTTTTTTCGATCTCTTTTATTGATTAGTTATTTTCTTGTGGGTTGAACTTGTCAAGGTTAGTAAACAAAAAAAAAAAAATAATAAAAAAATGTTGTCAGTTTTTGATTTCGTCACTCCCAACTCCACAATTTGGGATTGGTACTAATTTACATACAATTTCACTTTTGGTAACTTTATAATATTTTCATTTCTTGTGGTTTTTGTTTTTGTGACTCATGCCCATGCTTTAACTATGTGGACATATCAGGCTACTACCAGAGCGCTCTCTCTGGTCGACATGAGCCCAACTCTACAGTGGGTCCTATTGTGCCTATCAGGTTTAGGTACCTATATAGGCTCGGGACCGCACTACTCAAGGTTGTTTTTTACTTCTGAGGTGAAAAACGGGTTTCTAGCTTCTTGTGTTCCCCCCAATCCAAAAAAGCTTATTTTTGCAAAAGTCCTTTTGTTTTCGGAGGGTATCGGCTAATGCACAGAAGTGATGTAGGCTGTAAAATTGTTTTTCAAACAGAACGGTATACTTTTCATAACGATTCATTTTTCTACTCATTTGTAAAAGAACGTTTTTTTTTTTTCTAAACCCGGTTGTTTTTGAAAAAAAATTTAATTCATATATATAATGAAATATAGGTAAGGTTTTATGACTCATGTCCCGGCTTCAACTACGAGGTCATATCGCCTACTACCAGAGGGCTCTCTCGTCACTCTGGTGGACATGAGCCCGACTCTACTGTGGGAGTCCTAAATTTTGCCTACTCTAAATTTTTATTAACCTAGGGCAGGGGTCTTTAACGAGTACCTGACATCGTACGGGCTCGGGACCATCGCTTAACGTCCCATCCGAAGGACGCCATGCTTAAGTTTATTTTACCTCCCAGATAAAATAAACTAAGGGCCTCGGTCGGGTTTCGAACCCACGAACTACTGAATAAAACACTTAGAACGAGTCAAAAATTCCACTATATTTATATAAAAGACACAATATATTTCGCTGGTTAGAGCATTGTCAAGTGTACAGGATACAGAAGAGATACCACCAGTCATAAGTCTGTATCCTGTACACTTGACAATGCTCTAACCAGTGAAATATATTGTGTTTTTTATATAAATATAGTGACATTTTTGTTACTCGTTCTAAGTGTTTTATTCAGTAGTATTAACATTAGTAATGTTTTAAAATATCAATTACTAAAAATAGTTTAATTTGTCTCGCGTAGCACACTGCATCTCATTGAAAAAAAGGAAAATCAGAGGAAAACTGAAAATAGTATTTTGACAGATTACATAACTTACCCTATACAAAGCCAGGCTAGTAAAATTATAGTAATGGCCGCTACCACAAATAAATACCATAGAGGATAAAAATAAATACAAATTCTGCCTTTGCTGATAAGGTTGTTAGTTTGACCTTGGATATTGCCACGATCACAGGCGGAACTTTCCCTCCCACTATGGCAAATAACTATATATCTATCCTTCAGGATCTAACTGTCTAAAGGAGAGTATTATGGGGTGAAAGGAGGATCAAATGGTGAAAATACTAGAAAATTACTGTCCCGGTTTAGTTAATTACGATTTGCAAAAAGTATTAAACTAATAGCCCCCCATCATTAAATCAATAATAGAGTAGAGTTAGTAAGTTATTTATTTTATTTTATTTTTTATTTATTTTTCATTTATTTATATATATATATATATATGTATAGGTATATATCTTTTCTATATTTTGCACATTGTGACCTGATGAAGAAACGTAAGAACGTCCCGAAATGTAGTAAGAAAGACACTTCGCGAAAAGTTATAAAAAATTATTATTTAAATTTAATTTAATCAAAGGGCGCCGGTAGCTCAGTGGTATGCTTGCTTGTCTTCTGAGCTCAAGAACGTGGGTTCGAAACCCGACCGAAGCCCTTAGTTTATTTTATCTGGGAGGTAAAATAAACTTATGCATGCCGTCCTTCGGATGGGACGTTAAGCGATGGTCCCGAGCCTGTACGGTGTAAGATACTCGTTAAAGACCCTTACCCTAGGTGAATAAAAATTTAGGGTAGGCAAAATTTAGGACTCCCACAGTAGAGTCGGGCTCATGTCCATCAGAGTGACGAAAGAGCGCTCTGGTAGTAGGCGATATGACCTCGTAGTTAAAGTCCGGGCATGAGTCATAAAACCTTACCTAACCTGTAAGTAATGTTTCTTTCTCGACTAAGGGGATTTTTATTTGTGATATAAAGTGTATTCTCTTCTTCGTATTTTTAGTTTTTCAAGTTCTTTTGATTAATTAATCAATCATTAATCGTTAATCGTGTACTTTTGGAAAACAGTGAATAAAGAGTTATTCTTTGTAGCTAAGAGCATCCTTGTCTACTGTGCCCAAGATCGCGGGTTCGAAACCATGCTTATATGCCTTAGTTTATTCTATCTGGGAGGTAAAACAAACCTTGAGCATGCCGTCCTTCAAATTGGACGTTTATCAATGGTTCCGAGCCTGTACGATGTCAGGTACTTGTTAAAGATCCCCCCTACCCAAGGTGAGTAAGGCAGGATTTATGACTACCAGAGTAGAGTCAGGGTCACGTCCACCTGGTAGTGGGCGATATGATCTCGTAGTTAAAGCTCGAGCATGAGTCTCAATAACTAACTAACAAGTAGACTTGGAAGTAAGGAAATCTGTGGCAAAATGAATGTATCCAGATACAGTTGGTACTGGGGACCAACTCTGATCTGAATTCCCGATTACAGTAGGGTAGGTGTGAGAGGACGCCGCTCCCTGTTCAAGTGACCACAACACAGTAGGCGGACGGAAGGCCATACCGCTCAACAATCCGCCTTGGCACACTGACCAACACCACACCTTATATAGAACAACCTGTTAATAATATCACCCACATATCACCATCGATATCGATAACACGAGTCAAAAAAGAATCCAAAATGTTTAGTTTTTATTCTCTTATGTCTTTAGCACAAGGAAGTATTGTAATCGTGCGAAACTCCGAAATCGAGTTTTCAATGGAATTTCACGGTTCAAGGTCCCCTAGAAACTACTGGTAGTAGAGGCTCCTCCATCACCTGGAGACTACAGGTACCAATCCCTGCACCCTAGTTCACACCACTGGGGGGCTTGGAGAACAAAAATATAGTGCACCAGTCAAGGGCGGATCCAGGATGTTCATCAGGGGGATTGGGGGGGGGGGGGGGGGGGGTAAATTTCGTTGATTCAAGATTTCGATGTTGTACCCTATTCCCAGGATTCGGAAGGATGAAGGACTGAAGGACAAGGGTCTAATATTTTGGCTGGTTTGACGAAGCGCATGAATTAATAATCAAGGCTGATATAATAATATAATAATAACAGAAGTAACAGTCTGAATCTGTAAACGAATGACGTCATTAAAGCTTATGACCGCAAGAGGTCCTTCACGCATCACTAGGACGTCTTTCCCAGTTTAACGTGCATATTTGTTTATTCTTAACGAAACAGACTTATGAGCATCTGCGCTGGGGGGGGGGGGGGGGGGGGGGATAATTCTGCTTTAACCCCCGTCCCCTTGTATCCGCCCCTGGAACCAGTTTTATTATGTTATTACCAGTTTACTATGTTG
Source organism: Aradus depressus (assembly GCA_963662175.1). Taxonomy (NCBI): domain Eukaryota; kingdom Metazoa; phylum Arthropoda; class Insecta; order Hemiptera; family Aradidae; genus Aradus; species Aradus depressus. Next base: position 46,875,539 of record OY759216.1, on the reverse strand, counting down.
ACATATTTATAAAATTCTGAGAATAAAAAGAGGCTTTGTATGGACTCTTCATAATAGAGCTCATAGTATATATATGGTCACAGGGAATAAGTTGTTGTCGTAAAATGGGAAAAATGAGTTAAGTGTACTCTGATCATCTCCCAAGCCATCTGCGCACTGTGAAGAATTTGGGAGCTCAGGACTCTAATACTTTCGAAATTATAAAGATGTGGGTTTCTTGGTATCTCGTGAAATTGAGTATGTTCTCGGTTAAATCAACTTAATCTACTTCTTTGAGGAATCATTCACGAGATAACTGAATTTAACCATTTATTCACTACGGCAAACTATTCCAAGTGAAGAGGGTGTTTTCTGTTAAATCAACTTGCTCAACTTTAGAGAGGCATCATTTAACAGTATTTCAAAAAGTATGGTCAATAATTAGGTAAGTGATGGGGAATGATTAGGTAACTAAGGGAAAATCCAAGAAAGGATTAACAATATTCATTTTCATTCACTCCTATAGATTTAGAAGGTACATATGTATATGATTAATAATGATGCAAACAATTTATTTATTCCAAAAACTGGATTTGTGCAAAAGTAAAAAAGTTCTGCCCTGAAAAGTTACGAATTTAGACCACAAATGTATAATAACTAATTATATAAAGGCCATATGTTATTATTTTTTATATATTTATACTATGTATTTCTTTAGTTTATTTGAAATTCTTGCTATTATATTTTCAGAACTTACACAGTTGCATTTTCTAATAATCCAGGACTTCCCTCCTGTCAGGTGAACTCTGTACACTGTGAACTCATGCATAAAATGTCACTTGAACTTTGTGTAGACATTTGAACTTTGTGTTGACAATGGTGTACCCCGAAACCGATATATCATATGCACAGATATTTTTGTGAAATTACACAATATAAATGTTGTTAAACAATTTCGTTTTAATTTGTTTTTATTTTCCACTATATATTTTTGCCATCTGAGTCGATAGATGGCAAAAATATATTCGTAACCTATCGATTATCACCTAAATCGATAAACTGGTTTCAGAGGTAAGACAGTTGATTAATTTGTGCTGGGGATGTAGATTGCCGGTGATTCACCGATGACTTTCTTTCCACTTCCATTACACAATATTCGTATTTCCGTTCTATATTTAGACATCTAAGTGCGATAATTCTCATCCGCTGAAGAGAATTACGTGCATTCTTATGTCCGGTTGTGTAATTACAAGAGAAAATCAAGGCTTCTTTTCTCTGTTCCGGTGAGAAAAAAAAATAAAAAAAGTGTCGGTAATAGGACGGTAATACCTTTCGCATGATGGCTGAGAAAGAGGAACACGATATTCTGGATATTACACCAACACTATCAAGTGCAACTAAAAAAAAGGTAGTCGGTGAACCAGCTTTCTCATAGAAATGAAAGATGTCTTCCCACTGTTTTATTTTAGACTAAAACCGGTTTTCGACGCAACAGCGTCATCATCAGTGGTTCATCTATCATAGAATAACAAAATATACAAATAATAAAAAGTTTAAATATCTCTTAAAGCATCAAGGTACAGAGTAAGAAGATAAAATTATAAAATTAACTTACCCCACCCACACAGCATAGCGGTTAAAAGACAACTGGCATATAAGATAAGGGGTGGGGATAGCTAGGTTCACTCACTCTCTCAACATGCAAAAACATACAGCCAAAGAAATTTTTGTTGTCATAAAATATAATAAATAAAAAAATAAAATAAATAAATACAATAGGTATTAAAAATATTATCACAGATTTGAAATAAAATACACATAATAAATGTCTATATAAAAACCAGCCAAAACATTTTTACAATACATCTCTCACAGGACAGCTACTTCCCTTAGTTTTGAACGAGTCTCTTCTATGAGATCTGTCTTTCTGTTCAAAAATTATTTTATTTTATTTTACAACCGATTTCGCATATTCTGCATCATCAGGTTCAAAAAAAAGGTGTGGTAACTCATCACACATGATAACTGGAGTGATGAAGAGTTACGCACTCACCACTATCCCCCCTTATTTTTCTTCAACCTGATGATGCAGAATACGCAAAATCAGTTGTAAAATAAAACTGTTATTAGTTTTTTTGAGTTGAGCCCCCTTCCTTGATCCCCACTTCGCCTAAAGTCGATTTGACTGAAAATTGAATGGTATCGTCCTCATAGCTTTTTGGATTTACAGTGTCGATTCATCCATCACTTCGGCAGTTATAAAGTTTTTGAGTTATATATTCATTCTATGAGGAGTCATTAAATATTTTATTTAATTTTTGCAATAAGAGAGTAGGCAAATATAAAATTTCAACACAGTGAAATCAAAATCGAATTTCTGACCAATTACATAACTTCCCCTATACCTCGTACAGCCGGGGAAGTAAAACAATTAACTGATGAACTTAATGAGATGTCAGAAACATGTCGGAAGTAAGCTCACTAAGTAGGGGTGACTAAGTTCGCGAAATTGAATTAGCTTACAGGAAGCAGTAAGTCCCTAGCAACTCTCGAATCAACCAAAATGGTCAAATATGTTCAGGGAAAGTTGAAACGTGAAATTTCGTTCAAAACTCGAACTCGGATTTTTACAGTTATGCTAAGGGTAAAACAAAGTAAAATCTAATTTTTACGTTATTCTCTACTTATTCCTTGTGAATGAAAAAAAAATACGTGTACATTCTACGTATAATGACCCTCTGTAAGGCAAAAGAGCATAAACAATCTTGATTAGTGAAGGCTCCAGTGGCGAAGCATGGCGGCGGAGTGTGATAAACTCATGGAGGCTGATAAGTGCAATGGAAAATGAACTTGACCCAAATCAACGCCGTGACCATCACGGCTCAACGCTATGTCATAACCAAGTCAACGAGGGGTGTTCGTGGTTTTGGTTTACCAATATCAAAGGAGATTGAAAGTTCCTTAACAGAAAATATGTGTAATAATGTGTTTTCGGATCGGGATCACATATCTGTGGTCGCAGGGTACGTCTAAATTCGTAACTTTTCAGGGCAGCACATTTTTACTTTTGCATTAATCGCTTAAATCCAATTTTTCGAATAAATAAACTATGTTTGCATCATTATTAATCATATACCTTCTAAATCTATAGGAGTGAATGAAAATGAATATTGATAATCCTTTCTTGGATTTTCCCTTAGTTACCTAATCATTCCCCATCACTTACCTAATTATTAACCATACTTTTTGATATACTCGTGAATGATGCCTCTCTAAAGTTGAGCAAGTTGATTTAACAGAAAACACCCTCTTCACTTGGAATAGTCTGCCGTAGTGAATAAATGGTTAAATTCAGTTATCTCGTGAATGATTCCTCAAAGAAGTAGATTAAGTTGATTTAACCGAGAACGTACACAATTTTACGAGATACCAAGAAACCCACATCTTTATAATTTCGAAAGTATTCGAGTTCTGAGCTTCCAACTTTTTCACAGTGCGCAGATGGCTTGGGAAATGATCACAGTACACTACTCATTTTAGCCATTTTACGAATTATATACATAATAAAAATATTTTTTGAAATTCGTTGCTGTACATTACAATTTAAACATTATTTTGAAATATATTCTTCTATAGAAAATCGTTGTACATTCATTGGGGTTCTATAACTTAGGCCGTATTGGTTCAATCTCTAATTTATGGGCATATTGATGTTTTTTATTATAAGGAACAGTTTAGGTTACGACCTATATTCTAATAAGAGTTAGTTATTCATGCCCGGGCTTTAACTACGAAGTCATGTCGCCTGCTACCAGTGCTCTTTGGTCGCTCTGGTGGACATTAACCCGACTCTACAGTGGGATTCTTAAATGTTGCCTACCTAGGTTTATTCACCTAGGGTAAGGGCCTTACCGAGCTAAAGGTTTTTCACCTCGACAGTGAAAAAAAGAGCAAGAGCCTTGACCGGGTGTCGAACCCGCGATCTTGAGATGAGTAGGCAAGCACCGCTCAGCCAACCATCTTTAGGTAAGCTTATTTAGCACAATGATACTCCCGGACAACGCTGGGTATTGCTAGTACTGACATTTATATATTAGAATATTATTTTCATTGCCCAACGTTGGTTTCTTACAACGCAGTTTCAACATAAACAACTTCCTTTTTGACTATTTTATTGCGGTGTATGAATTCATTTTTATAAACCATCTGTATTGACGATAAATATTTGTTTGCTAGCACCATGTCATTGTTGGAAGTAGAACAAAAAATTGTGTTCCTTGTATTGTCAAAATCACGACCAACATTCATAAAAATTCATGATTGCCTGTTGTGATGTATAAAAAAATACACACATTAAAATGATTAAGTTATAAATATTAAAAAATTAATTATAATTATTTTTCTATAAAAAGCAAATTTCTTTTAAAACACGGCCATCAGCTGTTTTTTAGTGTAGAGACGAGTCGAGGCCTGGGTTGAATGGAGACGGTCTGAGTGAAGATGTAGAGTGGTGTTTAGGCTTAAGATGTAATGAACTCAATAGGAGTGAATTGACGGTGAAATTGATCCGCAAAGAAGGTATTGTTGTTTGTTTATATGTACAGGATATATGCCCTGAAATACATAACTTAAATTTAAAGAATGGCCAAAAATTGAAATAGTTTTTTAAGATTTTTCTTTGGATTTTAGTTTGTTTCAATGTTTAGTTTTTTTATTTAATAATGTAGATGATTAAAAAAAAAAACCAATAAATTCAAATTCCCATAAGGACGATAGCTATTAGTTAAGTCATGTCCACCAGAGCGACGAAAGAGCGCTACGGTAGTAGGCGATATGACCTCGTAGTTATAGCCCGGGCATTCGCCTTGAGGTGTGGCGACTATACGGCTCAATAATGTCCCTTTGAAACACAACAAAGACTTACGATACTTAGGACATTACCTTGTCAGATGGCTGACTTGGAACAAACACCTTACGCAAAGTCAACAGAAAATGAAAGTTTTATTTAACGACTATTGTTTGTTTAACGACGATTTGGACACTCAAAAGACTATTAGACAAGCGATCTCAACTTCGTCTCAACCACAAGCTATGCGTCTATAAGATCGTTGTCAGACCTATCTGGACGTATGGTGTTCAGCTAAGTCCTGAAACACCAAAACAATTCAAGATATTCAAAATAAAATCCTTTCAACAATTACACAATGCCCATCCTAAACATACGAGATTCCAAAACATCTATATTACAAATATGGACAAGTTCATGCCATACTCGAACATACATGTGGAACCAATGTAGGTCCGGTCTTTGTCGGGTAGTCCTCGACGACTGAATCGTCGTTGGCCGCGAGACCTATGATGCTGACCAACTCATCATGAGTCTCAAGTAACATTTATTTACAGCTTCCATATTTCTTTATTATGATAGATGATCATAGTTGGAAATTTCTTCATCTTAATGTTAATACGTAGTTAAAGCCCGGGCATGAGTCGTAATACTCATTAAAAGGCAGATAACTAATATGAGTGTCACACAACGATTTCAATGAGGGAAAGTCCTAAACTCACTTAGGGGGTTTGAGTAAAGGTCATTAAGGTACTAATAGAAAGGGCAGTTGAGTAATACTTTATAATCCTCTACGTACAAGAACTAATCTGACAGAGAAATAGTTTTTTAAGAACTCCACAGCGATTGTACAACACGTGAAAGTTCTAGGGATTGTAACTTTCCATGATATGGCATGAGAACTAATTGAAAGGATGTTAATCATAGTCTCCAAAAAATGAATACAAAAACACGAAGAACTGAGAATTGAATAACTTCATGGTCATTTATAAGAAGAAGCTGGAGAGATGATCTCATGATGAGAAGCTGGAGAGATGATCTCATGATGAGAAGCTGAAGAGATGATCTCATGATGAGAAGCTGGAGAGATGATCTCATGATGAGAAGCTGGAGAGATGATCTCATGATGAGAAGCTGGAGAGATGATCTCATGATGAGAAGCTGGAGAGATGATCTCATGATGAGAAGCTGTCTAATTAATTTGAAGATTTTTGGCAATCCAGAAGCATGATAGGTCAATACTAAGAAGTCCAGATTAGTGGCGTCCTTCGGAGAAAGAGACAAGGCCGTTCTGGTACCTGGTACGTGATACCCGCAAGCAAACAGGATATCTCAAGTACGGATTTCAGAGCCTAATTTGTGTACCTGATGAGGGGATAAATTTATATATATCCGGTATACATTTTGTGTGGATATATTCATTACACCGCCAGTGGTTAAGGTTTTTGAGCTGAGTTCCCCCCTAATCCCTCCGTCCCTTCGACTAATTTGTCTGAAATCCAACAGGTATCAGGGGGTTGTGTGAACACATATAAAATTTCATATCGATAGATCCATTCTTTTGGCAGTAATTGTGTCCACAGATGGACAGACACTAACACACAGACAGATAGAATTTTTTTTTACATTTATGGAATCAGGGGTCGGAAAACATGAAATTCCGTTCAAAACTCAACATCGAGTTTCTCACCGATTACATGACTTCCCTTATACTTTGTATAGCTGGGGAAGTAAAATAATAAATAATAAATGCCTAGGTACCTTATTTATTATTATTAACGCCAGGAGCGGACAAACCGGAGGAACTTTGTCACCAACTGCCGCAGATCCATTCCCAGATATGTATCAACTCTCCCCAGGCCTGGGACATTCGAGGACCCCCCAAGTACCCCAACATCTAAAAGTATGAGTATGTCGTTCGAGTACGCCCATCCGAATACTCATTCCTGGACTATGTTCTCCGGTTTGGACCCGACTCACATCTCTTCTTCCATGTGGACTCATCAATATCTGCTCCTAAAGGTATATTGTGCCTCTAAAAGTAGCAAGCAACACCACACTCCCACTAGCACCTGTAGCGCAGCCGTTGAGACATTTCGATAGCACTTGAAACCCCTAAAAACTAGTATACAAGTCCTCTGAAGAGAAATATTTCTCCGTAAATAAAAACGAGGTATATCCTCTAGCCCCAGTTATGTATCATATTTAATTTATATTAGGTATTAAGAAATATAATTTATTATTATGTAAGTCATTATAATTCACATTTCTCCTTATATGTTGCTACATTTTTCTCTCTTATGTCATTCGGCTGTTCGTGTATATTTCAATTTAATTATACAGTTAATGATTTTGAACTTTCTTTTTTTTTTTTTTTAATTAGACAGAAAAAAATAGAACATTTGTATTTAGGTTAACATTCTGAGAAAAAATGTCGAAGTCATAAATAATAATTATTTAAACACTTCTTCTTTACAGCCTGCATGTCCCTAAGTCGTTTATCGAGCAACGAATTCCGAAAATATGTACAGTCAATGTTAATATGACGTAAACAACAACTTGCAGGAAGAATGACAAATGTATTGATTGGCCTTCAAACAATAAGATCTGTCAGTTTTTTTTTTTTTTTTTTTTTTTTCTTACACTTACAACACTTTAACGCAAATCTCAGTTGTGGCAATATGAACAAAATTACCTTATCAGTTAAGAAATTACCTATATAAAAATTACCTATAATATAAGCTAAAAAATTACCAAAATTGCCTTATTATATAAATTATATTATAATAAAAATTCACTTATTCGCTTCGCTGTTGAAAAAAAAAAACTGAATCAATCCATATTGGCACACATACCTGTTATATGTATATTCATGTTAATCCAAACATATAAGGTAATGTCAACTGAACGCCAGTTATTTTTTGTTTATTATTTATTTTTTTATTTCATATTTTTTTATTTATTTTTTTAAATAAAATCACAAACATACGAAGGTCATAAACGGTTTTATTTTGAATATACGATAAAAAATATATCGGTTTAGTGAGATGGTATTTATACATCAACTAATCATTTGATTCTGATTAATTCGATCCACCTTTTCTTCTAATCTCACCTTCCATATAATGACCTTGAAATTCTTTTTGTCAACGATCTCATAAAGTTTCTTTTTCTACTTCCATTCAAAATATTTCGTCCATAAAAAGCATCTTGCCCAATCTCTATCATCCCATTCTCAACCTGACAATCCTCCCCGAACATTGAGGCGGTGCTAGCCGAGAGACTTGTTGCATTAAAGTATTTCTGTTAAGAGTGCAGGCAATGGCCAGTTTCTCCTCCATGTATTGATTTTATTTATTAATTATTAATATATTTTTGTTGTATACATGCGACTTATTTTGTGTGTATATATTATTTATTGTTTTGTATATATATTATTTACTATTTTATATTCATTTCATCAAAAAAAAAAAAAGAATTGCGACCCCTGATCCAAATTCTCGTTCCCCCCTCCCCTTGCGGAATAAGAATTATGTCCCTTGGAAAAATGAGAATAAAAAATTTAAAAAGTGGTCAGTAAATCACCGGCAAAATACTTCCCATTTTTTAGCAATTATTAAATTTTTGACTCGAGCTCTCTCCGCTGATCTTCCTCTTCCCTTGGGCCGATTTCGCGCAAAATTTATGCGGTATTATGAGGTTTTGTGTCGATGGATTCATTACAACGGCAGTTATTAGAGTTTTTGTGTTAAGCCACTCCCCTAATCCCCCGCTTTCCTTTGACCGATTTGGTTGAAAATCAATAGATGTCGTCCTTATGAGGTTCTGGTTAGATATATAAAATTTAGTATCGATAAATTCAGTATATCGGGTGTACACAGAAGAATAGACTTTTCATTTTTGTGTTGTAAAACATGAATTTCAATCATTTTTTTCATTATAGAGCTAGGGAAGTGAAAAGAAATTTGAAGGTATACCTTAAAGCGATTTTGATATGTTAAGAACTCCAAAACTCAAAGGCATACCTTACAGTGATTTTGATATGTTAAGAACTCCAAAATTCGAAGCCATACCTTAAAGTGATTTTGATATGTTAAGAACTCCAAAATTCAACAAATAAAAATGCAACTTCTATTATTATGCAGTTTAACCAGAGAAAGGAAAATGGTAAAAAATAATAAAAAAAAAATACATTTGTTTAAAGAAATCACACTTTATGGTTAAGAACTGAAACCCCACTGAGTCGAATGAAAGAGAGGTTGGACACGCACACTATCAGATGAAGACATTGGCCACACAAAGTTTCACAACTGTTTCATAATCTACTGTTTTTTTTTTTTTTTTTTATCAACCTGTTGTCATGTAACGATGTTTCAGTCAAATTGCAACCCAACCAAGAAAGTTGAATTGTAACTTTCACGTATTTTTCGATTCGTTTCGCGAGTGTCTTACTAATTTCTTGACAGGATCATATGTGGAACAGTGGTGGTTATGTTAATAAATTATTTTAGCCATTTTGGCGTTTCAGCAAATTCAGCCGAAGAGAAGGGGGGGGGGAGATTAGGGGAAAGGCTTAACGCAAAGAGCCTAATACTGTAAAAATCGTTTAAAAGAACACCGGTTGTAAAAACATATCGATTATAAGAACGAAATTTCTAGTTCCCGGCCAGCTTTAATGCAACTTAATGTAAAAAATATCTGGTTATAAGAAAAACGTTAGTAAGAACACATCGCTTTTAGTGACCTAAAGTTAATGGATTTCTGATAAAACAAACCTTTTATAAGAAGGAGTTCAGACATAAAATATTCTACGAAAATAGTAATCAATTATTTTCATGGAATGTTTCCGTCGTTGTTTACATTATTTTCTGACTACACATTCTCTCTCAGTTCTCTGCAGTTGTTCAAACAGGACGGTGCAATGCGTGAAAAAAAAAAAAAAAACCTTTACGGTGGAGGAAAAACTCCATATAATTTCTCGTTTGGAAAATGAAGAAAAAAATGGAGGTTTGTCGAATGAACTAAAGGTGAGTAATGCAACCATTTCAAACATTTTTAAGAACTGTCCAAAATTAAAAGAAGAATTCGAAAACGATCGTACCACCAGGAAAAAAATTCGTACAAGTTCTCATGTTATGTCGAAAAAGCTCTGTTGCAGTGGTTCAAGGTTCAAAGGAGTGCAAACATTCCGATAAATGAACCAATTTTGCAAGCAAAAGCAAAAGATTTTGCAAAACTGTTGTTACTAAATGCGGTTGCTAATTTCAACCCCTTAAAAGTAGTTCCAGAGGAAAGAGGCTCCAACTTTCAAAAAATGGATCGATAATTAAACAGAAAAAAATTGATTATCGGATATAGCAACTATCGGGTTTAAGAACCAAGTTCAGACGGTCCCTTGGATGTTCTTATAAACGAGTTTTACTGTAACTGTAATGGATGTATCGACATGACATTTCATATTTGAAGTGAAAACCCAACGAGGATGTAACCTGTCAAAATTCAGCAATATCGGTTGAAGGGAAGAGAGGGGGTTCAGGGGAGGGGGCTCAAAAAACTTATCAAAAATTTATCGACACAAAATTTAGTATGAGGATTTAGGAGCCCCTGTGTAAGTCAATTGAATATTAGCGTAAACGGTCGACTGGTTTTGGAGGGGAAGCGAACATTTAATTGATGTATTCGTCGATAACTCAAATCGATAATTCGATAAAATAATTTAAGTGTATTTTTACTGACGATGATGTTGGTCGCTTAACGTTGCATATTCCTAATGGTCTCCAGTCGCAATCCAACAAAATGCAGTTTGAAGGATTCAGGATTTATAACTCTCAGGTACAACGAAACACTTTAGGTTCAGATGCGACTTGCTGTGCAGTTAATGTATGCAAAACATAAACCTACATAAGCCCTGGTAAAATAAAACACTGTTACACAAAGATAAAAACGTTGTGGAACCTGAGCAATGAGGCTGAGATGGAGGATAACAAGACACATTTTAGTTAGTTGGAAATGTACCAAAAGATACGACAGATATGATGGGGGACAGAGGGACATTTGGCACGAGCTGTCCACTGTTCGCAGAGGGCGGAACGGACTATAACCAATTTGGGTGGAGCATTTTCAGAGCGGTAATGGGGCTATTACACGCTCCTTGTCCAGAAGACATTCGCTGGACAAAAGGGTACTCGGTTAGCTGTGACCAGTAAATAGAACCGAAAAAGTGGTGAATCACTGGCTACGTACGTCCCCAGCATGAATTAATAAATTACGTTTTCGCTCTCCCTCCAAAGCCAATTGATCTTTTTGCCTAAAACTCATTATTTAACAGAGGGCGCCGGTAGCTCAGTGGTATGCGTGCTTGTCTTCTGTTCAAGATCGTGGGTTCCAAACCAGACCGAGGCCCTTTAGTTTATTTTATCTGGGAGATAAAATAAACTTAAGCACGCCGTCCTTCGGATGGGACGTTAAGCGATGGTCCCGAGCCTGTATGATGTCCTATCCTAGGTGAATAAAAATTAGAGTAGGCAAAATTTAGGACTCCCACAGTAGAGTCGGGCTCATGTCCACCAGAGAGATGAAAGAGCGCTCTGGTAGTAGGCGATATGACCTCGTAGTTAAAACGCGGGCATGAGTCATAAAACCTTACCTAACCTCATTATTTAACTTACATAGTGGCATACGAATCCACTTACTAAATTTAGTCGATATATTCATTACATCAGCAGTTATTAGGGTTTTTGAATTGAGCACATTCAACCCCCCTCCCCTTTGGATATCGCCGAAATGATATCCTCATTGGGTTTTGACATTATCCTTATGGAGTTTAGGTCATACATATAAAATTTCGTGTCGATTACAGCCCAACCAAGAAAGTTGAATTGTAACTTTCACATATTTTTCGATTTGTTTCGCAGATGTCTTACTAATTTCTTGACAGTATCATATGTGGAACAGTGATGGAAATCATCCAAAGGGGAGAGAGGCTTAACACAAAAACTGTAATATTTGTTGTTGAAATGTATCGACACAAAATGTCGTATATAAATTGTCGATTGTCCACGATATCTAATGATTTTCCGCGAAATCGGCAGAAAGGAAGGATGATCACAGGGTGGCTCAAGACAAAATCCCAAATAACTGCCGATGTAATGAATACGACACAAAATATAGTATGAGGATTCAAAAGCTCCTATATAAGTCAGTTATTGATTTTTAGCACAAACGGTCGATTGATCTTGGAGGAAAGCGAAAACGTAATTGATTAATCCGTTTTGGGGAAGTACATTGCCACATACAGTAAATTAGTCAAAGAATCATCAATATTGATTAATAGGAAAATGATGAAAAGTCAGTGACAAGAGGACGAGGTAACTCAGCCTGCTGAGAGATGCGCGACTTGGCTTTCGGTCCTCACAGCGCACATATCCACAGAGAGGACACCTAACCACGAACTTTCCCCTGGAGAACACACACAAACAGATGTGTCTAATTATTTCAAACGGAAAGTAGGAGTTGTTTGGACTGAAACAGGATCAAGAGACGGCCGTTCTCTCACTGTTATGTGTCCGACTGTCTCCCTTGTACCAGTCCTCCTGTGAAAGTGGTCAGCAAACAGCATTAGATATATCTACAGCAACCACTTTCAACTTCCCCACCTGGGGTCAGAAATTATATGTTGTTTTCATTGGAATTTCATGTTTTCCGACAAATTCTTACTTGTTGTTCCTATACATTTTCGCAGAGATATTGTGAAACACTTGATAAAAATAGAAAGAAAAACGAATGTTTTTTAAAAACATTGTCTATTTCACAAAATATATGGGAGTACATTCGGTATTGCTACCATCTTTAGCAACTTCTTAACAAATACTAAATTGAAGTTCAACCAGTTTACAATCCAAATCAGTCCCCCACGGGGTTTTTCCTGTCCCTCAGGTACGTATACACAGAGACTGGAGGATTATTTTATTGGCGATAAAAGGGGTGATATTGGAGATAGGTCTTACTGGTGTGTGTGTGTGTGTGTGTGTGTGTATATGATACTTGAAAGAATGAATGTATTAAAACGAAGTTTTATAAGGATGTTTGTCCCGGATTAAAAAAAGACCAAATCCATGTGTCTAATGGTAGATTGTTCAATTTCGTAAATAATTGATTATACGTTCTGCTACGTTTCGCGTACAGTACATCCGTATTTCCTAATAATTTTAAGAAAAACTGAAAATATAAAGAAATAGAATATACTTTGTGTGAATTACCCCTCCTCCGGTCCCCCCATAAACCGTATCTGCTGAAAATTTACATGTGTCGTCCTTATTGAATCCTAGATACAAAAATATATTTTTCTGTCATTTTGTGATTCATCACATCTGCAGAAAAAAAAACCTTTTTGTAGTATCACAAAAACTCTAATAACTGCCATTTTAATGAATTTATTGACACAAAATTTCATATGTAAATTCAAAACTTCACGATTACTTCTCCTATACTTCGTACAAAAAATATAATTGTGACTCAGATGGTAAATAGGTATAACGTTTCTGTCGCCATCCATGAAAATTTAAATTGTTCATTTTTAAGTAGTTCTCTCTTCTTCTCATTTATTTATTGTATATTATTTTATTTACTCATTTTACACGAAGTATAGAGCAAGTTAATATATTTTTAAATGTTTTATCAGACAGCCTGATAATGAGGGCAATCTCGAAAGTCGGCTAGAAGAAAATAATAAAATCTGTGATAGGTCAGACGAAGTTTTTATTTTATAACCGGTGAAATAATCCCTTCTCACTACAACTTCAATTTATATATTTCTTGACTAAATACTTATTAAATTAATTTTCTGAAAAAAAAAAAAAAAATTCGCAAAAAGAAAGTGACCAACTGAAAATAGACAATTCCTTGCTAGTTTGTGTTTGATTGAAGAATTACAAAGCGGTGTGGTGAGTGTTTGAGAATGAGAGCATTGGACAGTCCAACGTTTAGGACATGACTCCATCTTATTTAGTTCAACCTAGCAACCAGTACAGTATCAGTATATTTACAAATCCGACCTCAAATCTCAAATGTTCTTCTTTATTGAGGACGGAGGGTAACCTACATTGCTAAATGAATGTTCACGCTTTTACATGTATACATCATTCAACGCAAAAATTGTCAACATTTTTATTTTTGGATAATTTTGATAAATTTTGTGTGAATATTTAGCGCGCCGACTTCTTTGTCGGCACTTTTTTATCGTAGCCAACTGAATAAGTCAAGTCAAATCCTCTCTTTGAATTATTTTCGTATTTACCGCTCGCTAAATTAAAATTTTAGTTTACTAAATTTTAATGATTTTTTTTAAAATCCCGTCCGGATTAACCGGATATCTGGTAAATCGGTGTCCGGATTAGCGGGACCCTACTGTAACTAACCATCATATTAAAGTCGTGTTTCATATATAAAAACTTTAGTTCATATCTTTGCTTTCATTTTTGTTTTCTTAACGGAGTTCCTCTACAGATCCTCCAGTAAGGTCCAATCTATTTTTTGTTCAGAATTTTCATTATCAATATCATTATTTTGTATTACTTATATACTAATTTATTTTATTTCTCTCATTTTATTTTTTTATGTATTATTCTGGTACTATTTTTTATTGCTTTTATTTGTTTATTTATTTTCTATATTTCGCATTGTGACCTGAGTAACGGACGTAAGAAGAATTATAAAAAATACTTATATAAATAGCTCGCTATTTATCATAATTTAAATTAAATGAAAAATTGTATCTACTATATTTATAAGTATTATTGTTTTATACTAATTTATTTTCTAGTATTTATCATCTTATTAAAAATTGGTTCTGTCTGTGTGTGTCTGTCAACATAATAATGCCCGAAATAATGAATATATCGAAAAATTTTATAAGTGGATCCAGAATTCTCTAAGGACGACATCTATCGATATTCAATCAAAGTGACCGAAAGGAAAGGGAAGATTAGGGAAACGGCTTAACACAAAAATCTATATAACTACGAAATAATGAATGTATCGACATAAAATTTTTTATTTAAATTCAAATCCTTATGAGTATGACACCTATTAATTTTCAGCACATGTAATGAATTGATTGACACAAAATTTAATATGGGGTTTCAGAAGCCAATAAATATGTAAGTCAAATAATGAGAGTTAGGCCAAAAGGTCGATTGGCTTTGGAGGGATAATTAATTAATTTTAAATGTAATTTATTAATTGAAGTATTCTATTACCAATTCATGATTTACCGGAAATAAATAATATTATTATAGTTTCGCCTCTTACAGCATTATCTATATATCAGTACACTAAATAAATGGACTTGAAAAATAAAATAAAACTGGTTTATTTAATATGTTGTCTAATTTCACTAACTATATATACATGGGAGTACTTTCGGTATTTCTACCATCCTCAGCCAAAAGCATAAGAGATAAGACTTTGCTTTTGGCTGAGGATGGTAGAAATACCGAAAGTACTCCCATGTATATATAGTTAGTGAAATTAGACAACATATTAAATAAACCAGTTTTATTTTATTTTTCAAGTCCATTTGAATTATTTCACAATATCTCTGCAATTATGTCAGTTTTCACACTAAATAAAGTTGAAAGATGCTCAAACCATAGCGTTGTAAATGTTGGCAAGAAGTTGTGTGTGAATTCTGTCTCTTAGAATACCCTTCTGGCAGTGAGACTCCTTCCAGATGTCATTTGGCACATGTGAATGATTCACAGTTGTGAGAAACCCACAACACCAAACACAATCATAACAACATAACAGAACAACAGTAACCACTAGAATAGAGAAACGTAGGCGTAGTCGGTCAAATTAAGAGAACATTTAAATATGAGAGTGTTGGCTCCTTTGTGAAGACAGATGAGAGTTCTGGAGGAGAGTGTCAAGTGTGGGAACGATACGACAAGAGCAGAGGCGGTGATACTGAAGGATGTAGGCATATTGTGTGCCTCAAGCACTTCCCTTGGCCAGTTTCCGGTGAGCAAGAAATCTTATCAAGTGTCAGCAGACAAAGCCCTCCAAAAATAAGTTTTCGCTCTCTCTATTGGGGTTTCAGAATTTTTCCCTTTAGTTGTCCCCTAATCCTTACTTGAGTCCTCCAGAATCAAAACTCACAATGTCCAAAATTAACAAAATTGAGATGGCAGGGGTTATTTTTGTAATTTTTTGAGTTGAATTCAAATATGGCGTTGGTTAGAATCAAATCTTAGGTTTAATGAGCTTAGAATTTGAGGGTTGGAGTCAGGATTAACATAATTCTATTGGATTTAGTATTTGCAAGAAAAAACTGCTCAAAGAGGTTTATTTTTTTTATTTTCTGCTGTATTTTTTGCAGTTTTTATTTTAAATAAAATTTTATTATTACCTATGCTTTATGTAAAATTATAATAATGTGTCAATTTTAATCATTTTTCATTTTTTTTAAAATTATTTTAAGTTGTAATAATTGTAACAATAAATTTACATTGCATTTGAAAATGTTGAATGGTTTTGATTTATTTATGGTTTTGAGAAAGTTGGGAACAAAACTAACATTCATATGTGATAGTAAGATGTTGTGAGACGAGATTTCTAATAGAAATAAGTAGGAAGAGTAGGTTTGTCTTCCAACCGCTGTGCTGTGTGGGTGGGATGAACCACTGATGATGACGCTGTTGCGTCGAAAACCGGTTCTGGTGTAAAATAAAACAGTGGGAAGACAACGTCTTTTATTTCTATTAAAACTAACATTATCCAAAATTTTACTGATTTTATTTTTATAACGCTATATAAAAATTCAATCATATACAAAATTTTTTTGTATGTATTTCATTTTAAAGTGCTAACAGGATGTAAAAAAAAAAAAACATTTACAAGAACCGGCGAAGCAAATTGTAGTCGAGAGCGGTTTTTGGCAAATTCCCAAAATTGTGATTTTTGGATATTGTGAGTTTTGATTCTGGTGATTATTGTAGAGTGAACAAATTCTCCTAGGAATTGATGATTTTTTCTTTTATTTGTGCCCTAAATTCTACCTGCGCCACCAATTTCACATATCTAGGCCCATTGGAAGAACTCAATAGGTTGTGGATCTGTAGTGTATCGCGGCTATTGTCAAATAGCGGTCATATGGTCACGTTTTCACGTCAAAAGATAAGCAAGATAGTTTGTTGGTGCTTAAATTGGAAGATATTGCAAAAAAATATTGCCCTATAAGATATACTTAAAGAGCCACGAGCTTGGAATCTTATTATCACGGACTGCTATTTTCAATGTTCAAGTTTTCAGACTCAAAGAGGAAGTCTGAACCTACCTGCCTTTCTAGGTCCACTGAAAGTATCCTATAGGTTTTGATCATTGTTAAGATGATAAAAAAATTGTTCTGAAGTATGATGATGAGCTCCTAGGTATTTAGGTTTTTTTCCTATAGTTGTGCCCTAAACCCTATCTGTGTACCAAATTTCAAGTTTCTAAGTCCACTGGAAATACTCCAATGACTGTAGTCCGTTGTATAAACGTTTTCACGTCAATAAATAAAATAAAAAGTAAATAAATAAATAAAGTTCATATATCCTACGTTAATGACCTCTTTCTGAAACTCTCTGCCTCCCCACGTCCGTCACTCTCCTTCCATGGTTCCCTTCAAATCCTCTCTGTCCCAATTCTTCTTCGATATACAATTTTTTCCCTCTGAACATCATTTTTTATTATCTTTGTATTTATTTTATTCTATTCCTACATCTGCTTTCATAAAATAATGTTATTTTAATTCCTCTGGGTATCCTCCCCTCTCTTATATATATTTTAACTAATTTTTGTCTTTCTATTTGTATATAAAACATTTATTTTTCTTACTTAGGGCTTACTGCTATTTTATGTTATTGTTTCTCTTTTTTTAAACTTTTTATATCTTCTTAAAGGACCTCGATCCCAGAATACATTTTTTCATTTATTCAGTGTCCAGGCATGACTCGGACAGAACTTCTTCAGCAGATAAGTTTATTTTCTTGTTTAAAAAAAAGAAAAAAAAACTTTTTACATCTTAACAAGAAGCCATGGCAAAGTAAAACTACATTTAGGAAAACACCTTGAAGATGGAAAATTCTCTTTTGGCTTTTATTGATTAAAGGAAGACAGTACGTGCGATGTTCTTAGAAAGTATCTGATTTAAAAACTTTCACTCCCGTTTTAAGAAATTTACCTAAACGATAAAGAAAAAATAAGGAAATAACGAAGAATCCAGTAAAGTTCCGTCTGAACTGGTCTATTAATCAGCAGGTCTCTTGTTTTCAGTTAATTTATATTCTTGAAAAGAACCAGATTATGAGATAGGGAGAATGAAGGTCCTAAACACTTAGATTTATGGAAGTGTAGTGTCAGGTCCTCGTTTTGCCAGGACCAGCCACTCTGTAGTTACGCCACTTAACATACTTGAGACAGGAGCGTAGCTAAAACTGACCAGGGGCAGAGCATTTTTTGGGGGGTCTAAAAAAAAAAAAAAAAGGAGAAAACTCTTGCAATTTTTAACCTAGCCTAAATTGTTTATTTTTTCCCCAAATGTGTTTTCTTTTCTTCTTGTTGACAATATTTCGAAAGATTTCCCTTCTTCGAGTCACAATGAAAATTTCCTCAAAAAAAAAAAATGCCGGACAAATAGGCTCAGTATCATCCCAGAGAAGTTTAAGAAACACTTATCGTCAATTGTTCTAAATCTTAATCAACGGCTATGTACTTCCCCAGCAAGAAATAATAAATTACACTCTCCCTCCAACGCCAATCGACCATTCGTGCTAAAACTCAATATTTGTCTTACATAACAGATTCAGAATCCTCATATTAAATTTTATATCGATATATTCATTAAATCAGCAGTTAGTTATTCGGTACATTAAGTCGAGCCCCTATTCTCTGATCTCCCCTTCCTTTCGACAGATTTCGCAGAAAATTATTAGGTGCCATCCTTATAGAGTTTTGAATTTAAATATAAAATTTCATGTCGATAGATTCATAACATCGGCAGTTATTTGGATTTTTGAGTTAGGCCCCCTCCTCTTATCCTCCACTTCCCCTCGATCGATTTGACCCGTCTTTATGTGTACTGGAACACATGTGAGTTCGTGTGTCAATACATATTATGTGATAAGACCCCCTCTCTTCCCCCCCCCCCCCCCCCCCCCCCCCCCCCCAACAACTACTAATAGGTGTGGTGTCGTCATTACTGGGTTCTGAATACACGTATAAAATTTCGTTTCGGTACATCCATTTTATCTGAAGTTATAGTGTTCACAGACATACCACATTCCCCCCTCCTCAAGATCCGGCCCTAAAAAATATGCATAAAACAAAAATTGCAATATAAATTCAAGACTGCAAAGAAGTCATTTCTTTTCTGGGTCAATAGTACTCGTAAAACGCAGATTTGTATATTGTTTGTCTGCGTAATGTCAACATTCTCTACGAAGCTGGGAGCATACAATCATACAATATGCATTTCAGAACTTTTGTTTTTCAGAATAAAAACTTTCTCCTATTTAAAAAAAAAAAGTTTAAATTGTAAAATGAAAATTTCTAATCCTGTGTCTTCAGGTGATCTTACATATACCGACTACTGATCTGAAGACTTGGGGTAGGACAGTGTGGGTAGGAAAAAGTCGTTGACCGTACGAAGCGAAGACTACATTTTGAACACAATAAAACTGATGTTTGTGGGTTAATGTGTTTGTACGTAAATAACACATTTGACGCATATGGTGCTGACACACAAAAATCTCAATTTTCTCTCACTCAATTTTGCATAAATGTTTATCAAATCAGAAAGAGTTTTACAATTTTTAGCAATGATTCAGCATGAAAAATAAAAATGATTTAGGCCAAAATATTTGGTATCTTCTGTTTCATTCACGCTTTCCACTTCACGTAGTGTACCCGTGCATTGAATTTTTTGAATTCTTTATTCGCCATGGGGAGTAGTATCTCTTTATAGATAGATTTTTTCAAGGAAATACGTAATACATATTGTGTCAATAAATGTACGATTTTTAACCTCTCTAATCTACATGTAAGTTATGGTTGTAGGAGTTATGGGTTAAGGTTTTATCTCAACTGACAGAGGAGTTAAGGTAAGATATTCCTAGAGAGAGGCCCTGGAACTGATGTGTGATAACGCAAGTATCCGACGATGTAGGCACCACGTGGCCTCACATACTGCGATAAGACCCAGCATATTTATGGAACCGAGGACAGGGCGCCCATAAAGTGCACCGGGTACTTTAGTATGGCACTACGGCGGTGTGTCTGAGCAGCCAACAAAGCACAGAGATTCATAATTGCAGAAAGAAAACAAAAAACAAATTTTAAATTCGGTGAATCATCGGCAATGTACTTCTCCAGCGTGAATTATTCAATTAAATTTTCGCTCCCCAAAAACCAATCGACCATTAGTGCTGAAAATAATATATACATATATGGGCAGTTATTAGTTGTAAGCTAAGCACCCCTCTTTCCTTCACCCGGATTTCGCAGAAAATTAATAAGTGTCTTCCTTCAAATATGTATAAAATTTCATGTCGTTACGATTTGGCTGAAAATCAATACGTGCCATCTTTTATGCGGTTCTTGATAAAAATATTATGAATTTCACGTCGACAAACAGGACTTTTTTTTTCAGTTTTATAATAGGGGATTGGAAAACACGAAATTCCTGTAATAACTCAACATCGAAATTTTGACCTGGGAAAGTAGTCGTCTGGGTATCACTCGTTTTGTAGCATGAATTATACTCGATGACTTAGGCCAACCTCACATTAGGCAATTCCGAAGCGACGCGACCGATACTCAAGTATCTTGAGGGTATCTTAGAAGTCACTTCCTATGTTGAGTGGTGGGGAGAGACAAACGACGCCACTCCCAGGAGACGCGTATCCTACCAGTCTCACGCGACCTGCTAGGAAGGTCGCTCGTCCCTTGAGTCTCCTGCGTCGCCTCGCCATGGCTAGTGAACCCCATATCGCCACACCTCATCAAAGGGAGCCATCTGCTTCCACAGAGCACAGTGAAGATGGAATTGATCCCTAAAGCCGTAGACCAATGTCTTTTTCATAATTGCTTTCAGAAATTATTTTAGATGAGCGTGATGAAATGCCACTAATGTAATTAATCTTAAATAAAAATTTAATAAATTACTTAATTATTTCATAAATTACTTATTTATTCCATAAATTACAAAAATTATAATAAATTACTTACCTCAACGTGAACAAGATTCTTTCTTCTGCACTCACACATTCCAGCATTTGTGTGTTCATGTCTTATGGATGGAGAAACAATGCCAATCAAATGTAGGAATGATTCTTTCGTCATACAGTAGAATGATACGAACTTGCAATCCGACTTTTCCAGCTCTTTAGCACCAACAAATAATCTGCAGTTAACATTCCTTTCGATGTAAGGATGGCGCCATAATCTTCGGATTTTCCTTTGTCTATAATAATAATAAGCAGCAACGACATCTACATCACTTGAAGAATCTTCACTTGACATGGTGAACAACTCAGCTTCTCGCCATGGCTAGATGGAGACTGAAGAGATCCTAGTCGCTGCACAGTATCCTCAGTGTGAGGAGAAAAGTTGCCTACGGGTATTAAACCCACAGGCCACTCAAATGGCTGATACTTGAGTATCAGTCGCGTCGCTTCGGGATTGCCTAATGTGAGGTTGGCCTTACTCACGGACTTCGAAACCTACATATAAAGTTTTGTTGGTTACGTTTTGTCGGGGATAGGTTTGACAATATAGTTTTTTTGTCAACATTTTGGCACACTTCCACGTCCGTTCTTCAGGTAGGTTCTTTGTTCGTTGTGACACCCCGGCCTCAACTTAAAAACCCCAATAACTGTGGCTACTAGGTGGATACTACCATCACGCCACTGTCCCCAAACCTCGTTAGGCCCCAGACGAGAGCGGGTTCTGTCCGGGGCTGTTGAGTGGTCTGGATAAGGAGGCTCCAGGGATCGGCTGACAACTGACTACCCCTGATCGGCTCCTGCTCACTCAGCAGCTCTGGGGTTAAGAAGCAACTAGCTGGAATCTTTCGATATGATCGTTCCAACTAGTGGGTCCTGTCCGGCTCGCTTGGAGTTCCAGATAATCAAGACAAAACAAGAAGCAATGCAATGGAGAACTAAACACAGAAAAGAGTAACCAGTCTACATTGTGTCCAGCTGAAGCCAGGGAGATGTCCTGAACACCCCCACACCTCCCGGTGTAGTTCACTCAATCCTTTAACTTCAATCGACATAAAATTTCATATGTTTTTTTCAAAACCACATAAGAAAGGCACATATAAATTTTTGGCAATATATTTTTTTAAGAGAATCTCTATACTTCGTAGTTGGAAAAGCAAAAGGAAATCTAGCTGCAACGCAATCATTTTACAATATGACATAGAAACATTTTAGTCAGGAGAATCTTCCATGATCCTGAAATGTTTGTAAAACAAAAGAATTGAACCCCGGAACATTATGCCAGGTATCTAGGGCTATTAAACCCCAACTAATAATTTCTAGGAAAAGGGATCATCGCACCGGCTAACAAGCCCATTAAAGATAGATTAAAAAAACTAATAAATTAGTTGCATTTTAACGATCCATTATAATTATACATTGGGTTTTTATCCTTAATCCATATTTTATTCACGTAAATAAGATTCAGTATCTGCATTAATTTACAAGGAAATTTAAACCATTTCTTTGTACCTTTCTGATGTTGGTTTCCCGACGCTCCCAAGCGTGTCGTAGTCAATATTTACCCCTATGTTTGGAGTCATTGGGATATTCTGTTTTACATTTTCTTTCCGAGGGCGAAGTATAGACATTCAAATTATTTATTCAGGATCAATTTTTTTTTTTTTTTTCTACAATCTGTACAAAATATACAATGAGTAGAAATGAACATGTGAGAAAAATGTACAATTGATGGTAGAAGCCAGCCAGTGCTGACACTCCCTTAGATAGTCTCATTATTCAAAGAAGATCGCGAGGCCGCGCGGCGAAATAAACTTTAAACTTTGAAGGCAATAATAAACATTTAGCATGAAATAATTACAAACTTAGAGATTTCAAGGCAATATTAACCATTTAGCATGAAATTATTACAAACTGAGATTTTTCAAGGCAATATTAACCATTTAGCAAGAAATTATTACAAACTGAGATTTTTCAAGGCAATACTAACCATTTAGCATGAAATTATTACAAACAAAGAGATTTCAAGCCAATAACAACCATTAAGGAGGAAATTATTACAACTTTTAAACTTTGGAGGCAATGTTTTCAAGCATTTAGAAGACAACAACTATTTACAAACTCTGAGTTTTGGGCACTTTTTAAGCGTTTTTTTTTAGTAATTTCTAAGGAAAATTATTACAAACTTTGAAATTTGAGAGTAATCTTTTCAAAAATTTAGATTGGTAATGATTATAAACTTTGAACCTTGGAGGCAATGTTATCAAGCATTTAGAAGGCAACTATTTCCAAAATCTGAATATTTTGGCAATAATTTAATAATTTATAAGGGAAGTTATTACAAACTTTCAGCTTTAGGCAATTTAGAAAGCAAATTATTGAAAAATCTGAGATTTGAAAACTACCAACAATTCTGAAGGTACATTCTACTAAACATTTTCTAAACAAAACTATAAACTAACAACAATTTCTCCATTTAATAAGTACGGAAAACTTGTTAATTTTTTTTTTTCCTTCGAGCCAACAATTTTTTTTTTCCTTTTCTATTGACGTCTCCAACTAACCTCTCGAGGAGACAGTGGAGAGAGAGTTCTTAGAAACAGAATGCCCAGTCTTGCCGAGTTCAGAAACCAGAAACACGGTCAGTGCAGGTCACCAACCTTGTTCAGACCTGACACTACCTACATTGATCCGTAACTAGAAATATCTTTATAAATAATACATTATACCAGAGATCTATCGAATACATTCACTGTGTTCTCCATATTTCATTAAGATAAAAACATGATCCCACTGGATACACTTTCGCCAATCATTTCTCCGGAGATCTAAAGATCTCTTTACATTATTCAAACTAAATGAAATACATATACTAATCTGATAATTTCAAAGAACGGAGCATTGAGGTCCTGTAAGGCGCATTTTTATATTTATTTATCATAAAATATTTCTCTTTTGAAAAGGAATTACTGTTTCTCCATTGCTTAGTGAAGGACTTCCTCTGATCTCATAATAAATTTAAAAAATAATATATCTTTATTGGAAGAGAAAGAGGACGGTGACGCCCACGGACATAATAACGGGAATATATTTGATCTTGTTGGCAGCATTGAGTACATTATAGAGGAAATTGTGTGTTCGGGAAATTGTGGGCAATGCCGCACTGTGTGTCGTCAATACATTCATTCCATCGGGAGTTATTGTGTTTACAAACAAACAGCATTTTTTTTTTTCTTTCTTGTAATTTTGTGGAAAGAGTTTCGAAAAACATGAAATTGTGGTGAAAATTCAACCAACTTAGCACGAAAAAATTCAAATTATGAAACTCTCACTAGAAAGATTGGAACAATTGGTATTGGAAGTAGACTAGTTGTAGACATTGAACCCAAGAGGTGGGACTCCGTTGTTTACAATAAGTGCACAAAGCCGGCATGTAAACATTGGAACGCCACGTCATTATCTTTTAACATCAGTTACAGACAGTGGTACAGTGCAGTTCAATTATTTTTCAAACTTTAGCTTATCAGCGGGAGTCCCACAAGGTGCGATCCTCAGTCCACTCTTGTTTGATCTGTTCTGTCACGACATGCCAGAACCAGTCTCTGCAACCCTGGCGACTTACGCTGACGACACGTTGATCCTCAGTCAAAACATAGCTCTGGAAGCGGCCATCGACTCCCTACAAATCCAGGTGGATCAAATCAGCCAGTGGTTTGGAAAATGGAAGCTTAAGTTGAACGGTGGGAAGACGGAGGCGAAGGTGTTTGCTTTACGCCGCTTCTCGATAGAACACCTCAGAAGGCTGCAAATCGACCAACTCCCAATTCCATGGAATCCTAAAGACCAGGGTGTGCGCTATCTTGGAGTGCACCTTGACACAAGACTAACATGGCGCCTACATATCAACATAAAACTCCAACAAGCACACACACGACTCAGGCTCATCTACCCACTCATAAACAGAAATACACCACTCAGACACACATGCACATCCTTACTTTACAAAACACTAATACTTCCACTCTTAACCTACGCTTGCCCCGTATGGTTCTGCACTAGCCACACTAACATAACACGATTACAAACATTCCAAAACAAAGTCCTCCGGATAGCGGTGAACGCACCCTGGTTTATCAGGAACACCCAAATCCATCGGGAACTGGGAGTTGCTCCTTTTGCAGCCCACATTGAGAAACTCACCCGAAGCTTCCATGAAGGTCTGCCAGCCTGCTCTGGTGCGGTTCACTACAGTCTCGGCCAGCCTGTAGCTCGCAGGCTGCAACCAAGACTGTACCAAGACTTTTTGTTTTAGTTATAATTTTCTTGTTTATTTGCCCATTTTGTGTAAAGTACATATTTAGTACTGGTCCAAATAAAATGTTTTTCTTCTCTTCTCAAACTTTAGCTAATATGTCTGATTCAGGAGAAGATAAGTGAATTAACTATATAGTTTATTTTGCCAAAATAGTGCATAAATTAATTAAATTAAATGAATAAAGTTGTTTATTGGAAATTTTACATTCTGAAAGCTGCCCAAAAAATTGCAGGCCATTGCATGCCTTCTACTTAACATTTTTCACTTGGTAATTTAGTATTCTAATTGTTGTAAAAGAAGCAGAACCTTCGCCCTCCATGATAAACCAGAGTATTTTTTTTTTCCTTTTACAGGAAATTCTAATGTAGTGAAGAACTCTTACGTGTTTTCACTATGGTCGAAAGTATCGTTCTACAAGAAAATATTTTCCAATGGATGTGTTATCGCTGCTAAGAGAACCCACACTACAGGTGAGTTACCAACCAGCTCATCGGATGATTCATCGTATTATTTTTATAATTATTTTATTGTATTTTCATTATTAAATTGCTATTGTAGAAGCAAGTGCTTTTTTTCATTCTTTTTTTCATCCCAATGACACGTATCTCTTTAATTATAATCTTTTCCTAAGATGCTTGTAAATATGAGAGCTGTACTTTTTAATTTTTTCGCGCTAATTATGCGTTTTGCCCCACTGTGCGATAGTTATTAATTCAACAGGGCGCCGGTAGCTGAGAGGTAGCATGATTTCCTGCTAAAATCAAGATCGCGGGTTCGAAACCCGGCCGAGAATCTTATGTTTTTTATCAGGGAGGTGAAAAAACCTTGAGCACGCCGTCTATTGGATGGGATATGACCTCTAGTCCTAGATGAATAAACCTGGTAAGGCAAAATTTAGTACTCGCACAATAGAGCCTCAAGTCCACCAGGCGATGTGACCTCATAGTCCGGGCATGAGCCACAATAACTAATTAATCTATTCATGTTCAGACATGAGGGGAAAGGATAGTACACAAATAACATAATTAATAAATATAAGGAATATATATTTTCGAGAAAATATAAAAATTGAAAAAAAAAAAAAAAAAAACTTCTTATAAACATGGGACCGGAAATGCTTCCTAAAAAGTTATAGCCAAAGAAACTCGTTTACTAACCAATTAGTTTGTTCGAAAAAAAGAAAAAAATTCAACATTGAACATAAGGGGGGTCCATAAATTATGTTACGCAATAAAACTTTATATTATTATTATTATGTATGATACAGTAACAGGGAAAGGGGGGGGGGGGGGGGGGGGGAGGGGGAGAGAGAATTTAGAAAATTGCGTTAGGTAATTTAGAGAGCCCTACATTCACTACAAATCTCTTAAATAGTAGCTATGTTAGTTAGTTATTGTGACTCATACACGGGCTTTAACTAAGAGGTCATATCGCCTATTACCAGAGCAAACTTTCAACTCAAAAGAGGGGAGATCAAATCAAAAACCAAAATAAATGTATCGATACAAGTCAATTATTGATTATTATCTCGGTCGATTGGTTTCAGAGCGAGAGCGTAAACTTAGTTCATTAAATTGTGTTGGGGAAGTAAATTATCGGTGATTCATATACGACTTTTTTTCTTTTTTTTTTTTTTTTTCATAAAAGTGAATATTAAAAATTTTTTTAGTACTCAGTTAAGGTAATTTTTTCAGATATATTTTTCTTACATAAATATCCAAAGTCTCATTACAATTTGAAATGCTCTCATTTTAAACTTAAATTTGTATTTAGAGAAGGCCGCCGCACAAGGTTGACCACTTTTTATCTTGCAACTTATCTGAAGTTCTTGCTCCAATTCAAGAGAATATTTCTTTATCATTTTTCACATTAAAAAAAAAAAAAAAAAATCAGTTGATAATATAAGTATTTACTTCAGTCTAGGTTTCCATGGTTGAGATACAATTTTTTGCTAGTTTATATACATATATATTATAGAGAGTACATATATGTATATAACATTTAAAAATTAGACAACAAATAATACACACTAAAAAATGGGTGATATTAACATATTTTGGGGAAATTTCAGAACAGATAGGGAACATACTAGAAAAAGAGGACTTTCGGGTAGGTTTCAGAACTAATAATACAACATACAAACATCTCAACAACACTAAAGACCAAACTGAAACTGAAGAAAAAAGCGGAGTTTACCAGCTAGAATGTAGTTCTTGCAATTTAGTCTATGTAGGTCAAACTGGAGGACCATTTAAAAATAGGGTAAAAGGACACATCTCAGTAAAATCAACTTTCGCACAACACATTAACAAAAACAAACAGCATTTTGACATAAATACAATTTTTGTGACAAAAGTACATTTCTCAACTCACTGGAACATCTGGAAATAAACAGAGCACTACAAAAAGGACATTGTATGAACGATCAGAACAATCTCAAATATTCACACCTTTTATAAAAAATTAGGTTAAAAAAATATATATAATAAATACATACATTAAAAGAAAAAATAACAATAAGAAGAAAGTTAAGACCACTTGACTTCGGGATCTAAGTACATTTTACAAGAATCCGCTTTATGTATTACTTAATAAAATATCTCTTCAAATATAAGTTCAGAAAACTGAAAATTTTATATGAAATTTGCGATGATCACCGTTTGATCTATACCGTTCTAAAATGTCGTCTTGAAACCCTTTCTCTTAAACGACTTGCGAGAAAATAGTTAGTCCTATCGAAAAATTGATTGCCTCCGATCTGAGGTAGGACCCATACAAAGAAAGTAACCCCAAAAAACCTACAATACATTTTTGTAGGAAATAGTTCAAAGCAATGTAAGAATGGCGTTGGTATAAGATAAGATCCAGTTATGGCCAAATCACACATTTTTTTAGGGTCCCAATTGTTGTTTTTTTTGGTGGTTTAACAATTGTTTTTTTGTTACAGCAAAAAATAAAATATGAATAACAAAATATTTACTCACAAGAAACATGACCAATTAGTGAATTTCAAACGAGTAACTCACCTGAAAATAAAAAAATAAATATTTCATTCATAAACATTAATAAAGGATAACATTTAATTTTTTTTTTTACATTTATTAAAAAAATTGATTATGGGCCATGCCGACTAGAGCGTAGGGTTTTGGTCGCGCATGGTCTCACCATGGTTTGTGGGTTCGAATCCCGTCCTTGAGTGAGTTTTGTTTCGCAGCTACAACTCTCTCCCGTAGCCCTTGAATATTGTAATAAATAACTAGATATAACACCACATTGTAATAAATAACTAGATATAACACCACATTGTAATAAATAACTAGATATAACACCGTTTTAAGAAACATGGTTAATATGCATCGTAAGTACGGTGTTAGAGGGAAATCGAACACTTAGTTGGTGATTCATCGACTACTTTTTTCCTTGATTTTTTTTCTCTTCTATTGACTCTCTATTATATTCTTCAGAAAACAATTTTGCTATCTTCAATAAAAAACAACAAAGAAAATCTGTTCTTCAGAAATTCGAACAATAGATTTTTTTTTGTTTTAATTAATTTTTTTCTATTCTTTCTTATGGAATTTTTTAGTAGTTTATCAAATGACAGGTAATTTCATGTTAATTTTTTTTTTTTTTTATTGATTATTCAATAAATCTTTCCATTTTCACATCAACCTAAATTATTCCTTCACAGCACTGGTTAGACAACTAGGAGGAGGGAGGAATAATGAAAAAATGTTAATCATCACATGTTGGTACATCATTCAGTATGTAACATTATTCATTTGAGTAATCAGTTAAAAATTAGACAAATAACTCTAAGGAGAGAGAAATTATGAAAAAATGTTAATCATCACATGTTGGACATCATTCAGTATGTAACATTATTCATTAGAGTAATCAGTTAAAAATTAGACAACTAACTCCAAGGAGAGAAAAATTATGAAAAAATGTTAATCATCACGTGTTGGTACATTATTCAGTATGTAACATCATTCATTTGACTAATCAGTTAAAAGTTAGACAACTACTACCATTTAATGGTCCCGACCTGTGCGATGTCAGATACTCGTTAAAGACCCCGTATTCTAGGTAACTAAACGAGAGTAGATATATCCATTCTTGGACAATGTCAATGGGATAACGGCAACAACGTTGACCACGAAGTTTGGATCTCCGAACGACGTACGCATACTTCCCGGCCGTCCGGGTATATGTGGGTACAAACTGGCCATTGGATGTCCCAGATATCCATCAGGTCAGGGAGATTTTAACTTCAAGCTCTTCTCCTTTAAAATGAGAAACAACCCGAACTATCCATCCAATGTCCGCTGTATGACCAGGCCAGGGTGGAGATGATTCGTGGGACTGGTTCATACCTAGGGTGTGAGCTGCGGCAGTTGTTGGCGGGGATGTTCTGCCAATTTGTCGGCTCCTGGCAGGAGCAAGGCTGGGGGACAATCGCCATAGACTGACCGGCCGGTGGTCGGCCACAACCCGCCATAGTCTCACTTAAACCCCACTTTGAACCCGAACTATCTCGGACACACGACGAATATATATATACATCGAGAAAAAAATTAACAATAAATAAATAAAAGGGAAGAAAATAATTCAGAACAAACAAATTCCTAACTGTTCAGCCATGGGGACTTACAAGTTCCAACCCAGTTCCTGACATGATATACGACGGGGTTAGAATCAATATGGTCAAGTGACATTTTTGAAAATTTTTCGTTAAGTGCATAATCGGGTACAAAAATGATAGTTCTGTTCAAGAAAAAAGTTGTACAAGTGAAATCCTAGTCAGTGCTGAGATCTAGTGGCAAATCACTTATACCATTTTGGTGACATGAACAAGTAACTTGAAACATATCAATAGTGACCTTGAAATTAGGATTTTTATTCAATTTTATGGTTTGCTAACAGCAACTTTCACCATAAAAGCAGAAGACTAAATATTTCCGGTTTCGATAAATTATAGATTTTTTAAATCAGTTAAGAACTTAATGCACAGTTTCTTCAAAGTTTTAAAAATGTCACTTAGACCGTTTTGATACTAATCCCATCATATAAGAATGATTCATACTCACTAAATTGACTTAGTTTATAACTAAGCCTGAGGATGGTGTAATGCTGAACAGGTAATATATTTAGTATTGCTATTATTATTTTTTTTTTTTCTCTTATCTATATTACGCACATTGTAACCTGCGGAAGGGACGTAACAGCGTCCCGAAATGTAGTCGGGAAAAAGACACTTACGGAAAATTTATCAAAAATTATTATCTTAATTCTAATTAAATGAAAAAATGTATCTACTGTATATATTATATGCTTATATACCTTAGTTTATTTTATCTGGGATGTAAAATAAACTTAAGCACACCGTCTTTCGGATGGGACGTTAAGCGATGGTCCCGAGCCTGTACGATGTCAGGTAGACAGGTCGTTAAAGACCCCTGCCCTAGGTGAATAAAAATTTAGGGAAGGCAAAATTTAGGACTCCCACAGTAGAGTCGGGCTCATGTGCACCAGAGTGACGACAAAGCGCTCTGGTAGTAGGCGATATGACCTTGTAGTTATGAGTCACAATAACTATTATATGCTTTATTCATGTACTGTATAATATTATTATTTTTGTACTCATATTTTCAAGTATTTATTTATATCATTTATTGTTTAGTAGTATTGTTAGAATTAACTCATGTGTGTCAGACGAGTTAATATATTTTTATGTATCTAATTTATAAGCTATCTTAATACATTCTTATGATGTATCATATTACCATGTTATGGCTTAATGAAAATAAATATGATTTGTTTGTTACAAATTTCCACAATATGACCTCGTTTCTAACCTTGTAAGATGAAATAACACCTACCTGAGTGAAGACCAATACTTTGAATTAGGGCTGAAAAGGCACATATTTTATGAAAAAATAATTGTTTCATAAAGCCTTAACTCAAATAAAGTGATGAATATGTTTAAATAAAAGATGGGAAGATTATCCGGTTGACTGGTTGGGCAGGGAAGCAAGACGAATCATGGAAAACAAGAAGACAGAAGAAAGGAAACTAGCTCCGAATGAGGAACGGAACAATGGAGCATACTGAACAGAGCCTCTTGTAGGAAGTACACAAGACAAGGTAGTTGTTCAGTCGAGCATGGCTGCCAATATTCAGTCAAATCTGGCAGGGATTTTGGCAAATTTTGGGATAGTCGCAAAAACAGTCCATTATTTTAATTTTTTTGAGTCTGTTCATATTTTTTTTTCTCTTATAGTTAGTTATTATGACTCATGGCCGGGATTTAACTACAAGGTCATATCGCCCACTACCAGAACGCTCTTTCGTCACTCTGGACGAGCGTGGACATGAGCCCGACTTGAAAGGATCTTTAACGAATACCTGACACCGTACAGGCTCGGGACTATCGCTTAACGTCCTCTCCGAAGGACGGCGTAGTCAAGGTTTTTTCAACCCCCAGATAAAATAAACTAAGGGTCTCGGTTGGGTTTTGAACCCGCGATCTTAAGCTAAGTAAGCAAGCACGCATACCACTGAGCTACCGGCGAAGTATAGGGGAAGTTATGTAATCTGTGGAAAACCCGATTCAACGGAATTTCATGTTTTGATGAGGATTTGGGAGTTCCTATGTAAGTCAAATGTTGAATATTAGCACAAACGGTCGTCTGGATTTGGAGGGGGAGCGAAAAATTAATTGATTGATTCGTTCTGTGGAAGTACATTGCTGGTGACTTTCATATATATATAATGCAGAAAACCTTTTCGCCTCTTAAATCGGATTTGTACATAGTAACACAATTTTCTTATGTATATAACAGTTTGGTTATCCTTAGTGTTAAAACACCTGATCAAATCTACTATCTAAATACAGGTTGATAATGATCATTTCTGACCTTGTTTTGTTGATTTTTATTACTCATGCCCGAGCTTAACTATGAGGTCATATTGACTACTACCAAAGCGCTATTTCATTGCCACATAAGTTTGACTCCTACGTTGGGAATCCTAAATTTTGCCTAAACAGGTTTAGTTTGGGGGCCGCTTAACGTCCCATCCAAAGGATGGCCTACTCCAAGACATTTTCGACCTTGCCTATATAAACAATTTTGTTACGTAATAACTGTTAAAAACATGATTAGTTTAGAGGTCTGTAGTTTCTCTCAGCTTTCTATCTAGCTCTAACTGAGATAGTCAAGCAAACTGTTTGACCTTATCTCCCCCAATTCTGAATTGTGGGGGGGGGGGGGGGGCCTCTGTGGCTGAGTGGTTAGAGTAACTAGCTATTAAACTGAGAGGTTATAAAACTTTCTGTCAGTCAAAGTTGAGGAGTATCTCGACTCCCCCCCCCCCCCCCACCCCCCCCCCCCTCCCAACTTTCCTTACCTCCTAAATCTATGAAATGCAAAATCTTCCCCATAAAGCAATCCTATTTCTTACTTTCGTCTCGAACTCCATATTTCGAACAGCTGTTTGCGCTAATATTCAACAGTTGACTTACATAGTGGTTCCTAAAACCTCTTACTAAACTTTATGTCGATAAATTCATTACATTGACAGTTATTAGCGTTTTTGAATTGAGCCCCCTCCCTGAACCCCCCAATCACTTTAGCCAATATCGCTGAAAACATATAACATTTCGTGTCGATATAACAACCATTATTTTTTTTCATATTTCGAATCTGAAGGTCGGAAAACATGAAATTCCGTTGTGTATTCAACGACAATGTACACCTCATCGAATGTTCAACGATTACATAACTTCCCCTATACTTCATTAAGCTGGGGAAGTACAACCTAAGGATCTCAGCCGGGATTCGAACCCGCGAGATTTAGTTGCAGTTCATATGGAGAGTTTCTACATGTGTGCATGAGTGTGTGTCCGGGATGTCATTTCTTTTGTGAAAATTCACTTTCCCAGTGAGTAGGGGAAACAAAATGTCACTGGAAAACAATAACAATTCTGTCTGTCTTCCCTGACTTAACTAATAATATGTCATTAAAGTGAAAACGCTTGTCTAGGAAACTGATTCTGTCCTCAAGAGAACTTCACATTTTTTTTATATAATATGTTTGGTAGTTTGGATACGCCTACTACCAGAGCGATCGTTTGTCACTCTGATGGACATGAGCCCGACTACAACGGAAGTCCTTTTAATTTTGCCCACCTATTCACTTTAACGAGGATCTTTAAGGAGGAACTGACATCGTACAGGCTTGAGATCATCGCTTAACGTCACATCCGAAGGACGGCATGCTGAAGGTTTTCTCACCACAAATGGTCGATAGGTTTGGGAGGGAGAGTGATAACTTAATTAAGTAATTCGTTCTGGGGAAGTACATTTCTGGTGACATTTGTCTTAAGCTAACTGTTCTATGAGATGAAGACTCTTAAGCAGGCTTCACTGGGTCTTTGACATGGTTCTCTCTCTTTGTATAGTGTTGTTGCCGCTTTCATGAGAGAGATCAGAAATGAGCGGAAGAGAAGAGTCACGAAGAAAAAAACGTTGAGTATCTCATTTACAGAAGAGATAGAGAGATGTTTAACGGTAGTTCTACCTGGAGCTCCAGGGGGGCAGCTCTGGGAAAACACTTGTTATGAGGCCCCTCTATTAGCATAACATCTTAGAGACAGACATCATGCATTGTTTCAAGTACACTATACCTTCGATTTTCCGGGTGCGGATCAACCATGTTGCGGGATAACTGGGGTATTTTCTTGCCGATGAAAACTATTAAAATCAATAAGATATATGAAGGAAAAACAACCGGGCGCAAATAAAGAAAGCCCTCCGCGAAAAATCTTAAATTACAATATATAAAATTACCATTAGAAGGAATGAAAGAATGAATGAAGTAATTATCCGATGAAGATTAGAGTTAATGAATGAATATTTCTCAGGCTTCTGGCTTCTAAGTCACTCCCGTCATAATTTAAACTCATTAAGCTCCATTTATACAGAAAAACATCCATATTTACTTTAGCCTTTGGGTTAATCGTGATTTTACTTCATCCGTAAAACTTAATAATTAACTTTAGTTATACCTACAGTATAAGAAAGTATTGTGCGAAAATCCGAATTCGAGTTCTCAATGGATTTTCACGTCCCCTGAACACGTTTTGATCATTTGCGCCATGATGTCCGTCTGTCTGTGTAAGTTATTGTAACTTATGCCCAGGGTTTTAACTACTAGATCGTATCGCCTACTACCAGAGCGCTTTTTCGTCGCTCTCGTGGACATGAAGCCTCACTCTACTGTGGTAGTCCTAAACGTTTGCCACCCCGGTTTATTCACCTAGGTTAGTCTTTAACGAGTATCTGACATCGTACAGGCTCGGGACCATCCAAGTTTCATTCAAAGGACGGCATGCTCAAGTTTTTTCACCTCCCCGATCTGCATTGGAGAATGTCTCTCTCAGATTTACGCTGTACAATGGAAAAAAGAAAATCTACAATGGTAACTCAATACTTTCTTATATCCAGTAACGCCAGTCCGAAATAATTAAGTCATACTCAAGGCAAAAATGAACATAGTAACCTGCAGGTCAAATGTCAAAATGGAAAGTTTCCATTGGTTCATTAATAAATTAATTCTTATTACAAATTAAAAGAACAATTTACATTATATTCTGATCCAACCAATAAAAAACGAGCAATAATTTAGGAAAAAACATGAATTTTAATAAGCCATAAAGAATTTATGAAAGAATTTAATGTCCATAAAATATTTTAGCTTTTCACCTTTTCTCCAATTATTTTTTTACTTCTCCAGCTATTCAAAGTGTACATTCATACTCCCAACAGATTATCGACACGAAATTTTATAATCAATTTTTCCATAGGACTAACCGTTTGCGGGTAAACGACATTTGTGGACGGTTTTCGGCATGTATCTCGAAAACTGGACGACCTGCAAAAAATCATTTAAAATATGCCTTTCAGTTGTCTCTAGAACTTTCTTTTTGAAAAGACTCTTGATTCAGTCATACAAATAAACAAATCTTGTAAAATATATTTAAGCCCTGAAGTAAAATGGTCTCAATTTTCGTTCGACGTCGACCAAAAACTAATCAGATCTAAGTTAGCACATGTGACTTCTTCATACCCAATTTCAAGATCATAGCTACAATCGTTTCAGCGTTACAACGCACGAAATGTTCCAATCACATACAGGAGACTTTGAAATGTAAAAAAATCCGTTGCAAACTCGATCTCAGATTTTCGCACGATCACAAAACTTTCTTATACTATAGGTTTTATCTGATAAGACGTGAGATAAGTACACGAAACCCCTTGGGTCGTACAGGTTACTTAAGTGAAACGGTAGAGAGAAAGTTGCATTTAAAACCAAAAGAAGACTAACTACTATTGAGGTACATTAGCTCTGAAATGGGTCGTAAGTCATGACACATGACTGACGTTTAGCCCCGGTAATCCTGATATTAGATCTCACAACTATGGGCAGGGGTCGAGAACCCGTTGAACTTAGCATGGCCATTGGCAGATTGCCTGAGGTGGAGGTTCTATTTGGACAGGAAACTCAAATTTGAGCCGAGACCAACTTCCTCTCTGTAAGGTCCGGTCTGCATTGTCTGGCTGGAGTCCATTGTTTCGCCCTTCCTCACTTCCTCCCACTCCTCAAGTGCATTTCATTGATGCAATTATGGAAGCAAGGAACGGAGTCATCTTTAGGTCTATGAAAAAATTATTGATATTCTCAGAAGTTTTTAGAAAAGAAGCTGTGGGATAATTCTAGAATTG
Source organism: Aradus depressus (assembly GCA_963662175.1). Classification (NCBI taxonomy): domain Eukaryota; kingdom Metazoa; phylum Arthropoda; class Insecta; order Hemiptera; family Aradidae; genus Aradus; species Aradus depressus. The sequence continues at coordinate 46,839,350 of OY759216.1, read as the reverse complement.
GTTTTTAGAAATCAAAATGGGTGCATACAAAATCTACTATGAACATCTTCAGCCCGAATTAATCGTCTGCTTCTTCATTTTTTAACAATCACATGCCAATCTATTTTTAATCATGATATTAAAAACCGAAATCAGTTCACTTTGTCTTCACCCTTCGTCGAAAATATACCTGCCCTCCAGTGTACCTTAACAACAATCCCATCCCTTTAAAAAACGAAGTCCGCTATCTAGGCCTCATACTCGACAAACCACTAACATGGTGGTCACACGAGACTGGTCACTGTCACTGCTGCTACTAAGCAGGTCTCTAGGCCATTGACTATCATGGGGAGAGATGATGAAGTATAGACTTCTTATAACTGAGGAGTAATAACACAGTATTATAAGAATATTCTCTCTGGAAGATGCAATTTTTGATGATTGGAGGAGTGAGTTGGAAGATTTCACGTATTACCTAATTGATGACATTTCAAGTCATCATGTAAAGTTACGTCTGGTTTAGAAATGTGTTACTGGAACATGAGAAGCAACGAAAAAAGTAACATAACATCCTTCTACAAATGTCGAAGTAACGTTCAAAAGTAAAAAATAAATAATCTCCCAGGAAACGTTTTTTCTCTTCTTTAAGACTGGAATGAAATTAAATTATTCACGTAAGCATATACATATATTGCATATATATATATATATATATATTATATATAATATACAATAAAATACAATTAAATGACCTAACAGAGGGTACTAAATATCTCCTTGTTGGCTTCAAATCAAAAATATATGTACCCATAAAAGGACTTTCTTATACCAACCACAATTTTACATATCACTCTCCCTCTGTCCTCTCAAATTCATTTCATACTGGCAATACTCGGTATATTTTCGCAAAAAACGAGCAAAAGTCTGAAAAAACCTTTTCAAAACGAAATTTTAGGACGGTTTTGGGCATGTATCTCGCGAACCGGGCGACCTGCTAAAAATCCCATTGCATATGAAATGTGCTTTTTAGTTTCTTCTAAAACTTTTATCTGAAGAGAATTTTAATAAGACCATAAATATAAACAGTAATATTTTGTAAAATATACTTAAGCTCCGAAGTAAAGTGGTCTCAATTTTTGTCAGATTTTCTCCAGATCTACGTTAGCACATGTGATATCTTCATCTCAAATTATAAGTTCAAAGCTACAATAGTTTCGTTTAGCTCACAAAAGTTCAATTATCCATAGACATCATCGCGAAAATAGTCAAAAAGTATTCAAGGGTTGAAACATTCATGTTCTTGAACCGTATAGGTCCGTTGAAAAATCGATCTCGATTTTCGTACAATTACAATTGTACTATAGGTTTAAGAAAGTAACAATGGAATATGCGAATCAGAGACAATGAACTACCACAACTATTTGAAATTGTTGGATCCAGAAGAATTGGTGACGTGAACTGCTTTTCCGAATACGTTTTTGCAAGAGTTAGTTATTATGCCCGGGCTTTAACTACGAGGTCTTTTCGCCCATTACCAGAGCGCACTCTGGTGGACATGAGCCCGACTCTACTATGGAGGTTCTGAATTTTGCCTGCCCTAAATTTTTATTCACCAAGGGCAGGGGGTCTTTAACGAGTACCTGACATCGTACAGGCTCGGGACCATCATTTAACGTCCCATCCGAAGGACGGCATGCTTAAGATTATTTTACCTCCCAGATAAAATGAACTAAGGGCCTCGGCCAGGTTTGTGACCCGTGAACTTGAGCTCAGTAAGCAAGCACGCATACCACTCAGCTACCGGCGCCCCGAAACTAACCTAATATATATATATTAAAACCAAAAAACCTAAAAACCAAAATACCGAAAACCCAAAAAACCTAAAAACCAAACAAAAACCTAATATATATATTATCTATATCGAATTATTGTATGATTAACAACCCCCTTTGCTATGTAAACCTGGCGGAGCCGCAAAAACCTAATATATATGAAGAGCATGGGCAAAGAACCAGGTTTGTCATCAGGTGTTGAAATTGAGAAAATTGAAATTTAATGTTTGAAAGTATCGTATCAATTCCCCGCACGTCATATTTTCAGCTTCCGTTTTCGTAGTGACAAACCGTCTTTTTGAAACCCGTAACGATGGTGAATCGTGAAATATGTTCAAAATATTCTCCACCGCGATCTGTCGTGCGCTACCGGTCGCCAGTTCACCACGTGGTGTTCCACAGCACCCTTCACCAGGTCAGTCCACCTCAGCCGTGGTCTTCCTCGTGATCTGGCTCCTTGGACCTGAGCGTCCATGATGCGTCCTATGGCTGTCTGCTGTCCGCTTCTCACCACGTGTCCAGCCCATCTTAAGCGCCCTGATTTCATATCTGCAACTACGGTCGGATGTTGCCAGAAGATGTCCCTCAGCTCCCTGTTGGTTCTGATCCTCCACTCTTGGGTTTCTCTATCCTTGACCGGACCTGCTATCTTCCTTAGCACTTTATTTTCAAACGTCTGGAAACGTTTCTCCAGATGTGAGGTCAGGGTCCAGGTTTCACACCCATAGATCAGAACGGGCTTTACCATGGAGCTGTAGATCCTATACTTCAGGTTCCTTGACAAGGCTCTGGTCCGTAGCAGCTTGATGACAGAGAAATACGCTCTTTGGGCCTGCAGAAGTTTTCTGTCCACCTCCTCCAACATCGAGTTGATGCTAGATACCGTGGACCCGAGATACCTGAAGTTCTCAACTCTTGGGAAGGAGAAGGTCCCCACATTTAATTCCTGCTCCAGATGAATATTCTTACTGACTACAAGGTAGTCGCTCTTGTCGACAAACCTAATATATATATTATCTATATCGAATTATTGTATGATTAACAACCCTCTTTGCTATGTAAACCTGGCGGAGCCGCAAAAACCTAATATATTTATATTTTTTTTATGAGCAACATTGAAACTTGATAGATTGCCTTCACTCGACCAAAAAGTGTATTTAAAAAAGTGCATTATAATGCATTCTTACATCACTGGATAAAGCCATTCATCTAGAAAGTAGTAGAGATAAGGACTAGATGATAAAAAAACCGCAACTATTTTGAAACAGATGCTGAAATCTCTTTGGTCAGTCGGTAACTCATTTCTCAATACCGAAGAATTACATTCTTATTTTCTTATACCCACTGTATAAGGAAGTATTGTAAGTGCGCAAAAATCCGAGATAAAATTTTCAACGGAATTTCACGTTTCAAGGTCCCTTGAATACCATTTTTGCAATTGTGTCTGTCTGTGAGTAATTGGAACATTGTGAGCGCTCTTGCGCTCAGAAACGATTGTAGTTATATATTTGAAATTTGAATTTCGATTTACGCGAAAATGGTTAGTCCTAATAAAAAATTGGTGCCTACCTAAATTGTTCCTTATTAAATTCCCAACTAACAAAAAAATTTCAGAGTTTAGATAGAACAAAAGAAATAAAGTTATTGCGGCTCCAAAAATTTTAAATGAAATATTTCAAAATAATGTTAAAATTGTAAAGAACAGCAACAAATTTTGAAAATATATTGTTATTATTGGTAGTGTTTTTTTTTTTAAATAAAGAAAATAAAGAAACAATGAAATGACTAAAAAATGTGGCCTTAACAGGACTTTCTTATATCAATCACTTTTGTAAAGATCACTTTCCCCCCTCCCTCTCTTAAATGTATTTTCTACTGGTATTTCTGTGAACAAGAAAGTCACTCTCAGAGTTACGATGTACAATGAAAAAAAGAAAACCGCTAATGACAATACATTACTTTCATAAACCCAGAAATTTCTGTTATGGCCACATCAAACACATATATATATACATAAAATATGTATATATATATTTTTTTTTATTCTCCGCCTACATAATAGATATGAGAAATGTTGAAATATATTATATACCAACATTTGCCGATGTTTTTTTTTAACTTTTTAAGTTTTTCAAAATTGATGAAGGATTACCTGGTGTTCTTGGATCTAGCAGCACTATCTAGGAAGACACGACCTTGGAAATATAATGACGTGACACCTAAGTGCCATAGATAATAGTAATAACAGTTAAGAGAGACATAAAACTGAGCACGCGCCGACTGATAGAAGATGGGAATGACATCTGACCGACAAGAAAGAGATATCACAGATGAAAGATCTTAACTGGAAAGTCAGTTGACGACAGGGAAGGGTGGTATACTTCAGACTGTTTCAAAAACATGAGACATAAACAAAAAAAAAAGTAGTCGGTGATGTACTTCCCCAGCACGAATTTATCAATAACGTTTCAACTCCCTCTCTAAAACAACTCGATTGTTAGGTCTAAAAATCGATAGTTTACTTACATAAAGCCTTCATTAAATTTTGCGTCGATACTTTCATTACAACGGCTGTTATTCGAGTTTTGAATTGACGCCCTTCTCTGATCCTCCCCTTCCGAAATGACCGAAAATTAATAGGTGTCGTCTCTATGGAGTTTTGAATTCACATATACAATTTCAAGTCGATACATTAATTTTATCGGGACCAAACATACACACAAACGCAATATCATATGTAAAAACAAAGTCCTCCAAGGACGACACCTATTAAATTTCAGCCTAATCGGCCAAAGGGAAGGGTGGATCAGGGGATGGCTTAACACAAAATCTCTAATAAATTTTATATATATATAATTTTCAGAGGAATCAGCCAAGGGGGTAAGGGGGTGTGTTTTGTTTTCTATATGCATTTTTTTAAAAGAAATGTTTTTTTATCTATATTAATAAAGCTGAAACGGGGTTTGTTTGTTTGTATGTTTGTTCCAGCATCACGCCCAAACGGCTGGACGGATTTTTATGAAACTTCCGATGTAGCATCCTTTTGAGCCCGATTGAATAATAGGCTATGTGGCGTCCCAAAATTTTGAACGGGAGGAGGGGTTGTAAGGGGGGCCTAAGTATAAATATAGTCCTAGCTATTAACGGTTGGTCATATTGTCACGAAATTTCACATGTAGTATTCCTGAAGGCCAAATAGAAAAATAAAGCGTGTGGTGTCCCATAGTTTTAAACGGGAGGAGGGTTATAGGGGGACCTAAGTATATAAATAGTGCTAACTCATTAACGGTTGGTCGGATTATCATGAAATTTCACATGTAGTATTTTTCAAAGCCAAATAAAAATAAAAGGTATGTGGCGTCCCAAAGTTTTGAACGGGAGGAGGGTAGTGAGGGTAGGCCTACGTATAAATATAAAGCTAGCTCATTCACTGGTAGTATTCCTGAAGGCCAAATAGAAAAAAAAGTATGTGACGTCACACAAATGTGAACTGAAGGGGGGTTTTGGATTTTTGAACTGACCCCACTCCACGGAACTCCCCCCTCCCCTCAGCCGAGATCGCTGAAATTTGACTGGTTATGTCCTAAGTGGATTTTAGTTTTAAATACGAAATTTGATGTCAATACATTCATTATATCGGCAGTTATTGGGATTTTTGATTTGAGCCCCCACCCCGGAACTCCCCCCTCCCCTCAGCCGAGATCGCTGAAATTTGACTGGTTATGGCCTAAGTGGATTTTAGTTTTAAATACGAAATTTGATGTCGATACATTCATTACATAGGCAGTTATTGGGATTTTTAAATTCAGTTTCGCTTATCTACCCATTCTCTTCCACCGGCTTCTATACTTCTATACTGAAACGGGGTTTGTTTGTATTTTCGTTCCAGCATCACGCCCAAACGGCTGGACGGATATTCATAAAACTTCACATGTAGCATCCTTTCAAGACCGATTGAATAATAGGCTATGTGGCGCCCAAAAATTTCGAACGGGAGGGGGGGTTGTAAGGTGGGGCTAAGCATAAAAATAGTGCTAACTCATTGATTAATGGTTGGATTGTCATGAAATTTCATATGTAGTATTCTTGAAGGCTAAATAGAAAAAAAAAGTGTACGACGTCACAAAATTGCGAACGGAAGGAAGGTTGTGGATTTTTGAACTGAGCCCCCTCCCCGGAACTCCCCCTTCCCCTCAGCCGAGATCGCTGAAATTTGACTGGTTATGTCCTAAGTGGATTTTAGTTTTAAATACGAAATTTGATGTCGATACATTCATTACATCGGCAGTTATTGGGATTTTTGAATTGAGCCCCCACCCCAGAACTTCCCCCTCCCCTCGGCCGATATCGCTGAAATTTGACTGGTTAAGTCCTCCGCGGATGATAATTTTAAATACGAAATTTGAAGTTGATACATTCATTACATCGGCAGTTATTGGGATTTTTAAATTCAGTTTCGCTTATCTACCCATTCTCTTCCACCGGCTTCTATACTTCTATACTGAAACGGGGTTTGTTTGTATGTTTATACCAGCATCACGCCCAAACAGTTGGACGGATATTCATAAAACTTCACATGTAGCATCCTTTCAAGACCGATTGAATAATAGGCTATGTGGCGCCCCAAAATTTCGAACGGGAGGGGGGGTTGTAAGGTGGGGCTAAGCATAAAAATAGTGCTAACTCATTGATTAATGGTCGGATTGTCATGAAATTTCATATGTAGTATTCTTGAAGGCCAAATAGAAAAAAAAAGTGTTCGACGTCACAAAATTGCGAACGGAAGGAAGGTTGTGGATTTTTGAACTGAGCCCCCTCCCCGGAACTCCCCCCTCCTCTCAGCTGAGATCGCTGAAATTTCACAAGTTATGTCCTAAGTGGATTATAGTTTTAAATACGAAATTTGATGTCGATACATTCATTACATCGGCAGTTATTGGGATTTTTGAATTGAGCCCTCATCCCGGAACACCCCCCTCCCCTCGGCTGATATCTCTGAAATTTGACTGGTTATGTCCTAAGTGGATTTTAGTTTTAAATACGAAATTTGATGTCGATACATTCATTACATCGGCAGTTATTGGGATTTTTGAATTGAGCCCCCACCCCGGAACTCCCCCCGCCCCTCGGCCGATATCGCTGAAATTTGACTGGTTATGTCCTCCGTGAATGTTAATTTTAAATACGAAATTTGATGTTGATACATTCGTTACATCGGCATTTATTGGGGTTTTTTGTATTGAGCCCCCACCCCGGAACTCCCCCCGCCCCTCGGCCGATATCGCTGAAATTTAACTGGTTATGTCCTCCGTGAATGATAATTTTAAATACGAAATTTGAAGTTGATACATTCATTACATCGGCAGTTATTGGGATTTTTAAATTCAGTTTCGCTTATCTACCCATTCTCTTCCACCGGCTTCTATACTTCTATACTGAAACGGGGTTTGTTTGTATTTTCGTTGAAATTTGATGTTGATACATTCATTACATCGGCAGTTATTGGGATTTTTGAATTGAGCCCCCACCCCAGAACTCCCCCCTCCCCTCGGCTGATATCGCAGAAATTTGACTGGTTATGTCCTAAGTGGATTTTAGTTTTAAATACGAAATTTGATGTCGATACATTCATTACATCGGCAGTTATTGGGATTTTTGAATTGAGCCCCCATCCCGGAACTCCCCCCTCCCCTCGGCTGATATCGCTAAAAATTTGACTGGTTATGTCCTCCGCGGATGATAATTTTAAATACGAAATTTGATGTTGATACATTCATTATATCGGCAGTTATTGGGATTTTTAAATTCAGTTTCGCTTATCTACCCATTCTCTTCCACCGGCTTCTATACTTCTATACTGAAACGGGGTTTGTTTGTATTTTCGTTCCAGCATCACGCCCAAACGGCTGGACGGATATTCATAAAACTTCACATGTAGCATCCTTTCAAGACCGATTGAATAATAGGCTTTGTGGCGTCCCAAAATTTCGAACGGGAGGGGGTGTTGTAAGGGGGGGCTAAGCATAAAAATAGTGCTAACTCATTGATTAATGGTCGGATTGTCATGAAATTGCATATGTAGTATTCTTGAAGGCCAAATAGATGAAAAAAGTGTGCGACGTCACAAAATTGCGAACGGAAGGGAGGTTGTGGATTTTTGAACTGAGCCCCCTCCCCGGAACTCCCCCCTCCCCTCAGCCGAGATCGCTGAAATTTGACTGGTTATGTCTTAAGTGGATTTTAGTTTTAAATACGAAATTTGATGTCGATACATTCATTACATCGGCAGTTATTGGGATTTTTGAATTGAGCCCTCATCCCGGAACTCCCCCCTCCCCTCGGCTGATATCGCTGAAATTTGACTGGTTATGTCCTAAGTGGATTTTAGTTTTAAATACGAAATTTGATGTCGATACATTCATTACATCGGCAGTTATTGGGATTTTATAATTGAGCCCCTACCCCGGAACTCCCCCCTCCCCTCGGCCGATATCGCTGAAATTCGATACCGTTGCAAGGCATATACTACGAATAGCTGTGTGGCCCAGCGTTCCTGAACACGAACTAGCTGTGGTGCGAAGCATTCCTTAGAACGTAATAGCTGTTGAGTCCAGCGGTTTTAAGCACACAATAACTGTGGTGCCCAGCTGTTCCGAGCACTTACTAGCTGGGATGGTAGGCCGTTGCAAGACCGATACTAGCTGTGGCCACGAGCGTTCTTAAGTACGTATTGGCTAGGATGTCCAGCGATGCTAAGTATTTACTAGCTGTGGTTTCCGCCGTTGAAAGGCACATACTAGCTGTGGTGTCTTCCGTTGAAGGACTATAAGCCTTGTTCCATTTGAATAATTAAAAATTATGACATCATAAATGTACTTTCGAAGAATTGAATAGAATTCCAATGAGAGATTAGGAGAAAAATCAAAGTTCCCCGGGCAACGCCGGGTATTACTGCTAGTATAAAAATAAATATAACTAATTTTTTTTAATGTTTATAATTTAAACTTTTCTATGTGTGTATTATTTTTATACATCACAATGGAATACAGTTCAACATTAATTCAATATGACCTGCTTGACAACATAGGCAGAAATGCAAATCAAACAATGTTCGAGTTGTTGGCTGGGCTGCAATACAAAACAATACGCTTCGTTTGAATGTCTGCATCGGTCAGCGAACATCGCATCAACAGATAAAGTAAATAAAATATTTAAAATAACAGACAATTAGCCACATAAAACTATAATAAATAAACAACTCATTTTTGGAAGAGTATTACTTTATCCTTCAAGGCCGGTTGTACATATGATGACCTGGGGCAAGAATGCACTCGCGTAGGGGGGTAGTCGTGGGGCTCATGAACGACATATCTCCAAAACACAAACGAAAAAAAATCGGTGAATTACCGACAATCCTATCACTAAGAACAAGCTTTCGCTCTCCTTCTGAAAACCGATATGCAAATTTGGATGAAAATAAATAGGTGTCTTACTCATGTACTTCTGAATCATCAAAATAAATTTCGTGTTGATACATTCGATACATCGATAGTTATTATAATATTTGAGTTGAGCCCCCCTCCTAAGGTCTCTCCCTTCCCTTAAGCCGATTCTGCTGAAAATTGTTAGTTTGTGAGGTTTTGGACATATATAAAATTTCATGTCAATATATTCCATTCTTTAGGGAGTTATTGTGTTCACAGACGCACAAATAAACAGGCAGGAAATTTGTTTATCATTTCTGGAATTAGGGTGTCAGAAATTGAATGAAATTTCGGTGAAAACATCTTCGAAAAAAATCTAAAAAAAAGTCGGTGAATCACATTCCCCAAAACGAATTAATTGATTACCTTTTCGCCCCTCCCCCCCTCCCTCCAAAACCAGTCGACCGTTCGCGCTATTATATATTCAATAATTGACTTACATAGGGTCTCCTAAATCCTTATATTAAATTTTGAGCCGATAAATTCATTAGATTGGAAGTTATTAGGATTTTTGAAATGAACCCCTCCCCTGAACCCCTCCTTCCCTTTGGCTGATATTGCTGATATTTGACAGGTTATGTCTCCATTGGGTTTTGACTTTAAATATGAAATTTTATATCGATACATTCATTACATCGGGAGTTATTGGGGTTTTTGAGTTGAGCCCCTCGCTGATCCCTCCTACCCTTCTACTGATTCCGTTGCAAATTAATAAGTGTCGTCATTATTTGGGTGTTCACAGACACACATATATAGACAGGTAGACTTTTTTTTCACATTTGGAATCTCGAGGTCGGAAAACGATAAATTCCGTTGAAAACTCCGCATCGATTTTTTGAAAGATTACACAACTTCACCTATAGCTGGGGAAATGAAATCTCACCTTCACGGATGGATAATAAAATGAAATATTTTACTTGTAACATTCTTTGATACGATTTCCATAACATCGCACCGAAGGTTGACCACTTTCTTGAGGATACCGTTAAAGGAATATACAATATTTGAATACTTTATCAATTTGGCGCATGCGTGTATGATTCATAGCCATGTTGATATGATTAGAGTTTAATGAGAATGCATGAAAATCATTGAAGCGAAACACTGACTCATGTCCGAACACGCAGACGTACGTCACCCTACATTATCTGCCAGAGAGGGCGCAGCTACCCTCAGGCAACCCACAAAGTGTGGGAATAAAATCATACGCTTTTTGAACTATCTCCTAATAATCAATTAGCTATTTTCAAGGAATAATCAAAATTCAGAGATAGTTCTTCAAACTGTTCATTAACTGAGCCGAAGAGACATTGGTCGAAAATAGAGGCTCATTAAACGCCATAAATATGGGGGGATATCTTCTCTCTACTGCCTCAACGATATCAATCTTGTATAATATCAGCCTAGAGAGTCACTGGCTAAATACATGAGGATATCTTCTCGCTACTGCCTCAACGATATCAATCTTGTATAATATCAGCCTAGATAGTTACTGGCTAAATACATGAGGATATCTTCTCGCTACTGCCTCAACTATATCAATCTTATATGATATCCGCCTGGACAGTTACTGGCTAAATACACCATAAATAAACGATATCAATCTTGTATGATATCCGCCAGGACAGTTTCTGGATAATAATACATTCCACTTATACGGAAACTAGTGCTGATGGGACATTGATTCATTAGGGGAGTGTTGTTAATCTAGGATGCCAAGAAAGACGCTAAAAGAACTCTGGTCAACAAGGCCTTTTGAGGGTTCAATTAAAACCCTAAACCTTAAACCAATGAAAGGACTTTTGAGTGCTACTTTCACTGAGGACACCTAATGTTCAGTCAAATCAGATAAAGAGAAGAGGGAGATTAACACAAAAATGTACAACTGCCGTTGTAATCAATGTATTGACACAAAATTTCATATGTAAATTCAAAGCCTTATAAAGACAACAACTGGAGGGGGCTAAACTCAAAGATCCCAATAACTGCCGATGTAATGAATGTATCGACATGAAATTTTATATTTAAATTCAAAACCCCATAAGGATGGCACCTAGATAGATTTTCCTAGAAATCGGTTGAAGGAAGGGAGACCAGAGAAGATGGGCTCGATTTAACTACTCTAATAACTGCCGATGTAATGATTGCATTGACACAAAATTTAGTATGAGGATTCAGTAGCAACAATGTAAGTGAACTAATGAGTTTCAGCACAAACTATGGATTGGAGGGAGAGCGAAAACGTAATTGATTCATTCTTGCTGGGGAAGTACATAGCCGGTGATTCGATTATTTTTTCTTGTCAATTTCTGCCATAAGACAGAACTTTGTGTATACGTACTTACTCTCTCAAAAAACTGTATATTTTATTTTATAAAACTTTTTATTTTATTTTTATTCATATACTAACAATTGTTATCTTTAATTCATATCATATATGCATTTAATCAACACATACTATTTCAATTTTTTTATTTTCAAGATCCCAATTTGGGACGAAATGTCATTTTTTATGTTTTTATATATTTCAAATATTAACTGTGCAGAAGGGATAGGAAAACCCCGCAGGGGCTGAAAAAGGATACCTACCTACCGTTTGGATTGTAAACTACCTAGTTGAACTTCAATTTAGTATTTGTTAAGTTGTGGCTGAAGATGGTAGCAATACCGAAAGTACTCCCATATTATATATTATTTGTGAAATAGACAATATTTTTGAAAAAACATAGGTTTTCTTTATTTTTATTAAGTGTTTCACAATATCACAATATCAAAACATGTTAAATATCAATAAGACAGAACATTTCACTGCATGTCTGACATATGAATATCATGATGTTTGCCAAACCTCCGTTAACACAGACCAGAGTGTCCCTCATATTTCACTCCAGATGACGAGGGGTCGCTCTCAAATTCGACTTGCCACTTGTATAACTGAAACTATTTTGCAATTCTATTCTAAAACTAAAAAGAGAAAATTTACATACATTAGCTCTTACTCATTGCTGAATACTAAAAACTAATTTTTTCTCTTAGCAACAGTAAAAGAAAAAAAATGTCGTCAATGTACTTCCTAAGCAATGTTCGTACATGGCACCAGCGCGCCTGGTACCAGCGTCCATGAATCAAGTTATTGCTCTCCCTCTGAAACCAACCCACCAATTTTGTTGAAAATCAGGGAATTCTGAATCCTCATAATAAATTTCATGTCGACACTTTCATTACTTCGACAATTATTGGATTTACTTTCCCTAGCTATACGAAATATAATCGGTCTTATGTGATGTATAAAAATAATATACATGTTAAGTCGCGAGTTGAGTGTGGGTGAATTCGGGAACACGCCGAGACAATCGATAGGAGTCGGCGGGACTCTTGAACTACATGAGTCAGTAAGCAGTTGGGCACCACGCGGGGTGGACTGAGTTGGTTGAGTTGGTTATTACCACGCGGGTATAAAGTGAGTCGTCTGTTACCAAGCACAGTAAGTGAGTGACTTGTGTAGTTCCCACGCGGTATGGGACTTATTATTGAACAACTGACTTTGTGTTCGTTACCACGCGGTTTTGTAATAAGGGTGTTGTCCAAATAAATATATCTCTTGTTCTACTCGAAGTTCTCATTTAACCTGTACCCAAATCCAACAATACACATTAAAAAGATTAAATTATAAACATTAAACAATTAATTATATTTATTTGTATATAAAAAGCAAATTTGTTTTTAAATCAAATGAATAAAAAAATAAATAAAAAAACACGGCCAACAGCTGTTTTTTTAGTGTGTGTAGACAGAGGCCAGTCCTGGTTGAGAGGAGTCGGTCTGAGTGAACGTAGACAGTGTTTTTAGGCTTAAATTGTGATGAACTGAATATTAGTGAATTGACGGTGAAATTGATCCAAAAAGAAGGTACTTTTATTTGTTTATATGTACAGGATATATGCCCAGAAAGATATAGCTTAAATTTTAAAAATGGCCAAAATATAAAACAAAAAAAGATTGAATTAGGGTTAAGAATTTTCTTTTGATTTTTGTTTGTTTCATTGTTTAATATTTTAATAATGTAGATTTAAGAAAAGAAACCCAATATTTGTTCTCTAAAATTATTCTATTCATTTTCCCTGTTGGCCCAGTAAGATTATTTGAAAACCTTTGGATTAGATTTTATATTTTTGTAAAATTTAGAAGACAAAGATAGTATCTCTTTAGAAATCCAAATGAAAAGTTTGTTAATTGAAATTCTTTTTAAATATACGTGCACTTTCTTCAAAATTGCACGTTTTGAACTTTTGATACTTTTTTAGGGTCCTTTTCGAAAAACTACTGTAGAAATCAAAATTTAGTAAAAGAAAAGAGATAAAATTTCTACAGGAAATGTGGTAATTTTAATTATTATTATTTATTCTTTTTTGTTTATTTAATTATTATTATTTCATTATTATTTATATGTTTATTTATTTATCATTTATTCAAGATTAACAGTTTTAAGTTTAACATTTAAACTTAAACCCTTCTCTTTTTATTACCACACTTATATAAGTATATTATCAGTTATATAATCGGTCAGAAATTAGACGTTGAGTTTTGACCTGAAGTTCATGTTTTCTAACCCTCTGATATTATAGATGAAAAATAAAAATGTCTATCAGTCAGTGAATACGATAACTCCCAATAGAAAGGAATTATCGACCATGTGTATCCAGAACCCCATAAGGACGACACCTTTTGATTTTCAGCCAAATCGGCCGAAGGGACGCAAGGGATTATAAGGGGAGGATTATTATATTTATATTCATAAAATCTTAGCAGAGGGCGCCAGTAGGTCAGTGGTATGCGTGCTTGTCTTCTGTGCTCAAGATCATGGGTTCGAAACCGGATCGAGGCCCTTAGTTAATTTTATCTGGGAGGTAAAATAAGCTTAAGCACGCCGTTTTTCGGATGGGACGTTAAGCGATGGTCCCGAGCCTGTACAATGTCAGGCACTCGTTAAAGACCCCTGCCCTAGGTGAATAAAAAATTCAGGACTCCCACAGTAGAGTCGGGCTCATGTCCACCAGAATGACGAAAGAGCGCTCAGGTAGTAGGCGATATAACCTCGTAGTTAAAGCCCGAGCATGAGTCATAAAACCAAACCTAATCTAGCCTAACATCTTAGCCCAAACGGTTGATTGGTTTTGGAGAGACAGCGAACACTGGGGAAGTTCCTTGCCTGTGATTTACCAACGACTTTTATAAGATTCAGTACAGTTTCACAGACTAAACAATTAACTTTCAATTTGAAGAATGGAACCTGTCACTTAACTGGCTTCAATTAACTTTCAATTTGAAGAATGGAACCTGTCACTTAACTGGCTTCAATTAACTTTCAATTTGAAGAATGGAACCTGTCACTTAACTGGCTTCAATTAACTTTCAATTTGAAGAATGGAACCTGTCACTTAACTGGCTTCAATTAACTTTCAATTTGAAGAATGGAACCTGTCACTTAACTGGCTTCAATTAACTTTCAATTTGAAGAATGGAACCTGTCACTTAACTGGCTTCAATTAACTTTCAATTTGAAGAATGGAACCTGTCACTTAACTGGCTTCAATTAACTTTCAATTTGAAGAATGGAACCTGTCACTTAACTGGCTTCAATTAACTTTCAATTTGAAGAATGGAACCTGTCACTTAACTGGCTTCAATTAACTTTCAATTTGAAGAATGGAACCTGTCACTTAACTGGCTTCAATTAACTTTCAATTTGAAGAATGGAACCTGTCACTTAACTGGCTTCAATTAACTTTCAATTTGAAGAATGGAACCTGTCACTTAACTGGCTTCAATTAACTTTCAATTTGAAGAATGGAACCTGTCACTTAACTGGCTTCAATTAACTTTCAATTTGAAGAATGGAACCTGTCACTTAACTGGCTTCAATTAACTTTCAATTTGAAGAATGGAACCTGTCACTTAACTGGCTTCAATTAACTCATTACGTATTTACTTTTATACTTTGAAAAAAATGAAATAGTCATTGGAATTTCACCAAAAGTTATATTTTCTCGTCGGTAATTGGTTTTCAGGACTATTAAGAAGGAATCATTAAAGAACTCCTCAATCAGCATGAGACAGCTTCAACATTTAAATAAACTAACTTTAATTTCAGTCTTGGCAGTGGCGGATCTATGGGGAGGAAGAGGTGCGGGTACCAGATCCGAATGTAATAAAAATATTTGACTTACATATTGGCTTCTGAATCATCAAACTAAATTTTGTGTCAATGTATTAATTACAACGAGAGTTATTGCCAACGGAAGTAAGCCGATTTGATGACGTCCTTAAGGCCCGTTTACACGCTCAAGCCAATTGCACAAACTGGCTTGCGCAGGACAGAATTGAATGTCCATATGTTCAGTTTGGCTTGCACAATTATTGTGAAATGAGGAACCCTGAAAATTGTAGTTTGCTGTGTTCAAAATGGAAAATTTTAACGAAGAACTAATTTTTGCAACGGGTGCACTTTGTATTATATAAAAAAAAAGATAAAATTGAAGGCGAATAAAAGGAAATGGTCTAAACTGTGATGAATATGTATAAACATATGTTATATTAGAATAAATCAGTTCTAGATTGACTGTCTACCAGTACGTTTCATTACATGGCGCAGTCTAGGCTAATTAGTTAAAACAAAAAAAAAAAAAAAAAAAATTATTTATGTTTATTTTGAATTTTTGAGTTAGCTTAAAGAAAAGTTAAATTATTTTTGTTTTATTCTGAAAATTGTGAACATGGATAGCATTATAAAGCCACCTGCAGAATTTAGTGGAAATGGGATTCAGTGGACTCATTGGAAGAAAACATTTTTGAGATATTTGGAGGCGATTGGAGCAGATGAGAAATTTGAAGACAAAAGGAAACGGGCAATTCTACTGCACCTCGTGGGTACTGACGCCATTGATATCTATGAAAGTTTTCAAGTGAACGAAAATAAAGTCACGCTTAGTGACATTTTGAAATGTTTTGATGACTATTATATTCCACAAAAAAATGACTCATTTGAGCGATATAAATTTTTTAATAGAAGGCAGCTGGAAGGTGAGTCATTTGAAAATTTTTTAAAAGATATTAAATTATTAAGTCGGACATGTAATTTTCAGTGTGAAAAATGTAATTGTAATCACCTGTTAAATTCATTAGTTAGAGATCAGCTGGTTAATGGCATTTTAAATTCGGACATAAAAGGTCGCCTACTGAGAACAAAAAATTTAGATTTGCCAACAGCTGTCGAAATTATTAGGTCAGCAGAGGTAACCATGGCGAGACTGCAGGAAATGAGTGAGGAATCAGAAAAAGTAGTTCAGAAGGTGGCCATGAATAGGTTTAACATGAATAAAGATAGCGAAAACAAAATGTCTTGTTCACGATGTGGGTCGTATCATAAAATAGATGCTTGTCCAGCCAAAGGGAAGACATGCTTCAAGTGCAGAAAGTTGAACCATTTTGCACAGGTTTGTAGATTTATTAAAAATTGCCGTGAAGTTGTAACAGATGACGTTAATTCAAAGAATAATTTTGAAATTCAACAAGATAACAATAGCTTTTTGATCAACACCATTATGAATAAAAGTAGAGATAATGAATGGAATGCAAACTTTCTAATAGAATATAAGAAAAAGGTAACTTTTAAGTTGGACACAGGAGCAGAAGTTAACCTTTTACCTTATTCGATATATCGATGTATCGGGTCTGATTCAGGACTGGAGAGAACCAACTCTAGACTTACTACATACACAGGTGATGTTATACCTGTACTCGGCAAATGTCGGCTCAAACTAAAAGGATACGATAAAGTAAAAAATGTGGAATTTCACATTGTTAATTTAACAACTTCACCTATATTAGGTTTACAAGCTTGCCAAGATTTTGAGCTTATCAAAAGATTAAACGAGGTAAAACTGAACAAGGATTATATATTTGAAAATTTTAAAACCTGTTTTGACGGCTTAGGAAAAATTGCTGGAAATTATCGAATCGTAATAGATCGGAATATTAACCCAGTGGTGCAGCCAAATCGAAGGATACCTTTCTCGCTTTTAAGTAAAGTTAAAGATGAATTGGATAGGTTAGAGAAGCTGAGGGTAATAGACAAGGTTGATTATCCTACTGATTGGGTAAGTTCGCTAGTGATCGCCTCGAAGAAGAATGGTGGACTTCGGCTCTGTATAGATCCTAGAGAATTGAATAAAGCTATCAAGCGGGAGCATTTTCCTCTCCCCACTTTGGATGATTTTGCTCACCGAATAAAAGGTGCAAAATATTTTAGTGTACTTGATGCAGCTAATGGATTTTGGCAAATTCAACTAGACGAAGAAAGCTCTAACTTATGTACGTTTAATTCTCCATGGGGAAGATATAGATTTTTACGGTTGCCTTTTGGACTTCGTACGGCTCCTGAAGTTTTTCATAAGAAGTTTGGGGAAAATTTTGAGGGCCTCGAAGGCGTCATGCACTATATTGACGACTTATTGGTTTGGGGTAGAACCCTTGAAGAACATAACTCTAGGCTAATTAGAGTCTTGGAGAGAGCCATGGAAAGAAATGTTAAATTTAACTTGGAAAAAACGATCATTGGTACGCAAGAAATTAAGTACCTTGGTCATACATTCACGCCAGAGGGGTATCTGCCTGCGGAAGATAAAATCAGAGCTGTTGAAAGCATGCCAAGACCTAACAATGTGAAGGAGCTTCAGCGGTTTTTAGGAATGGTGACGTACCTTGGACGGTTCCTACAGAACCTTTCAGAAATAACCAGTCCACTTCGGTCTCTGCTAGAAAAGGATTCGGAATGGGTATGGACTGAGGACCAGACACAGGCTTTCAACCGCATTAAAGGTTCACTTTGTAAAATTCCTAAGTTAAAATATTTTGATACTTCTAGACCTGTAAAACTTTCAGTGGACGCTTCAAAAAATGGGCTGGGGGCAGCCATTCTGCAGGATTCTAGACCTATAGAATTCGCATCTCGTTCACTGTCTGATGCCGAGTGTCGATATGCCCAAATAGAGAAGGAGCTTCTAGCTGTTGTTTATGGTTGTCAGAAATTTTGTCAATACGTTTATGGCCGAAAATTTATTGTGGAAACAGATCATAAACCCCTGGTCAGTATAGTTACAAAACCATTCGGTGCTACTTCCCCGAGGATTCAAAGGATGATGTTAAAATTATTAAATTTTGATTTTGAGCTGGTCTATGTGCCAGGAAAAGAGCTCTACTTGGCTGACGCGCTGTCTCGGGCACCCCTCAGTGGACCAGATCAGGCCGGCTCTATCGAGCAAGATTTAGAAGCTCAGGTTTTTTTGGTTACCGACACTTCCCTTCGAGGATAGTTTAATAGATTTAATTGTTACTAAAAGTCAGGAAGATAAAGAAATTGTCGGTTTAAAGAATTGCATCGCTAACGGGTGGCCAGAAAACAGAAATGAGTTGGGTCCTTTAATACGACCATATTATACTTTTAAGGACGACATAACAGTGAGCAGAGAGGGTTTGTACATTAAATCTAACCAGATAATAATACCCAAGGATCTGAGGACATGCCTGTTAAGGAAAATTCACTATGGTCATCAAGGGATTGAGAGATGTAAGCAGCGAGCTCGAGAGGTGATGTTTTGGCCAGGAATGAATAAAGAAATAGAAAATTACGTTCGAAACTGCTATGTCTGCGCTCGATATCAGAATTCTAGCTGCAAAGAACCTATGTTGCCGCATGAGCTACCAACTAGCCCTTGGGAAAAGGTTGCTACAGATTTATTTTCTTTTTCAGGAAATTCATATTTATTAATTGTGGACTATTTTTCCAAATTTATTGAAGTTTGTAAATTGGAAAATACTTTAAGTCAGACGGTTATTCGATATATGAAATCAATTTTTTCCCGCCATGGAATACCGAGAGTAGTAATGTCTGACAACGGACCTCAGTTTAGTTCTGCTGACTTCAAGCATTTTTCCAGAGAATGGAATTTTGTTCATAAAACTAGCAGTCCGGAGTATCCTCAGTCTAACGGACTCGCAGAGAGATCTGTCCAGACTATAAAAAAAATGTTCAAAAAAGCGAAGATGGACAATTTAGACCCGTTTCTCTGTTTGCTTGAATTTCACAATACTCCACAAGGTGAACTGGATTCACCAAGCGAGATATTGTTTAGAAGAAAAGTAAGAGGAATACTGCCGATGACCTCGACTCAGGTGAATAACTATGAACCCTCAAAATGGAAGGCGGTATCGGAAGAGTTAGGAAAAAGACAGATGAGACAGAAAGTGTATTATGATAGAGGTGGGACTCGGCACTACAAAGCGAATCTAAATGAAGATGACCTAGCGTTGGTGCAAAGAGGACCCACTTGGGACAGGTGCACTATCATAGAGAGAATGGCAAGACCGAATTCTTTCAGAATTAAATTAGAAAATGGAAGAATTGTGGAAAGAAACCGGCGTTTTTTGAAACCGTTCGTTGGACCAGTGGAACGGGGAAGGAGGCTGGGAGAGCTGGCTTGGGACAGTGAAGAGAAGACGATGGATCCTGCCAGAGAGGGAGCTGGGAGTCAGCCTGCTTCAGGGTACTGCCTCCGAGATAGGGCCACCCTCCGCAGACCGGACAGATACCAGCCATGAGAACTTGCTGTTTGTTTAATGTTATATTTTGTTGTTGTATTTCCATAATACTTGTTCTCTGTAGTTTTGAAAGGGAGATGTGATGAATATGTATAAACATATGTTATATTAGAATAAATCAGTTCTAGATTGACTGTCTACCAGTACGTTTCATTACATAAACCATGGTTGCTAAAAATGGATTTGTTTTCTCATACCAATTTAATAGCTGAATTACGCAGTGAGCCTGACGATTTTCGCAACTATTTGCATATGGACGAAGCCATATACCAGCATTTGCTAAATGTCTTCTTTGACGTGCAATTACTCCCCATGATCGGCTATCAGCTACGCTGAGATTTTTTGCAACAGGGAGAAGTTATGAAGATTTAAAATTTTCCACATGTATTTCCAAACCAGCTCTAAGTGATATAATTCCAGAAACATGCGACGCAATTTACACGGCATTAAAAAACACATTTTTAAAGATAAGTTTATTGAATGTTAATAAAAAGTCCAAATAAAATGCGATGCGCATGCCCAAGGTTGGAGCTGAGGCTTGAGCATCGTTCAGACGCTCATGCCAATACACCAATCTCAAGCCGATTTTCTGTCGGAACAGATTTTACTCAAGCCAAACTTAATGGCTTACGCAAACGTCATGCCTGCGTTCACACGAAACGATTTATTTGTGCAAACTGGCTTGTGCTAGCCTTTAGAGGTCTCTGGACATACGTGTAAAATTTCGTATCGATATATTCACTCTACCGGGAGATACCGTGTTCACAGACACACACGATAGACATAATTTTGTATTTCATTTTTGGAAATCTATTTTTTGGCTGATTACATAACTTTCCCTATACTTCGTATAGCTGGGAAGTAAAAGTCATCAGTGAATCACCGGCAATTTACTTCCCCAGCACGAATTAATCAACTAAATTTTCGCTCTCCTTCTAAAACCAATCTAACGATTTGGTTGAAAATTAATAGACGTCTTACCCAAGAATTTTTTAAATCCTCATACTAAATTTCATGCGATACATTTGTTTTATCGATATATCGTTATACCGACAGATATTAGTTGATCTCTCTTCAAATCATATTGTTCAAAATACACGCTTCGGAATTGTGACGTTCGAGAGTACAAATCCCAAGAAAGTCGGTAACATATTTATCATAATTTAGATTGATTATTGAATTTCAGTGAAGCCTAGAACACTTTGGTTCCATTTTTTCACAGGTTTAGACAAACTATTATCGAGATTCTGTAAAAATGTAAAAAAATGTCTGATAACATGTTACAGATATGATTTTATAACAGAAGGTAAGGATAAAAATATGATAATAAACAAATACAATAATAAAGTACTTCATGGTTCCTTATTTATCAAAAAACAGATGAATGACTAAAAGACAAGTCTTAAGTTAGTTATTATGACTCATGCCCGGGCTTTAACTACTACGTCATTTCGCCTTCTACCTGAGCGCTCTTTCGTCGCACTGGTGGACATGAGTGCGACTCTACTGTGGGAGTCCTAAATTTTGCCTACCCTAAATTTTTATTCACCTAGGGCAGGGGTCATCAACGAGTATCTGACTTCGAACAGTCACCGGACCACTGCTTAACGTCCCATCCGATGGAGGGCGTGCTCAAGGTTTTTTTCCACCTCCCAAATAAAAAACCAAAGGGCCTCGGCCGGGTTTCGAACCAGCGATCTGTTGCCACATGTTCTGTATGTGTCTGTGAACATAATAACTCCCGGTAGAATGAATGTATCGAGACGAAATTTTATATGGGTATCCAGAACTCCAATGATGACACAATCCCTGAGAAATGATTTTCAAACAAATCGGTAGATTAAGTAAAAGGGAGAGTGAATACTCATTTGAATAATTGACCATGGGGAAGTACATTGCTGGTGATCCAAGGAAGACTCTTTTTTAACTCCTGGTTACCACAACAGTGAGATGAGGTGGCATGGCTATGAATGGTCGCTCTAATGATGTTACTTATTCAAACGACAGACAGGCAGACAGATGGGCTACAAAAAACTAAATTATGACAGGTGCCCCCCCGTCAAAAGGACATGAATGATTCATGGCTAATATATGGGCTTCATCATACAAAAAGACAAACAAGAAAGGGACACAACATACTACCCAATTGCATCTGATGAATACCATATTTTATTAGTGTACTGCATCATTGCATTTTTAACAGAGAAAGCATACTGATTTTTTTTCTTTTATTTTACAACTCTAACCTTAATATCAAGATTTAAGATTTGCTTTACATATGTATTCATGTTACACCAAAAAATATAAAACAGGTGTAGGGAACCTTTTCAGGTGCGGTAAAGATAGGAAAATTCAAATGTCATTTCAGCCAAATCGACCAAAGAAGAGGAATCATAGAAGGGCTCAATCTCATAAACCTCAATAACTAGTTAGTTATTATGACTCATGCCCGGGCTTTAACTACAAGGTCATATCGCCTACTACCAGAGCGCTCTTTGCCGACTCTATTATGGGAGTCCTAAATTTTGCCTACCCTAAATTTTTATCACCTAAGGTAGTGGTCTTTAATGAGTACCTGACATCGTACAGGCTCGGGACCATCGCTTAACGTCCCATCCGAAGAATGGCGTGCTCAAGTTTATTTTACCATAGATAAAATAAACTTAAAAACTTATATTTTTCAACCTGTGAAAAAATAAACTAAGAGCCATGATCTTGAAGTCAGTAAGCAAGGACTGTCCATCTGACAATTTTGGCAAATGCCAGAGGGGCCGGTCCATAGAAAAATATCACTTTTTTATCTAACAATCGTTTATCTCATCATTAAACATTTCTGGAAGTGTTGAAAATTTAAACTGTTGCGCATAATATGGAATAAAACCGACCATCGGACAAAGCCGAACTAGGAGCAGCATGTCACAAGATCACTTGGCGGCTTTTATGCTAATGGCTACGGAAAAAGAAATTTTGGAAAATCTCGATACTGATCAAATCATTGACATTGTAGCAGAAAAAATTCAGCAAATGAAACAATTGTTAATAGCATAATAAAATGCTAATCAATGTACAAACATTCAATGTTGTTTTAAATTAAATTAAAGCATTTTATATATTGTTTGCAACAATTTTAAAGTATGCATCATTTGTAATTATAATTTGAGTTAATAATTAATTTTTTAATTAAACTCTATCATATTACATTTATTTACCATCCCATTTATATATATATATTTTTTTTTTCATTAAAATAAGGCCGGTTTGAATGAAATCTTGTGGCCGGTTTCCATTAAATTCCAGGGCTGAATTTTACCCCCAGTCCGGCCCTGCACTGAGCTACCGGTGGCCTCAAGCGATATGTAGTTAAAGCCCGGGCATGAGTTACAATAACTAACTAGTCAAAGAGTCATATTTCTTTCCAAAAAGTGTCATAATTAAGCTATTAAACACCACAAAAAAATACATTTTTAAAAATAATACGTCTTGAGAACAGCTGAGAACGTCAGAAAAGACCGAGCCGGCCCTGGATATAAAAAAACAAATATTCCTCCTTCAATCCCTTTCCCATGAACATTTTTTTCAACTAACAGTTTATCTAATATTTTCAATACATTTTTTTTTTTATTTGTCATAATCATCATTATTTCGGAAAAAGGTAACTGTTATATTGTAGTAGAATATGTTTAAAAAACTCTTGAGGAACAATTAAAGTAGCCTCAAACGATTCCCAGCCAGGATCGTGGGAAGAATCTTTACAAGAGTAAAAACACGAAACTAGGATAAACACTTTATCAAGAATAAATTCTAAAGTATTAGAAATAATAATAACAAAACGATAAAGAATTTGGTAAAACAATAAGTATTATAGATATTATCAAATGAAGCTAGTACTTATCTCAATATGTATTGTTAAATTAACTGAAAATTGCATGGCTCCTAGTTTAAATAAAGTCCCTCAAAATATTTATTTATAATGTTCGCCGATCTTCTTGGATTAAATGAAGCGTGGAATTTAGTATTAATTTTGGATTATATCTCTGGTGTTTGGGCAAAAGGGCTTAAGTCAGAATAAGTCTTGTGATCCAAAGGACAAGTGCATTATATTAATAATATTTCAAGTAACATAAACGGGTTTTATTTGATTTGCAGGAATTTTTCAAACCTTCAGAAATCCCCCTCCTAAAATTCAGATTTGCTGACTTAAGTCTTTTTGCCCAAACAGCCGAGATATAGAATGTACTATAAAAATGTTGATATAGTCATTACGTGAGGGAGTAAAATCATTTATTTTCTTATAACATTCGAAAGTTCAAGGTCCGTTTAGGATTTATGAAAACTGAGAAATCCTAACGTATCAATTGTTTTTCAAATTTTATAGATACATCGATCGATTTCTACTTGTTAGGTTTATTAACATTAAAAAAAAATAAATAAAAAAAAAAATACCAATAATAAAAAGATACTTCTCTGGGTCACTAGGTATACCTTCGATCGTAATTGTCATACATCAAATCTAAAAGCTTGATGGTCGAAAATGTGATAAGGATCATTTTTTGTAAGCATCAATTTTTCGATGGGACTAACCGTTTTTCCGTTAATCGAGCAAATGTCTTCAAAAATAGGTTTCAAGAGGTAATTTTAGGACGGTTTTCAGCATTTAACTCACAAACCGGGCGACCTTCCAAAAATCTTATTCCATATAAAATGTGCATTACAGTTATCTTTACAACTTTTATTTAAATAAATTTTTGACCAGGTCATAAATATACTCGGTATCTTGTACTAAGATACAGAAATAAAATTGTTTTATTTTCAGTCTAATTTCGGTCACATTATAATCTGATCCAAATTAAAACAGGTGACAACTTCATCTAAGATTTTAGGTTCATTGCTACGATTGTTTCAGAGTTAGAACGCTCACAAAGTTCAAATCACAGAAAGTTATCATCGCGAAAATAATTGAACCTTTTTTTATTTTTGGATTGGCCTCGGCAGACACCACACTAGCCATCAATGTGTTATTTTAGTTAATTAAATTAAAATTAAAACTCACTCCCGGACGGGCCCGATTCGAACCCGCAAACCCTGGTGAGACCATGCGACTAAAGCCCTACGCTCTAGCACGCACGGCCACCATGGCTCCCGAATTGAAACGTTTTTGGGGACCTTAAGATATTAAATTCCGTTGAAAACTCAATCTCGGATTTTGCAAGATTAGAAGTTCCTTATACTAAAGATATTAGAAATTAATTATTCAATTTAAAAAAATATATATTTAATTGTTATTGTTCCTAAAAAAAACTTGTTACAAATATAAAATATTTTTGAAATGCTATTTTACGCATGCGCAATTAGCTTTGCAGCTGATGCAAGAAAAACTTCATACTTTGGAACAGGTATTTTTCAGAGTGCTTCTGATAGAATGTGATGAGTGGAGGTATCAATATGTCGTATTATATGGATAAAATGAACTTTAAAATGATGTGTCACACAACAATATTAACGTGTCTAGTATAAATGTCTCATCAAACTGGTTCTTCGCGCTCCATGACCTAGGTTAACGTTGTTCGCAGATATCTTTCAATTTACGTAATAATCGTAAATTTCTTAAACAATTACAACATGCCTTTATAAACATTCATTTTGAGGAAGGGACATTAAATCAACTGAAAAAAAAGTTGTCGGTGAATCATCAATGTACTTCCCCAGAACAAATTAATCAATTAACTTTTCGCTCCCCCCCCCCCCCCCCCCCCCTCTAAAATCAGCCTGAAAATTAATAGTTTACTTATAAACGGGCTTCTGAATTTTCTTATTAAATTTTGTGTCGATAAATTTATTACATCGGGCGTTATCAGGTTTTTTGAATCGAGCCCCCCTCTGATTTCTTCTACCCTTCGGCCGATTTAACTGAAAATCAATTTATATTGGACTTATGGGGTTCTGGATACACACATAAAATTTCGTTTCGTATAATATATTTATTATATCGGGAGTTAGTGTTCACAGATATCATTTTTTTATTTATTTTTGTAATCAGGTTGTTGGACAACCAGTGAAATCTCAACATCGAATTTCTGACAGATTTCATAACTTTCTCTATACTTCATATAGCTGTGGAAGTAAAAAGAACATAGAAAACGTAAAACATTTCGTGAATTGTAAATTTCTTTTTAGGGTTTCGTACAATAGAAGCCTGTTCTCGCCAAGTCGTCTGTCTGTCATAGCACAAATTTCGACTTAATTCATTAAGTTGGGACCTCAACATGTAGATAATGGGATCGCCAAAAAGTTTAAAGTAAAAAAAAAGTCGTCAGTGTATCACCGGCGATGAATGAATTATCCAAGTTTTCGCTCTCCCTCAGAAACCAATCTACCGATTTGATTAGAAATCAATAGGTGCATAATTCAGGGAATTTAACACAAAAACTCTAATAACTGCCGATGTAATGAATGTATTGATATGAAATTTTATATTTAAATCTAAAAAACTATAAGGACGACACCTATTTGTTTTCAGCGGAATCGGTAAAAGAAGAGGATCAGAGGAGAGAATCGCGACTCAATAATGCTAATGACTGTCGATGTAATGAATTTATAGATACAAAATTAAGTTTCGAGGATGAGAATTTTAAATGTAAGAGCAGTCTATTGAATTTCAGGCCAAACAGTCAATTTTGGAGGGAGCGCGGAAGCTTATTCTATTAATTCGCGCTGAAAAGTACATTTCCGATGATTCACCGACGACTTTTTAAAAAAATACTTAGCCTACCTTCAATGTTTCCAGAGTTATAAGGTAATTCCTCAGTTCTGAAACATCCTGTACAAAATTTTAATAAATTAAAATTATTTTGGATCTATAAAGGTAATGTCTGAAATGTTTACAATGTAAAATTTGCCAGAAAATCGAACTATATTTAGGATGTCTTCCAAAATCGCAATTAAATCACAATAAATATCTGTAATTATTGATCATAAAAATAATCCTTTATCACTTGAGATTTCGCAAATACAAATTTATACTTTCAATTTAAAAATATAAATTTATGAGTCGATATTTGGCCGGCGATCTATTTGTGCCAAAGTTCGTAAGTATGCTTTCCTCCTCAAAAAAAAAAAAAAAAAATCGTCAATATGATAGTAGGCAGGCACAGCATTGAAAATATCTAGACAGCATCCGGGTTTGTGGTTCTACCAAAATGAATTTATTTATTCTTGGACAGTCTTTACCAGAATAAAAATAAAAAATCAAATAGAAATAAAAAGATGAATATATACGACAAATAAATTATTTCCGGAAATGTTTTCCTGCCAAGATTTTCTAAAACAACAATTTTCAATCTTAAAATAAAGTAAAAAATCTTCTAAATTATATTTTTAGAAAAACAAAAATATGAAATGTTAAAAATAATTATACAAATGTTTGCCAATTTAATAATTTTTTTCGCCAGTAAAGCAGTTAGCGGAGCTATTAACAGTACTTTGTCTTTCTTTTAAGCAGTGGAAAAAAATAAACAAAAATAATAAAAATAAAATAAAAATTTTATTTCGGAAAACATACCGGTGACAGTTCGGATTCTCCATCACTTACATCGATCTGTGGGTGTTTGCCTCGCTTGCACGGGGCACCTCTCAGTCCTTTGTCTCCCATTGGTTGGTCCGAATTGGCTAGTTATAAGGGTCGCCAAAATTGTCGGGTGTTGATACCAAGAACGAACACGGGAATAGGGTGGGGGGGAGGACGACACAGCGATAACCTCAATCTTACGAACTCTCACTGACGGAGGTCAGAGCATTACTGACAGCTGACTGAGACGATCCCCCCAGACTGACTGATAACACTGACAGAGTTGCCACCAGGCACCGCCACCAATCACAGGGATCAATAAACATCAGCTGATGTTCCTTCAGCATGTTTTATAACAGCAACGAAGGTTCTATTGTGTATTTCTCATATTTTGTAACGCTAAGAAACGGTATGTTAATATTTACATTTCAAACTTCCTCTGTGCTAAATGTTTACCCTACTTTCTAATTCTTCAACTTGTATGACACTACATTTGTTTTACCATATTATGTACAAAACTTTTTCACGAGAAGACTCAAATTCTTCCCATAAATTAGCTTATCCAGTTTAAAGTTTACATTATATTATATAGAGCTTTGATTACTTTAAAACGAAAAATTTACAAATATCGACGTTCATACATTTTTTTAATAATGTTTAATATTTGTTTTAGGCTCAACTAAAAATATTCCATGATTGGTTTCA
This sequence comes from Aradus depressus, assembly GCA_963662175.1. Taxonomy (NCBI): domain Eukaryota; kingdom Metazoa; phylum Arthropoda; class Insecta; order Hemiptera; family Aradidae; genus Aradus; species Aradus depressus. Next base: position 46,811,130 of record OY759216.1, on the reverse strand, counting down.
AAATAATTGCTGTTTGTTTAATACTAGGTCACCCGTCCATGGGCAGTAATATGAATTAATAACAATATGACTGACTACCCAGGATTGTGTAGAACAAGCAGTCTACTTTCTTTTCCATTGCATTTTTTTCGCATGTCATTTTCAAACAATCACGCTACTATTAAATCATTCTTATCTACCTGTATGTCATCTTTGTTTTACATTCCACTGTTATTACACAATTTGTTTATGATCCTACATAAATTACCCTTATATATCTGTGTTTCTTTTCAAATAGTTTTTAATTAATTGTATTTTGTTAATGATACACAGTTTCTTCTTTGTATATGCAGTCCCACCAATGGTGCTAGTAACTAGTAACTCATTAAAAGTCTTGCTCTTTTTTAACCTATTCAGTGCCTTATACATTATTTTATTTTATTTAAAAGTAAATAATGAGTAAAGGAAGAACATACTAAAAAAAAGTCGGTGATTCACCAGCAATGTACTTCCTAGCATGAATTAATCAATTAACTTTTCGCCCCCAATTGTACTAAATGTTTAGTTGATAAATTCATTACATCGGCAGTTTTTTTTTTTTTTTAAATTAGGCCCATCGACTGCAGAGGCCATTAACGCAAGCACAACTATTATTATAATAGATAGGGTGACATCATGTGGCTAAGGCTATCTCTCTGGCTGTTAGCAATTTCTCCGCGAATGGCACCATATAATTTGTTGGTGATACAGTCCGGTGTTTCGCAAGAATTGCAGCAGCTGGGATGTGTAGGCCGAGCTATCTTTCATCACTGCTCGAGAATCGTGAGGCAATCCATCTGTTTCTCGGTAGGGTTTGAGAGCTTCACAGGATTGAAGTATGTGGAAGACAGTAAGTTCTTCCTTGCATAGTGGACATCTCGGTGGGCATCTCCGCAACAAAATGTGGACATGGGTTACCCAAGTGTATCCGATTCTTAGCCTCGTCAGAACCATTCTTTCTTTTCGGGAAAGAGACTTCACATCAGCAGGTTTAACCGACCTCAGAAAGGTATTACACTCCTCCCATTGCATTTGCCATTTATTTTTTGTGACCAATTTGAGTGGCTGCTTGAGGACGGACTGGTATGGCCTCTGGTAGCTTCCTCGGTCCGCCAGCTCGTTACCGTGGATTCCTATATGCCCTGGGATCCAGGCGAAGACTATGTCTTTTCCAAGGGTATGTAGTGATTCCAGTTTCCTTAAGATGAGGTGCACCATGGGATCGCTAGAAAATTTGTCCCTAAATGACTAAGAGAGTCGGAACAAATCAGGTACTTGGTGCATTTACTTGTGTAGCAGTACTCTAAAGCTGGTATATGGCTGTCATCTCCGCAGTGTAAACTGTTTCTATTCGGGGAAGTGTCCATCATACATCGGCAGTTATTAGGGTTTTTGAACAGCCCCCTCCCGCGAACCTCTCTTTGACTAATATCACTGAAATTTAAGAGGCTCTTATTGGATTTTGACCTCGAATATGAAATTACATGTAGATACACTCATTACATTGGCCGATTTGGCTGAAAGTCGATAGGTGTAGTCCCTATGGGGTTTCAGGTCACACATATGAAGTTTCGAGTCGATACATTAATTCTATGGTCCGCTATTAGTTTTTGTGTTAAACCTCCCCCCATTCCTTTGGTCAATTTCGCTAAAAACCAATAAGTGTCGTTGGAGGCAGTGGCGTCCTTAGGGCACCGGGCGAAATAACTTTTCCATGGTCCTTTCATATATGTGTATATAGATAACAAATTTTTGGTTGATGAATAATATAAGAACACTTTTCGACTTTCTATCATGCATTTTAGGTTATTCAACTTTATTTCGAACTGAGAAATTGTTGATAAATATAAATTGAAAGTTGATTTCTCCAAGTAATGCATTTTAATAACAAGTATTCCCGAAATGTATACCTTTAACGATTTCAAACAAGGAAGGGCAAAAAAAATAATTCTTCTTCTTTTTTACATCAACAAATTTCGATTTATTATCAAGTGACCAAAATTTAATTTTTAATATATTTTAAAGTTATGATTTCCCGTCTCGCCCGGGGCGGTCGCTGGTTAGAGGGTTTTGGATTCGTGTTTAACGATTGTGCAGTGAATGTCTCTGACTAGCTACATGTCATCTCAGTATCTCATAGATCCGGATAAAGTTTTATGTTTCTAAACTCAAGTAACATTTTGAGATGAATTGACCTAATTCTAAATTGTTAAGAGGGGCATCATTCATGACATCTCAGTTTCCTTGGCCCGCATTGCTTCTTGCATTCTCTGATTATCTTCTTAAAGATATATTTTATTTCCAGGTTGAAGAGGATGATAATTCCAGTGCGCTGTTTCACTTGCGGTAAAGTGATCGGAAACAAATGGGAAGCCTATCTGGGACTTCTACAGGCTGAATATACTGAAGGGTAAAATCTATTTTTCTTTTCGTCAAATTACATTTATGGATCATTCTACGTCCAATTGACCCAATGTCTAAACCTTGGACCTCTCAGAATTTCTGGGCATAATTTATACCTATATGAAAAGTATGAATAAATAATTATTAAGATGTATCAGTCCAACAGAATTTTTTTTAACCATAACTAGTTTCGTCAGTCAAGCCGACATCATCAGGTGGTGAATCTTACTGGAGAAGAGGACAAAGGACTGGACACCTACCAGGGACCAGTTCATCGTTAAAATAAATTCTGTTGGACTGATACATCTTACTAATTATTTAACAAGTGAGTCCACTACATCTGCCTATCACCAAGAAACAAAAAGTATGATTTTTTCAGAGATATGACCTTATAAAATGAGAGGGCGCCAGTAGCTCAGTGGTATGCGTGCTCGCTTACTGAGCTCAAGATCGTGGGTTCGAAACCTGGCCGATTTTATCTGAGAGGTAAAATAAACTTAAGCACGCCGTCCTTCGGATGGGACGTTAAGCTATGGTTCTGAGCCTGTACAATGTCAGCTACTCGATAAAGACGGAAGGTGTATTTGACTAGTTAGTTATTGTAACTCATGCCCGGGCTTTAACTACATATCGCCTGAGGGCGCCGGTAGCTCAGTGGTTTGCATGCTTGCTTACTGAGCTCAAGATCATGGGTTCGAAACCCGGCCGAGGCCTTTAGTTTATTTTTTCACAGGTTGAAAAATAAAAGTTTTTAATTTATTTTATCTATGGTAAAATAAACTTAACCACCCCGTCCTTCGGATGGGACGTTAAGCGATGGTCCCAAGGCTGTACGATGTCAAGTACTCGTTAAAGACCACTACCCTAGGTGAATAAAAATTTAGGGTAGGTAAAATTTAGTCTGGCTCATGTCCACCAGCGGCGGTCCACCAGAGTGACGAAAGAGCGCTCTGGTAGTAGGCAATATGATCTCGTAAAGCCCGGGCATGGAGTCATAATAACTAACTATGAAAGATGAGTAAAGCTTAATAAATTATATAATCTGAATAATAACTAATTTATAATGTATTTTAATGTATACATTCTATTTACGTAGGTATTCTATTACCATGTTATGGTTTAATGGAAATAAATATTATTAGCCGTCGTTGCTAAGGTAGCTACCGATTGTGAAAAAAATATACTAATATTAATTGAATAAATACCACAATATTATGGTATACGTTATCACTTGAGAATCAAAGATGGTAGCTCAGTGGTGTTTGCTTATTGATCCGTGCTTGCTTATTGAGATCAAGATCGGGGGTTCGAGACCCGACCGAAGCACTTAGTTTATTTTAACTGGTAGGTAAAAAAAAAAAAAAAAAAGTAAGCACTCCCTCCTTCAGACGGGACGTTAAGCGATGGTCCCAAGGGGTACGATGTCAGGTACTCGTTAAAGACCCTACCCTAGATGAATACAAATTTAGATTAGGCAAAATTTAAGAAATAGAAGACTCGAGGTCATGTCCACCAGAGTGACTTAAGAGCGCTCAGGTGGTAGGGGAAATGATCTTGTAGTTGAAGCTCATGTTGTCCTAATAACTAACTATACTATATTTTGTACATATTCCTTTTTATTGTTACTTACTTATCATTCCGATTGTAAATATTCAAAATAAAGAATTAAGAAGTAACTTACTTATCATTAGATTTATTTTGTATAACTTATTATTTTATCATTTATTCTTATTGTACACGTTGTAGAATGACCTTTACTGTGACTCATTGCCTCCCCCCTTTCCAAAATGTGTAGCTAGTTCATAAAATGTTTGAAAAAAAATAGTATTTTGAGGTTTTCTTTCAATTACACAGGCCTGCAAAATTCAAGTCAATAACTTTTTTCAAAATGTCTTCTATCTGTACATATTTTTGGGGTGCTGAATCGTAAACAAATCTGAGTTTTTCTTTCACAATCCTCTCCTGTACTCTAAACCTGTTTTTTGATTCCGCTAAGTGATTAGGTTCCATAAAATTGAATAAAAATCCTTTGAAAACCTTTTAGTACTAACCTAAAAGTACTTTTATTAAATTTTTATTTTAATAATATTTAATATCTTTTATTAAATTACATAAAGATAACAACCCTATTAGGCCCATAGTTTCCTTTAACTCAGCCCCTTCAGGACGAGTTTCTAAGAGAATAGTGAAGTTGTTTAAAAATGTCACTGATTTTCGGTCGGGGCACTCGTTGACCAGTAGCAGGGAACTCATAAAAGATCTTGAAGGTATGTCGATACCTGATGGAGCCATATTGGCCTCCTTTGACGTTGTGAATCTGTTTCCTAGTGTCCCCCCTGATGAGATTAAAACTCTCATCAGGAATATTGTATTTAAACAGAGAACAGATCAGATATACGGCATGGAACTCTGTGCACTGTTTGACGTTTGCCTCGACCAGAATTATTTTGCCTTCCAGGACCAATTCTTTAACCAGGGGGGAGGTTTGGCCATGGGATCTCCTTTAAGCCCTTTATGCGCGGACATCTTTATGGACCATCTGGAAAGAACCAGTGTATTGAATGAACGGAACCCCTTCTTCAATGATGTCTTCTTCTGGAAGAGATACGTGGACGACATTTTTATAGTATTTAATGGGCCACCTTCCAGATTAGAATCACTCCTGGACTATTTAAACATGTGCCATCCTAGGATACAATTTACTTTGGAAATAGGAGGTGACAAATTAAACTTTTTAGATTTGACCTTGTACGTAACAGACAATACTATATCATTTGACATTTACAGAAAACCTACTTCCACTGACACAGTTATACCTGCAGACTCTTCCCATCCTTATGGACACAAAATGGCGGCATTTCATTTTCTCACCAACCGACTGCTTCATGTTCCTCTGACCAGCGATAATTTCGATAAGGAGAAAAATTACATAAAACATATCGCAGAAGTCAACGGATATGACGCGGGGTTGGTCGAGAGAATGATAAAGAAAAAAGTTAAGAATAAGCTTATGCCCCGAGGCCTGAAAAGGAATGAGGATGTATACAAGAATTGGTGTGTACTCCCTTACCTAGGGCCTGTGTCCGAGAGGATGGGTCGTACTATTACTAGAGACGGAGTCAGGGTGGCCTACAGAAATGACAACACTTTAAGGAATTGTTTCCCCAGTCTGAAGGACAGAGTACCTTTCAGGGACAAATCCGGTGTTTACAAACTGACATGTGGCGATTGTAATGCAACATATATTGGACAGACAGGAAGGAAATTACACATACGGACTAAGGAACATCTACGAAGAAGGGATTCCGAGTTCTTTATTCATTGTCAAAATGAGGGCCATACTGGTACCCATAGAGTGGCGCTGTTGCACGAGGGTACCAAAGGAAGACGTACAGATATCCTAGAAGGCTTGGAGATCCGACTTTCTTTATATGAGGATTCAAAAAGTCTTAACAAAAAAATAGAGGTTAAGAACTCCCTTCTGCTGCCTGACCTACCTGGTGTGAGAGATTGGTCCAAAACTAAGGGAAGTAGCTATCCTGTGAAAGATGTATTGTAAATATGGTTTTTATAATGATATTTATTGTGAATTCAAGTCTGTAATAATTTTTAACAATGTATTTATTTATGTATTTATTTTTTATACCTATATTTTATGACAACAAATAATTTCTTTGGCTGTATGATGAAAAATGTTTATATTATGTACAGACTTAATGTATTTATTAGAATGAATGGTTTTTACATGTTGTGAGTGAGTGAACCTGGCTATTCCCACCCCTTAGAGCTATGCCAGTTATCTTCCAACCGCTGTGCTGTGTGAGTGGGTACGTTTATTTTATAATTTTACTCTGTACCCTGATGCGTTAGGAATTATTTATACTTTTTATTATTTGTATATTTTGTTATTCTATGATAGATGAACCACTGGTGACGCTGTTGCGTCGAAAACCGGTTCTGGTATAAATAAAACAGTGGGAAGACAACGTCTTTTATTTCTATTAAATTTTTCTCATTTTTACTAGCCTTGCAGTCCCTTTTTCTCTTTGTCGTGAAGGACCGAGTGTAGCTTTTTCGCTTGTGTGTTACATTTCGGTTCTCTCGGTGTAGAGTCCAGCAGTAGTCGCCCATCATGTTAACGTTCCAGCGACCCTTGAAAATGTTTTTCCATTTCCTTTATGTCTTGATGGAATCTTTTTCCCTGCTCTTCACTCACATCACCAAGGTTTTCCGGAAAAAAATTCAAATGTGCGTTCAAAAAATGGAGCTTGGAATTATAATTGATTCCAGATCCATGTTTATATTGTATTTTTTTCTTAAGCCACTGCTAGCTACTGACACTTGTTGAAATACCCTTTATCCTATACTAGAGTTATGAAGGTCGAAGGTCATTTTAGAACGTCTCTTGGATCTACTATAAAATACAATAACTGTTTTTCCAAAGAAGATTCTCATTACTATTCTCTGTTGCAGGGATGCCTTGGACGCTCTGGGCCTCAAGAGATACTGCTGCCGAAGAATGCTGCTCGGACATGTGGACCTCATTGAGAAACTTCTCAATTACGCTCCTTTGGAAAAATAATTTATTTTACAACTCTCTCTATTTTATGTACATATTTGTTATACATTTTTGTATTTAATATTTTAATTATAAAAATCAAGTGAAACTGTTTTACTTCTTAGTATATAAGTTCTTAAAATATTATTATTTAATTTCATTCATTTCTGTTAATTTCTCGAAAATTGATCTCAAGTCCAACAGACAATACACTAAAGGAAACATTATTATTTAAGACCTTTTCTATGTGAAGACTTTTCAATCGGTATATATATGAAAATAATAAATAAAATAGGTATAACATGCACTTAATTTTTTTTAAGCAAATGAAAGAAATATATTTATTTTATAAATGAGATCAATTTGATTGGAGGTTTGTTTCCTTCATGATGTTTATAACTGACGAACGACGATTACTAAAGGAAAAAAGTCGTCGGTGAATCACCTGTTATGTAATTCTCCACTAATTTATCAAATACGATTTTGCTCTCCCTCAAAAGTCAATCGGCAGTTATTAGGGTATTAGAGTCGAGCCCACCGTCGACCGATTCGGTGAAAAATTAATAGATGAACGTGTATATTCTTGGTAACTTCGCGCAAATACTGCTGCCAAAGGCCTTTTAAACTGAGTCAAATCTCTCAAAAACTCTACATCAATGCTTGATAGAAGCGACAGTATCTGTACGAATGTTGAGGGGGGAGGGAGTGGTGTGTCATATGAGGAAGGTCAGAATTTGATCAATGTTTCGGAAACGGGCAATATATCGAGGATCGGTACGTTGATTTGCCTCCCTTTGACGTCGGCTATCATTAGTAAGGCAAAATCTGGATTCATCTGCAAACATTACAGCAGACCAGATTGTATGTATCCTCAGAAACTCTCTTGGTGCACCAAGCTAATCTTTGCCGCCGATGACGTTCTGTTGATGCCGGACGCCTTAAGGGAGCATATAAAGTTAAACCAACTTCCCAAAGACGATTTCGAATTGTTTGGTCGGATATTGAACGCTCAGTTACACCCTGAAGTTGTTGACCAAGTTGCCGAGATGTCAAAAATGGATTTTTTCTTGCCAGAACAACAAGATTTCAATCTTGTCTAGGTGTTGTATCCTTTGCGATCCACTTCTTGGTCTTCGAGTAACAGTCTTAGTCTCCCTGTGACGATTTAAAGTAGGAGAAATCACACTTTGGGAAACTCCAATCATTCCCGCTATATTGGTCTGAGAAAACCCACGAGAATATAGCCGCACGACTAATTCTTTTTTTTTTCCAACGAAAGATGTTGTCTTTCCATGGTTTGAAGGCATTCTGATCAAAAGTGAGACAACAAAAGTGAAAAACAAACAGATAAAGTAAACCTACTCAATCCTAACTAGGAGAGAATTAGGATTATTGTTTATAATACGAGCCAATATTCATTTAAAAATTTCTTCTCTTCATAAAATATTATGTATTAAAAATATATGTAAAAAAAATTGAATTTCGATGGCGGTGAGCAGATTTTCGGGACATATTCCTATTCAATTATGAGTAGTTTATATTATATTATTGTGAGCAGTAAATGGGAGTTTTTCCCGGAACGTCCGTGCTAGATTGTAAAGATTGAACTTCGTACTGACGATGGCGTAAGCCGAAACCGCTACACTATATTTTTGTGGAATTAAGACGATATAAAATTAAACAAATTCTTTGTTTCTATTAGCTTTCCACTATATCGACACATGTCGCAAAACTTTTTCCAATTAATAACCCATTCTTTACAATAATAATTATTATTTTATTATAATTGTTATAAAGGGGACTAATAAAAAAATAACTGAACTGTTTGTAATAAAAGAGTTGTATATTTTCATATTGTTAGTTATTAAACAAATGTATAAAAGTGGAGTTACCTATTAAAACATTTGTCTTTTTTTCTTTTCTTTTCTCTCTCCATCTCTCTCGAGTCAAGAGTTTATTCTTAAAATACAATTTGCAATTTCAAAATACAAGACAAAATGAAAGACATCCCTATGTGAAATACATTTTTCTTACTAAGTGGAAAACATCAACGAAGTCATAGGAACACTTCACACATAGGAGAATATTATATACTAACAAATGCAATTTTTTTTTTTTAGTTTGATATTAAAAAGAACGTATTCATCATTTTTTTAAATAAAAAAAAAATATAAATTATCTTACAACTACTCCTAATTTTATATTTTATCAAATAACAACTTATAACAATAAATATTAAAACTATTTTTTTTAATTCTTTTCCTATAAATATAATATTTATAGTCAAGAAAGTATAATAAAATTGTTACATTCGTTCATCTTGAAAAAAAAAAAAGAAAAACAATTTGAAAGCAAGATTCTGAATGCCCTAATCTTCAATTATCTCCCCTAAATAATAAAAATAAAAATTTACATCATATTTACAGCAACGGTTTTTATAACAATTTAGTATACTGTGCGAAAAATTGTTTCCCGTATCCCTTCTAAATTTTCTTTTTGTAAAAAAAAAAATGGAATGAGTCAAAGATGATTTTGACCTATCGACCGCATATTGCTAACAGCATTGTGTTGTAATTTGTCTTTCATGGGTATTGCCATGTTTTTATTTTTGTTGGTTAAAAAAGTGCTCTACCAAGCATAAATAGCTGAGAGCTTTACTTTTTAAGCACTCTAAATGTGAGGTTACGTTGTTGTTGCATTGGTGAGAACTGTTATTGTATGATTGACTGCCGTTTCAATACCCCCAACGACGAAAGGAGGAAGCGGATCCATAGGTTGTCCAGTGTACTGTTTGATAATGTCCAAAATGCTGGTGTAGGAGCCGAAGAATAGCGCCATAAATCCAAAGATGAGGATGATGACATTCTTCCATATGACCCAGTTGCCGGGTCCGAAGCCAACGTCCCAGTAGGTGACTAACTCGATGAAGACGGGTATGATGAGGCCGAGGAAGGAGAAGCAGAGAGCGCCAATGAGGGCCAGGAAGGGCGCTATGGTGGGCACTGCTACCGCCAGAGCCACTACAACACAATTAGAGAAATATATACTGTTAATATTAGTTTTGTTAGCAAGTTATGTCAGCTTTTCACAAAAAAACAAACAAATTATTTTCACAAAAATGTTTGAATTTGAACAAAGTAATCTATCATTTTCGACGACTTATTCGGCGTTGTATGCTTTATGTATTCCATCTAATTGTAAGTAGAGCCATAGTGAGTCTGCAAGAAACACTTAGATGAATAGGATTCGAGGATACGTCTTAAGTGCCACATGATTTTCAATAGAACTGTATACATAAGGCACATTGTTGTGGGCTGTTAGAAAAACAATTATTTGTCTAAACTAGTGTACTTCACACATGACCGTATGAAAAAGAACGACAACTCGAGACATCTTTGTTGTCTTCTTTCTCAACTGGAACCAACAAACTTGTGTGGGATCTCCTCCAGCATCCTGAAGAAAATATTCTAAACAAACAGGTTATGAATATTGCACAACGTGAAAATTCATAATGCGTTCAATATTATTTGAATTAACAGTGACGTTTTAGATTTTTTATTGCATCAGCCACAAGACATGCTTCATTTATAGAAGATGTTAGGAGCTACAGAGATGCCGACTGTGATTCCGACCATTTCATGGTAAATATTAAGCTTCGACAGAAACTGGCCCGGAAACCCAGGGGTGCTGGACAACGACCCGTCTCTTATGACGTGGAAAAGCTGAAAGTGGATACAGTCAAGCAAAGATTAAAGGAACGTGCCCAACAAAAGCTGGAAGAAGCCCACCCGGATGAAGGGGTTGTAGACATAGAAAACAGATGGAGGAGACTGAGAGATGCTATAACCGTAGCTTCAGAGGATGTATTGGGCAGACGAAGGAGGGGTGCCCGTCAAGAATGGTTTGACCAAGAATGTGTCTTAGCCATTCAGGAAAGGAGTGATGCTAGAAGAAGGGTCATAGAAAGGTACACGAGAAGCTCAGCAGAGGAGTTCAGAGTCAAGAGAAGAGCTGCAAAGACCGTGTGTAGAAGAAAGAAGCGAGAACACGAGAAAAGAAGATTTGAAAAACTTCAAGAAGATTATGAAGGAGGACGGTTTCAGTCTTTTTACAAAGGCATCAACCAAATAAAAGCAGGCTTTAAACCCAGGATTGAGTGTTGCAAAGATGAACAAGGAAATCTCCTGTGTGATGAGAAGAAAGTTGCCGAGAGATGGACTAGGCACTTCCAGCAGATTTATAATGGAAATGAGGACACTACATCTAACCCAAACTCTAACTTCAGGATAGACAACGATGAGACAGCAGACGAAGAGGAAATCCCGCCTGAAAAGGAAGAGATTAGAGAAATAATCTATAAACTTAAAAACAACAAGGCCCCTGGCGTGGATGGTATCCCTTCTGAACTGTGGAAACATGGTGGTGATGCTATCCTGGATGAACTATACCGGCTGATATATGACGTTTGGATGGAAGAAAGAATGCCGGAAGAGTGGTCAGTGGCTGCAGTTTGCCCCATCCACAAGAAGGGTGACGTCCTCAACTGTGATAACCACAGAGGCATTGCCTTGTTATGTACAGCGTATAAAGTTCTTTCGACAGCAATAAATGACAGAATGAAGCGACATGCAGAAAGACTCCTTGGGGAGTACCAGTGTGGCTTTAGGGCTGGCAGATCAACGGTGGACAACGTGTTTTCCTTAAGGCAGATGCTCGAGAAGAGCAATGAATATAACATCCGTCTTCACCACTTATTCATTGACTTTAAACAGGCCTATGACCGGGTAAAGAGAAATGAGCTGCTAAATGACCTGATAAGGCTGGGAATTCCAGGGAAGTTGGTTAGACTTGTGAGAATGACTCTCGGGGGCTCAAAGTGTCGGGTAAAGCTGCAAAATAAGACATATGAACAGTTTGAGGTGAGCAATGGACTGAGACAGGGAGACCCAATCTCACCTGTTCTGTTCAACCTGACTCAAGAAAGAGCTGTTAGGGCCATCCGGACAAATCCGGGAGGAACTATTTATAACCGCCTGACGCAGCATATGGGGTATGCTGATGACATGGTGGTCACAGCACGCACAATAGCAGCATTGGCCGGGGCTCTACAGGAATTCGGAGGAGAAGCAGAGAAACGTGGTCTTCATTTGAATGTAAATAAGACCGTGTACATGAAGACCTCACGGAACCCTCTGCAAGACGCTCCTGAGGTGATTTCTATCAATGAGCACCAATTTCCAGTAGTCAAGGAATTCAAATATCTCGGGGCTCTGATCACAGAAGATAATAACGTTAGCCACGAAATAAGAGCACGCATTGCTGCAGGGAATAGATGTCTATTTGCGGTCCAAAGAATACTCAAATTCCGCACATTAACGTGGAGGGCCAAGCTAATAGTCTATAAAACCATTGTCCGTCCAATTGTAACTTACACTGGTGAAACTTGGGCGTTGACAAAAGAAAATGAAGAGACTCTGCTACTGTGGGAACGCGAAGTACTCAGAAAGATTTATGGACCTGTTTCCGAGAACGGCAGATGGCGTATCCGGAAGAACAGAGAGTTGAGAGACCTCTACGGGGAACCCGACCTGGTTTCCGTGATCAAGCAGGCGAGATTACGTTGGTTGGGCCACGTAGAGAGAATGGAAGGAGGAAGACTCCCTAAACAAGCCCTCTACGGTAGGCCAGGCGGTGCCAGGAGAAGAGGAAGACCCAGACTCCGGTGGCTGGACGACGTTGAGGCGGACCTCCGAGTGTTGGGCATCAGAGGATGGAGGGAGAAGACTTTGGATCGAGACGAATGGAGGAGGATTGTGACGGGGGCCCGGGTTCTTTCAGGACCGTAGCGCCACAGGAAGAAGAAGAAGAAGAATTGCATCAGCCATTTTCATTCTAAAAATGCACACAATATGTATGCTCTTAAGGAAGATAATATTTGTGTTTAACATCATTCAGCATGAATATAGTGTATTAAAAATCAAAAGTTTACAGGTACCCGAATCCAATTCATCAGAATTCACCCATGTGTTTCCAAGGAATTCATAAAGCACAAAACTCCGAATAAGCTCTTGACCTAAGATTATGGACCTTGCCCCGTAGATTGAGTTTACATTTCCTTGAAAACTATAAGAACTATCAAGAAGCTGTAAACTTTTCTGTAAGTTAATTTAATCTTGGGAATAATACAGTCTGAAAATTAGTATTCTGAAAAGCTTATCGAGGAAATATAAATAAAACACATGGATTTTGTCAGGCTTCAGTCCACAAGATATGATTTAAGGATTTGTCCTAACACTTTTATCCAATTAATCCACTAACCCACCATGACCCACCTTACAGCTTTACGAACAAGTTTATTTGATGCGTTTTACGCAATTGTAAATGACTATAGGCAAAAAGAGGAAAAACAGTAGGCACTGCTAAAAGAGACCAAACTATATATTATATTATCACAGCATCATTTCTCACATTTATGTTTGTCTTCTCAAAAAATAGCAATTACAAACGTTTCGGGAAACAATCCCATCATCAGTAATTTTAATTAAAAAGTGATGAATTATAGATACCGATGATAGGAGTGCTACCTGAAACGTTTGTGATTGTTATTTTTTGAGAAGGCAAAAAATAAATGAGAGAAGTGATGCTGTAATAATATATATGCATTAAGAATCTCATCGAAAGGTAATTTTGACTAAACAAGTTTTCATGATCAGATCTTTTATTCATTTTTGAAAGCTATGACTTCATTAAGATCAATGATATTGAAATGAAATGTAACATTAATTAATAATGTTTATCTATTATTAAACTATAATTTAATTCAATGAACCCGCAAATGTAGATTTACATTGTAAGATTTAATCGGAATATAAAAACTAAAAAAAGTACACAATATAAAAACATGATTATTACATAACTACAACTCAACAAACGAAAACACCTCGACCTCTCAGGACTTCTTCAATCTGCTGTAGGCCTACACAAAAAGAAGGCACATTTAAATGTCTTGCTTTTACTCCAATATGTAACTCGGCTTCTAAGTAATGTAGAGGTCTGCAAGTTGTACACATTGAAATGATTTTGGCAAACATTTAAAAACTCAAAAAACTAATATCTCCAAGACCCATCCATATTCCTCAACTGTTAACATTTTTTATGTGTGCTTTTGAAGGTCCTTCATCTTTTTACGGTTAAATTTTCATTAAAGGTATCCGGAAAACAAGGAAGGAATGGCGAAATTAAAATACATGGATTCACTACTTATTATATAGATAGAGTGTATCAAATGAACAAAACAAAGTTACCTCCAAGAGACATTTCATGAATTTTTGCATATATTTTTTCTCCACAAAGTTGTTCCAAGTTAGCGGAAGTGAACAGACTTTTTGCCTCATATTTCACTTTCTATCAACACTATGTTGTAAGTAAAATTGTAACAAAAATATTTTGTCATTCCACTTTCTCATTTTCATTCAACTGATGCCCCACGAAATTATATTCTTGAAGCACATTTTACTTTCACCCAAATGGGAAACGTTTTTATAAAGTTAAGTAAAAATGGGAGATCGATATATTGCCTCTTAAATATATTAAAATAAATAAAAATAACAGTTTCGAAGCACTGATGAGACCGATATATTGGGTATTAAATAGATTAAAATAAATAAAAATAACAGTTTTGAAGCACTGATGAGACCGATATATTGGGTATTAAATAGATTTAAATAATTAAAAATAACAGTTTCGAAGCACTGATGAGACCGATATATTGGGTATTAAATAGATTTAAATAATTAAAAATAACAGTTTTGAAGCACTGATGAGACCGATATATTGGGTATTAAATAGATTTAAATAATTAAAAATAACAGTTTTGAAGCACTGATGAGACCGATATATTGGGTATTAAATATATTAAAATAAATAAAAATAACAGTTTCGAAGCACTGATGAGACCGATATATGTATTGGGTCTTAAATAGGTTTAAATAATTAGAAATAACAGTTTTGAAGCACTGATGAGACCGATATATTGGGTATTAAATAGATTTAAATAATTAAAAATAACAGTTTCGAAGCACTGATGAGACCGATATATTGGGTATTAAATAGATTTAAATAATTAAAAATAACAGTTTTGAAGCACTGATGAGACCGATATATGTATTGGGTCTT
Organism: Aradus depressus; assembly: GCA_963662175.1. Lineage (NCBI taxonomy): Eukaryota > Metazoa > Arthropoda > Insecta > Hemiptera > Aradidae > Aradus > Aradus depressus. The sequence continues at coordinate 46,795,976 of OY759216.1, read as the reverse complement.
AAATAGGTTTAAATAATTAAAAATAACAGTTTTGTAGCACTGATGAGACCGATATATTGGGTATTAAATAGATTTAAATAATTAAAAATAACAGTTTTGAAGCACTGATGAGACCGATATATTGGGTATTAAATATATTAAAATAAATAAAAATAACAGTTTCGAAGCACTGATGAGACCGATATATGTATTGGGTCTTAAATAGGTTTAAATAATTAGAAATAACAGTTTTGAAGCACTGATGAGACCGATATATTGGGTATTAAATAGATTTAAATAATTAAAAATAACAGTTTCGAAGCACTGATGAGACCGATATATTGGGTATTAAATAGATTTAAATAATTAAAAATAACAGTTTTGAAGCACTGATGAGACCGATATATGTATTGGGTCTTAAATAGGTTTAAATAATTAAAAATAACAGTTTTGTAGCACTGATGAGACCGATATATTGGGTATTAAATAGATTTAAATAATTAAAAATAACAGTTTCGAAGCACTGATGAGACCGATATATTGGGTATTAAATAGATTTAAATAATTAAAAATAACAGTTTTGAAGCACTGATGAGACCGATATATTGGGTATTAAATAGATTTAAATAATTAAAAATAACAGTTTTGAAGCACTGATGAGACCGATATATGTATTGGGTCTTAAATAGGTTTAAATAATTAAAAATAACAGTTTTGTAGCACTGATGAGACCGATATATTGGGTATTAAATAGATTTAAATAATTAAAAATAACAGTTTCGAAGCACTGATGAGACCGATATATTGGGTATTAAATAGATTTAAATAATTAAAAATAACAGTTTTGAAGCACTGATGAGACCGATATATTGGGTATTAAATAGATTTAAAAAATTAAAAATAACAGTTTTGAAGCACTGATGAGACCGATATATTGGGTATTAAATATATTAAAAAAATAAAAATAACAGTTTCGAAGCACTGATGAGACCGATATATTGGGTATTAAATATATTAAAATAAATAAAAATAACAGTTTCGAAGCACTGATGAGACCGATATATGTATTGGGTCTTAAATAGGTTTAAATAATTAGAAATAACAGTTTTGAAGCACTGATGAGACCGATATATTGGGTATTAAATAGATTTAAATAATTAAAAATAACAGTTTCGAAGCACTGATGAGACCGATATATTGGGTATTAAATAGATTTAAATAATTAAAAATAACTGTTTTGAAGCACTGATGAGACCGATATATGTATTGGGTCTTAAATAGGTTTAAATAATTAAAAATAACAGTTTTGTAGCACTGATGAGACCGATATATTGGGTATTAAATAGATTTAAATAATTAAAAATAACAGTTTCGAAGCACTGATGAGACCGATATATTGGGTATTAAATAGATTTAAATAATTAAAAATAACAGTTTCGAAGCACTGATGAGACCGATATATTGGGTATTAAATAGATTTAAATAATTAAAAATAACAGTTTCGAAGCACTGATGAGACCGATATATTGGGTATTAAATAGATTTAAATAATTAAAAATAACAGTTTCGAAGCACTGATGAGACCGATATATGTATTGGGTCTTAAATAGGTTTAAATAATTAAAAATAACAGTTTTGAAGCACTGATGAGACCGATATATTGGGTATTAAATAGATTTAAATAATTAAAAATAACAGTTTCGAAGCACTGATGAGACCGATATATTGGGTATTAAATAGATTTAAATAATTAAAAATAACAGTTTCGAAGCACTGATGAGACCGATATATTGGGTATTAAATAGATTTAAATAATTAAAAATAACAGTTTCGAAGCACTGATGAGACCGATATATTGGGTATTAAATAGATTTAAATAATTAAAAATAACAGTTTCGAAGCACTGATGAGACCGATATATTGGGTATTAAATAGATTTAAATAATTAAAAATAACAGTTTTGAAGCACTGATGAGACCGATATATTGGGTATTAAATAGATTTAAATAATTAAAAATAACAGTTTCGAAGCACTGATGAGACCGATATATTGGGTATTAAATAGATTTAAATAATTAAAAATAACAGTTTTGAAGCACTGATGAGACCGATATATTGGGTATTAAATAGATTTAAATAATTAAAAATAACAGTTTCGAAGCACTGATGAGACCGATATATTGGGTATTAAATAGATTTAAATAATTAAAAATAACAGTTTTGAAGCACTGATGATACCGATATATTGGGTATTAAATAGATTTAAATAATTAAAAATAACAGTTTCGAAGCACTGATGAGACCGATATATTGGGTATTAAATAGATTTAAATAATTATTAATAACAGTTTTGAAGCACTGATGAGACCGATATATGTATTGGGTCTTAAATAGGTTTAAATAATTAAAAATAACAGTTTTGAAGCACTGATGAGACCGATATATTGGGTATTAAATAGATTTAAATAATTAAAAATAACAGTTTCGAAGCACTGATGAGACCGATATATTGGGTATTAAATAGATTTAAATAATTAAAAATAACAGTTTCGAAGCACTGATGAGACCGATATATTGGGTATTAAATAGATTTAAATAATTAAAAATAACAGTTTCGAAGCACTGATGAGACCGATATATGTATTGGGTCTTAAATAGGTTTAAATAATTAAAAATAACAGTTTTGAAGCACTGATGAGACCGATATATTGGGTATTAAATAGATTTAAATAATTAAAAATAACAGTTTCGAAGCACTGATGAGACCGATATATTGGGTATTAAATAGATTTAAATAATTAAAAATAAGGTTTCGAAGCACTGATGAGACCGATATATTGGGTATTAAATAGATTTAAATAATTAAAAATAACAGTTTCGAAGCACTGATGAGACCGATATATTGGGTATTAAATAGATTTAAATAATTAAAAATAACATTTTTGAAGCACTGATGAGACCGATATATTGGGTATTAAATAGATTTAAATAATTAAAAATAACAGTTTCGAAGCACTGATGAGACCGATATATTGGGTATTAAATAGATTTAAATAATTAAAAATAACAGTTTTGAAGCACTGATGAGACCGATATATTGGGTATTAAATAGATTTAAATAATTAAAAATAACAGTTTCGAAGCACTGATGAGACCGATATATTGGGTATTAAATAGATTTAAATAATTAAAAATAACAGTTTTGAAGCACTGATGAGACCGATATATTGGGTATTAAATAGATTTAAATAATTAAAAATAACAGTTTCGAAGCACTGATGAGACCGATATATTGGGTATTAAATAGATTTAAATAATTAAAAATAACAGTTTTGAAGCACTGATGATACCGATATATTGGGTATTAAATAGATTTAAATAATTAAAAATAACAGTTTCGAAGCACTGATGAGACCGATATATTGGGTATTAAATAGATTTAAATAATTATTAATAACAGTTTTGAAGCACTGATGAGACCGATATATGTATTGGGTCTTAAATAGGTTTAAATAATTAAAAATAACAGTTTTGAAGCACTGATGAGACCGATATATTGGGTATTAAATAGATTTAAATAATTAAAAATAACAGTTTCGAAGCACTGATGAGACCGATATATTGGGTATTAAATAGATTTAAATAATTAAAAATAACAGTTTCGAAGCACTGATGAGACCGATATATTGGGTATTAAATAGATTTAAATAATTAAAAATAACAGTTTCGAAGCACTGATGAGACCGATATATGTATTGGGTCTTAAATAGGTTTAAATAATTAAAAATAACAGTTTTGAAGCACTGATGAGACCGATATATTGGGTATTAAATAGATTTAAATAATTAAAAATAACAGTTTCGAAGCACTGATGAGACCGATATATTGGGTATTAAATAGATTTAAATAATTAAAAATAACAGTTTCGAAGCACTGATGAGACCGATATATTGGGTATTAAATAGATTTAAATAATTAAAAATAACAGTTTCGAAGCACTGATGAGACCGATATATTGGGTATTAAATAGATTTAAATAATTAAAAATAACAGTTTCGAAGCACTGATGAGACCGATATATTGGGTATTAAATAGATTTAAATAATTAAAAATAACAGTTTTGAAGCACTGATGAGACCGATATATTGGGTATTAAATAGATTTAAATAATTAAAAATAACAGTTTCGAAGCACTGATGAGACCGATATATTGGGTATTAAATAGATTTAAATAATTAAAAATAACAGTTTTGAAGCACTGATGAGACCGATATATTGGGTATTAAATAGATTTAAATAATTAAAAATAACAGTTTCGAAGCACTGATGAGACCGATATATTGGGTATTAAATAGATTTAAATAATTAAAAATAACAGTTTTGAAGCACTGATGATACCGATATATTGGGTATTAAATAGATTTAAATAATTAAAAATAACAGTTTCGAAGCACTGATGAGACCGATATATTGGGTATTAAATAGATTTAAATAATTATTAATAACAGTTTTGAAGCACTGATGAGACCGATATATGTATTGGGTCTTAAATAGGTTTAAATAATTAAAAATAACAGTTTTGAAGCACTGATGAGACCGATATATTGGGTATTAAATAGATTTAAATAATTAAAAATAACAGTTTCGAAGCACTGATGAGACCGATATATTGGGTATTAAATAGATTTAAATAATTAAAAATAACAGTTTCGAAGCACTGATGAGACCGATATATTGGGTATTAAATAGATTTAAATAATTAAAAATAACAGTTTCGAAGCACTGATGAGACCGATATATGTATTGGGTCTTAAATAGGTTTAAATAATTAAAAATAACAGTTTTGAAGCACTGATGAGACCGATATATTGGGTATTAAATAGATTTAAATAATTAAAAATAACAGTTTCGAAGCACTGATGAGACCGATATATTGGGTATTAAATAGATTTAAATAATTAAAAATAACAGTTTCGAAGCACTGATGAGACCGATATATTGGGTATTAAATAGATTTAAATAATTAAAAATAACAGTTTCGAAGCACTGATGAGACCGATATATTGGGTATTAAATAGATTTAAATAATTAAAAATAACAGTTTCGAAGCACTGATGAGACCGATATATTGGGTATTAAATAGATTTAAATAATTAAAAATAACATTTTTGAAGCACTGATGAGACCGATATATTGGGTATTAAATAGATTTAAATAATTAAAAATAACAGTTTCGAAGCACTGATGAGACCGATATATTGGGTATTAAATAGATTTAAATAATTAAAAATAACAGTTTTGAAGCACTGATGAGACCGATATATTGGGTATTAAATAGATTTAAATAATTAAAAATAACAGTTTCGAAGCACTGATGAGACCGATATATTGGGTATTAAATAGATTTAAATAATTAAAAATAACAGTTTTGAAGCACTGATGAGACCGATATATTGGGTATTAAATAGATTTAAATAATTAAAAATAACAGTTTCGAAGCACTGATGAGACCGATATATTGGGTATTAAATAGATTTAAATAATTAAAAATAACAGTTTTGAAGCACTGATGATACCGATATATTGGGTATTAAATAGATTTAAATAATTAAAAATAACAGTTTCGAAGCACTGATGAGACCGATATATTGGGTATTAAATAGATTTAAATAATTATTAATAACAGTTTTGAAGCACTGATGACTTATGCAGATAAGACATCCTGATAGCTCATTTGTAAGCTCCGGTATAAAATGTGTTCTGTTCTTTGCGCCATCAAGTGGGTCTTGCCTCAGCAGATTTAAAAACATGTAATAATTCTTGGAGGCCGAGGTCAATTTTGGTACTGAAATTGGTTGAGTTGATGTGAAATGACCCATAAATAAAAAAAATATATATTACCTGCGAAGGTAGTAAGGGCAGTTCGTACAATGTATTCAGCAAGTTTGGCGTTTTTCTTGTACCTATCTTTGACAGCATCCCAGACAATCGCCAGACATACGTAGTACTGAAGACCATAAGTACAGAAGACAGCCAATGCCACCAGAATCTTAACAGCTTGCGCAGCGCTGCAACAAAGAGAACACATTTATAGGAATTAGTTGTCACGATAATTTTAAAACAATAATATGTGCATTTCCTCTCCATCAAATCGTTCATCCACGAAAAATTCAAAAAGTCTTCGGTAAATCACATGCACTTAACCAGCACAAATTAATCAACTAATTTTTTGCTCTCCTTCCAAAATTATTCGAACGTTTGGGATAAATATCAATAGTTGATTTCTGAATACTCATACTAAATTTTGTGTGGAAACATTCAATTCATAGGCAGTTATTGGGGTTCTTGAGTTGAGACCCCCCATTATTAGTTGCTGTCTTTATGGGGTTATGAATTTAAGTATAAAATTTCATGTCGATACATTCATTTAATCGGAAATTATGAGTTTTGTGTTAAATCCCCCCTCCTCTTTGGTCGATTTGGCTGAAATTCCGGTGAAAACCCAACTTGGAATTTCTCACCGGTTACATAACTTCTTCTATTCATCGTATAGCTTGGGAAGTAAATAGAAGAGAATATTAGAATTTTGGAGTAAAAAGATAAATGTCTTAGTAAAAGAAGAGACTTTCCAAAAGAATCTAATTGTGTTCAGAGGGAGAGCGTAAACAGTTCATCAATTCCCAAAATGGGGATTACATTTTTTTGGGGGGAATTTCTCAAGATGATGTTGACCATTAGAAAATGCGTGATGATAATTTGTGATCATTGGACAACTCAAGACATACCAAATTATAAGCTAAAATTAACCATTTCAGTTTTACACTTCTTCCGAAATATATCTATTGGACCTACGAAGAAATTGTCCAAAACAATTGTATACAGAGCGAACACCACTGCAATTTTTCAGAATTAGACTGAAACGATAGATTCCGTGAAAAAGAAATATCCTCAGAAATATGAGCGACAAAGTATTTTAAATAAATTGACGCTGACCCGTTTCAGGTTATTGTTTAAAAGCAATCAACAATATGGAGCGCTACACAGCTTGTTAATACCAGCCGACATTATGAATTATTTATTTAAAACTTGCATGATATGAATTATTTATTTTAAATTTCAAGACAACTACACTTATGAATAATTCAAAGTCAACTAGTATATGTTTACTGTCTATCTGACATTTAAAACAAACAAATAACTTCCTAGAAATAAGAAAATTTGTTTGATAATTCTGAGCTGAGCAAACTACTAGAACCCAAAAAGCTCCTTATTATCATATAATTTAATTAAATACTATTTTTTTCCCTCACGCCCATATTGTATATTATGTCCAGAAACTTTGAAACGAATATTGAACTATGCAGGGAAATGTGGAAAGCTCCCATTTCTCCAGATAAAGAACATAACTACAAAAATGAGCCGAGGAAACAAATAAATGAGAATATTTCCGAGAACGGTCCAACAAAATGAGACGCTATATTCTGTAAACGAATGTTAATACTAGGTATCTGGTGTTGCCGGAAAGACAAACATTTTCATATCATTTCGTGCCTATCAATGAAAAATTAACAATACAAGTTGCTTCAGTATGTCTGTAAATAAATGTTAGTGAAAGATTCGAAATTCCAAAATAGTGATTTTCCAGTGCAAAACCGAGTAACACAGCTAGTACTTCATAATATACGAGTATATTATAATATAATAAACCTGTAATGAGAAAAATGTATCAAGTCAAGTATTCGACATCGAATTTATAATTTCCCTTATTGTAATAATTATTCAGCTTTCCATTAGCTATTTTACTATGCGTCTACCAAATATAAGCTAATCTCAAGCCCCTTTTTATTAAAAAAAAATGTTTTAAAATAAAAATTTCGAAATCCTAAAAGAACATGAAATTTTAGGTGTCAGGTTTGTCTTCAGTAAGCGGAAATACCTGCGCAAACGCTTATAATCAATGTAGAAATTGCTTATATATAAAAATTTTCTGCATTATTTAATTATATAACATTGATTATAATGGTTTGCGCAGGTGTTTCCGCTTACTGAAGACCAACCTGACACCTAAAACTTCATAGTCTTTCAAGGTTATCGAGATTTTTATTTTAAAACTTTTTTTTAATATATAATATATGTCAATAGCAAAGAAAAATATAAAACTTTTCAAAGTCATATTTCTATATACGAAGCCAACAGGCTAATGTTTTTCGAAGGTTACATCCTTGGATTATCTTCCTGATATTTCGGGCAAGCTGACTATACTTCAAAGGTAACTTTCTTGGTATTTTATGAAAAAGTGCAGTAAAAATGGTCCGAATTATCAGAAAAGATAGTAAAACCGAAAAACAACAGTTAGACGAATAATTCCTCCAATTATTATCTACTAATTAAACGAATTGAACCTAATAATTAGACTAATTATTATATAATAATTAGACGAATATACTGTTTAATTAGAGTACGGCTGATGAAACATCTCAGGTGGGGAGTTGAAGTAGTAGGGTGCAGCGTTGTCAAGACTCCCTCCCTGCCTCTTCCATCTTTCTTCATTATATTATTAAAGAACACAGCAGAACAAAACGAGGCAAATAAATAAAGACAAAAGCAAGCAACTAAAGAACTGCTCATGAACCCGAACTGAAATAAAGTGAGGAGGAACTCCTAGGTATATCCTGAGATATAGCCTAGGCACAGGCGAGAGGTGGTATTACAAAACCCCTCGTATTGGCTACCGCTTACCTCGCCCCCAACGTAGCTGACATGTTTCATCAGCCTGAGAAAATACGAATTGAACTTACTAGTCTTCAGTGGGAAGGTTTAGTGTGACACTGTCAAGAGTGTCATCGCCGTATTTGAGATAGCCAAGGAACCCGAGCATGATGTAGATCATAGTGACACCGCCCATCCCTCTGTTCAGCACCCCGCAGATACCGATGAAGTGCTGCGGCGTCTTCATACTGTTCTCGAGCGGCATCACCTAGAACAATAACACAATGTGAAACTTTGCATAATTTTTGGAATATATATAAGAAGTGAGTATAACAAAAAAACATCGGGCAGACATAAATACTAGGGGGTTATTTTCCTCAATTTCTATTGCTTTCCAATAATCAATGGAGAGTTCAATGCAGAAGTTGACCAAGTCCATGCCAAGCGTTCCTAACCATTGGCAGTATATTTGTTTACTAGATACTGACAATATCTAAGTAAGTGCAACTTGTAATATAGCATTCATTCATTCCAGTCCATAAAGTTAAGATTCCATAAATATTTTTTTGGCATATTTATAGATTGGAATATTGCTGTTTTAGGTTAGTAGCTCAACTACCTGGCGCTGTGCATATAAATTGTGTAAATAGTTCATTTGAACATAACGTGTGGTTATTGAAGGATGGCGTCATAACCACATTTTCAGTGGTTCCATCAAATGCTCACAGCTGTGGCTCATAAGAGAGCATGCAACATAAAGCTCAGAAAAACAAAGCGATTCCTACAAACTTCAGCGACTGCTCTTGGGACTTATTTACTGAAAAGACTAAATCGATGGATATTATAGTCGCTTAAATTCAAAATGAATCTCTGATGGTATTAGAGGAATCACAACTGAGAATAGGAAGCTACCAACTCACAAACTGACCAAAACTGAAAAAGTATTTTGAATAACTTACTATCGTTACCTTTTTTGTTGGAATTATAATAATTCACACTGAATTACATATATATATATATATATATATATATAAACGCTTCTTCAGTTTTGGCCAGTGTGAGATGGTAGCTTTCTACATAACTGTGTCCAACTGTTTTCTAATTTCAAAAACATTAAGTGGTCATGTTACCACAAACCTTCTTGATACGTCATATTTGTTTGTTTAATGATTAACGTAACACAGTCTTGTATCTTCAATCTTATCGAGTATTAGCTAAAACGGGAATATTTGTATAGTAGATGTGAGAAATACGGTGGAATCTCGCTTAACAAGCATAATTCGTTCCAGCATCTTACTCGTTAAGCGAAACAATTTTTCCCATATGCATAAATTATAATGTAAAATACGATAATGAGTTTCATGCCAAAAAAATACTCATACTCGAAAAATTTGTGATCACAAGCGACACTAAGATGCTAGCGGAACAAGTGGTAAACAAAAACTGATGTAGCAAGCGCACAATCCGGGACTTCCCCTCTCCTCGTCACTCGTTAAGCGAGTCATTTTTTTTACAATTTGTTTTGCTCGTTATGCGAATTACTCGTTATGAAAGGTGCTCGTTAAGCGAGGTTCAATGTAGATGAGATTGAACTTGGTTCAATTCTGCACTGAATGGATCAACAAAACCTCTCTACTACACACTGACTGACAAGCCCCGATTCGAAAAGGATAATTCATGAGCTTGATCAACTTTTACACAGAGTCCATCATCAATCAAAAGACAGTGAGGATCCGGTCAGAAGCAATTCAATGTCAACTTACAACGCCAATAGCTTCCATAGCAAATATAGTGATGGAGAAGAACTGAGGCATGGTGAAGGGAGAGGCGACCTGAGGCATCTCCCAGGGAGACTTGAGGTCCCAGACGAGGTAGTAGAAGGTAATACCCAGTCCGACTCCCATGAAGACATTAGCCACCATGGAGACAGGAGCCAGATACTTGAGATTGGGGACCCAGGACAAGATGATGAGGGGGATGAGAAAGGCAGAGATGTACACACGGATATCCCAGCCGGCCCCTGTGTGGTGCTCAATAACCTGAAACACATACACAAATATAATCCAAAAAACCGGTTGTGAATTAAAATATTTTTGAACAAGAAGAAATTCACTTTATTCATCTCATAGAAAAAGGGTAAAAGATACTTCACACTAAAATAATAAGAGTATACATAGTTGATTTCTATAAAAACTGGCAATATATGACAAATTCTTCAATGAAATTGTCAATGCAGACATATCTTATATCCTGACCTTTTCGACTTAATTTTTTAGAACGAATGCATATCACGCTCGAACAGTAATATTGACGACTATGACTTTTGGATATAGCAAATTTGTTGTAATTAACAAAACTTACATTACCGCGGTTGTCCACATTCTAGGTGTGTTAGTTAAACATAATGTTTTGGGAGTGTATTCCATTTTAATATTTAGACAAGATAATATGAGAGAGAAAATGTATATTAATTTAATAATTTCTAGTTATCCACAATTTTTCTGGGACGTAATGACGTCTCATAATTACGTTAATTTCATTGCCTTGGAAAAAATCATAAAAGGAATTATTCTCGGTTTCAATACTCCTCCTTCAGATATGTATGATTATTTGAATCATTATGTATTGTCGTTGATTTTATTAATTTATATTTTTGCCAAAAATGGGTCAACCAGGCGCTATTGAATGTATATACATATTGTTTGTGGATATTGCAGGTTATTATAAGCCAGAAAACTGGCATTAAATGTGAACATTGAATTTTTGGATGAGTAAATTGATGTCTTGTTATTTGAGCTTCATGTTCTCCAATTTTTGACGAATTACATTAACAAATTTGGACAAATAGATGAATTGTAATAAAAAGGAGTCAATGCCACACTGCGCAAGGTCCATGAACACCATCTTTAAAAGTTTCATTAAAGAGGAGTGGCTAAAGATGTGTCGTCCAAATAAATCACAAACAGACAAATATTATATAAATTTCAAAAAGAGGATTTTAAGTTATACAAGTAAAAGATATTTGCTTTGTTTAAATAAAAAAAATGATTGTTTCGTTCTGTTACGTAACTATTCACGTGGAAAAGAAATATCAAAGTTAAACCATCTTTGTTCTTTTAAACAAATTATCTTATCCTTATTATTAAGAGTAATGAAAAAATGATCAAAATTACTTTTTGAGATAAGAACTTTTACATTTAATAGATATGTTGTAGGCAAGTTATTTTATGTTTTATTTTAAGGATCGTTCAAAAATTACCCATACATAGCAAACCTGAGTATACACATATACATATCTCCTAGGAGATATACATACTCTAAACACTATATTGAGGACATTAAAGTAATTATTTTACAAAGAAATAGGAATTTTATTGAGTGGCTTCCAGCAAAAGACTCACATTTTTGACAATAGGTTCTTTTCGTTAATTGAAAATTAAGAATTTGGACCAAAATAGTTTATAATACAGACAGAAATTACTTACTTCATTATTGTGACCCATGCCCAGGCTTTAAATAAGAGGTCATTCGCTTACTACCAGAGCGACACTACTCTGGGAGACCTAAATGTTGTCTACTCATGTTTTGTTGCCTATGCTAGTGGACTTTAACGAGTCATCAGATACACCAGACTGACTCGGGATCATAGCTTAACGTCCCATTCGAAGGACGGCGTGCTCACAGTTTTTATTTTACCCCTCAGATAAAAAATCTAAGGACCTAGGCCGGGTTTCGATTTACACAAATTTACTTTCACCTTGTAGAGTCTCTTTTTTTTCTTAAACCTCCGATTGTAAGCGTTATCCCCAGTCGGAATCACGGCACTTGCAGTGGTACCTTTTTTATATAACACGGATATGAGTTTGTTTGTCATCTGCACCATATCGACATGGTCCGGTTAATAGACAGCTATTATTATCAGAGTCAAGGACAGTTCCACCTGACGTGGAGAAGAAAATAAGATTTTAGAAGAAGTATATCTTAGAATTTCTAAGGAAACTAGAAGACTTTATGAAGGACTTGGTATCTTCAAATCCTGGTAAGATTAGATGCACAAGCCCAGCGCTTCCTGGGAAGGGATAAGAGCATTGAGTATTCAGGTCCCTGGGTGCACTCACCAAACCATATAATATCATTATTAACAATTGTATACGCACCTGTTGGAAATTTTGAGCAATGATAACTGTATAAACACTGCAGGTTCCAAAATATGCAGCAAATAAACCGCCAAGGATTGATATTCTGCAAAAATTAAATTAACAATAAGAATAAACAAATTGAAATCTATAATAAAACAACAGAAATGTATGTGTCTTAAAACTGCTATAGACTATCGTCACTAACGGCTAAATTTGTTTTTCTCTCTTTCATATGTTCTTTTTATGCTCTTTTAATCTCATAACTTTTCATGTAAAGATGTCTCATTTAGGGAAAAATTATTATTTTACAGGTTTCAAAATAAAAACGTAGTCTGACTTCTTTTAGATTTTATTATTTGTTCAAGCCGGCTTTCCAGGTTGCCCACATCATCATGCTTTATGATAAAACTTTTTTTAAAACATAACAATTTGAAAAGGTAGAATGAATAAAAGAAATAAAACTGTAATAAATAAACACTTTAAAAATTAATGAATGGTAAAATATACAAACATTTTTTTTTTTTTTTTTTTTTTTTTTTTTTTCTTTTGGCTTTATGAACGGTGCATATTAGCCATGTCAATGTGTTATGTATAATTATTTAAGACATCCATGGCCCCGGGAGGGAGTTCTATCTACGAAATAAAACTCACTCCCGGACGGGATTCGAACCCGCAAACCATGGTGAGACCATGCGACCAAAGCCCTACGCTCTAGCCCGCACGGCCACCATGGCCCCCTATACAAACATCGTGCTCCCAATATAAGTCATAATTTTATTTATTAGACAGTTTCATTTTGCTTATTCATTCTACATTTTTAAATTATGTTTTAAAGATGTTTTATCAGACAAGCTAATGATGAGGGCAATGTAGAAAGCCGGCTAGCACAAAATGATAAAATCTATTAGAGGTCAGACTTCGTTTTTTTATTTTGCAACCTGTGTCAAATATTCTTAGTTAAGGATACACCTAAATGTGAGAAATCCCTAAATACCACCTGTAAAGAGTTTACACATTACAATTCTTTGATTTTTAACTATTATGCCTTGCATCGCCCACATAATGACATAAATAAAAGGAAAATAGAAAAAAAAAAAAATCTTCAATTTAAAAGAAGGTAATTTAGTAAAAGAAGACATTTTAAATATCACAGTTGACAAACACTTCAATTTGGCGAAGGATTAATAACTTATTAGATAAGTCCAAAATAGCAATTACAGACGTTTAGGGAAGTACTTCTATCATCAGTGTCTATAATACACGGGTTCTTTAGGTTAACTATTCCTTCTGTCAATCAGAATTTTCCTTTCATAGAACATATTTATTGAGTTGACTTATATATTTAAACATATTTTGACTAGGTGTTTGAATATACAAATCGACTCAATAAATATGTTCTATAAAAGGAAGATTCTGATTGACATCAGGAATAGTTAAATTAAAGGACAGATGAATTATAGACACTGAAATGGGAATGCTTACTGAAACGTTTGTAATTGTTTATTTGTTTTTTGAGAAGGGAAATAATACATGGAAAACTTGATGATGTTATATAATAAATATGTATTATACAATAATAATTGTACTACTTGCCTGGCCCACTTGGAGTAGCGCCTCCCCCATGGTGGCCCGTTCGCAAAAGCTACCTCACCAACATCAGCGAAACTCATGGCTGTCACTCGCGTCCGTCGATATAGCTCGTGGGCGCATTTTACCTTAAAATTTGATTTAAAAAAACAACATTAGGTTAACAAACAGTTATAGAAATAGATACATCCGTCACCATTCTTGAGTTGCAGAATAATTTATATTGTATTTCAATTTATTAAAATTGAGGGCTCAGAGAGGAGACCCGAGCTAGTCTACATAATTCAAATTTATTCCTAAAACTATACTAATCTGTTAGCAGAGATCTATTTTAAAAAACAAAACGAAATTAGCAAGTAACAATTCTGTATAAAATAGACCATAAATATTGATTTTTCTTTTGTTTAAAGAATTGAACGACTATATTTACGTGTCAAGTATAGAAAATAATAATACAACATAAACAAAAAAATATGTTCACTATTTGCAAAATAACATTTATGGATTTCTCTGATTTTTCTACGGAATCCTTAATGTTTGTATTCTACTATACAACGATAGTTACAATTAAACTAACCTACACGAAATTATTGGTGATCAACCCTAAAGTATTTAGTTTAAATAATATTAACATAAATAAAATGTTGCTCGTTTAGTAACTTTAGTTACGATGATTTCAGAACTGTTGAAATTTTCATGGATTTTTAGGACTTAGAAGTAGTGTTACCTAACCGCCCTCTCGGTATAAAGAAAATTTTCAGGTGCATATGGCCATTAGATAATTTCATAACTTTAGAATAGTTCATAAAAATAAAATATTTGCTCGGTAATAAATTTGCGTTATATTACGTTAATTGCTAATTACATGCAACGTTGGGACAAAGAATGAAAAAAAAAACATATAAAGATGAGGGACATGTGAAATTTCATGAAAACCCAATCATCAAAGAGACAACACTTATTTTATGTTTTTGGAAGGGCCATAACCTCCTCTCCCCTCTCAAGTTTCATGAATATCACCCGTTAAAGGTCTAGCACTATTTTAAAGCATTAATTCACAACTCCTCTCAATGAGAAGACAGAAATTGGAGTAATTATAATTAGAACGGATTCAGATCTAACAAAAAAATCATCAGGTTAACCCAAAAACTCTAGTAACTGCCGATGTAATCAATATAATGACACAACATTTAGAATGGAGTTCCAGAAGTCAACTATCGATTTTATCTCAAACAATCGATTGGTGTTAGAGGGAGAGCAACAACATAGTTGATTAATTCATACTGGGGAAGTACATTGTAGGTGATTCACCAACAACTTTTTTTTTAACAGTATTTCAACTTGCCGTTTTGTATTATAAATATCTACACATATAAGATAAACAATCACAATTTATAAATATTCATGAACCATTATAACAAGGATGCCAACAAAGGTTGCATCCATTAACATGGTTTAAATCACCTTAAAACAACAATATATTATATTTTCTTTCAACAAATTATATTAGACGTAAATATCTATTCACAATTCAGGGGCGGATCCAGAGAGAGGGGGCCATATCGTCCCCATCATGACGTTTGAATTTGTGAATGTTTTTTAGATTTTTATAGACACATTAAGGAAACAAAATGGATGAAGTTTCATTTATAATAATGTGCTAATAAATTTATTATTGTTATACACATTTATTTGCTATCATTTATTTTATTTGTAACTATTATTTTTATTACTAATCAAATGCGTGCCCGATTATGAGATTCAATAAGTGTTGATGTATCTAATTTATGAGCTATTTTGATGTATACATTTTTATGACGACAATAATTATATATATATATATATAAATATATATATATATTTTTTTTTAATGGAACATCGCTTCCTTTGTATCTATTTGGAGACCAATCTATATTTTGTTTTTTAGGTTTTTTCATTAATTAACCAGTTTTGCAAGAACGAAACGTTCATGTAACGATACGTCATTTATTTGGGAGTCTCGTAAATGTCATTAACTAAATAAAAAATAGAATAAAAAAAGTAGTGAATGGTCACCAGATGGATAGACAATGTTTTATAAAACAACACAGGCTGTATCGAGGGCGCAGTCGTAGTATGTGAAACGTCTTGTGCGTGCTGCAGAGGGTGTAAGGGCACTAGGATATAGAAATGACGTAATCAAATACACAACGTGTCGAACGCGGAGGCGCCGCGAGCAACCGGCAAATTTCCGCAAACAATTACACTCTTGTAAGCCTTATAACTCCTGAAGAGCATCGGTTTGAGTTCGATGGATTATACCTACTTCGGCAGAGATCTCTCAAACGCGACTACTCCCGCTTGGATCGACAAATGTTCTGCAGAGCTATGCTTCTGTGAAAGCCGCCCGCGAGGCTAACTTTAGCTCCCCAATTGCGTCATGTGTGGCGCGACAATGGCGCCATTTGAGCACGCGACCCATGCGTGATCGAGTAATGGCTTCTTTCCTCTACACAAGATACCAAAGTAAGGCGCACGGGTAGTACGGTTGCAAAGATATAAGCGATATTAGTGTTATGCGGTTCATTTAACATATTAATCGAATATAAACTAGGATATGTATGGGATTGTTATCATTATTATACATTATAAGACTGAAAGATGTGGTCTTACAAGGATATAGGCACAGTGTGTACAGACGAGAGAGACCACAATTGTGAACACGATCCCCATGGACATGCCGGCGTTCTTGAAGGCCACCGGCATCGCCAGGATCCCCGTACCTAGGGAGGCCTTCAGCAGATGAGTCAGAGTATCGCAGTCCCTAAACAAATATTTAAATATATATATTTACTATAAAAATACACAACATAGGTTTAACAATACAAATAACTTAGATACTAGTAAATAAAATCAAAGAAAGCTTGTTGTGTTAACTGAATGCTTAAAAAAAAAAAAGATTTATCTAAAAATAATAATAATAATCTTAGTTACAATTTGACAATGTCCTAGCTCTAGTCTGCGCAAATTGAATCATTTAGTTTGTTTTCCATGTTAAGCGACATTCCTCTTTTTGTGGCTTAAAAAAAAAAAATCATGAATTAATGAAAACAAACTGTACTTGAGAATATTTTCTAAAATACATTTTAAATAACAATCACTTAGACATTTCCACTATTGTCAGATTTAGTTGAAGGCTGAGACTGTAAATAAACCTGACGATGGAGTAAATTTTTAAACAGATCTTCACATATTCCTATGTATTACAATATCTTTTAAAATAAGTGTTCCTTTTGTCGATAAATTATTTTGCCTTGGATGAAGACATTTTATAGAAGTTTATTAATAAATGACAAGCTGCCAATATTCCACATATAAGGTAAATTGTCCGCATAATGAATTGGTATAACCTCACATGTCCAATATCTTCTGTTTATCTTCAGCAATTTATGTATCATCAATTCGTTCCGGCTCTTACCGGAGCCAGGACGTCAAGTGTGACAGCAAGCTCATTAGTAACAATTGTTCTTATTAATTGTTGTTTATGCATAAAATATAAGATATAATTTATCATTTTTGTTTCATTTTAGAATTTTTTTAGTCATGTTAAAGTTAATTTTGTAGGAAAGCCAGTCTAGAGAAAAAAACAGAATAAAATAAATGAATTTATTTGGAGGCAACTCAAGTGAGAAGTAGAACGCAGTATGATGACAACCTAAGAAGTACTTCACTCCTAAAACCTACAGTTTTGAAATAAAACGCTACCCCATAGGCATAACATGAACTGTAAAATTTATATCAAACTAATTTTTGACCTGCCACAATAGAATAAGGTGGATAAAGGTAAAATAAAATTTAAAGTAGGCACAATTTAGGACTCCCACAGTAGTCTATCAGAGTGACGAAAGAGCGCTCTGGTAGTAGGCGATATGATCTTGTAGTTAAAGCCCGGGTAAGAGTCACAATAACTAGATCGGAACAGCTGAGAATACCTCTCTAAACAGATCAAAAAAAATGAGACTATAACTATGTAGTTAGTTATTATGGACTCATGTCCGGGCTTTAAAGAGGTCATATCGCCTACTACCAGAGTGCTCTTTCGTCTTTAGCGAGTACCTGACATCGTACAGGCTCGGAACCATCGCTTAACTTCCAATCTGAAGTATGGCGAGCTTAAGTTTATTTTATCTCCCAGATAAAAAAAGTAAGGGCATCGGCCGGGTTTTGAACCCGCGAACTTTAGCTCATAAAGCAAGCACGCATACCACTGAGCTAACGGTGCCCTACTATAACTATCTTATTTTCAGTAAAAATTCTACATAGTTTAGCTTACCTCCTTTGGCGTTCCTAAAACTTCCAAGACCTGTCAAAATGGCTTGAAAAATGTGATCCCATTTAACTCTTCTTTCAAAGTAATTTTAATTTATTTATATACAAAAAGTGGAGAGGGAAAGTGAACAAGAAGTCAGGTAGGAGTCAAATAAACCTGCCCTCCAGTGTACCTTAGCAATAATCATATCCCTTCTAAGAACGAATTCCGCTATCTAGGCTTCCTTTACCACAAACGACTAACTTGGAGATTGAAAAGCCAAGAAATGAACAGACATTACAAACTAATACTTTTACTACTAAACAAAATAACTAGATTAACTTTGAGAATAAAACGTCTCAACTCAAACCTATGTGGACTTGAACACTGGGGTTCTGCCAAGACTTCCAATTTTCAATCCAAAATCCTTTGTACAATAGCCAATGTTTCTTATTACTTCTCCAACAAAACCCTTCACACCGACCTTAATATACCGTTTGTCACTGGAATAGCTAAATCCAAGTTTAAAATATTATTTTTTCCCTTAATTTTCAAAATGATCCCCTAGTTCGTGCCCTTCATTCTGCCTCCTTAGCAGCCCAGGCCGAGGCCTTTAGATTTTTTATCTGGAAGGTAAGAAACTTTCGGATGGGAAACATTCAGCCTATGCACTGTAGAGTCGGGCTCATGTCGCGCTCTTCGCTCTGGTAGTAGGCGACATGACCTAAAGCATGAGTCACAATAACTAAACAAGATTTGTTTGTTTATTATTTTTCAATCCCACAATCCACAGTGTTACCAATAAGTAAAATAATCCAAACTTCATCAACATTTTGGAGCAAGGGATTTTTATAATTAAAGTAACTTTATGATGTCCGGAAAAAAATAAAATAAATCACTTATTTATATATAATGAAGCAAGAACTGATAATGCAGCACACAGTTGCAGAAAAACACAAAGAAATTCACACTAAACTATACATTCTCTATTTAAAAAGCTCGTCCTTTTGGGCCAGTTTTGGGTTCCACAGAACCGTCTTATTATTTTTCGCATAGAAACTCGCTCTATGTTTTCTCTGAAAGGTAATAAAATATTAAAAATACATAGTGACCGAGCCCATTATGTCCATCGTGACTGTCCTTGGGGTTGCCTCGTTTAACTTGCAAGAATTTTCTGGTAATTAACAAGATAATTATACGAATTGCAGAGCCAGGAAACGTCGAAGTAGACTAAAATAAAACTTGACCATTGAAGTGAACTTGAGCAACATTCCCCACTTATTGGATCATATGATAAACATTATAATTTTAAAAATATCTCTTAGGCTGGGTCCAGACAAGAACAGAACACTTCGCAAACATTTTCAGTCATTGGCTGGTTCACTGCCGGGTTACACCTCTTTTCTGTTATTTAATGGTAAGTGTATACATCTTCTGGCGGGTGTGTGTGTAAGTTGAAAAATAATAATCTATCTCTGTAATAAGGAATAGCCGACAATATGGATCTTTTTAAAGGTCGAAATTGACAAATGACTAATGCTATGATTTAAGGACGTGCAACATCAATGCTCTTTAACGATTGATAGGATTTTCATGAAATTTCACATGTAACATCCTTATAAGCCCCGTTCAAACATAGACCATGTTGTAATGAGGGGGGGGGGGGGGGCAGACATAAAAATTTATTTTTTTGGTACTTACAACCTAATATATATGTTCCAGGAAGAACTATCGTCAGTATCTTAAGTGTATTTACTGATCTTTATGTGAAAAAAAAAATGTTTATATTGAATCATCATTATATTCTGTTTCAAAATTAAATGAATCCATTCACGTAAAACTTTTATACGTGTTTTGCGAAACATGTTTTGTTCAAGTTTGGACACTTCGCGAATAGCGAACAGATCACCGAATATATTCTTTGGAAATGTTGGCTCTGAAGCCAGACTTACGTTGTTGGGTGTTCAATCTTCCTTTCCTTGAACGGGTCCCACTGTCCCTTGCCATCCCGGGTGAGGCACGCCTCCGCATCACCTTTTGGAATCACTGACACTTTATATCTGTAAAAAAACAAAAAATAAATTAAAAAAAATATAACTTATGTATATTGTAACGAACAGAAGTATAAAGATTTATAAATGAATTATTAATAATAAAAATAAAACAATATAATAGCAAGAACAATGGATCGAACAGAAATAAATACCATTATAGTCAAATTGTATTACATATTTATTTTTAATAAATTTTATGTAATATTGTATTAACAAAATTTTATATACATTTTATTAAGAATATTTTATAGATATATGTTTTATTTAAATTAATAATTGTTTACTAGTAATAGTATAAACATTTATTAGACAAACAATTTACGAATAAACAAAATTATATAGTTTTCTTTTGACTTGTTGAGCCATTAAGCGCGAACAATTTGAAAAGAGTAAAGAATTACTTTCTGTAGTGTGGATTATTTATTAAGTTACAAATAGACTCAGAAGTAAGGAAGTCTCTGACAATATATTTTAATTATAATCAACAGATACATGTTATAACTACCTTAACAGTTATTATCTATAATTATACACTAAAGCTATGTTTTTTTTTTTCTTATATCTGCATTACAAGCTATGTTTTTTTTTTTTTATATCTGCATTACATCAGGTGTCCTTTAGAAGTATACGTTGAGTAAACAAGTCTTGTTAAACTAATATGCTTGATTTTATTTCCACAGCTATGAACATTATGTAAGCTGAAACAATCAAAATAAAGTAGAGTTGAGATGGGTGCCAGGACATCAGGGGCTGACAGAGTACCTTAGTACAGGAACCCTTTTGCGGGATCTCTGAGAGCACCGCAAGAGCAGCAATAAAAGGTTGGTTGACCAGGAAACAGATCCAGTTCTGGAGAGGAGTCCCAAAGCAAAGACATTCAAAACTCTTTGTTGCGGAACCTTCAGAGAAAAGGAGCCGAGAGCTCCTGAATGTGAGCAGAATTGATCTTAGAACTATGACAGGGCTGATTACAGGACACTGTTATATGAACAACCCTACAAAATATGGGCATCGCTAGCCCTCTGTGCTCAGCCATATTCACACTACATCTGCCCAATACATGAAGCAGAATGTAATGTTTGGGATACCTGTTAGACTGACTGAAACCTTCCATTACTTCTCTGCAAATGATGTTCCACATGGATACTTGCACTTCATGGTTTCTTTGTTTTCATCTCAGGGTCATATGCTAATATATATGTCGAAGTGGTTTAGGAAAATCCGGCGTTTTGACATTAAACCAATACTTTTAATGAAGAACTGGGCAATCAAGATTTCGAAATTAATTTTGCTTGTTAGTCTAGTTTTTGTCGACGATGTAGATATATCTCACAATGAAAATGTTTTAAAACAATTTAAAAACTCGTCGGTGAATTACAGAAAACATACTTCCCCATCTCGAATTCTTTGTAATTAACTGAGTCAAAATGTCCTAATAAATATTTACAATATGAAATTAATTAATAGAATTAAAACAATTGTTCAAAATTTATATTATTTACCTATATCATAATTCCAAAAAACATATATACATATATAGTGTACAGGTTTCGGCTTCGTCAGCATATAGTTCAAAAGTAACATTTAAGTTGCTAGGTTCGCATAATTAAACAATTCTGAGTTTACCTGAGACTAACTCTCCAACCTCAAGGGAAACCCCACAGAGGAGGGAAGTCATAGTTTCAATAGGAACATCTAGCGATGAAAATATATCGGTTTAAACATAAAACATAAAATTCAAAAAAATAATAGGAATGTGCAACAATATTTTAATAATAAAAGGTAAAAAATAAGGAATTATACATTTGATGACATTATTTCATATATATTTACTATACATATTACATGCTTTATTATGAATAAACAAAATGAACGTCTTTTTCTAATTATTGTCTATTCCACAAAAAAATAATAGGAATGTGCAACAATATTTTAATAATAAAAGGTAAAAAATAAGGAATTATACATTTGATGACATTATTTCATATATATTTACTATACATATTACATGCTTTATTATGAATAAACAAAATGAACGTCTTTTTCTAATTATTGTCTATTCCACAAAAAAATAATAGGAATGTGCAACAATATTTTAATAATAAAAGGTAAAAAATAAGGAATTATACATTTGATGACATTATTTCATATATATTTACTATACATATTACATGCTTTATTATGAATAAACAAAATGAACGTCTTCTTCTAATTATTGTCTATTCCACAAAAAAAATTATACATAAACTACCAGTTTCATTATACCAGCATCAGGTTTTGTTTATGAACTTGGCCAATTTGTATAAGAAGAGTTGGTAGGAGAATGTGTATAAGATACAAAAGGCCTGAACTAAAATTAGTATGCCATGGGTATTTTTTTACATATATCATTAATCGAATGTTAATAGGTTAGGTTTTATTACTCGCCTACTACCAGAGCGCTGTTTCGTCACTCTGGTGGACATGAGCCCGACTCTACTGTGGGAGTCCTAAATTTTGCATACCCTAAATTTTTATTCACCTAGGGCAGGGGTGTTTAACGAGTACCTGACATCGTACAGGCTTGGGACCATCGCTTAACGTCCCATCCGAAGGATGGCGTGCTTAAGTTTATTTTACCTCCCAGATATAATATATCATACACCAATCATATCAAGTATCTGAACTGAACTGCCTTTTTAACTGTTGTTACAGCAATGAATCCTATAAGATTTAACTTATTTGTGGATGGTTAATTCCAAATAGGTACGTTAACAGATGAATTACCTACTTGCTAAATACAGAATATAGATTGAGTTAATAATAATACTTTTTATTGCTTTAAAGAAAGCATCGCCTACTACCAGAGGGCTCTGTTGGAAATGAGACCGACTCCACTGTGGGAATCCTAAATTTTGCCTACCCAGATTAAGTTATTATTTAATAATCAACAGATGCTTTTCATTTAGGGGTTTGCGGCGCTATTCTGAACAGCATATTTTATTACTCAAATGTTAGAAAGAACTATATAACCTGTTTCTGGCCGCAAACTTATAGACGGTGGCGCAAAATATGTATTTTTCGAACCCACGTTTTTGAGCTCATAAGACAAGCACGCATACCACTGAGCTGCCGGCACCCTCACGAATGTTAATATACATTAACACTATTTGAAATGTTTATTTTATTTCAATTATCATCTCTAAGAGAAGCTTATTTTTACATCCCGCAGCTATATGAGGTACAGAGAAAGTTATGTCATAGGTCAAAATTCGATGCGGAGTTTTCAATGGAATTTCATGTTTTCCGACCTCTAGATTACAAATTTCAAAAACAAAATTTCTGTCTGCGAACACGATAACTCCTTTCCCCCTAATCACTCCTTCCCTTCGATCGATTTGGCTAAAAAACAATAGGTGTCGTCGTTAGAGGGTTCTGCATTCATACCAGATTACATATATGAATCTAGAACCCTCTAACGACGACACCTATCGTTTTTGTGCCAAATCGACCAAAAGGAATGAGGGATTAGGAGGAAGGCTTAACATAAAAATTCTAATAACTGCCGATAGAATGTATGCATCGGAATGAAATTTTATATGTAGAACCAAAATCCCATAAGTACAACACCTATTGATTTTCAGCCAAATCGACCAAAAGGAATGAGGGATTAGGGGGAAGGCTTAACATAAAAATTCTAATAACTGCCGATAGAATGTATGCATCGACACGAAATTTTATATGTAGAACCAAAATCCCATAAGAACAACATCTATTGATTTTCAGCTATATCGGCCAAAGGGCAGGGGGGATTAACTCAAAAATTCTAATAACGCCGTGGTAATGAATGTATCGACATGAAATTTCATATCTAAATTCAAAACCCAGTGAGGCCCTAACCTGTAAAATTTCAGCGATATCGGCTGAAGGGAAGGTTATGGGAGAAGGCTCCATTAAAAAAACCAAATAATTTTAGTTTTTAATTTTGTTAATATTCTCATATTATCAGTCATATTTTTTTTAAAAATACAAACATAATTTCAAGCATAACAAATATAAATGTGTTAATCTTATTAGAATTTAATACATTTATTCTTAATCTTAGTTTTACTGCTACTGAAAAAATATAAGAAAACATTTCAGAACAAACAAATTTTCTAACTGTGAAACCACAAGGATTTCATACTTCAAGTTTCAACCTTTTTCTCATCTACTAGATGTTCCTACAAGTTCGACGTCAGCAAACTTGTCTATTATTAAACCTGACTTAACGAAACCGGTAGCTTATGTATTCATTTTTGTAAAATAGTCAATATTTTAAAAATAAGTTTGTTATGTTTATTTATTATAAGGTTCCAAATTATGTCCGCGTTTCTCAACTTATAAGTTGCTTTGTTATAAATACCATTTCTTTAGTTTCTTTGAAGTTCTAGGTAAATTATTAATTTTAGTAATTAACATATTATTATATTAATATGTATTTAGATAATACTTACTTAGCACCCGAGTTATTTAAATTTGATCCATCTTTTGGTAAAAATGTTTCTAGTTCTGTCATATTCTGTACTCCGTTGGCAGTCTGAAAAAGAAAAAAATGTATATATAAATAAAAAATACAGTATAAAATAAAATTATATGGTAACAAAGAGATATCAAGAAGAAAATTATATTATATACTGTAATGTAATACTTTGGGATGTAGTTTCAACTTGAAAATGAAGCATTATTTAAGTTAGCAGAGGAAGAGAAATACAAAACTTTTCGTAACTTAAAAAATAAATAAAACAAACTTCTTTTTTTGAATTATTGTATATTTCACAACAAAAATGTATAAAAACAGTCAAAATTTCAATAAAGAAGTTTGTTACCAGTTCATGTTACCATGAGTTTAGTTCACATTATGTCCGCATTACTCAACTTAGAAGTTCTAGGATACAAAATATAGCTGTTATATATTGACTATTAAAAAAAATCCCAAAACTTAATTTTTCGGGTTTCGCAGATCAGTGAAAACCGCTTATCTTTTCCTTACCTGGTATCATATTCTGTTCCTTCTAAAATAATGATTTCAAATTTGAACATAATTGTAATCTGGTGTTATAAAAACAGGAACAATATGAATAAATACTACCATTGTGAATTTTCAATTTTATTTCATTTATTCAAATTGTATTTGAAAATACATCCGAAGTAGATAACAAAATTCAACAAATAATGTAGTTAATGTGAGTGTGTTTGAGGATGTAAAATAGATAAATGTAATTTAATCCGAACTTCAAAATGTTCCTTTGTTTTCAAAACAAATCAACATTAATTGAAGAAATACATTTCAATTGTTTAAAAAGCATGAAATTAGATATGATTTTGCGGCCTAAGAGAGTAATTATTTTACTTTTTGGAAAGCCCTTTTCTGAAACATTATATTTAGTCCAAATCAATAACTAATGTTTTTTTTATTTCCTTAGCTATACGAAGTATAGGGGAAGTTATGTAATCGGTCAAAAAATCGATGCAGAGTTTTCAACGGAATTTCATGTTTTCCGACCTTCAGGTTCACTGTATGTGTGTGTGTGTGTGTGTGTGTGTGTCTGTGAACACGATATCTCCCGATAAAAAGAATGTCTTGTCTCTCAAAAAAATTATTTTCTTCTTATTGTTAAAAATAATAAAATAATCAACATGGTTCATAATTCGGATTCCTTTAATGTAGACAGATATACATAAGTTAAAAATAAAATCAATATGTATAGTGGTTAAATATTGTTTATAGATTTTGTTATAACAAAAAACAAAACAATATAATTTGTAAAATACAAACTAGGATAATGCGTGCAGGACCCTCGGGGTTCAAGCGGAGATCGTTAAAGACATAGTCAACCAGCTCTAAATACTGTAAACCGGGGAGAAAAATTATAAAAATAGATATATGAAAAGTGACATTTTTATTTTTTTTTAAAATTAGTTAATAAATCAAAAATGTTGGGTAGTTAAACAAAAAAAAAATGGATACCTTTTTTTTCATTGTGAACTAGGCCTGAAATAGTCTAACTTATACTACAGTGTCACTTGGCCTTCTCGGTCAATACTAGGTAATCCGTTTAGGTTAAGGGGATTACTTACTTAATACATTTTGTGAACCAATATACGAAGTGGAGCAACAAAAAATAAATAAATAAATATTTATAAAAATAAATAAATAGTGGCGTAGAACATAAGACAACAAACATGAAACCCTCACTTCTATGTAACGACTTGATGTTACTTTATGTTTAATATTTTCATTATTAAAATCATTACGTATTTTACAGCAGCTATACGAAGTATAGGGGAAGTTATATAATCTGTCAGAAATTCGATGCGGAATTTTCAACGGAATTACATGTTTTTTCGACAGCCTGATTCAAAAAGAAAAGTCTATCTTTGAACTTGATAACTCCTAATAGAATGAATGTATCAACAAGAAATTTTATATGTGTATCTAGAACCCTCTAAGAACGACAACTACTAATTTTCAGTCAATTCGGCCTAAGGGAAAGGGGTATTAGGGGGAGGCTTAACACAGAGTTATCACGGAAAGGAACGACGTTAAAGAAGACATCAAAGCGAGGATAACGGCAGGGAATAGATGCTACCGGTCACTGGAGGAGGACTGTGTCCCGAGACGCCAAAATAACAATTTATAAAACAGTCCTGAGACCGGTCGTCACATATGCGAGTGAAACCTGACTAGGAGGGACGAAGTCTTACTCAATACATGGGAGAGGAAGGATATTGAGGAAGATATACGGCTCTACTCCAGAGGAGGATAGTTGGAGGATACGGTCCAATAGAGAGCTGAGAGACCTGTACAAGAGCCCGGAACTGGTGACCTTAGTGAAGCAGGGGCGGCTGCGATAGCTGGGGCATTTACAGAGGATGGAACCAGACAGATTGCCGAGGAGGATACTGGAGGGAAACCCGGGAGGACAAAGAAGAAGAGGTAGACCCCGCTTACGTTTGCTGGAGAACGTGGAGGACGACCTCAGAACGATCGGTATGAGAAGATGGAGACGGGAGACCGAGGAGAGTAGAATGGCGGAAGATTGTTGCGGAGGCCCAGGTTCTACAAGGACCGTAGCGCCAGGGAAAGTAAGTAAGTAAGTTAACACAGAAATAATGACTACCTTTATAATGAATGTATTGAAACAAAATTTCGTACGTAAATTCAAATTCCCTATAAGGACGACACCTATTAGTTTTTAGAGGAATCAGCAGAAGGGGTGGGTCAGAGGAAGGGCTCAACTCAAAAATACCAACAACTGCCGATTTAATGAATATATCGACACAAAATTTAGTATGAATCAGAAATCATTATGTAAGTCAAATATAGCGTTTTAGCCCAAACGGTCGATTGGCTATGAAGGGAGAGCGAAAACATGACTGATTAATCTGTGCTGGGGAAGTACATAGCCGGCGATTCACCGACGACTTTATAATTAGTTATTTCCTAATTTATTTTATTTCTATTGGTATATTTATTGATTGTATTATTATTTGTCGTTAGAACGTTCCGAAATGTAGTTGTGGAAGAAACACTTTTAGAAAAATTAAAAAAAAAAAAACGTCCTAGTAATCGGATAACTCGATATCGGATTTTGGCACGAACGCAATACTAACTTATACTAAAGGTATAAGGTAATAAGGACTGGAGTTGTATATTTAATTTTGTCACAGAGTTATGGCTCCAAAGAGGAAATGACGGAAACAGGAAGTCAACTGTACAGGATGCAACACTCCGTAAATTAGTTTAGAGAAGTTTTAGAGTCAAACTTAGGTTAGTTTTGTCAAACAAAAATTTAAGATGTGTATTTTGCGAACCTTATCCTTCCTAATAGTATGAACGATAAGTAAGAATGAACTGTTGAGGCGGGAGATGACCCTGAACAGACTTGCCATCGGTCATACAAGACACACTCATGGCTCTGACAGTGCGCCATTTAATAGAAGAATGCGACGTTCTGACATTCCAACGTGAAGCTGCAGATATACCTGCGAACCTCTCGAGATTTCCAAAGAAAACTCTTCGCACTTCAGAAAACATCTACGATTCTTGAGAAACGCAAACATATCCAATGAACTGTAAAATGTGTTATAAGACCCATGCATAGATTGTGGAAGGTAGTGTCTTGTGATGACACTGAGATGAGGTGGGGACCAGCCCAACTCGCTCAGTATCTCTCGAGACAGAACCACTAATCGCGACAGTGCGTTAAAAAAACAAGTGTGAGTGACGCCGGTACTCATGAGAATTGATGTGTAAACATCTGCTTTAGTTTCAAAAATTTGCTGTCGTACACTGATTTTCATTAAAATTTCTTTTATAATGATACAATAAGAAAAGTAGTATGAGGAATTCAACTTTCAAATTTATTGTTCTTCAATTTCTTTTATACATGAAATTATAGGTTAGTTTTAGCTAAAATAATTTTTTTTTTTTTAGATTTACACAAATTTTATTTATTGTGACAAATTGAAGCTATCGAAGCATCTTAACCTAAAAGTTTCTTACCAAAAGATCATTTTATAGTTCGTAATATTGATATTATAGTTACATTCACTACAACGGTAAATATGATCAATTATGTTGTAAAAATACAATGTTACCTTTATCTAATCATGTTTTTTTAGAATTGATTTATTGTTATTGGTTTTATTATATATATTTACCTTTATTCATTTGAGACGAAATATATTACACGATATAAAAAAGCTGCGCGCGCAACCGTCCGACACACACACACACACTTACACATGCACATCAACGAGACTTACGCTCTTACATAGCCCCTACCGAAAGCTAAGATATTTACACATCAAAAATTTTAAAAAAAGTAAGAATGAACGAAAAAAATTTATAATATAGAGTCATAAAATATCGCATACAATTTAGTAATATAATCATTACCAAACAAAAATTTAAGATCGGCAATTTTCGAGTTATGGCAGATTTCTTAGGAACATATTACATAATTATTTAAAGTAAAATTACTGTATTATTCATATTAAAAGTGCTTTAGGATATATATACATTTTTTTTTCCAAATCCCCTACAAATTGTGAAGAAAGCCACTATGCATTCTTGAATAACCAATATATTTTGCTATAATAGTTATCTAAAGAACGGTAAATGTAATAACAATAGAATTATCTACTTTAAATGTATATTTCGTGATGTTGGACTGTTTTACAAGTCAACAACTTTTAGCCTCATTTCGTCGACAGAATAATTGGGTTAAACACATCTGGCTCAAAGCCACGAGCTCATTATGCATTTTAATTAGGTGTTTTAATTTACTAATTGTAAGAATTTTTTTAGAAAGTTAAAAAAAAAATAGGAATAAAATAAAACAAATACTAAATTATAATGAAGACAGAATGAACCAATTGACACCAGAATCTGCGGCGTCTTTCCTAAACTTGAGAAGATGATAAAGGCCTGATACATAAGAAATGTTTTGAAAAAAGAGATTCATTGAGTGGCCATTTGACGTTCAATACAACTGTTAGCATTGAATGCAGATCCCGAAGCCCAAAAAGACTAAACCATGAGGACGCAGACAATGTACTTCAATTAACTTTTCGCTCCCCCTCCAAAACCAGTTGTGCTAATAATCAATTGTTGACTTACAAAGAGGCTTCTAAATTCTCATACTAAATTTTGTCTCGAAAAGTTATTCGGGCTTTTGAGTTTAGGCCCCCTCCCCTGAACTACCCCTTCCCTTTGGCTGATTTTACTGAAAATTAGTGTCGTTCTTATGGGGTTTTGAATTTAAATTTAAAATTTTATAACGATATTCTAATGAATATCGATATAAAATCATTTTCAGTATTTATAGGGATTATTGAGTTGAGCCCCCCTTTGACCGCCCTCCGCTTTTGCCGATTCCGCTGAAAAATGTTGTCCGTAGTGAGCTTTGAATTTACATATAAAATTTCTTGTCTATACATTCATTACAACGGTAGTTATTAGAGCGCGAACGAGATTCCGCATCTTTGGTGGAGATGTCATCGCAGAGGAGAACTTTAGAAGATTGGACTATAAGAGCATTCTCAGGTTCATTAAGGAAACTGGGAGACTGAGCACTTCATGAAGGGCTTGGTTCAGGTAGTATAAGTATAAACATACTGGTAATATAATAAGGGGGAAGCCAGGCGCTTCCAGTGAAGGGATAAGAGCACTGGATGCTTAGGTCCCTAGGTGTAAAACACTAGCCCACCACATATATAAATTAGAGTTTTTGTGTTAAGCCTCCCCCTCCTTCGGCCTATTTCGCTGAAAATCAATAGGTGTACTTATGGAATTCTGTAAACACACATAAAATATAGTATGGAAAGATTCATTCTATCGTGTTTTCATAGATTTTTTTTTTCCAATTTGGGAATCAGGATGTCGGAAAACATGAAATTCCGGTGAAAACACAACATCGAATTTCTGACCAATTACATAACGTCCCTTATACTTTTCATAACTGGGAAAGTAAAAATAATAATAATAATAATTGCTAAAATGAGTTAGTTCTATCACTAATCGCTTAACGAAAATATCATGAAGAAAATAATAGCAAAAATGAATCTTGATTTGGAAGTTCCCAAAAGATTAAAGGAGGTAGACATAGCGTAACTTGTTCCACGTGGCGACCCAAGCGTATCAAAACAGAACCTGACGCCTTTCTTTGTAACGAGAAAAAAACGTGTTCCTGTCGGTGTAATATTAGTCGTCAAAATTCAAAATACCCTGCACGTAATTCTGCTTTCGACAACATTTAAATTACTCTAGAGAAAAAACTCTATTCGAAAATTGCATTTTTTTCTTATTGTTCAAAAATAATAAAATAACCATGATATAAAAATCGTGTTTCTTACTCAAAAACTTTTATACATATTTTCATTTTTATTCTCTTGGCAAGTTCCTCTACACAACATCCTTTAAGGTCTGTCTACTTCTTGTTTATTACTTTCATTACCAATATAATTTTTTTTATTACTTATATATAATAATTAATTTGATTTCTCTTGCTTTATTTGTTTAAGTATTATTATTATTATTTTCTTTCTTTTGTATATTCCGTGAATTATAACCTCAGACTTTTTTTTTTTTTTTTGGCTTTATGTGCAAAGTATATTAGCCATGCTTTTTATAATGGTGTTTGCTAGTTATTTACCACATCCATGGCCCCGGAAGGTATTCGAACCCGCAAACCAAGGTGAGACCACGAGAACCTCACAATGTCCCAAAATATCATATGTGATGCATATTAGTCATGTCTCTGTAATTGTGTCATATTTAGTTATTTACACAACATCGATAGCCCCAAGAAGGAGTTCTATCTACGAAATAAAACTCTCTCCCAGACGGGATTCGAACCCACAACCATGGTGAAACTTTGCGATCAAAGACCTATGCTCTAGCCCACACGGCCATCATGGTCCCCCTAAGAGTTATTAACTGTTTATTATATATATAATATATAATTTGTAAGCTGTTATGGTAATGGAAATAAGTATATTTATTATTATAAGCCTATAAGTATGCAAATAGCAGATCATGAGTGTAAAATTAAATTTTAAAAAATGGACAGATTATAATACATTTTATTGTATATTTATCATTATATTATATTTTATTTTTATTATTATATTTATTTATTTTCATTTTTTGTACTACTACCATTGTACATATATTATTAATATTATTTTGCACATATTCTTAATGACCTTACAGACATTTTTGTTTTTTAATCATTAATATAATTATTTTCTTTATATTCAGTTATTATTTGTACATATTGCCATTTATTATTACAAATATGAATAATAAACAAAAAATAAAAAAGTCTCATGTGTGACTCTAAGATTTAATAAATATTTTTATTCCTAATTCATTTATATCTTGATGTATACCTTTTTAAGTCGTATCTTATTAGAATATTATGTTTTAACGGATAAATTATTATTATTATTGTAAAAAGTCGAATATAGAATAGAATCTTGGCGTTATTGGACGTGTTCTAAAAAAACTACCCCTAAGGAATTCCAGAAAGCAAATAGGAATTTCTCAAGCCAGGGAGATGGAAAAACGAGTATACAATTTTTTTTTCCTTTTCTAAAACCCCAAGCAAGCAAAAATATTCACAAGCACTTATCAATAAATATGGGTAATTAATGTGGACACAATAATTGAATAAATTTTTACTCACCATTTTTGTTGTTATTCAGCTCGTTTTGTGTTCAAACTCGTCAACAGATTTCCATTCAAATCTTCCTAGAACAATGGAACAAATGTTATAAGCACGAAACTTTTAGAAGAAGTAACAGATTCTGAAGAAAACTGTGATTTGGGACAACATATGTTGAAGTTAGCATAACGTTGAGAGTAAACGTAAGATAAACGTCATATCTAGCAGGAGCTCTGATAAGAAGAACAAGAGACCAAACCAAATGTACAACTATTTATTTTTGGAACGATTTTAAACAATAAATACAAAATAATGCAGAAATTCTTATTAAAATTTCATCATGCGCCTATTTTCCCCCATTTCTCTGTGGGGTTATCAAAGGGTGAATCTTGGAAAAGAATAGCAAGGAAAAATGAGATAACAAATCTAAAAATAGACAACAAAGAGACAAAAATAGGAGACACCGTATTTAGGTTTTCCGGGTTTAATAAATCCATTTTATGGTTAACCATGTTTTAAACCATATATTATCCATGTTTTAAACCATATATAGTTTTCAATGAATTATAAAAAAACAATTCCGTATTCATGTTTGGGAGTTTCTTAAGGTTCTCTGTGATGATCCTTCGTTACTTTTTTCTGGCATTTCTTTCAGAGGTGTCTTCAGATTTGACCATATTTCGGGACACTTGCAGGTCCCTTCTTCTTTGGGTTACTATGAACTAGTTAGGAAACAGTAAGAGGTGCAGGAAAAAGTAAGCTTCAGGATATATTTTTTTGTTTTAACCGGCCTTAGGGTCGCGCCGTATATCTGAAGGATATGGGTACTTAATTTTGAAATTTCAAACATCAATATGTATTAAACTTAATAAGTTTAGAGAAACCTTGGGATTAAGTTTTTGTTAATTTCTTGAAATAAATAAATAAATAAATATATATATATATATATATATATATATATATATACATCTATATTTTTACAAATAGATATTTACAACTGTATAAGAAAAGTATACAATGAAATGTGGCTAAGGGAGAGCTATCATGGCGGTATGAGGGGTTAAAGTGCATCACGAAAATGTGTCACACTTTGAGAACTTATATCTCCTAAAATAATAATAATCGTAGAATAATGAACCAAACGCTGATAGAAAGCTTGTGTTGTACAATTTACTATATAACAAGTTTCAACCCTTCATTTTAAATCCCTCAAAAATGGCAGCATAAAAACAAAAAATTAGGCGAAATCCCGAATAATTGTGTTTCAAAATTAGTAGAAAAGTCGCGAACTGCCATCTATCCGTAATATACCAAACTTTTTACCGACAGCCATTCTTCTCTTGAAAGAAGGATGAGTTATGTATTTATTTTATTAAATCCAATTATATATTTTATTTTGTTGACATGTAGATACATATCTTATTTCTCTCATCTTAAACCAATACTAGCAATAACTATTGACAACAATAATACAGCTCATTCTACTTCTGTGAAATTAATTAATAATCGATTATGATAGTTACCATGAATTGTATATAGCATACATTTATATCAAATAAATAAAATAAGAAAGATTTATTTTGTTTTTTAATTAGAAAAATATATTATACTAGACGTAGTTCGGCTGCGGCACAGTCTTAGCTGTGCCCCTTGTATATATTTTTAATTGTCTTATCAAATAAAACAGTTGAGTTTCTTTTCTTTATTATTCAATACATTTATTGCAGCAATATTGTCTTGAAAGTGTTAATTTTCCACTCAATTTTAAATAAATATTCAATACAAATAGCAATCATAAATTAAAAATGAAAACAGCTGAAGAAAAAACAAACAGGCAAATCAGCCAAAGAAAGGGAGGGGATTATTGGAGAGGAGTTAACACAAAAACTCTAATAACTACCGATGTAATAAATGTATCGATACAAAAAGCTTCGGATGTAATGAATGTTTCGATACAAAATATCTTCGGATATAATGAATATATCGATACGAAATAATTTCGGATGTAATGAATGTATCGATACAAATAACTTCAGATGTAATTAATGTATAGATACAAACAACTTAGGATGTAATTAATGTATCGATACCTTTGTATATAAATACATAACATCGGATGTAATGAATGTATCGATACAAAATAACTTCGAATGTAATGAATGTATCGATACAACATAACTTCGAATGTAATGAATGTATCGGTACAAAATAACTCCGGATGTAATAAATGTATCGATACACAATAAGGAATTACATTACCGGTGATTCACCGACGACTTTTTAATTATCTAATTGAATACAATCAATGTCTAATATTGCGTAATATATGACTGTATTTGCTACTCTCGTATATATCTGAAAGCTGATGAGAGGAGAGCCCATTGACAAGGAAGACCCAGATAATGTCACACAATGGAGTGCAGATAACATATCGTACATTACTCGTATATTAGATAAAATAGCAGAGTTGTTTATCCAACTGGATCACAGGACAATATATTTTTATCTTATTTCGAAGTTATCCATCTAAATGGAGTATTCTAAAAACTTGGAATTGCTAAGATATCAAAAAACAAAAAACCTCTTAGAATACCAAAAAAAAAAAAAAAAATTATCAAGTAAATATTTTTTTCTATTTATTTAATTTATCTCTGTTTTTTGTTTCATAATATCAATAAGATGGAAGAATAACTAAATATATCCTCCAGGAAAATGTATTATTTGAAAAGATCAAGATCGAGGGTTCGAAACCCGGCCGAGATTTTTTATCTGGGAGGTGAAAAAACCTTGAGCATGCCCAGGTTTGCAAATTGATTGTCCGGAGCCTGTGCGATGTCAGGAACTCGTTAAAGACCTCTCCCTCTCCTGAAGTATCTAAATCTAGGTAGACAAAATATAGGACTCCCACTGTAGAGTTTTAACTCACGAAAGAGCGCTCTAGTAGTAGGCGATACGACCTCGCAGTTAAAGTCTGTGTATAAACCACAATAACCATCCAACTATTACTTCCCCAGTTAATATATATATTATATGAAGTATAAGGGAAGTTGTGTAATCGGATAGAAATAGATCGGACGTTAAGCGATGGTCCCGAGAATGTGCGATGTCAAAGACCCCATTCTAGGTGAATAAACTTAGGTAAGCAACAACTCACACTGGTAGTGTCGGGCTACAGAGCGACGAAAGAGCGCTCTGTCAGTAGGCAAAATGACCTAGTAGTTAAAGCCCGGGCATGAATCACAATAACTATTATTTAAAAAGTGCATAAGGAGGAGTATTCCTTGAAAAAAGTGCAAAATGTAAAATTGTTTTTTTTTTTAATTACTCAACTTTTGCCGTCAAATTCAGGGGGAAGTAAGGAAATCGGTCAGAATTTCAAATTTGAGTTTTCACCGAAAAAATTGTCGGTGATCCACCGGCGGCTTTTTATATATCACTTTTTTTTTTTTTTTTTTCAGGAACTATAGCCAAAGCGAGGTTTATGAGCAAGTCAATGGACAACATAATTTCTCAAAACTAATTCTCACCAGCGCTCATGATGACGGAAATTTTACGATAATTGCGAGATACATTCGTAACACATACGTCGATATATTCATTCCATCAAGAGTTATTGTTTCCACACGCATAGACATTTTTTATTTAATTTCTGAAATCAAGAGGTCAGGGATTCAGGTAAAAAATCCAATTTGAATTTCATGATTACATTACTTGCTCTATGCATCATAAAGCAGGGGAAGTAATAATGTTCGCAAATCATGAATCACAAAACATAGGCTGACGTCTGAAAAAAGGTTGGCTACTCCAGACCTAAAAGAAATGTACCTACTGTCAACATAATTATTATAATTTAGTTTAAATAATTATGCATTTATTAGTTAATATTACAATTATGAACTTTAATAAGACTAATTAACACAATTAATATATCACTTATCTATAATTCTTGGAACAGCATTTGAATTTTATCTATGGTATAACATTAGTTCATTTAATTTTGCGTAGATAACGGCCAATACTACCCAATAACAGAATTAAAGAAATAATTTACAGTAAAATTACATTTAGTTCGGTGTCTTCCTCGCCTAGGAGGATTTTATTGATGGTTCTCAATTTTGTTAACTCAAGATTTTTTTTTTAGTACGTAATATTATTTGTTTCAAATACATTACCGGTTATGCCAGGAATCGAATATTTTCATATCCGCATCTTCAATGATAGAAAGGCTTTCATTTAACGGTATGCCTATCATTTCAAGTTTTTTTTATCGAATCTACCAAAAAAGAGCAACGCGTTTATACGAATGTCAATGATTTTACAAGGTTTACCTTTTTTATTAATATAGCGACTTAATAAAACTTTTATTTTTCTTAATTTTTTTTTATTCTACCTCCAAATATTCACTTTTAAAATATTGATATTTTGTGCGAAATATGCAATACATGCAAAGATCCTTTAAATACATAATTTTATTCAATATTCTTCAAATATCCAATATACTGCATATATATGCAGTTTAAATCGCCAGTTTATATTGTCCCCCATGAATCCCTGTTTAAAGCTGAAGGGCAAATGTA
This sequence comes from Aradus depressus, assembly GCA_963662175.1. Lineage (NCBI taxonomy): Eukaryota > Metazoa > Arthropoda > Insecta > Hemiptera > Aradidae > Aradus > Aradus depressus. The sequence continues at coordinate 46,758,449 of OY759216.1, read as the reverse complement.
TTCAAAAACCTTAAAATTATAACAATGGGAACATTAACTTTTCTTATGAAACGCCTATTATATAAGATATATGGAACCGTTGAAGATAGAATAGAGATAGTATTTTTCGTTGTGTAAGCTCCATTTAAGACTAAGATTTGTTTGTTCTCTTAAAGAGTCGTGGCCCTCAAAGAGAGCCAAAGACAAATATTAATTGTCAAATAAAATTATCCTCGCACTGCATATTTGAGTTACAATTTATGGTCAGAATAAGATAGAAATATTTCGTGGCACCAGGCTAACCAGCAGTACTATATGGTAAATTTCGGAATTTTATTTTGGAATTTTGTAATGGGGGCCAACACGTCAACACTTCCTTTTTTTTTTTTATTTCTCCAGCTATACGAAGTGTAAACGGTCAGAAATTCGATGTTAACTTTTCTTCAGAATTTCAAATTTTCCGGACCGATTAAAAAAATCAGTCGTCGGTGAATCACCAGCAATACACTTTAGAATTTATCAATTATGTTAACGCCCGCTCTGAAATATTCAACGCAAGGCTGGAAGATTGATTTCTGGCTTCTGAATCCTCGATAGAGTTGAGCCTCCTCTGATCCCTCCTTTCCCTACTACAAGATCCACGGAAAATTAGTAGGTGCCGTCCATATGGGGAACACGACAGTTATTAAATTTTTTGTGTTAAGCTTACCCTCTAATCCCTCACATTCCTTTGACAGATTTGACTGGAAGTCAATAGGTATTATGCGGTTCTGAATACACTTATAAAATATCGCGCCGATGACACAAAGACAAACAGACTTTTTCATTTTTGGAATCTGGAGGTCGGAAAATGTGAAATTCCTTTGAAAAATCAACTTCGAATATTTAAACGATTACATAGCTTATACTTCGTATAACTGGGAAAGTAAAAATTCTAATTTGTCTGTGAACACGATAGCTCTCGATAAAATGAATGTATCGAAACGAAATTTGATATGTATACACAAAACCACATAAAGACGACATATATTAATTTTCAGTCGAAAGGGAAGGGGGGGATTAGCACAAAAACCTCATTATTTGAGTTTTCCAAACGTTCGATTTGCTTTGAAGGGAGAGAAAAAACATAATTGATTATTAATTCGTAGTGAGGAAGTACATTTCCGGTGATTCACCTACGACTGTAGCGCGGTATGTTTTTTTATCTGGATGGTAAAAAAAAACATTGAGCACGCCGTCCTTCGGATGGGACGTAAAGCAATAGTCCCGAGCCTGTGCGATGTCAGGTACTCCTTAAAAAGGTAAATAAACCAAGAGACAAAATTTAGAACTCCCACAATAGAGTCGGGATCATGTCCACCAGAGTGACGATACAGGACTCTGGTAGTAGGCGATATGACCTCATAGTTAAAGTCCGGTGTTGAGTCATCATAACTAACTACTATCGTCTGATTTTGTAATAAATATAAGTTTGCTTAGTGCATTCTTGAACATAGGTAAGAAAGGGGATAGGAATTTAAACTTGGAAATCACCATGACTGAACTAAAATTAAAGATAAAATTATTAAATTCTAACAAGATAAACTAATTTAGATGTGATATACATGAAATAATGTTTGAACATTTAACAAAATGATTACTAATGACATGAGAATACAAATAAAATTAAAATCAGAGGCTTCTCTTATCTTTTACAATAACTAAATAAATAACAAATAAGATATAAATTATAACGAAATATTGCAAAATAGTGATAATACATATTGATCTTGATATGTTAGTTATCAGGACTCATGCCCGGGCTTTAACTACATGGTGGACGTAAGTCTGACTCTACAATGAGAGTCCTAAATTGTGCCTACTCTAAATAATTTATTCACAATGGGTAGGGTATTTTTAACGAGTACCTACCTGACATCGTACAGGTTCGGGACCATCGTTTAACGTGCCATCCGAAAGACGACGTGCTTCCAGATAAAATAAACTAAGTGACTCAGCCGGGTTTCGAACATTGATATGTAATATGTGGAATTTTTTTTTTATTTTTTTATTTTATTTATTTATTGTTTTTTTGCAATCTATATACAATATATACATAGTGAGCAAATATGTGGACAAAAGAAAAAAAAAATAACGTCACTTGATGGGAGAAGCCAGCCAGCGCTGACACTCCCTCGAAAGTTAATTTTCACCATTCACTATCCTCAGAGAAGATCGCGAGGCCACCTCCTGTTCAAGCGGCGGGGAGGATTGTCAGGATGGGAATGATAGTATAGGGCTTGAGCGAGAGGATTTGAATGATAAGAAAGGTTTCTGTGAAATGTTTGGAATCGGGATTGGATTAGTTCGTTGACAGTGGGAATATTGAGATCTCTATGTAGGACTTTATTGGTAATGTAGAAACGTTGATAATTCGTCGCAGGAGTTTGGACTGGAATGCTTGGATTCGATTGATGTTCGACTGTTTAGCTGCACCCCAAAGTTCGAGTCCGTACGTCTAGATGAGACGTATAATGGTCTTGTAAATCGTAAGTTTGTTGTTAGTTGTCAGTTTTGATTTTGGTCCATATGTGGAATTAAAGTCACCTTCACACTAATTATATGCACATGTGATTTTTAAGAAGTTTATTTATTTACATATTTACAACGGCATAACATTTGCCATTAGCAATTGCAATAACTAGTGCAGTCAAGTGCGTGGCTGAACTGCTGAGGAGTCCAGGTTAGTCCTGGAGCAGGTCCCTCTGCCATATCCGCTTGAGGCGTCGTGTTGGATTTAGAGGAGGGTTTGTGGATAATCTAAAAAAGTACCTAATGTCGAAAATGTTTTGTGGAATAGACCATATACATATATAAGTTTATTTTTCATTTCTCACAATATGTCCGAATTTAAATAATTTTTTTTTTCGTCTTATGTCTGATTTCAAGATCTAATCAGATCTAAGTCAACAAATTTCAAGTCCATTGCTACGATCCTTTCAAACTTGTAGCGCTCACTAAGTTACATTCATGTACACATGCAAAAATAGACATAATCGCGACAATGGTCAAAATATAATAGGGGACCTTGAAACCTGAAAATCCCTTAAAAACTTCATCTCGGATTTTCACACGATTCCAAAACTACCTAACGCTATGGGTGTAAGAAATTAATAATTATTAGATTATTACTATAAATAATTATTAGATATAATAGTTCAGTTGGAAAATTTTTAAGGCAATGTTGGCGTTTGTCAGACTCTATGATAAAAATATTTTCCCTCTCAACAATACTACGTCATGATTACGATACCAGGAAGAAAGAAGACTTTTGAATAATTAAACATTGCTCTTCTCTTTTTGAAAAAAGTATAACTCGCAAAGGAATTAATAGATACAATAACAAAATTTAAACCTCAGCTAAAAATGCTTATGTTAGAGGAAACCCTTTACACGGAAACGGAATTTTATTGTCACTGATTCAAAAATAATAATATAATCACAAAGAATCGTGTTTCATATCCAAAAACATTATTTGATGCAAAGCTATCATTTTTATTTTTTGGGCCGAGTTCCTCCACACCATAAAGGTCAGTCGAATGTACGTTATTGTTTTATTTATTCATTTATAATTGATTAATATATATATATATATATTTTTTTTTATAAATTTGTTATAAGTAGTTACAATGTTTTTTATTTTATTTTCTATATCTCACACATTGGGACCTGATGAAAGGACGTCCCGAAACATCGTTGGGATGAAGACACTTCCGAAGAGTTTTTTGAAAAATAGTTACCTCCATTTTAATAAATTGAAAAATGTGTCTACTTATTATAAATGTATCTATGTATTAATTTTTTTTTTATACTCATATATTTTTAAGTATTTATTTATTCAGTTTTTATTAAATTCATGTTACTTTTTTTAATAGTTTTGTTATTACTGCTAATTATACGTGTGTTAGACTCAAGTAGTTATAAATCTAATTTATAAGCTATCTTAATATATAAAATCTTTTGACGTATCCTATTACCATGTATTGGTTTAACGGGAATAAAGTTATTATTATTATTATGGGGAGATGAAAGAAGATAAGAAATACTCAAAATAGAACTGAGATATGGCTCCAGAGGACCCAATTACAGAGGGAGAGTGGAAACAGGACCCCGTAGGGCAGAAGATACATCTGAGAGTGCCGAGAGATAGAGATAACAAGGAGAGCAAGTTCGTGAAGGCGACGGTAACATGTTCTGGGACGTTACGAGTATAGAGGCATCCCTAATTTGCATCGTAAATACGGCCATAAAAAAAAGTAGTCGTCAATGTACTTCTCTACCCCGAATTAATTAAGTTTTCGCTCTCCCACCAAAATCAATAGGCCGTTTAGGCTAAAAATCAATAATTGTCTTACAAAGGGGCTTCTGAAGCCGCATCCATAATTTCTCTCCCCTAATCCCACCCCCGATTTGGCTGAAAATCGATAAGTATTGTTCTTATGGGGTTTTGGTCAAACATATAAAATTTCGTGTCGATACATTCATTCTATCGACAGTTATTAGTTTTTCTGTTAAGACTCTCCCCCTAATCCATTCCTTCCTTTTGGTCGAAAAATAATAAGTGTAGTCTCAGAGGATTCTGGATTTATATATAAAATTTCGTGTCGATAAATTAATTTTATCGGTAGTTATCGTGTTCAAAAACACACACTTACACAGAGACACAGCATTTTTTTTTTTCATATTTGGCATCTAGAGGTCGGAAAACATGAAATTCCTCACTGATTACATAACTTCCCCTATACTTCATATATGTCTGGGAGTCTATATATATCTACCTATATATACCTGGAGATGTAAAATGTATAAGATAGTTGGCTGAGTGAGAACCTTCTGATCCAGGTTGAGGAAGTTGACATTTTAACTTGGAAATCCCCGTTGCGATATTCGTTCAATCTGAAATATTTGTTTCTCTTTTTTAAGAGAGACAAAGATTTTACAAAACTATTCTTCATCCTTGACATATTTACGACTGCTAAACAACTAACAGAGTTCAACTGTGTATTTTGATATCAGCTGGGAAGATATTTCAAAGGTCAAAATCTACAATCATGATTATGTAAACCTAATTATTCCGTATTATCGAAATACATATTTACAGGAATCCAATCTTAATGATCCCTTAACGGGTTCTAATAGAAAACTGAATTCTGAGCAGAAAACGCATTGAAAGCGTACTTGAATTTAAAAAAAAATAATAATAATAAAAAATTATTTAAAAAAGTTGGAGAATATAATTTTTGAATTTTTAAAAGTTTGGAGAATATAATTTTCTATAATTATTTGCAATATTTTCACTCTGTTCCTCTTCATCAAATCAGTAGGTGTCTATATCAGGGACGTCTACCTCTAATAGCGTAACAACTATCAGAGTTTGAGTTAAGCCCCTTATTTTTGGAAAGCATGAAATTCCAGTAAAACCTCAACAACGAATTCTCCACCGATTGCATAAACTCCTCTATACTACGAAAGTTTTCTGTACATTTCTGTAAATATCTTGGATGTAGTACAAGAAAGAATGTACTCTCGTCAGATATTCGTTAAAGACCTCTATCCTAGGTGAATAACCTAGGTAGGCTCCCACTGTAGAGTCGGGCTCATGACCACCAGAGACGAAAGAGCGCTCTGGTAGTAGGCGATATGACCTTGGAGCCAGTGCTGGGAATATCTCGGGAGGCATACCGAACACGAATTGAAGAATGAACTAAGGATATTTTGAAGCGTACATGGAGAGAAAAGACCACATGCAGGCAGTCGAAGATGTTCCTGGGAAGGGAGTCCAGGGTTCTGAAAGACGGGATCCTGAACTTAAAAAGGAACGAGCTTAGGCAACTGACTGGAGTTCTCACAGGACATGGTCCGTTCAATAGACACCTACACACTGTGGGAGTCAAGTCCTACCTGCGATAGATGTGGTGGAGAAGAAGACGAAACGGCGGAACACTTTCTGGGCATCTGCTCGGAATATGCGTGAACGAGATTCCGCATCTTTGGTGGAGATGTAATCGCAGAGGAGGACTTAAGAAGATTGGACTATGAGAGCATTTTCAGGTTCATTAAGGAAACTGGGAGACTGAGCACTTCATGAAGGGCTTGGTTCAGGTAGTATAAACATGCAGGTAATATAATAAGGGAGAAGCCGTAGTTAAATCTCGGGCATGAGTCATAATTACTAACAATTTTGCTCAGCATTCAACGATTTCAAACCTCGATATTCTGTATATTATCGTATAAAAATAATTACAAAGTCTCCATTTTTTGTCTATACATTCATTATATCGCCAGTTATTCAGGTTTTTGAGTTGAGCCCCTCTCATCTCCCCTTCGCCTTCTACAGATTCCGCTGAAAATTAATGTGTCGCCTTAGGGGTTTTGAATTCACATATGATATGTTTCATTCTATCGGGAGTTATCGTTTTCACAGACATACACACAGACAGACTTTTTTTAATATATATTTGGAATCTGGACGTCGGAAAACATAAAAGTCCGTAGAAAACTCTACATCGAATTTTCTACCGATAAAATAACTTTCCCTATACTTCGTATAGCTGGGAAAGTGGACATTTTAAAATAATTTTCAGGAGGAGGAAAAATCACAATGAAATGAAACAAGTTACATAATATTCGTATTGTCTGAGTAATATTGGAAAATTGTAGACGGAGGTGTGTCAGCTGGGGGGGCTTGTCCGTTACTGACCATAGTCAGAAATGTATGAAACCGGTCTGCGCAGGTTATGTCAGCTTATGTCAGATAAAAAGAAAGAGGAAGTGGAAAAACCAGGTCTAGACTGGACTCACCTTGGCACATATCAACTAGCGAGACGCTTCAAAGAATGCAAGCTCCCCAGTACTTATTACCTTGTCAAAACTTGACAGGTAGCAGAGTACCGGCCAGGAAATGGGCTATTTGCAAATACCGAAATTTTGCATATATCATACTGAACCCTCCGGCATGGCAACTTTTTCATCAGGGGGCGTTCAAGTATTAAGTAACGCAATTTTTGAAGATTTTTGACCCTTCCTTCCTCCCATGTAACGCACATAACGAGGACAAAATAAAAATGGCGTACAATACAGTCGAGGGATTCCCCGTAAAACATAAACGAAAAGGGTTGCCAACTTGGGAGATTTTAATTCCCTAGTTTCCCCCCTCCCGCCCCTGTAACGCATCGTGTTTTACAAGACCCCCCCATCCCCCCAAATTGCGTTAAGTAATACTTGAAAGCCCCCTCATCAAAAAAAAAAAAAAATTGTCGGTGAGTCACCATCAATGTACCTCCCCAGCACGAATTAATTTATTTTTCTATCTCTGGTTAATATTAATAGTCACTTAAATAGGGGCTTCTGATCTTCATAATAAATTTTGAGATGATACATTTAATACATCGGCATTATTAGGTGTTTTGAGTCGAGCCTCTCCACTCATCCCTCCTCAATCATTAACCGATTTCGTGGAAAATTAATAGATGTGTTCCTTATGGGGTTTTCAATTTAAATATAAAATTTTATGTTAGGTTAGGTTAGGTTTTATGACTCATGCCCGGGCTTTAACTACGAGGTCATATCGCCTACTACCAGAGCGCTCTTTCGTCACTCTGGTGGACATGAGCTCGACTCTACTATGGGCATCCTAAATTTTGCCTACCCTAAATTTTTATTCACCTAGGGTAGGGGTCTTTAACGAGTACCTGAGTACAGGCTCGGAACCATCGCTTAACGTCCCGCTAACGGCGTGCTTAAGTTTATATTACCTCCCAGATAAAATAAACTAAGGGCCTCGGTCGGGTTTCGAACCCACGTTCTTGAGCTCAGAAGACAAACACGCATACCACTGAGCTACCGGCGCCCTCAAAATTTTATGTTGATAAATTCATCTCATCGGCAGTTAATGCGATATTTCAATTGAGCTCCCTCTTTCGTTCGGCTGATTTCAATGAAAATTCATAGGTGTCAGATGGGATTTTGCATTTACATATGAAATTTCGTGTCAATACATTCATTAGAATGACAGTTATTAATTTTTGTTTTAAGTCTCGCTCTCTAATTATCCCTTCCCTTTGACAGATTTGCCTGAAAATCAATGAGAGTCGTCCTTATGCATTCATTATATCGGGAGTTAGCATGTTCACAGAATTATAATACACACTGAATATAATAATGTATTATGAACACATGTAATTTTTTTTTTGATCTTTCACCGGAATTTCTGAATGTTTTTTACACCTTAAATAACACGTCCAAAAAAAAACTGGGGAAAAAATGCATGGCTGTTTATATGTCTGCCAAAAAGAGAGGGAGCGTAACTCCAAAACTCGTATAAAATTTAACTAAATTATATAAGAAGATTGATAAGTCCATGATTCACCGACTTTTTTTCTAGATATATATCAATAAAATATGCTGGTCAACTATATTGTGTCCTTGAAGGAAAATACAACTCAATGGAGCATCTGTCGTCTGCAGGTGATAGATAAATGAAGAAACATAGTGATGAATGAAAGACTGCTTAGTTGAATGTTCCTTGATACATTCACAATGGCAGCATTATCCTAATAAGAGAATGACATTCTCTTTACTATATTCTTTCTTCTCTTTTTCTCACATTTTATTTAAAACTTTTTTCTATTTAGACGATTCGGGTACAAGCTCATCCTCAATATCTATAAAATTTAGGACCTCTGAGCTATCGGCGCTTTATATTTAAAAAAAATAATAATAGCAAAGCCCAAGAGGTATCACATCGTTAACTGCAACTGCACATAACATGTGTGTTACACACAGCTAATTGCAATCGTGGCGCCGCAGGCACGTGTGAATCATACTGCTAACTACCACTGCGGCACCGCAGATATCTATGTAACACACTAATAACTAGAACTGCGGCGCCGCAAGTATATGCGTTACACACAGCAAACTACTACTGCTGCGCCGCAGGTATGTGTGTATCACACAGCTAACTAAAACTGCGGCACCGCAGATATCTATGTAACACACTAATAACTAGAATATGTGTATCGCACAGCTAATTGCAAACGCGGCGCGCAGATATGCCTGTATAGACAGATATTAAAATAATGTTTTCCTACGATTAGTGCAGATGTTCTTCGAGGTGAAAGTCTTGGTTCTACTTTACATGCAGTGCACGGCGCACATAGCAACATGCCATGGTACATTACCAACTTGTTACTCTGATGACAGCCTTAACTAGTAATAAAGCCTTTCAAAGGCACTCTTTACCACGGATTAAATCTAAATAGGACAAGAAGGCGAATAAAATTTAATGACAAAAGTAGTCATAGTTTTTATACTTGGATAACATCGCTCCAAACCTATTCGTACATCCCAGTAGATATTACACACTACACATTTAATTGGATTCAAGAAAAATATTAAAGGCATTTGCCCAGCTTCATTTTCTTAAAAAATACGTATTTTAAGAGTTAGAACAACATTTTTTGAACCAAAAAATAAATATTTATAATAATAAGATGTTGATATAATATAATTTAAACAGAAATAAAAATTACCAGAAATTTACCAGCCATAAATAAAAAAAAATAGACTAACATGGGCGGACAAGAGAACAGCAAAATTGGACTCGAGCTGACTGGGAAAAGTCTTAGTATCGTGCTTACAATTAAGTTTGGTGGTGGTTCTGTAATGGTTTGGGGGTGTTTTGGTGGGAACAGAGTTGGCGACTTAATCAAAATTGAAGGAATCATGAAACACAACAATATATAAAAAAATCCTGGAGGGAAATGCAATTCCTTCTGGTGAAAGAATAATTGTAATGTTCGTGTTCATGGAGGACAATGATCCAAAACATCTAACTTATGCAAGAGCTTTCTTGAGCATCCGGTTCAACAGGAAAAAATAAACATAATGATTTGGCCCCCACAGTCTCCCGACCTTAACCGAGCTTTTATGGGATGAGTTGGATAGAAATAATAATAATTATTATTGTTTAAAGGGATGACCCCTATACAATGGAGTCAGTGAGCATCACTTTTACAATATTAACATAATAATGACACATATAAAACAATAATGACACATATAAAGGAACCTTTAACAAACCAAATAAATAATATAAATAAATAAAATAAGTAATTACAAATTAATAATAATAATGTAACATAGACAGTAAATATGGAGTGGGGATGTAAGTATTGAATATTAATATAATATGTAAGTTGAAATACATTATTCGTTAACAATGAATGCTCTGAGTTTCAGAGCGCTGATCAAATAATAGAAGACATTTGAGATATCATTTTTATTATGGGCTAGGAGTAATGTATGAAAGTTGGATCTGTCTATACTGATACTCTGAGGCAGGAAGTGGCTTCTAATGGGGCAGTATATCGGACAGGATATTAATAGGTGGTATAAGTCTTCCAATTCGGTTTTATTGTACATTGTACAAAGTTCCTGGGGATTAGGAGGGTACACATTATTTTTGTAACTGATTTTAAAATAGTACTTACCAGATAGACGGAGTTGAGTCAGTGCTTTGATGTGTGAGAAAGGAGCATTCAGGTTTAGGTGTGGTTGGAGTTGATCTGGGTTGTAAATATTGGAATAAGAATTGAATAGCAATGTGAGGAGGTTAGCCCCAACAAACAAACAGGATCTCTGGAGAATTTTACAGAATGAATGGAAGAAAATTTCTGCAGAAAAATTGAAGAAACTTATTAAAATAATGCCTAGAATATGTAGAGCTGAATTAGCCAAAGGCTGCCATATCAACAAATAAGCTGTTTAAGTTTTAAATTGTTTTTATTTGTATTTCTGTTTAAATTATATTATATCCAACATCTTATTATATTATTATATTATATTATATATTATATTATATTATTATAAATATTTATTTTTTGGTTCAAAAAATGTTGTTCTAACTCTTAAAATATGTATTTTTTAAGAAAATAAAGATGGGCAAATACTTTTGACTGATGGTAGTGATGTGGTCATAACAGGACTTTCTTATACCAACCACTTTAGTACAGATCACTCTTCCTTCCCTCCACACATATTCATTTCATACTTGCAATAATGTGTACCAGCCTATGTATAGCATCAGCCGTTCTCTTTGTTTCTTTGTAGAGCACAAATGTGAGAGTGACATTCATATACTCAGTACCTAATGCCAGTATTAAATGAATTTGGAAGGGGGAGGGAGAGTGATACAAAAGTTGTTCATATAAGAAAGTCCTGAACCACATCAAATATATTTTATTTTTATCCTTCTTAATACAATAACAATAATATTTTAAAATTATAAATAAATAAAAATTAATGCGTTACAATTCAAATATTACTCTACGGAAAATTATTTTACATATTTGGGGCGCTATAACTTCGTTCTTGTTGATTCTAACTCAAATCTGAGGGCACATTAGTCACTGGAAATTTAATAAGGAACATTTTTGGTAAGAGTCAATTTTTCGATATAGGACTAACCGTTTTCACGTAAATTAAGGAAACGTCTAAAAAAATTGGTTTCAAAACACCAAAATCTAATCAGATCTAAGCTGGGCTGACAAAACATAGTAATACTTACTATAAAAGCGTGCTTACTTAAAGAGCTGAGTTCTTATGTCAAAGAAGAATCTTGGATGACACAAAAAAAATGTTCTGGCGCCGAGAGAATGGAACAGACAGGAAATAGAGAAGAGTCATGACCTAGGACACGAAGGGGCTTCACTATTCATAGCTATGGGATCAATCCAACAATATCATCTAGTCTTTTCCAATAACTACAGAATGATCTATGTTTATAGATCAACATAAAACGATAAGTAGTCTGGTAACTTCAAAACTGAAGACATATAAAATTCTATTTGATGTCTGAAGGAATCTGAAAGAATAATGTTGTGAAATAAACCACAAGAACTGCAACAATTGGGTAACTGCAACAAATGGGTTGTGATGTATAAAAATAATACACACATTAAAATGATTAAATTATAAACATTAACAAATTAATTACATTTATTTTTATATATAAGAAACCGATTCTTTTAAAGAAAGGCTCGACTCAAATACCCTAGTAGTGTGTGGGAAGAAAAAGGGTTGATAGCAAAATTTTAAAGAGTAAAAAATAGTATACACTATTTTTCTGCAAAATCTATCTAAATCTAAGCCGCACGAAGTTAGCCTTTCGTATTTTCAATAATTAATATTTTTTAATGTTCTTGGGCTCGTTGGAAAGGTCTGAATTTGCCAGTTATTGGCAAAATAAAATAAAAATTTGCCAGTTATTTGGTCATGTGCAAAAAACGTCTGAAAGGTGCAATTTTTCATTTAAGTATATCTTCGTCAATATTTAATGTTTTAACACGTACAACCTCTTAAAATAAAGAAAAAAATATCCTGAAATTTGCCAGGTGCATATTTTTCTGCTAATCCTTGCAATTATTCAAAACCAAGTTTCGGAGTTTCACCGTTAGGGGTATACTTATACACCGTCATTGATGTAGCTTACAACTTTGCAACTAGCGCCCCTAATTCAGACCTTTCCAACGAGCCCAAGAACATTAAAAAATATTAATTATTAAAAATAAAAAAGGTTAACTTTACGCTCCCCTAAATCTAGTTTTTGCAATTATCTTTAAAGCCATTGATTTCAGAGAAAAAATATCATACATATACCGAGTCACTGAAACCAAAAAAATGCCAGGTGGTTATCCATGTCAGGTTATGTTACCTATTTTTGTATCGCATGAAAGATAATTTACTAATAATAGGGAGCTGAGTAGTTGAATGACATGTTACTATCCGAAGATGGGGCTTTAGTTGTTGAGCGTTTAGTCTGACTGGATACTACACTGAGAGTGGTCCTTGCTGGGTAAGTGGTGAATGTTTAGCGTAATTATCGATGGCTTAGTGGTTAGAGCAACTGCCTGTCGTTTTGAAATCCCGATTTTAAGTATTGACCCAGATACTAAATTAGACCCTGATCGTATTGCGTTGCTCAGCAGGACCTGCTAGTTGTTAAAACTGCTAAAAAAAATAATAATAGAAAGTGGCTAGGTTCGTTGGCCTATGAAGAAGGGTAATGGAAGCCGATGACCCAATAGGGGTTGTCATGGGGAGGCGTGGGTTGCCACGTGGTATCGAGCTGCCGGCTGTCTCACCTGCCCTAGCAACCTTCTCACCAACCCCATCAATAATACTAACTCAGCATTCTACAATAACGACACTCAATGTACTACAATCGCGCCTCTTGATCTTGTGAAGGGGACATGTTCAAGTGTTCTCCCATCATCTCCAGGGGACGGTCAAGAAGGGTACCGAGGTATTCATGGCTGTAGAGGACCCGCAAGCAAGCCCCATCTGGGAATATCAAGAAGACAGCGACGTCTGGGATTCAATAGAGACTTCCTTGTTTTCCATTCTGCTTTCTGTCTAAACGTCGCCATTTCTCTTCGTGTGCAGCGTCAATGATCTTTTTGGCTGATCTCACAAGAACTATCGTTCAATTCATTACAAACATTCTATATGATATCAGCACTTTCATTGCGAAACGGATAGTACTTGTTTGAACAAAAATAGCTTTATTGTTACTTCCCCAAATATATATAATATAATATCCCCAGCTATCCAAAGTATAGGGAAAGTTATGTAATCGGGCAGAAATTCTGTGTTTTCACCGGAATTTCATGTGTGTGTTTGTGAACATGATAACTGCCATAATAAGGAATTAATAGAAACGAAATTTTATATGTGCCCAGAACTTCATAAGGCGACACGATTTTCAGTCATATCGGTCATAAGGAAAAATGGCATTAGAGGGAGGGGTCTTTCACACAAAAAACTGTAATATGTGTTTTTGTAATCGACACGACACTTAATATGTGTGCCCTGAACCCCATAGGAGAGTAGAATGGAAAAAAAAAAAACAATCTTTATTTCTGTTTCCAGTGCACGAAGCACTCTACACAGCAAAAAAAAACAATCTTTATTTCTGTTTCCAGTGCACGAAGCACTCTACACAGCAAAAAAAATAGTTCAATATAAAGTGCCCTGGTAAAGGCGAGGTTTTAGCCTTCTGTTTTGGGTTGGTTGGCCCAATCGATAAAATTGAGCTCCTGAGACCAATGACAGCCCTTCATGGTGAGACGTAATTTTTTCAAGAAGTCTTCGATATCTGGAAGGCTGGTTTCTCGACGAACCAGGGTGCGGTTACTTGCCAAACGGAGAACCTTGTTTTCAAATCTTTTCAAGTTTTTGAATGTTTGTTTTGTTTGTTGTTAGCCAGATGGGTGCTGCATATGTGAATAGTGGTCTGAGTAGTGATATCTACTTGAGTGGCGATCTTCTGTTGATGAGGGGGTAGACTTGCGATGGTATATGCTTGCGTGAGTTTGTTGTTTATGTGTTGATTCCATGTTAATTTTGTGTCCAAATGAATGCTATTTAATATTTAATTGTTTCGTGATTAGGACATATAACTGTCGTACTGAATGCATCAGCACAAAATATAGTATGAGAATTCAGAAGTCCCCGAATAAGGTATCTATATATTTTCGGTACTGTTTTCAGAGGAAGAGTGAAAACTTACTTATTAATTCGCACTGAGGAAGTACATCACCAATGATTCACCGAATACTTTTTATCCAATGTAATTTTCTGCAGTCTGGAATGGAATCAACTACAGAGCTATCTGACAATAGACTGAGAACCTTTGAAAAATGTTGTCTACAATGAAGGTAGGAAACAACGTTCAATGGTTATCATTATTTGTAGCAACATTTCATCAGAGATAATAGCGTAGAGTGAAAGGAATTGTTGCTAAAAACGCGCCGTCAGTTGCTGATGCGGCCTCCACTTGGCTTATCCCCACCTCTTATCTTTCTCCGTCTTTATATCTATTTTATAGGTCATGATAGATAATGGCTCTTTAAAACAGTTTGATCCTTGGCGGGGGCCATTCCCTTCTCATCATCAACATCAGCCTCCTCGGGGCTTTTAAAATAATCTTATCACCTTGGATTATATTCCAATTACTATACTGCAAATTTCACTTTGAGACTACAACAACAAATTTATTAGTTGAGTTAATTAGTTTTACTATAAGGTCATATCGCCTACTACCAGAGCGCTATTTCGTCGCTCTGGTGGACATGAGCCTGACTCTACTATGTGAGTCCTAAATTTTGCCTACCCAGGCTTATTCACTTAGGGTAGGGGTCTTTAACGAGTAGCTGACATTGTACAGACTTGGGACCATAGCTTAGCGTCTCATCCGAAGGGCGGCATTCTCAAGGTATTTTGACCTCCCATATATAAAACCAAAGGGTCTCGGAGGGGTTTTGAACCCGCGATCTTGAGCTCAGAAGGCTAGAACGCTACCTCTGATCTACCTGCGCCAACATTAATGAGTTATATAACTTTGATATAATACGGTAGATCCTCGGTTAACCGACGTTCTCTCATCCAGTACAGTTTGCTTTCATCCACATTAGAATGAGTTATGAGGGGGGGGGGGTCAAAAATCTTCAAAAATTGCGCTACGTAATATTTGAACGTCCCCCTACTCATAAACATTAGTTTTAATAAGGTGCCGCCAACAAAGAGCAGCCCTCCTCAGGATTACCAAAGCCTACCGTACAGTCTCCACGGCTGCGCTGCAGGAGGTGGCGGGGGCCCCACCCATAGACCTTGTCTTGGATGGGGCCGTCGCCTCGTACTTCTGTAGACGCGGCTTACCAATAGAGGCAGACACGGACATGGCCTTGCGTCAAGCCCTGGAAAGGAAGATGCAAGGACGGGCGAGACCAGAGCGCCTGAGGGGCATTGTCCAGGAATGGATCGTAGAAAGATGGCAACAGCGTTGGGCGCAATCGACAGATGGCCGTACAACCTTCACCTATTTCCCAGACGTCCAGACGCGTCTTGACTCTCCATGGGTACAACCAGACCATTGGACGTCACAGATGCTATCAGGTCACGGCGACTTCAGCGCCAAGCTCTTCTTCTTTAAGAAGAAGAACAGCCCAGCCTGCTCGTGTGGCGGCGTTGAGACTGCGGAACACGTAGTTCTCGAATGCCCGCTAAACGACGTGCCCAGTGCGGTGCTGATTCGCCAGACAGGATCGTACCTGGGACTGGACCTGCCGGGACTGATGACAGAGGCTGGCTACCTGGCTTTTGGTCGGTTCGTCTCCTCCTGGCGGATAATCAAGAAAGCCTACTAACCCGGTGCCGGGGGCCCCACCGACCACCGACAGGCGTGCGGCGGCTGCCCCCGGCTCCGGGACACAGGCAGAACAGAACCCCCGATAAGATCCCGAGATCACTCGGCGTAAGGAGCCGGGAGAACATAGGGTGATGTGACCGACCCCCCTAAGGGGTCAGGAGCACCCGAAAAAAGAAAGTTTTAATAAGGCGTTATTTTATATTATTATAAACATTTTCTCAGATGAAGTTTCTAAACTACAGAGAGAATGTTTTTATATAAATCCTACTTCTCTAAGGATCTATTTAAATACTTAATTTCATCCTAATTGATCTAAGAGTGCTAAGTTTAAATTCTCTTGAGAGCGTGATTTTACTGAATTATCACGCTTAATGTCGCTTAATGACGACAAACTAAATCGATGTCGTAATTAAAAATAGTTGTGCGCAGAAACTAGAAACAGATCTGATTAGCATATAGATGGGGCTATTGACGTAGCTGTTCGTTCTCTACAACTATATTAATTGAGGAAGCCCTCTAACGACAGAGAGAAGAAACAGATATTTTTAGAGTTAAGTCTAAAGACTCAACACATTACACATTCCACAGCAAGACAACACACTACTCGCTACATTCGCACTCAGACTCAACACTAGCAAGCTCATGTTTACAAGAACATTTACACCAACTAACAGATTGGGCCGAACAAATGAAGAATAACATTTAATAGAGACAAATCTCTGCAAACTACATTCATTCTCAGATAAAACACTTGTCCACCAGTTTACATTAACAACCAGGCCCATTCCTGCATCCGACACTGTCCGACATTTAGGACTTCATTTAGACAGACGTTTAACTTGGACAACCCACGTCAGACTGAAGCGCACAGACCTCAAAAGACGATTTGGACAACTGAAATCAATCATCGAACGACCATCAGCATTATTTTTTGAGAACGAACTTCACATATACAACACCATACTGAAACCCATCTAGACTTACGCTATCGGAATATGGGGATCAGCCAAAAAATCAAATATACAACGCCTTCAGTCACTACAATCCATTATACTACGCCACATTGCTAATGCTCCATTTTACGTTTACAATCTTACATTGCATAATGACCTTAACATCCCATTTGTACTCTCTGTCATGAAAACATGATAACAGAATTTTCATGACAAACTCCATTTTCACGCCAATCCACTAACACTGAGGGACCTGCTCCAGGACTAGCCTGGACTCCTCTTCAGTCACGTATCTCAGCAGTTCAGCCATGCACTTGTTATCGCAATTGCTAATAGCAAATGTTATGCCGTTGTAAATATGTAAATAAATAAAAAAATAAGTCTAAAGACATTGTTCAAACTCCAGTGAGATGATTGACAGATCTGGAAGTCCTTCTCTTGTCATTGCTATCCTGAGGAATTTAAAAAAATAAATATATATTGTGACTGTTTCCTTAGGACTAAATATAGCTTAATTTTTAACTAAAGAAGGGCAGGGATAAGAAAAGACTGAAGACGTTTTGGAGATCTTAAGATGTCTTCCTCTAGTGGACCTCTTATCATCCGAAGGATGGCGTGCTCAATCGATAAGTGTTGGTTGTCTTATGGGTTGTTTATACATATAAAATTTCTGGTCGATTCATTCAATTCTATCGGCAGTTATTAGAGTTTTTGTGTTAAGTCTCCCCCTTAATCCCCCCTTCCCTTTGGTCGATTTGGCTGACACAAAGACACACACAGACAGACATTTTTTTGATCTAGATGATCAAAGCTCGTATAGCTTGTGAAGGAGAACTCATGAAAATTGTAACTTGCTTTGATGGACTATAAAAAAAAAAAAAAAAAAAACCTTATATCAGTTAACCTTGAACTATCATTATAAATTTTTGAAAAAGAATTGAGGAAAACCGGCCAAAAATGTCAATTTCCATGCTTTCTTCACGAGAGTGTATGATGGAATTTTAAAATATATTCCTAATGAGATGCATGTTAACTTTATATATAATCATCGAATATGTGTTTTACAGTTTTGAGATAAAAATCAAATGCTAAGGTCAAGGCTCCTAACCACAAGGATCCTCAGATCACAGTGGTCCAACTGCTATTTCCCCGGCAATACGAAGTATAGGGGAAGGTATGTAATCGGTCAGAAATTCTATCGGTGAATCACCGGCAATGTACTTCCCCAGAACGAATCAATTTATTAACATTTCGCTTCCCCTCCAAAACAAGTAGACAGTTTGCGCTAATAATCAGTAGTTACATAGGGGCTCCTAAATTCTCAGACTAAATTTTGTATTGATAAATTCATTACAACGGCAGTTATTAGAGTTTTTGAGTTAAGCCACACCCCTAACTCTCCCCTTTCCTTCAGCCGATTTGGTTGAAAATTAATAGGTGTCGTCCATCCGAGTATTCTGGATACACATATAAAATGTAGTTTCGATACATTCATTCTATCAGGAGTTATCGTGTACACAGACAGAATTTTTTTTTTCATTTTTGGAATGTGGAGGTCGGAAAACATGAAATTTCGTTAAAAACCCCTCATTGAAATTCTGATCGATTACATAACTTCCCCTAGGAAAGTGAAAAACCTGTCCGCGTGTCAGTGGCTCTGTGAATACGATAACTCCCGATAGAGTGAATGTATCGACAAGAAATTTCATATGTGTATCCAGAATCCACTAAGAACGACACCTATTGATTTTCAGCCAAATCGGCCGAAGGAAAGAAGGGGACTAGGGAAACATAACACAAAAAGTCAAATTGCCGTTGTAATGAATATATCGACACGAAATTCAGTATGATTCAGATGTTCGTATCGTTCAACTATCGTTTTTTTAGCCCAAAAAGTCGATTGGTTTTGGAGGGATAACGAAAATATAAAATTCAAAACCATCTAAGGTCAACCCCTATTATTTTTCAACCTAAAACACAAGACGTAAAATAGGAAAAGATTTTCAAATATAATTATTTTTTTAAATAAAATGTCCCCCTAAATTTGTCACCCTAGGCAGCTGCCAACCCTGTCCCCTCACCTGGTGAAGTATCCCCCGCCGGGTGGCTCTGCAGTAACTCAAAGTGGGGGTGGGGGGTGAACTTCCAGGTCCATTTGATTTCCTCAGTTATACGAAGTATAGGGGAAGTTACGTAAAGTAAGACATTTTATGTTGAGTTTTCCGACCCCTGATTCCAAAAATAAAAAATAAAAAAAAGTGGTCGGTGAATCAACAGTTATGTACTTCCCCTAGAACGAATTTATCAAGTTTTCGCTCTCCCTTCAAAATCAATCAACCATTTGGGCTAAGATTTAGAGTTTTTGGATTTTTCAGTTGAGCCCTTCTAATCATCTCCCTTCCCTTTGGTCAATTTGGCAGAAAATTAATAGTTGACGTCTTAGTGGGGTTTTGGATAAAATTTCGGGTAAATTCTTTCTAAGTATAATACGAGTACAATATCTCGAGCTCAGTAAACAAGCAACCTTTGAGTTACCGGCGTCCTCTCTGAAACATTTCACACTATATTCATCTGGGATGCTTCCAAATAGATGATTGGAGTGAACCTAAAAAAACCTTATTTCTCACACTTCCATGAACAACAGTTGTCAGGTTAAAGACCCTTAGGAGAAAAAAAATTTAGGGTAGGTAAAATTTAGTAGAGACGGGCACATGTTCCCATAGCGACTAAAGTGCACTCTGGAAGTAGACTATCTAACCTTGTTGTAAAAGCCCGGGCATAAGTTATAATAATTAAGTAAGATATACAATTTCGGGTCATGACTGTAAATAATAAACAAGGTTATTTAGTTATTGTACTATGAGGGTCCTAAATGTTGCGTACCCTACATTTTTATTCATCTAGGGTAGGAGTCTTTAACGAGTGCCTGACATTGTACAGGCTCGTGACCATAGCTTCAAGTCCCCCCATTCGAAGGGCGACGTGCTCTTAGCCGGGTTTCGAACCCGCGATCTACCCAACCTTGGACGATGTAGTTGACATATGAATGACATAAACTACTTCTATTTACTTCAATTATCTCTCCTTATATACAATCTTTTCAATCTCACTCCAAGATGTTTTATCAGCTCATTAAGTTGTGTGAGTGAGGCAAGTTAACCTACGTTCAAGTGACCCGCATCTCTGGTTCGTCATCTGCTCTCCGCTCCTCTGCAGCTATAGATATCCCACAAGCACCTATATATAGTCCCCCCCACTTCCCTTCACCTATTTCGAGATACAGGTTGGTGTCTTCTTATGTCTCTAACTGACTGACTGGGCCTCTCGTTCCGAATAGTTCTGAATGACTTTACCCTATCATCTGTTCAAAGTAAATTTACCGACCTTGGAGCCTACACAATCCTCCTACCTACGTTGATCCAGAGTATCTATGAATGAATAATTTATTCGAAATCTTTTCTTAAAGATTGTCACAAAGATATGTAGGGTACACATACTGTTCATAAGATCTGCAAAATGAAGGATAGGAGTCGACTCCTTTTTATCATTGGATAAGAAGTGAAGCCTGCCCTCTCAAATTGTCTGAAAGTGGTCATGTAACACACAATTCAAAAGCTTATTTCAAGAGCTTTTAGAAAATACAATTTTTTTTTTACATTATTTGTCTAATCGAGGGAATGAATTTTCCAAAAGAGAGATATTTAAATTCATTGGCACAGTAAAAGATAATAAAAAAATGTTCGAATAAAAGTTTCTTATTTTTAAAAGACAATGAAAATGGCGGACAACTTTAATAGATTGTACAAAATTTCATAATAGATAAAATTCATACGATAAATAATAAAAAAAATCAAGAAATTAATTTTTTAAAAAAAAATAGAGAGCTGACCGGGTGGAGGCGCCCAAGTGTCTAGAGAAGGCAGGAAGAGGTCGATAGTCTTCTCAAGTCACCATAGACAGGGCAGAGATAGATGAGAACATTAGTGTCGTGTAACAGTCATCTACATACATACATAATGGGACACTCAAATCATCATTATACTAGAAATACGTTATTGATAACCGTTACATATTCACAGTTAAATTGATATGAAAGTTCCCTTTGACTGTTATTTTTTCATAAATTTGTTCAATAAATTACGTATGCGATAAACAGTGATGTGGATGAGAAAGAGAAAATAGAAGATTGTTGGAGAGCTTTCAGTCCGAGTTGTGAGTACATAAGGATGTCAAACCAACATAGTTATTTCCTTTTAATATTAACTTACTTATTAATTTACTCAGTCTGGTACAAAAAGTGGAGAATGAAGGTGAACGACATGAAATCAGTTCACATCGTCTTCACCCTTCGTTGAAAATATACCTGCCCTTCAGTGTACCTTAACAAAAATCCCATCCCTTTAAAAAACGAAGTCCGCTATCTAGGCCTCATACCTACTCGACAAACGACTAACTTGGATACTTCACACGAGATTGAAAAGACAATGAACAGACGTTATAAACTTTTACTAAGACTACTAGGGACAAAAGGTCCAAATTAATTTTGAAAACAAAACGACTTATATACAACGCAGTACTCAAACCTATATGGACTTACGGACTTGAAGGCTTCCAATCTCCAGCGCATCCAATCCTCCACGCTGACCTCAACGTACCTTTTGTCACCAAAGTCGCTAAATCCAAGTATAAAAAATTATTTTCGATTCTTAGTTCCCACAATAATCCTCTAGTCCGTGGCCTCCATTCTGCTATGTTGTACTTCCCCAACGACGGCTTAAGCGTCAATGGCCTAGAGACCTCCTTAGCAGCAGCAGTGACAGTGATTATTGGTTAATTCCAGCATTTCTTCCAGAGGTGTCTTCTTATTCTTTTTTTCGACAATATTTCGGGACTCTTACAAGTCCCTTCTTCCGGTCACTATGAACGAAGTCGTTCATATTGTCGGAAAAAAAAAAAGAAGGCACCTCTGGAAGAAATGCCGGAATTAACCAACAATGTAACATCCCAGAGAAGTTTAAGAAACACATTGACAGTGATTAGTTACAAATGAGAGATAATCAGTGACTAAGGAGTGTCACCACTGGGTGATTTCTCCCCTCTTGACATTTTGACATTGCCATTATCTATCTATTAGCATATTTGCTTGTTGTATTTATTTTTATACAGTTGTAAATATCTGTTTGTAAATAAACAAAGTTACTCAGTGTTCTATATGACAAAACGAAACCACGAGTCTGACGAAAGAATAGAACTACAGCCAAGCCGGTGAATCACGTCCTTCGTATTGTTGAAAAGTGAGATGTGCTGTTGCCGCTTGCTCTTAATAACTCCGGCCTGTTACATGCAACCTTTGAATTTATCGTTTTCGGTAAAACGGCAGCTATTAGGCAATTGAGGAATGAGACGGGAGGGCAATGCTACTACAGAGCGGGAAGTGTGGCAACGTTGGATTGTTGTCAAGGCAACATGACGCTTTCGTCGCTCTCCTACTACCCCCAAGGGGCCAATAAATCCTCTTCAACTTCCAACTGGCCCGAGGGGCATGATTCACCTGCCTCACTATAGGTTACAACAGCCCAATCGGCCCAAATATGCCATTTACGCAAACGCAACCATTTTTACTTTTCCAGCTGTTTAGGGGAAGTTATATAATCGGTCAAAAATTCGGTGCGGAGTTATCAACGGAATTTCATGTTTTACGACCTAAGATTCCAAAAATTCTAACAACTGCCGATAGAATGAATGTATCGACACGAAATTTTATATGTGTGACCTGAACTCCTTAAGGACAACATCTATCGACTTTCAGCTGAATCGGCAGAAGGAAAGGGGGCTTATTTCAAAAACCGTAATAACTGCCGATCTAATGAATTTATCGACACAAAATTTAGTATGCGGATATAGGAGCCTCCGTGGGGAGTGAAAAGTAAATTTCTTAATTCGTTCTGAGGAAGTACATAGCCAGTGATTTACCGACATGTGACCTCTCCCACACTACGATACAAATATATAAACAAATAATTATAGTTATAACTGATGACTTACAATTATATAGATGTTCCCTCTGTCCCTCTTGAAGCCTGTCTGATTATAGAACAAGAAATCTGTAACAAAAAAAAAAAAAGTAAATAACATTAAAAACGTGAAGTTGTACATTTCAAAATTATCTTCAGATTTAAAGCTACTCCTGTTTTCTACATCTTTAGGAAATATGAAAATTTACAAGGGTTACGGAAAATTCTGTTGATTTTATTTTTAAATTTGTATTTTACGGTACTTGTTCACTTCCGAACCCTTTAATGCAAGATCGATAGTTTCTACTTATTGTAGTTAGTTACTAACTTTTACTTACTATATACAGTACATACTAAATTTATTATTTTGCAAATTGTTCATTTATTTTATATTGTTATAATTCATTTTGTACTGTTCTCTTATATTACCGACATCACATTTACTTATTTGTGGTGATTTACCGATTGTAAATATTAAAAATAAAAAATTATTAATAAAAAAAAATTAATTTCCAAAATCTAATAATTATTTACAACTTTTACTTATATTGTCAGTCAAAATGAATATAAGCTAATGAAAATGTTTTTGTTAGCTGTAGATGAAAGTGATTCCTGTGAGGAATGTAAGAATATAATCTTAAGTATTTGGTATGCGAATGAGGATTAAGAATAATAAAGTAATAAGGATTAAGTACAGTATTAAGATTTGCTATCAAAAAATGATAAAACAAAAATAAGACCAATTTTAAAGATGCGCTTCTTTTTATGTGAAGCAGATATTATATACAATCAGTCAGTGCCGGATTAACACTATTCGATGCTCTAAGCATTCTTAGCTTATGGTGCCCCCGCCTCACTATTGATATGATTAACGTCTTACTAATGTTGTTGGCAAGTTCAGTACTAAATCTCGATTGAACAAAACCAAGACAAAAGTAATTAAGCGAGAAAATAAGAAAATCAATTTTTTCAAAATTATTTTATTAAAACATTAAATTTCGTCGAAATACGCCATTCGTTCATCGCTTCTTCGTCAGATACTTCTTCTTCCTCAGTATCATCATAATCAGGATTTGATATTTGGTCTTCCATCCGAAATGATGCGACCTATAAATGTTTTTATATTTAACATATCAGTTCCATTTTTAATTGAAAATGATAGCAGATTTACAAAAAAATAAAAATAAAAGTTGAGAAATAATTTACTATTAAAATAAATAATTATTTCAAAAATAGCACTGCGGACTTGGTGCCCCCGAGACGTGATGCCATAAACAATTGCTTAGTTTGCTTATAGGTTAATCCGGCACTGGACAAGAGCTGGACTCAACAGTGGGGGAACCCTGAATGTTGCCTATCCAGGTTTCGCTACCTAAGGTAGGTGTCATTAACGAGCACCTGACGTACAGACTCAAGACCATCGCTTTATGTCCCATCTGAAGGACGGCGTGCTCGAGGTTATTTATGTTTCAGATAAAAAGAGCCTTGGCCAGGTTTCGAACCCGCGTTCTTGAGCTCAGTAGGCTAGTACACTACCTTTTAAGTTACCCTCCTATATATATATATATATATATATATTTTCAATATGGCAAAAATTATTTTTCAGTAACCTCATTATCAAAAAGCACACATATATCTTAAGAAAAAGAGCCTCTTGAGAAATTCTTTCGCTCTCATATTAATAAACAAACGTTATCCATGTTTACAGAGATTCATTTTACATTTTATCTGTCAGTTGATTATGTTATCGTGGGATTGTATAACAAGGCCTAATTACAATGTACGTTCACTCAACCGAACCGTACAATCAAACGAGAGCCAGACTAGAACAATCATGTCTGTACAAATTTGGGTGGAGCAAAGATTTTTTGATATTTCACTACCCAGTGATTTTATTTTGCCGAAGGCTACAAGAAACACTGTCCTTTAGGACCGTTATTTTTTTGTTTATTATAATAACTAGCTAAACCCGCCATGCGTTGCAATGACTATTTTTGTAATTAAAAAAATTAAAATGAAAAGTTGTAAAACCACTTTTTAAACCGTTCCAGTGATGTGTCAAACATAACCCATAATTTTAAGCGCAATAGCTTCGACAGTTTCGCAACCTATAAGCTATTGTTACTGTCCTATAAATTACGCTCTATAGAATTCAATACAAAACAATTTACGCCAATTCGTGCAATGATTTTCGTTCCCTAAGCGAATGCACAAAATGCGGGGGTGGGATAAAACTATGTTCTAAACCTTCTCGACGAACATAATTGCTGAACATAAGAACAAAATCGGATCGAAGTTTAGGAGTCTATAAAACACAAACATACAGACATTAGATTTTATATACATATATAGATTTATTACTTTCTTATATCTTTAGTGTGAAGAAGTATTGCAATCGTGCGAAAATGGTCGATTAACGAAATTTCACGTTTTAAGATCCCCCGAATAGCTGTTAGCATTTTTTTTGTGATCGAAGCTTTATGAGCTGTCTAACTCTGGAATGATTGTTGTAGCAATGAACCTGTTTCAAATGAAGAAGTAACTTGTGCTAACTCAGATGTCATTAAATTTTGGCCAAAATAAGACAAAAAAAAAAAATGAGAACTCAATGGAACATTTTATGTGAAATACATGTTTTTCGTATTTCGCCCGGTTTGCGAAATACATGCCGAAAATCGTCCCAAAGTGTTCCAAAACCCTCCCTGAGTTGACTTTGTTGGCGTTTCGTGCTCTCCTTGAAATCATGAATTCAACTGGTAAATGTCTAACACATTTTATAACCTGCAGTAATTATAACAAATATTTATATGCCTGGGCTTTAACTACAAGGTCGAATCGCCTACTACCAGAGCGCTCTTACATCGCTCTAGTGGACATGAGCTTGACTCTACTATGGGAGTCCTAATTTCGGACTACCGCAGATTTATTCACCGGATAGGGGTCTTTTACGAGTACTTGACATTGTAGAGACTCGGGACCATCACTTAACGTTCCACCCTAAGAACGGGCTCAAGGTTTTTTCACACCTACATTACATAACTATATTTTAATAAGTAACATCCATGTTATACCTAATAGAGTGGCCCCAAAACGAAGTAATCCCCACCAAAAACAATGATATTCACTTGATTTACATTACTGACATATAAAACTTGACAATGCATTGTCAAAAAATAGGTTAGGACATGTTGGCACCTACATAAGCCCGGGGGTACACAAATGTAGCCTTGAGGAGTTGGGAGGGGAAGGGAACAATGAGAGAACGTCAGAGAGAAACCAGAGCAAATATTGATTAATGCAAATCGAGCACCATTGATGAAGAGATTCTTAACTAAATCTGAACGTGGTTCATTGTGACAAGGGCCTCATGAATTGGTAATGTGCCTCATCTTTTTTTGTACCTTCGCCGACCTAATTCCCCGAAGATCGTAGACGCACACTCCTTTCGTAAAATCTGCGTCAAGAAATATGCCAATCTGTGGAGAGAAGAAAAGCTGGAGCTCTTCCTGAGACCCCGAAGTCTTTAGCCGCCTCCACCGCCATCTGGCTTGCGCCACTGAACCTCAGTTCACTAGTTGCGTGTTTTACGGCATCCTTCACCAGGTTAGTCCATCTCAGCCGTGGTCTTCCTCCTTGCGTCCTATCTGCTTCTCTCCAAATGCCCAGTAAGCGCTGTGATTCCATGTCTACAGATATTGCCAGAAGATGTTCCTCCAATGCTTTCTGCTAGTTTCTGGTCAAAGTCCAGGTCTTACACTCTTCAGGTTCCTCAACAGGCACCAGCTTCATGACATAGAAGTACGCTCTTTGGGCGTGCAGAAGTCCCCTATTCACCTCCTACACTGATGCTAGTTACTGTGAACTCGAGGTACCACAAGTTGGAAAGGAGGAGGTCCTCACATTTAACTCCTACTCCAAGATATCCTAGCTAACTATAAGGTATACAGCTATACGAAGTATGGGGGAAGTTACGTAATCGGTCTGAAATTCGAAGTTGAGTTTTCACTGGTTTGCATCATGATTCGAAAGGAGGCTCAACACAAAAACTCTAATAACTGCCGTTGTAATAAAAATATGGGCACAAAATTTTGTATGTAAATTCGAAACGCCATAAGGTTGACACATATGAATTTAAGTAGGCAGAACTGAAGGAAGGGAACAGAGGGGGCACAACTTGAAAAACCTTTCGATGTATTAAATATATCGACTCAAAATATAGTGTGAGGATTCCGAAGTCATATAAGTGAACTATCGATAATTGTCCCAAAAGGTCGATTGGTTTTGGGGGAAGAGCAAAAACTGAGTCGATTAATTCGTGCTGGGGAAATAGATTGCCGTTGATTCACCAGTGACGCACTTTTTATTGGAACCAGTGTGTCGGAAAATATGAAGTTGCAGTAAATTCAAAATTTAATTTCTGATTTCGCTGGTAAAGTAAAAACTTCTTCAGCACATTTTCTCATAAAGGTGGAGATTGGCTAATCCAAAAGTGATTCTCTCTAAGGACGCCATACAGGAAATTAGATGAAAAGTTTGAGGCAAACGAAGGGTTAATTAACACAATAATTAACTTAACTAAGAATAAAGAATAAAATTAGTGAAAAACACAAAACCTTGAATATAATACAGAATGTATAATCCAGAGGAGGAAAAAAAATTCATCTTTTTGTATCATGAAGTCTATTATTATTATAAAAATAGGTTGAATAATATAAAAACTGTTTTTATTTTACTAAGAATAAATATTAAAAAATTAAAAGGGAACAGTAGAATTTGAATCGCCTATATGTATCTGGAATCCTTTAAGAAGGATACATTGATTTTCACAACTTCTAAGTTGAGGAACGCGGACATATTGTGGAAACTTGTAATAAATGAATAAAACAAACTTATTTTTGAAATATTGTCTATTCCACTAAAGATCTTTAGTGGATCTTTAGTGGAATAGACAATATTTCAAAAATAAGTTTGTTTTATTCATTCATTGATTTTCAGTCAAATCGGCCGAAGGGAAGAGGGGAGACATTCTAATGAATGTATTGACACCAAATTTCATATGTGAATTTACAGTCAAAGACGACATATATGAATTTTCAGCGGAATGAGCCGAAGGGACAGGGAGGAGCAGAAGTGACTATGTGAATTTATTATAAGGATTCATAGGCCACTACTATGTATTGACTTTTAGCCCAAACGGTCGATTGGCTTTAGAGGAAGAACTTGTTTCGTGCTGGGGAAGTGCATAGCCGGTGATTTAGAGACACCTTTTTATCTATAAAATAAAACCGGAAGTCCTATTAAATCCTAGGATTCGAACCCACAACCGTGCTCCATGCTACCGAAGCACAGCAACCATAACCTCAATCATTTTTTATTTCATAATTATATTTAAAACCTAGATCGCTTAGATCTGTTCAGGGATACATAATACACTGTAGTTTGTCGGAAACTCACCCCCCTCATCTCAGATACATTTTAGCCAACAACAAACAAGACTTTTCTTTGTTGGCCAAAGTGATATATAAATCTATGCAATCTACCTGACAACCCAAGTGACATTACAAGGGTTCTCGTTGGGGACTACGAGCCCTACAAAGCTACTATTATATACACACAACCCAAGTGACATTACAAAGGTTCTCGTTGGGGACTACGAGCCCTACAAAGCTACTATTATATACACACAACCCAAGTGACATTACAAGGGGTTTCGTTGGGGACTACGAGCCCTACAAAGCTACTATTATATACACACAACCCAAATGACATTACAAGGGTTCTCGTTGGGGACTACGAGCCCTACAAAGCTACTATTATATACACACAACCCAAGTGACATTACAAAGGTTCTCGTTGGGGACTACGAGCCCTACAAAGCTACTATTATATACACACAACCCAAGTGACATTACAAGGGGTTTCGTTGGGGACTACGAGCCCTACAAAGCTACTATTATATACACACAACCCAAATGACATTACAAGGGTTCTCGTTGGGTACTACGAGCCCTACAAAGCTACTATTATATACACACAATTGTCTTTCAATTAATTATTTGAAGAATTTGGCAACTGATCAAAATCATGATTGAAATGTTACCATAATATTTGTTAATAGAATTACTAATTTTTTTGTAGGATTTAAATTTAGACGGTAGGCGATTTTCGTTTTAAAGAGCGTCCTGTTCAAATTATCTCTTTGTTCTCAATTGTGGGGGTTTTAGAGGAAATTATAGACATTCTTGGGTCATTTCCTGTTTTGCTGGGGACATGGCTTGTCAACTCTAGGCAAACGAACCAGGTTCACCCTAGAGGAAACCATTGATCTATAAATATTGTTTTGGGTGGTATAGTAGAGTCCCGCTAATCCGGACACCGATTATCCGGGCACCCGGTTAATCCGGACGGGATCTAAAAAACTAATTAACATTTAGTAAACTAAAAAATTAATTTAGCCAGCGGTAAGTACGAAAATAATTCAAAGAGAGGATTTGACTACTGACCTTGAAGCGCCAACAAGATCTTATGGCAAAACGACGTCGGTCTTCTTTAAAGCAAAAAAACATTACGGACTTTTTTCAGTGAGTCAGTGTATGTACTGTACATTGTTTTATTTTATAAATTCAGAATTTAATATTTACATATTTCGTTTTTACAATTCTTAATTATTACATTATAACTTTAATGTACTGTGATTTGTTTTGTACAGTAGTAACTGTACCTGTGCAATAAATAAATTTTGAACCCAGCCTTTAACTATGAGGTCATTCATATCGCCTACTAGCAGAGCGCTCTATCAATGCTCTGTGGACATGAGCCCGACCCTAACGTGGGAGTCTAAATTTCGTTCATCTAGGTTAGTAGTCTTTCACGAGTACCTGACATTTTACAGGATCATTCGCAGGACGGTGTGCTCAAGGATGTTTTACCTCCCAGATGAAAAAAAACCTAAGAGCCTCAGCCTGGTATATATATATATATATATATATATATATATATATATATATAGAGAGAGAGAGAGAGAGAGAGAGAGAGAGAGAGAGAGAGAGAGAGTGATGATGTATTTTTTTAGAGTTTAAGAAGCTTTGCTAATTTATGTTGCGACACTCAACTGAGTAAATCAGGTTAAAATATGCTGACAGATAAGTGAAAATTTTTATATTTAAATTCAAAACCCCACAAGAGGGCACCTATTAATTTTCCGGAAATTGGTAGAAGGGAAGAGGGGGGGGGGGGGGGGGGGACCAGAGAAAGGTGTCAAATATTCTGAAAACTGGAGATGTAATGAATGTATATGTTACTGTTAATTTGATAAATTTGGTTATTATACATGTCTCCAAATAATATAGCTTAAATTCCTGGATGAGTTCAGTTGCAATAACCCTTTGATGCGCTCTTGTCAATTTATCAAAATTGTAAGACATCAAAAATCTGAAACAAATAAATCACAATAGATGGTACCAAATTCAGGGGGAAGGTGTGCCGGCCTACGGCCGGCGGAACGATATATCTGCCCCTCCCGTCGTTCAAAACTCGGAGGCAATCAGGTTTTTGTGAAAGCAAAATTTATCATATTAACAAGGTGAGTTTTATATTATGTATAATAACTGGTTAATATGATAAATATTAAGAAACTGTGAATAATTTGTCATATTAACCAAGAACGGTGGCTATATTAACCAAATTTATCAAATTAACAGTAACATATATACAGAAAATTTTGTATGAGGATTCAGAAGATAAGAACACTATGCAAGTCAAATATTGAGTTTTAGCACAAACGGTCGATTGGCAGTATATTGCAAGTACATAGCCGGTGATTCACCGACATCTTTTTTCGAACCCAAAGTAAACTGAGCTGTAGCTGTAATCTAAGGCAATGTGTTTTTACTACAGCGATACACGTATTTCGACAATTTTTACTAACTAGTCTCAATTTTAGCTGTATATTTTTATCGAGTAAATGAAAGCTTTATTAACACACTTATCCTCTGAAATCAAGAATATCAACAATGTTCTGTGAAGAAGTGCCACGGCGGCACGTGATGATTTTGGCACAGTTTAGATGAGGAATCTGCGTTCTTTGCCAAGTTTATAGTTCAACGTAGAATTTGTAGATATATGTTAATTCAACTTGGAAATTGAAATAAGAGCCGATAATTGAAAATGAAAGTTATAAATTTATAGTCGATGGAGTTAAAAATAAACCCATTCAAACCCATGTTTGTATGAAAACATGTCTGAGTTCAACGTATATAAATTTTTTGAGTTGCTTTGTGTGAAATTGAATGGGCTTATATTTAGGCCCAGTGTTTATTATTCGAGAAACTGAACAAAAACCATCAAATTATTTTTTATTTGTGCAGTCCTAGTGGGTAAGGGAGCTTTAGCTGAACCATCGGTTGAGGCGATTCAGATCGCATGTAAAATAGGTAGTCGTTTCAATTGTCCAAATCTCCTGAGTTTGTGTAACGTGCTTGTTTCAGGTCAAACGTCTGTCAAGGTAGAACTTCAATTATCGTACGTCTTTGTCGAATTTCAGAGGAGCATTATTGAGCAATGCAGTTAGTCAGAAGGTGTAAGTGCTATTTTTGGTAGCTAAAATTGCTATTTCATTTCGACGTGTTTACACGGACCCAGGATGTTGCCCTGTAGGACGCCTGCTCATGTGTCATGAATGTGGCAATGTCAGAATGTCACAATGTACACTGCCTTCTCTGCCAGTTTACAATTAGTTTAGTTTGTATTTGTATAAATCTAGCTCCGAGTTCAAAAATCAATATCTTCTTCTTTTTTTTTCAAAATGACCTTAAAACTGAGATAAATTATCAATTTGGCTATGATAAATCTAGTAACATTCATTTTTTAATCGTCAGAGATGAAAAAATAAATAAAATAAAGACGTCATGAGACTATATATCTTTGTCAGAATAGTATCTGGTTGATGTCAAAGTCGAATTGTCGACAGGCCAAGGACATACGGAAAGAATGAAAACTCTACAACAATCGAAAGCAAATTTTAAAAAAGAAGTATCTAGAAGCGAGAGCAATACGTCCCATTCATCCATCACGAACCAACTGTTTTCGAATAAATCAAAGAAAAACTCTGAAAAGTGATCTGCCGCATTTAATGACTGGACGATGAACAATATACTTTGTCATCGGAAAAAGGCATACGTACAAAGTTTCATGACGACACCAAACTCAGTTCGATAGGTTAGTGGGTTACAAGGTCATATCTACCAAAGGGCGCTCTTTCGTCACTCTGGTGGACATGAGCCCGACTCTACTGTGGGAGTCCTAAATTTTGCCTACCCTAAATTTTTATTCACCTAGGGCAGGGATCTATAACGAGTACCTGACATCGCACAAGCTAGGGATCATCGCTTAACGTCCCATCCGAAGGACGGCATGCTTAAGTTTATTTTACCAACAGATAAAATAAACAAAGGGCCTCAGCTGGGTGTCGAACCCGCGAACTTGTGCTCAGTAAGCAGGCAAGTATACCACTGAGCGACTGGCGCCCTCCAACTTTCTAATTCAATTCGCCGAAATATACTAATGCATAATTCTTGAGAAAATCAAGACATTATAAGCAAGCGTTAAATCTCTCAGTGACGAAATCACATAAACTATAAATAATACCTCGCCTAAGTGCTTAATGACCATTTGAACGTCCATATGTTTGGCATAAATCAAATAAACTAATCTTTAATTCATATCGTTGATTTTCAACGTGTTCGTAAATTTAAAACCTACGCGAAGTCTCAGATTTATTCATGAATGGAATACCCTATAATTTTACCAAAATATATGTATTTTTAATGAAATATATAGTTAGTTATTATGACTCATGTCTTAGCTACAAGGTCATATCGCCTACTACCAGAGCACTCTTTCGTCATTCGGGTGGACATGAGCCCGACACTACTATGGGTGTCCTAAATTTTGCTTACCCTAAATTTTTAATAACCTAGGAGGATAGTCTTTAACCTGTGACCATCGCTTAAAGTTCCATCCAAAGGACGGAGAACTCAAGAGCGGTGAATGGAGGTATTTGATGCCTCCGGTTGGATCAAAAGTACTGCAAAGGAGGTCTCTAGGCCATTAGCGCTTAATGCGTCGTTGGGGAAATGTGGTAGAATGGAGAACACGGACTAGGGGATTACTTTGAAAATATATTACCGATACATCATGTAATATGGTCACTTTATTATATTTTTGTTCTATTCGTGACGTGACAAATTAATTTACTGCTTGTTTCCTCCTTCCTCTTCGTCACAAGCAATATTACTTTTCGACTTTAGCGTTTCCTCTTCCCCGTTGTACCTACATCACATCCGTTCCAGCTGCGTCACGAACAACATTGCAGCTCGGGTTTCAAGACGCAGAATATTCACTTTAATAATATTAATAACAAATATTATCCAAAATAAATTATGAGATCTGTATTAATTGTGTTAGTAAACATTGTTCTAAGTGACGAATCATCGATACACGAAGCGAATCGCGAGTCTCACCAATAATAACAATTATCATTTCTTATTGTTTCTATTATCTTATTTTTTATGGTCTCAAAATGTTTATGGCTTGCAGACAATTATGGGCTCTAAACTAATATTGTTTTAGTATGTTTTATTATTTTGTTTCATCACTCTTCTCTTCTTTCGTAAAGTTATTGCGCACGCTCAAAATTAAATGAAATTCAATACCTCCTAATTCGCCCTAATTTCCTTTTAATGTTATGTTATATTATTTTGATGACAATATAGTCCAAGATACAGCACAATATTACCCTCACGGGGGAATTTTGCTAACTCACGCAAATTAACTGCATAGTGTTTATTTTGTTAGTTATAGATAATGCAAATAATAACTACAGACCGGAGTCTTAGGGTTTTACCTTTTTTTTCTCTCTCTTCCAAGCACGAAAATGATTGATTACTTATTCGATTCACGTCTTCTGGAATCGTTCAGTAAAATTTCGAAGAACCTAAAAAAATCTAATTGGGATGAATCCCAAAATGCTCTCGGGAGCTTGTAGGACAGGCACACCAGTTCCTCTCCTAACTTTGGCTGCAAAATAGTAAGTGTCGCATTTAAGGGCTTCTGCATTCACAAATAAAATAATATTTCGATAAATTCATTCTATATATTATTTATTATTTTATTAAAAAGGGAGAGAGAGGGAGAGTGTGTGTATTTGCAAAACAATTAATTGCAATTAAATCCGTTAATTAATTATTAATTGGTACTTTCACAATTAACAATTAAGTGTAATAGTTAACAATTAAAAATTTTCAAAATGCTCATTCCCTTGTGAGTTAATGAGGTTCTAAAGATAAGATTTAAAGTAACTTTAAGCTTCGCACAGTTAATAAATATAAACTAAGAAATAAATTTACAAGCAGCCAACTACTAAAAAAGGAATAAAAGTAAAAGTTATTTACCAAAGCTATTAAATAAATAGTTTATTTTTTTTTTTGTAATAAAAAATTACGTAAAAATAGGTTTGTGGTTATCATTTACATGAGCATGAAACTGTGTCAACATTTTTATTTTTTTTTTTTAAGGTTGAAACCAAAAAGGTACCTCAATTATTCTAAATAGTATTCGATTTCTAGTAAATTACATGAGAAACTCTCACTAAACGGGGGTAGCTCAGTGGTATGCGTGCTTGCCTTCTGAGCTCAAGATCGTGGGTTCCAAACCCCTCAAATAAACTTAAGCACGCTATCCTTCGGATGGGACATTAAGCGATGGTCGCGAGTCTGTACGATGTCAGGTTCATGTCCACCAGAGTGACGAAAGAGCGCTCTAGTACTAGCGATATGACCACGTAGTTGAAGCCCGGGCATGAGTAGTAATAACTAACTTGTTATACGTATTTGTACCAAGTATAGTATTCATCTTATGAAATTAGTTCGAACTTTGACAAATAAACCTTTATAGAAATAGCATAACAAGTAGGACAAGAAGTCGTTTTGATTCACCGGCAATGTACTTCCCCAGAATGAAATAATCAACAAGCTTCCGCTCTCCCTCCAACACCAATCGATAGCATCGACTGAGGATCGATAGTTAAGTTACATAAGGGCTTCTGAATCATCATACTACATTTCGTGTTCATACATTCATTACACGGGTAGTTATTGAATTGAGTCCCTTCTCTCCCCACTTCCCTCCGATATCACGGAAAATCAATAGGTGTCGTCTCTATGGGGTTCTGGGCACATACATATAATTCTGCATAAATGTGGAAAGGACTTAACATAAAAAACCCTCCTCTGATCTCCCCTTCCTATCGGCAGATTTTTATTGTCATTTTCTGGTTTTGAATTCACAAACGATATTTCTAGTCAATACATTCATTATATAATAAAAAAAACTAAACTTCAACTAAAAATGTTTATGTTGGAGGAATTCTCACTGTTCAAAAATAATAATATAATCACAATAAAGAATCGTGTTTCATATCCAAAAACACTATTTAGCTTATCTAGCTTTCATTTTTATTTTTTGAACAGAGTTCCTCCACACCTTAAAGGTCAGACGAATGTACGTTATTGTTTTTTTTATTCATTTATAATTTAATAATATACATATTTATTATTTTTTTTTTATATGTTTGTTTTGTTACATTGTTTTCTTTTTCTTTTCTATATCTCGCACATTGGGACCTGATGAAGGGACGTAAGAACGTCCCGAAACAACGTTGGGATTAGAACACTTCCGAAAAGTTTTTTTTGAAAAATAGTTATCTTAATTTTTATTAAATTAAAAAATGTATCTACTTATTATAAATGTTTTATTTTTATTTATTTTTTTTATACTCATATATTTTTAAGTATTTATTTATTCAGTTATTATTAATTTCATTTAACTTTTTTAAATATTTATGTTATTACTAATCATTCGTGTGTTAGACTCAAGTAGTTGTAAACCTAATTTATAAACCTAATAAGAGGGCGCCGGTAGCTCAGTGGTATGCGTGCTTGACTTCTGAGCTCAAGGTCGTGGGTTCGTAGCCCGACCGAGGCCCTTAGTTTATTTTATCTGGGAGGTAAAATAAACTTAAGCACGCCGTCCTTCGGATGGGACGTTAAGCGATGGTCCCGAGCCTGTACGATGTCAGATACTCGTTAAAGACCCCTACCCTAGATGAATAAAAATTTAGGGTAGGCAAAATTTAGGACTCCCACAGTAGAGTCGGGCTCATGTCCACCAGAGTGACGAAAGAGCGCTCTGGTAGTAGGCGATATGACCTCGTAGTTAAAGCCCGGGCATGAGTCATAAAACCTAACCTAACCTAACCTAACCTAAACCTAATAATATAAATTCTTTTGACTTATCCTATTACCATGTATTGGTTTAACGGAAATAAATTAATTATTATTATTATAACAAAGTTGTTACGTTACGCTCCTCCCCACCCCCTTCCTTTAGCTAATTTGTCTGAAAATTAATAAGTGTGACAATCACAGGCAGAAATGTTTTTTACTAATTTTTGGAGTTAGGAAGTTGGAAGACATGAAATTGTGCTGAAAACATTCCTCGAATGGCGTCAAGTAAAATGAGGCAGCACAAAAGATTTTTTTGTCTAATAGAAATAGTAATCCCCCCCCCCCCCCCCCCTCCCCTATGACAAATATTAATCCTCATATCTTTTACATCGGAGTATAGGGGAAGTTATGTATTTGGTCAGAAATTCAATGTTCAATTTTGATTGAAATTTTTTGATATCCGACCATCTGATCTCAAAAAATGAAAGTAGGAATATAACGACAAGAAATTTTATGTTTAATTTCAAAATTTCATAAGGACGGCATGTATTATTTTTCCGGGGAATCGGCAAAAGGGAAGAGGTGGATCCGAGGAGAGGAGGCACACCTCAAAAATCCCAATTAAATGCCGATATAAGATTGATTAGTACGTTCTGGGGAAGTATATTGCAAGTGATTCTCCGACTTTTTTTTATACATTTTTTTATTAAGAAAAAAAAAATTACCTCTTAATCATTGATGCCCTCTCTGAAAAAAAAAAACATTTTGGCAACACCAAGTCGGAAATATGAATCAACAGGAACCATTTAAACAGTTGGAACTGATCCAAATGGAAAACAATGCGCGACCCGCTTCCTGGGTCTCCCAGCGTCGTCTCAACTTCTTAAATATTGTAAACACTTCTGGGAGAGTGCACAACATCAATGTATGTGGGCTGATTTGGCTGTAAATCAATACAACCTTATCTGGTTATAGATACACTAAAGTTTCGTGTCGAGACATTCATTCTATCGTGTCCACGGACGAATCGGAAATAACTTAACTAAAATGTTCTTTCTGTGAGCACGATAACTCCTGATAGAATGAATGAATCGACACAACATTTGATACGTGTATCCAAAACCCTCCTGAGGACAATATCTATTGATTTTCAGCCAAATCAAAGGAATAAATTCCGTGACATCTATATAATTTTTAGCTGACTTTTAAATTTTACTTCGCAGCTATACGTAAGTAAAGAGGGAGTTATATAATTGGTCAGAAATTCGATGAGAAATTTTCAATGGAATTTCATGTTTTCCGACCTCCTGATTCCAAAAATAAAATCTCTGTCTGTGTGTGTGTCAGTGAACACGATAATTCCCGATAGAATGAATGTATCGACACGAAATTTAATATGTTCCAGATCACTCTTTATATAGTATCCAGAACCCTCTAAGGAGACACCTATTGATTATCAGCCAAGTCGACCAAAGAGAAGGGGGAGGCTTGGTACAAAAACTCTATAAACTGCCGTTGTAATGAATGTATTAACTTGAATTTTCATATATACATTCAAAGTCCTATAAGAATGGCACCTAATAATTTTCCGCGAAATCGGCAGAAAAAAGGGGGACCAGAGAAGGGGCCTCGACACAAATACCCTAATAACTGCTGATGTAATGAATGTATCGAATAAATAATTAAAAATACAAAATTTGTTCGTCAAACTTCACTATATTCTTAAACACTCGGACTAGTTTCGCCGTGTTAAGGCATTATCAAGAGTCACTTACAAACTATTATCAAGAGTAACTTGCAAACAGTGAAGTTTGACGAACAAATTGTGTATTTTTAAATATCTATTCCTAGAATGGAGCTTCACGAAGTAAATCTGGAAACCATAAATTATTTGAAGGCATCGACACAAGATTTAGTATAAGGATTCAGTAGCCACTAGATAAGTCAAATATTGAGTTTTAGCCCAAAAGGTCGATTGGCTCTGAAGGGAGAGCGAAAATGTAATTGATAAATTCGTTCTGGGGAAGTACATAGCCATTGATTCAGCGAGGATCTTTTTCTCTTTGTATTCATTTCTTTTATGAAATGGGTAAGAACATTTTTAAAAAATATTCTCTTTATGAGCCCCACTTTTTTCAAAAAGTGCGGAGCAATGATTAGTTACTAGAAAACGTTTTAATACCTCTGAAGAGACTTGACAGAGAGGCAGAGAGTAGAGGACAAAGAGCCAAGTAACGGATAAACCGGTAACGGGAGTACAGTTCAGAGTTCACCCAGAGCTGGAGACTAGCCATGGAAGAGATGTAACGAGGAAACATAAGTTTGGAGATATCAAAAAGAGCTTTACACGACTGCTAATTCTTTAATATAGGCTGAAGTAGGATCTACATAGGATAAAGATGAGGCGGTAAGCCGGAACTAAATCTTCTGTTCCCCCGACAACCGACAATTTGAGGGG
The DNA here is from genome assembly GCA_963662175.1 of Aradus depressus. Taxonomy (NCBI): domain Eukaryota; kingdom Metazoa; phylum Arthropoda; class Insecta; order Hemiptera; family Aradidae; genus Aradus; species Aradus depressus. Next base: position 46,719,516 of record OY759216.1, on the reverse strand, counting down.
ATTGTATTTAGAGATTCTTCTATTCTTCGGACAGAGGTTACTCAGAGTCAATTAGTCAATTTGGCTGAAATCCTCTTCATGTCCATGCGTTCATTACTGAGGCAGTTATTAAGGTTTTTGAATTAAGCCCTTACCCCCAAACAAATATCAGAAGTTTATGAGAATTTGTTAAAGCGAAGTAGCGACCCATATTCTCTTCAGTTACCGTGAACGCCTTTGTAAACTTTATTGACCATTAGGGGCCTTCCATAAATTATGAACCGCGTCGAGGGGGAGGGAGGGTTCTAATTTTATGACAATTTATTACGGCGGGGGACGACACGATCTTGAAAAGTGTTATTAATATACCAATAAGGTTTCATAATTTCAATAGGTTAGGTTAGGTTTTATGACTCATGCCCGGGCTTTAACAACGAGGTCATATCGCCTACTACCAGAGCGCTCTTTCGTCACTCTGGTGGACATGAGCCCGACTCTACTGTGGGAGTCCTGAATTTTGCCTACCCTAAATTTTTATTCACCTAGGGTAGGGGTCTTTAACGAGTACCTGACATCGTACAGGCTCGGGACCATCGCTTAACGTCCCATCCGAAGGACGGCGTGCCTAAGTTTATTTTTCGTCCCAGATAAAATAAACTAAGGGTCTCGGAATTTCAATAGGTGAAACAGTTAAACTGTATATATCGCTCATTTACTACAACAGCGACATAACTCAAAAATTTGATTTTCCAGGAGGTGCAATAACTTGATGCATTCATTCGAAAATAACTTATCAGCATGTTTTATTGGTTCTACGGAAGGTGAGGCTAACAAGCCTCCAGAAGGAAGCACACTTGCTGAAGTGGAGATGGGCGAGGCATGTGACAAGGATGGATCCTCAACGATGGGCTAAAGTCTGCACGGAGTGGATTCCTAGAGACAGAAGAAGAGGAAAAGGAAGACCAGGACTGCGGTGGAGGGACGAGATAGTGGAGAGAATAGGGGATGGATGGTGCACAGTGGCCAGCAACAGAGAAACATGGAACAAATGTGTTACAGCACTATTTAAGAAATAACCCTCATTTTTACTTTTTGCTTTTGTATTGTTTTATTTTTATTTTATTTTTAATCAAGAAATTGTTACTTAAGAAATAATTTAATTTAATTTACGTAGTATCGTTAAATTCTTTCCTGATTTCTTCTGTCGAAAGAGCAGTAGACACAAAACCTCCAAAAGGAGAGGCTTTCGTTCTAAAAAAAAAAGTCAATAAATCTATTTTATTTTTATTTATTTATTATGTTATATTGAAAGAATAGAATATAAAAGAAGAGAAAATGTACAGTTACAGCTATAGGCCTTACTACTGAGGTTTCTCCTTTAACCACATAACTGTGAGTTATGACTTTCTTGCAGCAATAATTGTTTTCTCGGCGAGCAGTTGAAGCTCAGATGAGTCATTCTACCCGCTAAAAGTACGAGTATATGTGAGAATGATACTTCATTCTGAACCAACTTAATCGACTTGTCTGCAAGGAGCCTATTTTGATATTGTCTGAGGACCGTTCTGATATAAAAGAAATTCGACGAAGAAGATTTCAGAGAGTGAATTCCTTACCGCCCTAGTTATCTTTAGATATAAATATCCCCGGTGTGGATGTTATATTCGTCAGACGGGGGAACACAAAGATAGAAGACCCTCAGCTCACCAGCTAGTCATTAGTTTCTATCCAATGGATATAGATATAGCATAGCACCATCTCAAATAGTATTTGCGAAATAATAACTAAGTGAGCTATCTATCAATATCATTTCATGTTTTTACAATTTTCGCGATGGTGTGAGCGCTCTATCGCAAGAACGATTGAACCTATGAACTTTGTAAATTTGGAATGAAGAAGTCACATGAACTAATTTAGGTCTGATCAGATGTTGGCAAATTGAGAACACTTTACTTCGGGGCCTAACTACAATTTACAAGATACCGCTCATCATTATGATCTAATCAAAAATCTTTACAAGTAAAACAAGTAGAGAAAACTTTAAGACACATTTTATATGAAATACGACTTTTCACAGATCGTCCGGTTTTTGAGAAACAAGCCGAAAACCATCTTTAAATGTAGTTTTGAAGCACACATTTTTAGACGTTTCCTTGATTCACCTGAAAACTGTTAGTTCTATCGAAAAATTGGTTCTCACCATAAATGTTCCTTATTAAATTTCATATCGATAATAAGTCCTCAAATTTGAGATAGAATCAATACCACAAACGTTATAGCGCCTCAAAAAATGAAAAATAAATGTTTCCTTAGTAATTATTTCAAAATAATGATGCAAATTTTTTTATTATTGGTATTTTTTAAAATGAAAAATGCTCTCTCTGACCCTCCCCTTTCTAAAAATCATTTCATACTGACATTACTGGCTATATGAAAGTAATGAGTAGGCGTCAGCGGTATTTTTTTGTTTCATTGTACTTCTGAGAGTGACTTTCCCTTAAACCCAGTAATGCCAGTATGAAATGATTTTGAGAAGGTTTAACAGGTAATGGCCAGATAATATATTTTAAAATAAGGGCGCCGGTAGCTCAGTGGTATGCGTGCTTGTCTTCTGAGCTCAAGATTGTGGGTTCTAAACCCGACCGAGGCCCTTAGTTTATTTTACCTGGGAGGTAAAATAAACTTAAGTACGCCGTCCTTCGGATGGGATGTTAAGCGATGGTCCTGAGCCTGTTCGATGTCAGATACTCGTTAAAGACCCCTGCCCTAGGTGAATAAGAGAAAAATTTAAGGTAGGCAAAATTTTGGACTCCCATGGTAGAGTCGGGCTCATGTCCACCAGAGTGTCGAAAGAGCGCTCTGGTAGTAGGCGATATGATCTCGTAGTTAAAGCCAGGGCATGAGTCATAATAACTAACTATTTTAAAATATTATCTATTCCACAATCAAAATTTGTTGACAATATTTCAGAAAGTTCGTTTTATTTATTATAAGGCTACACGGTGTTCGCGTTTTTCAATTTAAAAGTTCTAACTATATTTGTTGACTGCGAAACATTCATATAGGTACTTCAGGTAGGTAAGGAAACGGTTGGAATTTCCATTAGGAAATCCCCGTGAACGTACAGTTAGAATGTTTGGTTTGAAATACGTTACGCAGCCAGTCGAAACCTGAGGATGGTGTAATGGCGAAATAGGTAGTGTATAAATATTTTCCTGAAAGACAATATTTCAAAAAACAAATATTGTTCTTGTTTATATAAACAAATAAAACAAAGACCTTCCCCAACTCAAAAAGATTCATGTTTTTCATTAAAAGCCTCAAACCGCTGTATCTAGCTTTCCTAGAGATGAATTTTTTTCTCCTTATGGTTAACAATTGAACTCGCTTCATCTGACTTTAAATTTTGCCGACAATGATTAAAGCTATATATAAGAGTTTTGAGAAATAACTAAAATAAGTCAAAAAACGAGGAGAGCTTAAAATGATGTCTGTCTGGTCAACGAACTTGACACAACACCCACGGATACAATTGGACACATCGGTCTTTGAAACGAAACACAATACCTACAAATTGTATAAATTAACATCCACTATTACAAGAGAAAGATCGTATATGTTTTACTTCCCCACCTATGGGAAGTATAGTGGAAAATATGTAATCGGTCAAAAATTCGATTCGATTTTCGATAAAATCGGAATTTATGTTTTACGACCATGGAATGACGACACCGATTGATTTTCAGCCAAATCAGACAAAAGAAAACTCTAATAACTGCCGTTATAATAAATATATCAGCACAAAAATTACATATGAATATTTAGTGAAATCGGCCAAACGAAAGGCGGGATCAGAGAGACACCGACTCAACAACTCTAATAATGCCGATGTAATGAACATTTCGACACAAAATTTTTTGAGGATTCAGAACCTTTTACGTAAGTCAACTGTTGATTTTTAGCCCAGACGGTCGATCGGTTTAAAAGGGATAGCAAAATATTAATTGAATAATTCCAAATTTAATTATATAATAAATTAATAAAAATCGACAGAGCGTAATATAATGATGGTTAACTATAAAAGAGAAGGAAGGATGTCCAGAGATTTGAAATAAAATTAATTTTAGAAAGTAGGGGCTAAACAGAAGAAATATGAAGAGAAAGGAAAAAATAATAATAAAATAAAATAAATGAATGATAAAAATATATAAATACAGTAAAATCGATTCCTCATGTAACGATTTTCCGGATATAACGATGTAAAACCCGTAACTAGTTTGGTTTGCTATTTAAAAGTGAAGAAATAAATCCGGATATAACGATGTTAGGTATAACGATATTCCGTATAAAACGATCTAATAAAACATAAGAAAAAGTTGTTTTTTCATTCCCGGTTATAACGATATAATAAGTAGTATTTACCTATGTACATACATACATAATTGGGTAAAACAGTATGAGTTTTGAACGGATGAAAAATACGAACATTATAGAAAAGGGTTTTAAACACGGTTCTTGTTTACTCTTTCCGAGAGCAATGAGTCATTCCATTTCCCCCTTGTTGAATTTTCTTCGAACTCCCTTCTTCCCTTCTAGTGCGTAAATTCCTAGTTTCAGATTGTTCTTTCCTTTGCCTCCATAGGGATCGTGACTTCGGAACTTCATAACCATGTAAGCAAAAATGTATACTTAAAAAAAAAAGCAAACTAAAATAACTGATTTTTTTTATGGAAAATTAGTACATATGTACTCATTTATGTATATAGTTACAAATGTATGTAAGTAAATTTTAAAAAGTAAATAAAAATATGTAAACTTTCTTGTTATTTCATTGTAAAACACCTTTTTTTTCACTAACAAGACCATACATTTGTATGTAGGTCTAACAGTTTGGTTCCGGATATAACGATGTATTTTTCTTGGTCCTTTGAATATCGTTATAACCGGATTTTACTGTATGTAAAATTAACAAACTAGGTAAAATATTTATAATGGAATATGGGAAAATAAAATATAATGAAAGATAAGAATGAAAAAATGGGATAAGTAAATAACTTAAATAATTAGAGATAAATGATGTTGACGAATGGGAAAATAAAGAGATGAAGAACTAATCATAGGTGGATTGTTTAGCAAAGGAAGAGGAATTGGAATAGTGAGGATTTGAAGGAAGCAACGGAGAATGGAATAAATATAGAAAATAAAAATTGTTGCTTATAACTCCAACGTCAAAGATAAATGTTGCTAGAATGGCACAAATGTTGCTTGATTCAGCAAAGAAAATGAATGATGTAGAAAATATGCAACTTTACTAATTACGTGAATAATTGTTAAGGGCATTGATGACGAAATTGGGTTCCTGGGAACGTCAGCTATTACCTCGAGGTATGCAACTATGAAAAAATATTTTGTGTAAATATAAAAATTGTCGCCGGTGAATCACCAGCCATGTACTTCCCTAGACAGAATTAATCAATTATATATTCGCTCTCCCTCTAACACCGATCTACCGTTTTTGCTAAAAAAATCATTTGCTCACTTACACAGGATTGATTTCTCACACTAAATTTTGATAAATTCATTACATCGGCAGGTATTAGGGTTTTTGAGTTGAGCCCCCAAAAATTAATATGTCGTTCTTATGGGGTTTTGAAATTACACATACAATTTCGTGCCGATTCGTCATTCATTACATCGGCAGATATTAGGGTTTTTGTGTTAAATGATTCCCTCTAATTTGAATTCACTAAGTTTTCAACGGACTTTCATGTTTTTTATGATTGATTTTATGATACATCCCCAGCGCGAATTAAGAGGGCGCCGGTAGTTCATGGTATGCGTGTTTGCCTTCTGAGCTCAAGGTCGTGGGGTCGGCAACCCAACCGAGGCAACTTAGTTTATTTTATCTGGGAGGTAAAATAAACTTAAGCACGCCGTCCTTCGGATGGGACATTAAGCGACGATGGCCTAAGTATTATTAATATGGGCTAACAACAGTGGCTAATCTAACACTTTAAACCAGAAGTGGCCAAACCGCGGCCCGCGAGGTTCATCATAACTCTACAAAATATGTTTTTGCACAAAACAAGTGCAAATACACGCATTGAGATCGACTTGCGAAAGCTATGTGAAAGAGTTGAGAAACAAATATCTCACTAATTAAATGAATTAAATATTATTCTATCATTTCATTATTATATTATCTATGTTTATATGTATGAATAATAATAAAAACAATAATAATAATTCATTCTGTTGTAAATTTTCACTCCAAAAATTTTTTGTAGTGGGTCCAAATATAATATGGGGAGGAGGGCGCCGGTAGCTCAGTGGTATGCGTGCTTGTCTTCTGAGCTCAAGATCGTGGGTTCGAAACCCGACCGAGGTCCTTAGTTTACTTTATTTGGGAGGTAAAATAAACTTAAGCACGCCTTCCTTCGGATGGGACCCCTGCCCTAGGTGAATAAAAATTTAGTGCAGGCAAAATTTAGGACCCTATAGTAGATTCGGGCTCATGTCCACCATGACCTCGTAGTTAAATCCCGGGTATGAGTCATAATAACTAACTAAAATTTCACATTTCGTGTCGATATATTCATTACTTCGACAGTTATTAGGGTTTCTGTGTTGAGTCCTCCCACGTCCTCTTATTCTCCCCCTTCCCTTAGACCGATTTGGCTGAAAATGAATGAGTTGTCCTCAGGTTCTGGGCACAAATATAAAATATAGTGTCGATATAAATTCTTCTTATTGGGAGTTATATAATAAAGACAGACAGGGAAATATGTTTACTTCCCCAACAATTGGTCAGATATTCGATTTTGAGTTTTAACAAATATATTTGTTAATAAAAAAATAGTTCATTGGGTAAATATTTTCTTGTTTTTGTGCGTGATGACAACGTCACGACTGCGTTGGTATCCGTCGATATCTTAAGATACTCAAAGAGAATAATAACAATAAAAACATAAATAAATCGATAGGAAATAGATACAACACAAATACAGATAGTAATAAAGTTTATATGTTTGTTATAACAATAGCTTATTGTAAATTCATTGAAATATCTTAGATTGATATGTCTAGCTGATTCGACCCAATCATCTATACTGATATTAAACATACCTCACGTTAAACTAATCACCAAAATAAATAATTGTGAATTATATTTGTTTATTTCATCACTTCGATAAATGTACACAATAATAAACAATAAACCGTTAAAATGTTAGTTTTTCAATATGTATTTCTCTGTGAGTTTATTTATGTTGCTCAATTTAAAATGACTAGCATTCGTTACTATGCGTTACAAATTAAACATTACTTGAAATTAAAATTAAAATTCAGTTAAAGAGCCCCAAACTTTGTTCACATTGGTTCTATTCGAAATCTGAGGACAGATTAGAGATTGAAAATTTTATAAGGAACATTTTTGATCAGAACCAATTTTTCGGTTCGTCTAACCGTTTTCGCGTAAATTAAGCAAACGTCTAAAAAATTAGATTTCACAACGACATTTTAGGACGGTTGACCGTGTGACCTTTGAAAAATCGTTTATTATTTAAAGAGTCCCCTTTCAGTTTTCTATACAACTTTTATTTTTTTATAAATTTTTGATTAGGTCATAAATATAAGGGGAATCTTGTATATGTACTTAGGCCCCGAAGTAAAGTAGTTTTTTTTTTAAAAGATTTTTGCCCAACATCTTATCAGATCTAAGTGAGCCTAATTCCAATCAGATACAGACAGACATCATCGCGAAAATGGTCAAAACAGAATATTCTTTAAAACTTTAAGACTTTAAAACACGAAACCCTATTTCGGATTTTTGCACGATTACAATACTTTCCTTATACCAGAATATTACTCAGAAACAGTTGTGCATATTTTAAATAATTTAAAAGTTTTAATTTATTTTTATTTTTTACTGTTGCCTTGAAAATAAAGAATAATTTAATTTAATTTGTAGCATGTAAGATGGATATACATATTTTTTATTATTATTTTATTTTTATCATATCTTGTTTTATATAATTTTTGAATTGTTTCTTTTATCCTTTTATTATTTATTTTGTAAAAAAATAATCATTGCCATAGAGGTTGTAATTTTTTGTGCAATAAAAGTTCATCTATCTATCAATACTTTCCTTATACTAAAGGTGGAGAGATCAAGGCGACGGTAGCTCAGTGGTATGCGTGCTTGTCTTCTGAACTCAAGATCGTAAGTTCGAAACCCGACCGAGGCCTTCTATCTGGGGGGTAAAATAAACTGAAGCACGCCGTCCTTCGGAGGGAACGTTAAGCGATGGTCTCGAGCCTGTACGATGTCAGGTACTCGTTAAAGAAGTACCCTAGGTAGGCAAAATTTAGGACTCCAGGAGGATATCCAGAGCCAAGCTTATCCTCCCACTATCTATAAAGTATAATCTTAGTTTCCCGACTTTTTTGTACTTCATAGTATTTTGCTATGGTAGGCCTGATATACTACATTTGCATTTAAATTTCAAGTCTGGAGGTCAAACAATGTGGGCACAAGGACTTCTGCATAGACTTTTTTGCCTGCCCACATGCACATGCAATTCTGGAGGTTGTCTTTCGACTGATTCGAACGTTTGCGCTAATATTCAACAGTTGACTTACATAGAGGCTCCTAAATTCTCATATTAAATTTTGTGTCTTCAAATATGAACTTTCATGTCGCTAACATTCATTACATGCAGATATTACAAGTTTTTGTGTTAAGCCTCCCCTCTAATACCCTCCTTCCCTTCGGTCGATTTGGCTGAATCAAATTTCGTGCCGATACATTCATTCTATTGGGAGTTATCGTGTTCACCGACACACACAAACAGATTTTTTTTTCATACTTGGAATCGGGAGGTCGGAAGACATAGAATTCCGTTGAAAACTCCGTATAGAATTTTCGACAGATTACGTAACTACCCCTATACTCCGTACAGCTGGGAAGTAAAAAATCGCTTTATTGCCAGCTGCAGTAAAAATCATACATCCCAACAGCTGTTAACTGCAGCTGGGTATACTACAGGCCATGCTTACAACTGTTAAATATCAACGTTGTTAATACCTAACAGTTAATTAACAGTAATATGGGAATTCTTAACAGACATTACCGACTTAACTGACACTTTTACTTATATTTAACATGCGACAGTGTTAAAAAACAAACCCCCCTCCCCTCCTCTCTACGTCATTTCATTTACATTTTCTTCTGGCAACACTGATAACTAAAGTGCTGCCATCTACCTTCAATTCACTTAAGAATGTTTATCTTATTCAGAATAGGAATTTTTTTTCTCGTTGTTCAAAAAGGGCCATATAGAAATATTGTGTTACTTATAGGGTTAGGTTTTATGACTCATGCCCGGGCTTAAACTACGAGGTTATATCGCCTACTACCAGAGCGCTCTTTCATCACTCTGGTGGACATGAGTCCGACTCTACTGTGGAAGTCCTCAATTTTGCCTGCCCTAAATTTTTATTCACCTAGGGTAGGGTCTTTAACGAATACGACATCGTACAGCCTCGGGACCATCGCTTAACGTCCCATCTGAAGGACGGCGTACTTAAGTTTATTTTACCTCCCAGATAAAATAAACTAAGGACCTCGGTCGGGTTTCGAACCCTCGTTCTTGAGCTCAGAAGACAAGCATGCATACTTTAATTGTTGCTTTCATTATTCATATCTACTTTCTAGTCATTATCCTCTTATAATCATAATTACTTTTATTTAATATTTGTATTATTATCATCAATTATTCTTACTTTTATATATCATTCATTACTGTTATATATAAATATATTACTGTTATATATTATATATTTGTTTTTGTTCATTTTCTCTCTTTATTTTTAAATTTTTTTCTATATTTCGCTCTTTGTGATCTGAGGAGGGACTCAGGATCGCCCCGAAATATCGTCCTGAAAGAAGATTTATCTACATAAGTAGAACTATAAAATATTTATAATTATAATATAAATAGTACCTATAATACTAGAAATTTGATATTCATGTATCTTTCATTATTTATTTAAATATATATATAAATATAATATGTGAAGCAGACTTCTGCCGACTAGGTGAGGCACCTGACATCTGAACACGGTCGGCTCAAACCCTGAACTACCTCAGGATAGCTTTTTGTGAACTGTCCAAATCACATTTTCATGACCTTCCGAACTTGAAAAGTGCACTTTCCAGTGAGTAACCAAGTTTCACTCTCATTTACAGTCAAATTCCAAAACATTTTAGTCCTCCGGGGCCGGGGTTGAATGTAAAACAATTATGGAATCAGAAAAGAAATGAGTAGCTGACAGACTGTAAGAACAGCCCCTATGTGAAAGATGAAAATCACCCCAGTGTAGAAGATATGTAAAAATATGTGAAGACAGGTAAAAAAAAAAATGAAATAAATGTAGGCAGACAGATACAAGTGACATTAAAGGTGAAACACAGCTGATGTCCTTGGCAGTGGCCCTCAGGACGACCATATCGGGCCGATCTAACGGACACTGTCTGCCGGGCATCAACCTATACCATACCCCAGTGCCCTATATCTCAAAGCTATGCAAATTTAAGTTATTACACATGTTACACTAGTTTTTATTAATTATGGACTTGTAATATTGGGTTCAAGAAAAGAGAAAAGTCGACGTTGAATTGTACGGCAATGTACTTCCTCAGAATGGACTAATCAATTAAGTTTTGAGGGCGTCCGTAGCTCAGTGTTTGCTTACTGGAAAAAAACCATGAGCACGCCGTCCTTCGGATGGGATGTTAAGCGATGGTCCCGAGCCTGTACAATGTCAGGTACTCGTTGGACTCATGTTCCCCAGACTGATGATTGCGCTCTAGTAATAGACGATATGACCTTGAAGTTAAAAGCCCGGGCATGAGCTACAATAACTAACTCAATTAAGTTTTCGCTCTTCCTCCAAAACCAATTGACTCGAAATTTTGTGTCGATATATTCAATACATCGGCAGTTATTTAGGGTTCAGTCGAGCTCTCCATCCTTTGATCCTCCATTTTCCTTCGGATGTCTGAAAATTAATAGATGTCGTTTCTATGGAGTTAAATATAAAATTTCCTGTCGATATATTCATTTCATTGGCAGTTATTAGAGTTTTTGTGTTAAGCCCCGCCTACGTTCGGCCATTCCCACGGAACGTTCCTGTATTTATTAACAGTTCTCGCGTGATGGCCGGAGGGAAAAAATAACAGAGTGACCCCCTTACAGTCAAATAAATAAAAACTTATTTTTTACCTCCTCAGAGATACGAAGTAAAGGGAAATTCGATGTTACGTTTTCACAGGAATCGCATGTTTCCCAACACCTTGATTTCAAAAATTAAAATAAGGATACTCAACATTTTTGCAGAGATATTGTGAAACACTTGATAAACATAAAGAACACGTATGTTTTTAAAAAAATATTGTCTATTTCACAAATAATATATAATATGGGAGAGGGCGCCGGTAGCTCAGTGGTAAGCGTGCTTGACTTCTGAGCTCAAGGTCGTGGGTTCGTAGCCCGACCGAGGCCCTTAGTTTATTTTATCTGGGAGGTAAAATAAACTTAAGCACGCCGTCCTTCGGATGGGACGTTAAGCGATGGTCCCGAGCCTGTACGATGTCAGGTACTCGTTAAAGACCCCTACCCTAGATGAATAAAAATTTAGGGTAGGCAAAATTTAGGACTCCCACAGTAGAATCAGGCTCATGTCCACCAGAGTGACGAAAGAGCGCTCTGGTAGTAGGCGATATGACCTCGTAGTTAAAGCCCGGGCATGAGTCATAATACCTAACCTACCTATAATATGGGAGTACTTTCGGTATTAATACCATCTAATACCATGACAGTATTTGTTAAGTCGTGGCTGAAGATGGTAGCAATACCGAAAGTACTCCCATATTATATATTATTTGTGAAATAGACAATATGTTTTTTTTAAACATACGTGTTCTTTATTTTTAAAATAAGGAAATGTCTGTTAATTTTTGTGAATACGATATCTCTAGACAGGACCTACACGAAATTTTATGTGTGTACCCAGTACCACATAAGGACGACATGTATTGATTTTCAGCCAAATCGGCCAAAGGGAAGGGAGCTTTACACAAAAGACTCAATAACTGCCGATGCAATGAATGTTTCAATTTTGTAGACTGCCTGATGAAGGAAACCTCGAAAGCCGGCTACATTTTAATTCTGCAACCTGTGAAATAATCACTTCTCATTACATCAGCCATTTTGACATTATCGGCAGGGAATTACAATATAATTGAATTTCTACATTTTGTGCGGACAAACTCGTGGTGGCGTTTAAATGAGGTTGTCAAAAGTGTAGAACAAAAACTTTAATGTTGATTTCCCAACAAATTCAATTTTTGAGTTGTACCTTTATTCTACGACAGGTGCGATATATGTATGTAAATCTAATATGCCAGAAAGACCTTGCTTGTTTTCAGCCGAATCTACCTATTTTCGGCCAAAGAAAAGGGTAAGTTCAACCCAAAAACCCCGAAATGTTGGTATAACGAATGTTGAATACATACTCGTATATGAGGATTTAGGAGTCCCTCCCTGAGTAAGAACTCTATAGAGAGAAGGCGAGTTCTCTCAAATCCATTGAGATTATTCACGGAAAAAATGAACATATTCATCCATGAAATGATTAAATAATCTTAACTAGAATCATTTAAATGAACCAGCTAATTCTGAAGATTACTCGGCATCACAGTGAGTAAAAATACTGTTTGAAGTATCTTTTTCAAATATTAAATATCAATTTTTCCTCCGAGCATTTAAATATTTAACGATCCTCAGGATGATTTACAAAGAGCATCGTAGATACTCTGATAACACTGATAGCGTACTGGTTTGATAGAGAGGCAATACCAACTTGACAATACTTCAAGTGGTCCAAAACAAATGCCTTAGATTGGTTGGTAGCTACTCGAGGGACACCTCCATCCTCCAAATCCATGAAGACCTAAATGATGAGCTCCTTCTGGACTACATAATAAATTTCAGTAAAAAATGTTTACTTAAAATCAAAACGTTTTGGTAAAGAAAATAGGGTAAACACGAAAATATCTGTTCACGATTTTAAATTATAATCTCTGTTTTCGAATGTTTATTAATTTATTTTATATTCGTTTCAGGTACTTAGTACCTATTTTTTTTTTGTTGTTTTTTTCTTCAAGAGTTTTTTAAAATTTACTCTTATGCAACAGCATTATTTTTAATTTAACTGATTATTTTTGATTTGTATTTAGTGTATAAGGGTAATGGTTAAGGAACCTTATTATTCCTCTGTAAATGCGACTGTTATAATAAAATCTTCTTCTTCTATAGATTTTCAACCAAATGGACCAAACTAGAGAGAGAGCAGTCATTTAAATGTTATTTCGTGCTGGGGAAGTATATTGTCGGTAACTCGCCAATGATTTTTTTTTTTTTTTTTTGAATGCAGAGGATAATAATGGAAACAACCTTTACATTTTTGTTTTTGATCCACTCGTATTTCAGTTAGAAGAACAGAACAAAGAAGTGTGTTGCTATTTCACTGTTTACAAGACAATGTTTTTCTAGTCAGTGACGTACTTTATCTAAAATAAATATCCAAATCTATCGACTTTAGCATAACAATCGATTCACATTGAATGTTTATCGATGTGTTGTCACGCAAAGAAATATCACCTCGAAGTAGGATGGAGGTCTGCAAAGTTGTCCAAGATCATCTAGGTGACAAGATTAATCAACGAACAAATTAATCAATTAACATTTCGCTCCCTCTCCAAAAGTTTGCGTTAATATTCAACAGTTGACTTACATAGAGGCTCCTAAATCCTCATACTAAATGTTATGTCGATACATTCATTACTTCAGCAGATATTAAAGTTTTTGAATTGAGCCCTTCCCCCTGAACGCTCCTTTCTTTCGACCGATATTGCTGAAATTTGGCAGGTTATGTCCTCATTGGGTTATGACTGTAAATATGAAATTTCATGTCGATACATTCATTACATCTGCAGTTATTAAAGTTTTTGAGTTGAGCCCCTCAGAACTCCCCTTATTTTCTGCCGATTACGCTTTAAAATTAATAAGTGTCGTACTTATGAGGTTTCGAAACTACATATGAAATTTTGTGTCAAAAACATTCATTACAACGGCAGTCATTAAAGTTTCTGAGTTAAGCCTTCCCTTTCCTTTGCCCGATTTGGCTGAAAATCGATATGAGGTCGGAAAACATGAAATTTCGTTTAAAACTTCGCATCGAATTTCCGACCGATTACATAACTTCCCCTATACTTCGTGTAACTGGAGAAGTAAAAAAAAAAAAATGTCTACTGCGTTTTGTCGAAACAGCTGTTGTTTACTTATGCTCTAGTTTACCTACCCCAAACCCACGTAAAAGGCTAATTAGTTTTTGTTCAACAAATATGACGTATTTCCATTCTTTCTGAATACCTACGTATTTACATTACATTATTTTTATTTTCTGCGTTTCGGACAAAAGAAGAAAAATCAAACCATATCTTCCCAAAAGCCCTCCTACATCTTCCAAATGCTCTAATTTAAATCCTATATCCACCAGAAAGTCACTAGATCCCGTCCGGACGGGACGTCCCTCTGATCTTTACCTCTCTTCCCACAAGACAACAATCTATCACAACTTCTTCCTTATCCAGGCTAACTCTGGAACTCTCTCCCTCTCCAGATTCGCCATGCTCCTACTCTTCTTTCATTTAAGTCCATAATTTTCCATTATCTCCTAAGGCTGACTCCTATGAGATAGTTCTCGTCTTCCTATAAGTCTCTCACTCCTCTGGACAGATTGTTACTCTTCTGTTTCCAGTTTTTTACAATTTATTCATATACAAGTCATTATTGTTATCATGTTTCACATTATTATTCATACTTGTTTTTCTAATTTTTCTATTTTCATTTTTTATTTCTCTTTATTATTTTCACTAGTTTATTATATTGTTCTACTGTTTGCCTGTTTTTAACATTTAGTACTTACTTCTAGAGACCTCTTTTATTTTACTTTATATTTATTCTTTTCAACTGGTTCATACTTGTATACTTTAGTTTATTTTTTATGTTATTATTCTTAGGGGACGTATGTCCCAAAATAAAGATAATTTTTCATTCATTTCACTCATTTTAAGAAAATATAAAAAAAAAAAAACGTCAAAAAATATAAACATCTGCCAGAGGGAGAGAGTGATCTGTGAACGTTGTTGGTATAAGAAGGTCCTGTAATCCTCACAATATATATATATATTTTTTTTTTTCATTTTTCAACGGGATTGACCTTTTATACCTGGGATAGTAAAAACACAGTGAACTGCTGGCAGAAGCCTAGGAATTGTATGAAAGATAGCGCTTTGCCCGAGCAACGCATGGTACTCGAGCTAGCAATAAATAAACAGGAGTTGTGAAGATTTGAAGATGTGTTCTTGTTGACGAGATGAACAGATAAGGAGTCTGTGTGACATTAGGGTAATCCTGGGATTCATTAGCAGGAGGCTGTCGAGGTCAGTCAGTTGTCCTCAGCAACTTTCACAACAGGACCAAAATCAAACAGTCTGGTACCTATTGTTACTACTCGTATGTTTGAAGCAGAGCAAGTGCACGATTTTTTGCCAAGAAGGGGTCTTCTAATATTGTTCAAAATGTAGCCAATAGTTTAGCCTGGGATTTCAACCCTTTTCACATGTATCACCTCTTCATTTGTTCTAGTGAAGAAGGGATGATAATAATAATAATATTTAGTTATATTACATTTTATTTGTAAGACATAAATATATAAGTTTAAACTCCCGATTATCCGCGGGATTGACTGGCGTGGATACCGCGGATAAGCCGCAAAATTGCCGATAATGGTTAAACAAAGGCCGAATGCACTAAAAAAACAACACACAAGTAGTGCTTTAAATAAGTTTATTATACAATAAAAGGACGTACCTGATAATAAAACTCAATCAATGTCATGTAGGTTATTAAAAAGTCATGTTTACTGTTTAACAAAAAAGTCAGTCATTTGCTTTTGCTTTTTCGTAGTGAAACACTTTATCTTTATTTGTGATTTGAGTTTTCTCAACACCATCTTGTCACAAAGTGATGCGTCGTCTTGCTCTTCAAGGTATTGAATAATGCTGCATCACGTGCAGATGACTCACTGGTCAGGCGATTCACTCGCACGCTAAGTAAGCAAACATCTGCAGTGCCGCTAGTCGCGTCCAAAACTGCTCAAGCACACACTACGTATATACCGATGTATGTACTGCACAGTAATACTGAACTACATAAACGTTTTGTACTGTACATACATTATTAAGTGTACTGTACTGTATGTATATTTGTGATTTACAATTTTTATTACGTTTAAGTATGTATTTAGTAACTTTATTTCAATTTTTGTGAAATAATTTTCGGTTTCAAAACCTTCCTTTTTTATAAAAATGCCTCCTACAGGCACCGCGGATAAACCGCCCGCGGATAATCGAGAGTTTACTGTACACATAAATATTTAAAACTTTGGTATAATGATAGTCTCTTATCTTATATAGGAACAGCAGGCTTGAGAGAGACCAACAATAACATATACATATAATATTATATAAACAGTATATAACCTACTGAGGCTTTGTTATGGAAAAGATTTTTCTAGTAAAAAAAAAACTACGGAAACGCCTACTTTTGTAAATAGAGTGTTTAGGACAATAAGAGACCTGGTGAAAGATAAAGCGTATTAACGAATGGAGGATTAGAACAAATATGAAGTTGAAGGACATCATGTAGCGATACTCGACCATAGTGGCAGTCATCAAGGGCGGGCCCAGGATTTTGTTTCGGGGGGAGGGGGGGGGATATATATATATATATATATATATATATATATATATATATATATGTATCCATAGTCAATTGTTTTAGGGTCATTTCAAAATTAATTTAAGTCTTCTAGCTTTTGTTTGTGCAAGCTTGTTTAAAACTGTTTCAGGAATGTCTCTGTGTATTGACATCAGAGCTAATCCATTCAATCTGTCTTGGCTAGTACTATTTCTGATATAGATTTTCATACGTCTAAGGGTTAAGAAAGACCGTTCACTTATAGCTACTGAAACTGGAAGATAGCTCCAATTTTCAAAAACCTGTGAATTGTTGGAAAAATGTTTTTGTCACGTTGTTTTTGGCTTGAAATAAAAAACATTTTGGTTTCACTTCAGATGAACAGTCTAGCCACTTTCTCTCCTAAAAGGATAGTTTTCCTTGAAATGTCAGTAGTGGATTATGGGCATCGTCAGGTCAAAAGTCTGATATTGCTGAAGAGATTGTTTGAATTTCTTCTTCTTTCATAGAACAACAGTTCTTGAGCAGCATTGCTTAAAAATACTGAAGCAGCTGTCCTATGGGCAAGAAATCTTAAGTCAAGTTTTATTATTTACAAAAAGCACAATTTTTTTTTAAATTTCGGGGGTGGGTTGATCCCCAATCATGAAATCACGGCGCTTGTGGTGGGCTAGGATGTGGAAAGAAGCAGACCGCAGACAGACATGACCTGGTGAAGAAGGATGCCGTGGAACACCATGTAGGGAACTAGGGACCAGTGAAGAAAGATAGATCGCGGTGTGGGTGGCTAAGGAACTTCAGGGTCCGCCGGCAACGGAGTGACAGTAAATAAGCAATGGCTCAACTACGATAACAAAAACAAAAGTTGTCGGTGATTCATCGGCAATGTCCTTACACAGAATGAATTAATCAATTAAATTATCTCCTCCTCCAAAACCAGTCGACCGTTTGCGCTAATATTCAATAGTTTACTTAATTAGGGACTCCTAAATCCTCACACTAAATGTTGTGTCGATAAACTCACTACATCGGCAGTTATTAGAGTTTTTGTGTTAATCCCCCCTTATCATTGGTCGATTTATCTGAAAATGAGTGGGTGTCGTCGATAGACGTTTCTGAATTCAAATATAAAATATCGTGTCGATACCTTCATTTTACCGGGAGTTCTTGTGTTCACAAACACACACAGACAGTCAGAAATAGTTTTTTCATAATTGGAATTCCGTTGAAAACTTCGCATCGAATTTTTGACCGATTACATAACTTCCCCTACACTTCGTATATCTGAGGAAATAAAAAAACAAAAAAAAAATATATATTTATATATGTTATATTATACTAAAAGAAGAGTACATTCCTGATGAATGGCTACAAGTGCGGAATAAAGGTGACGGCAGATCGATGAGGAAACGTAAAAATAGACCCCTGAGTCGATTTGGAGTCTGTCTCCACCGCTGTGTATACGACGGACGTCATCACAACTGTACACAATAGCGCAAATCATCCGAAAGTATCCACGTGAAGTGTGTCCAACTCTTTGGAAACACTAAGCAATGGAAGGATGAATCACAAGATAGGACAAAAGACAATTGTTATGGAAAGAGCTCGGTGGCGTCTACCGGTCCATATTTAACCTCTACACTGTATGGGTGGGGTAAGTAAGTTTTTATTTTGTTACACTGTACCCTGATGCTTTAAGATTTTATACTTTTCATTATTTGTATATTATATTTATTCAATCATAGATGTGCCACTGATGATGACGCTGTTGTGTTTAATTAAAACTGGTTCTGGTCAAAAATAAAACAGTGGGAAGACAGTTTTTTATTTCTGGGATGTTGAGTTTCCGACTCAACTCAGAAACCCGAATAACTGCTAATGTGATAAATGTATCGACCCAAAATTTAGTATGATTCAGAAGCCCCGATGTAAATCGACTATTGATTTTTAGACCATATCGATTGGTATTGGAGGAAGATAGAAAACCTAATTGATTATTTCGTGCTGGATGATTCATAGACTAGACTTTATTTATAGATTCAATATTAAATTACAAATGTTCATAATAATATTAAAAAGTAAAACGAAATGAATGTAAGAATGGCTCCAAGGTGAAGGTTCGCAAACGTTATTACCAATATGGTAATATTTAGGCGCTAATAGGCTAGATCCATAAATAGTTAAATAAATACTGGTATTTTCATTTTGCCTAAGACATGTTAATTGCTACTTTTCAGAAGTACCCAACTTAGGTTCTTTAAACTGTCTATACAGGAGGAGTCGCTATGTAACCTTCTGCTGTTAGATTTAGTATTACGTGATGTGAAAGTTCCCGGATCGATTCCTGAAGGTGGAGGTTATTTCTTCTTTAATTTTAGTTGAAAAAAAGTTGAATAAATTGAGGAAATACCATTACAACAGAGACTATTACAGAGTTAGGAAATGGGAGAACGGTGTAGAGCTCGCAATTTGGAACTTACGTTAAACAAAACAAACTAACAGTCCTTTCTGTCCCAATTTGGTTTACTAAGAAGCTTGATCCAAACAAGCAGTGCTTTCTGCCCAATTTAGAGTACATGTGTACGTTGAACAAAACAAACAGTCCTTTCTGCAGCAATTCGGAGTAAATGTAGACGTTAAACGGAACAAACAGTGCTTTCTGTTCCAATTTGGTTTACTAAGGACCTTGATCGGAACAAACAGGCCTTTCTGCCCAATTTAGAGTATATGAGTACGTTAAACGAAATAAACAAACAGTCCTTTATGAGACAATTTGGTTTACTAAGGACCTTCACCGAAACAAACAGTGCTTTCTGCCGCAATTTGGAATATTCGTGGACATTAAATAAAACAAACAGTGCTTTCTGCCGCAAGTTGGAGAACATGTGGGCGTTAAACGAAACAAACAAACAGACCTTTCTGTGACAATTTGGTTTACTAAGGACCTTGATCGAAACAAACAGTGCTTTTTGTCCAATTTAGAGTACATGTGTACGTTAAACAAAACAAATAGTGCTTTCTGTCGCAATTCGGAGTAAATGTGGACGTTAAACGAAACTTCAATTAACGGTATAGCTAGCTGCAGCTCAACAATAATAATAATTACTGAGGAATATGCAAAGAGAATTGAACCTGCTGAGATAGCGGAACGAAGTCCATTAGCTGATGTTAGCTCGATTTGCATCCTCACCTCAGGATTCGGCCAAATAATCGTCAGTAGAAAAACAAACACATCGTCGGTGAATAACCGGCAATGTACTTCCCCAGAACGAATTATTCAATAAATATTTCACTATCCCTCCAAAACCAAAGGACAGTTTGGGCTATAAATCGATAGTCGTCCTACGTAGGGGTCTTCTGAATCCGCATACATTTTGTGTCGATACATTCGATACTACGGTGTTTATTAGGTAGTTTTTGAGCCACATATCTGATTTTCTTCCTCCTTCCTTCTGGCCGATTTTGCGGAATATTAATAGGTGTCGTCCTTATTAGGTTTTGAATTTACATATGAAATTTCATGTCGATAAATTCATTCTATTGGGAGTTCTCATGTTCATGTGACACACAGAATTTTTTTTTTTTTTTTTTTGTAAAATG
This sequence comes from Aradus depressus, assembly GCA_963662175.1. Lineage (NCBI taxonomy): Eukaryota > Metazoa > Arthropoda > Insecta > Hemiptera > Aradidae > Aradus > Aradus depressus. The sequence goes on along the minus strand of OY759216.1, from coordinate 46,699,051 downwards.
TGTGGTGGGTAAATTGAGGAAACGTATCAATTTGTCTTGAAGAAAATAAAAGAAATTGAAATTTAAAAAATAATTAAAATGTAAAACAAAACAGAACAATTAAAGTATAGTAGTTTAAAACTCATATTAATATGCATCCTCAAAGCAATTATCAAGAAGTGCATCTACTTGTCATCGTCCAATATGATAATAGAGTGCATTAGTATGCAATTAGCAGACATCTGCGCAATACAAAAACACGGAAAGAGAAAAACAGGCGTAGACAATGACGATGCACAATGAATCAGGTGAAAAAACCCTGAGCATGCCGTCCTTCGGATGAGAATTCAATCGATAGGCAAAATTTTGGACTCCCATGGTAGAGTCGGGCTCATGTCCACCAGAGTGACGAAAGAGCTCACTGGTAGTAGGCGATATGACCTCGTAGTTAAAACCCGGGCATGAGTCATAATAACAAACTAATAATAAAAACTATATCAGCTAAAAAAACAATTTTACATGTCAACTTATCCCTTCAGTTTTCAAGTAATTCTGTGAAAGTTTAAATAGATGTTGAGATATAGTCATGTGAAACATCCAAACAAAACACGCTTCTATATGCAAAAATGGTCGTTAAAAAAAAAAAAAAAAAAAAAAAATTAAAATGTGTTTTTTATTTTCCTCTCCACCTGTACGAAGAGGTCTTTTATCTGGGAAGTGTAAAAACCTTGAGCACGTCGTCCTTCGGATGGGATGTTCCCGAGCCTGTACAATATCAATCACTCGTTAATAAACCTGAGTGGGCAAAATTTCCGACTCCCACAGTAGAGTCGGGCTCATGTCCACTAAAGCAACGAAAAGGATGGCATCTATTAATTTTTCGCGAAATCGGTGAAAGGACCAGAGAAAGGGGACTCGACTCAAATACCCTAATAACTGCCGATATAATGAATATATCGACACAAAATTTAGAATAAGCCCCTATGTAAGTCAACTGTATATTATTGCTCATTCAGTCGACTGTTTTGGAGGAAGAGCGAAAAATTAATTGAATAATAGTTCGTTTCGGCGAAGTACTGAAGGTGAATCATCTGACGTTAATCTACAAATATAGGTCAACGTAAAACTAAAAAGAAACAAGTTAATACAAGATTCCTGATAAAGTAGTACAATTAAATAACTGGCATTAAACAAACAAAAAAAAAAAAACGTGTTATCTGTTAGTGACTGGGATGTAAGCTGATAAGACCATCCCTGTGCAAACAGACAAACCGTATGTTGACGTTATCTTATCACTTGTTATCAGCATTCATAATTATATAGGGGTAGGGCCACTAATATGCATTTTTGGCAAAATATATCAACTTTAAATAGAGTGTCATCGGTGGATCGCCATTAATATACCTCACCAGCACGGAGTAAACAATAGAGAGTTGAGCCTTCCTTAGATCCTTTCTTCCCTTCGGCAGATTTCGCGGAAAAATTAATATTAATTAAAAATGACGATACATTCATTACATCGATAGTTATTGGAATTTTTTTCATTCATGTTGCACTTAGTCCCATATCGAAACAATAGTGAGAGATGTTGCGGGGAGAGATTTCTCATTATTTGTCTTCCAACTGTTTTATTTGCGACCCGAACCAGTTTCGGAACAGCGTCATCATCAGTGTCACTATATATAGATAATGAAAGGTAACTAGCAAAATCTTAAAGCATCAGTGTACAGAGTAACAAAAAAAAAAATTAAATAAAAAACTTGTTTATTCCACCCGTACACTGTAGAGACTAAAGGAATACTGACAAAGCTCTATTCATATATTATATGTACTAATTCATAGATGTGCCACTGATGATGACGTTGTTGCGTTGAAAATCGGTTCTGGTCGCAAATAAAACAGTGGGAAGACAACTTCTTTTATTACTTTAAGAATGTATAGTTAGTTATTGTGACTCATGCCCGGGCTTCAATTACGAGGTCACACCGCCTACTACCAGAGAGCTCTTTCGACACTCTGTTAAATTTTGCCTAACCTAGTTTATTCACCAAAGACAGTGGGTCTTTAACGAGTAGCTGACTCGGGACAATCGCTGAACATCCCACCCGAAAGAAATCATGCTCAGTTTTTTCACCTCACAGATAAAAAACCTAAAAGCCTCGGCCGAGTTTCGAACCCGCGATTTTGAGCTCAGTAGGCTAGCACGCTACCCTTGAGCTACCGGCGCCCTCTACACAATGTATAAGTGATAAATCAAACAAGGCAAAAGGAAGGTAACGTGTTTTTCACAATGTAATAAAATCACTCAATTATCAAAAAAATCATGAGACATTATCTGCATGCAATGGGTGCACCAGGAGGCTCTTTTAATTGCAAATCGCATCGTTGTGACCTCCGCTAACCCATTCCTCAACATAAATTTACATAAATTAATCAAAGGGTGTCAATTTTCTTCTCATAAAGGGGGAAATCTGTTTTAGTTTCCCAGCAGTACGAAGTATAGAGGATTAGGGGGAAAAATGTAGTCCTGTCTCACTCAGAAAGTATATTTAGGGTGAGCGCTTTCCATTGCTAAACCATCCTCAGACACTTTGAAAAGCACAATAAATGTGATGTAAAAATGTACACAAGATATATTATAAAATTAATTATATTTATTTGTATAAAAACAGCAGTTAGGAGTGAATTAACTTATTTATTTTATTTTTTTTTTATTATTTTTTTTTTTGGCCTTATGTACGATGCAAATTAGCCATGTCACTGTGTTATCTAGTTATATTTATGACATCCATGGCCCCGGGAGGGAGTTCTATCTACGATATAAAACTCACTCCCGGACGGGATTCGAACCCGCAAACCATGGTGAGACCATGCGACCAAAGCCCTACGCTCTAGCCCGCACAGCCACCATGGCCCCCCATGAATTAACTTAAATAGTGAATAAATATATAAAGATGGACTAGTGACATTTTGTTTTAGAGCGAATGTGATCAACCAATGAATGGAGACCAAATGACAACGATCAGCTGTTTTAAATAGTGTGAGACAGTCTCAGTTGTGTTGTGGAAGTGGACAGTCTAGAGAGAAGTGTTTTTAGGGTTAAGGTGAACCAGTCTCAGTGAGAGGAGATGTAGAAGTGAAAATTATAACATTGGAAGTACGTAGAAGAGAAAAGGTACTTTTTATTTATATGTATATATGCCCAAAATATAAAAGAATTATAAATAGATGCCACTATAAAACAGAAAAAAGACTGATATAGTTCTAAGTAATTAGTTCGTAAGATTTCTTTTTGTAAAATAATTTCATTTTTTTAATCTTAGTTATTCAATTCATAATGTAGGTTAAGAAAAAATAAACCCAATATTTGTTCTCTTATTCTATTCTATTCATATTCCCTGTGAACCCAGTAAGATAATTTATACATTTGCATTAGATTTAATATTTAAAAAAAAAAAAAGAAGATGGCATATCTTTAGTAAATTTAGAAGAAATCCAAATGAAAAATTAGTTAATTGAAATTTTTTAAAAATACGTGCACTTTCTTCAAAATTGCACATCTTGAACTTTCGATATTTCGGAAACTAGGTACTGTATAAATTTTCAGCCAAATCGGCCAAAGGGAAGAGGGGGATTAGAAGAAAGGCTTAACTCAAAAACTCGAATAACTGCAATTGCAATGAATATAATTTCATGTGTGAATTCAAACAAAATTTCATGTGTGAATTCAAAACCCCATAAGGACGACACACTTATTAATCTTTAGCGGAATTGGCCGAAAGGGAGGAGAAGGTCAGAGGGGGGCTCAACACAAAAATTCCAATATCCAGCGTCGTAATGAATGTAATCACATGAAATTTCATAATTGAAGTCACAACCCAATGATGAAATAGTCTGTCAAATTTCAGCGATATCGGTCGAAAGAAAGGGGGGGGGGGGGGAGGGGGTGTTCAGGGGAGAGGGGTCTCAATTCAAAAACCTTAATAACTCCCGATGTAATGAATGTATCGACCCAGTACATTACCGATGGCACACCGAGATTTTTGTTTTGATTATCACAAACAAAATTATTGAAGATGGTAAAGAAAAATCTGGAATCCTCGGAGGAAGCTTTGTGATTTGTAAGATACCTACTGATTTTGAGGGCAGAGAAGAAGGTGTAGAGGGAGATCAGATTTTTTAAATTTCCCTAGGTCTACATACCTTCATCTTTATGCAAATTTCCACTTTATACAGCATCACTAGTTCCCAAAATATTAGAAGGGGACAGATGAACAGAAAGACATCATACCTACTCGTTAATAGGCTTCCTTTTATGGTCTTCGACCTATGAACCCCTTAAAAATGAAAATAATGCATTCAAAAAAATTTTCTCTACCTGAATGGTTCATATAATAGTTTTACACCTGAATTTTAGCCGTGCCGTGTGATGAGAGAACGGCGAGGCTGCACTTTTTTTCTCCTGAGCTCTCTACACTTCTATTGGGAAGATAATGAAATGGGCTGAGCTGGTCTAGCCCGTCCTTGGACATTGTGTGCCGACCAAACCCAGTCAAAGACCTCAAACAAGTGGCTCCAGTCACTGGGAAGGTGGGGAGGCAGGCCCAAAAACACGAAGTAGGATCGTCAGTTGAGGAAGAAAGATCAATGGTTCTCTATACATCCGAAGTAAAGGATGAAAGAATAAACTTAACTGTGAATAAAACTTCATTACAGGATTTTCGTATACCCCAGACAATTCCTTAAAATTAGGTAGGCAACAATAGACACCTCAGCTACTCGTAGTGTGTGCAAGGCAACAGTAAGCACCTCAGATGCAGTATGGCAAACACCATCATCTTCCTTTGAAATATTCCCTACGTCACATTATTGTGCAATTCTCGAGGCGCAATTTACACAATATGATCTCAAATCTGAGGACACATTGAGTATTAGACATTTCATAAAGAACGTTTTTTTGCAAAGAGCAATTTTTTGGACTAAACGTTTTCGCTTAAATCTATCAAAAAAAAAAAAAAAAAAAAAGTCTCAGAGTTGTCATTTTGATATTTTCGGGATGCTTTTCGCAAACCGAAATTAATTTTATATAATAACTTTCATTTTTCTCTTTAAATTTAATTAGATCGAATCAATAATGGAAACAGGTAAAATATAGTTAGCTCCCAAACTCAAAATCAGATCTGGACTTGTGACTTCATCTCAAATTTCAAGAATGGATTAGGACAGATATGTTCTACATTAAGATTATTCAATAAATCCGAATTTTATAACTCCAATAGATCTATATGTGGTCAAAAGTATTTTCACTGTTCAGTAGATATTTAGGTACAAAAGCCAACAGAGATCGACTCGTAAAGATGTATGTATTTTACTTATGGGGTGAAATGAAAACCGCCACGTGAATGACCCAGGTTGAAGACCTCTGCCTAAATTTAAAAGAATCTTTGAAATAAAGAACAGCCTAGCAAGGATAGGAGAACATGTTCAACACAGATGATAGAATAAATATAGAAATTCTGGAAGTCCTGGTGTCCGGGGCCAACATTCATGAGGCTCACATTCCTAACAAACCTTGTCGCCTCAAAGAGATTTCCCTCTCTATGGGATTTAGGATTCACAGTCGACTCAATGGCAAAAATATTAAACAGAACTAATATTGAACATCCCCAATGTACAAGAACATCGACTGAGCCTTAAATGGGCTTTCAGTCGGGAGGAAACAATTCAACGATGGTTGCCTTCTTGGAAAACAAATTTAGCAGGCTTTCACTGTTAGCTTTGAGGGGGCTCAATAACTCCTGATAGAATGAATGTATCGACACGAAATTTTATATGTATGACCTAAGCCCTCTAAGGACAACACCTATAGATTATCAGTCAAATCGGACAAAGGGGAAAGGGTTTTTATTCAAAAATACCTATAACTGTCGATGTAATGAATGTATCAATGTGAAATTTTATTTTTTAATTCAAAACCCCATTGGATGACATTTATTAATTTTCCACGAAATCGGTAAAAGAGAGGGGGGACTAGAGACTCAAATACCCTACTGCCGATGTAATGAATGTATCGAGTTTTAGCCCAAACGGTCGATTATCTTTGAAGGGAGAGCGAAAACGTAATTCACTGACACCTCTTTTGGTAAGTCGTCCACATATTATACAGAAATAGACTAACCACGTTTAAGAGACCATTTAATATTTAGTACACCAAGTCTAGAGACTAGTGAGATAAGAGTGAAGACACGGCATATCTTTATAGGGTACTATATCTTGGCGTGGGAGGTTGTACCTTCAGAGCAGTGCACGGTTTGCAAGAGGCCGCATTTTCGAACTGTAACGGTCTGGCGAGCAGATGTTCCAAGATTCATCAAACGGAACAGTACACAAACTTTAGATAGTTCGTTTTACAATAGAACTACCTAATTTGATATCAGAAAAATCGTCGGTGAATCACCAGCTATATACTTCCCCACCACGAATTAATCAGTTATGTTTTCGCTCTCCCTCAAAAGCCAATCGATCATTTGGACTTACACAGTGGCTTCTGAATCTTCATAATAAATGTTGTGCTGATATATTCATTACATCGGCTTTATTAGGATATTTAAGTCGGCCTCTTTCTCTGGTCCCCTTCCGATTGCCGATTTTGCGGAAAATTAATAGGTGCTACCCCTATGGGATTTGAAATTAAAATATAAAACTTCATCTCAATAAAAGCCTCCTTTTTTCTTTACATTTTTGGGGTAATTACCCATAGGAGATAATGTCGTAAATTTATAAACCAATCAAAAAACACATTAAACAAAAGTTTAAAGCTCCTACGGATAAAATAGAAAAAATACATAAGAAATTATTGTGGCCTTGGTCAAATGGAGCAGGTTTGGTAAATAATATAATTAATATCTAGATTAATAACAAACTGAAGTAAATTGTTATTTTTTTTAAACAACCACCTTTGTGTTTGATTGTTTTCCTTCGGTAGCAAGTTCGTTCGTTGATGGACTAGAAACTAGAACGATACAAGTAGCAGAAGATAAGACATATCTGTACAGGACATCATATCCGTGGTGTAGGGGTGGGAAGTAGCGTAACTGGTCATTTCATGGAAATACTAGTCAAAGCCGGACCATGTTTACGTTGAACTCCCCTCTTCTTCGGCAAATACAGCTGAAAATTAATAGGTGTCGTTCTTATGAGGTTCTGGATACACATATAAAATGTTGTGTCGATAAATTCATTCTGTCGGGAGTTATCCAGTTCACAATTTTTTTTTTTTTCATTTTTGGAATCAGGATGTCGGAAAACATAAATTTTCTGTGAAAACTCAACATCGAAATTCTGACCGAATACATAACTTCCCCATACCTACTTTTTAATGGTAGCTGATACTGCTTGTATATGTGATGCAATTAAAAATAGTAAAAAAGGACAGCACGTTTTTCCCTTTTACCCTTCAGAACATTTCAAAACCACTGAATATAAAAAAAACGTAGTTTACTTCAAGACAGAACCAGTTATTTAATGTTCTCTCAGTTGCTATTAATCCTACGTAGAAGAGTTACTGAACCAAAATGAAAGACATTTTTATATTAAATATTTTTTGCTCCATACATTTTTGGCTAATGTTAGAAATGACGGGTAAATTAATACATCGCAAAAGTTAATCCTTGCTAATAACTGCTAACCTGCTATTAATAATAATATTGCAGTATCACTTCTCCCATTTATTTTTTGTTTTCTCAAAAAATGGCAATTATAAACGTTTCGGGAATCACTCCCATCATCATTGTCTTAAATATATTTTTTTTTTTGTTCTTCTAATCAACTAAAATAACATCTTATAATGCTGGTCAGTATTTTTAAATTTTATTTCAATTTAACAATTATAAATTTCAAAAATGACAACCAACCTATAATATGGTACAATGTGATACAAGTGGTTTCATAAAATTTTTAATTGTGGGATATGTTTATAATACTATAAATGACAATTTTCCACATAGCTGTCTTCTTATCGTATCACGTAACTTAGAGAAGTTGCCATCTGCAAAATCAATCACAAAATTGTCTTTTATATGTGTTTAACTAGTAGATTTTGACTTGACACGGACTATATACATATATATTTCTACAACATATGAGTTGCCGGCACAAGGAACTAGTGATGCCAGACCAGACCATACACACTGTCTATCTATCCTTGGACAGTTCGCCACGTGCTCCATTATCCTAGCTGAGACCAGATGTGCTTCACATCAACTTGTAAAGCTTAACTTTGGAACTGTGAGTGTAAAGTTCGGCAAAATACAAACAGGGTGGGTTAATAAAATAATGTTACAAGCTATAGCAGAAAAAAAATAATAAAATCCATTTAAAACTATAAATAAAATGAATGAATCTTTGGTTTATGTTACAAATTTGTAACATTCGGAGCCTGGGGCACAGACAAAAAATAGCCAAATGTCAAAATGAATAAAAGTACCATAAAGTTCAGAATAGACAAAAATTGTAAACAAGTATCAACATTAAGTACCATAGATCTACTACGAAATTGAAAATGATGACTACTAAATCTCTATTCAAATTAGGAAAAGTTAATCATGCAAAAATGTTCATATTTTTCAATATCTGAAAATACAGCTCATCTTTACACGCTTGGTAATAAAGATTGAAGAAACTAAGAACGAGAAAAAATATTGTAAAAATCATGTTTTGTTATGAGAAGTAATTTCTAATGAGATTTTGAGAGAATGTGTGTAGGTACATAAAAATCTATCGCAGTACCTACCTATTTAATTTAATTGTTTTTTTTTCCCGTAATATATTCATTAATTATATTTGTTATACATATTTATTTTAATATTATATATATATTTATTTATTAACTGTTCCCAATAATCATGTAAATATAGAGTAGTCGTTAGATGTCAATGAATGAGTAATTCAAAAGCACTGGTTTCCGCACTATCTAATTAAAATTACAGCAAGAATAATACATGAATTTGAACATTATATACAGGAATTTTTGAAAGGGTGAAGTGTTGCTTGGCACATTTTTTAGGGGGACAGAACCCTCCCCAATAGCAAATTAGGGGCTCGGCCCTCCCCTTCGACCCCCGTCGTCCGTAGGTTAGCCTGGATCAATGCATTCATTCACTAAAGTTTTGCAATGCAGTTGAATAGGGGATGATGTAACATTTACAGGAACTTTCATTGAATTTTAAATATAGAAATAGGTTTTTTTAAATTGAAAATATGAGATAATATAGGATAATAACAATCAATGTAGATATGTAGACGATATATTTTTTTTTAAATGAGACTCACGTGGTCAGGTTGGTAGACGCGGTAAAAGGTGAGATGGGAGACGGTAGCCCCGACACGACTGGAGACGGCAAGCTAACTGGCCGTAGAGAGCTACCCCCACCCTGACCTTACCATCCTGAGGGAGGTAGGCGGGACGGGGAGGTCAGACAAGAGTGACGTGCTCTACCTGCCTCACCCTCGAGTACGTCGCTTGGGCAGACTGCAGAGGAGTCCTGCAGTCAGTGTCGAGTCCTGCAGTCACTCTTCAACTATCGCCTTCCTGGGTGTCCTGCCAAGTCTACACTATCATCCTGCCGGATTCGAGCTACGCTTCTAGTGTGTGCTTCGTACTGCCTGCTAGATCACTCCCGACCAGACGACAGCTCTTCGCTGTTCATTTCCAAGGCTGTTGATCCTGTCAGCTCTTCGTTATACCTGAGCCTCCAAATATCCATTATCCAGTATTTGACTGTCCACAACAATTCTACAAAGACTTCGAATGAGTATCGAAAAGGCCACATCATCGCAGTATAGATGCGAAGCTTCAGTGATCGGGGGAGCATGTGAAGAGCAAAATAAGTTTTGTTAACCTTCTGAATCCTCCGGTCTACTTCAAAGGTGTTCATTTATCTCTGGTATCACTGTCTCCAAGAATTCGTATGAACTCACCTTGGGACTTGGTTCCTATCTGTATCAGCTAATCGGGGTGGATGTTCTTGTTGACAACTTTGACGCTGTCTTCTCTTCGTTAATATGTAGATCTACTGTATTTTCGTCCATCAACCGTTAAGAGCCAGCACTCATTTTATCCGTTGGCTCTGCGCACAACCTCTCCTTCCCGATCATAATATTCAGATGCCACATGTCCTTTATATGAACGGGCTTATAACGATGCTACATGTGAAATGTAATCAAAACAGCAAGACACGTTGCTGGATACAAATTAATGAATTTTTCTTGTCATTTTTGCAAAAATGAGTGTCTATTGAATCGCCAATCTTGAAAATTTCGTGAATGAAGCATAGTATTTCACTAGCACTAATTAATCAACTAACTTTTCACAATCGATCGTTTGGGCTAAAAATCAATAGTAGACTTACAACGGGGCTTCTGAATCTTCATTTTAAATTTTGTGTTGATACATTTATTACATCGGCAGTTATAAGGGTTTTTAAGTCGGACACTCTCTGATTCCTTCCCTTCGTCCGAATACGCGGGAAATTGATAGGTGTCATCCTTATGGGGTTTTGAATTCAAATATAAGCTGCTTAACCGTTATTTAAACCAATGGCTGAACCCCTCCCCGTTAACTCACCTGGTGGGTGAACCGACATTAAACCCAAATAGTGTTGTCGAAAACTGCTCCTCTACATGAACAGGAACACATTGTTAATGCTCCTAAAAAAATACCTTTTATTTTGTAAGAGGTATTTCACGCCTAAGGAGCTGAAGTTTGGAGGTTATAATCCTTTTAGCTAAACTCAGCTCCAAAGCGTTCCTGTCAGTTAATTATTCTCCTTCCTGAGGAACTCTCTCAATGTGTTCCTTACAACCTGTTACTCTTTGTCCGCTATATGGCCAGGGGCGTAGGATTTTGAGCAGGAGGGGGGGGGGGGGGGGGCAAAGTTAGGCTACAGGGGTGGGGGGATATTGACTACTGGGGCACTGCCCGCAGTTTCGCTATAAGGCACATACAAAATACAAAAGTATTTTTTGTTGCCGCTGAGTGTAGCCTCAAAACAAACTAAGAAACTAAGTCGCGTGAACACGAAACAGTGAATAGTAACAGCGCATGGCAGCCAAGCGGCGCATTCTGGCGCCTGCGCCCTGCACTTGCAACAGCTGATTGTTGATTTAGGAATCAGACGCACGGGAAGATCCTATTGGTAACTTGCAAGCAATCCATTTTTAATAAAAACTATGCTCTGGCCAGGGGGGGGGGTATATACATCCCCCTGGCTACGCCCTTGTATATGGCTCCATCAGGAGCAATATAGCAAACATACAGATAACTGTTACAAAATACCTGTTCCTCAAATAACAGGGCATCGCTACACCTTCCTTGACGCTACGGTCCTTGGCCATCTCGGCCAGCGCAACGATCCTCCACCCTTTCTCTCTACCCTCAGCCTGCCGTCTCCTCCTCACAGCCATCATCCTGAAGTCGTCCTTCAGACAATATAAGTGTCTCCCTCTTCTTCTCTGGCTCCATCCTCTGCAGTCTTCCTTACCTCTCGGAGGACACCAGGCTCTTGTTCAATTCCTTCAGCTGTCTGTTAGACGTGGCATGATATAACAAGGTAAGATCTAATCCTTGCCATTAAGAAGTTGTGACTCTCCTGTCCGTTATATAAACTAGACGTTATTGTATCATAGATATAGACACTTAGGGGAGCACCCAGCACCTTCTAACGGGGAAAAACTACGTGAGTATTGCAAAGACGTGACAATATCTACCGTTACTCTAAAAACTTTTTCTCTTTAAAAAAAAAAAAAGTTTCATGCATTTTTTATATAGAGGGAAGCACTTACAAGACTATCGACTAGGAGGAAGGAGCGACCCAAAAGAAGCATACAATTCAGTTCCAAGTGACACTTCTAGAGCGGAAGTAAGAAGTGGGTGGGGGGCAGATAAAAAGGGAAAATTTCTTGACAAAGGAATACTAAAGGGCGCTTACCAATGAGAATGGAATAGCTACGATTATCCGAGCCTGAGTAGAAAAAACATAAAATTCAGATGCAATTCTTCTGTACAACTATAAAATTCTTGTGATTTCTAAAATCCTTTCCCCCTTTTCTTCATTTAGAAGAAAAAGATCCTAAAAGAATCAGCGCCAATGTACTTCCCCAGCGCAAATTAATCAATTAATTTTCGCTCTTCCTCTGAAACAATTTAACGACATGGTTGAAAATTAATAGGTGTTTTAGTCAGGGAATATTTCATCATACTAAATTTCGTGTTAATACATTCGTTGCATCGACAGTTTTAGGTTTGTTTTTTTGAAAGATTCGGCTGAAAATTAATAGGTATTATCCTAATGAGGTTTTGGATTTATATATAAAGTTTCGTGTTGATACGTTAATGACTTCAGCAGTTATTGAAATTTTTTAGTTGATCTGATAACGTAATCAAAAATCTTCAAATAAAAGTTCTAGAGACATCTCAAGGTGACATTTTATATGAAATACGATTTATCGAAGTCCCGGTCTACGAGATACATGCCGAAAACCGTCCTAAAAAAATGTCTTGAAGCCCAATTTTTTAGATGTTTGAATGATTTATGCGAAAACAATCCTATCGACAAATTGATATTTAGCAAAAATGTTTCTTAATAAATATCCAATCGCCCAAGTCTTTAGATTTGAGAAAGGATCAATACGACTAACATTAAATATAACGCTTCAAAAAATAATTTTCGTAGGAAACTTAAGTAATTTTTAAATTGCAGCATATAGCAACCAACTTTAAAATATTTTTTTATTATTTTATTTATTTATTTTTTTAAAAAGAGAGAAAAAATAAAATATAGAAGAAGAAGAGTTTATTATAACAGTCGCATTTACAGAGGTACAATTATACAATAAGGTTCCTTAACCATTACCCTTATACACTAAATACAAATCAAAAATAATTAGTTGATTAAAAACAATGCTACTGCTTAAGGGTAAATTTTAAAAAAACTCTTGAAGAAAAAATAAAACAACTTACAATTAACTGAAATTAATATAAAATAAATTAATAAACATTCAAAAACAGGGATTATAATTTAAAATCGTGAACGGATATTTTTGTGTTTCCCTCCCTGAGTTTTCCCTATTTTCTTTACCAAAACGTTTTGATTTGTGCCACACTTAAGTAAAAAGTTTTTACTGTTTATTATGTAGTCCAGTAGGAGCTCAACATTTAGGTCTTCATGGATTTGGAGGATGGAGGTGTCCCTCGAGTAGCTACCAACCAATCAAAGGTATAAAAAAATATATGTGTTGTGGCAATAACAGGACTTTTTTATACCAACCACGTTTTTACTCCCTCTCCCTTCTCAAAATCGTTTCATATTGGCGTTATAGGGTAGAAGAAAGTCATTCTCAGAATTACGCTCTACAATGCAACAAAGAAACGCCAGCACAATACTTTCATATAACCAGTAACGGCAGTATGAAATTATTTTGAGAGGGGGAGGGTGATCTGAAAAAACTGTTAGTTTAAGAAAGTCCTGTTACGTCCAAATCACATTTACTTTTTGATTATTTTTATACAGGTAACAGATCAACCGAAAATTGGGAGGTATCTTATTGTATACAATTTAACAAAAATACTGGTAGAAAGATATCAAATAGTTGAATGATTGTCTTGACACCAAGGAAAAGTGCCATAGATAGGAATAATCAATTTAGGGATTTATTTCTCTATAAAGTCTATAGAGTGCATGTTTACTTTGAAATCAATCAAGTTATACAAATTTATTCATATTAAATATTCACACAATGAGATTAATTCAAGAAATATACAAAGGGATAAAAATGTATATTATGGTTTTAAATGCACTTCACACAGACGGTGTTGGAGACAGATGAGATAACGCGAAATGTTTTTGACATCTGTGTTTGCTTTGTAACGTCCTCCATACAGGGAGATGTATACAGTTCATATTAGTGTAGAAGTATGTATAGAAAAATATGAGAAGAGAAGATACCAATTGCATATGTGATAGTAAAATGTCGGAAGTGATTCCTCATAGAAATTAAAGACGTTGTCTTCTCACTGTTATCTTTCCCACCAGAACCGGCTTTCAAAGCAACTGCGTCATCATCAGTGGCACATCACCCGTAAAGTATAGCCCATTACAGTGTATGGGTGATGTGCCACTGATGATGACGCAGTCGCGTTAAAAGTCGGTTCTGGTCGGAAGTGAAACAATGGAAATAGAACTGCGTCAATTTTTTTGAGCAATCTCATCCAGAGTGTGGAGTCTAAAGGGTCAGTGTCTCTTTATACTCATTACTTTACGGGTGAAGTGCTACTGATGATGACGCAGTGGCGATGAAAGCCGGTTCTGGTCGGAAATAAAACAGTGGGAATACTATATTTTTGATTTCTATGAGGTACCTATTAGGTAACTTATTACAATATAAATACCGGGTGGATGGGAGCCATGGTGGCCGTGCGGACTAGAGCGTAGGGCTTTGGTCGTATGGTCTCACCATGGTTTACGGGTTCGAATCCCGTCCGGGAGTGAGCTTTATTTCGTAGATAGATCTCCCTCCCGGGGCCATGGATGTTGTACATAATTAGATAACACACTGACATAGCTAATATGCATCGAACAAAGGCAAAAAAATACAGGGTGGGACCTGATCATTCAAAGATGTCTCTTTCCTGGAAGTACTGGACTTCCTCTTACCGAAACTTCTTGTCCTGCCAGGATCCGAAGAAAAACCAAGCCTTTCACAAAAGACCGAGTCTCCCAGTTTCTTTCCCATATGTTAGGATCAGGGGCGTAGCTACCGCTATAGCAGTTATCTATAGTAACGGTACAGGGCCTCCGAGCTAGAGGAGCCTCATCATGCGTAAGCCAAAAATCGTAAAATGTTATGCATAGTCATATTGATGAAAGCCAAGCCCTAATAAATAAATAATAAAACACTCCGCCGCAGCTCTATATTATTCCGTCTCAGGAAAGTGCCATATGGGCCAGGAAAACCCCCGAAATTCACACTAACAACTTAGTGTGAATTTCGGGGGTTTTCCTTTTTACGAAAAAAAAATCTCAATCCCTTATTTTCATAGATTCATCGAAAAATGTTCTGACAAGAACGGCTATCGGACTTATCAATACTGTCCGTAGAAAAAGAAGAACTTGAGAAACTAAAATATTCTTCAGGTATGGATGATATAATAAATACGATGATGACAAGGCAAGAAAAGACTAGAATTTTTTTTTTAAGTTATTTTCAAATATATTTTGTTTATGCGAGTGTTTTTGTTTAACTTCCGAAAAAGGGCCCCCTAAGAAATTTTGATACAGGGCCCACTCAGGGCTGTGGTTTATCCTGAATACCTCTTCCGTGATCGTGTCTTTGGAAAACATTTGTAATCTCGTCTGACCATAGCTGCCATATTGTCTTCTTCTCATTGATCACAAGTGGATGTGTCCTTGTATCCAATGCTGTACAGGACCAAGTCACATATTAGTTGCCGAAACTTGCTCCTGTAGAGGTTCAGTCTCCCATCCCAACACATTGAAACCCAGAAACTTTTTCCATGACTTCTGCAAAAGGTTTTTTGCCAAGGTCATGATTAGTTTTTATTTCTTTAAAAAAGATCAATCGAAGATTAATCGAATTTTTACTAAATTAAACTCACTAAATCCATTGTATTGTTAATTATAGACTTATTTCTTCACAGTATAGAATTCTATCTTAATATGATTTCACCAGCCGCAAATCCATCAGACAATTATGTAAAAAAAACCACAATTACCATAACGTCTATTTACACTTTCTTCTTCTGGTGGCTACCCACTAATGGATGTCTATAATGACGAGTAACATTTCTTGCTCTCCCGTAGCATGTTACTCCATGTTGAGCAGCCATGACAGCCTTATAAGTGGATGAAGTGGCAATGATGGAAAGTCGTCAGAAAGATGTTTTGTACATTTTACTCAAAACTACAAGGGCCTAACTGCTCTTACGTCGTCTGGTGGACATAAGCCTAGGGATCTATCGATACAAGTAAATTCTTAGATTCAAAGTACTAGTTTCAAATTTCAACAATGAAAAACATTATATAGATTTTTCAATTCATCAAAATCGTTCACTGTTTAATTTCTTACAATTTTCTTTTATTTGTTGTTGCAATAAAATACTGAACTCAAATTACGGTCTACGGGCAAATGATATTACACAAGCTGTGTGTAACTTTCTGTTACTGTTGGACTGCAAAAATAAATGGCTTAAAAATATATTTCAAGAAGAAAATTAATTTGGCGGGTTAAATCGTTCTGTGCGGTAAAATCAGACGTAACTAAAGACTAATTGGAAGAACTATCCCTTTCTATCATGCTGGAAGTGATATTGTTTTCATTGGATTTATATTCATGGAAATAGTGGTTATGTTTGTCAATAATTTTATATTGTTGGAAGGACAAAAAAAACTTCAAAAACCAGGTACGAGTAGGCCAAATTTAAGACCAGAGTTGGGCTCATGTCCCCCAAAACGACGAAAGAGCGTTCAGGCTATAAGCCTCGTAGTTAAAGCCCGGGCGAGTCACAAACAAACATATTCTAATATTTCTTGTATTATTTATGTTTGTTCAAGTAGTAACAACTAATACAAATTTAAAGAAATCTACTTCTTAGTAGTATATAATTCCGTAATAATTCGAGTCAGTGGGCTATAGCAATACCCATTGTTTCTGTGGAACGGTTTCCACCGACCCATTTCCGTTCAGGGACAATCGCCACCACTGAAAATGCGGAATAAAGGGCGGTAAAAAAATTAAATAAAGTGTATGAGATAGTTAACAAAATGTATTTGAAGAGAAAAAAAATGTGTATATAATAATGTTTTATTACATTAAATAATACTAAATTATTATTTAATTTCTAAACAAATCGGAAATTGTGTCACTTCAAACTCTCCTAAAATCTTCCTGTCGTGAGATTGGAATTTGGAGAGTATACTCGTACTTCTGGAAAGCGCTCAAAAAAAATTAGATAAAATATATAAATACAGTAGATTCTCCCTTATCCGGCGTTGCCGGGACCGACGTGACGCCGCGGCCGGATAACGGAAATCATTAATTAAGTTAAAAAATATATCAATTAAAGCATAAAAAAAAGTTTTTTTTAGGTGAGCTAAGGAATAATATATATATATATATTTTTTTTCTATAGATATCTCAGCAGTAAACTACAGTCACAACTACCATATTTTTCAGGTGAGCCATAAGAAGGTCTGTCTGCCTTAGAGCATTCATTTTCATAGCTTCTCCTTTGTGTATTTTTTTCAGTATCTTTTTTAATAAGATTAGTCTATAGTCTAATTCATTTGAAAAATCAAATTATTATTTAATTTCTAAACAAATCGGAAATTGTGTCACTTCAAACTCTCCTAAAATCTTCCTGTCTTGAGATTGGAATTTGCAGAGTATACTCGTACTTCTGGAAAGAGCTCAAAAATATAAGATAAAATATATAAATAGGTATGTACCACATTTTTTGTAAAAATTTGACATAGTGTCCTTTACCTCCAAGGTTCGATATATTTATTCTATATTTTTTGACAACAGAGAGACCATAAAGATTAGTAAAGTGAAAAGTCGACTATATAATATATAAAATTATTATTTTCGTTTGAAAACAAATACTTGTTGCTTTAAAAACGTTCAAAATCAGATAATGACGAGAAAACAAATTAAATTTTTTTCAACTCAAATGGAGATCAAAAAATAAAATATACAACAAACAGAGAATGAAAAAAGTATATATATAAATAAAACAAATATAATTCTTTTGAGTTACGTAAAAAATAATAATAATTAGTTCAATCAAGAACAAAGGAATTAGTAAGCTCATTACTTCAAAGGAGCTTCGTCGGAAGTTGGTTACATTGTGGGCAGGAGAATTCTTATATCGCCACCCTATTTAGCATAACTTACGAAGTTGGTTGTTGTTAAAATACGCTAAGGAAAAAATAATATAATTATTATTACAAAAAAAAGTGGGTCGCGACTGAAGATTTTGGGAAAAGATGGTCGCTAACACTATACAACTCAACTGAGACCGATTGGGGGACCACAACGTACCATAGGTTGGGATTCTCTGCTTTAAGAAGAATTGCTCGGAACCGTCCCTTAAGGTTTTTCCTCCTCCCAGATAAAAAAAACCTAAGGGACTCGGCCGGGTTCCAAACGTGTGTCTGTGATAATATTTGACATATAAATTGTAATGATATTATTGTCGGAGATAATCTGCGCATGGTATAATTTTGCATTACTTCCCCAGATATACGAAGTATAGGGGAAGTTGTGTAATCGGTAAAAAATTTGATGTTGAGTTTCAACAGAGTTTCATGTTTTCTGACCCTCTGATTCCATAAATGGGTGTTAGCTACAGCTACAGGCCTACGGAACAAAACTTCTTCGCAATATCCGGAACAAGTTGTTTTTTGATAAGAACTGGATTCAAAGCTACAACTAACTGACTTCATTCAAAGCCCCATCAGCTATTGATTTAGAGGGTGGATAAGTGCACCCAAACAAATAAATACCTCGTTGCAGTTCTGCTTGATACATTAAAGATTATAAGTTCAGTAATAATATGAATACAAGAAAAAATTTAGAAATAACGATAAAGTCACCGCGACATCCATTCATAATAGTACCAAATATTACAACTCACCACTAGAGTGCAGCAGGGGAGTAAGACAAATAACTTTGATCTCATGTATACCTATCTCTGTATTTAATTTTGAGATAATTATGATACATCATATCTAGGTAAAATATAAAAATGTTATTTATAAATATATGAACACAAGAAAATAACAATTTGAGCAAGTAAGTAGTGAGTTATCACAAGAAACTCAGCCGGAATGTCGGTTTCACTTATCATCGCCAGAGTGCAGCATTAAACGAACCTAGTTTTATTCAATTGAGAGCTTTTTGAAGGTGGGTTATTATCTTATTGTGGTAAAATTCCAGATATATGTAAATACATTCAAAAAACGCCCTAGTTATAAAAAAAACTATTTCTTGCAGATTTAATTTATTTTATTCGCACTAAATCAACATCATTTTCACTCTTTTCTCGAAGTTTTTGTTTTTGTCTTTTTATAAGTGGCCCCACATGCCAAATTTCAGCTTTACAGGTACACTGGAGGTAGGAATAATTTCGAGAATGTTTTACAATATAGTTTTTATTTGTAAACGAATCAATTTTATATAACAGAAAGACAGTTGGTTCATATTTTGGGCACTTCTTCCAGAGGTGTCTTCTACAATATTTCATTAAACAGAGGAGTGACACAGCTGGCAGAACTCTGCCGAAGATATGATGAACCAACAATACACACAATTAAATGTTATACAAAGTTGTACATATTTTGTAACTAATAAAACAGAAATAAATAAAAAATAAAATAAAATAAATAAAGTAATAAAACCAATGATGGGAAAAAATAAATCGATAACCAGTGATTCTTTAAGGTTTTGTACGACGAAGAACAATAAAAACCCTTAAAACCTCTTTGGTATGTCTGTCTGTGTGAGCAGCCCCTAACCCCCACACAAACATTCGTTATAACTTGAAATTCGGAATGCATTAGTGTCTTAATGTAAGGCCCCAGAAAAATGATCTGAAAAATTTATGTATAAACCCACACTTTTTTCCTGCATATTCGAATCGGATATGAAATTGAAGGCTTCTAAGAGAGAGACAACATTTTTTTCAAAATTTTACAATCAGTATAGGTCGCATCAAGATGTCCAGAGAATAAATGAAGCTAAAAATTTCAAGATAAAATAATGGGGCCTTATTCCATACAGAAAATTAAATTTATTCTGGGTATTTTCGGACAGATTGGGCCTGAGAAGGGGCGGTCGAATATTTTCGAGTTATTATCAGAAACAAATATAATTTGTAAAGTGGCAAATCATATGAAAGGTGTTCAAACTACGTTTGTTAGGGAACAAAAACTTTTTTTTTAATTATATAAAGCTATATAGCAAGAGGAGCCCATCTCATGCCCGGGCTTTTTCGGCCAGCGCTCTTGTAGCTTGTAGCTCTGGTGGACATGAACCCGACTCTACAAATATCTCCTAAAGTTTGCCTATTCAGGTTTATTCAACTAGGGTAGGGGTCTATAACGAGTACCTGACATTGTACAGATTCGGGACAATCGCTTAACCTCCCATCCGAAGGGCAGCGTTCTCAAGGATTTTTCACCTTTCAGATAAAAAAAAACCCAAGAACCTCGGCCAGGTTTCGAACCCGCGGTCTTATCTTGAGCTCAGTAGGTAAGCACGCCTCTGAGCTACCGGCACTCTCAATATTAATAGTACAATGAAAAAAACAATCGATTTATTCTTGCCTATTAATTATTATTATTATTCTACACTATTACTTGTATAGATTAATAATATACTATTTAAATGCAGAAATTACTTTTATAAATTGTGAACTATGAATTTTGCATAAAAGTATCTAAATTGAGACGATAACAAAAACTAATGAACAATGTCAGCACTCAGGCTTGAGTCAGGAAAATACTGACGATGAGTTTGTATTTATTTCAGTGTTATCACATATCACGAAAATTCACAAATATAATAATTAATCTTAGAAAATCCTCATCAATAAAAAATATATCACATGTAGAAGAGACAGTGTTCTCTTTAAAACAAAACTCTTTTTGTCAACCTTAACTTAGGAGAGGATAAAACATGTGGGAAGTTTTAATTCTTAGCGACATTATTATATCCTCACAACTAATCACTTCAAACAGAATCGTTAACAAGAGTGACAATTAAATAGTATTTGTTTTGTTTGTGGCTTACGAAGTTGTTATAACAGATCTAGAAAGGGATCGTCAGGCGAGATATGCAAAACACTTGTAAAAAAATTAACGATTGCTCAAGCTAACAGTTATATGAAAGAATAATAAAGCAGCGACATCCAAAGAGATGAAACCAGTATCGGGTTCACGTCCTCAGCTATACCAACGGGTTATGTAATACGTCAAGAATTCGATTTTGAGTTTTCAACGGAATTTCATGTTATTCGACCTCTAATTTAAAAAAAAAGTCCTGTGTGAAGAATGAATTAATCGTCACAAAATTTCATATGGGATTCTCAATAAATAAGGACGACACCTATTGATTTTGGAAGGGGGGTTAGGAGCAGAGGACTCAACACAAAAACAAATAATTGCCGAAGTAAAAATGTATTGACACGAAATTTCATCTGTAAATCCAAACCCCCATAAGGACGATACCTGTCAATTTTCAACTAAATCCGTCAAGAAGACCGGAAGAAGAGGAGAGGACTCAGCTCAAAACCCATATTTAGTGTCGATGTAACGAATGTATCAAAACGAATTAATTCTATAGTGTGACACCTATCGATTTTCAACCGAATCGGTGAATTGGTTTCAAAGAAAAATTTGGTTAATTCGCACGGGAGAAGTATAAGGCCTGGGATTCGCCGTTTTTAACGTCTTTATATAGACCATCTTAGGACAGGAAGGACGAGCTATATGGTAACCACCCAGCTTTCTATAGGTTGCCATCCTATTCTAAAAATACCATCTTTCTCGTCATCTGAGGATTTCATCGCCTGAGACTATGCCCATGTTGCAACAAGATCGAGAATAAAATCGATAAAACTAAAAAAAAATAGCAAAAATAAACTTAATTCTAAAAACGTGTAAGGAATTACAAATAAACTAATAATAAATAATACGTACAAACAAAAAAATACATTAAAAAAAAGCTTTTGAGTTTCATGAAAACCCTAAAAAAAAGTGTGTAAGCTTGAAAATGTTTACATCACTTTACATTTTATGATTCGAAACATGAAAAAATAAAGATAGATTACTTGGCCTCTTAATTACTCATAAAATACAAACATATTATTAATATTTTCTAAATGTGACCGAACTTCTAAATGATAGAAATGACATGTATAAAATACCTCTTTTGGAAATGTATCATGAATAGAATAAAATGAATTAAAATTTATATATTTACAATGTATTGTTATTAGTACTAACATTTATTAATACTAAAACTCGGTCTTGAGAGCTGAAGTATGTAACATAATTCTTACATTCCCTAGTGGGTGAGTTTTCATGTTCAGTATTCATTGTTAAAACAAGTAAGATTAAGAAAATGTGTTGCTATAGTTTAATTAATTCATATATGACTGTGAATAAAATAAATAACTGATTATTGTTCATAGGCAACGGCTAACACCCCTGCTAGTATCTGCTTGACAACAGCCGGCACCCCAGCTAGTATCTGCTTGACAACAGCCGGCACCCCAGCTAGTATCTGCTTGACAACAGCCGGCACCCCAGCTAGTATAGCTGGAGAGTCACAACAATCTTACACCACTTTGGGCTCCCAAAAGACGTGATTTATATCAAAAAGCTAAATAATAAAAACTCAAAATTATTCAAATCAATGACTAATTTAGATAATAATTTTTTTAATATCTATTTTTACTCACCATATACCGATATGAAAATATTTTGAACAACACACATACATTTTATATGCAAATAATATAACATATATAAATGTTATATACCTGCGAGTATTGAAATATTATTTAAATTAAAATAAATAGGCAAGCTTGTAGTAGGGATGGGCGATAGTCGATAGTTGGCCACTATCGATAGTTTGATAATGCTATCAACTATCGCCCGTCCCTAGATTATAGTAATACTGTTGAAGACTTCTCCCCTTACAATTACACTGGTGGAAATTGAAATTGAAACACCAAGAAGAGAACATCAATTTCGTAACCAGAAGAATTAAAGTTCCAATATTTTAAATGAATATTAAAAGAGACTGTTGGGATTATCTTCAAGAAATTATTGGATTTCAGCACAAAACAACAGAAATTATGAGTACTGATGTATATGCTGAGCAACGACCATCACCCCAACTAGTGTGTGATAAGCAACGGCCAGCATCCCAGCTAGGCATATGCTGGGCTATGATGATTCTCAGTTAAAAACCTTATAACATTCATAAGTCCTTTGCTTATTATCTATCTTCCTCCTTCATTATGTTTCTATCCTATGCCCCCCCCCCCCCCCCCCCCTCCAACCCTTTGGATGATTTGAAAGGTATTGTAGTTATTAGATTTTGAATTTACATATAAAATTTCGTGTCGATACATATGACAGTTATTAGGATCTTTGAGTTAAGCTCCCCCTAATCCTCTTTATGAAATACCAACAACTAGAAATTATTTTTGGGCGTTTTAGTAATATATACGAATGAAATGTGAAGAGGATTCCATCATTTTTACGAATGCAGGACGAACTATATAGATATATACAGGGGTGTCGGTAGATCTAGTCTCCTCCTAAGAGTGTAGACCTCGTTTCAATGGGCAATTAAAGTTTCAATTAATTGGTTGAATACTAAGAGAGGTATGCCTCACTTAGTATAGAAACACTGTGATTCAGTATATGGTGTATACGCTAGGTCCATTGGTACATATTATAACTCTGTTGTCATCGTGAGGTATGCTGGTCACGGACAGGTCCACATGTGACCAGAGAGGGTTAGTGTCGGATCTAGTTTGGAGATGGAAGAAACTCGACGCCGCTCTTACTTCCCGACGAACTACCATCTCGGTGGTCTTCCGAGAACACACCAAGCATGCGCTCTTCAAATACCACTTCCCCTCCCCCCGTTCCGACAATTGACGAAAAGGGCATCTCGTGTCTTCTTTGAGACTTGCGCACAATCCAAACTGTCAAATCCAACCACAAAAAAGAGGAAGAGTGCTAAATAAATCGACTACTTCGGATTATAAATAGAGGGATATTGGGGGACAAAAAAAAACCCGTAATCCCACTAAATATTCAGTATTAAAATTACTAGAACTTTAATAATTGTTTTGAGTGTAGCATCGTAATGATTTGAACCCAAACGGATGGTATCTTCTTGTTTTTGCACCTACAATTTCCACCAATATACATCATCCACATAGTTCCGTATATTAACTAAGACATATCTTTTTCCCAGAGACTGCTGCTTTTCGTATTGACTTGAAAAACTCCATATAATGGTGAAAATTGTGACTGTGGACAAAAAAATAATACATTAATATTAGTAATCCAATTAAAACATAGATGTAAAAATAACGATATCATTTTATACATTATTTTGGATATGAAATTCATTCTGCCGCCCCCAAACAAAACCCTATTATTTTTGGCAAAACTGGAATAAAGTACATAATTACTTTTGGTTTTTTTTTCAATATTAAACACTAATTTAAGATCTCTGGAGCTTTGACAGTCCGACAGAATATATCGATGGTCACATGTAATAATTCGCTCAACTGTGGGAGTCCTAAATTTGGCAACCTAGGCTTATTCCCCAAGGCCAGGAGTCTTTGAACGAGTACCTGACATCGCTTAACGTCCCACCCGAAGGACGACGTGCTCTAGGTTTTCACCTACCATATTAAAAAAATTAGGGCCTCGGCCGCGTTCCAAACCCGCGATTCAACAACAAATAACGCAGTGTCAAAGTACATAATTATTATCTGTATTATTTTTGTGAAGTATTGTAAAAAAATAACTACGTAATAATTTTCTACATATTCTATGATGTCTTCCAAGTGTGTGTAAAGAAAAAGATAATTTTACTGAGATAATATACTTCAAGAAAAAGATTATTTTAATGACAACGCTTGTCTGCACTTCATAGAAAGAAAAACGTAAAACACTGCAACAAGTGCACTATTGAGTGGTTAGTGTTTTTTCGTAAGATAGCCCCCAACAAGTATGCCTATCTTTGTCTCCTTCAACACAATTTGATTAAAATAAAACCTCCATTCCTGTGCTTGATCTTCTCGTATGTACATATAAATGACGACTGTACTGAAATCAAACATTATGAAACGTATACAAATATTTTGTCTTGTAACCTGGTAAATTATAATATCAGTGCCCTCTGTTACGAATGAGATATTTGAAAAAAATTAGTTAATTTACTTTATTGTATAATATATTCATCCCAGCATCACGTCTCCCATTTATTTTACTGATTTAAAAAAAAAAACAGCAATTATAGACGTTTCGAGAAGCACTCTCATCAGTATCTATAATTGAATGGTTGTCTAGAAGAAGGGCCTATGTCAGGTTTTTCAAATTTTACAGGTGTCCAATTTTGAACTGAAACAATTGCAATATAATTTTTAAAAAAATGAAAATGCCATAGGCCTTTTTTCCATTGGAAAAAGACTGAAAATAGAAAGACTTTTTTTACGATTTCTTTATTCCAAAATAAGGTCGGAACATAAAAAAAAAAGATTGATTAATACAAAATACTGCAGAAGTAGTAAGTGACTACTATGAAGGTAACGATATATAGAATTTTATTTATTTGATTATTTTAAATAATTTTCTTTATCACACTACTAAAGATAACAAAGGCTCTTCTTCCCCGTGACGTTCTCCTTTCGTGCGTTCATTAATCAAGGTTCATGGCATTTAGTGCAAGAGTATTGAACTTAAAACTAAGCAGGTGCTTGCTTCACATCCTATAGGTCCTTTTACCATGAAAAAACGAGTTTTCGAAAAATCAAGACATAGGCCCTTTTTCTAGACATCCATTCAATATATCTGTTCTTATGTTAACTATTCCTTCTGTCAATCAGAATCTTCCATTTACAGAACCTATTTATTGAGTTGACTTCTATATTCAAACACCAAGTCTGGAATGAACAGAACATAAAGAACAGAAAAATTATAGACACATATAATATAAGTGCTTACCAAAACATCTGTAAACGGTAAAGCAAAAAAAATAAATGGGAGACGTGATGCTGTGATAAATATATCGTAATGAATTTAGAATCTTTTTACACAACCCTAAAGTTAGTCTACCAAATAAAACCATTTAAAAATACTTAGTAGGTTAGTTGGTTTGTTTTTGAGATTGATTCTGGGGTTACAACTACGAGATCATATCGCCTACTACCGTGAGCCCTACTCTACTGAGGGAGGGCTCTTTAAACGAGTAAAGACTCGAGACGATTGCTTAAAGGTCCGTCCGAAGGACGGCGTGCACATGGTCGGGTTTCGAACCCATGATCTCGAGCGCATGTTTAGAAGATAAATATATAGTTGCTTACATCATGAGGAGAGTGGCTGCCAGAAGCTCCTTATTATGAATCAGATGATGTATGTAAGCCCTTTTATACTTGCTACATGTCAAACAGCCACAGCCTTCTAGAATCGGTCCAAAGTCTTCCTTATATC
This sequence comes from Aradus depressus, assembly GCA_963662175.1. NCBI lineage: Eukaryota > Metazoa > Arthropoda > Insecta > Hemiptera > Aradidae > Aradus > Aradus depressus. Next base: position 46,672,751 of record OY759216.1, on the reverse strand, counting down.
TGTAAAAACATCCAATACTTATCAGTATTATTATTATTTATCTCTATTGTCAACATGTTATTACTTTGCAATATATTAGCCTCTCCACAAAAATCATCTCATAAGGTCCATGAATTTAGAAAACATTTTGGGGGTGGGCCCTCCGCCACACTCCAAAAAAACGCCATTCTACTTCATATTTATTTTTTCCCGGGGGTGTTTCGAGGGTCTCGAGTTGACGGGGTTCTTATGTTTATTTTATTTTATTATCATTTAAATTAATATTTTTTGTACATCATATACCCCTATTTTGTTATTCATGTATGTATTTACATTTTTTTATACTTTCGTTTTTTATTTATTTATTATATTCTACTTAAAAAAAAAAAAAAAAATCTTTGACCCCGGCAATTTCATATTAAATAATAATAATTTTTGCAAATCTTCAAAATATATACTTTCTGGTAGATAAAATCGCAAAACTGGACGCAAGCTGATTTGATTTAACAAACACATTTTGGATCTCTCACCTTTAAAAATAAATGTTACACTCTTTTCACCAATAATTATATATTGTTTTTTTTTTTTGACAAAACGATTACGTTCGTCTTCGGGCCTTTTTCAAATCTTACTTTTATAACAAGAGATTCGGTGTTCTTATGAAGGTAAATGTTTATGTCAGAATACATTTCTGCGATCTGTCGATATAGTGGAAAACTAATAAAATAAATAAAAATAAAGAACTTGTTCAACTTTTATATTGTCTAATTTCACAAAAATATATTGATAAAGCGTACCGGTTCGAATTACGCCATCGTCAGTGTTATAACCTCAACAATGTTTACCTGTTTACTTCATAAGTTGTTTACTAGAGGTTATGGCGTCACCTTTCCAACCAGACTATTCTAATTTGTTCATGTTACAATGTTCTATCCAGATTATAGTGAAAGATCAAATGCGTGCTTATATTATACTTCCCTGCTTTCAAATAGTATACCTAAATAGACACAATAGTTAAAGCCCGGGCATGAGTCATAAAACCTAACCTAACTTTGTGCTGACGATGACTATTTTATGTATACATTTTTGTGAAATCAGACTATATAAATGTTAAACATATTCTTTGTTTTTATTTATTGTCAACTTCTATATATGTATATATATTTTTAAATGATTTAGAACGACTTGTACTGAAATGTTGTGCTTTATTATAATATTATTTATTTATTTGTTATATTATTATACAGATTAAAAACAATTGATGCTGAGGATAAAAAAATTTAGATACCGATCCTAGCCTTTAATTTTTTTCAAACTATAAATTTCAGAAAAACAAAACATTTCCCCTAAAAAAGTGATATAGGCTTTCATTAATTTTATAATTTTTGACTTGTAATGTTCAAGGTTAGCTATTATAACAATATCTTATTGTATACTTACGTTTTATCTTCTAGACATATCTCCAAAGATTGCGCTGAGGAGTCTTCCTCTCTTTCAACATTACTGAAACAGTTTGAATAATTGTAAGTGTTATATTATATTATATATATATATATATATATATTCACACATTATGTAAAAGACACCTAAATTTCAGTTATCATACCAGTTAGCTTCGGTGAATTTGAAGACGAGGGCAGAATGACGCTGAGTTACGATGTATGGAAATGAGGAATCAAATATGTCCACACCCAAATCTATCATTTTCAAAATTGTCATAGGCTTCCAGCATCCATGTACCATCCTCGGTTTATCGTCTGGTAAATGTTCCTGGGAAAAAATAAAATAAATAACATCGTCTGGTAAATTTTAGTGGGAAAAAATAAAATAAATAACATCGTCTGGTAAATTTTATTGGGAAAAAATAAAATAAATAACATCGTCTGGTTAATTTTTGTGGGAAAAAATAAAATAAATAACATCGTCTGGTAAATTTTAGTGGGAAAAAATAAAATAAATAACTTGATAATGCATTACACATAGTGAGAATGGAAACTGACAACTTTAAAGTTAGAAGAGCGTCAGTAGCTCAGAGGTAGCGTAATGCTTACTGAGCACAAGATCGCGGGTTCGAAACTCGGTCTAGGCCGTTAGGTTTTTTTATCTGGGAGATGAAAAAACGGTAAGCACGTAGTCCTTCAGATGGGAACCTCCATCCGAGACGAGTAAACCTGGGTAAGCTAAATCTAGGACTCCCAAAGTAGAGTCGAGCTTGAGAGCGACGAAAGAGCGCTCTAGTAGTTGACGATATAACCTCGTAGTTAAAGGGGGCATGCGTAACAACTAACAAAGTTAATGTTATCACATATGAAGGTGTTTGGATCAGTAGTTTTAGATCTTATTAAATGACAATAAGATGTGGGACGAAATATATCGAGTGAAACAAGAGATTGACTTCCTTCCCACAATTTATTTATACACCAAAACGTTTTCGACACTATTATGTCAACTTCAGTGGTGCATATATAATATAAATACGTAGTTTAAAAACGAAAAACTTGAGACATCAGGGTACAGAGAAAATAAAATAAGGCTAGCTTACCAAATGTTCAGCGCGTAAAACTAAGAGATATTTATTTCTGGTTTTGATTTCATACATTTAATTTAGTAATGTCCTGCTATGTTTTTAAAAATGCCTACGCATGTGTACTATTTATTGCGAACGGATATTGTAACTCCTCCCCTCTCCCCCCACTTCTTTAATCTTCCAGCTTCCAGTGTTGGTGTGGAGATTGAACTAGGAGGTATGCTAGCCCCATTCTATTTTATATTATTTCTCTTTATTTTTTCTGTATTCTGATGGCTAAAGTTTTATATTTTAAAACATATTCTTGTAATATAGATGTACCATTGAGGATGACACAATTGTGACGACAAAATAAACAGCATAATTGACGATTCATACACCCCTAGGGATGCGCGGTCCATGGTGACACTTAGCCGAAGCCGTTACCACCATGGATCCGATCAAGAAGAGAGGGCGCGGGAGACCTCTTTCGCTCTAGTTGCAACATTGAATCTAGCCAGAATCTGGCGTTCAATACTGTCCTCAGCAACCACCGCCACTAAGAATCCAACCTCAGTATGTGGCTTGGAAAGCAACCACTGTCCGAAGTACCATTTTAGCTAATACTGCAAGCAGTTCGTCGTAAGGTTCAGAATGGTTACTGCCCCGAGATTAATCCCTATCGTTTTCCACCAACAGGTTTAGTTAGATGCCCACCACGTACCCAGCCTTAACCTTTACCGTAATGGTGGATACCCATCAAGAGGGATGACAGGAACGCCTACTATCTCGCGCTGATCCCGGTCACCGGAATTTCCCAGATTCCTGGATCCCGGACAACGGTTCCAGTTACCAAAACCAATACGAAGAGAACCTCAGTTGGTGGTGCCGCTTGGATAGCTACCACCCCTGTAGTGCCATTTTTGATTCTGGAACCCCGTTCCCTAGAATGGTCACTGGCCCTGGACAGCAAAGCCTAGGAAAACCTGACCTACTGTCCATATGGTTCTCTTTCCTCTGTATTATCGGTGGGGGCTTAGTTCTAATACAGAGGGAAGAAGGTCCTTGTACTTTTCGACAAAACAAACAGTGAGAAGACAATCTCTTGTTTCAGTAGATTCAGATGTAAACTTAATTTTATATGTAAAGCTCATACCAGACCAGATATCTATCCGTCACTTTGATAAAGGAATATACTCAAATTCAACTCGAAATAGGAAACTTAGTGACAAGAAACAGTTAAGCGTACACTCTCTCTCTTGGCCCTAATGCAATCCGAATCGATTCACTCCATTGAATCCATACCATTATAGGGAATAATAGTGTATAATTACCTATAATAAAAATAATAATTACTTACTAAAACTGCTGACAAAACAGGTTTTACTTTGTCAAAGTTCAGATTCTCCACATCAGATCCATTATTATGTAGACCACCGACCACAAAACCATTTACATTTTTGTCAGCTACATTTTTTGCACATTTTTTCCGAAGTTCTATATCATAACCTCCTTCAATTATTGCAAAAATACCACTCTGGCTAAGTATCTAAAGAAGAAAACTATACATTAACATTTTTAAATACCATAATTATAAATAAAGAAAAGTGTCAAGGCTGTCAACAATTTCTTTAGTACCTACCGAGGAGTTGTTGTGCAGTTCTAAACATGAATCCAGGAATTTCTGTGATGCTAGTGCTACCTTAGTCAACTTTTTACTTGAGGTCTCCTCGTTTGTGTCTCCATTGTATAATGCTTCATAAAAATCCGGTTGAAATGCCTCCATTATTTTCATGTATCTTAAACAAGCAACAATTATATCAAATACAAAAAAAAAAAAGTAGATTTATCAATTAAATATGTGCTCCCCCTCCAAAAAACAGTCGACCGTTTGGGCTAAAAATCGTTGATGTATGTTGAGGATTCTGAATCCTGATACTAAATTTTGTGTCGATAAATTCATTATATCGGCAGTTAATAGAGTTTTTATGTTAAACTTTGGTAGATTTGGCTGAAAATGAAAAGATGACGTCATTATGGGGTTATGAATACACATATAAAACGTCATGTCGCTACATTCAATCTGTCGGGAGTTATGGTGTTGTATTGCGGGAGATAGTGTGTACAGTACAGACACACAGAATTTGTTTTCTTCATTTTTGGAAAAAGTATCGAAAAACATGCCATTCTGATGAAAACTTAACATCATATTTCTCCGCGATATAACTTCCCCAATATTCCATACATGGGGAAAAAAGGTTTATTCTGCAAGTGTCTAAACTAAACATTTTTCTGTGAATTTTATTCTTATCTTTTAGTGAGAATATTCTACGGGACTTTGATTAGGGTCTAAAACTTCTGACGTCCTACTTCATAATCCCACTCCAAATATTAACTTTTTGTCATGTTTTCTAGATTGGCCATAATTAGTAAAAGAGACTAGATTAGTATTGAAGGTAATCGAGATTCTGTCGTGTAAAAAAAACTCTATATTTGGCCAATGTTCCGAAATTATTTATTTCCTTCTTCAGGGCCTTATAATGAGTGGATGTGTGTGGCTAAATATTTAGTTTTTTATTTACACGACAGAACCTCGATTTCCTTCAATATTGAAAAGATATTGTCGACTTTATCCATCATTAAGACTGGATTAGATTAGTAAAGCAATGTTCAGCCCATCAACTAAATAGTTTACTTCTGAAACCAGAGGTATACAATTATAATGTGATGTACCATACTTGGTGGAGTCAAGAATATGCCGACCATTATAGGACCATATAGAGATGTTCTCTTTTGTATTAAAACCCACAGGTGTCTTAGCTGCAGGGTCTTGAATAGAACAAAATGTTAATGATTCCTGCAAAAACAAAAGTTATTAACACTCTCCTGAATGCAAAATTGTTATAGAGTATAATATAAATGTAATCCAAATTTAAAAAATACATATAACGATGAAATATACTATGTACTTGCCTTGAGTCCCGCAAATGTTGATATTCCCTTTGAGAAACCCTTAATGCTTTCATAGCACTGCAATGTTGATGTAAGAGGAACATGAATCCCTATTTGATCTTCAGTCAGTAATTGTAGTACTTCCCGAGAAATATGAGGCAGACTACCACCCTGAAAAAACATACTATTTTCTTAAAAAACAGAAGTACTACGGATATATGAAATTCATATTATAAATTAAATTACTTTGGTATACAAAAGTAGAAGTGGTGTTTGAAATTCGACACCAGGTAATCTAGTTATATCGCTTATTACTCCGGCTCTTATACTATTATTTGCAAAAGTTTTCACAGAAAATTTCATTGTAGTGTTTTCAATAAATAAAATATGTCGTCTTAAACGAAACCAAACATACAGCAAGGAGGAAGGTTCTGTTGTGGTTATAGTGGAATTATCACGTGGTTTGATAACAGATTTTTTTTATTCGTGCTTCATATAAAACGATAAACGTCACAGCTATGTGATCTTGAACTGTCAATATAAGCTGGAACCTTACAAAATTTATTCATTCCTCCTAGTCGTATCACAACTGAAAATATTGAACCATAATCGTATAATAGTCTCTTTAATTGTGAAACAGTGAATCTTATTATTTTTTTAACAGAACACTTATTTGAGTGATTTACAATGTTTATATTAGGTGTTTCGTCTGACCTTGATTTGTAGTAGTCCAGTTTTGCTAGCGCAGCATCTCTGTCTAGGCGACAGTTCTTCAGTGTCATCACCCTGGCTTCAATGTTGGTACTTATATTGAATTCCTTTCTGTATTAATATTTAAAACGCCTTTTTGTCTGAAATTTAAAAATTATAATACTCATAATCGTTCATTGTGTACCTATTAATTATTGCAAATTGTGAATTTTGTAAGTCTGTCAGTATGTAGGTTAGGTTAGGTTTTATGACTCATGCCCGGGCTTTAACTACGAGGTCATATCGCCTACTACCAGAGCGCTCTTTCGTCACTCTGGTGGACATGAGCCCGACTCTACTGTGGGAGTCCTAAATTTTGCCTACCCTAAATTTTTATTCATCTAGGGTAGGGGTCTTTAACGAGTACCTGACATCGTACAGGCTCGGGACCATCGCTTAACGTCCCATCCGAAGGACGGCGTGCTTAAGTTTATTTTACCTCCCAGATAAAATAAACTAAGGGCCTCGGTCGGGCTACGAACCCACGACCTTGAGCTCAGAAGTCAAGCACGCTTACCACTGAGCTACCGGCGCCCTCTGTGTCAGTATGTATAATTAGGATATAGAAAGTTGCTAATTTAAATAGTGAGATATTTCAAAAATGTAAATTATTTTGGATGTGACATAGGAATTCGCGGTTGTTTACACAAACCCGTCGACCTTTAAGCGGTCATTGATTCCTAGAAGAATATATAGTATATTAATCCATAGGTGAATTGTGAAAAGTATTGCATCAATTAATTATTTATAACTTTAACATTGTTTATGCGTATCAGACAGGGCAATGACATTACCGAGATAATCTCATCTAGTTCATAGTTGATTTTTTTCTTTATAAATTGATGATTAAGTTGCTTTTATGATTATTATGCTTTATTAATTTCTAACAATATCTGCAGTTATCTTAAAAATTTGACTATGTAGCATGACTATAGTACTCCCCCCTTCTCAACCCTCAGCACAGAGTAAGAATTTCAATTAGTATTTTCCGAGAGATTTATTTAGCGCCTATAATATGTATTTCAGGTATTTTTTTTTAGTATTCTATGGATAATTTATCAAACTATATGTTATCCTTAGGTCGACAAATAGTAACACATTTACAATCGACCCAACAAATATGTTTTTTGTATTATTTTAATTTAAGATTTCGTCCAGAGATTTGCCTTGCAAGAGGGGGAAGGAAGTTGCTTGATACAAAAAAAAAATTCTAGTATAGTAAGGTCACCACCTGGAATGCGATTTTTTTTTTCTTTGTGAGAAACAAAAAAAATTCTTTCTCCAATATAATTGCAATAAAATAATATGGAATTTATAATATCAACGAATATGTGTATTTTTTAATAATTATCTACGTTATGAAATAATTAAAAGTGCATCGATACAAAACGAAATATTAAAATAATATAAAAAATGAAACCGCGATGATTACGAGATATCGAATATACATACATACTTAAGTTATTAGTGAGTTGGACGGAGTTTAGGGGAAGTTATATTTTCCGGCAGAATTTCGATGCTGTTTTCATGTTTCCCGACTTCCTGATAAATGGAGAAACAAAATTTCCTATGAGTCTGCATAACTCCCTATGGAAAGAATATGCATTGACATCAAATTTTATATTTTTATCCAGAACCTCATGTGAACGACACCTCGATATTCACCAAAATCGACCAAAGAGGGGGGATATATCGACACGAAATTTTGTAAGAGGATTGAGAAGTCCCTGAGTAAGGTATCTATATATTTTCAACCAATGCGGTAGATTGGTTTTATATGAACGAAAACTAAGTTGATTGATTTGTGCTGGGGAAGTGCATAAACCGGTAATTCAACGACAATTTTTTTTTTTTTTTCTCTCCATTTACCGAAACTATTTAACGTAGACAATTTTCGGTGGGGATATTTGTTGAGTTGTTTTGAAATTATCCATTTTTACTTAGTTGCGTATTATTTTAAAATTATACATCCTATATATTATGTCTATGAAATGTATTATTAGGTTTGATGTTATAGTTGAGCTCATGTCAAGGACGGAACGAAGCGTGTCATAGAATCAATTCTGTATAATTTACTTTTTATTGATCTGCTCTGATTTGATTTATATCATATCAACTGGCATGTGTTCTTGGGTGTAGTAAGACCGTTTATTCTCTCTCAATGTAGATTTCTCCTTGTTACTTATTCTTCTCTTGTCTGATTGTCATTTTGGTAAATTATTACTTTATGTGCATGACTTAGTGTTTCTATGGGGAATAATGAATCAACCCCCCATTTTTTTTTCTCTGAAAGTTCAAAGTCCTTACTTAGTTTTCTGGAGAATTATGGCGATGTTTTTCGAAAATTATTTAGTTTTAAAGTATTATTTTAGTCTATATGTTGTGTTCTCTTATTCCTTTGAAGTACCTATATAAACTATTATAAATTTTTACATTTAGCAAATTTGTTAAAGAGAACGTTTGGCGTCAGACAGAGCGTGCAGCCCAAGGTTATCTCCTATCTAATCTGCATTTAGTGTCGAAGTGTTATTCACCCTGATTAAATACCAGTTTTTTCAAGGGGAAGGACTCTTTATTTTCTTCTTATTTCTAGCTGATATATCTGTAAATGGATACATTCTTTAATTTCTCATTAAAAATGAATCACAAATACTCTTATACAATAAATAAAAAAAATATTGTATATTTCATCACCATTTTCATTACCATCGTCAGGTTTAGTTAGAGACTAAAGAAAACTAACATTAGTTTGTAATTAAACCTGATAGTGGGCAATGCCGAAACCGTTTCTCCTTTTTTTTTTTTTTTCTTGGTTTTCTATTTATTTATTAAGTTTCCGCAATATGTCCACGTTTCTGATAACTGAGAAGTTATAAATTCATAGCTTCAGGGAGAGAAAAATATATCACCCAAGAAGCAACTCTGTGGTACCCTTTCACTACTAACCTTCGTTAGATCTGGACCATTGTTGTCTCAGCCGAAACAGTTGAAAGAAGGCCTAGAAATATTGACTATTCCAAAAATTATATACATATACCATTGGTTTCGGCATTTTACCATTGTCAAATTTATTTATAAACTAAGAAGTTCTGTACCGTTCAATACTCTAGATTGAGGGCGCCGGTAGCTCAGTTGTATGCGTGCTTATCTTCTGAGCTCAAGATCTGGGTTCGAAACCTGACCGAGGCCCTTAGTTTATTTTATCTGGGAGGTAAAATAAACTTAAGCACGCCGTCCTTTGGATGGGACTCTAAGCGATGGTCCCGAGCCTGTACGATGCCTTGAATTCGATCCAGGGGGATAAATGCCTGTTATCCTTGTGTTTTTCCTATTAAACAATTAAAATGTTGAAAAAAAAACGTTTTGCACTTTCTTTGTTAACTTTACTTATGTAACAAAAGAACAGATTTTTTTTCTTTGTTTCATTCCTATCAATTCTTCACGATAAGTTGATTCATAGCTTAGCTTCACTTCATTGATGAATCATGAGATGCTTGTAATAATACACTGGGGGTCAGATTGACTTAAAAAAATCACTTCACTACCCCCAGCTATACGAAGAGAAGAGAAAAGGGGCGGATGAGAGGGAAGCTAAACTCAAAAACCCTGAAAACTGTCCAAGTAATGAATATATCGACATGAAGTTTTATATTTAAATTCAAAACACCATTAGGACGGCAACAATTAATTTCCAGCGGAATCGGTCCAAAGGAAGTGGGGGGTTCACTCAAAAACCCAACTAACTGCCGACATAATGAATAGTTCAACTCAAGATTTAGTATGAGGATACGTGATTTTTAACCCAAACGTCGATTGGTTTTGGAGCGAGAACCTTATTGATTAAGTCATACTCTGTAAATACATTGACGTAGATTCACCGACGACTTTTTTGTATGTAATACAATTATTCGTTTATTCTGTTTATTCCATTATATTTGTTTTATTTTTTAGATGATTCACCTGTGAGAAGAATGTACATTTTGGAAAGTAAATAGTAGGATTGTACAGGACTTATAAATAGAAAGAAGAAATTAATTCAAAGGTTAGTTCATTGTAATACACATCTCTATAATTTTATTTATTATTTTTTTTATTATTGATATTTAATTTTTTTTTAATGGGTTATTATTTATAAAATTATATTTTTACAACTACTATTATTAAGAATTAGGTGAAAAAAAAGGTTGTTTTAATTATTTACATATATAGTTTATACGTCAGGAGAACGTGCACTGCTTCACTAAAAGGATCAATGGAAGAAGATACGTTTTATTTTTTCAGGTATATGATATGAAAAGAACAAATCATATATGATTCTGAAGTAGGTTAGGTTAGATTTTATGACTCATGCTCGGGCTTTAAGTACGAGGTCATATGGCCTACTATCAGAGCGCTCCTTCGTCACTGGTGGACATGAGCCCGACTCTACTATGGGAGTCCTAAATTTTGCCTAACCTAAATTTTTATTCTCCAAGGTCAGGGGTCTTTAACGAGTACCTGACATCGTACAGGCTCGGGACCATCACTTACCGTCCCATCCGAAGGACGGCGTGCTTAAGTTTATGTTACCTCCCAGATAAAATAAACTAAGGGCCTCGGCCGGGATCTGAAATATAAGAAAGGTTTAGGGAGATAGCGACAACCTAATTTTTAAAACCACCTGTTCGATATTGGTGGCATGTCCGTAATTTGACAATATAATAATAAATGTTATTGTAAAGGTATAATGTAATAAATAGCATCTCATAGATTAAATTTTAAAAAAATTCAAAGGGGCGACTTTTTTCTGAATAAGTACTTTATTTTTTAAATTACAATGAGTTATTTACAACTGTGAAAAGTATACAACTAACAAATGAGTTGTGGGGAAAATGTCTGTTAGTATTTCATTGGTTTCTCCTCTCCTCGTCATGAATTGACGTACGCAATGGTGTCACTCTCGAAACACTAAAATACTGCTGCTGCTATCTAGAAGATTAAGAGAATTTTCCTTCGGGTGGCGATTCTGTTCCGGACATGTGTTTCTTTATCTACTCCTGCAAGAGTGAATATTATAAAGATAATATATAACCTCATGTTATTGGTAGGACCAACTAAACAAGACGTCAAGTTAAACAGGGGCAACGCCGGGTAACTCAACTAGTATCAAATTGATTTGTTAGTTATTATGACTCGTGGCCAGACTATAAGGTCATATCGCCTACTACCAGAGTGCTCTTTTGTCGCTATGGTGGACATGAGCCCGACTCTACAACTAGGTCTTTAACGAATTCCTGAAATCGTACAGACTCGGGACCGCTAAACTAAGGACCTCGGCCCGGGTTTGAACCCACGATTTCGAGCTCAGTAAGCAAGAACGCATACCACTGATCTACCGGCGCCCTCTCAAATTGATTTATATTTATATCCATTATAAGTGTGTATTATTTTTTTTAAACTTGTTCCCATCATTTTCAACTATACTTTGAAATATTTACAAAAATATGATGAATGCTATGCGAATTATTATTCTATATTATTCCAACAGTTGTGCAGATCTTTTGTCCTTCTCGTGCGTGTTGTACAAGCGACAACGTAGATTTAAGAATACTGAATATTATTTTTTATTGTAGACTACATAACATAGTAAACACAGGGGTCAGCAGTCTTTTTGCACTCCTTGAGGGCAACACTATGCCCTCGGTTTCCGTATGCATTAAAGTCTGACTAAAATAACATGTCGTAGGTGCGCCAGTTTATATCCAGCCTTTTGGCACGGAATAGATTGTGTATATAATTTTTTTTTAGATAACACTTTTTTTTTGTCCTAAAAAACTATTTTTATCCTTACCTCTCAGGCCGGGGCTACCGACCTCTGTCGCATACTACGTCAATATCGTAGAGAGGAGGAGTCTGTAAAACGTTTCTCCTTCTCTTTCCTAAAAAGTCGTCAGTAAATCATTAGCAGCGGACTTTCTATACTAGAAATATTTGTAATCACCTAAACTTCCGCTCTCGCTCTAAACATTTCTCCTTTTCGGGTAATTTGGCTGAAAAGTACTAGGTATCTTATATAGGCTTTTCCCAATCCTCTTATAAAGTTTCATGTCGATACATTCATTATATTAACAGTTATTAGTGTTTTTGTCCCCATCTACTGCTCTTCACCCTTTTGGCCAAATGAATAGTTGGCATCCTTGGAGTTCTGGATCCGCACATATAATTTCAAGTCGATATGTCCATTCTATTGGGAGTAATTGTATTCATAGACATTTAAATTTTGGGTCTTTGGATTCGGAAAACTTAAAATTCAGATGAAAACTTAACATTAAATTTTTGAACGATTACTTAATCTCTATTCTCCTACATATACCTGGGGACATATAAAATGTAAATTACTTATGAGGTTAAGTGTAACAAACAAATCAATTACTTCTTCGCACGCCTTTCAAAGCCAATATACCGTTCCCGCTAATATTCAACATTTGACGTACATAGGCGCTCCTAAATCCTCATACTAAATTTTGGGTCGATAAATTCTGCTATTAAGGTTTTTGATTGAGCCCCCTCCCCTGAACCCCCTTCCCTTTAACCGATATCGCTGAAATTTGACAGGTTAAGTCCTCATTGGGTTTTCACTTTAAATATGAAATTTCATGTCGATACATTCACTACATCGTCAGTTATTGGGGATTTTGAGTTGACCCTCCTCTGATTTCCTTCTGCCGATTCCGCTGAAAATTGATATCTGTTTTACTTATGGGGTTTTGAATTCACATATGAAATGTCGATACAGTCATTCTATCGGCAGTTATTAGGGTTTTCATGTTAAGCCTCTCCCGTAATCCCCCTCCCCTTTGATCGATTTGGCTGAAAATCAATAGGTGTCTTCGTTAGAGAGTTCTGGATTCACATTAAAATTTCGTGTCGATACATTCTTTCTATCGGGCGTTATCGTGTTCACAGACAGACAGAAATATGTTTTTCTAATATTTGGAATGTAGAGGGGAAAACACGAAATTCCGTTGAAAACCACATATAATTTTTAACCGATTAAATAAATTCCGCTATACTTGCTATATCTGGGGAAGTAAAAAGTCATGATGAGTTTCTTGTGATGCACCCTTTGCTATCATTCTTCTGCCTTCACGACTATACCGATATTCTATCTGTCCAGGTGGTATAACACGACGATATTGTTGCCGCCAGTCTCTCCCTATCGAGGCCCCTCTTGCCCATTCTTTTGTTGTACTATCTTTTGTCATTAGTTGCCGATCAGGATGATTATAAACCGGTTTTCTGCTACCTCACAACAACTAGTCTAGTGTTTACATTTTCGTGCTAAAGAATTCAAGTTTACTTATTAGGTATAGTTAGTTATATGGGTGATATTGTAAGTACCTACTATAGTATAATTCGACTATACAATACGAATAGAAATTTTAGGATAATACTTGTAGGGTTTAGATATGAGTTTTGTACTGAAAGTGCTTTCAGACTGTGTAGCTCTTTGACGAAAAGGACGACCTCATACACTTTTCGTTCTATTGTCCCTCTTTGTGTATCCCCGGGCAAACATTTCTCCACAATTATCTCACTAATAGACCAAAATTCGACTCAGAATCAATTGTGCACTTTATGATAACGTAGATAATAAAAAAATCAACAATATATTTTTATTTTTACTATATACTTAAAAATTAAGAAAAATATAATATAATTCATTGCTTTTCTATATATATATATATATATACATATATTTTTTTTTTTTTCACTTCTTATTTTTGTGTTATGGCTACTACAATTTTACTATTTTCCCTTATCAAAGGTCATATTTTGTTTTATATAATTTTGAATGGTTGTTGTTTCCTAGTTGCTTGCACTCTTTATGTTAAAGATCATGTCCTCCATATTTATTACTTTAATATATATATATTTTTTTTAGTTTTTATATTGCTAATTTGTTACAATTATATATACAGATATTTTTTATTCTATTTTCTATAACTGTAAGAATATGTATTTTGTAAAAAAAAAAAAACCATTCATTACCATAAGGTTGTATTCTTTAGTCTAATAAAAAGTTTATCTTTATCTTATCTGTAGTATAATTTAAGTAGTAAAAGAGGCTTATTTTCCTTTAAGGAAATTCATGAATTTTTAAGTATGTGACCGAAAAACTTTGTGTTGCACTTTTCTTTTTCATATACGAAATTGATTAATAATGCACAACGAAATTTGAACAGAAATTTACATGGAAAATCTATGCGGAAATGCAACTTCCTACTTTTTTTAAATCTCTTTTAGCATTATTCGACCATGCAATTTGCATATTTTTTGTATTTTTCCCAAAGGTAACTAATTAAATATTATACGTTGATGCAAATTTATATTTCTTTGTACCTTTATATTGAGATAGAAAAACTTTCATTTTGCACTTCATTTCATATTTCATAAGTGAACAATAAATATTTTGCATTTTCCTTGATATTAATATATTTGTTGTGTGTTCGCAGATGAAACAGAAAGAATCAAATGGAGACCTTATGGATGAGGAGCAAATTAGTAAGCTTTTATTTTTAATGATTATTATTAATAATATCAAAATTGCGTTTACAATTATCCGATTTTTTTTAAATATTATTATGTTTTTTTTGTTTTTTTTTCATCTAGAATTGGCTGTGCCGAGAGTGGTGGAGAGGCAGAGGAGCAAGTCTCCCTCGATAGCCCTCAAGAGAGAGATCGGCCTCTTAAGTGCCGTTAGTTTAATTGTTAGTGTTATGATAGGTATTGTCTTACTTTTATTAGATAAACACTTTTATATCCTATTTTATGATCTGTTATGTTATTTGTTTTTTTGTTTATGGAAATAAACCTGATAATGGTATCTAAAAAATGGAAAATAAAAGGGAATTCATAGAAATTGAAAGTCTTCACAATTTTGTCAGGATTTTTATTAACAACTTCTAAATAATGATAAATGTGGACAATTCGTGGAAACTTATGATAAATAAATAAAAACTTCTTTATGTTATATTGTCTATTCGACAAACATTTTATTCAAATATTACCTGTTTCGGCATTATGTTCGTCCGCTTTAATTATAAACAGTCAGTGCTAAGTGCGATCCATTCTAATATTCATTATTTCAACTATGAAATCCTCGTTGCTCTATCATAATAACTAAATATAAGAAGATAAACTAGTTTATATTTGATAGGCGTGAAATGATGTTTGTACAGTTATCAACATGACATGAGGCTTTTTATATCTTTAAAATAACTAAATGAATAACAATAAATTTATAAAGAGAAATTGAAACAAAATAATTAAAGAAAATGACAAAAGAGAATAAATATTGACTACGATTTATGATATACGGAATAAAAATCACACTAAATACATACATATTTGGAAACTTATGCCTATTTATAATTTTGCTTATATGTATATATTTCTTCTAGGAAATGTTTGTAGTATAGTCATTATTTCAAAAAGAAGTTTGTTTTATTGATTGAACTATTTTGGTCATAGTAAATATTGTTTCTTGTGGTAACCGTGAAAATGTAGATTATATAATAATGAAGTCTTTGTTAATGTAATAATAATTATTTTTTCAGGATCTGGAATATTCATATCACCTTCAAGTGTTCTTGCAAAATCAGGTTCTGTCGGTTTGTGTCTCATTGTTTGGGTCTTGTGTGGGGCTATTTCTTATTTAGGTGAGTTGGTTTTTTTTTTATTGGTTGATGTACTGCTGTAAAAAAGTTGAGCCTTTTAAAGTTTATATTTACAGAACAGCTTTATCTACAATATTATATACTTTTTACTTTCTTTTACCTACAGTATAAGGGAGTATTGTAATCGTGCGAAAATCCGAGATCGAGTTGTCAGCGGATTTTCACATTTTAAGGTCCCCTGAGTATGTTTTGACAATTTTCACGATGATTTCTGTATGTGCATGTGTGAATCTGATTGGAAAGCGCTCTACCGTAAAAACGATTGTAGATATGATCTTGAAATTTGGAATGAAGGGGTCACATATGTTAACTCAGCTCTGATTAGATTTTGGACGAAGTCAGACGAAAATTGCGACCATTTAACTCCGTATACACGTATACACACACATATATATATATATATATATATACATATATTGTGTATATGTATATATAGATATATATATATAATTTATTTCAGAAGCGGTATCTTGTAAAATGTATATGTGTATATATATATACATACATGTATACATATACATTTTACAAGATACCGCTTCTGAAATAAATTAAATTAATGTTTTTATTTATGGCTCATACCTGGGCTTTAACTACTAGGTTATATCGCCTACTACCAGAATGCTCTTTCATCACTGTGGACATGAGCCCGACTCTATTGTTAAGTCCTAAATTTTGTCTACTTAGGTTTTTTCACCTAGGGTAGAGGTCTTTAACAAGTACCTGACATCTGGACTCTCGCTTAACGTCCCATCCGAAGGGCGGCGTGCTCAAGGCTTCTTCATCTCCCAGATAAAAATCTAAGGACCTCCGGGTTTAGAAATCGCGATCTCTAGTTCAGTAGCCTAGCACGCTACGTCTGAGCTATAAATAATAAATTTAATAACGTTTGAGCAAAAATATTAACTTTTATCAAATTGCTAGTTGCTAGAAGCATCCTCGGAGTGTTGGTTCTTTTAGCTGCTCCATTATTGAGTTGGTTTCCAGGTGCCCTGTCCTTCGCTGAACTGGCCACGGTGGTGCCCAATTGTGGTGCGGAATACGCCTACTTCCAGGCTGCCTTCAACAACTATCATCGTTTCTTCGGCCCTTTGCCCGGCTTCACGTACATCTGGGTCATCGTGTTCCTCGTCCGTCCTGCCGAAGTGGCTATCCTGGCCCTCACCTTCTCCGAGTATGCCTATGGTCCTCTTCTCATGTATCTCCAGCTTCAGCTCACTCCAGTCCAAGAAAGCTTGCTCAAGAAGCTTATCGCTCTACTTGCTATTAGTGAGTATCTACTTTCCCATAGGAAAAGTTATATAATCATGGCAAAATTTCAAATGTTTTTAGAGCTTTAGGATCAAAATTGGGCCATTTATGGATAATCTGTTGTTCCTCAATCTCCGAAACTAATGGCTCAATTTAGACATGAACTTCTATTGAGCCAACAACTTTCATGCTAAAAGTTCAAGCGGTTCGGAAATTGCGCAACATAATTTTAGTTCTGAAGTTATATCAGTGACAGTTTCGCACAGCTTTAAACACTCATCTGGTTCCATTAAAATTTAAGTTCAATAAAATTATATTTCCGATATTTAATAATAGCTTATATTAAAAGTAATACATTATTTTATTTAACAAATAAGGATTACCATACTTCAATAGTAAAAACATGTAGTTATACCAACTATGTTTGCTGTGCTAACAGAGGTTTGACATAATTTTTCTTTATACACATGTTTTCTTCAACTTGTTTAATTTTTAATTTTCAGGTATCATTACTTATATTAACTTTAGGAGTGTAAAATTGTATGTCAAAGTTCAAAATATGTTTTCATCTTTAAAAATTCTGGCTTGCTTCGCTGTCATTGGAGGAGGACTGTATCACTTGATCACAGGTCATTACTGTTTTTTTTTTTTTTTTTTTTTTTTTTTTTTTTTGTTTGTTTTATGTGTTAATAATAAGAGCTTAATAAGTTTTACGAAAGAAATTAATTTTACTTCCTCAGCGATACGAAGTATAAAGGAAGTTATGTAATCGATCAAAAATTCGATGCGGAGTTTTCAACTAAATTTCATGTTTTCCGAGATCCAGATTCCGAATATGGGGAAAAAAAAGTCTTTGTATGTGTCTATGAACAACAATGAATGTATCGATACGAAATTTTATATGGAAATTTATAACTTTATCAAATAGAGCAAAGGAAATGGGGATTAGGGCTTAATTCAAAAACTCTAATAACTGCAATTGTAATGGTTGTGTCGACACAAAACTTCATATGTGAATTCAAAACTCCATAAGGACGTCATTTATTCATTTTTAGCGGAATTGGCAGAAGGAAAGAGGGATCAGAGGGGCGGGGGCTCAACTCAAAAACCCCAATAACTGGCGATAACGAATGTGTCGCCAACCCCATAAGGAATTTAAAACTCTAATAACTGCCTATATAATGAATTTATCGACAGAAAATTTAGTAAGAGAATTTAGGAGCCCCTATATAAGTTAACTGTTGAATGAATGAATATATACTTTATTTACACATGCACTTACAAGACATTCGAATATACAATACTGACAATGGCCTGACTATTGAATATTAACGCAAGGATTTGGATGATTTTGGAGGGAAAGCGAAAAGTTAATTATAAAAAAGTTAATATATATATATAATACTTTGTTTTCTCAACTTATTCTTATATTGATTTTAAAATATTTCAAGTAACTATCTACATTCTGAAAGAAAAACCTTTGAAGGTTGCAATTGTTTCTTTAAAATTATATTAAAGAAATACAATATAATATATATAAAGTGTAGAAGAAAAACCTAACTAATTTTAATGTTGAAAATATAACTAATGATAATCCTTCTTTATTTATTTTTAGGCTTATAGTTACATATTCATGTTATAGGTCATACAGAGAACATTACAACGGGTTTTGAAGGAACTAAAACGGATATTCGTAATTTGGTTTTGGCATTTTACAGTGGTCTTTGGTCGTTTGACGGTTGGTAAGGGATCACTAAATTATTCTATCCTAGAATAAAGGATAATTATTATTTTTTATTATGAAACATAATTCATATTATGACTTCAATATTTGCGATAATATTGAATTTTTTTTTTTTTTGCCATTTATATTATTTTTATTAAGAAAAATCTTTTCAAATACGATTCAAATATTGGAAATAAAACTTTTTTTTTTCATTTTTCAGGACGTCAGTAACTGTTGTGGCCGAAGAAATCAAGTCTCCAAATAAGTATGTATGTTGTAAATATAGTGTTTTATGAAGTTATATAATAACTAGCAGTAATACCCGGCGTTGCCCGGGGAACTTTGATTTTTCTCCCAATATCTTCTATAACGCTATTCAGTTCCTCGACAGTACATTCATGATGTTATAATTTTCAATTATTCATACGGAATAAGGCTTATAGTCCTTCAGCTGTTGTAACGCTAGTAAGTTTTTAGGACCCCTGGGCACCACAGCTAGTATGCGCCGTTCAACGGCGGAAGCCACACCTAGTGAATACTTAGCATCGCTGGACGTCCTAGTCAGTGCGTACTTAAGAACGTTTGTGACCACAGCTAGTATGTGGCTTGCAACGCTGATCACCACAGCTAGTACGTAGTTGGGAATGCTGGGCATCATAGCTAGTATGTGCCTTGCGACGGCGGACCCAACAGCTAGTACGTAGTTAGGAACGCTGGTCACCACAGCTAGTATGTGCCTCGCAACAGCGGACCCCACAGCTAGTACGAAGTTAGGAACGCTGGGCATCACAGCTATTAAGTGCCTTGCAACAGCGGACCCCACAGCTAGTACGTAGTTAAATACGCTGGGCATTACAGTTAGTAAGTGCTTTGCAACAGCGAACTTCACAGCTAGTACATAGTTAGGAACGCTGGGCACTACAGCTAGTAAATGCCTTGCAACAACGGACCCCACAGCTAGTACGTTTTTAGGAACGCTGGGCCCTACAGGTAGTAGGTGCCTTGCAACTGCGGACCCCACAGATAGTATGTAGTTAGAACCACAGGGCATCACAGCTAGTATGAGTTTTGCAGCGGCGGACCCCACAGCTAGTACCTACGTAGTTAAATACGCTGGGCCACACTGCTAGCGCCTTGCAACAGCAGACCCCACAGCTAGTACGTGATTAGGAACGCTGGGCATCACAGCTAGTAAATGTCTTGTAGGTGCCTTGCAACAGCGAACCCCAGAGCCAGTACATAGTTAGGAACGCTGGGGCTGAGCACTACAGCTAGTAAGTGCCTTGCAACAGCGGACCCCACAGCTAGTACGATATTAGGAACGCTGGACATCACAGCTAGTAAATGTCTTGCAACAGTGGACCCCACAGCGAATACATAGTTACTACTACTACATGTGAAATTCATGACAATCCGATTCATGACAATACGATCAACCGTTAAGGAGCTAGCTCTATATTTATACTTAGTCCCCCCCCCCCCCCCTCAACCCAGCCACCCGTTCAAAACTTCGGGACGCCACACACCTTATTTTTCTATTTGGCCTTCAGGAATAATATATGCGAAATTTCGTGACAATACGACCAACCGTTAATGAGCTAACTCTATATGTATATTTAGCCCCCCCCCCACAACCCTCCTTCCTGTCCAAAATTTTGGGCCGTCACACACCTAATATTTCTATTTGGCTTTTAAAAATACTACATGTGAAATTTCGTGACAATCCGACCAATCGTTGAAGAGTTAGCACTATATTTATACTTAGGCCTACCCCCACATCCTCCCCCCTCCACCCGTTCAAATTTTTGGGACGCCACACACCTTTTCTTTCCTATTTGGCTTTTAAAAATACTACATGTGAAATTTCATGACGATTCGCCCATTAGTTAATGAGTTAGCTCTATATTTATACTTAGGCCCCCCCCACTACCCCCCCTCCCGTAAAAAATTTTGAGCCGTCACACCGCCTATTTTTTTATTTGGTCTTCAGGAATACTACATGTGAAACTTCGTGACAATCCGACCAACTGTTAAAGAGTTAGCTCTATATTTATACTTAGGCCCCCCCCCCCCCCCCCCACAACCCCCCCCTCCCGTTCAAAACTTTGGGACGCCACACACATTTTTTTCCTATTTGGCTTTTAAAAATACTACATGTGAAATTTCATGACAATTCGACCATTAGTTAATGAGTTAGCACTATTTATATACTTAGGCCCCCCTTACAACCCCCCCTCCCGTTCAAAATTTTGGGACGCCACATAGCCTATTATTCAATCGGGCTCAAAAGAATGCTACATGTGAAGTTTCATGAAGATCCGTCCAGCGGTTTGGGCGTGATGCTGGAACAAACATACATACATACATACAAACAAACAAACAAACAAACCCCGTTTCAGCTTTATTAATATAGATTGTGTAAATTGATATAAAATTAAACTATTAGGATTTTTACCTGTGGTCACTGTGTAAAAGCGACTATCAGAATAGTAGATAATGAGGTATTGACGATTGGAGAAAACTTCATTTTTACATTCTTGTAAATCCCTGGGTTTTTACATTTATTTATTCAACATTTCACCTGGTGGAACAAAAAAAATAAATTGAAATGTTACACTTGAGTTAGTAAGCTATTGTGACTCATGCCCGGGCATTAACTACAAGGTCATATCACCAACCGTTTTTGAAATTATGGGCAAAAACTACCAGAGCGCTCTTTCGTCACTTTGGTGGACATGAGCCCGATTCTACATTCTATTTTTATCCACGTAGGGTAGGGGTCTTTGCCCCCAACCTTAGCTCTGCCGGGTTAAGAACCCGCGATCTTGCTCAGTAAGCAAGCACGCATACTATTTATCTTGGCGGTGAAAAAAACCTTGAACACTACATCCTTCGGATGGGACGTTAAGTGATGGTCCCGAGCCTTTACGATGTGAGGTACTCGTTAAAGATCCCTACCGTGGGTGAATAAATCTGAGTAGGCAAAATTTAGGACCCACACTATGGAGTCGGGAGAGCGCTCTGGTTGTAGCGATATGTATGTAGTTAAAGCCCCATGAGTCAAAATAACTAATATTTTAATTTATTATTATTATTATTATTGTTTTTCCAGGAACATCCCAATGAGTATCTCGATAGGTGTTCCCTTGATTACGATACTCTACTTCCTAATGAACGTTTCTTACATGAGTGTCCTCAGGGTTGATGAGCTTATTGCAGCTCCTGCTGTCGCTATGGTAAAAAAAGTTATCTGTTAGTTATAAGTTATCACATAATAAGGCAGGACTTCCATCTTTCATGGTGAGACTTCCTTTTGGGACGGGGAGTCACAACCTCAGGTATCATCCCAACTCATATTCTCAGGTAGCCTCAGAATTATTTAAATATGCAAACTTATAAAACGTAAATGTCATTGTTGAACTTAGTGCTGACGACGGCATAAGCCGCAACCGGCACACTATATGTATATATTTTGTGAAAGTAGGCAATATAAATGTTGAACTAGTTCAATATTACTTCTATAAAATCGTCCATAATTCCTTATTTTCCGACCCCTTCATTCCAAATTAAATTTAAATAGTTGTCGGTTACTCACCGGCAATGTACTTCCCCAGAACGAATTATTCAATTAACTTTTCTATTCTTCTCCAAAACCAGTAGAACCGTTTGCGCTAATATTCTATAATTGACTTAAATATGGGCTCCTCATACTGTATTTTGTGTCAATAAATTCATTACATCGGCAGTTATTAGAGTTTTTGAATTGCGCCCCTTTAGTGAACCCCTCTTCGCTTCAGCCAATATTGCTGAAATGTGACAGGTTATGTCGTCATTGAGTTTTGACTTTAAATATGAAATTTCATGTCGATACATTCATTACAACGGCAGTTATTTCCTTTCGCCGATTTGACTGATAATCATTGGGTAACATACCCAGAGAATTCTGGAAACACATATCCAATTTCTTATTGATTCATCCATTCTATCGGGAGTAGTTGTGTGTACATTATTTCTGATGTACGTTATTTCTGATCGATTTCACAACTTACTTCGTATCGCTGTGATCGTAAAAAAAAATTTTTAAATGAAAAACACTTTCGTATTGATCATGTAGCTTTTTTTCGTAGTAAAAGAGAGAACAGGAATTAACAGTTTCTGCTTCCAAGATTCAATGATTTTTCTTATGTATCCTAGATGCTATTCCTGAATAGGCAAATTTAAAATATGATGTTAGGTTGAAATATATTGCAGTAATAATGGGACAAACAGAACAACCTGACACAAAAGCTAAAAACCACCTTTGTTCTACTTGTTCTGCAAAAAAAAATAGTTTTCAACAATACTCAATACAAAAGACAGCCATTCCTATAATCCCACTTTATATTTGAATTCACAATGCAATTTGTTGCAGGTCTTTGCTGAGCGTATATTTGGAAAATTTGCCACCATCATTCCCATTGCCGTCGTACTTTCAACATTCAGCTGTGCCATGAGTGTTCAATTTGGTGTTTCCAGGTTTGTCACTCACATAGTTTATCTTCTCTTAGTTTTAAGTAATACAACCGCCTATTTGCCTCTAGAAAACAACGCTCTCATAAAACATAATTTTCCAGAGAGCAATTTAAAAATTCTTTATTATTTAAATTCCGTTTCCTGGAAACATAGATCAATTTTTATATTTCTTTTATTTTACCCCGCAGATCGATATGCTGTTAGTTATTTCACAAAACTGTTTTTGAGCCTCAGATAAAAAAAAAATATAGCCTTTAAAAGTAATATTTTCTAGTCATATTTTATCTTGTGTTCTTGTTCTTGAAATAAAAAAAAGGCTTTCACCTTGTCAGAAATCATCGGATTTCTGCAACAATAACATTATAGAGTAAAAACAAATTAACCTATCATTTATAATTTTGTACAGTATAAGTTTTAATTGATTTCAACTTGGACTTCATCATAGCTGGGTTTTTTTTCGGACTTATGGTCAATGCATATCAGCCACGACAATAGTGAAGTTAAGTATTTGACAAGAGGGGACTAAAATATAACTATTTGATTGGACTGTTTGGGATAACTATAAAACTATATCGTGACACACTATAAACTATAAAACTATATGAAACACAATTGAAAAGAGCGTCATGGATCACAATATTTTTAACTCTAGTAATTCTCTAATTATTATGTCGTTATTTCTAATAAAAATATACAGTATTTATCACTCATCCTCTCTGCAACCCTGGCGACTTACGCTGACGACACGTTGATCCTCAGCCAAAACATAGCTCTGGAAGCGGCCATCGACTCCCTACATACAAATCCAGGTGGATGAGATCGGCCAGTGGTTTGGAAAATGGAAGCTTAAGTTGAACGGTGGGAAGACGGAGGCGAAGGTGTTCGCTTTACGCCGCTTCTCGATAGAACACCTCAGAAGGCTGCAAATCGACCAACTCCCAATTCCATGGAATCCTAAAGACCAGGGTGTGCGCTATCTTGGAGTGCATCTTGACACAAGACTAACATGGCGCCTACATATCAACATAAAACTCCAACAAGCACACACACGACTCAGGCTCATCTACCCACTCATAAACAGGAATACACCACTCAGACACACATGCACATCCTTACTTTACAAAACACTAATACTTCCACTCTTAACCTACGCTTGCCCCGTATGGTTCTGCACTAGCCACACTAATATAACACGATTACAAACATTCCAAAACAAAGTCCTCCGGATAGCGGTGAACGCACCCTGGTTTATCAGGAACACCCAAATCCATCGGGAACTGGGAGTTGCTCCTTTTGCAGCCCACATTGAGAAACTCACCCGAAGCTTCCATCAAGGTCTGCCAGCCTGCTCTGGTGCGGTTCACTACAGTCTCGGCCAGCCTGTAGCTCGCAGGCTGCAACCAAGACTGTACCAAGACTTTTTGTTTTAATTATAATTTTCATGTTTTGTTGTTCATGTTCATTTTGTGTAAAGTACATATTTAGTACTGGTCCAAATAAAATGTTTTTCTTCTTCTTCTATCACTCATCCCACTAAAAAATGACAACAAATTGCTTATTTGAGAGTTGGTTTTGTGGAGGACTTAGTGTTAAAAGTATTTTTTAATAATAATATTTTTGTTATGTTTCGCAGGTTATGTTTCGCTGCTGGAAGGGTTGGTCATTTGGCTCAATTTTTTTCTTACATACATATTAGAAGGCTAACCCCAGCTCCAGCCGTGCTCTTACAAGTATTATATTTTATTTAACTTATTAACTTGGTTTTCAATGAACTTACGGCATTAATCTGTAAGGATATGTTTAAACAAAGAACATTTTAACAATGAACGGAGTCCACAATACTGCGCTATATAATTAAGGAACGCTCTATTCTCCATTTCTATTATTAATTAAAAAAATCGTGTTTCATACCAGGTATGGGCAAACGTTTTTAGATGCGGCTCACATGGGAAAATTCAAATGTTATGTGTTCCAAACAAAATAAAAATTAAATAACACTGACAATTTTTGCCGATTTACAAAAAATAATCAATATTGTCACAAACAAGTGGTAGTGCATTTACGCAGAATACATTGGTGTACTGTACAATCCAAAAAACATAACATAACCAGGATAAAATGGACATGATGTTTAGTAAAACGCAGCTTTTTTTAAGAGTTCGAGGATTGTGATTTAATACGAGAACATACTCGCATATTATTAATATGATGAAAGAGTCCGAAATTATTATTTTTTTCCCCTCAGATAGAATTTTTACACTATACGTACACAGTTTTATTCTTTTTAAGTTCGACTATTTGAAGTCAAGAAAGGTACTAAGTTTCATGTTTTCGAATCCTTCCACGGACCACATTATGACGCTTGGCGGGCCGTAGTTTGCCCATCCTTGATCTAGGATGTCATTCCAAATAACATTATTATTTAGTTTCGAAGAATAGATGTATATTCCTTTGTTAACAGT
The DNA here is from genome assembly GCA_963662175.1 of Aradus depressus. NCBI lineage: Eukaryota > Metazoa > Arthropoda > Insecta > Hemiptera > Aradidae > Aradus > Aradus depressus. The sequence goes on along the minus strand of OY759216.1, from coordinate 46,646,897 downwards.
AAATTACATTTTTACATATAAATTTATATTTTAAAACAAATTTTGGTTTCAGGGGTTGCTAACAAGTTTATTCATTATTACAGGCAGTATAATAGCTCTAATTGAGTTCGTTAGTTTTATCATATGGATATTTTATGGCCTCGCGATGGTGGCGCTCCTTGTGATGAGGAGAACCAAAAAGGATGTTCATAGGCCCTATAAGGTAAAATATGTTGAAATATTTACAGTAATGTTTAACTTTCTTTTCAATTTATAATAATTTATCATGCTGTATGTTTGACTTTTCCCTTAGAACCTATTTCTCTTTAGAGTTGTGGCATTATTTTAAATGTTTATATTGTTTAGTCCGTAGATACAATATTTTCAGCACCATGTTTCTCTCTGTTCGCGCAGCTAATGCACATTAGTTCACTTATAAATGATATTCAGTAATTGGCTTACTTTCTTGTCAAATCAGCTTCTCGATATTCATAAAAAATGTTAATTTAATCAGCGATATTGGCTGAACCCGGTTGTATAAAATAGACATAACATATATAATTATGAGCGTGGGTTCGAAACCCGACCGAGGCCCTTAGTTTATTATATCTGGGAGGTAAAATAAACTTGAGCACGCCGTCCTTCGGATGGGACGCTAAGCGATGGTCCCGAGCCTGTACGATGTCAGGTACTCGTTAAAGACCCCTACCCTAAAAAAAATTTAGGACTCCCACAGTAGAGACGGGCTCGAAAGAGCGCTCTGGTAGTAGGCGATATGACCTCGTAGTTAAAGCCCGGGCATGAGTCATAAAACCTAACCTATAATTGTGAGGGCAAAATATGCAACGCATTCCCGTAAATATGGGTCCAGAAACGCTTCCATAATTAGTGTTTATCCTAAACAAAAATTTCATGAAATGATGCTTTAGTGTATCTAATTATGAAAAAAATGAGTTAATGTGAAGATGGCAGGTGTAATGAGGAGTGATTGTTACACGTTGTAAAGTAAAAACGTAGTTGACCTCTCATGGATTTTATTAATTGTGAAAAAAATGAAACTGTATAATAAATAAAGTACTAAAAAATTATCAATTTAAAATGTCAGATAATTTTTTCATGTTGTAATTTTTATTTAAAAAATATTTTATCTGACAGTCTGATGATGATGAGCGCCTCGAAAGCCGGTTAGCATAATAAATAAAATCTATAATTGTTCAAACTACGTTTTTTATTTTACAAGAAAATTAATATTATGTTAGGTTTTATATAAAAAATATTGCTCGTGTTGATAGCAAATACATTCATATCGGGACTTGCCCAAATTCACTCTCCTCTATCTCCAGTTCATAGTGTTAGTGTTTCCATTAATGATATCTGTTCCAGGTTCCCACAGTGATTCCTGTCTGTCTTGCCACCATCTCTGTGTTCCTTGCCAGTGTACCCTTGGTCCTTCATCCTGCTCCTCAGTTTCTTGGAGCCATCGCTTTTATAGCTTTTGGAACTGTCGTTTATTACTTTTGTATTTATAAAAAAAGGGACATAAGTATATTAAGTGAGTAATTTGTATGATTTACTTATATTAGCTATTTAGTAATATATTTAATAATAAGTAGAATTGAAGGATTGATTGCAAAAATTGTAGCTCAAAATTCCAGATAATAAATTGTAATCTCATTTTTTCCTTGATCTATCGTGAAAGTTATAATTGTGGATAATCCGGTTTTTTCTATCAACCCCTCTACTTTGAAATTTGTATTTATTAGATGGAGCTTTTGTTTTCTTCCACTATATTTAAAAAATTATTTTTTCTGTATAGACTTTTTGGACTGCAAGCCCATCCTCAGAATCTATAATATTAAAAACAGCATTGATGTATGGAATTGTAGTTAATAACGATAATTTATTTATGACGTTCATGCTAATCGACCTGCGTTTTCTTCCTCTATTTCTTGTATTAATAAATAAAAATTAAGAACTTGTTCAACTGGTAAATTGTCTAATTCCACAAAAATATTAAGGATCAATATTATAATTAATTATTTCAAATAAAATAATTAAATTATTAATTAAAATATTGATAGTGTGTCTTAGTGTCTCTTTAAGAAGTGATGAAAATGTGGGAGAGTCGAGAAAAACTTTACATAAATATAAAAAATAGATGACCAATACGCAGGATGGTTAGCGTAACTGTAATAAATTATTGTTAATTAAGACTGCAAATTGCATGAAAACAATTGCTGTACCTATGATGTAAATTTTATAGATACTGAGAAGGAATGGGGTTGCACCCCGAAACTGCTATATAGAAAAAATACGGTTTTAAGTATAGTGGGAGAAAAAAAAGAGCTGCATCTAAAGTATGTTTACAACTTTATTAGAAATCTCCTTGAACATCAAAAACTTCTTTATTATTTACATATATAAACGTTATTATTTTTATTTTTTTCAGAACGTTTCTCATATATTGTTCAACTTCTGCTAGAAGTTGTACCTTCGGAGAGATAATGAAGGCCTGTGTACCTTCCTTGATTGTTTTCAGTCAATTTAATTTCCAATCATCAAATGAACCTGAAAAATAAATATTCATAAAATAATGCTTCCAACTGATAAAAAAAAAAACAAGCCTATTTTATTGTACATAGATACATTAAATTAAATGTTTTTATTATTATTAGTGATTTTAAATTTACCAAATATACAAATTATTTGATGAACGTTGTCAGGTATGCATTTATTTCATTGGATAGCTGCGACATCGCTATTAAGTAAGTTGCAATAAGTGTTGTATACTATATATAAAAAAGAAAATAATAATGATACAAAAATGATAATTAAAATAAATATTTTTATACTTCATGTTTTTATTTATTTGTTATTGTTAACATTTTAAAAATATTCAAATTGTTATATTTTTACTTCGTATTTTAAAAGGTACTTACTGATGAATAGAAACCCCAATTGGCAATGTCTATTCCAAAACATGTAATGGATATGGGTCTCATTTTAATTTGCTTCAGGAACAATCTAATCTATAAAAATTAAAATGCGTTAAAAGGAAAATATTTAAAATGTAGATACATTTTTTATGAACGTTTAGATTTTAGGCTTGGTAGAGTCAATCGTCCAATTAACGAAAATTGTCCACTATTTTCTTTTATTAAAATATAATCAGCGTTTTTTATCTACTCATAGTTTTTTCTAGCTCATCTATGTTGCTCTCATCGTTAGTAAAAGTAATATAAACAGTTTTGTCATAGGAAAATGTTAACTGCAAACATTGTAAAATTCACGTTTGTTGAGAGATGTAGTGTTATTTACTTGGCAGGAGTTGTGTTTTATTTTCGGTTGTGTTGTAATACTTACTTGGTGTTTTGTGTCCTCCTTGAGTTCATGAATTCTCAATTGGTAAATGTCTTTTACACACTTCATAACCTGCAATAATTATAAAAAATAGTTACTTCCTCAATTATCATTTTTCTAAATAGTAAAATTATATCTGAACCAGAGAACTGATAGTCCCTTACTTTCATTCTCAAAAACAGTGCTCTTTACAATTGATAGGAAATAGTTGAACGTCTCAATTATATTGGGTAACATTTTTAAAGAAATGAAAATAATGATTTGTAGAGAAAAAAAAAAACTTACCTCACGACTTATTCTCTGAGTTTTGTATACTAGCGTAAAGACTGTTAAAACACCATAAAGTAAACTTAATGTGATTTTCGGCACTTTGTCAAGACTTTTAAAATAAAGTCCTCCATAAACATTGATTATAATATCTAAACCAGAAAAATAGAATTGTGCTGGAAGTATAATTCTAAATCCTTGAGTTAGAGTTTCTATATTGTCCAAACCAAGAGAATATAGAAACCTGTATTTCTCAATTATATATTTATTGAATGGGTTCGTTGGTTCTTGTTCAATTCTTAAAAGAGCTTTTCTCAGTGATTCTCCGAGCAGTTTGAACCTTACTTCCAATTCATGTAAGATGAACAAGTAGTTGATACAGTGTAAATGGAGAGGAGTTTTGGATAAAACCTCAAGAATATCCGTTATAATAATTTCATATAAGCCATTCAATATAGAAAAACTGATATTAGTCAATATTTGAACCGCTAAACATAAAATTCCACTATACAGCCAATATGTTCGTATTTGATTGTTTTCAGGTAATGCTTTTAGGATTATTGTTGGTTGTGACTGGTTGTCAAACAATTCTACATTTTTTATCAGTGTTATTATTATTTCATAATTACGAAAATTTAAATAATAGAAAATAATTAATTGTATAAGATAACAGTTGCTTACTACATTGGTTAAATTAATATTAGGCCTGATACATAAAAAAATTAACACACTAAATAGACCAGAGGACATTATAGTTTCTATACTTATTCGGCGAAATTTCATTTTTCTGTAAGAGTTAATGTTTTGTACAGGAAATTGACATAACAATTTGCACAATATTGCCATCGGCAAGAACTTTCTGTAAAAGTTTTGTTCCTCGAACATTACCACTACTAGAACCAACTAAAAGAACTCACGAAATAGTGAAAATTAGAGCGCCTCAGTGGTTTCCGTGCTTGCTTACTGAGCTCAAGATCGCGGGTTCGAAACCCGGCCGAGGCCCCTAGTTTATTATATCTGGGAGGTGTCCTTCGGATGACACGTTACGTGATGATCCCAAGCCTGTACGATGTCAGGTACCCGTTAAAGACCCCCTACCCTAGATGAAAAAATGTCCAGGCATCGTAGTTAAAGCCCGGGCATGAGTCACTATAACGAACTACAACAAATTGTGAAAATGATGTGCAAGAATAAACCATTTATTCTGATCAATAAATTTAATGGGGCGTATCATCGCATGTAGTGTTTTACTTTCATTATCCATAATCAATCTAAGTTATCTTCTTTCATCTATTATACAAGATAGGAGAGTTTATTTTCTACATCCTGAAATATTTGTTTTTTATTCTACGCACACTTAAGGAGTTTCAGCCATACAATGTCTGCTGCCCTATACAATAATGTATTATATTCAGCATGAGACAAGTTACTCTGGCGGAGGACAACGTCAAGCAGCGAAGAGCAGGTCTGAAGAGGAACCCCGATATTTCCCTATCTTTGCAGAGCGAAAAATAATTTATGACGTCCATATGTCTTGAGTAATATTAACAGTACATACTTATTTTAACAGCCGTAACGCAATAGTGAGTTATATTCTAAGAAGAACTTAAAATGGAACAAACTGTCTCCCCAAAAGATACTTGGAAATTACTAGAGCACACTAAGTCCTCTTTTTCCGAGCTCTCAAACACAAAAAAATTCAATTCACAGTATTCAACATTTACTTAAATTTTGAAGTTATATTGGAAATTTAGGAACTCGTTTTCGGCAGTACCTGCACAGCTTGTCCTTGAATTTGAATTATGTTAGAAGATATATTTTATAATATATATAGTTTTTGTGACACAGATCCAGGGTTTACCTATGAAGTCAAATCACCTAGAACAAGAGCACTCTTTTATCGCTCTGGTAGACATGAACTCGACTCTATTGTAGGAGTCCCAAATTTTACCAACCAAGTTTAGTTATCTAGGATTACTAATAATTAATCTCATTTATTTATTTTTTCACTATTTATTCTTAACTTTTTATATATGAACTATTATTTTTTAGATTATTCTAATTATTCATAAATATTAGCCCTCATCTATGCATGTACACCCCACTCATTTGTATAAGACTCATCCCTGAGGGCAAATAAAGTTCTATTCTATATTTTAAATTTGATAAGGAAATTTCGAAGCCACTATATTAACACGTAAACGTATTTGGGTCTAGGATCTAGGCAATGTAACTTCTAGGCTATTAAATCTAGCTATCAATTTTTTTTTCAGAAAAATTAGAACACCAAAGAAATTGTAATTTATGAGTATGGTCATTTGTTTCTAATATTAATATGTTAATATAATTAAAAATACATAATTAATCAGATAAAAAGATTCTATGTAAGATAAAAAAAAAAAATTCACATGTTTATAAAAATTCACTAATTCATGTTGAAATCTCCTACATATAACACTGATCTCTCATATAACCTTCATCCTGTTACCTCATGGTAATCTGGTTGCTTATGATAGGCATAAACATGATTATTTTGGGTGGAATAATTAGGTAAAGCGAGATAATCACTCGAATAAGCCGATTAATGATTTTTGCGGTTGTAAATTTCTATCAGATTTATCAACTTAGTAATTTTTGTTGTTGCGGTGGAAGAATTCTTCTGTTGATGTGAGTGTTTTAGTGTAAATATGAATACTTCTCTTTTGTTAAAGAATCTCTTACGCTTGAAAAGTGCTTTTAGAGGTCATGTCTTACGACCTGTTCATAGATCTACAATTCTAGAATGCAAGGATTCAAAACCGGAAAGTGAGAGCCAAAGGCTACTCGAAGAAGCAGCTACATTTGAAGATGAAAAACCTAAATCAAGTGAAGATATTTGGGCCACCTCTCCATATCCGAAAGGAGCAACATCCAGAAATCAGGCTCTACAGTCATTACGACCCAGAGTTGATCCTAGGGAGACTAGTATCATTCTTTTCCCAGGTCAAGGCACTCAGTTTGTTGGAATGGGCAAAGATTTGTTAAAGTTTCCCACGGTCAAAGATATGTTTGAAGAGGCTAGTGAAATTTTAAATTATAAACTGTTAAAATTGTGCCTCGAAGGACCACAAGAAAAGTTGGATAAGACTGCATATGCGCAGCCTGCCATTTTAGTTTGTTCTTTGGCTGCCCTAGAACGTTTAAAGGAAGAAAGACCTAGTGCAGTTGAAAATTGTGTTGCAACTGCTGGTTTCAGTCTGGGTGAAATAGCTGCACTTGTTCTTGGTGATGTTATTTCTTTCAGAAAAGGTATGTTATATACATTTTAAAGTACAATTTATGACTGCCTCGCTAGTGAGAACATTTTTTTTAAATATGTAAATTCGATTATATTTTCCTACATAGAAACATACAGGAGTATAAAACAGCTTTAATTCCGTTTTTATACCTTTAGTATAGAAAAGTTATAGCGCTCCAAAGAACTTACAACAAATTTCCGTAGGAAAAAGTCAAAGTAATTATTAAATTAGCAGGCACTTCAACGAATCTTAAAATTTGTTTTTATTATCGGTAGTTTGTTTTGTGACTTATGCCTGGGTCTAACTATGAGGTCATATCGCCTACTACCAGGGCACTCCTTCATCTCCCTGGTAGACCTTTTGTCAACCAAGGTTTTAGATGAGGTTTTGGCCATGTTCTTCGAATGGGATGCAAGATTTAGGGCTCCCTATATAGTAGGATATATAATCCCATGGTTCTCAAAAAAATAACTAAAAAAGAAATTGTGATTTAAATTAACTGAAAATGGAGGAGCATGTCCACATAATGAAATTATGCACTAGTCAGGTCCTGTATTTATTTAATAATCTGTCCAAGATATATATATCATAATCATCCCGACTGACAATTTTTGTCTCCTTTTTTGCTTGCGTTTCGTCTCAAATTTCTTTTAACTAGGTTTTCACTTAAGTTATTTTGAATGTTTTACACTCCTGAATTGATGTTGCAGCCGTTAAGTTGGTGAAGATCCGAGGAGAGGCGATGCAGTTGGCTGCAGAGATGATCCCTGGCGCTATGGTTACTGTACTTTACGGACCTGATTCTCGGCTTGGGGATGCTTGCAACAAAGCTAGAGACTTTGCAAGCTCTTCTGGTATAGAAAATGCCTACTGTGGTGTGGCCAACTATCTGTTTCCCCATTGTAAAATTGTTGCAGGCCATGAACTGGTAATTATAATGTATTCTTTATTAGAAGGCAAGTGTAGTAGACTTGTTGAATAAGTGACCAAAGAAGTATCGAGTACAACAATATACTAGATCGGGAGGTCTTCTGTTCAATTCCGTACATAAGAATGTCTCTGTGTTGGACTCAAACTGTCCACTTCTTAGGGTCATCTCGAGACCGAAAGACAATATAGAGTTACCAGATAGTAGTGGGGTCTACTGAATTAATTTTGAATGCGGGGCAGCCCGACACAGCACAAAGTTCAATCAAAAGGTACATTTAAGTTTGCTAGATTATTATAATTTATTCGATCTTCAGGTTACCTGAGGCTGCGGGAAGTCCTACCTTAACATAACATTTACAAATATTTGATTGACAATAATATAATAAAGTAAAGAGAATACAATAATAAAATAAAAAAATATAATAGTAAGAAATTTAAAGAAAGTTTAAAATAAATTATTGGGGTTTAAAGTAGAATACGTAGTATATATCGGTGGTTGTCGTGAAGAAGTCGATAAGTCCATTTACCTTGAAAACGAGTTAACAGTGCCTTCAATACTCAATTATTAATATCTACGTTGTGAAAAATTGGTTAAGTTGTGCTCCTACCTAAAAGGCGTGATACTCAGATTGTGAATTTTCAGTTAACTACTATTTTTGGTTTAATTATAGTAACTCGTTATATCTTATTATTCCTTATACGAGATTATCCTGAAATTATTGTATGTCAAGTTTACAGGTTGTTCACGCGAAGTATTTTCTTTAACAAATAGGCAAGTTGATTTATCTTGTTATGTCCGAATTTATTCGCACTAGAAGAAACCGGTAAGAGGAGTTGACTGAAAATCTTTATTATTTTTATAAGGTAAGTGCACTTAACAGTTTCTTCCGGAATTCGTATTTGCATCGTAAAGTGTTATTTAAGAGACAAGTCAAGATAAGTCATAACAAGCTAAGTTAAGTCATAATTATTTAACTAAAAACGACATAAACCAAACAAAACATGACACTGCACATTTAAAATTTTAACAACCTCTTTATGAAACCGAAATGTATATATTTTGGCCCAAATGGTATCTTTAGGTTAATTACAGGATTTTGGAGAATGATCAAATCTTTACAGTGCTCTACTGAAAAGTGGACAGTTTTGACTTATCGACTTCTTCACGACAGCCAGGGCTATATGACATAATATTGAAGTACAATAAGAAAATAAATACGCATATAAACCCTTTATAATAAAAATACACAATATATTATATTAACAGAGGTGAGAATATAGAGTGAGTTTCATAGTCCAAACAATCCCCATTTCATTATATTATTGACAACTCAAATATTGTTAAATGTTATGTTAAGACAGGACTTTCCACAGCCTTAGGTAACCTGAAGATAGTATACATATGACAACCTAGCAAACCTAAGGCCCAGGGTACGATACGAGCGGTGAGCAGGAGAGCGGCGCTGCTCACGTTTTTGTTAACATTGAATGCAGTGGAAGTGGGGGACTGTTGGCTACGACAGGCAAGAGCGTCAGGGCGGCACCGCTCGCATCTTGGTTCTCACCGCAGCTTCTAGATATTAATTTTCGCTCACCGCCCAGCGTCTTTCATAGGTGTTGAAGCCTTTTCTACGTCAAGCGAGGGATTACCTTCTGGAGTATGTAATCGAATGTTCGCATGAGCATTCTTGTATATTCAAAAAACCGAGTTTCGTCATTTCTTAAATTACTAAACAGATGGTGGTACTCTCCATAAACCCTTCTACTCCTGTTTATGGGGTGACCCTATTTCCTCTTGACTTTCCATAAATCTCGTTTCCATAAATATCTACTGTTCTCACTCAAAATAAGGATCTTAGATAGAACACTGGAAGTTCCGCCGAAAGGCGCTGCGGCGGCTGCCCCCGTCTCCGGGAAGTAGGCAGAACCGAATCCCCTGACACATCCCGAGCTCATTCGGCGTAAAGCGCTGAAAAACAAGGACGATTGTGGACCGTAGCCATCGAGCCGGTCCACAGCTGTCCATAGCAACATGTAAATATGAATTGTAAATAAACGGAGAAAGGAGAAAATTACCTATTCCCCAACAATATTAGGGTGATGTGACCGACCCCCCTCAGGGGGTCAGGGGCACCCAAATAAAAAAAAAAAAAGTTCTTGACGGCGACTGATGAAAGTTAAGCCCACCCGCTCTGTATCGTAGCCGGCACCGCTTAACGCTCTGCCTCTAGCCGCTCACCGTTCGTACCGTAGCCGTGGCCTAAATGTCCCTTTCGATTGAACTTCGTCCTGACGATGTTGTAAGCCGAAACCGGTACACTCTATGTATATATTTTTGTGGAATTAGACAATATAAAAGTTGAACATACATACTTTTTAGTATATGTCATTCGTTATTTTACTTTGTCTTATATCCGTAATCGTCATCGGCTTTACTTATGGTTTTTACCGATTGTAAATATGCTCATTAAATAAAAATTGTAGAGTTAGCAACCAACTGTCGTTTATTCATAAAACATATGTTTAATACAATACATTAAATGCCATATGTTAAATACAAAACACTACATCCTCTCTTCTCTTTCACAAACGTCTTAGCATTCACAGCACTTCACTGGCCTCTTCCTCCCCTGGTTCTGTCCTCTTAACTCCTTCACCTTACATACCCTGTTCTTTTCGCTCCATCTCCCTTAGGAATTAAGTGTCTTCTGTTTCTCCTCAGGTCTCTTCCAGCTGACGTGACCACATATGACCGAGGGTGCATTGTTCTCACACGAATCTCCTCTGATCTTTCTAAATCGGGAATCCAAACAGGGGTCTTTGACAGCAGAGTTGGCAAAACTCGAGCTCCTTTTCTTTTTTCGAAATTATTCTTATTTCGTAACCACTTTTCATTACACTTGCACCGGTCCACGCCAACCACCTTCCAAGGCTGGTCAGGTAGGCTTGAAGGCAGCAGAGGTTCCGATCTGTTGTACCTGGGCTTATCAGTCATAATAGAGGTAATGTTCAAATTAACAAGTCCTAGTTTCTCTATAGCTTGCCTACTCAGGAGAGGCATTGGTTGTTCTTTCAAAATATAGACATCTTCGAGAATTGTAACATTCTTGAAAGAAATCGGAATTCTCACTACGCCTAACATGTTCAATTTTGTTTTTCCTGGTCCAAAGAAAATCTTATCGGTACTCTTGACATTAAGTCCCAAATCTTTGCACAGCTGGCTTCCGATCACTGTCGCATCTGCGCCTGAGTCCATCTTGAACAAGACTTCTCTACCCGCAACATTAACCTTTACTTTCCAAGCAGTAACAGATTCGACTTCCGAAATGTTAACTTGTCCTAAGTATCTGGTAACTCCACTTTTGGGACCTTCCTGAGTCTCCAGCTGATTAACTAAGCCCTTTTTCCTAGGAGAGCCTTTCTTGTGGCAACATCTACTACAGTGCCCCATCAGACCACATTTGAAACATTCAGCTCTGTTAGCTGGACATTCGGTCACCTTGTGCCCATCCGAAAACCCACATTTGCCGCACTTAACAACGGGACCTGACCCGCGCATTTGCTTATATTTCAAAAAATCAATTTCAATTCCAGACCGATGTTCTCTGACAACGGACTGCTGTTGCTTCACGTTCTCAGCCTGGCGGACCTTTAGGATAGCCGAATGCAATGTGAGCGACTCGTCCATCTGGAGCCGCTCAGAAAGGGCGTCATCCGCCACCCCGATCACTATAAGATCCCGGATTAGTTCCTCCTTCAAGCTCCCCAACTCACAGGACTGCGCTAATTTGTGCAGATCATTGATGAAAGCGTCAACTGGTTCTCCTGCTAGCTGACGTCTTTTCAAGAACTTTGACCTCTCATACACAATATTTCTTTTGAAACCCAAATACATCTCAAACCTTTCTTTAACGATCTCATAAGAAGCCATCTCCTCCTCTCCCAATCCAAAAGAATCCAACAGATCCTCTCCTTCATCCCCGAGACAATAAAGTAACATACTCACTTGACTCTTTTCATTTTTCTTGTCTAATTCGGAAGCGACTCTAAATCGTTCAAATCTTCTAATCCACCGAGGCCATTCAGAAGGAGATTGAAAGTTAAATAATTCGGGTGGTGTTACCTGATACGACGGTGCCGAAGTCTGTACCAAGTCATCTTTGTTCCCTCCAACCATTTTCGTAATATATTTTTGTATACTTTAAAAAAAATGTACAATTAAAACGAACTACATATTAAATTACACCTGACACCATGTAGAGTTAGCAACCAACTGTCGTTTATTCATAAAACATATGTTTAATACAATACATTAAATGCCATATGTTAAATACAAAACACTACAAAAATTATAAAAATATACTGTTATGTTTTATTTTTATAGCAATTAAAATAAAATGTTTTGGACATATTATAAAAGTGCTTAATTTAGCTGCTAATTATCATTTTGATCACCAAATTAACATAATCATATTATAACATTTGAGCAGAAAATCTCAATTAAAAAAACAAAATAAAAAAAGAACGGTATCTGTCTTATTTCATTATGATTACCGTGGACAATCGTGAAAATGATTCTGATTGCGTTTCATTGTCTAATCTTTAAATAGAATATGTTACTTTTTTGACATAAGACTAATTTCTATTAAATGTCTTTTTTTTTTTTTTACAGGCAATAAAATATTTAGAAGATAATAGATCAGAATTCAAGTTGAAAAGGCTGAAACGGCTACCCGTGTCTGGTGCCTTCCACACTCCACTGATGACTCCTGCTCTGGAAGTGTTCAGGGCGGCTTTCTTGAAGATGCCTCTCCGAGATCCTGTGTTAGCGATACACTCCAACGTAGATGGGAAGTACTACACGAGTGTTGACCATGTGAAGCGGCGTCTGGTCCGTCAGATGGTGGCTCCTGTCAAATGGGAACAGACTCTTCATATCTTGTACGAGCGGCCTCCAGATATGCCTTACCCCCGCACCTATGAGTGTGGTCCAGGCAACACACTCTCCACTATACTTAAGATGGTCAACGCTAAGGCTCATGAGGACTGTTACAATGTCAGATGTTAATCACATCCCTTGTACATCATCCCTTTGTAAAAATTTGTATATTTCATGTATATAATATGTTTTAGTTTGTTTTCTTTAACCAGAAAAATAAAGGTATTCTTATACATATATATTTTTTAAATTGTACTGTTACCTTTACTTCCCAGCTATACGAAGTATAAGGTAAGTTATGTAATCGGCCAAAAATGCTATGCGTAGTTGTCAAGGGAATTTCATGTTCTCCAATCTCCCTCCAGATTCCAAATATGATGTGTGTGTGCCTATCAACACAATAACTTCCGATAGAATTAATGTATCGACACGAAATTTTATATGTGAATCCAGAACCCTCTTCGACAACACCTATTGATTTTCAGTCAAATCGACCAACGGGAAGGAGGGAGCTCAATTCTAACACTGTAATAACTGCCGATGTAATGAATTTATCGACATAACATTTAGTATGAGGTTTTAGGAGCCCCTATGTAAGTCAACTATTGAATATTAGCGCAGTCGATTGGTTTGGAGGGAGAGCGAAAAGTTAATAGATTAATTCTAGAGAAGTACATTGCCGGTGATTTATTGACGACTTTTACTCTCTTATTATATATACATTTAGTATAAGGTATGATTGTAAACGAGCAAAAATCCGAGAATGCGTTTTCATGAAATTTTCACGTTTCAAGAGACCTCTTGACACGTTTTGACCATTTTCGCGACAATGTAAATCTGTCTTTATGTGATTGTAAGTGGGCGCTCTAACGCTGAAATAATTCGACGTATGAACTAGAAATTTGAAAAGCAACCATGCCTATATGCATCGACCATGCCAAAAAAAATTATTGAAATGAAGATGTACTATGTATGACATGTACTAACTTAGATTAGATCTGACAAGACTTTGGCCGACTTCGGACGAAAAGTAAGACCACATTACTTCGGGGCCTAAGTACATTTTACAACATTTCAAAAAATCTCTTCAAATAAATTATAATTTATACTGCTGTGTTTTGATAAATGTCTCATCTAAAGGTCCAAGAAAAACTAACAAATTTTCAATTCTATGGTGTTGATTTTTTCCAGAGGTGTCTTCTTTTTTGACAATATTTCGGGACATTTCCACGTCGAGGAAGGGACGTGGAAATAGTCAGAGATATTTTCAAAAAAGGAACATCCCAGAGAAGCGTAAGAAACACAATTTTCTTATCCTTTAAAAATGGTGTTCATAAGAAATAAAACATTGGCAAGTCAATGATACCCTTACACTCACTCTAACTTGTTTAATTTCATTAGTTAAAAGTCCTAGAGACCTATTAAGCGCTAAAATTATTCTCCAATCAACCACTGCCTACATTTTAGAAGGTAATTTTGAGAGATAGCCTTTCTAAGAGGATTTTCCGTGTTAATTTCAATACAGTTGCTTATAACAAATTCGCTTTAAACGTAATCCCACAATCAGGGTGGCATTAACTTAATATCCAATTTACTTATCTTATAGGAACCATTTTGTTCAGAATCCAGTTCTCTGTTTAATTCCTGTGACGCCATCACCGCCTGTTTTAGGATAGTTTAATATGCGGTCTATATATATAATGAGCAAAAATGATAGCTATAAGTATATGTATGTCGTATGTCACGCTATGAGAGAATTCAGCCGTAGCTGACGCTCAAGTAAAACGTATGAACTTCACTCAGGTCTCGAGGCCACCTCATATTCAGACAGTGTGGAGGTACTCCTGAGAACTGTATTAACATTATTCATTATACAAAAAATATAGTAGTTATCAAAGGTTACATGGACAAAAATACTAAGAGTAGAAATACATTTTATTATATTTAAATTTCACAAATTATATAAAAATAATTTAAAATATTTACACAGCAGGTAACAATTTGTGATGAATTTTAATACTTACATATAATTCAGATAAGATTTTAACTAATATTGACCCGGCGGCCCTGTAGGGCATACGACGGACAAATAACAAAAAAAAAATCAACTAGCTAAGAAGTATCTACAAAAATACATAGACAAGTTTTGTACAACAAAAAAAAAAAAAATAACCACCTGAGCTTTCTTCGCAGATCGAAAAAAAAGTGAATTCCGGTACCGGGAATCGAACCCGAGCCTCCTGGGTGAGAGCCAGGTATCCTAGCCACTAGACCATACCGGAATACTGAGGGTGGCGGAATATATTAATTCTTATGTAAATATTGTTATCGTAAAAATATCGTTGAAATATATTACACGGATACACTCCTGTTACGATACTAAAATCAACTTAGGATGCGTTCAGAAATGCACGTCAGATGTATAACCGCTCTCTCACTAGTGTTCGGAAATTCAGTTCCAACATCGAGTTCGAAAATTCAAAACGTTTTCCGATTGTCGTCAGTATTTCAACACGAAGACAAAACATAACTAACGCAACCGATGATGACTTTGTTGAACTGAAACTTGACATTGTAACATTCGGTTAAGCCCCATTTATTTCTCCTGAGACAAATGACAAAACATTGTCGCTCTGCAAGTTCCAAATTAAGACAGGCCTATCGTCAATTTTTCTTCTTAAAAAAAATTAAAATCTTAGTCTGAATTAGTAAAATTATGGTACTCAAGTAAGTACATACATAACTTTGAGAAATATTAAAAAGAAAATAATTCTTATGTATAAAAACAACTACATCATACAATTATCTATTCGCTTAAAAAACAATAGAAGTTATTAAAATAAAGATACAGTCTTATATTTTCCATTACAACAAACGTAAAAAATAAAATAATATAAATTGGCCTTACGAATACAACTGTTTTCTCCTGGGCGAGGAAGACAATGAAAGGACCATTTTTTTAATGTCAATACTAAATTAATATCATTTTCATATTTAATTATTCAATTCACTATTATTCTTCATGCTACTTAACCATTAAATGCATTTTTTCATGAAGATACCCAATTCGTTTGTCATACCACAGAAAAAATGTCGCTTTCTTAGTTTCCCCCAGCATCGGATGAAACAGAATATGAATGGTATAAATAGATGATTTTACTCATGATGAAAAGGGGGTTAGGTTATTTCAAAGTGCGCGACAACAGTAACGGTTATTTTATCATCCAAATTCATTTTTCCCTTCAAAATTAAGTTCACTATGGCTATTAATGCCAAAACGAAAGAACTCTCTCTCGACAGAAAAAAAGAAAATATCTTTGAGTTAATCTTTTTTCTTAATATGAATGTGGCTGAGACAGTGAACGATATAACCTGAGGAAAGGGGCTCTCTTTGAGAAATGATCCTTCATAATTTACATTGCATTCAATCAAAATAAATATTGATAAAAATACAGCTTTATTTTTTATCATTTCGGCATTTATTAGTAACTAATATATTATTTATTTTTGGATGACTACAAGTGATAAATTGCACATATATTAAGAAATCTATCTCTATCAAAAATAAAAAAACTAAGTATTTTCTCACAGATTGGTGTGACTCAGACGAGGAACAGGAATAACGTATCCATCCATGTAACTTTAAATTGTTAATTTTTGAATAGTTTTATTTTATTTATTCATTTACTTTTTAAATTATGTTTTTAAAAATGTTTTTATCAGACTACCTGATGATGAGAATAACCTCGAAAGCCGGCTAGCATATAATAACAATATCTGTGGGTGGTCAGACTAAATTTTTATTTTATAACCAGCGAAATAATCATTTCTGACTTCATCAGCCAAGTATTTTCTATTGTAAATTTAAACTTTTTTTTTTACTAATTCTTTTTTAGGGATTTTTAAGTAATTAAAATTTATTTTGTGAAGTAGCCTCACAGAATGAAGATAAGATTGAGGAATGAATATCATTTTGAAGTCATATATATATATATTTAATATAATATTATATTAATTATTATATAATATATATCTTATCACAGCATCACTTCTTTCCTTAAAAAAAAAAAATCCAATTAAAGACTTTTCGGGAAGGATATCGTCAGTATCTCTAATTTATATGTTCTTTATGTTAACTATTCCTTCTGTCAAACAGAATTTTGTTTTTATAGAACATATTTATTGATTCGAACACCAAGGCAAAACTGAATATAGAGACAAGATTCTGATCGACAAAAGGATTGTTAACATTAAGAACAGAAAAATTATAGATACTGATGATGAGAGTACTTCCCGAAACTTCTGTAATTGCTATTTTTTAAAAAGAAAAATAATAATAAATGGGAGAAGTGATACTGTAATAAATATATTATATATCTAAATTCAGAATGTCCTTATATAGGCCAAAAATATTATATATTGTCTGGAAGGTTCGACCAGAAGAAAACCAGCGATCTAAATAATAAACACAGCTGAAAAACCATTAGAGTTGTGGATCATCTAGGAAGACATTTTTGCCTTAGCACAAGGTTAGCAAAACATTCACAGTTAAATTGGTAAAGGATTAAAATTATTGACATTGGATCATAGAAATATATGGTGAAACAGAAAATAACATCATTATGACCCACATGGCTCTTCACTGTACT
This sequence comes from Aradus depressus, assembly GCA_963662175.1. NCBI lineage: Eukaryota > Metazoa > Arthropoda > Insecta > Hemiptera > Aradidae > Aradus > Aradus depressus. The sequence goes on along the minus strand of OY759216.1, from coordinate 46,629,495 downwards.
TTCAACTTTCTTGGTCACTTGTGATAATAATAAAAAAACTGAATATTTTCTAATTGAAATATACAAATCATATACATAAGGGGGATAAACAATCGCTTGTCTGATCCCATATAGCTCGAAATCGACATAGTTCTCATACTTTTTTTAGAATATATCCTTTTAAATCTTCACTATATGCTTATACAAAAATATTTGAGCTTACAATTGTTCGTATATATTAAAATTGTACTTTGAATATATTTTTACAATATATAATGGCCCACTTATTGAGGCATTGTTATTATTATTTTTTTTTTTATATATGTACAACGGTATAATAAAATATTCAAATTACAATACATGTTTACATCTTATGTACATATTATGGTTTAATATACATAAATTCTAGATTGGACTATGATACTGATGACTTAGTTGGAGTTTGCGTCTGTTGCCAGTATGTTTCCGGCAGTTGTACCACATACGCTGAATTTGGTCGCGGCAGACTCATTGTGCTGTACCTAAAAACATTTACAAAAACATTTTTTATGAAAATTCAGATTTGTCATATTTGGGTGGGGGGAGGGGGAGGGGGCGCTGGTAGCGCAGAGTTAATATGTTTGTCTACTGTACTCAAAATCGGTGAGGCCTAAGATTATTTATCTGAAAGATAAAAAAAAGCCTGTGTGATGTCAGATACTACTAAATCTGAATAGGCGAAATTTAAATTTCGACTCCCACTGTAGAGTGGGTCTCATGTTCAACAAAGCGACGAAAGAAATAGCGTTCGAATAGTAGGCGATATAACTTTGTAGTTAAAGCCCGGTAATGAGTCACAATAACTAACTAAAAAGCTTTATTCGAGCCTTAAGCCTTCTGTTTGTTGGTGGGCACAAGATATCTTGTAGTTCCATATTTAAATACATAAGTCCTTTGCAGGTTTTATTCATAGCTAAAAATTATGGACAACAATATAGATGTAAACCTTTATTAACGTTTTGTTGGACTTGTGAATTCACTTCAACTGAGTACAAATATGTAGCCAAATTAAAAAAAAAATATACACAAAGAAAAGAAGATAATAATATACTAAAATAGATAAAGAAGATAAAAAGGTAATATACTAAGAATAAAAAGGTCTTATAATATTCATAACAAAATTTGACGATCGTGTAATGCTGAACAAACAATATATATCAAAACGGTCTTTAGGCAGACAAATTTTGGGAAAATCTGAACATATGGTTCAGGTATATATGATGTTCACATGGTTTGAGTTATTCCACCATTTGTGAAAACATATTAACTAGTTCCATGCAGTTGTCAAACCAATAATTGAAAAATAAGATTGGTATGTAAGGCTAATAATCTTTTGTAGACGAATGTTGAGGTAAATCGAGGTTCTGTCGTGTAAAGAAGGAAACTCAGAGTTCGACCAATGTCCACAAACAATTATACATTTTGGTCACTACAATAACAACAGAAACATACATTTTCAAATTTTTGTATTTTTAATTGATTTTTTTTTGTGTTATTGCATTGTTCAAAATGCATAATTAATTTGTTTGTTATACTCTGTTAGGCCCTGAAGAAGCAAAAAAAAAAACAGTTTTTAAAACGTAGGCCAAGTTCAGAGTTTTCATCATAACACGACAGAACCTCGACTTCCCCTAACATAATGTCGCTTCTAACCATCATTGCTTTTATACACTGTTAATTTTTTCGTCTGTGAAGTGTTCACTTATACGAAATGTATCTATCTCTATAAAAGAACTTAATCACATGAGGAATATATATTATTTTTCCCCGAAGTATTCTCACCTCTGTTCAGATTTGATGGAATGTGTGTAGTCTCTCGTGCCTCTCCTCTTCAGTGTAAAGTCCCTCTCTCCGGTGCTCTGGTAGGAGTCCCGCCATTGGACCCAACCATGCCGATATAGAGGGTCTACGGGGCCCCAGTTCCGGGTCGGCTTCAGCGAACTGTGCAACTTCTAAAGTAGAACAAAGAAAATGGATTTAAACATACATTATAAAAAGGCTAAAACAAATTTCTTAATGTAAGCTTAATATATGACAATTCCGGGGAAAAGAATTGGCTACTTAGTCTACCCAAATATTTTAAGGGGAGAGGGGACTCGTTAAGATATTGGATTCGGCCTAGAAGACCGTTTTGATGTATATCCACGATATTTTCAGGTGATGTTGAAGATGATGCGAATCCAGTGGATTGGCTAATTTATGTATCTGAATTTTGTAGGGGGAGAGATACGCTGCAGATTGGGTGCAGATGGGGGAAAGAAAATAAGAAAACAGTCTAAATCTAAAAAAATATAATACATAATATTTCAATATATTATATGATATTGTTATTAATATATAATAATAATAACTGCTGAAAATATCGATCAATAAATAATAGGTTAGGTTAGGTTTTAATTAATAAATAATATATTTGTTGTCATATTGTCACAACAAATAATATAATGTTTTTACCCATTTCAGGAGATACCGAACAGCTTATTTTTTTTTAAATCTACAAATGAATACGAATCGAAGCATTTCAACAACGGAGACACTACAATCACAGTTGTACATCTTATTTTAGCAATCACAAACCTATAATTCTGTGCTGTTTGGGTAAAGGGGTATATGTCAATTTTTTGTGAAAATGGGTAACACCTATCTAAAGCAAGTCATAACTTGCTTTAGATAGGTGATCTCTATGTTGGGGTAAAGAGAAATAAGTCAGAATCTTATGACATCATTGAAAAAAAAGGAAGTGAAAAGGGGGACAACTGAGAAACATGGGAGTTCTCTGAAAACTGAAAACAGAAAAACTGACATATACCCCTTTACTCCAAACCAAGAATTTCATGTATAAAATAAATTGAAGAACAATAAATTTGAAAGTTTAATTCCTCATACTATTTTTCTTGTTCTAACATTATAAAACAAATTTTAATCAAACGTCCACGACAGCAAATGTTTGAAACTACCGCAGATGTTTCAGATGTTTACACATCAATTCTCATGAGTATCGCTCATTCCACATTTGCTTTTTTTTTTTTTAACTTTCAATTTTTCTTAGATACTCATTCATAATGGATTATGACAATGGAAATATAATTTTCAGTACCTGAGCGAGATTATAGTCGACCTGAGAACAAAGTTGCCAAAGTCCTACCACGATGATAATGAGCCAGAGAAACATGTAAAGGAACCACCCGGTCAGGTAGACCCACCGGTCGTCCTCCACCTCTTCACCGTTCAGAGGCAGCAGGAACAAGGAACTAACTTCAACTATCTGAAAAATATCAAATACAATACACTCATATGTTTGCATAGTAGGTTTATTTTTATAGCTTCGAGTTTAAATTATATATGTTTTTGGAATTAAAATAAAAACGAACTTACAACAAGGAAGATGGGTGTAATGAACCATATGGTGTTCCAGATTTTGGATAGTTTGTAACCGAGGACAAACTCAAAGTCATTACAAAGCGTGTCCACGCCATAGACCCAGAGAAAGCCGACCAGCTCCAGTGCAGTAGACATGGCTACCATGTGTCCTATCACATAGTGGTCCAACATATGTAGGAACTTCAATTTCTCCTGGAAAAAGCAGTACATTTATTACAATTATTTTTATCTAAAAAACTGTAAGGAGTCTGTTCATTGAGTATTTTGAAAACTATTTGGGTTTTATCCATTCCAGGTTATGCCAAGACCACACAAGGGATTTTTAACTTTCGTGTCTGATGTCCCATCATCACGGGGAAATGGCTAACATATTTCAACCAAAATATCAAACTTCGTATTGACGTGAAAACGTCTATTCGCTCGTTAAGCACAATGATAGCCGGTCAAAGTTTCTTGTGTTACAAAATACCGTCATATTTCAATCGGTAATAACTACGAGACTAATAATGCGATAACAACGGTTGAGGTCACAATGGATAGATCATGTCTGTACGTGTTTGTTGTACAGTATTTGTTTTGGCTGTGACGTTATCGGGCTAGTGTGAGCGCCGGCGGATGATTGTTGCGGATTAGCCTTGTGTAAAATTAGAAATTAGTGTAGCGTGATAATGTGTTTAGATAGGACGTTGATTCGGGTGTCATTGTAAAGAGCTTGAGGTGCACTACTAGGACTCAAAGTGAAACAACAAAAATATTCGCCGAAATATATGTAAAAATCTGTATTAAATTGAAAATTGGAAAAAAAAATTAAATATGTCGTCTCATATGAATCGTAAATATGCGCGGAATTATAGAAAACGCAAATCAGAGGAAAGCTCGCATCAAAAGGAATTTTAAAAACCTAAAAAGTCTAGTGCCGAGCAAATGGAAGAGCTACGGCAGCATCGAAAAGAAAATGAAAAATTATGTTATCCCGACATTTTCACGGAAAATCTACGGCGTGGACCTTGACTACGCCTTAATGTTTTTTTTGTATCTATTGTATATCTTATAAATAAAAAACGAATGTTTTTTAAAATATTGTCTATTTCACAAAATATATAAAATATACGGGAATACTTTCGATATTGCTACCACCTTAACAACTTATTGCTACCAACCACGACTTAACAAATATTGAAGATGGTAGCAAATACCGCAAGTACTCCCATATATTATATATTTTCTGTAAAATAGACAATATCTTAAAAAACATACCTTTTTTCTTTATTTGTTATGTTCCACATACTCTTCAGAAAATGTTAAGTATCATATAGTATATCAATCTATTCAGGAATAACTTTTAGAACACATATTATATATTTATTGTAACTGAAAAGAGGGGAAAAAATTAAAAATAACGGAGTTGAATAACATTGTTGAGTAGCAAAGTGGGGAGGCGCGAGGTGGGGACGGGGACATTGGGGGGAGAATAATCTTTCAACTCTTTGTCTGGGTATCGCATGTAATCAGCTTTTAGTTAAGGAATATAACGCATAGTTTCTCCCGGGCAGCCCAATCATTAAAGTCCAATCATCAATAACATGTTCATTATTCACCTTCATATTTCAAAGAAAATAAGAGAATAATTCTCTCCAAGTGTTGTACGCGTATGTGGTATAAGAACATTGGGTGGTACGCCTAATGAAAAGATTGGGAACCGCTACTTTAGCGTATGTCCTAAAGTTTCATTAAAGCTGGTAAGGGTGCGTATCTCAGTTTCGCCTCTGGTATATTGGAGACTCTAGGAGAACTTTGCTTCAATGTAGATTTTCCAAAAAATTTCTGACCTTGGGATAGCCAAGTCTCACTAAGTCTCTTAAGAAAACTTTTATAATAATAATAATGAAGATATAGACTTACAGGTAGCATGATGGCGATGCCGCTGACGAAGCCGACCCCACAGATGATACCAGTTATCAGCCATGACCTCCACTTGTTCTTCGTCTCTACCGAGATAGATATAACGATGGTGTAGATCAAGGCAGCCTGCGAAAAATAATAACATTACTACTATTTTTAATTTAAAGATTAATTGGGATATTTCATTGTTTTACAAACATAAACAACATAGCCTTTTCCACCTAATTTCAGGTTTTTCAAGTTCATTGCTATAATAAACTTCTCACAATCATTACATCTTGTATGTTTTTTTTTTCTGTTTTTCTGGCTAGTTGTGGAATTTCAGCAGGATTGAGCCCATCACTACACAACAATTATGTAAATGGTCTTTACATACCACCAGAAAGCAAGCATGGTGTTCACAAAATTTCTGTTATTTTCATTATTCAAACAAACGCCTGCAAAAACATTGTTTTTGGAGAATATTCTCAACAATTCAATATTCTTTGACACATTATTGTTCCATTGTTTTTTTGAAGATTGATGCTATAACATATAAGTTAAGAAAACTTGGTGGGGGTGAGCTCGGCTACTGCGCATACTTCCCCCACTTTAAGCATTCATTGTCTCTTTTTAGCTCTACTCTACATGAGAATGTCAGGCCATATTTTATAGTTTAACAATTCTTTACCATGCTAGTGAAGCCAGCCAGTATGACCATAAGGTAAGCGAGACAGGGCCAGAGCTGTCCGTTCTGAGTGGCCGAAGAGGCTGTATCGTAGACGAGCTGGAGTACGAAGAGAAGAGGTACCTCAGGCCAGGAGGGGGAACCATGGTCCAGCCACAGATAGACCAGGACCGTCATACCTGCCCCTGCCGCCAGATTGGTCAGGATGTAGCCCACCGCCATCCTGAAACACATCAGTCACTCTCACAAGATGGGCAATGCCAGAAATAACATAATGACATGGATAATTCCAAATCTAATCAACCAACGTCTGAGAACCTGGGCCACTAAGGTTTTTATAATTGTCTCTACATTTTGTCACAAATTTCCCACTTCTGAGTCTACTTATAAATTAATAAATGATCCACACTTTTAACTGTATATATAAATGTAACTTTTTGTTCACTATTTTTCTATAGTAAATGCTTCATGACTAACAAACATTTAGGATTCCACAGTAACTTCGGGCTTATGTCCACCAGAACGACGAAAGAGCCCTCTGGTTGTAGGCGATATGACCTCATAGATAAAGCCCGGAAATGAGCCACAATAAAATAAACACTGAAAGCAACTTTTTACATTTTCACTAACTGTTCAACTGTACACAAACTTAATCCATGTTACAAATAACATTAAAATCCTTATCAAAACAGTGAACTAATAATACTAAGGGTTACAATTCTAAGGTTAAATATTGGAATATAAACGGAGAAGCCAGTGAAACATGTGGAAGGGATGGAGCCATGCGTAGTGGTAAAGAAGAAAAGGGGAAAATCCTTCCTTTTTTCACGTTGCCTTCATTCTGTAGAAAGACACATTATTTTACCAATTAACCTATAAATTGCACTCACCAAAAGGCACTGCTTTTTGAGTATATGTTTCCAGCGCAAGTTGTAATATTTCCAAATCCAATATGGGTTGAAAAGAAAAACTGCACCATAGCGTAATACCACGTCTGTGAAAATAAACAAAATCAGTGAGATTAGACAACATTAAAAATCTTAACGATCATAGATGCTATTTATTTAAAAAAGAAGAGGTGAAATAGAAAGACGCTATGGGTGTGAGGCTACGACACGACTTTGAGGACAATTCTTTCTTATCTTAAACTAAACCAGACTATGGATATTTCTTCAACTTTCGAGATACTTGCATCTTATTAAAAAGTCATTTCTATACGAAGTTTTCAGTAATGCGTACTTATGTTCTAAGTTTCTGATACTTCTTCGAACCTATGTCTCCTAAAAAACATTTAGAACTTTCGATTGTAGGAATAACCAGGATTTTAAATAGAAATAAAAACCTTCAGATCAAGTAAAACGTATGCATAGAATGGCGGAAGCTTAGCGCTCGTAAAGAGCAGTACTGAGTACGTAGGTCTCATTTCGTATAATATCGATTTTGAGAAAATGAATGGTAATTATAATAATATTAGGATTAGATTGTTGATATTTGGAGTGCTAAGAAAGTGAATTCATGAATTTCAATAGGCACCGACAGAAGAAAGGTTGAAGTTTGAAAGGATTCCAAGGCCTCAATCGAAATCTACATTGATTTGACATAGAATGACAATGAACCCAACTATAATTAGCATCTTCGTGCTCTAAATACATGGAGACACAGAATAAAAAGTGTTCTTACATCGAATCTAAGTACAGGGTCCCAGGAGAATGTGATGAGGGCCTCCAGTGCCTGGGTACCCTGCATGATCTGCTCTGTGAGGAGAGCTGCCATGATACCCACCAGGGGTACTGTGAGCAGCACTGCAGCGGTACGGTACGATTTGGCTCCACGGCATACACTGTCCAGCAACAACAATATCAAACAGATTAGTGATTAGTTAATTAAATAGCAACAATATAGATAAATAAAATAATAAATATCGTAAATAGAAGCCACGTTGTAAGAGTTTAATGTTGAAGGTATCATTAAAGTGTTGAAACACTGAAAGTTTACCTGGCAATATTGCTTAATAGAGTCGACAGTACTTTTTCAATGTTGAAGATGTCGAGGTTCTCTCATGTAAATAAAAAACTCAGAATTCGGTCAACGTTTCGGAAACTATTAATATCCTAGGGCCTTATAATGACCGAAGTGGATATTAAGGGGGAAGGTGGTATGTTTTTGTGTCTGACATCCATTCAAGTCCTTGTAAGGCCCTGAAGAAATAAATAAATAGTTTCCGAAACGTTGACCAAATACGGAGTTTTTCATTTACAGAACCTCGACTTTCCACAACATTTAGCTGGCAAGTTCCACAATATATTTCAAGCATGACACAGTTACTATTTAATAAAAAAAAAAAAATTTAGCATGCCATCCTTCGGAGCGAACGCTAAAAGATGGTCCCGACCACGAATGATTTCAGGTGTGTACTCATTAAAGACCCCATCACCAAATTAAATCTGAGTAGACAAAATTTAGGACTCCTACAGTAAGGTCGAGCTCATGTCCACCAGAATGACGAAAGAGCGCTCTGGTACTAGGCGATATGATCTAGTAGTTAAAGTCCGGGCATGAGTCACAATAACTAACTATAAGCTACTGTATTGAAATGAAAACGGAAAATCCTCTCAATTTGGGAAAAGTCATCAATAGAGTTTTTCAAGTAGGCAATATGACCTCGTAGTTGAAGCCCGGGCATGAGTCACAAAAACAAAACATTATCTATATCTACTCAAAACATTATAACTTTACTGTTAGCAACTTGAGTAAATAAACCCTTCAATGTTTTACTGCTGATGTATCTTTGGTTCCAAGTCCTGTACTCACAACATGAATGAGCTCTCTGCAGGTTGTTATCCTTCCCCAGATACAAAATCGACTCAACTGCAATAGCAGTTTATCTTTAATTTACTCAACTCATTACTAATATTTCTTTATGAATACAAATGATTGTGGAGAAAGAATTAATAGAAAATTAGAAAAGATGAGAGAGAAAAAAACTGAGGAAAGTTGTGTGGATATTTCAAAGCGCGAGAATTACAGCAAAAACAAACTATTCATGATAATATAAAAGAAGAATAATACAGAAAAATTACGGGTTGAACACAAAAACAAAATTAGTACAAAAATCATCTTATCAGATCATAATCCAAGTTTTTTTTTCGCAAACTATTAATAGTTGCTACTACAAAACATTAAAACTGCTTTATTCTGTGAAAAACATTTGTTTGATACTATGAGGATGATAGAATATTAGAATCAGAATTTACTAATAGTATTACAATATATACCAACGTAGAAAAACAAAATCAAATTTTCTACTTTTTTCTATCAATCAGAATGTAATTTTGCGTTCTGAACTACAGAAGCATGAACCATACACTTCTCCGTTGAATTTCAGTTAGTGAGAAGTAAAAAAAATTCTCAGTAAAAAATACTATAAATAAAAATTGCGCAACGTTCACATATAATATAAATAAGGTTGATTTAAACATGCAGATACATTAATTAATGGGAAAAAAAGTAATTACCATAACATTACAAATGCCCAAAGAAGAAAAAGGAGTGTGACATTTACACCAAACCACATAAAATCTTGATCAGGTGGTTTTAAAAACGTTTTCCTGGAAAAAAGAAATAAAAATATATTTGTGAAATTCAATTAATAATTATTATTTTAATAATAATAATAATAATAATAAAAGTAACGATTATATTAATAATGCAATACTTACTCAAGACATGAATCGTCTTCACGAATGGAAGTTTGTTCATCCTGTAAATTTACGTTTCGTGAGTACATGTGTAAGCAAATATAGAAGTAACACTATTTCCTTTTTTTTTTCTGGATATACATTTCTATATAAATATACATAATACTTGTTATATAAATATTTTTATTCAACTTTTCTTTGAGTTCTATTGAAAATTAGAAAGCATTTGACAAGTTTTTATTCATCTGGCTAACTGAGCAATCTGACACACCTTGAATACAGCTTTTTTTCTTTTCAAATCTTAGGAAGAGCAATACACAAATCATACTCGGAAGCATTCAACAGCAGTTTTGTACTTTTGCAAGTCAGCTCCGCGAGACTAATTTTGGAAATATATTTCTTTCGTGTTAATAAATGTGAAGAATATTTTTACATAGTAATCGAATGAGTTTAGCCAAGTTTTTTTTTTCTGAGAATCAATAGAATCCACTGATTTCTTTAAAAAAAAAAATGCATACAAAGGTTGCATACCATATATACCATAACCAAAGAGTAGCTAATACTGTTAGGAAATTTCGTGGAGTGTGGGCGTAACTTAAAAAACAAATTTGAACTGTTCAAGCAATGATTACAAAAAACATTTGATTAAGATTAACAAGCTCTAAGACTTCTCGCAGGTATTGAGAGCGCCGGTCACTCAGAGGTTTGCTTATTGAGCTCAAATTCGCAGGTTTTAAAGGCGTTTTCTTCCTTACAATAACCTTGAGCACCACATCCTAGAATACAAATGTATTAGTGTAGGCAACATTTAGAACTACCACATTAGAGTCGGGGTCATGTCCATCAGAGCGATGAAAGAGCGCTTTGGTAGTAGGCGAAATTACCTTGTAGTTAAAGCCCGAGGACGAGTCACAATAACTAACAAACTCTAGCAGGAATATATAGTGGCTTTTAAGGTGTTAGTTATTATGACTCATGTTCGGACTTTAACTATGAGGGCATGTCGCCTCCTACCAGAGCGCTCTTTCGTCGTTTTGCCAGACATGAGCCCGACTCTATCATGAGAGTCACGTATTTTCTCTATCCTAAATTTGTATTCATCTAGGATAGGGGTCCCATCAGAAGGACGGGTGACGTTCTTTTTCACCTGCCAGATAAAAAATCGTAGGGTCTCGACCGGGTTTCGAAGAACGATTTTTAGGAATCATGCTACCTCTGTGCTACCGATGCCCTCTTTTAAGGTGTGTCTTAATATATGATTTTGAGGGCGCCGGTAGCTCAGTGGTATGCGTGCTTGCCTTCTGAGCTCAAGAACAATCCGACCGAGGCCCTCAGTTTATTTTATCTGGGAAGTAAAATAAACTTAAGCACGCCGTCTTTCGGATGGGACGTTAAGCGATGGTCCCAAGCCTGTACGATGTCAGGTACTCGTTAAAGACCACTGCCCTAGATGAATAAAAAATTTAGGGTAGGCAAAATTTAGGACTCCCACAGTAGAGTCGGGCTCATGTCCACCAGAGTGACGAAAGGGCGCTCTGGTAGTAGACGATATGACCTCGTAGTTAAAGCCCGGGCATGAGTCATAAAACCTAACCTAATATATGATTTTTAAACAGCTGTCAACATTTATAACAATACAACACTAATTGTAGTTTTTTGTTTTGTTTTTTTTGCCCACGTTTTGCAAAAACCCACACTTCACTATCTATTCATTGTTGTCAAATTGAAAATTCGTACGATATAATCCTGAATGATTCAGTCTGGTAGTTTTCAATGTAACTGAACTCCATCTTATATTATTAATTTTCCTTTTCGTATTTAAAAAAAAAAAAAAAGAGTAGGTATACATACCCCTAGAGATTGTATGGTAGAACACTCGATGAAGGGGACAGGACCTTTCAGGGTCCAGAGGCTGTAGAAGAGTGAGATGGCCATTACAACGGGATAGTAAACGGAGAGCAGAAACGAACATACCACCTTCACGTAACCTACACCTGTAATCATAGAAATATGATAGTAATTAAAAGTTATAGTTTATAAATATACTCCAGTCGAAGAGGCGCCCTCTGCGGGATGGGATTAGAGTCTTCCTAAGAGTTTCCTCAACTTGTGAGTTTATCAGCAACGAGCTATCTATAGGTTGCGGTCATATTCCAAACGGTAATCTACTTTATAACGTTATGTTATTTCCTACACGACAATAGTTTTCTAAGTCAGACTCCTCTTTTCTGAGGATTCTTCTTGTCTTATACTCCGACAAAGTTCTTCCACAGGAGTTTCTCCTTCTTCGACCCATATTTAGAGATGTATTATTATATGGCCTAGAAAATAAAATAGGCAATTATAATTGTTTGTTCACCCGCTACGGTGAATTCTTTTGAAGCACTTGCCAAAATATGAATTAACGAGGGTTTAGTAACGAATTGAGACCAACCGTTGTCATTTTGTTATTTAATTATTGACATAAATTATACTCACATATTGCACTAAACATTTCAATTAAACGAGTAAACAAAAAAAACAAATTGTATAGATGAAAGTGAGTCGATTTTAGAACAATAAAATGGCTGCAACTTGAAGAGTAAATTGCTGGAAAAAAACAATCTGTAATTGTTATTTCAATTTTCAGTATCAAGATATGAAATGCACTCCACATTAAGTATTCGTAAAGACGATTTGAGAGGCAAGGAGGAAAGTACCAAAAAACGAGGACAAGTGGAACAACTAACAAGGATATCCTATTTATACAAATTTCTAAGAAGTCGAATTAACTTACGTTTTTTTCTTAAAAACAAGATGCGTTCATAGGCAGACTAGCTCTTACCAGACTTTTGTCATATAGTCTTGTAGCTAGGCAAAATAATGAAACTGTTAAACATAAATGAGGAAAAGATAGTGCACTTCGTTGGTTCACAGTCGGCCATTGTAGCCATCCACCCAGGAAGCGACAGCTCTGCTGATGTGAGCAACTGACAGGAACACAAAGAGAATCTCATCCTGAGGCAAGCGCAAATGGTCTTGTAATGGATATCCAGGCACTGCAGCCTATTTGGCAACGAAAAAGCGAATCTGTGACAGCAAGCTCACTTTCCGCAACGCAAAAATGAATATTCGCAGTCGTATGAAGGGATGTCATACTCATAGTTCTCGAGAAAAATAGAATGAGGAGCTCTTTAATTGCAGAATTATTATAATCACTAATTATTACTAATCATTTTCAATGTTGATTCAGAACTGAACCCTAAAGTAGATTGCTGTTAAATTATCTGAAAGGAATATAAAACATTGTTATTTTAACTTATATACCTGTACATTAATATAATTAAAATTATATTTGTTCTATTATTTTCTTAATATTAAAAAATATCTCTGATGGTTATCGAAATAAAGTATTTTATAATGTATTTGATGACGAACGAACCTTTAAGTAGAGGAACTGCACGCCATAATTTCGTTGTTCCCTGTTGGCAGAACTGTCCAAGAACTATCTCCAAGAAGGCAAGAGGAATCCCAAATAGTATTGTAATACCAGCGTATATCAGGAAGAATGTACCTAGACGAGAAAACAGAAATTTAAAATTTGTATTGCCTACTTCTCAAGAAGTTTTGGCGAATAAATATATATATTAAATATATGCAATACATATGGATTCCTTCCATGCTTGTCACACCTCTCTGTAATATGTTCTTAATAATATAACAACAATATTTGACACCCATTTGTTTCCATGTTTAATTAGGAGTAAAACTATTAATTTATCAAATCTGAACATTGTCCGGAAGCCATTTCTCTTCATCTAGCCAAATTTTCCCAGATAAACAGAGAACAAATTAAGAAAGAGAAAGACAGAGAAAAAAAAAAACATCCTTTAGGAAATCTTTTTAATGTCAATATTTCGTTTCACAGAGCAGCTGCTGAAAGAATGCAACAAGGCTTGTGGTCGATAAAATGGATTCGACTTCAGCTTTCGCTACTGAGTTTGCTTCTTCAGGGTTATATTGAAACATATAAATTAGCAATACGTTCATATAAAAGTGTGATCTGTACAAACGTGGTTAGTATAAGAATATCCTATGTTGGCTACATCACATAAATTTTATTTATTTTCATCCTTTTCAATAAATAAACTATCGTTAATAAAAATATATTTTAAATGTCGTTGATATATGTTTCAATTTAAAAATTACATTTATACCTTCTTCGTATTAGTCCTATCTATAATCTCATTTCGTTAATTTAATAAGAAACATTTTTGGTAAGAAATAATTTTTCAATAAGACTATAACCGTTTCGCATAAATCAAGCAAAAGACTTAAATGGGTTTGAAAACGACATATCAGTGCGGTTTTCGGCATTATCTCGCAAACCGAGCGACCTTCGAAAAAAAAATTATAAATGCCTTTTAGTTTTCTCTACAATGTTTATTTGAAAATATTTTTGGTTATATCATGAATATGGGGGGTGGGTATCTTGTAAAATGTACTGAGGCCCCGAAGGAAAGGGGGCTCAATTTTCTTCCGATCTGGGTCGGTTAGTACTAGTAACTTCTTTATTTCAAATTAGGTTCATAGCTACAATCGTTTTGCGTTAGATCGCTCACAAAGTTTCAATTACACACAGACATAATCGCGAAATGGTCAAAACGTATTTAGGGGACCTTGAAACGTGAAAATCTGTTTCGATCTCGGTTTTTCGCACGATTGCAATACTTCCTCATACTATAGATATAAGAAAGTAAAAATAAGTGGCGTATAAATTCTGTTAAAGTGCACTAAAAGTAACATGTTAATATATAATAACAGGACTTTCTTCAGATATTATATTAAACCAAAACTGGGTCTTGAATCTTAAACAGTACATGGAACTGCATTGAACAAGAATTTCCTGAATATACACAGATTATAGTGATGAAAGGGGAGAAATGGGTCAGAGGACGACACCGTTAAAATGTTGCGGTGATGTTAGGAGCAAGGTTTGGATTGTGTCATTGTGCGTAGGTTCCCGCTATAGCAGATATGACAATAGCATGGAGCCCACTCCAGTCGAGCTAACAATGGGATGAGCAAGCCAGGATGGCGGTCTGTAATCAGACCTCACCTTGGATAGACATGCAGCCCTGTTGGGTGTTAGTATCAGCAAGGGTGGCAGACCGCTTGTCCAATGTTATGTCATGTTAACACATGTTCCAACTTATAGTCCCATCTGCTCTATAGTCCCATCTGCTCTATAGTCCCATCTGCTCTATAGTCCCATCTGCTCTATAGTCCCATCTGCTCTATAGTCCCATCTGCTCTATAGTCCCATCTGCTCTATAGTCCCATCTGCTCTATAGTCCCATCTGCTCTATAGTCCCATCTGCTCTATAGTCCCATCTGCTCTATAGTCCCATCTGCTCTATCTACATTTTTTCATGAAACTCTTTGAGATACTCATTGAGTTAATTATTTAGAAATTTGATATAGTTGGTCTATTATTGTTCATCTATGTTTGAACAGGGCTTATAACGATGCTTCATGTGTTGGCTGCGCTTATAATATCTACTTCTTAAAATTGTCGGATGTTAACTGGCCAATGTTTTAACAGGTCTCATAAGGAACGTACAAGTAAAACATTATGAAAAGACAATTAACTTTTGAAAAAAATAGCACTCAATTTCATGTGTTGATCCCGGTCATACTTCTTCCTCTCGGTCCAAATTTTGAAATGCCCCAAAGCAATTCCCGAAATATGCACCAAGTACAGTGATGCTCGGACAAACAAACAGACATTCAAGACCTTCAGCTTGGTTAGTTATTGTGATTTAAACAAAAAAAACAGTTTACAAGCAGCTAATTTTGCAAAGTGTTATTGTGCTATTCAAAATTTAGCCTAACAGACCGCCAAAGCCCTATAAGTACCTAATGAAAACAAACGGTTTTTAAAAATAATATTGTATACTCCACAAAAAATTGTTTCTTCATCAAAATATTTCGAAAAAGGAAGTCTGTTTTATTTATTTTTAGTTTCCACAATATGTCCGTGTTTCTCAACTTAGAAGTTGTAAAGATTACATGATCGGGTTGATGTCTTCTAACATAACGTTCTTCCAACAATCTGATTTGACGGATCCATAAATATATCACAATAAGTTTATAACAATGAGCTCTTAATAGAACTGTGGAAATTGTTAATAATTGTTCATTTTCTGTATTTTTGATTTTAAAAAACTCACAAGGTGAATGTAAAGATAAACACAAAAAATATGTTCACTTGCACAATAAAATTTAGTTTTTTTAAGTAATAACACCACTTAGTTTATTTACTATCATTTACACAATTTTAATGCATCTAGTATCACATTTTACACCACAGTTCTATATTTATTCCTTATTCAGGTTACCACTTGTTACTCACTGCAGAATGCTAAATGACCGCCAAAGATCCAATGCCTTTATTGTTATCGGATTTATATATGTTTATTTAAACATTTATTTATTTATTTTTTATTAATATACTTAGTTATTTATCAATTTATTAATACAATGTGTAGGTCCAAGTACCTCACCGACATTAAGAACAAAACAATTGAATTAATATATTTACATTTAGGTAAAAGTGGTACTTACTTCCGCCATGGTTGACGACAAGTCTGGGCAGTCGAAGGATGTTGCCCAAACTGAAGGAAAGTGAGAGAGCAGCCAGAAGTGTGCTCAGGCTGGGACAAGAACAACATCGCTGTGGCTGCAACAAAATACAAAAACCAAAAAAAATAAGCATATATTATATAGTTTGTAAGGCAACATTTTTTAAATCTAGGCTGCACATAAACCATGATATAAAAAATAATAAGTAACAAATTACAGACAATTTATTCAAAACAAATGGAAAGGTAATTACTTCCAGACTAATATGGAACGGTAGCCTCATACAAAGAAGCACAAATAAAGATATTCTGAAAGATACCGTTCTTATTGGATGTGAAATTTTCAATAAAACCGCAAACAATTTGTCCGATTTTCTCCAACTGTTATCACTATGGATTTTAGAAGCTCCAAAATAGTTCTCAGGTTCCATAATATAAAATATTATTTTAAAACAAAATATCTATCTAAGGGAAGAACATTGGGCAAATTACGATTAACCATACTTATATTATTAGATATTTGGTTTTATTTAAAAAAATAATAATAATCAGCGTAGCTCATCTATTTTTATTCATATATAGTTTCCCCTAAGTCCTCTAGATTGGTCTCAATAAAAGTAATATAAAAAAGTGTATTGTAAGCACTGTATTTACTTTTTTAGGCTTAAATAATGCTTGAAATATATTCATTTTTTAATAAATATATTTTTGGCTAGTAAGCCTAAAACAGGTTATTCTAGCCAATTTTTTAATGTACATCATCTTTAATTTATACTTTACCCAGTATACTAACTAGAATAAACTTTAGCCATATTTACTAGCCATTTGCTAAAAACGAATCATTTCTGCCCAATCTTGCCAGCTCCGTGATAACAACAAAGAACCGAACTTACAATTCTTGTAGTTACAAAATAAATTAAACTTAATTAGCAACATTTATTTTGAACTAAGAACAAAAGAAAAACACGCGATGAAACAACTGAAAAAAGATTATAAAAACAAAGTTAACACATGGATACTTTTCAGAATCTAATACCTACATTTATTGGTGGAAATCACTGTGCATAGTCAGTGTTGCCACTATTAGAATGAAACAAAAGAAAATTAACCCAATTCGATTGTATTTTGAAAAATTCATGTGACAATGTTTTCTAGGTATCTGTCATGAGTTGGATGTGATAACGTTTTTTATTTACTTTTGCATTTAACTTCTTAGTTACGAAGTACAACATATGTAAATAATGGAAAAAGAAAACAATTATATACTTTTCAATAGAAAGTAACTTATTAAATAGGTAGGTGGCTTAGAACTTTCATCTGAGGAAATTTGTTTAATTAGGTAATAATTTGTTTGTGGCTCTGTATATGTATTCTAATGACAACAAAAGGAAAGTTATTTAAACAATTAAATGTTCATAAATTGTGTTTATTTTTAAAAATTATTGTTCCCAACTATTTTCAATGAATTTTGTTTTGAAAACATGTTTTCTCTTCGGTTCATGTTTATTGCAAAAAAAATTCTTTTACTTTCCCAGCTATACGAAGTTATATAATCGGTTAGAAATTCTACTCCTGATTACCAAAATTTAAAAAAAATGGAAATTCAAAACCCTTTAAGGACGATACCTATTAATTTTCGGCGGAATCATCCGCTGAGAGGAAGGGGGTCAGAGGGAACTCTACTCAAAAACCCTTATAGTTGCTTATGTAAAGAATGTATCGACAGAAAATTTAGTTTGAGGATTCATAACATACTCTGTAAGTCAAATATTGATTTTCAGGCCAAACAGTCGATTAGTTTTAGAAATAGTGAAGCAAATTAATCGATTAATTCGTGCTGGGAAGTACATTGACGGTGATTCTCCATTTTTTTGTGTGGGTGTAAGCATGGTAGTCTTTGTTTGTCTTGCAGCGACCTAGAGAATAACCTTCTCTAACGAATCCTTCATCCTACCGTCACTTCAAAACACTTGATGGAAAGAACTATGTGTTTGTACAGACATGGCTACAGATACCTTGATCAGAGTGTAAGTAATATGACGGTCTATATACTACTAACGAACTATAACATAGTGCAGGTAGGATCTAGCGATAGGACAGAGTGGCCTATTTAGGCTGACTCCTG
This sequence comes from Aradus depressus, assembly GCA_963662175.1. NCBI lineage: Eukaryota > Metazoa > Arthropoda > Insecta > Hemiptera > Aradidae > Aradus > Aradus depressus. Next base: position 46,611,081 of record OY759216.1, on the reverse strand, counting down.
TATCCATCACCCTGATTAGACGGGGCATTATCATCAGAGAGAAACCAGACCAGTTCGTCATTACCATCCCATTTATATAAATACCTACCGTAGATGTCTCATCGACATTAGGCAGACATTTCTTGGAACAGATATTTAAAATCTAATGTGACCATGACCAGGAACGTAGCCAGGATTTTGAGCCGGGGGGGGGGGGGGGGGGGGGGGGGGGGGGGAGCAAAGTTAGGCTACGAGGCTGGGGGTTATAAACTCCCGGGGGCACATCCCGCAGTTTCCGTGGTTAGCGTTGCAGACTTTTTGTTATTAATTTGGGAGACTCAGACCCTAGAAGCTCCCCCTGAGTTAACCACTGATTGTAATACTTAAGTTGACTTTACACAAACAGCAGCAAATGCACGCTGTGGTTTCTGTGCTTTTAGAATTAAATGACTTACATCCAATATCGTGCACGTGCTGTTGTTGCGCTTTGCATTTTTACTGCGCATGTAAAATCAGCTTTAAGAGTATAAAGTGTAACATAAATGACGATTTTGAGCGAGGAAATGAAATGATCGAATTCATATATATTTAAATAAATGTAATATGACGTAATATGAAGATGGCTGATGTAGTGAGAAGTGATTATTTTGCAGGATGTCAAATATAAGGTAGTCTGACCTCTCACAGATTTTTATTTAAGTAATAGCTAGCCGGCTTTCGAGGTTTCCCTCATCATCAGGCAGTCTGATAAAAAATTTTGAATAAAACTAAATAATAAAAATAAATAAATAAAAATCTACAACAACAAACATTAACAATTTAAAATATCATGGATGGGGACAGACGAGTTATTCCTGTCCACCATCTGAGTCACAACTGAGAGAACGGTGTACGTACAGGCAGTTATTAGGGTTTTTGAATTGAGCCTCCTCCCCTTAACCCCCCCCCCCCCCCCCCCCCCCACCCTTCAGTCGATATCTGTTCTTATTGAGTTTTTACTTTAAATATTAAATTTCATGTCGATACATTCATTACATCGGCAGTTATTGGGGTTTTTGAGTTGAGCCCCCTTCCTTTCTGCAGATTCTACTGAAAATTAATAAGTGTCGTCCTTATGGGATTTCGAATTCAGATATGGAATTTCTTGTTGATACATTCATTCTATCGGCAATTTAGTGTTTTTATATTATCTTTTCAAGTTTTCAATTTTATTGAATCATTATTTAGTTACAATTCGCTTCCACCCCAAGCCGGTGTACGTACACCGTTCTCTCAGTTGTGACTCAGATGGTGGACAGGAATAACTAGTCTCCCCATCCATGATATTTTAAATTGTTAATGTTTGTTGTTGTAGATTTTTATTTATTTATTTTTATTATTTAGTTTTATTCAAAATTTTTTATCAGACTGCCTGATGATGAGGTAAACCTCGAAAGCCGGCTAGCTATTACTTAAATAAAAATCTGTGAGAGGTCAGACTACCTTATATTTGACATCCTGCGAAGTATATGACTTGTTTTGTACATACACATTTATGTAACAGATTGCTGATTTAGGAATCAGACGCACGGGAAATTTGAAGATCCTAAAACGATTTTTTTAGTTTATTTAATTTTTATCTTGGGCTTTTGCTCTGGCCCCCCCTGGCTACGCCCCTGACTATAACATATGTTTCTTATACCCACTACATTTTTACGAATCTCCCCTCATGTATTACATAATAATTTCTCCCTCTTTTCATACTGAATATAGGATAGTCATATAAAAGTGGTGGCGTCGGCGGGTTTCTTTGTTTCATTGTAGTTTCAGTTTAATTTTGAGAGTGACTTTCTCATAGCCAATAATTCCAGATTGAAACGAGGGAGTAATAATAAAGAACAGCTGAAATATATTATCAGCTGAACCCATTGTGCATCACTCCCGATGCACGTCCGTCACGAACAAAATTACAGCTCAAAAATTTAATTTAATTCTCATTTATAACTTTTAATTAATTTTCATTTAATTCTGTCATTTGACATTAATTTCATTCAGAATCATTTTTGGGGACACATGGACTGGAGGATTAGGGGACTGGGCAGGTGGCATTTAATGGTATTCCTGCCAGTCGAGAAGGATCGTCAGCTGTCATTCTATTTTGGTAAGCTGTTCAAATTAGAAAAAAGATAACGACCTCGTTTGCCGGTTGATGGGATATGAGGCTATACGCAGGGAATATCTCCAGCGTTTGTTTGAATCAAAACAAACGGACAGTCAGAAAAGTCCTCGTAGAATCTTGGCAACCCTGTTTTTTTCCTTTTAATTCTTAAAAAAAATGCATTGGATAAAGAATCGATATTGGAAGTATAACAGTTTATCAAAATGGTTATAAAAAAATTATTTATTGATGTGTAATGTTAGCTTTCGGTAGAGGCTATGTCAGAGCGTAAATCTCGTTGATGTTCATGCTGCGTAAGTGTGTGTATCGGACGGTTGCGCGCGCAGCGCACTCACACAACTACACACTTCTTTATCTGTGATGTCAGCTGTTTTAGAACATGTCTATTGTATTTTTACAACATTATTGAACATATTTACCGTTGTAGTGAATTTAACTAAAATATCAATATTACGAACTATAAAATGATATTTCGGTAAGAAACTTTTAGGTTAAGATGCTTCCATAGCTTAAATTTGTAACAATAAATAAAATTTGTGGTAAAAGAAAATAATATAGCAGTGTAAATCTATGAATCTGTAAATATTTTTATTAATTGCTGAAAATATGGATCAATAAATAACATATTTGTTGTCACAAATAATATAATGTTTTTACCCATTTCAGGAGATGAAAAGTTGAGTTCCTGGAATGAGCTGTGAAGCACTCCTATATTATTTCGATATATTGTTTTCATCTAATATTGTCTTACCAACGAATGATGATGTCATTAAATCGAGATGATAATTAATAATAAATTCGAATTTGTGTTTTCACTGGAATATCATGTTTTCCGATTCCCTGGTCACAAAAATGGGGGGAAAAAATCAGTCAATTGTCAGTGTGTTTGTGAAGTGAACACGATAACTCTCGATAGAATGGATGTATAAACACAAAATTTTATGTGTGTATCTAGAACGACATAAGGACAACACCTGTTGATTTTCAGCCAAATCGGAGAAAAAGAAGAGGTGGACCAGAAGAGGAGCACAAGAACCAAAATAACTGCCGTTGTAATGAATTTATCAAATTGAAATTTAATATTTAAATTCAAAGCTCGATAAGGACGGCACCTGTTAATTTCCATGATGGCTGGATCAGAGGAGGGGGCTCAACACAAAATTTAGTATGAAGATTCAGAAGCTGCTACGTAAGACAACTATTTTTATACTAAATTGTCCATTGATTTTGAGGGGAGAGCGAAAACTTAATTGATTAATTCGTGCTGAGAAACTACATTGCCGATGACACACGTCCGACTTTTTTTAAATTTGTTTTTATTGGTTTTTTACTATTTATCGACACAGTTGAGGGTAGGTCAGTGGTATGCGAGCTCACTTACTGAGCTAATGATAGCGGGTTTGTAACCCGGCCGAGACCCTTACTTTATTTTATCTGGAAGGTAAAATAAACTTAAGCATGCCGTCCTTCGGATGGGATGTTAAGCGATGTTCCCGAGCCTGTACGATCACTTACTGAGCTAAAGATAGCGGGTTTGTAACCCGGCCGAAGCCCTTATTTTATTTTATCTGGAAGGTAAAATAAACTTAAGCATGCCGTCCTTCGGACGGGATGTTAAGCGATGGTCCCGAGCCTGTACGATGTCAAGTACTCGTTAAAGACCCCTTACCCTAGGTGAATAAAAATTTCGGGTAGGCAAAATTTAGAACTCCCATAGTAATAATAAATAATAAATTTATTTCCGTTAAGCCAATACATGGTAATAGGATACGTCAAAAGAATTTATACATTAAGATAGCTTATAAATTAGATTTATAACTATTTTCCCTATATATATATATATACTTATAACTATTAGAGTCGGGCTCATGTCCACCAGAGCGATGCAAGTCCGATGACCTTGTAGTTAAAGCCCGGGCATGAGTCAAAATAACAAACTATAACTTATTCGAACAGCATGAACAACTTGCTAACATGATAACTTGCACAAAGTGCAGTTTGCCCGGTATGGCTCATCTTCTGACGTCTTACAGTGGATCACCGAGTGACGATTACACCCATGTCAGCACCAGTGATACCTCCTGACGTAACGAGTCATCATTACCTCTTCACCTAAGATGTAAACATCACGACGAGGGGATGTCAAGGTTGACAGACCATCCTCTCGACCTTGTATACACTCCTTGTATCATCCTGTATATTTAAGTATATGACTCGGCCGATTTAACAGGATGTATGTTCTTAGTTCGAAAAGATTAATGAACGCAACTCATTAATAAACTTATGGTCTGTTTTTTTTTTTCTCAAGTTGTAGTCCAGCAATACGAAGTTATGACATCGGTCATGTTGACTTTTCATCGGTGTGGTAATTAATAAAGGTTGTTAAATAAAATAAATATAAAATTAAAATAATTAAATTAATAATAATTGAATAAACAAATAAAATTACCAGAACAGAAAAAAAGAAATTCCGGTGAAAAATCCACCTTCGATTACATAAAAAAAAAAGTCGAATCTTAGCAATAAATGTGCAGGTGTTCGCGTTCTTTTTCTATAAAGTGCTGTGATATATGAAAATTTTCGGTGCTGCAATAATATTATACACCTTAAAATGTTTAGTGATGTGAAAATTATACTATTTTCCTTCGACAAGTTAATGTTAGTATTTCAACGTTAAAACAAGAAAAGATTAAATGTTCTTAGGAAAAAAATGAGCAATTTTCTTACCATTAAGTGCAAACACTTGAAGAAGAAATAGGTCTTTGAGAGTGACTAATTCGATAAACAAGGTCGAAGAAGAAACAGAAAGTTTGATAAGGTTAGTAGGACACGGCTAAGTGTGATAAGAGAACTAACAGAAACTTCGATAAACCCTCCGAGAGGCAAATCATTCTCAATGGGGAATAATAGGAGAAATTTACTTAGAGGTGAACTGTTGCATCTAAACTATACACCTATCAATCAATATACCTCCGAAGATATGGACTTGGTATGCGCAATGTGTTACAGTCCCTGTAAAGAAGATCTATATCACTTCCTCATTACCTGCCCCAAATATGATGATTAAAAAAATAAAATATTTAAAAACAACATAGATACTTCATTTATGTTGGAATTATTAAATGGTAAAGATTGATAACTATTAGTAAATTATTACAAAAAGGCTTATGTTTTCAGAAACTGTGAATTAAATAAATAAATAAATAGAAACAAAGATATATTTATTATTTTATTTTTATTTGTATTTTAGAAAGAAAAAAATTGTTGTTAATAAGTTATGTAAATCTAGACTCCTCAAGACGGCTTAGGCCATTGAGTTTGTCTTCATAAAAGGTCACATTATTGTATATATGTTTTATATGTAATTTTCTATTATTTTAATTGAATAAAGACTTTACTACTACTCATACTGGGGAAGTACATTGCTGGTGAGTCACCGACGATTTTTTTTAAAAATATTCTGTAGGAAAATATTTAATTATGGTGAAAATTTAACTTATATCGGAGCGATTACGTAACTTTCCGTTTACTTCGTATAACTGGGGAAGTAAAACTATATAAAATAACGTAATGAGGACGATACATCTTCCTGGATCCTCCCAGAGGAGGAAGATACATCGGGGAATCTAATATCGGCCGTAAGAAGTACATCTTCAAGGAGGGAGGGAGGGATCAGGATCAGGATCAGGATCAGGATCAGGATCAGGGACTGTGAATAATCAATTTTATACGATTGCTATTAGAACAGTTCATTAAAAAATAGAGAATGAAAAACTTATTTACATATAATGGGAGAATTATAAAAAAAAACTTGTCCGACCTTGAGGATGTGTGGAGGAAGAAGACACGGAAGTAAGAGGAAGAGTGGAGATGGAACACGCGAATTGTATATCCTGCTTCACGCTGACATCGTACAGGCTCTGGATCCATCACTTAACGTCCCGAAGGACGGAGTGCTCAGTAAAAATATATACTTCGAAAAATTATGAAATTTTTTTTTTTCCTTACCATTCAAATGCAGCTAAAGAAGTATGACCGGATGTTTTTCAACATCCTGATTTAAAAAATTAAAAACATCCTCGGTGTTTGTGTTCGTGAACACAATAATTCCCGATAGAATGAATGTATCGACACGAAGTTTTATAAGTGTATCCAGAACTCCATAACGACAACACCTATTATTTTCAGCCAAATTGGTAAATGATAAGGGGGGGGGGCGCTCAAAAAATCGCAATAACATTTAATCACATTTATTATTTGACGACTTTTGTAGCTCTCCCCCTTTGATCCACATTCTCTTAGGCAAACATGGATAATTTAAATATGCCGTCATTTTGAATTTAAATATAAAATTTCTTGTCGATACATTCGTAACAACGTCAATTATTATATATATTATATTTCAGCCAAGATACACATATAAAATATTGGATCGATAGATACATTCTATCAGCAGTTATCGTGTTCACAGGCAGGTAGACTTTTTTTTTAAATTTATTTTTGGAATTAAGGGATTGAAAAACGTGAAATTCTGTTCAAATTTCTGGTAGATTACATAACTTCCCTTATACTTCATATAGCTCAGGAAGTAAATGAGGGTGAATCATTTGAAAGCACCACTTCAACTTATTTTGCTGCTCCACATAAAATTCACAGTTCCTTTTCCCCGAGAAATTGTTGATGTATGTTAACAAATTAATTAAATAGATTTTCTAAATTAAATATGAAGAAAGAAAAACGTGAGATAAAAGTGAGAAAAGAGAATCCGGAGACGAGAGGAAAGGTCTCTAGGTCAGTGTTCCATAAAAGTAAGAAGTCAGAAGGAAGTGGCCTCTCAGCTAATTCATAGCTTCATTTAGACAGGATTGAGTTCCCATAAAACGGGATTTAGGAGCCGTTCCAACTAGCTCCGGTCCAACGAGTTTGGATTATGTCTTTCGTTGTGCTAATGTTGTCTGTAAACAACATTAGTACTGGCAGAAATCAGAGAGGAAGTGGCACAAATATATCAAAGAAATATTTTATTATTACATAATAGATGATTTACAGTATAAATAACCTGTCGAATATCCATTATATAATTGATGATAGTACGCTTATTAGTTGTCTAGCGGCAACTGTAGTTATGAGAACAACGCACACGGCTGCTCTGGTAAGATGGATATGATTATAGGGGAAGATTTTATGCGATTATGATACGGCAGCATTCTTAGATCTGAAAAGAAGCTGGGAGACTAGGTCCTTCATGAGGGACTTGGTGGACCTTCAGATCCAGAAGACAAGACAAGGTAGCCGATGAAAAGGCAAAGAATGGGAGTTATAAGAATAAATAAAAATAGCGCTATATGTAAAGAGGAAAGACAAGGTAAGGAGGAAGCCCAGGGCTTCTAGGGAAGGGATAAGAGCACTGGATGCTTTCATCCATAAGTCCACGCATCAGCCCATAAATATATATAAATTTTCTTCACGAAAGTAAACATTTTTCCAAGTATTTCTTTGGGCTTCCTACCTCTCGCCCTCTTAAAAATCGCCACAGATTCTCAGGAAGTTACGTCCTGAAAAACGTAATGAAATAACAAGTCATTGGAAACATAGCAAGAATGTGAAAAGAAAATTAAAACTGCGTTCATTATAAACGTGTATGATAGCCGATGAAAAGGCAAAGAATGGGAGTTATAAGAATAAATAAAAATAGCGCTATATGTAAAGAGGAAAGATGAAAACAAAAGATCAGAATATCCTGGAGAAATCAGTACTGGATAGTCTGGTCCTGAATTGAGTTGATTAACAAAAGGGGTTTGTAGAAGAGGGATGTACAGGGGTGGTAGGGCTAGCTAAGGATAGAGGCTAGACAATAGTGGGACAATAGGTCGCCTCTTCTGGAGGAGGAACCTGTGTTCCTGGGGAGGAAGTGAAAAGAAGAGGTAGCAACAAGAGAGGACCCTGCGATGTTCTAAGTGAAAGTGGACTTCTTATTATCACGTGGGCACAAGAAGTTCGGCAAGGGACAACTTTGGACCAAGGTCAAGAATAAAAAGATCTTCTGATCTTCAGAGGAAGATAGGAAAATATAGCAAATGTGTATATCATCTAAAAATCAACCTAGACAGAAGAAGTTTGGGGAGAAATTTTGCATTAGTTCTGGGAGTCGAAAAGAAGTAATCTTGGTTTGAATGCATAAATATATAAATTCAGTTTAAAGGAAAAATAAAGAAAAAAACATTTATTCAACAATCCGAAATAATATTCATTAGAAATAAAAAAACATAATTTCCTTTATTTTCCCTCTATCATATTTATTTATTTATTCGAGGGCTGAGTGGTATACGTGCTTGCCTTCTGAGCTCAAGATCGTGGTTCCGAAACCCGGCCGAGGTCCTAAGTTTTATCTGGGAGGTAAAATAAACTTAAGCACGCCGTCCTTCGGATGGGACGTTAAGCGATGGTCCCGAGCCTGTACGATGTCAGGTACTCGCTAAAGACCCCTGCCCTAGGTGATTAAAAAGATATAGGGTAGGCAAAATTTAGGACTCCCATAGTTGAGTCGAGCACATGTCCACCAGAGTGACGAAAGAGCGCTCTGGTAGTAGGCGATATGACCTCGTAGTTAAAGCCCAGGCATGTGTTATAATAACTAACATTTATTTATTTACTCACTCAACGCCAAACTTATCCATTTTGATCATGTAGAACTGAAGCAATGTTTGGTTCCAAAAAAGTTAATTCAAAGTATAAACCAATTGAAAAAAAAATATATATATAATAAATACGTTATTCTTGAATTTATTTATGCTCAATTAGTTACAAATGAGAGTAAATCAGTGCTTAGGGAGATTCACCACTGGGTGATTTCTCCCCTCTTGACATTTTGTAAATATGTAAATATCTATATGTATTGTCAACAAATTTACTTACGGTCTGTACCGATTATAAATATGCATAATAAAATAAAAACAAAATTAAAAAAAACTATTGGGCAGATATTATCGAGGATCCCAGCGCCCTAGTAAAAGTGAACATCATCTATTTATATTAATAACACGAAGAATTTCGCCAAAGGACATCACAAAGATAGGACCAGTTTCCGTCCTTCTTGTTCTCAATTAACTTTCTAACGACAGACAATCTCAGGTCACGCTACGTGTTTAACTTCCTGAGAAGGAAGCCGCAGAATGGAGGACACATTTAGGAAAGAAAATTGTTATTGGGCCTTCGCAAGAAGAAAAACTGCAGTCAAAGGCAGTTAATTTCAGAATTCCCGGACGTCCGGGTAACGCCTTGACTCAGCGTGGCTACAACCTAATCACTGCTTATCCTAGGTATTATCAGGTCGCAAAGAGTTTGACTCCATCTCTTTGAGAGATCTTGTTTCACTGAAAGCAATTAAGTCAGTCATTTTTTATTCAAGTATGTTGATGCAGGGATATGATGCACCAGTAGCATGCTTGCATACTAAGCTCAAGATCGAGGGTTCGAACCCGATCATAGTTAGTTGTTTTATTTGGGAGGTAAAAAACCTTAAGCCATCCTTCCTTAGTAAATAAACGAGGATAGACAAAATTTAGAACTCCCACAGTAGAGTAGGGCTCATGTCCACCAGAGTGACGAAAGAGCGCTCTGGTAGTAGGCGATATGACCTCGAAGTTAAAGCCCGGGTATGAGTCACAATAATGAACTAATAAGTGATGCAGGTATTATTTTTTAACTTTCAAAACAACGCTTCAAAAAATTTAGGTCGCGAAAAAATAATGTCAGGGCTATGTCCTACGCAGAAGGAGCCTGAGTTGAATTTACAATTAGGGAAGAATGTTACAGTCAAAATACTTTCGTTTTTATTTAGCTAGCCTATATGAGGTATAGAGGAAGTAATGTACTCGATCAGAAATGTGATGTTGAGTTTTCATAGGAATTTCATGTTTTCCGACATCCTGATTTCAAAAATGAAAAAAGAAAATAAAATGTCCTGCCTGTCTGTGAAAACGATAACCCCCGAAATAATGCAGACAACTTATTTTTATAAGCCTAATTGGCCAAAAGAAAAAGTGGGGCTTAACAGCAAAACTTCATTCGGGGCACTAAAAACATTTCCATTTTCTAAATACACTTAATGGATCATCAAGCGTAACAGATGAAACGGGCTCAGCCATTCAAAAAACCACAGAAAATAATTATCAATGAAGAGATTAACAAATTGAATTGATAAGATTTCACAGGTTGATTTCATTCAAAAAGTTTTGCTGTATCAAGTTTCACTTCCAATGAGAAGTTCCTTCTCTCTCAAAGTTTTCTTTAAATACTAAAAAAAGAACATTTTTAGGGTCACGTAGGGGAACCAAGAAACCCAACTGTTTTTGTTCTGGTGTCTGTCTGTCGGTTTGTTCGACCTCGTCCAGAGAGCACAAACTGAGTGTGTAAATATAATAGGCGTAGCCAAAAAACAGCGGGGAATGGAAAAAACGGCCCCCATGTACAATGGTATACATTTTGATTTTATCGAAAAATCGAACTATGAAAAAAAAAATTTCTGTCTATCCCGATAGAATGAATGTATTGATACGAAATTTTATAAGTGAATCCAGAACCCTCTAACAACGACACCTATTATTTTTCAACCAAATCAGGGAAGAGGGGGATTAGGGGAGACTTAACAAATAAACTCGAGTAACTGCCGATATAATGAACGTATAGACATGAAATTTCATATTTAAAGTCAGAACCCAATGATGAGCTGGGGAAGTAATATGCACAAAACCTCATAGATAATAGACTTGAAGGGGCTACGTTTGTTAACCATGAACTACGTGCTCGGAACCATAGCTTAACGTCTCATCCGAAAAACGGCATGCTCAAGGTTTTCTCACTTCCCAGATAAAAAAAACCCGAGCCTCGGCCGGGTTTGGTATCCGCAGTCATGAGCTCAGTAAGCAAGCACGCTACTTCTGAACCACTGGTGCTCTCAAACCTCGCCATATTATATGATATGAATGAAGAGGCAGGGAGAGAGAAAAATTTTGTAACAATGAAGATATTTTAATGATAAAACGTATAGTATTTTAACGACCTAACTAACAACCTTATTTTTTTAAATAAAATATACTGGCTACAAGCAGACCGCAGACCGGTCCAAAAATCTGTGCGCTGCAGTAATTATAATTAATTATTATAGTTGAAACAACTATTTATTTGTTAACAACTACTATTAATTATTAACAACAAAGAAATAAATAGTTAGACTCAACTACGAGGTCATATCGCCTACTACCAGAGCGCTCTTTCGTCACTCTGGTAGACATGAGCCCGACTCTACTGACGCAGTCCTAAATTTTGCCTACCTAGGTTTATTTACCTAGGGTAGAGATCTTAACGAGTACCTGACATCGCACAGGCTCGTGACAATAACTTAACGACCCATCCGAAGGATGGCGTGCTCAAGGCCTTCCAAATTCTTCCAACCAGGCTTTCGAACCCGCGATCTTTAGCTCAGTAGGTTAGCACGTCAACTCTGAGCTACCGGCGACCCAAATAAATATATATTATTTGTAGTATAAGTTTTACAAAAAAGAATAGTTTTACAGTCTGGTTCCAGATGACAGACAATCCCACGGAATTGCAGAGTCGAAAGTTACACAACTTTTTCCGGTATGTCCTATCTCAATTTCCTGTCGGCAATTGAAACCGACTGTACAGTACCATTGTACGGGTTTAATCGTTTTGTATCTTCATTTCATTATATTTATTTATTTTTTAGCAATTTTACATGAGGAAGAAGATGAGTCTTTAAATAAGATATCTCTTGAATATCAGTCAAATTCTTCAATAGGGGTTTAACTCTAAAACCTTATTAACTACCGATGGAATGGGCGTAACGACGTTAAATTCTTTATGTCGAATATGAAGTCTCAAGAGGAGGGTTTAGAGGTGTGGCGGATCTACCACGAAGCTGAAGCTTCAGGCCCACGAAGTCAATGCTTACGAAGCACGGTCATTCTACACAGGCCATTCTTCGTTTACTGAATTAAGTGTTAGGTGTAACTCTATGTCAATATATACCTATTTTTGTTAATTTTAAAAAAGATTGATATGGATATGAAAGAAACTGAGATAGTCAGCAATTTAAAAAAAATTATATTTCCTTCTTATCGTCCTTCAAGCAGGTGTCGGTAGAGGCGCTTCGTTAGATTTGCCGATAACGCCATTGCTATTTGTAAGATATATTGTGACCCGAAGAAGAGACGAAGAGATGACCCAAAATATTATTGATCAGCTTGGTTTGATAGGAAGAAATGCCGAAAGAAAATAACCAATAATCGTCTTAGAGAAGCCTAAGGGCGCCTGTAGTTCAGTGGTATGCGTGCTTGCTTACAGAGCTCAAGTTTATTTCAGTTTATCTGGGAGGGGGGAAAAAAACGTAAGCACGCCGTCCTTGGACGTTAAGCAATGGTCCCGAGCCTGTACGGCGTCAGGTACTCGTTAAAGACCCTTCTCTATTGAATACAAATTCATGGCTAGGAAAATTTAGGACTCCCATAGTAGAGTCGGGCTCATGTCTACTTGAGTGGTAGTAGGCGAAATGACCTTGTAGTTAAAGCCCGGGCATGAGTCATAATAACTATTTTATCTATTTATATTTTATTTTTGAATGTTTTTATTTAGTTGAGCCCCAGAATTAAGTTCCATAATATTGGAGCCAATAAGGACGGCACCTTTTAAGTTTCCGCGAAATCGGCCGAAGGGAAGGTGGATCAGAAGAGGGGGCTCGACTTTTGTGTCAGAGTTAGATGCTTTGGAATTAACTGCCAATGTAATGAATGTATGAGCAGAAAATTTAGTATGTGGATACAGAAGCTCTTATGTAAGTCTACTAATTTTTTTTAGGTACAACGTTCGATTGATTTTTGAGGGAGAGAGAAAACGTAATTGATTAATTCGTGTTGAGGAAAGTACCTTGCGGCTACTAGCAGCGCATTGTTCTAGAGTGGTAGATCTACAGGGTGGAGACAGTGACGGAGGCACGTGCCGCCTCACGACTTCCATGTTAGCTAGACTCCAGACTGTTCAGTATTCCAGGACTGGGCCTGTTCTCTTGTAGAGCCCCTCCGTTAGAACAGCTCAGGTATAAAGACTCCACTGATTTCCGGCCCTTTCTTCCTTCAAGTTTCCTGTGTCCCACGGTTCGGAGGGCTCCATATGGGCTTTTAGTGCATACAATGATAGCATATACTTCCATCCTGACGATATACATCTTGGCGGGTCTGCAGTTTTGGGGGCTCTGAGGCTTCTCCTTTGAAAGAGGGCCCCCTCCAGAAAATATTCATCTCTTAACTCCTCTCTATATTTATAGATATTTTGTATTCACGACAATAAAGTCATTTTTTATTTATTTATACAACCATAGAGTATAAAGAAACTCGATAATTATTTTGATGGTATACTAGAGAAAAAACTTCATTGCAGTTATAAATGTATAAATAAATCAATTAATACATTATTGTCTTTAACAAAAAAACAAAACATATAAGGAGTAATATATTTCTTGATGGATGGCGGATGTAGTGGACTTACTTGTTAAATAAGTAATAAGTTGTTTCAATCCAATATAGATTTATTTAACCACAACTAGTTTCATCAGTTAAACTTATCGGAGGGGGGATGACCCAACAACTACCGATGTAATAAATGTATCGACATGAAATGTTATATTTTAATCCAAAACCCAATAAGGATGATTTGAATTAATTGAGCGGTTCGATCTAAATATGAAACTACAAAGAGATACAACCATTTTTTGATGGAAATCTGATTAAAACTACAAGGAAAATATTTTCATTGATCCTGAAATTTTCTGAAAAAAAATTGTTTATCAAATTTTCTTTGTTGTCGATTTTTAGCTAGTTATCAGCCTTCAAATTTGTGCGAAGTTTCAGTAAAATTGCTGTAATAGATCACTCGTAAATTGGCTTTCGTACTGTTTACGACCTATGAAGTTAGTTCTGGTGCTGTAGAAGAGTTTGAGCGGTCAGTCCACCATAGGAAAGGACTATTTCCTTGACAGAACTAAGTACTCATATCCGGTCCCGTGTTCTACCGTCCATGAAGACCCTCCCTCCCTTACTAGGGTCTGCAACACCCATTCAGGAATCACTGAAGTATAGGCCACGGACTATGAGAGTTGAGTGGTGGTAGGAAGAAGAAATAGGTACTAGTTATGCAGGTGCATATTCAAACATTAACTAAACTTTTTTTTTGTAATTTATATAGTCATGATGTAAAAACTGTCACATTTTTGATAAAATTAGATGAGATCAATCCATTTTGTATAGAAAACACTCTATTGAATGGTAGAACACCGAACTTGAAAAGGAGGATAAACAATTTTTTGTGGAGCCCAGAATTAAGTGCATGTCGATTGATACAAGCATGCTGCATCTGTACCTCGGAGGAAAATTACACTATGTCGAATTTTAACATAAAATGAGATATTTACATAGAGGTATCGTGCTGGCCTTCTGAGCTCAAGATCGCAGCTTCGAAAGAGGGGTCATACGTTTTTTATCTGGGACGTTAAGCGATGGTCCCGAGCCTATGTGATGTCAGGTACTCATTAAAGACCCCTTATCCTAGATGAATAAACCTAGGTAGGCAAAATTTAGGACTACCATAGTAGAGTCAGGCTCATGTCCACCAGAAAAGAGCGCTCTGGACTGATAGTAGGCGATATGACCTCGTAGTTAAAGCCTGGGCATGAATTTTAAGTATTTTATCTTATTTTTTTGTGCCCTCTAAAGCGTTACATTCAGCTGTGTCAAGTCTCTTTCCTGGAAAAGTTTAGGAGAGTTTAAAGTAACACTATCACAATGTACCAACTTGAGAGCAAGGGCGGATCCAGGATGTTCATCGGGGGAGAGGGGGGGAATTTCGTTGACAGGTTGAGTAAGAGTCTATAAACGACTGATGTCATTAAAGTCTGTGCGCAAGACCGGAAGAGGTCCTTCGCACATCACTAGGACGTCTTTCCAAATTTAACGTCCATAATTATTTATCCTTAATGAAACTGATTTATTAGCCTATGCGCTAGGGGCGGTAATTCTGCTCCCCTCCCCCCCCCCCCCCCCCCCCCCCCCTCTATCCTTGTATTCGCCGCTGCTTGAGAGACTGTCCGCTACCGGAATGTGGACTGATTGTGTTTCTAAATGCTACGAATCTCTTCAGTACATGATGCTCCCAATACCAGAAATACGTGGCCCTGACTGTAGATAAAAACGTCTTCCTCCCACACTTTCAGCAAGTTTCTAAAATTCTTAAAAGAGAAGATTAGCATGATTTGACGAGATAAGATGAGAACGAGAGTTGACTGTAGAATTTGACTAATTGACTATGATTGGAGTGACTCTCTGGACCAGGAAGTGGTGCCAGGAGAACTGGGCCAGGCGGACACCCTAAAGCCTGGAGTCAGACGACCGGTCCAACCAGAGCTAGCTAGTCAGTCTGACACATAACACAGGTGCCAGTTTGGTCAAAGTTTACATCCAATACAAACAAAATGCTTACTACGTCCAAAATTACATTTTTCACTCCTAAAACATGCACGTTGTTTAAAAACTTATAGGACTCCCCAGTAGAGTGCTTCATTGACCAGAGCGACGAAAGAGCGCTCTGGCAGTCGGCGATGTAACCCCTTGAGTCACAATAAATAACTAGCAAGTAAACAGGAAGTTACGTAATCGGTCAAATATTCAAAGTTGAGTTTTCAACGGAATTTCATGTTTTCATTATTTTCCAATCCTCTGGTTCCAAAAATGTATAATAAATGTCTGTCTGTATCCATTAATAGAAAGACAACTATTAAATTTCAGCAGTCGGTCAAAGAGAAAAACGGGCATCAGAGAAAGGGGACTCAACTCGAAACCCTAATAACTGCCGATATAATGGATGTATCGACATGAAATTTTATATTTAAATTCAATAATAATAATGACAACAGTTAATTTTCAATAAAGTCGACCGAAGGGAAAAGGAGGGATCAGTGGAGTGGGTCTTAAAGCAAAAAACTCTAATAACTGCCGACGTTATGAATATATCGGATTCAGAAGCCCCTATATAAGACAAATATTGATTTAAACTCAAAGATCGTAGTGCTTTTGGAGAAAGAGAGACAACTTAATTGATTAATTCGTGTTGTGAACCACTGATGATGACGCTGTTGCGTAGAAAACCGTTTCTGGTCTAAAATAAAACAGTGGAAAGACAACGTCTTTTATTTCTATGAGGTTCTTATGTCCCTTCATCAGGTCACAATGTTTGAAAGATAGAAAATAGAAAGAAGTTAATTCGCTCTATGGAAGTACATTGTCTGTGATTCACTGACGAATTTTTACTTCCCCAGATATACGAAGTATAGCAGAAGTTATGTAATCGGACAGGAATTCGATGTTGAGTTTTGATCGGAATTTAATGTTTTCCGCCCTAGGACTGTGAACACAGTGACTCCCGATAAAAT
This sequence comes from Aradus depressus, assembly GCA_963662175.1. Taxonomy (NCBI): domain Eukaryota; kingdom Metazoa; phylum Arthropoda; class Insecta; order Hemiptera; family Aradidae; genus Aradus; species Aradus depressus. Next base: position 46,594,447 of record OY759216.1, on the reverse strand, counting down.
GAATGTATCAACACGAAATTATATGAGTATCCAAATTTCCTATGGTGGGCTCACCTCAAAAACCATAATAACTGCCGATGTTATGAATATATAGGATTCAGAAGCCCCTATATAAGACAAATATTGATTTAAGCTCAAAGGTCGTAGTGGTTTTGGAGGAAGAGAGACAACTTAATTGATTAATTCGTGTTGTGGAAGGCCATCGCCAGTGATTCACCAACGTCATATTTACATTTAAGTAGCAGTCAGCCATTGTTAAGATAATAACATTTGAATATCAACTGACTACTTAGGGGTCATTCATAAATTACGTTGAAATCTGATATCTTACAATAGGGGGGGAGGGTCAAATTAGCTTTAGAAAAGCCTTACGTAATTTATGAATGGCCCCTTATATATTTCTCCAGTATATTTATTCTAACTGAGAGTGAAGAAGTGACTTATTTTTATTCATCCATCAAACAATAAAGAACAAAATGTATTATTTATTTATTTTATGACAAAACATTTGTGTTGCGAAGTCACGTAATGGCGATGAAAACATACAAGGAAAAGAAAATCAAACAAAATATAAAGTAACAGAAGAAAAACTAAAACACTCAAGTATATATCTCGTGTAGTTTGATGGTTAACAATAGTGGGGCGAAATGTTCTCATAGTTCTGAGCGGGGCAGTTGTGTAACACAACGTGAGGATAACACATGGTTTGTGAGGGAAGTCAAACGGACACTGGGACCCCAGGTTACAATACTACCTGTCTTAAGTCTTCTGATGATGAAAGCCTCTAAAGGAGTAATGCACAGATGGGATAGGAATGGTTTCGAAGAATGGACAGGACAATTCCGAAACGAAGCGCACACTTGAAGAGAAACCAACTGTAACAACTCAATTGTCACAAATAAAGGAAGTTAGTTATCTTGTCAAATTGAAACTGGTTACTTTTATACCTCAACTTTATGAAGTAAAGGGGAAATTATATAATTGAAGTTGAGTTTTCACAGAATTTCTATGTTATCCGAACCTTGATTCCAAAAAAGCAAAAATAAAAAGATGTTTGTCTACGATTTACGAGTGGTATAAGAAAGCGAAAAAAGCTCGACAAGTGCGGTCGAATGTGAAAGTCATGCTCACAGTGTTTTTCGATTTCCACAAGGTGAAACGATCAATAAGGAGTACTACCTACAAGTCCAAAGCCGTTTGCGTGAAGCAATCCGAAAAAAAAAACGATTTGTGGCGAAACAATTCATGGCTTTTCTACCACGATAATACACCTGCTCACACTTCATTGCTTGTTCGTCAATTTTTGTCCAAAAATAACACTGTAATGATCCCCCAGCAGTCATATTCGCCAGACATGGTTTTTGTCCCCAACAATAAAGAGAACATTAAAAGGGCCGTTGTTTCACAAGCATAGATGAGATTAAAAGCGCATCGCTGAGAGAGCTAAATGTTATCCCGAAGATCGAGTTCCAGAAGTGTTTCGGGGATTGGAACAAGCGCTGGCAATTGTGTTTTGATCGGAATTTCACGCTTTCCGACGTAGGACAGTGAACACAATGACTCCCGATAAAATGAATGTAATTGTATGTGTATCCAAATTCTCATAAGGAAAACATCTATTAATTTTCAGTCAAACAGCCAAAGGGAAGAAAGCCTAATAACTGCCTTTGTAAGAAATGTGACACGAAAATATATTGAAATTCAGAACCCCATAAGGACGAATATTTATTTCCCTCAAAGCCGCCCGAAAGGGAGGGCGAGATCGGAAGTGGGCTTAACTCAAAAACTTTAATAACTGCCGATGTAATGAATGTATCGACACATATGATACAATGTTTCCCGCCCCACTCATTATTTATTATTGTACCTATTCAGAAGTTTTCAGACATTTAATCTAAGAATTACTTCATTTTGTTTACCTTAAAAAAAAAATCCATCAAGACCGTTGAAACCAACAACTAAACCTCAAAACCGCACAGAATGTCATGCCAAGGTCTCGACCCAGTCTTAACAGGACTAACCATTGGAAGTGACATTGTGCAACTCTGCAAAATTGTTCACATTCTGAAAAACAAACTTACTAACAATCATTGGGGGACCATGGTGACCGTGCGGGCTAGAGCGTAGAGGTTGTCTCACCATGGTTTGCGGGTTCGAATCCCGTCCGGGTTTGAGTTTTATTTCGTATATAGAACTCCCTCCCGGGGCCATGGATGTCGTAAATAATTAGATTGACATGGCTAATATGCATCAAACATAAGGCCAAAAAAACAATTATTATCATGTTCAATCACGAGAAACAGCTGTTCGGGCGCCATTAATTGTATACGCTGCCTAAACAAAAATATAAGTCAAAAAGATGTAAGGAGGAATTATTAATTATAATTATTATAACAGATAGCCTTTAATAGGAGTTATCTCTACTATATATTATAACTTTAGTATCTAAAACTCGACTTTCATATGATTTTTGCACTTCCCCAGCTATACGAAGTATAGAGAAACATATGTAATCGCTCAAAACTTCGATGCTAAGTTTTCAATGGAATTTCATGCTTTCCGACTTCTAGATTCGAAATATGCAAAAAAAAATCTGTCTGTTTGTGTGTCTGAGAACATATGTAAATCCAGAACCCTTTGACGACGAGATCTATTGTTTTTCAGCCAAATCGGCCAGAAGGAAGGGGGGGGGATTAGGGGAGAGAGTTAACTCAAAAACTCTAATAACTGCCGTTGTAATGAATGTATCGACATGAAGTTTAGTATGAGGAATTGGAATCCCCATATGTAAGTCAACTGTTAAATATTAGCGCAAACGGTCGACTGGTTTTGGAGGGGGAGCGAAAAGTTAATTGATCAATTCGTTCTGGGAAAGTCCATTGCCGGTGATTCACCGATGACTTCTTTTTTTTTAACAATGAGGAAAAACATTTCCCAATAACATTATATTGATATTTATTATATTTGTATTGTTTTCAAGAAGTTGGGAAGGGCATTAAAGTTGGCTCTTTTATGAGTTATACTTCTTTCATAAAGAGAGGAACAATGATTAGTTATTCGAAATGTCTTCTTTCTTCCAGGTATCATCATCATGACTAATATTGTTCAAAGGGAAAATAATCATATTTTTTATAATGACCATTAATGATTCAATGGAATGAATTATACTTGATCACGAACAAAATATAGTGTAAAAAAATACAGTAGGTGAATCACAGGCTATTTACCTCCCCAGCACGAATTAATCAATTACCTTTTCGCTCACCTTCCAAAACCGTTTTGGGCTAAAACTCAATATATTAAGTCTTATATTAGATAAATAAAACAAACTTATTTTTGAAATATTGTCTATTCCACTAAAGATATAAATATATATAACTACCGGTCATAACTAGACCTGACGATAGTATAAAGCCGAAACCGGTATTTATATATGTATATATATCTTTAGTGGAATAGACAATATTTCAAAAATAAGTTTGTTTTATTTATTTATTACAAGTTTCCACAATATGTCCGCGTTCCTCAACTTAGAAGTTCTTATATTAGATTTGTTGTCGATATATTCTGCAGTTATTAGTGTATTTGAGTAGAACATTGATAAATGATGTCTTTATAGGGCTTTGAATACTCTAGCTGGGGTGTAAAAACACATAATTCAACTTTTATCATTTTTCAGAATAGAAGGAAATAGGTTACACACAAACAAGAAAATATAAAATTTTTACTTGGTTATCAGGCAGACCTCTCTTTATCTGAGAAGCACTGCAAATATGACTTACGTTAAAGCCAAAATAAAATTAAACTAGTTTTGACTTACGTATCGCAATAATCCGGTAACCGCCAATTTTTGACTTATGTGCTTTTACACCCTGGCCAGAGAATATGTATATCAAATTTCATGTCAATACATTCATTACAACGGCAGTTATTAGAGTTTTTCTGTTAAGCCTCCCCCCTAAACCCCCTGTTCACTTCGGTCGATTTGGGTAAAATTCAATAGATGACGTCTTTAAAAGGTTCTCGATACACATATAAAATTTTGTGTCGATACTTTCATTCTATCGGAAGTAATCGTGTTCACACACGAACATGAAGTTCCGTTGGTAACTCCGCATCGAATTTTTGATCGATTACATAACTTCCCCTATACTTCGTATAGCTCAGGAAGTAAATTAAATTCATTAATTTAAATTTTTAAATATTCGTAATAAATGAAACTCGGGATTGACAATGACGGGATCCCGGTATTCCGAGATTGGAAACCTTAGTATACACACTATCCATGCCAGGGATGACATCCTGGACACTGCGGCATCTCATAGGCCCATTTGTGGTTTCCCTCGTATCTAGGCTTCCAGTAGCATGTTTTGTTTAGAATTTTGAGAGCGCGCGTTCTCTTCACATTCCCAAAGCAGTCTCTTTCTCAATTTCTCGTAAACGTTATCTCATGAACTTGAATCTCTTGTTCGTGATCTGTGGCCAAAAGAACAAGAACGAAAACGTGTAACTTTCATCTAAGTGTCATGTAGAAACCGTAGGAAACGAGAAAGAAAAAAAAGCAAATCAAATAGAACTTGAAGGCATGTAAATCATGTAATTATCTCCATGTATCTGTATCGTAAGGAGCCAATTCCAGCGAACAAAATGAAAAAAAAAAATACAGGCAATGAACTTCCCCAGCATGAATTATTTAATAAGTTTTCGCTCTCCCTCGTTTGAGCTAAAAATCAATCAATGAAAGCAAAAAACTTGTTTAACTTTCATATTGACGAAAGTCATTTTTGAACTTAGTGCTGGCGATGGCGTAATCCGAAACGAAATATATAAATGTATATATATATTTTTGTGGAATAGTAAATTTTGTGTCTATACATTTATTACATCGGCAGTTATTAGGGTTTTTGAGTCGAGTCCCCTCTGATCCCCCCCTCCCCTTCGGCTGATTCTGCTGAAAATTAAGAGATATCGTCTTTATGGGATTATGAATTTACATATGAAATTTTGTCTCAATATATTCATTGCAACGGCAGTTATTAGAGTTTTTGTGTTAAGACATCCTCTTAATGACCCCCCCCCCCCCCTTCCTTTGAACGATTTGGCTGAAAATCAATAAGTACACACAACACAAAGACAACTCGCGATAGAATGAGAGTATCGACAGGAAATTTTATATCTGTAAAGTTGTCGTGGTCACAGGCACATAGCCATAAACGGACTTTCTTATACACAGATCACTCTCCCCCCCCCCCCCCCCCCCCTCTAAAATTAATTTCATACCGGCATTACTGGAATTAAGAAAGTCACTCAGAATTTCCGTGTACAATGAAACAAAGAAAATCACTTTCAGTATGACGTGAATTTGATGTAGAGAAGGGGGTGTGATTGGTAAAAAAAAAAAAAAGTGCTTACATTATGGCCTCATCAGCTTTTTTTTTTAGTAAAAGCACTTATGTTTTAAATTAAAAAAGTCTAAAAGAGGAACAAATGAAGCAAGGAATATACAATTTGCAAGGTGACGGCCAATTACACATGGTGGAGATGACCGTCGGGAAAGCTGCGGCCAGTCAACCTCAGCCAAATGGAAAAGTGAAAATGGGAAAGTGTGCCACATCAAATTCTAAATTTTTCTCTTTAAACATTCTTCTATAAAGAGGAATATCCTGAAAATCGTTCTAAAAAAGACAGTATAAAAAAAATGGTCGGTGATGTACCAGGAATGTACTACATTATGCACGACTTAATCAACTAAGTTTTCGCTCTCCCTCCAGAAGCAATCGATCTTCTGAATCCTCATCCCTGTTATTTGGGTTTCGGTGTTAAGCCCATCACCAATCCCTCCTTCCCTTTTTGGTTATTTGACTGAAAATCAATAGGTGTTGTCTTTATGGGATTCTGTGTACCAATATAAACTTTCTTGTCGATACATTCTTTCTATACGAAGCTATCGACATACACACACTAGTCTTTATTTCGTTTTATTTTTACAGATGTACATTAATAATAATAATATTGACAGACAATACTCATGGTCAAATTGACCGTCTGAGGGGTTATCTCTTCTATTTCTACTCGATAATACACATATATAAAAGTGAGAAAATAAAAATAAAATAATTCAAATACAAATGCAGTAATTTACAAAATTAACTTCTTAAAAAACTAACAAAAAATAAGAATAAAAAAACATCTTCCTGTTTATATATTATTAATAATTAAATTCTGAAACTAGCTCAAATCTATAATTCCAGGGGGCTTTGCAATAGTTAATTAAACTTTTGTAATTTCGTCCATTTACATATTCAATAAACTGAACATAGCTTAACTCTGATTTACTAAAATAGATAAGACGAAATTCTTTTAAGATGGGGCATACGGCAATAAAGTGAAACACATCTTCATCTTGCTTGTTATTACACATGGAGCAAAGTTACATAAGGACTTATGAATTCTCGTACTAAATTTCATGTACATTGGAAGTTATTATGGTTTTTGTCCTCCTCTTCTGGTCCACTTCTTCTCTTTGCCCGATTTTGCGGAAACATAAGGTGTAATCCTTATGGGTTTCTGGATACACATATAACATTTCGTATCGATACATTCATACAGACAGGATTTTTATTTATTTTTTATATTTGGAATCATAGGATCGGAAAAGATGAAATTTTATTGAAAACTAGACATTGAACTCATGAGTGATTACATGCCTTCCCCTATACTTCTGCCGAGAAAGTAAAAAAACACAATGACGTAAAAAAACTGTTCGAAAATAAAAAGGAAGTTGACGTAATTAACCTTCAAAAGACTGCATTCCACTGGAGTTAAAAACATATCAAATGAAGTAATGTTCAAATTTGAGTAAGGATTAATTTTGTCATAGCATTTAAAACATTTCCAAAGAATTATACATAGTCAGCAATTCCAGGAATACATGATTCTTCATATTCCCGCTATACTTGTGTATTCATTGCAAAGGAAAGAAGGGATCCAATTTTAGTAGCAAATTTTTATAATGTAACAATATTTTTAATTGATGCAAGTGGCTAGACTATAGGCTATAACTAATCGACTAGACTAGAGGCTATAACTAAAATAAGATATGTAATTTTGGTTATGTATATTCGGATAATCGTTTCGGCCGATGCAACATACAGACCTAAGGTGAGTTCTCCTGTTGAGACAAGGTCAATCATATGTACTTTTTTTTTCACGTTTCACCATGGTTCTTCGTCATTGTGAAGAGGAGGTTGAATTGCCCACGATCTTATCTTAGAGGCTTCCTAAACGTGGATAGGAAGGAAGTGTGCTGCACCGGAGAACGGCCTTCAACATCAACTCATTACACAGATTCTGATGAAGTTTTGATAGTTTTAATTCAATATCGCATCCTTCATCAACAGCCAAACCTTTCCTATATACTTTTCACCTTAAGTAAAATGAATATGCAGGAAAATATTTTCGTTTAGAAATAATTGTCACTAAGCGTACCTTCATTCAGTAAAAACTATTTATGGTCGAGTGATGATTCCCGGAGTTGATCTAATTTGTAAATGAAATAACTCTTTTTTCAGCATAAAATTGGGTATGGTTTAAAATAAATCTATAAAAAAAAATCCTAAAAGAATTTATTTATTTATACAATACAAAAAATATTTACTGCCTCCATGTTTTAATTACAAAAGCATATAATATATTATAAGTATTTGATGCTTTAAAATTTCCTACTAAATATATTTAAAAATTCTTGTCTGAAAAACTGTCGTTAATAAGTACTTGAGTGTTTTTTTAGCTGGGAAAGCGATCTCTCGACACTGACGCTCGTGATGGGGCCTTTTTTTATAGCTGCTTATAATGTCAGGTTGTAGGTTGTAGATCCAATCCAATATCTTCGCCATTTATGGCGCATTGTACTTTTTGAGTTGGTCATTTCCCCGATTTTTTCTCAAAACGGTTGTAAATTTGTCGATTAACAAATGTATTTCAAACTAACTTACAAATCAATTTTCTAATTAAGACAAAACGTGCAATTTCGTGCAAAATAAAATGTATGTATATTAATCAGGATGCCTTAATTCGTAAAAATAAGTTGTTATTTAATGGTATCAAGCAAGCGAAAAAAAAAAGGGATTGCACGGGAATGCGAGCTCTAATGATAACTAATGAGAATCTAGCTGCTTGTTGGTTTAGGTTGAGCTTGTGTTGGTTATGAGAAGGATATTTTGTTTTTATTTAGTCACCTTCATAAACCTTACGATGGCTAGGCACGTGGACATGACGAAGTTAATGAGATAATCTCATTAATTATCTGAGGTAGAGTTGAGGGGCTCCATCTATTGACACGTTCAAGGACGCTAAGACGAGCTACGGACAAGAGAATGGATGGCCCATTCTTGTAGCGAGTTGGACATCCTTTATTTGGTATCCGGTCACTCTTCATCATGAAAGAAATCAACCCTCAACATCTCTAACCTACTCCAATCCATCTTTCCAAGTTCAATGGAACAATCTCACTGACACTTCTACAAATAATCAGGGAATTGGTGGGGTTAATATGGCCCTTGTCTGTCGTCGGTGAATCACTAGCAATGTACTTCCTCAACGCTATAATCAATTAGGTGTTTGCTCCCCCAACCGTTTGGGCTAAAAATTAATAGTTGACTTACATAGTGGCTTCTGAATCCTCTCATATTATTTGTGTTGATTTAGGCAGTTATTAGGGCTTTTGATTCGATCCCTTTCTCTCATCCTCCCTTCCCATCTGCTATTTCTCGAAAATTTCGTCCTCATGGGGTTTTGATTTTTTCTATTGATACATGCATTACGACACTAATCCCCTCCTTCCATTTGGCGGAAAATCATCAGGTGCCGTCCTTATATTATGGATACACATATAAAATGTCTTATTGATTCATTCAAGTTATAGAAGACCCGGATTAAATCATCTATTTATTTTGGAGACACCACACTAGCCATATGTGTTTGTTATTAAGTTATTTACTACAACCATGGCCCCGGGAGGGAGTTCCCGGACGGGATTCGAACCCGCAAACCGTGGTGAGACCATGCGACCAAAGCCCTACGCCCTAGCCGGCACGGCCACCATGGCCCCCCACTAAAGTTATTGCTACCATATATTATATAGTTAGTTATTATGACTCATGCCCGGGCTTTAATTACAAGGTCATATCGCCTACTACCGGAGCGCTCTTTTGTCACTCTGGTAGACATGAGACTTTACTATGAGAGTCCTAAATTTTGCCTACCCTAAATTTTTATTCACCTAGGGCAGAAGTCTTTAACTTTAACGAGTACCTGACATCGTAGAGGCTCGGGACCATCGCTTAACGTCCCATCCGAAGGACGGCATGCTCAAGTTTATTCTACCTCCCAGATAAAATAAACGAAGGGCCTCGGTCGGGTTTAAAAATCACGATCTTGAGCTCAGAAGGCAAGCACGCAAATATATATAATATATATTAATTAAAAAATATTGGCTATATATTATATAGCCAATATTTTTTAATTAATACATAAGTTTTTCTTTATTTTTAACCAAATAGATAAATTGGGTTCAGAGGGAGACCGAATATATAGTTTATTTATCCGCGCTGAATGATCCACTAACGTTTTTTACTCTATTTCGCGTTGTGAGAGTTGAGTAAACCAACTGCTTCCAAAATCACAAAAAAAATTAGTCAGTAAATATGACAGGTGTTTTACCTCCTTTTGCCACTTATCATTTCTTTTGTTAGCATGGTTTATTGCTTTATGTTTTACAGCACACAACATATTTTAAAAAAGTATTGTAATGTAATATTGTTTTCAAACATTAGTCAAATCGCAATTCTTAGTTATTATGTTTCATAACTACAAAGTCATATCGCCTACTATCAGAGGGCTCTTTCGTCACTCTGGTGGACCTGAACCCAACACTAGTATGGGAGTCCTAAATTTTTAATCACCTAGGATAGTCTTTAACGAGTATCTGACATCATACAGGCTTGGGAACATGGGACCATCGCTTTAACGTCTCATCCGCCTCCCCAGTAAACAACTAGTGATTAGGTTTAAGATATCTAAATTATTCTCAGTCAATCAGAATATAAATGATTAAGGAAAAATAAATAAAACAATTATCATTAGCCGTAATCAATAAGCATTTGTTAACGATATCGCAATCATTTAGAGAAAGTACATTAAATTAACATATCATTAAAGTGATTCATTATTTCCTAGGAATAACGAAAGAAATAAAAAGTTTTGTTTTTATATCTTCTCTTATTTCAGAATTTATTTCATAAATGGCTGTGTAATCAATACAATTTTTTTTTAGACTGAAAAAAGAAAAAAAAATGTAATAATTTGGCTTAAATCATATTTTAAAGCAATCTGCTTTCGTTGGATCATTACCAAAGACATTATATACCTATATTGAACTTCGAAGCTATATAATCGGTTAGAAATTCGATGTTCATTTTTCAACGGAATTTCCTAACTGTGTGTGTCATAATAACTGCCGGTGTGTTGAAAGTATCGACATGAAATGTATTATGAGGGTTCAGAACGATCGTTATGTAAGTAAGGTTAATTAGCCCAAATGATCTATTTCTTTTTAATCTTTTTTAGTAATACATACTTCTATAATATTAAATACATAGTGTAAAGTATTTCTCTGAGAAATTTAGAAACGTGTCTAAAAGGAAATCTGACGGAAACTTGAAAATTACAGGGAAAAAATTTAAAAATAATAGCCTGGCAACACCAGTTTTACTTCCAAAAGAACACAAAGAGTTTATGTAATCAGATATTCGAAGAGATTCCTTGATTTTCAAATAAGATTGTTTCTGTTTGTTTCTATGAACACGATAACTCCAGATAGAATTGAATATAAGGGTGAATGAATATGAAGGACGACATCTATTAATTTTTTACGAAATCCGCCGAAGAGAAGGGGGATCAGATATCTGAGTGTGTGTCTGAGAGTCTGTGAAAATGATAGAATGAATGTATCGACACGAAATTGTATATATGTATCCAGAACCTCTAAAAGACAACACCTATTTATTTTTTAGCGGAATCGCCGAAAAAAAAAAAGGAATGAAATGAAATGGAAAATAATCTTTATTCTGGGACATACGTCCCCTAAGAATAATAACATAAAAAGTAAACAAGAGTATACAAGTATCAACCAGTTGAGAAGAATAAAAATACAAGAAAAGAGGTCTCTAGGAATAAATATTAAATGTTAAAAACAGGCAATGAGTAAAACAATATAATAAACTAGTGACGGAGAAAAAATTTTTTTTAGAAAAACAAGTATGAATAATAATGTGAAACAATAATGACTTATATATGAATTGTAAAAAACTGGACAGATGAAACAGAAGAGTAACAATCTGTCCAGTGGAGAGAGAGACTTATAGGAAGACGAGAACTATCTCATAGGAGCCAGCCTTAGGAAACAGAGGTTTGTTAAGTTAATGGAAAAGTAGGGACTTAAATGTATTATAGGTAGGATGGCAAATCTGGAGAGGGAGAGAGTTCCAGAGGGAGTTAGCCTGGATAAGGAAGGAGTTGTGGTAGGTGTTGTCCTGTGGGAAGGAAGGTAAAGATCAGAGGGACGGGATCTGGTGACTTTCTGATGGTGAAATTGATTCACGAGACAAGGCCGTATTCGGGACTGGATCTACGGCAGTTGGAAACCGACTACCCGTTGTTCAGCCGATTTCGTCGGCTCCTGGCAGGAACAGAGACAGGCTAGGGACCAGATCGGCCGGTTCTAGTCCCTCAGTAACCCTCTGATCTAGAGCTCTTCTCCCCACTTTTGATATTGCATTATGGTAAGGCGCACGCTCCTTTAAAAATAAATTTTTAAAAAAAGTTCAAGCTTACAAGTGTTTGTTAAATGGTTATTTTAAAATAATCCTCCAAACATTATTATATTACTCACGAAGTTGTGGTAGGTTGTTGCCCTATGGGAAGGGAGGTAAATATCAGAGGGACGGGATCTAGTGACTTTCTGAGGGATTTGGGATTTAAATTTGGGGATATTAGGCGCGGGTGGCTTAATTCAAAAACTTTAATGACTGCCGATGTATCAACATGACATTTTTTATTTAAATTCGAAACCTCATTAGGACGGCACCTATTAATTTTTCGAAAAATTAGCTGAAGGGAAGGAGGGGATCAGAGGACTACTGGGATAATGACCGACTAAAAAATCCTATCGATCAAAGAGAAGGAGGATTAAGAAAGTGGCTTATCACAAAAAACCCGATAACTGCCGAAGTAATGAATATCAACAAAAAATTTAGTATTTGAGTTGATGGTAAAATATTTTCAAAAGGAGAATGAAAACAATTGATAAAATGATTCACCGGCGCCTTTTTCATTACTTTAGAATAAATGGGAACTTTCAAGGTCATGATTATAGTTTCGTACCGCCTGGTAGGTCGTATGTGTGTCTGGGCCAGTGGGACACCGAGCTGCTTTCTCAGTCACCTCAGCTCAACCAACCTGACCTGCCAATAAAGAAAGGGAGACTTACCTTAGCCAGTTCATCATTCACTATCACTCATTTCCTCTTATCATTTACATCTCTCTCTTTCTGACAATTTACGGTTATTATCCTTCAGGAATTGTTTAATAAATTAATAAAATATTGAGGGAATATAATGTGTCTTTTATTACAGAATTAAAGAGAAACTTCCCCAGTACGAATTATGTTTCAACTCTCGCTTCAAAACCAATCAACCCTTTGGGCTAAAAATAAATAGATGATTTACATAAGGGCTCCTGAATCCTCATACTAAATATTGTGCCGATATATTCATTACATCGGCAGTTATAGGAGTTTTTGAGTTGAGCCTTCTCTAATCCTCATCTTTCTTCGGCCAATTCTGCTGAAAATTAATTGGTATTGTCCTTATGGAAATTTGAATTCAAATAAATTTCCATTCCTGAAGAAAGTATACTTGATGCTTACCTTTTCAGCTGACTTCCTCACTCAACCATTCACCCAGCTTCATTCCTTTGCAGACGATACTGCAATCCTCTCCCCTCATCCTCAACCAGTTCTCTCATCTCGCAACATCCAAGAACACCTGACATCTCTTCAATCTTGGTATGAAGAGTGGAGAATTAAAGTGAACGACAAGAAGTCCCTTTTAAGCAGCGTTTCAGCAAAATCGACCGAAGAGAAGGGGGAAACAGAGGAAGGGGGCATCAATTTTTTTATTTAAATTCAAATTCGTTCTGGGGGAGTACATGAGTACATGATGATTCACCGACGACTTTTTTTTTCTTTAATTCCTTTCAAAGATCAGAGTGAATCAAGACCGATTTAAAATCATCATCCATAGCAAATTCAATAGCGAATAACGTTTCGCACAACGCAGGGAATAAATATCGACACACATATACAATTTACATGTATATCGTAATTTAAAAAATAAAAAAATAAATATATACACGTAATATGAATGGGTAGGAGTGTGGGGGACCCATGTCTTGTTTGACACCTAAGTAACTGAGACGGAGGCAGTATTAGTTTCAACTGAACAGAAAATTGTAGTTAGATAAGTCACCTGAGAGTATTGCACTAAACGTTGTGTAAGCGGTGTTGTAAAGGTAAATATAATAACAACAGTTATATGTACATACATGACACATAGCAACAAGATTAATATGACACCAAGAAAACTAATTCTATAATATGAAAGTTAATTTGATTAGTGGCGAAACGACAAGGCTGCACCGACATCTTGCACTTTATCGTCTGTGATCCGAAAGGTGTTTCTACGTTGAATATTTCAACAAGAGTCACTAGAATTTCATGTTATCCGACTCCACGATTCCAAAAAAAAGTTGGCGGAAAATCACTGGCAATGTACTTCCCCGGCATGAATTAATCGATTATATGTTCTCCTTCCATAACCAATCGACCATTTCTGCTAAATATCAATAGTTGACTTAATCATACTAAATTTGAGTATTTTTTGTCGATACATTCATCCGCGTACATGGAGAGAAAAGACCACATGCAGGCAGTCGAAGATGTTCCAGTGAGGGGAGAGTCCAGGGTTCTGAAAGACGGGATCCTGAACCTCACATGGTCCGTTCAATAGACACCTACACACTGTGGGAGTCAAGGACAGTCCTACCTGCGATAGATGTGGGGAAGAAGACGAAATGGCGGCACACTTCCTGGGCATCTGCTCGTGATATGCGCGAACGAGATTCCGCAACTTTGGTGGAGATGTAATCGCAGAGGACGACTTTAGAAGATTGGACTATGAGAGCATTCTAAGGTTCATTAAGGCAACTGGGAGACTGAGCACTTCATGAAGGGTTTGGTTCAGGTAGTATAAGTATAAACATACTGGTAATATAATAAGGGGGAAGCCAGGCGCTTCCAGGGAAGGGATAGGTCCCTAGGATTTTTAAGTTGAGCCCCCCTCCCCCCTTCCTTTAGTCAGTTTAGCAGAAAAGCAATAGATTTTGTTCTTATGGAATTCTGGGTACATAAGTTACCGCTTTTCAATTCCAATATTATATTATAATATGATTATTTTATTTTTATTTTTTCAAGTACATCTACCTGATCTAAATTATTCTATGTTATGGAGGATGAAAGGGGGATAAAGATATTAATCGATAATACTATCGAGGACGCATAGGATCCAGATGGGACATTGGTGACTTCAATGCTGTTCAGACAAGCTCGTGTCCGGGTATTTTACCGGGAATTATCGAGTCCACAGACACAAAGAAATGAAAATCTATATTAATTTTTGGATTGAGGGATTTAGAAAACCTAATATTCCTCTATGACACGATAACATAACTTCTCCTATACTACGTAAGTAATAAATTATTCCAAGTGTGTTCTAGATTTAGCAATTAGGTTTCAGGATGCCCCAGTTAGCCTCACTATCACAAGGTTGACTGTTAGTGCCCTTGTTATCGCTGCTTATTGTCTTTCATTCCATATAATTTTAATGACTTAAACATTTTTATTGTCTTACTTATCGTAGTCCAACTGTTGTAGTACCTATTTTACTGTTTAACCATGTTTATCTTCAAATGAAACATTGAATTAAGGAAAAATGATGGCAAAAATAAATACAAAATAGTCGTCGATGAATAACCGACAATGTACTTCCCCAGAACGAATTAATCAATTAACTTTTCGCCCCCTCTCCAAAACCAGTCTACCGTTTACCCTAATATGTATGGTCACAGGGAATAAATTGTTAAGTCGTAAAATGGCCAAAATGAGTTAAGTGTACTGTGATCATCTCTCAAGCCATCTGCGCACTGTGAAGAAGTTGGCAGCTCAGGACTCTAATACTTTCGGAATTATAAAGATGTGGGTTTCTTGGTATCTCGTAAAATTATTATTGTGTATGTTCTCGGTTAAATCAACTTAATCTACTTCTTTGAGGAATCATCCACGAGATAACTGCATTTAACCATTTATTCACTACGGCAGATTATTCCAAGTGAAGAGGACGTTTCATTTCAAAAAGTATGGTAAATAATTAGGTAAGAGTGGTCAATAATTAGGTAAGTGATGGGGAATGATTAGGTAACTAAGGGAAAATCGAAGAAAGGATTAACAATATTCATTTTAAGTATTGAACTGATTCCAGGTCTACTTTGTGAAAATTCATAATGAACAGGATAAAGGAATATACACACACTAAGGAATATAAACTCCACACACTACTTGTCAATATTTTCACTATATTGGTTCTTGTCACATGTCTAATTTATGACCTTGTTTGTCCTGCCTTGTGTTAGTTCAATAGTAATCTCTGTTTAGTTCACTTGATAATGCCGTAACAGGCGAAACTATAGTCGTGTATTTTGACCAATATAGTGAAAATATTGACAACTAGTGTGTGGAGTTTATATTCCTTTAGTGTGTGTATATTCCTTTATCATGTTAATATTCATTTTCATTCACTCCTATAGATTTAGAAGATATATGATTAATAATGATGCAAACATAATTTATTTATTCCAAAAACTGGATTTACACGATTAATGCAAATGTAAAAAAGTGCTGCCCTGAAAAGTTACGAATTTATTCCCTGTGACCAGAGATATTCAATATTTGATTTACATAGGGTCTCCTAAATCCTAAACATTGTATTGATAAATTCATTACATCGGTAGTTATTAGGGTTTTTGAGTTGAGCCCCCTTCCCTTCTGCCGATAAAGCTAAAAATTGACAGGTTATGTCCTCATTAGGTTTTGACTCGAGAAGCACCTATGTAAGTCAACTATCGATTTTCAGCGCAAACGGTCGATTGGTTTTGGAGGGAGGTCGGAGCAAATTACATTGCCTGTGGTTCAACCATTTTTTTTTTTTCCACCTATACGAAGTATAGGGGAAGTTATGTAATCGGTCAAATATTCAATGTGGAGTTTTCAACGAAATTTCAAGTTTTCCTCCAGATTCCAAATATGAAAAAAAAAAAAATCCGATAGAATGAATGTATCGACACGAAATTTTATTCGTGAATCCAGAACTCTCTAAGATGGCACTTATTAATTTTCAGCCAAATCGACTAAAGGGAAGGGGAATTTAGGACCCGCTGGGTTTCGAACCCGCGATCTTGCAGCATACCACTGAGCTACCAGCGCCTTGGATTAGCTATGGTTTAATTTTTCCTTACTCCTTTCCCTGTTTGTCAGTAATACATTGTGGTTGTCTCTAAGCCTCAGCGTTTAAGAATTGTGATGCCTTCATTTGTACAAGTTCCAGAAGTTAATAATTTATACTGCACGCTGAAAATTAATAGAGGAACTACGGAGTGTTTGTCTAGCTAGCTAACCTGTAAAGTTGACATTCAACAGCTGAAATAAATCACAGAGCTAGTTGACGTAACAAATGTTCAAGAGGATGGTATTTGTCTCCGGAGAGAGGCCGTGGAGCAGATGAACGTTGTGGCTGAATGCCCACCCTGCTACGTGTATTGTTTCACTAATCTACGTAGATTCCGACTGGCCTCAAGCCCTATTTGAGACTCTATACACTCTACACTCCACATACTTAACCAACTTTCCTGCCTCTCTCGTCTCCTTTATATGTTTCAAGTTTCCATAATAAAGAAAATTATTTGGACTTATTTTATAAATAGTTCAATTTTTATATTGGCAATCTATTTTATTTTGAAAAAAAGTCGTCGGTGAATCATCTGCAATGTACTTCCCCATAATGAAGTTTTCTCTAATATTCAATATTTGATTTAAATAGGGGCTCTTAAATCCTCATAAAGAGGGCGCCGGTAGCTCAGTGGAATGCGTGCTTGACTTCTGAGCTCCAGAAAATGGGTTCGAAACCCGGCCGAGGTCATTAGTTTATTTTATCTGGGAAGTAAAATAAACTTAAGCACGCCGTCCTTCGGATGAGACGTTAAGGGATGGTCTCGAGCCTGTACGATGTCAGGTACTCGTTAAAGACCCCTGCCCTAGGTGAATAAAAATTTAGGGTAGGCAAAATTTAGGACTCCCATATGGGCTCATGTCCACCAGAGTGACGAAAGAGCGCTCTGGTAGTAGGCGATATGACCTCGTAGTTGAAGCCCGGACATGAGTCATAACTAACTAATAACTTAACATTTTATATTTGACTTCAAAAGCACATTAGAATAATAGGGTTAGGTTAGGTTTTATGACTCATGCCCGGGCTTTAACTACGAGGTCATATCGCCTACTACCAGAGCGCTCTTTCGTCACTCTGGTGGACATGAGCTCGACTCTACTGTGGGAGTTCTAAATTTTGCCTACCCTAAATTTTTATTCATCTAGGGTAGGGGTCTTTAACGAGTACCAGACATCGTACAGGCTCGGGACCATCGCTTAACGTCCCATCCGAAGGACGGCGTGCTTAAGTTTATTTTACCTCCCAGATAAAATAAACTAAGGGCCTCGGAATTATTAGAATAATAGAAATATATATTAAAAACCGTTGCTATGCGTTATAATCCAAACATTGCTTAAAAACATATTTCCTATTTTCATAAACATTTTCATTATAAACATATATCCTATTTTCATTATTTCAAAAATGGTCTAAACTTGTTTGGGCTATGAAATGTGAAATTCCGTTGAAAACTTAATAAAGAAATTCCGTTAAAATACTTATACTGAAAGTGTATGAAAGTAATAAGAAAAATGTTGCCAACGTTCAGAAAAAAAAAATATTTTCTATCTTAGGGCCATATATAGAACGGAATGTAGATGTATTTGTGTGGTGAAAGTGTCAATCCACAGTTGATCACCAGACACAGACATAGACACCAAAACCAATCCATCACACATATACATAATAATAATAATAATAATTTTTATTGTTTAAAGGGATCACCCTTATACAATTGAGTCAGTGAACATTACATTTACAACATTAACACTAACATTTTCATAATCATAGATTGATAATGAGATATATAAAGGAACCATTAACAAACTAAATAAATAACATAAATAAAATAAGTAATTACAAATTAATAATAATGTAATAAAGACAGTAAATATGGAGTGGGGATGTAGGTATTGAATATCAATATAATATGTAAGTTGAAATACATTATTCGTTAACAATGAATGATCTAAGTTTCAGAGCGCTGATCAAATAATAGAAAATATTTGAGATATCATTCTTATTATGGGCCAGGAATAATGTATGAAATTGGTTCGGTCTATACTGATACTCTGAGGAAGTGGCTCCACACATATACATCTCTAGGCTAGTCAAAATAAGGCCCTGAAAAACAACAATTTTGAACACATCGACAGAACCTAAACTTCCCCGAACAATCTCTACCACTCAATAGGTGTTCTAGGAGGGAAATGTTATTTCAACAGGTTAGGAGAAAGTAGGGGAAAAGAAGTGAGAAAAAAACTGCACTTCGTGACAGCCTATTTGAATTCAAAGGCGGCGTTTTCAAGAAAGTATTGAGGGGGGGGGGCCTGGATAAAGAGAAATTTATTAAATATTATATGATATTTGAAATAATTAATTGTAGGAAACATCGACTACAAGGATCATAATTCCATAAAATGTTTACGAAATATCGTAGCTTTAGAGAAATGTATATTAATGAATCTCTCTCGGGTGAAAAAGCAGGACATATTAAGCTTGTTTCATACTATAGAGATTTTCATAACACCATACTCACGCACACTCAACGCTTATCCACGATCTTTGAGAATGTTTTGAGCGTTGATTTTTACCGGACCTTGGAGCTTAGTGTAAAATGGGTGCGCGCGCTCAAAGAATCAGTCCTTTCTACAGAGACTACGTTTTCTATGGTTCTCTCCTAAATATTATCTAATAAGCTTTTTTCGTTTTGTCATCATCATTAATTTAATGATTTACAGATTTATTATTAATTCACCAATTAATCGAACTGGTTGGTTCGTTGCACATCCCGGTTGTACGACTGCTCAAACAAGATGTACAACGACAATGTGCACAAGAAGAAAGTGTTCTAGCTAGTTAAAAAAGGGATGAATACATTTTTTTTTTTTGGAGTGGGTCATCCTTATCAAGTAATACGGCGACAGTTCTTTGTCGGAAAAATTCATTTCGTCCAAATCACAATACTACCAGAAAACACTATCAGTGGGTATCTACCACTTAATGCTAAAATACTACCAGTGAGTGTCTACCACCTAGTGCTAAAATACTATCAGTGGGTGTTTAGCACCTAGTGCTAAAATACTATCAGAGGGTGTTTAGCACCTAGTGCTAAAATACTATCAGTGGGTGGCTACCACCTAGTACGTACTAAAATACTATTATCCGTGGGCTGTCTACCACCTAAAGCTAAAATACTACCAGTGAGTGTCTACCACCTAGTGCTAAAATACTATCAGTGGGTGTTTAGCACCTAGTGCTAAAATACTATCAGTAGGTGTTTAGCACCTAGTACTAAAATACTATCAGTGGGTGGCTACCACCTAGTACGTACTAAAATACTATTATCCGTGGGCTGTCTACCACCTAAAGCTAAAATACTATCAGTGGGTGTCTACCACCTAATGCTAAAATACTACCAGTGAGTGTCTACCACCTAGTGCTAAAATACTATCAGTGGGTGTTTAGCACCTAGTGCTAAAATACTATCAGTGGGTGTTTAGCACCTAGTGCTAAAATACTATCAGTGGGTGGCTACCACCTAGTACGTACTAAAATACTATTATCCGTGGGCTGTCTACCACCTAAAGCTAAAATACTATCAGTGGGTGTCTACCACCTAATGCTAAAATACTACCAGTGAGTGTCTACCACCTAGTGCTAAAATACTATCAGTGAGTGTCTACCACCTAGTGCTAAAATACTATCAGTGGGTGTTTAGCACCTAGTGCTAAAATACTATCAGTGGGTGGCTACCACCTAAAGCTAAAATACTACCAGTGAGTGTCTACCACCAAGTGCTAAAATACTACCAGTGAGTGTCTACCACCTAGTGCTAAAATACTATCAGTGGGTGTTTAGCACCTAGTGCTAAAATACTATCAGTGGGTGTTTAGCACCTAGTGCTAAAATACTATCAGTGGGTGGCTACCACCTAGTACGTACTAAAATACTATTATCCGTGGGCTTTCTACCACCTAAAGCTAAAATACTATCAGTGGGTGTCTACCACCTAATGCTAAAATACTACCAGTGAGTGTCTACCACCTAGTGCTAAAATACTATCAGTGAGTGTCTACCACCTAGTGCTAAAATACTATCAGTGGGTGTTTAGCACTTAGTGCTAAAATACTATCAGTGGGTGGCTACCACCTAAAGCTAAAATACTACCAGTGAGTGTCTACCACCAAGTGCTAAAATACTACCAGTGAGTGTCTACCACCTAGTGCTAAAATACTATCAGTGAGTGTCTACCACCTAGTGCTAAAATACTATCAGTGGGTGTTTAGCACCTAGTGCTAAAACACTATCAGTGGGTGGCTACCACCTAAAGCTAAAAAACTACCAGTGAGTGTCTACCACCAAGTGCTAAAATACTATCAGTGGGTGTTTAGCACCTAGTGCTAAAATACTATCAGTGGGTGGCTACCACCTAGTACGTACTAAAATACTATTATCCGTGGGCTGTCTACCACCTAAAGCTAAAATACTACCAGTGAGTGTCTACCACCTAGTGCTAAAATACTATCAGTGAGTGTTTAGCACCTAGTGCTAAAATACTATCAGTGGGTGGCTACCACCTAGTACGTACTAAAATTCTATTATCCGTGGGCTGTCTACCACCTAAAGCTAAAATACTATCAGTGGGTGTCTACCACCTAATGCTAAAATACTACCAGTGAGTGTCTACCACCTAGTGCTAAAATACTATCAGTGGGTGTTTAGCACCTAGTGCTAAAATACTATCAGTGGGTGTTTAGCACCTAGTGCTAAAATACTATCAGTGGGTGGCTACCACCTAGTACGTACTAAAATACTATTATCCGTGGGCTGTCTACCACCTAAAGCTAAAATACTACCAGTGAGTGTCTACCACCTAGTGCTAAAATACTATCAGTGAGTGTCTACCACCTAGTGCTAAAATACTATCAGTGGGTGTTTAGCACCTAGTGCTAAAACACTATCAGTGGGTGGCTACCACCTAAAGCTAAAATACTACCAGTGAGGGTCTACCACCTAGTGCTAAAATACTATCAGTGAGTGTCTACGACCTAGTGCTAAAATATTATCAGTGGGTGTTTAGCACCTAGTGCTAAAATACTATCAGTGGGTGGCTACCACCTAAAGATAAAATACTACCAGTGAGTTTCTACCACCTAGTGCTAAAATACTATCAGTGGGTGTTTAGCACCTAGTGCTAAAATACTATCAGTGGGTGGCTACCACCTAGTACGTACTAAAATACTATTATCCGTGGGCTGTCTACCACCTAAAGCTAAAATACTATCCGTGGGTGTCTACCATGTAGTACTAAAATACATGTTAGTTCAGTTACCAAAGTGTAATCATGACTGCCTTATAAAAATAAGGTTTATGTAATTACATAAAATGTAACAACATTTCACACAAAGTAAAGTTAATTACAATAAATTTCTTCAACATTCTATACGCTGACGACCTATTTAAATTTGCCAATATTGATTGATTGAATATTGATATGTGAAAGCGCTTAGGCGATGTCATAATATCTTTCATTTTTAATAAGTAATTGCTTATAATATTCTTCAATAAATTTTCGGGAGTAATAACATAAAAATGTAAACAAAAGTGATAACAAATACAAAAGTATGTCCGTTTCTTTCCCTTTTCTCGTACTTTCCCAATAATGAAAGGATTTGTTAATTTTTTTATTTAATTTCTCTTTCCTTAGATTGTACAATGAACTGTTTGATCAATGTGTGATTCTTTCAGCATCTTGTAAACAGTGTAAGCAAGTAAAATAGAAACGAAACTATTAAAACCATGTAGAATTCGAAAAAGATTAACTTTACCAGAGCATTCTGACCTAGATATTCTGACGTAACTTTGGATATCAGAAACGCAAGGAATGGTTATGGATGTCGAGGTCAAATAATGACAGAGCGAAAGAATGTTAAAAGGAAATGATGATTACAAAACTAAAATAAAATGTGGAATTTTTATAATAAAATACAATATATAGGTACTTTAATAAATAGTCTGTTTGGAAATAATTTGTTACACATATTTTCATCATGGCACAAGTATGACTTGAGGTTGCCAGTAGCGTGCTGGTCTACTCAGCTCAGGATCGCGGACTCGAAACCCGGCCGAGGCCTTCAGGTTTTCTATCTGGGAGGTGAAATAACCTTGAGCACGCAAGAAAAGAGACGATATAATAGAAAATTAAAGAACATTGATTAACCATAAGAAACAGATAGATTCCTATGGGGTATGGTTATTAGATGTCTTCAGATTGATATCCAGAATATATCGATAATCAGTTATTGTCTCATGCCAGGGCATTAAGTCGCTCTGGTGAACATGAGCCCGACTCTACTATGGAAGTCCTAAATTTTGCCTACCAAGGTTTAGTTACCTAGAATAAGAGTCTAACGTTAACCTGACATCGCAAAGACTCGAAGTCATCGCTTAACTTCCCATCCGAAGGACGGCGTCTTTAAGGTTTTATTTTACTTCCCGGATAAAAAAATATCGCGATCTTGAGCTCAGTAGGCAAGTACGCTTATCTCTAAGCTACCGGCGCTCTCACTAGCCATAGTAGCTGTCAGCAACACGAAAGCCATCGCCTCTTTCGCAAAATGGCCATAATTTAATTCAATTGTTAAGGCACCTCTTCCGTTGTCAGATCAGGCTGAAAATTATACAAGCATTCGTTGTTCGGCCATAGGAAAAAACCTAAGAGGATAGACGAAAAATTTCCAAGGTCGAAAAATATGGGCCATGCACATCTACTACATGGTCTCCCCCCCCCCCCCCCCCCAAAAAAAAAAAAAAATAAAAATAATAATAACTTGATGATTTGGCTCTCTCCAAAATTGTTAATTGTTTATTTTCTTAGAGTTTAAGGAAGTATTGTAGTCGTGCAAAAATTCGAAATCGAGGTTTCAACGGAATTTCATGTTTCAAGATCCTCTGAACATATTTTGATCATTTTCGCGATGATGTCTGCTTGTGCCTGCATGATTGGAGCTTCGTGAGTGCTCTAACTTGAAAATGATGGTGGGAAAAAACGTGAAATTTGGAATGAATATGTCACATGTGCTAACCCAAATCTGATTAGATTTCGATCAAAATCGGACGAAAATTGATAGGTACCACTTTACTTTTAAACTAAAGTACATTTTGCAAGATACAGCTAATCAACATGGAGCACAATTCAAAAATATGCATACATTATAAACTCACTGATATTCATTCTGCTTATTTTTTTTATAAGCGCTACTTATAGTAGAGTGGTAACCATTCACCAGTCCTTCACAGTCAACCACTGCATGTTGAAAAAAAAGGAGAAGATATTTTAATCTGTAGTGATAAAACTCAAGATCCAAGTTTTATGTTACCGACAGAAATCTTAGCTCCTGGAAACCAGTTTCGAGATTTGATTTTCTCTATTTGTGGAGTGGGCATATGATAATAATGGGTAGGTTTGTATCGAACACATTCCTTTGAGGTGAATTCTCAAATATTAAATTAAACCTCTATGAAATATATTTCGCGTTATCAATGCACTAAAATTTATTATAATTCATAGGACAACTACTTCCCTAGATATACAAAGTATAGGGGAGGTTATGTAATAGGCCAAAAATTCGATGCAGAGTTTTCAATGGAATTTCCTGTTTTTCGACATTTTTTCCCTTCTGATTCCAGAAAAGAAGAAAAAAAATTTGTCTTCGTACAAGTTGTGTGTATGGACACGAAATTTTTTAAGTGTAACCAGAACTCTCCAAGGACACCTCTTGATTGTCAGATTAATCGCCCAAAGGGTATAAAAACTCAAATAACTGCCATTGTAATGACTGTATTGACATAAAATTTCATATGTAATTTCAAAGCCCTATAAGGACAATACCTGTTCATATTCAACGGAATCAGCCGAAGGAGTGGGGTCTCAACTGAAAAATTCAAATTACTGCTCATGTGCTGAATGTATAGATAAGAAATTTTAAATTTAAATTCAAAGCCTATAAGTATGATACCTGTTAATTCTCCGAAATCAGCCGAAGGAGTGGGGTCTCAACTCAGAAATCCAAATTACTGCTCATGTGATGAATGTATTGACATAAAATTTCATATGTAATTTCAAGGCCCTATAAGGACGATACCAGTTAATCCTCAACGAAATCAGCCGAAGGAGTGGGGTCTCAACTCAGAAATCCAAATTACTGCTCATGTAATGAATGTATTGACATAAAATTTCATATGTAATTTCAAAGCCCTATAAGGACGATACCAGTTAATTCTCAACGAAATCAGCCAAAGGAGTGGGGTCTCAACTCAGAAATCCAAATTACTGCTCATGTGATGAATGTATACATATGAAATTTTAAATTTTAATTCAAAGCCTATAAGTACGATACCTGTTAATTCTCCGAAATTAGCCGAAGGAGTGGGGTCTCAACTCAGAAATCCAAATTACTGCTCATGTAATGAATGTATTGACATAAAATTTCATATTTAAATTCAAAACCCCGTTAGGATGGTACATACTATTTTCCGCGAAATTGTAAGAAGGAAATATCTGCAAAATTGGACGAAGGAAAGTGGGGCTAGACTCAAATAGCCTAATAACTACCGATGTATTGATACAAAATTTAGTTTGAGGATTCAGAAGCCTATTCTTAAGTCAAATACTAAGTTTAAGCCCGATAAAGAGGTCGATTGACTTTGGAGGGAGAACATAAACATAAATGATTAATTCGTGCTGGGGATGTACACAGCCGGTGATTCATGAACGACTTTTTTTTTTATTTTGTATTATGAAAATACAATAATAAAAAGGTATATGGCTAAATATAAGAAAATTAATCTGACAGCAGAGAAATGGCATTCATGAAAAAGTTGATTTTAAAAATCTTAGCAGGATGGTTGGTGAGTTTTCAGAAATTTCAATAAGTATATCGAACTCTGTGATGTCTTAATTCAAAACTTACATGAAACTAGATAAAAAAAAACTACATGAAAGTAGATATTTATATGATGGTTCAGCCGTTAGCTGTTACGCCTCAAACTCAATTATTTATTATTAATTTATTTTGCATCAATTATTGATACAAGGCGAAAAAGCATTACAATGGAATGAAGGATCTTGTTAAGAATTTTTCAAGGACCAATGGACATGTAATGTTTTTACAGCGAAAAACACCTTGGGACGAATGTTTTTTATTGAATTTGTTTTTCACATTTATTAAGAAATTTTCAAATATGAATATATATCATTATAAGAAAATATGGACAAATGCTTAACATAAAAAAAGTTAATTGAGTTTCTTGATGACGCAGCTGGTCAGCACCACCGCCTCCTCAGACAGGAGGTCACGCGGCCAACGACGATTCAATTGTCGAGGAGCGTTGCTAGAGTAAGTTAGTTATTGCGACTCAGGTCCGGGCTAGGACAGACGCTCTTTCGTCGCTCTGGGGCTCTCTACTGAGGTAGTTCTAAATTTTGCCTACCTTAAATTTTTGTTCACTTAGGTTAGGGGTCTTTTCACCTCCCTATATAAAAAATCTACAGGAAATTGTTTTTTTTCATTTTTGGAATCAGGGGTTCGGAAAGCTTGAAATTCCGTTGAAAACACAACATCGAATTTCTGATCGATTACATAACTTCCCTTATACATTGCATAGCTGGGGAAGTAAAACTTAAGAGACAATAATAGCGCTTACACTATTCCTGAGAAAATTAGTGAAGTTTCTTGTGAAAAAATCAGTGAGATGAAGGAACCCAAATATTTACATAAGTAATTTTAAACTTGAAAGCGGTCTCCAGATGTGCCACTGTGGTTAGTCAGTATTTATTTTTCATAGATCTGGAAATAGAACTCAGAATAAATAAAGGTTGAATAAATATAAACAATCGGAGAAAAAAAATAAAACTTTGGTATACCTCCGGGCTTCTCAATCACATTTTTACACAAATATTACGGGACAGTCACGCTCATTTTTCTACCGACAGGCAACGTTCCCATAAGCATTCATGTGTAATGATGCATACCTAGAAGTAAATATCAATATTTTATATTTAAAAAATCACGCGTCATGATATCAATATTCGATAATATTTATCTACAAAGTATCGATATATAGTTAAATTTACTTTTTATTTATTTAAAAATAAAAAATATATGATCGATGAGAGATTTAAACCTTTTTTTAATTTGAATAATTTAAGAAATTAATTTAAAATATTTTATTTTTTATTATTATAAGTAGTAAAGGAGGAAAATAATGTTTTGTACCTGGACTTAGCTAATTCGGTGAAAAAGAGAATATTGACAAAAATCAATGGTTACATAAGGGCTTCTGAATCCTCATACTAAATTTTGCGACGATACATTCATAACATCGGCAGTTATTGGAGTTGAGAGTAGGGAGACCTCCCTTACCTTCGGCCGATTTCGCGAAAAATTAATTGGCGTCGCTCTTATGAAGTTTTAAATTTATACATGAAATTTTGTGTCGTGCCTATATGGTTCTGAATAGTTTCGTGATCACATGTAAATATGAAATTCTGGTGATAATTCAACATCGAATTTCTAATCCTGAGCTCAAGATCGCGGGTTCGAAACCCGGCCGAGGCCCTTAATTCTTTTTATGTGGGAGGTGGAAAAACCTTGAGCATGCCGTCCGGATAGGACATTAAGCGATGGTCTCGAGCCAGTACCATGTAAGGTGCTCGTTACACACCCCTAGCCTAGGTGAATAAAAATTTAGGTTAGCAAAATTTAGGACACCCATCGTAGAGTCGGGCTCATGTCCACCAGAGCGAGTAGACGATATGAGTTAAAGCCCGGGCATGAGTATAACTAACTCGAAGTAAACAACTACAGTTACCATGAGATACAAAATAATAGATAATGAGATAGGCTGACCTGCTCAGTTGGCCCGAGGGTGTTCATGACTGGGCCACCAGAGGTGACTGTCCACAGCTCATTACAGACCCTGTTCAGAAGAGCCACCAGCAGAGGTGGCCATTGTCAAGAGGCCTACTACGTGAGTGCTAAATATGACCAGCCGAGGTACTGTTAGCTGTCAACGGACCATGGCTATACTTGACCAACAGGCACTCATCCATCCTCTCCAGGCAACCTTCCTCCCCTGTCCTATTCCTCAGCAGAGCCTGCATTTTTCTGCTATTGCATATTTTGTTTGGGTTCTTTTTTTTTTTAAATATTTGTCCAAATATCTTCACAAATTAAGAGTACTTAGATGCAATTAAGCCTAATTTCATTTTGCATATTTGGTGATAAATGCATATATTTGCATACTTTCATGTTCTGATTTTAAAAAAAAAGTGTTGGAAATAAAAATGTTAAAATACAACCTTGGAAATGAAATGCATGTACATAAACATAATATTCACCGAAAAAAATAACGTCTCAATAATTTTCGGCTTTCCATCTCTCCTTTTTTGCCCTTTGATAGTCACTTTCAGTACGAAAGTTTGTATAAATATTTACGAAAGCTAGTTCGCCGTTTTCCTGTAAATTGAAACATTGGACCGAGGCATTCAAATAACAAAGATGTAACAGTTTTTACAACTGATGGAAAAGTAGTTGTTTCCAACTATTGTTCAAAACAAGTTCCATGTGAAATAAAATTACAGATTGACCAGCAGTGAATACAGGTGAGCTCTTTTGTCATTTTCTCTTGCTTTTTAATCAGCGCAGCGCCACCTGGGAAAGGGTTATTTTTTGAATATTTAACGTTTTAGTTATGTTTCTTTTTTCTTTTTTTAAATACGATTAAGTATTGATTGTTGTTTTTCAATTTTTGTTTGTATTACATGTTTTCGTATTTTGGCTTTAAAAAAAATAAGTGTTTTATAGATACTACATTAAGTTTTAATCATTTCTTTTATTATGTACGATTATATTTTGCTGTTTTTGGTCGTCTAATATTTTGTATTATCATATTTTGGTGTAAAAAAAAATATATATACAACAATATTCTCAAGTCATTTAGGTTTAATTTTTGAATTTCCTCCTCCAATTTCTTTTTCAGTTCATAACTTATAGAATTATTTTACTGCACATTAATATATTTGAATATTTTAACGGTTTTATTGCATATTAAAAGAATTTTTGCAGCGTAATGTACTGTTGTTTACTGCTTTTACATGGCATATTTCGCAAGGGCGGTCTTGTCGAGAAACGTTGCGGATTTAATACACATTTTTTAATACACAGATAATAACGTGGACAAGTTGTATACTTCATCAGATTCAGAAGATCTTAAAAGGTGTAAATTAGTTGAAAACGCTATTTCCGATTTTAGTCTGAATTCATTTCTTGAGATATTTTAAAAAAGAAGAAAGTAGAATGGTACAAGAAATACGAAGACTTTGAAAAACGTTGTTATAATACATTACCCAGTCTGTATGAATTCAGTCTGCAAAACTCAACTGCTACATACCTGCAAAACAAAAATATATCCAATTAGTGAGAAAAAGTAATTGTGACTCATGCCCGGGCTTTAACTGTGAGGTCAAATACTATCGGAGTAATAAATTTCGCTTATCCTCAAATTTTATTCACCTAGGGTAGGGGTCTTTAGTATCTTTAGAAGAAATCCAAATGAAATAGTTATTAATTGAAACTTTTTTTTTTAATTAAAAAAATTGAACATAATGAACTATCGATATTTTTAGGGCCCTTTTTGGAAACTACTGAAGAAATCAAAATTAGTAGAAGACCAGCAACAATTTCTACAGGAAATTTGTTAATATTTATTGTTAATTCAATTATTATTTATACATTTATTTTATTTAACATAATTTTTTTTTTAATTATCACAAGGGATTGATTATTAATTGATTCTCATATTGATTTTCAGCCAAAGAGGAGGGAGGAGGCTTCACCCAAATAACTGCATTAGTCATGTCTCTATAACGGTTTTATTTAGTTATTTACAACATCCATGGGTCCGGGAATTCGCAACCATGGTAAGCCCTACGCTTTAGCCCGCACTGTCACCATGGTCCGAAAAAAACTCCAGAAATTTATTGAGCAAACAATTTTGGATTAGGTTAGGTGCAGTAAGGCAAAAGTAAATAAATTTAAAAAAATATTGGATCGTATCCCTTATCGTACTCCTGCAAATTTGGTGATTTTAACTTTTTCACGAATCAAATAAGACAGATAATTTTTTAATGGTGAGATATAACATAATAATCATAACAACAAAAAACCATATACATTGTAACAAACAAAAAACATTAGTAAAAAAAAAAAATTCAAAACACAGCTGAATCACTGTCGCACCATATTTGGCGCTATATTTGCCTTCTTGTTTTTATATCTATAACGACAATAAAATAATAATTGATTTATTTTTATTTAAGAATATAAAGAAACTGGAGAATTGTTTTATGATATATAGGAGAAAAGACTTTATTGCTGTTATAAATATATGAATAAATCAATTATTACGTTATTGTCGTATATAGTATAAGAAACCAAAACAATATGTAATAATAATGCTGTGCGCAAAAAGGCTTCTATTTAAGCAGACGAGCGCAATCTATCACCGCCCAATAAAAAAAAAAGTCGTCGGTGATAGATTTTTTCATTTTTGGTATCGGGGGATCGGAAAACATGTGGTTTAACCTCTTTGAATTTTTGATCGTTTACATATTCTATACTCCAGTATAACTGTGGAAGTAAAACAGTAGATATCAAAAACAAAAATATCGATATAATTAAATATTCTTGATACATCGTGAACTAATTCAAACATTGCGACTGACCGGTTATTCCATCGATTGAGTCATTTTTCTATCCATTCGCTTTACACAGCAGTGATTCGTACATGATTGACTCCGGTCCGGATCCAGTCCAGTCGAGGTCTGGTCTATTATGTGTGGACCGGCCTTGAGTGGAAAGTGACTCTCTCAAGCCTGAAGATGTGCCAAGGTCCCTCCAGACCAGCAGCCTCTCCACACTCTCTTCCCTATTAAAGTTTTACGATCCTGTCTCACCCCGACCTGAACCTTGCAGCGTCCACACAACCACAAACCTCCCTATCCAGATGCACTTTCTTACTTTATGCAGACAGCTAAGCAAAAAAAAAAAGGTGTTCGGTAAACCACCGTTTGAGCTAATATTCAATAGTTAGTTGATACACAGAGGCTTCTAAATCCTACTAAATTTCGTGTCGATAACTTCATTCTATCGGCAGTTATTGTAGTTTTTGTTTCAGTGTTAAGTCTAATCCCCCCTTTCCTTTAGTCAATTTGACTGAAAATCAATATGTGTTGTCGTTGGAGAATTCTGGATTGATATATAAATTTTCATATTGATACATTACATTCATTCTATCGGGAGTTATCGTGTTCACAGACACTCACACAGACATTTTTTTTTTCATATTTGAAATTTGGAGGTCGGAAAACATTAAATTTGCTGAAAACTGCGCAACAGTTTTGATCGATTACATAACTTCCCCTATACTTAGTACAGGTGGGGAGTAAAACAAACCTGGACATGCGCATTGAGCTTGATTCTAAAGGATACAATAAAAAGTTTGAAGAGAAATTTTTGCAGTTTCTTTTTTACTTCCCCAGTTCTATAAAGTTTTTTTTTTTTTTTTTTTTTTTTATGAAAAAGTTTAATATAGATAGATAGATAAACTTTTATTGCACTAAAGATTACAACCTTTAGGGCAATGAGTGTTTTTTTTTTTTGTTTTTTTTTAACAAAATACATATTCTTATAGTTATATAAAATAAAATAAAAGAAAAAATGTAGAAAATTGTACAAAATAAGCATTATAGCAACTAAATAAAAAAAAAAATGTATATAATATATATATTATATCCATCTTACATGCAACAAATTAAATTATAATATTCTTTATTTTCAAGCCAACAGTAAAAAATAAAATAAAATTGTTAATTTTTTTAACATCTAAGTTATATAAAAATGCACAATTGGTTCTGAGTCGTATTCTGGTCTATTAGTGAGATAATTGTGGAGAAATGTTTGCCTGGGGATACACAAAGTGGGACAACAGAACAAAAAGTGTATGAGGTCGTCCTTTTCAAAGGTACAGAGCCTGCAGACACTTTGAGGACAAAACTCATATCTAAACCCTCCAAGTAATATCCTAAAATTTCTATTGCACAACACAAGAACTCTAATTTAGCGAAGTAATGAATGTTTCGATAGTTATAACTATCGATGTAACGAATCTATCAACAAACGATTTAAGTATGATGATTCAGAAGTGATTGATTTTCATCCGAATCAGTAAATTGTTTTCAGAGAGAGAGCGAAAGTTTAGTTGATTTATTTGAGCGGGCGAAGTACATTACCGATGATTCAACGACAACTTTTCTGCAGTTGTTTTATAGATCCAAAAGATGATCTCTCTTTAAACGGAGGAAATAGTTCTTTCTGTCTCTCTCTTACACTTTAACGACATAATTCAATTTTTTATTTATTTTTTTTGTTCCGCTGCGGCAGCAGTTAACGTGAAAGTGGAGTGATGGAAGGAATGGGTCCGGGAGCTGTCAGAAGCGGTGCGTGAGGAAAGAAAGTGGTCTTCGGAGAAGATACAAGTCCACGTCTGTCTTCGGGGAGTCATCCTGTTCCTTTCAGATGTGTTTAAGGGACTGAAGAAACACCTTAATATAATAAGGCAATACAACTATGAGAAGAAAAATGGAGGAGCTAGAAGACTAATTGTATGGACAGTTGGACAGTGATAGAGAGCTCTAGGGAGGCATGACGCCGAAGTGCTGGTCACACTGTCTTCGGGGGACAGGCTCACGTCCCAAGCAACGGGGTAAAGAACAAATTTAAATTAATTTTTTTCTTATACATATAAAAAAAGTTGTCGTGAATCTTCGGCTATGTACTTCCGCAGAACGAACTGATCAATTAATTTTTTTCTTTCAGCCCAAAACCAATCGTCTGTTTGTGCTAAAAAATAAATAGTTGAGTTATATAGGGGCATCTGAAATTTTGTAAATATGGTGAAGTGCAAGCAAAACAGTAAAACGAAAATTACAATAATTTCAAAACAAAACCGCATAGGTCTCAACCCACCGTGGTTCGTGAGAGGCAGTATAATTCATAAAGAACTGGACATAGCTCCCATGGGGTAGTTTTGGGTTTTTATTGTTAAATATATTCCTCAGGCCCGGGCTTTAACTACGAGGTCATATTGTCTACTACCAGAGCGCTCTTTCGTCACTCTGGTGGACATGAGTCCGACTCTACTGTGGGAGTTCTAAATTTTGTCTATTCTCATTTATTTACCAAGGTGAGGGATGTTTAACGAGTACCTGACCTCTTTTGGGTTCCAAAAGTGGGATTTTGAGTGACGTCTGATTCACCGTTCCATCAGATTTATGAGTTCAGACTAGGATTTTTAAATTGATATTTTATCTAGTTTTAGATAGATCAAGTTTCATTTGTCATAAAAAAAGTCAATTTTTTCAAAAAACTATAGGTTTAATTGGCCGCCATTTTGTATTCCATCGGCTTTGAGATTTCAGACTGCCATTTTTTGGATCTAGAAGATGGATATTTTGAAAATTTCACAATATAATTTTTTTATAAAATTAGTCACTCTTTTTGCATTGGACTATGGACACCGTCCTACGAACTCTGAGACGTTCCTCCAGAACCTGTCCCTCAGCCCTGGAGCTGTCCACTTCAATATTGGACAACCCACCGCACCGCACATGGCCGACTGCAACGCAGACTCCCTCAGGACATTTTAGCCCCATAACTGGTTACTAAGTACTACTTTTGTTTTATTTATTTATTTTTTGTATTCTATTTTGTCATTTTTGTGAAAGGCACTAGAATGCCGGGCCAAATAAATTACTTTCTTCTCTCTGAAATTTTGTTTCGATCATTTTTTGTTAGATTATTTATTTCCCCAGATTCCGATCCAATCCTTGCGTACATCTCCAGGAACATCTTGACGAGATTTCTAAATGGTGTAACCTGCGGCGTATCAAGCTGAATACTTAGAAGTGTGCTCACATTACATTCACTCTTCGCCGCCAAACTTTTCTCCCCGTTACCAACAACAATATCGTTCTTCCTTATTCCAACCAAGTTCGCTAACTGGGGATCTACATGGACAGTAGACATCTGGATCACGCGATTTAAGAGAATATAACATAATCGATGATATAGACTGCAATGAAGCGAACTTGGACCCAAATCTAAATTACCATTAAAAAACAAATTAACAATTTATAAAACAATACTAAAACCCATTTAGGCGAACTTGAATTCTGGGGCTTCGCTAAACATTCTAAAATCAATATAGTCCAATATTTTCAATACAAAGACCTCAGACGAATCGCAATCGCTCCGTTTTATTCCCTAAAAAAATCCTTCATAAAGATCTCAACATCCCTTACGTTCAAGATTTAACCCAGACCCGTTTCCAAAAATTCCATAAGAACCTCAGCAACCAACCCAATCACACAACGCCTATACTCACATATTCACCCTGACAATCCTCACTACGCCTTCAACGACGTTGACCGCGCGCGGGACCTGCTTTGTCATAGGGAGTGTCAGCACTTGGTGGCTTTTCCCATCTGATGTATTCTAGTTTTATATTGTATATCACATCTACCTATTGCATATATTGTTCAGATTGAGTTAGTTATTATGACTCATGGCCGGTCTTCACCTACGAAGTCATATCGAGCGACGAATGAGCGCTCTGGTGGACATGTGCCCGAATCAACTTAAATGTTGCCTACCCTGGATTTTTATTCACTTGGGTAAGGGGTCTTTACCGAGTACCTGACATCATACAGGCTCGCGACAATCACCTAACGTCCCAAGCTAAGGACGGCGTGCTCAAGTTGTTTTCACCTCTCAGATAAAAAACCTGAGGGCTCGGTTCGAGCTACCGGGCAATCGTTTGTAGGTTTTTGTTTATTTTTCATATAGTTTTATTTATTTTTTCATTGTATTGCATTTTGTGAAATGGACTTGCGTGCCGCTTAAATAAATTGCTTTCATCTATAATCTATCTTGACGTATACATTTTTATAACGTGTCCTATTATGTTATGGTTCAACGGAAATAAATATTACAAATGTAAACTCTCTTAAAACTTTTTACGTAGCTGTAACTGTCAAATCTCAACTAACGGAATACACTATGCAAACAGTAGATACGTATATGCCAAATGCAAATAAGAAAGATTTCTCTGAATAAGTGAAATTGCCAGAGGATGAGAAACAAGAGAATTGGAGAGGTGTGCATTTAGTGTGCCATTTATCGCTAGAAAGGAAGGATACAGGATGGGTGCAGCACCCGGCTGGAAGACTGCAAGAGTGCACTTTCAGACAGAGGCCGGTATAGGAAGGGAGAGTTGATCCACCGTAAAAGTTGCCTGGAGAAAACTGGAATCTCTTTAGTTAGCACCACAATTACAATTCTGGATCAAAACAAAAAAAAAATCTATGGGAAAGAGAAAAACTTTCTGCAATATGAACGGGTCATCTGTCAAAACGTAAATAGATATAGCAAGGCCGTTAGACAAGGCGGGTTAATTTACACTAGATAAAGAAATATGTGATGTGGCTATAACAGGAATTTCTTAAACCAAACGGGTATATGAAAGTGATGTGTTGCCATCAACGGCTTTCTTTGTCTCAATGTACAGCCTTATTCTGAGAGTGGCTTTCTTATACCCAGTAATGCCAGTTTGAAATGAACCTGAGAGGAAAGAGAGTAGTCTGTAAAAATGTTGTTGGGATAAAAGTCCAGTTATGGCCGAACTACCAATAATAGAAATATATTTTTTAATTTGTTGCTATGCGTTACAATTTAAAGATTACTTTGAGCTTAAATATTCTTTTTTAATCCCCAACGCAAAAGGAGGGGTGTTATAAGTTTGAAGCCTTTGTCTTCACACACACTCACACTCGCACGTAGCTCCAAGACGGCTGAACCGATTTCAAAACTGTTTTTTTTTTTGTTTCAAAAGCTGGTATTTGTGAGATGGTTCTTAGCCATGTTTGTTGGAAATCGGGAATGCCGTTTCCAAGATCTTGAGGTTTCATCAGAGCCTGTGTAGGGATCTCGGCCTCTCATTTCAAATATTTGTATACACTTTTTAATTTCTTTTATATACTCATATATTTTTAAGCATTTATTTGTTCAATTTTTATTAATTTCATTTTACGTTTTTTAATAGTTTTGTTATTACTACTAATCATAGAGATGAGACTCAAGTAGTTATAAATCTAATTTATAAGCTATCTTAATGTATAAATTATTTTGATGTATCCTATTACCATGTATTGGTTTAACGGAAATAAATTATTATTATTATTATTATTAAATCCAATAATGGTGATGGATTGATTTGACTTGACTTCATTTCTCATGACTTGTTTTTTTAAGTCGTAAGTCTAGTCAATTGATTAGGGCAGTATTTCCTCAATACACATTCCAAATTTTGAAACCGCGCCGAGACTCTCTGGCAGGTGAAAAAAAAATTTAAGCATGTTGTCCTTTGGATGGGAGTTTAAGCGATGGTATGGATCCTGTACGATGTCAGGTATTCGTTAAAGACCCTTACCTCATGTCCACGAGAGCGACACAAGGTAGTAGGCGGTATGACCTCGTAGTTATATATATATATATATATATATCGCTCATTCGTCGCTCGATATGACTTCATAGTTGAAGACCGGCCATGAGTCATAATAACTAACTCAATCTGAACAATATATGCAATAGGTAGATGTGATATACAATATAAAACTAGAATACATCAGATGGGAAAAGCCACCAAGTGCTGACACTCCCTATAAGAAAGCAGCTCCCGCGCGCGGCCAACGTCGTTTAATGCGTAGTGAGGATTGTCAAGGTGAATACGTGAGGATAGGCGTTGTGTGATTGGGTTGGTTGCTGAGGTTCTTATGGAATTTTTTGAAACGCGTCTGGGTTAAATCTTGAACGTAAGGGATGTTGAGATCTTTATGAAGGATTTTGTTAGGGAATAAAACGGAGCGATTGCGATTCGTCTGAGAACTTTGTATTGAAAATATTGGATTATATTGATTTTAGAATGTTTAGCGAAGCCCCAGAATTCAAGTATATATATATATATATATATATATATATATATATATATATATATAAACCTTATATAGCTGGAGATTTATACGATGAATATATTGGCCAAAATAACGATTCATTAAGTTTGTTAACGTTAAATAAGTTTATCTTGTAATACTATGATTTAAAAAAATGGCCGCTCCTATCGTTGAGTCTTTAATGTATATTTATAAATCAAATTTTAAATGAGGTATGAGACAGGAACGAAACCATAAGAAAGTCTTATAAAGTATAGATGCCTCCTTGATAGCACACCACTTTCTTCATTCACCTTTGCCCTCTCTCTCTGACCGCTTGACCGTAACCAAAATGATTGTAGATTGATGATACTTTCCACTCCTAGATGATACACTTTAAAAGGGAAAATTAGGTCTTGAAAACAAACGGAGTTTTGAGGTCATCGTTGCAATTAAGATAAATTCTCAAGTCAGGGTTTCAACGTAATTCGGATAGTTCAAACTTTTCTTTACTTCAGTTGCTGAGAGAATGACTATACGCAAGGCAATCAAGAACAAATCGGGAACTAATCAGGTAGGTTTTCAGAGTCCATCTAAAATCAATAACTGTCTTACTCGATTCTGGGAATTCTCAAAGTTGAGGGGGGGATAATTGTAACTCCCAATTGATGCATGTATCGACACATTTATGTGTGTATGCAGAACCCCACAGGGACGACACCTATTGATTTTCAGCAAAATCAGCCACAGGGAAGGATCAGAGGATCAGAGGACTAAAAAACCATAATAACTGTCGATATAATGAATGTATCGACACGAAATTTAGTATGAGGATGTGTAAGTCAATTATTGATTTTTAGCCCAAACGATCGATTGGTCTTTAAATGGAGAGCTAAAACTTGGAGTATTAATTCAGCATGTACCTACCTATCTATAATTTTTTTTTTTTTTGGGGGGGGGTGCTCCTGACCCTCTGAGAGGGGGTCGGTTAAATCCCTCTATTTGGTCGGCGGGGAAATGGGTAATCTTTTTCCATATATTTAAAATTACACTTTTGGTGCTATGGACGGCTGTGGACCGGCTCGATGGCTACGGTCCGCAGTCGTCCTTGGTTTTTGGGGCCTCTTTGCGCCATGCGAGCTCGAGATTCTTCGGGGGTTCTGTTCTGCCTACTTACCGGAGCCGGGGGCAGCGTCCAGATTGGATCTTAGACTATGTGACTTCCCAAATATTCAGTTCAATGAAATCAATGTGTTTCTTAAACTTCTTTGGGATGTTGAAATGTAGATTTTTTGCAGAGGTTTTTTTTTTTTTTTTCTTCTTTTTTGACAATATTTCGGGACACTTTCACGTCCCTTCTTCTGGTCACTATGAACGTTGTTGGAGACATGAAAGTGTCCCGAAATATTGTCAAAAAAT
This sequence comes from Aradus depressus, assembly GCA_963662175.1. Lineage (NCBI taxonomy): Eukaryota > Metazoa > Arthropoda > Insecta > Hemiptera > Aradidae > Aradus > Aradus depressus. The sequence continues at coordinate 46,556,263 of OY759216.1, read as the reverse complement.
AAAAAATAAAAAAGAAGACATGAAATCACCCGAGAAGATATGAAAATAACGTTTTGATAAGTAATTTTATATTTAGATTCAGGAGTTCATAAGTTAGACACAGGCTTTCAGTCAAATGAGACAAAGTCGAAGAAGGATTTAGAGGGAGAGAGAGAAATTTAATTGATTAGATATAATTCGAGTTGGGGTAGTACATTAGTGGAGATTGACCGACGAAGGAAGGTAGGTAGATTTGTCATGACAGTGGACCGGATTACTGACCGGGACTCGGGAAGTACAGCCCAGGTCGAGTTACATAATGTTGACAGTTTCAAGGCTCCTCCCCTGCCCTGACATTGTCATCTGTAAAGGTCACCAAACCAACCAACATTTCCATAGATGGCAGACATTATAACGACATTTATGTACATAGTCACACAGTTATTTATATACAATTTTAAGTTCATTACGGTAGAAGGCGTAGTTAAAGCCCGGGCATGACTCACAATAAATAATTAACTAACAAAAAATCACTTGCTTTTATTTTCATATTAAAATAGTAAGTAGTTATTATGACACGCGGGCTCTAACTACAATATTTTCTTAAATAGGATATATTGGCTACAAGCAGACTGCAGAGCGATCCAAAAATCTGTATGCTACAATAATTATTAACAAAAAATAAATAAATTGTTATTGTGACTCAGGCCCGGGCTTTAACTACAAGGTCATTTCCTTAGTAACCGAGTGCTCTTTCGTCACTCATGAGCTCTACTGTGGGAGTCCTAATTTTGTCTACCTTTCATTTTTATTCATCTAGGGTAGGAATCTTTAACGAGTATCTGACATCCTAACATCCGCGATCTTGAACTCAGTAAGCAAGCACGCACACCACTGAGCTACCGGCGCCCATCTTTATTAAAATATATAATAAAAAGGAATTTAAAAAAAAAATTAGGGTTTCAATTGACCAATGAAGAAACACATACACAATCCGTCTGTGTAGGAAATGTGGCGATGAAAATGAGACTCCCGTTCGTATTCTGAGGCAGTGTAAAACTCTAGAAGAGATTCTACTGCTTCAGGACTGCCATAACAGAACCAAGGCAGGCATAGAGGGAACCTGCAGCAGAATCCTGGACACATACAGGGCACACAGTAGGCCTACTCTTCAGCGGTGACATCTTCAGCCCTCAAAAAATAAATAAATAAAATATAAATAATAATAATAAATTTATTTCCGTTAAACCAACGAACATTTCCATGGATGGCAGACATTATACCGACATTTATGTACACAGGTCACACAGTTATTTACTCGTATATACATGGTAATAGGATATGTCAAAAGAATTTATACATTACGATAGCTTATAAATTAGATTTATAACTACTTGAGTCTAACACATGTATGATTAGTAGTATGTAAAGATACGTTTATAATAAGTAGACACATTTTGCAATTTAATAAAAATTAAGATAACTATTTTTCAAAAAAAATCTTCGGAAGTGTCTTTATCCCAACGATGTTTCGGGACGTTCTTACGTCCCATCATCAGGTCCCAATGTGCGAGATATAGAAAAGAAAGGAAGCAATATATGAAAAATAATACATATACATATATACACAGCTAAATCAATTATAAATGAATGTATAAAAAAGTCTAAATAAATAAAAAATTATAAATGAATAAATAAAACAATAACGTACATTGGACTGACCTTTAAGGTGTGGAGGAAAAAATAAAGGCATAATTTGTAAGTTAAAAAATAATAAATAAAAAAGTCGTCGGTGAATCGCTGGTAATGTAATTCCCCAGAACAAAATAATCAATTAACTTAAATAAGATTTTGATTAAATAATCAATTAAGAATAATTTTCGCCTTCCTCCAAAAACAGTCGACCTTTTGCGCTAATATTCAATAGTTGACTTACATAGGGACTTCTAGTAAGGAGTTATCGTGTTCACAGTTAACACACAGAATTAAATAAAAATCAGGATCGGTGAACAAACCGATATATGCTACATATTATTGGAGCTTGAGAAATAATGTTAAGAACGAACATAATGTACTACTATCCCAGTTCGAATTATATGTAACCAACTAAGTTTCTTCTCTCCCTATAAACCTTTCTTCTCTTTTTCCTGATTTCCCTCAAACCCTGTGTCTAACGTATAGACTTCTGAATCTAAATATAAAACTACATATCAAAACGTTCTTTTCATCGAGAGTATTTTAAGTCCCCCCCCCCCCTCCCCATCATGCACCCAACCCCATCTCATCTGTCTGTAACGACAACTAATACCTAGCACAACTCAGCATTTACTAACAGAAGCTGTTCCTTCAGAGCTAAAAATGCTACTATTCTGAATGGCGTCTCTCGGCTGCTAATGGACGTGAACGAACCTTTTATGGCTCAAATTAAAGAAAACAACCTATATAATTGGTTTCTCAACTAAAATTACATTTAAAAAAATTTCGCGCAAATTTCTCCTCTATGGGTGGTCCGATTTTTCTGGTTGAATTCGATTTTCCTTTTATTCCGGAAGGAAATGTATATATATTTGGATTTTCTGTATTTGACAGCTTTCCCGAAGCCTAAATATGATAAAACTTGAATTTGTGATAAAGTTTATATACCATATATACCTATGTATACTTATAGCGCAAACGTATACAAACTTTATCACAAATTCATGTTTTATCATATTTAGACTTCGGGAAAGCTGTCAAATACAGAAAATCCAAATGCCGAAACAAATCAAAAGTTCAATTTTTAGTGAACTAAATGACATAGTAGTGTATAGTTAAGATCTAGTTAGTTGTTATGACTCATGTCCGGGCTTTAACATCGAGGTCATATCGCCTACATGATTTTTCTTTCAGTTATTTTATTTTTATTGTCAATCACCACCCGAATATTTTATTCAAAGTTTTAATCGCCAACGAAATTTTTTTTATTTTAAAATTTTTTATTTTAAAATTTTTTATTTTGAATAATTACAATCTGTGTAAAACATCAGTAAATTTGATGAATGATACATTTAAAAAAAAAAAAAAAAATATATATATACAAAATATTAATAAAACAAAAAAATATATATATAGGTAAATAAGCATACATCGTTAACATATGGTTATGTACAAAATAATAGGTAGATAAGATATTTATGTACAATAGAATAATAATAGTCTACAAACAAATGTAATATATACAAAACAAAGAGAAAATATATAATTTAAAGTATACATAAAAGAAAACAATAATAATAAAAATAAAATAAACATAAAAGTCCTTCAACTCGAGACGCCTCGAAACACCCCCCGGTTCTCTGTCATCTCCACCTCTCCAACTTAATGGAGGCAGGGAGGCCGCGGGGCTCAACGAAATTAATAAAATATATTTAAAAAATGAATTCAAATTAATTTGATTGGGTCTTTCATGGTTCTTTACCATTCTTTTTGACCGGACTTGAACAACAAACACATTACCTCCCTTAAGTTATACTATTTTATTAGTTATTCATTAGTTTTTGTGGCTCATGTCCGGGCTTTGTAAAAGCGGTCATATCGCCTCTTTCGTAGCTCTGGTGGACATGAGTCTGTGGAAGTCCTAAATTTTGGCAACCCAGCTTGATTCACTTAGTGTATAGTAAAACGTGTAGTAAACGTTATTTTTTTAAACCATCTACATTATAAAACTAAACATTGAAACAAACAAAAATCAAAGGAAAAAATCTTATAATTAATTCACTCTTTTTTTGTTTTATATTTTGGCAATTTTTTAAAAATTTAAGTTATATAATATTTCTGGGCATATATTCTGTACATATAAACAAACAACAGTACCTTCTTTTTTGATCTATTTCACTGTCAATTCACTCCTATTTAGTTCATTACATTTTATGCCAAAACACCACTCTACATTTTCACTCAGACTGTCGCCATTGAACCCAGGCCTCCACTCGTCACTACACACATAAAAAAACAGCTGATTGCCGTGTTTTTTTTTTTTCAATCATTTGTTTTAAAAGAAATTCAGTTTCTTTTTATAAAAAAATCAATATAATTAATTTTTTTTTTATATTAATAATTGTTTAAGTTGTGTATTCTTTTTATACATCACAATATATACATAAAATAAGCATTTATAAGTGAATTTGCACAAATACCAAGGTTCTTTACGCAATGCTTAGGTCAGCCATTGCCCACTAGCAATAAATACTGTTTTCAAGTAACATTCGTTAAATTTTTTCAATAACGAACAGCTTGTACAACATCAATAAATTCTGTAACTATCTTGTTAGCTCTGACGATGGTCGTTGCTCAAGGAAATAGAATATTGAGAACTGGAGGTCGTAAAACGATCATATTTTTATGATTAAATGTATTTATATTTAAAGATCTTCGCAGAAAAATGACTTCTAATAAATTGCCTAGTTTTATGAGATTCTGTCTAACTTCTCTTAATGAAGACATCAAATGAAACTAGGTGTGCAATACATTCTGCTGTTTGCAAAAACTGAGCTGAGTCAGGCATATCTGTATAAAAAACTCAGTTAATGTTTTAATAATTATCAGTAACTTCTCACCTTGTATGTTCTTTATGAATATATTAATACTTTAAATAGATTTCAATTGAATTCAATGGATTTTTTCTTGCCTTTTTGTAGACAACAGCTGTGAATATTTTTATCGAAAAAAGTCGAAGTATGTACGTTAGAACACTGAAAAAAACGGCTCAAAAAAAGTGGTGTCCGATGGTAAACCGAAAAGGGCTTCGCCCGGATTTTTACATCTGAAATAGAAAAATTCTATTTTGGGCAAGAATTTTGTCTCTCAATTGATTTCAATAGGGATTTCGTTTTTCGATGATTATTCCTCCGTGGTATGTTCGATTTCAGATTTTTTTAATAGTAAACCATCGTCACCCTGTCCACTACCATCGTGGCAAATTTCAATGTGATCGATAAAGGGGTTTAGGAGAAGTACGAGTACAACGAAATACATGAGTCGCCTAAGAAAGAGCTTCGTAAACTCAGCTCAATACTTTAGGTAGCAGCTAAGAGGTCGGAAAAGAATAAATTCCTTTGAAAATTCCACATGGAATATTCTGATCGATTACATAACTTTCCCAGTACTTTGTATAGCTGAAAAAGTGAAAATGTTAATTTTTTTTTTTTTTTGTCAATTTTACAGATAATTAACAAAATAATGACATTTAAATTTAAAATTATTCATTTCGCTTCATACAATAATTTTACAGATAATAATGATTACCATCATATTTGAATTAAAATTTGAATTTTAAATTTTGCATTGTAAATTATCAAAAAGTTAAAAATATATTTTAGACAAAAGAGGTTTGAAAATTGAAAGCGTGCAAGCCTACTGAGCTCAGGATCGCGGGTTCAAAATTCCCCAAAGGCCCTTGAGGGCCCTTATTTGGAAGATGAAAAAAACTTGAGCACGCCGTTGTTCGAATAGGAGGATAAACGGTAGTCCCGAGTACGATGTCAAGTACTCGTTAAAGACCTCAACCCTAAGTGAATAAAAATTTTGGGTAAGCAAAATTTAGGACGCCCATATTAGAGTCGGGCTCATGTCCACCAGTGACGAAAGACCGCTCTGGTAGTAGGCGATATGAACTCGTAGTTAAAGAAGTCGTTAAAATATCTTCATTGATTGAAAAGTTTTCTCTCTCCCTGTCTCTTCATTCATACTACATATATAATATGGTGAGGTTTAAGAGCGCCGATAGCTCGGAGGGTGCGTGTTTGCTTAGTGAGCTCATGATTGCGGATTCCAAACCCGGCCAAGTCTCAAGTTTTTATCTGGAAAGTGAGAAAACCTTGGGTACACCGTCCTTTGGATGGTACGTTAAGCAATGATCCCGAGCCTGTGGGATGTCCGGTACTCGTTAAGTAGAGCTAACAGCGAACAGATAAGCGCATTGGATGCTTAGGTCCCCTATGTGTACACACAAGCCCTCTCAATATATCTATCGGGGCTATAATAATGGTACTAAGAACGCGGAAGGTTCATTACCGGGTACAACAGTGGTCCATTGAGCCATGTCTTGAGGCAGTCCATACATCTCCCAATCCTGCGTATCCTGACCTAGTTCTTTCTAAGGTTCTTCCTAATGTATTGTCTTCCAACCTATGTCCTGGTCATTCGGTTACGTTGCATCTTAACTGCACGCACAAATATCAGTTTCGGTATATATCGAACTAAATAGAATAAAATGGCTGCCAATTGGGCAAGGTCAATAAATACTAACAACATTCCAAAGAAAAGCTATATATATATAACCCTCTTAACCCTTCCTAACCCTCTTAACCCTATCCCAAGAATCGACAGACCCCATTGTCTCTCTTAACCCTTTCCTAACCCTCTATATGGGTTAAGAGGGTTAACTAAGAGGTCTGTATCCTGTACACTTGAGAATGCTCTAACGAGCGAAATATATTGTGTTTTTCATATAAATAAAGTGGAAACTAAGAGGGTTAAAAGAATTAATTAAGAGGGTTAGGAGGTTAAGAGAGTGTTAGAAGGGTTAAAAGAGGGTTAGGAGGTTTAAGAGGGTTAGGTTTATGAGAGTTAAGAGGGTTATAATTAAGAGGGGGGTTATCTGGGAGGTAAAATAAACTTAAGCACGCCGTCCTTCGGATGGGACGTCGATGGTCCCGAGCCTGTACGATGTCAGGTACTCGTTAAAGACCCCTACCCTAGGTGAATAAAAATTTAGAGTAGGCAAAATTTAGGACTCCCACAGTAGAGTCGGGCTCAAGTCCACCAGAGTGACGAAAGAGCGCTTTGGTAGTAGGCGATATGACCTCGTTGTTAAAGCCCGGGCATGAGTCATAAAACCTAACCTAACCTAACCTACGTAAAATATAAGAAGGAAGTATAGTAATCCTGCGAAAATACGAGATCGAATTTTCAACGGAACTTCATGTTTAAAGGTCCCCTGAGTATGTTTGTAAGGTGTGTCTGTATGTGATTGGAAATTCGTGGAGGAAAAACCACTTTACTTCAGGGATTAAGTACATTTTACAGGATACCGCTGATAAAAAAGGCCTAATCAAAAATAAAAGTTGTAGAGAAAAATGAAAAGCACATTTTATTTGGAGTACTATTTTTCGCTGGTCGCCCGGTTTGCGAGATACATGCCGAAAACCGATGGAAATGCCATTTCGAAACTACTTTTTTTTAAAAAAGTTTGCTCAATTCAAAAAACAGTTAGCTCTATCGAAAAATTCCTTTTTACCATAATGTTAAAACAATAAAATGCGGAATTTTTTATAATACAATACATAAATAATCCGTTTGGAAATGAACTGTAAGGTGAAAAAACCCTGAGAACGCCGTCTTTCGGATGGGAAGTAAAGCGATGGTTCCAAGTCTACACAATGTCAGGTACTCGTTGAAGACCCCTACCCCAGGTGAATAAAAATTTAGGTTAGGCAAAATTTAGGACTCTCATAGTGGACTCCGTTATGTCCACCAGAGCAACGAAAGTGCGCTCTGGTAGTAGGCGTAATAATAAATATATTGTTTACACAATCTACTACAATCAGTCAACCATATCATATTAACATAGAAGAAGTGCGCAAATGAAACGAGCAGTGTGGAATTGAATGTGTCTCATCAGTTGGAGAATGATAGTAGACTGATTGTCGGAACAAAATTTCTAAAACCCTGTAAACCTTATGTTGGAGAGAGTTGGACCGAGAACCATCAAAATTAGATAAAGTAGCAACGTCATCCAGAACGATTTATTTTGTCAATTTGTAAGCACCTTTATGCCAAGGTAGACCTTCACACTGTCGAGGTCTGTGAGATAGCGCCTACAAATATGTGGAGATAGAAGGCGGCATGCTGCCTTGGTGCGTAACATAGGAAAGTGCGTCTTATTTGTACGCACCTTTATGCCAAGGTAGACCTTCATATTGTCAAGGTCCGTGAGATAGCGCCTACAAATATGTGGAGATAGAAGGCGGCATGCTGCCTTGGTGCGTAACTTAGGAAAGTGCGTCTTATTTGTACGCTCCTTTATGCCAAGGTAGACCTTCATATTGTCAAGGTCCGTGAGATAGCGCCTACAAATATGTGGAGATAGAAGGCGGCATGCTGCCTTGGTGCGTAGCTTAGGATATTGCGTCTTATTTGAACGATAGGACCTTGGCTCGTTTACATTCATCAAAGAAATATAAAGACATATAAAAAAAACCTGTTAAACTTATGTAACAACGTCATTGCTGCAGCCAGTGGTTTATTCTGTGTACAAACATGAGTATTAACGAATCTTGTGACATCATCTTCGCCTGTTTGTTCTTTCGGTCCAATGTTCTTTTATTTTGTCTGATGGGATTTAAAGAGGCAATAAACTGACATTGATGAAAAATCGTTTTTACTCATCAAAATAAACTAACAATAAGTAGATACATCGATCAGAAATTCGATACAGAATTTATATCTAGAACTGGCTGTTATAGTGAGATATCCGAAGATTAAGAAAAAAATAAATAAAATAGATCTTTCCCAGACAAGGTATTTATTTGTGTTTAGCACTTTCGGCCCTCATACGCACTTTACAAATATGATTAAAATTATTAAAATATAAAAAACACAACAGTCTGAGTTATTTAATTTTTATCACATTTGAAAAATGGGTTTGAGGATAGTGTATAAATTACGGTCAGTATTAATGACTGCCACGAGTGAGTTTTTAATGAAACCACATAATTTGGCCCATCTGAATAATAATATTCTATTAATTATATTAACCAGTAATTATTTATAATTCCCTCTGAGGCCTAGTTAATATAATTTTAAAAAATTAAAACAAATCATATCATATACGAATAGTCATTAAATTTATCCGAAAATGTTGACCCTACCGTCGGTCCTCTTAGTTTTATCCCTTTTCTGAATTTTATATTCTTCGTTCCATGTACCTAAAAAAGGTTGTCGGTAGATCACCGCTAATGAACCTCCCCAGCCAGCATTAGTGTAATTTTTGAAAGGTGTGCCACGACAATAAGTAGTGGTCGAGTTGCCTGCAACTCCTACAAAGTAATGGATATTGCTGTTCGATGTTATCAACATCGATGCCGAAAACCTATGTTGAAGGCCCATCGATGTTCTCTTGTACGAGTTGGACTTAATGGCTTACTATGTCTTCTATGATAGTACATATCGTCAGTGATAGTACAAGACCGCGTAAGAGCAGTTTGTAAATACCGCATAACAGCTTTTTCAAGATTTTACAGGACGAAGAAAAAAGGTGATATCTTGACCATTTGAATGTAGTTTTCCGACTGAACTTGTATGCTACTTCTTTAGGGCTACTTTGTTAAGTATGCGACATAAATTTACCAATAGCTTGTTTAGATTCTGTGTAAAGTCATTTATTCATTGCAATACCGCGTAAGTGACTATAATACCAAAACTCCGTAATATCAAGCCGCGGAACTGCATCTTAAACTGAAATTATCAAATGATTTAACCTCCTAAGGCCCAGAGTCCCATAGAAAGTATATAAGGGTAATTTTAATTTAAACTCTCCATATCACTTAGGCATAGTAATAATATTAAAAATACGATAAACACAATGTACATACTTGATAACTATTCAGGACAAAATAATTATATTTGGGAGCAGGCACTAACCGTGTTGCGACTTGTTCTAAAATAACGTAAATACGCGGATTTGCTGGCAACTTCAGGTCTGTTACTGGTACGCGGTATTGTTTCAATAGCGAAAACGAGGTTCTCTATTGGCTATTTCAAATCGCGTGAGATCTAATATAAGCGAATCAGCGTTAGGAATCTGTTGGCTCGATATTTCAATTTTGCGACTTTTGCTGTTACGCGGTTTTTACAACCTGCTCTTACGTGGTCTTGAACTATCACCGACGATATGGAATCCTTAGTTGTATATGCCTTCGTATTTGCTGAAGACTCAGAGTAATTTAAATATATTAAATAAATCTATTTAAATATATTATATGGTATACCGGTTTCTTCGTTCCAACAACAGGCTCCTCGCCTACGTGTTCCAACATGTGTCTATGGCACTGTAGAACGTCCTTCGTTTTTAAAGGGAAACATGCGGAAGAGACTCCGCCATGTCGGAAAATAAATATAAACTACTATAATAAGCAGAGAGAGGAGGCTCTGGAGGCGGTTAGTGACATTACGAGCCTGAGAGAGGGGGTACTCGGTGGTAAACAGTTAGAGTTGCTGGCTTACTATCCCCAGAGGGGACGTAGGATGGATTGATTGACTTGCAAGGCCAACTACTTCATTCTATATTGACTTTTTAATGACATTTTTAGTGATAGATATGTGTTTCGGTCCCACCGATGACAGAAAAACATTTTTTATCACCTGTTACATAAATTCAAAACAGAGGGCGCCAGTCGCTCTGTGGCATGCGTGCTTCCTTATTGAGCTCCAGTTCGCGGGTTTGAGGCACTTAGTTTAATTTATCTGGGAAGTAAAATAAATTTAAGCATGCCGTCCTTCAGATGGGACGTTAAGCGATGGTGCCGGGCCTGTACGATGTCAGGTACTCGTTAAAGAGCCCCTACCATAAGTGAATAAATATTTAGGGTAGGCAAAATTTAGGACTCCCAAAGTAGAGTCGAGCTCATGTCCACCAGAGTGACGAAAGAGGGCTCTGGTAGGCGATACGAACTTGTAGTTGAAGAATGGGCATGAGTCATAATAACTAACTAAATTCAAAACATTTTTTCCCGAGGATAATAGCAAATTCATGAAACTGCAAGTAAAAAACGTAATATTAGTTCGTTTTTTATGAAACGTTTTTCCTATGAGTTTCCGAAATAAAATTAGAAAACAACATTTAATGTTAATTAACAGTTTTTTTTTAAAGAGATTTTGTGAAACACTTAATAAAAAATGAAGAATGTTTTTTTTAATATTGCCTATTTCACAAATTGTATATAAAATACGGGAGTACTTTCAGTATTGCTATCATCTTCAGTCACGACTTGTGACAAATACTGAATTGTATTTGTTAAGTCGTAAACAGTATTTGTTGAGTCGTGGCTGAAGATGGTAGCAATACCGAAAGTATTTTTGAGTATAATTAATGAAATAGACAATACTTAAAAAAACACGTTATTCTTCATTTTTTATAAAATTTAGTGTAATCATAACATGACTTCTGTATATCCAATTAAATTTTTACGGTTCCTCCTCCCCCTCCATCACAAATTTATTTCTTCCTCATTTGAAACTGGCATTACTGGGTATAAGGGAAGTTATGGCATCAGTAGATTTTTTTGTTTCATTGTCTGTTCAGCGAGATTTCGAGAGTGACTTCCTTATACACAGTGATGTCAATTTGTCAAAATGATCGAGAAATGACTTTGTACGAGAACAGCACGAATTAATCAATTGAATTTTAGCTCTCCCCAGGGGCGTAGCCAGGATTTTGAGCAGGAGGGGGCAATGTTAAGCCGTGGGGGGGGGGGGGGGGGGGGTATCGACTCCCGGGGGCATAGCCCACAGTTTCCATGGTATTGCTGCTATTGCGCTTTGCATTTTTACTGCGCATGTAAAATCAGTTTGAACAGTATAATGTATAACATAAATGAAGATTTTGAGCGAGGAAATGAAATGATCGAATTCATATATATTCAAATAAATACAATATGACTTGTTTTGTACATATACATTTATGTAAAGCACGATTTTCGTTCATCCAGAGAAAATCGTGAAAGAACTTCCTCTTAGAAGTGCTCTCGATCGTTTTCCAGCAAGTTTCTATGCACGCTTAGCAAGCAGAGACCATTGAGACGGAATTTTTAATCTAAATTTTTTTTAGTTTATTTAATTTTTCTTGGTTTTTTGCTCTGGACAGGGTGGGCGCGTGCCCCCCTCTGCCCCCCCCCCCCCTCTGACTACGCCCCTGGCTCTCCCCCAAAACCCATCCCCCGTTGGGGCTAAAAGTCTATCCTTAACTTACAGAGGGGAATCTCAATCCTCATAGTAAATTTTGTGACGATTTATTACATCGAGTTATTATGGCTTTTGTTTCGAGCACCCCTCTTCTAATCCCCCCTTCCATTTGGCCGATTTAGCTGAAAATCAATAGGTGTCGTCGTTATGGTTTTCTGGATACACATATAAGATTTCATGTTGATACATTCATTCTATTGGGAGTTATCGTAGTCACAAAGACACAAATACGCACCAATGCACAAACACGCAGTAATTATTTTTTTCATTTTTGGAATCAGAGGGTTGGAAAACATAAAATTCTATTGAAAACTCAGCATCGAATCAGATAACTTTCCCTCTTCTTCGTATAGATGACCAAAAAAAAAAAAAAAGGAATTGAAGAATGCGTGGATAGTTTTTTGCTAGCCATGAAGCTCCTTATAGAAGTTGAACTTTTTCACAATAAACCTGAGGCCTTGGGATGGGGCTATGGAAGAAGAAAAGTGTCTGGCAGTGGGGCCCCATTGTGTGACCGGGCTCGAGGCCCCACTGCCTGAGAGGGCCCCAGATCCCAATTGTGTGAGGGGGCCGGGACCAAGTGAGGACAGACCATCTATAGTGCTACATTCCTCAGCGGTTCCGTCTTACTGTACCTCCATCACTCAATTCTTCCTTTCAGATGAAGAACCGCTCTTCGGCCGACTGCCAATAGGGGAAAAAAGTCGTCGGTGAATCACCGGCTGTGTACTTCCCCAGAGAGAATTAATCTATTACGATTTTGCTCTCCCTCCAAAGTCAATCGACCGTTTGAGCTAAAACTCAATATTTGACTTACTGAATCCTCATACTAAATTTTGTGTCGATATATTCAATACATCGGCAGTTATTAGACTTTTTGAGTTAAGCCTCCCCCCTAATCTCCTTTCCCTTAGGTCGATTTCGCAGAAAATCAATAGGTGTCGTCGTTAGATGGTTTTGGACTCACATATAAAATTTATGATGATACATAATATGATGATTCTATCGGGAGTTATCGTATTCACACACACAGACATTTATCAAATTGAATGGTATCAAATTCGAATCAGGAGATACGATTAAACAATTATCAAAATAGCAGCTGTCAAAGGCGAAAATGCATGGAGGAACTCTATACCAGAATGAAATGTTTTTTCGCCTAGACATAAAATGCTTGGAGGACCTAAATACCAGAATGAATGGTTTTTTGCCTAGACATAAAATGCATGGAGGAGGTCTATACCAGAATGAATGGTTTTTCGCCTAGACATAAAATTTGGAACAGTAAGATAATAAGGTAAGTTCAAAAAACACGAAAAATAGGTTCAATTTCGTGAAAACCCTTCGTGAAAAAATATACGCAAAATAATGGCACAAAAAAAAATAATAATAATAACCAGTGGGGTATCGGGTAGGTTCAGTTAACTGAATTTTGAAAATGGCGGCTTTCAGTTGATTTATAAAAAACCGAAATGATCTCACATTCTGATTTACAGTGGTTCCATTGTATTTGACGAAGGTCTCAGTACTTCAAACTATTATTTCTTCACAAAGATAAAATTCTTACCTTATCGCCTGATAGTTCAATAGAAACATAGTTTTGAAGAAATCATACCTGGAACAGACAAAATATAATATTATTATAAAAAAAATCAGATATTAAACGAACATCATTTGATATTGTTAATGTAGGGGAGATACGCCATGAAACGGACGTTTAACTTTGAAGTATTATTACATACTGTAGTTAAAAACTTAGGAACTCGTTAACTGTCCTAAAGGAATTCAGAGATAATATTGTATAATTATTCATACACCATATTTTATGAAAATTGAATTTACTGTAAGAAATATTATGATTTTTTCTAACTCACTTATGTCCGTTTCATAACACAGGTAGCATTGAATAGGACAATGGGTGTCTTGAAACGGACTAGGAACCAATGCCATAGTTTGAGCCATATGAATACTCAATGTTTCACAAATTCTTTGCTTTTACACAATAACTTTTATTTAAATAAATCAAACATTTTGGTACAACATAAACTGAGATCAGAAAATAAACAATTACAAAAAAAAACATAAAATAATTAGACTCTCAACTTCTTAGCCTTAGTTTCAATTTGGCAACAATATAAGTAGGTTTCATTTTTTTTTTACAACAATGTCAATTGTTATGTGGCTAGAATGGTTGTCACATAGTAATAAACAAGGGTTTTCCTCAGATGGCTTCACATATTTGATAAAGTGTATCATGGCCTTGTAGAAACTCTCTTCAGTTATCCAACCACTTCGGTTGGATAAACCCAATGACCCTTTTGGACCACCTCGTAACATGAATTCCTTGAAATGGACTCTAGGAAACACAAATACAGGAGATACGGTGCCACCAGAAGGATTTGATGAATCCAAGCATTGTGACTAACTGTCCTCTCTGCCGATGTCATTGTTTACACCCTCGGGTTGCAACTACTTTTGGCGGGTTGGTCACTGTTGAACATCCAGTTTCGTCAAGGTTCCATATCTTATGAGGTTCAATTATCTTTTTATTTAATATATTTGCAAGATTTTCGTAAAACTTACTAACATTTTCTTGGTTGAAAGATGTAGCCCTGGATAAGGAAGTATTTTCTGGTTTGCGTACTGATAATGATGGATTTCTTTTCATGAACCCACGAAACCAATCTTTTGTAGCCTTTTGTCGCTCAATCCACTTTTCAGGGGCTACATGATTTACAGCTGCAAATTGGTAAGCAAGCTCTTTCTTCTCAGGTTGTAGTTAGTCCATAGCACATCTTCGAAGATCTTTTCAAATAATCTGCTAGTTGTTCCTCTTGTTCCAGGGTAAACATTCTTCTATTTGCAATATTGGGATCATGAGTGAACGTAGTTGAAGAGCCTTTAGCTTTCTTAACAATATCCGCCAAATATGATTTCAATATTTTATATGCTGATGCAACTGAGCGAATTGACTGTCCTTTTTTTAGTACTTCTTCCACAGCAGACTGTATTGCAGCTTTTTCTGGACGAATCCTCTTCTTTGGCGGCATCTGTTGGTGATAAAATATAAATAAAACCAGTTATAAGAAACTACAGTATGCAGGAGTAATGAATCGGACAGGCACCGATGCATTGAATCGGACGTCCGTTTCAATGCGTCGGTGCCTGTCCGATTCATTGCGAATCTAACCTAAAAACATTTTAACCAAATTCAATATAATTAAGTATTGATAAGATTGTAACTCACCATTCCGTATCTTCTTGAGAATATGTCACAACAAATACAACAATCACAATTGTAGCTTAAGTTATTACCGAATTTTAAATCAGTTTGCAAAAATACAATATTTTTTACAAAACTCATGCGCTTCAACAACGTGCGAAAAAGTAAACAAAATAATGGCTGCCGGAATCTGTCGTTATTGTGGGTTTATCTATGGTCATCTGTGTTGCCAACAACCAAAAGACATTCATATTTTCGTTGATAAATTTTTAAGATATCGATAGTGTCCGTTTCATAACGCGTCCGTTTCATTGCGTATTCCCCCTATCTCATTATCTTTACAAAAGGTATCATTTTAAATTATTTTATAACAGTGTTATCTTAATTTTTTTACAATGAATATAATAAAAGAGTTATAAATTATGTATCTTTCATTTTCTTGTCCACATTTCATTTCACAAACAGCTAATGGAAGCAGTTGGATGAAGTGTAAAGGCAGTTATGAAATTAGTCAGAAACTCGACGTTGAGTTTTCAACGGCATATCATGATTCCAAAATGAAAAAAAAAAAGTTGTTGGTGAGTCACCGTCACTGTGCATGCCAAAAACGAATTATTATAAATTAATTTAAAAAAAAAAATGTTGACTTATAGGTGGCTTCTGAATCCTACTAAATTTGGTCTCGATACAATCATTACATCGGTAGTTATTGGGGTTTTTGAGTTGAGCCCCCTCAGATTTCCTCCTCATTTTCGCCTGATTCCGCTGAAAATTAATATATGTTGTCCTTATAGGGTTTTGAATTTACATCAGAGTTATGTGATGAGCCTCTCCCCTATACCCCTTTGGCCATTTGTCTGAAAATCAAAAGGTGTCGTTCTTAGAAAGTATCTGTTGTGATAAAAACTTGTTTGCTACCACATTTCCTGTAGAAATTTGATCTCTTTTGTTTATTTAAATTTTGATTTCTACAGTAGTTTGCCGAAAATTGCCCTAAAAAAAAATATTATCAATAATTTAAGACGTGCAATTTTTAAGAAAGTACACGTATACAACGAAAAAATATTCAATTAAACAAACTTTACACTTGGATTCACAAAGAGATACCAATTTTTAATAATTTTTAATAATATTAATTTCTAATCCAAAGGTTTTTCAAATGATACTACTACTGGGCCAACAGGGAAGATGAATAGAATAGAATTTGAAGAGGACAAATATTTGGGTTATTTGCTTTATTTGCACATTCTAATAAGAAAAACTAAACATTGAACAAAGCAAAAGAAAAACAAAGCAACAAAATCATTTAACTAAATACTTAAAAACTATTATTATTTTTATTTGGGCATATTGAAAAATATATATTATTAATTGTACCTTCTCGACGCCTCTACCACACAAACCAGACCCCGTCAACTCTTCACACTTTAATTCCACCCCAGTCAACTTTCATCTAATTGTTCAACTTCATTTTTATTTAAAACATATCAAACCACATTGCACCGTTTTAGAGCTAGCTCACGACTCAATTACATTTAACACTATTTTTACAGCTGTTTTTTATATGTTTTCTTGTTTTGTTTCTCAAACACCTTGATATATATCTAATATATATATGATATAATAATAAAAAAAATTACTTTTTATTCATAAAATATTCATTAAAAAATGTTCCGTAGTGTACATCACACTGTATACACATAAAAAAAAAATTCGTGACGATACATTCATTCTATCGGGAGTTATCGTGACACAGACATTCATTTTTGGGATCAGGGGGTCGAAAACATGAAATTTCGGGAAAATTAACATCAAATTTCTGATAGATTACATGACTATATTATATACTATCATATAATCATACATCTATATCATATCGATGGGGAAGTAACAATTCTGTGTATGTGTGTGTCCATATCTTTTTCGGGCCACAATATATCGTATCTAGTAGAGATGTTAAGGAAAAACGATCGAAACGCATATACCAGCACTTGCTTGAAGCTCGATTATCGTCGGGTCGCTAAGAAGGAAACCTTTTTTTTTTAAATAAGTCTGAGCATACCAATTTATTTCGTATTTTTTAAAAATATTATTAATACATTTACACTTAAACGAAGCACACAGAAGTACGAGTAAACGAAGAGTTGTCTGTTCAAAATTATTGTTCTTCGTTTGCGGAGCACCATTGACTTTGGGGGACTCTTAAGCCTCTTAGAAGATCCGTCACTAGTTCTAAGATAAGTTCTTAAAAAGGATTACCCCTGACAGTAATCGCACTAACTAGGATATTATCTTCTTCAGGTGTGAGGTCGCTTCCGTCAGACGACTGAAGAATGCGGCGGCCATCCTTAGTCAGTCGAACATATTGCTGAGAGCTTGTACACCTGGAGTGATGACGCAGAAGTAACGTTTGTGTGTATTTATGAGCCTCAGGTCAGGGGTCGAATATAAAGAAAAAACCAATAAGGCACATCTATCGTACGAAGTCCATAAGTCAGAATGCATTCAGGACCAATAACAATAAAGGTTTTACAGTTAGGTAACTTAATAAGGTTAAAAGGACAAACCTATTAAGGACTACTGAAGGAAGGAAAGTCGGTGAATCATGTACTTCCTCAGCACGAATTAATCAATTACGTTTTAAATCTGCTTCCAAAACCAATAAGGTAGTTTGGGGGTTTTGAGACGAGCCCCCTCCACTTATCGGCCCCCTTCAGCCGATTTCGCGAAAAATTAATAGGCTCCGTCTCCTAAACACTCTTAGACCATTTTCACGTTGTCTCTCTCTGTGATTGACAGAGTCGACAGTATTTCAGTGTTAAAGGAAGTCGCGTTAAATGTAGAAAGGTTCTCTACAAGACACAAACACTAACCACCTTCACCTAAAGAGTTTCTTTACAAGACACAAACACTAACCACCTTCACCAAGAGGGGTTCTCTACCAGACACAAACACTAACCACCTTCACCTAGAGAGGTTCTCTACAAGACACAAACACTAACCACCTTCACCAAGAGAGGTACTTTACCAGACAACATTCTGAGTTTTGATTTACACGACAGAATCTCAACTTCCTTTGATATGCTTTGTGTGAGTTGTGATATGAACTTGGTGAGCGCTCTAACACAGAAACTATTGTAGCAATGAACTTCAAATTCGAAATGTAGATGAAAATTGAATTCGAAATGAAGTCTGAATAGACTGGCCCAAGACCAGGGGGGTTTAAATACATTTTCCAAGATACCGCTTATCTTTATGACCTAATCAAAAATGTGTATAGAAGTTCTAGACAAGAACTTAAAAACATTTCCAAAAGGTCGCATGTTTGCGATATGCTGAATAATGTTAAAACATGACATAATGCGATATACTTTCCGAAACCTTACTTTTTTAGACGTTTTCTCAATTTACGCAAAAACGGTCAATCTGATTGAAAAACTAGTTCTTATAAAAAATGTTTCTTTATAGCGTCCCGAAGAATGAACAATTTTCTAAGGGAAATATTACTCTATTTTAAATTGTAACGCATGACAATCTCTATTATTGATAGTTTTTTTCTTCAAAAGGATTACAAAATAAAATATATGTTATGTATCCATAAGACGACTTATACCAACCACTTTTCTACAGATCTGTCTCCTCCCCTTCCCCCTCAATGAATTTCATAACGGCATTATTCGCTATAAGGAATGCATTCTCACAATTAGGTTGTAGAATGAAACAAGAGAGATCGATAGCACCAACACATTACTTTCATAATATGGAGAGTTAATTATAATTAACATAAATATTAAAATTTGTCCGGAACAGCGCGTACGCTGCTTAATAAAAAAGTTAATTAAATGGAGAATCTCCTCACGGCAGTACAGTGGAATCCCGATATTTCGTATCCCGATTATTCGTATTTCCGGCTAATTCGTACAAATTTGCCGGTCCCCAGAGAAAATCCCGATAAGTGGTATAAAAACAATGCATTTCGGACCCCTCGGTAATTCGTATTATTTTTATGCTCGAGGTCACTTAAAACGTCTTATAATTCATATTTCCAGCTTAAAAACCTCGTTAATTCGTACTGTTTTCAAGAGGGGGAGAGAGGACAGTGAGAGACGAGAGAGCAGAATGAGTGCGAGATAAATGTTTTCTAGGAAATCACTTGATTCCTACAGAACCAAAGGGGAGAGCGAGTGAGAGAGACAAGTTTTCTATGAAATCTCATTTTTTATCTCATGTAATTCGCACTCTTTTCACTTTTCACTGAAAGGAAATGAGGAGAGGGGGAAAGTTTTAGCAATTTTATTGATCTTGTCTAACATGTTTCCGAACAAATGTTTGATTGGTGTTTATTTAATCTAGAACATATGTACATATTTTTTATTGCAGGTATTGTTTATTGTATAGTTTAGTATAAAGCAGTGTTTATTGTATAGTTTTTATTCTTACCACATTGTACATCCTTCTTAATACATGCATATTTGCATATTTTAATTTTTGATATTTTGTACTCCCGATAATTGGTTATCCCGATAATTCGTACCAAACCGTCAGTCCCTTGACCATACGAATTATCGGGATTCTACTGTATTCGAATTTTATTTTACTCGTATGCTGAACAACTAGAAGATTGACTTCAGTTCCCGCCAACGGCCATACCACGTTGAACACACCGGTTCTCGTCCGATCACCGAAGTTAAGCAACATCGGGCGTGGTTAGTACTTGGATGGGTGACCGCCTGGGAAAACCGCGTGCTGTTGGCATTTTTTTTATTTTTTCTTCCTGCAGGAAGATTTTAATTTTTCCAGTCCCACGTTGGACATAATAAATTACTGTCGTATTTTATACCTAATAATTATAATGCGAATTTGATACAACTTCTAGAAATAACTCTCAAATCCTCTCAAACGTCGTCCAAGATCTGTTTTTCTTTTTACCCTGTAAGTAAAACAATCCTATAAATCCGAGTCGGACAAGAAGGAAGGCAGCTGAACGGGCGGGAGGATATTTAGCATGGCACATGTTGCATGCACCATATTATGGAGAGTGATCTGTAAGAAAGTATTTGGTATAATAAAGTTCAGTTATGGCCAAATTACACTAATTTTATTATTTTTTTAAACTTTTCAATAAATATTTTTCAAGGAAATTTATTTTCATTTGAGAAAGCCGATAAATTTCAGCAGAGTAAGAGAACTAAAATCCTTGACTACAGAAGCACGATTTGCCCCCTCATTCATGTAAACTTCCACTTCCAATTGACTTTTTTAATAAGGAGCCTCTGGAGAGTCGACTGATGAAGCCAGGATGGCCTTCTGCCGTGGCCCCAAGGCAGGGGTTGAGACAACTAGCCGTTCTCACAAAAGGAGTTTAATTAGACGAAGAATAACCAAGATAGCCCCAAGAGCTGGGTTAACAAACAATTGTCTAGCCGTGACTAATCCTGACCGGCCAGGTCACTATAAACATGAGATCCAGCTCTGCTGGCTCTCCTATCTATATCTGGTACACAAGTAGATGCTTCAGTTAACTGGCCTCACCAAAGCGAATAGTCAGGCCAGTATTCGTAGACAGGACAGTTATTCTTGCTCATGCCGTTGGCAGGGCTTAACGTCCTACCCAAAAGACGCTCAAGGGTTTTCACCTCCCCGATAAAAAAAATCTAAGGGCCTCAGTCGCGATTCGAACCCGTCATCTTCTCTCTCTAGCTCCATAAACGAGTAAGAAACATTTTACAGACATTGTCTTTTTTCAACACAGATTCTGTATAGGATAAGTATCGAAAGAAAATAGATAATGGCAAGCAGAGTATCGATCTGTCCGATAAATTGATTTACTTTTATTTAAAAAATTGATAGTAAATAAAATATGTAAAAGTATAATATAAAAATTTTTGGTAAGAATCAATTTTTCGATTCAAAACTACATCTCAAGATGGTTTCCGGCATGTATCTCGAAAACCGCACTACTGTAAAAATTAGTATTTCATATAAATTATGTATTTTAGTATTCTCTACAACTATTGATCGAAAAGATTTTTGTTTAGGTCATAAACATAACCTGTATCTTGTAAAATGTAGTTAGGTCTCGGAGGAAAGTGGTCTCAATTTTCGTTTGATTTAAGCCAAAATCTAATCAGACCTAATTTAAAACATGTAACCCTTTCATTTCAAATTTCAAGTTCATAGCTACAATCTTTTTTGCGGTAGAGAGCTCACAACTTTTCAATCACATATACACACGCACAGACAGACATCATCGCGAAAATGGTCAAAACATATTCAGGGTACCTTGAAACGTGAAAATTTGTTGAAACCTCGATCTCGGATTTTCGCTCGATTACAATTGTAAAAATGTAAATATAAAATTAATAATAATAATGTAAGAAAAACAATGTCAAGACACAAAAATAATTTAGAAATCGCGGAGAGAATAGGTACATCATGAGAAATTATTATTGCCACAAACTGGTCGATACTGGTTAAGTGGTTAGAAAGGTTAAGTAGCAAACCGGGGAAATAGAAAATACACAAGTACACGACAAACTATCTTTTTTTCGATATCCAACTGGGAAATCTTGTCTCTAAGATCTGTGATAGGTGTCTTAATTAGGACTTCTCTATTATCATATTAAATTTCATGTTGATACGTCCCCCTGCTCTGACCCCCCCCCCCTCCTTCCTTTGGCCGCTTTGGCTGAAAATAGGTGGCGTCACATAGAAAATTCCATTTCGATACATTCATTATATCGGAATTTATCATGATCATATGGATACATAAACGAAGAGGAATTTTTATTTTTCATTTTTGGAATTAGGGGGTCGGAAAACATGAATTTCCGTTGAAAACTCAAGATATAATTTCTGACAGATTGCACAATTTTCTCTATACTATAACTGGGGACATTAATGTCCATTAGAAAAAAAAATGGAGTTGAACAAGGTCGAAGAGACCTTGGAGATGGTCAAAGACCTGACTCGTGTTTTCCAATTGAACCATATTATTCCTGAACAAGACGCCTAGTACAAGAATTTTTCTATGTGTAACTCTTTCTATTTCAGGTGAAAAAAACTTTTAATACATAAGAGAACTATTATTAATAGTTCAATATTTGATGAACGTAATCAGTTTCGAGGAAACATTATATACTTAAACAATAAAAATGTACTTAGGTAAAAAAAACAATAAAAAAATACTTAAGTAGAAAAACAATAAAAATATACTTAGGTAGAACTTATAAGATTTTTTTAGTAATATGTAACTCAAACAAATCAATGGCGTAGCTAGCCCTAAGTGGTCCCCGTATCAAATTTTCTTGGGGGCCCTTTTCCGGAAAATAAACAATAAAACTCTTCTTACTTGTCCTACGTCTTCTCACTAGTTCTTAAATTGACACTTTTCATGCCTTTTTTTCGGCGAACGTATTTATTATATCATCCAGACGGTTTTTTTTGTAAAAAGATTACAACTCAGTGTGAATTTTGGGGGTTTTCAAAAGCATATTGACTGTCCTATATGGTACTTTCCCGAGACGGAATAATATAGAGCTGCGGAGGAGTGTTTTATTATTTAATCATTAGGGCTTGGCTTTTATCAATATGACTATGGAAATATTTTAAGATTTTTTGCTTACACGTGTTGGGGCCCTCTAGCTCGGCGGCCCTGTATCGTTACTATAACTGCTACAGCGGTAGCTACGCCATTGAATTGAATGTACTTCGCCACGGCGAATTAATCAATTACGTTTTCGCTCTCCCTTCAAAACCAATCGACCGTTTAGACTAAAAATCAATAATTGACTTACATGAGAGCTTCTTGATTCTCATACTAAATTTTCTGCCGATACATTCATTATAATGGCAGTTATTGGAGTTTTTGATTTGATAACCCCCCCCCCCCCCCCTCTGGCCGACTCTGCGAAAAATTAGAAGGTGTTCTGGGTACTCGTATTCAATTTTGTGTCAATACACACAATATATCGGCAATTACCGTGTTCACAGACACAAACAGCTAAACAGGAACGTTTTTTTTCATTTTTGGATTCAACATGTTCACCAGAGCGACGAAAGACCTCTCTAGTAGTAGGCGATATGACCTCGTACTTAAAGCCATGGCATGAGTCCAACAGCTAACTATACTTTTAATTATAATAACAAAAATCATTGGGTTACCAGGCGTTGCCAGGGAGTAACTTTGTGTTATATTATGTCAGCTAAAGGTTCATTAATTATAAAACTTTTAAATAAAACATGATTTTTGTAATAAGGTACAACAATTTTTGTTTCCGAATAGTGGAGTGCTCACTCCCTTTAATATGAAAATTTGTAAATGAATTTTTTTTGTTGCATCTATTACTTTCAAGATGTGGGGAAGGGCATTAAAGAAGTTGATTGCACAGGTTGTAAAATAAAAATATCAGGTGTTGTGACTCAGGAGAACAGGAATAATGTATCTGTCCCCATCCATAAAATTTTAAATTGTTAATTTTTTTATAGTTTTTGTATTTTATATTCATTGGTGTTTTATTTAATTTATTCATTTTTTTTTTTAGAATTTTTATATTTTTTTGAATGTTTTATCAGAATGCCTGATGATGAGGTCAACCTCAAATGCCGGCTAGCATAAAATAAATTAATAAAATCTGTGAGAGGTCATACTATATTTGTATTTTACAACCTGAGTTAAACTTTTTTCACATAAGATCAAAAGTAACTCAGAAAACATGAACTTTTTATGTCTCCAAGTAAGCTCCAGATATTCAGTGATTTTGAAATAACATGATCATATTATGTATACTAGAAATAAATTCCTGAATAGTTTCAAAATAAGAATTTAGGGTGAAAATGTTCAGCCATTTTCCCGTGATGACGGAAACAAAACCCACTCGTATGGGCTTTGTTTAACCGCTTCTTATAGTCTCATTTATAAAGATGATTATATATAGTACATATAACCTTGAGCACGCCTTCCTTTGGATGGGACGTTAAGCGATGATCCCATGCCTACGCGATGTCGAGTACTCGCTAAAGGCCCCTACCCTAAGTGCATAGAACTGGGTAGGCAAAATTTAGGACTCCCAAAGTAGAGTCTGGCCCATGTCCACCTGAGCGACAAAGAGCGCTTTGGTAGTAGGCAATCTTGTAGTTAAAGCCCGGGCATGAGTCATAATAACTATTATATTATTTTATTTATAAAGAGATATATTAATAATTGTAAAATAACATGTTGTACGTGGCTATACCCAACCACAAAGGTATTTATTTGCTTCCACGAATAGTTGGACGCTGACAAAATTTCACCATGAAGGTAACGATTCAAGTAACTAATAAACGATAATCAATTGGTCAGGGGTTCGATTCCCACAATATTAGTGTTTTTTTTATCTGAAATACTCTGGGTACGGCACAAAGAACACACGTCCACTTGCAATGTTGCATTAAAATCAGGATTAACGGAAACTTACTTTGCAGTGAAAATTATGAAGAGTCCATGCAATTGCATTTTATCTGAGGACAAAGACCTCATGTATGCAAAATATGGCTATAGCCAATTGTCAAAGCGCAATTAGTAAGACATTTACACATTTACTATGATTAGTAAGAAATATTATTAAAATTTCAACAAAACACTAATCATAGAAACATTCGTAAGAGATTTGATTGACTTGTGACCTTCTGTGCGACTGCTTGAGAATCCACAAAGATTGGTAAAAAAAAAACTTCCTAAAACCTGTTTTATGCAATTATTTTGACACTCAAAAATAAGATCAACCCAAACTAACTGACAAATAATAATCCTAATGTTGACGGTGAATATAAGGCAATAATTATAAAGTGTGGCTAGCGATCAATTTATTATCATTTCTTAAACCAACCACGTTTTTACATATCACTCCCCCCTACGCTCAAATTCATTTCAAACTGACCTTACTTTCGTAAAGACCAATTTTTCGACTGAACTAATTGTTTTAGCGTAAATTATGTAAACGTCTAAAAAATAGTGGTTTTGGTAAATTTTAAGACGGTTTTCGAAAAATCGTATTTAATATAAAATGTACCTTTCAGTTTTCACTACAACTTTCATTTAAAAAAGATTTTGATTGACTCAAAAATATAAGCGGTACCTTGAAAAATATGCTTAAGCTCCGAAGTAAAGTGGTCCAAATTTTCGTCTGATTTCGTTCAAAATCTAATCAGATCTAAGTTAGTACATGCGACATCTTCATTTCAAATTTTAAGTTCATTGGTACAATTCTTGCTGAGTTAGATCGCTCACAAAGGTTCCAATCATATAAATGAACATGGTCAAAACAATTCCAGGGGACCTCGAAACGTGAAATTCCATTGAAAACTCGATCTCGGATTTTGCACGATTACATTTACAACATTTCAATGCTAAAAGTTGGCTAGTTAGTTATTATGACTCATGCCCGGGCTTTAACTACGAGGTCATATCGCCTACTACCAGAGCGGTCTTTCCGAATCCTAAATTTTGCCTAGCCTAAATCTTTATTCACCTAAGGGCAAGGGTCTTTAACGAGTACCTGATATCGTACAGGCTCGGGACCATAGCTTAAGTTTATTTTACCTCCCAGATAAAATAAACTAAGGACCTCAGCCGGGTTTCGAACCCAAGATCTTGAGTTCAGAAGGCAAGCACGCATACCACTCATGCAATGCTAATATAAATAGTGACCAAATCGGTTTTTCAGACTATAATTGTTTTCACAAAATTTTGAAAGAAGGAATTTCACAACATTTTTTCTGTGATATAATTTCTCTGTTGAAATGAATGCTTAATAAACACGGTTTTAAAAAGAGTTCTGAGAAAATACAAAAAAATGAGAAAAAAAAAACCAAGAAACTATTGGCCAATTAAGAAGGTGATTAAGAAAAAATAAAATGAAGGAAGGAGGCCCTGGGAAATTGTTCAGAGTAACGAAAGTGAAAATAAGTAACAGAGTGAAAAGTGTAATGAAGTCACGTAACAATCCTTTACATTGTTTGGAAGTTTTCACCGATGTATCTTGTGCAGAAGATAGTCGTTTCCCACAGCTGCTTGTCTCCTGTGGAGGAGTATACCGTGACTACATGTGCAGGAGTCGCACACATTGACAGCTAAGGAGAAAATATCCTCGATTTTGACATTGCCATTATCTCATTATTAGCACATTTGCTTGTTGTATTTATTTGTATACAGTTGTAAATAGCTATTTGTAAAAAAAAAAAAAAAATTAATTAAAATAGGTATCTATAGGTAGGTATAGATACTTTTCGAATAATTATAAAAAATAGTTTAAAATATCTTTAAAAGTATCCTTTGTATTTATTAGTATTATTATTTTTATTCTCATGTATTTTTCATTGCTTATTATATTATTATAAATATTTATACCTTGCCTCGTTCCTTCGTTCCTAGCCGTTCTATCTTATAATTGTGTTTCCTGTATCCTGCATGAACGACTCTCATCCACCTACCAACCTCTGCAGATAATTGTCACATTCAATTTGTTATTACTCCAGACTGTAATTTGTCTGTACGTGAAAGCGTGTATCTTATTCCTACTTTATGTTCAAAGTATGTCAAGAGTAGCGTTTGTCAAGACATATTTTCAAAAAGTTTCCAATTCATTGAGGTCTTCTTTCATTCCCTTAAACATCTTCACACTTCCTGAATTATAAAGTCTATTAATATTAAATATTAATAGACTTTATAATTCAGGACTTTATTAATATTAATAGATTTTATGATTCTTTATAATAGACTTTATTAATAGATTTTATAAATATTAATATACTTTATAATTCAGGACTTTATTAATATTAATAAACTTTATAATAAATTTTTTAAGGTTTTTTGACTGGAAGTTGCTGTGAATATTACTTCGCCCGGCTATTCGAAGTAGGTATGAGGGAAGTTATGCAATCGGTCAGAAATTCAATGCGGACTTTTCAGTGGAATTTCATGTTTTCCGACCCTTTGATTCCAAAATTTAAAAACAAAATGTATGTTTGTGAACAGGTTAACTCTCGATAGAATGAATGTATCGACATGAAATTTCATATGTAACTTCAAAGTCCTCCAAGGATGTCATCTACTATTTTTCAGCCATCTCGGCCAAAGAGAAGGGGGGAGTAGGGGAAGGTTTAATACAGAAACTCTAATAACAGCCGTTATAATGAATATATTGTAACGAAATTTCATATGTAAATTCAAAGTCCCCCAAGGACGTCACCTATTAATTTTCAGCCATATCGGCCAAAGGGAAGGGGATGAACTCACTCTAATAACAGCCAATGTAATGAATGTATCTACATAAAATTTAGTATTATGATTCAGAAGCTACTGTGTAAGTCAAATATTGATTTTTAGCCCAAAGGGTCGATTGGTTTTGGATGAAGAGCGAAAACGTAATTGATTCATTTTAGGAATGTACATTGCGGGTGATCCACCGACATTTTTAGTGTAACATTTTTTTATACGATTAAGTTTTTCTCTGTTCAAATAATTTTTTATATAACTATATTTTTAACTTTATTTTTTTGCTTATATATTTTCTATTTATAAATGATATGTCTAAGATTTTCTATTATTTCTGTATTTATTTTATTCTATAGGTACTTTTTTCCTTTGCAGCCTTTCGCATATTTTTAGTTTTTAATTGCATATTTTGCCAAATATATTTGCATATATATGTGCATATTTCGCTGTTTTTATTACATACAAATCACAGCCCTAGTGATGATCGTAGGAAACTTTCATGTTTCATAGTTTTTATATAAATTATAGAAGAAATAAACAATAAGAGAGTAAATACAGAATGAAGAATCATCATGATGAATATTAAAAGAATATCTTGAGAATTTTCCAAAAGGGGTTATCAGTACATATATGAGTATAATAGAAAGTAGCATTAGTTATAGTCTTTGATTTTCATGGTTAAGTTGAGTGTACATACCTTCAAACACCAGAAAGTTAGCCTGCAAAAAATTCCAATAATTTTTCAAACAAAAAAAATCCATATTTTTCTTAATAAGTGAAAGGAAGGAGCAATGGAAACATTCTTTATCCAGTTTTTGTTAGCCACAAACTTCCTCAGCAGCACAAAGTAGAGGGGAAGTTATGAAATCGGTAAGTAATTTGATGTTGTTTTCACAGAAATTTCATGTTTTTAACCCCCTTCTTCCCTTTGGCCGATGTCGCTGAAAAAACAATAACTTTCGTCACACATATATAATTTGGTGTCGATATTTTAATTTCCTGTTTGTGAGCCGCTTTGTGTAATCGGTCAAAATTTCGATGTCGAGTTTTCACCGGAATATCCTGTTTTTCGACCCCCTGAATTGAAAAATGAATAAAAAAATTGCCTCTCTGTCTTTGTGTCTCGTGAACTTGAAAACTTCTGATAGAATGAATATACACGAAATTTTATATGTGTATTCAGAACCCCATAAGGAAGACAACTATTAATTTTCCGCGGTAATTACTTCTTCAGAGGGAGAGGATCAAAGAAGGGGGCTCAACACAAAAACTGTAATAACTGGCCATGTAATGAATATATCAACAAGAAATGTAGGATGAGGATTCAGAAGTCACTGTGTAAAACAACTATTTATTTTTTGACAATAGGGTAAATAGGTTTTAGAGGGAGAGCGAAAACTTAATTTATTAATTCGTGTTGGGGAAGTACAACTTTTTGTTGGCTGAAAACATACAGTAGAGCCATATGGGGAAGGATGTAGCAGCCATATGGCGTCTCGCAGGTCATTAGAGCGTCAAGTTCAGTATCTTCCTTAGGTTTCACCTTCCTAAGGGGCAAATAGCCAGGAATTAGTAAGGAGAACTGCATTCCGTTAATTTTTGCAGCGTATTCATATATAAAGAAAACATAAAGAAATTGTTTTTCATTTTTGAATTTTGGATGTCCGAAAACATGAAATTCCAGTGTATACTCAATACCGAAAACATAACCTCCTATATACTTAGTTGGGGAAGTCAAAAAACAAACTGTTATATCAATTATTTACTGGAACCAAAAGGAAACAAACCCGGTTTTTGAAATGAGAGCTCCCCTCTTTATGGACAATTCTACTGGAAACACCCTGCATATATATGATTTCAGTATTGATTTTAAGCAAAATGGAAAAGGGTTTAAAGAGAGGGAGAGAATACTTGGCAAATTACAATTAATTCGACCTGGGAAAGTTCATTTCCGGAGATTCATCGACTTGAAATAAATCGACTAGATTATCAGCCGTCAAGTTCGATGCAGCCAATGGACTAACATAGGATTTCCTAATGGTCTTGTTGGCGGTAATACAACTATGATGATACAGGAAATGGCTCTTGCGGACATTGAATAACAGGTAAATCGGTAATTACAGCCTCAATGACAACGAAAAGAAAAAAAGGAATGGTCAACTTAAAAAAAAACAATCGTTATGCAGTGAAAATAAATAATAGATGGGAAGTCATTTGACTTAGTAACGTCTAGTCACCTTCCCTTCGGACTTCGCGGAAAATTGATAGGTGACATCCTTATAGGGTTTTGAATTTACATATAAAATTTTGTGTCATTACAATGGCAGTTTTGAGAGTCTCTCCCTTCCCTTTAACCGATTTGGCTGAAAATCAAGAGGCAACGTCTTTTTGGGGTCCTGGAAACACATATAAAAGTTTCGATACATTCATTCTATCAAGATATCAAGAGGTATCCTGTTCACAGAACTCAAACACAGAGAGAATTAGTTTTTAACTTGCCAGCATATAGGGAAGTTATTGTAATGGGTCCGAAAATCGAAATGTTCATCATATTTTTATGTTTCAAGGTCATTACAGCATTTTTACACTATTTTTTTGGAAAGAAGTATATGTGTGTTTGTGTGTGTTTACGTACGTGCGTGGTCAATTTTCTCGCGAATGAAAAATGATATCGACTCCGCTTTAGTGCCAATCGAAGAAAGAAATTTTATCAAACTCGGTCCAACGGTTTTTTTTGTTTAAGCAAAGACTGCTAATTTATTTTTGGAATTGGATGGTCTCGGAAAACACTAAATTCCAGTGAAAAGTAAAAAGATATGATGCTTAAATTAGTTATAAGGCATGTTTACATTAGAAATCAAACAACATGTACCGAACTCTTGCAAAGTATTCAATGGTCTGTGCCCATGTCCACCGTCCAACGGCGGACACATTGGTGACTTCAATGCCGTTCAGACTGGCTCTGAAGGTTATCTTAAGTCCATACCAATGGCTTTCCACGTTGCATAATCATGGACACGACCAACAGTAGCCTGTAGAGCCTGCAGGTTCCAGAACTTGGTACCCAATAATACATCAGTTTTTCCTTCCTCAGCTATACGAAGTATAGGGGAAGTTATATAATTTTCCCCAAATCGCCTGAAGGGTAGGGGGATGAGAGGAGGGGGCTCGTCTCAAAATCCCCAATAATTGCCGATATAATACGTATCGACTCTTTTTAGTTTGTATAACTCAGAAGCCCCTTTGTAAGTCGATTATTTTTTGAAGGAAGAGCGATAATTCAATTAAATCTGTGGATGTACATTGTCGGTGATTCACCAACACCTTTTTTCAGTGCCAGATTTATATATTTTTCAAGTATAGACCAGTGACATCTCGCTGCCCCTTCATTAAAAAAATTATTGCATACATATTTCATGTATAAAATATACAAACATTACAAATCTAATACTTTTTATTTCACAGAATACAGCTATTTATAAAACTATTATTAATAAGTCATAAATAATAATAAAGAATTTTGAACGGAATTTAAAACTTTTCTTCTCAATTAAATAATTAAAAAATAAATTTTTGTGTAGTTTACCATAAGGAAAATTCAAATGAATGCAAACAACTGTTTTGATTGACTTATATAATTAAAACATAAGTTTCAAAAGAGCTAAAAACTTGTAAATTAAAAAATAAAAACAACGTCTTATATAGGATTTCTTATTAGCATCTATTTTTTCATACTCCACTATCCACTATCGATATTAACACATCGATATTTCACGACCACCAATAACACCATCGATCTTTAATAGGTTA
The DNA here is from genome assembly GCA_963662175.1 of Aradus depressus. NCBI lineage: Eukaryota > Metazoa > Arthropoda > Insecta > Hemiptera > Aradidae > Aradus > Aradus depressus. The sequence continues at coordinate 46,524,998 of OY759216.1, read as the reverse complement.
GGTTTTATGACTCATGCCCGGGCTTTAACTACGAGGTCATATCGCCTACTACCAGAGCGCTCTTTCGTCACTCTGGTGGACATGAGCCCGACTCTACTGTGGGAGTCCTAAATTTTGCCTACCCTAAATTTTTATTCATCTAGGGTAGGGGTCTTTAACGAGTACTTGACATCGTACAGGCTCGGGACCATCGGTTAACGTCCCATCCGAAGGACGGCGTGCTTAAGTTTATTTTACCTCCCAGATAAAATAAACTAAGGGCCTCGGTCGGGCTACGAACCCACGACCTTGAGCTCAGAAGTCAAGCACGCATACCACTGAGCTACCGGCGCCCTCTCGATCTTTAATATATAAAGTATAAAGTTAGAGATATCAAAATTGTGCATAGGACTAAAGTTGTAGCACTCGCCGAGAGCTATAGTATGGAGTCCTCGAAAATACATAAATGACCCTTTTAATGGCTCAAATAGCCCTTCGAAGGGCGGGGTTCCCTTTTGACCCTTAAGTTTGTTTACATTTTATTAAAGTACTAAAGAAACAGGGAATAACTGTGCAAACAGATTTTTGATACGTCAAGTAGTTATCGGAAAAGAAACGTTTAAAGTTGCACGTTTTGCTTATTCTGAAGTTATTAAATTCCAACTATTTTCAAGGACGCTAAACTATAGCTCTCGGCGAGTGCTACAACTTTAGTTCTACGCACAATTTTGATATCCCTAACCGTTTAGGAGTTATTTCACTTGTGGCCAGCTTATCTGGGCCACCCTGTATACTGATGGTGCTGCTCCCCCCTTGAGTGGGCAGTTTCCCAACCTGACGTCATCCTCCTTCCCAAACACGTATAAATGTTCCCATTTAAGCAGCCAGGAAATGACCCCAAGTATGTTTTTTTTTTTTTTTTTTGAACCAAGAAGATTGGTTGCTTTTGACAACTTTCGAAATTACGAAAGGATGCATTTAAAGAGTTTTAAAACGATGCATTTAACAGAAGAAAACAAGTTTGCAGTGAATCTCCGCCAATGCACTTTCCCAGGTCGAATATAGGAAGTAAGGCTTCTTTTCTCATTTCACCTCTAAACCCATCAACTTTTATCCGGATTTCGAATTTAGCCCCCCACTGATCCCCCTTCTCTTCGACCGATTTGGCTGAAAATCGACAGGTGTTTTCGTTATGTGGTTGTGGATACACATATGAAATTTTGGGTCGATACATTCATTCTCGAGGTATCGTGTTGACAGATACACGGACAGAATTTTTTTTCTTCATATTTGGAATCTGGAAGCCGGAAAACATGAAATTTTGTTTTAGTTGTTACATAACTTCCCCTATACTTCGTATAGCTGGGAAAGTAGAATTATCTGTGTGAGTCTGTGCACAACACGATAACTGCCGATAGAATGAATGTATCGATACGAAGTTTTATATGTGTATTCAGAAGCCTCTAAGGACAACACCTATTGATTTGTTACCCACATCGGCCAAAGAGAAGGGGGGGTTAGGGGGAGGCAGAACACAAAAACTCCAATAACTGCCCTTGTAATGAATGTATTGACACGAAATTTCATATGTAAATATAAATCCCTCCAAGGACGACACCTATTGATTTTCAGTGGAATCAGGCGAAAGATAAGGGGGATAAATAACAGGGAGCTTCCCGGTTCAACTCAAAAATTCTAATAACTGCCGATTATTGAATGTATCGACACATTTAGTATGACGATTCAGAAGCCACTAAGTCAAATATTGAATTTTAGTTAGAAGGGAGTTATCATGGTGGGGGAGGAAGAACGTAATTGATTAATGGGGAAGTACATAGCCGGTGATTCACTGACGACTTAATTCACTGACGATACTTGAACCGAAGTCCTGGTTTCCAAATATTCCATTCTTGTTGTTCCAGAAACTACAAACCCTTCAAATTGGTTCACAAGCAAGGGCAAAATACTTTCAAGACTTCCTTACTTGTTTGTTCCGCATTTCTCACTATAGCCACATAAGCGAATGAGCTCTCAAACGGAAATACGATAATAACTAGTGATTTTATTAACTTTCTCTCTCAGGCAATTAAAATGAAAATTTCCAACATGTGAAATGTAATAACGCATCCTGTATGAATCTGACAAGACACATTGCAGTGCAAATTGGAAGAGAACACTGATCAATATAGACCAGGAGTCAAGTGACAACTACCATATTTTAGATAGCATAAAAAAAATTTCAGTGAATCGCCGGCTATGTACGTCGAGTCACCCTTCTCTGCGACCAATTTCGCGGAAAATAGTACTACTCTGAAAATTAATAGGTGTCTTCCTTATAGGCTTTGAATATAGATGATATTAGAGTTTTTATATTAAACCTCCCCCCTACTTCCCTTTGACAGATTTGTGTCAAAATCAATAGGTGTCGTCCTCTTGGGGTTCTGGATACCGATATAAAATTTCGAGTCGATACATTCATTCTATCGATAGTTATGTTCAGAGACAGACATACAGACAACTTTTTTTTTAAATATTTAGAACCAGGAAGTCGGAAAACATGATATTCCGTTGAAAACTCCGCATCAAATTTTTTATCGATTACATAACCTATAATTCGTATACCTGGGGAAGTAATAGCATATATTAAATTTATTAATATTAGGAATTTTATAGTAATTTATTTGTTTTTATTTATCTTAATTTTTAAATGTTGTTTTGATGTACAAAATTGTATTACCCAATTACCATGTTATGGTTTAACGGAAATAAATATTCTTGCAATTATTATTTTACGTCGTTAGCCTCTCTAGAAGAGAGAGGCTAATCCTTAGAGATTTTTGGCAAAAATAATCAGATATCTAATGTTAAATGAGGGCGCCGGTAGCTCAGTGGTATGCGTGCTTGTCTTCTGAGCTCAAGATCGTGAGTTCGAAACCCGACCGAGGCCCTTAGTTTATTTTATCTGGGAGGTAAAATAAACTTAAGCACGCCGTCCTTCGGATGGGACGTTAAGCGATGGTTTCGAGCCTGTACGATGTCAGGTACTCGTTAAAGACTTCTGCCCTAGGTGAATAAAAATTTAGGGTAGGCAAAATTCAGGACTCCCAAAGTAGAGTCGGGCTCATGTCCATCACAGTGACGAAAGAGCGCTCTGGTAGTAGGCGATATGACCTCTCCATCAGAGACTTCTTACAAAACATATTCGCCATAATGGACGGATTATAGAAATCTATAATTGGAAATTACCTTGTAAGTTAACGTTATGAGATTAGAAGGAAGGAAAATAAACCCAGTCAAAAAAATTCTTGTTAAAAAATAATTTTCAACTAATTTAATATAATTTTTCTGGAGTCCTTTTTTTTTTTACTAATCTAACTACAATGGATTTTTTTGAGTGAGGTGGTTTTCTTATTGGGTCTGTGTTGAGTTAATGCCGCAACACGACGTCGAGGTAACTCCTTGGGTAGAAAAAACCGTTATGTAATCGATCAGAAATTCGATGCGGGGTTTTCAATGGAATTTCATGTTTTCCGACCTCTAAATTCCAAATATGAAAAAAAAAAACATTTCTGCGAACATGATAACTCCCGATAGAATGCATGTATCGAGATGAAATTATATAGGTATGTGTATTCAGAACAATGTAAGGAGGACATCTATCGATTTTCAGCTGAATCGGCTGAAGGGGAGAGGATGTTCAGGGGGCTCAACTCAAAAACGATAATAACTTCCGATGTAATGAATTTATCGACACAAAATTTAGTATCTGGATTTAGGAGCACCTATGTAAGTCAACTATGGATTATTAGCGCAAACGACTGTTTTTGAAAGGAGAGCGAAAATTTAATTGATTAATTCGTTCTGGGGAAGTACATTGCCGGTGATTCACCTACTCTTATTTATTTATTTTTTTTTTGCGGTGGGGGGGAGGTCACCGTCCGGCCCAACAGAACAGCTGGCTGACTTGGCCAATACTCACAGCTGTTGCACCTTCATAAAAGTATATAAAGAGAATTTATAGAAGACGTTTCACATGTGTTTTACACATCGTGCCTAACATGCAATTGATGAATACATGCTTTGAGATTATGTCATAGGATGATCTTATGTTGAAAGTATGTTAACAATTACATAATTCACTGACACGATGCTTTTCATCCGTATTTATCTCAATTAAAATATTATGGAAGAACAATCATTTATAAATAAGGAACGGAAAGGAACTAAATAGCCTGCTTACCATTCAAATTGAGAAAAAAAGAGTTGTCGTTGAAGAGAAAACGGGGGGAGATATAATATATCTCCCCCCGTTTCAAGCTCATTAAATACAACAATGTCATATTTCAAAAAACGTCAATTTTGAGTTATTTATACAGGTGGACTGCACTTTGTATGAACTTTTAACTGATAGAACGTCATATTTGTAACTCAAGAAACTCGCCTGCAGAGAGCAATAGTGTCGTTCTTGTGCTAGTGGGTTTTGTAGTTTCAGTTTACGGCAATTGAGTATTATTTGTGAGTTTACCCTGGTACACTTCTGTGTACAAATTCCTTGCAAGGGAGTCATATTGTGTGTTAAAACTGTATTGCTTTGAATGTAAGACTTAAATATTTGGTACCTGAATGAGAGTAATTCAAAACTTTAAACTGGGATTTTGTAGAAACTACGTTTTTTGAGTTATGACGTTGTTGTATTTAATGAGCGATATACATAGAAAATTTTCATGAAATTTCACAAATAGCAACTTATAAGCTCGGTTCAAACGTAAACCATGTTGTCTATCGACCAGCTCGTAAATAATATACAATACTTGTACAAAGAAGATAATAATAAATAATTGTAATAATTATAAGAATACCATATATAAACAATAGAAATAAAAAAATATATATTTTCTAATATTAATAAATACAATGGATACTATTATTTTATATACTTATTACTTATATATATTTCTTCAAGATAAGTCTTCATTCAAGTCGGGGCAGTTACACACCTAGGTCGCAGAGAGCAATAAGAAATAAATACTCGTACATATAAGATGAGTAATAATTATAAAAATACCATAAATAAACAATAGAAATAAATGAATATATATTTCCCAATATTAATAAATACATAGGATATTATTATTTTATATAGGTACTTATATATATTTCTTCAAGATAAATCTTCATTCAAGACGATATTTCGGGGCAGTTACATATATATATAAATTTAAATTTTTAAAAATAGCCAATTTCATAAAATCGGGTATAGAAAGTGCAGTTTTTGAGATTAATGACTCCAAATTTTGGGAGAAGAAACCACCTGCTGAATTTGAGCGAAATCGGTGAACCGACGTGAACAATTGTATGGTTTTGGCGTGGAATCTACATTTGATTAGAAATTATTATTTTATTTCCAACTTTCTCATCCAAAAAATTTTAAAAAAAATTCCTGTCATTGAACACGATAACTCCAAATATCAACAGTAGTAAAAATAAATAAACCGTATGTTCTTTAAAAAATATTGTCTATTTCACAAACAATATATAATATGGGAGTACTTTCGGTATTGCTACCATCTTCAGCCACGACTTAACAAATACTCAAATACAAATAGACAATATTTTTTAAAGAACATACGTTTTATTTATTTTTATCAAGTGTTTCACAATATCTCTGCAAAAATGTTAAATATCATCAACAGTAGTAGTTTTTGGGGAATAAGAAGACGATTAATTCGCGCTGGATCAGTACTTTTTTTTACAATAGCAGTATTTTTTTTTACAATAGCAGTACTTCTTTTTACAATAAGTAAATATAGAATAAACAAAGAAATGTGGATATAAATGTTATTATTAAAGAGAGCCTCCAGATTTGCCATCCAATGCCATTATTATTATTATACATTCATTGTTTCATCCTTGATATGTGGTATCATCAATGGCATCAAGTTTGGGCACTTCATAATCACCCATTCATCTTGAGACTCCCTTGGAAGGCGCCCATTAACACCGGCTCATCCCAACCTTCACATCCTAGAGTCCTTCTCTTTGCAGCTCTACAACGAGCCAGTGGAGAAAATAACCTCAAAAAGTCGTCCGTGAGTACTTCCCCAACGCGAATTAATCATTTGGTTGAAAATCAATAAGTGCCTTATTTCAGGGATTTTTGAATACTCAAGTCGTTGCATTCACTACTTCGGCAAATATTAGGGATTTTGTGATAAGTCCCTCCTCCCTTTCCCTATCTTTTTGAAAGATTTAGCTGAAAATTATTAGGTGCCGTCCTTATGGGCTTCTGGATCCATATACACAATTTCATTACAATATATTCAATCTATGAGAAGTTACGGGTAGTGCCCATAGACATGCAAGATTCATTTTTTTACATTTTTGGATTTAAAAAGTCTGAGAACGTTAAATAGCGGCGAAGACTCAACATCCAGGTTCGACCCATTACATATCTTGCCTGCATATAGTTAAACAATAAAACTAACGTATAATAAAACTATTTGCAAACCTCAATGAAAAATTGTGTGTCCCCCCCACCTCACCTAAGGTCCTGGCTACGCCCATGAAGTGACTCCCATAGTTCTCAGACAGACAATTCCCGTTAGTGAGCAGTGAATGGAGTGGTGAAGAATACAGACGCACCTACTTCTTAACGGAACAGGATGTGCAGAAAAAAAAAAATTACTGAACACAGCATTAGAATCAGTAGGACCCTTGAGATCTGGCTTGTGGTCGATAAAAAAAAAAAATAGAATTTCGACCAAGATTTCGGTACTGATTGGCAATAAAACAATAAAAAATATTTTCATTTCTTCAATCAGGGTGTCGGAAAACATGAAATTCCGGAGAAACCTCAACTTCGAATTTCTATCCGATTACATAACTTCCCTGATACTTAAGGGGAAGTAATAGTTAGATAGTTATTGTGGTTTATGCTCAGACTTTAACTGCGAGGTCATATCGCCTACTACTAGAGCGCTCTTTGGTGAATTAAACTCTAAAGTGGGAGTCCTATATTTTGTCTACCTGAGGAGAGGTCTTTAACGAGTTACTGACATCGCACAGGCTCGGGACAATCACTAAAAGGACTACGTGCTCAAGGTTTATTCACCTCCCAGATGAAAAACCTAAGGACCTCTGACGGGTTTGGAACCCTCGATCTTGTGCACTACCAGCAGAGAATGGGGCGATAAAAGAGGACCCAATGGCACGTCCTCATAACAGAGACACAACAGACATCACCACCTAACCCAGAAGATTTCAGACAGTCAATGACTGAGTATTGCCTATGTTTCCTTCTTAACTAACGACCCCTTTCCCAGATGATTTTCCCAGTGTATACTGCAATCTTACCATAGAGTACTGTAACCCGCCAATGATGCAATTTCTATGACCTTAAATTTGGCTTACAAAGAGGATACAGCTCCGTCTTTTCCATGATACTTAACTTTTTTTGCAGAAATATTGTAAAACATTTAATAAAAAATAATGAAAAAACGTTCGTTTTTTAAAAAAAATATTGTCATTTCACAAAATATATACAATGTATTTTTCATTATAACCAGTAACTTAACATAACTATTGTAATTTGATTTTTTATTTCTTATTGATAATTTTATTTTATTTATAATGTACGTTTAGGGTAAATAAACTCAATATTTCTTCTTTTATTCTATGCTATACATTTTCCTGTGAACCCAGTAAGATAATTAATACCTTTGGATTAGATTGAACATTTTTTTTGCAAATTTAGAAAAAGAATATAGCATCTCATTATTATATTTAGAAGAAATCCAAATGAAATAATTATTAATTGAAGTTTTGAAAATTGCACGCCTTGAACTTTCGATTTTTTTTTAGGGCCCTTTTAGGAAATTACTATAGAAATCAAAATTTAGTAGAAGACCAGCTATAATTTCTACAAGAAATGTGGTAATATTTATTATTTATTCTTTTTGTTTTAATTATTATTAATTTTATTATTTAGTTTTTAGTATTTATTTTTTATTAATTTTATTTTCATAGTAATAATTATCACAATACAGATACCCTTAAGGATGTTTTTATTAATTTATAGCGAAATATGCCGAAGAGAAAATAGGGATAAGAGGGAGGCTTAAGTGAAAAACTCGAATAATGTACTGAATGTATCGATCTGAAATTTTATATTTAAATTCAAACCCCAATAAGAATGGCACCCTGTTAGTTTTCTGTGAAATTGGCCAAAGAGGGATCGGTAGGGGTTGACACAAAAACCCTCATAACTGACGATGTAATCACTCGTTTTGAGAACACAAAAGCCCCTGTGTAAATCAACTATTTGAAGAGAGACTGAATATTTGATTAATTCGTACTGGGGAAGTAAATTTCCGGTGTTTCACCGACGACTTTTTATTTACTTTTTTTCTTATGATTAACGTTGACCAAATGACCCAAGTCGACAGTAAACGTAGAGAAAATTGTGCTGTGAACCTGACAAAACTGTTTTTTTTTTTTTTACTTAATAGATGACCTAGCCTCTTATTCTCTGCGAAAATAAATTGATTACAAAAAAAAAATAATAATAATAAGTTAAGGCGAACATGAGATCATGTTCTTCGACGCAAAAAAAGTACCTACCTACAGAGAAAAAAAAAAAGATTCAAAGCGTGACCACAAAACACGAGGACCAACAATGTGCGGTTATCTTTTTTTCTTCAGTGAAGAAAAAAATCTTTTGAAATTGAAATCAGATGTAGTTTGTCGAACTCGAGCCGCATATATTCTGTCTAGGTCGCAACACGTACGTTTCTTCATGCCCCTTCAAGTGTTTATCTTGGGAATAAAGTGGTCAAGTTTTTATGGAGAACTCTCACGCCAAAAATTTATTGCGAAGTACATGTTTCGGGACAAAATACTAATGAGTAAGGAAAGTTTCGGAACAGTGTTTATAGCGATTTTTTTGAGGTTACTAACTGTTTAGCCAATTGCTTCTCCATCTGTACGAAGTATAGAGGAGGTAACCAAAATAGAGAAAATGTATAGACACGAAATTTTTTATGTGTCTCCAGAAGCTCATAAGGACCTCATCTATTCTTTTTCAGCCAATCGGCTAAAGGGAGGGAGAGAATTGAGGCGGCTTAACACAAAAACTATATAATAACCACATGAAATGTTATGTTTAAATTCTGCCGAAGGGATGGAAGAGAACAGGGAATGGTGGAGGGTGCTGCCTTTACAACTCACATATAATGAAAATATAGACACAATTTATTTATTTATTTTTATTTACCTATGTGGATTTACGGACTTGAACTCTGGGGTTCTGCCAATGCTTCCAATCTCCAGCGCATTCAATCCTTTCAATCCAAAATCCTTCGTAAAATAGCCAATGCTCCTTATTACGTCTCCAACAAAACTCTTCACACTGACCTTAACGTACCTTTTGTCCCCGAAGTCGCTAAATCCAAGTATAACAAATTATTTTCCTTTCTTAGTTCCCACAATATAATCCTCTAGTCCGTGCCCTCCATTCTGCCTAGACACCTCCTTAGCAGCAGCAGTGACAGTGATTAATAACAAATGAGAGTAAAACATTGACTAAGGAGTGTCACCACTGGATGATTTCTCCCCTCTTGACATTTTGACATTGCCATTATCTATAAGCACATTTGCTTGTTGTATTTATTTTTATACAGTTGTAAATATCTATTTGTAATTAAAAAAAAAAAAATCTCGACTCAAAACCCCTAATAACTGCCGATATAATAAATGTCTCGACACAAGAGGGCGTCGCTAGCTCAGTGGTATGCGTGCTTGCTTTCTGAGCTCAAGATCGTGGGTTCGAAACCCGACCGAGGCCCTTAGTTTATTTTATCTGGGAGGTAAAATAAACTTAAGCATGCCGTCCTTCTGATGGGACGTTAAGCGATGGTCCCAAGCCTGTTCGATGTCAGGTACGCGTTAAAGACTCCTGCTCTAGGTGAATAAAAATTTAAGATAGGCAAAATTTAGGACTACCACTACCATGAGTCAGGCTCATGTCCGACAGAGTGACGAAAGAGCGCTCTGGTAGTAGGCGATATGACCTCATAGTTAAAGCCCAGGGCGAAGCATGAGTCATAATAACTAATTCACTGTCTCGACACAAAATTTAGTATTAAGATTGAGAAGCCACTATGTAAATCAATTATTTAGTTTTAGCACAAACAATCGATTGACTTTGGTGGGAGAGCGAAAACATTATTGATTAATTCGTGCTGGGGAAGTACATAGACGGTGATTCACCGACAACTTTTTTTACTGTAACTTTTGCTACCTGGAAAATAAGAGAGAAATCTTCTGATCTTATCTGTGAACATGGTAGACATAAGACAAGAAAAAAAATGGAGCCCCCTCATAAAAAAAACTTATAGAATGCCAAGATAAAACTTATCGCTACACAATAGAGACGAGTGACGTTGTCCCTGGAGGTGCCTCCGTCTCAATAGCTAGAGCCTGGAAGCGTCTTCTATTCGCAGAGCTTTCTTTAAATTTACTCTACTTTAAAGGCAATATATATATTTTTTCTTTATTTTTTTTATTTACAATCCGTCAAAAGAAACCATGAGTAAATTTGATGTCTTATACAATGTATATACGAGTTTGTACTAGTACAATATATATTAAAATAGAGGGAGCGGGTAGCTCAGTGTTATGCGTGCTTGTCTTCTGAGCTCAAGAATGTGGGTTCGAAACCCGACCGAGGCCATTAGTTTATTTTATCTGGGAGGTAAAATAAACTTAAGCACTCCGTCTTTCGGATGGGACGTCAAGCGATGGTCCCGAGCCTGTACGATGGCAGTGTGAATAAAAATTTAGGGTAGGCAAAATTTAGGACTCCCACAGTAGAGTCGGGCTCACGGCCGAGTGACGAAAGAGCGCTCTGGTAGTAGGCTATATGACCTCGTAGTTAAAGCCCGGGCATGAGTCATAAAATCTAACCTAACCTATATTAAAATAATAATAAAGGAAAACATAAATAATAATATAAAGTATACACAAATAATAAATATAAATAAAATAATATCTACAAATTAAAGAAAGACTAAATAAATAAAGTAAGACTAAATAAATAAAATAAATGACGTGAAAAAAGTAAAGTACATAAAGAAATCATAAAAACAAAATAAAGTACTGCCTAGGCTCCTCTGACTAGCGGTAGTCCTCTGACTAAAGGCAGACCGAGAGGGACAGGAGAGCTGAAGAGAAGCAACGCTATTTTATCATAGGAGGTCTCTCGGCCAGGACCGCCTTAGTCTACGGGTAGGATCGACAGGGTGAAAACGTGATGACAAGGATGGAGCAACAGGATTTACTTTAGTTTACCACAGATAATAATAAAGACATTTTTGTTTTTGACCTGAAGGAAGACTGCAGAATAACAACAATTGCCTTAATTAATTTGGTTATTTAATGGCAGTCCTTGTTCAACTCTCAAAATAGCATTTACTAAAATATAAATAAAAAAAATTAAAAAAAAAAAAAAAAAAAAAAAAACAGTCGAACAAGCTCCGATTTCTGCCCTACTACATGCACTAAACATATTTTCGATATTTCCGACGTACCAGTAACAGAGATGATTTCAAAAAAGTCGTCGGTGAATCATCAGATATGTTCTTCCCCAGCACAAATGGCTCAATTACGTTTTCGCTCTTCCTCCAAATGCAATTCTGACTGTTTGGGCTAAAACTCAATACATTCATTAGGTACATCGGCAGTAATGAAGGTATTTGAGTCGCATCCCCTTCTCTGATTCCAACGTTCCCCCGACCGATTGCGCGGAAACTTAATAGATGTCATCCTTATGGGGTTTTCAATTTAAATATAAAATTTCAGTTCGATACATTCATTACAGCAGTTAATAAACATTTGGCTGAAAATCAATAGGTGTTGTACATTTGAAGGATTCTGGATTCACGTATATAAAATTTCGTGCAGATACATTCATTCTTTCGTATATCGTGTTCACAAACACACATTTAGACAAAAAGACAAATGTGATACGTACATATAAATATATGTGACGTGTGAGCACGCTGTCCCTCGGATGGGACGTTAAGCAATGGTCCCGATACAATGTCAGGTACTCGTTAAAGACCCTTACAATAGGTGAGTAAAAATTTAGTGTAGGCAAAATTTATAACCCCATAGTACATTCGGGCTTGTCGATCAGAGCGACAAAAGAGATCTCTGGTAGTAAACGTTATGATGAAGCCCGGGCATGAGTCATAAATATTAATCAAAGGACTGAAGAATGCCAGTTATTTTTCTTTAATTTATTATTATTATTTTTATTTATTGTTTTCATTTTATTATAATTTTTTTCAATTATGAATGGATTGAATAAATGAAAGAAACACTGTTGTTGGAATAGAATCGATTTTAAAGACCTTTCTGCCCGAATTGGGAGTAGTACAACACAAGGACGTTAAACCAAAACCATCAGAATTATTTATGTAGGTACATTGGAAAGAAGGTCAACAACAGCTCACAGATGAAAGTTTTGTTTTCACTTAAGCTAAATTAGCCAAAAGAAAAATTAAATTTTAATTATATATTAAAATGTACCTGTTGTACTGAGGTGCAAAAAGGGTACCCTTCACCTTCACAGGTATATCCCTAACTCACTTATTTCGACAGATAGATAAATACCTTTCTTTTTCTAACGGGAGAAAACTCATAAACCTGAACACCTGAAAAGCAATAAACGACAGGGCAGTGACCTTGGTAACATCAGTCCATATTATACTTCTCCAGTCAAATATAGTATAGGGGAAGTTATAGAAGTGAGTAACTATTTTCCAGAAATAGACACTTAATGACCCGGCGAGTCCAAAATAAAACTTGACAAACTCAAAATGTGAAGAGAAAACATACAAATGTCATTATTTATATAACTTCAAAACTATGAAACAAGAATTTTGAGAGAAGGGTGGAGAATAGTTTGAAAATGACAATAGGGGGCGCCAGTAGCTCAGAGTAGCGTACTGAGCTCAAGATCATGGGTTCAAAACCCGGCAAGGCATTTAATTTATTTTATCTGAGAAATAGAAAAAAAACTTGAGCAGGCAGTCCTTTGGATGGGACGTTCAGCGATGGTCCCGAGCCTGTACGATGTCAGGTACTCGTTAAAGATCTCTACATTAGGTAACTAAACCTGTGTAGACAAAAGAGTTGGGCTCATGTCCACCAGAGGGACAAAAGAGCGCTTTTCATGCATTAGTCGTAATAACTAACTATAATGAGTAATACTGTTAACTCAATAATATTCTTTTGTTTATAGTTTTGAAAATGCCTAAATAAGCCAAACGTTAACTAATAAAAACAATAATAATAATAATAATAAATAAATTAAAAAAATAATAAATAAATATATTTGGGAGATCTAAATGATTTTGTATTTAGCCAACTTCATCAAGTATATTGGAAAATGGCCTCAGTTATTAGATTTTGAGTTTGGTATATCGCGGAAAAATGTTATCTGTAATGTCCGGAGTACAGATTTAAAATTTCGTGTCATTACAGATTCACATTACTTTTTCGAACTATCTATATTGATATTATTATTGAATAATAGATATATCGCTATTTTCGTAAATTTAAACAAACTATTTCCTACATAAATTTATTGATGATTCTTTGAAGGGCTATAACTTTTTTCGTATTGGTCCTACCTCAAATCCAAGGGTATTTTGAAGGTTTAAAATGTAATAATGTATGTTTCCTTCCTTTTAAACTGCCATAACTGGGTATAAGAAAGTCCTGTTATGGTCACATCAGATATATGTTTTTTTTTCTTCATTTTTTCCTTTCCTATTCTCTATTCACCACCAGTAGAAGATATTTTATATTTATAATAGAAGCTTCAGTCTGAAATATGGCCTATAGAAGGTCCACCTGCAGCAGCTTATCCTGGGAGCTGAAGGAGCTTTACGACCAGAGCTACCTGCAACCTGGCTAATGGCCTGTCTTCAGTTCCTTCCCTCAAACCTCCAGACCTGGCTACCTCTCGTCAATCTTCTATTTTACTGTTTGCTTCAGAGGGAACTCACAGTAAAGAAAAGACCAAGAATCTGTTTTTAAGGAATTCTTTTGATAGAAAATAAATAAAAACGGAATATATTATCTAACTTTGCCAACGCAGTTTGTATTTGAAACATTAACAGTTATTTGGTAAAATACAAATATTTCCACTTTTAACAATATTAACAATACTGATACCAGGAAGATTTTCAAATAACTAAACATTGTTTCTCTTTTTAAAAAATAAATAACTCATAAATACATTTTTTTAACGACTACCTCGATTTTCCAAATAAATAGATACAATAAGAAAATTTAAACTTCAACCAAAAAGTTTAATTAGAGGAAACCTTCTATTCGGAAATGGATTTTTTTTCTCATTGTTCAAAAATAATTAAAATAACCTTGATATAAAAATCATGTAATATACAATAACACTATACATAGCTTTCATTTTTATTTTCCTGCAATTCTTCCACAGACATCCTCCTATAAGGCCTACAGAAAATACATTTTGTTTTCATCATTAATATCATTATTTTATAATAGTTACTCATTTACTTTATTTCTATTTATTGATTTATTTTTTATGGATTTTTTTTTTAAATTCTATATTTTGTACATTGTGATCTGAGAAAGGGAAATAGGAACGTCCACAAATATCAACATAAGACCTACGAATATTATCTACAACTTTTGCTGTGGTCTTAATGTTTGCCAGATATTAACCAAAATCTAATCAGATTTAAGTTAGCGCACATGTGACATCTTCATTTCAAACTTCAAGTTCATTGGTACAATTGTTGCTGAGTTAGAGCGCTTACAAAGTTCTATCTAAAACAGCTGATCGTCGTGTTTTGTCTCCACTTTTTGGTTGTTCACATTTCGTTTTAAAACAAAATGCGACTAGTCCATCTTTGTATATTTATTCACTAATTAGGTTCATAAGGGTTCACCGCTGGGTGTTTTTCCTCTCTCAAGCCTCTCATGTCATATTTATTTTTATTATTTTATTTATTTTTTTAAATTTTTGTATAGTACATGTCAGCCCAGCAGCTGGTTGTGTATTTTTTGCATAGTTGTGACTTAAAATAACTAAATGCAAAAAAAAAAAAAAAAAAAAAAAAAAAAACTTATGTTACTTCACTTCTAACAGCTGTTTTTATACAAATAATAATAATTGATATTATAATATCTTAGGTTAGGTTAGGTTTTATGACTCATGCCCGGGCTTTAACTACGAGGTCATATCGCCTACTACCAGAGCGCTCTTTCGTCACTCTGGTGGACATGAGCCTGACTCTACTGTGGGAGTCCTAAATTTTGCCTACCCTAAATTTTTATTCATCTAGGGTAGGGGTCTTTAACGAGTACCTGACATCGTACAGGCTCGGGACCATCGCTTAACGTCCTATCCGAAGGACGGCGTGCTTAAGTTTATTTTACCTCCCAGATAAAATAAACTAAGGGCCTCGGTCGGGCTACGAACCCACGACCTTGAGCTCAGAAGTCAAGCACGCATACCACTGAGCTACCGGCGCCCTCTATTATAATATTTTAATGTGTGTAAATTTTTTACATCACAAAGTATAAACAAGTAAAAATGTAATTATGACCATAAGTACAGTAGACTTTATTTTCGTCACATTTACACCAGAAACAAATCACTTCTAAGTTAGGGTGAAAGGGTCACTTACTTAAAATTTCAAATGTACAGGTTCATCCGGTCAAGAACTAGCGAGCATATAAAATTAACTAACATACACAGATGTAGACATCCTGAAAACTGTTGATTTTGACAAGGAGTGCTATGTGCTATTAAGTCGTGTTCCAATTTTTGGGCCGGCCGCAAAACTTTCTCCATAGTAATTTCGAGAAAGTAAAAAATTAATTTCCAGAATTTAATTAAAAAGGCATTAAATCGGTATTTAGAGGCCCGACAGGAAAGGCAGAGTTATATTGCCTACCTGGGCCGCCAGATTTCTCTGTGGGTGGCCCTGACTTGAATTGATACTATCCAAGTCAAACGGAGACACTAATTGACTTTTTATAAAGCAAAAAAATATTATTTTATGATCAAATTTTTATTATATGAAGTATTCAATGGCTAGTCCGGCCTCCACATTATTATTATTGGCCGTGAGTTATTATGACTCATGGCCGGGCTTTAACTATGAAGTCATATCGAGCGACGAATGAGCACTTTGGTGGACATGAGCCTGACTCTACTATGGGAGTCCTAAATGTTGCCTATCCTGAATTTTTATTCATCTAGGATAGAGGTCTTTAACGAACCTGACATCGTTCGGGACCATCGCTTAACTTCCCATCCGAAAGACGGCGTATTCAAAGTTCTTTTGATAAAAACCTAAGTGATCCAAAAGTTTAAAAAAAATACTTACATAAGGGCTTCTGAATCTTTATATTAAATTTTGTGTTGATACATACATACACGGATTGAGTTAAGCCCCCGTCACTTCGGCAGAATTGGTGATATACGATATTTTTCCTCATTTGATCTTGGAATCGACATATAAAATTTCATGTCGATATATTGATTACAAACGTAGTTATTGGGTTTTTTGTTTTAAGTCCCCCTTGCCCCCCAATCGTTTCTTTCCTCCAGCCGTTTCGGCTGAAAATCGACAGGTTTCATCTTTAAGGGTTTCTGGAGACACATATAAAATTTCGGTGCAATTATCGTGTTCAAAATCACACAGAATTTTTTTTTCCATTTTTGAAATTAGGTTTTCACATACATGAAATTCCGATGAGAATTCAAAATTCAATTACATAACTTCCCCTGTAATAAAAATGTTCTGTAAGCTTTTTCTTTGTCGGACAGTGAACCTCGAGTAACAGTTCTCGTTGAAGACAATGTTTCCTAAAAATGAAAGAACAACGTGTATTCCGAGACACGTATAAGTTCAAGGTGACTTAGTAGACTGTGATATTTGAACGCCCCCTAAATTTGCATACGATAAGAAGGAACAAAGGAGAGAACATTGGCTATGTGTCTTTTGGTAGTGACTTTATCAGAAGGGCAATCCATCTTTCTTGTTGAATCATGAAAATTTCACTGGTTCACCAGATCCGCATGCACAAATGCAGACATTACCATTTTAGTTCATACATCCCCAGCTGTACGAAGTATAGGGGAAGTTACGTAATCGGTCAGAATTTCGACGTTGAGTTTTCACCGAAATTTCATATTTCCCGCAGATTCCAAATATGACAACAAAATTCGCCTGTTTTGCTAGACACATGTAGAAAATCGTCCAAAAATGTCTTTTTGAAACCCGATTTTCTTAGACTTTTGCTTGCTTTATGCAAAAACGGTTAGTCCTATCGAAAAATTTGTTCATACCAAAAATGTTCCTTATAAAATTTCCAACTGTCAATATGCTCTCATATTTCAGATCGGACCAATACAAACGAAGTTATAGCGCTAAGAACATACAATAAATTTCTGTAGAAAACAGCTCAAAGCTATGTTTAAAATGTTACACATTGGAAATAATTTTTGTTATTGTGACTCATGCCCTAACTAACTACAAGGTCACATCGCCTACTACCAGAGCGTTAATTCGGTTTAGTTACCTGAGATGGGAGTCTTCAACGAGTTCCTGAGATCGCACAGGCTCGGGACCATCGCTCAACTTAAAGGATAAAAAATATATACGTATAAATGTTGTGGCCATAATAGAACTTTCTTATACCAACCATGTTTCTACAAATCTCTCTCTATCTCTCTCTCTATCTATCTCTCTCTCTCTCTCTCTCTATCTATCTATCTCTCTCTCTCTCTCTCTATCTCCCTTCCTCCTGTCAAAATCAATTCATACTTGAAATAATGCCAGTTTGAAATGAAATTTAGAAGAAAGAGGGAGAGAGAGTGGTCTGTAAACAAATGGTTGCTAAAGAAAAGTCCTGTTGAGCACGCCGTCCTTCGGTTGGGACGTTGAGAGATTGTTCTGAGTCTGTACATTATTATCATTATTGGATTCAGACTCAAGATTGAATGATTTACATAGTAGAACTATTTCATACTTAAAGTGGAGAAGTAAGCAACCAAACTAAATACCAATTTAATCACAATTTTAGTGGTACACAATGCCCTTCCATTTTATGTCTGAAAATGCCCCCCCTCCCCCCCCCCCCCCACCCTTCAAGCCCGCCCCCATACAATTTCTGCCTACGGAATCATTTTACAACAGAGTGTAAACAACAGTTGCTAAATACTATCAACTGTCTACAAGTTGAGTCAGCTGTTCTTCCTTCGTCTTTACATATTCATGTTAGACAAAACGAATAAAATGACTAATCCTTACCGGACGAGGTGACTGTGCTTTTCCTGTTGAATAACCATTTATTTACTTTTTTTTTTGTGGGGTGGGGAGAGAAGGGAGTTCTGTAGGCCGAAGAGGGTTGTATACGAAAACATATTCGTGAGGGTTCGACGTCCGTTTGTACATCTGTCTCTCCCTCCAACCGATATCATGGAAACAAGGATCGGATTAAGATATATTATCAATTACCTGTATAATTGGTAATTGGTCAAAAATGAATTATCTGTTACACAATTAATTGTTATTTGATCAAAAATATAATACCAATTATCCGAATAATGGGTATTTGTCAAAATTATATTACCTTTCAAATTTTTATCTAATAAATCCCAAGAAGTTATAATTTCAGGTTTGATATAATATAATATATTTAATATTTGAGGGCGCCAGTAGCCCAGAGGTAGAGTGCTTAACTACTGAGCTTAAGATCGCGGGTTCGAAACCCGACCGAGGCTCTTTGTTTTTTTATACTTATAGCGTCTGAAAGACATCTTTCCCTAACTGCAGAAAAATATAGATATTAAAGTGCACCGTTAGGTCAGAGGTTGTGTGCTTGGAAACTTAGCTCCAGGCCGACGCCCTTAGTTTTTTTATCTGTAAACTTATTGAGCATGCCGTCCTTCGGTTGGGACGTTGAGCGATTGTTCTGAGTCTGTACTATGTCAGGAAGTCGTTAAAGACCTCAAACTAGGCTAAATTTAGAATACCGACAGTAGAGACGGGCTCATGTCCACCAGAGCGACGAAAGAGTGCTCTGGTAGTAGGCGATATGACCTCGTATTTAAAACCCGAGTATGAGTCACAATAAATTACTTTTTTTTTTTATAACTTCCACCCTCATGGAAATTCCTTCTTTTGGGCAGTTAGAGGATGGGGGTATGTAATTTTTATTTTGGCACCACAGGGGGGGAGGGGGGGGCTACATTACAGCGTTATTTACAAACATCCCATGGCCCCGGGAGAGAAGTTTTATCACCAAACGGCCACCACAGCCCACAATAATTAACTAAGTATACTTAATTCATTATTCTCATAGAAATAAATATAGATAGCAAAGTTATTGTCTTCCAATGTTTTTATTTTCGAAGAGAACTGATTTTCAACACATCTGCGTCATCATCAGTAATTCATTATTCTCATAGAAATAAATATAGATAGCAAAGTTATTGTCTTCCAATGTTTTTATTTTCGAAGAGAACTGATTTTCAACACATCTGCGTCATCATCAGTGGCATAACACCTATTGTGGTCTCTAACAGAACACTGTTCTGTTAGACACCACTTCTTTTATTCCTATAATAAATCTTTAATAATTTTGAAATAATTATATTATATAAATCCAACAAATTGTTTATTTACATGGCTACTGTAGTGTGACTGTGTTAGCATGAATTGGCTTGTCAACACACACGAAACAGGTCTACTCTCAAATATTGACTTACGATTTCGAGACAGTAAACAATCGATGTCTCTCTCTAAGTACACTATATCCCTTCCTATTCAATTTTGTTTCTCCTTTAGAGCTTAATCTATTGTAGTTAAATTATATCGAAAACTTTTTTGAGATTATTTTTTTCTTTTAAGGTTTTTAAATTATAATAATTAGTTTATATTCTGAAGAATGATTATAGTTTTCTTTTGATTTGATTATTACTGTTCTTAAATTAATTTAATTACTCTGATGACTATCTGATAACTAATGGGAGAACATTGGTATTATTCATAATCGATGACGTACTTTTAACTTTTAAATTTTTTAATTAATTGAATTTAAAAATTGAAAAATAATTTTGTTTTTTGTGCAGATAAAGAAAATACGAATGAGACGGTATAAATATCGCAATTTTCACAAATAATATCGTTTTATCAGGATGATATGCTATTAAATATGTAATAACGTTCCAGTGTTCACTACGTAAGAGACAAACTTCCATGAAATAGATTTGTTATAACCTATAAGAAGTTGTTAGGTAGGTTTTATGACTCATGCCCGGACTTAAACTACGAAGTCTGTCGTAGGTGGTCGCCTACTACCAGAGCGCTCTTTCGTCACTCTGGTGGACATGAGCCCGACTCTACTGTGGGAATCCTAAATTTTTATTCATCTAGGGCAGGGGTCTTTAACGAGTAACTGACATCGTACAGGCTCGGGACCATCGCTTAACGTCCCATCCGAAGGACGGCGTGCTCAAGTTTATTTTACCTCCCAGATAAAATAAACTTTTCAAGTTCACAAAAGTTTTCTTTTGATTTGATTATTACTGTTCTTAAATTAATTTAATTTCTCTGCTGACTATCTGATAACTGATATACTACTAATGGGAGAACATTTATTTATTATTAGTTTAAAAATAATTTTGTTTTTTGTGCAAATAAAGAAAATAGCAATGAGACGGTATAAATATCTCTATCTTCACAAATATATCGTTTTATCAGGATGATGTGCTATTAATTAATAACTTTCCAGTGTTCACTACGTAGGAGACAAACTTCCATGAAATAGATTAGTTATAACCTATAAGAAGTTGTGTGCTCCATTTCTAAGGCCAACAATACACTAAAAACAAATTGGCAATAAATTATTAATAAGAAAAAAAACTGTTTGTTATGAAGTGACACTAATAAATCATACTGAAAACAAAAACCAATTTGGTACTTTGGCCTCTAACATCTAATCTCGCCACCCACATTTCATGAAACAGGTATGGTATACTTTTTAAAAATAACGAAATTTTCTGATTAGCAGTATACAATAATTATTATATTCAATTATAATACACATCTACAATCCATTTATTCACTACAGATTATCTTTACTAATCGAGTTAAAACTCTTTGCAGATATGTTTCAGAGATAGATATTAATTTAAATACGAAAATAAATTTTAAGTAGTAATAGTTATTAAAAAAAAACACTTAAGGACCCGCCCAGTCCAAAAGAAAACTTGGGAAATACAAATCATGAGAAGAAAATCAGCTTAATCCAAAAGAGACAACGTAACTTACATTTTAAAAAGTTAATGCACAGCCACATACTCGAAAGCTGGCTGAAATAACTATATCTTCTAACTAATTGGTCACTAACACAATCCATTAACCAGCTGACTGACTCTATTATCCGATATGTATAGAATTCCTAAAGCCTAGAATATTGTATGAATTCCCATTGGTAAAATTTTAACTGAACTGGAACTGTCTGGAAGGTCCTAAAGTGATGGTCTTGTTCTAAAACCATATTAGAGTTAGTTATTGTGACTCATGCCCGGACTTTGAGGTCTAATCGCCCACTACCACAGTGCTCTTTTGTCGTTCTGGTTGGTCATGACGACTCTACTGAGGGAGTCCTAAATTTTGTTACCTAGGGTTTTTACCATCGTACAGGTTCGGAACCATCGCCTAATGCCCAATCCGAAGGACTTAACACAAAAACTCTAATAACTGCAAATGTAAGGAATATATCGAAACAAAAAGTATCACGATAGTCAAAACTATTGATGTTTAGCCAAAACAGCCGATTAGAAGGATTCGTACTGGGGAAGTACCCTGCCTGAGATTGACTGATATATATATATTTTTTTTTTTTGGGGGGGGGGGGGGGGGGGGGAATGCTGTACGAAGTGTAGGCAAATTATTTAGCACAGACTGCCGCCTTAATGATCGACTGCAACAGACAAGCTCCTGGATGAGTGGTTAGCAACATTAACTAATATACTTCCTGGTAAAAAAAAAAGTCATCATGATTTTCCCGACAAAGCTGAATCCTGAAGCTGGTTGGCTAATATGATGTGACACGACTAAATTATGTTGAAACCCAAAACAAATTTCAGTGAAGTCTAACCTCTGACCTCGGACACGCTAGACCCGGGGTCCTCCCTCCAGTAATTCTTTCCAGTTGCAATCACTCACTCAACTTTTTGTTCTCTTCTTCACAATATTACCATTTGAAATCATTGGTGTGCACAGAAATTTCTCGAAGGGGCACCATTCCGAAAACCAAAATGTTTTGAAACATACATTTTTAAACGTTTATTGATTTACCCCAAAACGGTAAGTCCAGTCGAAAAATTGGTTATGACCAAAAATGTTTGTTATTAAATTTCCAATCGTTAGTATGACGTAGATTTGAGATAGGCCCAATACGACCAATGTTATAGCGCCCCGAAGAATGGGAAAAAATATCCGGAGGAAATATTTAAAAGTAATTTATTTTTAATATATATTTAATATTTTTATTATTGGTAGTTTTTTATTTGAAAGGATAAAAATAAATAAATTATATATGATGTAGCCAAACTTTTTTATACCAATCAGTCTTTTATAGTTCACAATAAAACAAACATTAAATAGGGTGTAACAATTTAAGCACGGAAAATAATTGTGCATTCTTTGGAGAGCTAAAAGATTTGTAGTATCGGTCCTACCTGAAATCTGAAGGGGTCTTCAAATTGGAAATGTAATGAGGAACATTTTTTGTAGGATCTAATTTTTCGATAGAACTAATCGTTTTCGCGTAAATCAAGCAAACGTCTAAAAAATGTGAGTATGAAGATGTAATTTCAAGATAGATTTCGGCGCGTATCTCGCAAACCGGGATACTATTTTTCACATAAAATGTGCCTTTCAGTTTTCTCTAAATATTTTATTTGACTAATACTAATTTCGCCCAAAATATAATCAAGTTACCACATGTAACAACTTCATCTCAATTTTTGATCACAAACTTCTAACCACATACAAGGTGAAATTCCGTTGTAAACTCGATTTTTCGCAAGAAAACAATACTTCCTTATATTAAAGGTATAAATAAATAAAAATTGATAATATTCGAGTTGTTGTTATTTGATACATGACGATCAAGAGTTCATGGTCAATCATTTTATTAAAAATAATGTGATGTTATTATTATGATTGCAAGTGATTGTTTGCTGTTGTAGAGAATGGCCCAGGTGGAGAGAGGGTCAATGAGCCATACAAAATTGTCTAGGTTAGCAGTGGCCAACAGTAAATAGAGAGAGATAATACGGAAATACAAGGGAGGTGTGGAGGGGGTGTATTGGTTCCAGTCGAGTGAGCGAAGGGGCCGCTGTCCAGCAAGGACGGGCTCTCGGCCAAACCGCAAGCCTCCTCTGTTTCTGCAGTCCGTCCTTCCTGAGTCGGGTCTTCACGGCTAACCAAGCAAATTCCCAGTTTTACGAAGTAAAACAGAAGTTATGGAGTTTGTAGAAATTCCCTATCGAGTTTTTATCAAAATTTCATGTTCACGATTCCAAATTTGAAAAAAAATAAAAGAATTCAACTCCTTCTGTATCTTTGTAAACTCGATAAATCGATATAATGAATAAATCGACACGAAATTTTATATGGTTAGTTATTATGACTAATGCCCCCGCTTTAAATACGAGGTTATATCGCCTACTACCAGAGCACCATTTCGTTACTCCGATGTACATGAGCCCAAATCTACTGAGAGAGTCTTAGATTTTGCCTATTCAGGTTTATTCATCTACCCCTTTATTAATCCATTAAAAAACAACTCCTAGACATTTTCTGACTACAGTAATTAAAAAACTGTGAATAATATTTCATTTTTTTTAAGTTAAATTTATTTTTTAAAAACTACATGTTGACTAATTGCTATGCATAGTAAAATATACAGATTTTAATCTAAAAATCTATGTTTATCGTAAAATGAAGATACCAAGTATTTTATAGAAAATAGATGAACTATTTATTATTAATAAAGAAGATTATAGTTTTTACATTCGAGTCGAACAAAACGTTTTTGAAAAATATTGTTTTATTGCAATTGTTCTTATGTGAAGAATGGTTGTTATTCTGGTCCGATTGTATCGCAATATCAACTTAGCTACTTGCTGATGGCGCCCGCATGCGGACCCAGGAAAATAACTGTTAAAACCTGAATGCATTTTCAATTGTCTTGTTGAAGAAGCGACGTGAAAAGTGTTTGGTGAGTTTCTCTGCTGTGAATGGCTTCAATTTTTGTATGCTTGTGTGATGTACAAAGAATCACGCACACACGTACCGCCAACCTGTGTGAAACTTTCTACATTTCTTGAAAATTTTAAGTGTAGGTATCCAGGCATTATAACAGTTATCCATACGGCTTAAGGTGAAAAATAATCTTTATTCTGGGACATACTTTCCCTAAGAATAATAATATAAGAAATAAACAAAATAATATAAATATCAACCAAATGAGACAGAATAAAAAAAAAAGAAAAGAGCACTCTATGTAATAACTAAAGAAACATAAAATGTCAATGACAAGCAATGAGTAAAACAATATAAATAAATTTAAACAAATAAAATTAAAATAAGAAAAAAAACAAAGTAAGAATAATATAGAGTAATTATAAAGAAATATATATATTATATAAACATAATTTTATTATTTTGTTTATATATATAGGAATATATTAAGTGAAATTGACGGTATCGTACTACGTATGTAACAAGTGATAGGCCATGTTATGTTCCAACTGGACTGAAGAAACATGGAGTAACAATCTGTTCAAGGGAAGTGAGGGACTTATAGGAAGACTAGAACTAACCATAACTTATAGGAAGACTAGAACTAACCATAACTTATAGGAAGACTAGAACTAACCCATAGGAGCTGGCCTTAGGACTCAGAGGTTTGCTGAGTTAGGAGGTAATGGAAAAGTAGGGACTTAAATGTATTATAAGTAGGAGCATGGCGAATCTGGAGAGGGAGAGAGTTCCAGAGGGAGTTAGCCTGGATAAGGAAGGAGTTGTGGTAGGTTGTTGTCATGTGGGAAGGAAGGTAAATATCAGAGGGACGGGATCTAGTGACTTTCTGATGGAAATTGATTCACGGGACAGGACCGTATTCGGGAATGGATCTATGGCAGTTGGAAACCGACTACCTGTTGTTCAGCCGAATTCGTCGGCTCCTGGCGAGAACAGAGACAAGCTAGGGACCATTTCGGCCGATCCTAGTCCCTCAGTAACGGGACTATGCTGCATTATGGCAAGGCGCACGCTCCTTTAAAAATACATTTTTAAAAAAGTTCACGCTTTCAAGTGTTTGTTAAATGGTTATTTTAAAATAATTCTCTAAACATCCCAATATAAAATTTTTATTAAGGAAATTCTGCAAATATCACAAACGATCATCGATTATAATCAAATATGTAGATGGGTGATGTAGTGAAAAGTGATTATTTCACTATAGCAAAATAAAAGTGAGTCTGACCTCTCCAAA
The DNA here is from genome assembly GCA_963662175.1 of Aradus depressus. Lineage (NCBI taxonomy): Eukaryota > Metazoa > Arthropoda > Insecta > Hemiptera > Aradidae > Aradus > Aradus depressus. The sequence continues at coordinate 46,499,381 of OY759216.1, read as the reverse complement.
TGACACAAAATAAAGTGTTATATCACATTATTTTTTAATTTATTTTGTTGATTGAATTATTTGATTATTTATATTTATTAATTTTAGCTCATGTAACCAATGTTTCTGTGTGCTTATTTTGCCATTTAGAATTTTATATTCCAACAAAACCTTTCACAGACCTCAAAGTTCCTTCATCACTAAAGGATTAAACTCAGATATAATAAATCCCATTTCTCCCTTGGTTCCCACAATAATCCTCTAATCCCTGCTCTTCACTCCGCCTCACTTCCCCAAAATCCTGAAAGACGCCTTAAGCGCCATTGGCCCAGAGGAGACCTTCTACGTAGTGAGAGTGATGAGTGAATGTATCTCAGTGTTTTCAGTACATTTTTACTTCCCCAGTTATACAAAGTATTGGGGAAGTTATGCACTCGGTCCAAACTCGATGTTGAGTTTTCAATGGAATTCCATGTTTTTCGACCAGCAGATATCAAAAAATTAAATAAAAACTAGTTCTGTTTGTGTGTGTGTATCTGTGAACACGATAACTCCTTATAGAAAAAATATATCGACACGAAATTTTATATGTGTATCCACAACCTCACAGGGACGACACCTATTGACTTTCAGCTAAATCGGCCAAAGGAAAGGGTGTGTAAGGGGAGGGGGACCTGATTTAAAAACCCTAATAACTGCCAATTTAAGGAGAGATAATTTAGAGAAGCCTCTATTTAGGTTAACTATAGAATTTTAGTCCAAATGGTTGTTTGGTTTTAGCGGGGCAGCGAAAACTTAATTGGTTAATTCCTGCTGGGGAAGCACACTGGCGGTGATTCACCATTTTACAAGCTGTGAAATCAAATATTAGTTTTAAAAGATATTGTAGTAGCTCGCGGCCAAGACAGGAGCAACTTAGGAACTGGGACTAAAATAGATAAAAGGTTCGAATACCTTAAAATAAGAGAATTATTTAGAAATTTCTTGAAAACTAATCCTCAGCTATCCCAGTTCTCATGAGATAAAGTAAAATATGATATGGGATTAAAATGGATGTTAGCTTAAAAACATGTATAGCTCAAATGTTATGAAATCAAAACCAGAAACAATTTTTTTTTTTAAAAAGAAAACAAATTTCGGATAGAAAAACTAGTTTTAGATTCCAGTTTTTTTTGTTTTATTTAAATCAACTAAATCAACCTGTCTAGAGTGAACCGAACAAAGATTCAGGAAGCTAACTTACATTTTAGAAAACTTTTTTTTTTTTTTTTTTTTTTTTTTTTTTTTTTTTTTTTTTTTTTTTTAGGGTGCCCCATTTTAGAAAACTATAGATCTGTGATAATTACAACTAATTCTTCTGTTTGAATGAAAAAAACACTTAATAAAAAGTTATTTAAAGTTCAAAATCCGGCCGAGTCTGTAATTTTTTCAACTGGAAGGTAAAAAACCTTCAGCATGCCGTCCTTCGGATGGGACATTAAATGATGTACCCGACTATCAGGTACTCACTCGTTAAAAAATCCTTACCCAAGGTAAATAAACCTGGGTTGGCAACATTTAGGACTCCCACAGTAGAGTTGGGTTCATGTCATCCAGAGCGACTAAAGAGCGCTATGGTAGTAGGCGATATGACCTCATAGCTGTGTAATAAGTCGTGGGACTACTCCCCTCTTATTATTGTTTAAATTACTGCTGAACTTGAACCGTGGGGGCCATGGTGGCCGTGCGGGCTAGAGCGTAGGGCTTTGGTCGCATGGTCTCACGGTTTGCGGGTTCGAATCCTGTCCGGGAGTGAGTTTTATTTCGTAGATAGAACTCCCTCCCGGGGCCATGGATGTCTTAAATAATTATATATAACACATTGACATGGCTAATATGCACCGTACATGAAGCCAAACAAAAAAAAAAAAAAAAAATCTTAATTGTTATTAAATTAAAACACATGTCTACTGAATTTATTAATATTATTATTTTCGTGCTGATGTATTTTCAAGTACTTATTTATTCATTTCATTTTACTTTTCTTACTATTGTAGTTTTGGATATACATGTAAAACTGTTTGTCAAAACATTCATTATTTCGGGAATTATCGTGTTGACACGGACTTTCTTATTTATTTTTGAAAATGGGCAAAAATTTGTTCAAGTCACATTTACCCTATGCCGTCAATCCTGTCCTCCACCTCATCATTAACTACATCCTGATTCCCTCTTCAAACAAAGTTCGCTATCTCGGGTTTTACCAAGTCAGTAGACTTACGTGGAACCCACATACACGACTTAAACGACAAGAACTGAATCGAAGATACAGACTGTTACGTCGACTACTTGGACCAATATCGAAACTGACGACTAACAACAAACTTACGATTCACAAGACATTATACAACCAATTTGGACCTACGGACTCGAACTTTGGGGTACAGCTAAACAATCCAACATCAATCGTATCCAAGCATTCCAGTCCAAACTCCTCCGACGAATTGTCAACGCTCCTTTCTATGTCACCAATAAAGTCAGTATTCCCACTGTCAATGAATTAATCAAATCCCGATTCCAATCATTCCACAGAAACCTTTCTTCCCATTTAAATCCTTTCGCACAAGACCTTTCCTCTCATTCCCATCCTGACAATCCTCCCCGCCGCTTGAACAGGAGGTGGCCTCGCGATCTTCTCTCTGAGGATAGATAATAATGAAAATTACCTTTAGAGGGAGTGTCAGCGCTGGCTGGCTTCTCCCATAAAGTGACGTAGTTATATTTTTCTTTTTGACCACATACTTGCTTATTATGTATTATATATATATTGTATATAGATCTGACCGATCACATAACTTTGTATAATTGGGGAAATAACGCAGAAGTATACCAGATATATATGTATATATAACGCAGAATTGTGTCAAATATAAGCAATTAATACCTGCGTAGCTACAATAAGGAAGCAACAAACAACATCCTCTCACTTACAGAACTACGTAACAACAAATTTGAATTTCTGCCTCATTATGTACAATTAGCCTGTCAACATTCAAGTATATAACAATGGTACATTATTTACTTTTAAATCAACTGATATGAGTTATCATAAAAAAATTAAACAAACAGTTTTTCTATAAACATAATGTCATAACATTTTTTTCCCCATCATAAAACACAAATAAATATTCTCTTTCAACTTTAAACCGGGCAGTGTACATCCCCAGCCCGAATAAATCAACAACTTCTTCGCTATCACTCAGAATTGGGTATTGCCAAACGATGCTTTGGCTAAAATGCAATAGTTGACAAACGAGGACATGTCCGATACATTCATTACTTCGGTAGTTATTACTTTTTGAGTTAAGCCCTCTCTGATCCTCCGTCAATCGTCACGAAATTTGATGTCCAGTTCTTGCCAAAATTTCATGTTTTCAGTCCCCTTGATTTCAAAAAGTGTCTGTCTGTCAGTGTATGTCTGAGAATACGATAACTCCCGATAGAATGAATGCATTGACAGGAAATTGTATGTGTATCCAGAACCGTCTAACAACCAACCTATTGATTTTCAGCCAAATCGGCCAAAGGGAAGGGGGATTAGGGAGCTTGTTTTTGTGTTAAGCCGAACAACTGCCCTTGTAATGAATGAAATTTCACATGTAAATTCAAAATCCCATAAGGACGACACATATTAAATTTGAACTGAAGGAAAGAGGACGATGTCAGGGAGGATCATCTCATAAACCCCAATAATTGCCGATATAATGAATATATCTACATGAAATTTTGTATTTAAATCCAAAAACCTATAAGGGCAGTACCTATTAAGGACAAAGGGAAGAGGGGGATCAGTGGGGGGGAATCTCAACAACCCTATGCAATCAGTCTTATCGACACAAAATTTAGTATGAGGATACAGAAGCTCCTGTCAATTATTGTTTTTGAAGGAAGATCAAAAAATTAATTGATTATTTATCCGGGGATGTGCATTGCAAGTGATTCACCGACGACTATTTTTCCATTTTTTGAATCATGTGGTCGGAAAACATGAAAACTCAACATATCGCTACCTCAGAACAAGACTGTCACAACTCAGAAAATATCGAATTCCTACTAAACTCATAGGAAGAATGGTAATATGGTATACGTTTTTATGGAAGAGTGTCACAATTGTAACTTCTAATTCTGGCCACCAGATAGCAGATAAGTCGGTGTTCCATGGTACGAAAATGTTGGGCTTTAAAGGGTGTAACTAGAGGGCGCAGGTAGCTCAGTGGCATGCGTGCTTGTCTTCTGAGCTCAAGATCGTGGGTTCGAAACCCGACCGAGACCCTTAGTTTATTTTATCTGGGAGGTAAAATAAACTTAAGCACGCCGTCCTTCGGATGGGACGTTAAGCGATGGTCCCGAGCCTGTACGATGTCAGGTACTCGTTAAAGACCCCTCCTACCCTAGGTGAATAAAAAATTTAGGGTAGGCAAAATTTAGGACTCCCACAGTAGAGTCGGGCTCATGTCCACCAGAGTGACGAAAGAGCGCTCTGGTAGTAGGCGATATGACCTCGTAGTTAAAGCCCGGGCATGAGTCATAAAACCTAAAACCTAACCTAAAGGGTGTAAGTATGGTAAAAGGTAAGTAAAATTGGCTTAAATATTATTAACCGTGGAAAAGCTTATTGCTCTAACAGTTTTCTAAATAAATCTAAAGTAAAATACCATTAAGGATCAGTGAATTTTAAAACGTGATATCCCAAAATTCACATTTTTTTAGTTGTGACAGTCTTGTTCTAAAGTAACATAACTCCGTAAAGTTGAGGTAAACTGAAACCAATGTTATACCTAGTAATTATTTTAAAATTAGCTAAGTATTTTAAAAATATAACAGAAACATGGCTTATCAGTTGTCGTCGTTAATATATCTGCTTTAACCTAAAAATAAGAAGACACAAAAGTACAATGAGTTCAGAAGACAGACTAAATAACGGCTTCGTTTCAAATCAGTCTGACCTTGACGCAAAACAAGGTTACCAACCATCATCCAGATAGAAGAGATCATTTCAAAAATAACTACCTATTTCATTTTTAATTCCCCAACCAAGTTATGTAACAGTCAGAGAAATTCGAAGTTGAGTTTTTACAGAAATTTCATGTTTTTGAACCCGGATTCGGAAATGAAAAAAAAAAAAAACTGCCGATGTAATGAATCCTAGCTATTTGAAATTTTATACCATTATTAATTTTCCATGAAATCGCCCGAAGGATATCAGAGACTCAAAAATCCTAATCACATATAAACGCATACCTAAGTGATGAATAGTAATAATTATAAAAATAAAATAAATAAATAATACAAAATAATTGAATAGAAAATGTCAAATATTAATAAATACAATAAAAACTATTTCTATTATTTTTTTTAAAATTATAAATACTTTAGTTATTATTATTATGGCTGATGCCTGGGCTTTAATTACAAGGTCATGTCGTCTACTACCAGAGCGCTCTTTATTCACTCTGGTGGACCTGAGCCCGACTCTAATGTGGGAGTCCTAAATTTTGCCTACCCTAAATTTTTATTAATCTAGGGTAAGGGTCTTTAACGAGTAGCTGACACCGTACAGGCTCGGGGGCCATATATTTATTAATATTCGACATTTTCTATTCAATTATTTTGTTTGTTGACTTACTTTATTTTGTTTTATTGACTTACTTTATTTTTATAATTATTACTATTCATCCTTTGGGTTTTTGATTCTCTGATATCGCCTTCCCTTCGGGCCTAAATAACCTTATGCGGTTTTGAAATTTCAGATCGATACATTCATTAAATCGGCAGCTATTTGAGTTTTTTGAGTTGAGCCCGCCCTTTCCTTCGGGCGAAACTTTCAGTCGTGAGTTAGCGTGCTCTGCTGAGTTTCCGACCGATTATACTTCGCATAACTCGGGAAGTAATAACAGATGAAGTTAGTGAAGAAGACAGATTCAGTTTGAGTGAGATGCTGCGAGATGCCATATAAGGATGTCTTCAGATCCGCAAGTTTTTTATTTAAGTTTCTATTTATTTTTCAGTTGGTATGCCTGTAATTAGTGTTATAAATAGGTTAGCTTCATCTGTCTGACCTTCGTAACCAAACTTGGAAAGTCTGGCCACTGGCCTGCAAGCCTGGCAAGTTGAAGCTGCAGTCTAACTCCGGTCATCTCTCACATCAATTTCAATCATATGATGGGAATTGTTTTTTGCTTTTAGTCAGTTGCATTCAAAGGAAAAAATTACTGCGAAAATTAATTTTCTTTGGAAAGATGATATACAAAGTGTTATTCCCTGAAGGAGTAGACAACGGTCTTATAAGGATGGCTTAATATGAAATTCCATAAAACTTATCATCCTATGATTTAATATAACTATATATAAATTTATTCCTACTCATGCCCGGGCTTTAGCTACGAGGTCATATCGCCAATTACCAGAGCGCTCTTTCGTCGCTCTAGTGGACATGAGCCCGACTCTACTATGATTGTCCTGAATGTTGACTATTCAAGTTTATTCATCTTGGGGAAGAGGTCTTTAACGATTACTTTACATCGTACAGGCTCGGAAGCATCGCTTAACGTCCAATCCGAAAAATGGCGTGCTCAAGGTTTTTTCACCTACCAGATTAAAAACCTGACGACCTCGGCCGGGTTTCAAACCCGCGATCTTGAGCTCAGTAAGCAAGCGCGCTACCTCTGAGCTAACGGCGCCCACATATATTTATTCATTTCGTTATTTTAAAGATATAAGAGCCTCTAAAAATGTAGTACTCCCACTATAGAGTCTGGCTCATGTCCAGCAGTATGACGAAAGAGCGCTCTGGTAGTAGGCGATATGACCACGTAGTTAAAGCCCGGGCATGAGTCATAATAATCAATCTTACATGATATATAAGAATGGTTCGCACTCAGCAAACTGTCAATTTATAACAAAACCTGAGGATGGTTTAATGCTGTAACCGCTATTATATGTATATAATTTTTTTCTGAAATAGACAATATTTCAAACATAAGTTCGTTTTATTTATTTAAAACAAAATTACCTTAACAACTGCAGAAGTCATTTTAAGCAATCAAGCAACAGATCCAATGTTTAATTCTTGTCGTTCATATTTAAAGACAATATCAACACCAAAATACACAAGAGAGACAAACAAAAAACGCATAATATTGAGGTAATATCGAAGAAAACTTATTTTAAGAAAGAGGTATTGTGAAGATTTTTCGTAGTTACTTGGAGTATAGAATTGATAGATAACGGAGCCGGCACAACACAGTACTACATATCTGATTACGGTAGAGGATTCAAATCACAGCTCGGAACAGGACGTGTTCCCACCTATAGCCCATTACATAAACTAAATCTTTTTCAACACACGTCCTCCTTCAAGGTCTACCATTGTTCTCAATTATAACGGGGAAAAAATTATAATAACCTTCTATTCTTCAATGAAAATTAAATCAAGAGATGTGTAAGGTTATTTCTGTAATTGATTTGTTTTCAATTTTTGTTTGAGTTTATTACGTCCACAGCTAAACAATGTACAGAGGATATTATGTAAGCGATCAGAAATTCGGTGTTGAGTTTTCAACGGAATTTTATGTTTATGTATTGTTTAAAAAAAAATGTCTGCCATAGAATGAATGTATCGACATAAAATTCAATATGTATATTCAAAACGTCATGAGAACGACATCAAATAATTTTCGGTTAAATCAGCCGAAGAAAAGGAGAGGACTCACCTCAATAACGACCGATGTAATGAATGGATCGACATGAAACTGTATATTTACATTCTAAACCCCATATATATAAGTGGTGGGCTGGTGCACCTAGGGACCCAAGCATCCAGTGCTCTTATCCCTTCCCTGGAAGCGCTGGGCTTCCCCCTCATATTAACTGTGTGTTTATACTTATACTACCTGAACAAAGCCCTTCATGAAGTGCTCAGTCTCCCAGTTTCCTTAATGAACCTGAGAATGCTCTCATAGTCCAATCTTCTAAAGTCTTCCTCTGCGATTACATCTCCACCAAAGATGCGGAATCTCGTTCGCGCATATCCCGAGCAGATGCCCAGGAAGTGTGCCGCCGTTTCGTCTTCTTCCACACATCTATCGCAGGTAGGACTGTCCTTGACTTCCACAGTGTGTAGGTGACTATTGAACGGACCATGTCCTGTGAGAACTCCAGTCAGTTGCCTAAGCTCGTTCCTTTTGAGGTTCAGGATCCCGTCTTTCAGAACTCTGGACTCCCCTCCCAGGAACATCTTCGACTGCCTGCATGTGGTCTTTTCTCTCCATGTACGCTCCAAAAGATCCTTAGTCCATTCTTTAATTCGGGTTCGGTATGTCTCCCGAGATATTCCCAGCACCGGCTCTGGCCCCATAAAAGGCATACTTGAACCTTCCTTGGTTCTAAACCCCTATAAGAACGACACTAATTAATTATACGCGAAATCGGCCGAAGGGAAAATGAGTATCAGAGAAAGAGGGCTCGACTCAAAAACTTGAATAACTGCCGATGTACTGAATGTATCGATACAAAATTTAGAATGAGTTTTCAGAAGACCCTATTAATTTAAAGCCAGAACGGTCGATTGGTTTTGGATTTTCGTTTTTAAAATCAAAGAATCGGAGAAAACATGAAATTTCTGTGAAAACTCAACATCGAATTTCTGACCGATTATATAACTTCGAGCTGCTGGGGAAGAAAAATACATACAATAAAAGTTCCTTATTCACGGTTTCCCTATTCGCGTTTTCATTATTTGCGGGTCAAAAAATTGCAACCCAGTTCCTGTATTCGCGGTTAAAAATTTCTTTATTCGCGGATGCAATCGGTAAATAGAAAGGGATTCGGTGTCGTTTATTAACGTATCGGCATCCTTTGAGTACTGCTGGCACGTGCAGAGGCAGACACATTGAAACCATGCTGGAAAAAACTGTGGCCTGTTTTGTCTGTCGGAAATGATGAAGAATCCGCGCAAATTCAAACTTATAGATTGAATCAAGTGACATTCAGGAGTTGCTTGATTCGCCGGATGACTTGACCGAAACCGACTTGGAGGAAATGTTAACTCCATATTCCACTGAAGAAGAGCCTTCAAAGAGCACTGAAAAGGTGACCTTTAACTTGAAAAATCTGAGTGAAGGTTCACGTATGGCAATGAACTTTGTGATTTCTTCATGAAAATTGATCCATCTATGGAAACGAGGAGCCTTATTTTTAAAAGGCAAATTATTAATGTTACAGCTCAATATCAATCTGAATTTAAAGACCTTTTAAAAGCGGCAAAACAAGAAAAAATTACTAAATTCTTTAAACCCTTGCCTAAAGCTGACTATAACGATTGATTTTAATTGCGAATTTCTCAATAAATTTATTTTATTTTGATACATATTGGTTTTATTTTGGAACCTTGGAACGTATCCCCTATGATTCCATACTAATTACCATTCCATATCCACGGTTTTTGTATTCGCGGCATATTTACGGAACATATACCCCGCCAATAAAGAGCTTTTACTGTACATAAAAAGAAGAAGTTTAGGTACATTTAAATATCCAAGCCTGAGTTCTCAGCTATAAATTTTCGTTTTAATACACTCCATAAAATCTAAAAATGCAATATTTTCATTTTGAATAATTATATTTCCATATCTTAACTCCTTTAAAATTTTATAAAAAATCTTAAAAATTAATACACAATAATCAGCTGATTAGATTAAAGGAAAACTCTTTTTGATATTGGCTAAGATTAACAATTAGAAAGTAAAGAAATACTGCTTCTAGCGTTACAAAAAGTTAGTGAGGGTGCAATTATGAACGATACAGAAGTGCATTTTAGCTGGCGAAAATAAATACTATAAATTAATAAGTGAAAGGTATTTAATATAATGTTAGGTATTAATTTTGGTTATTTATCTGGTGGAGAAGTGGAACTTTCCTTTTTGTAAATGAAAGTTAACCCGGGCTGCAACGTTCCCGCACCCATGTGTATTATCTATGTTCCCACACGAGAACAATCAGGAGGCTTTCAGAGTCAAATGTTGGCATTATCGACAAGAAAGCCACAGGTGCTGTCAGTTAACACCAAATTATTAATGAATTAGTACAATTATTATTATTATTATTTTGTCAGTGGACATGCCCGGGTTTTAAGTGCGGCATTATATTGCCTACTACCACAGCACTCTTTCGTAGATCTAGTGGGCATGAGCCCGACTTTGGTTGGAGTTCTACAGTTTGCCTACCCAGGTTTATTCATCTACAGTAGGAGTCTTTAACGAGTACCTGATATCGTACAGGCTCGGGACCGTCGCTTAACGTCCCATCTCCCATATGAAATACCTAAGGGCCACGGCCGGGTTTCGAACCCGCGATCTTGAGCTCAGTAAGCAAGCACGCACACCACTGTGCTACCAGTGCTCTTTATATATATAAAATACATAGTATAACAACATAGTATACTATAGTGCAGGTATATAATAGTTTTTTTATAGAAAAAAAATTGTTCTTACTTATTTTCAAAGTATATAACGTTACAGGGAGAGAATAGTCAAAAATTGTGTTCTGTAATTTTCCTCCCAAGTCAAGGCTCTCTCCAGACTCCCTTCAAGGCATTCCACAGAAACGCATTAAACCTATGATTGGGTCTTCTCTGGGAGTCCTAAATTTTGCCTACTCAGATATTATTAAGATCTCCAACGAATACCTGACAGTGCACAGGCTCCGTATCGCCATTTAACCTTCATTCCATTTTTTTTTCTCTTTTTTTTTTTACCACAGCCTGGATATAATAAAAGGGATGAAACAACCATCAATATATATCGCCCTTTGTGGTTCTGAGAAGGGCAATATTAAGAAGAAGCCTTGGGAAAGACTGGGGTAAGTGAAGGACGAGTTACCTGGAAAGCAGGGCCTCTTCCCTTCTACGGGGGGGCTACATGCCGCAGAGCATCTTGGGAGAATGTAGCTGTGAAATTTGAGCTTGCAGGGGACCTGGTTTGAGGCACTCTCTGGTGTTGTACCCAGCCACAGAAGATAGCAAACATCTGGCTGGACGTCAACCTTTCATACTTGTAGGATGTTTTGATCCGGTCGGATGATCCTCAATAGACTCTGGAGGGGGGAGGCCATGTTTCTTATTACAACCGTCTTGGTTAGCCTTGAAAAACACCGGAATGTTTCCTCGCTGATCTGAGGTGTAGTCTTAGTCTCGGAAGCATTGGTGTTCCTTCTCAAGGGAGTCTGTTTCAAGTTATACAACCTGGCAAAAATTTGGCGGGAATGTAAGCTCTAAATCCCTGCTTAAACTGATTGCCAGGTCTCTTTAAGACTCAGAGGCAGTCTGATAAAACAATTTAAAAAAATAATTAACATTTTTTTGAAAGTGAATGAATAAGATAAAATTCTGGAATAAAGGTTAGCTTAGGTTAGGTTTTTTGACTCATGCCCGGGCTTTAACTACGAGGTCATATCGCCTATTACCGATGAGAGCGCTCTTTCGTCACTCTGGTGGACATGACCCAGACTCTACTGTGAGAATTTATCTTATTTATTCACATTTAAAAATGTTACATTTACCAGACTACCTGATATTAAGGACAACCTCGAAAGCCGGCTAGCATAAAATAATAATATCTAAAGAGAGATTAGACTACATTTTTATTTTGCAACCTGTGAAAAAAACAAAAAAGTCATAGATGACGTCACTCTGAGATTATTCTAGTCCAATTGCATAATATACCCTTATCGGAAGTCTAGAGAAGCTCCTTAAAGATAGAAACGAGGTATCTAGTGGTATCAACTAAGTAAGAGCAAGCATAACACCAATCCCTAGAATCCTTTTTGTCTTCCACCTGATCCCTTTTAGATCCTAGAAAACTCCTCAAGGCTTCTCTGTATATATTGCTTTGATATTGTTGCCATGGAAACAAAGCATTGAAATCTCCAGGTTCGAAATGGATAAGATCGGACGATGTCACTTCTCCCTTCAACATTTTTCCTGTACTCTCGTTCTTTTCGAAATGGAAGCATTTTTAACACAGTTTAAAGACTTTTCCACAAAATTACAATAACTTCCAGTCCCAGAAAATAGTAATATATTTTAAAATAGGTATAGTTAAATAATTATGAAACTAAACTCCACGTAAGATATCATTAGCTGATAAATATCACAAAATATTCCAAGAAATAAATAAAATAAAAAATCAATCTTTGAACAATGTTCATGATAAAAGATTTCTAAATCATAATCAATTTTTTTTAGTTTGATTCATAAAAAGTACTATCAAAGAAAATTTATTTTCTACTTCCAACTATGTTTACCCTTTAAAGCAATGATATGAATAATATCTGTTAATTTAGCCGATTACTATCTGTTAATTTTGAAGATCATTTACATACCTACACCTCATGAACATTTTGGATAATAAAATATAAATAAGGGAAGATAATTTAGGGAGAAGACAACAAGAACATTTTAGTACAATACAAGGCGAATCAGAACAGTTTGTTTAGTGGAGACCCTAGACACCGAGTTCCACTCATTTACAGCTCACTGTCACTTCTGGTACTAAGGTCTCTAGGCCATTGGCGCTTAAGGCGTCGTTGAGGAAGTGTGGCAGAATGGAGGGCATGGCCTGGAGGATTACTGTGAGAGGAAAATAACTTTTTGTATCTGAATTTAACAACTTCGGTAACGTAGGGAATGCTGAGGTAGTATGAAGGCCTAGTAAGGAGCATTGGCTATTGTAAGAAGGATTTTGCACTGAAGGGATTGGATGCGTTGCAGATTGGCAAAAAATCGGTCCAGCAAACAGAACAAAGAATATAGTGAAAAACAATACCCTCTCTTCGTGTTCCAGTTGTCATGACAACTAGCTGCTGCGGTTATTAGCGGCAGCGTACATAGTAATAACTCTGCTTTCTACCTTATCAATTCTTTAGGGGGAAATGAAAAATATACATACGTCTTAATGAGAGCATGAATCGAAATATGAAACGTATTTATGCATCAGTCGGGTCATCATACTGAAACAATATGGGCCAGGTAAACACACCGATTGTCTGCGTCACAATACCGCTTATAGGTAAATCAGACAACGTAAACACATTTACATAACACCTTCCTACTCCCCTCTTGTAAAAAATTAATAAATTTTAAAGAAAGTACAATATATAATTTATATATAATATATATAAAAATAGGCTTCGTAAAGTTAGCGAATTGCCATTATCTTCTTTAGCCTCCATTGGAAGTCATATTGATCACAAAGATAGCAAATATCCTGAGGCTATCTGGACTTTAAATCCCAAACTAAAGAAAAAAGTTGTCGATGAATAACCGGCAATGAACTTCCCCAGAACAAATTAATCAATTAACTTTTCGCTCCCTCTCCAAAACTTTGAGCTAATCCTCATACTAAATTGTGTACAAATTCTCTACATTGGCAGTAACTAGGGTTTTGGAGTAGAGAATTTCATCTGAACCCCCCCTACCCTTCGCTCGATTTAACTGAAATTTAACAGGTGTCCTCAATGGGTTTTGACTTTAAATGTGAAATTTCATGTCAATACATTCATTACTTAGGCAGTTATTGGGGGGTTTTTGAGTTGAACCCCGCCTCTGATTCTCCCCTTCCCTTCGGCTGATTCCACTGAACAAGTGTCGTCCCTAGGTGGTTCTAAAAAAGAAAATGTGTCGAGACATTCATTTTATCGAGAATTATCATATTTACATATTCTTTTTTTCATTTTTGGAATCTGGAAGGGTGAAAAACATGAAATTCCGTTGAAAAGTGCATCGTATTTCTGACCGATTACATAACTTCCCCTACACTTCCATATATTTATATATCTCTATATGTACAAAACATTTTCTATAATAACGAAATTTAGTTAAATTATGAATTGGTGGGAGAGCGAAAACTTGATTGATAAACATTTTTTTTATATATTGTAGTTCGAACCTGTAGTCTAACCGATAGTAAATTTACTATTATCTCCTGTCGAACGAAGATAATAACATTTTTTTTTCAAAGCGCATTTGGATGAACTCAAACCATATTTCCTATTTTTGAAGTTTACGTATAGAATAAATTGTATTATGCAGTTTTCTGATTAATCTTTAAATTATAAAGATTATTCTATAAGGCTACTTCCTTCAATCTTTGTTCTTGTAGAATTAAAGTTTTACCATGTAAAAGGAACAATAGACGTTCCGAAAATGGACCGTTATGACATAATTCAAAAATGATCGTCGGTGAATCACCGCCATTGTACTTCCGAATTTCTCAGCGCAATTTAAACATTTAAGTTATCGCTCTCCCTCTGAAACCAATTCACCGACAGAGACTTCTAAATTCTCATGAAAAAATTTGGTGTTTTTTGTGTTAAGCTCCCCTAATCCGCCTCTTCCCTTTGACCCATTTGGGTGAAAATTAATAGGTGTTGTCCTTATGGGGTTCTGGATACACATATAAAGTTTCGTGTCGATATATTCAATCTATAGGGAGTTATCGTGTTCACATATACACACAGTAATATTTTTTTCATTTTTGCGATCCGGGGGTTGGTAAAATATGAAATTCCATTGATAATTCAACATCGAATTTCTGACTTATTAATTATCTATATAACTTCCCCCTGGAGAAGTAAACACATTGAGAGACTTGAACGCACTTTGTACAAAACCTAATTCCATTTTCTTTTTCCCTTTATAAAACATTGATATGGTCTAGAAGACTAGTTAAAGATATAGAAGGTACCTTGTTAGGATCGGTGACGAGTTTTGTGGTAGATCCCAAGGGAGTGACGTCCTTCGCCATGCTACCTCCACTAGAGAGGGTACGAACACCACTGACAGTATCGGGCACTGGACTAGCCTTGTCGTCCCCACTTCACCTCCAGGTAGCTACCGGCATATCGTCTGCTGAGCGCTCCCCCATATAAAAAAGTCGAATCATCGTCTATAAACTTCCTCAGAGTGAGTTTACCCATTTTTCCTTCGCCCTCTGTAATCTTTCTACCGATTAAGTTGAAAAAACTCATCATCGAATTTTTGACAGATTACATAACTTCACAATTTAGAAGGAATTCGAGGTTCTGTCGTGTAAATAAAATTCAATATTTGGTCAACGTTTCGGAAACTATTTATTTCCTTCTTTAGGGCCTACAGGATACAACAAACAAATTAGTCATTATGGACAATGATATAACTAGATACTTAATAAATAATGTTAAAAAGAGATGGAAACAATTTTTATTAATACTCGTAAATGAAAGAAAAAAAATAAATAAATAATAAATAACATTTTTTTAAAATTAGTAATAAAATAACCTCTATATATATATATATATAAATAATAAATAAAAATTATCTTATAATGACGAGTAGATGTGTGTGGTGAAGATGCAGAGTTTGTGTCCAGTAAATAGAGCTGGGACACAAACTGAACACCACCTACACCACACACATCCACTCAAGTCATTATAAAGTAACTTTTATTTATTATTTATTTTGAAATATATATATTATTATTTTTTTTTTTTTCTCTTTCATTTATTTAAAAAAATTGTTTCCGTCTCCTTTTAACATTATTATTATAAATAAATAGTTTCCGAAACGTTGGCCAAATATTGAATTTTCATTTACATGACAGAACCTCGACTTTATTAATCAACTTAACTTCCCCTATACTTCATATAACTGGGAAAATAATAAATAGGTGCACTCCGCGTACAAAATTTCGTTTCGATTCATTCATTACAAGGCCGATTCGGCTGAAAATTGATATGTGTCGTCCTTATGTGGTTTTGGATTTAGGTACATATATAATTTCGTATCGTTACAATTATTACTTCGGCAGTTATTAGAGTTTTTGTGTTAAGCTCCCAAAGCCCTCCTTCCCTTCGGCCGATTTGTTTGAAAGACAATTGGTGCATTACATAGGAACTTCCAAATATACACACACAATTTCATTTCGATACAATTGTCGGCAGTTATTAGGATTTTTGGGTAGAACTCCTCTCCTCTGTTTCTTCTCCTCCCTTTAGCCGATTTGACTAAAAATGTATATCGTATTTGTGGGGTTTTGGATTTACATATAAATGTATGTGTACCGTAAAAGAGGCGAACTTTACTCCAAGATTTACCTATTTTTTCCCGAAACTCTTGTTCTTTGAGGAAATCCCGGTTCAAAATGACTTTCTTAGTATGTAACATATTTTCCGGAGTCTCTAGAATATTTTAACTGGTGGCGCATCAAGATATCATGATTCTACATTTTTTAATTTTTTTTCAAACTTTGGAGTAATGTTACCTTGGGGTGTGTCGAACTTTGCACCACTGTGTGAAAACCATTGTAAACGAATTGGAAATCGCCGATAGGGTAAAGTTTAACTCCTGGGTTGAAAAGAATGCACCAACTATATGAACATTTTTATTAGAAAACAAATCGACTAATAATTGTCGTCAAATTACAAAGTTACAAAAAAAAGTCACAACTTATAAAACTAAAAGCAAAAGTTAGGTAACCACCAAATCAGAAAAGGAACCAACGGCTTTTGGCAGATCTAGGCCACTGTAGGAGATCAAAATTCAGTAAAATGACAAGAAAAATCATGAACAAGGACATTGTGAGCCTTTTCCCTTCTAAGGCTGCTGGAACGCAGAAAAACTGTCTAACTCTGACACCCTGTAGAATCCTCTTTTTGAAATTAGCTGTGGGGCGTTGATTCTTCCCAAGACATCATTCCGAGAGTAATCTATGACGTCGGGTATTGTGGGCCACTTCCAAGATTTTAAACTCTGTTCCATTGAAGAAATCTCAGCAGTGTCCTCATCAAAACTCAGATTTTTTCCAGGATATATTTTGTCCATGTATTTCACCACACAGAACTTCCCGACTTTTTTTTCAACTGGTGCAAAGTCAACACTCTTTTGTTCTGTGAGCAATCTGTCAAACTCCTCATCTTCACGTTCTTCTAGTTCAATTTGTTCCCTGAACCTGTCGAAATCATCGTCCTCGGACTCGTCCTGTGTAATGATGAGATCTTCATCCCTCTCCTCATCCTCGCCTTCTTCAATGGAAGCCACTCTTTTCCTCCCACTAGCACCTTTTGAAGCAGGTGTTTGAGAGGTGGAAGCACATGATGGCTCGACGTCTTCTGATGTCACGCTCTTGCCAGGTGGGACGTCCATTTTTTTTCTTTTCCCTCCTTTCTTCTTTTCCGTCCATTCGGCTCTTTTAGCTTCCAGTCTTTTCAAGAAAGAATCTCCTGGAGAAATGACCTGATCTCCCTCGCTATCCACAGTTCCTGGAATTCTCTTCAGCAGTGGTCCAACATCGCAAGGAACGATTCCGCATGCTTTGAATCCAGAAATCAAGTTGTTGGAGACATTGTCCTCAATGTTCTTCATGAGCTTGTTGAGCAAACGAGGGAATTCCTCCTTACGGAGGGCGACATTACCAATGTTGTCCTTCCACTCAGCCAACAGTTTCCTCCATTCTGCCTTAATCCCTCTAAACACAGAGACATCAAGAGGTTGGGTGAGGTGTGTGCTGTTGGGAGGGAGGCATATAAATGATATGTTGTGCCTCTCACACTCCTGTAAGACTTAGACAGAAATGTGAGAGCTTAGGTTGTCACAAAGGACGACTTTTTTTCCATCTAGATGACGAACAAATGGAAGAAAAAGTGATTGAAACCAATCCAAGAATGTAGACGCATCAAACCACCCGCTTTGACTATTATTGTAGCGGGCATTTGGTGGACCATTCTCTGTCCATGTTGTCCACATGCAACCTGATTTGTAGAGAATGTACGGTGGCAACAACTCACCTGAAGCACTGCCACAAAACATAATTGATGTTCCACTTTTTGAAGTGTTGCAGATTTTGTCAACATATTTAGTCCTCCTCCTGACCAAAACTCTTTTTTTACCAGGGTCGTCAACGAGGCACGTCTCATCAAAATTAAATATATTTGAGGGGGGGACGCCCTCTAGCTCCTGAGACAGATTGTTTATGAAATTCTTCAGATCTGAAACGGTCACTGCTGCTCTGTTTCGTTTTATGTTAGATGCCAATCTGGAAGTAATTTCACTGTTTCGACGCTTGAACCCCTCTATCCAATCTCTTCCTGGTTTGTTATTGGTGAATTTTGGCACCTCTCTACCAAGCTGACGCAAATAATCAGCAATTATCCAGCACAAATCACGATCCGAGACAGGGAACCCATATTCTGCCATTTGTGTGAGACACCATACAATTAACTTCTCCTCCTTTTCTGAAAATACGGGAGGACAGCCCGGTTGATTTGTATGCCGGTTCTTTAGTTTGTTGAAAATAGTTTTTCTTGGTATTTTGAAAATCGCAGAAGCCTCACGATGCGTCATGTTGCCCGTGCGCACTGCCTCCAAACACTGTTGCAGTTTCGTCTCATCATAGTTACGATAAGGTCGAGTGCCTAGCTTCTTAATTCGTTCCCTCCCCATTCTTCACTTCTACAACACACAAAAAACGCAGAAAAACGTTAAAAGTTATCACAATCGAATAATTTTCATCAATAATCGATCCAAAAAAGTGGGTGTCAAACTTTACCCCAGTATTTCTCTTGGGGTAAAGTTTCACGGGTTTAGGAGTAAAGTTACCAACACTAAGTTACTTCAAAATAACTATGGAAAAAAATAATCTTTTCAACGATCTCAATAGTGCATTTTGTTCAAAATTACATTCTCTAAATGATAGTATAAGAGCTTACCTGATCAATTCACTTGAAATGTGCGGAATCAAGAGAATTTGGTGACACAATAAACAGCTGCAGTCCACGTTGAGTATTGATAACACGACATAACACTGATAACATGTTTCTATTGGCGCCAAAGCATGTCAGCTGATGCGCGGGAATGTGGAGTCTCTGGTGAGCCCAACCGCTAACCTGTGGTATGTTTCTAATTTGCTTACGTCATCAAAGAAGTTTTTCGCTTTTTGGGGTAAAAATACCTCCCATGGAGTAAAGTTCAACTGATTTACGGTATTTTAATTTATTTGTGTTATTGGCTGAAGGCTGATGCCATTTACAGCCGTATATTTAATATTAGCACACTTAAAAGATGAATTTTATCTTTAAAGGTGCAATTCATTATTCCAAATTTTGGCAATGCCAAATAATTTTAAATACAATTTTTTGATTAAAATTAAATTTTCTACATTTTTTTGTTTGGTTTTTTGTTTTTGTTCATTACAACTTTTATTTTATTTTATATTTTTTTAAACAAAAAATTCTGTTTAGTTATCAGGTTTCTATATGGTTCTCTTCTTCGCTTAAAGCGAATTAGACACACCTGGGTTTGCATAACAGCTTTTCGTAACAAGTAGGTATAGGTCTGTCACTGTACCAGTATGGTACTGAAAATATTAGCTCCTATAAGTATTAGGTATTTTTCGTACCATATAGCTCTGGAAACCAAAAAACGACAGAAAGGAGCTGTAACTGATTTTCAGTAACGTATTGAGCCACATACAAATTCCCAAGAAAGTGAGCAGAGATTAAGCAAACAACTGTGTAAAAAAATCTTTGAACTGAAAATTATTATGCATTTTGTAATGGATTTACGAATCTAGCTCCAGCTTCTTCGGTGAAATAACTGTTCCAAAATATATGGTATTTTGTAGCTGGCTTTTCTACATCCAACTCCTAAACTGATCGCGAATGCGTGAAATACCTGTTCTAAAATATTTGATATTGTAAAGGGTATTACTTTGGAATAGTAACAACTTGTTTCCGTTATTGATTAGGAGCAGTTTTCGATATCTCTTATTGGCTACTTTACCAACCAGAGGTGAAAGGGAGAAAAATTATTGGATAAATCCCTTCCTACCTCCATGATATCAACCGCCATTTCAGATCACTTTATGAAAATGATCAACAAGTGTTTTGGGCTGAAGGTTATAAGGAGGTTACATCTCTCTGATTCCCATGGCGTACCTACCCTGAATTTGAATTCACGTCTAAAATTAAATAACATCAATGGAGAATTGTATGAGTATATGCCAAGACATCTATATAAATTAAAAAACATTAAAAAAAAAAATAAGTATTTGAAATTATCTATTAGGATTATTTAATTTCATTAATTTTTTTGGGCTATTTTTGTTCATAGTTGTTGAATATGAGCCTGGGACTTCCAGTGAAGATAAGAGAGAAGATCGTACAACAGGTAATTTTTTATATTTTTAAGCATTCATATATTTAATTAAATGAAGTGTCAAAGAGGCTATAGCGGTCATCGAGCTTAAACTCATAACGAAAGGCGGTCAAACCGGTGAACTCCTTAATGACAGGCGTCCAAACGAGTAAATTCTTAAATAAAGAATAGAAAAAAACCTAACAAAAAAAAATGAATATGAACTTATGAGTATATACAAATTATTTAAAATATTTTTTTTTTGTATAGGTGAAATAGAAGGAACACAGTAAATTTAAAAAAATATTAAATAATTTGATTGTTAAATTTAAAACCATTAATAATTAATTAAATTAACTTTAGAACGAAATCCGCCGTGAAAATAAATCCCTAGTTACAGAAATATTGTTCGTTAAAAAAGCGTATAAGTAAAATTATAAAATGTAGAATATTATAAATAAAATTTCATCTATTTTGTTTCCTTATTATGTTCTAAAACATATTTTCAAAAAACACAAATCCAAAACGTCGAGCGGATGGCGAGCGATCTCCAATACTTACTAAATTCACAATTTTAAAATGTAATTAAATTGTAAGTATATCTCGTATTGCCTAAAGATGACAAAATGTCTTCAACTGGTTACTAGTTGTTATGAATATTATGTGTACTCTGCAGGGAGTGTAACAGGTTTTGAGTTTGTTCCCTGATTTTTTTTTTAAATTTAGCTTTATGTGTAGTCAACAAGAGTTGAAGAAAGAAATTTTGAATTTTTTGTTAATCGAGCTTGTTTTTCATTACATTTCATGACCCCTAAAATAAATACTTATATTTATACTACTCATGGTACTCTGTAAATATAAGATATATTTTTTTTTCTTGAAATTTAAATTTGTTGCGAAGTTACAGCCAGTAACAAAAATGTTCGGACGGTTTGATTTTTCAATAAAAAATTATAATAATTAAATGCAAAAGTAATAAAAAATAATTTTAAAAAATAATTAAAGCCATTTTTCAATCAAGAATAAGAATTCAAATGTGGGTTAGGATAAAGGAAAAACAGCTTTGATTAGAACAAATAAATATTTTAATTTAATAAATTTTATAACAAGTAATGTAGGTAACAAAAATTTTCGGACAAAAATGTAAACAACTATAAATAAATTCAATGTTTTTTTTACGATTTCACAAATTCAAAAACCATAATGTTAATTAATATTTGGTTGGGTACCCTTTTTGTGTAATAACATCTTTCATTCGATTCGGCATTGATGATGAAACTAATTTTTTGGTGAAATTTGGAGATATTTTACCCCACTCTTCTAATAACTTTTGTTTCAATTCGTTTTTTGAAGCAATGGGTGTTAATCGAATTTTCCTGGCGAGCTCACCCCATACGTGTTCAATTGGGTTGAGATCGGGCGATTGGGGGGGGTTTCATAACTTTAGGGCAGTTATACAAAAGCCGAGTACGTACCAATTCACAGGTGTGTTTCGGATCGTTGTCTTGGTAAAAATGAAAAGTCCGTAAAATCCCAAGTTTTTCAGCACTCTTTTTCAAATTGCTCCTTAGTAATTCGGCATAAACTTTTCCAGTCATGGTGGTTTCAATGAAAACCAGTTCACCAATTCCACTAGACGCCATACACCCCCACACCATCACTGAGCCACCCCCATGTTTTACTATTGGTTTTAAATTTTTTGGATTCAGCTCCTCATTACGCCTTCTCCAAATTTTGTCGCGACTGTCGGGACTAAATATATTAAACTTACATTCAAAAGTATTTGCTTGCAATAGAACAAACCGCAATAATAAAATATTCTTGTATCTTGTAACTCTTCACAACATAAAAAGAAATCTCAGGTCATGTAATGTCAGAAAACTAGATTTTTGTGATATGACGTTGGAAGAGAGCGACAGCAGCGCTGACCCTCGGCAGAAACCGTCCCTTCCCCCTACTCTATCCCCTCCACCTTCCCTCTAAAGAAACTAAGTACCCAATTTTTCTAATTTAAACGTTTTTTCTCCGATATTTCGACAAATAAATGTTTCCAGATCATGTCCGTTTACTTCCATGTAATATATGTATACATATACTATTACTTTACTTTTGTTTACTTCCCTATACATATAATATATGTATACATAATAATATGTACTAAAAATTTTGTAATCGTGTGAACATCAGAGATCAATTGCATGCGTGTGTTTATGTGAGAGCTCAAACGCTTTGACCTGACATCGTACAGGCTCATGACCATCGCTTAACATCCCATCCGAAGGACGGAGTGCTTAAGTTTATTTTACCTCGCAGATGAATGACATTACTCCAAAAAATTTCTGAATGATTCTGGAACTCTTTTGCGAAGCTCAATCTTTTTTTTATATTTTTTTCACTCACAAACGGTTTTTGGTACTCTCCCATTATATCCTGCTTCTTTTAGAATTCTTCGAACATTTTGTGGGTGAACTTTCTTTCCCGTTTCTCTGTATACCTCGGCGACGATCTGAGGTGCACTCCTCGAGGGCTTGTTTTTAATTTTCCGGACAACGCTACACCTTTCTCGGTCGTTTAATACTCTTGGACGGCCAGAGGAAGATTTCAAATCTATCCGATCCTCGTGCTTATACCTTCGAATTACATCGGCTACGGTGCTTTTACTTCGGCCTACCATACCACCGATTTTGCGGACACTTAATCCTTTTTCATAATTAAAAATTATTATCTGTTGAACTTCAAAAGATGTTCGACCCATCTTGACAGCAGGAAATACAAATAACTACTGAATGCAGTAATAGAAGGATATAAACACATTTTATTTGTTCAGTATTAGCGGTTGGTTGAGAAGGGATTAAAGATCATGATCAGAGTCGCATTTGTTTACAAAACAAACAACAGGTGTCCAGAAAATTTTGTTACGTGAATTTCTTGTCTTCAATTATTAATGCAAAATTTCCTATTAGCTGTAAATGTTTAATTAATTGTTTTACGGCGTTTTGAAATGATTGATGATCTCGAAATTTAAAACTTTGCTTGAATTAAATATTTTGCCATATAACTATGTGTAACTGCAAAAGAAAAACAAAATTATAAATTGTCCGAAAATTTTTGTTACTGATTGTATCTACATACTGTGAGCTTCCAGAAGATTTGTACGTCAGCTGAATGAAAGGTTGCACATAAATTGGGCAACGTAGTTCAGATATTTTATTTTCCAACACCTGTTGCTCTGGTAACATTTACCAGTAGAGTTCGTTGCCCATTGAAATTATTTTTTTTAAACATGTATGTTATGATTAACTTATGTGAACGCGTTTTGCGTTGTTTCCAGACCGAGCCGGGACTTCTTCAGTGTTTACATGTCACCATTGTGGCCACACCTGCATAACGTTGGTCCGTCTAAGTCGTCATATAATGTTCACTCACAAATCAGCAGAAAACCAACGAGAATATCACTTCTCAACTGTAAATCATGCTCTTACATAACTCCCTCGCGTGCATTACTAAAACAGCATTGTAAAAGAGAAAACACTTCATCAATGAAAAAGTCAACTGTTGCTACTGTACTTACAAGGGCTTTTGAAGAGACATATTCAAGAAATACATATCAAGATGAATCTAAAACCCTGCATTTATTGCAGGTTCTTTGAAATTTGATGATATTCTTAAGAAACATATTGAAACAGTGCACGCTAACAGGATTAAGGATCAGTGTAGGTACTGTCAAATAGTGTGAGAATGCGGTGGAGCGGAGAGTTCATGAGTTGTCCCACTCTCTGATGCCTCAGAGAACCAACATCTGACTTTCTTAAACAACTAATTGCTGATTTTAAACATTTGATGAATTAGATAATCCCATCATTAAACGGAACCATTTTTCACATTCATTGAAGTGAAAACTAATCTAGACTTACCTGAAAACGCTCACTTAGTCCAGAAGAAGATTATCTTCAATGTTGAAGATTGTGCTAGAGAGGAGCGTTGCCATCGTACGAAGGATTGAATATGATTAACAATTGTAGCTTTGGTACAATTTTGATTTGGAGAAGGCCAGAGTTCAAGTTCATAAGCTCAGTACTTCCGTTGTGTATCAGGATGCAGTTTTGATAGTTTGTCGCTGAATAGGAATACTTCTTGACTTCCATATCATATGAGAAATGCAGATCAGTTGCTATCCAGCTTTCTTTGAGAGGATGAGATTATTTTTGAGAGGCATATCTGTGTCGATTTTTGAAATTTTAATCTATATATAGATAACGGCTCATATTTCCTCCCTCCTTAGGATTTACAAAATATATATATTTTTATAAACCCATTAGTTGCTATAAAAAATATCAATACAAATTATTATTGTTGTATACTGTTTTGTTTAATGCCCTTGAGTCCTCCCAATCAGAGTTGGGCACTATTCGAATGAAAAGGTATCCGCGGATACTTCTACGAATAATTTGGTATTCGTGAATAGTATTCATTATTCGTGGACCTACGAATACGTTAGGCATTTCTAGAATATTTTTAGAGTGACATTGTTTAGACCACACCTCGAATACTATATAATCCAAGCATTTTCACTAAAGGCATGTGCTACTAAGTCTACTTGGTGATCACCAACCAATAAAAAACATATTTTTTAAACAAAAAAGTTTAACGAACCCGTTTTTTTTTGCAATTATCTTCGAATTGTTTTTATGGCAAAATGAAGCACAACCCAGGCATCTCGTATTGGCTTCACACTACGTCACCCATTAATTGGTGCGCTCGTTGATGCCCTCTACCAATTCCTTCCTATGCGCGTTCAGAAGAATCAAAGGGGAATGGAGAAATCGATAGTTCGTTTATTCAAGTTTCCATCTTGAATTAAGAAATAATCAATTATTTAGGTGGAGGGTGGAAAGAGCTGGGTGCGGATAACCACAGTGGGAGATTCCCATGTCTCCTGTTCCAGGACTGGTGTATTTATCCTACTCAAGAGATATCTGTAAAGTTGATTTGTCTCATTGGAATCCAAATCCAGGCTCTGGAAAAAGATTCGAACCCATGCTCTTTGGGTTATTAACACGACATATTTGTACAATAAGTTAATTTGGCTAGTTGGAATTAAAACCTATGCTCATTGGATTGGTAACACTATCTATGAATAATCTCTTAATTATTCAAGAATGAAAAATAAATCGTGAAAGAGAAAAACCAGAATGTACAAGTATTCTTGGAAATAAAACCATTTTATTTTACACTTTATTCATTCATCCGCGAATACATGCCTATTCGTCGTTAACAAATACAAAAGTATTCGCTATCCGCGGATACATTTTGCCCAACTGCTCTCAACTCAGGCAGGAAGGACGAGCTCTACATGTAGCTATTCTTATCTGTATCTAAAATAGACTCTTTCAAAAACATTTTATTCAACATATTTTTAATAATTTAATATATTAGTTATTATGACTCATACTCGGGCTTTAACGACAAGGGCATATCGCCTACTACCAGAGCGCTCATTCGTCACTCTGGTGGACATGAGCCCGACACTACTGTGGAAGTCCTAAATTTTTATTCACCCAGGGCAGGGAACTTTTAACGAGTAACTGACATCGTACAGGCTCGGGACCATCGCTTAACGTCCCATCCGAAGGACGGCGTGCTTACGTTTATTGTACTTCCCAGATAAACTAAACTAAGGGCCTCGGTCGGGTTTCGAACCCACGATTTTGAGCTCAGAAGGCAAACACGCTTACCACTGAGCTACCGGCGCCTTCGCAATATATGATATATAATATATTAGTAAAATGCAGATATTTTTATAGGTTGTATCAGTAGGTCGAATGAATAAAGCACATTATTAAGAAACTTGTATAATAATAATATACAAATATGTATATATATATATATATAACTATAAATTTCGTTACTTGCAATAAATTTTTATTAGTATTAACAAATTCTTATTTTATGAATGGATGGAAAGAGAAGAGGGGGTGAGGGAAAACAAAAGCATTTTTAATGCTTCATTACGAAAATTGAAGCTTGTACAATCTATAAATTGTATAACGATTTACACTATTTTTCTTTAAATGTAATTAAGAAATAAATATACAACTTATTATTTATTAACTCTATTTATGTTATGTTGAGTTTGCCAAAGTTCTTGTACAGATCACAGTTCTTGATGA
Source organism: Aradus depressus (assembly GCA_963662175.1). Classification (NCBI taxonomy): domain Eukaryota; kingdom Metazoa; phylum Arthropoda; class Insecta; order Hemiptera; family Aradidae; genus Aradus; species Aradus depressus. The sequence goes on along the minus strand of OY759216.1, from coordinate 46,473,029 downwards.
AACATAGATAATAGTGATATGCGCAGAGAGTGTCCAATATCAGACTGGGTCTGGTGTGGGCACAGGGACGTCAGCCTCCTCTGTTCTCCTTTCTACCGTGGCGGCCTCTCTGTCAACACAACAAACAATTCTCATCAATTTGGCTGAAAATCATGTTTTTTTTTTTTACTAAAAGACTTCTCAGACCACATATAAAATTTCGTGTCGATCTAATCATTTCAATGACTAATAATTGGATTTTTTTAGTTTAAAAAGTTCAAAGAGATTGGAAAACCGATTAAATGATACATAAACCCTACACAATACATAGGCTAGTGTAGTCATATAACAGAAAAATAAGAAGAGAAATGGAACACGGAATACGTTTATACGCGAAACACCTCGGATTTTCTTTTTTTGCTTCATTTCTGCTTGTCCCAGGAATGTTTTAAAGTTTAAAAAATCGCCTGAGCTGTTTTTTTTTACTTAAATTTTTTCGGTTTCCTTTTTTATTTTTCTTAAATGTTTTTTTGCCAAAAAAAAAAGAGATTAACAACCTATAGTAATTAGAAAAATTGGCTGTTTCAAGGGACAAAATGTAATATAATTAATGAAACAAAACTTATGTTTACATAAGGAATGTTATGTTTCTATAGTTAGTCAATAATAATAGTAACAATAATTCAGTTACGAATTTAAAAGGTATCGTGTTATCCTACTGAGCTCAAGGTCGTGGGTTCGAAACCCGGCTGAGGCTCTTAGGTTTTTTATCAGGGAGGTAAAAAAACCTTGAATACGCCGTCCTTCGGAAGGGACGTTAAGCGATGGTCCCGAGCCTGTACTCGTTAAACACCGCTACCCTATGTTAATAAAAATTTAGGGTAGGCACAATTTATGAGTCCCAATGTAGCGCTCTGGTAGTAGGCGATATGACCTCGTAGTTGATGCCCCGGACATGAGTTACAATAACTAACTTACTAACTCTAGACTTTGATATTGAAGCAACTTCGAAAGATAATGCAGTGTTTGTCCATGTTTCTTATTTCTGTTCGTAAGTACAAAAAGTACTTTAGTGAACAGGCCATTTAATATGTGCTTTCAGATTTTAAACCCAGATGAGCTCAGTATAAAGAATCAAAGACTCGCCCTGAGTACCCAAAGCAACTGTTGAAAGCTGTTCGTGAGTATAATAGCTTTCATGTTTAACGTTAAGTCTGAATGTTACAAGCAAAAGAAGATATTTTTGTATAAATTTATTTCAAGTACACAGTACTAGTTCCAAAATAAGTGAGGACAAAAATAAAAACGGATCACGGGGTTGGCTTTCTGTTAAAGTCCTCTTCTCTCACTAGATATTTGCGATTTGATGAAATTATCTGGGGCAACCGGTATACAATTTCTTTTATAAATGCCCGGAAATAAAATAACAAAAAAATCACCTAACTTACTTATCAACTTTGTCATCCTCTTCTCGCGGCTTCTCTTCAGTTTTCTTTGATTGCACACAAAGGCCTTTGGAACCCTCTTCTGAAATTATACCTTGTACAGATACTTTCTTTGATTGTTCACCAACTTTTCTGGAACAATCTTCTGATACTTTCTTTGACTGTTCAATAACTTCTTTGGAACTCTCTTCAGAAACAGTACCTTGTAAAGATACTTTCTTTGACTGTTCAATAACTTCTTTGGAACTCTCTTCAGAAACAGTACCTTGTACAGATACTTTCTTTGACTGTTCAATAACTTCTTTGGAACTCTCTTCAGAAACAGTACCTTGTACAGATACTTTCTTTGACTGCTCACCAAGTTCTTTGGAACCGTCTTCTGAAACCATACTTTGTACAGATACTTCCTTTGATTGTTCACAAACTTCTTTGGAACTCTTTTCTGAAATCATGCCTTGTATAGATAAAAACCTGAAAATAAAAAAAAATAAAATAATAGTAATAAAAAAAAAGAAAACAGTAAAGAATGACGTAAATCGTATGACAAGGATCCGTACAATACGTTTCGTTCATAACGTAAATGTAACCTACACCTATATGTGCAATTTATTAAAATTTCTGAAATAATACCGAAAACCATACATTTATATATCCAATAAAGTTTTGCCAAAGTCCCCCTTATTCTGTACTCCAAAACAATTTTCAGATTTTTCAGCTCATATTTCCCGAAATAGAAGGGCTGAAAATAACACTTTTTCTGTAATTTTATACTGACGTTTCAAAAATTTTTATTTTTTAATATTTTTGAAATTTGTAGTAATATCACTCTTAACCCACTCAATGGGGTAAGTAAAATTATAAAAATAAAGAACTACATAAATAAATAACATTTGTATACCTCGCCTATATGCAGGTTGTGTTCATCTTCCTATATGCAAAATTTCAGTATTTTAGGCTTACAGTTTCCAACATAAACCGCAGTGACAGACAGTCATAAAGACAACTTAGCGATTGTATAAGTGTTTTAGGTACGGAACTATAAAAATAAGGGCCTCGCGCAAAAAGGGTTTCTAGAAATCAGCTGATTCATTGTTCAGATTTAAATTACAACCCCTGGCGGATCTTGCGGACGCCGGGTGATCGACATTAATAGAACACCTTTTCAAACAATATGTATCTACTTTTAATATGGAATTCAATTCAGCCAATCTCACGACACTTATCTGCTTATTTGTAGTTTGTTTTAATAGTGAAGATTATATATCTGCCAAATTTATCAAATAGTTTCCAAATGTAGCCGGAGGATACAATATGGTACCAAAATGTACCACCCTGCGGGCTTCCCAGGAAGGCATTTTGAATTTTTAAATAATAAAAAATTAGTTTCTTGCTCTATTTGATATATTTCGATAGTCGTCTTATTTTTCAAAAAATGTATACTTCAACCCTCTTCTTGTAGCCATAATTGTCGTCCTTAAAGAGTTCTGGATACACATACAAAGTTTCGTGTTGATACATTCATTCTATCAGGAGTTATAGTTGTTGAAAACTCCGCTACGATTACATAACTTCCCGTATACTTCATATGGCTGGGACATAATGACAAGAACTCAAAATCGCGGGTTCGAAACCCGACGGAGGCCCTTAGGTTTTTTTCTGGGAAATTAAAAAAAACCTTGAGCACACCGTCCTTCGGATGGGACGTTACAGCCCAGGCCTGAGTCACTAACTACGTTCTGACAACACTCCCTGTGGTTGTCCAACCTGGCAGCTACTGTCTCCTAACTACCCACCTTTGGACCTCTTCTTCCTAGACTGGACCCTATCACTGGAGAGTGCCCGACACTACTTTTCCAGTCGCCACCGCCAATCCTATATTGAAAAGGCTAATGGTCAAAGTAGCTGACGCGTTGAAAAAAAAAAAAAAAAAAAAAAAACTAACTAATTAACAAGAAATAACAATGAAACTCCTTTCTATAATCCGGTTTCATTAAAAACAAGGGATTATTTGAATATGCAGGTTCAAAAAATTAAAGTACAGTTTACCTAAAGTTATCAATAAGTTCATCTTCCTTAATTGTTTCTCCAGGCTGTGAATTACAATTAGCGTTATCCTCACTGACTGCAAGTTCTTCAGATCTTTTCACTGGAAGGCCTCCTTCACTTTCTGGTTTCGTTGCATCAATACTTCTTCTTGAACAGCTTTCATTAAAATCTAAACATAACAGAAAACAAATAAAACAATCTTATTACAAGTTTCCACAATATGTCCGCGTTCCTCAACTTAGAAGTTGATAACAGAAAACTGTAAATAAAATATACAACAAATATACTGCTTTAAAATAATGAATGGGAGATGGAATTGAGTAAAAAAAGTCATGGTTGTTGTTTATCAGTGTAGAAATGCACGGGCTTCAATTGCCTTCTTTTAGTATTATAAACACGTTTTTCTTTTGAATAAACTGTGTTCAACGTTGTTTTTTTTCTAATATTATAAACTGTGTTTCATCGTTTTTTTTCTAATAGTATAAACTGTGTTTCAACGTTCTTTTTTTCTCTTAATTTTTGTCATTATTATAGGCAATTTCATTTACTTCCTGAGTTTCCATAGAAATGTTTGTTTTCCGACCCCTGATTCCAAAAGAAGGGGAAAAACGGAAAGGGAGGATTAGGGGGATACTTAACACAAAAACTCTAACAACTGACGTTGTATCGAGACAAAATTTCATATATAAATTCGAAACCCCGTAATGATACCTATAATTTTGGTCGGAATCGATCGAAGAGAAGGGGAGTTCAGGGGGGACCAGAACTCAAAACCCTAATAACCGATGAAAATAATGTATCGACATGAAATTTTGTATTTAAATTCAAAACGGTACCTATTATTTATCCGCGAAATCGAAGGAAGGGAAGGGGGATCAGAGAAAAGGGCTCGAATCAAAAACCCTATCAATTGCCGATGTAATGAATGTATTGTCACAAAATTTAGGTTTCAGAAGCCCTAACTATTGATTTTTAGCCCAGACGGTCAATTGGTTTTGAAGGGAGAGCGACAACTTAATTGATTAATTCGTTACATTGCCGGTGATTCACCGAATACTTTTTTTTGTTCTTTGTGTCTCATGCCCGAGTTTCAACTCTGAGGTCATAGAGTCTACCACGAGAGAGATCTTTCGTTCCTCTGGAAGTCATGAGTCCGACTCTACTATGGGAGTCCTAAATTTTGATTACTCTGGCTTTATTTCATGATTACCTGACATCTCATATGCTCGGGACATCCAACGTCCCCTCCGAAGGACAGCTTGCTCAAGGGTTTTTTAAAACCCCCAGATAAAAACCTGAAGGCCACGATTGGGTTCGAACCCATGCTCTTGACCACAGTACACAAACATGCTATCTCTGCGCTATCGTGTTCCCCAATGGTAAACTTTAAGTGATTCTATCATTTTAAAGGATGGGTTCGTTAGAATATTCGGTATATGTCGAATTATTCTACGTAGAATATTCAGCTTCATTGACACAGCCCATTGCAGTAGAGACCTTTTTAAAACGTTTAGATGAAATAATCATTCGCCCAATACATCTCTTGAAGGCTTCAGTACTCCAAAACACCTATACTCGGTAACTTTTCAAAACTTCAGTTTAAAATGGACTTTATTTAACAAGAAAGAATCTTATCACATACAAAATTTGAGGAAAGCTAACGGAAATGAAGCCTCTGGAGAATAAAATATAAGTTTTAGAATCAATTTTTTTCTCAAGAAATATACAAATAACTGGGATTTTATCCGACATTTTCAGATTGGTACTTTATCACAGAGCTATAAGGAGAAACATAATTTAGTTAGAATGAAAAATTATTTCATAATGAAACCAATCGGGTGTTTTAGGATAAAAACCCAGGAACTCGACATTTTTAGATGGGTTCTTAATGAGCTGTAAGGAGACACATCAATTAGTTAGAACGAAAATTTATTAATTAACTTACTGGCGAAATCCATTCGAACAGGGGATTCAAACTGGGGATCAAAGTTGGCGAAGTCTGCCCAGCCTTCATCCAGGATGAGCCCGCTACTGGCTTCTCCGGCGTCCAGCCATGGGTTGGGCTGCTCCAGCACTGGAGTTGACCACACTATAAGGAGAAAACAAAAAGCATATTACAACGATAAACAAATAGTTGATGGAACTGAGCGACATCAAATCATACCTGGCTAACTAATCTCTGAAAAGTATTCAAGGGAGAGAAAAACTTGATATGGTATGAAGAAGACCTCCCATGACGATGAGTACAGTCAAAAGGGAGGTAAATTTATTAATTAGAATATGTTCTAACCAGTTTTATGGAATGTGTTTTTAGCTATTTTCTTTGTTTTATTGTACAGAGTAATTCTGAGAGTGACCCAATAACACAAGTATGAAATGAATTTGAGAGAGCGAGTGTCTGTACAAACGTGGTTGGTATAAGAGAGTCCCCCGTTATGGCCAAATCAGGTATTTATTTTTAATCCTTTTTAATAAGAAACTACCAACAATAACAATATATTTTAAAATTTGTTGCTATGTGTTATACGATTTAAACATTACTTTGAAATATTCCATGTGGTACATAAATATAAGGTACCTTGTAGGATAGGGGTAGCCAACCCAAATGATCTTGCATGCCTCTTTGGATATGCATTATAATCCCGCGGGCCGCATATAAAATTATATATCCCCATATTAGATTTGGACCCACTACAAACATTTTTTAGAGTGAAAATTGAAAACAGAATGAATTATTATTATTCATACATATAAACATAGATAATATAATAATGAAATGATAGAATAATATTTAATTTATTTAATTAGTGAGATATTTGTTTCTCAACTCTTTATGTCAGGCTGGCCCATTTATTAGAAACTTTATTATTTTGTTGTTCTAATTTGGTGCGTTTATTTCTTTATATCAGTAATCGTTTTGTTAAATGCACAAACATCATTTCACGCAGATCACATATAAATTAATTTATCTATAATTTAATAATTTCATCATTAATTTTACTTTTACTATTGTTATTGAAAATGGAAGTAAATATTTCAGACCAAACAAATTCCTTAAGCTTGATGTATATATCCAAGTATGGTTCGCTATCTGCAAAATTACTGAACTAAACCTGACGATAGTGTAATGCCGAAACCTACAGTACATGAAGTATATAATATATATTATATTAAATTAATTTATTATTATATTATTATTCATTGATTAGTGAATCCCCACAATGCTCAGGACTTCACAATAGTCGCCGCAGGTCGAAATTGGCTTCAAGTTCTTAGAACACTTCATCTCGACATAGAAAAATGTTACATATTCCTTTTTACTTACAATCTGCGAATTTCGTATCCTCTACAGCCTCTTCCCCTTTATCAACTTTTAATTGAACCTTATCTTCTACTTCTTCATCATCTTCATCGGAACTAGACTGATTTTTCGAACGATTCCAAACCCTATAGAAGAAACTGACAATATATAAATACATAATGTAATTACTAATATAATAGTAAATAACTGAATGAGTATTATTTATCCATGATTTTATAGACTTTTTTTTTTTTGTTATTTATGGTTTACTAAACGGCTTGATTACTATCTTAACACGAAAGCGTCAAATGATTTGATAAAAATTAGGTCAAAATGTCCAAAAAAAATATTTAAGGCACGAGTGGCAAGTCGAAATAGAAAATAGTAATTTTTTTGAGAATGTTAATTACATCAGTATTTATTAATTAAAAAATAAAATATTTTGTTTCTGCAATAGAAATTTGCTTATTCGCGATAAACTATTCATTTTCATTTAAATTACCGATTCAATTATTCTGTAGAAATGTATGATAATATTTAAAAAAACTCAAAAAAAAAAGCAACTTACGAGGTAGGCAAAGTGTCAGCCCAAATTTCATCATTATCGTCATCATTTCCCATATCACCAATAAAGGTCTTCTTTTGTGAACACATTTCTTTAAATAAATTAGCCCTCTTCGTCTCATTTTCATCATTCTCTAAGTCTTCTAGAGCACTACAACAAACAAATCAGAAAGATTAGTTTCCGTACCAGGTAGATCGAGGTGAGGCAATCATCCCTTCCTAAGGTACCTTTTGTTACATTTGATAAGAAATAATTTTTTTTTTTTTTTTTTTTTTCAAGATTTGCTAGACTGAGCAGACACACACACAGATAGACATGAAATTTGTTTTTCATTTTTGGATTTAGATAGTTGGAAAACATGAAATTCCGGTGAAAACTCAACGATGAATTTCCGACAGATTACTTAATCCTCTCTGCATAGCAACTAAAAATGTATAGTTGGTTTATTTGGGTTGTTGCTTCCAACTAGGGCAGAAAATTATATGCTCCTGCCCTCTATAGCTCTAAAATCACTCCCGCAGTTCCTCTTACATTTATTTGACTTGTTTTTAAACAAATTAAATAAAAAATAACCGACAACTCCGGGAATGCATGCACTCAACTTCAAATGGTAGACATTACTCTCCACCTCCTAGTACAAATGGTGGACATTAATCTCCCCTTCCCAGTACAAAGCCTTATGCCTTTTGTGGACTCATTTTGGGTCCAGCTGCGAACAACTTTCTCTACCAAAGTCGCCTACCTAACTCCTGGACATTTAGCAACTTATCTAGTCCAATCTCTGGTGCGCAGTTTTCGGAGAACTGGAGTATCTGTACCACCTCCAGTAATGCATGAAGTGGTTCGCTCCACATACTAACCTTCTTAACCACACCAACGAGATCATCAAGGACGTCTCCCTGCAGACCGAAATTATGCGTCGCCCATTCGCCAAGCCCTGACCGCTTCCTACTCAATGAAGTCAAGACGGGAAGTTTGGACTACTTTCCAGTGGGCCCCGCCGAGCACCGCTGGTATCAATACTCCAGCTCAACCTCGTGGCAACACTGTCCTATATTCGCTTTGTAAGTTATGTGTTATATCTTCACCAACGCAACCTCGTTCATAATTCGCTTTAGTGTTGCCATAATAATTTATTTTCTCATAAATTATAGAGTTCATTATTTCGTTATACCAGTGTTTTTTCTACTAATTGTTTTTCACTTTTACCTCACAACTATAGACAATAACTTCGCTCAAGTAGTCTGCTTGGTTAAAATTAACCTACTACAATTCATTGATACATTTCTGATCATTCACAAAAAAAGAGAAAAAAAGTATACATTGAACAATAAAAAAATTAACATTCTTACTTAGAATCATGGTTGAAGTCAGGATCAGGATCATAGACGTAACTTTCTATATAATTATTCGCAAGATTTGTATTGCTAGGGAAATCAGCATAATTCTGAAATGAACAACACAACTATGGTATTAAAAACTAAATAACAAGTTCTTATATTATAATTAAAACAATTAATGTTAAAAATTTTTTACGGAGTTAATAAACTATAAATCAAGATACTAAATTACCTGAAGAGCTGAGGATTCGTCTGCGAAAGTAGCATCTTTATACTCCAAATCTTCATCTTTATTAGATATTTGAGAAGGATGTTTTCCTCCCTGCAATAAGTTAAATCGAAATACGATATTAATCACTGAATAACATATCATCTTATCAGTAACTCCTGAGGGTGCCGGTAGCTCAGAGGTAGCGAGCTGGCCTACTGAGCTCAAGATCATGGGTTCGAAACCCGGCCGAAGCCCTTAGATTTTTTATCTTTAGATGAATAAACCTTGACCAGGTCGTCCTTCGGATAGGACGTTAAGCGATGGTCTCGAGCCTTTACGATATCAGGTACTCGTTAGAGACCTTAGGTAACTAAACCTGAGTAGGAAACTTGTCTTATTGGTTATATCTGTATTAATATAATAATATATAAATATAAATAAGTAATATAATTCACATTTATTTTAAACAATCAGTAGCTTCATAAAAAATAAAGAAACAAATTGAACCGCTAAATTTCCCACTGTGTTCCGTAAGAGAAAAAGGTTCAGAACCACTTCTCTTCATAAATACTAGGCAATACGGATATTTCAACTTTAATTTTTTTTTAAAACATGCAGGTCGATCGAAGTAACCTGAATAAGATAATACAACAAACAAATAATTTTCTAATGTTATTTAAAACCGTTACAATTTCGGTAATATAAATAGTTTATTAAACAGAAAGAGTTCAAAATAAATCCTCAAATATCTTGACAGGCGAAAGGTGCATAGCGTAAATTATCCACAAAGTGTCAAGTACTCCCAATTTTTTTTTTTTTTCAAAAATATATTTCTCTTTCTTTGATTTTACCTTCTACACGCAGGCCTTTTTCGCAGAAGTGTACTATGAAATGTGGAGATATGTGCTTCTTTTTCCAGCTGAATTTATTCCAATAGAATACCATCCATTTGAGGTGGGTGACGTGAGCTTAACTTCACCCACCTTACATGGACTGTGAAGCCTCATATTCCAATACGTTGGATCAAGGGAACATCAACAAAGTCAAGTTAGGACAACCGGCCTAAATGCCGCAACTTACCAAAAACCGTTGATGAAGTTCATTGATGGGCTGGAGAGTGGTCTCTACATAATGTTGCCACGATATCAGCGTCTCTTCGTCCACGTTCTCATTGATGAAGTCTCCCAAACACTCCTTCTGTTTTATCACTGAGTTGGCAATATTCGTCAAATGACCCATGTAGCCACGTCTTTTGCCACCCGTTTTATTCCTGAAATTAACAAGAATTCTTATGAAAAATATTACCAATAAACAAATTCAGACCTAAATGTTGAAAGGTTCTCATGTATTTATTTATAGAATGACATCGTGATAGCCTATAGGATAAACGACAAGTCTAATTTTATAATATTCGATGAGTGAATTCAAATTTACTTGTTGAGAATCCCAACTATTACAAAAAGCAGTTTTATGTTTTGTTCTTCATTTTTGGTATCCGGGGTAGAAAAATATGGAATTCCGGTGAACACAACATCTATTTCCTGATTACATAACTTTCTCTACACATAGTATAGGTGGGAAAGTAAAGAGAAAAGAAAATGCAATAAATATTAATATGATTTTAAAATGAAATAAACATTAATAATAAAAAACTTACTGCTCCGTTTCATTTTCTTGCCATGCTTCCAATATCCTCTGGAGAAGACGACATTTCACAAATATCTGTATAAAAAGAAAAACATAATAATCACATTATCTTCTTAAATATGTTACAGCTGTAATTATTTTGTAATGGGCAGGAAAAAGAACTAAATAAACAGAAAATAAAAAATAAGTTATGTTATTTTGATTTAGCTTATGACCAGGGGGATAAGCCATGCAAATATTTTCCTGTTTGTTTTGGTTCATATTATTTTTATATTCCCAACATGGAATTTCAAAACAGGAAGGAACTAGTTACGTAAGCAATTTGAAATTTAAGACAATGTCCACATTCTGTCTGAATTTCATATATTTTTTTTCTGTAGGTGGACAATTAGTGCTTCCCCTTCATAAATGAAATGAAAATCAATTTTATTCTGGGACCGAAGTCCTCTAAGAATAAATACACACGAAGTCGAAATTGAACATCAAGTCGAAAATAAAAGAGAACAGTGAAATAATGTATCAGTATGTCGTACAAAGAAATCAATATACAAATAAATAAATTAGTGCTATAGTGGAGAAAAACTAGACAATAATAAATATAGATAAATAAAAAATTAACATGAACCGCTTAATTAAGAAGAGTGATGAAGAAGTAATGATATAAAATATAAATATAAAAAACTTACGTTTGGAATAAGAGGATTTTTGCAGGATGGTTCCGGTCCTGTTGTGTTGAGTGCGAAAGCTAAGCACTTGTCTACTTGAGAATGTAAAAAATTATTCCAAGTGTAATGAAAGAAGAGGTCCTGAAAACAGTTTCAACAGATTCATCCACCACACATTTTAAAGTCATGATATGCAAAAATAAATATCTATGTATTAAAAAAACCCAATTATACATTTTTCGAAATAATTGCCAAGATATGTATATTAAAAAGGGAACGCTTTACTGTGAACGCTATGAGGAGACCCCAGTTTTGTCTTCCTTGTCTATTCGATACAATAATACATCTTTGAATACATGACTATGACTTCTTTTACTTCCACAGCTATGAGAGGTACAGGGAAAATTATGTATTTGACCAGAATTTCGATGTTGAGTTTTCATCATGTTTTCTGACCCCCTGTAACTCAAAAATGAAAAAAAAAAAAATGTCTGTCTATCTTTGAACACGATAACTCCCGATAGAATCAATATCGACAGGACATTTTATAAGTGTATCCAAAAACCCATATACTGATTTTCAGCCAAATCGGACAAAAAGAAAAGGGAGACCAAAGAGGCGCTCAACTCAAAAACCCTTATAAATGCCATAATAAGGTAAACTATACATTTTTTAGCCAAAACAGTCGATTGTTTTTGGAGGGAGAGCGGAAACTCAATTTATCTATTAGTGCTGGGGAGGTACATTACTGGCAATTCATCGACCTTTTTCCCTATTTATCCTTTCTCACGGCGTGTAAAAGGAACAAAAAAAGCGACTACGACCTTCTTCGTTATATGAATCCAATGATACCTAACACATGACCCTCCGCAGAAAAAATCAGACATTTTCGCCTATGTGTTTGTGAATGTTTTCTTTACATAATGGATAAAATGCTCTATTGTTTTTTTGTAGTGGAACTAGGAGAGCCATAAGGCCACCCTCTCCTCATATTGTCCATGCGAAAAGGGGAAAATTGTTGTGATACTCTACACTTAAAGGCAGTGGCCATGTAGCCACCGGAATAGTTTTATATAGGTGAAACCCTACAGCTATTAATGTATAAAATCAATGAGATACTTACAAGTAGTACATGAACAGTGTTGAGACTATCGAGGGTCTCGTTCACTTGAGGAGTGTTGGTAGAAATGAGAGCTGCTATCAACTTTATCACCGTTAACCTTGTGTTACCCAACGGTGGCTCTATAGTCCCACACGCTAACTTCACTCCACATTTCTGAAAATTAACAATTAATTAAAATTTAGTTAGTAATTTTTACTCATGCCCGGGCTTTAACTACCGGGTTATATCGTCTGCTACCAGAGCGTTCTTTCGTCGCTCAGATAGAATAAGCCCGACTTTACAGTGGGAGTACTAAATTTTGCTTATCTAGGTTTATCCTCCTAGGAAAGGGATCTTTATCTTTAACGAGTACTTGTACAGGCTTGAGACCATCGCTTAACGCCCCATCCGAAGGACGGCGTGCTCAAGATTTTTTCACCCTACAGATAAAAAAACCTAAGGGCCTCGGCCGGGTTTCGAAGCATTTCTTTCTGGACGTCAGCCATTTCATTGTTACAGACGAAACATTTTAGAGCTGTTTTCCTGTACAAACATTTTGTTTAAAATTACAGTTTTTTCACCTATAACCTTGAACTAGTGATAAATTACATAATAATAATAATTCCATTTCTTTCCCTAAAAATCAAAGCCAGGTAACTTTGTTGACATGAATAAAAACTATAATTTCGATACGGACTCAAAAATTGTAGAGTCAGTGAAAATGATTCAAGTATCATCGATTTTCTACGATGTTGATAGGAATTATTATACTAGTATGTATGTTGGCACGCTAGTATGTATGTTGGGTTTTAGTTACTTGTCTTTTAGTCGATAAGCGATTTTTTTTAAGTGTGCATTCAACAGTTACAGTTTTTTTCACAAGGGAATATAGGACGAGGATACATCAAAATAATATGTTTCTTTTTATTTTTTATATTTTTTTTGACAGTTTTCGATCATTTTTATTATTTTGCTGCTTCTTAGAGAGTCTATACTTTCTTCATTCAGTCAGCAGTTTTAAAAATTATTATTTATAATTAATGAATACGAATTTAAGACTCACATCCCATGATCCAATATACGTAAAACTGAAAATAAATAAAAATCCAGAAGAGTTTCTTCCGTGTGAAAAGAGATTTAAGAAAACATTTTGAAAAATTTACGAAGATTAACTTCGGCATGGAACTACACATGGTAGTTAGATGTACTGGAGTCGCCGAAAATCGGGTTATCTTGATAGTTTCAGGGGAAGTGGAGTGAACATAGGCGGGTTAATAGTTCCAGGGATGCTGGAAGTGTGTCATCCCAATACCTGTTGCATGTTTATTTGAAGAATTTACTCCATAAAAACTTTTCACAATCAAAAACCTTACCTTCGGTGGATTTAACAGTAGATTATGAAGAGCAGGAAGATAGGGGATGATGGCCGAGACTATAGAGAAGAGAGCAGGGTTGGGGGGAGGGGGAGGCTCTCCGTCACCTGACTCCTCCATGTTGTTATAGGCACCTCGTCTGTTGTTCAGATCGCTGTAACACAAGTAAATATAGAGTAATAGTCTTATAGGTTCGTTGAAAAAGTTGGTAAATTAACGAATATATACTTCCCCAGTAGAATTTATCAAATACGTTTTCGCTCTCTCTCAAAAGCCAATCGACTGTTTGGGCTAAAACTCAATATTATTTGACTGACATAGTGGCTTCTCAATCCTCATACTAAGTTTTCTGTCGATACAATAATTACAATGGGAGTTGTTAGAGTTTTTGTGTTAAAGCTCCCCTAAATACCCCCCTTCCCTTTGGCCGATTTGGCTGAAAATCAATAGGTGTCATCCTTAGAGGGTTCTGGATACACATATAAAATTCCATATCGATACATTCAATCAGGAGTTATCGGGTTCATAGACACACAGACTTTTTTGGAATCTGGAAGTCGGAAAACATGAAATTCCGTTTGAAAACTCCGCATCAAATTTCAGATCGATTACATAACTTCCCCTATACTTAGTATAGCTGAGGAAGTAAACATGCTCAGAATGTCACATGTTGACTTCGGAATTGGGCATACGTAGATACATAAAAATAGTATACATAATAAGTTAAACACCATTTACTTAAGAGGGATGGAGAGAGGGGATTACACAGTTGACACCACATCGAAATGGTTTAACGATCTGATGTTAGAAAATTGTGTCGAAAGAGGTCAAAATATTTCTTTAGATGAGCGTAAAGAAAAGGATTTATTCTGTTTCGGATGACATCCTTTTTCCCCCTATCAACTATTTTTTCCATACATGAATCATAGTTTTTTATTACAAGTTGTCTCATCTCAGATGTAGATGAATTATATGAGAAAACGTATATTTTTGAACTCGGCTTGTCGAACCTTTTGAAATGGTAAGCCACACACACATTCTGGTGGGAGATAAAAATCTGTCACCTCCCCCCACAATATACATTTTTTTTTTTTTTTTTTTTTTTCTTTTGGCTTTATGTACGGTGCATATTAGCCATGTCAATGTGTTATGTATAATTATTTAAGACATCCATGGCCCGGGAGAGAGTTCTAACTACGAAATAAAACTCACTCCCGGACGGGATTCGAACCCGCAAACCATGGTGAGACCATGCGACCAAAGCCCTACGCTCTAGCCCGCACGGCCACCATGGCCCCCAATATACATTTTTGGAAGCCATGTAGCCTGTATTATATATTGGGAACTAAATAGTAAATCATCAATATTACAGGAACGTGGTGAATAGGCCACACAGTGGAAGGTTCCGTAAGTGAAAAATTTATAATATATACTTCTGCAATACATTTTTATTCAGCCAGGTATAAAACGACCTCATTGTCAGTTTTTATTCACTTGACATAATCAACACAAATAGACTCGTTTATACAACGAAAATTAATATACCCATAAACAGCTGTTTCCTTTTACCGATTTTTAAAATAATGACACTAAATGGCATTAATTACAGATCCGACAAATAAGTATAATATACAATACTGAGTTTTTTAAATATTTATATTGAAAATAAAATATAAATGTTATTTTTAGCAAGTTTTCTGTCCAACTTTTTTTGCCCAAGTGATTTTTCGCATATCCTACACATCACTCTTAATATTGCGCAATGTTTCAAGCAAGTTAACTAATAGTTATTGGAATGTGGAGGGGGGAGGGGCAAACAACTTTTTTTTTTTGCCTTATTTACGACGCATATATTAGCCACATGCCTCTATAATGATGTTATTTGGTTATTTACATATCACGGGATTCGAACCCGCAACCGTGGTTGAGACCATGGGACCACCAACGGCCCCAGATTTGACGTTTAACATTCGTTAATAGAGTATCACAGACAGTTTTCCAATTACGGAACCCTCAAAATAACCACCTTAAATACAAATAGTTACTAACCTGTTGTTGGTTGGAGGTTCGAGAAGTGTCAGCAGAACAGTTACACCTCCAACTATGCTACTTTCTACAAGTTCACCTCCGAGGAAATTATCCAGTAATTTCTGTATTGTTTCTGGACTGAAAAAATATCATATTATTCTTGTGCTGACAGAATATAACATACGTATTCAAGTTTTTGTTTTTACTTTTCCCCTTAACGTCTTATTCGAAAGATGGAGTCCTCAAGTCTTCCCTCCCAGATAAGACAACTCAAGGGCGTCAGCCAGGTTTCGAACCAAACCGAAGCTCTACCTGCGTCTCACTCTTCTCGCAATATATTCTACCCAAATTAATCAAAAATATTGTATTTTGCTTAAAAATAATACTTCCTGTTTACCCACAGATTTATCGCTGGACTAAGTATCCGGGTGGAATTTCGACCTACATAATCCTAAAAACATGCAGATGACCCCAAATAATCAACAATAGAACTGTAGACAACTAAGGAAACTAACGAGGGAGCCGATAGCTGAGCTCAAGATCGTGGGTTCGAAATCCAGCCCTTTAGATCTGGAACGTAAAAAAACCTTGAATACGCCCTTCTTTGAATGGGACGTTAAGAGATAGTCCCGAGCTTGTGCGATGTCAGGTACTCGTTAAAGATCCTAACCCGAGACAATTAAACTTGGGTATGAAACATTGAAAACTCCCACAGTAGAGTTGGGCTCATGTCTAACAGAGCGCTCTGCTAGTAACCGATATGAACTCACAACTAAAGCCCGTACAGTGTCACAAAAACAAACAAAGAAAAAAACTTACGATTGTACAGAGTCGAGTATTGGGTCGGGATCCGTGCGTTCATTGGTGAGGTATACCATCTCCCGACACTTGTTGACAGTATCAGAGAGAAGCTGAGCTGCATTATAATGTCGATCTTGGTCCACTTCGGGCTTGAACAGGTTCACCAACTTCTCTATAAAACCTTCACTCTCCAACCACTGAAATACACAACAAATCTCACTTTTATCCCATTTTTTTTTTCTTTCTTATTTTATTGAATTCAGACTTAAAACAAGTTGAATCACCGTCAATGTACTTCCCCGCCCTGAATTAATGAACAAAGTATTCGCTCTCCTTTTGAAATCAAATAGAAAATAAATAAAGATTAATTCAATAAATATCTTATTTAAACAAATGAAAAAAATAAATAAATATATATCTGGTGCTATTAATTGTGAAAAATTGTATAACAAGTGTACAATATTACGAAGAAGCTCAAGAGATACCGGACACCTCAACTTTATTTCATTTTTTTACAAGTTGTAGGAATGAAAAACATTAATGAAATACTTTTTCTAGAAAACTTTATTCTTTATCTAAACAGAGAATTGAGTATAATTTTTAAAAATTATGAAAAGAATTAGACATTTAAAAAATTTAAACTCCCATCACATTTTTTGTTATTTAAACAATTCGAAAGTGGTATCGGACAGCCACTCTTTTTCATAATTAAATTTAGAAATATGTAAATAATAAATAATATAATTTGAGTAAAACTAATGAATTCAAGTAGTAGTTTTTTTTGCAGACTAAATAAATCATTAAAATTAAGCAGGTTCTATACTATGTAGAGAATCAAAGGAGAAGGGATCTTATCTTGTATCTTTAATTACAGCTCTTTTTCGCTCATTTTTATTTTATTTTTTTACAAACTAATATTTGCAACTGTACAAAGAATGTATACCAACAAGCAAATGTGCGAAGGGGGAAAACAATGGAATTGTCCAAATATCAAGAGGGGAGAAATCACCCAGTGGTGACACTGCTTAGGCAGAGTCGAACTCATCCATGGGTAATCAGTCACTGCTTGATCTCTATTTTATAGGCCATTAGCGCTAAAGACGTCGTTCGAAAAGTGTGGCAGAATGGAGGTGGCGAATTTACTTCTCAGGGACTTCTGAATCATCATACTAAATTTCGAGTTGATACATTCGATATTAAGAATTATTATTTTTGTTTGTGTAAGATTTTTGATTCAATTATACATTATCACAGCATTAATTCTCCCGTTTCGTGCTTTACTCCCATCATCAGCGCAATACATATTTTCCTTAATTTAACTATTCCTTTCGTTACTCAGAATCTTTCTTTGATTGAAAATCATAGTGTCTACTTACATCTGGATGTTCGATGATGGAAGTAGACACTATGATGTTCCATAAAAGAAAGATTTTGAGTAACAGAAGGAATAGTTACAACTATGGAAAAGATATATTACACTGATGATTGGAGCTCGGGACGATTGTAATCACGATTTTTTGAAAAGACAAAAAATAAATGGGAGAATTGATGCTGTGGTTAACATATTATAGACGATTATTAGGGTTTTTGAGTTGTGCCACCCTTCTCTGATCGATCACTTGCCTCTGGGCCATTTGCTTACAATCAATAGGTGTCATCCTTATGGACTTCTGGCTATACATATAAAATTTCCTATCCATACGGTTGAAAAAAACAAACACAAAACACTACTTACGTTGTTAACATTTTGTTGCATTTCGTTTCCTTCGATGTGAGTCATTAACTTCAATGTTAAATCCATAATAGCCGAAGTTCCTAAATGTTTCAGTAATAAATCCAAGCTATTTTCTTTTGTCTTCAAAAATTCAAGAACTTGAAGGCAGGTGAATTGATAGGAATACCAATACTGAAAACAAAAAACAAATTAAATTAGTTTTTAAGAAAATAATCATTCAAGCATAATTTTATTTTTAAAAGAGTCGAAAATAAAATAAATCCTGAATTCAAAGGGCTCAATGTAGTGATTGAAGTTTGAAAGAAAAATAAGAAAATTTAATAATAAAAACCTAATATTTAAATTTAAAAAACATATTAGGTCTTGCAGAAATTTTACCCAAAAGGTCATCTTCAGCCTTTTCTGTAACATAAGTATGGGAGCTGTCTATTACGCGATTGGTCATAATAAGATTATATATTTTTGTATACATATATATTGTGACCCAAGCTCGGGCTGCTAACTACGAGGTCATTTCGCCTACTACCAGAGTGCTCTTTCGTCGCTCTTGTGAACATGAGCCCCACTCTACTATGGGAGTCCTACATTTTTGTTCACCCAGAGTAGGGGTCTTTGACGAGTACCTTCGTACAGGCTTGGGACCTCTTTTTATATGCATATAGACGGCGCCGGTAGATCATAAATAGCGTGCTTGCTTACTGAGCTCAAGATCGCGGGTTCGATACCCGGTCGAGGCCCTTAGTTAAGTTTTTTTTTATCTGGGAAGCCCCTACTGTCCATGGTGGGTGCCTGCCCTAATAATAGTCGCTATCGATGCCTTATGTCCCCAAGAGTCTAATAACTATTTATAAAATGCCCACCTGATCTGTCTTTCTGCATATGAGCATGGAAAGTGTCCTGCTGAAGAAGGATGCCATAAGTGGGTTGAGTGGAGGGTCCCCCTCCAGGAATGAATAGAGCCTTGTGATGAGGGCTCGGTCGGAGAGCCGCTCGTTGAGGATGGGGATGTCTGTAGTGAGTACCTCACAGGCCAGGTTGGACCGACGGTACCGTTCCTGTTCATCTAGTTCCAGGCTAGGTTCCTCTGTGACGAGACCGACCAGCTCTGACAGGATGTCACCTCGGGTGATGCTGGAACAACAAGGGTCTATATTATAGAGAATGAGAAAAGAGATATGTTGATCCTGGTGATGACTCAGTCGTTGCTGCTACTGGGGAACATGAAACCTACAATGATTTACTATGTACTCAGCTTCGCAGCCTCCTGACTTCATCGGTGTGTGAAAAGAGACCAGACTCTGGAAGCGAACCTTCAACCTGAGTCAGTTCTCTTTCGACCCTCCAATCAACTGGAGTGAGGGAGCCTATTCCTCAACACGTTCTTCATCTCTTCGATCCACGTGGTACTCAATGAGTTTATTTTTTTCGCTACCGTGGTCTTGTTAGCATCGGGCTTAACTTCATTACATTTTGAAATAAGAGTGTTCCAGCCTAGATTTTTCAAGTTTCTACCTAGCCATTCCTGGCTCTGAACTTACCACAAACAAGTTACACTTCTGTACAACTCAATAACTTCATTCGAAAATTCTTTTGTGCAGCACCATAGGTTAGACACAATTACAATGAAAGCCAAGCAACTCTTTTACGTTTATGACGCTACTAAACGGGTTGAGGAGACAGCAGGATATCTATCTGTCTGCAAGATGACGTGGTCTTCCCCTCTACAATGGAAAAGTCGTCATGAGTAATACGCTCTGAAATACCACTGCGGGAGCCCAATACAGAAGCAAACCTCATAACACTGGGCAGATTCCGAACAACTCCGCACAAAAATCCCCTTTAATTTTTACAAATCGTGGTTTCTTGACCTCTGGTTTTATCATAGAAAATTTGGGCATGAGGCCAGATTGGGGCAAGTGCCAACTATATACCTTGGCTCCCAATTTTTTTAAAATTTCATTTTACATTAAATTAACATGAGACATGCTCAAAGAAAACTGTATTCATATATCATTATTGCAGAAATTGAAAAGTTAACTTCAAATTTAAACAAATAACTCACCCTCTCAAAATAATATATTAAATTTAAAAAAAAAACCGACAAAAAATAAACGTTTAAAAAGGGGGAGGGTGGCTTGAAGGGCGTAGAGGGGAGGGGGTTGACCTTATAAACATTTGAGCTCAAACTATCTGTAATAGAGGCCGAGATTCCTACACAGGCTCTAATGAAACCTGAAGATCTTGGAAACGGCAAACCCGAGACCCACCAAACATGGCTAAGAACCATCTCGCAAATACCAGCTTTTGAACAAAAAAATTTGAAATCGGTTCAGCCGTCTTGGAGCTGCGATGCCACAGACAGACAGACACACACATTTAAAACACCCTTCCTTTTGCGTCGGGGGTTAAAAATAATAATATTAATAAATAAATAAAATTATGTAAACGAAAAAGATCATTTCAAAGAACATTACCCATTGTTGACAGGAAGATATCAACTAAGTGAAACCAGAACAAATTTTAATGAAATTAATGCAGTAAAATCTTCCAATTTATTTCAAGCCACGGTTAAATGTTTCGGGAGGCACCTCCCATCCTCAGTATTGGACTGTCACAAAATAATTAAAAAATCCACAACTTATCCGAAATTTCTGTAGTAATTTTCGGATAAATTATGGATTTGTTGCTAATTTTGTGATCTAGTCTAATACTGAGAATGGGAGGTGACTCCCGAAACGTTATTACATATTAAGTTCTTGAAATAAATTGGGAGATATTACTACATTCATTTCAAATTCAAATTTGATCTAATTTCAGGCAGTCCAACACGGGTAACACAGGTAGTATATTAAATACTGAAAGTTCACTATTGAAATAATGATTTTCAAATGCTGTACATTATACAACTTACAATTCAATTAGTTTCTTATTTTGAGACTTCAAATCCAGTAGGACGTTTTCTTGATCTAGAATTTCATTGAGTGTAGCATCCTGAAAAGAATAAATAAATGAAAATAGACTTTTTCTACCTTCAATATCCCTAAAACTATGATTCTGTGAAAACCAAACCGCATTAGTCAGATATCTTTGAAGAATACAATAAGGTAATGGAGCTTAAAACAGTATATGTGTGTAGATATAGAATCCATGGATTATATCATAAATAGAACGGAATCATAGAAATCCCATGAACCCAAGCTTACCACATCGAAGAAAATAGCATAATACCCTTTAGAACACCACATACCTTAGTTATAATATCTGATAAAAATACAGTAATTTATAAATAACAAGTTAAGCAAATGACAAGATCTCAAATTTTGAGAATAAAACTACAGTAGTATATAAGAGATTATCAACTTCTTTCAGTGTAATGACTAATGTCTGTGAACAATGTGACTAATGTCTGGGGTCCCCTTCCACCACTTTAGAATGGTGGGGATGAGATGACATTGATCGGTAGATTTTTGCTGTTTTTTATAGCGTTAGGCTTAACATCCACCTGAGCTTGGAGATAGTTATAGGGGCATATAACATTGCAGTAATCACCTTGCGTAACATTTTGGCCTCTGGAATTACATGCCTACATATCTGTGGCCAAATAAACCACAAAAACCATAAAATGTCTGTATTACATTTTTTTCCATGTCTCATGTATTGAAGCTGAAATAAAACTCTTGAGTGTCAAAATGATTGCTCTTTTCATAAATACTATATAGTCATTTTGCCAATATTTATGAGCATGAATCTTGTATTGGATAACCTAAACCACGCTCTCTCGTCGATAAACAGACAGAAAACAATTAGCCCAAGAAGTATGTTAATTATATGATAAACAACATGTTGACCCGTTATATGGCTCATGCATGGAGTCGCAGAGACAGATGTCAACACTGATCGCTGTATTTACCTCATATAAAAAAACTGTATGAATAAGTTATACAATATAACATTCTTTGTTGATATTATCTAGGTATATGAGACATTTCCTGAAATAATATTAATATTTTCTGATTCGGAAAGTAAGGATTTACCACTCCCAAAAATGTCTAGTGCCCCCTCCCCATCCAAAATGAGTATTTGCCTACACCAGTGACATGAGCATGATTCGTATTGTTCTAGGAACATTATATGTACAAGATAACGTACAATCCTTCACAATATTTTTTTTTTTACATAAATTGTAAGTATATAATATCGGTTAAAGAACTATTCTTCTAGTAATGTCAGTTGGGATGGGAGTCCATATTTTCGCAAACAGAAAAACTATTTAGTAGGAATGCGGAACACATAAAGATATACACGATGTACATAAATATGAAATGTATTTTCCTAACTCTTCCTTTCTGTATCCTAAACTTCATTATTAATTGATAACTGTATAACAAAAAATAGCAAACCTCCTTGACCAGCACTGTTTCTATCTGCGGAGAAGAGTTGTGATTGAACTGCCAAAACATCTTGATAGTCTATCTGAAACAAATTTGATTAATCGAAATGATTTATGCACATTCAGTAAACTGAAACTGGAATAACACAAACATTACTTTTAAAAAAAAATTACATGGAATGTAGTACGTCCCTAAAGTTCATAATATTAAATGAAAATGAAATGTTTCTAATAAAATTTAAAAAAAAAAACTATTTTACTGTCGAGCAGAATATACTATCAACGACAATGACTCAAAATAAAAATTCAACATTATGTTATAGACAATTACGACGTCTATTAATTGAATTCTCCAGTGTTTCATATAATGTTCAACTTTACCCAAAGAAACTTTTTTTTTGTCACAGTCGACTATAATGCACCTTATCAGGTGTATAAAAACGAATTATGAGTAACACGGAAACTTCGTTATTGAATGTTAAATAATAATTAAACTGTCAATATATACAATGAATTGTAGAGAATATTTTAAAAATTAAAATAAATATGACATCTCAATTTCTTGAAATTAGTTTACCATGCAATCAGACCAATAGCTACAAAAAAACTTACCGAATAACAAAAACCTAAACAATGGCGAGTTCTATTTTCAGTTCTTGAGAAAAATGTGTACAATTGAGTACTAACCAAACTAAGGCACTGCCAAAACCATAATAGTTCAATAAAAACGCTATCTGTTATCCATTAAAATCTGTTTTGATAAAAAACTTAAAATGTAGGAGATAAAAATGAAAATGTTCACTAGGATTTTTTACGACATTTGGTAATTTTGTTTTTATGAATGAAAAGTTTATCAATAAAGCAAAATTCCGATAAAAATATCATTAAAAAAAACAATTAAAAACTAACAAGCAAAAATAAATTTACAAGTATTTGATCATAATAACACCTCAATACTTTCAGAACTCATGTGCTGCCCCCACAGGAACATTAGGGCAACTATCATATGGGTAGATCATCTGTTATATGAGAAGAACTTACTAAACCATTGCTGAATTTGTTTTACATATTTAAAGTGACGTATTAAAAGATTTAACTTTTTTTTTTTAATGAAGTTTGAATAATTTGATTTTTTTCAAACTTATAATTACGGAAATCTCTAATTTAATATTTTTTTTCGAATGACTTGACTTGCGGTTCATGTCCAGAATGTGACATGGCGTCTGGGAAGAAAGTTTGTCATTAAATACACTTTTATGTTGTTTTCATGATATCATTAACCAGGGAGGGCTTGTATTAAAGCCACTCACATTTCTCAGAGACTTGCATTAATGGTAATGCATGCAAGGAAAACACAACGGATCGGCGATGGGTACATATATTTTATTTAGGGTTTTGCATTGTACAACCTCTTATCGCCATATTCAGAAAATTAAATTGATGTTACTTTGTCCTGAATTATATTTTAATTTTTGTTATTTTTCAGGTATTTCGAAAAACACCAGGCCCATCCGTATCAGGTATATTTATTATTTAATGTTTCGAAATTAATTATAAGAAGCGTACGTACACAAAACGTTCACTTTCATTTACTAAGTTAAATGAAAATATTATTTATTCCGAAATTATATTACGATTACGACCCCAAAGAATGAGTTGTACATTTAGTAAAATATTGGTTTTTGAATTGGGGTTATACTCAAGAATTCAAATATTGACATTATTCAAGTATTATTATTATTTATTAATTTTGTTTTGTATCTTTACGTTCAAAGTCAATTATTGAATACTGAATTGCTTTATCTATTAAAACACGTTTTAAACCAACAATTCAGCTCAGATCTCTGCTTACATTATTCACAAGATCCGAACCCTAACTTCACTGATATTGTTTTTGCTGTAGAATATAAAGGTTTTTTGACCAAAGTTTCTTGTTATAAACAAAACCTTTCAATTACTTTCATCAAAGAAGGTTAAAATGGGTTTTTAATGATACTGTTGATAAAGTATTTTTTTACCAAACTAACCTTAACGGGACCAAAATTCAATAGCATCTTATATGCAATTTAAATAACTTTCTTTCCTTCTACCTAGAATACGAGAGAAAATCAATTTGAATTTATTATTTGTCAAAAGTTTTTTGGTTGGACTTTATTTTTGTTTTGTAAGGTTTAAGTATTGCTAGTTTTCTTTGTTCTTGCTGTTGTACCGCCTTGCTTTTGGTGTATTATTTTTCTTTATACCTTTTTATACTATTTATTTTAATGATTCCATGTAATAATCCCTTGAATGGTTATTTTGTATGTCAACAGAACTCGAAGTATAACGCGAAAAGTAACTATGAGAGAGATAGAATGCGAGAACGAGATTCACCAAATGGTAACTCCTACAGATCTGAGAGCCCAGAATGTGATAGCCCAAGAGATCGTGGCTCCGGCTACCATAGTAAAACGGTGTACATCAAAAATAGGGAGAAGGAAAGGGAGTCCAGAGACTACAAGAATAGGGACAAATATGCAGGTGAGGAACTATAGGGGGTGAGTATTGTCAAGGGACGAAACAGTTTGTTTGAATCGCTCTTAAGACAAGGGATAAAGGCACAATAATCTTGCTATCAAGATTACGAAGTTGGTTGTCTAAATTAACCAATCAATTTAATGAAGTGTGTGTAAGATCTTTCAATTTTAGCAGGCATTTTGGGGTGTACTTCCGTATGGGCCCATCAATTTTAAATCTATATTTCGACCCCTTCAATTGCAATTGAAAAAAAAAAAACTTATTCCAGTTCGTACAGTAGAGTTTGAAATTTATGTTTATTCAATCAGTTGAAATGAAAATATTTTATTAGTTTTTAAATTAAAGAAGAAAGAGTGTCTATATGGAAGTTCTTGCTTGGTATCGAACTATGAGAGAGTGGATTGTATCAATAGGAGGTACTTTACCCGCCACCGCTTCATTAAAAGGACTGATGGAAGGGCCAAAATCTTATTCTTTCGGATGTAAGATGTGATTTGTTCTGTTCATATCATGTATTTGAAGGAATACAATTTTGACCCATCGATTTTTAGTTGTAGTAAGTACAGGGTCTCCTCAATTTAACCTAAAGATGAAAATATTGACCCTCCCGTTGGTCCTTTTCAACAAACATTGTATATGTTTCGTCGAAAATACTAAAAAAAAAAAAAAAGTGGCTGGTAAATTGAGGAAGAGTACGATTGACTGGGGTATGTTTTATAATTTAGTTCATTCAATGCGATCCCGTAGGGAAGTTACATAGGCCTAACTTTTTTTTCTTTAGTACTTTCTCTCATTATTCTCATTCTTAGTTAGTTTATTATTCTTTCGTCACCCTGGTGGACATGAGCCCGACTCTATTTTCGGAGTCCTAACTTTTGCCTACTTGGGTTTATTCACCTAAGGGGTCTTTAACGAGTACCTAACATTACTTTCATTCTAACAGATCTAATAAAGATAAATTTCAAACTCTTCTGTACAGATTGGTATAATTTCAGTTTTTAAAAATCGAATAGGAGAAGTCGAAATTGCGGCACCAGACGGAAGTACACCCGACATCTAGATTCTTCATCACTTCTGGGTCAGAATAATATCGTGAACAAATAGTAACAAGTCAAATTTGAGTGTTCTCTAAAATTTCCAAAATACCTTATTTGTGAAATAAGTAACTGTCTCCTGATAACAACGAAGTATTTCATTATAAATATTCTCGTTATGTTTCAATGTAGCACTACTCTCAATATTTTGTTTTCAAACGTCTTTTACCTATTTTCTGTTTGTGTGTTGAATTTGAAAAGAATCTCTAAACGCTCTGCTATCTTCCCCACTCTGAATTGTGTGTCGAAAGCCGTCAAATTTGGTAAATACTAGAGGCACGACTTCCATTTTATTCAAGGGATAGGTCCCTATAGATATTTACTCATTCAAAAGACTTACCTCGGGGAAGTTTGTGCAGTGTGTATTAAGAAGTTTAGCCAACGAGGTATCGGACTAGGCGCTTCCTTCTTCATCGCGGACTAGTTCACAACTGATAAGATGTTTTCTTAAATATTCTATAGTAAAGAATACTCCAGATAAAAGTTGGAATAACAAACATGACATGAAGATGATTCAGATGAAAGGGCGACAAAATCCTTAAGTTTTAAAAGATAATTCTTGTTCAGTTATGTTCAATTGATTCCAGCTCCTTTGTCAGTGATGAATTGTTCAACAAGTTGTTGGAGTTCGTTATTGCAGAATTTTGAAGAAATTCATCTCATATATATATATTTGAGGCTGCGGTACCCTCAAAGCTTAAATCTCGTGATTTCTGATAATGTGATTTATATTATTACTAGCTAGTTCACCCGGCGTTCCCCGGTTTGTAATTTTATAAAGTAGAATATTCGTGATAGTTACTGTGTCACTCAACCTCGACAAAAATGACGTATTTCTGGACGCCACATCAGATAAATATTAATATATTTTGTAAATTACAATAATTCAGGATCCTGAGTGGTATGTCTTATGTCATAGTAAATTTCGGATGCCTTTAATATTTCTGGAGGTGCGTTTTGTCTCAATGTTTTAATGAATTTATCATTTACAATTTTTTGTCGATCGAAATATTGGGTTGCTCAGATAAGTAGAAAATAAATATAATTTTTTTGGGAAAATGGAAATTGGGATATTGGGAATTTTAATAATAAAAGACAAGTATTGTCTTAATTTGATGAATGTTTATTCTGTCTTAATGACTGTTATATCAGTCCACTAATAGCTAATTATAGAAAAAAAATTGACTTGTCTCTAACTGATTGCTCTGGGAACAACTCATGTGAATATATATCTTATATATATGTAAGATGGATGTCAACGTTTTAACTATATTTTCTTAGATGATAAAAAAAAACAATTTTAAGCCAGGTTTAATGTAACGTGTATTTACAATCCATTATTAAAGTTGATTGACGGCGAAATTTTAAGAAAGGCGTTAAATGGAGCTTCCTACTACTGAGTACAATAAACGTACCATTGTCCTTATTATTGGAAATACTGACGTCCCGTACAGGAGTACCATATAAACTGATGGTGCAATTAAACACCACCAAAATGTTGATCTCTTCTTACAAAATATTGAAAATTATTTTTATTTTGACAGACTGTGTTAGCAGATCTCCCAAAGAAAAAAGAATGCGAGATTCTAGAGAATCGGAACATCGGACCAACCATGATAGGAATAGTAGCGAGGTATGATACGACATCTTATTGAATTTTTATAAAGCTGTTTCATTAAAAAAAAAAAACATTGTTTAACATTATGTGTTCTCTGTTTCTCTTACAGAAAAACGATTCCCATTCGTCTAAAATTTCCCAGAATTCATCCCGAGATTCTTCGCAGCGTAAAATAAATAGCAGTTGTCAGGTAGTTAATAAGTTTATTCAATAAACTTTTTTTGTTAATTTGTGCTATTGCGAATTGACGGACAGTTCCTGAAACCAACTTCTGCCAGATAAAAACGCCACACATAAAGTCACAGTGTAACATCCGCTTACTTACGCTCATCATATATATGAAAATATTGATATCAACAATGTGTTTCTGGCAAAGAACGTTTCGCAAATTAGTTATATAGCACAAATTCTTTGTTCTATATATTGAATGTTATTCTTTTATGATTATTGGTTTTATTTGAATTGCTAAAGTTCCTCAAAAACCGTAGTTCTCGCAGCAGTCACTTTGTGGATTCTACCTGGACAAAATAGAACGAATGAAACAATCCATGGTGTTCCCGATGTGGTGGGGTCCATGATACCGTGGAGCATGGTGATGGAGTGCTCAAGTTTGCAATGTTGTGAACTTTTTTTTTTAAAAATTGTTTATAGTCACGCTACTTACCCCCTCAATTATAAAACTTTGAAAATTGCTTAAGATTTCTATGTTGTAATCGGTAGCTTATTAGGGACCTTGTACAGCGTCTGTAAGAGGCAAATAACAGACTAAAAGGTAATCTTGAGTTCCCAAGCTGACTCTGTGGTTCTAGCAGCAGTCGGTCTCAGTAAATATTGCGAGGTCGATTTGAAGAATGCGCTCGAACCATAGGCCATGTGGATTCTACCTGGATAATATAGAACGAATGGACAGTCCATGCTGTTCCCGGTGGTGATGAGGTCCATGATACCATATAGATATGGTGATGGAGTGCTTCAAGTTCGCAACATTGGAAATCTTTTTTTTTTACTATATTATAGTCATGTCACTTACCCCTTCAACTATAAAACTCCTCAGAAGTAGTAATGTCGAGGTGTACAGCAAAATTATTTGTTTCTATCCTATTTCAAAATTGGTGTCTAGATAACCGTTTTCGGTTTTCATTTTAGTTATTCATTTAATTAATTAATTTACGTATTTATTTTCTATTTGTATCTTACGTGAACACATGGTAGTGTTGGCTATGACTAGCTGCTGAAGCCATAAAAAAAAAGTTGTTATCACTAGTATGTATGAAATGTATTCTTTGTTTATTAAGGTTCACTCTGTCCTGAATCATATTGGCAGTTACAGTATGTTGTATCTGTTGACAGGATAAGCGGGATGATCGGGAGAGGGTGGTGCGATGCGGTGACTGGTCAGAGCACCTCAGCTCCTCCGGGAAGAAGTATTACTACAACTGTAAGACGGAGGTGTCCCAGTGGGAGAAGCCGAGGGAGTGGCTGGACCCCCGGCCTCCTCCTCCACCGTCCTCTCAGCAGAGGCACCCCACTTACCAGCAGCCCCCTCAGTCAACTAGACCCGGTAAATTGAATATTTACAGTAAATCCTCGAGTCATGTATTCCAGATAGTGCTTAGGTAAGCCAGGAAATATAATAAGTTTGTAAGGAAGATGTTTGCTAGCGACTGTAGAATTCAAAATTCTGGGGTATTGAGGGTCAGTCAATGATGAAAACACTATTCAAATGGATCTATATTTATGTATATGTGAATTTGTGTAGGTTTGAATGTATATTTATGTACCTATATATAATTTTAATAGATCACTCATTATATTTTTGTAATCTTGATTCCCCCATGTTTGTTAGGCCCTGATGATGATATGAAATATATCGAAACGTTGGCATTTGAATAGTGTTTTCATCATTGACTGACCCTCAATACCCCCAGAATTTTGTAAGGAATGATGACCAAGTCACCTTTCCTCTTACGATTAATTTTACGCGTATCAAGTTGTACATTTAAGTGAAGTTATGAAGTTTAATGGGAATCTCCTGTCAATAATTGGCGTTTTTATGAAATGAACGTGAACTTATGAGGTTCAATAAGTCCGTATTATCCATTCATTTCGAGAGGAAAGTTTTTCCCACAATGTGTTCATATTTTCCTATAATGTAATTTTCCGACTTGTTGGTTATTGTAATTTTTGCTAGACTATGAGGTCATATCGCTTAGAGAGCGCTCTTTCGTTGCTGGTCGTGAGTCCGGCTCTACTGTGGGATTCGTAAATTTTGCCTAGCCAATTTTATTCACCCTAGGTTAAAGGTCTTTTAACGAGTATCTGACATCGTACAGGCTCGGGACCATCGCTTAACGTCCTATCCCAGATGCAAAAACCTAAGGGCCTCGGCCGGGTTTCGAACTCGCGATCTTGAGCTCTGTAGGCAAACACTTTTTTTTTTGTTTCTTAAGAAAATAAGAGTAGTTGAGGCTCATATTCAGAGAACTAATGTAATTTCTTGACTTTTAAAAAATATTTCTTCAATTTAGAGATATAATGAAGCTACGTCAAATGTTCATGAAAATCTGTCTAGGTTAAGTTCATCTAAACAACAACATGTTTTATACTTATTTGTTGTGCTACGAACAGATTGCATTATTAACATGGGAGGTATGCAATGTCTTTAGCTTTTAATTTTGGATTTAATATACGTTTTGGGTATCCGTTGTGTTATGGTTTTTTCCGATTTTTAGTATCAGTAACTCAAAAAGGCCAAAAGTTGACAGGAGGTTTCCATTCTGCTATCTCGATGAGTATACTCAATAAGCTAATGATCTGGTTACAGTTGGTTCAGCCAAAGTTACACGTGAAATACTCCTTGTGTTGCCGCTGCATTAAGCCATATCCGCCCTGCATGGCAGGACATTCAAGAAAACCTTTTTTTTTGCTTTAGCCAAGTTTTGAGGTTTCCCTGAACATGTATTGGTCATTTTCGCAATTATATCTGTATGTACGTTTTGATGATTTTCTCGATGATGTCTCTATAAATGGGGCTGGAATTTTGGAACTTTGGCAACTCGAGAAACAATTATAGCAATAAAATTGAAATTTCACATGAAAATGTCACATGTTGTAACTTAAACCATTTAATCAGTTTGCCAAAATCGGAAGAAAACTGAGACCACTCAAGTTAGAGACATAAGTACATTTGATCTTATGATTCATATAATTTAATCGAAACTCTACAAATGAAGTTGTAGAGAAAACTGAAAGACCCGTTTTGTAGGAAATAAATTTTATTGCGAGATATATCGGAAACCGTTTTAAACTGACATCTTGAAACCAATGTTTTTTAGATTTATTAAAAAATGATGAGTTTATCGTAAAATAGCCCCTTACAAATAATGTTTTTACATAGGACCAAGACGATCAGAGCTATATCATCCCAATATGACTGTCGAATGAAGACGCTGGGCACTCGGAGTGGACTGAAACTGTTATTTGGATACAGTTCGAAAATGGAAACCAACATTTTTACCTCATTTGAAGGGATACATGAACATATTTCTCTTGAGTTGCTCTGTACTACAGTGTGTGTCACATTGTTATTATTGTCTATTCTAGTTACGACAACAGTATTGGATAAACATTCCGTGAACAACCGTACAAAGAGTGGTGGAGGGGGAGGAGTGTCGACAAGTGGAGGAGGCCGCCTCATGGACAAGATGGCGGCCACGGTGAGCAACGCCTCTGGTGGCGGTTACTGGCCTCCTCTTCATCATGACAATCTCAAACAGCACATGTCTTCTGACCAAACCAACAATACTGGTGAGTCCACTGGTACACGATTATTAAAAATGTCATTGTACTAGCCATATCAATGGGCAATAATTATCCTGAAAGTAGTGCTAAAAAAATATATTCTAAGATTTTACCTGGAGCGTACAAACTCAATCGATGTATATTCAAAATGGTATTGGCACCCTTACTTTCTTCCCAAACATGAACGTTTACCTCTGTGTAATGATTAACCAAAATATGCTTTACCTAGGTGTAGTGTATATAGCTTTCTCTAAATGGACAGATCGTTTAGGAGATCACTTCCTGTTAGTTTATCATTTTTAATGGACAAACGTATGAATAGTTGTAGCCAAAACCGAGAAAACTGAAAATATTCAGTTTATTATACAGTTTTCTCAATTATTGTGCAAATTGTGTTGGAAAATTGTATCAATTTGTTTTGATAATTTACAAAACCCTATATATATATATATATATTAACTAAAAAAATTATTTATTCAAAGCGATTTGTTCCATTATTTTAACTTCTCTAAGTTGAGAAACACCGACATAGTGGGAAAATTAGGTAATAAATACATGAATTCTTCCCTTCCACAAAAAATGTACATAAACTACTTGTATCGGCATTACATCATCGTCGGTTCATTTTTAAACTAATTGTAAGTCATAGTTTATAACTCAACCTGATGGTGGTGGTAGTTTTTTTTTTGTGGAATAGACAATATTTCAAAAAATTAATGTCTCCAATTTTTAGACAACGATATCAACAAAGCCTTTAATATCCACAGATGGACATACCAGAGTACTGCATTATACCATGATAATCGCAAAATAAAGAATTAAAATATATCCGTTTTGTATACCCAATACTTTTGGGCTCTTGAGTTTCAACCTCTTCATTTTAGGAACTAAACCTTCTCCTTCTTATAATATTATAAGTGTGAGGAGGTTGTTAGTAGACTTGAAAAGTGCAGCCTTGACTCCCCTCGTGGCGAGGGTTCAATAGCTCGCCTAAAGCCGCCCATACACTCCCAGATTTTTTTCCCCTCAAATTCACCGGTAGGAGTAAGTCTGCACTAGAATCATTATATGGTGCAAATCTGACTTGTTTACTCGCGGAAAAATAAATTTGTCACGCCGGATTTTATCTTTGTGTATGGTGCGGCCTGTTGAAACCTCTGAATTCCACTCCCCACTCATGGTAATGTTGCGGAGACCATCTCTCTACATGTTAAGCGGTCAGTCCCTCCCGCCTATCCTGTAAGCGGAAAACCGTAGTGATGGGAGGCACTGCTTGTCCTGGGTCAATCACCATTCTGGACCCTGAGGCGTGTAAGGCCCGTAGCTAACATGTTACTACGGGATGCTTGCTTCCAAGCGGCACCCCCAACTGAGGTTGGATTCGTAGTTTTTACTGACTGGCACTAGCAAAGGAAGCCAGTCTCTGGTAGATTTTGACGCTGAGACCAGAGCGAAGTAGTAGATGACCCACCCGAGCCCTCCCTATTCCAGGGAAATGAATGCATTCAACACCAAAACGGTGCCAACTTGAGTGATCTTACTTTTTTCTAGTTCATGTTCGTTGTATTGAACCAAGTTCATCAATCTTTATGGACAGTTAAATCTGAGGGATTTTGCAATAAAGATGTTGAAAATATAGCCTATGGAACGTTGGACAGAAAAATTAAAAGATTGACAATCTTGCTAATAGAGTTTAGATATACTGTTTCGTACTTGTCTATTCTGCTCAAAATCACGTCTTCGGAGCTTTCCGAGCCCCTTACATATTTTTGTCTAGGAATTTAAAAAACGCATGAGTGTGAAAGTTTTATTTCCTTTTTATTGGTGTTTACTTATGAAGTTTACACATCATTCAGATAATTTGGTTGTGCTTGGACTTTCACAAAGTGCAGGTATGCTTGTGAAGAGTTTGTCCGAACGGGTAGTGTTGTAAAGTAACCTCGTTGTGTATGGCCAGCTAAGTTTATTTCTAAGGAACGTGAGAGGATGTGATACATCTTCTATCATGGGCGATCTTTTCATAGACGACCTCTTCGATGTTTTCCTACTCTGGAGAGTAGATTTTTCTTGGTTACTTTACCTATTTAACTGTTAGTTTGTTTGTGTGTTTGTCAGGTGTGGAGGTTCAGACAACAGACATGGAGATCTGTTCTGGAGACAGCACGCCCACCTCAGAGATCAGTGGTCCTCAGGAGAGCGCCAACGCCCCAGGTCCTCCTGACAGACAGGAGCCGCTTCATGTGGACACGATGGGAGGTCTCTCGGTGGACCTGGGGCCTCCCACCCCCACACACTCAGAGACACAAGACTGCACTGATGCCAGGAAATGTAACTAGTTTGCAATAACTATCACGTCTTGAGCTGAATACTAATTATAACGATGCTTCTGTACTCCAGTCGTTGACCGTTTGGTCTGTTCTAGAATTTAAATTAGCCCTTACAGCGCAAATGTCCCCTATCCACTGTAACTCATAACCAGTAAGATGAAACGTAGGGTCAACCGTTTAGTGAACGATTATCAAAAATTAGCCTGAATTTTGCCTCTAAGGCACATGCTAACCAATTAGAGCTTAATTTGTCAAATATTTATATTATATTATTATACTTAAATAAGTGGCGTATTAAAATTAGCGTTCAGCAACCATAAAATTTATTATTTTACCTCAAACATTGGGCCATAAAAGTCATTAATTTACCTCAAACATTGGGAATCGGTCCAAAAATAATCAAATACAGTCAGTGAACTAACACCATTAGTCAGAGAGCGAAATCCTTTTTGCGAATAAACGAATTATTCACTTCTTTATTTTTAGACCTATCGTGTTTATAACCTGGGTCTCATCCTTCCCTCTCACAAAACTGGGCCCAAAGCCTTTTGTTTAATACACAAAATAACGTTTCCGTTTCTGAAAACTAAGTTATTCCTAGTTGAGTGATCAATTATGGAAGGGAGCGACATTTTTCGGTTTTACATGGGTTTTCTCTTTAGAAACAACATTTGTTGAGTTCAGGAATGACGTTCCTGCGGGAAAACAACAAAAAAAGTTCCACAGATTTTATGCTCGTAGATATTCAAATTTTATATATAAATGGTCAAAAGACATTAAAACTAATTTGCCATCTCAATTTCAAAAAAAACTTGGAGATAATGACGATTAGTTATAGTGCAAAACGGAATACTGCTCCTCTCGTGGAGGGTACTTTCTTCTGAAAGTATTTCTGATCTAACTGTTCATTTTTTTATTAATATTGCAACTAGTCGTTGTTTCTGTCTTCACTCATGTTGCTATTATTTAGGATTTATTTTCAATTCTAAGAGAAAATTTTTTTTTTTGGTAAATGAACTTTTGTTTAATTCCCTGAAATCAGTTATTCTCCCGTTCCGATGCCTGTTTTTTATGAAATATCACAACTTTATAGGTAAAATGACAGGATCTATATAATACGAGAACAATAATTGTTGTTCCTTTAGTAATACTAAACATTTTGTAAGACTGAACAACTGATTTAGATATTAATCTTTGTTATGATCTAAATGTTCTCAACAAAAAATGTTTTGTCCATGGTTTGGAACGTTGTAGAAATTCTATTGGCGACAAAAATAAACCTACAACTACAGTTGAGTAACTCTTCATTCATTATTTTCACAGAGTAGTACACACTTGTTGACCCGGAAAGTTCACATGAACAATGATCAAAAGTTGACAGAGATGGAAATTCACACCATTGTATTTGCACAAATAAAGAAAATAATATTACACAAAGAGAAATTACTGTACTTGGAGCCTTGAAATAAATTTACCTTAATACAATACCAAAGTCGCTCAAGAAAGCACGGAAAGAAAACTTAACTCAGTGATTCCTCTCGTTATGGAGGCGCTAGTAATTTTAGCTTCCCCCATTCAAATTGATCAGTTAATAGTAGTTTTGAGAACATTTTGTTACTGGTAGAACTGTTGGGTCAGTTTAGTATGGTATATGAAATAATACTGATATCAACTACTTCTAGATGTACAAAAACACTGAAATAACTCATAAGACAATTGACTTGATCATTTTTTTCAGTTTCATACCTTTAATATAAGGAAGTATAGTGATCTCGCGAAAATTTTAGTGAGTTTTAAAGTAAAAGGTGCATTTCATATAAAAATACTATTTTTTGCATGTCGCCCGGTTTGAAAGGTTAAGAGAGAGAGATTTATTCCGAAAAGTTACTGAAATGTTTTGAATCCCATTTTTAGACTTTTGCTTGATTTACGCGAAAACTGTTAGTGCTATCGAAGAATAGGTTCTTTCTATCAATTTCCAATCGCTAATGTGTCCTGCTTGACGAAGGTCACCATTTCCGGGCTCTTTTACAGATCCCTCAGCTCTCCATTGGACGTATCCTCCATCTATCCCATTCTGGAGTAGAGCCGTGTATCTTCCTCAATACCCTTCCTCTCCCACGTATTGACCAAGACTCCGTCCCTCCTAGTCAGGACCCAGGTTTCACTCGCATATGTGACGACCTGTCTCCGGTCTGTTTTATAAATTGTAATTTTGGCGTCTCGGGACAAAGTCCTCGATCCGAGCACCTTCTGCAGGGACCGGTAGCATCTGTTCCCGGCCGTTATCTTCGCTTTAATTTCTTCTTTTACATCATTCCTTTCTGTGATATCCAGCAACTAACCTTCTGATAACAGTAATCAATTAAGTTCGTAACAATATTATACTTGTGAAATGTACTGTACTACTCTACTATATCTGACGAAACTATGATAATTGTTTCACCATTTCTGCCAGCCATTTTACTATTAGAGCTGATATGTTTCTGTTTCAGTAACAAGTCCTCCAAGCAGCCTGCTGAGCGCAGGCACGGCCCTGGCAGGTCTCAGACCCCAGGCACCCAACCTGACCCCGTCATTGG
This sequence comes from Aradus depressus, assembly GCA_963662175.1. Classification (NCBI taxonomy): domain Eukaryota; kingdom Metazoa; phylum Arthropoda; class Insecta; order Hemiptera; family Aradidae; genus Aradus; species Aradus depressus. The sequence continues at coordinate 46,436,462 of OY759216.1, read as the reverse complement.
CCAATCACTATCGAGATGATCTGGTCAATCATGTTAGAGGCTGGCCCGCCGATCTTCTCGAAAAACAGGTGAGCTACCCACTTACCTTATCCATCATCTTGTCCTAGTATTTTTTTAAGTGCGGTCGGCAACCCGCCGGTCGTAATCGGCCCCCTTAGCCCTCTTGTGCGGCCGGCGAGGTATCGGATAGTTTATTCCTTCAACGAAAATGTAATCTGCGGAATAAGGGTGGAATGTACAGTATAACCGGTTTAGGAGGCTAGGTTTATACTAACGTATTCGATTCAAAAGTGTTTCATGTCTTTTTGCATTCGTGCCTAATTGACTTAAAATAAGTATTTTGATATGCGGGTCGCAAGTGCAAAAAAAAATGCAACCTGTTCTGCCGTATCGTAATTCAGTTTGCTCGAATTTCAATTTTTGTTTATATCAACTTCTACTGGATCGATTTCATGAAATTTTGCACGTTGTTCAATTCTTTGAACAAAAAATTCACGGGTCGGATAATTATTATTATTTAGATAACTATGGAAATATGGTTGGAAAATCTTTTCTCTCGAAATAAAGAGATAATATGGACGTATTTTATATCGTTGAATAGGTAAAGCATTTAAAAAGTGAAATATTTCGGGTTTAGAGTTCGAAGTTACAAATTTTGACAGTATTGTCTCTGCCAGAACTTTGTAACCAAGGCGAGTTTTTATTCTTATTATTTTTTTTTCATAAATTATATTTATATAAAATTTAAAAAAAAGTAAAATGGGCACTTAATAACAGTATGCAGTTTGCACACTGCTCCCTTTTCTTCTACCATTTTGAAGTCAAGTAGCGGGTAACTTAATTATTATTTTTTAGAAGCGCTGGTCATTAGCGATTGCCTAAAATGAGGAGAGGGGCTTATTCTACTTGAACTAACGAATGTCTACAGTGGACCGGGAAAATGGATATAGGCTACATTTTTAGAAGGCCGCAGTAGAATAAGGGCACACGATTTGTTCTTCAAGTACGTCGTTTCAAAGTTCTTTAAAATGATACTCCAATAACATAATATTCTTGAGTTGACGTACGATTTTGAGGAGGCGGATCCTAAGAAATTGAATTCGTCTGCGCAGAAGTCGTTCAAACTTAACTAACGGAATACTGTGAGAACAATAGAAAGGTTATATGTCTTACATGATTTTTTTTTCTCTTTCGTGAAGTAATTGCAATTCGGAAATATTAGTTTCTTAAGTTAGATGAGAGGGAGCGAAATTCGGCTCAAATGTCTAAACATTCATTTTTATGCTGAAACAAGAATCATTCTTGCCCTTTTTTTTATGGAATTGAATAAGGCCCGTATATATGTAAATAACTGAATTTTGCAGCGTCATGAATGTATTGTCAAATACGCCATATAAATGGCATGACAGAAAGTAATTTTTCTGCACAACGCCGGGTACTACAGCTAGTTCATGTGCATTCATTCTGCTAGCAACTGTGCATTTTTTTTTTTTTTTTTTTTTTGGTTTGCCGACCTCCGATGGAGGCCATGACACCCGTTCGCCGAATCATCAGGGATAAGAGGGCCTAACAAGTTTATTATCATGAAAGCAAAAAAAAATATAATAATTTTCTATTGCTGTGATTAGGAGCGACGATCGGTGGTCACTCCCAGCCCACCTTAATTTCTTTGGCGCGCCGAGAGAGCTCGGGGGCGACCACCGACGTGCCTGCAGTCGTCCCCGGCGCAGGGTCACATAGTGCTTTCTTCTGACTGAAAACTGGGTAGCTGGTTTCTGGCACCAGCTGCCGTAGGTCGAGTCCCAGGTACTATCCTATCCCGCGTATCAACTCCACCCTAGGCCCGTAGTACAGCGGACATTCGAGGACCACATGCTCTGCAGTCTCGACTCTGTCTAAAAGCAAATTGCGTCTACAAAAGTACGAGGCGACAGCCCCGTCCTAGACCAAGTCTAGGGGCGGAGCTCCTGCCAGCACTTGTAGCGCAGCCGTTGCGACAGTACGATAGGCCTTTGTAACCCTTAAATGGGCTGCTCTTTGGGCTTGCACCCCAACATGTGCATTAATTTCACAACTTTTCATAATGTATCATACTAAAACAGTACGGATGTTAAATCTAATACTGAACTTAATAAATGATGCTACTAAAATATCAAAGAATACACCTCAGTAAAGATTAATAATTCTGAGTAAAACAGCTCAAGAACCCGAACTGAAATTACGTGAGGGACTCCTAGGAACAGGCGAGAGGTGGCAATACAAGATCTTTCGTATTTATTGGCTACTGCTCACCAGCCTCCTCCCCCATCCCTAGAAAGCCATATAGTACGTAGTATAAAAACACTAATTATTATGTTTTCTCCCGTTTTTCTTGATAGGCCCAGAAGATGAGTGAAGAAGCCCACAGTCTGGGCAGCATGTGTACACGAGTATCTGCCGAGCTCAAGTGTGCACGCTCTGTTGTCCGGCTCACCGAAATACAAGCAACCCTTCAAGAACAAAGGTAACGTATTATAATTATTTTTTTAAATATTACTTCCCCAGCTATACGAAGTATAGGGGAAGTTATGTAATCGGTCTGAAATTTGATATTGAGTTTTCACCGGAATTTCATGTTTTCCAACCCCTTATTCCAACAATAAAATTAAAAAATGTCTTTGAACGCTATAAGTCCCATAGCGTGAACGTATCAACAAGAAATTTTATATGTGTATTCAAAACCCCACAAGGACGACACTTATTAATTTTCAGCGGAATCGGCAAAATGTAAGGGGGCTTAACTCAAAAATCTAACTGCCGATTGTTATGAATGTATTAACGTGAAATTTCATATTTAAAGTCAAAACCCAATGAGGGCATAACCTGTCAAATTTCAGCGATATCGGCTGAACGGAAATAACTACCGTTGTAATTAATGTATCGACACAAATGTTCATACGTGTATTCAAAACCCTATAAAAACGACACATTAATTTTCTGCGGGTTCGGCAGAAGCGAAGCTCAACTCAAAAATCCCAATAACAGCCGATGTAACAAATGTAGCAACATGACATGTTTAAAGTCAAAACCCGATGAGGACATAACCTGTCAAATTTCAGCGATATCGGCTGTAGGAAAAAGGAGGTTCAGGGGAGAGGGCTCAGTTCAAAAACCCTAATAGCTACCGAATTTATCGGCACACAATTTAGTAGGAGGTTTTAGGAGCCTCTATGTAAGTTAACTATTGAATATTAGCGCAAACGGTTGACTTGTTTTGGAGGGGGGGCGAAACGTTAATTGATTAATTCGTTCTGGGGAAATACATAGCCGGTGATTCACCGACGACTTTTTGACGTATGAACATCTTAGCTCTCGGTAGGGGCTATGTCAGAGCGTACGTTTCGTTGATGTGCAAGCGTAAGTGTGTCGGGCGGTTGAGCGCGCAGCGCACACACTACTATACACTTCTTCATATCTGGATGTCAGCTGTTTTTTAGCATTTCTACGTTCATGGAATAAGAAAGTGTGTAATATATTTCGACTATTTGACTTATTATGTTGTACTTTTAGTGTTGTGATCATCGAAGAAAGTGTAATATATTTCGACTGTATTATCGTGTAATATATTTCGTCACATATGAATGAATGTAAAGATAAATATATAATAAAACCAATAACAATAGAACATGTATTTTTACAACATGCAATAATATCAATATTACTAACTATAAAATGATTTTTCGGTAAGAAATTTTTAGGTTAAGTTGTAACATTATAAAACAAATTTTAATTAACAACAGTGCTCGACAAAAAATGTTTGAAACTAAAGCTGATGTTTACACATCAATTCTCATGAGTAGTTTTTTTTTTCTTCGACATGGAGTAGAATGACTTACAGGTAATTAACTGATTTATATTTGGTGAACAGAACTATATGAGAGTTGACATTTGTATTATTTCATGTTTTCAGAAACACTCCAGCCAAGAGCTGATTCATAATCTTTGATCTACTGATCAAAACTTGTTTACTCACTTGGTTTTGTTTTTATTTTTCAGAGTTTTATTTTTACGTCAACAGATAAAAAATCTTGAAGAGTTAAAATCTCAAAACTCGTTTATGGCAGACGAGGCATAGTTGAGACCAAAAGACACAAGTAGCCAAGCGATGACCTACCTCTGATCTCTGGGCTGGTGTTTTTTCTCTGAACGGTACGAGATGAACTTGGGCAGGACAGGTTGTTACACACTCGACTCGAGCGGCGACCATCCAACACTCGCCACCTCACTTTGTTGATCCTGTCATTATATCGGCCCCACCCACCCACAAATCCATCTTATTATCTACTACTATACTAACTTATTGTCTATCAAATATTTCACCATTGTGTACATAAATAGTGGAATAAAAAAAATAATAAATGAATAAAAATATAAATAAAATAAACTTGAACATTTAAACAAAATAAAATCTTGTATAGTTATTATATTTTGTTAATTAGGCTTTGTGAAAATAAGTTATAATTTAGTATACATGTAAAAGAAAAACGCGAAGAAAGTGAATACATTTATTGTATTTTAATTTAAATATATTTTCTATTATGAAAATAGGTGTTATTACGATGTAAGGGGCCGGCTTTCTTATTATTTAGAAAGCCTTAAAATTTTCTAAGGGCAGGGAATGAAATGCAAATGTCAACTTGTATAATATGAAAAAACTGGCTATCAATTTTATAAATATAATTTCTTCTAGAAAAAAATATTTTTTTTTTAAATTTTGTTCTTGTAAATAATATCGTAAAATTAGAACGTTTCATTGAAATAGTAATTTAATTTTAAGAATGTGTTTATATTATATATATATTTAATTACACACCATCGTTTTTAATTTAATTTTTGTCGATTTTAAATATATATATAAATATAGATGGCATTTACAATTCTTATCGTCTACTTGTAAATTTAGAAAATTAAGCTAATTTAAGGGAAGAATGATTGAAAAATGTATGTTGAATGTTCCGTTTTCAGAAATGTAGAAAATGAAAAAACAAAAATCTCTGTTCATACACTAAAAGTTGATAAATCATCCCGATCGCTATTTATTTATTTATTTTTTGCTTTGTTTTACATTATAATTTATGTATCTCACATCAATTGTCTGATCCCAGTATGAATATTTAATATCGACTTTAATAAAATTTTAAAAAGTGATGATTAAATTTAATTATTTTTTTTATATATATAAATGATAAATTATACTATAGTTGACTCATTTTGAGTTGGCAAATGAGGAAGGCAACTTCTCACACCTCTCCTTCTTATGTCTCTCCCATCCATAATCCAACTTTTCTCGTAGAACCAATGGTAAAGCGACACAGTTGTATTGGCACATTAACCTCACTGAACTAACATTCTTATTTGTCAACTTAGAACGAACCAAACTATAGATGTTCAGTATTTGTATTAATGTCTGATGGAAATGTTAGTTGTCTCAAATTATAGTCTTAAAATTGTCGTAAACATATTGTGTACCCATCTGGGAATGAAAATAGGTCAAATGTGTTATTGTTTTTAAAAAAGATTCCCCCCCCCCCCCCCCCCCCCCCCGATACGAACGGTGATACGGTAATGTGGACTGCTTAGATTCTTATGTGTAATTTGTTTAAATGTGTCGATAACGTAAATGTAATCGCTGTCATAATGTTCTGAATCCTTTGTTCATAATATAATTTTTGCATGTAAGTCACCTCGTTAGTTTACCGGGCATGTGACGGATTTAGTGGACGCGATGCAAAAAGTATTTGTTTTGACCTGAAACTCGTGAAAGATAAATTGTATCCAAGACAAAAAAAATTGTACGTTTTCAAAAACGATCAGAAAGCTTCTTCCATCCTTCAGAAATAGCAAGAGGCATTGAAATAAATAGAATTAAAATAACTTATTAGTTTAAAGTTCTGTAACAAGAACAGGATTTGTCGTATTATCGCTGTTTAGCTGCTTTATTTTCATATTAGATTTTACAAATATATTGAGAATAGCTCCTGATGAAGCTGGCAGGGCGTGTTGGGAGATCGATGTCGTCTTTCATATGTTTTGGTAAGTTGCCATACATTCTCGGAATAATAATATATTTTCAACAATAGTTAAGGGTTTTTAAAATGAATAGGAAAAAGTAGCATCCACCACCAACACAACAGGTGAATAACTATACCTGTAAATACGCTATATCCTTTTTATCCACTCATTCCATTCTTTATGTTGGTGTGCATATCACTTGGTGCAACGTTGGTGTGCATATCACTTGGTGCAACGTTTCTAAGATAACTAAGAGAGAACTTATTTCCACAAAACTACAGAACTATTATACTAACATAAGTTCTGAAGAATCTTATTTTTAGGGTTGGTCCTCTTTACTTAACACCGTTCGTATAGTCTTGCGTTTTTGCAAAGAGAACAGGAAAATAATTGACTGGATTATAGTTCTCTTAACAATATTCGTATAATTTCCTCCAAACTGATGGTTTTTGATTTTGTAAAACTCGTAGTTCCTTTCCACCGGTATCTTATTTATATATGTAGATGGATAGCTTATCTTTACTTCAGTGTAAACTATTAGCTGTTTTTTATATTAATAACTTAATAAAAATGTACATAATTTGACATTCACTTTTACCTTTCGAAATTTCTTCAATAATGTACAACAAAAAATAAAAAGAAATAATAAAAAGGTATTTATGCATACTTTTTTTCGCCTAATAACCAGGATTCTAACCAGATACGTCCGGAATAGTTTTCCAGATCAGCTAAGGTGTTCTAGAATATTTTTTTTCTTATCTACCACCCTCTGGGAGTATTAAAAAAAATTGTTTTAAGTGCAAAGTATACTTGCACAGTTAGTGTTCAGCCCAAAATTTAAATTATTAATAGTTAAACCAATGATTCAGCAATTATAAGGAAATAAACAAATGGTTTATAACAATTGATCGCGCTAGAATTTTTCAATCCTGAAATGTTGGCTCAATCTACACCTAATTCTCAATGTTCATTTTTTTCAGATTTTTCTGAGCGTTTCTTTTGATGATAAGGGTGGGGACAGCGATTTTTAAGAGTTTTTCCCGAAAAATGTGTAAAAAAAATACGTTATATATATTGTTGGTTTCGTGCTTCAATAAGCTTTCATTTTTTTTTTTTTTTTTTTTTAATTTCCCAATTCAGCCCCAGAATCAAAATTCAACTTTTTATACTTCACCTCTATAATTGGGCCACCACACTCAACCTCTGACTTAATTTCAAATTTTTACATCGAATGGTTTCAGAGAAAATAGCCTGTAACAGACGGACGGACACCAAAGTGATTTTCAAATTATTATTTATATAAAATTATTTTCACAACAATAACCAACGCTGTATCGACTTGCAAAGGACGGTAAATCTTAGAGGAGTGGAAAGTTCCTCACAATTAAAATATCTTTTTTCCCTGTAATTGGCTTTCCACCTTCTATTAAGTAGTTTTATTTTATAACGGTTAGTGTAGACCAATTTGAGAATCTCTAGCACAGAATTCTCTCAATGAAGGGAAAATGTTTTCAATATAATAGAAATATTTCAAAATTTCATTTTAAAATACAATAAATAGCTATGGTATCAATTAAGCAGTAGTTCCTGTTTATTAAAGGAGCATTACATTATTTCTATTCCATCGACATCTGAAATATAATTTGTCATCAAAGTAATGGACAGCAAATAATAGTCTTTTTATGGTCTCAACTAGTCACCTTTTTTTTTTCACAATTTTCAACCGTAGGAACACAATGATAAAATATGAACACAAGAGCAGTATATAAAAAACACTAAGGCTCTTCCTAAAAAGAAGAAAGAAAGCGCAAGAAGTGAGAAATTAGGTCGGAAGAAGGGCTGAAATGGAAAAAACTAATTACATTCAAGGTTTTACCTTTATGGTATTTGTAAATATCATCGATTCTCCTCTGTAAGAAATCGCAGGCAACTTAGTAGCCGATTTCAGTTCGTGCGAACGTTGAAAAGACAAAAGAACTGTCCTGTTTCCGAATAGGCGAATCATCGCTTATAGATCATTCCAAGTACCTGTTTTTATTATTTAAAAAAAATTTAATAAAACTTTATCTGAGTTAAGCTCCAAAAAATTGTAATAAATAACTAGACAGAAAAACGATACTACGTTACTCTGTACCAACTTATTTTTAAAAAACTGGATGCCATCTGAAGTGTTCAGGAAATAATAAAACAATTTAAAAAAATATGTCCCGTATTGGTACTTCTCAAAGGTATGATATCTGGAATTATTTCAGATAGGAGAAGGGAGGATTTTTTTACTGGCCGGAGTGTGGAGATCTATGAAGATTTCTCTACACCCAAGGCTACAATCTCAACGTTTGTCTCTATTATAGTATGGGGTGTGGCCTTTTGTTTTGAAAGCTGAAAAAATGTTTCTCCTTTTCTGACAGCTTTAAACCGTTCTTGTATTGTCCTGTTTATTAAAAATTAAGTTGTTAGTCTATTGTTTTTTGACTGACATATGCTGGCCGACTATATGAAAATAGGATTGAATGTTTTTTTTATATACGTTACGTTGTTTTTGTGACTCATGGCCAGGCTTTAACTAGTAAGTTAGTCATGTCGCCTACTACCAGAGCACTCTTTCGTCATGAGCCCGGTTCTGCTGTGAGTCTTAAATTATGCCTAGAATAGGAGTCGAATACCTGACCATCTCGACCGTCCCCATGCGAAGGATGGTTTTTATCTCTAAAAAAATCTAAGGGCCTTGGCCGGGTTTCGAACATCTCTGATATACCCTTATATTAATTCGGTTTGGTGAAGTCTAATCTGCCGATCACTTTTTCAGTTACTTCTAGAACACATATAACATTTCGTGTCGATACATTTATTCTATGGGGTTAACAGATAGACTTTAAGAATAACAGATATTATCTATAACTATATTGTATTATAGTAGATATACTAACCCAAAGTGTACATCGTCTCTGGAATACCGGCCAATCAATCAAATTCCTCGTTGAAAATGTAATCAAATAAATGAAGCATTTTTTATTTTAGAAATTGAACCCTTTATTGACATAATAAATATTATTTGTGGAAATTGTGAAAATGTCCATCGAACAACTCAACCAATTTTAAATAATTATAAATAAAAAACAAAAAAAAAAAAATTGAGCATGTTGATCGTATAAGAATTGAAAGCAAGACTAGACTAGGGTCTTTATAATTAAAATTAATATAATGATGTTCAGTATGAGTATTTGAGTAGTTTTTTCGGGGAAGGTCTGTGCAAGTATCTGATGAGAGTACTCGAGCCCCGGTTTAGCTGACCCATGGTGTACAGGTCCTTCCAACATTGACTCCAACTGTCGTAGATCGCCATCTGTGGGGGCGCTCCTCCCGCTAGCCTGCAAAGTGCACATTTTAGACCAAAGAGACGGAGATTGAAGAAAAGTGAAATCACACACTAGTTGATAGCAATGAAAAATTCTAATTTTGTGGTAGGTTAACAATTGCATTAAATAATGAAAATAATAAAAACCTGATATGAACTGACAGGGTGATCAAAAATATAGTTTTTTTTTTTTTCTTTTGGAGTAAAATCGAAAGTGTTGAATACAGTTCAAACTACCAGATAAAAGTGTTCAAAAATGTGTTTTTCTCTCAAATCGAAAACAGAATTAGGTTTTCAATTTACGTTAAATAACAAAGTGAATTCTTAAAAAAACACAAATAATAAATACTAATTATAGTTACTTGGTTTACTTACCCAGAGTTATTGACAACCATACATGCTGTGACCACATGAAAAGGATATGTCAGAGTACTGCAAATGTACTGAAAAACATAAGTAAACGGTAAATGATCATCAACACATTTTTAAAACAGAATACATTTCATAGTGAGACATGAATAGATATAGGGGTTCGTAATACTAAAAACAAAAAGTACAATTTAACGCATATTTCTAAGTTTTACTTCAATATCTCAATTACAGAATAAGACAAAACAGTTAGAAGATATTTTTTGTGAGGAGAGGGTTAGGAGGGAAGGATCCCAAAACAAAATTAATGCTAAATATTAAAAATAAAAAGTTTTTTTTTTTTTTTTAAATAATGTCTATTTTACAAAATATATATAATACGGGAGTACTTTCGGTATTGCTGCCATCTTCAGCCACGACTTAAATACTAAAATTTGGGCTGAAGATGGTAGCAATACCGAAAGTACTCCCATATTATATTATATTGTGAAATAGACAATATTTTTTATAAAACATACTTTTTTAAAATTGTTATTGTGCGAAAAATGTTAAGTGTCAAAAATTATTGCTGACGATTGATCGGATTTTCATAATATTCATATGATATCAACAGGTAGGCGAGCAATAATAACGTATATAGAGAGAAGGTGCCGGACTCATGAAGTTTACGCTAATTGTTGCTATGAGAAAAACTTGTAAGTTCGTTCTGATAAATTACATGTCAGAATAAATTTCTGCGAACTGTGTCGATATAGTATAAAGATAAAAAATAAAATAAAAACAAAAAACCTGTTTAAAATTTATATTGTCTAATTTCATAAAAATATACACAAATAGTGTACCGATTTCGGCTTACGCCATCGTCAGACAAAGTTCAAAAGTGACATTTACGTTTGCTAGGTTGTCATATTTATACAATTCTCAAGTTACCCGAGATAACTAAACCCCTGTGGAAGTCCCTGGGTTAGGGGGGAGTCTTACCTTAACATTAAAATAAAGAAAATATAGTAGTAAATTTATAAAATAAAATAAATTTACTATTCAATTTTTGTATTTTCTTCATTTTATTATATTATTTACAACTCAAATATTTGTGAATGTTATGTTAAGGTAAGACTTCCACAGGGGTCAGGGGGTCACAGTTTTAGGTAACCTGAGAATTGTATAAATATGACAACCTAACAAACTTAAATGTAACTTTTTAACGTTGTGCTGACAATAAAGCAAACCGAAACCGATACACTATATGAAAACTGACATTATTGCAGAGATATTGTGAAATAATTCAAATGGACTTGAAAAATAAAATAAAACTTGTTTATTTAATATATTGTCTAATTTCACAAACTATATATACATGGGAGTACTTTCGGTATTTCTACCATCCTCAGCCAAAAGCATCAGTCTTATCTCTTATGCTTTTGGCTGAGGATGGTAGAAATACCGAAAGTACTCCCATGTATATATAGTTAGTGAAATTAGACAATATATTAAATAAACAAGTTTTATTTTATTTTTCAGATACACTATATGTATATAATTTTGTGTAATTATACAATACAAAAGTAAAACAAATACATTGTTTTTATTTATTTGAATTATTATTATTATCATGCCATTGAAGATGTTTGAAACCACGAAATGTCTGGTTAATAGACCGTATCGCTAACAATTGAACCATCGAGATCGAAATTAATCAGCTGATCTCCGCATTAATCACCCTAAGCAGTGCAGAAATGAATACTCAAAACAATAATACCTGAATAGTCGGAGTAGAGAATGATCTAATTTCGATATCTTGTACAAGAAACCTATTGACGCCATATATAATAAAGCTGGAGAGAAGTACGGCAGTGATTTCACCTAGCCATCTGGGGATAAGTCCAGAAAAAAATCCACTAAGTCCATCTCTTTTAAATATGTCTTTTATTGAACTGAAAAAACCACTGAAATAGAAATAAATAAAAAACTATTATTCTCTAATTTCCTGTGACAATAATTATTATAAAATAATATTTTTTTTATATATTCATAGAACTAAGAGTAAGTTTTTCTAATAGGTCCAACACAACGTAGGCGAACATTTTTGATTGGTTTAAATATATTGGGAGGGCTTGTGGGTACACCTATGGACCTAAGCATCCAATGCTCTTATGATGAATGTTTTTTTTTTTTAATGCCCACAATGCAAAAGGATGGAAATTTTTTTCTTAGGACTGTTCAAGAGCAGCCCATTTTTGTTATGGCACCACAGGTGGGCTACATTACAGGTGTTATTTACAAACGTCCATGGACCAGGGAGAGAAGTTTTATGTATGAAAAAGACGGAGTTTGAATGTAGATCCGCCTTATATAAGAATGTAGCTAGGTCACATCTTGGTATTTTAAATATCTGCATTCTCCATTATTCAGAAGTTTCCTTCCTTCTTACATTTATGACTGTTTCTTCCTTTTCAACATTTTCTCTTTAAATAGATTAAAATTTTGGATAATAGAATGCCTACATTCAACCACTTTACCTAAAATGTCTTCCTCAACCCCTCCATCTATATCATACTGTCATACAAGTAGAACTCCCTCCCGGGGCCATGGATGTCGTAAATATAACTAGATTATTAACACATTGACATGGCTAATATGTACCGTACACGTACATAAAGTAAAAAAAAAAAACTTACTCATAAGTGTCTTCCCCTCCAACAAACTGAGACATCGCCCTGCATGAGATTACGAAAAAAGGCTGACTAACAACAATTATAACAGACTTACTGACTAAATCTTTTGAAAGCTGCTTCTTAAAACTATACCACCTGAAAAAGAAAAGATTATACGACTTTGATGCAATACAATAAAAGCTGTTATAATAGGAAGAGGAAGAAATGCTTTGTATATAATATTGATCAGTTAAAATTGTTTTATCGCCTTTCGCTCTGATTCCTAATAACTCAAAGCCAAAACTTATTATTTCAAATTCCCTGAAAATTCTAGATTTTTAAGTTCAATAATAATAATATTTATTTCCGTTAAACCATAACATGGTAATAGGATATGTCATAAGAATATACTTATACATTAGGATTTCTTATTACTTATGATATTGGTACAATGGTACAGATAATTAACACATGAATTAAAATACAACAAAAATAATCTTATTTAATTTTTAAAAAATACCTTTTTTCATTTTCATCTACCTCATGATCACCTGGAAAATAATCATCGACATTCTGAGTTACATTTTCCGCAACCAAAGTACTAATAACTTGTCCGGCAATTTTAGTACCGAAACCACGATAACAACCAAGGAATCCATCTGTCTCTTTAATGTACTTCACTGAAACAAATAATGTCATAGGCTGTTTATGACTAAGACATATTAACTATTGAATAACAAACGTAGGTGTACAAATATAAAGAGAAATAAAAAGTTCTGAGAGGATTAAGTATTATACCATATTTAAAGATGTTAGGTAAAGCTTCCACCGGCCTTCCAAAGAAAGTCCTGGTAGTATAAGAAGGTAGCGGCTCATGACCTATCTGAGAAATCAACATATTCTTAAAACATTTATCAAGAACAATATTGAAAAAATTATAGTAATATATATATATATATATATATATATATATATATATATTCAAAAAATTAATCGTCATAGGAAGCCTTGGAGAATCTGATGCTTCACATATGTCTAGGAGACCCCAATGCTATCCGTAGTGGCTTCAGATACATTCTGCTTGTCATTTCTCCAATTTCAAGTCACGGTTTTACCAACCTAGGTGTGTTAACGACAAAGAGAACTTAAGTTTTCGAGCCTGACAATTCTCTTAATATTCAACTGTGCCCAAACAGACAGGGCAAGTGTGCATGATGAGGTCATTCGAGTGCGGTATAGAGTACTATGGCACATACGTGACTAGAGTGGTGCCAGAGTTCTTACATGCATTTAAAAAAATGAAATTAGCTCAAAAAAAAAACTGGCATAAACAAATCTGCATTCGATACGTCGCATTAAATAGGGATTACATAAGACACTAAAATGAACACTATTACCTGAATTAAAAACTTAGCGTACTCAAATGGATGAGTGACAGTACTGACACAAATTTTGAGTCCTAAAGCAGTAAGGCAAGTATACGTTTTATCAGAAAAGTCAAGAGCCATTAGACTGGAAAAAAGGACCTAAGCTCTGGTCCTACTAGAAAAAATACATAAATATGAACTTCGTGAAAAAGACCACCTCCACAGTCATGGGAGCCGATAAGAAATCGATTGTTACACAATATAGTCGATTCCACGCACTCAATGAAAAGAAACAACATATTTTGTACTTTAATTTCTTTTGTAATATTAGTACTCTCAATTTTAGGAGATATTCAAAATTAATATTAAAAAAATCGTAGAAATATAGTTGATTTCAGTGATAAAATGAAGAGTTGTGTAGTAAACCTGAAGACAGCTCGTCCTTTTTCACCCAGTTGTGAGTTTTAAATGAGAAAGTATGTATGTTATTCTGCGATTCAAAGCGTCCTCAGCGTTCTGTTTGATCCCTTTTCAGTGATATGTTTGGGCGAATATTGACAGGGGAGTTCGTATTTGTGAATGGCCGTTCGCTTGTGAAGTAGAGCTAAAGAATCGATGGACGTCAAATATCATTCGACACCGGTGACTTATAATCTAATTGATTTCTCTATATTCATACATTTTCGATTTTTTTTTAGTCAGATAGAGGTCGTCCATAAATGAAGTTACTCATCTGGGGAGCGGGTTTTCTTACTTTATGATGGGATATGGGGAGGAGGGCGGGGGGGGGGGGGGGGGGGGGCTTGGAGAATCTCACGTAACGCTAAAAAACTATACATTTTCATTGTTTTACTCTTCAAAGATTCTGGTTCTATTTAACAAAAATAGTCGAGGAAGAAATATAGAAAATAGGTGGGCTTTGTGGTACCGTTTCCATATATTTTTCGAAAAACACATTAGCCTGCAATGTTGGTGTATAGGTATCGACCACAAACGATGACAGTAAACCATAAATTAGTTATTTTGACCCATGCCCGGGCTTCAACCGTCCCTTAGTGTCCGGTACGAAGGATGCCGTGCTCACGGATTTTTCACTTTTCAGTTAAAACAACTAAAGGTCCCACCTAGATTTCCAACTCACGATCCTGAGCTGATTAGACACAGAATGTAATGATAAAATAAGTTTCCGTTTGGTTCAAACTAAAATTGTCAAGAAAGAAATATAGAATATAGGTGGGCTTTGTGGTACTGTTTCCAAATATATTTTTATTGATTTTACACATTGAGGTAGCAGTGTCGGTAGATAGGCAGCAACCAGAAACGGTAGTCAACCATAGACAGATTTATATATATTGGGAGGGCTGCTGTGTAAACCTAGGGACCTAAGCATCGAACGCTCTTATCCCTTCCCTATTAGCTTTACAGCGGGAGACCGAAATTTTGCCTTCCCAGGTTTAGTTACATAAGATACGACTCATTGGTAAAGGCACGGGACCATCGCCCAAGATCCCATCCGAAGCGGTTCCACAGTGGGTTCGTTTTTTAGAGTTCCGATGAAGTGTCCGATTCTGTCATATCGGGTTCCCGAGGAAACTCTGCTCATTATTTTAGATGAAACAAATCCCGATCTTTTGGGCGGTTTTAGACGTGGGGGGTCATTGGAGGTTTGTTTTCATCCGGCCCTAAGGATTTAACCAAAAATAGCAAGGGCAAATTCATTTCGTGGAAAAGAATACAATTAAAAGTTTCAAAAATAATGAGTTGCGTTTTCGTAACACTAGGCATATACGGGTTGATGGTTAGTTTATTTGGGGCGAACTACTACTTTGGTTAATATCGCCCAAACCATATAAATGATCGTCAAAATAAAAAAATAACGGAAGTGCTCCTAAACGGAATTCTTACAAACATTTTTTTGGATATTCATTTTATTGCCTAACACCAAAGGTGTTGTTCCTCCGATAAATATAGTCAAAAATAAGTCTCATAAAATTTCTGTTTAGTGTGCTTACCAATTGAACAAAATATTTAACACATCGAAGGAGGGGGGGGGGGGGATACAATTTTTCAATTTGTTAGTTAAATATTTTCAAGATAATTCACTGTTTATCGATTATGTTAATGGTTTTTCTCTTTTGGATGGGATGAGGTATTTAGTTTTTCTAAATCAAAAAATGTTTAGCACATTGTAAATCGACACATGATCAAAAATATGTTCACAAAGGACCTGTACAATTTGTGTAATCAATGAATGTTTGAATTGAGTAGTTCACTCGATTATAACCTCCTTCTCGTTGAATAACTATCGATGGTTGGACTGCTGCGAATCTTTTGTAGTTAGGGCTGAGGTCCATATCCATATCTTTTACGAGTTTTTTTTTTTCATCTTCCTGTTTTATAGTTTTGTTTCAATGGCATCAGTGTTATATAGAAATTCTTCTCTTGTAGCTGGAGTGTTACTTTTGGTTTGGTCAAGAATGTTTTGTTCGCAAAATTAATTCGTGGAAAACTCATATCTTACTTTTGGAGCAAGGCGGCAACGAACTTAATGGTGAATAAGATTTTTCTATTGGCGACTTCTAAAATGTATTATGCTTTTGTTCATTTAACCTTTATTCTCATTATGCACTTGTTAACTAGGTACTGTGTTTGTAAAAAAGATTTTCGACACTTTTAATTGAAATATTATTTTTTGTTTATTTTTATTTTACATTTTAGTGAGGAGTAGCGCTAAAAACTGCTTGATACACTTCCTTTTAAATCGAAGTGAGTAAATTGTAGATTTCTGTATTTTAACTAATTCACATAGTATTCATTTCCATGAAGTCACTTTCCATTCTGTTATGAGTCTATTAATAGTGGTAGTTTTGTGCTTAAAATAACATTGTTTGGCAGCTCTCCAATTTTTTCAGTTTCCTGTTACAGTTTTGGTGATGTGGAAAATGAGATTTAGCTGTACGGTTTTAATTTTTTTGTATTGCTCTTCCTCATTCGGAGCTGTTACCAAATGTATTTTTCATAGTTCCTTTTTAATTTCATTTATCAGTGTTGAAGAGTTGAGAAATAAGTATATTGTGAAATTTATAAATTATTTAATTTAATACAGCATATGGCGAAATGAAGTGTATTATGGTATGCACATAATATTTTGTGGCCACCATTTTTTAAATTTTTGTTCGAAGTAGTATCTACTTGTGATTAGGCTTATTGTGCTTTGGCTCTTTATTATTGTCTGCGATTTGTTTTAAGATCAGCTGATAACTTTCTTTATTTGTTTTGCATATGCATGTGAGAAACAAGTAGTTTAATTCCTCGTTGTTACAAACATTTTGGTTATATTAAAGAGCTAGCGTCGAATCATGTGCTGTCAGGTATATTCAACTCTATGATTAAACCATAAGCAATGTTTTATTGAAATTATAGGGATCATAATACTGATATATTTAATTGTTTTGTAGAATATGGTGTCTGCTGCTCTGGTGGAGTGTGTTGTTCGCGATTGCACCAACAACGCTGGGAATGAGCGACTAGAATTCACACTGCCCGCATCAACAACAGTCCATGATTTCGTTTGTCAGGTTGCGGAAAAAATGAATTATGAGCCGCAATCAATTCAATTGACGATGTTGGACGATGACAGTAAAGTACGTTATTGTTATATTTTTTTTTTATGAATGATATCAACGTTTTTATTTATTCATTACCAATTTTTAAGTACATATAATTTACTATTAAATAGACCGCTGCTTTTCATACTACCTTAAGTGTACAGTACACCGGGACAACTTTGAGTCTCATATTACTGTTCCACAGGTGATTGTAATGCAGTTAACGTATTGAAAAAAATAGGGCTATTATTTTCAAAAAGTAATTAATTATTAAAATACAGGATTGTTCTTGGATACTTGTTTTCCATTTTAAGCCTTAAATATTGCCGTCTGTATTCCGCCATTTTGTAAAACTGTGCCGGTATATCACTTGGGTTGGTTTCCCTTCATTTTCTCGAAATGGCTTCTAGTCGAATACACTTACTGGAACTGAATGACTCAAAAATTTTACATAAATTTAACATCTTCATGTCCTTACAACCGATGTGTTGACATGTACCATTTACCGTTCCTGAACGACCATTCTTGTAGTTTTCGTTGAAGTATTGATTGGAGATTTAATCAAAAAAGCCTTAGGTGCTAATTTTTAGAGAATTAAATTTCTGCGAAAGAAGTTTGTTTGAGCTTTTTTGGGCTTAAGTGCACTTTTTTTGTGCTTTGCACATTATAAATGCCCTTGGAGTGATACACATATACATTCCCTAATGTTTATAGAAAAGACTATTAGTTTTACTATTTATTAGTGTTATTTTATTTTACTTAAGTGCTTATTTACTGTTTAACGAATATCTCATTTTTATATATTTTATTTTTTTCAGGTTTACACAGAAAAAACGACTGGATCCCTAGAGTCGGTTGGTTTTTCCACAGAGACTAACCAGAGGAACTCTCTGATCTTGGAAGGTATTCGGGGCAACTCCAAAAACCTTGTGATCAAGTACCTTCCTGGATACCCCTCTTCTTCTGAGGACTCTGCAGTTGCCTCTCCACCGCCGCTGGATCAGTTCCCAGGTTATACTCATATTAATGGGCGATTCTCTGTAAACTCGTAATGGCCCATACAAATTCTGTCCTGGCATATTTTTTTAGAATTTTCGTAAAAATATGATAGTATTGCTTAGGAAAGTAACTGTTACTTTTAGTACACAAGAGGACCAATTGAATTTATATGTATTTTGAATTTTTTTTTTGATTTTCTGATAAATCGCGACAGGGGACTGTTAGGTGCTAAATTCTTAAACTAATTCTAAAAACTAAATTCTTAAACTAATTCAATCTTTTTGTTTTATATTTTGTTTAAAATTTAAGTTATATAATTCTGGGCAGCAATCATTACATATAAACGAGTAAAAGTACCTTCTTTATGGATCAATAGCACCAACAAATCACTTAAATTCACCACTTCTTTAAGCTTAAAAAATCACCACTGTAATTTTCACACAGCTCGCCGCCATCGCTAGGCCTCGACTTCTTCACTACACCATTAATTGTTTAATGTTTTTAACTTAATATTTTAATGTGTGTATTTTATACATCCCATGCCAGGCAGGGGACTGTGTATTTTGGTTTAGTTTCAAAATATTTACAAACCTATTGAAGCATGATTTGATACGAAGCTACCAACAAATTTGGACACAAATCACAGACATATAGACAATTTATATAAATATTTAATCTAATTATCATTATTAAAATCACTCACCAGAGGACTGTATGTCGCAACGACCAACTCGCGTACTCACACCACGTATTGCGCTCGGACACTAAACAAAATGGCGGCCTGACGCCGTTCTCGGCAGTGTTATTAACTTCACACTGGTTGCGTTTCATTTCACGCTAAAAAACGTTTGTAAACATAACAGAATTTTTCTATTTTAGGTTTAAATTTTTGACAGGGGACTGTCTAAGAAAACTTCGGACAACATTAACATGACATTATTACATTTAAAAAATAAGAAACTACACCTTGTTTTATGACATAAATATGAATTAATTATTCTATTTTTAGATATGAACTGCAAAATTTATTTAGTGTTCATAGTTTTTAAAAAAATATTATCCTAAAGTGGGAATCCGTGAAATGGGACAGCCAGGGGACTGTTTAGGGCTTCAATATTTTTTAGAAAAAAAAGTAAAATTGTTATCGTTATAAATATAATAGCACTGTAAAGTTCAGCGTTTAATATAAATTAAGAGGCATAATTATATTTCTATTCTTTATTTTATTTTTTAAAACTTGGTCCGGACAGCCGTTTACGAGTTTACAGAGAATCGCCATAATCACAAATTTTTACGGGGGTTGGGGTTTCATAGTTTAGGGGGGGAACCACGACATATGTACAGTTTACTTTGAATTATAAAACTGTGATATATTTTGACTCTGAAGCTGTAGAGATAGAATCTGTACTACAAATATACTCGAACAAATCCTAGCCTTTTCAGAAGATTAAAGATTCAGAGTTATCTGAAAATAGTCCTCAACAGTTTCCTTTCTCAAATCTTCAAAACTATTGGATAGATGTCGACCGATAGATCTCCCCATAAGGACAACATCCTATTGATTCTCAGCCAAATCGGCCAAAGGGAAGGGGGAGAGGCTTAACTTCAAAACTTAATTTTGTTTACCTACTCTTAATTAGGGTTTAGGGTATGGGTCGCGCGGAACTCTTGATATAATTACTTACAAAGTATAGTAATTTTAATTTGTTGATTGTTGTTAAGGTTACGTCGGTTTGGTTAATCAAGCGATGACCTGCTACCTAAACAGTCTTCTTCAAGCTCTCTACATGACACCTGAGTTCAGAAATGCACTATACAAATGGCAGTTCGATGTCTCTCATGGAAATGAAATCAAATGTATCCCTTTCCAACTTCAGAAACTGTTTTTGAGCCTACAGGTATTTATTATTTAATGTTATAATAAAATTTATTGATACATATATAAACAAGATAAAAGAACCTAACGGTTTTCATGTTTTTATCACTGAAAATATGAAAATAAAGACATTTTTATTTGAAACTCTCAACTGAATTTTATTGAATATCTCGTAGAAATTTTCCTTGAATCAGAAAAATGTTCAAGCAAAATTTTGAGAGAAAATTAAATGACACATTTCATATGAATGAGTTTTTTTTGGTATTCCGGTCTAGGTTGCATTTGTCAAATATTTTCTTTATTTGCCAGCTCACACTTCATTTTTAACGTTTTCGCTTTATTGGTGCAAAAACGTTGAACCTTATTGGAAAATTGGTCCTTCTAAAAAAGTTTCCTTATGAAATGTCCAACTTCCGATTTGAACTCATATTTGAGATAGGACGAAAGCGATCGTCACGGTGTGCCACGAAATGTCGGATAGATACACATTCTTTAAGGACCCACAGCTCGGTCACCACCTAGCTTAATTTTGGCCAAAATTATATTTAACAATTTTGCAAACATTTTTTCCTCCATTGACTTTTTTTAATGTCCGACCAAAACAATGACCATTTTATCTAGATAAAAGCTTAAGATAATTTCTATTTACAGTGTGTAAACACACATCTTTTCAAATGGTTCATATCAATATAAAGTTATTCCTGCAAAAGATAAATCACCTGAAAGATAGGATTATGGTACACGATTGAAAAATGTTACCATACGATTATTATGTTAACAGTTTCGTTAAATTAGTTGTGGAGAAAGTCTAGTTACCAATATTGTCGATTTTTTTTTTTCATATTTAAATAAGCTTCTTATTATAATTTGTAGAGATCGAGTAAAAACTCGATAGAGACGACGGAGTTGACCCGCAGTTTTGGCTGGGAGTCTGGGGAGGTATGGCAGCAGCACGACATCCAGGAGCTGTGTCGGGTCATGTTCGATGCACTTGAACACGAGTTTAAGGAGACCCAACAGGCGGATCTGATTAATCGTCTCTATCAAGGTTGGTATCATGCTTTCATAGGAGCAGAACATTGGAATTTCATGATTTCCTATCTCTGGAATCTAAAAAAAAAAAGTATTTCTATTTGTCTGTGGAAGCGAAAGGGTAGGAGGGCTTAACTCAAGAACTCAGCTGCTGGTCTATATCAACACGATTTTTTATATGCGGATTGTGAAGTTCATGAGACACCTATTTTTTTATTTCTTTGTTTATGACTTATGCCTGGGTTTCAACTTTGAGGTCATATCCCATTCTACCAGAGTGCTCTTGCGTCGCAACTTTTTTCAGCTTTTGCACAGTATGGATTATACTTTCTAACTTTGTGCTACCGGCTCCTCCAATTCACTTATTGACTTTCAGCTAAATTTACCCGGAAAGGAGAAGCATTTAGAGGAAAAAATAGAACATTGTTGATTGAATTTAATTCGTTCGGGGGAAGTACATAGCCGGTGATTCACCGACGACGTTTTAAGCCGTCGTTGTGTGGCAGAATGGAATTCTATATTTATGAGAAATGAAATTTGCTAAATCTACATATCGTCGGCCTAAACGTGATACCTCGTAAGCGACATTTTTCCGAAAATAGTTTTTCTTACCAAAAAAAAACTATTGATCTACGACATAAAAAGGAAAAAAAACATGAAATACGGTTTGAAGAACCGTACCTTGCAAATAGGAACGAAATTCTGGTGAAACTTGGTAACTCCGTCAAGTACGTTAATTCTTTACTTGGCTTTGCAAACTAGCTTAAAAACAATTCATGGCATGCATATACATCTCACTTAATACAAATGTCGAAAAAATTGAGGTTTCCTATAAAGAATATTTTTTTATCAGTTTTTTGTCTCACCTGTAAAGTTGACTTTTTGCACATATGAGGTTAGACCGACGATATAAAAGATTTTTTTCCTCTCTTACTTCTATAATCTGTGTTGCATTTTAGTTTAGTTAATTAACTAAAATGTAACACCGATTATATGATTATTGTGGGAACTAAGTGAACGTTAATATCAGTGTGAAGAGTTTTGTTGAAGACGTAATAAGGACCATTGGCTAACGTATGATCGGATTTTGAATTGAAGGGATTGGATGCGCTGAATGAATATGTACTGAAATAAAAATAAGGAATTATAAATAAAAAAGGTAATGTCTCTAAAAAATCATTAATTATGTACAAAATAATAAAATATACTTGATGTTATTTCAGGGAAAATGATAGATTACGTGAAGTGTTTAGAATGTGGATTAGAAAAATCTCGAGAGGACACATTTTTAGATATTCCTTTACCAGTCCGGCCTTTTGGAAGCACCATAGCCTACGGCAGTATTGTATGTCTTTTTTAAGTTATTTCATTTAAATATTTAATGCTATTCGTATTATATGTTATCTTAACGGAGGAATATTTTTTGTTTTGTAATAGGAAGAAGCTTTAAGAGCTTTCGTTCAGCCAGAAACTCTTGACGGCAATAACCAGTATTTTTGCGAAGCATGTAACAAAAAGTGTGACGCTCACAAAGGACTTAAGTTTTCCAAATTTCCTTATCTTTTGACCCTTCATTTGAAAAGATTTGATTTTGATTATTCGACAATGCATAGAATTAAGCTTAATGACAAGTAAGTTTGACATTACGTTTTTTTTATCAGAGATGTGCTTGAGATTTTGTCATGAAATGTAATCATTTTTTAAATATTATTTTTGTTTGTTTGTTTTTGTGACCCATTGCATTAACTATGAGGTTATATCGCCTTCTACCCAAGGGGTCTTCGCCCCACTGTCGGAATCCTCAATTTTGTCTATTGGGGTTTAGTTAGGATAGGGATCTTCAACGAGTACTGACACAGGCTCGAGACCATTGCTTAAGGTCCCCTCCGAAGGACGGCGTGACCAAAATATTTTCCCATCTCAGATGTTATTTTTACTTTCCTTTAGGGTTGGCATTGAAGACAAAAAATTAAAGCTTGTTTTGACAAGCAAAAATTTAATTTAATTATTATTTTTTGCTTCTAGGTGTTATTGCCTTTTATAGATATCGATGTCACTTTTTAACCAAATGAAAACATATATTGATTTCCAAATATATTTATTTTATAGAGTTGTATTTCCTGAAATTCTGGACCTTAATAACTTCGTTAGTTGCAACAATTCAGTGGAAGAAATTACAGGAGAAGGTCAAGATTCTATAGTTAGAAATGATGATTCGTCTACAGCAGATTCAGCCCTTGATGAAGAAGTTCAACAGCACACCACTCAGGTTGCTGAACCACAGAACAATGAAGTAGATCAAGTAGGCTCCTTAATACCTTAACATGTATTCGGCACTTACTCACTTAGTTCTTTCCCTTATATGTTTACTTCTCCAGCAATACGAAGTATAGGGAAGTTTTGTAATCGGTTAGAAATTCGATGCAGAGTTTTAAACGGATTTTGTTTTCCGACCTGATTCCCGAAAAAAAAAAAAAAATCTCTTTGTGTATCTGTGAACACGATAACTCCCGATAGAATGAATCGACACCTTTTGATTTTCAGCCAAATCGGCCAAAGGAGAAGAGGGATTAGGCGGAAAGCTCTATAAGGACGACACATATTATTTTTTAAGAGGAGTCAACCGAAGAGGAGGGCTCACCTTTAAAATCCCAATAACTGCCGACGTAATAAATGTACCGACATGAAATTTTATAATTAAATTCAAAACCCCATAAGAATGTCACATATCTACTTTTCCGCGAAATCGGTTGAAGGGAAGCGGGAGACCAGAGCAGAAAGACTCGAACTCAAATACCCTAATAACTGCCGATGTAATGAAACTATCAATACAACATTTAGTATGACGATTCAGAAGTTACTAATATTGAGTTTTAGCCCAAATGGCCGATTAGCTTTGGAGGGAGAGCGAAAACGCAATTGATCAACTTGTGCTGGGGAAGTATATAGCCAGAGAGACACATTTGAACACCCCTCCAATCTGTAATCATCAGGATTAGGAGAAGGGCCTTTTGTTTATTTATTTTTATAAATAATTTAAGAACATTGTTTTTAGTTCAATGATCGTAGAAAAAATAAAAATAAATATGATCCAGTTGTCTTTATATTTTGTTAATTTTCAGTGATATAATTTGTTAATGATTAATTTTTTTTAAATTCTTCCGAATATATTTAATATTAATTTAGTTTTTTTCTGTTTTGAATATTATTTATTTTTTGCACTGTTTTGAATAATTTTTTTTTTTTGATATACATAAGTATATGCAGAACATGGATAAATGTCAATGTTCCATGATTCGTGAAATCAGCCAGTGTTAGACACTCCTTAGCAAAATATAAAATTTCACCCTTCATTTAGATGCTCTTGAGACCACCTACAGGTGAGATGGCGTGAAGGATGTTTGGATGGGAGTGTGGTAATGGTTTAGAATTCGATGAAAGTTTCTTGACTGATGGCAGTCCCATGTAAACTTACTTGTCTACCAACATAATTTTATACAATGTAGAAGGAATTCGAGGTTGTGTCGTGTAAATGAAAACTCAATATTTGGCCAACGTTTCGGAAACTATTTATTTCCTTCATAATCATAATTATATACATTAATCGTTTGTTTATTATAATTTACGAATGTTACTTTGTTTGACAGGATGAAGACGAAGGAATAGATCTAAGTAGTAACAGTGGAAATCATGAAAATGACAAGAATCGACAAAATAATTCGAGCCCTCTCGGACCCTTCGTGTATGAATTGTACTCCATCATGATCCACTCAGGGAGTGCCAGTGGCGGCCACTACTATGCCTATATCAAGGATTTTAAAAAAGGAAACTGGTTTTGTTTCAACGATCAGTCTGTAACTCGTGTAAGATAATCCACATTATATTATTATTATTTATTGTGTGTTTATGTTCAATGCCTGAGAATTTCGAGTGACTGAATCTTATTTCTTAGTTTATCAAAAAAACATTTGCACAAAATCTGATAATGTAAGGTTGATTGGTTGATAGGAATATTTTATATTTATATTTGAGTAGATTAATCTTTTTTCAGGAGGAAATTACGGTGTGATCACGGACCCCTTCCTCAGGTCACAAAGAGCGAAATATATTTTAAAAAATAAATATATATATATATTTTTTTTTTTCAAATATATTTCGCTCTTTGTGATCTGAGGAAGGGAAGGGGTCCGTGATCACATCGAAATTTCGTCCTGAAAAAAGATTGACCTACACAAATATAAATATAAAATATTCCTATCAACCAATATATATATATATATAATCAATTAACAAATATCAATAAGGTAAATAGTAATTAAAAAAATGATGACAATAATAATTAAAAATGAAATGATAGGATATTGGTGAAGGACCTCTGCCAAGGAAATAAATATTTAAGCGTTTATATACGAAACACGAAACATAACTTGGCACTTCTCAAGAGCTCATGGAAATTGTATTGATTCATTTATTTTTTTTAATTTTCTCACTATTCCGTTTCAGTTGACCCACGAAGATATAAAAAAAACTTACGGTGGTGGACCAGCTCGAGGTTATTATAGCGGTGCATACAGTTCCAGTACTAATGCCTATATGTTGATGTACCGGCAAATGGACAAGGAGCTCAATTGTTTCGCTATGACGGAAGACGAATTTCCTCCTCATATGATGGTACATTTTTATTGTTGTTTGTAAATAGTCGTAAATTAATACAGTAGAACGTCAGTTAGCGGAACTAATTGTGGACATACATAGTTCCAATAATCCAAAAAAATGTAAGGAGAAATAAGAAAAATTCGATTGCAAAGAAAAAAATATATATTTATCACAGCATCACTTTTCCCATTTATTCTTTGCTTTTTTAAAAACTAGCAATTACAGTCGTTTCAGAATTACTCCTATCATCAGTATCTATTAGTTATCTGTTCGTTACGTTAACATTTTTTCAGTCAATCAACCCCTATATTCAAATCTAAGTCAGGACTTGATAACAGTTTGAATATAGAGGTCGACTCAATAAATATGTTCTGTAAAAAGAAGATTTTGAAAAAATGTTGATGGGAGTACTCCCCGAAACGTCTGTAATTGCTAATTTTTCAAAAGTAAAAAAATAAATAGGATGAGTGATGCTGTGATAGCTACATTATGTTGGTATGAATTCAGAATCTCCTTACACATCCCAAAAGACAAAAAATATTTTTCACTCCTTTTCAAAAGGAGAATAATTGACAGATGTAAAAAAGTCCGAAATTGAAGATTATGCATTATAAAAAAATTTTGATTGCAAAAAAAAGATTAATTTAAAGAACTACATATAAGCTCAATCATTTATTTTCGTTTAAAAAACTGATATATTTTTGTTTATATCAGAAATCTCTTTTTTGCTACTGAACCTTTTTTTAAAACATATTTTGAAGATTATTTATTAGCCAAAAAATTGAAAAAAATATATAATTGGACTTAAATTTGATAAATACTGTTTTAGAAACTGCTGGAAGATTTGCGAGAAGCTGAGGAGAAGGAAAAAGCTTTAAAAGCAAGACAAGAAGAAATGATTCGTATAAAAGTGCACACTTGTCCTGTCAACGGCTCTCCCAGAAGTAACAAAATATACTGCTATTCGGATTCGACAC
This sequence comes from Aradus depressus, assembly GCA_963662175.1. Taxonomy (NCBI): domain Eukaryota; kingdom Metazoa; phylum Arthropoda; class Insecta; order Hemiptera; family Aradidae; genus Aradus; species Aradus depressus. The sequence continues at coordinate 46,409,518 of OY759216.1, read as the reverse complement.
TAGCTGAAGTCAAGTCTATGGCCTATCAGGTATATAATTATTGTAAAAAAAGATTGATGTTCTCATTTATACAGTGCTGTGTTTTAATAAACGGCACTTAATTTTTCATGCTGTTTTTTTTTTTGTATTTATATTTTTATTTACTTCAACAGCTATATCTTCCTCCATACTCGATATACCAAGTATGGGGGAAGTTATGTAATCTCAAAAATTGTTTGCAGAGTTTTCAACGAAATTTCATGTTTACCGACCTCCATTCCAAATATGAAAAAAAAAATTTAAGAGAGGTTAACTCAAAAACTGTAGTAACTGGCGTTGTAATGAACGTACCGATACAACAATTTATATGTGAATTCAAATCCCATTAGGACGACACTTATTAATTTTCAGCGAAGTCGACAGATGAAAAGGGGGCTTAATTCAAAAGCCCCGAAAACTTCCGATGTAATGAGTTGTACACAAAATTTAATATGAGGATTTAGGTGCCCCTATGTATGTCAACTATTGAATATAAGCCCAAACGATCGACTGGTTTTGGAGGGGGAGTAAAACGTTAGTTGGTTAAATCGTTCTGGGGAAGTACATTGCCTTTGATTGACCGACGAGTTATTTTTTGTTTGTTTTAGTATTTGAAGTTGGAAGGTATTGTACCTGAAGAACAATGTCGACTTGTTTCTTATAATAAGAGCCAGGACGTGTTGGAAGAAAGTTTCGATGGCAAAGAAAAGGAAACCATTAGTGAAATGTTGTTCTCTTTCTCTAGTCTTCGTCATACCACTAATTTTGATCTTTTTTTGGAAATTAGAGAAAAAGATAAGTTATTTTTACCATACAACATAGGAGGTAAATATCATTTGTAACATTTAATTATATTTTTCGTTTTTTTTACTTGTGTAAAACAGATGACACTTAACCCCTCATTTATGTATGACATTTTTCTATTTTTATGAAAAATGTCAGAAACATTCGAAATGGCAGTGGGCCAAGTCGCCATATAAATAGAAATTCAGTTACCTCAGACTGGGATTTTTTTTTTAGCTATGAATCTTTCTTGACAGCACTAGAGTACATCCTATAGAACAATAACTGGATGTAACGAAAAAGCGTTACCACAATGTAACAAAGCTACTAATAATATATTGTGTGACATCCTTTGAAAGCTCTTCTTGAGAAGGATAGTTTAAAAATAATATTTTTGTGTTGAAAACTATTTGAAAGTAATGGAGAGGGGGATGGGACAGAACAAATTGAATTCGACTTGATATTAAGGGGCGGATACTATTTGACCTAAATAAACCAAATTTGGAGCTTAGCCAATAAACGTACGTATCTTAAATTATTGGCGGCAAGCACAGTTCCCGGGTGTTGCCCGGGAAAGCCACTACTTTTCATACTATTTCGAATTTTCTGGCAGCGAAATGTCGAATAACAATTTACACTAATGAAATTTCACTATTTTAGAGGAAAGGGGAGCCAATACAGACTGAAATCGGGTTGTTTGCATAGTGCGGACTCCGACCTAAATTAGTGATATTTAGAGTGTAGCCTTAACTGCGTCTTAAAATTTTGATTTATTTCATTTTTTGTAGTCTTATAGAAGATTGATGTACAAATCCAAATATTTGGCAATTCAATGGTATACAGCCACAACCACATAATGATTCATTTAGGAATTTTTTCCATCCGAAAATCTGGGAGAAACTTGAAATATTTGAGTTTGTGAATATTGTTATATTCTTTAGTTGCAACTCTTTCTCTCCTAATTTATTTAAAACTTACATTTTTCTATATAGACAAATTTAAATGCTTGATTTTACTGGCAACACTGGTATTGCTACCGCTTCACTTGTATTTGAGAGTTATCTTTTTTATACGTCATTAATTTTTCATTTTTTATTAACTAAGAAGAAGAAATGTATTGTTACAAAACTAATAAGTATTAAATGAATAGTGGATAATGAAGAAATTAGCGATTGGTTTTTATCTTGAAACAGTATCATTAAACCGAAATCAATCGACCTTGCAAGGCCAAGTTCCACGCCGCTTAGTATACTCAGAGACGATGAATCAATACTTGAACCAATCAGTTACTGAAATTATTCTACACTTTAACATCCCCCCTTCATAACGTAACCCTGTAGAAGGGGGTTATTATTATTATTTCTAAATGTCTAATTAACATTATTTTATTATTTTTCAGATATAAATATGACGGTGTATTTGATAGATGTTGAGAAGGAGGAGGTGGAAAGTGTTTCTCAGATTCGAACTAGTCCTTGTCAAACTGTTCCTGATTTGAAGAATGTATTAAAAATGGCCATACCTCTCAAATCTGTCGATCTACATCTGGTTCTTCTGGTCGGCCATAACACATTGTCCTACATTAACGACAATACACTCCCTCTTAACAAGTTGGGGTTTTCATCATTAAACAGGGTTTGTATATAATAATATCTGTATAAATAAATTTGAGAGTTTGTCTGTTTGAACCAGCATGGCATCTACGTCTTACTTACATGTACACAAGAACAACGTATGCTTAAGATAAAAGATATTTTAGATTCGGTGAGAAGGCCTCGCGTGAACGCTATATGTAAATTCATTCAAAAAAGCTTTAATTTTTCAGTAATATTGATTTTTTTTAATATACTTACAAGTATTCCTTCATAGAGATCTAGGAGCAAACCCAGTCGATAGGCACAAATTATATGTTTGTTTCTTGTTTTTTAATACTATTTTTTATATGCAATCAATTGTTTTCGGCTATTTGGATTTGCATCAGTTCTTTTGAATCGAAAAATATTTATCCTGGTGTTGAGTGTCTTAAGCAAATACACACAATTGAAGTGGAAATTTAGGAAATCCAGTTTTACTTAACATTTTTTAATGCTGAAAAAGGGACCGTTTGGAATGTAAACTGGTTGAACTTCTATTTAGTATTCTCTAACAGATAAGCTTTCGTGTTCTTTTCCGCAAATCTATTTATGTGAGGTCCTATACAAGATTACTAAGTTTTAGTTCAATATCTCAATTACAGAATAAGGCGAAGCAATTTGAAGATATTTTTTGTGAGGAGAGGGTTGGGAAAGGATCCCAAAACAAAATTAATGCTAAATATTAAAAATAAAGAAAAAACTTATGTTTAAGAAAAAATATTGTCTATTTCACAAAATATATATAATATGGGAGTATTTTCAGTATTATCTCCATCTTCAGCCACGACCTAAAAACTAAAATTTGTTAAGTCGTGGCTGAAAATGGCAGCAATACCGAAAGTACTCCCAAATATTTTGTGAAATAGACAATATTAAAAAAAAAGAAACATACGTTTTTCTTTTTATTTTTTAAATGCAGTTTTGTTGGTTAGTTCATCTAGCTCCGCCCACTTTCCTCCTACCTGCCCCAGTCTGGCCCGCCTCTCTGAATGGAGTATGGAAACTCCCGTTAATTACAATATTCAGATTTTTTTTTTTTCTATTTCAGGTTTTTATTTGTTATCAAACACCAGGAGAAGATATTTCTCAAACGTTTACCTCGACCAAGTTGTACAATGTTCTTGACGAAGTGAAAAATATTGTGACTCTCCATCTTTCATTACCTGACTCTTGTGAAGGTAATTTTTGTCAGTTATATGAGTTTCTTCATGATTGTCCAGTTTTTTTTGTCAACAAACAGATAATAACACATGTAGTGTTTATATCAGTTTGTTTGGTAAATATTCTTTGTCTCCTAAAATGTTTCTTTTCAGTAAACATTGAGATGAAAATACGTCGTTATCATTTCATATTTTGTGCATAGTCTGCTATGGGCTCATTGCCACTGTCATGTAAAGTCTAAAAGCCCATGCTGCTGAAGTAATTTAACTGATTTGGATAGTATTATAAATACAAACTAAAAACAAAGAACTTAAAAAACTTTTATATTGTCTAATTCCACAAAAATATATGAGTAAAGTGTAACGGTTTTGGCTTACGCCGTCATCAGCAAAAAGTTCAAAAGTGACATTGTTAGTTTGCTAGGTTGACATATTTATACAATTCTCAGGTTACCAGAGAGTACCTAAGACTGTGACAACCTGCCCATAGGGAATTCTCAGAGGGGAGTGGAGGAAGTCCCATAACAATTAGAAATATTTGAGTTGTTCAGCTAATCTGAGAATTGTATAAATAAAAAAACCTAGCAAACTCAAATGTCACTTTTGAACATATGTGCTGACGAAAGCCGAAACCGGTATAATTTATGTAAAATTATTGTGACTGATGCCCGGGCTTTAACTATGAGGTTACACCGCCTACTACTAGAGCCCTTTTTCGTCGCTCTGGTAGACATGAGCCCGGCTACTACGAGAGACCTAAATTTTGCCTACCCTAAATTTTGATTCACCTAGGGTAGGGGTCTTTAACGAGTACAGGCTCGGGACAATCGCTTAACGTCCTATCCCAAGGACAGCGTGCTCAAGGTTTTTACTTTACTTTCCCTGGCGCTACGGTCCTCGTAGAACCTGGGCTTCCGCAACGATCTTCCGCCATTCTTCTGTATCCTTGGCCTCCCGTCTCCATCTCACACCCATCGTTCTGAGGTCGTCCTCCACGTCCGCCAGCCAACGTAAGCGAGGTCTACTTCTTCTTTGTCCTCCCGGGTGTCCCTCCAGTATCCTCCTGGACAATCTGTCTGGCTCCATCCTCTGGAAATGCCCCAGCCATCGCAGCCGCTCCTGCTTTACTAAGGCCACCAGGTCCGCGCTCTTGCACAAGTCCCTCAGCTCCCTATTGGTCCCTATCCTCCATCTATCCCCCACTGAAGCATCTTCCTCATTACCTTCCTCTCCCACGTATTGAGCAAGTCGCCCCTCCTGGTTAGGTCCCAGGTTTCACTCCCATATGTGACGACCGGTCTCAGGACTGTTTTATAAATTGTTATTTTGGCTCAAGGTTTTTTGTTGATAAAAATGTTAAGGGCCTTGACCGGGTTCAGTAAGCAAGCACACTACCTCTAACCTAATGGCCTCCTCACTTTATGTATATATTTTTATGGAATATTAGACAAGTTCTTTCTTTTTATTTATTTTATTATCTTTCCATTATATTGACACAGATTGCAGAAATCTTGGATAGTATTCACAATTTTTTTTGACTGCAAGGCAAGTCATGTGCTCGCGCGTGGGATATAGCATGAGAAGCGTGGTTTTGTACTACCATTCTGATCAGTCATTCACTTGCCTTTCAGCTACTCTTGAATTGCTGTTGATACCACCTCTAGTTGAAGAAATTGAAATTGAGAAGGCGTCTGATCCCACACCATCTGCTGCTGCAGGTAAATTTTTTTATTTTAAATTCTTGGAGTTTTATCTGTATAAATGAAAATCCTTTGTCGCTTGGATTGTAATGCGCTGAATCAGTATTCATGAAATTTTCAGGACATTATTGAAACCATCTATTTAAAATAGTCATATGTTACGTACAAAAATTTTGTTTTGGAGAGGGGGACCACCACAAAACATGGGTGTCCTTTTTTTTCTCTTTATAAATTTGTGTGGCGCATCAATTAAAGATCTCATTGAGATGATTCCATGTAACAGTTTACCTTTATTTTAATTGATTGAGTAGTTAGAGTTTAGCTATCCGTAGGTAGAGCTTAGGTGACTCAGTGGTTAGAGTGACTGCCTACTTAAATAGGGTTTTAGTTATTAGTTTCAAAGTTTTACTCCTAGGCCTGGTGATTCTGCGAATGTGTAAATATGATTGATGTTAATTTTTTTGTATATAGGTGATAGCAAGGTGCCAATTACTAAATGGTTGGAGGAAGAAGCGGGTTTCGCTGGATGTACCTCAGATCAAAGTACCAGCGAAGACAGTAGCCTGGCAGATAGTGAGAGGTGAGTCTTATTTATGGCATTGCCAATTTTGAATCTAAACCTTGCAAAGGATGAATAAGAATTACGTACTGGATGATGCGGTAGCAGAAACTTTTTGCAATAGTTGTCACATAATTTAACTTTGTTGTGGGGAGCATGTTTGATGAGGATATAGTACTAGCTTTGGGAAGGGGATGGATCCTTTATTGGTCACACTGTATCAACAACTCGCGTTCACATCGACCTCTTGTCAAACCGTTCCTCAGAGCAGACTACTGCAAGACCCCCGGAGAACACTACCTACTATGAGTGGTGAAGGTGTCTGAAATATTTTTATATAATATATATTATGTTTCCCATACAATAACTATAATTTAATTATTTTTGTTTTCTAGGACGATAATTGGAGAGGTTGTGAATGAGAAGGAGGCACCTGGCTCCAGTCCAAGTGATTCGGACCAACAGTTATCTTCTCCCGAAAATCAAACACCCGCTCGAGTGAGTACACAGATAAGACTCCTTTTTAACCCCCTGACGCAAAAGGAGGGGTGTTATAAGTTTGAAGCCTTTGTCTGTCTGTGGCATCGTAACTTCAAGGCGGCTGAACATATTTCAAAGCGGTGTTTTTTTTATTTCAAATGCTGGTATTTGCGAGATGGTTCTTAGCCATGTTTGTTGGAAATCGGGTTTGCCGTTTCCAAGATCTTCAGGTTTCATCAGAGCCTGTGTAGGGATTTCAGCCTCTATTACAGCTAGAGACTTGGTGTTTGAGCTCAAATGTTTATAAGGCCAAGCCCCTCCCCCCTAAGCCCTTCAAGTCCCCCCACCAAAAAAAAAAAAAAAAAACCTCCCCACCAAGGTCTCAGTAAAAAAAAATTGTCGTTTTTTTTTTTTAATTTTGCAATTATTAATGTCCCTTTTTGACAAATAATATAATATTGAAACTGTATGATTTTTTGAAATATTTTATATTTACAGATATGCTGTCAAATGAATTGGGGTGTTGATGAAGAAAATTGGGACGTCGAGAATGTTATAGTAAACATCAATTTTTACTATAAAGCATCACCTTACACTGCTGATGATGGTCAAAAGAGTGAGTATAGTGTGATTTATTATTAATCTAGTGTATTAAAGTTACAGTTATTGCTTTTTGTAACATTGCCATACTGAACTGACGAATACAGAATATGTGTATAGCGAAGTTATTCAACTCAAATAAGAAGTATTTAGAAGTTCACTTTTGACAACTGTTGGTAGAAATGGTTTTGGACAGGTCTCTCTTAAAAAAAAAAGGGTAAAATTTTTATTGTTTTTTTGTCCTGTAAAATACGGGCTAAGAAAAACGAAGGATAGTCTAATTTAAATGTAAACCACTTTCGTTTTGGTCCAAATGGGCTTCCGCTCACTCATTGGGAGAAATTAAATTTTCAAATATTCTGAAACCTGAAACATTATATAGATAGAGCATTCTCTTACATGGGTAAGGATGATTGACAATATTCTGTAACCTAATAGTATTTATTTATTGTAAGAACCAAACGTATTGAAGCCCGGTATCGAAATTAGATATTGAGAGGTATGAGTAAGATCCACCTAAAGACATTGTGGACGCGACATTATCCATATCAAGTATCCCTTCCCCGCCACCCCAATTAAGCTATATCTTTGGAGACAGAGCGTCGTGGCTCTAAAGGCATCCATCCATACTTCTACTTATACATAAGGTGTTTAGTATGTTTTTTGGTTTTGTGACTTTTTCGGGCTTCAACTACAATGTCATAGGCTTGATGGCGTCTGATGGAATGAGCCCGACTCTGCTGTGGAAATTTCTAAATTCGCTTACCTAGATCTAATTAGGGTAAGAGTACCCTACATTGCACAGGTTCTGGACCATCCGAAGGACGGCGCGGTTAAGTTTTTTTATCTTCAAGATAAAAACACACACAAGGGGATCCTAAGCTTCTCTCCTTTGTACAGTAGTCAAACACGCGACCTCTATGCTACCGACCCGCCGTTCCCTATCTTTTCTATGATTTCTTTAATAGAAGTTTGCTAATAGTGGAGTCCATCCGCGCTTGTCCATCATATATATGGATGTGGGAGGACGGGAGTTGGCGAATCTGATCATCTTACGAGATGTTGACGTCTCATCCATCTTTTCATCTGTTTTATACATGTACAGCTTGACAAGAGCAGAAAGACTTCAGGTCTCGATGCACTTTATTTGGCACACCCCTTGGCCAACACATCTGCAGCTTCATTTCCATCTATTCTAGTCTTTCTCGGATCCCATCTGATGGTTTTTTAATACAAAAATCTAATTTCCCATTGCAGTGTTGAGGGTGGTTGCAGACCGGAATATGGATGTTGTTCAATTGAAGAGAAAACTGGAAAAATACGTGGGAGTTGCAGCCAAGTACATGAAGCTGACTCGCGGAGTGGATGGAGACGAGGTTTGTGGCTACCTGAAGGACTGTAAGGACGAGGAGAGGGTCTGTGTCAAGTTGCAGCGGGTATTAAGTGAGGGAGAACATCGGATCCGGGTCAACCATCTGGCACCCAACGCGCCCACTGTGAGTAATAGCAATAGTTCTTAGTGTGATCCGGGATGTGTGCGACAAACAGTAGCATATTTGGCAAGTTAATTAAAGGAAAAAAACACTTCATATCAAATATATAGCTTTCTTAAAAGACCATATTGTCGCTGTCTGGTTTCTAAGCTTGCTCATAACCACCAAGACTTTTCAACTTCCTCAGCTTATAATAATGTTGTTCCCTAACTACTAACAGTGCTAGATGATCATCCTCTGACCTATATGAAGAGGTACACGGTACACCTCAGACCTCCCAGTCATGTCTTATTCAGCCCCCCCCCCTACACCTAGGGACCTAAGCATCCAGTGCTCTTATCCCTTCCCTGGAAGCGCTGGGCTTCCCCCTTATTTTATTACCTGTATGTTTATACTACCTAAACCAAGCCCTTCATGAAGTGCTCAGTCTCCCAGTTTCCTTAATGAACCTGAGAATGCTCTCATAGTCCAATCTTCTAAAGTCCTCTGCGATTACATCTCCACCAAAGATGCGGAATCTCGTTCGTGCATATCCCGAGCAGATGCCCAGAAAGTGTGCCGCTGTTTCGTCTTCTTCCCCACATCTATCGCAGGTAGGACTGTCCTTGACTCCCACAGTGTGTAGGTGTCTATTGAACGGACCATGTCCTGTGAGAACTCCAGTCAGTTGCCTAAACTTGTTTCTTTTGAGGTTCAGGATCCTCAAAACCTTGGACTCCCCTCCCAGGAACATCTTCGACTGCCTTCATATGGTCTTTTCTCTCCATGTACGCTCCAAAAGATCCTTAGTCCATTCTTTAATTCGGGTTCGGTATGCCTTCCGAGATATTCCCAGCACCGGCTCTGACCCCATAAAAGGCTTACTTGAACCTTCCTTGGCTAGTCTGTCTGCCTCTCCATCCCCGATTGTCCGGGAACCCGGTAGAGTCCAATCTTCTTGCAGTTTCCTAGGGTGTTTAACTGATTTGCGCACTCCCTTACCAGCTTTGATCTGATTTCCGCGCTGGCAAGTGCTTGGAGTGCTGCTTGACTATCGGAGAAGATTTTCACCTTTTTGTTTTGTTTAAAGACCAGTGGAAGTAATTTGAAAATAGCATTTTAGCGTTACTTTGTAGAGGAGCGATTACGGACTAGCAGAAAGTTTTCTTTCCCTTTTTTTTGAACTTCAAAATATGTTCCTAGTGCATACTTCCTAGTTTCCCACTATAAAATACATAGTGATCATATTATGTAGTTAATAACAAATATAGACTAATGTTTAAAATGTTTTTTTTAGCCTATCCAGTATATGTTTGATTGGATTGTTTGTAATGGAATGACAATTGAAAACTTGAAGAAAGTCCTTCTAAAAGAAACTGAAAAAAGAGCTGGATTAAAAATACCCTATGAAAGGTAATAAATGAAACTATTAGCTATTCTAAAAATATACATTTTTTGGTGGCAACTTTTATTTATTTATGTTTTTGGTCCACGGAAAATGATCATCGCCATTTCTTAATGAAGCCTTCTGAGAAGTAAAAGGAGATTCCCATTTGACACGGTAGATTGGCTACAGTATAGTCTGGGTGGATGTTGGTAGCGGGCCAGGGCTGAGCCATGTAACGGAAAAGAGACGCAAATATCATAGTATAAAATAAATGTTCTCTATAAACTAAATAATTAATTGAACAAACTGCCCCTTAGTTCGAAGCGGGTATCACGAGATTGCGCTAAGCTAAGATGCACCCAGCTGTGCCAAGGCCTCATCCAACAACCACGTCATGCCACTCTAGTCCTCATTACTCTTGTTAATGCTCTACGTGAGAGGTCGGTATTCCGAGACTCGCGAGCCAGATGCGGCCCCCATAGTCCTCTTGTGCCAAGTTGTATATAGACTAGAACGTAGTACGGTAACTAGGTCTTCCCCCTTCCCCCTCCACCCGCCCTAGTCGTGAGTCCGCCCTTTTATTTATATTTATTTATTCAAAAGTGCAAATATCCCGATCGATAACACATTTCGATTTATACATAAATTATCTTCAATAATAAATTTAATCGCTAAAAATAACAACATTCTAATATGAATATCTGAGCAAACTCTTAGATGTTCTTGCATCACTTGGCTTCCACCTTTTTTTCTTTTTAAACTTTGCAAAAGTCTTATAATAAGGTAGATAAACTTCATTAACCAGGGGAATGGTGCCACTGGATGGGAAAACCGGCGTTGCGAAATTTTAAATAAATCGTTATTTTGCGCTAAGCTCCTGAATTAGTTATTTCCTGTCAGAAATATATTATATAGAGGTTTATTTAAACTGATTCCTAAAACGTTCGTCAAAGTTCATTAGAAGCCTTAATATGTAAAAATGTAAAAAGGAAGAATTTAATTCTTTAACTTGAAAAAACGGACCAACATGAGGTTCGTTTTTAAAAAAAAATCTAATTTGAGTATGTAGGGTGTTTTCTTAATATAAACTATATGTGTGTTTGTATATGTCAAACAATATAAACATTGTCCTGACCGTACGTTGAACAGTTTCGTTTATTCTTTAAACAAAAATCGTTGCAAGCGATAGATGTATAGCGTTAATAATCTATAAAGAATATCAGGGTCTCCAACTTTGGCGAATAACATCTGAAGGGTTTAATGGATGAATGAGCTATCCAACATGGTTAGTCGCCATATAACCCGCCCAAATGGGCTGAACATAAATGGACTTATTGGTTTGAATAATGCTTATCATAAAATGTTGAATTTTCTGTGTTCACCGCGTAAATGTTAGACTATTGGGAAAATGAGATCTTCTTTGGGGATACCCTTCTATCAAAGTAGAACTCCGGCAGACAAAAGAATTAGGAAACGGAACAAAATGCTTATTAACGAAACTTTCGATTTTGATTGTAAAAAAAAATAATGATTGTATTATGTGTAGATGTCGGCTGCGCCGTCAGAACTGGAAGAGTCCCGGTGAGGTGCTGCTAGACTGGGACCGATGGGAGGAGCCGGCAAGCCGTCACAAGACAGAGCTCTATCTGCAGCAGCTGGAGGAGGGAGGCCCTGACCCAGTCACCTCCTCCAAACAGCTCCTTCTCTTCACCAGACGATGGCATCCCTCCACCCTCCGTCTGGGGCCCTTCATCGAGCTCGTACTAGAGGCTCCCTCGCCCTCCAATCTTCTCAATGAGGTTCTTAAACCATTTTATAAGCTCACTTCTCCTGGGGAAGTTACGTAATCGGTGAAAATATGTTTCTTTGTTGAAAAAGAGTTTCATGTCTTACCTGTATATGTGTGAGTTTGTGGACACCTCTCGACAGAAGGAATATATGGACACGAAATTGATACAGTCATCACAGAGTAAAAAACCTCTTATCGACTAAAGGGCTAAAGTGGCCATAAGTTCAAAATTCTACTAACTCGCAAAAACAAAATTAATATATGGAATAAGATCCATAAGTAAGACATGTGTTGATTCTCTCCAAAATGAGAAGGAAGTGTTTAGGGGAGCGTTACTTCAAAATCCACAATAACTCTTGATATAATAAACATTTCGTCGATACGTTTCGTCGATACGAAATAAACATTTCGTATCGAAGAAATGTTTCCAATTGATTCAGATCTGTCACCTACCAGTTCCGGACTTTCAAACATTCTGCTTTATTATCTGTACCTTAAAGGTAATTGTATTGTCATAAAGGGTCGGTATGTTTATTATCACGGGTTCTTAAGATATATTGTTCAGAAAACTGTATTGGAAATTGTTGTGTCTTAAGCAAAACCATTTTTTTTTTTTTTTTTTTGAAGTGTCATATAATGGCATTATGAGGTAGAAAAATAATAAATCTACATTTCCCTATAAAAACTTTCAACCAGTAAATAGATACTATTGTTAACCTGTAGAATACAGATATATGTTAAGGATAAAATGTAAACTTAGTTTATAGACTCATTGGACAGTTAATAAACTAAAATAACTCGGTTATTTTAATAGAAGCGTTTTTTTTTTTTTCTCTAAATTGTGCATCCAGTTTTTTGTGAAAGGGGTTGGAGAACTTATATTGCTTCACTGAAAGGACCTACGGAAATGTCAGAATTTTTTTCTGTCGAATATATTACATCAATCGTATATGCTACATAAATAAATAAAATACACTTTTTTTTTACATATTATCTATTCTACAAGAAATGTGTACATAAACTATCAGTTTCGGTCTTGCGCCTACAAAGAGGCTTAATTCATAACAGTCTGACGATGGTGTAATGCCGAAACACGTACACATTTCTTGTGGATAAGACAATTTAAAAAAAAATAAATAAGTTTCTTTTATTTATTTATTATAATCAAGTGTAAACTCGGCTAAATTATATTATGATAATCAGGAGTTCAACTAGTTTAAATTTAAGTCGTGACATATAAAATTGATAGATATTATAGATTTTTATTACAAATATAATATATTTATTTATTTATTTTTTCAGCTGGCAAATATTAGTGGTATCCCTATTGAACATTTAAAATTTGCTCAAGGTAAAACCTCATTTCCTTGTGAGATGCCGAAATTAAGTATAAACGACCTTTCCTGGGAGTCAGACACGGAATGGAAATATGGTATTCCAGAGTGGCGACAGGAAGATGGCGCTGTTATATTTTACAGGTATATAATTGATTGTTAGTTTACTGAGAGTCTTTTCTACCTTCTAGATCTTGTAATTGTAACTCTTGGGCCAAAGATAAATTGAATGGTCTGAGGCTATTATTTTATATTATTATTATTTTGAGGCTATTAAAAAAAAAAAGCAAGCACAGCAATAATGGTATCCTCAGTGGTAATGGATGGCCGATGGACGTAGGTTTGCTTACCTGAGGGAAGTGTGTCTTGATGCAAGTGCCTTTCCAGCCGAACATATCTAATTGTTGAGGGGTTTAAGCAATCCGCATATCGCTCGTTGTCCAATCTTTCAGTGGCGCGGTTGTTCCTGCGGCATTCATCGTAGCCCAATAACATATTTACCTTCATCTAACAATCGATGCCCCTTGATCATGATGGCAGTTTTTTTTATTTTCTCCACAATGGGGAAATTGTGATATTTGCAAAACTACGTGCAATATGTATAACTTACATTATAAAATAATCGTATTACTAATATCTGCAAAAAAAAAAAAGTTAGCATGAATAGTGCCTAAGCGCACGCACAAGAAAAATATCTTGAACAGATTTTGAATTACTTATGAAAAATTGAGGAGGATCACTATTCAACATTTTCTCGTAACATCTGTCCTTTTAAGACGATGTCTGCTGTAAAGTATTTCCTAAATTACGAAATACTTTACGGCGGATATCGTTTCAGAAGGCCAGGTGTTACGAGAAAATGTTGAATGGTCATCCTCATCAATTGTTTATGAATAATTCAAAATTTGTTCAAAATATTTTTCTGCGCATGCGCTATATATATTAATTGAATTACTTTAGTCGAAAAGGAATAATACTTGGGTTAGATATCTATAACAGGTTATATAAATTAAAGTAGGTGAAACAAGATTTACAATTCATCGCCAGGATTATATCTTTTTGACTGTATGAGACTGATCCTAGGCGTTATTGCCATAACAATTTTTTTATAATATATTAAAAATTGAAGAAAAAAATGTAATCGGTGGTGATCAACTGTGGCAAGGCTCGTTATTACAAATAACTCTTTAGGCAGAGTGGTGGTCACTCATATTTTTTTTTACTACTTAGTTTGAGTGAAGAGGAAGCTGCAGTTTATTATTTAGTTGTTCATTTGGTTTATGAGTAGTTTGTTTCTGACCTATCATTTTTTCATCCGGCATTAAATTTTCCTTTATATTGTTGCTTCTTCAGGGATGACCGAGAAGAATTGAAACCTTTAACCAAAGAGGAGCAGTTGGAAGCCAACAACAGTCAACAAGAAGTGAGCACGTCGTCCAATTCGTACTCATACGTGTCCAGCTACTCACCGAGGAAGGAGAGGGCCCTCAAAATATACCTCGATACAAACTCTAGGCGGACCAGACCTGTTGTCGACGTTGACTGAGGTATTCCATTATATTTTTCTATACTTTTTTTAATTTGTTTTTTAGAGTATTCCAAAAAAATGATAACTTTTGGGTTGTATAAGGAGATTCTGAATTTATATATAACATATTTTTCACAGCTCTACAATATTTTACACACTATTAGTAAAAATAACATCGTAAGATGTTCGACAATAATTACAAATTATATTTCAGTTTAACAATTTCAAAAATGCCAACTAACCTATAATTTATGTACCGTTCTTTATGTCAACAATTTTTCTCATGCCAATCAAAATTTTTTTTTTACAGAACCTATAACAATCATATTTATTTATGAAATACACATATGTAAAAATTTAGAAGTTATACAGGTTCTGCAAAAATAATATTTTGTTTGACATAAGAAAAAGTGTTAGGATAAAGAACAGCACATACATTATAGGTGGAATTATATAACCTTTACACTAAATTATGAGTTTTTTGTAGACTGCATGATGATGAGGAAAACCTCGAAAGCAGGCTAGCTTATAACAAAATCTATGAAGAGTAGGACTATATTATTATTTTACAACCTATGAAATAATCACTTCTGTGACAGCCATCTATTTATTTTATCGATATTGGTAATGCCGCAAAAGTAGGGGCAAAAACATATTCCTGACTTTGATAGATTTGTTAGATGTAGAATATTAACATTATAACAATATGTTAACAAGAAAACATTGAAATTGTACACACTGTAATGTTACTATTTTAGTCATTTATTCTATTATTATTAATATACTGAATACTCGTACATTAAAGTAGACGAATGAAAATTGATAATAAAAATACATTTTTATAATAAAATATCTACTCTTTCATGTTTCAGGGTTATGTTGTCGTATATCCGGAGCAACTCCGATAACTCGAACAGAAAATTCTGTGAAAGTTGGCCTTAAGACCTTAACCGGAAATACTACCAGACCAGCCTCATCCTAATAATAACTTACATGGACTAAATGCAAATTATTATCCAAATGGAGAGATGACTAACAACTACTGGAGTATTTGGAGTGATTTATATAAATATTTATACAATATGTATTATATTCATCTTGAATGTGTAAATAATTATTTAAAAAATAAGGATAATATATATATATATTAATACCAAACAATCCTCACCCCTCCGTTTTAAAATGAGCCTTACTCATATTGCCTAATAATTATAATTAATAAAAAAAATATAACTTAATTTTGAAGAACTGACACGAGACCCTCATACAAGTTTTTATAAATCATTGGTCAATTGTGACTAAATATTATTTTGTACTGTTGAAAATCACACATGTTAAATTGCCACCTCATCGAATCGGAAATGATTTTTAAAAAGTGTATAAATAAATGCAATATTTGTTCAAGTTATTCTGCAGTTATTCATTTATTTCCCTTAGAGTTAATAATTATTGTATATTTACTTCCCCGGGTATACGAAATATGGTCAAAAATTCAATGCGAAATTTTCAACGGAATTTCATGTTTTTTGATCTCTAGATTCCAAATATGAAAAAAGAAATTTCTGTATATCTTTGTGTTTGTCTGTGAACATGATTACTCCCAATAGAATGAATGTATCGACACGAAAGTTTATATGTGAATATGTGAACTGGGTATACGAAATATGGTCAAAAATTCAATGCAAAATTTTCAACGGAATTTCATGTTTTTTGATCTCTAGATTCCAAATATGAAAAAAGAAATTTCTGTATATCTTTGTGTTTGTCTGTGAACATGATTACTCCCAATAGAATGAATGTATCGACACGAAAATTTATATGTGAATCCGGAATCCTCTAAGGACAACATATATTGTTTTCAGCCAAATTGACCAAATGGGAAGGAGGGAGGCTTAACATAAAAACTCTAATAACTGCCGATGGAATGAGAGTTTCTATGTGTGACTAAAACCCCGTAAGTGACAACACTTCTTCACTTTCAGCGGAATGAGCTTAAGGGGGGTTCAACTCAAAAACCCGAATAACTGCCGGTGTAATGAATGTATCGACATGAAATTTCATATTTGAAGTCAAAACCCAATGAGGACATAACCCGTCAAATTTCAACGATATCTGCTAAGGAAGGGGGTCTCAATTCAATAACAGTAATAACTGCCGATGTAGGTGGATTTAGGAACCCATATGTAAGTCAACTATTGAATATTAGCGCATTCAGGCGACTGGTTTTGGAGGGAGAGCGAAAGTTATTCGTCCTGGGGAAGTACATTATTGCCGGTGATTCACCGACGACTTTTACTCAAGCTTTTGACTTTACTAAAGCAATTTTTAGGTGTGCCAACAGCTCTTATTGCACACGGTTACAAAGTACTGAAGATGGACTAAAGAGAGAAAACATGAAATTTCCAGACATAATGAAGGAAAGCATAGAGAAAATTCATCAATGAGTAGGAGAAAATATGTAAATATTGAAGTATACAATACATGCTGGATGAGATGGTACATGCGCTGGACTTCTGCCTTACTATCTGGGGTGGTATCTGGAACTGAAGATACGGTCTCCTAGTTTATTTAGAAAACCTAACAATACTCCCATGGTCTTCTAAAGTCTGATCATATCTCTACCGAAAATGTGAAATCTCGTTCGTACTCAGGAAGTGAGCTGCCACATGTAGAACTGTCCTCGACTCCTATAATATGTATGTTGATGGATGTCCTATTAGTTGCCGAAAACTTGCTCCTTTTACTAAGAACCCCAGTTATCTCATAGAGCTAATATACAATTGGTAAAAATAAAAGCATAAATAAATTTGATACATTCGCCTTGAGACCTGGTGACTGCCCATCTTGACTTGGCGTTTGTTGTGAATTTGACCTTAGTGTGACATCACTGACTGTTTTTTTTCCCTGCTTATGTTATTATAGCAATCGCAACAGGTCTATTATTGTTTACCGCTTGTGTTTATATTAGATTATTATTCAGTTGATTAGTAAAACTAATGTTCAAGTGAAAATGATTTGCACAGAAGAAATCTTGAACTGTGACTAGTGGTGGCTTCCCTATTTTAAGAAGGATGCTATATCTAAAGAATCGGTTTCGCTGGAAAGATCTAGTAAACAGCATTTTACTCCCATATTTCATTTAGACAGTTCGAGTACAAATCAGCAAAACCAGGCCATTTATTGACAGTGTTTAAACATACGTTCCACTTGGGAAAGTCTTTGCTATCTCTGCAACTATCAGTGTACCGGGACTTGCTTACCCCACGGGCTAGTTCCAATCAATCCAAAAAAAACTAGTACAATATATCCCAGATGGCAAAAAGAAATTATTCTATGAAAATATTATCAGTTGGCCAACTGTACAGGACCAAAATATCGAGTCGGAAGGTTATTTTTTTTACGTTTACCTTATTCATTTATGTTTGATGTTTTCGTATGATCCTTAATATCAATAAAAGAAATACAAAAGAAAATGATTTTCCTTATTTTTATTCCATGTGGCGGAAAAGGGAACTAAGTCACTTTCAGGAAACGTTTTTCAATATCAGTCAAGTATTTTGAAAAACATGCATTTGAGATGCTGTCTCTGAGGGGGGGGGGAATGAATCCATTATCATTATGAGGCGGAGTGTGAGATAGTTATTTGTGTCTCCTGTAAAGTGGTGTTTTCTGACTTAGTTCCTTTCTCCACGGGGCCATTCAAATAATAAAATAAAATAAATTTGATATTAAATATTAATTTCTTCTTTTAAACACAAGGTGAACAAAATAACAACAATTAAGTACTAAAAATATGTATTATTTTTATTAAATTACAATACATTTCTATATTAAATTACAAAACATTATTCGTTGCATATAAAAACAATAAAAAAAATTATATTTTTTCACTAAAACTAGAAGTTCATTAAACAACACGTTAACTAAATATTAAAACAGGAAGAATAAAGGAAAAGGGTCGACAGACAATCTTCTTGCATTAGCGAACCTCATTACGCCGCAGGTCCCCGGACATCAAATCATGCCTTGCGTTTTCAAGTATCGGCCGCATAATAAATAATATAATAAGCACTAAAAAATGGATCAAATGGCAAGAAAATTTCACAGCTCCATACAAATATATCGTATATTGTTTATGTTTTATAAAAAATATTGACCAAATATATTTGGTAAAATATATTTACTACCTCTCGGGCCGCCCCAGATGGTGCACGTATGTGATGAACGAATGGGGTATTTGGACGAAAGAGAAATTTAGTGTTTTAATAAATTGATTTTCTTATTTTCTCGCTTAATTAATTTTGTCTTCGTTTTGTTAAATCGAGCTTTAGTATTGAACTTGGCTACATAGGTGAGTCATTAATCATATCAATAGTGAGGCGGGGGCACCATAAGCTAAGAATGCTTAGAGCATCGAATAGTGTTAATCCGGCACTGTCCCTACCCTAGTTGAATAAACTCCCAACGTAGAGTCGGGCTCATGTCCGCCAGAGTGACGAAAGAGCGTTCTGGTAGTAGGCATTATTACCTCGTAGTTACTTAAGCCTGGGCATGAGTCATTACAATTACATTTTGTACAGAATGTAATTTTCCTTAAGATTCATAATTTCTGTCATTAAAGGATGAAACTCTACAATGAAAATAACTTAATAAAATAAAATGTGTAAAAAAGGCAGTGAACGATGACGGGCCATCTACAAGTTGCTTGTTCCCAATGGTGAAGAGTGGTCGGATGGTGTTTGGTCAGTCAGACATAGTCCGAGTGGACGGCTGCCGTCTCGGAGATGGCCGAGAGCCGATGGCGGGACAGAGGCACCTGAGACATCTCCCAGTTGTTGCCGCCCCCAACCGTCTCGTATGTCCGCTCGGAGAAGTCCGAGTAGTAGGCAGAGCTCGGCGGGGAGGAAGGCTCCGGGTCCAGAACGTAGCCTGTGTTCTGGTAGACTGGCTTGTCCAACTCCGCGTACAGAGCCTCCACTCCAGTGTAGGCCTCGTCCGTGTAGTGGTTCGTTGCGGCCATCTGGTCCAAACAAAAAAAGATGATTAGCTACAGGTCTGAAAATTGACTGAAAATAAAACTTAACTAAAATATTAACAAACAAAACTATTAAATGAAACTTCTATGAGACGTGCCTTCTATGAGCGATGCCCCGAGTCTGTACGATGTCAGGGCTAGTTAAAGACCTCTGACAGTGTAAACAAATTTAGGGTAGGCAAAATGTAGGACTCCAACAATAGAGTCGGGCTCATGTCCACCAGAGCGACGAAAAATCGCACTGATAGTAAGCGAAGCCAAGGCATGAGTCACAATAACTAACTATATTTTTAGAAGGGATTTAGTGAAATAAAACTGTTGTGAACTTTTGAAATATTTTCATTGACCTTCCATAAATTTTTTTAGGAAAACATAAGGTAGCATACAGTACCAGCAATAATATACCCGATGATTTGACTTCATTCAAGCACTTTCGAAACATAACACCGAAATGTTTCTCTTTTTAAATGCCAATATTGACCTCAGTAAGCAATCACGCATACCACTGAGCTACCGGTGCCCTCAAAAAAATGTTATAACTAGTTCCAACGAGATAAATTGTGCTATTTTTTCTATTTCCTGAAAATAATTGAAGGGGAGAACTTAACGGCTTACGGAATTTCTCTGTTTCAATTAACACATATTTATTAACATAATTAATTTTTTATGAAACGAAAGAAACAAATAAAAAAAATTAATTCGATCGGTAATGCAAAATCTAATTCAAGGCATTTAAAAAGAATACCCTAATATTAAACAAAAATAAATAAGAATAAAAATATAACAATGCATAGTTTGTGAAGATGTGTTGATAAACAACAGTTCCAAAATTAACTAAGACAAAAATAACTCATAGGTCTGTCTAACATTTTACTCATTCTAAAAAGACCCCTACACAAAATACCTAAATTGACTACTTCAAAAGATATTTTAAGAATAGCTGACAGCAATAAACTGTAAATCTCCGTTAATCAACTGCAAATCCGAGCGAGAGAGAAAGTATACGTGTTTGTATAATGAATCAAATAAAAATAACAAAATTGGAATGCACGTTCAATGCAAGTCAAGTAAGGCTAAAAGGAGTTTGTACTTCCCCAGCTAGACCAAGTATAGGGGTAGGTATGTAATCGGACAGGAATTCGATGGGTTTTCAACAGAATTTCATGTGTTCCGACCTCCTGATTCCAAAAATTTAAAAAAAATTGTCTGTCCGTCTCGACACGAAATTTTATATGTGTATCCAGAAATCTCCAAGAACGACAACTATTGATTTTCAGCCAAATTGATTAAAGAGAATGGGGGGAGGCACAACACAAAAACTCTACTAACTACCGATAGAATGAATGCATAGACACGAAATTTTGTATGTGTATGCAGAATCCCCTAAGGACAACACCTATTGATTTTCAGTCAAATCAGTCAAAGGGGAGGCGGGATTAGAGGGGAGATTTGCCGTTGTAATGAATGTATCGACACAGATATTCATATGTATATTTTTTGCCCGGAACGGTCGATTGGTTTTGAAGAGGGAGCAAAAAGTGAGTCACCGATGACATTTTTGATACAGAATTTCCAAGGAAAGCTGGCAATATTCCATCAAGCAATATTCCGGCGATAGACTAAAACACATTTAAAAACATGTATGCCGTTTTTCAAGTTAAAAGAGATTTCTAATGCATGTAGTATTCTTTACTTCTTTTTCTCCTAATTTATTTAGAACTTAATTCTTTTATACAGATGTACTGACTGCATGCAAGCACATTCTCAGTATCTATACAATTCAAAACATCACTAACTGATATAGTACTGTTTTGATATAATTAGAGTCTTAAATAATAATAATAATTTATAACATTTATGCTAACCTGTGTTTAGGTCGTCTATTAATAATTGTAGTTACATATTATGACACATGCCCGCATGATGCATCGCATACTAACAGAGCGCTCTTTCATCCCTCTGGTAGACATGAGCCCGACTCTAATATGGGATATGGGGTAACGAGTACCTGACATCGTACAGGCTCGGGACCATTACATAACATCCCATCCGAAGGTCGGCGTGCTCAAGGTTTTTTCACCTCTCAGATATAAAACCTAAAGGCCTCGGTTAGGTTTCGAACCCGCGATCTTGAGCTCAGTAGGCTAGATCCGCTACCTCTGAGCTACCGGCGACCGCAATTCATTCTATACAGAATGGCTTAGAGACCATCAGTTCAATTCCTCTCTGCATATTTGTTTGAGCTTCACGGGAAAACGGCCAGGAAATTTGTTGAGCCTATCAAGGACCATGCTATTTAGAATATATATTATGTGGCATCTCAACAGTTTGAAAGGGAGTGGGGTTGTGGGGACCCGAAACGTAAAAAGTAGAGCAAGCTCTGACGACTTATTGGATTCTCATAAAATTTCATAAGTCGCACCCTTGTAAGTCCGGTATAACACAGGCCCGGAAGCATATCAACTTTTTAAACGGGAGGAAGGGTTGTAGAGGGCCCAAAACATAATACTCGTTTTATACATCTAGCTCTTCAACACTGGATCAGATTTTCATAAAATTTCACACGTATAGCACCCTTATAAGCCCTGTTGTAGTAACAACCGGGCAGATGACATTATTAAACTGCGTAGCTCGGGTATCCTGCTAGTAATCTATAAAAAATCCTATTAAAATCTTAAAAAAAAAAAAAAATCAAAGGAAAAGCGACACGAAATTATTATTGGAAGCGTGCACTAATAGAGAGCTAGGATTGGCCATGTAGTGATTATTCGGAAACGACTACAGATACAGTAAAATGTCATAGAAAGGAACTCAACTGTAGAGCATGATGTTACTATCGAATGAGTCTCTTTTCGATTTCTACTAATTATGAACAGCAGAGGAATTTCGCAAAAACCCCGCATTTTCATCGGTTAAACGACGAAGTTTTTAGAGTCACATCGAATAAGAGAGGAAGATGAATACTACTAACCTCAGGAGGTGACTCCAAGTTGGATCTCTTGGAGAGCCAGCAACAGACCCCCTGCCCACCTGAGGACCGCTTCTCGTCACAGCCTCCCTTGTCACCGGCCGGCCGCACTTCGCTCATCTCCCGCTCCTCCTCTGTATATCCTGCTGAATTAGACCAATATCAATAACTAGCTAGAACAAGTTCAAGTCCGTACTATAGCTTGGCAACTTCAACAATAAGACCACCAATATCTTCGCGCATCTTCTTAGGAATGACTAGAACAAAGTGTCCCACCGGCCATAAATGGAATTTCCTAAATTGGTTCAATATTTCATTGATTTTTTTTTCTTAATGGAGCTTTATAACCAGTGTTACGGAGTGTGAAAATTATCTTTAATAAAAGCAGTGATAATAAGAGTAAGTTAGGTGCGCCTTGACTAGTCATTCCTCCCGGCACCGGCTCTGCCTACCAACTGAAGTAGTAGTAGTAGTAGTAATTAGTTATTGTGTCACATGCCTGAGCTTATCTACGAGGAAATATCGCCTACTAACAGAGCGCTCTTTCGTCGTTCTGCAGGACATGACCCCGACTCTACTACGAGAGTCCTAAATTTTAAGGAGCAACAGTTACAAAATGATTGGAGTCAGGGATATGGAACGGGAACAAGATCCTCTTTGGTTAACCTCACTCCCGAGAGCCTCATCCTCTAACTTACCTAACCTATAGCATTTAGAATTCCCCTGAATTTTGTAGTTAAACTAAGAAATCCCATTTTTAATTTATCCTTGCTTCTGTGTAATTGTGCATTATAATTATTTTAGTCTATACAGGTTTATTAATAAATAAATATGGAACCTGAAGAACTAAAAATATTTTTTAGTAATGAGTTTAGTTTTCAACAGAGGAAGGAGCAAATTTTACAAAAGGATAAGGAGGGGAATTAGAGAAGATAGTACGGGAGTGTACACTAGCTCTATAGAACCAACTCGTTACTAAGAAACCCGGCCGCGGCCATATCCCCTAAAATCCAATTTTGTATTTCTGCAAAACGTGGCAACTAATTATAATTATTAGTCAATACTTTACTATTATTATTCTTCTTCTTTTGCTTTATTACTAACTTCAGATGTATTTTATTTATATTTTCTCAACTGTTGTGTATTTATTTATTATTCATTACTAAAAGTGAGGGATGAAACTTACGTGGTCCCCTGTTTGTGTTGACTCGTCTGAAAAGAATAAAGTTCATTATTACTTTAAGAAAAAAAAAAAAAAAAAAGGATTGAAGTTGAAACATAAAACAGAAGATGACTTACTTGAAACAGTGACGAAAGGAGACCATAAGGGCTGCTCCAAGGAGAGCAGACAGAATGGAGACGATAATCAGGGTGATGGACCAAGGGAAGAACGCAAGACTTCCAACTGGGAAACATAAACACGTATTTGTGAATATATCTGCAAGACTAACAATAAATAGAAATAAATCTTACTTAATCATTGGGCTCATGAATAATAAATAAGTTTTTAATAATATTATGTGCAGTATATAAACATTGACTTTGCGCGCACAAGTTGCTCAACCAAATGAATTCAAACAATGTCAATGTAGCTCAAGAATATCTGAGATGTAATTTCCTTGGCTTTAGACAGGATGGGAGTATACTTCTACTTCGGCGTGCAGAGATTGTACAAACATCTGCATACCTCTTGGATGACGGAGATCATCCCTCGATCACTAGTAATTCTCCTCGCCCTTAGGACTGTCTTTGAGTACTTCACCCATTTCACACCAAACGGATGGTCCTGTTCCTCATCCAGTCACAGCGAATTTTTTCACCTACTTTTCTGGAGTATTTCATCTCTGAGGCTCGGATATTGTCCGTACTTTTCTAGGTTAGGACCCAAGTCTTGCAACTGTATATCTTTGTGGGAAAAATTACAGTTTTATAAACTTATTAATATGAAAAATTTCTTGTAGCTTTAGTTAGTACCTATATAAGTTTTGAGGTCCCCTGAACACGTTATGAACATGTTTGCGATGATGTCTGTCTGTATGTGTCTGCGATTGGAACTTTGTGAGCTACTGACCGGAAATTTCAATAAAATATATGTGATTTGGCCATAACAGAACTTTCTTACACCAACTACTTATGTACAAATTACTCTCTCTTCCCCCTCTCAAATTCATTTCATACTGGCATTACTGAGTATAAGAAGGACACTCTTATACTTAATTACGCTGTGCAAAGAAACAAAAAAAACAGCTGATGCCAATGCATTACTTGCATATACCCAGTAACGCCAGTAGCAAAGTAGTTGGGGAGGGGGAGGGTGTGATCTTAAAAGTGCGTGGTATAAAAGAAGTCCTGTTAAGGCTTGAAACAATACTTAAAGAAAGAATCCTTATACTTACTAGAAGTGATGTTGGGATTGAGATCAGTGGCCCAAGTGCACAGATCGCAGGTGGTAAGTCCATCGGTAGGTATGTCTCGATCGAGGAAAGAAGGCCGGGGTGGGGGCGGTAGGAACCCCTTCGCCCAGGCCCCGTCCTCTCCATCCAGCTCCAGGCCCCAGGTCGTGTCTTCCTCGTAGGCCCCTCGCCACCATCCTCCGTCCTCCCAGCTGCTGCTCACCTCCATACCTCCTTATCTAAGAAAAGAGAACATCAAATATTACTATATAATAGGGATATGTCTTTCATGTCAAGTTTAAAGAGATCATGTCGAGAAAATGTATTTTTAAGGGAAGTGATTAGCCGAATTGGACAAAGCAAATAGTAATTAACCTAACTTCAATGTGATAAATCCTGGAGTGATACAAGATTAGGATGGAAGTGTTCAGAACAGCCAGTAAAGTTGCATTATTTGTATCTGCATATTTGTGGAGAAAGGACAGCAAAATGTTCAACTCGTAATTTCTGGAAAGATTATACATTTTGCCTTACCCGGTAAATTGGCTGCTACCTATACACTATAGTGTTTAGATAACACACTATATTGTATGTATAACGTTTGCACGGATGTATTATAACGATAGCTTCAGTACATTAAGACTTCAATAGTGTCTTCAATGTATTAGAACAATGACTCCTATTATGTATTATTAAGATAATGTTCAAGAAATACTAATACATGTATTAAAAATTGTCACATGCCATATGTTTCTACCGGACAGATAAGAATGCTACATGTATAAAAAAATTTGATGGATATCCAAATAACTGTTGAAGAGCTAGCACTCATTTTATGTTTTTAAGGCTCCTACAAACCCACTTGCCGTATCGAAATATTGAGAAGGCCTGCCTACATTCTAAGTTGGACGATATACATAGGCTATGGAAATTTAGTAAATATAAGTTCTAGTTTAGCTCAAACATACATATAGCCAAACAGAAATTTAAATAATCTCTTCTAAGACATATAATATAACATAAACAGTAACATTCGGACCATGTAGGAACAAAACTTTAATATTATACGTATATATATAATATTTTAAGCAAAGGTAAGATCTTATATCATTGGTCGGCTTTCTCTCCATGTTGAATTAACGTTTCTATTAGAAAGTGAGCAACGACGGGACTATTTTTACACTTCCTCACATTACGAAACACTTTCCATCTTGAACAATTTTTTAATTTAAAAAAGATAGGTAGGGATTTATGTTCATATAATATTATGATTGAGGCAATGTAACTACTATTAAAATACTATCTTAGGCATTGATTATCAAAAAAAATGTTATCTCAAAACCCGGAGGAAAGTAATACTAATTGCATTTGATAGCTATCTATCTCTTCAAGGTTTTTTTTATCTGATCCACAACAAAAAAAACTATTTATATCATTCTTTATTATTATTATTTTTTTTTTGGGATGAGTACTGAAGATTATGCTATATAAAGAGATACTTATTAGAAAAAATATATAATTATAATTTAGCGTGGGATTAAATACCACACTATCACACAGTCTCCCATTGTGCACTTGAGAGACTCAGAACGTAAGATTGGTCACACTCACCCTAGAAGCTATATTTATGATTCATCAACACCTCGAACAATAGAACTTGAGTAAAACTTTGTACCGAATCCTTATCAAAATCAAATAAAACTGTTATCTAATTATGTCTCATGTATGGCTTCCAATTCTTAAAATAATTTTGATAGGAAAAGATTTCTTTCTAAAATATAACTGCAAACTGTAAAGTATTAAAAAAAGTACTAAGATTTATCAAATTAAATACAGTTGCCATTAATACACATGAATGTTATACTAAATAATTTCAATTCTCAACAAACAAATGCATGCTTCATGCTAGAATGAAACCTAGTGACTAAGGTGAGATGTATGAATATACAATTAACGAGTTATAATATAAAATATGAGAGAGGATTATTAATGAACAATCTAAACGATAAAATCATATTTCATAATAATTTGGTTTGAGGAGTTCGACTTCATAGTTGAGTTAAATTCCACAAAAGCAGTGTTATTATAATGAAGAAGTAAGCTGACCCCTAAGTACAAAAGAAATTAACTATAATTACAGATAATTACGAGCCTTAAAATTCACCTTCCTTGGAGATCAGCTAACGCCATTTATGTTGAGATCTTTCAAATGTAAAACTGTATGTTATGAAATAGATAATTATATTGAGAAAATGAAAAGCATCATTCGAAAGTAACAAAGACGAACATACAACAAACCACTCAAGACACCACTCTGAACTGAAGCAAGAACTAGTACCTGACGTCATCAAGATGCTAGGTGGTCCCTCCCCCCTGCTGCACTTCTGGGAGGTAACATGGCCGACAATTCTTGTTGAGGTGGCTACTTTCTTTGAGTGGCTCTTCAAAGTCTTCTTATACATTACATCACTGGGTAGCCGGTCTTTTCACCAAACTCAAGCTCCCCTTCTCCTCTCAATATTCTTCAAATTTGCATTGGTACTGAAAAGGGGAAACGTATTCTTCTATATAAAGAATTTGATAGAGGAGAATTTGATTAATTAGACAAGTTACTAAATTGACCAGTGCTCCTTCCAATAATAAATTCTTATATGGACTTTTAATTAATAAATAACCCCAGATTTTACATAAGGCTGGGGCAGCTAGACGAATCAGGGGTAGGCAGGCCCAGGCAACGATATTATTATAAGCCCCCTAACTCAAAATATACGAACAATTGGAATATCGTAAATCTAATGCTTAATATCTACGATTACTTCATTAGGAAACAATATACAATTCAAATTATAAATGAAGGATACCACAAAATTAAAAAACGAATTAAAGGGGGCGGGTCTTTTTTTTTCAAACATATTCTAAATGAAAACAGAACATATTGGTCTCTGATACCATCATGATTCTTTCTTTCATGTTAAGAACAGTTTTGGTCTTTCTGCGTGACACAATAAAATAAGAGATAGAACATTTTTCATGCTATAATTTATTTATAACTTTGTCAACACTGCACACCAGCTGTTTTCTGTTGCTTCATTGTGTTTTCGTTCTGTCATGATTCAAAATCTTTGATCTATAATTATAGGTCAATGAAACTCTGGTAAGTTATTATTTTTAGATTTTCACTTAATATCATGCTCTATTTCAAGGATGTTAAGAAATTCCATTAAGGGGTTATTTATTTCTTCCTTTAATATGTATACGATTAAGTGTCCTCACTCACTGACTCACTATAACTACTTTTAGTTATAGTGTAATATATTTCTTTAAATATATTAATGCTGGAAATTTGGATGGACATGACATGAGGAAAGTACCCACTCAGGTTTTTCGAAATTCCCCCTCTAAGATGACAAAAGGAGCAGATTACGTTGGTGACTCAATGTTTCTTGATAATGAAAAGTAGAGCAAAGTGGTTGTCAGGTTTAGTTTTCAAACACCAAGCAATGATGTCACTTACCAGAAAAACTGTTAGTTCAATGGAAACATTGTCCATTACAATAAATGTCCCTTATGAAATTTCTAACAATTAGAAGATTTGGCGTAGGATCAAATTTTACGATGCTGCAGTGTTCCAAAGGTTGCCTTTTTCTAATTACAAGAAATATATTGATACTAGCTGTAGTACCCGGCGTTGCCGGGGAGAGTCTCAGAAAAAACACCACATTTATTAGGTACTATGTAAAATGTCAGCGAACGTGAAGAGTCATCAGTCATCAAAAATCCCAGGATTCATGAAATTTACAAAATATCTTTAAAACTATCTAATGTTGGTCGTGAGGCCTATTATAATTGCGAGGAATCATGTTATGAAACAATTCGGGAACTTACCGCAGTTTCATGTAGATACGTCTTCTGAATCAAAATGCAGTAGGTACGTCAAGGGTGACAAAACGTTGCATGTTCCCTTCCGTCACTTAATGTTATAGGTATGAAAGCTTTCATTGATACCCTGAATTCTTAAATGATTGATTTCGTAGTTTTGTGGTATCTAAAAAATCCTTTTTTTTTTGACATAACTACTGCATTTTAAAATGTATTAAAACTATTGCAGTCCTTTCCTTATTAATTTTCTTTTGTCATATTATAATAAGTTATTTTTCATTTTTTCTCAGTCATTGTCATTATATCCATTTATTTCTGTATTTAAATTCATATTAATCTCTGAAGCGCATCTGCATGAAGTTTAACTCGCTTTGTAAATATAATTTAGGTAAATATTTTGTGTATTACTTATCTTATTTTATTTATTTCGACTCTGTTATATTTTTGCTTCTATTTATCAAAATGAATGTATTTTTTATTTTACTTACTCAATTTATATAGTCTTGTGTATAATTACCGTATAGTTTTTTAATCTCAGTTTTTGAATTATGAGCTTGTAGGTTATTGTAATGGTCACTGATTCAGTGGTATAGATTTGATGTCTTTAAATAATAAAATTGTTCCTATTGAATTAGAATGAAAAATAAAGGTGAAAAAGTCTTTGTTTATAAATTTACAATTGTTTTTTAGATAGCTTGTACTCATTTCTATATTTTTCGAAAACACTCAAAACCTAAAGACTACCCCTAACGTTAGTCTCTCTCCCCAGCAGCATGGACTGCCCCTTTTGTCCTATCCGGTGAGAGTAGAATTCAAAAAGCAAATGTTTTGACCGTTCTACAAATCGATTTCGCCACGTTTTTTGACATAGGACTACTGCGAGAACCACGGTCTCTCTGACACCCTTTGAACTAAAGATGTAAAAAAAATTACTTTAGCTTGTTGACATTGTCAGTCTGCCATTCGACCCACTTCTCCTTCTTATAGACGTTGTACTAATCACTATGTAAGGTACCTTCTTTTCTCGCACCCTCAGTGGTCTGCTATGGGCTTTCTCATTGACTTTCTCTGTAACACTGATGTAATGTTTTATAATCTATAACACTGGTCTAATGTTTTTATGTATTTCTTTCCAAAAGCCCTATGGCTTTTTCTATAAAAAGCCGTCGGTGAATCTTCGGCAATGTACTTCTTCAACACGAAATAATCAATTAACTTTTCGCTCTCCCTCCAAAACTAATCGATGTTGGGCCAAAAAAAATCAATAGTTGACTTACAATAGGGGCTTCTGAAACCTTATACTAAATTTTGTGTCGATACATTCATTATTACATCAGGAGTTACAGGGTTTTTCAGTCGAGATCTACCCCTCTGACTCCTCTTCCCTTCCCCGGATTCTGCTGAAAATGAATAGGTGTCGTCTTTATGGCGTTCTGGATACGCATATAAAATTTCGTGTCGATACATTCTTTCAATTGAGAGAAATCATGAAATTCCGGTGAAAACTTTACATCGAATTTTTGACCAATTAAAAAACTTCCCCTATACTTCTCCTATAGCTGGGGAAGTAAAAGGGTTGAGAATAAGGGATTAAGTGAACCATAAAGCTTTTACTGTGAATTTGGTCCTCACTTGACTCACCTGAAACCTTCATGGAGAGTTCTATTCCGGTGATGAGGTATTCATATAATTAAAATGACAGAATAACCTAATTTTATTTACATAGCTAGATATAATCAATTAGAATATATAAGTGGGAATCCTTTGGTTGACTGGAGCCAGTTCTGAGGAGAGTACGTGGAGGTAGCGTCCATGACGTGGAAGGTGTATGCATGTCTTGACCTGTCAGACTTGTTGTCGTCACTCTTGTGGACAACGTTACCATGGATCACTACACACGATCCTAAAACATTAACATCCCATCATATTATATTTAAAAATACCTATTATCACATACTTTCTTCCTTATGACTTCATTAATAATCCACTCTACAGTAAGTAACTCTTTATTTACTATTTTCAAATGGTACACGCTTAATGACCTGGACAGACCAAAATAATACAAAATGGTGACAGAAAACACAAAACGGTCTTTATAAAGATTTTTGTCTCCTTGATTAAAATGCTAAATATTGAAACCCACGTTTAAATGGATTTGATAATCATTTTTCTATTTTGAACGACAGGATGTTCTACGATTTTAATGAATTTTAATATTTTTACTTAAATAATTTTGTAAACTAAGTACGTATTTTAGTCAAAATAAAGTAATTTCTTGCTTTTAAAGAATGAGTTTGTCAGTCCCGTGCCTCTGTGTCAGTCCCGTGGGTAAGCATTTGTCAGCCCTGTGTCTCTCAGTCAGTCCTGTGTACCGCCTATTACTAAAAAGCGCTGCTTTTTGTACTAAAAGCAATCAGCTATCTCTGCTGGCATATTTTTCTTGTTTGTTTATGCCTATAGCGTAAAAAAATCGCTTAGTTCTAAAGAAATTATTATTAAATTTATTTTTATTTATTTATTTGAAATTTGGCAAGTTAGGGAAGAAATACCGTTATATAACTTATAAAAATAACTTTAGTCCAAAAGAAATGTTATTTACATTTTAAAAATTCAATTATGGAGCTAGAATAAATAAAAAATGAAAGCAACTATTTACATTCTAACTTACTAATTGGTCACTGAATGAATATATACTTTATTTACAGATGCACTTACAAGACATTCGAACAATACTGACAATGGCCAGAGCCGTCTGTCAGGAGAGAGTCATAAAAAGCAAAAATAAATAATTAAAGTTCATTCTAAACAAAGAAACTTCCTGTACAATCGTACCAATAAGACATAAAAAATAGAATAAAGAAACTAAAAAGAAAATTAATAAGACAGATGGCAGAAAATAGAAATAACAATAACAATTGTAATAAAAAGGAATACTAAACTATACTCGTATGTACTGTAATAAGAATAACATGCATGTAACTGTAAAGGTTATGTTTAAAATATATTATTTAATAATGAAATTGTTCAACAAGAAATTTTTTGTATTTGGTCACTGTACACCAACTAGAGGGCGTCGGTAGCTCAGAGCTAGCGTGCTTGCCTTCTCAACTGAAAATGGCGGATTCGAAACCCGGCCGAGGTCCTTAGGTTTTTTATTAGGGAGGTGAAAAAACCTTTCAGATGGGACGTTAAGCGATGATCCCGAGCCTGTATGATGTCAGTTAGTCGTTAAAGACTCTTAATGTAGGTAAACAAACCTGGGTAGGCAAAGTTTAGGACTCCCATAGTAGAGTCGAGGGGTAGAATGGCGCTAATGAGAATTTATTTTTGAGGGGTAGAAGGGCGCTAATGAGAATTGTTTTTGAGGGGTAGAAGGACACTACTGAAAATGTTTTGGACGGGTAGAAGGGCGCTACTGAGAATTGGTTATCGGGTAGAATGTCGCTAACGAGTATTGTTTTTATATCATATACTTATATATATCATTCAGTTTTTTTTTTTCTCTTTACAATATTAATCTTCATTTTTTCTCTTGATTTTATATGTCCTGTTTCATTTAATAATAAATACAATTATTTCTATTTTGTAATTTATACATTACCCTTTGGAGTAGGATAAGGTATGAACCCTGAGGAGGGGTAGGTGACCTGAGGCCTGTCGTATATGAGGAGCTCTTCTGAGGTTGAGTCAGGGTTCCTCATGAACCTTCGGTGAACACCGCTCTGATGGGAGCCAGCGATAAACCATAAACAACCATTCTCTATAAAAGAAACATATAGTTTATTTATTTTTTTCAAGCGAAAATTAATATTGAACTGTAAATTTTCAAGAGCTATGACCGAAATATCAATAAGAATATAATTTTCGGATTTTTTACAATCAAAATTGTTTCGAGTTAGATGGGAAGAGAACCACTTTTGCTATCAGATTTCCTTATCTCAAGCCGCAATTTAGAAAACAAAAAATATAATCTAACTCTATTAATCTAATTTTTATTTGATATCCCAATTCAGTTAAATCATTTTTAACGCCCCTCACCCTAGCATAAAATTCATGCTTTCATGCAAGCCAATTTACATGTTTTTGGCTACTCTAGTTCTTGGTTGATTTTCCTACATTGCTGGGATTTTTTAATCACCTTCCCCACAGCGGGAGGACAAATTCTGAAAATGTCCTCCATAATTTTTCTGGCGTATACAGACCTGGGTTACCCAGTATATTTATTAGTTGTATGTATTTAATAGTATTTGTATTAGTTTTCTTTACCTATGGTGGCATCATCGAGAGGGAACCATAGACCAACCAGAGTGTTGGGTTCTGTGTATAAATAGTTGGAGTCCTGATGCGATACAACTAGAAACAACACAATAGTTTGACTGTTACTTAAACTTGGAATATAATTTATTTTCTATTCAGATACTTGTCAGTGCCATAATCATAAATATTCTTTTTTTATTAGTACACAATTCTACTCAACCTCAGGTCCTCATTTGGCATTCTTAGATCTCTGCTAACAGTCGCTTGTTAGGCTGTAAGTACACAAGTCTATGAGTACCAACAAAAATCTGAGTTTCGTTTAAGTTTATCAAACTTAAAAAAATATATATTTTTTCTATGTATGAATAATAGAGGGATAACTAGGATTGGGTTAGTAGAATATTCAGTGTAGCATTTAAATATAGTGCACCGGTTTCGGATTACGCCATCGTTAGCACAAAGTTCAAAAGTAACATTTAAGTTGGCATATTTAGAACGACATCACATTTGTCATTAGTAATTCCGATGTTGAGCAGTGGGAAGCGTGTGGCTGTACTGCTGAGGTACGTGACCGAAGAGGAGTCCAGGCTAGTCCTGCAGCAGGTCCCTCTGCCATGTCCGCTTGAGACGTGTCGGATTTGTGGGGAGGGTGTTTGTGGATAATTGCTGAATAAGTGATCGAATAATTTATACACTGACAAATGTGATATAAATAAATAAGCTGACATATTTATACAATTCTGCGACTGTGATTTCCCGTCTTCAAGGGAAGCCCCACGAAGGAAAAAAGTCCTGCCTTAACAGAAAATTCTAACTTCGGAAATATGATGAAGGAGTAAGCCGAAACCGACACACTATATGTATATTTTTTTTTGTGAAGTTAGACAATATAAAAGTTAAACCAAGTTCTTTGTTTTTTAAATATATTTAGTTTTTATTATGCGGCAGAGGGAGCGGGATTCAGTTAAAATGATGGAATCCCACCACTGACTATGTATTATGTGGGATGTAAGGTATCCAGATATATTTTCGTTGATTCACAAAGTTATTTCAGGCCATTAAAACTATCCAAAGAATTTCAAATGTTACAAAGTAAGAATTCAGAATGTATACCACTTTCATTAAAAGCTATATTTTCTGTAAATTGTATATATTCGGCGGTATGCATGTGTACGGATGAATGACACAATGTTGTATCTAGTTGGAAGGAGTGATGTACGTCAGATGGCTAATCTTAGCCCTGGCTCCATTGCCCCACTCAGGCATTTCGGCCCCTTGGTATAATTTTTATTTTTTTTGTTGAGCGAACGTATTTCGGAGGGGTCACTAAGTACCTAATTAAACCTGGGCAGGTACAATTTAGGATTCCCGTCGTAGATTCGGGCTCATGTTCACCAGAGCAACGAAAGAGCGCCATATAACCTCATAATGGGTGGTAAAAAAGAAAATGGTTTAAGTGTTAATCTTAAATAAATGATAAATAAATAAAAATATTAATAATAATTAATAATAATATGAACAAACAATAAAGAATAATTTACCACATTTTCTGTAGAAATTTTATCTCTTTTCTTTTACTAAATTTTGATTTCTACAGTAGTTTTTCGAAAAGGTCCGTAAAAGAGTATCAAAAGTTCAATACGTGCAATTTTGAAGAAAGTGCACCTATATTTTAAAAAAAATTTCAATTAAACTTTTCATTTGGATTTCTAAAGAGATGCCATCTTGTCTTCTAAATTTTGAAAAAATATAAGATCTAATCCAAAGGTTTTCAAATAATCTTAATGAATAGAATAGAATTTTCTAGAACAAATATTGGGTTTATTTTCTTAAATCTACATTATTAAAATAAAAAAACTAAACATGGAAACAAACAAAAATCAAAAGAAAAATCTTAAAAATAAATTCTTAACACTAATTCAATCTTTTTTTTTGTTTTGTTTTTTGGCCATTTTTTAAATGTGATATATATTTCTGGGCATATATCCTGTACATATAAACAAACAACAGTACCTTCTTTGCGGATCAATTCCCCCGTCAATTCACTCCTATTTAGTTCATTACAACTTAAGCCTAACCACCACACTACATGTTCACTCAGACCGTCGCCATTCAACCAGACCTCGACCCTCTACACACACTAAAAACAACAGCTGATGGCCGTGTTTTGTTTTTTTACTCATTTGTTTTAAAAGAAATTTGCTTTTTATAGAAAAAGAAATATAACTAATTTTTTAATGTTTATAATTTACTCATTTTAATGTGTGTATTATTTTTGTACATCACAAATGTTTCATTATTTAAAAAAAACAAAAAAAACATTCCTTATAGCCTACCTTCAGTGCCGAGGCCAGGATTTTTGTATATGTACATACTCTGTAGAATTAGGGGTGCCTCTAGCTTGAGGCTCCGACACAGTGTGGCCACCTTACTGCTGAAGGAGATCTCCTTAAAGTCAGGATGGAGCCAGTGGAGTGCATGACCCACCTTGTTGAGCGCCAGACTGGGGTCTACCTTCAACTCTCCCTCTGGGTTCAGGGCGTCCTTCTCGTAGAAGTATCGGATCTTGTCTCCGCTCTCAACAAAGTAGCTATCTTTGTTCTGTAATAGAAGAACAACTGTTATTGGAGCGTTTAAACGTTTAAAATACACAAAAGTCATACTGCTTAGCTTACTTAGTAAGTTATTGGAGCAGGATGTCCACTCGGAAAATAAAATATCATGACATCTTCTTTCCATGTCAATTTTACAATTTATGTACTTTTACTTTCTTACAACCTTAATATAAGTATTGTTAATCATGTGAAAATCCGAGAACGGTATTTCAAGTTCCCCTCAACAGGATTTGACCATTTTCTTGATGTCTTAGCTGTGTTACTTATTATGACTCATGCCCGGACTTTAACTACCCTCATATCGCCTTCTTTCGAAGTTTCCTCTTTCTATCTCCATATTTTTTAAAATAATTTTAATGTTATTTAGTGTTTTTCATTAATGTTAATCCTTCGAGTAAAATAATGTGTAACTGTTGTTACGAAGAAGAATTATATATATAATTAACACGTTAGCTAAGTTACAAGCCCCGAAATATGTACCTAATTCATTGGAAGAGAAGCCTCAAAATTTGTTCCGCAGTGAACGAGTTAATAGTTATTATGACTCATGCCCGGACTTTAACTATGAGGTCATATCGCCTACTACTAGAGCGCTCTATCGTCACTCAAATGGACATGAGGCCAATTCTACTGTGCGAATCCTAAATTTTCCCTACCTGTCTTGTACATGACATCGTACAGGCTCGGAAACATACGTTATAACGTCCCATACCTCCCGGATAAAAAACGTAAGGGCCTCGGCCGGGGTTCGAACCCGCAATCTTGAGCTCAGTAGACAAGGAAGCTATCTCTGAGCTACCAGAGTCCTTATTCTTTTCTGTTTGTACAAGTGATTGAAACTTTGTTAGCGCTCTATCTCAAAAACGATTGTATCTATAAACTTGAAATTTTACATGTACTTACTAACTTAGATCTGATTGGATTTGGGTCAAAATCAGACAGAATTTAAGACATAAATAAAACAAACTTTCTGAAATATTGTCTATGTCACAAAAGATTTATACACAAACTACCTGTTTCGATACACCATCGTCAGGTTATAAACTAGAACCTTCTTAGTTGGTGACGATGATGTTATGTCCAAACCGGTAGTTTTATGTATACATTTTTTTTGTGAAACAGAGAATATTTCAAAAAATAACTTTTATTTATTATACATTTCCACAATATGTCCTGAATTTGTCAACTTCAATCAATTTTATAATCGGGCCAAATTACATTTTACAAGATAAGGCTTATATTTATGATCTAATAAAAAAAACTCTTTAAATAAACGTTGTAGAGGAGAGGCACATATAAACAAAAATATGGAGAAAAGATACCATTTATACTTGCAAAATATAATTTTTTTAAGAGGTTAAATTTGGAATGATTAAATACTTGAGGGATTGGAAAGACTCACTTAACCATTATAAGAGGTAAAAAATAATATATCTTTTCTTAATTGACCAAAAATGGAGGCACCTTGTCTGTAGAAAGTTTTGAGACTGCGCCAGAATGTTCTCTTTATACAAATTTATTTAGTTTCACATAAATTCAATAAAAGGGCTAAGGGCTTCTTTGTGAGCACTAGACATCTACTGTTTGATTATACTATAATCGAATCCTATACAAGTAATAGATGTATTTCACTTACATGTGGAGTTAGTGTTGTATTGAAGACAGTCTTCTGGGTCTCTGGTGGAATGTTTTCTGCCAACTCACATCCTGCTTTTTTCAGTCGTTGTACTTCTTCGTCAGTTAAGAAATTTTCAATAATTACAAAACCATTCTCCTGAAACTGAATTTTACAATTATTATTAGACTAGTATTATACGGATATGTCACAAATATAAAAATTATATAGATACATTTTTCAGACCGCTCAGTAATTGTTTCGAATAGATGGGCCAACGTTGTCCGGTATACTGTTGTTTTTTATATTATTAACGAAATTTTATATAGCTTATAATAATTATTTCCACCATTAAACTATAAAATCGTTATAGGATATGTCATAAGAATGTGCAGAGAGAGTGCTCCTGTTCTGCATGTTTGTGAATGTGTCCTCGAGGTCCTCAGAAGAGCTAAGTTACAGAATTCCTTGTTCAGTTAATTCCCGTCCAAATAATTCTGACATGGCTCTAAGGCTGAGAATATCAGGGACAAGTGTTTGACGACAGTAGTCAGAGATTAAAAAAAAAAAAAAAAGTAGAGACAGGTGGGTAGTGTGACTGAATTTTCTGACGAAAGGCAGTTAGTTACTTTTTCTCATTTTTTCAGGTTCTTCGTAAGTCGAAAATCCTTTCCTTACTATCCCCAAGTGATATTTTGGGAAGATATTGTTCTAATAAGATTGAGCAACATCTGTTTAAAGATGCGCTTCCAGCGTAACCCTTTCCACTCCAGGCAATTTTATTATTAAATTCTGCATTTATTTTTGTTTCAGTTGAAGTTGATAATGGCTTTTCGAGGTGAGCTCCATGTGTTCTCGAGTGCCATCCTGGCACGCCTCCGGGAGGATGTGGACCGAGGAGGTAAGATGATCCTACCGCCCTCGGTGCTGGACATCTTGGTTCGACAGAACCTCTCCTCCCCCATGATGTTCAAGCTGGTGAACCCCATCACCCAAGTGGTGACCCACTGTGGAGTGCTGGAGTTCATCGCTGATGAGGGGGTGGTTATAGTGCCTGTCTGGGTGATGGAGCAGCTGGGCAGTCTACCCGGAGATCCTATCCTCGTTGAGTCCGCCGCACTCCCCACTGCCACCTTCTCCAGGTTATTATCATTACTGTACTATGCCCTGTTCGCCACCAGCCATTAGGCACCTCCAGACCTGGGGGGTGGTAGGTCCTTTATTTTGCTAAGAGCGGCCCATCGTTTGAAAGGGGATTTCGGAACCTTTTAGAAGCAGAGTTGTTTCATTTTTTTATAATTTTTTTCAGTGAATGTGAAAATCTTCTACAAGTTCGCTATGCTTCGGTGCATTTACGCATTTACGTCCCACAATATAATTTTCTTTTGTGAAATCTCGTTACATTTAGTTCAAACTTCAGTGTAATCACTATCAATCATATCGCCCTGTACTCAACGGATCGGTACCCCCATATCGATCTAACGGAAAGTTAGTACTTCCACTGGGCATGTATGTCCCATAATAACGTTTTCGCTAAATTACTGAAATATTCTTCTGCAGAGAACATGTTTAAAGAGTAATTTTTTTATTTCAAGGGACGCGATGAGAAGTATTTATCAAAATGTAATGAATCGTGAAGTATTATCTGGCAACATCATTTTAAGAATGCATTCGCCACCCCAAATTCACAAGAAAGTTTTTGCCTATAATTCTGTCGATTCAACATCTCATAATAGTGGAATTTCGCTTACTAGAGGCTCGGTTCGCTGAACAACCCCGACTTGAGCCTCGGTTCACTTAAATTGAAATATTTGTGACACATGTCCGGGCTTAATTAATTACGAGGTCATACCGCCTTTCGCCGCTCTGGTGGAGATGAGCCCGACTCTTTCAAGAACCTTTATTGAATGATTTTTCAGGTTCAGGCCACAGTGCCCCCGGTTCCTTGACATCACCAACCCCAAGGCAGTCCTCGAGAACCACCTCCGCCAGTTCTCCTGTCTCACTGTGGGCGACCTCATACCCATCGACTACAACAACTATGTCTATGTCCTCAAGGTTTGTCAACAAATAATACCTAATAACTACGCTAAACTTAGTGAATCATTTGATATTAATTTGAAGTACAATTTTCAAAACATGTTAACGTGTTATACATATATGCTCAACACGGAAATTTTAACATATGGAAATTATGTTAACTTCGGTCTGAACATTTATACAGCAACCACATCGCCACCCCATTGGTTGTGTAGATCATACTATTCATAAGAGGGAGAACATTTTTTTCAATATCTGTATTTTTCCTGTCATTATAATCCGAACACTTATTGAAAACCATAATTTATGATGAAGAAACGCTTGGGCGCTACGCCTTACGGATCTTTTTGCATGATATTTTCGCTTTTGAGTTCGCCATTTTGAAAATGCTAGATAATCAAATGCAGTTCCATACAGAGGCCGTCTTGCATTTGTCTTTAGCATAGCAATCTGTAAACAGCCATTGATGCAACGTAAAACATTCAAGAAAAAACAAAAACATAATGTACATTTATTTAATGTTTTCTTCATACATCTTATATTCTTATTTTTGTCAGTTGCAAATGTGTTCGCGAAGGAATTTTCGGGTTAATTCCAAGAGCAACCTTTTCGACATGGGAGCACACTTGCGAGCACAGGATTGGGTATACCTGAATCGTGAAAAAAGGTTTATCCTATCGACATGTTATTCCTAGTCATTGTTATACAATATATTATTAATTGGACGGTTTTAGCAATAAGAAGTATTGTACTATTTATTTTTTTAAATCCATGTTAACATTTCAATTATAAATATTTAGTTCAGTTCTTATTTTCCAATTTCACATCATTTTCCCTAATTCTTTGTATAATTATGTGTGGAGAAAATTTAACAATAATCAGATTATTTATTTGTTGTTAATGTTTTTTCTGTCTTGCATGATCAGTAAAACAATTTGATTTGATGTTGTGAAGGTGGAGGAGACGCGGCCGGGGGACGCAGTAAGCATCCTGGAGTGTGACATGGAAGTGGAGTTCTCCACCCCGGTGGGCTACGTGGAGCCAGCCCAGGGTAGCCCCAGTCATAGCCGGGTCACGGCAAGTTCCCCTGCGGCACAGAAGAGGGTTCCCTTCTCAGGACCGGGCCGTCGGCTGGACGGTAAAGAGTTGAAGGGGGAACAGAACAGGGTGGCTGAAGGGGCAGAGTCGGAGGGGGCCACCTCCCAGGAGCCGGGGATGCCAGATCTGGAGTGGCGGCTCGGCACCATCCAGTTCTTCCGGCCTTCCGAGAACCACAGCTCTACCGATGACAAGAACAACCTCAGGAGGCTAGGCCTCTCTGATGGAAGGTCCCTCCAATAAATGTGTTGATTTATTGTCTTCTTTATTTTACAGTTTAAAATTAGATTGGCATATCTGTGGGGTTATGGCGAATGTTTAAAATAGCTTCAACTTTTACTATACCAATAATTTAAGTTTTTACAACTCATAAATCAGCTCCGAGAAATACGTATATTAACCTGTAACAACCTATGGTCTAGTTTCGTTTTAAGTTAGAACTTGATGGTTAGGGTGGAATTTATTGTATTGTTTCTATTACCTTGACAACAATTTAATTACAAGGGTATTGTGAACAATAGACACAACCACATAACAATATTATCACTTTATTGGCCACTTATGTATTTTACGACTTCAGTTCCGGCCATTTTGACAAGAAGTTATGTTTGTATTTT
This sequence comes from Aradus depressus, assembly GCA_963662175.1. Lineage (NCBI taxonomy): Eukaryota > Metazoa > Arthropoda > Insecta > Hemiptera > Aradidae > Aradus > Aradus depressus. Next base: position 46,368,557 of record OY759216.1, on the reverse strand, counting down.
TTACAATATACTTCTGATTACAAGAATTTTCACGAAGTTTTGTAATCAATTCAATATTTAAACGGGTAATCACTGCATTTTATTGGACAGTCGGCAAATGATGCAGGTTAAGTCTAACTTATGTAGTACACAATTAATTGTTAAGTCGAAAAGAAAATGATAGCTAAATTTCGTCATAAAATCACAGATACATAAGTGTGTATGTGTTATTCGTTTAACTGAAGTGTGTTTATAATTTATCAATTATCACGAAAAGATCTCATTCATTGCTGTTATTCACTTGTGTTTAAAATCAAATATATATTTAATAAGAATAATAGAATAAATAAAATTAGATTACTACTAGAAGGCTGTGGTGGAAGGCCGGACGAGACAACAGATTTGTTAGTGGATATCACTCTCGTGTCGCATGTTTGAGAAAAAAAAACGTTATACACTAATCTAAGAGCGCTCAATAATTGCTAAAATAAGTGATACTAATTTAAGTGATAATTTAATTGAACAATAAAGTTATCTAATAAAACTAAGGCTCATCTTGTCTAATTTTATAAAATGTTCGTTAATTATTGTTTATTAACACTTGTATCTTCTCATTTTTTTTTTTTTATATCTTTGCATACCTGTTTTTAGTATTCTATTATTTTAGATTCTGGTATGTTAGTTTCTTGTTTAAAAAAAAAGTCATTAAATTGCAGACAATGTTTCAAATTGTTTTTTATTCCTTTCTCCCTTGAAGAATTTTAGTTTAGTGTAACTCAGGAGTGGCCAACCCGCGGCCCGCCTTGAATACTTTTACGGCTCGCGTATTCATCACAATTTTACAAAATGTATTTGTTTTGTGCAATATTTTTGTTTTTAATGTAGGGTTTTGTAACAAATGATTCCCAAAACTCTTTTTGTTTTATCAAGTTGCTTTTGTTTTTATACATACTTAGAAGTTCTGTTTTAAATTTACACTCCAAAAAATGTTTGTAGTGGGTCCAAATCTATTATGGGGATATATAATTTTATATGCGGCCTGCGGGATTATAATGGATTAACAAAGTGGCCCGCAAGATCATTTGGGTTGGCCACCCCTGCTGTAACTGATTAAATTTGGCCAACAAACAGATATCAAAATTCACTCTGTGAAAATAGTTTTTCTTTGAATCTTTGTCCATTGCAATTATACACCAATTACATAACATACAAATAATAGTGATAGTAGCAGAAATCAATGATAACAAGAGTGACAATAAATGGCTCTTAAAACCAGAGCTATTCATAATGTTCCATTTAGTCTATTTGCAAGTAGCAAATTAAAACTCAATTTAAACCCTGGGCCTCATCCAGTTTTTGGGGAATATAAACAATTTTCATAATACTGAGACCGATTTTTGAAAAATATATGTCTCCGAAGATCCTCATTTCTCGTAAATGATGAAACAATATACATTTCTAACATATTTTCTATACTTCTACATTTATTTAGAGGGCGCCGGTAGCTCAGTGGTATGCGTGCTTGTCTTCTGAGCTCAAGATCGTGGGTTCGAAACTCGACCGAGGCCCTTAGTTTATTTTATCTGGGAGGTAAAATAAACTTAAGCACGCCGTCCTTCGGATGGGACGTTAAGCGATGGTCCCGAGCCTGTACGATGTCAGGTACTCGTTAAAGACCCCTACCTTAGGTGAATAAAAATTTAGGGTAGGCAAAATTTAGGATTCCCACAGTAGAGTCGGGCTCATGTCCACCAGAGTGACGAAAGAGCGCTCTGGTAGTAGGCGATATGACCTCATAGTTAAAGCCCGGTCATGAGTCATAAAACCTAACCTAACCTTTATGTGAACCTCAACGTGCACAGCGACTTTTGAGCAAAACACTCAATCTGGAAATTATACAACTTTATGCTATAATATTTTCAATGTTGACGTTGCAAGCTATGTTGAAAAAAACAAAACACTTTTTTTTTTAGATTTTTCAGCAATTATTTCAGTCAATATTGCAGTTTGAAAAATAAGATCCCCTCTCATGCAAAATTTATTTAAAATCTGTTCAGTGGCAAATTAAAAAAAATGATGACGATATGATGTAACAACAGTTGAGAGGTCTTCTACTAGGGTAACTCGACCAACTGGCTACAATTATTTTAAATCTCTCTGATAATAGCCCTATCGGAAAGTTCTGTGCAGTTGCTAAACAAAATGTGCATTAAAATGTTGAAGGTTATGTCTTTGAGAATGCACACATTTAATTAAGTTTTCATTATTCTAATTACATACGTTAAAAGTTTGTGCAAAGGCTAGAACTTATACATTCTGAGAACCTGAGTTTTCATCATAATTTTGTGACATTGACAATAATGTTGGTTGTACATAGAAATTTATAATCTTTAACTAACGCAATTTTGGCCGATTGTCCCGCCTTGAACAATTCTTTTGTTAACTTACTCTCTTGCTCCGTTGGCGACGACCCCTGAAGATCCTTAGCCGCCCACACTAGCCTTCTCCACCGCGATCTGTCGTGGGCCACCGGTCGCCAGTTCACCACGTGGTGTTCCACAGCATCCTTCACCAGGTCAGTCCACCTCAGCCGTGGTCTTCCTCGTGATCTGGCTCCTTGGACCTGAGCGTCCATGATGCGTCCTATGGCTGTCTGCGGTCCGCTTCTCTCCACATGTCCAGCCCATCTTAAGCGCCGTGATTTCATATCTGCAACTACGGTCGGGTGTTGCCAGAAGATGTCCCTCAGCTCCCTGTTGGTTCTGATCCTCCACTCTTGGGTTTCTCAATCCTTGACCGGACCTGCTATTTTCCTCAGCACTTTATTTTCAAACGTCTGGAAACGTTTCTCCAGATGTGAGGTCATGGTCCAGGTTTCACACCCATAGATCAGAACGGGCTTTACCATGGAGCTGTAGATCCTATACTTCAGGTTCCTTGACATGGCTCTGGACCGTAGCAGCTTGATGACAGAGAAATACGCTCTTTGGGCCTGCAGAAGTCTTCTGTCCACCTCCTCCAGCATCGAATTGATGCTAGTTACCGTGGACTCGAGATATCTGAAGTTCTCAACTCTTGGGAAGGAGAAGGTCCCCACATTTAATTCCTGCTCCAGATGGATATTCTTACTGACTATAAGGTAGTCGCTCTTGTCGACATTAACTTCCAGCCCTACTCTGCAGCTGTGCTTTAAGTAGTTTGCCCGCCTTACTTTTAACATCTTCTGGGCTGTTTCCTAAGAAGGCCACGTCATCCGCTTGTTAAGAAGTAAGCGAAAATTTAGAAATATTACTGTGAAATTTTTGCTAGATACGTACTTTTTGAGATATGTCATCAGGTTATTCATGAGTAACAGTGACCTACATACAGTGTATTGAAATTCACACAATAATGGCTGGGTACTGTTTATGTAATGTAGTGTCAACATCAGGGATGACAAAAAATTACCAATAATGGCACATTATTTCATTTCGTTAGGACAGAATGACATTATTATTGATATTATATATTAAACAATATACAACTAAAAATGAGGGCGCTGGTATCTCAGAGGTAGCATGACCTACTGAGCTCAAGATCGCGAATTTGAAACCCGTCCGTGGCCCTTCGGTTTCTGATCTGAAATGTGAGAAAAGTAACCCGCCCTTCGGATGGGACGTTAAACGATGGTCCCGAGACAGAGCAATGTCAGGTACTCGTTAACAGTTAGGTAACAAAACCTGACTAGGAAACATTTAGGACTCCCAGAGTAGAGTCGGGCTCTTGCCCACCAGAGTGACGAAAAAGCGCTCTGGTAGTAGGCGATATGACCTTGATTGACCTATGGGCATGTGTCACAGCAACTAAACTTAAAATGGAACAAACTTCCTCATACTGGAAAAAAATGCCTGAATTACTTTTAAAAATGTTTCCGTATGAAAATATAACAGCGGTATTATTGAGAAAGTATTGAAATCACTCTAAAAAATAATAAAAATAGATATTTTGGTTTTTGGAAACTACCCTTCGAGACAAATAGCAAGTCTTGGATTTTGCCTGTATGTAAATATACACTTATTGTTGCTCCTACAGTCTTAGGAACAGTTAAAACTGATAACAATAACAATTTTGGAGTCCTTAATTGGTAAGTTAGTACATAACAATGTTGTCAACAAAATTAAAGAGTCCGGGTCCGAGGTCCAAGCATTAATATTACAATTTCTAGCTTGAGAAACGTGGATATATTGTAGAGTAATAATAATAAATACATTTAAACTAAATTATTTTTTGAAATGTATACTCCACAAAACATTTATACATAAACTAGCGGTTTCGGCATTGGATTATCGTCCAAACTGGTAGAATACGTATAATTTTTCTGTGGGATAGAGAATATTTAAGAAAATACGATTGTTTTATTTAAATATTAATATAATTAAATAATTTATGATAAAAGAACTCAGAGTAATAAAATACTGGTTTATTTGACAGAGCCAGCTTTCAGTGATATTAGACCATCTTCAGTGCTAACTGATTTAATAAAAGCTGAGAGGTGTTACAGTCTTTGTTCTCTGTAGTGGTCCCCTGTCCAGGCTTGTTGTGGCGACTAGTCTAATATGATTGAAAGATGGCTCTGCCAAATAAACTAGTGTGGGTGGGCAAAAACTGTCTTCTTTTATCAAATACGCCCACAACCTAAAAAAAATCTCATAAAGCATTCATGTATTCATTGTTGATCTAGAATAGCCCGGCTCTAGTTCAGTTTTAATATTAGAACTTTCATTTCGATTTTTTAAAATTGTTTTTATGGAATTGCCTATTATCAGGGCGCTTTTTCGTCGCTCTGGTGGACATGAGCCCAACTCTTTTTTAAGAGTCCTAAATTTTTCTTACCCAGGTTAATTAGCTAGGGGTCTTTAAGGAGTACAATGACATCGCATAAGCTCGAGGCCATCGTTTAAAGTTAAGCGACGCGAAGAACGGCGTGCTCAAGAATTTTATACCTTCCAGTTTGTATTGAGTTGTGACTCAAATTTGTTTTCTTTTGAACGAGAGTGATATATGAGAGTTATATTAAGACAGTTGTGAGTTTTCCTCACACTTTGAGTTTGCCAAGTTCTCTTTTGAACTGGTCGGCTCATTGAGAGTGTACAATTGGAAAAAATGAATAAAGAGTTAGTCACACAGTAGTGTGGATTATTTATTGAGTCACAAATATACTCAGAAGTGAGAAAGTCTGTGACGATATCATTAAATAAATATAAATAAGATACATTTTATCTTATTGCCACAATGTGAATGCCATGAAAGTTCAGAACAAGACAAAAGTCTGTATATCCCGTCATAATAACAGTAGTAGAACCTTGTAACACTCCGAAGAAGAAAAAAAAATATATCTGATAACATTTTGACTTAGGATGAAGATAAAACCCTTTTACCTTATAAAAATGTTTGTTTAACAAATTATTCGAATAAAACTTGTAAAGGAGGGGTTTGAAGACACACAAAAGAAATAGCAAGTATTTAGATTAGATCTATTGAGTGGGCCTAAGTATCAAACACTCTTAACCCCTGCCCTGTTATCTCGACTGTGGGAGTCCAAAATGTGCCAGGTTTGATTAGGGTAGGAGACGGCCACATGGTTTTGTAACCTCCCAGATAAGAAAACTAAGGGCCATGCCGGATTCGAACCGTCGATCTTGAGTTACTTTACAAGGGTTTGTGATAGCTTCTGCGCTGCCTCACCTTCAGACAGGATAATCTCTTGTATATTCGGGGTAAGTATTCTTTGTGCCGCCACAAGGATCGCGAGGATTTCCGCTTGTAATACTATAGTAATTCGTCGTTGTGTGTGATTAAACATTTCTTTTATCCTGGAGATAGGATTCAGAATAAAGTCCGAGATAAGCGAAATTATGGGCAATAGATGTTTTTACAACTAAATAATATTTACGTTAGGTAATTCTCAAACAATACACAATATTTAGATTAGTTTATTTGACGGCCTTGCGTATTGGATTTTGACTAGATATTTGTATTCGATTTGAGATGTGAAGGAGCATTTTGAATGATGCCAGAGTGTGCCAAAGAATGCGGAATGAGATAGACTACTTGCCCACAACAGGCCAGCCCTGACTCACCGGACTATTTCACGTCAGCAACTCCATTAAGGCCATCCACTCAGCATCCTAGACTAAACCGAAATCACATTTGAACAAAATCAAGGTTTATAGACTCAACCAGGAGAGAAGGCAAACCGGAAGTGAATACTTGTTACAGACCGGAAGTTGAGTGGAACTTGGTTCTATTCTGTGTCAAATTCAAGTTTATTTAACTTTTTTGATAGAAATTTTGTTTGTTTAGTTTAATGTCCTTGTGTACTCACAACTCGGGCAGAAAAAATTCTGCTCTTTTATAGCTATAAAATAGTCTGCACCTGCAGTTTTGTCTTAATTTATTCAACTTTTTAATTTTTAATTGCATAATTTAGAGAAAAAAAAGAACCAGCTTCTCTGTGTAACAGCGTTTTTGAACATTAAAATAATTAAATCCTAGAGACACTTGTCATAGATTCAATGCGTTTTTACGATAAAATGTAGAAAATGAAACAAATATAATTTTAAACAGGAAGTAGACCAGTGAAGATACCCTCTGCCTTCTGAACTATGATCGCGGATTCGAGGCACTTGGTTTTTTTTTTACCTGAGAGATAAACCTGGGACGTTAAGCGATTGTCCCGAGCCTGTACAATGTCAAGTACTAATAAAATACGCCTGTCTAGCCAAAATGTGGAACTCCCATTGTCACAATAACAAACTAACAAATCCCTCTAGAAAAACATTTATCTCCAAACTAAAAATGGTTAGTATTTGATTTATTGGGATGAAGTGGCCCATGTTTTTTTAACCGACAGTCAAATGCCACTCATCTCCACTCTCTGTCGGCAACTAACCAATCAAACTCAAGGATATGCTTTCTCCTAACTGTCTATTATCACCAACCATTAGACATAGACACCGGTTTTTGAATATCTTACGAGGGAATAGATCATGGGACTGTCATCAACAAAATATTAATTACTATTATTAATGCGAAATATCTATTACTAATATTATTTAAAATGTTTTTCTAGGGTAACAAGTTTTATTTGACATATTTAACTATTGTTTAAACCATCTATATTATTATTTAACTATTTTATTTGGCATTATTCGGTAAAAATATAAGTAAAATAGCTTTTAATATCTCATGTTTTACTTTAGCTCAATCAGAAAAATATTATTTACTTGTCTAATAACTTTTCGAGTTAATAATTTTAACAAGTGAATAAGCCAAATTACCAGCGGGAAAAATAAAGACGTTATTAATCAAATATCTAAAAATAAAGTGTTGCTAACATACAACTTTTATTATTAACTCTAGCGTTCCTATCACTGTTACTGATTGCTATGTAAGTCAGTTATTCAGCTATTATATTAGTGTTATTTATGAACTAACAATCTGTAAATTTTACTTAACAAAATAATCTACTTAATAATGTTAACAATAAAATATAATTAAGAAGATGGAACGGGGAAAATGTAAGAATTATTATATTTATAGCAGTTACTTTTGTAATTATTATTATTATATTTTTTATATTCAGTGAAAATAACTAATATTATTTTATAATACAGTTAAGGATAGAAATAAATATTATCGACTTCACGTGTAATGACAGAAAGCCGAATGTATTTCTATTTTTCTTTAATTTCAAGAGGTTATTTATTTTTTTGTACCCAATAAAATACAAGAGAAGAATGTAATTAATAATAAATGGGGTTAAAAATTAATAATAATCAAGAAACATTTAGAGCATAATTGAAAAAAAAAAAGATTACCGACTATGTAGCAATAGGAGATAAGAATGTAGAGATAATGAGATGTGGGTACCTTGTCGTAGAGATGATCCATCATGTTGTGTGACGAGAACCTCACAGGATGGTCACGTTGTTGAGACTGAGGCAGAGATCAGCTCCGGCATCTGGTGTTGTCACCCACCCACCTCTACCAGCCGTCAGTCCACGTCAAATGGGACACACACAACTACACATACATACGAGTGTATATGAGTACTTTCTATTACTATATCTATTGTCAGGGCCGTATTTACGCGTAGGCTATTTAGGCTGCAACCTATGGGCCCGCACCACATGAAAAAATTATTTAAAAATTTAAATTTTTTTCATACAGCTCCGAACGCGGGCACTTAACGTGAGTCTACTCTAGTTCAATTAGCGCTCATCATTTTTTCGCGATTAATCATTGGACGCAGAATTTACCACACACACGTGATATTTTAAGACAACTAAGTTATGAAGATATTGTAAGTAGCTTCATTAGTATGAAGTGTGAACTTTCATTTTAAGTCTGATCGTTTCGGAAAGTACTGTATTTGAATGACATATAAGTAAAATTTGCGGATCTTTTCGGTTATGTGTCAAGGATTCTAAAAAATTTTCCATTTGAACTATTTGTTTCTCTTATATCAGGAGAATCTGGACTGTTTCAGTAAAAGGACCGACGGGAGGGTCAACATTTTATTTCTTCGGATACATCAAGTGGATTTACAAAGAGTAAGTGGTTTCGGTAGAAAATTTTTCAGAATCCCAGACACGTAACCGAAAAAATCCAACTTTGCTTTTTTGTTACTACATTCCTTTTTTATCTTGTATTTGCCGATATTTTTAAAATTTAAATACTGATTTTTGGATATAAACATAAATCTCAACTTTGTGTTCTTCTTTAAATAATTGTTGTTCGTATCATAGTTTTGGTTAGTTAAGTTTTTAAAGGTTTTTATATCAGTTCACTGCATGATCAGTCAGTTCTAACAATTACAATATACAGTAAATACAATAAAACAAAATATACGTTTACACAGACTGCATACGTCTTTTAAAAAAATTAATCCATAAAGAAAAACATTTAAAACAATATTATTTGTGGTACGTAACCTTAAATGAGGGGGCCATGCGGGCTAGAGAGTAAAGGTGAATACAGACTACAGGCACTGTGGGACCACGTCAGAATGAAGCGGTGTTCACATTGGCCTCACTATAGCACATAAAACCACAAGTTCGTTTGCATTGCATTTCCCGACCGTTTGTTTTGAACCTCCAACCATGAGTGTACTCCGTGCTTTTGACATGCTGATAGAAGAAGAAGAAGAAATGGCTGCCCTGTGTATTGCATCTATTTGCTCGTCTAGAGAATGGGTGCATCTTATCAATATGGAGCGAGAATTCGGGGAGTTCCAAAATTTAATGCTTCAACTAATATAAGATGAAGAGCGGTTTGAGTGGTATTACAGAATGACAAAAACTGAATTCTACCATCTCCTGAGCTTGGTTGGTCCTAAAATAGAGAAATGCTCCACTCAACTCAGGGAAAGCATTTCGGCTGAGGTACGACTCGCAGTTTGCTTGAGGTAAGTTGTACCACTTTATTTTAAAAGCGAATATCTGGGAGGAAAATAAATTATTGCAGTGGCTTTAAACATTTTGAAATTTTTATTGATTTTCTTTTTACAAAGTGCGTTTGTTACAACAAAAAAGTAATTACAAATTAGTTACAATTTTACAAGTTATTACAAATTAGTGTAGGAGTAGGTTGAGTCCGTTGAGCAGTCCAAGCTGTGTTCAAATTGCTGAGTAGATGGTGTTGAGGAGGATTGCTAGAATGATGATGGATTTGTATTAACAGTTTTGTGTTATTCCGATGAGCTCCCACGTGCAGCTTGCAACGCTGCCCCCAAAACAATGCTGCTCACTTCCATCTTCACCCTCATTTGCTCTTCAAGACACAATTTTTTCACATTTTTCGCCATGCTGAGGAAAAAAAGTTCACATTCATCGTGCTCGTTGTTGCTTGATGCAGTACTTTGAAGAACTACTTGGGAGCGCAAGCGTTGGTTGTCTTTCGTAATTGTAATCTTGGGGCTGTCGTCCGAATTTCCTCGAGTTTTCCTTGTTACAAGAGTGGGATTCAAAAAAGCCATTTCATCTTCAAATTTCCATTTGCTCAAACTCTTTGCTGCCTGACCTGATTTTGAGGTCCTACGGTGTTTAGCCTGGATGTACGCATTCCGTAGTTTATTCCAATTTTCTTTACATTCATTACCTAGAACAGAGAAATTAGATTAGTCTTTTAGGAAGTTAGTCTTTAGCTATCAATTTATTAATTAATTTATTCTCCTTTGATATAATAATTCAATAATTAGGCTTTTTTAAAACTGTTCACAGGTACGTCAACTGGAAATTCTTACAGAACATTGGGTTTTTCTTTTCGATTTGGATTTTCCACTATTTGAGTTTTTCTTTTCGCATTGGATTTTTAACTATTGGAGAAATTGTTAAAGAGTGTTGCAAGGTAATTTGGAAAACTCTACAACCGATTTACATGCCAGAACCAAACTAAGACGAATGGAAACAGATCGCCAAGGATTATGATGAGAAGAGGAATTATCCACACTGCATAGGAGCTTTGGATGGCAAGCACGTTCAAATCCGATGTCCAGCTGGTTCTGGTTCATTGTACTATAACTACAAAGGCACATATTCCATTGTTTTATTGGCTTTGGTAGATGCAAATTACAAATTCTTGTAGCTCGACGGGCTGTAGAAAATGCGTTCGGAATTCTAGCCGGGCGCTGGAGAATATTTCTAAAGCCCATCGAAACTCAACCAGAAACTACCGATGTAATTATTTTAGCTGCCACCTGTCTACACAACATGCTTCGGAATACAGCAACCAATATTTCAGCTTTTGAGGAACAAATCCGAATGGAAAATGCACACATTCATGGTGTAGCCAACCTCCAACCCATTCGTAGAAACTTCGTGAGACAAGCGGCCTCCACCCAAGATAAGTTCAAAAAGTACTTAGTTTCTGAACATGGTTCAGCAAGTTGTCCTTGGCAATGGCACTCCATTCGAAAGGGTAGAGTTGCTCCATGACACGTCCAGTAATATTTATTTAATAGGCGCATTCGTGCTCTAAAATGCGCCTATCTGGGGCGTAGACAGAAAAAAATCGGGGGGGGGGGGGGGGGGGGGGGGGGGGGGGGTCATCAAGTGACCCATGTTTTTTATAGTAAATTTTTTTAATTTCTACATTTCGGGTGGGATTAAAACCCCCCCTGGCTACGCGCCGCCAGCCTATTGAACTATTATAAATTGTACAAACTAATAAATATAAGGAAAAAATAACTGTTTTCACTAACCTGGAATGCCGAGTTTTTCTCCTATTTCGTCCCAAGCCTCTTTCCTTGTATGCTGGTTTCGATATTTCCGGTTTGTTGGGTCGTACAGCACCGGATTTGACCTAACCAACTCAACTAACATGTCTTCCATCACTGGAAATGGTATGTTTCTATTCTGATGCCTTCCCACTACTGACAAAAAATCTAGAACGTTTGATATTCTTCCCACGCGTCATAACACGTGTTGCGTCAGGCTGCATCATCCAACATGTTCCCACGTCACGTCCGCACAATATAAACATAAGCACACAAAACCCTGTGTCACATTTTTATATCTCACGCATTATGACGTTGGTCCACGTTTTCCCACGTCACGTCAGAGTAGTCTGTATTCACCTTAAGGCTTTGTTCACATAGTCTCACCATGGTTTGCGGGTTCGAATCCCGTCCGGAAGTGAGTTTTATTTCTTAAATAGAACTCCCTACCGGGGCCATGGATGTCGTAAGTTATCTAGATAACAACTTTACAAGAGATATGGCTAATATGCATCGTACATAAAGCCAAAATTAAAAAATTTAAAAAAACCTTAAATGAACAATTTATAATATTTTAGACTGTGAGACTTACGTTGTTCATAGTTATTAACAGAATGGATAATTCAAATATTAGGCTAGACTAGTTGTTCATAACTGACTTTAATGATTGAATACCTTAATGATTTTCTGTTCTTTCCATTTTTATTTATCTCATCAATTCATTATATTCTAAATACAGTTCGGGACAGATTATACCATTAAAAATAGAAATTTTAACGAAAACGTGAAAAAAAAGTGACTTTCTTATACCAACCACGCTTACAGACCACTCGCTCTCTCTCTCTCTCCTCCCCCCCCTTCCAGGGTTATACCATCGAGACCCAACCGGCAATCAGGTACCTGGGAGTAATGCTGGATCAGAGGCTCACTTTTAGGGAGCACCTCAGATACGTGGGAGCGAAGGCCGCCAGGACATCGGCGGCGATTTCGAGAATTCTGCCCAACGTCGGTGGCCCTAGGCAGAGCAGGAGAAGACTGTTGGCAGGAGTCAGCACATCCATCCTTCTGCACGGGGCCCCGACATGGGCAGATGCAACGAGGATTCCCTCATACCTGAGGCTGATCGCCCCCGCTCACAGGCGAAGCGCACTGAGAGTCGCATGCGCCTACCGAACAGTTTCTGGCGACGCTGCCTATGTAATTGCTGGGCTGCCCCCCATTGACCTACTGGCACGGGAGCGTACGCGACACTTCAAAAGGAAACAAGACCCGGTTCAGGTGGAAGAGATGGTGCAGCGCTTCGACCGCAGGGGAAACCGGGTCTTCTATCAGGACGCGGGGGCCAGCCCTGGTCCAGCAGAGCCAGAGAGGGCCAGGAAAATTAGGGAGTGGCAGGAAGAATGGGACAAGTCCACAAAGGGACGGTGGACCCATCGGCTCATCCCTCGAGTCGAGCCTTGGCTCACCAGGAAACATGGGGAGGTGAATTACCACCTCAGCCAGGTACTCACGGGACACGGTGGGTTCTGGGGGTACCTCCACAAAATCGGGGTAGCAACAACACCAGACTGCCCCGCGTGCCTTGGTGAGACGGAGTCGGCGGAGCATGTCCTCCTCAAATGCCCCAGATTTGAGGAGGGAAGGAAAAATCTGGAGTGCAGCATGGGCGCCCCACTGACTGCTACCAGTTACGTGGACGCTATGCTGCGCTCCCAAGAGTCGTGGGATGAAGGCTGCGATTTTGCAGCGCTCATCATGGGCGGGTTGGCCCTCCAGGAGAGGGCTGACAAGGAACAGTAGCGGCAATGAAACAGAAGAAGGGGCGTTACCAGGCACCCTTCCTCCCTTCCGCGAAGTAATGACAGACCGCCAGTTCCGCGAAAGGGAATCAGGATCGGCAAGGAGAGGGTTTTAGTGGGTATGGTGAATCGGCTCGAGCCCCACACTATCCCAGGGGGGATGTGCGTCACAGCATTTCCCCCTCCAATGCAAAAAAAAAAAAAAAAAAAAAAAAAAACAGTGAACAATTGTCTGCAATTTAATAATAAACTTCATATGTTTTTTATTAGGTTTTTAGTTAGAAACATTTTCTAAAATGCGATTTTTGCAGGTTAATTTTCAAAAGAATGTCACTCTCAGGATTACGCTGTACAATAAAACAAAAAAATACCGCTGACGCCAACTCATTACTTTCATGTACCCAGTAATGTCAGTATGAAATGATTTTGAGAGAGGAGGGGGGAGGAGAGAGAGAGAGCGAGTGGTCTGTAAGCGTGGTTGGTATAAGAAAGTCACTTTTTTTTCACTTTTTCGTTAAAATTTCTATTTTTAATGGTATAATCTGTCTTCTTTCTGCCTTCCTCATCTGTTTTTATTAAAAAAATGCCTGAAACTTTCCGACCTCCCCCCCCCCCCCCCCCTCCTCCCCCCCCCCCCCCCCATCTTTATCCCGGTTAATCTGGAGTAGAATTATTTTTAGTAGTATGAAACATTCAATTCTTATATTAATTTGTAAACAACATTAAACAAATTGTGATCCGATAAATGAGAAGAAAAAATGAAAACTTTTGAAGTTTCTAAAAATAAATTTCATGTAGTGTAGAGTGTGGAGGATTCTCAGCGAATTAAACGCCGCCTATGGGCTTCTATGGAAGGACCACTTTTTGCAGTCGAAATGTACCACAAAAGTACCACATTGGGTGAACCCAATTAAAACTACTGTTAAACTCCTGTTAGGGCGGTCATCTTCTCGCTATGAACATGAACAATTCAATGTCTTATATTTCGAACCATTCTAAAATCTTACAGTTAAATATGTAAATGGAATTTAAGGTTAAATGTCCCAGTTTTAGTTCTCAGCTCGGCCACCACGTCGCGCTCTAAATTTAATGAAAAGTATTAAAGGTATTTTGGTTAAACGGCTTAACTTTAAAAAAAAAAATTTCCTTTGTATTCCAAATTAATGTAGAATTGATATGACACTCCGTTATTTTTTGTTAAATTATAAATTTCTAATATAATTTTTTTTTTTTTTTACCATGTTATCTTTTCATTTTTTTTAAAATTTACAGGTACGGCGCCGAAAGTAGACCGTTCAATGAGTTCAAATCATTTTTCAGATTCAAAATAGGATGAATAGATGAAACGGGAACAGAAAAATACGAAATATGTAATGTCTGGATAATTTTTGAACAATCCAGCCAAAAAACTTTATTTTGACAAGATCATAGAGCACAATGTGCTTCAAGTCAGGGATGAAACTGATGATGATGGGAAGTCTAATACTATTTTACTTTATTTTATTTTAAGATGAACACAATTTTAAAGTTATTTATTTTAGAGTCAAGATACTTTAAACTTTTTTTTATGCCTAATAATATTTTTTTTTAAACATTTTTTTATGCCTACAATTATATTTTTTTAAACTTTTTTTTATAGGTACCTAATAATATTATACTCTTTATACATAGAGCTATTCTGTCTATAATCATTTGCCAAAAATCGTAATTTTTTCCTTTTTTTTACAAAAACAACCAAAGTCCACGATTTGCTTGCTTCATTTTCAGAAAAATTATAGGATTACTATATACATATTATTTTTTTACATGCTGTCTAATTCAGGACATAATAAACTCCGTAAAATTTAATACTGCTATGCAGAAACATCAAAACTAAAAAGTACATTATTGCATCCTGAAAAATTAGGAAAAAGTGACTATGGTCGTTTTTGACAGAAGCTCTTCGATTAGTATGAACATAAAACGCGGCGGGGCGGACCTATGGATGTAAACAAAGCCGCTAGAGAAAAGGGATTAGTGTTGCGTTCAAATCAAAACAGCCCTTCCCCCATCATTCATCTCGAACCCCCCCGATCCCCAGTACGTATTTCGTATTTTTCTGTTTCCGTTTCATCTATTCATCCGATTTTGAATCTGAAAAATGATTTGAACACATTGAACTGTGTACTTTCGGCGCCATACCTGTAAATTAAAAAAAAAAATGAAAAGATAACATGTAAAAAATTAAAGAAAAATACATGAAAAACCTAAAATTCGGAACTTACAATTTAAAAAAAAACGGAGGGTCATATCAATTCTACATTTATATTGAGTAGAAAGGAAAAAAAAATATTTAAAAAAAGTTGAGCCGGTTAGTCAAAACACCTTTAATATTTTTGCTGCTATAGTGGTGCTATCTGTTGAAATAAATTCATAGTAAAAAACGGGACATTTAACCTTAAGGATTAAAAAAAAAAAAAAAAATTCATACCAAACAAATTTGTACTATTGTCATCTTTCTTGTTAATATATTTTACATTTTCTAATCTTACACCAGTCTTTTGTAACTAAAAATAACTATAATTTAAACAGTTAAAAAAATAATAATATACCTACGTAAAAAGATAAATATTTTAATAACACTAAGACTATCACATGCTGGTTAATACAAAAATAAGTTGGAATTGAGAGAAAATTAGCTAAATTGCAATAATAATTATGATTTAACAAACAACCATAAAATCCATTATAATATACATTTTTCCATATACTAATCAACATTGAAATTTCAATAATAATTAAGGAAGATATAATAAAAATGTATCCATCCTTTTAATAATGTTAATTTTATTCCCTATTTGCTACCAATAAATGTTAATCTATAGATACTAAAATATTTCAGTAATATTGTTAGAAGGTTAATAATCCCTCCATTGTACATTTCCTTTCATTACTTTTGTATTTTTCCATTATTTAAGAGTTGTATATTTAAATTTACAATTTAGAAACTAAAGTTGAGCATAAATATTATTAATTTAAGAATAGAGTTCACATTTTTGTGTGTTACTTTATGGAATGACATCTATAAAATAACGTATCTGGCAGTGGGAACTATAGATTAATTCGGTGGTCTTCTTATGAACTAATCATGAACCCGATCATTTTTGTTTCCTAGCACAAACGTTGTGTAATCTCTTAACAATAATTCATTTTTATATAACTAATATCTTAGGCTAGAAAATTTAGCCATACGAAACTTTATCAACATTAAGAATTACTAATAACTACCCCTTTTGTTTCAAAAGATTTAAAAACTGACTGGATATTACTTGCAAATATAATAATAACATAATTCAAACTTGTACTATAATATGTTAAAATTCTTGTGCTCATGCAACATTTTCTACATAAAATATAAAATTGTATTAAAACAAAAAAAAAATTAAAAAAAAACACAAGGAGCGTTGTACAATCAAAGTATTCTGCTAAGCACATCACTTAAGAAAACGATGTCGTTGCTTGATTTGTGCAGAAGTTCGAAAACTTGTGGTTTGGAATCAATCACTTCCACGCTTTGGGTATACGCATTGTATCTCACTCCGAAATTCCTAGGAATCGTTTGCGCATATTTTCTAAAAAGAAAAATAAATGTATAAATAAATTTATTCAAGGGTAAATGAAATATTATTGGAACAAAGGGTAAGTAAATTGAAGTCCTCAGAATTTCTGCCCTTAAGTCTTAAATATCCTAGTGTAATCCACTTTCAAATGGGTCATAAAGAATAAATAAGGATAATCTGACTTCATTTATTGTTGTCTTTGAAAGTAAATGGGGAAAAATTAATTTCTGAACGTCAGTAAAATCTAAATGTCAATGTGTAATGTTTCTATCAGAGAATACTGTCTTATTATTTTCTCTTTGTTAATCTATGACGAATGATTAAGCCATTAGCAATTTCCTGTGTCGTTAAACAATAGGAAAATTTATAATATGTGATAAAAAGCAAATAAAACTTCAATACTAGAAAAACAAAAATACTTTTATACTTGACTATTTTATAATATCTAGTTGATTCTCAGTAGTGACATCTAGTGAGATTTTCACTAACTGCAGTGAACCGGAACGTATTTGACATCAAATTTGAATGAAACTTTTGTTGCTAACAACTCATCTTTTGAGTTTCAGCCTGCATACAGACCACTATTGTCTAACTGTCAAATCCGACGAAAAAAAAGACTATAGTTCTTAGCACAAATTAATATTTTTCAAATATGTCTGATGTTTAACTTATACTTACATCATTTTATCTTTAGCATCTTCAAAGCTCTCCGTAATGAAGTAGAGTGGCTGATACTCTGTGATGGGGTACTTCTGTCCGGAGGTGACAAGAGGGTCGAATGGTTTCAGTTGGGGTTTGTCTGAGAGACAATACTGTAGTTCTCCGTAGGAAGAAAGCAGGCCAGCTCCGAAGGCCTTCACCTCCCCGTTTTGTCTGCACAGCCCGAACTCAACTGTGAACCAGTAGCACTGAAAAAACAAAAAAAAACAGTTAGTTCAGGTAGTTTCATTTTTAGGGTTCTGAAGACGGTTGTCCGTCTATGGAACGAGAGAAGGAGTGAACACCTCCTTGGACAGTAATATAGAAGGATCCTATTTTATAGTCCGTAATAATTCTCAGTTAATTATTACTATTTCTAGTTTAATGAGAGTTTGCACCTCGCTTAAATTTCCTTATTCCATTTCCATTAAAGCTTTTTTTTTACTTCCCCCCACCATACGAAGTATAGGGGAAGTTATGTAATCAGTCAGAAATTCGATGAGTTTTCGACACAAACATTCATATGTAAATTCAATGAGCCCTCTAACGATACATTGATTTTCAGCTAAATGGGCCAAAGGAAAGAATGGATTAGGAGGGAGGCTTAACACAAAAACTCTAATAACTGCCGATAGAATGAATGTATTAACACGAAATTTCATTTGTAAATTTAAAGCACTGCAAGGACGACACCTAATAATTTTCAATGGAATCATCCAAAAGGAAGGAGGATCAATGGGGTGTCAACTCAAAAATTCTAATATCTACCGATATAATGAATGTATCGGCATGAAATTTTATATTTAACCCTTTAGTATACTTGCCGCGGCACTCTGTGCCGCAAATTTACTAAATTTCTATTTTCGCGGTCCCTGTGTTTAATAACAAGCTAATCCCAACTTCTATTCTTCAATGACATATCTATGAATGAACACAACAGGTAGCGCATTGATCTGATATTTTATCAGTCGGTAACAAGAGGTCAAAGTGGAAGGGACAACAATTGCGGCACTGTATACCGTGCCTGTGTTAAAATGTAAGTTTTTTTTCGTATTTGTTTTCTTTATAACTAAGTATATTTTTATGTTTTAGTTAATTTTTTTCATGAACTACTAATTTATAATTAAATAATAATAATTTGCTGTTTATTAATAATTAATTATTAATTTTTTAGTTGTACCAACGACTAATTTATAATAAAATTAAACTATTTATAATGAATTATATTGTTCTACATTTGTACTATAATAAGATGTTTTTCTATAATTTTTAAACATTGTTTAAAACAGGTTTAAAACGTTCAATTTTTGTTACGTTTTTTCAAACAATTTTGTATTTTTTTTTTTTTCAATTAAGTTTTTAAAAACATTGTTTTGCATTCAGTACGCCTAATAATAACTTTATGGAGTTGAATGGGGTGCAGAACTGCTGAAAAACTCAATAGTTAAGCATGCGGTACTGAGTGCCGCGCGAGTGTACTAATGTAACAATGAAAGGCGAGTGTACTAGAGGGTTAAATCCTAAACTACATAAGGATGGTAACTAATAATGTTCCGCGAAATCGGTCAGAGAAGGAAAATACCCTAATAGCTGCCGATGTAATGAATGTATCGACACAAAGTTTATTATGAAGGATCTGAAGCCACAATGTAAGTCATATATTGAGTTTTAGCCCAAACGGTCGATCGGCTTTCGAGTGAGAGCGAAAACGTAATTGGTTTATTCGTACTGGGGAAGTACATAGCCGGTGATTCACCGATAACTTGTTTGCTAAGACGTCGTCCATGTTCTACATTAAGAAGCCAAAATGGTGTCGACTCTGAGGTACCTGCCTATAAAAACACCATGCAAAAAGATAAATGAAACTTCATGGACTATGTAGAGCAATGATGTTTTGGATAAATTGAAGTTTTAGATGAAGGCAAACTAAAGTTACTAAATTAACAGTTTTAAAAGGATATGAAAGAAGTTTTACATTAGGCATAAACTCTTTAGAGAGATCAATCGCTGAAAGATTGAAAACTGAATATAAATTTGTTGGTTTCATTATTCAATGTCGTTTTTCCTTTCAGATCTTAATCAAGTAGCAAGATGAATGTAACAGTTAATTACTTATTATGACTCATGCCCGGGCTTTAACTACGAGGTCATATCGCCTCAATTTTTATTTACCTAGAGTAGGGGTCTTTAACGAGTAGGTACCTGTTTTCTTACAGGCTCGGGACCATTGCTTAACGTCCCTTCCGAAGGAAGGCATGCTTAAGTTTATTTTACCTCCCAGAGAAAATAAACTAAAGGCCTCGTTACGAACCCGCGATCTTTAGTTCAGTAAGCACGATAAATGTAACAGGATTGATGTAATAGGAAGAGGGAAATCTGGCTTGTGGTCGAAAAAAACAAACTCCAAGAATTTGTACCAAGGTTTCTGAACTGAGTGTATCTTCTTTCAAGGCCCGTATTAACATATATATGAACAATAGTTTGTATACGCTCATATCAGTTAAACTTATGTAACAACAAAACAATAAAAACTAAATTTTAACTAAACAAAACCTACATCATAACAAAATAATAGTGTACAATATTAACCATATTAATATTGTAGAATAATTTTATCTTGAACATCTCTATTCTGTTATGATTTAAGTTTTGTTTAGTTAAAGTTATTTTTTATTTTTTTTAATTCACGCACATTTAGCTTATGTAAGTTTATAACTATTGTATATGTATGTTACGAACATAATACAAGCTCCGAAGAAGGCATACTCTATACCAAAAGCTTGACAGACATTCATGGAGTTAGTTTTTATCGACCATAAGCCTGATTTCTCCCTTCCTATTAGTCAAGTATGTTTAGTTACGCTCCAGCCCAAAACACACAAATGAAATATTTAAAAATGACCTACTCTCTTCTTTGATAATGTTTTAAAATATATTGTTATAATTTTTTTTTTACAAACCGTGGCTAATTTTTCAATGTACTCATCAGGGACACCAAGTGAGGCAAGTCCTATTTCTTGTGAAAATTGTGCAAAGGCTGGGTCTGCGAAGAGAGGAGCATGTCCGAGTAGTTCATGACATACGTCCGGCTCTGGAGTGTAGAGTGGCATGCTAGGATGTCGGATGTACTGGGTCGAATGGAACACACGGAAGGCGAGTCCAGCAAGGAAGTCGCGGGATGAGAGAAGTCCAGCCACTGGTCGTAGCGTAAACCCTGTGCAATCTGGCAGAACAAATAACAGAAAAATTCATTGTTCATTTTTCTTGAAGACGTTTGAATACATTTGTGCGACACGTGTCGATATAGCGGACAGTTAATAAAATAAATTAAAACAAAAAAACTTGTTTAACATATATATTGTCAAATTTCACAAAAAAAATAAACCGGTTTCGGCTGACGCCATCGTCAGCACAAGGTTCAAAAGTGAACCTTGTGTCGTAAGCCGAAACCGGTACAATGTATGCATAGTTTTTTTCTAAAATTAGACAATATAGAAGTTAAACAATTGTTTTGTTTTAATTTATTTCTTGATGAAGTTGAAAATTGGTGTAAATAGGGATAACATTTGAAAAACTTCCGCACTAAAATGTGAGAGTACTGTGATTGAACATCACAGAATATATCTGACTTATCAGTTCTGTGCTACCAAAATTGCCTAAGATAAACAACTGCCACACAAATGATGGAGTACCCGCCCCATTTCTTTTCACATTTACATTAAAGATCAGAAATTGTCTGTCTTCAAGAACGCATTCTTGTCCATTACTCAGTGCATGAAACTGCATGCCAGTTATTTTAAATGTTACTGCAGTTATAGTGTACTGACGCTTAAAAATCACCTAGTAGAACATAGTACAGTGGGAATTTGAGTCAGAAGAAGTTATGACATGATGCCTGTTGATATTAGCGAGTAACGTGTAGCCATAACTCTAAGCTTGCATTCTTTATGCAATTTTGGTACCACAGAACTGATTGTCAGGTATATTCTGTGTGTAATTGGAAATTTTTCTTTTGATATAAGTTGCAGGGCATATGATTTCCATGGATTAATTGATGTCTGTTTAAATAACCTTTAAGAAAATCAGAGATGTCCTGTAGCTGGGGTATGTTGTTCTCCCGGTAGCCACAGTTTTCGATGAGCAGTCTGAACACATGGTTGTGCTCTTTGCATGCATGGCTTGGGTACAATGATGTCAGCTGTTTGAACACTTTGCTCCACGTTTCCGTCTCTTCCTTCGTGTAATCTACTCTCGGGATCGACTCCCCACTAAAAACAATTATAAATTTATTATTATTAACTAAAACAATAAATGCACTCTTAAAGTATAAATATTTATATTTTTTGATTATAGGGCTTTTTGTTTTAATATACGATAGATTCAGTATGGAACATAAAGTAATGCCCAAGTCGTGAGAATGGTAAGATTTACATGTCTCGGTTGAGGAGGCCACGTGCAGAGGATCCGCAGGCCTCCCAAAGGGCGATAAAGAAATGGATGGAAGCAATCGAAGGGGACTAAAGAAACTTCTGCTGCGAAACTATTCGACACTGTCTCCGGATAGTAGTATGATCTCTGGAGGAAGCTCTGACTCGAAGTTATTACAGTATCGAGGAAGTGAGGGATGATGTTCGAATGATAATTTCCTGTTCCGGTATCAGAAGGGTCTTTCATGGTTTTATAAATATATAAAGAAAAAAAAAACAGACAACACGTTTTTTGTAATTTTCATAAATGTATGTAATTTTTGTTTCCCATATTTCTCATGTAAAAGTAGCTACAATTGTTTCAAAGACAAATACGGTTTTCAAAGTAAGTCCTCAAGTTGGAAGTGACATTTTGTTAAAAATAATAGGGGATTGAAATGCTTCGGGAAAAAATATTTAGAAGTCCTCTTTGCACATAAAATGACATAAAGAGCTTGAGCTGCTGTCGCTTAATTCTGATACTTCGAAATTACGAAGTAAATGAAGTTAAGTGAGCCACCAAGTTCGAGCCGAGTGTACGAAAAAACTCTGGAATTTAAGAAAAATTCACTTCAGGAAAATTGCCAAAGCCAAGAAAAGCAAATAGAGGACAATTTCACCTCAATTAAATACATCAGCCTCTATTTGAAATAAATCTTATTAATCAAATTGGAAAACGCGAACAAAGCCATCCAAAATAGCTGCGAATTTAGATTAATACTTTGAAAATTCCATAATCATCCATAGAATAATCATCCATAAATTCCATACAATATAAGCCATATATGCTAATATTATCCCACTTATAGGTGTTGGTTGGACTTACTGTTTATAGTTGAATGCTATGTCTGCGAAATACTTCCTCCGAGCTCTGTAGACAGGGTCGGTGAAGCCAGGATGGTCAGCGTCCAATTCTGAACCATAGGAGAGGATCTGGTTGGCAAATTTGTCCAGCTCTCGGATTCTTCGGGGGAACCATGGTACACTCCCTGAAACAGATCAGTAATCTTTCAGATATCCAACTTCATTTTGCGTCAAATCATTGTATTCTTATTGAAACAATCATCGTTGCTGTTGCACAATTTAAGTTATGTATTTATTTTTTTAATGGAATGAAAAACACCGCCATCTAAGCTGCTGCTGAACTTCACATACACGCCTCATTTACACTACAACACCATCTCACACAAATTGAAAACTGGTGCAACACATGGAAAATAAAACTTAATACCGAAAAATCACAGCACATCACAATTACACTTCAACGAGAAACATGCGCCCCCGTTTTCAGCTACGACAAGTCCCTCCCTCGAAGACTGAAATGGAACCCTCACACAGGTCTCACACGAAACACGCTGAACCGTCGACTCAAAATACTCTACGGACTTCTAAATAGACGATCAAAATTAGACATGACACAAAAACAAAACTGTTACACTTACATACTGAGACCATTATGGACATACGGATCACAGATATACGGTTCAGCAAAAACATCCAACATCAAACGAATTCACGCGTTTCAGTCAAAAACCCTCAGACTGATAACACAGTGCCCACCATACATAAACAACAGAACACTTCATAATGAGCTCATGATCCACACAGTACCCGAAGCAATACAAACTACTTACGTACGGTTTTTTAGAAAACTTTACACAAATACAAACCCAGAAATACGTACATTATCTTCACAACACTTAGGTACCACAAAACCCCCCGCGAAGATTGAAGAGAAGATGGAACCGCCACTTATTGCCACATTAAATCATATTCGTTAATATATATTTTTTTAAGATTATTTTCCTTTACTTTTATCATCTCTCTTACTACCCATTCATCAAGATTTTCTTTCAATTTAATGTTATTTATTTTTTTAAATCTTTTTATTTTTGTCTTAATATTTAAGATAAATTTTCGTCCCGAGGACCTACCACTGGGTGGCTTTCCTCTCACATTCCATGCACGCCAACATATCTATACGTACCATCATAGATGCTGGTTGTTGCACCCTAGCAACAGTTGTATCTTTATAAATAAAATACAAAAAAAAAAAAAGAGAATTAAACAATAACATCGTCTTCACCCTTCGTCGAGAATATACCTGCCCTCCAGTGTACCTTAACAAAAATCACATCTCCGCTTACTACGTCTTCAACAAAACTCTTCACACTGACCTTAACGTACCTTTTGTCACTGAAGTCGCTAAATCCAAATATAAAAAATTATTTTCCTCTCATAGTTCCCACAATAATCCTCTAGTCCGAGCCCTCCATTCTGCCATACTTCCTCAACGACGGCTTAAGCGTCAATGG
Organism: Aradus depressus; assembly: GCA_963662175.1. Classification (NCBI taxonomy): domain Eukaryota; kingdom Metazoa; phylum Arthropoda; class Insecta; order Hemiptera; family Aradidae; genus Aradus; species Aradus depressus. Next base: position 46,344,443 of record OY759216.1, on the reverse strand, counting down.
TCTAGAGACCTCCTTGGCAGCAGTGACAGTGATTAGTTATAAATGAGAGAAAATCAATGACTAGGGAGCATCACCACAGGGGGATTTCTCCCTATGACATTTTGACATTGCCATTATCTCTTTATTAGCACATTTGCTTGTACTTATTTGTATACAATTGTAAATAGCTATTTGTAAATAAATAAAAAATATATATATATACATGTCAAGTTTTTTGTTTTTATTAGTTTTCCACCAAATCCACAATCTCGTCGCTCGAGATAATACTACTTAAGGAAAAAAAAAGTTCAATACGCATTTTCTAATTACTTACAGATGTTTTTAAAATAGAAGTCTATATCACACAGAAAAAATGCTATGGAATTATGAAAATAGCTTATAAATTTCCAAGATAATAAATATTATACAAATAGTTTAGAAAATAAAGATTGCTTGTGAGGATGCCTTTACCTTGCCTGTTGTTTTTGTTTGTTTACTACAGAATATTTGATAACGAACTCAACGTCTCCTTGTTTACTAACTTGTATATGTTTTAATTAGATGGGCAAATAACTTAGATGTCCTTGTCATCATAAGCTATTATTTCCACTAATAGTGTAGTGATGAATATTGTGAGCCATAAATTTTGTGATATTATTAATATTGTGGTTATGCCATTAATATTACAATATTTAATTACATAATTCATGAATTCAGGCAATTTTTTGGTTTTAATTTTCTTTTTGTCATTCTGACAGAAATCAAAGGGTGTACTATAGTACTGGCCCCCAGTTTCAATTTACAATATCTTTATTATTATTTAAAGTAACAAGTATTATTTTCTATCAATATAAACAAAAAAATCGACCTCCATTTCCTGCCTTCATTGTTAGGGATAGTTATTAAGATTCTCGAAACTTAATAAATTGAGTATTTTTTAATGTTTATACTATATTACTGATCCCATTCAATATTATTTTTGTTTAAAATTGGATATATTCTGCTAATTAATAAAACAAAACTAACCAAAATTATTTAATCATTAAAAGTAATTGTTAGTATTATATATGTAGCTTTTTTTTTCCTTTTTTGGCCTCGGCAGACACCACACTAGCCATTTCTATTCTTAAAACTACATTATAAAATATAATTCTGCCAAAGAGAGGATACTGGAGGGAGGAGCCCAGACAGAGGCCGGGGGACAGACGGAGGCATCGCCGGACCACGTCACCCAAAACAATATACATAGCACCGACCAGTGACGAGTGAAGGGAGACTCCTGAAGGAAGGTCTTCGGAGCTCCTGTGTCTATAGACCAGTGCCCCGATAGTGCCCCCCACAGACCCCCAGCCAAGCCAGCAACCCCAAGCCCAGGCCCCCCACCAGAACCCGCCCCCCAGTCAAAGCTTACATTGGTTCAATTTATAGCTAAGGAATCTGGGGCTGATTTTGAATTTTCATTATAAATCTGTAAATGGATTGGTAAATAAAAACGTTGCGGGTTACTAAAAACTGGGGATATATGTAGCTTCACAGTTGATTTAATAAATAAAAAAAAAAAAAAAAAATTTAACATTTTTTCTCTCTTATCTTTCCCATAATTAACACAAGTCACCATGATTTGAACAAATATCTGAAAGAATACAATGTTAATCCTTCCGTCGGTCTTTTTAGTGAATTTTAGTGAAGCAATATACATTTTCCGGTTAAGTAAAATGGATCTTCACTTATGCATTTTTATATGTATATGTTACGGGTAAAGTTAGATTAACGGTTAAACCTAGGATTACCGGGGTAAACTGCGTAGTACCCGCTGCCGCTTGGTAAAAGTTGGGTATACTAATAATGACAAGGTCATTAGTGGACGTATGTTCCACTATAAAGATCAGGTACTTATTAATTAGCTCGACCACACCTCAATTTCTATTGTTGTAAGCTGTCTAACAGCGATAATCATTCATCTGGGTACATAAATTACTAGAACAAACATAAATCGAAATATTACAAAATTTGGGGGCGTATTTGCTACCCCCTACTTACCCTTTACTAAAAGGCCCGTCTTAGTTTTTCCGATACATAAAAATTGTTGTATGTAAAGACCCATTTTACATAACCGGAGAAGCTGTGAGGCTTAACTAACTTAAGCTAGCTACGGGAGTGTCAAATTGGGGCCAGTATTGTAGTATTATCCCTAACCAAATATGTACTTACTACGAGTATATTACTGGCTCCCTGTTTTTTTCTCATTTTCTCAATCAAAACAAATGTTTAAAATTTCGGTTTGTATTGATATAAAATAATACTAGTTTCATTAAATAATAATGAAGATATTGTACATTGACAATAGGCCTAGTACTATAGTACAACCATATCAAAATGTTAATTCAAAACATATATCTTTTGTTAAATAATTTTGTTAAGCGCTTGTACAAATTACATCATGTTTTCTTAAGAGAATTACATTCCTCAAATGAATTATATTTTATTTAGAATTGTATGAATAACAAAACTTCTGTTGATATGATATTAGGAGAGTTTACCTCTGTTGTTCTCGTAATTGCGAGAGATGATGCTGAGATACTGAGTACTGTCCTGGAGACCCTGTATGGCAGCACCTAGGTTGCCCGTAGGTGCACATTCCACCATGAACTCATATCTATCCGGGAACCGCACAGAAGATCTCGACTCTATGTGCATCAGATTCACATTGTGACGCTGAAAATATAACATATTCGATCAATTTGTGCGTGCAAACCCGTGCACAAAATGCGGATACCTATAGACAAAATAAACCGCACAAATTATAGTACATTTTTATTTTAAACAATAAAAAGTAAAAAATATATATACAGTAGAACCTCTTCAAGTCGAACCTCGATAAGTCGAAAACATCCAAAACTCGAAAAAAAGTTTTGTTCCTTTCCCTTCAAGCCCCAAAACCTCCATTACTCGAAATCTCAACCCTCTATTAGTCGAAATAATCAGTGAGTCCCTACAAACCATTTTGGTTCATATTTTCCCTCTATAACTCGAAAAAATAAATTGGACCTCTGTATCTCGAACATAGCAATGTTTTATTTTACAACCTTTACAACTCGATTATTTGAAACTTATTACCTCTATAGCTCGAAGAAAAATAAGTTACCGACTTTAAGAATTTGCCGACAAGGTACACCATTGTTTCTTAGAAAACAATTTAGGAGTATACAATAAATAGGATTACCAATTCTAAGAAATGATAAAGGGTATTATTATTGATTTCATTTGAACTTTAGCGAAGCAAGTCATTTGTTGTCCATTGAAAAATTGTCAAAAGTAGTTTGGTTCTACCGCAATACACATCAATTTTTACAATAGTTTACGAATAAAATTGTTAAAACATGAGTGGTGTGTAAACCGAAGAGTCTCGCTGAAACTTAGAAGTGCTCGAAGCTGTGAAGAGCTGTCAAAAGAAGAAAGATGTTGCTGAACAATTTGGCCTACCAATGATTACTCTGTCAACAATAATAAAAAATGTTTGTTACCTCTGTAACTTGAATTTTTATTTATTTCACCTCTCTAACTCAAAATTAGTTAGAATGAATCTTAACCTCTACAAGTAGAATCAAAATCCGCCTGTCGAAATCCTCCATAAGTCGAAAACTCTATAACTCTAATTTTTTGGCGTCTCCCTTGATGTTCGACTTATAGAGGTTCTACTGTATATGATTGGCAACATCACTTGGCGTTGTCTAATATTGAAGAGTTGTTTCCGCAGTTTCCTATTAGATACATACATAGATGGTTATTTTGTTAGTAAAAAGAAAACCGGAAATATTTTGTTAGTAAAATTCTGTTGTTTATTTACTACACTGACTATAGCTACTGAGGCCGCCGGTAGCTCAGGGGTAGCGTTGCCTACTGGGTTGCCCTTTAGGTTTTTTATCTGGCAGGTGAAAACCTTGAGCACGCCGTCCTTCGGATTGGACGTTAAGTGACTGTTCCGAGCCTGTTCAATGTCAGGTACACGTTAAATACCCCTACCCTAGATAATTGAACCTGGGTAGATAAAATTTAGGACTCCCACTGTTGAGCTATCAGAGAAGGGATAAGAGTGTTGAATGCTGAGGACCCTAGGTGTGACATCATCCCTCCTAATGTGCATGTTTTGCATGTAAGTAGAGTTTTGTCTACATATTGTTGGAAATAGTTTCTTGTTTGTTCTGAAACGGTGTAACATCCGTTCCGTGTAATATAGAAGCCTATTTAGAATCTTTTCTAGGTTATGCGGCATTTCAAAACATTGAACAGGAGTGGAGATTTTTGGGACTTAAATCATAAAAACATTACTATTTTTGTAACAATTATTTGGATTTTCATGAAATTTCACACATAATATCTTTATAAACCACATTACAGTTACTAACTGAACAATGAGTAACCTGCTAGTAGGAAATGTACGTGCTCAAATTTAACAACAGTAATGGATAGAAAAGAATGGGACAATATCATACTTCAATATGTTCTACACAGAAATAATTTATATTCTTCGAAATTAATTATGATTATTTGATGCATTTCGGTCAATAGTCAATGGATAGGTAATAATTTAACAAGAGAGTGACAACCGGTAGTACGCAAGATGGTTGCCATTTTTTGCATTTTTAAAAAAAAGGTTGCTAACCTTCCGAAGGTTGCTACGTAGCATCACACCAAGGGCAACTTGACAATATTGGCATGATTTTAACATAACAAAAAATAAAATATTTATATGTGAAATAAAAATAAAACCACCTTTCAAAGTTTTCTTTTTTTATCTCTATATTTATTTTTTATAATTTTGTATTTTATTTTATCACTTTTGTGAAAGGCACTGTAATTCTACATTCTATAATTTTAATGTTAACTTTATTCCTATTTAGTGATATTCATTATTGTTATTCCCTCGAGTAAAATAATGGGTAACTGTTGTTATGAAGAATTATATATGACGGGATTAGAATCAAAATGATCCAAGTGACATTTTTGATAATTTTTTGTTAAGTGCATAATCGGGTACAAAAATGATAGGTAGTTCTGTTCAGGAAAAAAGTTGTACAAGTGAAATCCTAGCCAGTGCTGAGATCTAGTGGCAAATCACTTATTTCATTTCGGTGACATGAACAAGTTAAACATATCAATAGTGACCTTGAAATTAAGATTTGAATTCCATTTTATGGTTTGCTAACAGCAACTTTCACCATAAAATCAGAAGACAAAATATTTCCGGTTTCGATAAATTATAGATTTTTTAAATCAGTTAAGAACTTAATGCACAATTTCTTCAAAGTTTTAGAAATGTCACTTAGACCGTTTTGATTTTAACCCCGTCATATGTAATTAACATGTTAGCTAAGTTACAAAATTTGTTCCGCAGTGAACGAGTTAATAGTTAGTTATTATGACTCATGCCCGGACTTTAACTATGAGGTCATATCGCCTACTACTAGAGCGCTCTTTCGTCACTCAGTTAGACATGAGCCCGACTGTGGGAGTCCTAAATTTTGTCTGCCTAGGTTTAATCACTTTAACGAGTGACATCGCACAGGCTCGGGACCAACGCTTAACGTTCCATCCGAAGGATGGCGTGCTCAAATTGTTTTCATCTTATAAAATACCTAAGGGTCTCGCCCGGTTGTGAACGAGTTAATAGTAAAAAAAACAGTTTAGTAACTTTAAGCTATTTAGTAAAGTTATCTAGATTAGTAACTTCAAGTTAGATGCTTTTAGAAACTTCTAAATAATAGAAGGGATACGCTGTCAATATGCGCATATTTTCGGAGCAGGATTTTTCATTATCATTTATTTATTTTTCCAGTTTTTGGGCTACCTGACTATGTTCCTGTGCCAATCTATCATATCTATTTGAACTATAGGCAAAAACCATGCGTTCTAAAGCCTCTACACTTATATGCGCTAATATTTAATTATAATTAATCCACAATTCGTATCAATATATACGATTTTTCGATTTCAATAATTATAAGTAATATTAAACATATACAGTGAGATATTTTGCAAATACTTTTTTACAGAAGCATAATTAAGATGGAAATATATGTTAGATTTTGACACGCTATGTTATAAAAAATAATTTTTCATAGCATAACAAGAAATGAAGATGTTATAATGTAAGTAAGAGAAACAAGATTTAGATTTGATTTTAAGTTTCATATCTATGTAATATTTTTCAGTTGTACTTGAAAATGTCCAGATGGATGAAATATTGTATTTCTAAATTATGAAAAAATAAATTAAATAAACTGAGACCAAAAAGGGCCAATATTCGGAATTATTGAAATTCCTACATTAAATGAAATTTATAATTAATTTAATAATGTTAGTTTTAGTCCAAGTGATCGATTGGATTTGTAGAGAAAGCTAAAACGTTATTGACTAATTCGTGCTGGGGAAGTACACAACAAGTGATTCATAGATGATTTAAAAAAAAAAAATGTAATCAGGGTTTCGGTGAAAATTTAACATAGTATTTCTGATTGATTACATAACATCCCCTATGCATCGTATAGCTGTGAAGGTAAAATGAAGTAGTGTGAGCTTTGAAAGAAGTTTGTCAAAAAACGAAGGAGCAGTGGACCTCCCTGACGAATGCGGTATTATAGAACATATGTGGGCCACACAGGTCGTAAACTAAAGGTCAGGTTCACCAACTGAACATCCTTCCTATTGGGGAGAACTGAATTATAAAACACAATACTTGCAGCTCATTCGTTGCTTTTAAACTTAAAATCTGTCTGCTAACTATTTTAATAGTAATTATTTTTTAAGAGGGCACCGGTAGCTCAGTGGTATGCGTGCTTGCCTTCTGAGCTCAAGATCGTGGGTTCGAAACCCGGCCGAGTACCTCCTGCCCTAAGTGAATAAAAATTTAGGGTAGGCATAATTTAGGACTCCCATTGTAGAGTAGGGTTCATGTCCACCAGAGTGACGAAAGAGCGTTCTAGTAGTAGGCGATATGACCTCGTAGTTAAAGCCCAATGCAACAGCCGGTGTTCTTGGCCTCCTGCCAAGAACACCGGCTGTTGCATTAAGAAAAAAAAACACTTTAAGAAGAGTTAGATTGTAAGTATTATCCAGATTAGACTAGGTAATAGATTACTATTACAACAATATAATAGCTAATAATTTTGTGGGTGTAACTATTTTTCTTGTATCTACAATGGTAAGTGAATATTCTTGTCAGAACGTGCCATTATTCACTAAAAAAAAAGTTCTATGATTAATAGTTTTTAAGAAAGAAAAGGTTAGTTGAAACATTAAACCACACAACTGGAAGTAGGCCAAATTTTGAAAACACTTTAATATTTTCCTTATCATAATCAGTAGTTCAACATATCGAATATATGTACATATATGAAAATCAGAATATTGATATCGGGCAAATTATCGTTTTGGTGTAAATTAATGATTATTATTTAAAAAAAAAAGTGTCAAAGAGATTTAGCATTTTCTTATATCCACTTTAAAAATATATACAGGAAAAAGGAACAAAAAAAAATGCAAACCATAATTTGGTTCAGTATGTCAAAGCATCGTACTATGCAGTAGTATGCGAAGCATTTTTGAGAAAATAAAGATGATAAACGATGCAAAAAAAAAAAGTAATTGTCTTCCTATTCAAAACTTTTTATATTACAACCTGTTTCGAATCATCATGCTACAATATAAATCACAAATACATCCCAACAATTAACGTCAAAGATATAATTTTTTTTATTTTGGCGAGCTTATTGATGATTCATTTTTTGATTTTTGTACTTAAAAAGCTAATTTTTAACAAGTCTGTGGACTTATGTTGTAAACGTATGATGCAGAAAATGCAAAACCGATTGTGAAATGAAACATTTTTGAAGAGCAAGACAATGTATTTTATTAATCTTGTAAAGAAACATCCTATACATCGCTACTGACCGAAAATGTCTATATACTCGTAGTATATATTTTTTTTCAATTTTGCACCACTTATCAACTTTATTTTCTCAAAAATTCTTTGCCTACTACTTATACATACTATAGCGTATTGAGGCAATAAATTGTTCTGCATATCCGAAATTCGATGTTAGTTTTCATTGGAATTTCATGTTTTCCGAACCCCGGATTTCAAAAAATGATAAAAAAAAAGTCTGTTTGTATCGGTGGACTGTATCAACACAAAGTTTAGTATGAGGATTGAGAAGCCCCTATGTAAGTTACGAGTTTCATAGCTCGAAACGATCGATTTTTAGCCCAAACGATCAATTGTTACACCTAATTGATTAATTCATGCGAAGGAATTTTATAAAGTATATGTTAATAGAGTGGACAAAAGACAGTTGCTAAATGTAAAGATGCCAAGATTTTTTTTTTCCCCACTATATTTGACACACAGCGTGCTTGCCTACTGAGCTCAAGATCACGGGTTCGAAACTTGGCGGAGGCCTTTAGGTTTTCTATCTGAGAGGTGAAAAAACATTGAGCGCGTCGTCTGTACGATGTCAGGTACTCATTAAACACCCTGTCGTACTCAGATCCGCTATGGCGACGAATGAGCTCTCTGGTAGTAGGGACTATGTATGACCTCGTAATTAAAGCCCGGGCATAAGTCACAATAACTAACTTACTAACTATACATAAATTTAATGTAATATTTTTTGAATTACCTTAAAGTGTTCAAGATAGTCAACGAGAGTGCCGACATCGTTCTCTTTGGGTGAGAAGAAGAGGCAGGTGCTCTTGGCCTGGTCGGGACCCTCCTTGATGTACTGTCCTCCCTCCATCAGCTGCAACTGCAAGCAGACATAGGATCACACCGCGCCACTCCACACTCCCACATATATATATACACACACACACACACACGTGTAGGACACCTTGACAGAGCCGCTTCTCCAGCAATCTCAGCCCAAAGTTACATCAACCCCCCTCCCCTCTTTCAGGGTCAACCCGGCTCTTTGCCATCAAATTTACATCAGGATAAAAGTCCGGACCTGCGTCATTCAAATTCAGAAGAAACGTCAGCACAGTTCTGACTATTTGATAGAATTTATTTGTCAACAAGTTTAACTCTTACAGAGATATGTGATATGGCCATTACAGGACTTTATTATACCAAATGCTTTTTTACAGCGTGATTCTGAGAGTGATTTTCTTATATCCAGTAGTGCCAATATGAAATAAATTCGAGAGAAAGGACCCTCCGTTCGATGGCCAAATCACACATATATATATGTTTTTTTTCTTTAATTTTGTTTATCCTTCCTAATAAAAAAACTACTAATAATAAAGATACTATGCTAAGCGATAAATTTTAAAGATTACTTGCATATTTCCCTGTTCGAAACCTGTCCGAGGCCCTGAGTTTATTTTTATCTGGGAGGTAAAATAAACTTAAGCACGCCGTCCTTCGGATGGGACGTTAAGCGATGGTCCCGAGCCTGTACGATGTCAGGTACTCGTTAAAAAAGACCCCTGCCCTAGATGAATAAAAATTTAGGGTAGGCAAAATTTAGGACTCCCACAGTAAAGTCGGGCTCATGTCCACCAGAGTGACGAAAGAGCGCTCTGGTAGTAGGCGATATGACTTCGTAGTTAAAGCTCGGGCATGAGTCATAAAACCTAACTTTGGAATATTTCTTACGAACATTCATTTTACACTCTTTGGTGCGCTATAACTTTAATTGTGTTGGTCCTTTTTTAAAACCTGAGGGCTAAAGGGATTTAAAATGAGGAACATTTGTGGTAAGGACAAATTTGGCAATAGAAAAATCAAGCAAAGGTCTTAGAAGGTTTCAGAACGACATTATACGATTCTCTACAACTTTTAGTTGAATAGATTTTTGAATAGGTCTTAAATATAAGTATAATGTACTTGGACCTCGAAGGTCTCTCACAAGTTTTCAATGACATAAACACACACAGACATCACGAAAATGGTCAATACGTATTCAGGGGACTTTGAAACGTCAAAATCCGTTGTAAGCTGTATCTCGGATTTTCGCACGATTACAATACATCGTTACACTAAAGGTATAATAAGGGGAGCAAAAATTTAGTTAAATTCTTGGTTGGGAAAGTACATTGCCGACAATTTTTGTGTTATGAAATTGACTTAATGGTAAGTTGGATAATTATTTAAAAAATGAATTAAATACATACTAAAAGCATGTGTTTAAAGTTAATTATATGATTTCTCCGGGCGTTTCAAATAATTTTTTTTTTTTCGTTTTCTGATCTTAAATAATTTAAGTATTAACGCATGTGTGTCTCACTAATGACATTTCTTAACTGACCCTGTTACAGTATTTTTTTTTCTTCAAATTACTAGCTAATGTTCATAGAATTATGCAAATATCTTTGCGAACACATTTCTCGGGTGGAAAAAAATAGTTCACATCGGATGTCTGTTGAAAGGAAATTTGTTGGAAACAACCATGTAATGCATCGCGATGAGCCGCCCCCGCTCCGGAGAACGTGTCAGAAGAATGCACGAAAAGAAGCTTCAATGGAAGCTGTTGGACTGACGCAGGAAAATTGAAGCTGAATCGGAGTACCGAAGAAGAGTGGAATACGATTATTTTATTCAATTGAAAAAAAAAAAAAAAAAACTTTATTAGGTTCAGCGCAAGGGGCGCTATACACAATTAAAAAAGTATATATATACATATTGCATATTGTTAAAATATGATGTCTTGTAGAAGCCGGGGCTTCAGACGACGGTGTAGCAGAGGTTCCCCAATGCCAAAGGTAGTGGCTCCAGAAACACGTGGTAGCCCAGCCCTGAATCTTGTCGCTAACTCAAATATGAAGTCTCTAACGTCGGGAACACCCAGCTCCCTGCGTATCTGAGAATTCCGTACCACCCAAGGCGCGTTTACGGCAAGGCGGAGAACTTTGTTTTCGAACCTGACCAGTTTCTTAATGTTGGTCTGGCTTGTGCCGAGCCAAACCGGACAGGCGTATGTGATGAGTGGCCGTATGAGTGCGGTGTAGAGTAGTGTGGCACATTCATGTCGAAGTGTAGCGTTCTTGTTGAGAAGTGGGTAGAGTGAGGAGAGTCTAGTGTAGGCATGTGTCAATTTGGAGTTAATGTGTTGGCCCCAGGTCAGTTTGGTGTCTAGGAGCACCCCTAGATACTTCACCGCCTGGTGTGTTGGTGTCCAGGGGATGTTTCTGTGGTTGATGTTTACCGGTGTCAGTGTATCATGGTTTATCCGTCGGAATGCGAAAACCTTGGTTTCTGTCTTGTTCGCATTTAGCCTCAGCTTCCATCTGTTGAACCAATTTGCCAGGACATCCAGACCCTCTTGAAGAGTGCGCACGGCCCTATGAAGATCACAGTCCTGAGCCCTGAGGAGCGTGTCATCGACATAGGTTGCCAGTGTCAGGCCTGGAGGCTCAGGTATATCGTGGCAGAAAAGATTGAAGTAAAATGATAATAATAACTCATTTTGCCATCAAATAGATTTGGTCAGCGAATGATTAACACGGACCGTATGAAGTACAATATTCTTACATTACAATTCATTTTTCACTCTCCCTCCAAAACCAGTCGACCGATTTAGCTAAAAATGTATAATGTTCGAATACATTTCTGCAATCTGTGTCGATGTAGTGAAAAACTATTAAAATAAATAAAGCAAAGAACGGCTTATACCATCGTCAGCACTAAGTTCAAAACCGGAACAATGTATGTAAATATATTTTTTTGGAATTGGACAATAAAAAAGTTAAACGAGTTCTTTGTTTTTATTTAAAAATTAATAATTAACTTACATAAAGGCTCTTGAATCCTAAATGTTACGTCTTTACATTCATTACATCGACAGATAATAGGGTTTTTTGTGTCGAGCCCGCCTTCTTTGATTTCCCCCTTCCCTAAGACCGATTTGGCTAAAAATTCCATGGGTGTCGTCTTTGCGGGGTGTTGGATACTCATATAAAATTTCGTGATGATACATTCATTCTATCGGGAGTTCTCATAATCACAGAAACACAAGAAAACTCAACATTGAATTTGTGACCGAAGACATAACTTCCCCTTTATTTTGTATTGCTGGGATAATACTAACAATATTTAGACCATAATTTAGCTGTCAATTTATATGAGAACAGTGAAAAGAATCTAAATTTTTTTTTGTAAAGGAAGAATAAAATCCTCTTAAATCCATAAGAGGAAATATATATGTATTGAAAAAGTATATATATGGCTTGCTGGCGTCCTTGTCTTGTAGATTTACTTGTTTTGAACGATCCCAATTAACGCTAAATAAATGTGTATTCTTGGTATTGTATGTACTTCTATTTGAAGGGCGAGGAACGAGTTTACCTGGAGTTCTAGTTCTTTCAAGGACAATATGAGATATGAAAGATAGATGAACTTGTCCAATGTCAATGCTACCTGAGGAGCAGGAGCACCTTCTTGTGTATGTGTGGTGTTAAAATAATATTTCAGTCTTGATTATTAATTCATGCGCTTCGTCAAACCAATCAAAATATTAGCACCCTTGTCCTTCATCGTTCCAAACCTTGTGAATAGGGTTTAACTTCCAAATCTTGAACCAACGAAATATTACCCCCCTGATGAACATCCTGGATCCGCCCTTGCCTCCTCTAAAAAACAAATGTGAGCTTCCCTTCAAGATGTGTATTCCGGTAATCAACGTATTCAGATACGGCGAATCCATTGTTTATTTTATTTTTTTAATTATGGTGCGAGGCCGCTCTTTCAGTTAATATGTGCTAGGCAACGGCTGAACTCCCAGTTAGAATGTGGAAGACAACGGCCGGCCTCCCAGTTAGAATGTGTAAAGCAACGTCCGGCCCCCAGTTAGAATGTGCAAAGCAGCGGCTGAACTCCCAGTTAGAATGTGGAAGACTACGGCCGGCCTCCCAGTTAAAATGTGCTAGGCAACGGCCGGCCTCCCAGTTAGAATGTGCTAGGCAACGACCGGCCCCCAGTTAGAATGTGCAAGACAACGGCCGGCATCCCAGTTAGAATGTGCAAAGCAACGACCGGCCCCCAGTTAGAATGTGCAAGACAACGGCCGGCCCCCCAGTTAGAATGTGCAAAGAAACGTCCGGCCTCCCAGTTAGAATGTGTAAGACAACGGCCGGCCTCCCAGTTAGAATGTGCAAAGCAACGTCCGGCCTCCCAGTTAGAATGTGCAAAGCAACGTCCGGCCTCCCAGTTAGAATGTGTAAGACAACGGGCGGCCTCCCAGTTAGAATGTGCAAAGCAACGTCCGGCCTCTCAGTTAGAATGTGTAAGACAACGGCCGGCCTCCCAGTTAGAATGTGCAAAGCAACAGCCGGCATCCCAGTTAGAATGTGCAAGACAACGGCCGGCCTCCCAGTTAGAATGTGCAAAGCAACGTCCGGCCTCCCAGTTAGAATGTGCAAAGCAACGTCCGGCCTCCCAGTTAGAATGTGTAAGACAACGGGCGGCCTCCCAGTTAGAATGTGCTAGGTAAGGGCCGGCAAAAAAGCTAGTATGTCTCACCGACTGTTCACTCTGAAAAACAAAAAAAGTGGTAGCATAAACGATATAAAATTTCGCAAAATAATTATTAAAAAATATTTCGATTAGTAAAACTTGTAACTATTATATAATCATTAAATAACTATTTGACATCCTCCTTATCAACAACAGAAGAGCTAGTTAGCAGAAGGTAACAAGCCATCGAAGAGTAGAAAAAAATTGGTTTTTAATTATACACTCAATAAAGAATCGATAAATTTCGACCAGGATAATTTTTCTTTGAAATCTTTAATAAAGCGCACAATATGAGTTAATTGTAAATGTTTAGTTGCAAAATTAGTCAATATAGACGGGGAGGGCGAAAATTAACATATTTCTTTCTTAGAGGCGCCGAAATTTCTTATTTTAAAAATTTAATTTAAAACTTGCTAGATGAGATCTTTTAAACGATGTATAATACATTATACTCGTAACTTATCAACAACAGTTCCCTCTCCCCATTTATTTACGCGCACTCCTCAGTAAGGGGTAGACGAATTTCGTTTGTTTTCCATTCCTAGTAAATAATCTGTGAAAATTGTAAATTTTTAACTGAAAAAGCCGCCATAATAGAGGGGGTTACACACATACTACTCACACTTCTCGCAATAGCGCCGCCGTTTTTTATTTTTAAATGATATTTAAATCCTACGATATATAACACTTTATAGATTGTGTATTAAAAATGGTTGTAACCGGTGATACAAAGCTATTACAGACTGACATACGTGACATTATGAGGGTTCTCTTTGGAGACTTCGGACTCTAAAAATTAATAAAATAACCAGCTTAGCTGGTGGAGCTGCCAAGTGGCGAATCTGAGAACAAGATACAGACCACAACAAAACATTCCTGTTACGATCATATCACTTATATATATATATATTTTTTGGGACTAACCATTTACGTCTGAATCAAGAAAACGTTTAGAAAAATAGGTTTTGAGATGTCATTTTAAAACGATGTTTTGCATATATCTCACAAACTGGGCGGCCTTCGAAAACTCGTATTTCATGTAAAATTTGACTTTCAGTTTTCTCTACAGCTTCTATTTGTGAAGATTTTTGATTGTTATAAATATAAGCTTTATCTTGTATAATGTCCCGAAGTAAAGTTGTCCTAATTTTTGTCTGATTTTGGCAAAAATGTAATCAGATCTTAGTTAGCACATGTAATATCTTCATCTCAAATTTTTAGTTCATTGCTACAATGGTTTCTGTGTTCGAGTGCTCACAAAGTTTCATTAACATACACACAGACAATTAGACAGACATAATCGCGAAAATGGTCAAAACTTGTTCAGGGAACCTTGAAATGTGGAATGCTGTTGAAAACTCGTCCTCGGATTTTTGCACGATTACAATACTTCCTTATACTATACCTATATATGTGTATATATATATATAAAAGTAAAAATTAAGTAAAAAGACGTCTGTGAATCACCGGATTTGTACTTCCTCAGCACAAATTAATCAATTACGTTGTTGCTCTCCCAATCGCCAATCAACAGTTTAGGCAAAAACTTAATATTTGACTTTCATAGTGGTATCTGAATCCTTATACTAAGTGCTGTGTCGATACATTCATCACATCGGCAGTTATTAGGGTATTTGAGTGGAGCCTCCTCCCCTTCGACTGATTTTGCGGAAAATTAATAGGTGTCGTCCTTATAGGACATTGAATTTACATATGAAATTTTTTGTCAACACATTCATTACAACGGCAGTTATTAGTGCTTTTTGTGTTAAACCGTTTCTCTTTGGCTGTAAATTAATAGATGTCGTCCTCAGCGGGGTTCTGGATGCACAGATAAAATTTCGTGTTGATATATTTATTCTATTGGGAATTATCGTGTTTACAGACACACACAAACGAATACTGGAACCAATGGTTATCACTGATTATTAATCAAAAAAAAGTATTTATCGAAATCACATCGTGTATCTTGACACAAGACATGTTATGAGTTCAATAGTGTTGAAAGTTCAAATTTAATACTGTAGGTACACTGTGATGTAAAACAATTTACACATCGTAAGATTATTATAAAATCAATTATTATTATTTGTATAAAAACAGCTGTTAGGAGTGAAGTAACTTAATTAGTGAATAAATATACAAAGATGGACTAATCGAATTTTGTTTTAAAAAGAAATGTGAACAACCGATGAATGAAGAACAAATGAGGACGATCAGCTGTTTCAAAGCGTGAAAAAGAGTCTAAGGAGAGATGTGGAATTGGATCGTCTAGAGAGAGAAGTGTTTTTAGGCTTAAGGTAGTAAACCATGTAGGAGTGAAAATAATGATGAAGTAGATGCGCAAAGGTACTTTTATTTATTTATATGTTTATTTTTTTTTTATTTTTTTTTTATGGCATTTCAACCACGAGGGTCATTGATGCCTGACTGTTCAAATAAGTACGAGATCCCGCAGAGAAACCGGGGGGCGAACGGAGGGGGGGACCCCGCACAGGACCCCGGGGCACCCAGTGAGCGTCCCAACCAGGCCAGGGGACAAGCAACGGCACAACTGGGCGTCTCTCTTTAGGCATTGGGCTTAGGCCCCGGTGTAGCTAGGCCTGTTGGAGAGGGTGTGCTTGTATGTGGCACCGACCACACCCTCCAAGCCCGGGACTATATCAGTCCAGAGATCCCAGTGGAGCCGATCAAGCCCCCCAGCCCAGCCACCGTCCGCACACTGAGACACCCCAGGGGCCCCACCCAAGGCCCCGCCCCCGTCCCCAGAGGGATCCCAGACGTAAGGGATCTGCGTTATCAGCTATTCTTCGGTCATTGATCTATAGAGTGGGACAAGCAATTTGGAGAGAAACTATGAATTACTGGGTGCTATAGATTAGTGGGACATTATGCAAAGAAACCGGGGGATGCAGTAAAGTTGGAGTGGGTATTTGTTATATTTCTGTGATGAGTCGAGATTGGCGTAGGAACCTGATTACCAAGTGAATAACTGAGGCGTCGTCACCCAGCGATTCACAAAGCATCACTGGAAGATCTAGTACCTCTCTTAGCCTCTCGTACCTTCTACATTCGGTGAGCAGATGTACGGTGAGCGGGATTTATATGTTTATATGCCCAAAATAACATTGAATTAAAGAATGGCCACTATATTTAAAAATAAAAGAGACTAAAGTAAATGTATGAATTAGTTTCTAAGATTTTTATTGTAAGTAATATGATTTTTTATTTGATTTTCATTCATAATGTAGGTATAGGTAAATAAACCCAAATATTTGTTCTCTTATTCTATGCTATTCATTTCCCTGTGAACCCAGTAAGAGATAATTTATACCTTTGGATTAAATTGAACATTTTTGCGAATTTAAGGAAAACAATATGGCATCTCACCATTATATTTAGATGAAATAATTATGATTTGAATTTTTTTGAAATACGTGCATTTTCTTGAACTTTCGAAATTTTTTAGGGCTCTTTTCATAAATTACTCTAGAAATCAAAATTTAGTAGAAAACCAGATATAATTTCTACAGGAAATGTGGTAATTTTATTATTTAATCATATTCTATTATTTGTTTATTTATTATTAATTCAAATATTATATATATTTTTTTATTCATTTTATTTTACATAATTGTCTTTATCACAACAGTCTAATCAATGAAATGTCCTTTAAGATATGAATAGGAATAAATAAGTGTAATTATTGAAGGTTAATACATAGTTGGTATGAGGTATGAGGGATGAGGGACACTTACATGGGCTTCCTGTTCGGCTGTCTTCATGTTGTCCTCCAAGACTGGTTTCATTCCATGTTTCCATCTTTATTTTATATCCCTCCAGCCCCACCTTCCAGTCCGTCTACTATCTCTTATATTTTTCCACTTCTCACTCGCTCTCCCCAAACGGGAGAATTTAATTTATGATAAGTTGTGTTTTCCATTTTATTATTATTAAAAAATAAAAAAAAGATATATTTTGTGTTATGAAAAGTTCTCCATGTCGCCATTAAATATCTTCATGAATCCTCCCGAAGTGGAGGCTTCGTCTGTGCGAGAGGAAGTCGCTCTATGCAGAATTTTCCTAGTCGAGCTGCAAGTTGATGCAACCAATCCCCTGGATTTCTAAGAACCAGGATATCCACAATCTCGAAGTAATATTAATAATAGTATTTATTTCCGTTAAACCTTAAAATGGTAATTAAGATACATCACATTATAGCGTATGAAAGTATAACCATGTATAAGCCAAACGAAATTAAATAAAAAAGTAATAAAATAATGGTATTAGTAAAGGAAATATTAAACAGAAAATAATTTTGACAGATCTTATAGAAAAGTATTCTGTGGAGGGACACTGCCAAGAAAATAAAAATGATAACTGAGTGTGAAATAATATTTTTTTATGTGAAACAAGACTTATGTATATATATATTTTTATCATGAGAAAGAAAAAGAAAAAAAATTCCGTATAGAGGGTTTGTTTTAACATACAGGCAAACAGTATTAAAACATGTATAGATGCAGCTCATTTAACAAAAATAATAACAACTTATATGTATGGAAAAATGAATAATAAGAAGTACTACATCTGCCATCTACAAAATAATAATAAAAAGGTTATGTTGTTTTGCGTCTCATGCCCGGTTTAAATTTTGAGGCATATTGCTCACTACCAGAGCGCTCTTTCGTCCTTCTGGTGAACATAAGTGGACAGTTCTACTACAGTGGATGTCCTAAATTTTGCCTCTCCAGGTTTAGTTTCCGATTTTTAGTGAAATGATGGTCCTGTTGAACCGTTACGTTCATTATACAGAATATCTCTAAAACATATCCACTCAGAACTTGGCCAGCTAAATATGTATAGAGAAAATAGTCAACAAACAATAGCAGGGTACACTATTTTTTTTTGTTAATTTGTTTCTTTTTATTTTAATTAGTTGTCTTTTCATATTAATATAATAATTTTTGTAACTTTCATGTTTCTTGTTATTGTATGAGTGATTTTTATTTTTTTGCTTTATTAAAAAAAAAAAAGTATTTTTATTTAAGAAGACGAATGATGATAATGTAAACGAGAGAAGAGATGAGTAGAACGTGTAGAATGTGAGAGTTAATGAAATGTAGAGCTAAAAGCGATGGCTGGAATGCCTTTTGATTCATTATATCTTTTTTAATTATTATTTTTGTTTTGTTTAGAATCACGTAGATGCAATAGATACTTCATTTGAACATGCTTGGGAACAGCTCTATAGTAGAGGAAGAACATTTGTCGAACGAAAACGCAGGGGAACGATCTTTGTTGGTGGACATTTCATTTTCAAACTATTTAAGTATACATTCTTCTGTTTATATACTATTTTTACTGTAACTTAACAAACATTTTGAACAATTTAAAATATATTTAGTTTTAACAATTATATGTCGCTCCTACCAATATATTTAAGCCTAATCTGTAATACTTAAAGTATTTTATTATTTATTTAATTTTAACTGTATTATACTTTTTTTTTTTTTTAATACAATAAAGTGATAATAAAACAATAAAAGTTAAATTTTAACTAAAAGATAATATGACCAAAATAATAGCGTACAATTTTAATCATATTAATTGTAATAACATATTTTGTTTTATCTTAAAAATCTTTATTGTGTTTAGTTAAAATTAACTAAACAAGACCTACCTCAAAACGGACTAAAAGTGTTTGAATCAAATACAAATGTTTAGTCTGTTAGTTTAGATAAAATTGAGTTTTTTTATTGTTTTATTTTTACTTTAATATTATTTTATATTTATTAATGCTTATTACTATTGTACATTTGTTAATTCAGGCCCTGAAGAAGGCACTCGATGCCGAAAGGTTGGCAGGAATTCTTCGAGTTAGTCTTATCGATCTCAAGCCCCTTGAGGACAAAGTTCGAGTCTCTTTTTTCCTCAGGGGTTCTAACTCAGCAGACTTTTCTTTCTTTCTTTTTTACAAGGCTATAAAATGAAAAAGAGGAATTTCAGATTAAAATATTTCCTTGAAGGATACCATTGTTTACAATTAACAACTACGAAGTATTCATTAGTCAATGCAAAACGTAAATAAACAAGAAGGTTATTGCATAGTTCCAACGTAACAAGACCGAAACATAGTAGCGCATGGAAGTGTAAACAATAAACATATTTTGTTAAGTTTGGAATCTTATTAACTGTCCAATGTTTTTGTATAAACAACTTTACTCTGCTTTCATTTTTAACATCTCAAATATGTTTCATTTATTGTTTGTTGTATTCCTGACTCCAAACAAGTTCGCTAATTTCGTTAATGTATGAAGAAAAACTGACATGGAACCCACTACACTCGACTGAAAGGACCAAAACTGAACCGATGGTAGGAACAACTTTATCGGTTGTACAGAAAATCCAAGGTTTCTGTTGAGAACAGAATATATACAAGACGATAATTAGACCTTTATGGACATACAGAATCGAATTATGGGGTTGTGCTAAGCCATCTAATATCGATGCACCCTTCTGTTTCAAAACTTATCCTCTATAAGTACCTCAAAATTTCTTATGTCATTGACTTCATCCCCCCGTTCCCTAAATTTCTATTCAAAATATTCCAATTATGATAACCCTGGTTTCATTTTTATTTTTCGTTTTATTGTTTTGTTTATATTATGTATATATTTTATTTATTATTGTATATGTATATATTTTATTTATTATTGTATATGTATATACTTATTATTTTATATATAGTTTATGATTTTTTGGAGACTGTCCAATTTTTTTTTATATTCATTTACTTCTTTTCTATATATTGTCATACCGTATACTGAAAGTTGAACCGATTGTAAATATGCTAAATAAGAAATATATGTTGTAATGTTATTTTTTAAATTTTATGCTCATTTTATGTGTTTTTACCAACAAAAGACAGTCTGACCTGATAATGGATTCGATATAAGATATTTTCTTGTACTTACGTATGTGCAACGAAGCGCTTATTTTATTTTGAAATATGCAGCCCACACTTGAAAACAGAGCAAAATGCGGTCCGCAAGTGGAAAAAGATTGCCAACAATTGATTTACTGATGTGATGTAATATGTCTTACTGCATTTGAATGCAATTATAGATGCAAGCAGGAAACTTGCTAATCTTCAAATCTAAATCATTCTAGAATTAGTTGAATTAGTCAACTTGCAGCCAGTTTGCACTGGTCTGAGGTTGAACTTTTCATTTAGTCAAACTTTATTGGACTTGAGCAAGCCTGGATCTGACCTAAGATTTTCCCCTTATTAAGGATTCTGTTATACACATTTATATGTAAAAGAGTGCAACCTGTTTCTGTCGTTACATAATACTTAAGGGTGTGGAAAGCCAGGAGGTATAATTGTTGAAGAAATACAAAAAAAAAATGTTTAATTAAGACTCTCTCGATAATCGAAGTACAATATTCCCGTCGAGTTCTTAAATTATTTTGAATGTCCCATATATTAAATATTCTTATCAATTTGTGTAATAATAATAATAATTTTATTTCCGTTAAACCATTAAATGGTAATAGGGTACGTCATATGATAAATATATATATATATATATATTTTTATTATTATTATTTTTTTTTAATTTTATTTATATTGATACAACTTTAACTGGGTGCAACAACCAGCATCTATGATGGTACGTATAGATATTTTGACGTGAATGGCATGTGAGAGGAAGGCCACCCAGTGGTAGGTCCCCAGAACGAAAAATTTATCTTAATTATTAGGACAAAAACAGAAAAAATAAATAAAAAGGAATTGAAAGACAATTTTGATGAATGGATAAGAGAGATGATAAAATTAAAGGAAAATAATGTAAAAAAAATATATATACAGTAAGATCCCGATAATTCGTATGGTCAAGGGACTGACGGTTTGGTACGAATTATCGGGATAACCAATTATCGGGAGTACAAAATATAAAGAATTAAAAACGTATTAATGTAAATATGTATGTATTAAGAAGTATGTACAATGTGGTAAGAATAAAAACTATGAAATAAACACTGCTTTATACTAAACTATACAATAAACAATACCTGCAATAAAAAAATATGTACATATGTTCTAGATTAAATAAACACGGTCACGTACCTCAGCAGTACAGCCACGCACCTGACACTGCTCTATTTATCACAATTGCTAATGGCAAATGTTATTATGCCGTTGTAAATATATAAATAAATAAATAAATAAACACCAATCAAACATTTGTTGGAAATAATGTTAGACGAGATCAATAAAATTGCTAAAACTTTCCCCCTCTCCTCTCCTCATTTTCTTTGAGTGGAAAGAGTACGAATTACATTTGATAATATGAGATTTCATAGAAAACTTGTCTCTCTCACTCGCTCTCCCCTTTGGTTCTGTAGGAATCAAGTGATTTCTTAGAAAACATTTATCTCGCACTCATTCTGCTCTCTGGCCTCCCACTGTCCTTTCTCCCCCTCTTGAAAAGAGTACGAATTACATGAGATAATATGAGATTTCATAGAAAACTTGTCTCTCTCACTCGCTCTCCCCTTTGGTTCTGTAGGAATCACGTGATTTCTTAGAAAACATTTATCTCGCACTCATTCTGCTCTCTCGTCTCTCAGTGTCCTCTCTCCCCCTCTTGAAAACAGTACGAATTAACGAGGTTTTTAAGCTGGAAATACGAATTATAAGACGTTTTAAGTGACCTCGAGCATAAAAATAATACGAATTACCGAAGGGTCCGAAATGCATTGATTTTATACCACTTATCGGGATCTCTGGGGACCGGCAAATTTGTACGAAATAGCCGGAAATACGAATAATCGGGATAAGAAATATCGGGATTCCACTGTATAAGAACGAATATGATTCAAGGTGGCAGTAAGTCGCGGTTCCACCTCCTCTTCAACCTTCGTGGGGGGTTTTGTGGTAAGTGTTGTGAAGATAAAATACGTATTTCTGGGTTTGTATGTGTGTAAAGTTTTCTAAAAAACCGTATTGAAGTAGTTTGTATTGTGTCGGGTACTTTGTGTATCTATATGAAGTGTTCTGTTGTTTATGTATGGGGGGCATTGTGTTATCAGTCTGAGGGTTTTTGACTGAAACCCCTGAATTCGTTTGATGTTGGTTGTGGCAGTTGTTGAGGTTTTTGACTCTGTTCTTCACCTTTCCTTCAAACAATTCCGCAGAAAATTTATAGGTATCGTCCTCATGAAATTTCGTGTCGATACATTCATTGCAACAATATTTATAAGATTCTTATTAAACCCCTCCCCTCCAACCCCCTTTTTCTTTTGGCCGATTTGGTTAGAATTCTGTGGGTGCTGTCCTTATGGGAATCTGCATGCACCTATAAAATTTCGTGTCGATACATTCATTCTGTCGGGAGTTATCATATTGACAGACAGACATTTTGTGTCGAGCCCCTTAGGTTTTTTATCTGGGAGGTAAATAAACCTTAAGCACGCCGTCCTTCGGATGGGATGTTAAGCGATGGTCCCTGTACGATGTCAGGTACTCATTAAAAACTCCTATCCTAGGTTAATAAAAATTTAGGGTTTTAAATATTAGGACTCCCAGAGTAGAGTCGGGCTCATGTCCACCAGAAAGACAATCTGACACTATTCGGAAACATTATTGGTATTCTTATTTTAATTCTTGCTCACTTCCGGATAAGTAAACTGCTGTGTTCTTCTGCTTGACTGCCAACTCTGACAAGATTGGAGCACGAACTAACATCCTATTGAAGGTCACCAATTTGTTGCATAATATCAATTTTTATTGTAGTTCATTTTTTTTATCAGCTGTCACTAAATAATAGGTTTGTTGTCTTATTTAAATAAATAACAAGACTATAACTTCGACATCAATATGCTAATTTGAGTTCTTCCTCGTGTTCTCTCCTAAATACGAAATATCCAATAATCGATGTATTTATATATGTATTTTTATATCTTCTACAAAGCGGACGTCCTCAGCAGAGGATCAGACTTCTGATATTAGGTGTTTAGGGCTTCTAGGTTGAGAAACGTGGACATAATGTGGAAATTTATAATGAATAACTTTTTGCGCTAATATTCAATAGTTGACATATATAGGGGCTACTAAATCCTCATACTAAAATTTGTGTCGATAAATTCATTACATGGACAGTTATTGGGATTTTTGAGTTGAGCCTCCTCTGATCCCCCGCCGATTCCGCTGAAAATTAATAAGTTTCGTATGAAAATCGATAGAAGTTGTCCTTATGGAGTTCTGGATTCACAGATAAAATTTTGTATCGATACATTCATTCTATCGGGAATTATTGGATTCATAGACTTTTATTATTTTTTCATTATATTATTTTTTCATTTACAATTTTTTTCATATTTGGAATCTGGAGGTAGGTGTTGATAATTCCACATTGAATTTTTGACAAATTACATAATTACATAATGTTGGGGAAGTAAAACTTGTAATTTTAATAATTTTTGTTATTGTTTTCATGCTATTAGTAATCATTTTGTTAGATACACAAACATTCTTTCACGAGTATTATATAAATTAGTTTATTTTGTTGGAATGTAATAATTTTAGTTTTTCCACGGTTATTGAAAAGAAGGAAAAATATTTCAAAACAAACAAGTTGGTACCTATAAAACCACTGGGATTTCCAAGTTGATCCCCTTCCTGATACACCTATATAAATGATTCGCTTTCAGTAAACACTTCTTAGTTCTTACATATATACACAAAGACATCATCGCCGTCTGTGAAACATTTAGGATTTTTCCTCGACCGGTGCCTAACGCACCAAAAATTATTTACACAATCTGGAATTTCGTAAGATTTACATACAAACTTCAAAAACCTTGAAGGCTCCGTAATTTTTTTTTTTTTTGTTTTGTTGGCAGGAGGGGGAATGCCAATTACGCACATCCAGGGAAACTATCCCTGGATAGTGTGGGACTCGAGCCGTGGCCCCATAGCCACTAAAAACCCTTCTTCGACGATCCTGATTCCCTTCCGCGGAACAGACGGCCTGTCATTACCTCGCGGAAGAGAGGATGGGTGGCTGGTAACGCCCCTTCTTCTGCTTATAGCCGCCGCTACTGTTGTTTCTTGTCAGCCCTCTCTTGGAGGGCCAACTTACCCATGATGAGTGCTGCAAATTCGCAGCCCTCATCCCACGACTCCTGGGAGCGCACCGTAGCGTCCACGTAACTGGTATCAGATTTTCCCTTCTCTCCTCAAATCTGGGGCATTTGAGGAGGACATGCTCTGCCATCTCACCAAGGCACGCGGGGCAGTCTGGTGTTGTTGCTGGCCCGATTTTGTGGAGGTGCCAGTAGGTCTATGGGGGGCAGCCCAGCAATTACATAGGCCGCCTCGCCAGACACTGTCCGGTAGGCGCATGCGACACTCAGTGAGCTTCGCCCGTCCTTTGGATGATTAAGCCATGGTCTCGAGCCTGTGATATGTCAGGTTCTCGTTAAAGTTCCCTATCTCATGTAACTATACCTGGCTATGCAACATTTAGGATTCCCACTGCAAAGTCGGGCTCATGTCCACCAGTGCGACGAAAGAGCCCCTGGTAGTAGGCAAACTAACTGTTGTGCAAAAACGAGTTATATATTTTTAATCTTAATAAGACATAGGTCAGAATATAAGAATAGGGGGGAGGAAAGTGTTCAATATTAGAAGACTTTTTTAATTAATCAGATAACTGATTACGGAATAGATAATAAAAATACACAATTTCTTTGTTAAACTTCACTATATATCCTCAAATACTCAACTAGTTTCGCCGTGTTAAGGCATTATCAAGAGTCACTTACAAACTGACAGAATTGGTTGACAGGGTAGAAGGTACAGTTATGGAGGGTTTTTTTTTTTTTTAGGTAATGACGGGGAATCCCTTGTTTTTGTTACTCTATACATTCCAATAAACAGATATTTACAAGATAATAATAAATATAAAATAAAAAAAATTATATATATAGGTATATAAAATCTAATAAAGCGAATCTAACAGTAAAGTGTTGGTATTTATATAGGTATGACTCATGAATTATATAAATGTAAAATATAATAAATATTAAAGTGAATAAAAACAAATACACAGAATTTAAAGACAAATTAAAACATCAAATGAAAATTATAGTATTCAATGAATGTCAGTTGACAAAACATTTCCACAATCATCAGACTCATAGCTACTTGATATTTAAATTAAGAAGGGGGGAATGGTTCAGTTCTATTTGTTCATTTAGCATTACAATATCGTTATTTTTGTTCAGTTTATTTATTTCTACCGCTTCCAGTAAATTCATTAGATAATTAATTATCTATTCCTAGAATGGAGCTTCACAAAGTAAATCTGGAAACCATAAATTATAACTGATTACCTTCCCAACGCTTAAGACCTGTGTAGAAATAATAAAAATTACTACTAAACTAATACCGTTTTTTTTCCAAATATTATTTCATATTGGTTTAAAAAAAATTGATTTAAAAAAATCAAACTTTTGGAAGCTTTAAGGAACAAAGTAGCGCTGTCTGAAGCGTTGATCTAGTAGCACAGAGATGGAAAGACCAGATTTAAATTTTACTTCTAGACAAAATACATTTTTAAAATAGAAAACATGTATAATTATACTAATTAAATAAACCATGAAGCTGATGATTAAATAGCACTTTTCAAATGTTATATTGCCAACGTATTAGCGCAACCTGCTGGTTGGCAGTGTAAGCACAAGTTGTAGCTAGTGGTCGCTAGATGGCTCTTGGTACTGGATTTCGTGTTAAGGCATAGACGAAGGACAGTCCATCATTCTAACCAGTCATATTCCAGTAGTTTTGAGAAACTCAATATATCCTGACCATGTATTTAGTCCATCTGCTAAGTCAAGAAAGTGTATTTGCCAGGTATTTCGGATTCTAGCCCAGTGCATATTAAATGCTAACGAAATGCCAATTAAATGTACTATTATGAAATTTAATGCTCTCAAACATTTATGTAAATTACCTGCCAGCTAACGTAAGAATAACCTAGCAAACACCTATTGTAATATTTATAATATTGATTATTGTTAGTTATAAAATTGTGAAAGAGACTGAATACAAATGAAAGAAATTAATTAATAAAAAATAGTTCTACTGAGCACTTACTTCATCAAGGAATTAAATTTTAAAGCAAATGTTGTGGGTCGTCTAAAGTACAAGATCAATAATTAAATAAATGAAAAAGTGAGTGAAGCTCTTAACAGTAAATAAAAATGGAATATTTTATTTAAAAAAATACTGGAGGAACCTCACCCTCTGTTAAGTTTTGAAGAACATAACCTGAATCAAAATGGCTCTGCTCTATTGCAAATTGAATCAAAAATGAAATTTCAAATAAAATTTAAAGTCTGGGATCACGTAATTTCTGAATGGAAAATACTTGGGGAACATTTTGAATGAATTTAAATCGTCGTGGCAAAGCTCATGACTTCGAGAGAAACCAAACTCTGATCCTTTCCACTAATCTTACTTAGGAGCGCGAAGGAAAAGGATATTTAACTGCCCATAATTGAAAAATCAAATAAATTATAATTAAAATTCAAAATGATCTTGAAGAAATTACAAAAAAATAATAATCTTAATATAAATCAAATAAACCATAATTTAAACTTTAATGTACAATATTTACTTTAAACATAGTTACAAAATTATTGTTGTATCTGAGGAGATGCGATGTCAACAGATTTCTACAATGTTGATGTGATATAGGTGAATAAACATTTTGTTCAGTATAACTCAGAAGAGCAATGTTTGGAAAAAATGTTTATATCAACATTTCGTGCAAAGTACATTGGACTTCCACATATAGATTTTATTAAAAAAAAAAAACTTACAAAAGTGTTAATATTTAAAAAAAAAAAATTCAATAATTGGTTTTCATTCCACAATATAGACCATTACAAAGTTAATAGTACATTTAAAACAAATATAGTTATAACATGCGTTATTTTAAACATTTTAATAGCGGATTGAGATGGAGTTCAAGTAATCGGTTGGATTAGGAGAATATATTGGTGTGAATTCATAGGGATTTTACCGTATATACACATGATTGGGAACATTTACTAAGTAATGAAATATATCTAGTAACTTGTAAGTTAGATAATACGAACTGCAGATGTCATCTAGAAGATCTAAAGTACGATATGCGAAAAGAGATAGATAGAGCTAACGGGTTCCAAAATAAAATAAAAAACAAAATTAAGGAAAAAATTGGAAGAAATAATTTGACCATTTTAGAACCGATTAATTCCAAGAATGAGGGAAAATTGGTTAGTTTACCCTATTTACGGACGCGTCTCTGAACAAATAGGAAACACCCTTAAAAAAGAGGGTTTCAAAACGCAAAATACGATTAATCTACTTATAAATGAAACTAAAGATAAAATAAAAATATAAGATAGAAATGGAGTGTATGAATATGACAACCTATAGCAAAATGACATTTAAGCAAACTTAAATGTCACTTTGAAACTTGGTACTGACGATGGCCGATACCGATACACAAAGGAGGGAGGCTTGATACAAAAAACCCGATTAACTATCGATGTAATGAATGTAAAGACATAACATTTAGAATTCTAAAACCACTATGTAGGTAAGTCATCTATTAATTTTTAAATAAACACAAAGAATTCGTTTAACTGTAATGGCGTAAGTTGATTACTATGCCAAATAATTTTATACAATTTAATCCTTCTTTTTACTGAATTTTAGAAATTTCCATATACTAGTTTTTCTGTTATTGAGGTAAGCTTCTTTCCTTTCGTCACCACTGTGTACAATAATTTTTCTTTACTTTTCTCTTGTTCATTTTCATTGTTTGCTCCTTTATTGTTTCTTCACGAAGTTTGAAATCTTAATAACTGATGAATTCCGAAATATTGGAGCACTACAAATAATATAAGATCATGCCTGGGCTTTAACTACGAGGTAATATCGCCTTCTAACAAAGTGTTCATTCGTCGTTCTGGTGGACATGAGCCCGACTCTACTCTGAGAGTCCTAAATTTAGGGATTTTAAAGGAGTATATACCTGACATCGCACAGGCTTGAGACCATAGATTAACATCCTACCCGAAAGACGGCGTGCTCAAAGTTTTTTCACCTCCTAGATAAAAAAAGCTAAGGATCTCGGCCGGGCTTCGAACCTTCGATATGGAGCTCAGTAGACTAGCATGCTACCTCTGAGCTGCCGGTGCCCTAATAATATAAGAAATAATATTTCCAGCTATATTTTAACATGATACTATTTTATCTTATCAGCTGCAATGAAATTCCTTCAATTCTCATAGTAGGCAACCCAGCTTCCCATTATCTCGTTTGAACAATTAAAGCATTTTTCTATATTTCTATCATTTGAATAACAGTAACCCCTATGAACTGCTGAAATTGCAATATTTTGTTTTGTTAACTATATTGCTCAACAAAAAAATGACTTCACTTACAGTATTATTATTATTTTCTATTCAATCACAACTATACAAAATATATTACAACCAGTAACTGAGCAGAAATAAATCTCATCAAAAATTTTTTTTTTTTGTTTTTCATTTATAAAGATGCAACTGTTGCTAGGATGCAGCAACCAGCATCTATGATGGTAGGTATTGATATGTTGGCGTGAATGGTATGTGAGAGCAAGGCCACCCAGTGGTAGGTCCTCGGGACGAAAATTGATCTTGATTATTAGGACAAGAAAAGAAACAAAAAAAAAAAAATATAAAGAAATTTAAAATAAAATAAAAAAATAATAAATAAAAAGGAATTGAAAGACAATTTTGATGGATGGGTAAGAGAGATGATAAAAGTAACGGAAAATAATGTAAAAAAAAATAAAAAATATTAAGAACGAATAGGATTTAAGGTGGCAGTAAGTCGCGGTTCCATCTTCTCTTCAACCTTCGTGGGGTTCAAAAAATAAAAAAAGCATGGCATCCACAAGTTTAAATAAAAAAGTTTACGAACTTCTTGATTAAATCGTGTAAATAAATATTGTATCTATGGCTACTTCCGAACCTAAGTATAGGTTACTTGATACCGCTTATATTTATAAGCTAATCAAAAACTCTTTTCATATAAAATTTCTATAGAAAACTGAAAGGCATACTTTATATGTAATTGTATTTGTTATCGAAGGTCGCTCGGTTTTTGAGATACCTGCCAGAAACCGTCCTAAAATGTATTTTTCAGACCATGATGCAAACTCAAACATGGTTAGTACTATTGAAAAATTGGTTTCAATATTAAATATACAGTTGCTGATCTCAAATTTGAGATATGAGCAATAAGACAAACGTTATAGATCCCCAATTAAAATGAATTTTCATAGTAAATATTTCAAATTAATGTTAAAATTGTATCGCCTAGGAACAAATTAGTAACGAAATTTTTTGATAAGAACCAATTTTTTGGTAGGACTTAACAGTTTTTAGGTAAATGAAGGAAGCGACTAAAAATATACTTTTCAAAATAGGATTTTAACACGGTTTTCGGCATGTATTTCGCAAACTAAGCGACCTTCGAAAAAATGTATTCCGTATAAAATGTACCTTCCAGCAGCCTCCAGAGCTTTTATTTGTAAACATCTTTGATTAAGTCATAAAGATAAGCGGTATCAAGTAAAGTGTACTTAGGTCCTGAAGTAAAATGGTGTAAAGTTTCGTCTGATATCGGCCAAAAACTAATCAGATCTGTTGGCGTATTTGACTTATTCAATCCAAATTTCAAGTTCATAGCTATATAAATTTGGTTGTAAATGTTAAATAATAAGAACAAATTAAATTAATAATAATAAAAAGATAAGTAGCATCCAAATTTTTCAAGTTAGTTTTGACGCTTCTATGTAAGTCAACTATTGGTTATAAGCCCTTTCGGTCGACTGGTTTTGGAGGTAGAGCGAAAAGTTAACTGATTAATTTGTTCTGGGTACGTACATTGCCCGTGATTCACCGATGTTTTTTTAATTTTTGAATTTAGGGAGTGGGGGAAAGATGAATTTCCACTGAAACAATTATTTAGATTTTGACAAATTACATAGCTTTATACAGCTGGGAATGTAAAATGTGGATCAGCCCAGGTCCAAAAATTAAAATGTGGACAACCCAGGTCCAAACATAAAAATGTGGACAACCCAGGTCCAAAAACAAAAATGTGGATCAGCCCAGGTTCAAAAATAAAAATATGGACAACCCAGGTCCAAAAATAAAAATGTGGATCAGCCCAGGTCCAAAAATAAAAATGTGGACAACCCAGGTCCAAAAATAAAAATGTGGACAACCCAGGTCTAAAAACAAAAATGTGGACAACCCAGGTCAAAAAAAAATGTGGACAACCCCGGCCCAAAAATAAAAATGTGGAAAACCCAGGTCCAAAAATAAAAGTGTGGACAACCCAGGTCCAAAAACAAAAATGTAGACAATCCAGGTCAAAAAACAAAAATTTGGACAACCCAGGTCCAAAAATAAAAATGTGGACAACCCAGGTCAAAAAAAAATGTGGACAACCCAGGCCCAAAAATAAAAATGTGGAAAGCCCAGGTCCAAAAATAAAAATGTGGACAACCCAGGCCCAAAAATAAAAATGTGGAAAGCCCAGGTCCAAAAATAAAAATGTGGACAACCCAGGTCCAAAAACAAAAATGTGGATCAGCCCAGGTCCAAAAATAAAAATGTGGACAACCCAGGTCCAAAAACAAAAATGTGGATCAGCCCAGGTCCAAAAATAAAAATATTACAAAAGCTTAAATATGAATTATTGAAACCTAAATCCCAGGGATTGGAGTAGGATTAGGCAAAGTCTGCGGCTCTTCTTGAGTGGTCGACGAGGAGCAACGGAGCCCCCACTCCGTCGGCCGGGGGCACTCTTCTGGAGGGGGCCCCACAGGGGGGTGGGGGGCCACGTTCCCCCAGGCACCTCTGTGTTTCAGTCATAGTCCAACTTGTATCTGTGTCGGAGGTTCGCGGACAATGACCGTATCCTACTCGCGTCTTGTCGCCAACGGCAGCAGCTTCGGCTGTTTCTGGAGCATACTTATCAAGTAAGTCCTTCAAACTATATCAATAAACTATTCCCAAAGAGTATCTGCCTTCAGATAATTTGTATCTGATATAAAATAGATATAATATAATTAAGACTTCTTTGTCCTAAATAAACTTTTGAAATATTAGGAATTGTGTTGCTTTTTATTAAAAAAAATAAATATCGGAAGGCATTATATACATAATTCAAGTCAAAAGGAACGAATACTGGTCACATCTGTCAACAAGGTCCCGTAATCCCATTCAGGATGTAGTCAAGGACCTATTTGTTTGTTTTTATGTACATTTTATGTGCTGAGTTTGACACATTTTCCATTAGGTACATACTCTTTCGCTTCCGCTTTGTCAGGCATTTTCCCAAACTAATTTAAACTTACACACATTTAACATTTTCCATAAGTACTGTAAAAATGTTGTATTCGTAGCTCCATATTATCCAAATTTCATTTTTTAAAGGATCTGGGGATTGTGTTATCTTAGAGTCAATATTGTAACAAGATACAATAGAGGTATAGGTAGAGAGATGGACGACCACAATGCACTCTAACGGTCGGCTGACAAAGCTGACAGCGCCCAAGTCCTCCCCGGAGAAAGTAGCACTTCGATTTGAAGTTGACCAATCTACTCACCCACTTTAACCTTTGCAGTCTTAAGTTCATTTTTGTACTTAGATTCTTATAATAACTGTCTCCCTAAAGGATAGTGTCAGCGCACTTCTACAAGAAATATGTGAAATTAATCTGTCACTGAAAGTAGCTAGTAACCTGCTAGTAGCTAGTTAACCTTTGCAATGTACATTTTTATTTCTCCAGCTATACGAAGTATAGAGGAAGTGATTTTTCACTGGAATTTCGTGTTCTTCGACATCTTGATTACAAAACTGAAAAAAAAAAAAAAAAATTACGCCCGCTAGAATGAACATATCGACACGAAATTTTATTTATATATCCAGATGGACGACACCTATTGATATTCAGTCAAATTGACCAAAGGGAAGGAGGGGATTAGAGGGAGGCTCAATAAACTCTAATAACTACCCTTGTCATGAATGTATCGACATAAAATTTCATATGTAATTTCAAAACCCTATAAGTACGACACTTATTAATTTTCAGCGGAATCAGCCGAAGGGGAGGGGGCTCAACTCAAAAGCTCAATAACTGCCGATGTAATGAATATATCGATATGAAATTTCATATTTAAAACCCCCATTATGACAATAGCTGTTAATTATCAGCGAAATAAGGGGTCATTCATAAATTACGTAAGGCATTTAGGGGGGGGGGGGGTGGGGGGGGGGGGGGGGTTATAAGCTCAATATTATTAATTCTTACTATAGGTGAGGGGGGTAAAGAATTTGATCTTTTGTAAGTTTTTGAATTCAAAATCTACTACTTTTGCGCTAAGAATTGCGCTATTGGATAGCGCCATCTGTACTTTGTTCTCAATTATTACCATATTATGGTCTCAATAGGTACTTCTAGACATTGTTTTATTCTATTGTCTCGCTGACTAGGGATTTCCCTATTGCTTGAATTTTGAAAAATAATTGTCATTTATAGTATCATTTATTTATTATACCTGACATATCTGGATATTTACATCCACTATTATTTAAAGCTTGGGTACAAGCTTTTCCACGTAAAACTTCAAAGATTTGTCAAGAACAGTCAAACATGTTTTGGAAAACTAATAAGTTAAGACGATAGTTGAAATCTTATGATATCTTACAATAGGAGGGGGGGGGGGGGGGGGGTGGTCAAATTAGCTTTAAAAAAGCCTTAAGTAATTTATGGAATGGGGCCCAACTCAAAAATCCTAATAACTACCGATTTAATGAATCTATCGACACAAAGTTTAGTATTAGGATTTAGAATCCCCAATGTTAGCTATTGATTATTAGCTCAAACGGTCAACTGGTTTTGGAGGGGGAGCGAAAAATTAATAGACTAATTCATTCTGGGGAAGTACATTGCCGGTGATGTTTTTCTTGCATTCTCAGAATAAATTCTCCCGATAGTCCATCAGAAAGTAGCAAGTTTCCATTCTGTGTTGCTCTTGCATTTAATAGATCTGACAGTTTTGGAACTTTTGGTTTTTCCAACCTTAAAATTTCCATATTTCTTTTTCCTTTTATATTGATTACTTCCAGATTTTTTTTTTTTTTTTTTAGTGAGAATATGAGAATAACATCTTAAATGTATCTTTTTTTTTTTTTTTTTGGATTGGCCTCGTCAGACACCACACTAGCCATCAATGTGTGATTTTAGTTATATTT